>CM060925.1:94775500-97678000 GCA_030737875.1 Allium sativum | reverse complement strand
AAACGGCCCCACGAACCTTGGTGCTAGCTTCCCAACAGATCCAAAGCGAACCACATTTCGCAATGGAGACACTTTGACAAAGACCATGTCCCCAACTTCAAACTCAAGATCCGTCCTCCTCTTGTCCGCATAAGATTTTTGCCTATCCTGCGCCGCTTTCATCCTTCTTCGGATCAAGTCAATCTTCTCAGAAGTCTCCCTAATCATATCAGGCCCAAGCAAGATCTTATCCGTAGATTCCCACCAACATGTAGGTGATCGACAAGGCCTTCCATAGAGAGCTTCGAAAGGAGCCATACCAATACTGGACTGAAAGCTGTTATTATATGCGAACTCCACCAATGGAAGATGCTCTTCCCATGTACCTCCAAAATCTAAGATACAAAGCCTTAAAAGGTCTTCTAGAACACGATTCACCCTCTCAGTCTGGCCGTCCGTCTGAGGATGATATGCGGTGCTCAGACACAATTGAGTCCCCACTGCTTCTTGCAAACTTCTCCAGAACTCGCTAGTGAAGATAGGATCTCGATCACTCACTATGCTAGAGGGTACCCCATGCAATCGAACTATCTCTCGAAGATATACTGAAGCTAGCCATGGAGCGGTCCTCTTGCTCTTCACAGGTATGAAATGGGCGCTCTTAGTAAGTCTGTCTACCACCACCCAAATTCCCGTATTACCCTTTCTCGATCTGGGTAACCCGTCAACAAAATCCATCGAGACGCTATCCCACTTCCATTGCGGAACCTCCAATGGGTGAAGCAACCCACCTGGTTTCTTTTGCTCCGCCTTCACTTGTTGGCACACCAAGCATCGAGCGACATACTCGGCCACATCTTTCTTCATACCGGCCCAGAAGAAAACCCTCTTCATATCTTGGTACATCTTGTCCCCACCGGGATGAATAGTCATCCTAGAACGGTGTGCATCATCAAGAATAACCTTCCTCAAACCCTCGTCTTGCGGTACACACAGTCTACCGTCCCTTCGCAAGCACCCCTATCGTCTAGGGTGTACCTACTCAAATGGCTGGATGACTCCCCCCTTATGAGCTTCTCCACCAACTCAACCAACTGTGGGTCATCCCTCTGTGCTTCTCCAATCCGCCCCAAAAGAGTAGGTCTAACCTCCAAGGAGGCTAGCAAACCGGGTACATAATCAATGGAAGGTCTGAAATCAAACATCGAGATAAATTCCAAGCTTCTTCGTTCCACGAACAATGGACTACGGACAACCTCTTTCTACTCAAGGCGTCCGCCACCACGTTACCCTTGCCAGGGGTATATGCTATCTCGAAATCATAGGATGCTAAGAATTCCATCCACCTTTGCTGTCTCAGATTCAAATCCTTCTGAGAAAACAAGTACTTCAATGATTTGTGGTCAGTGAACAATTCGAATCTCTCACCAAGTAGATAATGGCGCCAAATCTTAAGCGCAAAAACAATAGCGGCCAACTCTAAATCATGGGTAGGGTAATTTTTCTCATGCACTCTCAACTGCCTTCCACCATAGGCTATCACCCTTCCCTCTTGCATTAAGACTGCGCCTAGTCCTGTCCCACAAGCATCGGTATAGACAACAAATGGCTTGCTCCCATCTGGCAACACTAACACTGGAGCAGTGGTTAAAGCTCTCTTTAACCGTCGGAACGCATCATCACAATCTACGTCCCATGTGAAAACAAGATTCTTCTTCGTCAAGCGGGTTAATGGGGCTGATATCTTTGCGAAGTCTTTGATAAACTTCCTATAATAACCCGCCAACCCCAAGAAACTTCTTACTTCAGTAGCATTCTTCGGAACCTTCCAATCCTGAATTGATACTACCTTCGCGGGATCCACAGCTATCCCTTCCTTGGAGACCACGTGCCCCAAGAACCGCACCTCCTTCCTCCAGCAGTGACATTTAGAGAATTTAGCCTTAAGGTTATGTGCTCGAAGAGTCTTCAATACCTCCCCAAGATGTAGGGCATGCTCTTCTTCACTCTTAGAAAATACTAAGATAACATCCACAAAGACCACCACGAATTTATTAAGGAACTCCCTGAACACCCTACTCATCAAATCAACAAAGTATGCAGGGGCGTTCGTCAACCCAAATGGCATCACCAGCCACTCATAAAAACCATCCGGAGTTCTAAAGGCAGTCTTGTCTATGCTATCCTCAGCCACCCTCAACTGATGAAACCCTGTGGCTAAGTCCAACTGAGAAAATACTGAAGCGCCAACCAACTGATCGAAAAGATCATCAATCCTCGGCAATGGGTGTCTATTCTTCTTTGTGAGCTTGTTGAGTTCTCTATAGTCTACACAAAGTATGAGGGACCCATCCGCCTTTGTAGCAAATACTACTGGAGCACCCCACTCCGATATACTTCGTCTTATGAACCCCTTCTCAAGCAACTCCCCTACTTGCTTATGGAGTTCCCTCCTCTCACGAGGAGCCATGTGGCGCACTGGTAAAGATACAGGTTTAGCATTATCCACCAGATATATTCGGAAGTCAATCTCCCGCTTCGGAGGTAAGCCCTTCACCTCCTCAAACACATCCGGATATTCCCGAACCACTTTAACAGATTGCAAACTCTCGACCGAAGCGTCAAGCGATTCAAGATAACTTAGCATAACAGAGTCCATGGGATTACAAGAAATCTCGAGAGTGTTACCCAAGCGGGTCATGAGCCTAACAACTCTCCTTTCGCAATCAAGAACGGCACCATTACTGGATAACCAGTCCATGCCCAAAATCAACCCATAGCCCGTGAAGCCCAACACAAAAGCATCACATCTAAACTCAATGCTAAGTATAGAAATCTTTAAACCCAAACATATCATGGACAAATAAGTGGAGCCCCCAATTGGGTTTGAAACAACCAAGGGATCATCTACCAGACTGGTGTCTAAGTGCAGTGACTCAACTAATGATGATGAGATAAACGAATGCGATGCGCCTGAATCAAACAATGTACGGACAGGATGATCAAATAGAAAAACCAGACTTTCTACGGAAATAGTTCTACCTCTCTCCTGAATCGGTGGGACTGCGAGAGCCTGTACTTGCCCCCTAGCCTGACCCGGTGCCATAAGAGCTTGCACCTGTCCTCCTGAGGTAGATCCCGTCCTTTGCCCTTTCTTAGGACAGTCTTTCACTAGATGCCCTGCTTCGCCACAGTGGAAGCAGCCAGTCTTCTTCTTCTTGCGACAATCCTTGCTTAGGTGGCCAGGTGTCCCACAATTGAAACACTTCTTCTTCTTGCCCTTGCTACCGTTGCCTTTCCCACCTTTGTTTTGTTGTTGTTGCTGAGGTCTCTTTTGATCTCCCTTCTTCTCGGGTGCCCTATTAGCATTGGGACCCTTCCCTTCTTCATGCATGAGTGCCATGTCAACTAGCTTCTCGAAGGTGGCCCCCATAGGGATATGAGTCATAGCCAACCCATGCATCGGTTCATTCAAGCCTTTCACGAACCTCAAAGCCTTCTTCTCCGGTGTATTCACCATGTCTAGGCCAAACCTTGCCAATTGATTAAACTTGTTGACATATTCCTTCACTGAGAGATTTCCTTGCTTTAGAGTCAAGAATCTTTCCATATACAAGTTTTCCTCCGCCCTTGAGAGAAACTTTGCCACAAATCTTTGCCTAAAATCCGCCCAAGAGTCAACGGGGCGTTCTCCATTAGTGACCTCCCACCAGAATGAGGCCTCTCCTTTCATTAACCAAGCAGCTAACTTGACTTTCTTTCCTTCTTCCATCTCAAAGATATCTATCAATTCTTCCACCTCTTTAAGCCAATCTCTAGCCTCCACAAAAGTTTCAGATCCTTGAAAAGGTTTTCCTCCACAGCTTTAAATTCTTTGCAAGTCTTAGCAAAAGTATCCGTGCGAGGAGGAGGGGGAGGAGGAAGATCGGGTGCTACGGTTGGTGGAGGAATATTTGCTGGACCCGCAGTGGTGGCCCTAGCCTCCATCAATCTCCTATACCATACTGGTACCGTCACACCCTCCGGAAAGTTAAGATCCTCAGCCATGCTGAAACGAAAAAGGAAAGATTCAAAACGGAGAATTCGAAGGATAAAGATATGGCTATTGGGGATTATGCTTTTCTTTCAAAAACTTTTCTCTTTAAAGACATGTTTTTGAAAATATCTCTTCCAAAAATGTTTTTATAAAAATAGTTTTCTAAAAATTTTATCTATTCTGGTAACCTTTGCTCTGATACCACGTGTAACACCCCACGCCCGCTATGGTCACTCTCTAAGGGAATGCCATAGCATCGGTGGAGTATTTTAGTGAATATAGAACAGAAAAATTACAACAAGACAGATATAAGTAGTACTTGAAATTTAAAACATCATCTCATAACATCGGAAATAAACATGTCTGGTTACATCATAGAACCACAATAAAAGTCAAGTTCAATATCCATCAAAATAAAGAAGTACATAATCCCACTCTCTCATACAATAGCCAGGACAAAAGAAAAGATAACTGGGTAACTGGAGCTTTACATCTATCCAAGCTCCTAAAGACTGGAACAGCAATCCGATCAAGCTCCACTACTGCTAGGATCCACCGTAGGACCTGAGGGTTGGGAAAAAGATAAAAACAACGGGGTCAGACATAAGTCTGAGCGAGTCCTATAACTTTAACAATACAATCATTAAAGTAACCAGAGAAGACATAAAATTGACCTACGGTAATGTCTGGGATGAATGGCTACACTAAGCAGCTTGGTAAACTTAGGATAAACTAAGATAACTGTAAAGACGCATTTACCCACCCAAGGATAATTACTTCACTGCACCACACCAGTCATTCCTACTCAAAGATTGATCCCACCCAAGGACTTAAAAGATATAACTAGTAGTTTCATGTACCCCTAGCTGACCACATAGGTGCCGTCTGCCCCTATCTCCACTAAGTGTACCCCACTACTCCCCAATGATCGGCTCCCTACCGTAGATACCCGTGCTGGTCCCACAGTGGGGTGTATCACTCCCCTAAAGTGGCAACCCAATACTATCAACGGTGCACGGCTTATACCTACACGATGCAACAACGGCTTATCTACCAGCCCGGGCCCACACACGCATATGAAACCCGTTGGACTTGCGTTGCCACCGCTAACCCGTTTTGGTCTCTTATAATCAAGCCCAATATGCGTGTCCCATCACTCGACTAGAGTCGAGCCCACAAAGATACGTTTGGGATATTGGTTGAAATGGGCCCCCACAAGCTACCCACCTAAGCTTGTCCCTTTATCTAGCGCATCCCACTTAACCCTTTAATCATGTTTAATTACATGTTTCCACTTGGTTAAGTATTCTAATCGTATTTTCTATTGCCACCCAAGGCAGCCCACTAGATTTCCACATGCCACCCAAGGCACCCACTTAACCCCTCATGTCCCTCTACATGCTAATATGGTTAAGTGTTTCTTAATTAATTAATTAAGATCATGACCTCATAAAGACCTCCCACATTAGACCGTCTTTTATGACTGCTGGATATGCCGGTTGATTCCGGGCAGACTTCTGTCATCAAAAGGGTCTAACCTCGTGTCTTTACTTTAATCACGTATTTAATTTATGACTAAGACCTCTCACATTGGGCCAATCATTTGTTGCTGCTGGATGGCCGGTCGGTTCCGGGCAGACTTCCGCTACAAAAGGGTCCAACCTCGTGTCTTAGTTGATTAATTACACCTAATTAATCACCCCCACAATTAATTATCCCTAATTAATTACACATTTTTCATAACATGGGTAGACCTAACTCAATAGGTAAATTCCCATGGGGTAGACCTAACTCAATAGGTAAATTCCCACTTATGTTAATTTATTTTTATGGTATGCTTAATCATACCCAATCATACTTTTATTAACATATTTATTACCCCATCGTTCCCCACGTAAATCGTTCTCATTTCACGAC
Source organism: Allium sativum (assembly GCA_030737875.1). Lineage (NCBI taxonomy): Eukaryota > Viridiplantae > Streptophyta > Magnoliopsida > Asparagales > Amaryllidaceae > Allium > Allium sativum. The sequence goes on along the minus strand of CM060925.1, from coordinate 97,672,068 downwards.
ATAATAAAGGGAAAGATCCATCACAAATATCATGGGTTTAGCATATAACTTTGTCATGGGTTAAGAGGATGTCAACTTACATATATGAGCATATATTAACCCAACTACATTTAACCCAAACTTGCATATTATCATACATATATCTTGCATAACATGTTGAACTTGCATATAAGCATTCTCATAACTTGCATAACATGCATTTAAGCATACACATAACTTGCATAAGCATTCACATACTTGCATAAGCATCCACATACTTGCATAAGCATGCATAACTTGCATATCATGTTAAACTTGCATTTAAGCATACACACAACTTGCATAAGCATCCACATACTTGCATAAGCATCCACATACTTGCATAAGCATGCATAACTTGCATATCATGTTAAACTTGCATTTAAGCATACACATAACTTGCATATGAACTTGCATAACAACCTACACATAGCTTACATAACATCATACACCTAACTTGCATATGAACTTGCATAACTCACTTTGTTAAACATGCATAAATCCACTTATTAAATATGCATAAACCCACTTATTAAACATGCATAAACCCACTTGTTAAACATGCACGAACCAACTTATTAAACATGCATATCATTACAAATGATTCAAACTCACTAATCCGCATTCAAGACCATAAGTCTCATTACACCCAATCTACTTACTTTAGCAATTGATGTTAAAGTGATAGAAACTCACCAAACCCAAGATTAGCAAACTTATGAAGTGGAATTAGTTGCTAAATATGAAGATGGCGATGATTAGAGATTGATTAGAGAGTGATTAGCTTGCAACTTCCTTCATAAACTAGTGGAGGCTCTCTCAAGTTTGATTTTGGCGGCATGAGGCCATCATTACTATTTTTAGTATGGATTAGGGTAGGTTTAGGGTGTATTTATAGATTAGGTGAGTGTTTTAGGCCCTTAGATTAACCCTAGGTTAGATTAGGTCCGTTAGATTTAGGAAATCTCTAGAACCCAGCCCAAGACTCAACCAAAAACCAGATCTGGTGCACCCAGATCAACAGGGCAGACACCCTGTGTCGACACCCCTGTCGACAGGGCTGTCGACACCCTTGGGCCTGTCGACACCCCTGTCGACATGCCTGTCGACATGGGGCTAGGCGGGAACTTTCCCGCCCCTCCGCTTTTGGGCTCCAATTATGTTTTAAAACTGAATTTTAAATCTGTTTTTAACTTTGAATTTTCTAAAAACTTCTTTGGGCCATAACCGGGCCATACGGACTCCGATTCTCGAAAACTCGGACTCTATTTCGCGTATTTTTCCGAGACGAACGCAATGACGCAGCCCGTTACCCCCAATTCCCACATCTGAGATTATTTATCCTGTAATTAGTGAATTTTAGTATTAACTAAAATTCGGGGTGTTACATGAGAGGTAGTTCTACCCCAACTTGATTGGCTTCGTTTTTAACTAAGGAATAGTTAAGGTTCGGCAGTAAAGGAAATGGTTTGAGTTAGCATCGCGATGGTTTGTTTAAACATCTGTCTAAGTCCAATGAAGAAGCTTTGGAAATGTTTTCCAAATAAGAAACCAGAAATGTTTTCTAATAAAGAAAACAAGAAATGGAAATGTTTTCCATTGTTAATAACGTATATTTTTCAAATTTAGAAAACAAGAAATGGAAATGTTTTCCATTGTTATTAACGTATATTTTCCAAATTCAGAAAATAAGAAATATTGAATATAGGGAACAGGAGATAAGTAAATTTATGAAATTAAGAGATAAATGTTGAATGATGTTTGATCGATATAAATTTCCATTTGGAAATAATATCGTTGTTTGCATACTGTTTTTCTTCGATAGTTAAATCACAGACTATCGAAGTTTTGACCATTTTAACGTTGTTAATATGGAGAGACCGGTTGGATTATTATCCAAAGAACCACTATGTATTGGCATAAGCATTGCGAATCATATATGCCAAAGGATTTTGAAGACGGAGTTATGCAAGGGCTATCCTGTTCACAGAATAGTGCCTTCGGTTCATCCTGTTCCTGGATGACTTGTATGGATGGATGTCCGACATGGTATTTCCAGATCACGTATATTGATTTCTCCAACTGTACCAAGAGTGGAAGCGGAGAAGGAAACTTCTTTTAGTTAACGCGTAATGTATGGTTGAGGACGTCAATCGGTGATTTTGATGGATTTGACGATGTGACATTCAAAGTGAATCTGGTGTGATGATAAAGCGTAGCTTCTAGCCTCATCATCCGGTAAATGACAAAAATCGGGCAGGCAGCATGGCTAAGTCGGTCGCACCGAAGTAGGGTGTATAATCACCTGATCTAGAGTTTCATTTACTTCTAAAAATCTATTGTTGATGTTGTCCCATTCGGGAAACGGTTGCTAATCCCAACCGTTGTTGATATACATTCGATACACTCAAGCAAATGAGTGGTCGGTCATGTGTGGCCGGGTTGCAAGATGTTCTTGTTGAACCCAGTGTATTCCTCTCTAGAGGTACACTAACGAAAGGTGGTTCCATACCTTGTCAAAGTTGGAAATCCATTACCCAATACGTGCTTGCGGTTTTGATTGTATACTATATATGTAGAACGTGAGATGAAAGCGTTTCTGCTAGATGGTTATTATATTGTGGTTGATAGACATTATTATAATATCAAAAGGTTTTTGATATAAATTTCTTTTGGATTCTCATAAGGGGAAAACCCGTTCCGTTATGCGGCGTGGTCTTATGAGATATCGTTTACTTGTTCGGACTGTTTTTAAACTGTTTTACTCACACCAGTCCTATGACTGACCCAGAGTTTATTTTGTTGTTTTCCCTAAAACTCTTGGGTGCCTAAATTTGTATGGGCAGTCAAGTAGTCGGGATTTTACAGATATAGTTGAAGAGCTGGAGCAGCAGGCTTCAGGATCATATAGCTATAGTTATTTCCGCTGTGTTGTAAGTGCTGCACTTTGATAATGATGTATATTCAAATACAAATATATATTTCAAAGTTATGTTACATATATTATATGTTATTCGTTCCGCTGTGAGATTCGTGTTACTCTAATGTTGTGGTCTTCTTCTTCTATTCTAAATTTCTATCTTATTTATCCTCACCCTCTAATTTCTTTAACTAATTAGCAGGATTTTTCGATGTTTTGGTTATCGACATCGTGTTTATGTCGATAACCAAAGTCGCTCGAAATCCGGGTCATTACATTCTACCTCTGAAACCCTCGGCCGCAACTTCACACTTAAGTTCAGAATTAGGTTTGAATTTTCCGACCAACACATTCAGCGAGAGGATGATCGGAGGGCGGGGTCTCGACGGCCTTGGAGGCGAGCGTCGGCGGCCTGAGTGCGAAGGAGCTCGGTCGAGTGAGGGGGGTGCGGCGGCAGTCCAAAATCGGCCCATTCTCGGGTCTAGTTCAGGCGAAATACCCACTTTCAGTTAGGGTTATCCGTATGGATGTGTAGAGAACGAAAATCTCTACAAAAGTCTGAACTGGAGTGAGTGAATTCGATGTAAGGATTGATAGATTTTAGAGGAGGAAGGTTGGACAATTTTCGGCTATGGATTTGGTATGAGCGGCGGCTGGATGAAAGATGAATAGTGTTTAGGGTTTTCTTTGAATTATTTATAATATCTTAATGTGATTTTTACAAATAAAACCATATCTCTCAAATAAATCTGATTTCAGTCCAACCGAAGGGGACCCCAACCAATAGCCCTTATTCCGGATCCAATGGGCTAGGTCTCGTCAGCCTAAACGACTGTCTGTGGCACGAAATCTTTAAATTATTATTTAAATCATTTAAATAATAAATTTGATCGTCTATTTAAATCCACCGCGGCCACATATGAACTCAGAAAAATCCAGAAAAATATTTCTGGCTTTGTTTTGACGATACAGTCCTAGCAAAATGAATTTCATCTAATTCTAAGACTGTTCGAAAAATGGCAATTTTCAAGTCGACCACATTTGACTGAAATTGACAAAACACATTTTCGTTTGTCACGCTCACATATTAGTTCGAAAAATTATGAAAATTGAAATCTAACAATAATTTGACATTCCGAATCCAAAAAAAGTGGTTTCATCGAAAACGGAGGTCGTTTGAAAGATGGCCTTTTATACGGGTTATAAATTATACTATAGCGACCATCCCGAATATTCAATTGGCTATATCTTTTGATTTCCGCTATGAAATTTTTATTTTTCAGATTCGTTGGAAAGATAATTCCAAACAGATTTAGATATTCTTGGTTTCGCTAAAATTTGTTAGATTTTGAATCCGGTACATTCGGTCAAAGTACAGGTTTGACTTTTCAAACTACGGTATTATTTTTGATTTCTTTAGAAATCAAAAAAAAAAAAATTTGTTTTATCTTCGATTAAAATAAATTTTTAATCGTTATTATCTAAAATGAATTATTTTAACTATTCAAAATTTACTGAAATAGCCAAAATAAAAAAAAATTAAATTGGTTCAGATTTTCCGGGTTGTTACAATTCCACTCCAAAAACATCGCTCCTAAACTTGCGTGTCTTCGACTCAATGCATTCTCCACTGTGTTACCTTTACCAGGAGTATAGGCTATACCAAAAACATATGATGCCAGAAACTCTAACCAGCATTACTGCCGAAGTATCAAATCCTTTTGGGAGAAAAGTTATTTCAACGACTTGTGATCCGCAAACAACTCGAATCGAACTCCCAACAGGTAATGTCTCCATATCTTCAGGGCAAACACAATTGCTGCTTACTCCAAATCATGAGTTATGTAATTCCTTTCATGTGCCTTTAGCTGTCGACTCGCATAGGCCACAACCTTATCCTTCTACATTAGCACTGCTCCAAGTCCAGTACAACATGCATCGGTGTATACCACCATCTCTTCATTCCCACTTGGAATCATCAAAACAGGAGCACTCATAAGTCTCTCTTTCAGGATTCTGTAAGCTTACTCACACTTTGCATCCCATGTGAACACCCGTTTCCTCTTCGTCAATCCTGCTAATGGTGCTGCTATCTATGATAAATCCTTTATAAAACGATGATAATATCCCGCCAACCAAAGGAAACTCTGAACATCCGTCGCATTCTTAGGTCTATCCCAGTCCTGGATTGCTGCCACCTTAGCAGGGTCAACCGCTATCCCATTTCCAGAAACAACATGGCCTAAGAACCTTACTTCACTCTTTTAGAAGTGACACTTTGAAAACTTAGCTCTCAACTGATGTTTTCGCAAGATTTCCAAAACAAATCGCAAGTGCGTCTTATGCTCATCCTCATTCCAGGACTAAACTAGAATATCGTCCATGAACACAAGCACAAACTTGTTCAACTGATCTTTGAAAACCTTAGATCCACGAAGTACGCTGGTGCGTTAGTCAACCAAAATGGAAGCACCAATCATTCGAAGATACCAGATGGTGTCCTAAAAGCAGTATTCAGCACACTATTCTTTGCCACCCTCAATTGGTGGAATCCCGTTGCCATATCCATTTGAGAAAACACCTTGGCCTTGTGAAGCTGATCAAACAAGTCATCTATCCTTGGCAACAAATACTTGTTCTTCTTGGTCACCTTGTTTAGCTCACGATAGTCCACACATAATCTCAATCTGCCTTGGTTGCAATCACAATTGGTGCACCCAATTCGGAAACACTTCTCCAAATGAATCCTTTTTCCAAAAGGTCACGTACTTGCATCTTTATTTCTCGCTGTTCCATAGGTGCCATCCACCTAAGAGGCATGGCGATAGGTCTAGCACCCTCAACCAAATTGATTCTGAACTCAATTTCACAATGCAGCAGCAACCCTTTGACCTTGTCAAAGATATCCTAAACTCACTTGCGATCAGCACCGATGACAAGTCTTCCCGTGGAATCACAACCGAATACAAAAAGCTCACGAAGACACCATCTTCGGGCTTACATCAAATCACAACCATTCGCCCTTCCACATTCCCGACTGTCACCTCCAGTTTCTCGCAGTCCACTTTTGCTGCATACCTCTTGAGTCAGTCCTTACCGAAGATAACCCCAAACCCAGCGAAGTTCAAAACAAAGAAATCACACACAAAGGAGAAACCATGACTCGACAAAACTAGACCATGACAAACCATACGCAAACTGGACGAACCCCCAACTGGATTAGTCACAACAAAAGGTCTATCACAAATCTCGGGTTCCAAACCCAAGCGACAAACAAGCTCATTACAAATAAATGAAAGCGATGCTCCAGTATCGAACAACAAACAAACCAAAACATCTCTAACGGAAAGAATACCTTGAACGATGACACTCTTCTCTTTCTCCTCCGCCGTAGGAGCCCTCGAAGACGATGGCACAACTTCCAGAGCATACGCCTTCACAATCTTCTTTCCCTTAGCTGGTACTGGACGGTCCTTCTTGAGATGCCCAGGCTTGCCACAGTTGTGACACTTCCTTTCGACTTCGGATTCTTGCAATCCTTGGAAAAATGGCCCTTCTAATAGAAGTTAAAGCAAGTCACTTCACCTTTCTGCTCTTTATATACATCTTTTCCTTTCTGCTATTGCTGCCTCATATTTTTGTTATTACCACCCTGTTGTGGTTTCAGTTCCTCTTTAGCTGCAACAACAAACTCTTCCTTGGGAAACAAACTATTGTGTCTTAGAGATTTCTCGATAGTCTTCTCATAAGTGTCATCTAGATGATCAACTAGCTGATTCCCAAGATACTTGTCCAAGCCCATGACAAACTTCTCCTTCTTCTGATAAGGAGTCTCGACATAAGAATAAGCATATTAGACAAATCTTAGAAGCTAGAAACATACTCAAGCACTGGTTGACCGTTCTACTTAAGCTCGACAAACCCATTAAACAAAATATAGTTGTCAACGGTAGAAATAAATTTCGTCTCAAACTTGACTTGGAACTGCCCCCATTAAATCTCATCCTCTGGAGTCTCTAGAGTGATATCCCTGTAGCTGTCTCGATGTAGGCTTCCTCTTAGTCGCATCGTCAATTCCCAAGTATCCAAAGATCGGAATGCAAGTATTAAGCCACCCTTGAATATGTTCAATCGATTCCGTCCCCTTAAACTACTTCCCTCCTAGAGTGGTGAAGTCTTTGCACAGCTTTGCGAAGTCCACGATCCAAGGAACCTGCACTTGAACTCCTACATCTACCGCGGCTGTCTCTTGGGCGTGTACCCTCCTCATGATCGTTGCCATCATGACCTCGAACATAGTTGGGTAGTCTGGTATATTGCCATCACCCTTATAGGAATAGTCTCCTCCCTAATAGCGTGTCTCGATGGTCGACGATTCATTCTAAATTTGTAATATAGAATGATTAGTCCATGTACGAGAAAAACTGCAAATGGAGTTCAAACTTTATCATACTATACACACATATATAGTATACATCCATCAGAAATCTACAAATACGTCTCTCATACGTAATTACGTCTTTGAACTTTGGTTAAAATCGATAATCCGAGCTCTGATACCAAATATGACGATCGCCACAACTCCTACACTTAACAAGGGAAATATTGTACTGAAAGACGTGCCTGGCAGCTATGGACGATCTCGAGGTAGTATAACATAAGAGGAACCTATCATATAACTCACAGCGCAAGGATAAAATATAAGAGAACACATATACAACATGCAATAATAGTGAAGCAAAATTGAGCAGAATCTTAAACTTTTCATATCACCATGAAATATCCATACAACCTTGGATTACACTATAAGAGTCTGTACAATAAGCCTCACTACAAGCACTCAGAGAATACATTAAACAGCGGAAAAACAACAAATACTATATAGTAGTGAATAATATGCCAGGCTCCTGCTTGTCATCACTCAGCAACATCGTCCTCATTAAGATCTATCACCTGTCACCTACTACTTAATCTGCCCATCCACAACCGGATGAACAACCCAAGGTAATAAGAAAGAGACATAAAATCTTAAGTCAGACAACAATTTTATTGAGCGATAAAACAACTATCTAACATAATTAATAAAGTATATGAGAATAGGCAGATTAATCAACCAATCTACCAACATCAACAGAGAAGAACCTAACCCGTCTTTCCCATATTCGACAGTGATAACCTTTACAATAAACAAGTAGAAATAGCAGTACATTCATGGCAATCAGTTATCAATCATAGACCATTCTAGTCGATCTCGACATCTCCTAAGCATAAGCCCCGAAGGTCTAAACCAACATCAGACACACACCTAAGAAATATCTCATTCGACGTCGAATAATCTACACAAGGCGATACAAGCAGATTAATCATCATCCCTGACTCTGGCTATCACTATCAATCTTTCTTTGAAACCATCGTTAATCGTATGACTGGTTCAACACCTTACCGTCTGTCAAGGGCTAATGGTAAACCCCGGTTCTAGCAAAACTCCATACGCCATCATGACTTGTATCTCTAGGCCCATCATGATTGCCCAGGGTACTCGACTAACCACTTCTAGCTGTTTGGGCATCCCCATTATACCCCTGCTTTGAGTCCGCTAGAACCTACGACAACGATAATTCCTCGGCCTTCAGTATCTCTAGCCATCCAACCTAATGACAACTCATAAGCCCAAGCCGCTTCTCGAGCACCATTATCCACGTACTCACCATCTTGAGTCATCTTCACATTCATTGCATTACAACAATCAACGAACACATCACAACACTTTGAACATTCTTATTTGAATGCACTTCCAAGTCACATTAACAACTATATTGGTCAACACTAGTCGAATCGGTTTCTTTCTCCATGACCCATCATCAGGTCGCTCTCATCATGCAATGACCCAACCCTTCCAGGTCATTAACGACCTGACTTAATCATATAGGAATTCCTACTTTTGCACCGTATAACCAAACTGACATTCAACGACCCGCCTTCGCGGCCTGACTCCCCATGACCCCGTGCATTCATCACTTCAAAGCCAAACTACCCGCTCCCAATGACCTGCCTGGCCCCAAAACATAACGTCCTGACTTCAACAGGTGCCCAACGACCTATTTCCATAAAGATTTGCCTCACATCAGAGCAGACCGACCAACCTATACCATGAATGACCCGCCTTGCTTTCGTGCTTCCTAAGCCTCGACCTACGACCTGACCCATAAAAGCTCCTATGACCCGAAGATTCAACGTCCCACCATTTCTTGGACAAGAAGCCATGCAACCCAAGCTCCATGCCACATCATCAACGACCCATGCTGAAATGACCCGACTCCAGATCTGACCAGTCTACCTCTAATCTCGACCAAATCATCACCAAACGTCAACATCGATGCAAACAACTCAACCAAATCATCCAATTCAACCATCAACACTTTATGAAACAATCAACAACACTTTAGTGATAATTATCCATTAACAACCATATAGAATTCACCGAATCATGATAAACCAATGAATAAACAATGGATCTAAACTTGCATCAATATATTAATTAACATAAGAATTACCGATTTAAGTTGCTAGATTAGATCCTACGGTGATTCAAATGAAAATATACTTACCATGATGTAGATCATGGTGAAAACAACTTAAAATGATGAAAATAATATCAAATAACCCATATACTTGATTGAGTCCGTGTGAGAGATGCTTATCACTCACCAAATCTTCGAATTAACTTTAAATCACTAAATTCACAATTCGGATAGCGAAGATCTAACCTCTCAATTTGATGCGATCTTCTTTGCTTGATGTAAATCTTCAATCTACACTCACGAAGATCTAGAATTTTAATGGAGGAAAGGTATATTTGATTGAGCAAGGAAGATCTCGAGCTCAACCAAATGAGAGAATGAAGAAAAGTAACCCTCTCTCCATGCCTCTAACCCTCAATTTATAGCCTGCAAACAACCCACTAATGGGCCATACCAAAACAACTCATTAATGACTAGCCATACCTGTACATAAATTATGCAGCACAAAAAAAGAGATTCCTCCTAAACTCCTGAACCAAATCTTTAATGTGACCACTCTACATAATTGGAAACACCATTTCCTTTCCACTGAAATCGATCTCAGCACCTGATTCGATTCCAGTCAAAGTTATTGCCCTGTAAAAAACCGATAAAGGAAAAATGGTCACAAATAAAATTGGTAAAAATTATTGACATGTCTCACATCCCATAAACAATATATCAAAATATGAGAATGATCTAACCCTCCATGAAACAAATAAAATTATTTTCCATATCAAGGAAACTCTGAACATCTGTCGCATTCTTAGGTCTATCCCAGTCCCAACATGTGACACCCCACGTCCGTTAATGTCACTCACAAAGGGAATGCATTAAGTTTTGTGAAGCGTTATAGGTAAACAGACATAGAATATTACAAAACAGATATAATTAAGATAGCAGCGGAAATTCAAATTTTTATTTCAAACACAAATCATACTTCGTGGTCCAAAATACCATAAGTCACAAAAACCATTATAACAATATAACTTCTGTCTTTTATCATCAGAGTACATAAATACTTAAAAGAAAAAATAATTCCCCAAATAAGAGAGACAAATCCATAGTAGAGATAAGCACTTGAGTCATACTTTGAAAGCAGCTCTAGCAAGATGATATCTGAATCCTAGCTAAGCCTGAGTGTTTCCTCCCTGAGAACCTGGGGGGACGGAAGAAAGGAGGGGAAACAAAAGGGTCATACATAATGTCTGGCGAGTCTAGTTACTTTTAGCATGTAAATAAATAAAAGTAGCAAGACAGGCATATAAAGTGGATAAGAGAGATCACCACATAAATGGCAGGTGTGACAAGGTAGACAAGATAAGGTGTATATGCTTCTCTAATGATCACTCTGCACTATTATTAGTATAACCAGAATGAGATGATCCCTTCCACTATAAGGTGGTAGACTTAGGCATACTTTCAAATGTACCCTAACTACTACCCTAATCGATCGACTCCCTGATCCGCGCAGATACTCTGTGCCGACCCCACAGTAGGATGTATCACATCCTAAAGTGTCAACCCCTCGCCGATATGCATAGCTCCATATCTACAGGTGTCACGGTCGTCTTATCCCCATCTTCTCGGCTCATGCACGCACATGGCCCAATCGGTTTTCGCCGCCCACACCGTCCTCTACGTTTGGATCTCTTACAATCAGTCCAGTAAGCGTGCCCTTTCTCTGACCTGGTATAGAGTACATGTTTTGATACTTACTCTGGGTTACTGGATGAAATGGGTCCCACACAATATGATACAAGCTCCCCCCTTTGTCTTGCATCCCCCATAAGGTTTTCTTTGGCTATGTATACCACTAGGTGTCTTTAATTACATAACCCTATTATTTATACAAGTTATGCTTACCCTAAAAGGTGTCTTTAATTACATAACTTTATTATTTCCTCCGGTTATGTATTCCACTAGGTGTCTTTAATTACATAACCTTATCGGGTTAAGTTTGTGGACCTATATGTAAATATTACCCACCCCGTCCAAATTTGCTTAACCCATCCACTATCCAATCAATTTTACTTAACCCTAACTTTAGTTCACAATCATACAGTCGCTATGGATTAGATTTGGTTATGTAGTCCAATCTATTACCATGTCCATTCATGGTTTATAATGGGCTAGACCTCCCACATTAGGCCTACAACTTGTGGATACTAGATATGGAGGTCGGGTCCGGGCAGTCTTATTCCATAAGTTGGGCCTAACCTCGTGTCATAGCCCGATTCGTATTTGCGCACTTAGACCTCTCACATTAGGTTCAACATTAGTGGCTGCTGGATATGCCGGTCGGGTCTAGGCAGACTTCCACCACAAATGCAACCTAACCTCGTGTCATAAGTGCAATTACAATAACAAATTGAAATCCTAGGCATTCATTATTAATTAATCAATTAATTAAACCTATGCCCTTATAGGAGTTAATGCCCATTTTACCCAATAATTTGAATTACATGTCCAATAATGTTTATATTCAAATTATGCCAATATTAACCTCCCCCACTCCCCCTCCCCCCTCCCCCGCATTCCTTAACTAGCGTACTCACAAAATCAGAGGCATGCCTAAGCTAGACAATATCCTAGTCATAAACGATAGTAGGGAAAATAATAGGAATATACCCAAAGTGAATGTTTTAACATAACTTGGCATAAACGTAAACTAACATGGTGATAAAGAGGACATGAGCATAAATCTGATTATCTTGTAGCAATTACTAGTTCTAACATAACTATGATGTCATAATGAGCATAATAAGATCTAAATTAACCATTTAGATGTACCAGTTCTAATATAACTATGATGTCATAGTGAGCATAATGTAATAACCGAGAAAATCTGAGCCAATTTAATATTTTTATTTTGGCAATTTTATTGAATTTTAAATATTTAAAATGATTTATTTTAAGTAATAATATAATGTTGTTTTAAAAATATAATGTTGTTTTAAAAACATAGTTTTTATTTGAATAAAAATATAGTTTTTATACATGTAAAGTTATCATTTTTATGATAAGAAAAAGTTTGATTTTTAAACAATAAAAGGTTTGATTTTCATGTGAAGTAAAGTTTGATTTTTATATATATATATGAGAGTAATAAAAATATGATTTTTATTAACGTAGAGTAATAAAAATATGATTTTTATTAAGGTAGATAAGTAAAAATATACTTTTTATTATGAAGTTAGCATGATAAAAATATGATCTTTATTATATGAACAGCGGTATAAAAATAGAATTTTTATCTATATAGTAGCAGTATAAAAATGTGGTTTTTATATACATAGAAACAATATAAAGATGTGATTTTTATATATGTAGTGGATACGGACAACGAAAGTGATAAAAGGCGAGCATGACGAAGATTTCCTACATATGAAGAGTCGCAGCGTTTGGTTTAACTCTTGGTCAGAACTTCTCACATTTAATTTGTTTTCTAGTTGAAATATATACTAGGATGCAGACGGTGCTTAGCAGCACCCGACACCCGTCGTCCACAGACCATGGATGACTTGTTTGTTTGATTGATGTGTTGTGAAATTTTATTGTGTGATATGGAATGAATAAATATTTTATAGTTAAAAATATAATTTTTAACGTGTATATAAAATAAATATTTATAAACAAATTGGACGGTTTGTTTATGTACACCCATTTGAAGGATATTGATTGGGAAGATAAATTTTACACATCGCCCAACTGCACAAATAAAAATCTTTGTTTGTTGACTGAAACCCCACACGGGTTTTGGGATGATATTTGACGTACACTAATCCCGATTGGGTAGTTGTATGTCAATCGATGGGTTGACAGACTGTGTAAACGTTAATTATTTATATTTAATGCTAATGCAGTTGTGTGGTGCACTCTGGTTGATGGTTGATTATTTATTGTTGCCGTTATATACATGTGTTGTAGGGAATCCATATAATTAACATTATATGGTAATTGATTGGGCCTTATTCCAATTTGGAAAATAAAGAATATTATAAAATATATATTCATGTGTTGAATAAAATAGAAAATTCATGTGTTGAATAAAATATAAATTCATGTGTTGAATAAAATAGAAAATTCATGTGTTGAATAAAAAAAGAAAATTCATGTGTTGAAGAAAATATTCATTTGTTGAATAGAATAACGAAGTTATTGAAATATTTAAAGCTGTGTTGATTAGATATGCGTCATTTTGACGTGAACGATATTTATATCGATTTTATTCATTTTTATAATGAATATCGAAAAGGAATTTATTTCAAAATATAATATTTTGAAAATAATATCATTTATATATCGATGATATAGAATATTCAATTTTGATTTGAGATTTAATATGAAGTAGAAATCGTTTTGAAAACGAATTTAAAACGATTTATAAAATACGTTTTAAAAGGAAATCGACTAAATATATATATAATATATATATATATATAATGGCCTGAATAGAACGAGCCGCACTGCGACCCTTCGTGAATTTCGACCATTGACTTCAAATGGAAATTACGGGAGATCCGACCGTCGGATTCTCCTAAATCAGGAACCGTTAGGTTTGTGTCGAAAAGAGCTTTCTAACGAATATTAGAGAATTAAAATCTAACGGTTGGATTGGGAATTATGTCCAAATCAAATTTGGAAAAGGTCGCTATAAGTGCAGTTCGATGGCCGTTGATGGAAAACGACTATTTGGGCCTTGATTAATTATTAAAAATAGTAATTATTTGTGTAAAATCACAAGAAATTATTTGGAAAGAATTGGTATGAAAATTTCCATATTTGAAAAGATAAAATAGATTTTTATCGAAATGAACTAGTTTTGAACTAGAATTATAATCCATTTATTGTTGAAATAAATAAATTGGATTTGAAAGGGTTTTAAGTTACCAAAATTTCCAATAATTGAATTGGAAAGGATTTGAATTGAATTTATCTTTGGAATATTTCGATGTTGAATTTCGTGATTATACAGATATTGTTATGGAAATTTGAAAGATATATTTATATCCAATACGATATTTGTTGGTCGTAGAATTTGATATTGAATATAAGCCGATATATTTTCTATTCAGAGCCTTGTATTTAATATCAAATGGGATTTGGATTTGTTGTGAATGGTGTCTTCATTAACACTGTTCCTAAACCCAGTTGAGAAAAAGATTAAATCTTTTTATTTAGATTTAATGAAATATACCAATTAAATGGTATTTAATTGGAATTGAATTTGAATTGATTTTTGGGTTTATCGTGAACGGTGTTTTAAATAACAGATGTTCTTAACCCGATAATTAATGGAATGTGAATTGGGTTTATCGTGAACTGTGTTTTAACGACATTCGTTCTTTAACCCGATTTACAGTGAAATGTGATTTGGAATTTATAAATCTTTTGTTATGATTTAAAGGAGATTTTCCAAAATAAAGTTTTCCAATTTAATAAAATAAATTGGAATGGAATGGAATTCAATTTGGTAATAATCGAAGTGAATTTTTGTGGAGGAAGACAACTAATATATCTGGAATTTAAAAGGCTTTGCCGTTATTCCATTTATATTATTAGTCGGATATGGAAGTTTATATCGATTATATATATCGATTTGTTTTCCATGAAGATTCCATTGGAAATGGAATGTGATTTTGGGTTTATTGTGAACAGTACTTTAAATGACATTGGTTCTTTAACCCAGTTAAAGACAGGATATGATTTCCATTGTTAAACAATCATTAATATTGATTTTTGGGAATATTAAAACCAAGTGGTGTTTTAATGAATCTTTAATTAGATTGAAATGATCGAGAATGGAGTATTACCAGTTTTGCTCCAGGCGATAGTTAAATCTTTAATTAGATTTGAACGTGAAATGGTAATTGAATTTACCGATAACACCGTGGTATTAGATATGAAGTATTACGAGTTTTACTTCATGAGATGAATAGGCTAGGATTGGGAAATTAAAACAAATGATTACTTCGGTAAGGTTCGTTAATCCCGACTAGTTTGGATAAACCATAATTATGTTTGAATTGACATTCAAAGGGAGATCAAAGAATAAATTTAAAGAATTTATCTCTGATAAAATTAATGGGAACCTTTCCCAAAGTATAAGAATATTTGAATAAAAGAATATTCTAAATTGGAATGAGGCGTATGTTGTGTTTGTGTAACACTTGTTTATTATATACGCAAGTTATTCAGAAAGACCGGGTTTATCCCATTCTGAATAACTGATTTGACAACGTGTCGAGAATGAAGACGGTGGTCAAAGACTGGAGGTCTTCACATCGTTTGGATAATTACTGATGATCTTGATTGGGTTGTACACCCAAGAGGAGGGAATCAGTTGGTGATCATCAGACGTACTTGGAGATCGATGGATATGCGAGGTACAAGGTGCCTTAGGTTTCGTTCAGACCCAGAATGGACTTGTAAATGGACTGTGTGTCTGACATTGGATATCATTTTGTGTGATTGATGGATATTGGTTGCGTGGAGTGGTTTGCCTGTGTGGCATGCTAAAATGCAAATGATCAAGGCGTCTGTTGAAAAGTAGAGTCTTGTGTTGATGATCAAAGCACTGCCTGTGTGGCACAACATTGTGTAGCGTTAATTCGCGAGCCTCACACCCCGGTAGTGAACCAGAAATGGGAGAGGACCTCAGGGAGGACATGTGTTTCCTTCTAGCTAGGGTAGTGTCAGTGACCTACCAACCCTGACATTTATATTATTTTCACCTGTGTGGTTGTTGGTTTGCGAGGCGCCTCGGATATATCGGTGACTATGTGGAGACGATGGAGTCATTTTGCTTGTTGACGCCCCAAAGGGCGGGGAAACGCAGTGTTCAGGCATTTTAATCCACATCGGTGGACCGGCCCTGACGATCCAAGGGACCACCTAAGTTTGGGTCCTGAGACATGGGCTAGAGCATCTCGAATCGGTAGAGGACTTTCTTTTGCCTCAGGTCACAGATGGAAATCCAACTTCTAATACGTGACTTTGCGGTTTTGATTGTAGAGCCTAGTATGGCAACATAGTGGTATGGGGCACTTATGCCATCTATGATTGATAATTATGATTGAAATTGTTTTAACACTATACACTTATAGTAATAATAAAGGATGAAATTTAGCGTATCAAGCATTCTTTGGCTATTATAAGGTAAAACCCTATCCTTCGGCTTGTGTTGCATTGTGCGATGGGACCTGGGTCTTATAATAGCTTCATTGTTCTTTATTTAGCATTGTGCTATTGTTTTATGCACTGGTATTCTTGGGAGGAAACCCGTTCCATGTTATACGGCATGCTCCCTTGATTTACCGAACTTTAAAATAAAGATTAATAATCGTTTTAGTTCTCACACCAGTCACATGACTGACCTGGAGTTTATTGTTTTAACCTAAACTCTGGGTGCCCCTATTTTCCACGGGCAGCTAGTAGTTTTGGTTTTGCAAATTATATATTCACAGGATCCTGGTTTATAGCTGGAATGATATTCGGAAAGCTCTATATCTGTATATCTCTTTCAATTGTGTTTTGTATTATTTTTCGCTGCAGTAATGTATTTAAATCTCTGATATTTTCTGATGTATAATATTTATTCATACTCTGTATATTCTTGTATTCTGATGGAATTGTTGTAATTAACAATGAAATGTTCTTCTGTTTTTGTCCTGATGTGGCTTGTTCTCAACTCAATCTGGGCTTTCCTTCACGGGGAAGTTCAGGTCGTGTCAGCTTGGTATCAGAGCTTTGGTTTATAGAGCTCGAGAACAAGACACATTAGAACCAAACGAAAGAATTCATCAGAGATTGGATTAGTAATATCCAATGAGAATGACTCGTTAGAGATGGGATAAGTAGTTTCCTAGAACGAGTGTGAAGAGTATATTTTTAAAATGAAAACGAATTTTGTTTTGAAAATTTAAACTTTATTCAACATATTTGAATATTTATTTATATTGAATTTGGGCAATCCAATATATAAAGATTTTTCATATACGTATAATCCACAGATATTCGATGTTTTAATATAGTGGGTAGATATAGAATCACACTCTAGTAGCCCGGAGATGAAACTATTGATGAGTGTACAGCATCAGTCGTTTGGGTTTGAGTTTCGAAGGTGTGATATTTATATATTTCCAATTGACTGGTGTGAGAACCAAAATATAGTTAGAATATATTGTTGTGACTTGGCATCAAAAACATGATTTTTGACTATATATCAAAGTTATGAATTTGAAATGATAATCAACAAATTGATTGCTGATTGTGTTGTTTGATTATTGTTCGTTTAATTAAATGTTGAACCTTTCGCCAAATTGAACCAAATGTTGAGCTGTATTGAAAATTTATCGCATTTGCATGCATATACATGTACTTACATTGAACAGGTCATAGCAAGGACGCTAGAGTAGAAGAATAAAATTGTTTGCTCGACAAATAGGTACATGTTTATTGTATTTCTTTGGTTTGGATGATTTTATGAGCCGATTGGCTAGTCGCTTGGCTGTTTCTTTTTATTTTTGGATTGGAAAGGCATGTATGTCAATTTCAGGATTTTCCCGGTGCTCCCATGCAGGGGAGGTTATGGTGAAAGTCTTTGAAAATTTAGGGTGTTAGCCAACTTTTTGAAAAATTTGAAAAGTTCTTAGAAACTGAAAAGTTGAAGAACTTAAGCCGTAATGAAAATAATGGAAGTTGAGTTGGTTTGTAAAACAACTTTCAGCTTTGTTCCTTTTCGAGGACGAAAAGTTTTAAGTGGGGGAGATTGTAATAACCCGGAAAATCTGATCCAATTTAAAATTTTTATTTTGGAAATTTTAGTGAATTTTGAATATTTAAAATGATTTATTTTAAATAATAGTGACGAGAAATTTATTTTGAATAGAAATAGAACGTATATATTTATTCGAATCGTTGTTAGAATATAAATATTTTATTTTAAATATAAAACGAATTGAAAATGGCGCGGTGGTTCGAAAATTCGATTTCGAATTTCAAATGAATGTACAAGATTCAAAATAAACAGGATTTTGGCGAAACGAAAAATATAAGAATCTATTTGAGAATATCTTTCCAAAGAATTCGAAAAATTGAAACTTCATAGCGGGGATAAAAAGTTATGCCCAATTAAAATTTCAGAATAGTCGCTATGGAATTTTGGCCCTTAAAAATAGAAATTTTGCAAATGACCTTTGTTTTCGACGAAACCACTTTTGTTGGATCAGGGATGTCGAATTATTGCTAGATTCCAAAATTCTTGATTTTTCGAATCAATATGTGAGTGTGGCGTAGGAAAACGTGTTTTGATAGTTTTAGTCAATTTCGATCGACCAGAAAATGACCATTTTTCAAACGATCTCAGAATTTGACGAAATTAGTTTTGTTAGAACCGTATCGTCAGTATGAAGCTAGAAAATATTTTTTGGGAATTTTTAGAGTTCGTATGTGACCCCAGTAAATTGAAATGTACTTTTAATATTGAATATATAGATTTATATTTCAATTTAAATGAAAACTGATCGTAACAACCAAACTGGCTTACAATGCATATCCCATTGTGTTCGGAATGGAGGTAATTAGCTAGGGACGACAGGCGGTGGGTCTTAATTGGAGATCAAAATTAAAAGTTGCTTTTTAGAATTAATTAAATAATTAAATATTATAAACTATATAATCCCTCTCACTCCCTTCCCTCTTCTCTCTCATAAGGGTCAATGTAGAAAAAGAAATTGAAACTCGATCCTTGAAACCGACCCCCTCTATCCCTGTCGCGCAACCACCACCCACCTCCAGGCTTTAGGTCGTCGTCGCGCGCCTCCAAAGCATCGCCAACATCTCCTCCGCGTTTTCCCCCATCGCCACATCTCCAATCAGCGAACCCCAAACCCCTCAGTCCCCCAATTGAGCCGCAGCCACCCCTTTGGACCCGCCATTGCCTGGCCGTGCTCTTCCCCGACCACCAGAGGTCTGACGCCCTCCCCCTTTGCCACCTCAGCACCCTCCTCCGACAATGGCCCTTCCTCCATCACCAAAATTCGATTTTTACATGGAAAAAGGGGTGAGTTTTATTCATATAATGTTATTTTAAAAACATAGTTTTTATTTGAATAAAAATATAGTTTTTATACATATAAAGTTATCATTTTTATGATAAGAAAAGGTTTGATTTTTAAACAATAAAAGGTTTGATTTTCATGTGAAGTAAAGTTTGATTTTTATATATATATGAGAGTAATAAAAATATGATTTTTATTAACGTAGAGTAATAAAAATATGATTTTTATTAAGGTAGATAAGTAAAAGTATAATTTTTATTATGAAGTTAGCATGATAAAAATATGATCTTTATTATATGAACAGCGGTATAAAAATAGAATTTTTATCTATATAGTAGCAGTATAAAAATGTGGTTTTTATATACATAGAAACAATATAAAGATGCGATTTTTATATATGTAGTGGATACGGACAACGAAAGTGATAAAAGGCGAGCATGACGAAGATTTCCTACATATGAAGAGTCGCAGCGTTTGGTTTAACTCTTGGTCAGAACTTCTCACATTTAATTTGTTTTCTAGTTGAAATATATACTAGGATGCAGACGGTGCTTAGCAGCACCCGACACCCGTCGTCCACAGACCATGGATGACTTGTTTGTTTGATTGATGTGTTGTGAAATTTTATTGTGTGATATGGAATGAATAAATATTTTATAGTTAAAAATATAATTTTTAACGTGTATATAAAATAAATATTTATAAACAAACTGGACGGTTTGTTTATGTACACCCATTTGAAGGATATTGATTGGGACGATAAATTTTACACATCGCCCAACTGCACAAATAAAAATATGTGTTTGTTGACTGAAACCCCACATGGGTATTGGGATGATATTTGACGTACAGTAATCCCGATTGTAGTTGTATGTCAATCGATGGGTTAACAGACTGTGTAAGCGTTCATTATTTATATTTAATGCTTATGCAGTTGTGTGGTGCACACTGGATGATGGTTGATTATTTATCGTTGCCGTTATATACATGTGTTGTAGGGAATCCATATAATTAACATTATATGGTAATTGATTGGGCCTCATTCCAATTTGGAAAATAAAGAATATTATAAAATATCTATTCATGTGTTGAATAAAATAGAAAGTTCATGTGTTGAATAAAATATAAATTCATGTGTTGAATAAAATAGAAAATTCATGTGTTGAATAAAAAAAGAAAATTCATGTGTTGAAGAAAATATTCATTTGTTGAATTGAATAACGAAGTTATTGAAATATATAAAGCCATGTTGATTAGATATGCGCCATTTTGACGTGAACGATATTTATATCGATTTTATTCATTTTGATAATGAATATCGAAAAGGAATTGATTTTAAAATATAATATTTTGAAAATACTATAATTTATATATCGATGATATGGAATATTCAATTTTGATTTGAAATTTAATATGAAGTTGAAATGGTTTTGAAAACGAATTTATAACGATTTATAAAATACATTTTAAAAGGAAATCGATGAAATATATTTAATATATATTATATGTATAATGGTCTGAATAGAACGCGCCGCGCTGCGGCAGCTAGCGAATTTCTACCATTGACTTCGAATGGACATTTCGGAAGATCTGACAGTCGGATTCTCCTAAAACCGAAACCCTTGGGTTCGTGTCGAAAATATCTTTCTAAGAATATTAGAGATTTAAAATCTAACGGTTGGATTTGGAATTATGTCCAAATCAAATTTGGAAAAGGTCGCTATAACTGCAATTTGATGGCCGTTGATGGAAATCGACTGTACGGGCTTTGATAAAACTATTAAAATTAGTAATAATTTGTATAAAATCATAAGAAATGATTTGGAAAGAATTGGGATGAATATTTCCATATTTGAAAAGATAAAAATAGTTTTTTATCGAAATGAACTAGTTTTGAACTAGAATTATAATCCATTTATTTTTGAAATAAATAAATTGGATTTGAAAGGGATTTAAAAGTAACCAGAATTTCCAATAAATGAATTGGAAGGGATTTGAATTGAAATTATCTTTGGAATATTTCGATGTTGGATTTCGTGATTAAACAGATATTGTTATAGAAATTTGAAAGATATATTTATATCCAATACGATATTTGTTGGTCGTAGAATTTGATATTGAATATAAGCTGATATATTTTCTATTCAGAGCCTTATATTTAATATCAAATGGGATTTGGGTTTGTCGTGAATGGTGTCTTCATTAACACTGTTCTTAAACCCAGTTGAGAAAAAGATTAAATCTTTTTATTTAGATTTAATGAAATATGCCAATTAAATGTATTTAATTGGAATTGAATTTGAATTGATTTTTGGGTTTATCACGATCGGTGTTTTAAATAACACTTGTTCTTTAACCCGATAATTAATGGAATGTGAATTGGGTTTACCGTGAACTGTGTTTTAACGACATTCTTTCTTTAACCCGATTTACAGTGAAATGTGATTTGGAATTTATACATCTTTTGTTAAGATTTAAAGGAGATTTTCCAAAATAAAGTTTTCCAATTTAATAAAATAAATTGGAATGGAATGGAATTCGATTTGGTAATAATCGAAGTGAATTTCTATGGAGGAAGACAACTAATATATCTAGAATTTAAAAGGCTTTGCCGTTATTCCATTTATATTATTAGTCGGATATGGAAGTTTATATCGATTATATATATCGATTTGTTTTTCATGAAGATTCCATTGTAAATGGAATGTGATTTTGGGTTTATCGTGAACCGTGTTTTAAATGACATTGGGTCTTTAACCCAGTTAAGGACAGGATATGATTTCCTAAGTTAAACAATCATTAATATTGATTTTTGGGAAGATTAAAACCAAGTGGAGTTTTAATGAATCTTTAATTAGATTGAAATGGTTGAGAATGGAGTATCACCAGTTTTTCTCCAGGCGATAGTTAAATCTTTAATTAGATTTGAACGTGAAATGGTAATTGTATTTACTGATAACACCGTGGTGTTAGATATGAAGTATTACCAGTTTTACTTCATGAGATGAATAGGTTGGGATTGGGAAATTAAAACAAATGATTACTTCGGTAAGGTTCATTAATCCCGACTAGTTTGGATAAACCATAATTTGGTTTGAATTGATATTCAAAGGAAGATTAAAGAATAAATTTAAAGAATTTATCTTTGATAAAATTAATGGGAACCTTTCCCAACGTATAAGAATATTTGAATAAAAGAATATTCTGAATTGGAATGAGGCGTATGTTGTGTGTAACACTTGTTTATTATATACGCGAGTTATTCGGAAAGACTGGGTTTATTCCATTCTGAATAACTGATTCAACGATGTGTCGAGGATGAAGACGGTGGTCGAAGACCGGAGGTCTTCACATCGTTTGGATAATTACTGATGATCTTGATTGGGCTGTACACCCAAGAGGAGGGAATCAGTTGGTGATCATCCAGACGTACTTGGAGATCGATGGATATGCGAGGTACAAGGTGCCTCCAATTTCGCTCAGACCCAGAACGGACTTGTAAATGTACTATGTGCCTGACATTGGATTTCATTCTGTGTGATTGATGGATATCGGTTGCATAGAGTGGTTTTCCTGTGTGGCATGCTAAGATGCAAATGATCAAGGCTTCTGTTGAAAAGCAGAGTCTTGTGGTTGATGATCAAAGCACTGCCTATGTGGCACAGCTTTGTGTAGCATTAATTCGCGAGCCTCACACTCCGGTTGTGAACTAGAAACGGGAGAGGACCTCAGGGAGGACATGCATTTCCTTTTAGCTAGGGTGGTGTCAATGACCTACCAGCCTTGACATTTATATTATTTTCACCTGTGTGGTTGTTGGATTGCGAGGCGCCTCGGATATATCGATGACTATGTAGAGTCAATGGAGTCATTTGGCTCATTGATGCCCCAAAGGGGGGGGACGCAGTGCTCAGGCATTTAAATCCACATCGGTGGACCGTCATTGACGATCCAAGGACCCACATGAGTCTGGGTCCTGAGACACGGGCTAGAGCGTCTCGAATCGGTAGAGGACTATCTTTTGCCTTGGTTCACAGATGGAAATCCAACTTCCAATATGTGATTTTGCGGTTTTGATTGTACAGCCTAGTATGGCGACATAGTGGTATGGGGCACTTATGCTATCTATGATTGATACTTATGATTGAAATTGTTTTGACACTATACACTTATAGTAATAACAAAGGATGAAATTTAGCGTGTATCAAGCATTCTTTGGCTATTATAAGGTAAAACCCTATCCTCCAGCTTGTGTTGCATTGTGCGATGGGACCTGGGTCTTATAATAGCTTCATTGTTCTTTATTTAGCATTGCGCTGTTGTTTTATGCACTGGTATTCTTGGAAGGAAAACCGTTCCGTGTTATACGGCGTGGTCACTTGATTTACCGAACTTTAAAATAAAGATTAATAACTATTTTAGTTCTCACACCAGTCACATGACTGACCTGGAGTTTATTGTTTTAACCTAAACTCTGGGTGCCCTATTTTCCACGGGCAGCAGTAGTTTTGGTTTTGCAGATTATATATTCACAGGATCATGGTTTACAGCTGGAATGATATTCGGAAAGCTCTGTATCCGTATATCTCTTTTAGTTGTATTTTGTATTATTTTCCGCTGCAGTAATGTATTTAAATCTCTGATATTTTTCTGATGTATAATATTTATTCATACTCTGTATATTCTTGTATTCTGATGGAATTGTTGTAATTAAAAATGAAATGTTCTTCTGTTTGTGTCCCGATGTGGCTTGTTCTCAACTCAATCCGGACTTTCCTTCACGGGGAAGTTCGGGTCGTGTCACATAATAAGATCTAAATTAACCATTTAGATGTCTAACTATTCAGATCTAACATAATAGGCACAAGATGATAAACTAGATCTGATTAACAAATTAAATGCCCACACAATTTAGATGCAATAGTTTAAAAGTCGATCTACACAATTAAGGTTTAAGATTCACATCATATAATGCCACAAAAGTTACAATAGATCCAACAAGATAGAGATTTAGATCCAAATCCTAACCAATTTAGAATGTCATATAATCAGAATTTACAATGGTTCTGATATAATCTAGGCATATGAACAAGTCCAAGTCATAGTCGTGTCATAATTACTTTTAAATATTCAAATCTAAAGCAACGAGAAACTCACAGTGTTCGGATTAGAAAATAGAAATAGAAAAGATTGGATCTTGAATCTTCAGTTGATTTGCCTTAAGTTGAAGAAGATAACGGATCCAGATCATTTCAGATACTGACAGAGTTTGGCCACCATGAATTCTCAAAGAAGAAAACAAGAGAAATGACCATGTATATATAGCTGCCAGACCCTCTGAAACCGACTAACACATCAGCCCTAGGGGTGTCGACACCCCTGTGGGGGGGGGGGGGGGGGTTGCCCCTGGTTTCGACACCTTTTAATGGGGGTCAACCCCGGTGTCGACACCCCTCTAAGGGGGTCGACCCATAGAGCAGGAGATCTGCCGCCACTTTTTATTTTTCAAATTCAAACTGTTTTGGTTAAGATTCTGACTCATCTCTGACTCATGTGTATATATATAATCTCTCTACGCGTATACAAACTTAAAATCCTCATAACTTCTTCATATGGTGTCTGTTTTATGCAAACAAATGTCTATCTTGACCACAATTTCGAGATGGACAAAATGGCGTAGTCCCTTTCCTTAATTCTGAATATTTAATTAATTATTATTTAATTTATCCTCTTTTAGTGTCGTTAGAAATTCAGGGGTTACACAACGACCTGTCTAGCCCTAAAGCATAATGACCTGACTTAATAGGTGCTCAATGACCTGTCTTCGTAACGACCCGCCTCACATCAGAGCAGACCGACCCAACTACCACGAACGACCCGCCTTGCTTTCGTGCTCCCCAAGCCACGACCCACGACCTGAAGCCCACGACTTGGCCTATAGAAGCTCCTGCGACCCGAAGCTTCAACGTCCCACCATTTCTTGGCCAAGAAGCCATGCAACCCAAGCTCTATGCCACATCATTAACGACCCAGGTAGAAACGGCCTGACTCCAGATCTGATCAGTCTACCTCCATTCTCGACCAAATCATCACCAAACGACAACATATATGCAAACAACTCATCCAAATCATCCAATTCAACCATCAACACTTTATGAAATCATCAACAACACTATAATGACGATTTTTCACTAACAACCATATAGAATTCACCAAATCATTATAAACCAATGTGTAACACCCCGCATTTTATAACAATTGAATATTTGAAAGTGCATATGTGTATATATATGCATCGATATAAATATATAAAAGAAGAATAAAATAATGATAATATATGATTACATGTAATAAATAAATGCATTGAAAAAGAAGAAAATATTAATGCAAATAATAATGCAATGTATACGTTAGAAGAAAGAAGAAATCAGTTGCATGCGGTGTAATATATTACATGTAATGATTTACAAATATTATGCATTAATAACAAAAGAAAAATATGCATGCAAAGTGATAAGGGTACATGCAATTGTTTAAATGAAAAAGAGGAATAAGAAAAGAACAATGACCACCATTGTTCTAAGCCTTGTTAACAAAAGCCTTAGTAGTCTAGTTGGTTAGAGTATGTGGCTTTCATACAAGAGGTACGGAGTTCGATCCCCGCCGGCACCATATTTTTGTTTTAAGGGAACGGCTAAGATAACACATGTTCTTAAGAGAAAATATGAATAAACACACATATAAGGAAAAATATACATATAAGGAAGTAAAGAAAAAATATATGTATATATATATATATATGAGAATATATATGTATATTTTTGCAAATATATATATATATATATATATATATACAAGAGAAAAGTTTAAAATAAAGTTGCAATAAAAGAAATATGGTAAGAATCAAATAACAGTACAACATCGTTTGAATTTTGAAATCAAAATAAAAGTTGTGTGTATATATATACGCGTGAAATGGACATTTGAAGTTTTGCATATATATAAGAAGATTATATGTAAATATAATATTTAAATAAATTCCAAAAATTCAAATGTTCAAAAATATAACTTCTGCGCCAAAACAACTCGCGGAACCCATAGGGGGTTGACCCACACCAGATCAGGGCAGATTCGTCGACGAATCTGGACTGTTTTCTTAACCAAGTTCGTTGCTGACTCAGCGCTGCGTGTACGATACGATCTTGAACACCTATAAATGGGCTAGCAAATCGTAGCCTAAATCTCATATTTTATGAGATGACATCTATACTCTGTCATTCTTCTTCCTCCTCAAATCTCTTTATAAAAATATAATAATTAGTTTAGGAAATTTTTGATTCAAGATATGGAGGAAAAGGATGTAAATTAATAAAGAAGGTGTTGATAATTCTATTCGAAGTAAGGTAATTTCTTGGATCTGGTCTATTTGAATTTCTCCTTTTTCTTCCCTTTTTCTTTTAGTAAGAATTATGGATTTTGTTAGGTTCTTAACTCAGTTAGGAGAACCATGGAATGCTAGATCTGGACAAGATTCAGGATTTGGATAGCAAAATTAGGCGAGTGGATTTAATTTATATCATTTTTGATAATGGTATATTATTGTTTGACATTCCCCATTAATATGAAATGTAAATCTGCCATAATGTTGATATAATATGTTGAAACGTTAATTTGATGCATTGAAATGTTAATATGTTGAAAATGATAAACCTGTTAAAATATATGGAAACGATTAATGTTGTATACATGCATGTTAATTAAATATTGTAAGTTAAGTTATAGTAAAATTGGAATAGTTACATGTTAATGTGTGGCACATTATGTACTAGAACCCTCAAATGTAAGAATTGGTACAATTACATGTTGAATTGTTAGATGAGAATAATTACATGATTGATGGTTACATGTTATTATTTTAAAATGAAGTTAACTACATGTTAGGAAGAACATGCAACACGATAATTAGAAACAGACTTAATATGATATTAAGTGTGACATGCAAAATAAGTTACAGTAAAATTTAGAAAGAATGAATATGCCTAAACTTACAGTAAACTGAAAACTGTAACCACACTTAGACACGAGGATAAATTCAACTTGTTGTAGAAGTTTGCCCGGAACCAACCGGCAAATCCAACATCCACAAGTTGTTAATTTAATGTGAGAGGTATAGTGCGTAAATATATACGTAACGGTGCTAAGACACGAGGTTAAATTTAACTTGTGGTAGAAGTCTGCCCGGAACCGCCCGGCAAATCCTGCATCCAAAAGTTGTTAATTTAATGTGAGAGGTCTAGTACATATATATATATATATATACATATATATATATATATATATATATATATATATATATATATATATATGGATAAAAATTAATGGCGTTAATTGTAATTAATGAAAACGAATGGAATTGAATGAAAGTTACAACATTTAAAGGATTAGAATGAATGGGGAATGATAATAGACTATTATAATTAATTACACTAATGAGAATGATTATATAATAGGTAGGCTTGTCCTAGGGACAAGTGGAAATTATAACTTAGGTTATAATAAACGATAAAGGAAATGGAATAACTTATGTAATGCGATAAGTTGTACTTAATTGTAAAATAAGTTATCTTTAAGAACGAGAATCTGAAATCTATTGATAAGGACAACATATGTTATATTAAGGGAAATGAAACTTATTAGTAAACCTTAGTTAAGAGAACTAAGTTAATAAGTAAACAATGATAAGTTGTAGTGTAAGATGAAATTATGATTAAATAAGAAAGAATGAAGCAAACTTAGGAAATGAAATAAGTTATTGTAACACCCGTAATTTTGTTAACATTAAAGAGGATAAATTAATGAATAATTACTTTAATATTAAGAATTAAGGGAAATTGATTACATCATTACGCTCATCTCGAAATTCTGGTCAGCATAGACACCTAGTTTGCATAAAATGGATAATGTATGAAGAAGTTACGGACGATAGAAAGTTGAAAATTGAAACTAGGTATTACTGGCGCACTTGCCAAGTGCGTCAAGGCAATTTTGCACTGGCGCACCTGTAAAGTGCACCCAGAATAGTTTCTGGTTATTCGGGCTTTTTTCAAGCAAGTGAGGACCCGTGACCTGACCCAATTCCATTAGTGCTGAGGTGGCATCCGAATTCTGTAACCCAGCAGCTATAAATATATCTTATATCCTTTGTTTTCTTCACAAAGAAATAATGGAGGTCGAACTCTACTGGATTCTGAACTGAACTAGGGTCTCTTATCTTCTACTATCAGTTAGAGAAAATCAAATTCTGAGATTCAAGCATAGACTCAGCACCTTTTCTATCATCTTAGCAATCCAATCACAGTGATTTCTAGTTGTTTTTAGGTTTAGATAAATAATAGTGAATTATGAAAGACTGTGATTTGGATACATTGTAAACTTTGAATCTATGTTATTGTTAGATCTTATGCTATGTCGTGATAGATATATTTCTCTAGATCCAATTCAATTGTGATTGTTCTACTATGTTATTATTATGGATCTTGGTTTGTAACTTTTATATGCTATGATGCGGATGTGTATAGATCTATTTTATGTGATCTAAAATGTCACCTTATGATTCATGTTAGATCTGTCATCTTATGATTCATATTAGATCTATTTTATGTGATCTAAAATGTCACCTCATAATTATCATGTTAGATCTAAATCGATTGGATATCTAAATTGCTAATTTAGATATTGTGACATCATAGTTCATCAGTTTTATGTCCACCCTGTTATGATGACAATTTCATGTCCATGCTAGTATGTATGTTCACCTTATTATCATAATTGATTGTGTTTATGCCAAGATGATCATCTTAGTTATACTCCCATTATTTTCCCTATTATCGTTCATGACTAGGCTATTGTCTAGCCTAGGCATGTTGCCAATTTTGTGAGGGCGATAGTTAAGGAATGGGGGAAAAAAGGGTTAAAAATGGCATAATTTAAATATGAACATTTATAGAAATGTAATTCAAATTATTGGGTAAAATAGGTATTGACACCTATAAAAGTAAATGATTAATTAATTAAAAATGGAATGTCCAGAAATTACAATTAAGAATTGTAATTATACTTATGACACGATGCTAGGTTGCACTAGTGGTGGAAGTCTGCTTGGACCCGACCGGCATATCCAGCAGCCACTAATGTTGTACCTAATGTGGGAGGTCAAAGTACGTAAATACGAATCGGGCTATGACACGAGGTTAGGCCCAACTATGGAATAAGTCTGCCTGGACCCGACCGGCATATCCAGCATTCGCATGTTGTAGGCCTAATGTTGGAGGTCTTGCCCATTATGAAACCATAAATGGGCATGGTAAAGAATTGGAATACTTAACCTAATTTAATCCGTAGGGATTGTATGAACTTAAATTTAAGTTGGGGGTTAAGTAAACATGGTTATGGGGTGGGTTAAGTAAATCTGAAGAGGGGACGAATAATATACATACAGGCCCACAAACTTAACTCGTTAAGGTTATGTACTTAAAGACACTTAGTGGTTTACATAATCGGTGTAAATAATAAAGTTATGTAATTGAAGACACCTTTTAGGGTAAACATAACTTATAGAAGTGATAGAGTTATGTAATTAAAGACACCTATAGGTAAGCATAACCGGTTGGAAGATTAGGGGTTATGTATTAAAGACACCTGTAGGTAAGCATAACCGATAAAAATAAATAAGGCTATGTAATTAAAGACACCTAGTAGTATACATAGTCAGTGAAAACCTAGTGGAGGATGTAAGACATAGGGGAGAGCTTATATCATACTATGTGGGACCCATTTCATTCAGTAACCTGGAGTAGGTATCAAACAAAGTACTCTGTACTAGGCGGAGAAGGGGCACGCTTACTAACTGATTGTAAGAGATCTAAACGTGGAGGACGGTGTGGGCGGCGCAAACCGACCGAACCACGTGCGTACATGAGCCGAGCAGAGGGGGATAAGACGACCGTGACACCTATAGATATGGTTGTGCACATTATTACGACGAGGGGTTGCCACTTTAGGAAGTGATACCTACTACTATGGGGCCAGCACAAGGTATCTATGAGGATTAGGGAGTCGATCGATCAAGGTAGTAGTTAGGATACATTTGGACGTATACCTAAGTCTACCACCTTATAGTTGAAGGGATCATCTCTTTCTGGATATACTAGAAATAGTGCAGAATAATCGTTAGTGAGGCATGTACAACTTATCTTGCTTACTTTGTCACACCTGCCATTTATGTGCCGATCTCTCTCTCTCTTATCCACTTTATATGCCTATCGTGTTACTTTTATTTATCTACTGGCTAAAGTAACTATACTCGCCAGACTTTATGTCTGACCCTTTTTGTTTCTCCTTCTTTCTTCCTCCCCCCGCCAAGGTTCTCAGGGAGGAAACACTCAGGCTTAGTCAGGACTCAGACATCATCTTGCTAGGAGCTATTTCTGAAGTATGGCTCAAGTTCTTGTCTCTACTATGGCTTAAGTCTTTTAATTTGGAGAATTATGCTTTTTACTTACTTATGTACTCTGATGGTGCAAGACAGAAGTTATTTTCTTATAATGGTTTTTATGACTTATGAAATTGTGGACCACGGTATTATGATTTATGATTGAAATAAAAAATTAAATTTCCGCTGTTATCTTATTTATATATGTCTTGTAATTATTCTATGTCTGTTTACCTATAGCGCTTCACAAAACTTAATGCATTCCCTTAGCGAGTGACATTAACGGACGTGGGGTATCACACTTGGTATCAGAGCTGAAGGTTACCAGATTAGATAAAAGTTTTTGATTTTTTTTAAAAAGGTTTTAAAAAAAGGATTTTCAAAAAGAGAAGTCTTTTTTGAAAAACATTCCCTAAAAAGCCATATATAGTATCCTTCGGTCCTTTATCTAAATTTCTTTCTTTTCCCTTTTTCAGCATGTCTGGGGAACAAAACATCCCTAATATCCCAGAGGGCGTCACTATACCCGGATGGTTCCGTAGGTATTTGGAGGCCACAGCGCCGGCCAAAGACCAAAGAGACGTTCCTCCCCCAGCTGCACCAGTCATTCCTCCTCCTTCCCCTCTAAGGGCAGATAACTTCACCAAGATCTGCAAAGACTTCCTTGCTATGGGAGGGAAGCCATTCCATAGGAACGAGACATTCATGGAAGCTTGAAACTAGCTTAAGGAGACTGAGGACTTATTCGTAATCTTTGAAGTAGAGGACTGAAGAAAGATTCAGTTAGCTGCTCGGCTATTGAAGGACGAAGCCTCATTTTGGTGGGAAGTCACCCAAGCTGGACGTCCGGTGGAAACTTGGGAAGATTTGAATGTGATGCGTATGTACTTGCGTTTATGGGGTTGATTCTAGGAAGGGATTGGCTTACCATGTATGGTGCCATTTTGGATTGTGAAAAGAGGGTTGTAAGGCTTCTGACTTGTCATGGGAGGACCCTCGAGATTTCATGTAACCCACAAGGGTCGGTTATGCTTAGTTTCCTAGAGTCTCTTGATGCATCTATCGACGATCTGAAATCTATTCCAGTAGTCCAAGATTTTTCTAATGTTTTTGATGAGGTACGGGGTTTACCTCCAAGGCGTGAGATTGACTTTCGCATATATCTGGTGGACAATGCAAAGCTAGTTGCATTACCAGTGCGCCACATGGCTCCAAGGGAAAGGAGGGAGCGGTGTAAGCAAGTAGGGGAGCTACTTTAGAAAGGGTTTATCAAATGAAGCATAGTAGTATTCACAACTAAGGCGGATGGTTCGCTTCGTCTGCGTGTTGATTATAGGGAGCTGAATAGACTCACTAAGAAGAATAGGCACCCACTTCCGAGGATTGATGATTTATTTGATCATCTTGTTGGTGCCTCGGTATTTTCCCAGTTAGACTTAGCTACGGGGTTCCATCAGTTGATGGTGACTGAGGACATCATAGATAAGACTTCCTTTAGGACTCCGGACGGTTTCTTTGAATGGCTAGTTATGCATTTTGGGCTGAAGAATGCACCCGCCTATTTTGATGATTTGATGAGTAGGGTGTTTTGGGAGTTCCTAAACAAATTTGTCGTAGTCTTTGTTGATGATATTTTGATCTTCTCCAAAAGCGAAGAAGAGCATGCCCAACATTTGAGAGAAGTTTTGAAAACTCTCCATGACTATCATCTTAAAGCAAAATTCTCTAAATGCCATTTTTGGAGAAAAGAGGTGTGGATCTTTGGGCATGTGGTGTCCAAAGAAGGTATAGCTGTAGATCCCGCGAAGGTGGTTGCAGTGCAAGATTGGCTGGATCCTAAAAATGCAACCGAGGTGAGAAGCTTTCTTGGGTTAGAAGATTACTATAGGAAGTTCATTAAGGACTTCGCAAAGATATCAGCCCCACTCACCTGACTGAAAGAACTTGGCATTCCCATGGGATATAGACTGTGACATTGCTTTCCAACGACTGAAAAGGGCTCTGACAACAGCCCAGTCTTGACCTTACCTAACATGAATAAAGTGTTTACCGTTTACAACAATGCATGCGGTATAGGTCTTGGTGCGGTTCTAATGCAAGAAGTTAAAGTAGTGTGTTATGGGGGTAGACAGCTGAGAGTTCATGAAAAGAATTACCCCACCCATGATCTAGAGCTATCTGCCATAGTGTTTGCGTTAAAGACGTGGCATCATTATTTACTTGGAGAGAAGTTCAAGTTATACACCGATCATAAATCTCTCAAGTATATGTTCTCGCAGAAGGATCTCAACTTAAGGCAACAACGGTGGATGGAGTTTCTAGCTTCATATGATTTTGAAATTTCTTATACCCTTGGCAAGGGTAATGTAGTGGCAGACGCACTAAGTAGGCAGAGGGTGGCCCTGAGCCCTCTGTTTGTGGAAAGAAAGAACTTGGAGTTCATATCAACTTTTGATTTTAGACCCTCCATCGAGATTTTTCCTGATTTGTTGTATCCTTGGAGATAGACTGACTCTTATGGACTAGATAGGATCTTCACAACAAGGTGACCCACAGATTCTAGACATCATAGATAAGCTCAGAAGAGGGGAGACTTCTAGTCACCTCAGCAGATATGCCATAGAAGAAACGAGGTGGTTGCGACGAGATGGAAGGCTTTGTGTTCCTCAAACTGGAAGCTTGATAAAGGTAGTCCTAAAAGAAGCCCACCATTCTAAGATGACCATTCATCCAGGCAGTGATAAGATGTACAGGGACATGAAGAGGGTTTTCTTTTGGGATGGGATGAAGAAAGATGTGGCTGGATTTGTTTCCAATGTTTAGTTTGCCAGCAAGTCAAAGCTGAGCAAAAGAAGCCCGGTGGTTTACTTCATCCTTTGGAGGTTCCTCAGTGGAAATGGGAGAGCGTCTCTATGGATTTCATAGATGGTTTGCCTAGATTGAAAAAAGGCAACACCAGTATCTGGGTTGTGATAGATAGACTCACTAAAAGCGCTCACTTTATTCCAGTTAAGACTAAGAGGACGGCATCGTGGTTAGCAACAATTTATGTTCGAGAGATAGTTCATCTTCAAGGAGTTCCTACCAGTATCGTGAGCGATCATGAACCCATCTTTACCTGCGAATTTTGGAGGAGCTTGCAAGAAGCATTAGGTACACAGTTTTGTTTGAGCACCACTTATCATCCTCAGACTGATGGGCAAATGGAGAGGGTGAACAGAATTCTAGAAGATCTTTTAAGGCTGTGTATCCTAGACTTTGGAGGGACTTGTGAAGAGCATCTTCCTTTAGTAGAATTTGCCTACAACAACAGCTATCAAGCTAGCAACGGCATGACACTCTTCTAAGCATTGTACGGACGACCCTGTAGATCACTAACTTGTTGGTGTGGGAATCTACAGAAAGATTATTACTTGGACCAGATATGGTTAGAGAAACATCCAAAAAGATTGACCTTATTCGACGACGGATAAAGACAGCTCAAGATAGGCAGAAATCCTATGAAGTCAAGAGAAGAACTGACCTCGAATTTGAAGTAGGAGACTTGGTTTTTATCAAAGTGTCACCTCTGAGGAATGTGTTTCACTTCGGATCGGTGGGGAAGTTGGCACCTACGTTTGTGGGACCATTTCCCATAACCGAGAGGATTAGCCAAATGGCCTATAAGGTAAAGCTTCCTGAAATTCTACCTAGTATTCATGATGTTTTCCATGTTTCTCATTTGCGGAAGTGCTTGCATGACACCGCGAAAGTTGTTGAGCCGAGTATATTGGAAGAGGTAGAAGTGGAACGGGAGGTGGCAGCCAGGCAAGTTCCTTCCCGTATTCTGGGATCACAAGTTAAGAAGCTATGCAATAAAGAGATCAAGTTGCTAATGGTTCAATAGGGAGATAACCCAGAGGATGCGACTTGGGAGACCGAAGACAAGATTCGTGCTTCGTACCCTTTTCTCTTCGAGGGTATGTTCTTAACTCCTTTTTCCAAAGCTCTATCAGTACTTGTTTCTATCATTTGAGTATATCTTATCCATAGTATTTTTCGACCTTTAGATAGGAATCCTATAGATCTGAACATGTGTTTGAGACATGTTATGATTGATGGATGCAAGTGGATGCAAGTGTTTGATAGTGATTGCATATGGATGCATATACACACACATTAGGCACTAAGATCGGCTCAATCACTCTCATACTGCATATGGATGTGTGTGCATTTTCTTTTCTTTTATGGATGGAAATGGATGAACTAGCATATGGATCTTGCATTTGGACGAATGAGTGTGCACACATGTAGAGCTTATATGTTATAATAGGCTTGTTTGCATACATATTGGATTCATGGCACAAACATACATTGCATTAAGGAGGTCAACTAAATTAGTAGGTCACCTGATCTTCGCATTAGTGTTAGGACATATAAACACACCTTTGCATATATACATTAAAGCATTAGAAATCCTTAAGGATAATGGATGTCAGTGATTGATGGATGAGTAGATGGATGATGGATGGTAAGATATGCATTCTTCTCAAGTTGGATATTTCGGGGACGAATTTGTAACGACCCGGATTTTTCGAATAGTTTAGTTTAAATATTTAATATGGTTTTTAATATTGTGATTGATAATATAAATCGATATATGATTTTATTATGAATATATATATAATTATTTAATCTAAAATAATTATAATAATACGAGAATCTGAATTTAACTGAATTCAAAACTGGAGTCAAAATGATTTATATGAATTTTATTTGAATTAAAAACGATAATAATAATTTATTATCTAGAAAATGATTTGTTTTGAATTTAAATTATATTATATTAGTTTATTATGGTATATACGTTGAAATTAAATTTCATAATATTTATTGTTTAGTTCAGAATTTCGTTATAACATTTAAACGATAGTGGTTACGTTAAAATAGCGGTTCGTGTGTGAACCCTGAAATATTTCAGTGGATAAGATCAAAATCGAATCAAAGATCAAATCGATATCTTATTAAAATAAAGTGAAAATCTCTATATATCAAATCATATTAATAGTGAATCAAGTTGAGTGAAATCGAAATCAAATCAAATTAAATTTGTTTGTACTTTAAGGAACATACATTTAAACCCTTTGTACGTTTTGTTCCCTGTACTCATTTATATAATCCTCCCCTCTATCCATATTCTCGTTGAACAACAAAAGAGCAAAATCAAATTTCCCAAAAAACCGTGATTTCCCACTATTCAAAAATTGATATAAAATCAACTACTCAATTAGATAAATCAATTCGAAGCTTCATGCTACACAATTTTGGAATGGTGCGATTTCTGTTCTAGGTATTAGGGTTAGATCGCGAATGGCAAAATAAAGGAGTCGAAGCGATAAAGCAGATCGCGAATACACCAGGGCACTCGAGTTCAACATGGGAGGCCGATGTGCTTAAGCAAGGGCTAGGGATTGGGTGCGATGTAATTCTGCTAGTCGAAACCTTCAAGATCGAACGAGGTTGTGAGTTGACGACTGGAAGAAGCCGTCTTTGACATCACCGATGGATGCGATGAATGTAGTTCGGTTTTTAGTGATGTCGGGTTTAGGATGAGCGACAGTAGATGGAGGAAACCGCGGAGGATGGTAAAGAATGATTTCAGAAGATGGAGCGATTTCTGAGGGGTTAAAGCCAGACAGTGGAGGTGTGATGATGGGATTTGAAGCAGTTTTCAGTCACGATGGTGTTTATTGGTGTTGAGCATTTGTTTATGAGTATACAGATGGAATTCATCTATGTTTACTGGAAAGGGATCGACAATTATAAAGTGGAAGAGAAGTGCAATTTTTTTGACTTATGGATCATGGTCTGGAGCTTCGAATTGGGACATGGCATTGCAAGTGATATCTGGTCGATCAGGAGGGGGTGCTGCTGCAGTAGGACAGTGGTGGAAAGTGATAGAAAAGAGAATGGAGGTTGGCAACAAGACGTTCGATGAAATGTCTGAATAGGAATAAGTTAGTGTGGGCTGCTGAAATTGATTGGTGATGGCTGAGTTGACTTCATCAATTAAGTCGAGTGGTTCGCAAAGAAGATAAGATATACGTCTTCTATGACTTTAAATATACATATAATCGTTCATTTATTCATGTTCGAAATCAATTAAAATAAATAGATGTTTAATGGGTAAATATAAAATCAAATCATTGTAGGTGTAACTCATTGGAGATGATTCGAGTAGGTTCGTAGACGCAATTATACAGAATTTAAATGGATATTCGACAAAAGGAAAATCACGGTGAGTAAATCTCACACACCTTTTATTTAAAATTATCTTTATCAGTTAAAAATAATTGTTTGTTGCTTGTTCGGTTGCATTTAAATATTTTGACGCATCTTAAATATATTAGTTATTTAGTCTTGGTGTGCTATTATTTATATATTGGTGATTGGTTGGATTCCCGCGGTATCATTAGCGGATGCCCGCAGTATCATTAGCGGATGATTACCCTATACGCCCCACGCTATGATAGCAGATGACCTTCTATACCACAATATCCTGCCTCGAAGCAGGATGGGTATTATTTATGTTGACTAACGTCTGTGGATGCATGGAAACAGGTTGGAGGAATCCTACTGGATTCCTCAAAAATATATTATCTGTTTTGTTTATTTGTTTGCATATATACTGCAATATATGATGTGTAAGAAAACCTGTCAATTATAATTGGTTGTTTGAACTATCACTGGGTCTTAATGTTGATTTATAAAAATATCATGAAAGAGATTGCGAGATTTAAAAGGAAAATTCTATTTTCTAAAATAGAATTTGAATTTAGAAAGGGGCAAAAAATATTTACTTGTTTTGAAAATAAATAAAACAAGTATTGAATTTATAAGCGATGTTTATAAATTAAATAATACAAGAAATTGAAGTGAATTTATAAATGGTGTTTATAAATAAAATGGATTGATTTTCATTGGATAATCAGATAATTGAAATGAAATTAGAAACAGTGTTTATAAATAAAGTGGGAAAAATTATCATTGGATAATGTGAATATTTAAATTCAAAGGTGAATTTATAAAAATAGAAATGGGGAAATCGTTTTAAAGAAATAAACGAGGGAATTTATTCTGATGTTCAGAATATAAATTGAACAAAAATAAAACCGTAAGGATTTATGATTTTGAATTCGATTAATTCGAATTTATTCAAATAGAAATTGAATAAAGAGAATTTGAATAGAATTTGAAATAAGAGAATTTGAATAGAATTTGAATATAGAGAATTCAAATAGAATTTGAGTATAGGAAATTTAAATAGAATTGAAATGGAATTTGAATATAGAAGATCGAAGTATAAATAAAAGTATTTTCAAGTTAGGAAAAATCGACAATTATAGATAATCGAAAATATTATGTAGGATTCGGAAATTGATTTGATATATATTAAAAATATATCAGAATGAAATTAAAATTTATATATAAACAAAGGTAAAACGTACATATATATTAATATATTTAAAACGAACTCGCCGCAGTGCGGTAGTTCGTAAATTGGCGATTCGAACTTCAATTGAGTATACAGAACTCAATTGAAGTCGGAATTCTTTAAAACAAGAAACGTCAGGACCGATTTGATAATAGTTTTCTAATGGAGAAGAAAATTCTAGATTTCGTCGAATAGATTTTGAGTTATGTCAAAATCAAATTTTTCGAAAAACAGCGCCAGAACCACTATAAAACCATAACGGTTTATTTAAATAAATAAAAGGATTTTAAAGGAATAAATTCCAAATTTTCCATTAGAAAAATCCACACTGGAGATATAAAATAAATATGAACTCCAGTGAAGTAAGTGAAATGATTTTTGAAACAAAAATCAGATTTTTAGTTATTAAATAGATTTAACTAATTTTGAGGAATAAATAGTTAATCGAGTTTTGAATCGAAATTGGCGTTGGATAAGTAAATTGGTTTTATGGATTCATATTCGAAATCGAATTTGAAACTCAAGATAGAAATGAAATTCTACTTGTTTATAAGCGAATTAAAATATATTTGAACATGATATGTTCAAAATAAAGGGATTTGGAAAAATAGCCAATTAAAGAATAAATTAGCAAACTGAGTAGGAATGACCAAATTTAGTTAGATAAATTGGAAAACAAGTAAATATAGGTTGAGCAGGTATGGTATGGAGTGAATGAAGATTTTAATTCGTGTGCCTGACAAAAATGTACACGTTTAAATTCCATATGAGGTTTTATGCGCCGTATCGGCAAGCCGCTTGGCTTTTTCTTTTTCTTTTTGATTGGAGAGGCATGTGTGGCGGTTTTGGGATTTTCCCGATGCTCCCGGTATAGAGGAGGTTATGGCGAAATTTTCCGGAAATTTAAGGAGTTAGAATATTTTTAAGAAATTTTGATAATTGAAAATAAATATATGAATATATGTTGAATTTGATTAGGAAATGAATTTAAAATAGAATATTATAAACATAAAGAAAATATATAAATAAATCTGGTAAAATTAGAAAGAGATAAGTGATTGAATTTTTTTTCAATTACAAATAGAAAATATTTTCTAAGTGTAGAAAATAAAAGAAGGCAAGATATGGAAATGTTTTCCAAATGGGTAAGAGGCCAAGATGATAATCGAAATATTTAGTTAATTAATATTGATAAAGGAAGTGGAGAAGTGGCTTAATTGATGAAATATTAATAAAATGGCCCAGTGATTGTTTGATGTTTTGAATGGATGTTTGTTTTTCTTCGATAGTTAAATAACCGACTATCGAAGTGTTTGCCAATATCGTTGTCAATACGGAGAGACCGGTTGGATTATTATCCGTGAACCACTCTGTATTGGAAGTAGCGTTGCGAATCAGATTATATGAAGATAATCAAAGAAGGAGTAAAGTGCAAGGACATTTTCTATTAATAGAAATTGTGAAGCGACCCGAACTTCCCCGGTCTCCGAAGAGAAGAGAAAGAACGAATTACTTTGAGGACAAGACGAATCAGAACGCAGAAGGAAGAACACTTCATTGTGTATTACAACAATTCCTTCAGAATACAAGAATATACAGAGTATGAATAAATATTACACAGAAAATATCAGAGATTTAAACTACATTAAAATACATAGCAGCGGAAAATAATACAATACACAACAGAAGGAGATATATGGATACAAAACTTTCCGGATATCATTCCAGCTGTTAACCAGGATCCTGTGAATATAAATCTGCAAAACCAAAACTACTAGCTGCCCGTGCCAAAATAAAGGCACCCAGAGTTTAGGTTAAAACAATAAACTCCAGGTCAGTCATGGGACTGGTGTGAGAACTAAAACAGTTATTAATCTTTATTTTTAAAGTTCGGTAAATCAAGGGACCACGCCGTATAACACGGAACGGGTTTCCTCCCAAGAATACCAGTGCATAAAACAACAACGCAATGCTAAACAAAGAACAATGAAGCTATTATAAGACCCAGGTCCCATCACACAATGCAACACAAACCAGAGGATAGGGTTTGTAACAACCCGTATTTTCAATAACCTGTTATAACGTAAATCGAGGCAGAATTTAATTTAAAAATCTGAATCAAGGGAAACGGGCTATGCCATTGCGTTCGTCTCGGAAAAATACGCGAAATAGAGTCCGAGTTTTCGAAAATCGGAGTCCGTATGACCCGATTAAGGCCCAACGAAGTTTTTAGAAAATTTCAAAGTAAAAACAGATTTCAAATTCAAGTTTGAATTTGGAAAATTGGGCCAGTTTGGGCCAGGCGGGAAAATTCCCGCCAGAGCACCCAAGTCGACAGCCCTGTCGACTTGGGAGTCGACTTGGTTGGACCCAAGTCGACAGCCCTATCGAATTGGCTGTCGACTTGGTCCAGCCGGGCTGTTTAGCCTGGTGCACCATTTAGAGATTGTGTTGAGCTTGGGGGCCAGATTCGGTTTTAAGGGATGAGATTGCAACTAGGGTTTAATCCTATGGCCTAAAACACTTGCCTAATCTATAAATAAGGCCCTAACCTAACCCTAAATCATCATTATTCATTCAAGTAACTAAACTATGGCAAAATCAATCCTCTCATGGCCTCTACTCTCTTCATACAATTCCTAAATAAATTTCTAAGTGATTTTCCATGCATACAAGTGTTTTCAAACTTGTATGAGCATCATTAGCTTGCATTCAAGTCAAGTTTCTATATTTGCATCATAAAGAAAGAGTTTTGATCATTTTGGTTCAAGGGTTTTTATGTTAGAGCTTGCATTTTGGGTCAATTTGATTGCATAAGGGCTTTGTCATATCTTTTGTGCCTTCATAAGTATTGTAAGCCCTATTCTACTTTCATACTTAAACTCTAAAGTTAAATGTATGATATGCAAGTTTGTCATGATATGCAAGTTTACTATGATGTGTTATGCAAGTTCATCAAGTTATGTTATGCAAGTTCATCAAGTTATGTTATGCAAGTTCATCAAGTTATGTTATGCAAGTTCATCAAGTTATGTTATGATATGCAAGTTTGCCATGCTATGTTATGCAAGTTAATCATGTTATGATATGCAAGTTTATCATGTTATGTTATGCAAGTTTGATATGCAAGTTTGTCATATGATATATAAGTTATGTTATGCAAGTTTGGGTTGATCATTTGGTTCATGTTATCATGTTATGCAAGCTTATCTTGAGTATATGAACATAAAGCTCCAAGCTTTATGCTAAAGGTTGCATTTTGGCAACATGTAAGTTATCATATCTCTTATGATAACTTGCATGTGAGGCTAAATGCGAACTTATGGCCATGTCTACATGTCATTTAGCACCATGTATCACCAATATGCCAAGTTTGGTTTTATGCATGCTTTTGAGGCCTAAAAATGTAATATGCAAGCATATGAACATATGTACATTTCTTATGCCACCATGTTGAACTTGTGGCTTCAACACCTTTATGTCACGATTATGCCAAGTTCCCTCTTTCTATCCTTTATGCGTTATTGCGATATGTAAGCGATGGGATTGCGTTTGGGGTTGGGTAAACTTAAAAGACATAAAAACCTAAGCTTGGGAATTTACCTATTAAGTTAGGTCTACCCATTGGGAATTTACCTATTAAGTTAGGTCTACCCAATTGCTTGAAAACTTGTAACATGTTTTGGAAACATGATGGACATGACACTTAGAAAAGATAAGTGTGACCAACTCGAGGTTGGGTTGAGTTTGTAGCGTAAACCTACCCGGAACCGACCGGCTTAACTAGTTGCTACAAACAATAGGACCCAATGTGAGAAGTTGGTCATGTTGTACCTTGAACCCGAGGTTAGACCAAGTTGTGGTGTAAAGCTACCCGGAACCGACCGGCTTAACTAGTAACCGCAACAAAGTCTAATGTGAGAGGTTAAGGCGCATTAAATTAATTAATGCCTCATGATTACGGTTAAGTCATGGACCGCTTGAATACTTAACCAATTAAACACGATGGGTTGGTAGGGTTAAGTCATGAACCTTGGGTACACTTAACCAACTTGGTACTTGAATGGGTTGGGTTAACCACGTTTAACCCATTAAGGAAACCCTAGTTACGTGGTCCTTTGCACCAGTAACCCTCTTAGTTGTATCATGATACCCTAGGGACTAGGCTAGGGAGGGGCACGATTACTGGATGTCATGTAAGCGACCAAAACGACGGCTGAGTAGGTGCGCCGGTGTAGGTTCAGGCGGGCCATGGTCGTGCACATGGTCCGAAGTTGAAAAAGCAGGCACGGGCACCAGTAGGTTTAGACTGTGCGTGCATTGATTTGTGTCAGTGGTTGACACCCTAGGACTTGATACACCCTAGGGTGGACCTAGCACAGTTTAGCTACACTTCGTAGTTGGGCCGTATGACACCGACACTTGACGAGTAGGCTTATAGGGACCCGATCGACTAGACCGTGCTAGTTGGACCTTGGTTTAGGTCATTCATGAAGTTTGGGCCAAACTTGGGCCTGGGGATCACTTCTTGTTTACACTTTGGACCTCGTATTGGGGTCACTACATGTTATTGGGCCAAAGCTTGGGCCAAGGGATCAATACTTGTTTATTCAAGTCATGTTAGTTTGCTAGTACACCTGCGGTGCAAAAACCTTAAACCTGATTATGCGATGACACCTTTATCTACCTTGTTAGTTAATCATCATGCTAGTATGTTGTTATCCTTATGTTCATCTCTGCTGCTCATGCCAGTTAACTTTACCAGTTTACATTGATTGTAGTAGGGCTTACTCAGTCTTTTTGACTGACCTATTTTCTTTCGCCTCTTTTCTTCCGTCCCCCCCCCCCCCCCCCCGCTAGGTTCTCAGGGTGGGAACGTTGGAGCTTAGCTTGGATTCCTGATCGCTTGCTTGTAGGATTTTAGCTCATGTACGGTCTTGACATGAAGCTAGCTATGGTTATCACTTATTTTGGGGATAGTACTTATGTATTTCAGTTTTTCAGTGGATGTTGTTTTTATCTAGACTTGTTTATTTGGAAAGCTATGTTGTACCAGACTTGTTTTGAAATAGTATGAAATCTTCCGCTATTTTATCTATGTTATTTACTCTGTTTACATATATACATATGTTCTTGTTCTGCCTTGATATATTATTATGCATGTTTACCTGATTCAAACGCCCCTCCAAAGTCAGAGTGCTTGCAAGAGTTACCCTGGCAGAGGTGGGGTGTTACAGGGTTTAACCTTATAATAGCCAAAGAATGCTTGATACGTTTAAAACAGATTATTTTGATAGTACTATAAGTGTATAGTGTCAAAAACAATTTCAATCATAAGTATCAATCATAGGCGGCATGAATGCCCCATACCACTATGTCGCCATATATAGGTTTACAACTAAAACCGCAAAGTGTCGTATTGGAAATTGGATTTCCATCTATGAACCGAGGCAAGGGATCGTCCTCTACCGAATTCGAGACAATCTAGCCCATGTCTCAAGGACAGAACGCATCGACCCTTGGATCTTCAGGGCCGGTCCACCGATGTGGATTAGACGAAATCCTGAACACTACGTCTCCCCACCCTATGGGGCGTAAATGAGCCAACGAATGGCTCCATCGGTTCGAGAACGACCGATATATCCCAGGCGCCTCGCAACAGCAACAACCACATAAGTCAAACTCGTCAGGGCGTGTAAAACCACTGACGCCACTTCTAGCTAGAAGGAAACGCATGTTCTCCCTGCAGTCCTCTCCCGTTTCTAGTTCATACCGGGGTGTGAGGATCGCGAATTCACGTTACACAAAGCTACGCCACAAAGGCCGTGCTTTGATCATCAACCACAAGACTCTGCTTTTCAACAGAAGCCTTGATCATTTGCATCTTAGCATGCCACACAGGCAAACCACTCTAT
The DNA here is from genome assembly GCA_030737875.1 of Allium sativum. Taxonomy (NCBI): domain Eukaryota; kingdom Viridiplantae; phylum Streptophyta; class Magnoliopsida; order Asparagales; family Amaryllidaceae; genus Allium; species Allium sativum. Next base: position 97,627,626 of record CM060925.1, on the reverse strand, counting down.
GCAACCGATATCAGTCAAACAGAATGAAATCCGATGTCAGACACACAGTCCATTTACAAGTCCGTTCTGGGCCTGAACGAAACCAGAGGCACCTAGTACCCCGCATATCCATCGATCTCCAAGTACGTCTGGACGATCACCAACTGATTCTCTCCTCTTGGGTGTACGGCCCAATCAAGATCATCAGTAATTATCCAAACGTCGTGAAGACCTCCGGTCTTCAACCATTGTCTTCATCTTCGACTAATCGTCGAATCAGTTATTCAGAATGGGACGCGTATATAATAAACATGTGTTACACAAACACAACATACGCCTCATTCCAATTCATCAATCACTAACCGTAAATTAACCAGAGAATAATTCCCCAAATATTAACCCCGAAGGCCGAAACCAACATCAGATCAATATCCAGAAAACCATTCTTCTTAGCTAACCGACAGTTAGTTTCTAAATTTCACATTCTTAGGGAAAGGTTCCCATTAATTTTATCAGAGATAAATTCTCTTAAATTTATTCTTTAATCTTCTTTTGAATATCAATTCAAACTAGTCGGGATTAACGAACTTTACCGAAATAATCAATTGTTTTAATTTCCCAATCCCAACCTATTCATCCCAGGAAGTAAAACTGGTAATAATTCATATCTAACACCATGGTGTTATCGGTAAATTCAATTACCATTTCACGTTCAAATCTAATTAAAGATTTAACTATCGCCTGGAGCAAAACGGGTGATACTCCATTCTCGATCTTTTCAATCTAATTAAAGATTCATTAAAACTCCACTTAGTTTTAATCTTTAACTGGGTTAAAGAATCAGTGTCATTTAAAACACGGTTCACGATAAACCGAAAATCACATCATATTTCAATCGGTCCCTAACCGTAAATTAGCAAGTGAGCAATTCCCTAAGTATTATTTGCATCAGATCAATACCCAAAAACCATTCAACTTAACTAATCTCCAGTTAGTTTCTTATTTTCTAAGCTCCTTTTGGGTCTAAGAACAACATTATTGAAGATACCGCTCACGACAACCCAAAATCACATTTCATTAATTATCAGGTTAAAGAACAAGTGTTATTTAAAACACTGTTCACGATAAACTCAAAAATCAATACCAATTCAATTCCAATTAAATATCATTTAATTGGTACACTTCATTAAATCTAAATAAAAAGATTTAATCTTTTTCTCAATTGGATTCAAGAACAGGGTTAATGAAGACACCATTCACGACAAACCCAAATCACATTTGATGTTAAATACAAGTCTCTGAATAGAAAATATATCGGCTTATATTCAATATCAAATTCTACGACCAACAAATATCGTATTGGAAAAAACGATATAATTATATTTTTCAAATTTCCATAATAATATCTGTATAATCACGAAATCCAACATCGAAATAATCCAAAGACAATTTCGATTCAAATCCATTCCAATTCAATTATTGGAAATACTGGTTACTTTTAAAACCCTTTCAAATCAAATTTATTTATTTAAAAATAAATAGAATTTTAGTTCTAGTTCAAAACAAGTTCATTTCGATAAAAATCTATTTTTATCTTTTCAAATATGGAGTTTTTCATCCCAATTTTTCCCAAATCATTTCTTATGATTTTACACAAATTATTGATATTTTTAATAATTTTATCAAGGCCCGTACAGTCGATTTCCATCAATGGCCATCAAACAGCACATACAGCGACCTTTTCCAAATTTGATTTGGACATAATTCCAAATCCAACCGTTAGATTTATAATTTCTAATATTCGTTAGAAAGCTCTTTTCGATACGAACCCAACGGTTCCTGTTTTAGGATAATCCGACTGTCGGATCTCCCGCAATATCCATTTGAAGTCAATGGTCGAAATTCATGAACTACCGCAGCGTGGCGCGTTCTATTCTGGCCATTATATTATATATATAATATATATAATATATACTTCGTCGATTTCCTTTTAAAACGTAATTTATAAATCGTTTTAAATTCGTTTTCAAAACGATTTCAACTTCCTTTTCAAATTCAAATCAAAATTGAATTTTCCAATATAAATTCGTTTTAAATTCATTTCAATTTTATTTCAATTCAAATCGGTTTCAATTCAAATCAATTTCAATACGTTTTAAATTCAATTCAAAACGATTTCAATTCTATTTCAATTCAAATTAAATTTCTATTCTATTCAGTTTAATTCGAATTTCATTTCAATTCAATTTAATTCGAATTTCAATTCCTTTCAAAATATCAGATTTTGAAATCGCTTTCGATATTCATTGTAAAATGAATAAAATCGATATAGATATCGTTCACGTCAAAATGGTGTCAATATAGTCAACACGGCTTCATATATTTCTATTTTCAAATATTCTATTTCAAATATTTCTTTTTCAAATATTTCTTATTCAAATATTCTATTTCAAAACTGGAAGGAGGCCCAATCAATTACCATATAATGTTAATTATATGGATTTTCTACATCGCATGTATACAATAACAACGATAAATAATCAACCATCATCCAAAGTGCATTCTACACTATATAAGCATCAAATATAAATATTTAACGCTCATAACAGTCTTTCCATCAATCGATCGACATACAGCTAATTATTGGGACTAGTGTATGTCATATATCATCCCAATACCCGTGTGGGGTTTTCAAACAATCAAACACATATTTTATTTGTGCAGTTGGGCGATGTGTAAAATTTATCGTCCCAATCAATATTAGTCAAATGTGTGTATATAAACAAATCGTTCGATTTGTTTATATTAATTTATTTCATTTCATATACACATTAAAAATTCTATTTTCAACTATAAAATATTTCTAACTATATAAATATTTTATTTCATTTCACATCACATCACACAATCAACTACATATCAAAATCAAACAAACAAGCATACAAGCCAACCATGGTCTGTGGACGACGGGTGTCAAGTGCTACTAAACACCGTCTGCATCCTATGAGACGACCCGAAATCCCGTTCAGACGGAAACAAGGGTTATCTTTGGAATATAACACAGAAACAAATAATAGCAGAACAAAATTTAAATAATTACACCAGATAATGAACAATAGAATATACTGGATAAAATTAATCATCAGAGTTACACAGTATACAGGATCTTACTTAGTACAAATACAGTTCAACTATACATAAATGTCTACAGCGGAAATAAACAAAATATGTACAATAGGAGCTGAACAGCATAAAAAGAAATAAATGATAGAATCCATCTTCAGCTCCAGCTATCCAGAAAGAGAACCATCTAAACCTGAATACAAGGCTGCCCGTGTAGAAAAAGGGGCACCCGAGTTTGAAAGTGAAACAAATTACGAGTCAGTCATGGGACTGGTATGAGAAATCCACTCAACACATATATAATTGGCTAATCACAGGACCACGCCACTTTCGTGGAACGGGTTTACTCCATTGGATTGCCAGTGCTTTAAAACAAATCTTTCTTTTAAACATCGCTATGCTTTTTATAAAAATGAAGCCATTATAAGACTCAGTTCCCATCACACAATGCAACGCAAACCGGAGGATAGAGTTTTTACCTTATAACGGCCAAAATATGCTTGATACGAATAAAACAAAGGCATTTGATATTATTGCTAGTGTTTATATGTTTTGAAAACAATTTCAAATCATAACTATCAATCATAGACGGCATTAATGCCCCATACAACTATGTCGCCATATATATAGGTATACAATCAAAACCGCACAGTCACGTATTTGGAAATTGGATTTCCATCATGAACCAAGGCAAAAGATAGTCCTTACCGAATTCGAGACAATCTAGCCCATGTCTCAGGAACAGCCGCAACTGCCCCTTGGAGCGATAGGGCCGGTCCACCGATGTGGATTATTATGCCTGAACACTACGTCTCCCTGCCCTTTGGGGCGTAAACGAGCCAACGAATGACTCCATCGGACCCGGATCGTCCGATCAAACCGAGGCGCCTCGCAACAGCAACAACCACATAGGTGAAAAGTATATAAATGTCAGGGCTGGTAGGTCACTGACACCACCCTAGCTAGAAGGAAACGCAGGCCCTCCTTGAGTTCCTTTCTCCCATTTCTGGTTCATACCGGGGTGTGAGGCTCGCGAATTTACGTTATACACAAAGCTACGCCACACAGGCGGTGCTTTGATCATCACCACAAGACTTTGCTTTTCAACAGAAGCCCCGATCACTGCATCTTAGCATGCCACACAGGCAATTCACACCGTGCAACTGATGGCTATCAATCACACAGAACAAATTCCAATGTCGGACACACAGTCCATTTACAAGTCCGTTCTGGGTCTGAACGAAACCGGAGGCACTAAATACCTCGCAAACCCATCGATCACCACGTACGTCTAAACGATCACCACTCATTATCCATATTTCGGGATGCCTCCCAATCAGGACCTCGGTTACCATCCAAACAAGGTGAAGATCTCCGGTCTTCAACCACCGTCTTTATCTTTGACTTTCAATCGTCGGTCAATTATTTGAAATGAGAATTAACTCGGCCTTCTCAAATAATTCACGTATATTTAGAATTTTAATTCAATTTATTTCAATGGTTAAATTATTCGACAACACCAATTTTGTTCTTTAATGTAATTTTCACACCAAACACATTCAACCATCAAATATCACATAAATCAAGCAAATTCAGTTTATTTCCATTCCATAACGTTTCCAATATTTTATAACGATTTATCGCTATTTTTATTTATTTTAAAATAGCTGATTTATTCAAAACGACGCTTCGGGCCATAAAGCGGCCGTGGCGCTGTTTTTCTTCAGATTTGATTTACACATATCTGAAAATCTAACCGTTGGATCTTCGCAAAATTTACATCATTAGAAAGGTCTTTTCAAAACGAATCCAATGGTTCCAGTTTCGGGAAAATCCGACGGTCGGATCTCCCGGTACAATCGTTTGAAATTTCGATTTCAAAATACGAACTGCAGCGTCGTTATTCGATTAAATATATAATTATATTTATATATATAAATATAATCGCTTCTGGCGCTGTTTTTCTTCAGATTTGAATTAAACATTCCAGACAATCCAACCGTTGGATTTTTACAAGGTTGGTGCCGTTGGAAAGATTATTCCAAGTCGAACCCGACGGTTGAGGTTTCGGGAAAATCCAATGGTCGGATTTCCCCCATTAGTTGTTTGAAATCACGGTTTCAAAATACGAACTGCACGGCCTCGTTTCGTTTTAATTTTATTTATATTTATATAGTTATATAAATATAGTTCTTTCAATGATTTCAATATCGTTTTCACTTCAAATATTTCACTAACGCCTTAAATTTTTGGAAAATTTCGCCATAACCTCCCCTGCACCGGGAGCATCGGGAAATGGCAAATAGCTTTCCCGGTCCTTCTAATCTCAAAAAGAAAAAGAAAAAGCCAAGCGGCTAGCCAACAGGCTCATAACATCATCACCCAAACAAAACAGTAAATGTGTACCTATTTGTTGGGCACAAAATTTTATTCCTCTTCTCTAGCCCCTTTGCTATAACTTGTTCAATGAATATGCATGCACATATATATACAGTTCTTATCATTTATCATTTTCTATTCAACTTCATATTTGATTTCTATTTGGTTTAAAAACACCATTCATTCTAATGTTACATAAATAGTTGCAAATCATTTCATTAGCTAATTAATGAATATTTCAACTCATATATGTTTATTTTGAACAAGTGGCTATTTTTAACACTTCACATTTCAACAATTTATGCATACAATAAAAATGTGATTTTTATTGTAAAACAATTCATTTCAAAACACTATTATTTTATATATTTCATGTTGGTAATAAAAATGTGATTTTTATCATAAAACAATTTCTTTTAAAACGAGATTATTTTACACAGTTCATATAGTCGATAAAAGGTGATTTTTATTATCAAACAATTTATTTCAAAATATGAATACCATTCAACACATGAATTTCTAATCAACGAATGAATATCAATTCAACACATGAATGTTTTCTATAGTTTCTATATATAGATAAAAATGTGATTTTTATTATCAAACAATTTATTTCAAAATATGAATACCATTCAACACATGAATTTCAAATCGACGAATGAATATCAATTCAACACATGAATGTTTTCTATAGTTTCTATATATAGATAAAAATGTGATTTTTATTATCAAACAATTTATTTCAAAATATGAATACCATTCAACACATGAATTTCTAATCAACGAATGAATATCAATTCAACACATGAATGTTTTCTATAGTTTCTATATATAGATAAAAATGTGATTTTTATTATCAAACAATTTATTTCAAAATATGAATACCATTCAACACATGAATTTCAAATCAACGAATGAATATCAATTCAACACATGAATGTTTTCTATAGTTTCTATATATAGATAAAAATGTGATTTTTATTATCAAACAATTTATTTCAAAATATGAATACCATTCAACACATGAATTTCTAATCAACGAATGAATATCAATTCAACACATGAATGTTTTCTATTGTTTCTATATATAGATAAAAATGTGATTTTTATTATCAAACAATTTATTTCAAAATATGAATACCATTCAACACATGAATTTCTAATCAACGAATGAATATCAATTCAACACATGAATGTTTTCTATTCAATGAATAAATATAGTTTAAGCATATGAAAATAATTCAAACACACGAATATTATTCAAAATTTCGGCAGCATAACGGCAGGGTAGTTAAAACCGGGACCGTCCCTAGTACGGCTCCTCGCTCTACCTTAAAACCTCGCGGTGTTTGACAATGGGGATCATGCATCTAGTTCGCACGCAGGCGGCATATATATATTTATTTCATTTCCACAAAACTAATCCTATGTGGTTTCAACCAAATATTTTTCAACCACAAACGGGTATTTTTCAACCACAATCAACCAATATCAACCACAAACAATCCCAAACAATCATTCGCTATCAATCAATTTTCACAACAATTTCAATCAATAAATATCGTCCATGGTTTGTGGACGAGGGGTGTGTATATATATATATATTTATATATAGCAATTCACTTTTATTTCGACACATATATATATGGTTAGGAAAAAAGAAATTGAAGAGTGAGAAATTCTCACCTATAGCTATCCAGCTACGACTCTTCCTTTAGAAATCTTCGCCAATCCCGCCTTTTGTCGCTTTCGTTGCCCGTATTCTCTACATATGTAAAAATCGAATTTTTACTATGTTATTCAATATATAAAAATCGAATTTTAAAAATATAGATTCCGCCTTTTCAAAAATAAAGATTATATTTTTAATATTCCTATGATGTAAAAATTATATTTTTATTACTTTAAAAATATAAAAATCATAACTTACTTCTTCTACTTAATAAAAATTCCGTCTTTTCTATTTTAAAGATCTGATCTATTCTATTCTAAAAAATCTGATCTTTTCTATCCAAGTTCAAATCTTTTTCTTTTTAAAGTTCAAATCTTTTTCTTTTTAAAATTCAAACCTTTTTCTTTTTAAAATTCAAATCTTTTTCTTTTTAAAATTCAAACCTTTTTCTTTTTAAAATTCAAACCTTTTTCTTTTTAAATCTTTAAAATTAAAATCAGTTTTAAACCCCTTTTAAAATCAGTATTTAAACCCTTTAAAAATCAGTTTTTAAACCCTTTAAAAATCAGTTTTTAAACCCTTTTAAAATCAGTTTTAAACCCTTTTAGAATCAGTTTTTAAATACATAAAAATCGAAATTTTCAGAAGTAAAATAAAAATAAAATAAAATAAAAACGACTTACTTTATTCTGCGAAGAAGGGGGGAGGGTCGTCAGGGTCGGCGGCAGGAGGTCGTCAGGGCGGAGCTGGCTTTGAGGGGGGCGGCGGATGCGTCGCGAGGGGGGGTTCGGGTGCGTCGCGAGGTGGAGAGGAGCGGGATCGGCAGCGTGGTGGGGGTTCGGCGGTCGTGGGTCGTCAGGGCGGATCTTCGGTGGAGGCGGCGGCTGCTGCTGCTCCGTTCTTCTTCTTTTCCTTTTTTTTTGTTTTCTGTTTAATGAAATCGGGGGGGGGGGGGGGGGCAGAAAGAGAAGAGGGAGGGAGATATATATATATATTTTTTATTTTATTTTATTAATTAATTTAGTTATATAAAGTTGACTTTTACCCACGACCTCTGAACGAGGCCCATCGCCTGTCGTCCATAGCGTTTTACCCCCATTCCGAACACAATGGGATATGTATCGCAAGCTGATTTGATCGTTACAATCAGTTTCCGTTGAATTTACATTTAAATCACTATATTGAATTCTAAACGTACATTTCAAATTACCGGGGTCACATACTAACTCTAAAAATTCCAGAAAAATATTTTCTAGCTTCGTATTGACGATACGGTCCTAACAAAACTAGTTTCGTCGAATTCTGAGACCGTTTGAAAAATGGCCAATTTCCAGTCGGTTAAAATCAACTGAAAACGGTCAAACGCGTTTTCCTTTGCCACGCTCACATATTGATTCGAAAAATTATGAAATTTGGAATCTAGCAATAACTTGACACTGCGGATCTAACAAAAGTGGTTTCATCGAAATCCGAGGTCGTTTGCAAAATGTCCATTTTTAAGGGCCTGAATTCCATAGCGACTATTCAGAATTTTCAACTGGACATATCTTTTGATTCCCGTTATCAAATTTCGATTGGTCGGATTCGTTAGAAAGATATTCACTAACAGATTTAAATATTTTTGGTTTCACTAAAATCCGGATTGTTTTGCACCTGGTATAGTCCGACAAAGTTTGAACTCAATTTTTGAAACTACAGCGCCATTTCAAGCCTTGTTTATAATTATAATTAATTATATTCGTTTTCAATTGTCGATTCAAACTCAGTTTTCATCGCCATTATTTAAAATATTTATTTTAAATATTTAAAATCCATTATTTTAGCCAATTTAAAAAAATTTAAATTGGTTCAGATTTTCTGGGTCGTTACAATCTCCCCCACTTAAAACTTTTCGTCCCCGAAAAGGAACAAAGTCGAAAGTGGTTTGATAAATCTACAATCACACAACACAACAACCAATCCAATTGTTTTAACCTTCAAAAATATACTAATCAAATCCTATACCCTTTAAAGATCATTCAGACTATATAATTAAAAGTGTACATCTACGAAAAGAAAATAATAATAGAGTAGAGAATTGAATGGTAGTGCAAAGTAGGGTAAATGTACCTGGCACCGGAGTCATTCAGAGATATCTACTCGGCATCTGGGATAAGCTTTCTGAATGCTCTCCTCAGTTTCCCAAGTACAATCTCGCGGATCTCCACTCCATTGCACTTTGACTAAGTGAACCTTCTTGTTCCTCAGCTCTTTGGTTTCTTTGCCGATGATCTTTAGCGGCTCTCGCCTCACAGCTAATTCTGGAGTAATTTCATATCCTGCTGAGCTGCTTCTTCCACGATCAAGTCTGGATCATGAACGTGCTTTCGAAGTTGAGATATGTGAAATACATCATGCACTCCAGGCAACCAGTCTGGCAATTTAACTTTATATGCGAGAGTCCCAATCCGTTCCAGAATAGGAAACGGACCAATGAATTTGGGTGCCAACTTTCCAGTTTTACCGAATCGGATAACTCCTCTCATCGGCGATACTTTCAAATATACATAGTCGCCAACTTCAAAGGATATATCTCTTCTTCTTGTATCGGCATAGCTCTTTTGTCGGCTTTGAGCGGCGAGTAATCGCTTCTTAATAAAATCGACTTTGTCGGCAGCTTCTCGGATCATATCAGGACCCAACACAAGTCTATTCCCTGGCTCGACCCAACAAGCAGGAGATCGGCACGGTCTACCGTACAATGCTTCGAATGGCAACATTGTCAGGCTTGCCTGATAGCTGTTGTTATAAGAGAATTCAACCAAATGCAGATGGTCTTCCCATGATCCACCGAAATCTATAACACAAGCCCGCAATAGATCTTCTAAAATGCGATTCACCCTCTCAGTCTAACCGTCTGTCTGAGGATGATAAGCGGTGCTCAAGTTTAACTTCGTTCCCAGCTCGACTTGAAATGCTTCCCAGAATTTGCTAGTGAATATCATATCTCTATCACTTACTATACTGAGCGGCACTCCATGCAGTCTAACTATTTCCCTGAAGTAAATCTGCGCCAGACTCTGAGCGGTTCTATTTGATCTGACAGGTATGAAATGGGCGGTCTTCGTGAAGCGATCTATGATCACCCAAATACTGTCATTTCCTTTTCTGGTCCTGGGCAGACCATCAATGAAATCCATAGAAATATGCTCCCACTTCCAACCAGGAACTTCTAGTGGTTGTAATAATCCAGCCAATTTCTGTTGGTCACTCTTGACTAGTTGGCAAGTAGGGCATCGGCTAACATATATTGAAACGTCTCTCTTCATAGCCTTCCACCAGAATGTTCTTTTGAGATCGTTATACATTTTGGCCACGCCAGGATGGATACTTAGCTTGGACTTGTGACACTCGTCTAACACTTCCCTTTTTAACTCTGGGATGTCAGGAACACAAATCCTTCCTTTTAACCTCAAGGTCTCGTCGTTATCTATTTGAAAACACGAGGGTTCGCCTTTCTGAATCCTTTTGATCATTTCCTTAATAAAGTTATCCTCCTTCTGAAGAATAGATATTTTATCAATCAAGGAAGTCGTGATAATAAAGCTGGCGATCATTACATTCTTTCTGCTCAGCGCATCGGCCACGACATTGGCTTTCCCTGGAGTATATATAATTTCAAAGTCATGTGCTGCAAGAAACTCCAGCCAACGTTGCTGCCTCAAATTTAAGTCCTTCTGAGTGAACAGATACTTTAACGACTGGTGATCTGTAAACAGTTCAAATCTCTCGCCCAGAAGATAGTGTCTCCAGATTTTCAAAGAGAATATGATAGCCAATAACTCAAGATCATGAGTTACATAGTTTTTCTCGTGCGGCTTCAATTGACGGCTAGCATAGGCAATCACTTGACCTCTTTGCATTAACACTGCGCCAAGGCCTTCTCTAGAAGCATCAGTCCAGACTTTTAGATCTTGGTTGCCATCTATGATGGTTAACACTGGAGCTGTGGTTAATCTCAACTTTAGCTCTTCGAAAGCCTCCTCACTCTCTTGAGTCCATTTGAATTTAGAATGCTTCTTTGTAAGCTTCGTTAAGTGACCAGATATCTTCGAAAAGTCTTTAACGAACTTCCGGTAATAGCTAGCCAATCCAAGAAAACTGCAGACTTCAGTGGGAGTACTGGGCTGTTTCCAATTTTGAATAGCCGTGATTTTACTTGGATCCACAGCAATTCCTTCTTTCGATACAACATGGCCCAGAAATTTCACTTCATCTTGCTAGAATATACATTTGGAAAACTTGGCTTTCAATACATTCCTTCTGAGGATTTCTAGAACCAGTTCCAGATGCTTTTCATGTTCGTCCTTTGATTTAGAGAAGATTAGAATATCGTCAATGAAAACCAGAACAAACTTATTCAAAACTCCTCTGAACACTCTATTCATTAGATCGACGAAGTAAGCTGGAGCGTTACATAAGCCGAATGGCATTACTAACCACTCGTAGAATAGGTCGGGACCTCTGAACGCTGTCATTGGAACACACTCTTCGGCAATTCAGAGTTGATGGAAGCCTGTAGCTAGGTCCATTCGTGAAAATACTTGTGCTCCATTTAATCGATCCAACAAATCATCAATCCGCGGCAATGGATACTTGTTCTTTATTGTCTGCTTGTTCAGATCACGATAATCCACGCATAGCCGTAGAGTACCGTCAGATTTTGGGACAAATACCACTGCTGCACCCCAATCAGAGAAACTAGGCCTGATCAAACCTTTCCATACTAGCTGTCGTGTTTGATTGTCTAATTCCTCCTTCTCTTTCAAGGACATTCTTCGAATAGCGTGAACTACCGGCCTTGCATTGGGAATCAAAGCAATCTTGAAATCTATTTCTCTTTGCGGAGGTAAGCGAACAACTTCTTCGAACACATCCGCATAGTTCTTAACAACAGGAATGTCTTGGATGAGGTCAGGAATATTCTCTGTGATTTTAGGGACATTTTCTATCTGAGCTGGGGAAACATCCAAAGCTGCCCAGAAATCTTTTCTATTAGAAGTTGGGCCTTCACATGGTATGGTTATATAATTCCCCAATTGGGCCTTTGCTTTAACCACTCTCTCAGCGCATCTAACCTCCGCTTCATATTTGGTTAGCCAATCCAATCCCAGAATGATATCGAATTCATTAAAATTCATGACGATAGAGATAATAGGGAATTTATAGCAAGAAAAGGAGACAGGTACTGCACAAATCCAACTGAGATTGATAGAACCCCCGACCGGATTCTGGACAGTCATTGGTTCCTTGAGCTTCCTCAAATTCAAATCTAGTTTCTTAGCGGCACTCTTTGAAATAAAGCTTCGTGACGCGCCTGTGTCAAACAGTACTTTGACTGGAATGTTTTTGACAGTAAGCGTGCCTTCTAACACATCAGACCTTTCTCGACTATCTGAGGGTGCTGAGGTTTCTGCTACTTCATTCACTTAAACTATTTCAGTCTTTTTCAACTGCCAGCAATCTTGCTTTACGTGACCAGCCTGATGGCAGAGATTGCATTTTCTATTTTCTTGAAGCTTTCCACCCGATTTAAATCCATCATTTTTTCGTTTCTTCGAAGATTTACAATTTCCTTGCAAATGCCCTTTCTTATGGCAGTTATTGCATATGGCAGTCGTTGCTGGTTCTTTTTCGGATCTGGCCCTTTTTCGATTTACTTCGGGCTCCTTACCGACTTCAGACATTGTACTGGCCTCAGGACGATCAGTTTCAGACTCAATTTTATTACTAGAGCTGACTTCCTCTTCGTCGCGCAACATGCCTTTCTTATGGAGATCTTCATATTTATAAGCCGGATAAATCATTTCTGAAAAAGGAAGCTTCACATGCCCCAATACTTTATTCTGGCATTTCCTTTGAAGTCCTTGAATAAATCTCATATTTTTCCTCTTTGGATTTTGAATTAGATGAGGAGCAAAGTGATAAAGTTCATTAAATTTCTTATGATATTCGGGAATGGTCATATCCCCTTGTATCAGATAGGAAAATACATCGCATAGTCGCTCGGTCGCTTCGGGAGGAGTAAATTTTTCTAGGAAAGTCACTTTGAATCTATCCCAGGTGATATCACCTTCTGGATTATCTTTAATAACTGAATCCCACCAAAACAAAGCTTCGTCTTCGAGTGCCCAGGAGGCCAGTAATCTTTTCTGGTCATCCCTCAGTTTTAAGGCTTCGAAGATTTTCTCAGTCGAACGAATCCAAGCTTGTGTTCTCATAATAGATTCTTCGCCCGAGAACGGCTTTCCACCCAGATTCCTATATTTCACAAATAGAGCTTCTATATCCGGGTCCGTATTACTTCTTCTGTTTCTGGCACTCATTTTCTAGTACTTCTGCAAATGGCAGATCAAGTGTCAGGTCACAGGAAAGGTATTTTTAAAATATAGAAACACGTACTTAAATGTAAATGTGTTTATCCAGTTGTTATTTCATTCTGCTACTCCTACTAGGATATTACTGATCCTATCTGTATAGAGTTACCCGTCCTAGAACACTACTGGTTCTATTTCTGATGAGTTCGTTCAAATGTTATATTCCAGAACTAAGCTTAACCAAAGCTCTGATACCACGTTGAGACGACCCGAAATCCCGTTCAGACGGAAACAAGGGTTATCTTTGGAATATAACACAGAAACAGATAATAGCAGAACAAAATTTAAATAATTACACCAGATAATGAACAATAGAATATACTGGATAAAAATAATCATCAGAGTTACACAGTATACAGGATCTTACTTAGTACAAATACAGTTCAGCTATACATAAATGTCTACAGCGGAAATAAACAAAATATGTACAATAGGAGCTGAACAGCATAAAAAGAAATAAATGATAGAATCCATCTTCAGCTCCAGCTATCCAGAAAGAGAACCAGCTAAACCTGAATACAAGGCTGCCCATGTAGAAAAAGGGGCACCCCAGTTTGAAAGTGTAACACCCCGTGTATTCTATAACTGTGAAATTAACAAATTAAAGTATAATTAATTTGAAATCAAAGAACTAAGGGAAACGGGATATACCATTGCGTTCGTCTCGGAAAAATACGCGAAATAGAGTCCGAGTTTTCGAAAAACGGAGTCCGTATGAAGAAGATATAGCCTCCGGAAGTTTCTGAATTAAGTTTAAAATTAAAAATCGGGCCCAATTGGCCAGGGCGGGAAAATTCCCGCCTAAGACACCCAGGTCGACTGGGCTGTCGACCTGGTCTAGCCAGGTCGACAGGGCTGTCGACAGGGCTGTCGACAGGGCTGTCGACCTGGTCCAGACCCAGGTCGAACCCAGTCCACCCTGGCTGGCCTAGTCTATGTTGGTCGATTTTCAGAAGCATGCTTTGTCATTAGGACTAGGTGGCAGGCTCTAATTGGTCTCTCTTTCAAATGAATGGCTACGATCAATCCAAGCAACATCGATGGTTCTAATCAGTTCATAAACTCTATAAAAAGGACCCTAGACTCTTCCTAACCTAAGTCTCTAACACAATTCTCTAGCCTCCATTGCTCTCTTCTTCTAATTAAAAATAAAAATGGCGTCGCTACTCTGCTAGAATCAAAACTAGAAGTCAATCAACATCATCCTAAATTCAAATTTGAGATAAAAGCTTCTGCAACAATTCTGTAACAACTAAAGTTCTTTCTTTAATCCAATCAAGGCAAGTACAGTTATTCTCCGCTATAAACGTTAATTATAATTTTGATATGCATTTAAAACTGAGTTTGAGGTTGTATATATATTCTCTTCTGTTGGATCTGTTTTCTGTGACTGTTCTGTATTCCTTTCTTCTTTTCTGTTTTTATAGCCAGGCTACCACGAGCCTGTGCCCAATCTCATAAAGAGATTAACGTATGAACGCAAAATTTGGGACAATTAATGAATGATGCGAAATTTGACAAGACTGAATTGAACGTATGACTTTAGATCTGAAGCATAAAATATATTGGACATGTGACTTGGGATTGGATGCATAAATTTGACTATGAACATGTAATTTATATATTGCATGCATAGAGTATGTTGTAATTTAAATTTGTAACTAATTAGAGAAATGAACATATGTTATTTAGATCTGTAATTAATTAGAAAAATAAGCATATGTTATAAACTAGTTTTAGACCTATGCATATTCTGTGATAAAAGAAGAAGAGGAACCACTGTAAGATTACATATGATTTGAGACTTTGGACAAAATGCATATAAAAGTCAAGATTTGATTTTTAGAAGATATGATTTAAAGATTTAGATTGTTGGGTATAGTTTGCATAATGGTTCATGACTTAAAAAGAAGAAGATATGGAAGCTTAGGTGTAAAAGATTTACATTAATTAGGATATCTATTATTGTGATTACACCTAAATAGGGATTTTTGGATATATGGCATGCATTGGAATTAATGGTTATATTTGGTATAATTTATATGTGAATCTGCTGTAAAATGCTAGTTTAACAAAAATTGGAACATATGTTATAGGGTAAATTATGTCCATATTCTGCGCTATGTAAATGTATGCAAACATGGAAGTATATGATCATATTGTGAATCATGACAATTATTTAGGCATATGAATTTAGGCCTAATTTATGTTTAGGCAAGGCATGTAAATAGAACATTTAGAAATATTAAACCTGCTAAATCTGTCATCTTCTGAATCCGTTGAAAATGCCTAAAACTGCTAGTTCTGTTATATTGCCTAGACTGCTAATTAGATTGAAGTACCTAATCTGTTAAATTTGTCGGTTGAAATGCCTAACCTGTTATATGCCAAAATCTGCTTAGTTGCTAAATCTGTTAAATCCGTTAAGTCATATAAAATCTGTTATCTGCTAAAATATGTTATCTGCTGTGTTGATATAATCACCCTGTTATTGATATAATCTGAATTGGCATATATATTGGGCATGTGCATAAACGGTAAATTATTAATTAATTGGCCGCAAAGATAAACGTGACTAACTCGAGGTTAGAATGAGTTTGCGGCGTAATTCTGCCCGGAACCGCCCGGCACATCCAGTGGCCGCAAACAATAGGTTCTAATGTGAGAAGTTAGTCATAACCTGCTTAAGACACGAGGTTAGGTCTGGCTTGTGGCAGAAGTCTGCCCGGAACCGCCCGGCCCATCCAGCGGCCACAAGCTAGCGACCTAATGTGAGAGGTCTGGGCATTAATAATTAATTAATGCAAATCTAAGATAAGAATGACGTCCAAAACGTATTGGGGGAAAATAGGGTTAAAACAACTGGATTAATAGGTCTAGTAAACCCGTCCATGAATCTGTAGGCCCAATACAAAGTTAGACAAATCTGAAAAATCTGTACATCTGATCTGTTAGTCTGAAAACTTGTTAACTTAATCAGTGAACTAGTAAATCTGAATTCTGTATGTCTGAACTTGTAAACAAATTAATCTGAGATCTGTTAGTCTGGGGACACAAGGTTAGGAGGGGAATTACTTGTGTCATCTGTTGTTTGGGACCCATATTAGTCAGTAACCCTTTCTGGTATCAAAACTTTGACCCAACAGTAGGTAGGGTCCGGGCACGCTTACTGAACTAATTATAAGCGGTTCATTCTGATAATGGCGAGGGGTGTTGATGGTGCGTTCCAACCGGGTCATGTGCGTGCATGGATCCCGGTCTGCCTCTGAGGATGTATGACGTCGTGACATCTGTAAATAGGTCTGTGCCAATTGGTTGTCACTTTAGGGAGTGATACACCCTACTGTGGGGCCGACACAGGATATTTATGTATTAGGGAGCCGATCGCTTGGGGTAGGTTTTTAGGGTACGCTTAATTCTGTCTGTTTCTGTTGGTACTGTCTGTTTCTGTTGGGTGGTAACACCTGTCTGTTTCTGTGTGGTACCGTCTGTTCGGGTGGTAAAGGCCCATTACTAGTGTACACCTAATTCTACATTCTGTTTCCGTAGAGATAAATCTGTTCCTGCTTCTGTCTGTTTCTGATCGGGTAGTAAAGGCCCATTATTAGCATTCTGTTTCTGTTAAAGTATTCTGTACCCGTTCCTGCTTCAATTTAGACATTAGGGAGACACCTAATTCTGCTATAATAGTATTAGTGCAGAGAAGTGTAAAACAATAGTTTATATCATTCTGTTTTTCTGTTATATCTGCTACATCTGTTATAGTTATCTCACATTCAGTTTTAAGTTCATATCATATTATTATTATCTGTTCATATGCTGAAAGTCACTGGACTTGCCAGACTTTTTGTCTGACCCTTGTTGTTTCACCTCCTTTCTTCCGTTTCCCCCCCCTTCCCCAGGTTATCCAAGGAGGGAAATACTTTAGCTTGACCCGGATTTCTCTTTGCTTGAAGTGCTTAAAGTATGGCTTGGCTCTGTATAGCTTCCGTTCCATGGGGATTATGATTTTAAACCATGCATTTTGAAGGCTTTTGTACAAGACTGATATTTTGTACTTGAATTCTGAAATTGAAAGGATGTAACCATATTAATTTCTGTTTCCGCTGTAATAAAGTTAAAAATTTTCAAGTACTGTTTTATCTGTCTTGTAAGTTTCTGTTCTGTTTACTAAAATGCTCCACCAAAGTTAAGGCATTCCCTTTGTGAGTGACCTTAACGGAGGTGGGGTATTACACTTGGTATCAGAGCTGAAGGTTACCAGATTTTATAAAAAAGTTTTGAAAATTATTTTCTAAAAAGGTTTTGAAAGGAAGTATTTTCAAAAATAAAGCTTATTTTGAAAAACATAATCCCCAAGAGCCATATATCTTTCTTTCAGTCCTTTTTGTATTGAACCTTTCCTTTTTTGTTTCAGCATGTCTGAAGCATCTGAGATACCAGAGGGTGTTCATGTACCCGGTTGGTTTCGTCAATATCTTGAGGCTAGGACCGCTGCTGCAGGTCCAGCAAATGATCCCCCTCTCCCACCCCCTCCTCGTGCAATTGCTTTCTCAAAGATCTGTAGAGATTTTAGGGCCATGGGTGGGAAGGATTTCAAAGGAACTGAATCATTCGTAGAAGCAAGGAATTGGCTCAAAGAAACTGAGGATCTATTCGTTATCTTCGAGGTGGACGATAGGCAGAAGGTACAGTTGGCAGTATGGCTGCTCAAAGACGAAGCTTCCTACTGGTGGGAAGTCACTAACGCCGAGAGGCCGGTTGAGACATGGATGGATTTCAGAACAAGGTTTGAGACAAAATTCCTCTCGCAAGCTGAACGAAGTTTACAATTGGAAAAGTTCTTGTCTCTTAAGCAAGGAAGTATGACGGTCAAGGAATACGTCAACCAGTTCAACCAACTAGCGAGATTCGGATTGGATTTAGTCAACACTCAGCATAAAAAGGCTCTCCGCTTTGTCAAAGGATTGAATGAGCCACTGCACAGCCTAGCCATGACCCATGTACCCATGGGAGCAACTTACGAGAAATTGGTGGATATGGCACTACTGCACGAGGAAGACAAGGGCCCGAAAGAGACAAAGAAGGAAGAACCACAGAATAAGAAAGCGGGGCCCAAAAAGGAAACACAAAAGAAGGATGAGAAGTCTGAAGATAAGAAGGGGAAAAAGTGCTTTACTTGTGGGAGATCAACTCATCTGAACAAGGATTGCAGAAAAAGGAAGGGCGCTTGCTTCAACTGTGGGGAGATGGGACACTTCACTAGGGACTGCCCAAAGAGACGAGGACAAGGAGGGCAGGCGAACACTCTTGAGGCTAGTGGCTAGGATAGAAATAGGAAAATTTCTATAGTAGGTTTAATTTCTTTATCTGATTGTGACTTTTTCTGATTTTGGTATTTTGATTTTGTAATCGATACTCTGCACTTTAATGCTAGTATTATTTCTGAATTCCGCTATAGACTCAGACCCATAAGGGTTATGGATCATCTGTTTGAGACTGGGGTTTGAGGGATATCTGTGTTAGGCGTCAAGTATGACGCATACATTCTGAGTTTTCGTGGGGTAACAATTTGATGTTGGTTTCGGTCTTTGGGGCCGATACTTAGGACCCATGTCTAATGGGAACCAAATTTTCGTTCTATCTGTACTCGCTTCCATCATTCGACTGTATCCTATCGATCGAATATTTGAACTTTAGGTAGAAACTAATGGGTGTAAACATGTGTTTGAGACATGTTATGTTTGATGGTTGCAAGTGGATGCAAGTGGTTGCCCGTGGATGCATATACACACACTAGGCACTAGATCGGCTCGAAAACACTCTCATACTGCATATGGATGGGTGAGCATTTTTCAATTCTTGTGGATGCAAAATGGTTGATTCAGCACATGGATGTTGCATTTGAGTGAATGATTGTGCACTCATATAGAAATAATATATATATCAGAATTCTATTGCATACATGTTGGACTCATGACACTGACATAATTCGCATTAAGGAGGTCAACTGAATCAGTAGACCGCCTGATCTTTGCATTAGATAAAGAACATATACACACACTTTTGCATATGTTCATACAACATTAGAAGTTTTCTAAGGACAATGGATGCTTGTGGATGATGGTTGAGTAGATGGGTGATTGGATGGTAGGACACATTCTTCTTAACTTGAAGATTTCGGGGACGAAATCCTTTTAAGTGGGGGAGAATGTAACACCCCGTGTATTCTATAACTGTGAAATTAACAAATTAAAGTATAATTAATTTGAAATCAAAGAACTAAGGGAAACAGGATACGCCATTGCGTTCGTCTCGGAAAAATACGCGAAATAGAGTCCGAGTTTTCGAAAAACGGAGTCCGTATGAAGAAGATATAGCCTCCGGAAGTTTCTGAATTAAGTTTAAAATTAAAAATCGGGCCCAATTGGCCAGGGCGGGAAAATTCCCGCCTTAGACACCCAGGTCGACTGGGCTGTCGACCTGGTCTAGCCAGGTCGACAGGGCTGTCGACAGGGCTATCGACAGGGCTGTCGATCTGGTCCAGACCCAGGTCGAACCCAGTCCACCCTGGCTGGCCTAGTCTATGTTGGTCGATTTTCAGAAGCATGCTTTGTCATTAGGACTAGGTGGCAGGCTCTAATTGGTCTCTCTTTCAAATGAATGGCTATGATCAATCCAAGCAACATCGATGGTTCTAATCAGTTCATAAACTCTATAAAAAGGACCCTAGACTCTTCCTAACCTAAGTCTCTAACACAATTCTCTAGCCTCCATTGCTCTCTTCTTCTAATTAAAAATAAAAATGGCATCGCTACTCTGCTAGAATCAAAACTAGAAGTCAATCAACATCATCCTAAATTCAAATTTGAGATAAAAGCTTCTGCAACAATTCTGTAACAACTAAAGTTCTTTCTTTAATCCAATCAAGGCAAGTACAGTTATTCTCCGCTATAAACGTTAATTATAATTTTGACATGCATTTAAAACTGAGTTTGAGGTTGTATATATATTCTCTTCTGTTGGATCTGTTTTCTGTGACTGTTCTGTATTCCTTTCTTCTTTTCTGTTTTTATAGCCAGGCTACCACGAGCCTGTGCCCAATCTCATAAAGAGATTAACGTATGAACGCAAAATTTGGGACAATTAATGAATGATGCGAAATTTGACAAGACTGAATTGAACGTATGACTTTAGATCTGAAGCATAAAATATATTGGACATGTGACTTGGGATTGGATGCATAAATTTGACTATGAACATGTAATTTATATATTGCATGCATAGAGTATGTTGTAATTTAGATTTGTAACTAATTAGAGAAATGAACATATGTTATTTAGATCTGTAATTAATTAGAAAAATAAGCATATGTTATAAACTAGTTTTAGACCTATGCATATTCTGTGATAAAAGAAGAAGAGGAACCACTGTAAGATTACATATGATTTGAGACTTTGGACAAAATGCATATAAAAGTCAAGATTTGATTTTTAGAAGATATGATTTAAAGATTTAGATTGTTGGGTATAGTTTGCATAATGGTTCATGACTTAAAAAGAAGAAGATATGGAAGCTTAGGTGTAAAAGATTTACATTAATTAGGATATCTATTATTGTGATTACACCTAAATAGGGATTTTTGGATATATGGCATGCATTGGAATTAATGGTTATATTTGGTATAATTTATATGTGAATCTGCTGTAAAATGCTAGTTTAACAAAAATTGGAACATATGTTATAGGGTAAATTATGTCCATATTCTGCGCTATGTAAATGTATGCAAACATGGAAGTATATGATCATATTGTGAATCATGACAATTATTTAGGCATATGAATTTAGGCCTAATTTATGTTTAGGCAAGGCATGTAAATAGAACATTTAGAAATATTAAACCTGCTAAATCTGTCATCTTCTGAATCCGTTGAAAATGCCTAAAACTGCTAGTTCTGTTATATTGCCTAGACTGCTAATTAGATTGAAGTACCTAATCTGTTAAATTTGTCGGTTGAAATGCCTAACCTGTTATATGCCAAAATCTGCTAAGTTGCTAAATCTGTTAAATCCGTTAAGTCATATAAAATCTGTTATCTGCTAAAATCTGTTATCTGCTGTGTTGATATAATCACCCTGTTATTGATATAATCTGAATTGGCATATATATTGGGCGTGCGCATAAACGGTAAATTATTAATTAATTGGCCGCAAAGATAAACGTGACTAACTCGAGGTTAGAATGAGTTTGCGGCGTAATTCTGCCCGGAACCGCCCGGCACATCCAGTGGCCGCAAACAATAGGTTCTAATGTGAGAAGTTAGTCATAACCTGCTTAAGACACGAGGTTAGGTCTGGCTTGTGGCAGAAGTCTGCCCGGAACCGCCCGGCCCATCCAGCGGCCACAAGCTAGCGACCTAATGTGAGAGGTCTGGGCATTAATAATTAATTAATGCAAATCTAAGATAAGAATGATGTCCAAAATGTATTGGGGGAAAATAGGGTTAAAAGAACTGGATTAATAGGTGTAGTAAACCCGTCCATGAATCTGTAGGCCCAATACAAAGTTAGACAAATCTGAAAAATCTGTACATCTGATCTGTTAGTCTGAAAACTTGTTAACTTAATCAGTGAACTAGTAAATCTGAATTCTGTATGTCTGAACTTGTAAACAAATTAATCTGAGATCTGTTAGTCTGGGGACACAAGGTTAGGAGGGGAATTACTTGTGTCATCTGTTGTTTGGGACCCATATTAGTCAGTAACCCTTTCTGGTATCAAAACTTTGACCCAACAGTAGGTAGGGTCCGGGCACGCTTACTGAACTAATTATAAGCAGTTCATTCTGATAATGGCGAGGGGTGTTGATGGTGCGTTCCAACCGGGTCATGTGCGTGCATGGATCCCGGTCTGCCTCTGAGGATGTAAGACGCCGTGACATCTGTAAATAGGTCTGTGCCAATTGGTTGTCACTTTAGGGAGTGATACACCCTACTGTGGGGCCGACACAGGATATTTATGTATTAGGGAGCCGATCGCTTGGGGTAGGTTTTTAGCGTACGCTTAGTTCTGTCTGTTTCTGTTGGTACCGTCTGTTTCTGTTGGGTGGTAACACCTGTCTGTTTCTGTGTGGTACCGTCTGTTCGGGTGGTAAAGGCCCATTACTAGTGTACACCTAATTCTACATTCTGTTTCCGTAGAGATAAATCTGTTTCTGCTTCTGTCTGTTTCTGATCGGGTAGTAAAGGCCCATTATTAGCATTCTGTTTCTGTTAAAGTATTCTGTACCCGTTCCTGCTTCAATTTAGACATTAGGGAGACACCTAATTCTGCTATAATAGTATTAGTGCAGAGAAGTGTAAAACAATAGTTTATATCATTCTGTTTTTCTGTTATATCTGCTACATCTGTTATAGTTATCTCACATCCAGTTTTATGTTCATATCATATTATTATTATCTGTTCATATGCTGAAAGTCACTGGACTTGCCAGACTTTTTGTCTGACCCTTGTTGTTTCGCCTCCTTTCTTCCGTTACCCCCCCCCCCCAGGTTATCCAAGGAGGGAAATACTTTAGCTTGACCCGGATTTCTCTTTGCTTGAAGTGCTTAAAGTATGGCTTGGCTCTGTATAGCTTCCGTTCCATGGGGATTATGATTTTAAACCATGCATTTTGAAGGCTTTTGTACAAGACTGATATTTTGTACTTGAATTCTGAAATTGAAAGGATGTAACCATATTAATTTCTGTTTCCGCTGTAATAAAGTTAAAAATTTTCAAGTACTGTTTTATCTGTCTTGTAAGTTTCTGTTCTGTTTACTAAAATGCTCCACCAAAGTTAAGGCATTCCCTTTGTGAGTGACCTTAACGGAGGTGGGGTGTTACAGAAAGTGAAACAAACTACGAGTCAGTCATGGGACTGGTATGAGAAATCCACTCAACACATATATAATTGGCTAATCACAGGACCACGCCACTTTCGTGGAACGGGTTTACTCCATTGGATTGCCAGTGCTTTAAAACAAATCTTTCTTTTAAACATCTCTATGCTTTTTATAAAAATGAAGCCATTATAAGACTCAGTTCCCATCACACAATGCAACGCAAACCGGAGGATAGAGTTTTTACCTTATAACGGCCAAAATATGCTTGATATGAATAAAACAAAGGCATTTGATATTATTGCTAGTGTTTATATGTTTTGAAAACAATTTCAAATCATAACTATCAATCATAGACGGCATTAATGCCCCATACCACTATGTCGCCATATATATAGGATACAATCAAAACCGCACAGTCACGTATTTGGAAATTGGATTTCCGTCATGAACCAAGGCAAAAGATAGCCCTTACCGAATTCGAGACAATCTAGCCCATGTCTCAGGAACAGCTGCAACTGCCCCTTGGAGCGACAGGGCCGGTCCACCGATGTGGATTATTATGCCTGAACACTACGTCTCCCCGCCCTTTGGGGCGTAAACGAGCCAACGAATGACTCCATCGGACCCGGATCGTCCGATCAAACCGAGGCGCCTCGCAATAGCAACAACCACATAGGTGAAAAGTATATAAATGTCAGGGCTGGTAGGTCACTGACACCACCCTAGCTAGAAGGAAACGCAGGCCCTCCCTGAGTTCCTTTCTCCCATTTCTGGTTCATACCGGGGTGTGAGGCTCGCGAATTTACGTTATACACAAAGCTACGCCACACAGGCGGTGCTTTGATCATCACCACAAGACTTTGCTTTTCAACAGAAGCCCTGATCACTGCATCTTAGCATGCCACACGGGCAATTCACACCGTGCAACTGATGGCTATCAATCACACAGAACAAATTCCAATGTCGGACACACAGTCCATTTACAAGTCCGTTCTGGGTCTGAACGAAACCGGAGGCACTAAATACCTCGCAAACCCATCGATCACCACGTACGTCTGAACAATCACCACTCATTATCCATATTTCGGGATGCCTCCCAATCAGGACCTCGGTTACCATCCAAACGAGGTGAAGATCTCCGGTCTTCGACCACCGTCTTTATCTTCGACTTTCAATCGTCGGTCAATTATTTGAAATGAGAATTAACTCGGCCTTCTCAAATAATTCACGTATATTTAGAATTTCAATTCAATTTATTTCAATGGTTAAATTATTTGACAACACCAATTTTGTTCTTTAATGTAATTTTCACACCAAACACATTCAACCATCAAATATCACATAAATCAAGCAAATTCAGTTTATTTCCATTCCATAACGTTTCCAATATTTTATAACGATTTATCGCTATTTTTATTTATTTTAAAATAGCTGATTTATTCAAAACGACGCTTTGGGCCATAAAGCGGCTGTGGCGCTGTTTTTCTTCAGATTTGATTTACACATATCTGAAAATCTAACCGTTGGATTTTCGCAAAATTTACATCATTAGAAAGGTCTTTTCAAAACGAATCCAACGGTTCCAGTTTCGGGAAAATCCGACGGTCGGATCTCCCGGTACAATCGTTTGAAATTTCGATTTCAAAATACGAACTGCAGCGTCGTTATTCGATTAAATATATAATTATATTTTTATATATATAAATATAATCGCTTCTGGCGCTGTTTTTCTTCATATTTGAATTAAAAATTCCAGACAATCCAACCGTTGGATTTTTACAAGGTTGGTGCCGTTGGAAAGATTATTCCAAGGCGAACCCGACGGTTGAGGTTTCGGGAAAATCCAATGGTCGGATTTCCCCCATTAGTTGTTTGAAATCACGGTTTCAAAATACGAACTGCACGGCCTCGTTTCGTTTTAATTTTATTTATATTTATATAGTTATATAAATATAGTTCATTCAATGATTTCAATATCGTTTTCACTTCAAATATTTCACTAACGCCTTAAATTTTTGGAAAATTTCTCCATAACCTCCCCTGTACCGGGAGCATCGGGAAATCGCAAATAGCTTTCCCGGTCCTTCTAATCTCAAAAAGAAAAAGAAAAAGCCAAGCGGCTAGCCAACAGGCTCATAAAATCATCACCCAAACAAAACAGTAAATGTGTACCTATTTGTTGGGCACAAAATTTTATTCCTCTTCTCTAGCCCCTTTGCTATAACCTGTTCAATGAATATGCATGAACATATATATATAGTTCTTATCATTTATCATTTTCTATTCAATTTCATATTTGATTTCTATTTGGTTTAAAAACACCATTCATTCTAATGTTACATAAATAGGTGCAAATCATTTCATTAGCTAATTAATGAATATTTCAACTCATATATGTTTATTTTGAACAAGTGGCTATTTTTAACACTTCACATTTCAACGATTTATGCATACAATAAAAATGTGGTTTTTATTGTAAAACAATTCATTTCAAAACACTATTATTTTATATATTTCATGTTGGTGATAAAAATGGGATTTTTATAATAAAACAATTTCTTTTAAGACGAGATTATTTTACACAGTTCCTATAGTCGATAAAAGGTGATTTTTATTATCAAACAATTTATTTCAAAATATGAATACCATTCAACACATGAATTTCTAATCAACGAATGAATATCAATTCAACACATGAATGTTTTCTATAGTTTCTATATATAGATAAAAATGTGATTTTTATTATCAAACAATTTATTTCAAAATATGAATACCATTCAACACATGAATTTCTAATCAACGAATGAATATCAATTCAACACATGAATGTTTTCTATAGTTTCTATATATAGATAAAAATGTGATTTTTATTATCAAACAATTTATTTCAAAATATGAATACCATTCAACACATGAATTTTTAATCAACGAATGAATATCAATTCAACACATGAATGTTTTCTATAGTTTCTATATATAGATAAAAATGTATTTTTATTATCAAACAATTTATTTCAAAATATGAATACCATTCAACACTTGAATTTCTAATCAACGAATGAATATCAATTCAACACATTAATGTTTTCTATTCAATGAATAAATATAGTTTAAGCATATGAAAATAATTCAAACACACGAATATTATTCAAAATTTCGGCAGCATAACGGCAGGGTAGTTAAAACCGGGACCGTCCCTAGTACGGCTCCTCGCTCTACCTTAAAACCTCGCGGTTTTTGACAATGGGGATCATGCATCTAGTTCGCACGCAGGCGGCATGTATATATTT
This sequence comes from Allium sativum, assembly GCA_030737875.1. NCBI lineage: Eukaryota > Viridiplantae > Streptophyta > Magnoliopsida > Asparagales > Amaryllidaceae > Allium > Allium sativum. The sequence continues at coordinate 97,600,883 of CM060925.1, read as the reverse complement.
ATTTCATTTCCACAAAACTAATCCTATGTGGTTTCAACCAAATATTTTTCAACCACAAACGGGTATTTTTCAACCACAATCAACCAATATCAACCACAAATAATCCGAAACAATCATTCGCTATCAATCAATTTTCACAACAATTTCAATCAATAAATATCGTCCATGGTTTGTGGACGAGGGGCGTATATATATATATATATATATATATATATATATATTTATTTATTTATTTATATATAGCAATTTACTTTTATTTCGACACATATATATATGGTTAGGAAAAAAGAAATTGAAGAGTGAGAAATTCTCACCTATAGCTATCCAACTACGACTCTTCCTTTAGAAATCTTCACCAATCCCGCCTTTTGTCGCTTTCGTTGCCCGTATTCTCTACATATGTAAAAATCGAATTTTTACTATGTTATTCAATATATAAAAATCGAATTCTAAAAATATAGATTCCACCTTTTCAAAAATAAAGATTATATTTTTAATATTCCTATGATGTAAAAATTATATTTTTATTACTTTAAAAATATAAAAATCATATCTTACATCTTCTACTTAATAAAAATTCCGTCTTTTCTATTTTAAAGATCTGATCTATTCTATTTTAAAAAATCTGATCTTTTCTATCCAAGTTCAAATCTTTTTCTTTTTAAAGTTCAAATCTTTTTCTTTTTAAAATTTAAACCATTTTCTTTTTAAAATTCAAATCTTTTTCTTTTTAAAATTCAAGCCTTTTTCTTTTTAAAATTCAAACCTTTTTCTTTTTAAATCTTTAAAATTAAAATCAGTTTTAAACCCCTTTTTAAAATCAGTATTTAAACCCTTTAAAAATCAGTTTTTAAACCCTTTAAAAATCAGTTTTTAAACCCTTTTAAAATCAGTTTTTAAACCCTTTAAAAATCAGTTTTTAAACCCTTTTAAAATCAGTTTTTAAATACATAAAAATCGAAATTTTCAGAAGTAAAATAAAAATAAAATAAAATAAAAACGACTTACTTTATTCTGCGAAGAAGGGGGGAGGGTCGTCAGGGTCGGCGGCAGGAGGTCGTCAGGGCGGAGCTGGCTTCGAGGGGGGGCGGCGGATGCGTCGCGAGGGGGGGTTCGGGTGCGTCGCGAGGTGGAGAGGAGCGGGATCGGCAGCGTGGTGGGGGTTCGGCGGTCGTGGGTCGTCAGGGCGGAGCTTCGGTGGAGGCGGCGGCTGCTGCTGCTCCGTTCTTCTTGTTTTCCTTTTTTTTTGTTTTCTGTTTAATGAAATCGGGGGGGGGGGGGGGGGCAGAAAGAGAAGAGGGAGGGAGATATATATATATATTTTTATTTTATTAATTAATTTAATTGTATAAAGTTGACTTTTACCCACGACCTCTAAACGAGGCTCACCGCCTGTCGTCCATAGCGTTTTACCCCCATTCCGAACACAATGGGATATGTATCGCAAGCTGATTTGATCATTACAATCAGTTTCCGTTGAATTTACATTTAAATCACTATATTGAATTCTAAACGTACATTTCAAATTACCGGGGTCACATACTAACTCTAAAAATTCCAGAAAAATATTTTCTAGCTTCGTATTGACGATACAGTCCTAACAAAACTAGTTTCGTCGAATTCTGAGACCGTTTGAAAAATGGCCAATTTTCAGTCGATTAAAATCAACTAAAAACGGTCAAACGTGTTTTCCTTTGCCACGCTCACATATTGATTCGAAAAATTATGAAATTTGGAATCTAGCAATAACTTGACACTGCGGATCTAACAAAAGTGGTTCCATTGAAATTCGAGGTCGTTTGCAAAATGTCCATTTTTAAGGGCCTGAATTCCATAGCGACTATTCAGAATTTTCAACTGGACATATCTTTTGATTCCCGTTATCAAATTTCGATTGGTCGGATTCGTTAGAAAGATATTCACTAACAGATTTAAATATTTTTGGTTTCACTAAAATCCGGATTGTTTTGCACCTGGTATAGTCCGACGAAGTTTGAACTCAATTTTTGAAACTACAGCGCCATTTCAGGCCTTGTTTATAATTATATTTAATTATATTCGTTTTCAATTGTCGATTCAAACTCAGTTTTCATCGTCATTATTTAAAATATTTATTTTAAATATTTAAAATCCATTATTTTAGCCAATTTAAAAAATTTAAAATTGGTTCAGATTTTCTGGGTCGTTACATCCTAGTATATATTATAAACTAGAAAACAAAATTAAAATGTGAGAAGTTCTCACAGAGGGTTCCACTCCGTCGTGCTTTGCTATTGAACTGCTGAATCTGCTTGAAATTCCAATGCAGTCATTTTCACGCTGTTCAAATAAAAATTATATTTTTATTACTTCATTTCAATAAATAAAAATTCTATTTTTCTTTCTCCTTTATATATATTTTTAAAACGCTTCCTTCTATATAAAAATTATATTTTTATACTTCTACAATATAAAAGATTATATTTTTATTCTTCTACAATACAAAAGATTATATTTTTATTCTTCTACAATATAAAAGATTATATTTTTATTCTTCTACAATATAAAAGATTATATTTTTATTCTTCTACAATATAAAAAAATCACAGCTTTCACACATTAAAAATCCGATCTTTATATAAATAAAGATCATAGCTTTATACTATAAAAATCCGATCTTTATATAAATAAAATCAGTTTTAATCCTATATAAATTCATGAACTAAATTAATAAACAAATTAATTAAGTGGATTGATTACCTCCTTCCTCCACAGAAAATCAACTGAACCACGCTCAAGCCCTAAAATCGCTCGCTGGTCTGAAGAGGGGGGGGGGGGCGCTCGTCGTCAATGGCAGAGGCCAGGGAGGTGCGGTGGGCCAGGCCAGGTGCGGTGGGCCAGGGTAGTGGCGGTGGGTGGTTTTTCGAAGTGGGTCGGGGTCTTGGAGATTGGGCGCTCTATTGAAGAAGGGGATGGAGGCTGTGGGGGCGCGATGTGAAGGAGGGGGATCGAGGAGGGGTTGCGGCGGAGAAGGAGGCCGGAGTGGAGGAGAAAGCGGCGGGGGGGGGGGGGGGAGTCCATCAGCGGCGGCTGAGGCGACGAGATCGCAAGAGAGGGGGGTTTTTTCTTTTATTTTTTTTATTCGTTGACTGAAAAATTAAGAGGGGGGGAAGAGAAATATATATATATATATATATAATTATATTTTATTTTATTTTATTTCAAAAAGGTATCCTTTTGTTTTGACCTCGAAACGGGACCCACCGCCTGCCGTCCATAGCTAATTACCCCCATTCCGAACAATATGGGATTTGTATCATAAGCTGATTCGATTGTTTCGATCAGTTTTCGTCAAAATCAAAATATAACTCTATATATTGAATTTGAACGCACATTTCAATTTACTGGGGTCACATACTAAATAGAAAAATTCCCGAAAAAATATTTTCTACCTTCGTATTGACGATACGGTCCTAACAAAACTAATTTCGTCAAATTCTGCGACCGTTTGAAAAATGGCCACTTTCCAGTCGATTAAAATCAACTGAAACTGGTCAAACGCGTTTTCCTTTGCCACACTCACATATTGATTCAAAAAATTATGAAATTTGAAACCTAGCAATAATTTAACATCGCGGATCCAACAAAAGTGGTTTCGCCGAAAACCGAGGTCGTTTGCAAAATGGCTATTTTTAAGGGCCAGAATTTCATAGTGACTATTCTGAAATTTCAACTGGACATATCTTTTGATTCCCTCTATGAAATTTCGATTTCTCGGATTCACTAGAAAGATATTCACAAATAGATTTAAATATTTTTGGTTTCACTAAAATCCGGTTTATTTTGCACTCGGTACATTCATTTGAATTTTGAAATCGAATTATCGAACTACCGCGCCATTTTCAATTCCTTTTATAATTATAAATAATTATTTATATTCTAACGTCGAGCTATATAAATACATACGTTCGAATTCTATTCAAAATAAATTTCTAGTCGTTATTATTTAAAATAATTGAATTTAAATATTCAAAATTCGCTAAAATCGCCAAAATAAAAATTTTAAATTGGCTCATATTTCCGGGTTATTACAATCTCCCCCACTTAAAACTTTTCGTCCCCGAAAAGGAACGAAGCCGAAAGTTATTTAACAATTCAACTCAACTTCCAGTATTTTCACTACGGCTTAAGTTCTTGAACTTTTCAGTTTCTAAGAACTTTTCCAAAATTTTCAAAAATTTGGCTAACACCCTAAATTTTCGAAAAATTTCGCCATAACCTCCCCTTCACCGGGAGCACCGGGAAAATCCCGAAATTGCCATACAGGCCCTCTGATCTCAAAAAGATAAAGAAAAAGAAAAAGCCAAGCGGCTAGCCAATCGTCTCATAAAATCATCATCACCCAAACAAAACAGTAAATTATGGTAAACATGTACCTATTTGTCGGGCAAACAATTTTATTCTTCTGCTCTAGCCTCTTTGCTATGATATGTTCAATGTAAGTACATGTACATACAAGCAAATGCGACCAAATTTTCAATACAATTCACTATTTGATTCAAATTGGCTATATGGTTAAAATTTTAATTAATCAACCAATAATCAAACAACACAATCAGCAATCCATTAGTTGATTATCATTTCAAATTTATAACTTTGATATATAGTCTAAAAATCAGATTTTTGATGCAAAATCACAACAACAAGCCCTATCTAATTTTGGTTCTCACACCAGTCTAATGGAAATATATAGAAATCTCACTTTCGAAACTCGAAAATAAATACTGTTGATGGTATACTTCATCATCAGGACAATGTCCGGGCGACTAGAGTGTGATTCTATATCTACCCAATATATTAAAACTTCGAATACACGCGGATTAGACGTATATGCAAAATCTATATATATTGGATTGTCCAAATCAATTTAAAATAAATAATCAAATATAAATAATTGATTTAGATTTTCAATTAAAAACTTGTTTTCAATTTTTATTTTAAAAGCAATACTCTTCACACTCGGTCTAGGATACTACTGATCCCATCTCTAACGAGTCATTCTCATTGGATATTACTAATCCAATCTCTGATGAATTATTTCGTATGGTTCTAATGTGTCTTGTTCTCTGAGCTTTGTAAACCAAAGCTCTGATACCAAATGAAGCGACCCGAGCTTCCCCAGTCAACGAAGAGAAGAGAAAGAACGAATTACTTTGAGGACAAGACGAATCGGAACACAGACGGAAGAACATTTCATTGTATATTACAACAATTCCTTCAGAATACAAGAATATACAGAGTATGAATAAATATTACACAGAAAATATCAGAGATTTAAACTACATTTAAATACATAGCAACGGAAAATAATACAATACACAACGGAAGGAGATATACGGATACAAAGCTTTCCGGATATCATTCCAGCTGTAAACCAGGATCCTGTGAATATAAATCTGCAAAACCAAAACGGCTAGCTGCCCATGCCAAAATAAGGGCACCCAGAGATTAGGTTAAAATAATAAACTCCAGGTCAGTCATGGGACTGGTGTGAGAACTAAAACAGTTACTAATCTTTATTTTTAAAGTTCGGTAAATCAAGGGACCACGCCGTACAACACGGAACGGGTTTCCTCCCAAGAATACCAGTGCATAAAACAACAGCGCAATGCTAAATAAAGAACAATGAAGCTATTATAAGACCCAGGTCCCATCACACAATGCAACACAAACCAGAGGATATGTAACGAAAAGGAATTTCGCTCGATCCGAATCAGTCACTAAACTGATTTAGACCGTTCGAAACGCCTGATTGTTTTGAGAAAACGACAAAATAGAATGCAGACGGAAGAACATTTCATTGTATATTACAACAATGCATCAGACTACAAGAATATACAGAGTATAAATGAATAAATATTACACAGAAATATCAGAGATTTAAATTACATTTAAATACATAGCAGCGGAAAATAATACAATACACAACTAGAAGAGATATACAAATACAAAGCTTTCCGGATATCATTCCAGCTGTAAACCAGGATCCTGTGAATAAAAATCTGCAAAACCAAAACTACTAGCTTCCCGTGTCAAAATAACGGCACCCAGAGTTTAGGTTAAAACAATAAACTCCAGGTCAGTTATGGGACTGGTGTGAGAACTAAAACAGTTATTCAAAACTTTACTTTAAATCAGATATATCAAGGGACCACGCCGTATAACATGGAACGGGTTTCCTCCCAAGAATACCAGTGCATATAACAAAACAGCGCAATGCTTTTTGGAAAAATGAAGCTATTATAAGACCCAGGTCCTATCACACAATGCAACGCAAGCCAGGGGATAGGGTTTTCCCTTATAATAGCCAAATATGCTTAGTACGTTTAAAACAAATCATTTGATACTACTATAAATGCATAGTGTATAAAATAACTTCAAATCATAAGTATCAATCATAGACGGCATGGGTACCATATATCATGTCGCCATACTAGTTCTACATTTAAAACCGCAAATGTCATGTATTTGGAAATTGTATTTCCATCTATGAACCGAGGCAAAAGATAGTCCTCAACCGATTCGAGACGCTCTAGTCCGTGTCTCAGGTCAGAGCTCGAGTGACCTTTGGATCGTCAGGGCCGGTCCACTGTAACAACCCGTATTTTCAATAACCTGTTATAACATAAATTGAGGCAGAATTTAATTCTAAAATATGAATAAAGGGAAACGGGCTATGCCATTGCATTCGTCAAGGAAAAATACGCGATATAAAGTCCGAGTTTTCGAAAATCGGAGTCCGTATGACCCGATTAAGGCCCAACGAAGTTTTCAGAAAAATTCAAAGTAAAAACAGATTTCAAAATCAAGTTTGAATTTGGAAATTTGGGCCAGTTTGGGCCAGGCGGGAAAATTCCCGCCAGAGCACCCAAGTCGACAGCCCTGTCGACTTGGGAGTCGACTTGGTTGGACCCAAGTCGACAGCCCTGTCGACTTGGCTGTCGACTTGGTCCAGCCGGGCAGTTTTGCCTGGTGCACCATTTTGGGTTTGTGTTGAGTTTGGGGGCCAGATTCGGTTTTAAGGGCTGAGATTGGAACTAGGGTTTAATCCTAAGGTTGAAACTAGTCCTAATCTCTATAAATAAGACCCTTACCTAACCCTAAATCATCATTATTCATCCTAGTAACTAAACTATGGCAAAATCAATCCTCTCATGGCCTCTACTCTCTTCATAAAATTCCTAAATAAATTTATATGAGATTTTCCATGCATACAAGTGTTTTCAAACTTGTATGAGCATCATTAGCTTGCGTTCAAGTCAAGTTTTCTATATTTGCATCATAAAGCAAGGGTTTTGATCATTTTGGCTTAAGGGTTTTTCTATTGAAGCTTGCATTTTGGGTTTAATTGGTTGCATAAGGGCTTTGTCATATTTTTGTGTCTTCATAAGCATTGTAAGCCCTTTTCTACTTTCATACTTAAACTCTAAAGTTAATGAATGTTGCAAGTTATGATTGATCATTATGATATGCAAGTTTACTATGATGTGTTATGCAAGTTTACTATGATGTGTTATGCAAGTTTACTATGATGTGTTATGCAAGTTTACTATGATGTGATATGCAAGTTTATCATGTTATGTTATGCAAGTTTACCATGTTATGCTATGCAAGTTTGCCATGTTATGATATGCAAGTTTATCATGTTATGTTATGCAAGTTTACCATGTTATGCTATGCAAGTTTTCCATGTTATGATATGCAAGTTTATCATGTTATGTTATGCAAGTTTGAGATGCAAGTTCGTCATATGATATGCAAGTATGTTATGCAAGTTTGGGGTGATCATTTTGTTCATGTTATCATGCTATGCAAGCTTATCTTGAGTATATGAACATAAAGCTTCAAGCTTTATGCTAAAGGTTGCATTTTGGCAACATGTAAGTTATCATATCCCTTATGATAACTGTCATGTGAGGCCAAATGCGAACTTATGGCCATTTCTACATGTCATTTATCACCATGTATCACCAATATGCTAAGTTTGGTTTTATGCATGCTTTTGAGGCCTAAAATGTAATATGCAAGTATATGAACATATGTACATTTCATATGCCACCATGTTAAACTTGTGGCTTCAACACCTTTATGTCATGATTATGCCAAGTTCCCTCTTTCTATCCTTTATGCGCTATTGCGATATGTAAGCGATGGGATTGCGTTTGGGGTTGGGTAAACTTAAAAGACATAAAAACATAAGCTTGGGAATTTACCTATTAAGTTAGGTCTACCCTTTGGGAATTTACCTATTAAGTTAGGTCTACCCAAATGCTTGAAAACTTGTAACATGTTTTGGAAACATGATGGACATGACACTTAGAAAAGATAAGTGTGACCAACTCGAGGTTGGGTTGAGTTTGTAGCGTAAACCTACCCGGAACCGACCGGCTTAACTAGTTGCTACAAACAATAGGACCCAATGTGAGAAGTTGGTCATGTTGTACCTTGAACCCGAGGTTAGACCAAGTTGTGGTGTTAAGCTACCCGAACCCGCCCGGCTTAACTAGTAACCACAACAAGGTCTAATATGAGAGGTTAAGGCGCATTAAATTAATTAATGCCTCGTGATTAGGGTTAAGTCATGGTCCACTTAGTACTTAACCAATTTGGGCTTGGTAGATTAATCAGGGTTAAGTCGTGAACTCATCGTTACACTTAACCAAGTTAATCTATGATTAGCAAGAGGGTTAAACCGTACTTAACCCACTAGAAAAATCCTAGCAATGGGGATCCACTCCAGCAGTAATCCCAAGTTTGTATCATTAAGGCCCTAGGGTCTAGGCTAGGGAGGGAGCACAATTACTGAACTGGAGGTAAGTGACCAAAAACGACGGCAGAGTGATACGCCGGTGTAGTTCCGGGCGGACTTATGGTCGTGCACATAGTCCGAAGCTGGGGAAAACATGCACGGGTACCAGCAGATCGAGACTGTGCACGCATGTTTATGGTGTCCAGGGGTTGCCACCCTAGGGCTTGATACACCCGACGGGAGGCCCGGCACAGTCTGACTACAATTATGTTTGGGCCGTATGGACACCAACATGTGACGAGTTAGGTTTATAGGGAGCCGATCGACTAGACCGTTTGGTTAGACCTTGTATTAGGGTCATTTCATGTTATTGGGCCAAAGCTTGGGCCAAGGGATCAATACTGGTTTATTCAAGTCATGTTAGTTTGCTAGTACACCTGTGGTGCAAAACCTTAATCCTGATTATGCGATGACACCTTTATCTACCTTGTTAGTTAATCAACATGCCAGTATGTAGTTATCCATATGTTCATCTCGGCTTTCATCATGCCAGTTAACTTTATTAGTTTACATTGATTGTAGTAGGGCTTACTCAGTCTTTTTGACTGACCTGTTTTCTTTCGCCTCTTTTCTTCCGTTCCCCCCTCCCCCCCCCCCAGGTTCTCAGGGTGGGAATATTGGAGCTTAGCTTGGATTTCTGATCGCTTGCTTGTGGGATTTTAGCTCATGTACGGTCTTGACATGAAGCTAGCTATGGTTATCACTTATTTTGGGGATAGTACTTATGTATTTCAGTTTTTCAGTAATGTTGTTTTTATCTAGACTTGTGTATTTGGAAAGTTGACATTATGTTGTACCAGACTTGTTTTGAAATGGTTTGAAATCTTCCGCTGTTTTATCTATGTTATTTACTCTGTTTACATATATACATATGTTCTTGTTCTGCCTTGATATATCATTATGCATGTTTACCTGATTCAAACGCCCCTCCAAAGTCAGAGTGCTTGCAAGAGACACCCTGGCGGAGGTGGGGTGTTACATTTGGTATCAGAGCATATGGTTTACGAGAAGGAACAAAAAGTTTTTTAGAAAACTTTTGGAAAACTATTTTCAAAACCAAGTATAAAGTATTTTCCAAAGAAAAGTCTAGTTTATTTTAAAGGCTATTCCCCAAAAAGCCATTAGCAAAATTCCTTCGTTTTTCTCCATTCTGAATCTGTCTTTTTCTTCGTTTTCAGTATGGCCGATAACTTTGCTATTCCGGAGGGAGTGCACGTACCTGTTTGGTATAGGAGACTTTTGGAGGCTAGGGAGACCGAAGCCGGCCCCGCAGATGTTCCTCCTCCTCCTCCTCCGGTAGTTAATGTTCCTCCTCCTCTAGTAGTTAATGTTCCTCCTCCTCCTATCGCTGAGGTTCCTCTTCCTCCTCCCCCTCAGCATCCTCAAGCTGACTTCGCAAAGACTTGCAAAGATTTCAAAGCAATGGGTGGCAAGAACTTTCAAGGCACTGAGACTTTTGTAGAGGCCAGAAATTGGTTGAAAGAGACCGAGGATTTGTTTGCTATCTTTGGGTTAGACGATCAGAGGAAGATCTTGTTGGCTGTTTGGTTTATGAAGGATGAAGCCGCTTATTGGTGGGAAGTCACCAATGGTACTAGGCCTGTTGAGACTTGGGCCGATTTCAGGGCAAGGTTCGTGCTTAAGTTTCTATCTTCTGCTGAGGAGAATCTGCAAATGGAGAGGTTCATAACTTTGAAACAAGGAAATATGTCTGTCAAAGAATATGTGAACAAGTTCAATCAGTTAGCTCGTTTTGGCTTGGATATGGTTAATACTCCTCAGAAGAAGGCTCTTCGTTTTGCTAGAGGATTGAATGAGCCGTTACAGGGATTGGCTATGTCACATATTCCCCATGGGGCCATGTTTGAGAGCTTGGTTGATATGGCGTTACTTCAGGGAGATGTCAAGAAAGAGATCAAGATGAATGATACTCAAGCCAAGAAGACTGATACCCAGGGGAAAGGAAATCAGGGTAATCCAAGTGGTCAGAGCAGTTAAGGCAATCAGAACAAGAACAAGAACAAGAGTCAAGGCAACAAGGGGAACAACAACAAGGGCAAGAACAACAAGGGGAAGTGCCATTATTGCGGTTCAGTTGAGCATCTTATTAAGGATTGTAAGAAGAGGAAAAGGAATAATGGTGAATGCTTTTTCTGCAGTGAGACTGGACATTTCAGTTAGGATTGCCCGAAGAAGCAAGGGCAAGGCCAGGGTCAGACTCAGCGTGCTGGACCTTCAGGAGGGCAAGTTCATGCTCTCAATACCGCTCCAGTTCCCGATCGAGGTAGTATTTCTGTTGAGAGCCTTGTATATATTTCTGATTTTCCAGTTCGTACCTTGTTTGATTCTGGTGCATCGCATAGCTTTATCTCATCTGATCTTGTTGATAGTTTGCACCTTAGTACTAGCTTGGTAGATGATCCCGTCTGTGTCTCAAATCCTATTGGGGGTTCCGCCCATTTGTCTATGATATGTGGGGATTTGAGGATCTCTATACTAAGTGTAGAGTTCTTGTGTAGTGCTTATGTTCTTAGTTTTAGGGGATACGGATTGATATTGGGCATGGATTGGTTGTCCAGATATGGAGCCATCCTTTATTGTGAGCATAGGGTTGTGAGGCTCATGACTCGCCTCGGAAACACCCTAGAAATTTCTTGTAATCCGAGAGGTCCCGTCATGTTGTGCTATCTTGAATCACTCGACTCGTCAATGGAAACTCTTTAGTCTGTAAGAGTGGTTCGAGAGTATCCGGATGTTTTCGATGAAGTTAGGGGGTTGCCCCCTAAGCGAGAGATTGATTTCCGCATTTATCTGGTGGATAATGCAAAGCCGGTTTCTTTGCCCGTTCGGCACATGGCTCCGTGTGAAAGACGGGACCTAAGTAAGCAAGTGAAGGAGTTGCTTGAGAAGAACTTCATTAGACGAAGTATATCTGAATGGGGAGCACCTATGGTATTTGCTACCAAGGCAGATGGTTCTCTCCGACTTTGTGTTGACTATCGAGAGTTGAATAAGCTGACTAAGAAGAACAGACACCCGTTACCGAGGATTGATGATCTCTTTGACCAGCTTATCGGTGCTTCTGTTTTCTCGCAGCTTGATCTTGCTACTGGATTCCATTAGCTCAGGGTAGCTGAAGATAGTATAGACAAGACTGCGTTCAGAACGCTAGATGGATTCTTCGAATGGCTTGTCATGCCGTTCGGCTTGACTAATGCACCCGCATATTTCGTGGACTTGATGAGTAGGGTGTTCAGGGAGTTCTTGAACAAGTTTGTTGTGGTCTTCGTAGATGATATTCTAATCTTCTCTAAGGATGAGGAAGAGCACGCAAGGCATCTCGTGGAGGTGATGGATACGCTTAGAGCGCATCAGTTGAAGGCCAAGTTCTCCAAGTGTCACTTTTGGAGAAGGGAAGTTAGATTCCTTGGGCATATAGTATCTAAGCAAGGCTTAGCGGTGGATCCCGCTAAGGTAGTTGCAGTTCAGGATTGGAAGACTCCAAGGAATGCAACCGAAGTGAGAAGTTTTCTAGGTCTTGCAGGCTTTTACCGGAAGTTCATCAAGGACTTCACGAAGATTTCCGCTCCTCTCACTAAATTGACGAAGAAGAATTTAGTTTTTGCTTGGAGCATAGAATGCGAGCTTGCTTTTCAGAAGCTCAAGAGAGCTCTTACATCAGCACCTGTTCTAGCTTTGCCCGATGGAGGGAAGTTATTTACAGTATACACCGATGCATGTGGCACGTGGTTAGGAGCTGTTTTGATGCAAGAAGGAAGAGTGATATGCTTTGGCGGTAGACAACTCAAAGTGCATGAGAAGAATTATCCCACTCATGACTTAGAGTTGGCAGCAATAGTATATGCACTCAAGGCTTGGCGCCATTATCTTCTGGGAGAAAGATTTGAGCTTTATACCGATCACAAGTCATTGAAGTATTTCTTTTCTCAGAAGGATCTGAATCTGAGGCAACAAAGATGGATGGAACTCTTGGCGTCCTACGATTTTGAGATAGCTTATACCCCTGGCAAGGGGAATGTGGTAGCAAATGCGTTGAGTAGAAAAAGGTTGACTTTGAGTCCTCTATTCGTTGAGATGAAAAATTTAGAGTATGTGGCAACCTTTGATTTCTCTTTGGCGATTGAGTCGATGACCGGTTCTTTAGCATCTCTGGAACTCAGACCTACCCTTCTTGATCAAGTTGGGGCTTCGCAGAGAGAAGACCCTCAGATAGTTGAGATTATGGATAAGCTGATTCGAGGAGAGGCGTCTAGTCATCTCGCTCGATATTCTATTGATGACAAGGGTTGGCTGAGGAGAGACGGAAGGTTATGTGTTCCAACGGTAGAAGATTTAGTAAGAAAAGTTCTTGAGGAATCGCATCGCTCTAAGTTGACTACACATCCGGGCGGAGATAAGATGTATAAAGATATGAAGCGCATTTTCTTTTGGCCTGGGATGAAGAAGGATGTGGCAGAGTTTGTCTCTAGATGTATCATTTGCCAACAAGTTAAGGCCGAGTCGAAGAAGCCCGGTGGGCTATTGTATCCTCTAGAAGTTCCACTTTGGAAGTGGGAGAGTATTTCCATGGATTTTATCGATGGGCTACCAAGGTTAAGGAAAGGGAATACGAGCATTTGGGTTATTGTGGATAGACTTACGAAGAGTGCTCATTTCATTCCGGTGAAGAGCAAGAGAACCGCATCTTGGCTAGCGTCTGTATATCTTCGTGAGATTGTGAGACTTCATGGAGTCCCTTCTAGTATTGTCAGTGACCGTGACCCAATCTTTACAAGTCAATTCTGGAATAGCTTGCAAGAAGCTATGGGCACGAGGTTGAATCTAAGTACGGCTTATCACCCACAGACGGACGGTCAAACCGAAAGAGTGAATAGGGTACTCGAGGATCTGTTGAGGCTTTGTATTCTGGATTTTGGTGGTACTTGGGAAGACCATCTTCCTCTTGTTGAGTTTGCATATAATAACAGTTATCAGGCAAGCATAGGGATGGCACCATTTGAAGCTTAATATGGGAGGCCGTGCAAGTCGCCTACATGTTGGTGGGAGACTACAGATGAGCTTATACTTGGGCCTGATATGATCAGAGATACATCCGAGAACGTCGAGTTGATTCAGAGACGGATGAAAGCGGCCCAAGACCGACAGAAATCCTATGCTGATAAGCGAAGAACTGATTTGGAGTTTGATGTTAGGGATATGGTTTTCGTGAAGGTTTCTCCTTTGCGGAATGTGGTCCGATTTGGAGCCGTTGGAAAGTTAGCACCGAGGTTTGTTGGACCATTCCCTATTATAGAGAGGATCGAGCAGATGGCTTATAGAGTGGAGTTGCCCGAGAAGCTTGCCGGAGTACACGATGTTTTCCATGTCTCGCATCTCCGGAAGTGTTTACATGAATCAGCAGAGGTTGTTGAGCCAAGTGTTCTGAAAGATGTAGAAGTGGAGAAAGAGGCTACCTTGAGGAGAGCTCCGATTCGTATCTTGGGGACGGAGACCAAGAAGCTAAGGAATCGAGAGGTCAAGTTGGTGAAGGTTCAATGGGGTGAAGCCGAAGAAGACGCAACTTGGGAAACCGAGGAGAAGATGCGTGGGCTTTATCCATTCCTTTTTGAGGGTACACTCTCAATCTCTTTTCTTTGTTAGCATATCTTTCTCTTTACTATCCATGTTTATCTAGTTTATCGTGTTAATCTTGTCATGAGAACCTTAGGTAGAAACCCTTTGGATGAAACATGTGTTTGAAACATGTTATGCTTGATGGTTGCAAGTGGTTGCAAGTGTTTGCAAGTGGTTACTCGTGGATGCATTATACACGTTAGGCACTAGATCGGCTCACACACTCCTCATATTGCATATGCATGAGTGTTTACGCTTATTCATGGATGAAAATTTTTGTGTTATCACATGGATGTTGCATATGGATGTATGTTATGTGCACACATATAGATGTTATACATTATGTTAGGAATTGCATACATATGGATTCATTTCACTAACATAATTTGCATTGATGATATTTGCATTAGATAAGTACATATACACACACCTTTGCATATGTTCATACAACATTTAGAATCTTGTAAGGACAATGATTGCTCGTGGATGATGTTTTGAGTAGATGGATGATTGGATGGTAGGATACGTTCTTCCCAACTTGAAGATTTCGGGGACGAAATCCTTTAAGGAGGGGAGAATGTAACAACCCGTATTTTCAATAACCTGTTATAACATAAATTGAGGCAGAATTTAATTCTAAAATATGAATCAAGGGAAACGGGCTATGCCATTGCGTTCGTCTCGGAAAAATACGCGAAATAGAGTTCGAGTTTTCGAAAATCGGAGTCCGTATGACCCGATTAAGGCCCAACGAAGTTTTCAGAAAAATTCAAAGTAAAAACAGATTTCAAATTCAAGTTTGAATTTGGAAATTTGGGCCAGTTTGGGCCAGGCGGGAAAATTCCCGCCAGAGCACCCAAGTCGACAGCCCTGTCGACTTGGGAGTCGACTTGGTTGGACCCAAGTCGACAGCCCTGTCGACTTGGCTGTCGACTTGGTCCAGCCGGGCAGTTTTGCCTGGTGCACCATTTTGGGTTTGTGTTGAGTTTGGGGGTCAGATTCAGTTTTAAGGGCTGAGATTGGAACTAGGGTTTAATCCTAAGGTTGAAACTAGTCCTAATCTCTATAAATAAGACCCTAACTTAACCCTAAATCATCATTATTCATCCTAGTAACTAAACTATGGCAAAATCAATCCTCTCATGGCCTCCACTCTCTTCATAAAATTCCTAAATAAATTTCTATGAGATTTTCCATGCATACAAGTGTTTTCAAGCTTGTATGAGCATCATTAGCTTGCATTCAAGTCAAGTTTTCTATATTTGCATCATAAAGCAAGGGTTTTGATCATTTTGGCTTAAGGGTTTTTCTATTGATGCTTGCATTTTGGGATTAATTGGTTGCATAAGGGCTTTGTCATATTTTTTTGTCTTCATAAGCATTGTAAGCCCTTTTCTACTTTCATACATAAACTCTAAAGTTAATGAATGATGCAAGTTGTGATTGATCATTATGATATGCAAGTTTACTATGATGTGTTATGCAAGTTTACTATGATGTGTTATGCAAGTTTACTATGATGTGATATGCAAGTTTATCTTGTTATGTTATGCAAGTTTACCATGTTATGCTATGCAAGTTTGCCATGTTATGATATGCAAGTTTATCATGTTATGTTATGCAAGTTTACCATGTTATGCTATGCAAGTTTTCCATGTTATGATATGCAAGTTTATCATGTTATGTTATGCAAGTTTGAGATGCAAGTTCGTCATATGATATGCAAGTATGTTATGCAAGTTTGGGGTGATCATTTTGTTCATGTTATCATGCTATGCAAGCTTATCTTGAGTATATGAACATAAAGCTTCAAGCTTTATGCTAAAGGTTGCATTTTGGCAACATGTAAGTTATCATATCCCTTATGATAACTTGCATGTGAGGCCAAATGCGAACTTATGGCCATTTCTACATGTCATTTATCACCATGTATCACCAATATGCTAAGTTTGGTTTTATGCATGGTTTTGAGGCCTAAAATGTAATATGCAAGTATATGAACATATGTACATTTCATATGCCACCATGTTAAACTTGTGGCTTCAACACCTTTATGTCATGATTATGCCAAGTTCCCTCTTTCTATCCTTTATGCGCTATTGCGATATGTAAGCGATGGGATTGCGTTTGGGGTTGGGTAAACTTAAAAGACATAAAAACATAAGCTTGGGAATTTACCTATTAAGTTAGGTCTACCCTTTGGGAATTTACCTATTAAGTTAGGTCTACCCAAATGCTTGAAAACTTGTAACATGTTTTGGAAACATGATGGACATAACACTTAGAAAAGATAAGTGTGACCAACTCAAGGTTGGGTTGAGTTTGTAGCGTAAACCTACCCGGAACCGACCGGCTTAACTAGTTGCTACAAACAATAGGACCCAATGTGAGAAGTTGGTCATGTTGTACCTTGAACCCGAGGTTAGACCAAGTTGTGGTGTAAAGCTACCCGGACCCGCCCGGCTTAACTAGTAACCACAACAAGGTCTAATGTGAGAGGTTAAGGCGCATTAAATTAATTAATGCCTCGTGATTAGGGTTAAGTCATGGTCCACTTAGTACTTAACCAATTTGGGCTTGGTAGATTAATCAGGGTTAAGTCGTGAACTCATCGTTACACTTAACCAAGTTAATCCATGATTAGCAAGAGGGTTAAACCGTACTTAACCCACTAGAAAAATCCTAGCAATGGGGGTCCACTCCAGCAGTAATCCCAAGTTTGTATCATTAAGGCCCTAGGGTCTAGGCTAGGGTGGGAGCACAATTACTGAACTGGAGGTAAGTGACCAAAAACGACGGCAGAGTGGTACGTCGGTGTAGTTCCGGGCGGACTTATGGTCGTGCACATAGTCCGAAGCCGGGGAAAACATGCACGGGTACCAGTAGATCGAGACTGTGCACACATGTTTATGGTGTCCAGGGGTTGCCACCCTAGGGCTTGATACACCCGACGGGAGACCTGGCACAGTCTGACTACAATTATGTTTGGGCCGTATGGACACCAACACGTGACGAGTTAGGCTTATAGGGAGCCGATCGACTAGACCGTTTGGTTAGACCTTGTATTAGGGTCATTTCATGTTATTGGGCCAAAGCTTGGGCCAAGGGATCAATACTAGTTTATTCAAATCATGTTAGTTTGCTAGTACACCTGTGGTGCAAAACCTTAATCCTGATTATGAGATGACACCTTTATCTACCTTGTTAGTTAATCATCATGCCAGTATGTAGTTATCCATATGTTCATCTCAGCTTTCATCATGCCAGTTAACTTTATTAGTTTACATTGATTGTAGTAGGGCTTACTCAGTCTTTTTGACTGACCTGTTTTCTTTTGCCTCTTTTCTTCCGTTCCCCCCCCCCCAGGTTCTTAGGGTGGGAATATTGGAGCTTAGCTTGGATTTCTGATCGCTTGCTTGTGGGATTTTAGCTCATGTACGGTCTTGACATGAAGCTAGCTATGGTTATCACTTATTTTGGGGATAGTACTTATGTATTTCAGTTTTTCAGTAATGTTGTTTTTATCTAGACTTGTGTATTTGGAAAGTTGACATTATGTTGTACCAGACTTGTTTTGAAATGGTTTGAAATCTTCCGCTGTTTTATCTATGTTATTTACTCTGTTTACATATATACATATGTTCTTGTTCTGCCTTGATATATCATTATGCATGTTTACCTGATTCAAACGCCCCTCCAAAGTCAGAGTGCTTGCAAGAGACACCCTGGCGGAGGTGGGGTGTTACATCCACCGATGTGGATTAAAATGCATGAACATGCGTTTCCCCACCCTATGGGGCGTAAGTGAGCCAACTAAATGACTCCATCAGACCCGGATCGTCCGATCAAACCGAGGAGCCTCGCAACAACAACAACCACATAAGTCAAACTCGTCAGGGCGTGTAAAACCACTGACGCCACTTCTAACTAGAAAGAAACGCATGCCCTTCCTGAGGTCCTTCTCTCGTTTTTGGTTCATACCGGGTGTGAAACTCGCGAAGTAAACGTTACACAAAGCTACGCCACAAAGGCCGTGCTTCGATCATCAACCACAAGACTTTGCTTTTCAACAGAATCCTTGATCATTTGCCACTTAGGCATGCCACAAAGGAAATTCACTCTATGCGTTTGATATCCATCAGTATATAACCCCTGAGCTCGTACGTCTCAGAGAAGGGCGTTAAGCAAGAGAATAAATTCTCCGCTGCCAAACAGATATATATTTATTAGAAATCAATCACACAGACTAAAATCCAATGTCAGATACAAAGTCCATTTACAAGTCCGTTCTGGGTCTGAACGAAACCGGAGGCACCTAGTACCCCGCATATCCATCGATCTCCAAGTACGTCTGGACGATCACCAACTGTTTCCATCTTCTTGGGTGTACATCCCAATCAAGATCATCAGTAATCACCCAAACGACGTGAAGACCTCCGGTCTTCGACCACCGTCTTCATCTTCGACTTATCGTCGTATCAGTTATTCAGAATGGGATAAACCCGGTCTTTCTGAATAACTCGCGTATATTTTAAATAAGTGTTACACAAACACAACATACGCCTCATTCCAATTCATCAGTCACTAACCGTAAATTAATCAAGAGAATAATTCCCCAAATATTAACCCCGAAGGCCGAAACCAACATCAGATCAATATCCAGAAAACCATTCTGCTTAGCTAACCGACGGTTAGTTTCTAAATTTCACATTCATAGGGAAAGGTTCGCATTAATTTTATCAAAGATAAATTCCTTGAATTTATTCTTTAATCTTCTTTTGAATTTTGATTCAACTAGTCAGGATTAACGAACCTTACCGAAGTAATCATTTGTTTTAATTTTCCCAATCCCAACCTATTTATCTCATGAAGTAAAACTGGTAGTACTTCATATCTAACACCACAGTGTTATCGGTAAATTCAATTACCATTTCATGTTCAAATCTAATTAAAGATTTAACTATCGCCTGGAGCAAAATTGTTGATACTCCATTCTCGATCTTTTCAATCTAATTAAAGATTCATTAAAACTCCACTTAGTTTTAATCTTTGACTGGGTTAAAGAATCAGTGTCATTTAAAACACGGTTCACGATAAACCCAAAATCACATCACATTTCAATCAGTCCCTAACCGTAAATTAGCAGGTGAACAATTCCCTAAGTATTAACCCCGAAGGCCGAAACCAACATCAGATCAATACCCCAGAAACCATTCAACTTAACTAATCTCCATTTAGTTTCTGATTTTCTTAACTCTGTTGGATCTAAGAACAGTATTATTGAAGATACCATTCACGACAACCCAAAATCACATTCGATTAATTATCGGGTTAAAGGACAAGTGTTATTTAAAACACTGTTCACGATAAACCCAAAAATCAATGCCAATTCAATTCCAATTAAATATCATTTAATTGGTACACTTCATTAAATCTAAATAAAAAGATTTAATCTTTTTCTCAACTGGGCTTAAGAACAGTGTTAATGAAGACACCATTCACAACAAACCCAAATCACATTTGACATTAAATACAAGGCTCTGAATAGAAAATATACCGGCTTATATTCAATATCAAATTCTACGACCAACAAATATCGTATTGGAAATAACGATATATATATATATCTGTCAAATTCCCATAACAATATCTGTATCATCACGAAATCCAACATCGGAATATTCCGAAGAAAATTTCGATTCAAATCCGTTCCCATATAATTATTGGAAATTCTGGTTATTTTCAAAACCATTTCAAATCCAATTTATTTATTTAAAAATAAATAGAATTATAATTCTAGTTCAAAACTAGTTCATTTCGATAAAAATCTATTTTTATCTTTTCAAATATGGAGTTTTTCATCCCAATTCTTCCCAAATCATTTCTTATGATTTTACACAAATTATTACTATTTTTAATAATTTTATCAAGGCCCGTACAGTCGATTTCCATCAATGGCCATCGAACTGCACTTACAGTGACCTTTTCCAAATTTGATTTGGACATAATTCCAAATCCAACCGTTAGATTTCTAATAACTAATAATCTTTAGAAAGCTCTTCTCGATACGAACCCAACGGTTCCGGTTTTAGGAGAATCCGACGGTCGGATCTCCCGTAATATCCGTTCGAAGTCAATGGTCGAAATTCGCGAATTGCCGCGGCGCGGCGCATTCTATTCAGGCCATTATATTATATATATAATATATATAATATATACTTCGTCGATTTCCTTTCAAAAACGATTTTTAATTCAATTTCAATTCGTTTTCAATTCAATTTGAATTTCAAATTAATTCAATTTCAATTCAAATTCATTTCTATTCAATTTCAATTCGAATTCATTTCAAAACGATTTCAATTCTATTTCAATTTAATTCGAATTCATTTCAAAACGATTTCAATTCTATTTCAATTTAATTCGAATTCATTTCAAAACGATTTCAGTTTATTTCGAATTTCAAATCAATTCAATTAAATTCGAATTTCAATTCACTTTAATATTCACTTCAATTTGAATAAAATCGATATAAATATCGTTCACGTCAAAATGGCATCTATCTATCAACGCGGCTTCATATATTTCGATTTTCAAATATTCTATTTCAAATATTTATTTTTCAAATATTTCTATTTTCAAATATTCTATTTCGAATATTTCTTTTTCAAATATTTCTATTTTCAAATATTTCTATTCAAATATTCTATTTCAAACATTTCTTTTTCAAAACTGGAATGAGGCCCAATCAATTACCATATAATGTTAATTATATGGATTTTCTACAACACATGTATATAATAACAACGATGAATAATCAACCATCATCCAAAGTGCATTCTACGCTGTATAAGCATTAAATAAAAATATTTAACGCTCATAACAGTCTGTCAATCAATCGATCGACATACAACTAAACAATCAGGATTAGTGTACGTCAAATATCATCCCAATACCCGTGTGGGGTTTCAAACAATCAAACACAGATTTTATTTGTGCAGTTGGGCGATGTGTGAAATTTATCGTCCCAATCAATATCAGTCAAATGTGTGTATATAAACAAATCGTCCGATTTGTTTATTTTTATTTCATTTCATATACACGATTAAAATTCTATTTTTAACTATAAAATATTTTCCACTATAAAATATTTTATCTCAACTATATAAATATTTTATTTCATTTCACATCACACAATCAACTACACATCAAAATCAAACAAACAAGCATACAAGCCGTCCATGGTCTGTGGACGACGGGTGTCGGGTGCTACTAAACACCGTCTACATCCTAGTATATATTTTGACTAGAAATAAATTTAAATCTGAGAAGTTCTCACAGAGGGTTCCACTCCGCCGTGCTTTGCTTCTGAACTGTCGAACTGTCTGAATTCCTTTTTGAAATTCCAGTGCAGTCTTTTTCACGCTGTTCATATATAAAAATTACATTTTCACTTCACTATATATATAATAAAAATCAGATTTTTATTTCGCTATACATATAAAGACTAAATTTTTATATTTTCTATTATATAGGAATCCTATTTTCAACACACTATTTATATAAAAGTAGTATTTTTATATCTTCTATTATATAAAGATCATATTTTTAATATGCCACTAGTATAAAAATTATATTTTTCCATTCGCTCAAAATCATACCTTATCATATTAAAAGAAGAATCATATCTCACTTTATATGAATTAAAAATCACTCCCTTATATATATAAATTCCATCTTTCTTGTTTAAAAGCCTACTCCTTACTTTCCCTTGCGAATGAATAAATAAAAATCAAATCTTTTTGTTGCAAACTAATAAATAAAAATCGAATCTTTTTGTTGTACAAAAACCTTAACCTCTCATGAATAAAAATGTAAATTTTGTCATAATCTAAAGACTGAATTTAAATCATGGTTTTATATTTATAAAAATCAAGACTTTATCTTTATACTAGCTATTTATATGGTAAAAATTACATTTTTAATACTAATCTATTTATATATTTATATAAATTACCTTTTAAAACAATGTTATCATATTAACATCTGATTTTAAACAACAAGGTTGTATCACTAAATTAACTACATAAAAAGGAAATAAAATAGTGATAACACTTACTATTGATAAAAGAAGAGGGAAGAGGGAAGCTGCTTCGTTCGCTGGAGGTGGTGGGAGGACCAATAGCGGCGCGACCTGCGTCAAGAGGGGGTCGTGGGGCCCCAGCGCGGTGAGGGGAGGAGCTCCGGCCACCTGGCTTCGACAGTGGGGAGGTGCGACATCTGTTAGGGTTGGATTTGGGGGAGGGCTCGCGCGGCGCGTTTGAGGAGAGAAGAGGAGAGAGAACGGGGAGGAGGAGGCGGGGTGAGGGGAGTTGGAGGCGGACGCGACGAAGGAGGGTGGAGCGGGCGCGGTCTCAGGTCGCCATTTTTTTTATTTAATTCTAACTCAATTTTGAAATCAAACGGGGGAGGAAGGAGAATAGAAAGGAAGGGGGTTTATAATAATTTATGTATTTATTTTTATATTTAATTGAATCCAAAAAGTCAACCTTTTTATTTGAATTCCAAATCGAGCCCACCGACTGTCGTTCCTAGCGTATTACCCCCATTCCAAACACAATGGGATATGTTTCGTAACCCAATTCGCTTGTTACGATCAGTTTCCATTTAAATTAAAATAAAAATCTTTATATATTCAATTTAAACGCACATTTCAATTTACCGGGGCCACATACTAACTCTAAAAATTACAGAAAAATTATTTCTAGCTTCGTATTGACGATACTGTCATAACAAAACTAGTTTTGTCAAATTCTGAGACCGTTTGAAAAATGGCCATTTTCCAGTCGATTAAATTCAACTAAAACTAGTCAAACGCGTTTTCCTTTGCCACGCTCACATATTGATTCAAAAAATTATGAAAATTGGAATCTAGCAATAACTTGACATCACGGATCCAACAGAAGTGGTTTTGTCGAAATCCGAGGGCGTTTGCAAAATGGCTATTTTTAAGGGCCTGAATTTCATAGCGACTATTAAGAATTTTCAACTGGACATATCTTTTGATCCCCGCTATGAAATTTCAATTTTTCGGATTCGTTGGAAAGATATTCTCGATTAGATTCAAATATTTTTGGTTTCACTAAAATCCGGTTTATTTTGAATCCTATACATCCATTTGAAGTTTGAAATCGAATTATCGAACTACCGCGCCATTTTCAATTCATTTTATAATTTAAAATAAATATTTATATTCTAACGACGAACTATATAAATATATTCGTTCGAATTCCATTCAAAATAAATTTCTCGTCGATATTATTTAAAATAATTCATTTTAAATATTCAAAATTCGCTAAAATTGCCAAAATAAAAATTTTAAATTGGCCCAGATTTCCGGGTTATTACAATCTCCCCCACTTAAAACTTTTCATCCGCGAAAAGGAACGAAGCCGAAAGTTGTTTAACTAATCAAATCAACTTTCATTATTTTTACTATGGCTTAAGTTCTTCAACTTTTCAATTTCTAAGAACTTTTCAAATTTTTCAAAAATTTGGCTAACACCCTAAAATTTCGAAAAATTTCGCCATAACCTCCCCTGCACCGGGAGAACGGGAAAATCCCGAAATTGCCATATAGGCCCTCTGATCTCAAAAAGAAAAAGCCAAGCGGCTAGCCAATCGGCTCATAAAATCATCATCACCCAAACAAAACAGTAAATTGTGGTAAACATGTTCCTATTTGTCGGGCAAACAAATTTTATTCTCTGCTCTAGCCTCCTTGCTATGACCTGTTCAATGTAAGCACATGTATATGCAAGCAAATGTGATAAATTTCTAATACATCTCACTATCTGGCAAAATGGTTCTACATTTAATTAGTCAAACAATAATCAACAACACAACCATCAATCAATTAGTTGTTTAGCTTTTCAAATGCATAACTTTGATACATAGTCAAAAAATCAGATTTTTGATGACAAATCACAACAATAAGCCCTATTTAGTTTCGGTTCTCACACCAGTCAATTGGAAATATATAGAAATCTCACTTTCGAAACTCGAAAATAAATACTAGCGACGGTGCCCCATCACCAGAATTATCTCCGGGCAACTAGAGTATGATTCTATAACTATCCAGTACATTAAAACTTCAAATACACGTTTGCAAGACGTATATGCAAAATCTTTATATATTGGATTGTCCCAATTCAATATAAATAAATAATCAAATACGAACAATTGATTTAAATTTTCAAAACAAAACTTGTTTTCATTTTAAAAATATACTCTTCACACTCGTTCTAGGATACTACTGATCCCATCTCTAACGAGTCATTCCCATTGGATATTACTAATCCAATATCTGGTGAATTCTTTCGTATGGTTCTAATGTGCCTTGTTCTCTGAGCTTTGTAAACCAAAGCTCTGATACCAACTGTAACGAAAAGGAATTTCGCTCGATCTGAATCAGTCACTAAACCGATCTAGACCGTTCGAAATGCCTGATTGTTTTGAGAACACGACAAAATAGAACGCAAACGGAAGAACATTTCATTGTATATTACAACAATGCATCAGATTACAAGAATATACAGAGTATAAATGAATAAATATTACACAGAAATATCATAGATTTAAATTACATTTAAATACATAGCAGCGGAAAATAATACAATACACAACTAGAAGAGATATACGGATAGAAAGCTTTCTGGATATCATTCCAGCTGTAAACCAGGATCCTGCAAATAAAAATCTGCAAAACCAAAACTACTAGCTGCCCGTGTCAAAATAAGGGCACTTAGAGTTTAGGTTAAAACAATAAACTCCAGGTCAGTCATGGGACTGGTGTAAGAACTAAAACAGTTATTTAAAACTTTACTTTAAATCAGATATATCAAGGGACCACGCCGTATAACATGGAACGGGTTTCCTCCCAAGAATACTAGTGCATATAACAAAACAGCGCAATGCTTTTTGGAAAAATGAAGCTATTATAAGACCCAGGTCCTATCACACAATGCAACGCAAGCCGGGGGATAGGGTTTTCCCTTATAATAGCCAAATATGCTTAGTACGTTTAAAACAAATCATTTGATACTACTATAAGTGCATAGTGTATAAAACAACTTCAAATCATAAGTATCAATCATAGACGGCATGGGTACCATATATCATGTCGCCATACTAGTTCTACAATTAAAACCGCAAATGTCACGTATTTGGAAATTGGATTTCCATCTATGAACCGAGGCAAAAGATAGTCCTCAACCGATTCAAGATGCTCTAGTCTGTGTCTCAGGTCAGAGCTCGAGTGACCTTTGGATCGTCAGGGCCGGTCCACCGATGTGGATTAAAATGCCTGAACAAGCGTTTCCCCGCCCTATGGGGCGTAGGTGAGCCAACTAAATGACTCCATCGGACCCAGATTGTCCGATCAAACCGAGGCGCCTCGCAACAGCAACAACCACATAAGTCAAACTCGTCAGGGCGTATAAAACCACTGACGCCACTTCTAACTAGAAAGAAACGCATGCCCTCCCTGAGGTCCTTCTCCCGTTTTTGGTTCATACCAGGTGTGAAACTCGTGAAGTAAACGTTACGCAAAGCTACGCCACAAAGGCCGTGCTTCGATCATCAACCACAAGACTTTGCTTTTCAACAGAAGCCTTGATCATTCGCCACTTAGGCATGCCACACAGGCAATTCACTCTATGCGTTTGATATCCATCCGTATACAACCCCTGAGCTCGTACGTCTCAGAGAAGGGCGTTAAGCAAAAGAATAAATTCTCCGCCGCCAAACAGATATATATATTTAATAGAAATTAATCACACAGACTAAAATTTAATGTCAGACACACAGTCCATTTACAAGTCCATTCTGGGTCTTGTAAAGACCCGTAACTTCCCCGTTAAGGAAAGCGACGGATAGTTCGAGAACAAGCCACAACAAAACGCATACAGAAGAACATTTCATTGTATATTACAACAATGCATCAGATTACAAGAATATACAGAGTATAAATGAGTATTACAAAGAAATGTCAGAGATTACAATAAATTACATAGCAGCGGAAAAATAATACAATACACCACTAGAATGAGATATACGGATACAAAGCTTTCCGGATATCGTTCCAGCTGTAAACCAGGATCCTGTGAATATAAATCTGCAAAACCAAAACTACTAGCTGCCCGTGTCAAAATAAGGGCACCCAGAGTTTAGGTTAAAACAATAAACTCCAGGTCAGTCATGGGACTGGTGTGAGAACTAAAACAGTTATTAATCTTTATTTTAAATCATTAGGTAAATCAAGGGACCACGCCGTATAACACGGAACGGGTTTCCTCCCAAGAATACCAGTGCATAAACAAACAGCGCAATGCTAAATAAAGAAAAATGAAGCTGTTATAAGACCCAGGTCCCATCACACAATGCAACGCAGCCGAGGATAGGGTTTTCCCTTATAACAGCCAAAGAATGCTTGATACGGTTAAAACAAATCGTTCGATACTAATATAAGTGCATAGTGTATAAAACACTTCAAATCATAAGTATCAATCATAGGCGACATGAGCGCCCCATCCCACTATGTCGCCATATATAGGTTATACAATCAAAATCGCAAAGTCACGTATTTGGAAATTGGATTTCCAACTATGAACCGAGGCAAAAGATAGTCCTCAACCGATTCGAGACGCTCTAGCCCGTGTCTCAGGATCAGAGCTCGAGTGACCCTTGGAGCGACAGGGCCGGTCCACCGATGTGGATTAAAATGCCTGAACACTGCGTTTCCCAACCCTTTGGGGTGTCAATGAGCCAACGAATGACTCCATCGGTTCGAGAACGACCGATCAATCCGAGGCGCCTCGCAACAGCAACAACCACATAAGTCAAACTCGTCAGGGCGTGTAAAACCACTGACGCCACTTTTTAGCTAGAAGGAAACGCATGCCCTCCCTGAGGTCCGTCTCCCGTTTTTGGTTCATACCTGGTGTGAAACACGCGAGGTAAACGTTACACAAAGCTACGCCACAAAGGCCGTGCTTTGATCATCACCACAAGACTTTGCTTTTCAACAGAAGCCTTGATCATTTGCATCTTAGCATGCCACACAGGCAAACCATCCTATGCAACCGATATCAGTCACACAGAATGAAATCCGATGTCAGACACACAGTCCATTTACAAGTCCGTTCTGGGTCTGAACGAAACCGGAGGCACCTAGTACCCCGCATATCCATCGATCTCCAAGTACGTCTGGACGATCACTAACTGTTTCCATCTTCTTGGGTGTACAGCCCAATCAAGATCATCAGTAATTACCCAAACGACGTGAAGACCTCCGGTCTTCGACCATCGTCTTCATCTTCGACTTATCGTCGTATCAGTTATTCAGAATGGGATAAACCCGGTCTTCCCGAATAACTCGCGTATATTTTAAATAAGTGTTACACAAACACAACATACGCCTCATTCCAATCCATCAGTCACTAACCGTAAATTAATCAAGAGAATAATTCCCCAAATATTAACCCCGAAGGCCGAAACCAACATCAGATCAATATCCAGAAAACCATTCTACTTGGCTAACCGACAGTTAGTTTCTAATTTCACATTCATAGGGAGAGGTTCCCATTAATTTTATCAAAGATAAATTCTTGAATTTATTCTTTAATCAACTTTTGAATATCAATTCAAACTAGTCGGGATTAGCGAACCTTACCGAAGTAATCATTTGTTATAATTTCCCAATCCCAACCTATTCATCCCATGAAGTAAAACTGTGAATACTTCATATCTAACACCACAGTGTTATCGGTAAATTCAATTACCATTTCACGTTCAAATCTAATTAAAGATTTAACTATCGCCTGGAGCAAAACTGGTGATACTCCATTTCGATTATTTCAATCTAATTAAAGATTCATTAAAACTCCACTTAGTTTTAATCCTTGACTGGGTTAAAGAATCAGTGTCATTTAAAACACGGTTCACGATAAACCCAAAATCACATTCATTAATTATCGGGTTAAAGAACAAGCGTTATTTAAAACACTGTTCACGATAAACCCAAAAATCAATACCAATTCAATTCCAATTAAATATTATTTAATTGGTACACTTCATCAAATCTAAATAAAAAGATTTAATCTTTTCTCAACTGGGTTCAAGAACAGTGTTAGTGAAGACACCATTCACGACAAACCCACATCACATTTGATATTAAACACAAGGCTCTGAATAGAAAATATACCGGCTTATATTCAATATCAAATTCTACGACTAACAAATGTCGTATTGAAAATAACGATATAAATATATATCTTTCAAATTTCCATAACACCACTTGTATAATCACGAATTCCAACATCGAAATATTCCGAAGACAATTTCGATTCAAATCCACCCCAATGAAATCATTGGATATTCTGGTTATTTTTAAAACCCCTTTTTAATTCAATTTATTTATTTAAAAATAAATAGAATTATAATTCTAGTTCAAAACCAGTTCATTTCGATAAAAATCTATTTTTATCTTTTCAAATATGGAGTTTTTCATCCCGAATCTTCACAAATCATTTCTTATGATTTTACACAAATTATTACTATTTTTAATAATTTTATCAAGGCCCGTACAGTCGATTTCCATCAATGGCCATCGAACTGCGCTTACAGCGACCTTTTTCGAATTTGATTTGGACATAATTCCAAATCCAACCGTTAGATTTCTAATTTCTAATATTCTTTAGAAAGCTCTTTTCGATACGAACCCAAAGGTTCCGGTTTTAGGAGAATCCGACGGTCGGATCTCCCGTAATGTCCGTTTGAAATAAATGGTCGAAATTCACGAACTGCCGCGGCGCGGCGCGTTCTATTCAGGCCATTATATTATATATATAATATATATATAATATATTTCGTCGATTTCTATTTAAAACGAATTATATAAATGGTTTTGAATTCGTTTCAAAAGCAATTTCAACTTCCTTTTCAATTCAAATCAAAATTGAATTCTTCTTTATAAATTCGTTTCAAAATTCATTTCTATTCAATTCAAATTTCAATTCAATTTGAATTCATTTCAATTCGTTTTCAATTCAATTCATTTCGAAATCGTTTTCAATTCAATTCATTTCGAAATCGTTTTCAATTCAATTCATTTCGAAATCGTTTTCAATTCAATTCATTTCGAAATCGTTTTCAATTCAATTCATTTCGAAATCGTTTTCAATTCAATTCATTTCGAAATCGTTTTCAATTCAATTTGAATTCGTTTTCAATTCAATTCATTTTGAAATCGTTTTCAATTCATTTTGAATTCGTTTTCAATTCAATTCATTTTGAAATCGTTTTCAATTCATTTTGAATTCGTTTTCAATTCAATTCATTTCGAAATCGTTTCCAATTCATTTTGAATTCGTTTTCAATTCAATTCATTTCGAAATCGTTTTCAATTCAATTCATTTCGAAATCGTTTTCAATTCAATTCATTTCGAAATCGTTTTCAATCGATATAAATATCGTTCACGTCAAAATGGCGTCAATCTAATCAACACGGCTTCATAAATTTCTATTTTCAAAATAGTTGTTATTATCAAAATATTTCGTTCAACACATGACCAATCTCAATGAATGAGTACTGTCAACACACGAACTTTTATTTTATAATATTCTTTATTTTTCAAATTGGAATGAGGCCCAATCAATTACCATATAAAGTTAATTATATGGATTTTCATACCTTACACATATAATAGCATTGAAAAATAATCAACCATCAACCAAAGTGCACTACACTGTATAAGCATCAAATATAGGTATCTAACGCTTATAACAGCCTGTCAATCAATCGATCGACATATTTAATCAATCAGGATGAGTGAACTTCAAATTTCATCCTAACACCCGTGTGGGGTTTCAAACAATCAAACACATATTTTATTTGTGCAGTTAGGCGATGTGTAAAATTTATCGACCCAATCAACGTCATTCAAATAGGTGTACATAGACAAACCGTCTGGTTTGTAAATGAATATTTATTTATTCACATTCACGTTAAAAATTATATTTTTAACGATAACACATTTTATTTTAACATATGAATTTCTATTCAGTTTATTCGTTAAATAAAATGCTATTTTTATTTTTCTAACTTATTTTAGAAAATTTCGGCGGCATAACGGCACGATACTAGAAACGGGACGAGGCCTAGCCTTATCCCCGGTCTAGTGAAGGCCCACGCCATTCACACATCAATCAAATCAATTCGTTATGCAAACCACACTATTTGGAGTAAGAGTCTAACCTAGCCTTACTCCTTCGCCTTATAACGGCGCACGTCTAATCCTAACCAATTTATCGATTCGATTTTTCACACCACAAACCACATTCAAACCAATATCGCAATCAATCACCAAACAGTCAAACAAACAAGTCCATGGTCTGTGGACGATTGTGTCGGGTGCTACTAAGCACCGTCTGCATCCTAGTATATATATATAACTAGAAAAGAAATTGAAAGGTGAGAAATTCTCACTTATAGCTATCCTAGCTCCACGGCTCCTCCTTTATGGAAATCTTCGTCTATTTCGTCTTCTTGTCGCTTTCGTTTCCCGTATTCTCTACATAAGTAAAAATCGAATTTTTACTATGTTATTCAATATATAAAGATCATATTTTAAAAACAAAGATTATATTTTTAATATTCTTATGATGTAAAAATTATATTTTTATTGCTTTAAAAATATAAGAATCATATCTTACTTCTTCTACTTATCAAAAATTCCGACTTTTCTCTTTTTAAAAATATGATCTTTATTTTTGCAAGTTCAAATCTTTTTCTTTTAAAAGATTCAACCTTTTTAATTTCAAAGTTTAAACCCCTTTTTTTTCTAACCTTAAAATAAACTCCGTTTTTATTTTCTTTAAAAATCAGTCTTCAAAATTCTTTTCAAAACAGTTTTTAAACTTTATCAAATCAGTTTTTATTTCTTTTCAAAAATTCTGTTTTCAAATCTTTTAAAAATTCTGTTTTCAAATCTTTTAAAAATTCTGTTTTTCTTTTCTTTTAAAAATTCTGTTTTTCTTCTTCTTTCAAAAATGCGGTTTTTTCCTTTTAAATAAATGCAGTTTTTCTTTTATTTCAAATCAGTTTTTGTTTCCTTTTCAAAAAATCAGTTTCTCTTTTATTAAAATGCAGTTTTTAAAATTCCCAAAAAAAATCAGTTTTAAAGTTCTTTATAAATCAGTTTTTAAATTTCTAAAAAAAACAGTTTTTAAAACTTAAAATAAAAACTCAGTTTTATTTTCTTAAAAAAAAAAAAAATTCTGTTTTAAAAACCTAAAACAAAAATCAGTTTTTATAATTCCCTTTAAAACAGTTTTTAAATCATATAAAAAAAACAGTTTATACATTTACTGTAAACAAAAACAAAAAGCAAAAATAAAATAAAATCAAATTAAACGCTCACCGAGCTTCGAATGGGAGGAGGAGGAAGTCGGCGGTGGCTCGTGGAGTTCGGAGGTGACGGGGTTGTCGCGGCGGTGGTTTCGGAGGTTGCTGCGATTCGATGTCCGGTTTCGTCGCCTTGAGGGAGGAGGTTGCGAGGGTGGTGGGGCGGTGGGGGCTTCGGCGAAGGGTTCGTCGGCGTCTTTGCTGGAAGGCGGCGCGATTTTAGATTAGGGTTAGGTCTTTTTTTTTTTTTTCGTTCTGTTATAATGAAAGAGGGATCGGGGGGCCAACGAAGAGAAAAGGAGGGAAGGGTAGGGGTTTTTTATTTATTTATTTTATTATTTAATTATTAAATTATGCACAAGGGTTGACTTTTACATACGATCTCGAAACGAGGTCCACCGCCTGTCGTCCATAGCGTTTTACCCCCATTCTGAACACAATGGGATATGTATCGTAAGCTGGTTTGATCGTTACAATCAGTTTCTGTTGAATTTACATTTAAATCACTATATTGAATTTAAACGCGCATTTCAATTTACCGGGGTCACATACGAACTCGAAAAATTCCAGAAAAATATTTTCTAACTTCGTATTGACGATACGGTCCTAACAAAACTAGTTTCATCGAATTCTGAGACCGTTTGAAAAATGGCCATTTTCCAGTCGATTAAAATCAACGGAAATGGTCAAAACACGTTTTCCTTTGCCACGCTCACATACTGGTTTGAAAAATTATGAAATTTGGAATCCAGCAATAACTTAACATCACGGACCCAACAAAACTGGTTTCGTCGAAATCCGAGGTCGTTTGCAAAATTGCTATTTTTAAGGGCCTTAATTCCATAGCGACTATTCAGAATTTTCAACTGGACATATCTTTTGATTCCCGATATGAAATCCTGATTTTTCGGATTTTTTGGAAAGATATTCACTATTAGATTCCATTATTTTTGGTTTCACTAAAATCCGGATTGATTTGCACCCGGTACATTCAATTGAAGTTTGAAATCGAATTATCGAACTACCGCGCCATTTTCAATTCCTTTTATAATTATATATAAATATTTATATTCTAACGACGACGCGAATAAATATATACGTCGAATTTTAATTCAAAATAAATTTCTCGTCGATATTATTTAAAATAATTCATTTTAAATAATCGAAATTCGCTAAAATCGCCAAAATAAAAATTTTAAACTGGCCCAGATTTTACGGGTTGTTACAATCTCCCCCACTTAAAACTTTTCGTCCCCGAAAAGGAACAAAGTCGAAAGTGGTTTGATTATTCAGCTCTACGTTCGATCAGGCTTCCATTCTCCAACTCTTTAGTTCCTGAGAATTTTCAAAATTTCAAAAATTTGGCTAACACCCTAAATTTTCGAAAAATTTCGCCATAACCTCCCCTGCAATGGGAGCATCGGGGAATTTCAAATAGCTTCCCCGGTCCTTCAGATCTCAAAAAGAAAAAGAAAAAGCCAAGCGGCTAGCCAATAGGCTCACAAAATCATCATCACCCAAACAAAACAGGAAATTATGTAGTAAACATGTACCTATTTGTCGGGCAAACAAATTTTATTCTCTGCTCTAGCCTCCTTGCTATGACCTGTTCAATGATATATATGTATATGCAAACGAATGCGACCAATTTTCAATACAATTCAATATTTGATTCAGTTAGGCTAAATGGCTAAAAATTAGCAAACCAATAAACAAACAATACAAACATCAATCAATTAGTGAATTAGAGTTTCAAATTCGTAATTTTGATACATACACAAAAATCAGATTCTTGATGCCAAATCACAACAATGAACTCTAGCTATATTAGTTTTGGTTCTCACACCAGTCAATAGGAAATATATAGAAAATCACACCTTCGAAACACGAAACTAATTACTAATGATGACGCGTCAATCGTCAGAATCAGGTCCGGGCGACTAGAGTGTGATTCTATATCTATCCAATATATTAAAATTTTGAATATACGTTTGCAAGGCGTATATGCAAATTCTTTATATACTGGACTGTCCAAAATCAATATAAATAAATAATCAAATACGAATAGTTGATTTAAACTTTCAAAACAAAATTTGTTTTCACTTGAAAATGTACACTTCACACTCGTTCTAGGATACTACTGATCCCATCTCTAACGAGTCATTCTAATTGGATATTACTAATCCAATATCTGATGAATTCTTTCGTATGGTTCTACTGTGTCTTGTTCTCTAGCTTTGTAAACCAAAGCTCTGATACCAAATGTAAAGACCCGTAACTTCCCCGTTAAGGAAAGCGACGGATAGTTCGAGAACAAGCCACAACAAAACGCATACAGAAGAACATTTCATTGTATATTACAACAATGCATCAGATTACAGGAATATACAGAGTATAAATGAGTATTACAAAGAAATGTCAGAGATTACAATAAATTACATAGCAGCGGAAAAATAATACAATACACCACTAGAATGAGATATACGGATACAAAGCTTTCCGGATATCGTTCCAGCTGTAAACCAAATTTCTCGTCGATATTATTTAAAATAATTCATTTTAAATAATCGAAATTCGCTAAAATCGCCAAAATAAAAATTTTAAACTGGCCCAGATTTTACGGGTTGTTACAGGTCTAAACGAAACCGGAGGCTCCTAGTACCCCATATATCCATCGATCTCCAAGTACGTCCGGACGATCACCAACTGTTTCCATCTTCTTGGGTGTACATCCCAATCAAGATCATCAGTAATCACCCAAATGACGTGAAGACCTCCGGTTTTCGACCACCATCTTCATCTTCGACTTATCGTCGTATTAGTTATTCAGAATGGGATAAACCCGGTCTTTCCGAATAACCAGCGTATATTTTAAATAAGTGTAACACAAACACAACATACGCCTCATTCCAATTCATCAGTCACTAACCGTAAATTATTCAAGAGAATAATTCCCCAAATATTAACCCTGAAGGCCGAAACCAACATCAGATCAATATCCAGAAAACCATTTTGCTTAACTAACCGACAGTTAGTTTCTAAATTTCACATTCATAGGGAAAGGTTCCCATTAATTTTATCAAAGATAAATTCCTTGAATTTATTCTTTAATCTTCTTTTGAATTTCGATTCAACTAGTCGGGAGTAACGAACCTTACCGAAGTAATCATTTGTTTTAATTTTCCCAATCCCAACCTATTTATCCCATGAAGTAAAACTGGTAGTACTTCATATCTAACACTACGGTGTTATCGGTAAATTCAGTTACCATTTCACGTTCAAATCTAATTAAAGATTTAACTATCGCCTGGAGCAAAACTGGTGATACTCCATTCTCGATCTTTTCAATCTAATTAAAGATTCATTAAAACTCAACTTAGTTTTAATCTGTGACTGGGTTAAAGAATCAGTGTCATTTAAAACACGGTTCACGATAAACCCAAAATCACATCACATTTCAATCAGTCCCTAACCGTAAATTAGCAGTTGAACAATTCCCTAAGTATTAACCCCAAAGGCCGAAACCAACATCAGATCAATACCCCAGAAACCATTCAACTTAACTAATCTCCAGTAAGTTTCTGATTTTCTTAACTCTGTTGGGTCTAAGAACAGTATTATTGAACATACCGTTCACGACAACCCAAAATCATAATCTATTAATTATCGGGTTAAAGAACAAGTGTTATTTAAAACACTGTTCACGATAAACCCAAAAATCAATGCCAATTCAATTCCAATTAAATATCATTTAATTGGTACACTTCATTAAATCTAAATAAAAAGATTTAATCTTTTTCTCAACTGGGCTTAAGAACAGTGTTAATGAAGACACCATTCACAACAAACCCAAGTCACGTTTGACATTAAATACAAGGCTCTTAATAGAAAATATACCGGCTTATATTCAATATCAAATTCTACGACCAACAAATATCGTATTGGAAAAAACGATATAAATATATTTTTCAAATTCCCATAACAATATCTGTATCATCACGAAATCCAACATCGAAATATTTCAAAGACAATTTCGATTCAAGTCCATTCCCATATAATTATTGGAAATTCGGGTTATTTTCAAAACCATTTCAAATCCAATTTATTTATTTAAAAATAAATAGAATTATAATTCTAGTTCAAAACTAGTTCATTTCGATAAAAATCTATTTTTATCTTTTCAAATATGGAGTTTTTCATCCCAATTCTTCCCAAATCATTTCTTATGATTTTATCAAGGCCTGTACAGTCGATTTCCATCAATGGCCATCGAACTGCACTTACAGCGACCTTTTCCAAATTTGATTTGGACATAATTCCAAATCCAACCGTTAGATTTCTAATATCTAATAATCTTTAGAAAGCACTTCTCGATACGAACCCAACGGTTCCGGTTTTAGGAGAATCCGACGGTCGGATCTCCCGTAATATCCGTTCGAAGTCAATGGTCGAAATTCGCGAACTACCGCGGCGCGGCGCGTACTATTCAGGCCATTATATTATATATATAATATATATAATATATACTTCATCGATTTCCTTTTCAAAACGATTTTTAATTCAATTTCAATTCGTTTTCAATTCAATTTGAATTTCAAATTAATTCAATTTCAATTCAAATTCATTTCTATTCAATTTCAATTCGAATTCATTTCAAAACGATTTCAATTCTTTTTCAATTTAATTCGAATTCATTTCAAAACGATTTCAATTCTATTTCAATTTAATTCGAATTCATTTCAAAACGATTTCAGTTTATTTCGAATTTCAAATCAATCCAATTAAATTCGAATTTCAATTCACTTTAATATTCACTTCAATTTGAATAAAATCGATATAAATATCATTCACGTCAAAATGGCGTCAATCTATCAACGCGGCTTCATATATTTCGATTTTCAAATATTCTATTTCAAATATTTCTTTTTCAAATATTTCTATTTTCAAATATTCTATTTCGAATATTTCTTTTTCAAATATTTCTATTTTCAAATATATTTTTTTCCAAATATTTCTATTCAAATATTCTATTTCAAACATTTCTTTTTCAAAACTGGAATGAGGCCCAATCAATTACCATATAATGTTAATTATATGGATTTTCTACAACACATGTATACAATAACAACGATGAATAATCAACCATCATCCAAAGTGCATTCTACGCTGTATAAGCATTAAATAAAAATATTTAACGCTCATAACAGTCTGTCAATCAATCGATCGACATACAACTAAACAATCGGGATTAGTGTACGTCAAATATCATCCCAATACCCGTGTGGGGTTTCAAACAATCAAACACAGATTTTATTTGTGCAGTTGGGCGATGTGTGAAATTTATCGTCCCAATCAATATCAGTCAAATGTGTGTATATAAACAAATCTTCCGATTTGTTTATTTTTATTTCATTTCATATACACGTTAAAAATTCTATTTTTAACTATAAAATATTTTCCACTATAAAATATTTTATTTCAACTATATAAATATTTTATTTCATTTCACATCACATCAAACAATCAACTACACATCAAAATCAAACAAACAAGCATACAAGCCGTCCATGGTCTGTGGACGATGGGTGTTGGTGCTACTAAACACCGTCTGCATCCTAGTATATATTTTGACTAGAAATAAATTTAAAAGTGAGAAGTTCTCACAGAGGGTTCCACTCTGCCGTGCTTTGCTTCTGAACTGCCGAACTGTCTGAATTCCTTTTTGAAATTCCAATGCAGTCTTTTTCATGCTGTTCATATATAAAAATTACATTTTCACTTCACTATATATTTAATAAAAATCAGATTTTTATTTCGCTATACATATAAAGATTAAATTTTTATATTTTCTATTATATAGGAATCCTATTTTCAATACACTATTTATATAAAAATAGTATTTTTATATCTTCTATTATATAAAGATCATA
Source organism: Allium sativum (assembly GCA_030737875.1). Classification (NCBI taxonomy): domain Eukaryota; kingdom Viridiplantae; phylum Streptophyta; class Magnoliopsida; order Asparagales; family Amaryllidaceae; genus Allium; species Allium sativum. Next base: position 97,563,010 of record CM060925.1, on the reverse strand, counting down.
TTTTTAATATGCCACTAGTATAAAAATTATATTTTTCCATTCGCTGAAAATCATACCTTATCATATTAAAAGAAGAATCAAATCTCACTTTATATGAATTAAAAATCACTCCCTTATATATATAAATTCCATCTTTCTTGTTTAAAAGCCTACTCCTTACTTTCCCTTGCGAATGAATAAATAAAAATCGAATCTTTTTGTTGCAAACGAATGAATAAAAATCGAATCTTTTTGTTGTACAAAAACCTAAACCTCTCATGAATAAAAATCTAAATTTTATCATAATCTAAAGACTGAATTTAAATCATGGTTTTATATTTATAAAAATCAAGACTTTATCTTTATACTAATCTATTTATATATTTATATAAATTACCTTTTAAAACAATGCTATCATATTAACATCTGATTTTAAACAACAAGGTTGTATCACTAAATTAACTACATAAAAAGGAAATAAAATAGTTATAACACTTACTTTTGATAAAAGAAGAGGGAAGCAGCTTCGTTCGCTGGAGGTGGTGGGAGGACCAATAGCGGCGAGGCCTGCGTCAGGAGGGGGTCATGGGGCCCCAGCGCGGTGATGGGAGGAGCTCCGGCAACCTGGCTACGACAGTGGGGAGGTGCGACGTCTGTTAGGGTTGGATTTGGGGGAGTGCTCGCGCGGCGCGTTTGAGAAGAGAAGAGGAGAGAGAACGGGGAGAAGGAGGCGGGGTGAGGGGAGTTGGTGGCGGACGCGACGAAGGAGGGTGGAGCGGGCGCGGTCTCAGGTCGCCATTTTTTATATTTAATTATAACTCAATTTTGAAATCAGACGGTGGAGGAAGGAGAATAGAAAGGAAGAGGGTTTATAATAATTTATGTATTTATTTTTATATTTAATTGAATCCAAAAAGTCAACCTTTTTATTTGAATTCCAAATCGAGGCCACCGACTGTCGTCCCTAGCGTATTACCCCCATTCCCAACACAATGGGACATGTTTCGTAACCCAATTCGCTTGTTACGATCAGTTTCCATTTAAATTAAAATATAAATCTTTATATATTCAATTTAAACGCACATTTCAATTTACCGGGGCCACATAATAACTCTAAAAATTACAGAAAAATTATTTCTAGCTTTGTATTGATGATACGGTCATAACAAAACTAGTTTCGTCAAATTCTGAGACCATTTGGAAAATGGCCATTTTCCAGTCGATTAAATTCAACTGAAACTGGTCAAACGCGTTTTCCTTTGCCACGCTCACATATTGATTCGAAAAATTATGAAAATTAGAATCTAGCAATAACTTGACATCACGGATCCAACAAAAGTGGTTTCGTCGAAATCCGAGGTCGTTTGCAAAATGGCTATTTTTAAGGGCCTGAATTTCATAGCGACTATTCAGAATTTTCAACTGGACATATCTTTTGATCCCCGCTATGAAATTTCAATTTTTCGGATTCGTTGGAAAGATATTCTCGATTAGATTCAAATATTTTTAGTTTCACTAAAATCCGGTTTATTTTGAATCCTGTACATCCATTTGAAATTTGAAATCGAATTATCGAACTACCCCGCTATTTTCAATTCCTTTTATAATTTAAAATAAATATTTATATTCTAACGATGAACTATATAAATATATTCATTCGAATTCCATTCAAAATAAATTTCTCGTCGATATTATTTAAAATTATTCATTTTAAATATTCAAAATTCGCTAAAATTGCCAAAATAAATTTTTTAAATTGGCCCAGATTTCCGGGTTATTACAGGATAGGGTTTTACCTTATAATAGCCAAAGAATGCTTGATACGTTTAAAATAGATAATTTGGTAGTACTATAAGTGTATAGTGTCAAAAACAATTTCAATCATAAGTATCAATCGTAGGCGGCATGAATGCCCAGACCACTATGTCGCCATATATAGGTTTACAACTAAAACCGCAAAGTGTCGTATTGGAAATTGGATTTCCATCTGTGAACCGAGGCAAGGGATCGTCCTCTACCTAATTCGAGACAATCTAGCCGACGTCTCAGGGACAGAACGCATCGACCCTTGGATCTTCAGGGCCGGTCCACTGATGTGGATTAGACGAAATCCTGAACACTACGTATCCCCGCCCTATGGGGCGTAAATGAGCCAACGAAGGGCTCCATCGGTTCGAGAATGACCGATATATTCGAAGCGCCTCGCAACAGCAACAACCACATAAGTCAAACTCGTCAGGGCGTGTAAAACCACTGACGCCATTTCTAGCTAGAAGGAAACGCATGTTCTCCCTGCAGTCCTCTCCTGTTTCTGGTTCATACCGGGGTATGAGGCTCGCGAATTCACGTTACACAAAGCTACGCCACAAAGGTTGTGCTTTGATCATCAACCACAAGACTCTGCTTTTAAACAGAAGCCTTGATCATTTGCATCTTAGCATGCCACACAGGCAAACCACTCTATGCAACCGATATCAGTCACACAGAATGAAATTCGATGTCAGACACACAGTCCATTTACAAGTCAGTTCTGGGTCTGAACGAAACCGGAGGCACCTAGTACCCCGCATATCCATCGATCTCCAAGTACGTCTGGACGATCACCAACTGATTCTCTCCTCTTGGGTGTACGGCCCAATGAAGATCATTAGTAATTATCCAAACGACGTGAAGACCTCCGGTCTTCAACCATCGTCTTCATCTTCGACTAATCGTCGAATCAGTTATTCAGAATGGGATAAACCTGGTCTTTTTGAATAACTTGCGTATATAATAAACATGTGTTACACAAACACAACATACGCCTCATTCCAATTCATCAGTCACTAACCGTAAATTAACCAGAGAATAATTCCCCAAATATTAACCCCGAAGGCCGAAACCAACATCAGATCAATATCCAGAAAACCATTCTGCTTAGCTAGTTAGTTTCTAAATTTCACATTCTTAGGGAAAGGTTCCCATTAATTTTATCAAAGATAAATTCTTTTAAATTTATTCTTTAATCTTCTTTTGAATATCAATTCAAACTAGTCGGGATTAACGAACCTTACCGAAGTAATCATTTGTTTTAATTTCCCAATCCCAACCTATTCATCCCAGGAAGTAAAACTGGTAATACTTCATATCTAACACCACGGTGTTATCGGTAAATTCAATTACCATTTCACGTTGAAATCTAATTAAAGATTTAACTATCGCCTGGAACAAAACTGGTGATACTCCATTCTCGATCTTTTCAATCTAATTAAAGATTCATTAAAACTCCACTTAGTTTTAATCTTTAACTGGGTTAAAGAATCAGTGTCATTTAAAACACGGTTCATGATAAACCCAAAATCACATCATATTTCAACCGGTCCCGAACTGTAAATTAGCAAGTGAGCAATTCCCTAAGTATTAACCCCGAAGGCCGAAACCAACATCAGATCAATACCCCAGATACCATTCAACTTAACTAATCTCCAGTTAGTTTCTGATTTTCTAAGCTCCTTTTGGGTCTAAGAACAGCATTATTGAAGATACCATTCACGACAACCCAAAATCACATTTCATTAATTATCAGGTTAAAGAACAAGTGTTATTTAAAACACTGTTCACAATAAACCCAAAAATCAATACCAATTCAATTCCAATTAAATATCATTTAATTGGTACACTTCATTAAATCTAAATAAAAAGATTTAATCTTTTTCTCAACTGGGTTCAAGAACAGGGTTAATGAAGACACCATTCATGACAAACCCAAATCACATTTGATATTAAATACAAGGCTCTGAATAGAAAATATATCGGCTTATATTCAATATCAAATTCTACGACCAACAAATATCGTATTGGAAATAACGATATAAATATATCTTTCAAATTTCCATAACAATATCTGTATAATCACGAAATCCAACATCGAAATAATCCAAAGACAATTTCGATTCAAATCCATTCCAATTCAATTATTGGAAATACTGGTTACTTTTAAAACCCTTTCAAATCAAATTTATTTATTTAAAAATAAATAGAATTTTAGATCTAGTTCAAAACTAGTTCATTTCGATAAAAATCTATTTTTATCTTTTCAAATATGGAGTTTTTCACCCCATTTTTTTCCAAATCATTTCTTATGATTTTACATAAATTATTGATATTTTTAATAATTTATCAAGGCCCGTACTGTCGATTTCCATCAATGGCCATCGAACTGCACTTACACCGACCTTTTCCAAATTTGATTTGGACATAATTCCAAATCCAACCGTTAGATTTCTAATTTCTAATATTCGTTAGAAAGCTCTTTTCGATACGAACCCAACGGTTCCGGTTTTAGGAGAATCCGACGGTCGGATCTCCCGCAATATCCATTTGAAGTCAATGGTTGAAATTCACGAACTACCGCAGCGCGGCTCGTTCTATTCAGGCCATTATATTATATATATAATATATACTTCGTCGATTTCCTTTTAAAACGTAATTTATAAATCGTTTTAAATTCGTTTTCAAAATGATTTCAACTTCCTTTTCAAATTCAAATCAAAACTGAATTTTCCAATATAAATTCGTTTTAAATTCATTTCAATTTTATTTCAATTCAAATCGGTTTCAATTCAAATCAATTTTAGTTCAATTTCAATACGTTTTAAATTGAATTCAAAACGATTTCAATTATATTTCAATTCAAATCGAATTTCTATTCTATTCAGTTTAATTCGAATTTCATTTCAATTCAATTTAATTCGAATTTCAATTCCTTTCAAAATATCAGATTTTGAAATCGCTTTCGATATTCATTGTAAAATGAATAAAATCGATATAGATATCGTTCACGTCAAAATGGCGTCAATCTAATCAACACGGCTTCATATATTTCTATTTTCAAATATTTTATTTCAAATATTTCTTTTTCAAATATTTCTTATTCAAATATTTCTTATTCAAATATTCTATTTCAAAACTGGAAGGAGGCCCAATCAATTACCATATAATGTTAATTATATGGATTTTCTAAATCGCATGTATACAATAACAACGATGAATAATCAACCATCATCCAAAGTGCATTCTACACTGTATAAGCATCAAATATAAATATTTAACGCTCATAACAGTCTGTCCATCAATCGATCGACATACAGCCAATTATTGGGACTAGTGTATGTCATATATCATCCCAATACCCGTGTGGGGTTTACAAACAATCAAACACAGATTTTATTTGTGCAGTTGGGCGATGTGGACAACGGTGTCGGGTGCTACTAAACACCGTCTGCATCCTAGTACATATTATTAACTAGAAAACAAAATTAAAAGGTGAGAAGTTCTCATAGAGGGTTCCACTCCGCCGTGCTTTGCTGTTGAACTGCTGAGTCTGCTTGAAATTCCAATGCAGTCATTTTCACGTTGTTCAAATAAAAATTATATTTTGATTACTTCATTTAAAATAATAAAAATTCTATTTTTCTTTCTCCTTTATATATATTTTTACAACGCTTCCTTCTATATAAAAATTATATTTTTATACTTCTACAATATAAAAGATTATATTTTTATTCTTCTACAATATAAATGATTATATTTTTATTCTTCTACAATATTAAAGTTTATATTTCTATTCTTCTACAATATAAAAAAATCACAGCTTTCACACATTAAAAATCCGATCTTTATATAAATAAAGATCATAGCTTTATACCATAAAAATCCGATCTTTATATAAATAAAATCAGTTTTAATCCTATATAAATTCATGAACTAAATTAATAAACAAATTAATTAAGTGGATTGATTACCTCCTTCCTCCACAGAAAATTAACTGAACCACGCTCAAGCCCTAAAATCGCTCGCTGGTCCGAAGAGGGGGGCTCGTCGTCAGTGGTAGAGGCCAGGGAGGTGCGGCAGGCCAGGCGCGGTGGGCCAGAGTAGTGGCGGTGGGTGGTTTTTCGAAGTGGATCGGGGTCTTGGAGATTGGGCGCTCGATTGAAGAAGGGGATGGAGGTTGTGGGGTGCGATGTGAAGGAGGGGGATTGAGGAGGGGTTGCGGCGGAGAAGGGAGGCCGGAGTGGAGGAGAAAGCGGCGGGAGGGGGAGTCCATCAGCAGCGGCTGAGGCGATGGGATCGCGAGAGAGGGGTTTTTTCTTCTATTTATTTTATTCGTTGACTGGAAAATGAAGGGGGGAAAGAGAAATATATATAATTATATTTTATTTTATTTCATTTCAAAAGGTATCTTTTTGTTTTGACCTCGAAACGGGACCCACCGCCTGTTGTCCATAGCTAATTACCCCTATTCCGAACATAATGGGATTTGTATCGTAAGATGATTCGATCAGTTTTCGTCAAAATCAAAATATAACTCTATATATTGAATTTGAACGCACATTTCAATTTACTGGGGTCACATACTAACTAGAAAAATTCCCGAAAAAATATTTTCTAGCTTCGTATTGACGATACGATCCTAACAAAACTAATTTCATCAAATTCTAAGACCGTTTGAAAAATGGCCATTTTCCAGTCGATTAAAATCAACTGAAACTGGTCAAACGCGTTTTACTTTGCCACGCTCACATATTGATTCGAAAAATTATGAAATTTAAAACCTAGCAATAATTTGACATCGCGGATCCAACAAAAGTGGTTTCACCGAAAACCGAGGTCATTTGCAAAATGGCTATTTTTAAGGTCTAGAATTCCATAGCGACTATTCTGAAATTTCAACTGGATATATCATTTGATTCCCTCTATGAAATTTCGATTTCTCGGATTCGTTGGAAAGATATTCACAAATTGATTAAAATATTTTTGGTTTCACTAAAATCCGGTTTATTTTGCACCCGGTACATTCATTTGAATTTTGAAATCGAATTATCGAACTACCGCACCATTTTCAATTCCTTTTATAATTATAAATAATTTTTTATATTCTAACGTCGAGCTATATAAATACATACATTCGAATTCTATTCAAAATAAATTTCTAGTCGTTATTATTTAAAATAATTGATTTTAAATATTCAAAATTTGCTAAAATCGCCAAAATAAAATTTTAAATTGGCTCGGATTTCCGGGTTATTACAAATTGTACCTTCGGTTTCGTTCAGTCCCAGAACAAACGTATATGGACGATGTCTGAGTATTTCCACTGATCGAATATGTTGGTATGCATAAATATAAATATGGTGGCAACCGATTTATTCCCTTAGCATAATATCCAGAATATATTTGTGCAAATCAATTAATGATTAACGGATCTTACAATGTGGCATTCAAAGTGATTGTGCTATCAATGAATTGTAAGTAATCATAGCCTCAAGCCTCAACAACCGGGAAATGACAAAAATCAGACAAGCAGCATGGCTATGTGGGTCGCTCCCATTAGGGTGTATAATCACCTATCTAGAGATTCATTTAATTTCTTATTCTATTCAATGCTATGCCATTTGGGAAATGGTTGCTGATCCCAACCGTAGGTGATATACATTTGATACACTCAAGCGAAATGAGTGGTCGGTCATGCGTGGGTCGGGTTGCAAGATGTTCTTGTTGAACCCAGTGTATTCCCCTCTAGAGATACACTATCGGAAGGTGGTTCCATAACGTTTCATGTTAGAAATCCAATCCCCAATAAGCGCCCTGCGGTTTTTGATTTTATAATATATATGGAGCGTGAGATGCAAGCGTTCCGCTAGATTGTTATTTATTTGATTTAGACACTATTATAATGTCACTGGGTTTTTGTATCAAAGTGTTTTGGGTCATAGTAAGGTAAAAACCGTCCATGTTTGTGTGTGGGCTGGTCTTACTATTATCCTTTCGTTTGAAAGGATTTTGAAAATTAAACAATTGGTTGGAGTTTACTCACACCAACCCCATGAATGACCCAGAGTTTATTTTTTTTTGTTTTCCCTAAACTCTTGGGTGCCCAAATTTGTACGGGCAGTCAAGTAGTCGGGATTTTTTTTAAGATTCACTTGGAAGAGCTGGCAGTAGAAGGCTTCACCAGTTAGCTATAGATTTTCATATTTCCGCTGTGTACTATGTTTTATCTGGAAACCAGTGTTTATAACTGTTCCAGGAATAACTTTTGTGCTCTGATAATGGTTTGTATATACAGTTACTGATTTGTATTTCAAAAGTTATGTTATTAATATATTTTATTCGTTCTGCTGCGAATTTGTGATCTTCGTTTTCCTCTATTCTAATATTTCTTTTCTTTCTATTTCTCATCTTCTAACTTCCTTCTAATAACGTTTCGTATTTCTGTGCAATTTGTGTTGGATGTGTGGTATTATTAGTCAACTCAGATAGTAAGGATTTGCGGGTCGTTACAGTTGGTATCAGAGCTTAGGTGGAGTGAATTCCTAGGCTTGTGGGGCATGTGCTCATTAGAGATAGGGCCAGTGATACCCTAAAATGAGTTGAGTGTATATACGAGAGCGCGTATTTGTTATTTGATATAAAAACTGTTTTATATTGTGTTGGGTAGTTTGTTGAGTGGGTTATGAATTCTGATCAAATCGTAGGACGCCACGAAGTCGATAGGGATTATTTCTAAACACTTGAGCAGAGCAGTTCGACACGATATTGTTTTAAGTGGGTAAATGAAACTATTTTACCCAAAATTCTATTTTGATATAGAAGAAATAATTTTCTAAAATTATTATATTATATGGATGTGTTGGATGTTAATATTATAATCAAATAAGATTATAAAATTGGAATGGTTATGAATAACCAAAAATATAATTTGTATATGAATGAAACATACAATAAGATAATTAGAATTGGATTCAACCTAGAATTTGGAATTTAAATCCTGGGAGTTTGGAAAATTATTTTCTGAAGTATATTAAAATAATATAGCTTTGTTTTGGGAGGATTTTTGAAAAAAAAATCATTTTAGATGGATTTGAAAGTGATAAAGCACTGAACTCACTTCAGTGGCTAGGAAATAATTATGACGATGGTCGCGACATCATCAGTGTTCATTTTCGAGTTTCTAAGTGATGGATTGCTACCTTAGAAAAGTTTTGATGAAAATTTGTTTTAACGAAAACAAGTGTTTTAGAAAATTCAAATGTATTGGATTTGAAATGGTTATAAATATATGTGTATATATTTATGTGGTTTTGAAAGGATTTGAAATGAAAACCCAGGAATTTGGATTCAGGAATTTAAATTTAACTTAAGCAAGTTAAATGGATCAAAGTAAATGAATTGACCAGAATCAATTTGAATAGATTTGAATGGAATATGAATTGGATGTGAAGATACTGAATCATTCAGATTAAATGAATGTAAGCCTATATGGTGTGGAATATGAATGAAAACAAAAGTTTCGTGGGAACTAAAATTTGTTGAAATATGAAGAGGTGAGTTTCAACATAAAGAAGTTTTGAAAAGTTAATGAGTTTATAGTATTTTTCCTACCTTAGCAATTTCGGGGACGAAATTATTTTAAGGGGGAAAGAATGTAACGACCCGGATTTTTCGAACAGTTTAGTTTAAATATTTAATATGGTTTTTAATATTGTGATTGATAATATAAATCGATATATGATTTTATTTTGAATATATATATATAATTATTTAATCTAAAATAATTATAATAATACGAGAATCTGAATTTAATTGAATTCAAAATTTAAACTGGAGTCAAAATGATTTATATGAATTTTATTTGAATTAAAAACGAAAATAATAATTTATTATCTAGAAAATGATTTGTTTTGAATTTAAATTATATTATATTAATTTAATATGGTATATACGTTGAAATTAAATTTCAGAATATTTACTGTTCAGTTCAGATTTTCGTTATAACATTTAAACGAAAGTAGTTACGTTAAAATAGCGGTTCGTGTGTGAACCCTGAAATATTTCAATGGATAAGATCAAAATCGAATCGAAGATCAAATCGATATCTGTTTAAAATAAATTGAAAATATCTATATATCAAATCGTATTAATAGTGAATCAAGTCGAGTGAAATCGAAATCAAATCAAATTAATTTTGTTTGTACTTTATGGAACATACATTTAAACCCTTTGTACGTTTTGTTCATTGTACTCATTTATATAATCCTCCCTCTATCCTTATTCTTGTTGAACAGCAAAAGAGCAAAATCAAATTTCCCCAAAAACCGTGATTTCCCACTATTCAAAGACTGATATAAAATCAACTACTCAATTAGATCAATCAATTCGGGATTTCATTTAGTTCGTACACACTCAAGCTTCATGCTACACAATTTTGGAATGGTACGATTTCCGTTCTGGGTATTAGGGTTAGATTGCGAATGGCAAAATGAAGGAGTCGAAGCGATAAAGCAGATCGCGAATACACCAGGGCACTCGAGTTCAACATGGGAGGCCGATGTGCTTAAACGAGGGCTAGGGGTTGGGTGCGATGTTATTTTGCTAGTCGAAGCCTTCAAGATCGAACGAGGTTGCGAGTTGACGACAGGAAGAAGCCATCCTTGACATCACCGATGGATGCGATGAATGGTAGTACGGTTTTTAGTGATGTCCGCTTTAGGATGAGCGACGGTAGATGGAGGAAACCGCAGAGGATGGTGAAGAATGCTTTCATAAGTTGAGCGATTTCTAAGGGGATAAAGCTAGACAGTGGAGGTGCAATGATGGAATTTGAAGTAGTTTTCAGTCACGATGGTGTTTGTTGGTGTCCAGCGTTTGTTTATGAGTATACAGATGGAGTTCATCTATGTTTACTGAAAGGGGATCGACAGTTATTAAGTGGAAGAGAAGTGCGATTTTTTTTGACTTATCGATCATGGTCTGGAGCTTCGAATTGGGACATGGCATTGCAAGTGATATCTGGTCGATCAGGAGGGGGTGCTGCTACAGTAGGACAGTGGTGGAAAGTGATAGAAAAGAGAATGGAGGTTGGCAACAAGATGTTCGATGAAATGTCTGAATAGGAATAAGGTAGTGTGGGCTGCTGAAATTGATTGCTGATGGCTGAGTTGATTTCGTCAATTAAGTCGAGTGGTTCGCAAAGACGATAAGGTATACGTTTTCTATGACTTGAAATATACATATAATCATTCATTTATTTTTGTTAGAAATCAATTAAAATAAATAGATGATTAATGGGTAAATTTAAAATCAAATCATCGTAGGTGTAACTCATTGGAGATGATTCGAGTAGGTTCGTAGACGCAACAATACAGAATTTAAACGGATATTCGACAAAAGGAAAATCATGGTGAGTAAATCTCACTCACCTTTTATTTAGAATTATCTTTATCAGTTAAAAATAATTGTTTGTTGCTTGTTTGGTTGCATTTAAATATTTTGGCGCATCTTAAATATATTAGTTATTTAGGCTTGGTGTGCTATTATTTATGTATTGGTGATTGGTTGGATTCCCGCGGTATCATTAGCGGATGCCCGCAGTATCATTAGCGGATGACTACCCTATACGCCCCACGCTATGATAATGGATGACCTTCTATACCGCGATATCCTGCCTCGAAGCAGGATGGGTATTATCTATGTTGACTAACGTCTGTGGATGCAGGGAAACAGGTTGGAGGAATCCGACTGGATTCCTCAAAAATATATTATCTGTTTGTTTATTTGTTTCCATATATACTGTCATATATGATGTATTAGAAAACCTATCAATTATAATTGGTTGTTTTCATTGTTTGAAATATCACTGGGTCTTAATATTGATTTATAAAAATATCGTGAAAGAGATTGCGAGATTTAAAAAGGAAAATTCTATTTTCTAAAATAGAATTTGAATTTAGAAAGGGGCTAAAAATATTTACTTGTTTTGAAAATAAATAAAACAAGTATTGAATTTATACACGATGTTTATAAATTAAATAGTTCAAGAAATTGAAGTGAATTTATAAATGGTGTTTATAAATAAAATAGATTGATTTTCATTGGATAATCAGATAATTGAAATGAAATTATTAACAGTGCTTATAAATAAAGTGGGAAAAAATATCATTGGATAATTTGAATATTTAAATTCAAACATGAATTTATAAAAATAGAAATAGGGAAATCGTTTTAAAGAAACAAACGAGGGAATTTATTCTAGTGTTCAGAATATAAATTGAACAAAAATAAAACCGTAAGGATTTATGATTTTGAATTCGATTAATTCGAATTTATTCAAATAGAAATTGAATAAAGAGAATTTGAATAGAATTTGAATAAAGAGAATTTGAATAAAATTTGAAATAAGAGAATTTATTAGAATTTGAATATAGAGAATTCAAATAGAATTTGAATATAGGAAATTTAAATAGAATTGAAATAGAATTTGAATATAGAAGATCGAAGTATAAATAAAATTATTTTCAAGTTAGGAAAAATCGACAATTATAGATAACCGAAATTATTATGTTGGATAGGGAAACTGATTTGATATATATTAAAAATATATTAGAATGAAATTAAAATTTATGTATAAACGAAGGTAAATCGTTCATATATATTAATATATTCAAAACGAACTCGCCGCAGCGTGGTAGTTCGTAAATTGGCGATTCGAACTTCAATTGAGTATACAGAACTCAATTGAAGTCGGAATTCTTTGAAACAAGAAACGTCAGGACCGATTTGATAATAGTTTTCTAATGGAGAAGAAAAATCTAGATTTCGTCGAATAGATTTTGAGTTATGTCAAAATCAAATTTTTCGAAAAACAGCTCCAGAACCACTATAAAACCATAACGGTTTATTTAAATAAATAAAAGGATTTTAAAGGAATAAAATCCGAATTTTCCATTAGAAAAATCCACACCGGAGATATAAAATAAATATGAACTCCAGTGAGGTAAGTGAAATGATTTTTGAAACAAAAATCAGATTTTTAGTTATTAAATAGATTTAACTAATTTTGAAGAATAAATAGTTAATCGAGTTTTGAATCGAAATTGGCATTGGATAAGTAAATTGGTTTTATGGATTCATATTCAAAATCGAATTTGAAACTCAAGATAGAAATGAAATTCTACTTGTTTATAAGCGAATTAAAATATATTTGAACATGATATGTTTAGAATAAAGGGATGTGGCAAAATAGCTAATTAAAGAATAAATTAGCAAATTGAGTAGGAATGACCGAATTTAGTTGGATAAATTGGAAAACAAGTAAATATAGGTTGATCAGGTATTGTAACAACCCGTATTTTCAATAACCTGTTATAACATAAATGGAGGCAGAATTAAACTGTAAAAATCTGAATCAAGGGAAACGGGCTATGCCATTGCGTTCGTCTCGGAAAAATACGCGAAATAGAGTCCGAGTTTTCGAAAATCGGAGTCCGTATGACCAAGATATGGCCTCGCGAAGTTTCACGAAAAATTCCCAAATTAAAGTATACTTAATTAAGTGAAATGGGTTGCGCAGAGAAATATATATATATATATTGATATATAAATATATAATTGAAAATTAAATAAATAAATATGCAAAAACGTTCAAAACAGCGAATTGGGAGAGGGGAATAACCGAATCGGCCGATTTTTGAGGTCGACCCAATCCCGCTGGGTCGACTAGGGGTTAATCCAGGGTGTTTGGCTGTCAACCCGTGGGCCGATTCGCTCAAATGCAGATTTTGCATTTGGATGGTTCTCATGGTTCATCTTTAATCTAAAGGCCCTAGATGGTTCCTACACTTGACTTCTTCCCCAAGACATGCTTTGATGGCTTGGATTGAATCTAGGTTTAATCCTATGGCCTAAAACACTTGCCTAATCTATAAATAAGACCCTAACCTATCCTAAATCCTCATTATTCATTCATGCAACTAAACTATGGCAAAATTTTACCTCTCATGGCCTCCACTCTCTTCATAAAATTTCTAAATGGTTTCTATGAGAGATTTTCCATGCATACAAGTGTTTTCAAGCTTGTATGAGTGTCATTAGCTTGCATTCAAGTCAAGTTTCTATCTTTGCATCATAAAGCAAGGGTTTTGATCATTTTGGCTCAAGGGTTTTTATGTTATAGCTTGCATTTTGGGTCTATTTGATTGCATAAGGGCTTTGTCATATCTTTTGTGCCTTCATAGCAATGTAAGCCCTTTCCCTACTCTTAGATATTAACTATGAAGTTAAATGTTCATGTTGCAAGTTTGGGTTTGATCATTGAGTATGATACATGCTATCATGTCATGCAAGTTTATGAAGTCATTATCTTGATCTTGTGAGCTAAAAGCTACAACCTTTATGTTGAAATGTTGCATTAGGAAACATGAGAACCCTCATAACCTTTATGTCAACTTGCATATGAAGTCATAACCCTTATATGATGATATATGCGAGTTACTAGTCATCATTCCATATCTTTTGTCACCATGATTCGCTTATGTGCCAAGTTTGGGTTTATGCATGTTTTGAGGCTTAAGAATGTAACATGCAAGTTAATGAACACATTTGTGCCTCATTTTCCACCATGATTAACTTGTGGCTTAATATCCATTTTTGTCATGCCTTTGCCAAGTCTCTTCTTTTAATCCATTACGTTGTCGCGAACGTATATGCGAGTTTAAAAGCGTTGGGTTATGTTATGGGTAATTTCTAATGACATGAAAATACAACTTGAAAACATGACTTGAAATATAACATGGAAGTTGACATGTAAGTATGCATAAAAACATAAGCTTGGGAATTTACCTATTAAGTTAGGTCTACCCTTTGGGAATTTACCTATTAAGTTAGGTCTACCCAAATGCTTGAAAACTTGTAACATGTTTTGGGAAACATGATGGACATGACACTTAGATAATATAAGTGTGGCCAACTCGAGGTTGGGTTGAGTTTGCAACGTAAAACTACCCGGAACCGACCGGCCTAACTAGTAGTTGCAAACAATAGGACCCAATGTGAGAAGTTGGTCATGTTGTGCTTGAACCCGAGGTTAGACCAAGTTGTGGTGTAAAGCTACCCGGAACCGACCGGCTTAACTAGTAACCACAACAAAGTCTAATGTGAGAGGTGAAGGTGCATTAAGTAATTAATGCCACATGATAGGGTTAAGTTAATTTGATTAATGACTCTTAACCAAATATGACATGGACAAATGGGTTAAGTAATTTGATTAGGCTAATGATACTTAACAAAACATGACAAGGTTGGGTAGGTTAAGTAACTTGATTTGCCTAATGACACTTAACCATTTTTATATGACTAGTGGATGGGGTTAAGTTAACCAACACTTAATCAATCCAACGCGATAACTTGGTAAGGTTAAGTAAGTTTTCTTAATGACGCTTAACCGAAAAATACGGTTAACGAATGGGGTTAAGATTAGACTCAACTAGTCTAAACATGGAAATCGGATGGGGTTAAGTTAGCCTAGACTTAATTAATCCCACTTGGTAGTTTAATGGGGTTAAGTTAAACACTTAACTAATCTAAACATGATGAATTGATGTGGTTAAGTGACCTATACATATCCAATCCAACTCGTTAATTTATTGTGGTTAAGTTAACCAATACTTAACCAATATAACGTGAAAACATGATAAGGCTAAGTCACGAATCACTTGAATACACTTGACCAATTTGACTAAGTAAATTGATAGGGTCAAGTTAATATATACTTAACCAATCTAGAATGATAATTGGACGAGGTTAAGTCGTGAATTGCTTAATATACTTAACCAACTTGAGCATGGTTTGTAGGGTTAAGCCTTGAACTTGGATACTTAGCCAACTTTGACAGGATTTGTAGACGGGTTAAGTCATGAACTTAAGTGACACTTAATCCATTATGTAAACCCTAGTTCAGAGGATTAGGTGGATAACCGTAGTTAACAAGGATAACGGGAACAATGCTAAGTGGTAAACCTTAGTTGAAGAATAACTAAGTAATGATTCTTAGTCAAGGAAATTTAGACCAGTTCATAGATAGATGAGTAACCTGATACGGTAGGTCATCGTTTAAGTATACGAGTAGGAGCAAGTATCTGATTTAGATAAAGGCTCCAGCGAACTGGGTAACGAAGCAGCGGCTTCGGGGAACGTGAGGATATTCTTGGTATCCCTCTATGAGCTGCCAGGTGATTATACTAGGCTCATGAGAGGTTAAGGTCTGCGTTAGAAGAACCAAGAGTATGCCTTGGTTGCTATACGAGCGACCTAAAGACGGGGATGGATAGGGGATAGTCGACGATACACGGTCGTACCCTAGATAGCATTTCGTCAGGCTACCTACCATCTTTGGTCAAGCGTGTACGTACGGAAAGGCATAGAACACCCAAAAGACCATAATTGCTATCTAATTATGGTTGCGGTAAGGCTTGGATGTGGGTTGGCCAGTGTTGTGTTCGCATACAGGATTTATCCTGTCTTGTCTTTCACTAGTTGAGGGAGTGGTCTCGTGGGACCATAGCCACGTATAAGAAAAACAGACCTTAGCATCTGCATCGGCAGATAAATCGAAAGCTCCCGACCGAGTCCTGTATTTCTTGATTTGCCCTGTGACAGGACTCGGATGGCACGATGTGATACATGTGCATACAGTCATGGAAAAGCGATTCACGATGAATGCGTGGGAAAAAGGGCGCGGTTGGCGGTTAGCGTAATCCCTAGTGGCCCTAGGGGGTTGAACCCAAACCGAGATACGAAAACGTGCAATAGGTAAGCATAATCCCTAGCAGCCCTAGGTAGCATAAGTCCTAGTTGTACAAACAATAATTCATGTTGGAAGACCCTAGCTAGGTTTAGGGTAACAGTCCAAACCGATCTTAAGGATCATGGAACTATGTTAAAGTAATATAGAATCTCATGGGAAAGCCCGTATGGTCTACAGCAAGGGACTGAACATTTACATGGAATAAAACATACAAGTTGAGTAACCTATATATGCGATATATTAGGTTGACATGGACCATTACACGACTTTTGAGTGAGGGTCATTCTTGGTTAACACATGACACAGTGGGGATACTAGTACGGTAGGTGCAGAGCTTAAATACAGGATAGATATCACGGGGCGTTATACGTGACAGATATCTTGGGGATATTATACTTGATAGAAACCTGACGATGTGATACCTTGTTTTATCTTGACATCGTAATTTATCATGACACCTTAGTTTATCTGAGTTCAGTAGTTCATCCTGTTATTTTGATTTAGCTTATCTATCTTGTTATCATGCTTATGTTTATCTCAGTTTCTCATGTCAGCTAACTTTACTAGTTTTTATGCTAATAGTAGATAGGGCTTACTCAGTCTTTTTGACTGACCAGTTTTGTTTCGCCTCTTTTCTTCCGTTTCCCCCCCAGGTTACAGGGAGGAAATACTGTTGTTTAGTTCGGACTTCTTCTGCTTGAAGGTCATCATGGATGGCTTGGACTTTTCTTGGCTAATGGCTACTTTACTGTTTTTACTTGAGGAATAATTTATGAAAATGTCTTTATGCTTCTTTACTATTGCAAGACAGGTTTTGATGTACTCTGATGTAAAAGGCTTTAGACCTTATTTATTCATGTTATGAAAGTTTGATTTTACTTCCGCTATTTTATATGTTCTGTCTTGTGATATTTCTGTGCATGTTTACCAATAATGCCCCTCTAAAGCTAGTGCATTCCTTTGCGAGTGACCCTAGCGGAGGCGGGGTGTTACAGGTATGGGATGGAGTGTGTGAAGATTTTAATTCGCGTGCCCGACAAAAAGGTACACGGTTAAATTCCATATGAGGTTTTATGCGCCGTATCGGCAAGCCGCTTGGCTTTTTCTTTTTCTTTTTGATTGGAGAGGCCTATGTGGCGGTTTGGGGATTTTCCCGATGCTTCCAGTACAAAGGAGGCTATGGCGAAATTTTCCGGAAATTTAAGGAGTTAGGATATTTTTAAGAAATTTTGATAACTGAAAATCAATATATGAATATATATTGAATTTTATTAGGAAACGAATTCAGAATAGAATATTATAAAGATAAAGGAAATATATAATTAAATCTGGTAAAATTAGAAAGAGATAAGTGATTGAAATTGTTTTCAATTACAAATAGAAAATGTTTTCTAAGTGTAGAAAATAAAAGAAGGCGAGATATGGAAATGTTCTCCAAATGGGTAAGAGGACAAGATGATAATTGAAAATATTTAGTTAATTAATATTGATAGGAAGTGGAGAAGTGGCTTAATTAATGAAATATTAATAAAATGGCCCAGTGATTGTTCGATGTTTTGAATGGATGTTTGTTTTTCTTCGATAGTTAAATAACCGACTATCGAAGTGTTTGCCAATATTGTTGTCAATACGGAGAGACCGATTGGATTATTATCCGTGAACCACTCTATATTGGTAGTAGCGTTGCGAATCAGATTATATGAAGATAATTAAAGATGGAGTAAAGTGCAAGGACTTTTTCTGTTAATAGAAATTGTGCCTTCGGTTTCGTTCATTCCTAGAACGAATGTATTTGGACGAATGTCTGACAGAGTATTTCCAAAGATCGAATATTTTGGTATGTATAAATATATATATGGTGGCAGCGGAATTATTCCCTTAGAATAATATCCAAAATATATTTGTGCAAATCAGTTAATGATTAACGGATCTGACAATGTGGCATTCAAAGTGATTGTGCTATCAATGAATTGCAAGTAATCATAGCCTCAAGCCTCAACAACCGGGAAATGACAAAAATCGTGCAGGCAGCATGGCTATGTGGGTCGCTCCCATTAGGGGTATAATCACCTATCAAGAGATTCATTTAATTTCTTATTCTATTCGATGTTGTCCCATTCGGGAAACAGTTGATGATCCCAACCGTTGGTGATATTCATTCGATACACTTAAGCGAAATGAGTAGTCAGTCATGTATGGGCCGGGTTGCAAGATGTTCTTGTTGAACCCAGTGTATTCCCCGCTAGAGATACACTATCGGAAGGTGGTTCCATACCTTGCCATGTTGGAAATCCAATCCCCAATAAGCGTCCTACAGTTTCTGATTTTATAATATATATGGAGCGTGAGATGCAAGCGTTCGGCTAGATTGTTATTTATTTGATTTAGACACTATTATAATATCACTGGATTTTTTTATCAAAGTGTTTTGGGTTATAGTAGGGTAAAAACCGTCCATGTTTATGTGTGGGCTGGTCTTACTATTATCCTTTATTTTGAAAGGATTTTGAAAATTAAACAATTGGTTGGAGTTTACTCACACTAGTCCCATGACTGACCCAGAGTTTATTTTGTTTTTGTTTTCCCTAAACTCTTGGGTGCCCAAATTGGTATGGGCGGTCAAGTAGTCAGGATTTTTTTCAGACTCACTAGGAAGAGCTGGAAGTAGGAGGCTTCACCAGTTACTTATAGACTATCATATTTCCGATGTGTACTATGTTGTATCTGGAAACAAGTGTTTATAACTGTTCCAGGAATAACTGTTGTGCTCTGATAATGGTATGTATATACAGTTACTGATTTGTATTTCAAAAGTTATGTTATATAATATATTTTATTCATTCTGCTGTGAGTTTGTGATCTTCGTTTCCCTCTATTCTAATATTTCTTTTCTTTCTATTTCTCATCCTCTAACTTCTTTCTAAATATTAATGAAATATTAATAAAATGGCCCAGTGATTGTTCGATGTTTTGAATGGATGTTTGTTTTTCTTCGATAGTTAAATAACCGACTATCGAAGTGTTTGCCAATATCGTTGTCAATACGGAGAGATCGATTGGATTATTATCCGTTAAACACTCTGTATTGGTAGTAGCATTGCGAATCAGATTATATGAAGATAATTAAAGGTGGAGTAAAGTGCAAGGACTTTTTCTGTTAATAGAAATTGTGCCTTCGGTTTCGTTCAGTCCGAGAACGAACGTATATGGACGAATGTCTGACAGAGTATTTCCAATGATCGAATCTATTGGTATGTATAAATAAATATATGGTGGCAGCGGATTTATTCCCTTAGCATAATATCCAAAATATATTTGTGCAAATCAATTAATGAATAACGGATCTGATAATGTGGCATTCAAAGTGATTGTGCTATCAATGAATTGCAAGTAATCATAGCCTCAAGCCTCAACAACCGGGAAATGACAAAAATCGGGCAGGCAGCATGGTTATGTGGGTCGCTCCCATTAGGGGTATAATCACCTATCTAGAGATTCATTTAATTTCTTATTCTATTCGATGCTGTCCCATTCGGGAAATAGTTGCTGATCCCAACCGTTGGTGATATTCATTCGATACACTCAAGCGAAATGAGTAGTCGGTCATGTATGGGCCGGGTTGTAAGATGTTCTTGTTAAACCCAGTGTATTCCCTCTAGAGATACACTATCGGAAGGTGGTTCCATACCTTGCCATGTTGGTAATCCATTCCCCAATAAGCGCCCTACGGTTTCTGATTTTATAATATATATGTAGCGTGAGATGCAAGCGTTCGGCTAGATTGTTATTTATTTGATTTAGACACTATTATAATATCACTGGATATTTTTATAAAAGTGTTTTGGTTTATAGTAAGGTAAAAACCGTCCATGTTTATGTGTGGGCTGGTCTTACTATTATCCTTTCTTTTGAAAGGATTTTGAAAATTAAACAATTGGTTGGAGTTTACTCACACTAGTCCCATGACTGACCCAGAGTTGATTTTGTTTTTGTTTTCCCTAAACTCTTGGGTGCCCAAATTTGTACGGGCGGTCAAGTAGTCAGGATTTTTTTCAGACTCACTTGGAAGAGCTGGAAGCAGGAGGCTTCACCAGTTAGTTATAGACTATCATATTTCCACTGTGTACTATGTTGTATCTGGAAACAAGTGTTTATAACTGTTCCAAGAATAACTGTTGTGCTCTGATAATGGTATGTATATACGGTTACTGATTTGTATTTCAAAAGTTATGTTATATAATATATTTTATTCGTTCCGCTGTGAGTCTGTGATCTTCGTTTCCCTTTATTCTAATATTTCTTTTCTTTCTATTTCTCATCCTCTAACTTCTTTCTAAATAATGATTCGTATTTCTGTGCAATTTGGGTTGGACGTGTGGTGTTATTAGTCGACTCAGATAGTACGGATTTGCGGGCCGTTACAGAAATCCTTTAAGTGGGGGGGGGGGGGGGGCGTAACACCCCGTAATTTTGTTAACATTAAAGAGGATAAATTAAAGAATAATCAATTTAATATTAAGAATTAAGGGATACTGATTACGTTATTACGCCTGTCTTGAAATTCTGGTTAGGATAGACACCTAGTTTGCGTAAAATGGATAACGTATGAAGAAGCTACGGACGATAGAAAGTTGAAAATCGAAATTGGGTGTAACTGGCGTACTTGCCAAGTGCACCAAGGAAATTTTGCACTGGTGCACCGGTAAAGTGCGCCCAGAACAGTTTCTGGTTATTCGGGCCTTTTTCTAGTGAATGACGACCCATGACCTGACCCAATTCCATTAGGGCTGAGGTGGCATCCGAATTTTGTAACCCGACAGCTATAAATATATCTCATATCCTTTGTTTTCTTCACAAAGAAACAATGGTGGCCAGATTCTGCTGGATACTGATTTGAACTAGGGTCTCTTATCTTCTGCTATCAATTAGAGGAAATCAAATTCTGAGATTCAAGCATAGACTCAGCACCTTTTCTGTCATCTTAGCAATCCAATCACAGTGAGTTATAGTTGCTTTTAGGTTTAGATAAATAATAGTGAATTATGAAAGACTGTGATTTGGATACGTTGTAAAGTTTGAATCTATGTTATTGTTTGGTCTTATGCAATGTCATGATAGATCTATTTCTCTAGATCCAATTCAATTGTGATCGTTCTACTATGTTATTATTATGGATCTTGGTTTGTAACTTTTATATGCTATGATGCGGATGTGTATAGATCTATTTTATGTGATCTAAAATGTCACCTTATGATTCATGTTAGATCTATTTTATGTGATCTAAAATGTCACCTTATGATTCATGTTAGATATATTATATGTGATCTAAAATGTCGCCTTATGATTCATGTTAGATCTATTTTATGTAATCTAAAATGTCATCTTATGATTCATGTTAGATCTATTTTATGTGATCTAAATTGTCACCTTATGATTATCATGTTAGATCTAAATCAATTGGACATCTAAATTGCTAATTTGGATATTGTGATATCATAGTTCATCAGTTTTATGTCCACCTTATTATGATGACAATTTCATGTCCATGCTAGTATGTATGTTCACCTTATTATCATACTTGATTATGTTTATGCCAAGATGATCATTTTAGTTATATTCCCATTATTTTCCCTATTATCGTTTATGACTAGGCTATTGTCTAGCCTAGGCATGTTGCTAATTTTGTGAGGGCGCTAGTTAAGGAACGAGGGAAAAGGGGTTAAAAATGACATAATTTGAATATGAACATTTATGGACATGTAATTCAAATTATTGGGTAAAATAAGTATTGATACCTATAAAGGAGAGGATTAATTAATTGATTAATTAACTAAAACTGGAATGTCTAGTAATTACAATTAGGAATTGTAATTGTACTTATGACACGAGGTTAGGTTGCATTAGTGGTGGAAGTCTACCCGGACCCGACCGACATATCCAGCAGCCACTAATGTTGAACCTAATGTGGGATGTCTAAGTATGTAAATACGAATCGGTCTATGACATGAGGTTAGGCCCAATTATGGAATAAGTCTGCCCGGACCCGACCAGCATATCCAGCATCCACGTGTTGCAAGCCTAATGTGGGAGGTCTGGCCCATTATGAAACCATAAATGGACATGGTAAAGAATTGGACTACTTAACCTAAGTTAATCATAGGGATTGTATGAACCTAAATTTAAGTTGGGGGTTAAGTAAGCGTGGTTGAGGGGTGGGTTAAGTAAATCTAAAGAGGGGATGGGTAATACTCACATATAGGCCCACAAACTTAACCCGTTAAGGTTATGTAATTAAAGACACCTAGTGGTATACATAATTGGTGGAAATAATAAAGTTATGTAATTAAAGACACCTTTTAGGGTAAACATAACTTGTAGAAGTGAATGGATTATGTAATTAAAGACACCTATTGGTAAGCATAACCGGTTGGAAGATTAGGCGTTATGTATTAAAGACACCTGTAGGTATGCATAACCGGTAGAAATAAATAAGGCTATGTAATTAAAGATACCTAATAGTATACATAGTTAGTGAAAACCTAGTGGGAAATACAAGACAAAGGCGAGAGTTTGCATCATATTGTGTTGGATCCATTTCAGTCAGTAACCCGGAGTAGGTATCAAACAAAGTACTCCGTACTAGGTGGAGAAGGGGCACGCTTACTGACTGATTGTAAGAGATCCAAACGTGGAGGACGGTGTAGGAGGCGCAAACCGACCGGGCCATGTGCATGCATGAGCCGGACAGAGGGGGATAAGACGACCGTGACACCTATAGATATGGTTGTGCACATTATTACGACGAGGGACTGCCACTTTAGGAAGTGAAACCTCCTACCATGGGGCCAGCACAAGGTATCTACGAGGGTTAGGGAGCCGATTGATCAGGGTAGTAGTTAGGTTACATTTGGACATATACCTAAGTCTACCACCTTATAGTTAAAGGGATCATCTCTTTCTGGATATACTAGAAATAGTGCAGAGTAATCATTAGTGAGGCATGTACACCTTATCTTGCTTACCTTGTCACACCTGCCATTTATGTAGTGATTTCTCTCATATCCACTTTATATGTCTATCATGTTACTTTTATTTATCTATTGGCTAAAAGTAACTAGACTCGCCAGACTTTATGTCTGACCCTTTTTGTTTCTCCTTATTTCTTCCGTCCCCCCTCCCTCCAAGGTTCTCAGGGATGAAACACCCAGGCTTAGTCAGGACTCAGACATCATCTTGCCAGGAGCTATTTCTGAAGTATGGTTCAAGTTCTTGTCTTTACTATGGCTTAACTCTTTTAATTTGGGGAATTATACTTTTTATTTACTTATGTACTTTGATGGTGCAAGACAGAAGTTATTTTCTTGTAATGGTTTCTGTGACTTATGAAATTGTGGACCACGGTATTATGATTTATGATTGAAATAAAAATAAAAATTTCCACTGCTATCTTATTTATATCTATCTTGTAATTATTTTGTGTCTGTTTACCTATAGCGCTTCACAAAACTTAATGCATTCCCTTAGTGAGTGACATTAACGGGCGTGGGGTGTCATGGTTCTTCTGATTATTTTGTTAGCTCCGAAGGACTGGAAAAGGAAGCAAGTGGCTTCCTGAGAAGCGTAAGGTGTTCCTGGTAGCCCTTTGTGCTGTGGTAGATGTTTAGGCTATGCTCGGAGAGGTTGGGTCTACACGTTACTGCCTGATGAGTATGCCTTGACAGTAAAAGTAGCTTTTCAGTCAGAATGTTGTGACAAGATGACACAAGGGTGATTCGGCGATTGCCTCAATGGGAGGCGGGTCAGGACCAATCAAGGATAGTAGATCGGCGGGTACCCATCATCAGCAGCCAGTGGGATGCAAAAAGACTAGAGAAAAACCCAAGATGCCATCAACCTGTCACTATCGAGGCACGGTGGTTGAGGGGAGACACGAGCTGAATGTTTAGATTGTTTGTTAAGGGCAAGTTGCTTAGCTCTTATATTCTTTACTAGTTGAGGGAGGGGGTGGGGCCATAGCCACCATGAAAAACAGACCCCATGGAATATCTGTATTTTGAGGCCCTTAAAGGCGGGCATGTACAAATATGGAAAAGCTCTCGATCGAGGATATGTGCGGTTAAGGCATCGAGTACGATTGACGATATGTACATGGGAAAGTCTAGATACATGCATGTCTGCTCTGGGTGGTGTATCGTAGACTCGAGGGCGTTACTCTGTGATGGAATGTGATTCGATCGAAGGTGGCGGTCCGTATGCTTACGTAGCACAGTAATGGCATATATATGCAGAATGTAACGTTGTTATATAGAGATTCATATGTCACTCTGGTGTAGGATGAGGGATTGCGTACATTTCTATGGTATTACGGTGGAGACCGTGCGAGTGGGGTACCACGGGGTATGCCTCAATATTGGGGGTAGCTACATATATACTGTATTAGGTTAATCTACTGGAAAATAGATGGGTACGGCGTATGTATAAGCCTTGAGTCTGTTAACCCAAGTAACCTAATTAATAAGAAAATGTAACTGAACAGTATATGTAGGATTATCCAAAATATGTAGTTTAAATCCAGTCATAAGAACTTGGGTTCTGATTCGCTCCTCATAACATACTCGCAGGTTAGATTTGTGGCAGAGATACGATAGCTTTGGATACTGGTTAGGCTGTATTACTACTACGGTAAGGCTATATTTTGATTACATTATATTTTATCCATTCCGTTGTGAGATATTTTTCCGAGCTCTGATATATTTTATATCTCTGTCTTTTATGCAGGATACCAGAGCAAACCAATACGAGTTTTGACAGATTAGAATTTAAAAAAAAATGGTTTATTGGAATTCCGGTTGTTACACAATGAATAAATAAAATAATGGATCTAAATTTGCATAAATATATGAATTAACATAAGAATTACCGATTTAAGTTGCTAGATTAGATCCTATGGTGATTCAAATGAAAATATACTTACCATGATGTAGATCTTGGTGAAAACAACTTAAAATGATGAAAATAAGATCAAACAACCCATATACTTGATTGTATCCGTGTGAGAGATGCTTATCACTTACCAAATCTTCGAACTAACTCGAAATCACTAAATTTCCAATCCGGACAGTGAAGAATGATCTCCAAACCTCTCAATTTAATGCGATCTTCCTTTGCTTGACGTAGATCTAGCTTTGCTTGATGTAGATCTTCAATCTTCTCACGTAGATCTAGAATTTTAATGAAGGAAAGGTGTATTTAATTGGGCAGCGAGGATCACAAGCTACACCAAATGAGAGAATGAAGAAAATTAACCATCTCACCATGCCTCTAACCCTCTATTTATAGCCTGCAACCAACCCACTAATGGGCCACACCAAAACAACCCATTAATGACTAGCCAAACCTCTACAGAAGTTGTGTAGTGCTAAAACAGCGATTCCTCCTAAACGCCTGAACCAAATCATTAATGTGACCACTCTACGGAATTGGCAGCACCATTTCCTTTCCAATGAAGTCGATCTGAGCATCTGATTCGTTCCCAGTCAAAAGTTATCCCCTATACAAAACTTACAAGGGAAAAATGGTCTCAAATAAAATTGGTAAAAATTATGGACATGTCTCACATCCCAATAAACAACATATCAGAATATGAGAATGATCCAACCCCACGGGAAATAAATAAAAATATTTTACATATCGAAATTATTTACTTTTTGTTTTACTCAAGATTTTATTTATTTATTTTAATTGATGAATAAAAATTATATTTTCAAGTTAAATATTTAGGAAGTAGAGATTATAACGCTACCGTTATAATCAAGGATTCCCATTAAAGAAGTGGATTCGTAAACTGTTTGCGAACAAATTAAACAGTTATAAACAACTGTAAAATCCGTTCGGTTTTCCTAAAAAACAAGGATTGTTGTAGAGGGTGTCGAACACTGGGACCAAAAATATTTTAATTAATAAATCCAATCAAGTTATTCAGAATTTTGATTGGTTGCAAACACAGAAAATAAACAAAAAGAGAGTTTTAACAATAAGAGAAAGCAATTAGGGGATAATGACATAGATTAGATTAATATTCATCATAGCCAATCGAATAAATACAGATCTAATTCATGTTTCTGTCACAAACATGAATAAACTATAATTAGGTTTCTAGAAACAAATATGTAAATAACAACAAGTATAGCCTATGCAGGAGCTCAGCTCTTAAACAACCATAGGCTATCAGGATAGATTCACTATTTTATTTCTAAAACCCTAAATATTAAATCTAAATCTGATAAGTGTTAGATCGAACTCGAATATACCCGGTGAAGGAGCACAGCTCTTAAACGACACAGGGTATGAAGGTTCAGATCTAACCCTAGATCTACATACATGAAGTTCTAATCTTTTGGCTATGTGATTCATATTGAATCATATCTATTAGCGTCATCACCCCCTAATCAAAGAGGATTAGCTAGACATAGCTAAAAGAAAATAAAATAAAAAGAAAATAACAGACATGAACATAAATAAAATGCAAATAAAAACTAAATAGAAGAGAGAAAGAAGAGTTTTATTCCAAGCAAAGGATTACAGAATAAAATTAAGTGTGTTTTTACATGAATAAGATACAAGGTATTTATAGTTGTATTGGCCAAGGCTAAGAGGCTCATTACACAATATGGGACAAAATCCCCTTTTCAAAATAACCAAGTAGCTAAGTGTGAACGTATGTGAATGGAAAGCCTTCCAAATGAGCCAATGTGAACGCAGCATGAGAGAGATGCCTTGCAAATGAGCTAATGTGAACGCGTATGAATAGATTTGCAATTGTAGTAGCTTGCGGGCAACAAATGACATCAATTTCAATTGTTTTGATCATGAATAGGAACTCAATATCATCTGCAACAAGCTGTCTTTATGAAAAGGCATTGGATTATTAAAATATGCGGCAGAAGGTGATTGAACAACAACATTTCTTCAAGCTTTAATCTAACTCTCAAAATCAACACTCTTCATACACCAATTCTTCAAGCTTTTCAACAATTAAGTGCATTAATCCATTCATCATAAATAATCTGAAAACACAACTATAAATACACAGTATCAATTATTTTAAATATAAAATAAGATAAATAAGCGGATAAAATATACACATTTACGTGTATATCATAAACTGAATCAGCGAGTTGCGTAAGCGATGTTTGTTAAGATTGAAGTTGTGAGCTTTGTTTATTTCGAAGTTAAGAATGTTGTTCAGTTAAGGTCTGAAAGGTAATTATACCCTAACTTGATTGATTTCATTTTTGACCAAGGAATGGTTAAGGTTCGAAGGCAAAGGTTGGTTAGAACTATGTTTATTTAATGAGCGATTAATAGGTTAAGCGGTCATAACGATGTTTTTATACAACGTTTGTTTAAAAACAAGTAAATGAGTTTTGGAAACGTTTTCCAACTCAGTTATGTTTTCTAAGTGTAATAACCCGGAAAATGTGAACCAGTTTAAATTTTTTTTAATTAGGTTATTTCCTGGAAATTTGAATGATTGAAACAGCATATTTCAATAAATTATAGAATTTGGTATGATAGGGCAGTTAGAAATTTTGAATACAAACTTTGTCTGACTGTACCGGGTGGAAAATATAACATATTTTAACGAAACTGAAAATATTTAAATCTGTTTATCAATACCTTTCTAACGAATCTGAAAAATCGAAATTTCATAACGGAAATCAAAAGTTATGGTCAAACGAATTTTCAGAAAGGTCGTTATATAGTATATATAGCCCTTGAAAATTGAGATTTTGCATACGACCTCGGAATTTGACGAAACCACTTTTGTTGGGTCCGGGATGTCAAATTATTGCTAAGTTTCAAATTTCATAATTTTTGAAGCAAGTATGTGAGCGGGGCAAAAGATAACGTGTTTGGTCAAATTCTGTTAAAAAGGGTCGACCTAAAAATGGCCGTTTTGCAAACGAGCTCAGAATTCGACGAAACTGGTTTTATTAGGACCGTATCGTCAAAACAAAGCTAGATTTAATTTTCTGGAATTTTTCGATTCAGTTTGTGGCCCTGGCAATTTGAAATGTACGTTTAAATTAAATATCGAATGTTTTATATTTTAATTTGAAAAATAACTGACAGTAACAGTCGAAATGGCCAACGAAACATATCCCATTGTGTTCGGAATGGGGGTATTTAGCTAGGGGCGACAGTCGTTGGGTGTGAATTAGAGGTCGTTTGTAGAAGGGGTATTTTTGGAATTAAATAAATTAAAAATTAAAATAAAAAGGGCTGGGCCAATCAGAATTCATCGTCTCCATCGAAAACCTCTGTCGCGACGCGGAAAACCCTTCCGAATCTTCTCTCTTCAATTTCTCCGCATCCACTCAACGAAATCGAGCAAACCCAGTTCCAATTTGAAGAGCGTTCAGAGATCTTCAAATCCATAGTAATTTCACGAATTATCATTGAGTATTGGGGGAGATATCGAGTCGGGAAGCTCCGACCTTTGTGCCGCCGCCGTGCCCTCCAGGAGGCGTCGAGTTGGCCATCTCAGTTGTCATCGGGAAGCTCTCTCCTCCCTCTTCGACGTAGCGCTGGCCGTTCGTCCTAAAGCTTCGTAAATTTGCCGAAAGATTCAACCCTAGTTTCGAAATCAAAAAGGGGTATACGGCTGAAACTGATTTTTACACTTTAAAGCGTTGCAAACTTGTAAAAATCATATCTTTTTGCTATGTTAACGAAATTCGATGAAACAGGAGACACCGTGACCGTAAGGAGGCTCTCTACATTCTAGAAGAAGCCGCGGATTTTTCTGACCTTCCTACGATTTTTAGCACCGCAAGAACCAATGTGAGGAATCTAAACTATTTGTGTGAATGTAATCGCGTTGTATAAATTATATAAGCGAAGTGTAAATTATATACGCATTGTATACCTCAAGTACATGTGTTGTATAAGTTATATTAGCGATGTATAAATTATACAAGCGTTGTTTGAAACATATATGCTTTGAATTGTGATGAAATGCAAGTGAATTATTATACTATATATATATATATATATATATATATATATACTCCCCTCGTCCACAGACCATGGACGATATTTATTTCTTGTGATTGACGTGATATCATATGGTTTGACGAATGGTTGGAAATAATTGTTTGTGGTTGATATTATGGTTGAAAAATACCTTTATGGTTGAAAAATACCTTTGTGGTTGAAAAATACCCTCTTGTGGTTGAAACAAAATAGAATAGGATTGTGGAATT
This sequence comes from Allium sativum, assembly GCA_030737875.1. Lineage (NCBI taxonomy): Eukaryota > Viridiplantae > Streptophyta > Magnoliopsida > Asparagales > Amaryllidaceae > Allium > Allium sativum. The sequence continues at coordinate 97,533,142 of CM060925.1, read as the reverse complement.
GAAAATAAAACATGCCGCCTGCGTGCGAACTAGATGCATGATCCCCAAAGTCAAAAATCGCGAGGTTTTAAGGTAGAGCGAGGAGCCGTACTAGGGACGGTCCCGGTTTTAACTACCCTGCCGTTATGCTGCCGAAATTTTCTGAAATAATTATGTGTTAGAATAATTTTCATTCATTGAAATTATTTACATATGCTATATCGAATATTCATGTGTTGAGTTGCAATTCATTCGTTGAGTTGAAATTCATGTGTTGAATATTATTTGAATGTAAATAACTATATCGAATATTCATGTGTTGAGTTGCAATTCATTCGTTGAGTTGAAATTCATGTGTTGAATATTATTTGAATTTAAACAAATGGCTTTAGCAATAAAAATAACATTTTTATATATACACAAACGATATCGAATATTCATGTGTTGAGTTGCAATTCATTCGTTGAGTTGAAATTCATGTGTTGAATATTATTTGAATTTAAACAAATGGCTTTAGCAATAAAAATCACATTTTTATATATATACAAACTATATCGAATATTCATGTGTTGAGTTGCAATTCATTCGTTGAGTTGAAATTCATGTGTTGAATATTATTTGAATTTAAACAAATGGCTTTAGCGATAAAAATCACATTTTTATATATATACAAACGATATAGAATATTCATGTGTTGAATTGCAATTTGTTCATCGAGTTGAAATTCATGTGTTGAATGTTATCGTCGTCTAAAAATAAGATGAATCGACAATGAAAACTATATTTTTATAGTGAATAAGAAGTGTTAAAAATACACATGTGTCGAATAAATATTTTTGATGATAAAAATATTCCTTTTATCATGTATACGCTTAGTTAAAAATACACATGTGTCGAATAAATATTTTTGATGATAAAAATATTCCTTTTATCATGTATACGCTTAGTTAAAAATACACATGTGTCGAATAAATATTTTTGATGATAAAAATATTCCTTTTATCATGTATACGCTTAGTTAAAAATACACATGTGTCGAATAAATATTTTTTTGATGATAAAAATATTCCTTTTATCATGTATACGCTTAGTTAAAAATACACATGTGTCGAATAAATATATTTTTGATGATAAAAATATTCCTTTTATCATGTATACGCTTAGTTAAAAATACACATGTGTCGAATAAATATTTTTGATGATAAAAATATTCCTTTTATCATGTATACGCTTAGTTAAAAATACACATGTGTCGAATAAATATTTTTGATGATAAAAATATTCCTTTTATCATGTATACGCTTAGTTAAAAATACACATGTGTCGAATAAATATTTTTGATGATAAAAATATTACTTTTTATCATGTATACGCTTAGTTAAAAATACACACGTGTTGAAATAAATAATAGTTGCTAGAAATATTATTATTAGCTTTGTTCTGCATATATATACATGTGTTGAACAGGAAAAATGGATTAGCTGTAGAGTAAAGAAATTATTTGCGTGCCCGACAAATAGGTAAACCTTGATGAGTTGGCTGCGCAATTTTATTTATATATCAACTCCTGTGAATGCCATTGGATGCGGAGTGCTGGTTTTTCTGTGTGAAATAATAAACAACGCCATAGGATAGTAACAATTAATTTTGAACTACACTACATGGCATACTTCTTGACGATAGGCATACTTCATCATATTCCACATAAGCAATTGGAGCTTGTGTGACGAGGTGGAAGATTTACCATACAAGCAAGAGGCTTGTATGGCGATGACTAAGTACTACAGGTTGAACTGATGACTGATATGGACTATATAAATTATAACGATAAATTGCCAGATTAATAAAAAACCCACACGGGTCTGGAGTTGACAATAATCACGTCGCTCTAGTTATTAGATACGGCCCATGGACTATTTATTTCCACACGGAAACGGGGTGACGGGAATTTATTCTCTGGAGTGATTATCAGTACATGCTCCCCCGTAAACACCAAAATATATCACTACAAATATGTGAATGCTTTTTAGGATTTATTGGGTACCTAATACGGCCCAATAAATTTCCAAACCCCTCCCCGTACAAAGGAGGTTATGGCGAAATTTTTTGAAATATTAAGGCGTTAGTGAAATATTTGAAGTGAAAACGAAGTTGAAAATATAAAATGAACTATAGTTGAAACTATGGGATGAACTATATTTATATATATAAATATAAATATAATTAAAAGGAATAGAGGCCGTGCAGTTCGCGTTTCGGAATCGTAATTTGAAACGATTAGTACGAGAAATCCGACCATCGGATCTTCCCGAAACCGCAACCGCTGGGTTCGCCTTGGAAATATCTTTCCAACGGCACCAACCTTGTAAAAATCCAACGGTTGGATTGTCCGGAATGTTTAATTCAAATCTGAAGAAAAACAGCGCCAGAATCGTTTATATTTATATATAAATATAAATATAATTAATTTAAATCGAATAACGACGCTGCAGTTCGAATTTTGAAACCGTAACTTCAAACGACTAGTGTGGAAGATCCGACCGTCGGATTCTCACGAAACTGGAACCGTTGGGTTCGCCCTGGGAATATCATCCCACTGATATAGACTTTATAGAAATCCAACGGTTAGATTTTCCGATATGTGTAAAACAAATTAGGAGAAAAACAGCGCCAGCGCCACGACACGACCTGAAACGTCGTTTAATTAAATATGGCCATTTTTAAATAAATAAAAATGGCGAAAAATCGCTATAAAATATTGTAAGCAACATAGGTTGCAAATAAACGAATTGTGCTTGAATTGTTTGATATTTGATGGTTGTATGTGTATGACATGAAAATAACACTAAATAACTGAAAGACGAATGTCGAATAATATAACCATATAAAGAATCGATTTAAATTCTAATGACGTGAATTACTTGAAAAGGCCGAGCTAACCCTCATTTCAAATAATTCATCGAGCGATTCGAATTGGAAAATGCAAAGACGATTCAAGACCGACGATCTTCGTATCGGTTGGATGGGCGCTACTGAGGTTCCTAACCGGAGTAGCTACCGGAAAGGGACGGAAGTAGTAGCCGTCTGAACGTATATGTTGATTGGACGGATATACGAGGAATTTGACGCCTCCGGTTTCGTTCAGACCCAGGACGGACTTGTAAATGGACTGTGTGTCTGACATTGGATTTTGTTCTATATTGATTGATCTCTGTTAAATATATATCTGTTTGGCGACGGAGAATTTATTCTTTTGCTTAACGCCCTTCTCTGAGACGTACGAGCTCAGGGGTTATATATCGATGGAAATCAATCGTATGGAGTGGACTGCCTATGTGGCATGCCAAGATGCTGTGATCAAGGCTTCTGTTGAAAAGCAAAGTCTTGTGGATGATGATCAAAGCAAGGTCTACGTGACCTAGCTTTGTGTATTTCGTAGATTCGCGAACCTCACACCCCGGTATGAGTTAAAAACGGGATACGGACTGCAGGGAGAGCACGACGTTTCTTTCTAGCTATGGTGGTGTCAGTGACTTACCAGCCCTGACGTATATATCTATTTTTCACCTTTGTGGTTGTTGGAATGCGAGGCGCCTCGATTATAGGTCTGTAAGGACCGGGAAACGTGTTTTCAGGAATTTCCAATCCTCAAACGTAAGAGAGGACCGGCCCTGAAGATCCAGGGGTTACCCAGAGTGCGTAGTCCCGAGGCATTTGCTAGAGTGTCTCGAAGCGGAGAGAAGCTTGCCCCTTGCCTCGACTCATGACGGAAATCCAATTTCCAATACGAGATAACGGATTCGATTGTAACTTATATATGACGACATAGTGGCATGGGACGCTCATGTCGCCTATGATTGATATTTATGATGCTATTCGTTTTCGAAACATATATGCACTAGTAATAATACCAAATGATTTTGCTTTATACGTATCAAGCATATTTGGCTATTATAAGGTAAAACTCTATCCTCCGGCTTGCGTTGCATTGTGTGATGGGACCTGAGTCTTATAATGGCTTCATTCTTTCTAAAAGCATTGCGTTATTTTAAAAAAATTTACTTTGTTTTAAATGCACTAGCAATCACTGGAGTAAACCCGTTCCGCGAAAGCGGCGTGGTCCTAAGATTTGCTTTTACTGTTTTTTAACTGTTAAATAGATTCCTCATACCAGTCCCCATGACTGACTCGTTGTTTGTTTCACTTTGCAAACGCGGGTGCCCTTATTTCCACACGGGCAGCCTAGTACACAGGTGACAGGTGGTTTTTGGTTCTGCACTGCTGCATAGCGTGCACTTTTGGCTCATGGCGAGGCTGACTTCATAGAGATGACTTAGATATTTTCCGCCATTACTGTATTCATATTATGATTCTGCCACTGGCGATGCAGACTGATTTACTTTCCGTATTTCTCACTATATGTATATGTATTCCGCCTTCGGCGATGTAGACTGATACTCTTATTATGTCACTGCATGTATGTATTCCGCCTCTGGCGATGATGACTGATCACTTCCCTTTCTTTTTACTAAGTATATCCCACGTTATGCTATTCTGATATTCCTACATGTTGTGATTCCGTTGTCATATCCATGTAAAAGTATTTTATTTATTGTTTCTCCTATTATCTGTACTCTGCTATGATGATTAATGTGTTATTTCCTAATGATTATCCTTAATACCGCCCCTCGGATTTTGGGATCGTCACAGTTGGTATCAGAGCCTTGGTTAACCTTAGTTCCGGGATCTAACACATTAAACACCTCGTCAGAATAGAATCAGTAGTGTTCTAATACGAGTAGCTCATTAGAGATAGGATTAGCAATGTCCTAGAATGAGCTAAGCAGATTAGCAAAACAATTTGATCAGTACATCATCATTATCTTTCCTTGTATTCCCTTACTTTATCATTTATGAAAATTATCAAATCTGTGAGCTTGACTCTTTTCTTGCTTATACAGTACTCTTAGATGGCTACGCGTGGAGCAGCAGCTATAGGAGGCCGTGGAGGCCGAGGAGATGCAGCAGGAGGACGGGGGAATATCCCCGTAGTAGTGGAAGGTCCTATTATTCCGCCACTAGCACCAGAAGACTTTGAGCTCGACAAAGTAGCTAAGAGGTACAGAAATCTTGGAGGGAAACCTTTTACTGGCACTGGCACAGTGACCGAAGCTATCGCTTGGCTGAAAACCTGTGAGAAAATCTTCGAGGGAATGGGCATGGGAACTAACAACAAAGCCCGACTTGGCATTTGGCTCCTTCAGGAAGAGGCAGAGCTATGGTGGGATGCCATTACCTCTGGGGATGCAGCTGGTACTATCCGGACTTGGGAGCAGTTCAAGACTTTATTCAATGAGAAGTTTGTACCGGAACAAGCTCTAGAGAGGATGCGGGAGCAATTTGCTAATCTCCAGCAGGGAGACCTCTCTATTCAAGACTATCTGAATAAGTTCACTCAGCTATCGCGCTATGCTCCGGAGCTGATTTTGACCGACAAAGCGAAGAATAAGAGATTCATATTTGGGCTGAAGCGCAAGTATCACGATAGAGCTATGAGCAACATCAAACTCTCTTTTACAGAACTAGTAGAGATGGCTTGCAACTACGAAGACATGGATGAGAGGCATGCTAGCCAAGACCGTGCTAAAAGCCAAGCAGGGAATAAGCGCAAAGCTTCAACAGACCAACCCGAATCTAGCATTACCGCGGCCGCTACTCAAAAACCCGCAAAGATCCCGAAAGGGAACTGCTACAATTGCGGGAAGCCCGGTCATTTCTCTAATGTATGCAATGCCCCAAAGAAGCCAAAGGCCAATGACTCTGCCGAATGCTACAACTGCCACAAGAAGGGGCATTACAGCAGGAATTGTCCTTTGAAGAAGAGCGCACAAGTGGCCCATGTCTATGACGGGAAGACCCCGCCAGCTACCACCGATGGATCAGGTAAACCCGATGTCTTGGGAGGTACCCTTACCATTAAAAATATTCCTGTTTCTGTACTTTTTGATACTGGTGCATCACGTAGCTTCATTTCTGGTAACCTTGTTCACAAATTAAAATTGAAACGAAGAAAACTTAAGGAACCAATTAAAGTTCGAAACCCAATAGGAAGTTCTGTTAGTCTCAGTTTATGCTGTAGAGTGCCTATCTCTTATTCTTGCTATAAGTTCTCTTTTGATTCGATTGTCATGGACCTTTTCGAATTTGATATTATACTGGGGCTAGACTGGTTGACACAATATAAGGCCGAAGTTAGATGTGCCGAAAGAATCGTGAAAGTTGAAACAAAATCGGGGCATATCACTATACCATGTCTCGATGCAGAAATTAATAGAACAGAATTTTGGTCTTCTCTAGAAGTTACTCCCCTTTCAATAGAAAAGATATCGGTCGTTAAAAACTATGCGGATGTGTTTGAAGAAGTAGAAAACTTACCACCGCAAAGAGAAATTGAATTTAGACTTGATCTAATTCCGAATGCCCGACCAGTAGTACATCCAATAAGAAGAATGGCCCCGAAAGAAAAGGAAGAGCTAAGTAGTCAAACCCGAGAATTACTTTGGAAAGGTCTGATCAGACCAAGCTTTTCAGCGTAGGGAGCCGCAGTAGTATTTGTCCCGAAATCAGACGGTACTCTAAGACTTTGCGTTGATTACCGAGATCTCAATAAACAAACACTGAAGAACAAATATCCTTTTCCCCGAATAGACGATCTGTTAGATCAATTAAATGGAGCAACCGTATTCTCCAGGATGGACCTAGCTACAGGTTTCCACCAATTGCGTATAGCCGAAGACTGTGTTCCTTTGACAGCCTTCAGGGGTCCCGATTTATTCTACGAATGGTTAGTAATGCCGTTCGGCTTGTGCAACGCGCCGGCATACTTCGTTGATCTTATGAACAGAGTGTTCCGTGGTGTGTTGAATAAATTTGTTCTAGTCTTCATCGATGACATTTTAATCTACTCTAAGTCGGAAGAAGAGCATGCGAAACATTTAGAACAAGTGTTGAAAATTCTAAGAAGAAATGTCTTGAAAGCTAAATTTTCTAAGTGTGTCTTCTGGCAGAATGAAGTTAAATTCCTTGGCCACGTCGTGTCAAAAGAAGGAATTGCTATAGACCCAAGCAAAATTACAGCGATTCAGAACTGGAAACAACCTACCACACCCATAGAAGTTCGAAGTTTCCTTGGATTGGCTAGTTACTATCGGAAATTCGTTCAGGATTTTTCAAAGATATCAGGAGTATTGACAAAGCTTACAAAGAAGCATGAGAAATTCAAATTGACTCCCGATTGTGAAGAAGCTTTCCAAGAGCTAAAACTGAAGTTGACAACTGCTCTGGTATTGACAATAATAGAAGGTAACCAAGACTTGACCGTATGGACAAATGCTTCTATTAGAGGGCTAGGCGCAGTGTTAATGCAAAAAGGCCAAGTGATCGCTTATGCCAGCCGTCAACTAAAGCCGCATGAAAGAAACTATGCTACTCATGATCTTGAGTTATTAGCTATCGTGTTCGCTTTAAGAATATGGAGGCATTATTTATTGGGCGAGAAATTCGAATTGTTTACCGATCATCAATCCTTGAAATACCTGTTCACCCAGAAAGATTTAAACCTGAGGCAACAGCGTTGGTTAGAATTCCTTGCAGCATACGATTTTGAAATTATATACACTCCAGGGAAAGCCAATGTTGTAGCAGATGCGCTCAGCAGGAAAAATGAAATCATTGCCAGTTTTATCATTACTTCTTCCTTGCAAGATAAGATTACTATTCTTCAGAAGGACAATGAATTCATTAAAAGGATTAGCCAGCGGATCCAAGAAGGAAAACCCTCAGATTTTAGCCTCGATAGCCAAGGGGTCCTAAGATTAAAAGGGAGAATTTGTGTGCCTGGAATTCCAGAGCTCAGAAGAGAAATACTTGATGAGTGCCACAAATCCAAATTAAGTATCCATCCCGGTGTGAGCAAAATGTATAACGATATCAAACGCACATTCTGGTGGAGAGCTATGAAAAGAGATATCTCATTATATGTTAGCAGATGCCCCACTTGTCAGCTAGTTAAGAGCGATCAACAGAAATTGGCTGGATTATTACAACCATTAGAAATTCCAGGATGGAAGTGGGAACAAATTTCGATGGATTTCATCGATGGCCTGCCTCGAACTAGAAAAGGAAACGATAGTATATGAGTAATCGTAGATCGCTTCACGAAGACTGCCCATTTTATACCTGTCCGATCCAACAGAACGGCTCAAAGTTTAGCACAGATTTACTTCAAAGAAATAGTTAAACTACATGGAGTGCCGCTCAATATAGTCAGCGATAGAGATCCCTGTTTACTAGCAAATTCTGGGAAGCATTTCAGGAAGAATTGGGAACCAAATTAAATCTAAGCACCGCTTATCACCCTCAGACTGACGGCCAAACTGAGCGGGTGAATAGAATTTTAGAAGATCTATTGCGGGCTTGCGTTATTGATTTTGGAGGCTCGTGGGAAGATCATTTGCATTTAGCCGAATTCTCTTACAACAATAGCTATCAAGCAAGTTTGGGAATGTCTCCATTCGAAGCATTATACGGTAGACCGTGCAGATCTCCCGCATGTTGGGTAGAACCTGGCAACAGACTTGTGTTAGGGCTCGATATGATTCAAGAAGCATCGGATAAAGTCGATTCCATTAAGAAGCGATTAAAAACCGCACAGAGCCGACAGAAAAGTTATGCTGATGCGAGAAGAAGGGATATATCGTTTGCCGTTGGCGATTATGTTTACTTAAGAGTTTCTCCAATGCGAGGAGTAATCAGATTTGGCAAGACTGGGAAGTTGGCACCGAGATTTATTGGTCCCTTTCCTATACTTGAACGGATTGGAACTCTTGCATATAGGGTTTCATTACCTGATTGGTTGCCTGGTGTACATGATGTGTTCCACGTGTCTCAACTCAGAAAACATGTTCATGATCCAGATCTTGTTGTGGAAGAAGCAGCGCAACAGGATATAGACATAACTCCAGAATTAGCACTCAAGAGGGATCCATTAAAGATAGTTGGCAAAGAAACTAGAGAGCTAAGGAGGAAAAAGATTCATTTAGTCAAAGTGCAGTGGAGTAGTGATCCTAGAGACTATACTTGGGAGACAGAGGAAAGCATTAAACAAGCCTATCCCAAATGCAGAGTGGACATCTCTGACTAACTCCGGTGCAAGGTACCTTTACAATACTTTGCATTTACATTTTATTTCCTGCTTAACTGTTATTTCCTTTTCGAGGACGAAAAGTTTTAAGTGGGGGAGATTGTAATAACCCGGAAAATGTGAACCAGTTTAAATTTTTTTTAATTAGGTTATTACCAGGAAATTTGAATGATTGAAACAGCATATTTCAATAAATTATAGAATTTGGTATGATAGGGCTGTTTGAAATTTTGAATACAAACTTTGCCTGACTGTACCGGGTGGAAAATATAACAGATTTTAATGAAACTGAAAATATTTAAATTTGTTTATCAATACCTTTCTAACGAATCTGAAAAATCGAAATTTCATAACGGAAATCAAAAGTTATGGTCAAACGAATTTTCAGAAAGGTCGCTATATAGTATATATAGCCCTTGAAAATTGAGATTTTGCATACGACCTCGGAATTTGACGAAACCACTTTTGTTGGGTCCGGGATGTCAAATTATTGCTAAGTTTCAAATTTCATAATTTTTGAAGCTAGTATGTGAGCGGGGCAAAAGATAACGTGTTTGGTCAAATTCTGTTAAAAAGGGTCGACCTAAAAATGGCCGTTTTGCAAACGAGCTCAGAATTCGACGAAACTGGTTTTATTAGGACCGTATCGTCAAAACAAAGCTAGATTTATTTTTTTGGAATTTTTCGATTCAGTTTGTGGCCCTGGCAATTTGAAATGTACGTTTAAATTAAATATCGAATGTTTTATATTTTAATTTGAAAAATAACTGACTGTAACAGTCGAAATGGCCAACAAAACATATCCCATTGTGTTCGGAATGGGGGTATTTAGCTAGGGGCGACAGTCGTTGGGTGTGAATTAGAGGTCGTTTGTAGAAGGGGTATTTTTGGAATTAAATAAATTAAAAATTAAAATAAAAAGGGCTGGGCCAATCAGAATTCATCGTCTCCATCGAAAACCTCTGTCGCGACGCGGAAAACCCTTCCGAATCTTCTCTCTTCAATTTCTCCGCATCCACTCAACGAAATCGAGCAAACCCAGTTCCAATTTGAAGAGCGTTCAGAGATCTTCAAATCCATAGTAATTTCACGAATTATCATTGAGTATTGGGGGAGATATCGAGTCGGGAAGCTCCGACCTTTGCACCGCCGCCGTGCCCTCCAGGAGGCGTCGAGTTGGCCATCTCAGGTGTCATCAGGAAGCTCTCTCCTCCCTCTTCGACGTAGCGCTGGCCGTTCGTCCTAAAGCTTCGTAGATTTGCCGAAAGATTCAACCCTAGTTTCGAAATCAAAAAGGGGTATACGGCTGAAACTGATTTTTACACTTTAAAGCGTTGCAAACTTGTAAAAATCATATCTTTTTGCTATGTTAACGAAATTCGATGAAACAGGAGACACCGTGACCGCAAGGAGGCTCTCTACATTCTAGAAGAAGCCGCGGATTTTTCTGACCTTCCTACGATTTTTAGCACCGCAAGAACCAATGTGAGGAATCTAAACTATTTGTGTGAATGTAATCGCGATGTATAAATTATATAAGCGAAGTGTAAATTATATACGCATTGTATACCTCAAGTACATGTGTTGTATAAGTTATATTAGCGATGTATAAATTATACAAGCGTTGTTTGAAACATATATGCTTTGAATTGTGATGAAATGCAAGTGAATTATTATACTATATATATATATATATATATATATATATATATATATATATATATATATATATATATATACTCCCCTCGTCCACAGACCATGGACGATATTTATTGCTTGTGATTGACGTGATATCATATGGTTTGACGAATGGTTGGAAATAATTGTTTGTGGTTGATATTATGGTTGAAAAATACCTTTATGGTTGAAAAATACCTTTGTGGTTGAAAAATACCCTCTTGTGGTTGAAACAAAATAGAATAGGATTGTGGAATTGAAAATAAAACATGCCGCCTGCGTGCGAACTAGATGCATGATCCCCATTATCAAAAACCGCGAGGTTTTAAGCTAGAGCGAGGAGCCGTACTAGGGACGGTCCCGGTTTTAACTACCCTGCCGTTATGCTGCCGAAATTTTCTGAAATAATTATGTGTTAGAATAATTTTCATTCATTGAAATTATTTACATATGCTATATCGAATATTCATGTGTTGAGTTGCAATTCATTCGTTGAGTTGAAATTCATGTGTTGAATATTATTTGAATGTAAACAAATGGCTTTAGCAATAAAAATCACATTTTTATATATATATACAAACTATATCGAATATTCATGTGTTGAGTTGCAATTCATTCGTTGAGTTGAAATTCATGTGTTGAATATTATTTGAATTTAAACAAATGGCTTTAGCAATAAAAATCACATTTTTATATATACACAAACGATATTGAATATTCATGTGTTGAGTTGCAATTCATTCGTTGAGTTGAAATACATGTGTTGAATATTATTTGAATTTAAACAAATAGCTTTAGCAATAAAAATCACATTTTTATATATATACAAACTATATCAAATATTCATGTGTTGAGTTGCAATTCATTCGTTGAGCTGAAATTCATGTGTTGAATATTATTTGAATTTAAACAAATGGCTTTAGCGATAAAAATCACATTTTTATATATATACAAACGATATAGAATATTCATGTGTTGAATTGCAATTTGTTCGTCGAGTTGAAATTCATGTGTTGAATGTTATCGTCGTCTAAAAATAAAATGAATCGACAATGAAAACTATATTTTTATAGTGAATAAGAAGTGTTAAAAATACACATGTGTCGAATAAATATTTTTGATGATAAAAATATTCCTTTTATCATGTATACGCTTAGTTAAAAATACACATGTGTCGAATAAATATTTTTGATGATAAAAATATTCCTTTTATCATGTATACGCTTAGTTAAAAATACACATGTGTCGAATAAATATTTTTGATGATAAAAATATTCCTTTTATCATGTATACGCTTAGTTAAAAATACACATGTGTCGAATAAATATTTTTTTGATGATAAAAATATTCCTTTTATCATGTATACGCTTAGTTAAAAATACACATGTGTCGAATAAATATATTTTTGATGATAAAAATATTCCTTTTATCATGTATATGCTTAGTTAAAAATACACATGTGTCGAATAAATATATTTTTTGATGATAAAAATATTCCTTTTATCATGTATACGCTTAGTTAAAAATACACATGTGTCGAATAAATATTTTTGATGATAAAAATATTCCTTTTATCATGTATACGCTTAGTTAAAAATACACATGTGTCGAATAAATATTTTTGATGATAAAAATATACCTTTTATCATGTATACGCTTAGTTAAAAATACACATGTGTCGAATAAATATTTTTGATGATAAAAATATTCCTTTTTATCATGTATACGCTTAGTTAAAAAAACACACGTGTTGAAATAAATAATAGTTGCTAGAAATATTATTATTAGCTTTGTTCTGCATATATATACATGTGTTGAACAGGAAAAATGGATTAGCTGTAGAGTAAAGAAATTATTTGCGTGCCGACAAATAGGTAAACCTTGATGAGTTGGCTGCGCAATTTTATTTATATATCAACTCCTGTGAATGCCATTGGATGCGGAGTGCTGGTTTTTCTGTGTGAAATAATAAACAACGCCATAGGATAGTAACAATTAATTTTGAACTACACTACATGGCATACTTCTTGACGATAGGCATACTTCATCATATTCCACATAAGCAATTGGAGCTTGTGTGACGAGGTGGAAGATTTACCATACAAGCAAGAGGCTTGTATGGCGATGACTAAGTACTACAGGTTGAACTGATGACTGATATGGACTATATAAATTATAACGATAAATTGCCAGATTAATAAAAACCCCACACGGGTCTGGAGTTGACAATAATCACGTCGCTCTAGTTATTAGATACGACACATGGACTATTTATTTCCACACGGAAACGGGGTGACGGGAATTTATTCCCTGGAGTGATTATCAGTACATGCTCCCCCGTAAACACCAAAATATATCACTAAAAATATGTGAATGCTTTTTAGGATTTATTGGGTACCTAATACGGCCCAATAAATTTCCAAACCCCTCCCCGTACAAAGGAGGTTATGGCGAAATTTTTCGAAATATTAAGGCGTTAGTGAAATATTTGAAGTGAAAACGAAGTTGAAAATTTAAAATGAACTATAGTTGAAACTATGGGATGAACTATATTTATATATATAAATATAAATATAATTAAAAGGAATAGAGGCCGTGCAGTTCGCGTTTCGGAATCGTAATTTGAAACGATTAGTACGAGAAATCCGACCATCGGATTTTCCCGAAACCGCAACCGCTGGGTTCGCCTTGGAAATATCTTTCCAACGGCACCAAACTTGTAAAAATCCAACGGTTGGATTGTCCAGAATGTTTAATTCAAATCTGAAGAAAAACAGCGCCAGAATCGTTTATATTTATATATAAATATAAATATAATTAATTTAAATCGAATAACGACGCTGCAGTTCGAATTTTGAAACCGTAACTTCAAACGACTAGTGTGGAAGATCCGACCGTCGGATTCTCACGAAACTGGAACCGTTGGGTTCGCCCTGGGAATATCTTCCCACTGATATAGACTTTGTAGAAATCCAACGGTTAGATTTTCCGATATGTGTAAAACAAATTAGGAGAAAAACAGCGCCAGCGCCACGACCTGAAACGTCGTTTAATTAAATATGGCCATTTTTAAATAAATAAAAATGGCGAAAAATCGCTATAAAATATTGTAAGCAACATAGGTTGCAAATAAACGAATCGTGCTTGAATTGTTTGATATTTGATGGTTGTATGTGTATGACATGAAAATAACACTAAATAACTGAAAGACGAATGTCGAATAATATAACCATATAAAGAATCGATTTAAATTCTAATGACGTGAATTACTTGAAAAGGCCGAGCTAACCCTCATTTCAAATAATTCATCGAGCGATTCGAATTGGAAAATGCAAAGACGATTCAAGACCGACGATCTTCGTATCGGTTGGATGGGCGCTACTGAGGTTCCTAACCGGAGTAGCTACCGGAAAGGGACGGAAGTAGTAGCCGTCTGAACGTATATGTTGATTGGACGGATATACGAGGAATTTGACGCCTCCGGTTTCGTTCAGACCCAGGACGGACTTGTAAATGGACTGTGTGTCTGACATTGGATTTTGTTCTATATTGATTGATCTCTGTTAAATATATATCTGTTTGGCGGCGGAGAATTTATTCTTTTGCTTAACGCCCTTCTCTGAGACGTACGAGCTCAGGGGTTATATATCGATGGAAATTAATCGTATGGAGTGGACTGCCTATGTGGCATGCCAAGATGTTGTGATCAAGGCTTCTGTTGCAAAGCAAAGTCTTGTGGATGATTATCAAAGCAAGGTCTACGTGGCCTAGCTTTGTGTATTTCGTAGATTCGCGAACCTCACACCCCGGTATGAGTTAAAAACGGGATACGGACTGCAGGGAGAGCACGACGTTTCTTTCTAGCTATGGTGGTGCCAGTGACTTACCAGCCCTGACATATATATCTATTTTTCACCTTTGTGGTTGTTGGAATGCGAGGCGCCTCGATTATAGGTCTGTAAGGACCGGGAAACGTGTGTTCAGGAATTTCCAATCCTCAAACGTAAGAGAGGACCTGCCCTGAAGATCCAGGGGTTACCCAGAGTGCGTAGTCCCGAGGCATTTGCTAGAGTGTCTCGAAGCGGAGAGGAGCTTGCCCCTTGCCTCAACTCATGACGGAAATTTCCAATACGAGATAACGGATTCGATTGTAACTTATATATGACGACATAGTGGCATGGGACGCTCATGTCGCCTATGATTGATATTTATGATGCTATTCGTTTTCGAAACATATATGCACTAGTAATAATACCAAATGATTTTGCTTTATACGTATCAAGCATATTTGGCTATTATAAGGTAAAACTCTATCCTCCGGCTTGCGTTGCATTGTGTAATGGGACCTGAGTCTTATAATGGCTTCATTCTTTCTAAAAGCATTGCGTTGTTTTAAAAAGAATTTACTTTGTTTTAAATGCACTAGCAATCACTGGAGTAAACCCGTTCCGCGAAAGCGGCGTGGTCCTAAGATTTGCTGTTACTATTGTTTAACTGTTAAATAGATTCCTCATACCAGTCCCCATGACTGACTCGTTGTTTGTTTCACTTTGCAAACGCGGGTGCCCTTATTTCCACACGGACAGCCTAGTACACAGGCGATAGGTGGTTTTTGGTTCTGCACTGCTGCATAGCGTGCACTTTTGGCTCATGGCGATGCTGACTTCATAGAGATGACTTAGATATTTTCCGCCATTACTGTATTCATATTATGATTCCGCCACTGGCGATGCAGACTGATTTACTTTCCGTATTTCTCACTATATGTATATGTATTCCGCCTTCGGCGATGTAGACTGATACTCTTATTATGTCACTGCATGTATGTATTCCTCCTCTGGCGATGATGACTGATCACTTCCCATTCTTTTTACTAAGTATATCCCACGTTATGCTATTCTGATATTCCTACATGTTGTGATTCCGCTGTCATATCCATGTAAAAGTATTTTATTTATTGTTTCTGCTATTATCTGTACTCTGCTATGATGATTAATGTGTTATTTCCTAATGATTATCCTTAATACCGCCCCTCGGATTTTGGGATCGTCACACTAAGCATATAAAATGAAACGATTTTTGTTGATAAGAAGTTAAGAAATGGAGTTAAGAAGATTAGAAATTGAATGCAGCTTAGTATAGTTGAATGGCTTTCTAAGTGTCGATCTGATGTTGGTTTCGGCCTTCGGGGTTGATGCTTAGGGAGTTGTTCTCTTACTAGTTTACGATTAGGGACTAGTGGATGTGGAAGAATAGTGATGTGTGAATAAGAAATGGAAATGTTTTCCATTGCTAATAACGTATATTTTGCAAATATAGAAAGTAAGAAGTTGTGAATATAAGGTAATGCTTTCAAACTATGATAAGAGGTATTTTATGGAATATAGAAACTAAATAGATATGATAGATGGAAATGTTTTCCAAGAATAGTAAGAGGCCAAACGGGTTTTGTATAATATATGGGTAAAGATATTGAAAGGTAGTTGGGTAATGATAAATTAATAATAAATTAATTTAAAGGGGCTCACTATTGCTTGATGCTTGATCAGTAGAATTTCCATTTGGAAATTGGATCGTTGGTTGTAAGGATGTTTCCTTTGATAATTAAATAACAAACTATCAAAGTTATGGCCTATTTCATTTTTCCATTGTCAATAAGGAGAGATTGGGATCAAATTTAATATCTGGAAACCACTCTGTATGGGCAAAAGCATTGCAAATCAATTTATGCTAAAGATAATTGAAGATGGAATTAAGTGCAAGGGTTGTTTCGTTAATCCTAAGTAGAAATTGCCTAAAATGGATTGATGGGATGAGGCCTTCGATTTGTCCAGTCCGAGGGCAACTTGTATGGAAGAACATCTGACAGAGTATGCCTAACAAATCATATGCCTTAATCTCTTCAAACGTATTACGTTGGTGGCAGAGGAATTCGTTTCTCTTAGCTTTATACCTATGATATTTTTGTGAATATCAATAAATGGTTTGATAGGTTTGACAATGTGGCATTCAGAGTGAATTGTATTGTGGTGTGATAAAGGTAAGTATGGCCTCAAGCCTCACAACCGGGAAATGACAAAAATTTAACAGGAAGCATGGCTATGTGGGTTGCTCCCATTAGGGTGTGTTGTCAACTATCTAGAGAAATATTCACTTGCTTCTTTATTCTATCACTGATGTATGCTTCGGTAACGGTAGTTGATCCCAACCATTAGTGACAATATATTCGGTACACTCAATCAAAATGAGTGGCCGGGTTGCAAGATGTTCTTATTGAATCCAGTGTATTCCTTTCTAGAGATACACTATCGGAAGGTGGTTCCATACCTTGTCATGGTTGGAAATCCATTACCAATAAGCGCCCACGGTTTTGATTGTATACCATGTATGTGGAGCGTGAGAAGAAAACGTTCTGCTAGATTGTTATTTACTTGATTTAGACACTATTGTAATATCAAAATAGTATGGATTCAAAGATATATATATATATGCGCATTACAAGTTAGACGATATTCGAATATAATTAAAATGCCATCAACACTTTAATTAATCACTTATTACCCCTAATCCACGACTAAGCTTTCTTCTCAAATTTAAACTTCGTTCCCTCTCTATAGTTCAAGCACCATGGCCGACATCTCCTCTCTCCATTACCTCCCTCCCTCCTTCGTTAAATCAATAACCGACAACACCATTGACTTCCACTCTCCGAGCTCCTTTTCTCTACCACCACCTCGTCCAACTCGAACAAACGCTGCCATTTCCATCCTTGAAACCTCCTTCCCCATCTACAGGGATGCGACATTTTTTTGAAGAAAAACTAAACTAAATCTTCCTAGCAAATGTTATTCTCTAACGTAAACCCAATTTCGATTTCTTGAAACAATTGCTTAAAACCCAAAAGTCCTAAACCTTAGCAAAAAGGCAAGCACGACATTTGCTGTCGATTATGGAATTCTAGCACCGCACTCAACTTTATAGATATCATAATCAAAATTTTCACTCAACGAATCCAAGATATATTTATTTTAGAATTTTTCATTGAATAAATTGTGAGTTTGGAATTTTTGAAGCTCTCAATATTTTTTTATGCGCTAAGTGAAGAAGAGGGTTGGAAGGAAATAAATGATGAAAGTAGACAGTGTACGAGGCTGAGTTGTCTAAATTTTGGACGTGGAAGGGTATTAATATTCAAATTAAATTATATTTTATTTCCTTGTTTTATCGTTTAATGTTTATAGCTCGCATAGTCACATAACAAATCAGATCACTACGAAATTGTAAATCTTACAATAATTTAATATTCCGGATCCAATGATACTAGTTTTGTCGAAATCCGAGATCATTTACTAAATGGTTGTTTTACGTGTTAATCAAAATCAATTTAAAAAAAAAATTTGATTTCACTCAAATTGTCTAATATTAATTTATTATTATCATTTATATCCAAATAGAATTTTACAAAGCTTCAAGATAAATTTAATTGGCTTTAACACAAGGTTTACAATTTCATGTTAATTTTACATTCAAATTCTAGCTTTAAATTTAATTCAAGACATTAAATCTTAAAATTAATCATTTAAATTGTTTAGTTAATTAAATATTTATATATTAGAAATCCCGATTATTACAGTTAAGTCATATTAGACTTATAATTATCATTTATCATTTAGAGATATTACTCTAGATTTAGTTGGTTTGCTTTCTTAAGAAAAATGTGGAAACTTATACTGCAGTAGTACAGTTGATCATTGTAGTGGAGAAACAAAACTACTAAAAGTTGAAAACATTCAAACCGATGAAGGAGAAAAATTCAAATCATTAAAAAAAATTGTGAAGAAAGGAATAATACACAGAATAATCTAGCAGAAAGGACGCATAAGAAAATTATTAAGATATGTCTCACTTTCATCGTACAAGCTTCTCTACCTTCAAATTTTTGCTGGATTCACCCTTCACTTTCGTATATATGATTGCAGGCTTCCAACAATAGTACTAAAGTTTAACAATTCCAATGAAGTCCTGTTAAACTCCAAAGTGGACTACTCAAGCTTAAAGCCATATAGATGCCTGCGTTTTCCATGCCTGAGACCATATAATGCGTACAAGCTTAGCTTTAGATCAACATCATACACATATATGGATTATGCATCTTGGCAAAAGGGATACAAAACCGTATTAAAATAATCATAAATAGACATGTTTCTTTTAAATGAAATGTTTCCTTTTTTGTAGCTAAAGATATAAAAGTCAATTAAAAAATGTGTACCAAAAAAGTAACCATATCTCTAATACCACTGTATAGTGGGGAATGCAAGGAAGGGATTGATGCAATAGTTCAATATGAAGCTAATCCAAGACATGATAATCCCTTGTTTAGATCAGGTCATGGAACACTTAAGGAACTTACTCATAGTCAAAGAAATATACAATACAAAATCATGAACAATAACTTCATGAAGATGCATATCAGCTTGGAATTTTCAATCTCAATAATTACCAACTATACATCCTGGTCATCATATGATAACAAGAGAAAAGGGAGTAATAACTTCTCAACCAAAGGAAATAGACAAAGATGAATAGGCTTCAAAAATCAATAAATGGGAAATAACAATGATTAAAGAAACAATGCTCTCATAAGAAATAAAATATAAGAAGCTTGAACATAAGAACATAAATGAGTGCAAGTGAACATGTAAATTAAAAAGGAATCCAGATAGGACTATCAACAATTAGGGGAAAAGATTAGCAGTAAAAGACGACTCACAACAATATGGATTTGACTTTACAGTGACTTATTCCCTGGATGAAAAGCCATCAACCATTGGGACTATTCTAACCCACTGCTCTAAATAGAGACTGGATAATTAGATGGTTAGATGTAAACAATGTGTTTTTAAACAGTCAGCTTCAAGAGGAGATCTATACAGAACAATAACAATGGTTTAGATAAAATAATCAATGAGATATGATATGCAAATTAAGTAAAGCTACCTTTGTACTTAAGCAAGCCCCTTAGATATGGAGTGATAAATTAAAGCCAACCTTGATCAAACTATGATATAAGGCAACCAAGTCAAATAATTTTATATGCATGAAGCGTAGTGGAGTTGCAACGACATGTAAGTAGATATATTAATATATGTTGATGATTCATCATTAGAAGTAATGAAATAGAAATCAACTAAGTGATACAACATCTAGACTAAGGGTTCTCTATCAAATATGGAGGAGAACTCAGTTATTTCCTGAGTATAGAGGTAAAAAGAAAATCAAAGTCATATTTATACCATGTTAAAAGAAATACATTTTAGATGTTCTTGTCAAGTACAAAATGGATCAAACCAAATCTTACCTACTCACATGGTAAGAAATTTACATTTGTCTAAACATAGAGACAAATTCAAATCTAATGAGAAATAGTACATAAGCATTATAGGAGCACTTTAATATATGATTATAACTAGACTAGAAACAACATTTAGTATCACAAGGTATGTTAGTTCGAGCAATAACAACTAAATGAGGATTAGAAATTAATGAAAAAAACTCTCAAATACTTAAAATGTACAATAAATCAGGGGCCATATTTAAAAGCATGCAAAAAATTAGATATAGAAGGTTTCACAGATGCAGACTTGACCAGTGTTCTAGATAATCGAAGATCGATTAATGTAACAACCCGTATATTTGAAAAACATGTTATAACATAAATCATGGCAGAATTAAACTGTAAAAACTGAATCAAGGGAAACGGGCTATGCCATTGCGTTCGTCTCGGAAAAATACGCGAAATAGAGTCCGAGTTTTCGAAAATCGGAGTCCGTATGACCAAGTTATGGCCCGTCAAAGTTTTCAGAAAATTACAAGTTCAAAAATAGTTCAAATTTGAATTTAGAATTCAAATTCAGCCAAAACAGATTGGGCGGGAAATCTCCCACTCAGACAGGTCGACAGGGGGGTCGACACTAGGTCGACCTCCCCCCCAACCAGGTCGACACTAGAGTCGACCTGGGGGTCGACCTCCCTGGTCGGCCAGGTCGGCCTGGTGCACTTAATTGGGCTGTTTTGACCTGTTTTGTTGGTTAGTGAAGGGATTTGATGGCTCGGATTGGATCTAGGGTTAATCCTATGGCTAATACTATCCTAATCTTCTATAAAAAGACGCCTAAGCCTAGGCTAAATCACCATTATTCAACCCTACAACTAAACTATGTCAAATTTGTTCCTCTCATGGCCTCCACTCTCATGCTAAAATTTCTAAGTTTATTTATATGAGAGATTTTGAGTTCATACAAGTGTTTTCAAGCTTGTATGAGTGTTCTTAGTTTGCATTCAAGTCAAGTTGCAACATTTCTATTTCAAAGCAAGTTTTTTTTTATTGATTTGGCTTAAGGGTTTTTCATTTGGAGCTTTCATATTTGGGTCTTTTTGGTGATTGCATAAGGGCTTCGTCTCAATCTTTATAATAAATATTCATTTGTGTCTTCATAGCATAGTAAGCCCTTTTCTACTTTCTTTTTGAACTCTAAAGTTAAATGAATGATGCAAGTTTGGGGTTGATCATTATGATATGCAAGTTTGGTTGATCATTATGTTATGCAAGTTGGTTTAATCATGATGCATGACACATGTTGCTATGTTATGCAAGTTTGGGTTGATCATTATACACATGTTATCATGTTATGCAAGTTAAACTTGAGTTTGTGAACTTAAAGCTTCAAGCTTTATATTGGCAACATGGAAGTTATCATACCCCTTATGACAACTTGCATGTGAGGCTAAATGCGAACTTCTAGCAACTTCTACATGTCATTTATCACCATGCATCACTTATATGCTAAGTTTGGTTTTATGCATACTCTTGAAGCCTAATAATGCAATATGCAAGTATATGAACATATGTACACTTCATATGCCACCATGTTAAACTTGTGGCTTCAACACCTTTTTGTCATGATTATGCTAAGTTCCCTATTTTATCCTTTATGCGTTGTTGCGATTATGTAAACGATGGGATTACGTTGGGGTTGGGTAACATTATGACATGAACATGGTTTTTATAACATGACGTGATATGTTAGCTTGTAATTATGTTTTGGAAACATAATGGACATGACACTTAGAAAATATAAGTATGGCCAACTCGAGGTTGGGTTGAGTTTGTAGCATAAATCTACCCGGACCCGCCCGGCTTAACTAGTGGCTACAAACAATAGGACCCAATGTGAGAATTTTGTCATGTTGTGCTCGAACCCGAGGTTAGACCAAGTTGTGGTGTAAAGCTACCCGGACACGCCCGGCTTAACTAGTAACCACAACAAGGTCTAATGTGAGAGGTTAAAGCACATTAAGTTAATTAATGCCTCCTGATTAGGGTTAAGTCATGGTCCACTTAATACTTAACCAATTTGGGCTTGATGGGTTAGTCGGGGTTAAGTCATGAACCTTGGGTACACTTAACCAATTTAATCCACGTTTGGATCGGGTTAACCACATTTAACCCATTAAGAAACCCTAGTGGCGTGGTCCTTTTCAGCAGTAACCCTCTTGATAGTATCATAAGACCCTAGGGACTAGGCTAGGGTGGGGCACGATTACTGGGCTGACATGTAAGCGACCAAAACGACGGCTGAGTAGGTACGCCGGTGTGGGTCCAGGCGGACTATGGTCGTGCACATAGTCCGGAGTTAGAAAATCAGGCACGGGTACTAGTAGATCTAGACTGTGCATACTTGATTTGTGTCCAAGGTCGACACCCTAGGACTTGATACACCCTAGGGTGGACCTAGCGCAGTTTAACTACATTTCATGTTTGGGCCGTATGACACCGACACTTGACGAGTTAGGCTTATAGGGAGCCGATAAATTAGACCGTGTAGTTGGACCTTGATTTAGGTCACCTCATGATATTGGGCCAAGCTATGGCCAAGGGATCAATTCTTGTTTTTACTTGACATGTTAGAATGCTAGTACACCCGTGGAGCAAAACTTAACCTTGATTATACGATGACACCTTTATCTATCTTGTTAGTTAATCATCATGCCAGTATGTTGTTATCCTTATGTTGATCTCGGCTTCTCATGCCAGTTAACTTTACTAGTTCATAGACTGATAGTAGTTAGGGCTTACCAGTCTTTTTGACTGAGCTGTTTTCTTTCGCCTCTTTTCTTCCGTCCCCCCCCCCTCAGGTCCTCAGGGTGGGAACATTGGAGCTTAGCTTGGATCTTTATAGCTTGCTTACGGGATTTGCTCATGTACGGTTTTGGACATTGAGCTAGCTATGGTTTATCACTTCACTTTGGGGATAGTACTTTATGTATTTCAGTTTTTCAGTTTATGCTTTTCTCTTGACTTTGTTTGTTGGAAAATAATGACCCAGTACTTTGTTGTAACTTAACTATGGTTTTGAAATGCTAGTTTTATCCGCTGCTTTACTACTCTGTTTTACTTATATGTTCTGTCTTGTGATATCTGCACGCATGTTTACCTTGTTTAACGCCCGTCCAAAGCTAGTGTGCTTGCAAGAGTTACCCTGGCGGAGGTGGGGTGTTACATTTGGTATCAGAGATAAGGTTTACAAGATTTGAGCAAAAGTGTTTTTAAAAACTTACCTTTTGAAAAACTATTTTCAAACCAATTAAGTATTTTCCAAGAAAAGTCTAGTTATTTTAAAAGGCTATTCCCCAAAAGCCATTAGCACCATCCTTCGTTTCTTCGTTCTGAATCTATCTTTTCTTTTTCAGTATGGCCGATCTTAACCTTCCTGAGGGAGTGACCATTCCCGGATGGTTCCGGAGGTACTTTGAAGCTAGGGCCAACGATGTGGGCCCAGCAAATACCCCCAATATAACTGAGGTTCCTCCTCCTCCTCCTCCTCAGAATCCACAAGCGGATTTCGCAAAAGTTTGCAAGGACTTTAAGGCGATGGGTGGCAAGAATTTCATAGGGACGGAGACTTTTGTGGAGGCAAGAAATTGGTTGAAAGAAACCGAGGATCTCTTCGCCATCTTTGATGTGCAAGATCATAGAAAGGTTTTGTTGGCAGCATGGTTATTAAAAGAAGAAGCTGCTTATTGGTGGGAGGTCACCAATGCTACTAGGCCTATAGAGACTTGGGCCGACTTTAGGACAAGATTTGGGCTTAACTTTCTATCATCAGCTGAGGCGAATCTGCAATTAGAGAAGTTTATATCTTTGAAGCAAGGGGACATGATAGTGAGGGAGTATGTGAATGAGTTTAACAAGCTCGCCCGATTCGGTTTGGACATGGTTAATACCCCCCAGAAGAAGGCTTTACGCTTTGCACGAGGGTTGAATGAGCCATTACAAGGTTTAGCCCTATCTCATATACCTATGGGGGCCACTTTTGAAGGCCTAGTGGACATGGCATTGCTTCAAGGAGACGATAAGAATGGCAAGAAGGAAGTCAAGGCTAATGAGACTCAAGCCAAGAAGACAGACTCCAAGTGGGGATGAAATCAGAGCAATCAGAACAACAAAAACAACAAGGGCAACAAGGCCAAGGCAAAGGATCCAAGAAAATGCCACTACTGTGGGAATGTTGGGCACATAGCTAAAGACTGTAAGAAGAAGAAGAGGAAGTTGGGCAAATGCTTTCATTGTTGAGAGACCAGACATTTTAGCAAAGATTGCCCCAACAAGCAAGGGCAGAATCAGCGTGCAGGACCTTCTGGAGGGCAAGTGCATGCTCTCAACACTACTCCAGCTCAGGACCGAGGTAGTATTTCTGTAGAGAGTCTTGTTTATATTTCTGATTACCCTGTTCGCACCTTATTTGATTCTGGCGCATCGCATAGTTTTATCTCTTCTGACATTGTTGAAAGTTTGCACCTAAGTACTAGCCTAGTTGAGGATCCCGTTTGTGTTTCAAATCCAATTGGGGGTTCCGCCCATCTATCTATGATTTGTGTGGATTTGAAGATTTCTATCTTGACTGTAGAATTCACGTGTAATGCTTATGTTCTCGGGTTCACGGGATATGGGTTGATCTTGGGCATGGATTAGTTTCCAGTTGTGGAGCCATTCTCGATTGTGAATATAGGGTGGTGAGGCTCATGACTCGCCTCGGTAATACCCTAGAAATTTCTTGTAACCCTAGAGGTCCCGTCACGTTATGTTATCTTGAATCTCCCGACTCGTCCATCGATGATCTGCAATCTGTAAGGGTGGTCCGAGACTATCCTGATGTCTTTGAAGAAGTTAAGGGGTTACCCCCTAAACGAGAGATAGATTTCCGCATTTATCTAGTCGATAATACCAAGCCAGTATCATTGCTTGTTAGGCACATGGCCCCACGTGAAAGAAGGGAGCTCAGTAAGCAGATCAAGGAGTTGCTTGAGAAGAATTTTATTAGGCGAAGCATTTCTGAATGGGGTGCTCCGGTGGTATTCGCTACTAAGGAGGATGGTTCGCTTTGCCTATGTGTTGATTATCGAGAGTTGAACAAGCTGACAAAGAATAATAGGCACCCTTTACCGAGGATTGATGATCTCTTTGACCAGCTGGTTGGTGCTTCTATTTTCTCTCAGCTCGATCTAGCCACCGGATTCCATCAGCTTAGAGTAGCTGAGGATAGCATTGACAAAACTGCGTTTAGGACTCCAGATGGATTCTTTGAATGGCTTGTCATGCCATTCGGTTTGACTAATGCACCCGCCTAGTTCGTAGATTTGATGAGTAGGGTGTTCAGGGAGTTCCTTAACAAGTTTGTTGTTGTCTTCGTGGATGATATTCTGATCTTCTCAAAGGATGAGGAAGAGCATGCTAGGCATCTGAAGGAAGTGATGGATACGCTTAGAGCGCATCAGTTGAAAGCCAAGTTCTCCAAATGTCATTTCTGGAGAAGGGAAGTTCGGTTTCTTGGACATATAGTTTCTAAGCAAGGCATAGCGGTGGATCCCACGAAAGTGGTTGTGGTTCAAGACTGGAAGACTCCTAGGAATGCAACCGAAGTAAGAAGCTTTTTCGGTCTGGCGGGCTAATATAGGAAGTTCATCAGGGACTTCGCTAAGATTTCGGCCCCTCTTACTAAGTTGACGAAGAAGAACTTAGTCTTTGCATGGGACTTGGAGTGTGAGCCTGCTTTTCAAAAGCTCAAAAGAGCCCTTACCTCAGCTCCAGTTCTGGCATTACCTGATAGCGGTAGGATGTTTACCGTGTACACAGATGCATGTGGCACGGGGTTAGGTGCTGTTCTGATGCAAGAGGGAAGAGTGATATGTTATGGGGGTAGGCAGCTTAAAGTTCATGAGAAGAACTATCCCACTCATGATTTGGAGTTAGCGGCGATCGTCTTTGCACTCAAATCCTGGCGCCACTATCTTCTAGGCGAAAGGTTTGAGTTGTATACTGATCACAAGTCACTCAAGTACCTCTTCTCGCAAAAAGATCTGAATCTAAGGCAACAAAGGTGGATGGAATTCTTGGCATCTTATGACTTCGAGATAGCTTACACCCCTGGCAAGGGTAATGTTGTGGCTGATGCATTAAGCAGAAGGAGGTTGACTTTGAGTCCCTTGTTCATTGAGATGAAGAACTTAGAATTCTTGGCAACCTTTGATTTCACGACGGCTGTTGAGTCGAGAACGGGTTCATTAGCATCCCTTGAGCTTAGACCCACACTTCTTGATCAAGTTGGGGCTTCGCAGAAGGAAGATCCACAGATAGTCGAGGTCATGGACAGGTTGATTCGTGGTGAGACGTCTAGTCACCTTGCTAGATATACTATTGATGATAAGGGTTGGCTAAGGCGTGATGGAAGGCTATGCGTTCCACAAATAGGGGACTTGGTGCATAAAGTTCTCGAAGAAGCACATCATTCGAAGATGACTATACATCCTGGAGGAGACAAGATGTATAGGGATATGAAGCGCATTTTCTTTTGGGATGGAATGAAGAAGGATGTGGCAGAGTATGTTTCAAAGTGAATGGTGTGCCAACAAGCGAAAGCCGAGTCAAAGAAACCAGGTGGGCTATTACATCCATTGGAGGTCCCGTAATGGAAGTGGGAGAGTATTTCTATGGATTTTGTGGATGGATTGCCTAAGTCAAGGAGAGGGAACACGAGCATATGGGTCATAGTTGATAGACTTACGAAGAGTGCTCATTTTATTCCTGTAAAGAGCAAGAGGACCGCATCATGGCTAGCATCTATTTATCTTCGAGAGATAGTATGGTTGCATGGAGTTCCTTCTAACATAGTTAGCGATCGTGACCCAATTTTCACTAGCCAGTTCTGGAACAGTTTGCAAGAAGCGATGGGTACGCGATTGAATTTGAGTACAGCCTATCATCCCCAGACGGATGGCCAAACCGAAAGGGTGAATAGCGTGCTAGAAGATCTTTTGAGGCTTTGTGTTATCGACTTTGGTGGTACTTGGGAAGACCACCTTCCTCTTGTAGAGTTTGCTTATAATAATAACTATCAAGCCAGCATAGGGATGGTACCATTTGAAGCTCTGTATGGGAGGCTGTGTAGGTCACCATCTTGTTGGTGGGAGACAACAGATAGGCTTATACTTGGGCCCGATATGATACGGGACACATCCGAGAAAGTTGAATTAGTGAGAAGAAGGATGAAAGCGGCCCAAGATAGACAGAAATCCTATGCTGACAAGCGAAGGGAAGATTTGGAATTCGTAGTGGGAGACATGGTTTTCGTGATGGTTTCTCCTTTGCGTAATGTGGTACGTTTTGGAGCAGTTAGGAAGTTGGCACCAAGGTTCATAGGACCCTTCCCTATCACAGAGAGAATTGGAAAGATGGCCTATAAGGTGGAATTGCCCGAGAAGCTAGCCGGAGTGCATAATGTCTTTCATGTCTCGCATCTCCGAAAGTGCCTACATGAGTCCGCTGAGGTGGTTGAACCAAGCATTCTTGAAGACGTGGAGGTAGAGAAAGAGGTAACCTTGAGAAGAGCTCTGATTCGTATCTTGGGAACAGAGATCAAGAAGTTAAGGAATCGAGAGGTCAAATTGGTGAAAGTTCAGTGGAGTGAAGCCGATGAAGACGCAACTTGGGAAACCGAGGAGAAGATGCGTGGGCTTTATCCATTCCTTTTTGAGGGTACATTCTCAATCTCCTTTCTTAATTAGCATATCTTTCTTTTTATCCGGGTTTATCCTATTTATCTTATTATCTCGTTAAACTCATCATGAGAACCTTAGGTAGAAACCCTTTGGATGAAACATGTATTTGAAACATGTTATGCTTGATGGTTGCAAGTGGTTGCAAGTGTTTGCACGTGGATACTCGTGGATGCATGATACACATTAGGCACTAAGATCGGCTCACACACTTTCATGTCGCATATGCATGAGTGCTTATTCATGGATGAAACTTGTTATGCTATCATGTGGATGTTGCATATGGATGAATGTTATGTGCACTCATGTGGAGATTTTAAATTATGTTAGGAATTTGCATACATATGGACTCATTTCACTAACATGTTTTGCATTAAGGGGGTTTACTGAATCAGTAACCTCCTGATTTTCTCATTAGATAAGTACATATACACACACCTTTGCATATGATCATACATCATTTAGAATCCTTTAAGGACAATGACTGCACGTGGATGATGTTTTGAGTAGATGGATGAAGGATGGTAGGATACATTCTTCCTAACTTGGAGATTTCGGGGACGAAATCCTTTAAGGAGGGGAGAATGTAACAACCCGTATTTTTGAAAAACATGTTATAACATAAATCATGGCATAATTAAACTGTAAAAACTGAATCAAGGGAAATGGGCTGTGCCATTGCGTTCGTCTCGGAAAAATACGCGAAATAGAGTCCGAGTTTTCGAAAATCGGAGTCCGTATGACCAAGTTATGGCCCGTCAAAGTTTTCAGAAAATTACAAGTTCAAAAACAGTTCAAATTTGAATTTAGAATTCAAATTCAGCCAAAACAGATTGGGCGGGAAAACTCCCACCCAGACAGGTCGACAGGGGGGTCGACACTAGGGTCGACCTCCCCCCCAACCAGGTCGACACTAGAGTCGACCTGGGGGTCGACCTCCCTCGTCAGCCAGGTCGGCCTGGTGCACTTAATTGGGCTGTTTTGACCTGTTTTGTTGGTTAGTGACGGGATTTGATGGCTCGGATTGGATCTAGGGTTAATACTATGGCTAATACTATCCTAATCTTCTATAAAAAGACCCCTAAGCCTAGGCTAAATCACCATTATTCAACCCTACAACTAAACTTTTTCAAATTTGTTTCTCTCATGGCCTCCACTCTCATGCTAAAATTTCTAAGTTTATTTATATGAGAGATTTTGAGTTCATACAAGTGTTTTCAAGCTTGTATAAGTGTTCTTAGTTTGCATTCAAGTCAAGTTGCAACATTTCTATTTCAAAGCAAGGGTTTTTTATTGATTTGGCTCAAGGGTTTTTCATTTGGAGCTTTCATATTTGGGTCTTTTTGGTGATTGCGTAAGGGCTTCGTCTCAATCTTTATAATAAATATTCATTTGTGTCTTCATAGCATAGTAAGTCCTTTTCTACTTTCTTTTTGAACTCTAAAGTTTAATGAATGATGCAAGTTTGGGGTTGATCATTATGATATGCAAGTTTGGTTTATCATTATGTTATGCAAGTTGGTTTAATCATGATGCATGACACATGTTGCTATGTTATGCAAGTTTGGGTTGATCATTATACACATGTTATCATGTTATGCAAGTTAAACTTGAGTTTGTGAGCTTAAAGCTTCAAGCTTTATATTAAAGGTTGCACTTTGGCAACATGGAAGTTATCATACCCCTTATGATAACTTGCATGTGAGGCTAAATGCGAACTTCTAGCAACTTCTACATGTCATTTATCACCATGCATCACTTATATGCTAAGTTTGGTTTTACGCATACTCTTGAAGCCTAATAATGCAATATGCAAGTATATGAACATATGTACACTTCATATGCCACCATGTTAAACTTGTGGCTTCAACACCTTTTTGTCATGATTATGCCAAGTTCCCTATTTTATCCTTTATGCGTTGTTGCGATTATGTAAACGATGGGATTACGTTGGGGTTGGGTAACATTATGACATGAACATGGTTTTTATAACATGACGTGATATGTTAGCTTGTAATTATGTTTTGGAAACATAATGGACATGACACTTAGAAAATATAAGTATGGTCAACTCGAGGTTGGGTTGAGTTTGTAGCATAAATCTACCCGGACCCGCCCGGCTTAACTAGTGGCTACAAACAATAGGACCCAATGTGAGAATTTGGTCATGTTGCGCTCGAACCCGAGGTTACACCAAGTTGTGGTGTAAAGCTACCCGGACCCGCCCGGCTTAACTAGTAACCACAACAAGGTCTAATGTGAGAGGTTAAAGCACATTAAGTTAATTAATGCCTCCTGATTAGGGTTAAGTCATGGTCCACTTAATACTTAACCAATTTGGGCTTGATGGGTTAATCGGGGTTAAGTCATGAACCTTGGGTACACTTAACCAATTTAATCCACGTTTGGATCGGGTTAACCACATTTAACCCGTTAAGAAACCCTAGTGGCGTGGTCCTTTTCAGCAGTAACCCTCTTGATAGTATCATAAGACCCTAGGGACTAGGCTAGGGTGGGGCACGATTACTGGGCTGACATGTAAGCGACCAAAACGACGGTTGAGTAGGTACGCCGGTGTGGGTCCAGGCGGACTATGGTCGTGCACATAGTCCGGATTTGGAAAATCAGGCACGGGTACCAGTAGATCTAGACTGTGCATACTTGATTTGTGTCCGAGGTCGACACCCTAGGACTTGATACACCCTAGGGTGGACCTAGCGCAGTTTAACTACATTTCATGTTTGGGCCGTATGACACCGACACTTGACGAGTTAGGCTTATAAGGAGTCGATCAATTAGACCGTGTAGTTGGACCTTGATTTAGGTCACCTCATGATATTGGGCCAAGCTTTGGCCAAGGGATCAATTCTTGTTTTTACTTGACATGTTAGAATGCTAATACACCCATGGTGCAAAACTTAACCTTGATTATGCGATGACACCTTTATCTATCTTGTTAGTTAATCATCATGCCAGTATGTTGTTATCCTTATGTTCATCTCAGCTTCTCATGCCAGTTAACTTTACTAGTTCATAGACTGATAGTAGTTAGGGCTTACCAGTCTTTTTGACTGACCTGTTTTCTTTTGTCTCTTTTCTTCCGTTTCCCCCTTCCCCTCAGGTCCTCAGGGTGGGAACATTGGAGCTTAGCTTGGATCTTTATAGCTTGCTTACGGGATTTGCTCATGTACGGTTTTGGACATTGAGCTAGCTATGGTCTATCACTTCACTTTGGGGACAGTACTTTATGTATTTCAGTTTTTCAGTTTATGCTTTTCTCTAGACTTTGTTTGTTGGGAAATAATGACCAAGTACTTTGTTGTAACTTAACTATGGTTTTGAAATGCTAGTTTTATCCACTGCTTTACTACTCTGTTTTACTTATATGTTCTGTCTTGTGATATCTGCATGCATGTTTACCTTGTTTAACGCCCTTCCAAAGCTAGTGTGCTTGCAAGAGTTACCCTGGCGGAGGTGGGGTGTTACAATTACTGACTACCGTATATGCTTATGTGAGAACCTTTTCTTATGGTACTCCAAGAAAAAAATCTACAGTACCTCGTTTAAGCATAGAAGCATAGTATATAAGCATAGCAGATGCTATGGTATATATCACGTTGGTAAAATCTCAGCTTAAGGTATTAGGGTTTCAGATTAACATTAAACTCATAATTTAGGATGACGATTGTAACGACCCGCATTTTACATATCATAGGACCATAAAATATTTTTATTTAATTCTCCAAGGGTCGGATCATTCTCATATTTTGATATGTTGTTCATGTGGATGTGAGACATGTCCATGATTTTTATTAACTTTGTTTATAACCATTTTTCCCCTATTATTTTTGTTTAGGGAATAAATTTTAGATGGGATCGAAATAGGAGCTAGGATCAATTTCATTGGATCAGAAATGGTGTTTGCAATTTCGTAGAGCGGTCACATTAAGGATTTGGCTGAGCAGTTTGGGAGGAGTCGTTGTTTTAGTGTTGCTAGTTTTTTGGATAGGCTAATTAGGCATTAGTGGGCTGATTAGTGAGGTCCATTAAGGCTAGGGGCTATTGGTTATAAATAGGAGGGTGGGGGTAAAGAGAATAGTTAGGCTCTTTATTTCTCATTTGGGTGCGTTCCTGTGATTCTCCGGCTCAACCAAATACACCTCCACTTCATTTCAATTCATAGATTTGCAAACTAGGATTGAAGATCAACATCGAGGAAGGGTACATCGCATCAATTGAGTTGATTCAGAGGCCATTATTCGCTATCGAATTAGAAATTCATTGATTTGAAGCTATTTTGTGGATTTGGTCAGTGATAAACATCTCTCACACAGATTCAATAAGTATATGGGTTTGTTTGATCTTAATTTCATTTATACAAGTTGAATTCGCCTAGATCTAATCAATGTAAGTATATTTTGGATTCAGATCACAACATAGGATCTAATCTAGCAAGTTATAAGGGTTTATTCATATGTTAACATTGAAATCATATGTTAATGCAAGTTAGATCAAATTATTGATTCGTTTATTGTTTTATCGTGATTTGGTGAATTTGATATGGTTGTATGATTATTATTTTCTATGTTAATGTTTGTTTGATGATTGTTTGTTGTGATATTGATTGTTTAGTTGAAAAGGGATGTTTTGGATAAATTGTATGCATAGATGTTCATCATTAACGTTTAGATTGGTTGGTTGGAGCAATCCATGATGGAATGGGGTGCGATCCATGATGGACTGGGGTCCGATCCATGATGGACTGGGAGCAATCCATGATGGACTAGGTGCTTTCCATGATGGACTGGGAGCGAACGATGATGGACTGGGTGCGATCGATGATGGATTGGTGTGCGATCCATGATGGATTGGGGTGTGATCCATGAATGATTGGGCGTGATCCGTGATGTATTAGGAGCAATCGATGATGGAATGGGTGCAATCCATGTTGGACTGGGGTGCGATCCATGATGGACTGGGAGCGATCCATGGTTGAATGGGGTGCGATCCATGATGGACTAAGGTGCAATCCATGATGGACTGGGAGTGATCCATGATGCACTGGGGGTGCGATCCATGATGGAATGGGGTGCGATCCATGATGGACTGGGGTGCGATCCATGATGGACTGGAGTGCAATCCATGATGGGCTGGGAGCATCCATGATGGACGGGGTGCAATCCATGATGGACTGGGGAGAGATCCATGATGGACTAGGGTGTGATCCATGATGGACTGGGTGCGATCCATGGACCAGTCATGAACACTCCATCACAAAAGTTTTCAGAATGAGCTGATTTTTGGTGAGATCGATGGGCATGGTTTATGAAGGTTACCTTTAAAGTTTGGTAGTTGTTGGTCCTAACATGATGAAGCCGTGACTCAATGAATGTTGTGGCTTCGATGTTGAATTCATAAGGGAAGTTCGAAGAAAGATCAAGTGTTCGATCGTGTGATGATGCAACAAAGTTGTGAAGACTCAAGATGATTTCAGCTCGTGGATAATGGTTGCTCCAGACGGGGCTCGAGCTTATGGATGTAGTCGTCGATGATGCTGAATAGAATTGAAGTGCCAAGGGGATTGTCGTTGTCGGAGGTTCTAGCAGACTCAAAACCAAGAGTATAATGGGGACACCCAAAAGACTAAATGATTAGTCGAGTACCCTCTGCAGTCACGATGGGCCTAGATACCAGTCATGATGGCGTATGGAGTTTTGCTTGAAGCAGGGTTACCATTAGCCCTTGACGGATGGCACGGCGGGCAAGTCATATGATTACGATGGATTTAACGCAACGCAGACAGTGATAGATAGAGTCATGGATGTTATTGTTATCTTGTATCGTCTTGTATGGATTAGTCGATGTCAAGGGAGATATTTCTTGGGTGCTTGTCTGATGTTGGTTTAGGCCCTCGGGGCTTGTGCTTGGGAGGTGTTGAAATTGATTAGAATGGTCCATGCTTGATAATTGGTTTCTATGAATGTGTTGTTTGTTTCTTCTCTAATTCTCTAGGAAGGCTACCACCGTAGGTTGGCGAAGAGAAGTGGGTTTAGGGAAATCTTCTCTATTGATGTGTTGGTGGATCACATAATTGAACCACCTACTTTCCATATACTTTATTGTTGATGTTGATTGTTGTTTTGTCATTCATTAAGACTGTTGTTTGACTCAAGGTTTTATGTTTCCCTCTTATTACCTTGGGTTGTTCATCCATGTTGTGGATGGGCAGACTAGGTGACATGTAGTCAATCTTGATGAGAACGATGTTGAGCGACAACGGGCTGGAGGCTGGCATATTACTATCTACTATACATATTAGTTGTTCTTGCTGATGTATGTTACTTTGAGCGAACCTATAGTGATGCTTTTTGTGCAGACTTTGATGTAATCCAGTTGTTGTATGGATATTTTCATGGTGATATGAAAAGTTTAAGATTCTGTTCAATTATGATTCACTATTATCTCCTGTTGTATATGTTATATTATATTTTATCGCTGCCCTGTGTGTTATACGAAAGGTTCCGTGTGTGTTATTCTACCTTAATGATCGTCCATAGCTGTCTGGCACATCTTTCATCGCACTATTTCCTTTGTTATGTGAGGGAGTTATAGGCAGTCATCGCATTTGGTATCAGAGTTTTGGTTAATCGATTATATCCAAAGTTCGCGGGAGTAATAACGTATGAGAGACTTACTTGTATTTTTCTAATAAATTATTACTATATTATAATGTATAGTATAGTAGCGCTTGAACTCCATTGCAGTTTTTATCATGAGTGGACTAATCATTCTATTTTTAGATTTAGAATGAGTCGTCAATCTTTGAGACATACTGCTAAGGAAGAGCCTCTTCCTGGAGGTGAAGATGGTGGTTTACCTAACTACCTCGCTATGTTCGAGGCCATGATGACAATGATCATGAGGAGCGTACCCGCTCTAGAAGCAATTGGGGTAGATGTTGGTGTTCAGGTGCAAGTATCTAAGGTGGTTGATTTCGCTAAGCTATGTAAGGATTTCACTACTCTTGGTGGGATTCCGTTTTTGGGGATATAGTCGATTGTAGAGATTCAAGGGTGGCTTGCTACTTGTGTTCGGATATTCAGAGACTTGGGTATTGACGATGCGACCAAGAGGAAGCTTGCATCGAGGCTGCTACAGGGAAGAGCCATGGACTGTTGGAACTCTGTCACTCTAGAGACTCCTGAAGATGAGATCACTTGGGATCATCTCTGAGTCAAGTTCGAGACGAAGTTCATTTCTACCGCCCAAATGCCAATCTATTCAAAAAGTTTGTTGAGTTAAAGCAGAATGTCGACCAGTGTTGGAGTACGTTTCTGAGTTTGAAGCTTTATCCAAGTATGCTCGTTCATTTATTGAGACTCCATATCAGAAAAATGAGAAATTTGTCATGGGATTGGATGCATATCTTGGGAAGCAGTTAGTTGATCATTTGGATGACCCTTATAAGAAATTTTTTGAAAAAGCTTTAAGGAACAGAAGTCTGTTTCCCAAGGAAGAAGTTGTTGATGCAACCAACAAGCATCTGAAGCCACATCAGGGTGGTGATAAGAAGAAGAACAATGGAAAGAGGAAGCATTAATAGCAGAAAGGAAAAGATGGCTTGAAGAAGCACTGAAGCAATGTGATTTGCTACAATTGTCATTAGAAGGATCATTATTCCAAGGATTGTAAGAATCTGAAAGCTGAGAGGAAGTGCCATAATTGTGGTAAGTCTGGGCATTTCAAGAAGAAGTGTCCAGAACCGTTAAAGAGTAAGCATATAGTGTAGGCATATGTTTTGGAGGTTGCGCCAACTTCTTCAAGAGCTCCTATGGCGATGGAGAAAGGGAAGAGTGTTGTTGTTTAAGGTACAATTTCTATCGAGGATGTTTCAATTCGAGTGTTGTTTGATACTGGAGCATCGCATTCTTTCATTTTTAATGAGCTTGTGTGCTGGTCGGGTTTGGAACCCGAGATTATTGATAGACCCTTGATCGTGACCAATCCAGTAGGGGGTTCGTCCAGTCTTTGTACGCTTTGTCGTGGTCTAGTGTTATCGAGTCATGGTTGCTTTTTTGTGTGTAATTGTTTTATTTTGAACTTCGCTGGGTTTGGAATTATTTTGGGCATGGACTAGCTCAAGAGGTTTGTGGCTAAAGTGGATTGCAAGAAGCTCGAGGTGACAGTCGAGAATGTGGAAGAGTGAGTGGTTGTGATTCGATGTAAGCTAGAAGATGGGGTCTTCATAAGCTTTTTGTATTCACTTATGATTCCACGAGAAGGATTATCATCTGTACTAATCGCTAATGAGTTTGATGATGTCTTTGATGAGGTCAATGGTTTGTTTCCACATCGCGAGATTGATTTTTGTATTGATTTGGCCGATGGAGCTAGACCTATCGTTATGCCCCTTAGGCGGATGACGCCTAGAAAACAACGAGAGTTAAAGGTGCAAGTTAGTGGCTTTTGAGTAAAGGATTCATTTGGCGGGGCATGTTCGAATGGTGTGCACCAGTTGTGTTTGTAACCAAGACTGATGGATCTTTGAGATTGTGTGTGGATTATCGTGAGCTGAACAAAGAGACTAAGAAAAACAATTATCCATTACCGAGAATAGATGACTTGTTAGATCAGATTCACGAAGCCAAGGTGTTTTCCCAAATGGATTTGGCAATGAGATTTCACTAGTTGAGAGTGGCAAAGGATAGTATGCTGAAGACCGATTTTAGACACCATCCAGTTTCTTTGAATGGCTGGTGGTGCCATTTAGATTGACCAACACATCAATGTATTTCGTGGATATTATGAATAAAGTATTCAGAAATCAGTTGAACAAGTATCGATGGATTTTATTAATGGACTACCTAGGACTAGGGCAGGAAATGAAGGAATTTGGGTCATAGTGGAATGCTTGACCAAGAGTGCAAGATTTATTCCTGTCAGATCGAGTAGGACATCATCAAAGTTGGCTCAGCTATACATTAAATGTACAGTTCTATTCTGCGGTATCCCGAAGAGTATAGTGAGTGATTGGGATCTGCAACACCTCGTATTTTAACAACACTAAAAAGGATAAATAAAAAACAATAATTAATTTAATATTCATAATTAAGGGAAACGGACTGCGCCATTGCGTCCGTCTTGAAATTCTGGTCATGATAAACATTTGTATTGCATAAAACGGACACCGTATGAAGAAGTTATGAGGGTTTTAAGTTTGTATACGCGCAGAAGAAATATATATATATATACACATATGAGTCAGATATGAGTCAGAACCCTATCCAAAACCGTTCAAAATTGAATTTTTTTTTATTTAGGTGGCAGTTTTTCCGCTCTAGGGGGTCGAACCCCCTTAAGGGGTGTCGACACCGGGGTCCACCCCCTTAAGGGGTGTCGACACCAGGGTCGACCCACCTACAGTGGTGTTGACACCCCTAGAGCTGACGTGGCAGTCGGTTTCAGAGGGGCTGGCAGCTATAAATACATGGTCATTTCTGTTGTTTTCTTCATTGAGGATCCATAGGGGCCAAACTCTACCGATGTCTGAACTGAACTAGATCCATTAATCTCCTATAGCTATCAACTTAAGCAAATCAATTAGAGATTCAAGATCCATTCTTCTTCTATTTTCTAATCCAAACACTGTGAGTTCCTAGTTGCTTTTAGATTTAAATGTTTAAAAGTAAACCAGATATGACTATAGTTTGGATTTGTTCATGTGCCTATGTTATAATGGATCCATTGTAAATTGTGAACAATCGACATTCTAAATTAGTTATAACTTGGATCTAAATCTTTATCTTGTCGGATCTATTGTAACTTTTGTGGCATTCTATGATGTGGACCTTGACCTTATTTGTGTTAGATCTATTTTCAACCATTGGATTTGAATTATGTGGACATCTAAATTATTAATCAGATCTAGTTTATCACCTTGTGCCTATCATATTAGATCTAAGCCAGTTGGTCATCTAAATTGTTAATTTAGATCTTATTATGCTTATTATGACATCATAGTTATGTTAGAATTAATTAACTGCCACAAGTTCATCTGATTTATGCTTATATGTCCACCTTATCACCATGCTAGTTTATGTTTATGCCAAAAAAACCACCTTTGAGATATTCCCATCACTTTTCCCTTTTTATTGTTTATGACTAGGCTACTTTCTAGCCTAGATGCCGCCAAATATATGCGAATGCATTAGTTAAGGAACGGGGGAAAATGTTAGAATTGGCATAATTTAAATATTGTTTATATGAATTGGACATATAATTTAAATGGGGAAGAGGGGCATAATCACCTATAATACATAGGTAATTTTGGATAATTATGAAATGTTTAAGATTACAATTAAAAATTGTAATTGTAACACCCCGCCTCCGCTAGGGTCTCGCAAAGGAATGCACTAGCTTTAGAGGGGCATTATTGGTAAACATGCACAGAAATATCACAAGACAGAACATATATAAATAGCGGAAGTAAAATCAAACTTTCATAACATGAATAAATAAGGTCTAAAGCCTTTTACATCAGAGTACATCAAAACCTGTCTTGCAATAGTAAAGAAGCATAAAGACTTTTTAATAAATTATTCCCAAGTAAAACCGTAAAGTAGCCATAGCCAAGAAAAGTCCAAGCCATCCATGATGACCTTCAAGTAGAAGAAGTCCGAACTAAACAGCATTGTTTCCTCCCTGAAACCTGGGGGGGAAACGGAAGAAAAGAGGCGAAACAAAACGGGTCAGTCAAAAAGACTGAGTAAGTCCTATCTACTTCCAGTATAAAGACAGGTAAAGGTAACAGGACATGCATAAACTGAAAGTAAACATAAGGATAACTACAAGATAGATAAACCAGGGTAGCCGGTTGAACTACTGCGGCAAGGTAAACTAAGGTATCATGATAAACTACGGTGTTATGATAAGTCAAGGTATCACATCGTCAGATTTCTATCGAGTACATTATCCCAAGGTATCTACCCCGTCTAACATCCCACGGTATTTATTATGTATATTCTTCCTAGTTCTAACATGTATGTTTGCTCTGCACCTCTCGTACTAGTATCCCTACCCGCGTCATGTGTTAACCATGAATGTCCCGTGCTCAAAGTCGTGTAATGGTCCATGTTAACCTAATATCGCATATATAGGTTACTCAAATCATATGTTTCTTTCCATGTATATAAGTTCAGTCCTTTGTCGTACCTCGTACGGGCTTCCTCATGTCGTATTATCCTTGAATTCGTTTGGACTGTCACCCTTGTTCTAGCTAGGCTCTTCCATATGAATCATCGTTTGAACTACTAGGACTTACGCCACCTAGCACCACTAGGGATTACGCTTACCTATTGCACGCTTTCGTATTTCGGTTTGGGTTAAACCACCTAGGCCACTAGGGATTACGCTAACCCTCAACCGCGCCCTTTTTCCCACGCATTCATCGTGAATCGTTTTTCTATAACTGTATGCACATGTATCACATCGTGCCATCCGAGTCCTGTCACAGGGCAAACCAAGAAATACAGGACTCGGTCGGGAGCTTTAGATTTATTTGCCGATGCAGATACTAAGGTCTGCTTTTCTACACGTGGCTATGGTCCCACGAGACCCCTCCCTCAACTAGTGAAAGGCAACACAAGAGAAAATCTTGCATGAGAACTACACTCCGGCCAGCCCACATCCTACGGCCTACCTCACCCATAATTAGATAGCAAATCATGGTCTGTTGGGTGTTCCCTGCCTTTCCGTACGTACACGCTTGACTCAAAATGGTAGATGATCGACGAACTTGCTATCTCGGGCACCTTATGTATTTGTCGACTCACTGCTATCCACCCCAGTCTTTAGGTCGCTCGCATAGCAACCAAGGCATATTCTTGGTTCTTCTACCGCAGACCTCAACCTCTCGTGAGCCTAGTATAATGACCTGGCAGCTCACAGAGGGATCCCAAGAATATCCTCACGTTCCCCGAAGCCGCTGCTTCGTTACCCAGTTCGTTGGAGCCTTTATCTAAATCAGATAGCCTGCTCCTACACGCATACTTAAACGTTGACCTAACGTATCGGGTTACTGATCTATCTAAGAAATGGTCCAAATTTCCTTGACTAAGAATTATTACTTAGTTTCCCTTAACTAAGGTTTACCACTTAGCCTTATTTCCACAATCCTTGTTAACTATGGTTATTCACCTAATCCTCCGAATTAGGGTTTATCTAATGGGTTAAGTGTCATTTAAGTCCATAACTTAGCCCGCCTACAAACCATGTCAAAATTGGCTAAGTATCCAAGTCCAAGACCCAACCCTACAATCCATGTGTCAAGTTGGCTAAGCATATTAAGCAATCCATAACTTAACCTCGTCTAATTATCATTTTAGATTGGTTAATTATATAAATTAACTTGACCTTGTCTAATTACTGAGTCATATCGGTCAAGCGCATTCAAACGATTCGTGACTTAGCCTTATCATGTTTTCACGTTAGATTGGTTAAGTATAGGTTAACTTAACCACATCAAATTAACGAGTTAGATTGGTTAAGTATAGGTCACTTAACCTCATCAAATCATCGTGTTAAATTAGTTAAGTGTTTAACCTAACCCCATTAAATTACCAAGTTGGATTAATTAAGTCTAGGCTAACTTAACCCCATCGAATTACCGTGTTTAGGTTAGTTAAGTCTTAATTACTTAACCTCATCTAATTATCCAGTCTGATTAGTTAAGTGTAAATTACTTAACCCCATCTCCTAATCATCTTGCATGGTTAAGTGTCATTAAGGAAATCAAGCCCGGTCCCACTTAACCTACCCATTCGTGTCATATCGGTTAAGTGTTATTAGTCAAATTTACTTAACCTTATCATGTGGCATTAATTTAATTAATGCACTCTTAACCTCTCACATTAGACCATGTTGTGGTTACTAGTTAAGTCGGGCGGGTCCGGGTAGATTTACACCACATCCTAGTCTAACCTCGGGTCTTAAGCGCGACATGACCAACTTCTCACATTGGGTCCTATTGTTTGCAACTACTAGTTAGGCCGGTCGGTTCCGGGTAGTTTTACGTTGCAAACTCAACCCAACCTCGAGTTGACCACACTCATATTATCTAAGTTCATCATGTTTCCAAAACATGTTACAAGTTTTCAAGCATTTGGGTAGACCTAACTTAATAGGTAAATTCCCAAAGGGTAGACCTAACTTAATAGGTAAATTCCCAAGCTCATGTTTTTATGCATACTTACATGCCAACTTCCATGTTATCTTTCAAGTCATATTTTCAAGTATAAACACATGTCATATTCAAGTTAAGATTTTGCGACATGTTCATGTTTATCTAACTACCCAAAATCGTGTTTTCCCAACGCAAGCAAAGCGAGTCAACA
This sequence comes from Allium sativum, assembly GCA_030737875.1. NCBI lineage: Eukaryota > Viridiplantae > Streptophyta > Magnoliopsida > Asparagales > Amaryllidaceae > Allium > Allium sativum. The sequence continues at coordinate 97,491,781 of CM060925.1, read as the reverse complement.
TAGTAAGGATACTAGGTCACATATTGGTCTCAAAACATGCATGATGCCAAAAAGGGCTTGGCTTCAACATGCATAACATCATAAAGGGATTGGTCATAAACATGCATAGTGTCATAAGGAAATTTGGCCACAAACATGCATATTATCAAAAAGGATTTGGCCATAAACATGCACAACTTAAAAGAGGGGATTGGCCACGAGCATGCATAATCTCATAAAGGATTTGGCCACAAACTTGCATGTTACCCTAAGGGGTTTGGGTTCATAAACATGCATAAGCCCCAAAATCTTGTCTTAGCCAATGTTACACACATAAAGTGGTTCCTCAAGGTTCATGCTAGCATTTCATGCATAAAGATCCAAACTTGCAAGTTAAACTAGGTTATGCATAGCATGAGAGGCATGATTAAGTCACTCACATGGCCTAAAATCATAAACATGAACACAAGAGGCAAGGTAAGGTTCATATAGGTTTGCATAATCATGTTTAGCCTCATTTTATCCCATGTCAACATTAAAAATACCGTTTTGATCCAAAAGTAGCTAGAACTTACATAGTTAGGCCTAGGGAAAGGAGCATGAATCATCTTGGCTAAGAAAGGTGCCTCCTTTGTAGAAGAATCGTCATGGAACTCGCATAGAAATGTTGATTCGGCCTTGATTTGGTGTAGCAAGCTTGCACCTTTTGATTTGAACTTGATTTGAGTGCATAGGCTCTAGGGATTGAAGATGGAGGCCATGATCAAGATTGATTTTGGCAGCACTTTGTTGCTAGGTTTGATTTTTAGGGATTTAGGTTAGGTTTAGGGTCTTTTTATAGAGATTAGGGTAGTTTTAGGCCCTTAGATTAACCCTAGGATAGATTAGGACCATCAGATCTCGGAAGCTTCCAGAACCAGCCCAAGAACAAGAACAGGTGAGACAGGCAGGTGCGCCAGGCAGCTTGCCCCGGCCACCCCCTGTCGACAGGCAAGTCGACAGGGCTGTCGACTTGGTCTGGGCCCAAGTCAATAGGCCTGTCGACAGCCCTGTCGACATGGCCTAGGCGGGGAAACTTCCCGCCTAGCCCCAGATCTGATTTCCAAAACTGTTTCCGAAATCCAAATTCCCAGAAATCTTCTTTGGGCCTTTAACGGGTCATACGGACTCCGATTCTCGAAAACTCGGACTCTATTTCGCGTATTTTTCCGAGACGAACGCAATGGCATAGCCCATTTTACTTGATTTAGAATTTTAAAATTAAATTATGCCTTGATTCTCGTTTTAACATGTTATCGAAATATGAGTTGTTACATTCTCCCCACCTTTTAGGATTTCGTCCCCGAAATCTCAAAGTTAGGAAGAACATATCCTACCATCCATCATCCATCTACTCAAAACATCATCCACAAGCACCCATTGTCCTTAGATGATTTCTAATGCTGTATGAATATATGCAAAACGTGTGTGTACATGTTCCTTAGCTAATGCTAATGATCAGGCCTGAATAATCTTTCTAATGCAAAATATGTATAGTGCCATGAATCCAACATGTATGCAAATAGTCCTAGTCATATAGATACTATATGCGTGCACAATCATTCATTCATATGCAACAACCACATGATAATACATTCGATTTCATCCATAAACAAGTATAAATACTCGTGCATATGCAATATGAAATGTGACCGAGTCGAGCTAGTATCTAATGTGTATTCGCGCATCCACGAGCAACCACTTGCAACCACTGGCAACCATATCAATCATAACATGTTTCAAATACATGTTTACATCCATAGGGTTCTACCTAAGATTCCCTGAAACAGGGTCGAGAAGATAAACAAAACAAACTCCGTATGGGGTTTGTAACAGAAAATAGGACCGAGAGGGTGTCCACAAAAGATAGCCTACAAGTAAGCTCTACAGAAAACAGGGATCAAGGATACATTCCCAAAAAGAGATATCATGCGCGTATTTAGTCTTTGACCATCAAAGTCGTACTTCCTTGAGCTCAATTCCATTGTGCCTTGACCGTCTTTGCGATTTCGTAGCTTCTTATTTCCTGTTTCCATAACATGAGCTGGAACTCATTCCTTCGTCGCCTCTCGTTCCACTTGCACTTATCCTTTTTCTAAAATACTTGACGCAAACATGACTGCGTACTCATGATCTCATGCAAGCTTTCCAAAATTCACTAATGAATCTCGGACCTCGTACCACAAGGTATACCACATAGAAGAACTTTCTCTTAAAAGTAAACAGATGCCAACCAGGTTATCAAGCGCACTTACTAAGGTGATTTCTATAACCCATGCATAAGTGAAATAAACCATCCGTCTTATCGGCGAACACCACTCGATTGGGCTTCCAATTTCCCATAAAGGCATCAAGGGATTCTAAGTAACTAACCATGACCGAACCCAAAAGGTTACACGAGACTTCGAGGGTATTACCAAGGCTAGTCAAGAGTCTAACTACCCTCCTATCAAAACCAAGAGTGGCACCCCTTACTGGATAACCACTTCATCCCTAGAATCCATCCATAGCTTATAAACATAAGCATTATTTCCAAGCTCAATACTTGGCATATACATTCTCAAATCCAAACAAGTCATGAATAAATGGACCGATCTTCCAATAGGACTTGAGACAAAAACGGGATCCTCTATTATACTAATACTAAGGTGCAGAGACTCAACTATCGAAGCGGACTTAAAAAGATGCGGTGATCAAAACAAAGTCCCGACGGGATGATAGAGAAGAAAAACTAAACCTTTAACAAGATCGTTACCCTCCTTCTGAGGTACCCTAGAAATGAGAGCATACTATTGCCCTCCGAATGATCTTGTCCCTGTTTCATGATACTTAACTATCCGTCTCGTTTCACCATGCCAAAGGTACTCTCTCGTCATGGGTTTCATTGTTCGTCTTTCTCCCTCCTTTTAGGACTCAGCCATACCAACATGTTGCTTATCCCTGAGCTCGTATCTTTTATCCCTGTTCTTACTATCCTTTCATGCATAACTCTGCAACGGTCTCTCGAGAACCACCTCCATCGTACGGGAAACACTTACGCAACTAGAAAGACTAGTCGTAGTCAAAACCACTGTGACTACAGATGGAGGAAAGAAAGGAAAAGAGATTCAATCAAGGAAATAAGGATAATGCTAATGGCCCTTGGGGAATAGCCTTTTTCCTTTTTTAAAAGAAAATTTTTGTGAAAAATGCTTCTTTGTAAACGGTTTTTCAAATAATTTTCAGAAGGTCTTTAAAAACTTTTGCCCAGTCTGGTAACCTTCTGCTCTGATACCAAATGTAACACCCCGCCTCCGCTAGGGTCACTCGCAAAGGAATGCACTAGCTTTAGAGGGGCATTATTGGTAAACATGCACAGAAATATCACAAGACAAAACATATATAAATAGCGGAAGTAAAATCAAACTTTCATAACATGAATAAATAAGGTCTAAAGCCTTTTACATCAGAGTACATCAAAACCTGTCTTGCAATAGTAAAGAAGCATAAAGACTTTTTAATAAATTATTCCCCAAGTAAAACCGTAAAGTAGCCATAGCCAAGAAAAGTCCAAGCCATCCATGATGACCTTCAAGCAGAAGAAGTCCGAACTAAACAGCATTGTTTCCTCCCTGAAACCTGGGGGGGGGGGAAACGGAAGAAAAGAGGCGAAACAAAACGGGTCAGTCAAAAAGACTGAGTAAGTCCTATCTACTTCCAGTATAAAAACAAGTAAAGGTAACATGACATGCATAAACTGAAAGTAAACATAAGGATAACTACAAGATAGATAAACCAGGGTAGCCGGTTGAACTACTGCGGCAAGGTAAACTAAGGTATCATGATAAACTACGGTGTTATGATAAGTCAAGGTATCACATCGTCAGATTTCTATCGAGTACATTATCCCAAGGTATCTACCCCGTCTAACATCCCACGGTATTTATTATGTATATTCTTCCTAGTTCTAACATGTATGTTTGCTCTCCACCTCTCGTACTAGTATCCCTACCCGCGTCATGTGTTAACCATGAATGTCCCGTGCTCAAAGTCATGTAATGGTCCATGTTAACCTAATATCGCATATATAGGTTACTCAAATCATATGTTTCTTTCCATGTATATAAGTTCAGTCCTTTGCCGTACCTCGTACGGGCTTCCTCATGTCGTATTATCCTTGAATTCGTTTGGACTGTCACCCTTGTTCTAGCTAGGCTCTTCCATATGAATCATCGTTTGAACTACTAGGACTTACGCCACCTAGCACCACTAGGGATTACGCTTACCTATTGCACGCTTTCGTATTTCGGTTTGGGTTAAACCACCTAGGCCACTAGGGATTACGCTAACCCTCAACCGCGCCCTTTTTCCCACGCATTCATCGCGAATTATTTTTCTATAACTGTATGCACATGTATCACATCGTGCCATCCGAGTCCTGTCACAGGGCAAACCAAGAAATACAGGACTCGGTCGGGAGCTTTAGATTTATCTGCCGATGCAGATACTAAGGTCTGCTTTTCTACACGTGGCTATGGTCCCACGAGACCCCTCCCTCAACTAGTGAAAGGCAACACAAGAGAAAATCTTGCATGAGAACTACACTCCGGCCAGCCCACATCATACGGCCTACCTCACCCATAATTAGATAGCAAATCATGGTCTGTTGGGTGTTCCCTGCCTTTCCGTACGTACACGCTTGACTCAAAATGATAGATGATCGACGAACTTGCTATCTCGGGCACCTTATGTATTCGTCGACTCACTGCTATCCACCCCAGTCTTTAGGTCGCTCGCATAGCAACCAAGGCATATTCTTGGTTCTTCTACCGCAGACCTCAACCTCTCGTGAGCCTAGTATAATGACCTGGCAGCTCACAGAGGGATCCCAAGAATATCCTCACGTTCCCCGAAGTCGTTGCTTCGTTACCCAGTTCGTTGGAGCCTTTATCTAAATCAGATAGCCTGCTCCTACACGCATATTTAAACGTTGACCTAACGTATCGGGTTACTGATCTATCTAAGAAATGGTCCAAATTTCCTTGACTAAGAACTATTACTTAGTTTCCCTTAACTAAGGTTTACCACTTAGCCTTATTTCCACAATCCTTGTTAACTATGGTTATTCACCTAATCCTCCGAATTAGGGTTTATCTAATGGGTTAAGTGTCATTTAAGTCCATAACTTAGCCCGCCTACAAACCATGTCAAAATTGGCTAAGTATCCAAGTCCAAGACCCAACCCTACAATCCATGTGTCAAGTTGGCTAAGCATATTAAGCAATCCATAACTTAACCTCGTCTAATTATCATTTTAGATTGGTTAATTATATAAATTAACTTGACCTTGTCTAATTACTGAGTCATATCGGTCAAGCGCATTCAAACGATTCGTGACTTAGCCTTATCATGTTTTCACGTTAGATTGGTTAAGTATAGGTTAACTTAACCACATCAAATTAACGAGTTAGATTGGTTAAGTATAGGTCACTTAACCTCATCAAATCATCGTGTTAAATTAGTTAAGTGTTTAACCTAACCCCATTAAATTACCAAGTTGGATTAATTAAGTTTAGGCTAACTTAACCCCATCGAATTACCGTGTTTAGGTTAGTTAAGTCTTAATTACTTAACCTCATCTAATTACCCATTCTGATTAGTTAAGTGTAAATTAACCTAACCCCATCTCCACAACCTAGTCTAACCTCGGGTCTTAAGCGCGACATGACCAACTTCTCACATTGGGTCCTATTGTTTGCAACTACTAGTTAGGCCGGTCGGTTCCGGGTAGTTTTACGTTGCAAACTCAACCCAACCTCGAGTTGGCCACACTCATATTATCTAAGTTCATCATGTTTCCAAAACATGTTACAGGTTTTCAAGCATTTGGGTAGACCTAACTTAATAGGTAAATTCCCAAAGGGTAGACCTAACTTAATAGGTAAATTCCCAAGCTCATGTTTTTATGCATACTTACATGCCAACTTCCATGTTATCTTTCAAGTCATATTTTCAAATATAAACATATGTCATATTCAAGTTAAGATTTTGCGACATGTTCATGTTTATCTAACTACCCAAAATCGTGTTTTCCCAACGCAAGCAAAGCGAGTCAACATAGTAAGGATACTAGGTCACATATTGGTCTCAAAACATGCATGATGCCAAAAAGGGCTTGGCTTCCACATGCATAACATCATAAAGGGATTGGCCATAAACATGCATAGTGTCATAAGGAAATTTGGCCACAAACATGCATATTATCAAAAAGGATTTGGCCATAAACATGCACAACTTAAAAGAGGGGATTGGCCACGAGCATGCATAATCTCATAAAGGATTTGGCCACAAACTTGCATGTTACCCTAAGGGGTTTGGGTTCATAAACATGCATAAGCCCCAAAATCTTGTCTTAGCCAATGTTACACACATAAAGTGGTTCCTCAAGGTTCATGCTAGCATTTCATGCATAAAGATCCAAACTTGCAAGTTAAACTAGGTTATGCATAGCATGAGAGGCATGATTAAGTCACTCACATGGCCTAAAATCATAAACATGAACACAAGAGGCAAGGTAAGGTTCATATAGGTTCGCATAATCATGTTTAGCCTCATTTTATCCCATGTCAACATTAAAAATACCGTTTTGATCCAAAAGTAGCTAGAACTTACATAGTTAGGCCTAGGGAAAGGAGCATGAATCATCTTGGCTAAGAAAGGTGCCTCCTTTGTAGAAGAATCATCATGGAACTCGCATAGAAATGTTGATTCGGCTTTGATTTGGTGTAGCAAGCTTGCACCTTTTGATTTGAACTTGATTTGAGTGCATATGCTCTAGGGATTGGAGATGGAGGCCATGATCAAGATTGATTTTGGCAGCACTTAGTTGCTAGGTTTGATTTTTAGGGATTTAGGTTAGGTTTAGGGTCTTTTTATAGAGATTAGGGTAGTTTTAGGCCCTTATATTAACCCTAGGATAGATTAGGACCATCAGATCTCGGAAGCTTCCAGAACCAGCCCAAGAACAAGACCAGGTGAGACAGGCAGGTGCGCCAGGCAGCTTGCCCCGGCCACCCCCTGTCGACAGGCAAGTCGACAGGGCTGTCGACTTGGTCTGGGCCCAAGTCGACAGGCCTGTCGACAGCCCTGTCGACATGGCCTAGGCGGGGAAACTTCCCGCCTAGCCCCAGATCTGATTTCCAAAACTGTTTCCGAAATCCAAATTCCCAGAAATCTTCTTTGGGCCTTTAACGGGTCATACGGACTCCGATTCTCGAAAACTCGGACTCTATTTCGCGTATTTTTCCGAGACGAACGCAATGGCATAGCCCGTTTTACTTGATTTAGAATTTTAAAATTAAATTATGCCTTGATTCTCATTTTAACATGTTATCGAAATATGAGTTGTTACAGTAATTGCACTTATGACACGAGGTTAGGTTGCATTAGTGGTGGAAGTCTGCCCGGACCCGACCGGCATATCCAGCAGCCACTAATGTTGAACCTAATGTGAGAGGTCTAAGTGCGCAAATACGAGATGGGCTATGACACGAGGTTAGGCCCAACTTGTGGAAGAAGTCTGCCTGGACCCGATCGACATATCTAGCATCCACTAGTTGCAGGCTTAATGTGGGAGGTCTAGCCCATTATAAACCATAAATGGACATGGTAATGAATTGGACTACTTCACCTAATCTAATCCATAGGGATTGTATGATTATGAACTAAAGTTAGGGTTAAGTAAAATTTGTTGGACAATGGGTGGGTTAAGCAAATCTGAGGGGGTGGGTAATATTTACATATAGGCACACAAACTTAACCCGATAAGGTTATGTAATTAAAGATACCTAGTGGTAAGCATAACCGGTATAAAGATTGGGGTTATATAATTAAAGACACCTTTAGGGTAAATATAACCTGTGGAAAACCTTGTAGGGGATACAAGACAAAGGGTAGAGCTTGTATCATATTGTGTGGGACCTATTTCAGTCAGTAACCCGGAGTAAGTATTGAGTAGATAACTCCGAACTAGGTCGAAGAAGGGGCACGCTTACTGGACTGATTGTAAGAGATCTAAACATGGAGGATGGTGTTGGCGGCACAAACTAACCGGGCCATGTGCGTGCATGACCCAGGCCGAAGGGGATAAGACGACCGTGGCACGTGTAGATATGGGGCTGTGCATATCAGTGAGGGGTTGCCACTTTAGGACGTGATACATCCTGCTGTGGGGCCGGCACAGAGTATCTACGGGGTAGGGGGCTATCGATTAGGGTAGTAGTTAGGGTACATTTGGACGTATGCCTAAGTCTACCACCTTATAGTGAAAGGGATCATCTCATTCTGGTTATATTAGTAATAGTGCAGAGTAATCATTAGGGAAACGTACACACCTTATCCTGTCTACCTTGTCACACCTGCCATTTATGTAGTGATATCTCTTATCCACTTTATATGCATGTCATGCTACTTTTATTTATTTACTTGCTAAAAGTAGCTAGACTCACAGACTTTATGTCTGACCCTTTTTGTTTTCTCTTCTTTCTTTCGTTTCCCCCTAGGTTCTCAGGGCGGGAATACTCAGGCTTAGTCAGGACTCAACTATCATCTTGCTAGGAGCTTCTTTCGAAGTATGGCTCAAGTTCTTATCTCTACTATGGCTTAGCTCTTTTTCTTGGGGAATTATGTACTCTGATGGTACAAGACATAAGTTATATTATTGTAATGGTTTTTGTGACTGATGGTATTTTGGACCACGATGTTATGATTTATGTTTGAAATAAAAATTTAAATTTCTACTGCTTTATTTTGTGTCTGTTTACCTATAATGCTTCACGGAACTTAATGCATACGCTTAGTGAGTGAAATTAACGGATGTGGGGTGTCAAAAGATCCATTGTTCACAAGTGGATTTTGGAAGAGTTTGCAAGAGACTTTAGGAACCAAGCTATGTTTGAGTATGGCTTATCATCCTCAGACTGATGGTCAAACCGAGCAAGTGAATCGAGTATTTGAAGATCTTCTTAGAGCTTGTGTACTGGACTTCGGGGGATCGTGGCAAGACCATCTACATTTGGTTGAGTTTTTCTATAATAACAGTTACCAGTCGAGCAACGGGATGGTACCATATGAGGCGTTGTATGGTAGACTGTGTAATTCTCTGGCATGTTGGTTAGAAACTGGAGATAAGTTGATACTTGGGCCTGAGATGATAAGAGAAACATCGAATTGTATGAGATCGTTCAACAACAAATAAAGGCGACCCAAGATCGTCAAAAAAGTTATGCCGATAAATGTCGCAAGGATTTAGAGTTCGATGTTAGCGATATGGTTTTCGTTAAGATTTCACCTTTAAAGAGTGTTGCTCGGTTCAGAAGTAAAGGAAAGTTGGCTTTGAGATTCGTTAGACCACTTCCTATTGTCAAGTGAATACGAAATCTCGTGTATAGAATGGATTTACCTAAAAAGATGTCAAGTGTGCACAGTGTTTTTCATGTATCTTTTCTACGGAAGTATGTGCACGATTCAAATATAGTGGTATCTTTGGATTAGTATGAAGACTTAGAAGTCGAGCCCGTAGTTTCGAGATCTCGTAAGCTGCTTCGAGTTATGGGGAATGACACGAAACAGCTTAGGAGGAAGACAGTCAAGCTAGTCAAGGTATAGTGGGGGTGGGGATGATGACGATTGTATGTGGGAAATGGAAGACAGTATGAAGACGACCCATCTAGAACCCTTCGTTAGTATGACCCATTGATATCGTGTCAACCTTACACCATTGTAACTTATACTATTGTTAGAATTCCGCATGCTAGGTTAAGGCTATGAATGCATGGCTTGTTGGATGCTAGTTTGGATGGTAGACTGGATTCTCATGGATGATAGGCATGCAGAATACTTTTGGTTGCTTGTGTTCACTTGAGATTTCTGAGGCGAAATTCCTAAAGGGGGGAGAATGTAACGACCTACATTTTACATATCAGAGGATAGTAAAATATTTTTATTTAATTCTCCAAGGGTCGGATCATTCTCATATTTTGATATGTTGTTCATGAGGATGTGAGACATGTTTAGGATTTTTATCAATTTTGTCTGTGAAAATGTTTAGGGAATAACTTTTGAATGGAATTGAATCAAGAGCTGGGATTGATTTCATTGGGTCGGAAATGGTGTTTTCAATTACGTAGAGTGGTCGCATTAAGGATTTGGCTAAGTGGTTTGGGAGGAATCGCTGTTTTAGTGTTGCTAGTTTTCTAGACAGGCTAATTAGTCATTAGTGGACTGATTATTGAGGCCATTAAAGCTTGGGGCTGTGGGTAGGGGTAAAGTGAATAGTTTAGTCTCTTCATTTATCATTTGGTTGGTTACCTGTGATTCTCCAACTCAACCAAATACACCTCCACTTCATTTCAATTCATAGATTTGCAAACTAGGATTGAAGATAAACATCGAGGAAGGGTAGATCGCATCAACTGAGTTGATTCAGACGCCTTTATTCGTTATTCTTCGCTGTCTTTCGTTGTGCGGATTAGAGATTCATTGATTTGAAGCTATTTTGTGGATTTGGTGAGTGATAAGCATGTCTCACACGAATTCAATCAAGTATAAGAGTTTGTTTGATCTTAATTTCAGCTATTCAAGTTGAATTCACCTAGATCTAATAAATGTAAGTATATTTTGAATTCGGATCACACCATCGGATCTAATCTAGCAAGTTATAATGGTTTATTCATATGTTAACATTGAAATCACATGTTTATGCAAGTTAGATCAAATTATTGATTCGTTTGTTGTTTTATCATGATTTGGTGAATTTGGTATGATTATATAATGATTATTTGTTATGCTAATGTTTGTTTGATGATCGTTTATTGTGTTATTGATTGTTTAGTCGAAAATGGATGTTTTAGATAAATTGTATGCATAGATGTTCATCGTTAAAGTTTAGATTGGTTGGTCGGAGCAATCCTTGATGGACTGGTGTGCGATCCATAATGGACTGGGAGCAATCCATGATGGACTGGGGTGCTGTAACAACCCGTATTTTTGAATAACATGTTATAATATGAATCAAGGCAGAATTAAACTGTAAAATTTGAATCAAGGGAAACGGGCTGTGCCATTGCGTTCGTCTCGGAAAAATACGTGAAATAGAGTCCGAGTTTTCGAAAATCGGAGTCCGTATGACCAAGTTATGGCCCGTCAAAGTTTTTAGAAATTTCAAGTTCAAAAACAGTTCAAATTTGAATTTAGAATTCAAATTCAGCCAAAACAGACTGGGCGGGAAAACTCCCGCCCAGACAGGTCGACTGGGGGGTCGACACTAGGGTCGACCTCCCCCCCAACCAGGTCGACACTAGAGTCGACCTGGGGGTCGACCTCCCTGGTCGGCCAGGTCGGCCTGGTGCACTTAATTGTGCTGTTTGGACCTGTTTTGGAGGCTTGTGACGTGATTTGATGGCTCGGATTGAGTCTAGGGTTAATCCTATGGCTAATACTATCCTAATCTTCTATAAAAAGACCCCTAAGCCTAGCCTAAATCATCATTATTCAACTCTACAACTAAACTATGCCAAATTTGTTCCCTTCATGGCCTCCACTCTCATGCTAAAATTCCTAAGTTTATTTATATGAGAGGTTTTGAGTTCATACAAGTGTTTTCAAACTTGTATGAGTGTTCTTAGTTTGCATTCAAGTCAAGTTGCAACATTTCTATTACAAAGCAAGGGTTTTTATTGATTTGGCTCAACGGTTTTTCATTTGGAGCTTTCATATTTGGGTCTTTTTGGTGATTGCATAAGGGCTTCGTCTCAATCTTTATAATAAATATTCATTTGTGTCTTCATAGCATTGTAAGCCCTTTTCTACTTTCTTTTTGAACTATAAAGTTAGATGAATGATGCAAGTTTGGGGTTGATCATTATGATATGCAAGTTTGGTTGATCATTATGATATGCAAGTTTGGTTGATCATTATGTTATGCAAGTTGGTTTAATCATTATGTATGACACATGTTGCTATGTTATGCAAGTTTGGGTTGATCATTATACACATGTTATCATGTTATGCAAGTTAAACTTGAGTTTGTGAGCTTAAAGCTTCAAGCTTTATATTAAAGGTTGCATTTTGGCAACATGGAAGTTATCATATCCCTTATGATAACTTGCATGTGAGGCTAAATGCGAACTTCTAGCAACTTCTACATGTCATTTATCACCATGTATCACTTATATGCTAGTTTTATCCACTGCTTTACTACTCTGTTTTACTTATATGTTCTGTCTTGTGATATCCGCATGCATGTTTACCTTGTTTAACGCCCCTCCAAAGCTAGTGTGCTTGCAAGAGTTACCCTGGCGGAGGTGGGGTGTTACATTTGGCATCAGAGCCAATACCCAGCCGGAATTGTGGCTTCTATGTGGACCACAACGCCTGGGTGAGGTGTTTGTGAGCCAACGGGGACGTTGGGCTCTGTAGGAGGGGAGAATGTAACACCCCTAAGTCCCACACCGTGGAAGCCTGTGTCAAGTGGGTACTTATATAGTAGAGCCCATCTCTTACTAACGCCGAGGCCTTTTGAGGAACAAAACCCCACACCTATACGGTAGCTAAGTTGGGGACAATATCTTGCGCGAACGGAGGTGCGGGCTGTTACATTTGGTATCAGAGCCTAAGGTTTACAAGATTTGAGCAAAAGTGTTTTTGAAACTTACCTTTTTAAAAACTATTTTCAAAACCAATTAAGTATTTTCCAAGAAAAGTCTAGTTATTTTAAAAAGGCTATTCCCCAAAAGCCATAGCACTATCCTTCGTTTCTTCGTTCTGAATCTATCTTTTTCTTTTTTCAGTATGGCCGATCATAACCTTCCCGAGGGGGTGACCATTCCCGGATGGTTCCGAAGGTACTTGGAAGCTAGGGCCAACGATGTGGGCCTAGCAAATACCCCTAATATAACTGAGGTTCATCCTCCTCCTCCTCCTCCTCCTCCTCCTCAGAATCTGCAAGCAGATTTCGCTAAGATTTGCAAAGACTTTAAGGCGATGGGTGGCAAGAACTTTATTGGGACGGAGACTTTTGTGGAGGCAAGAAATTGGTTGAAAGAAACTGAAGATCTCTTCGCCATCTTTGATGTGCAAGATCATAGAAAGGTTTTATTGGCAGCATGGTTATTAAAAGAAGAAGCTGCTTATTGGTGGGAGGTCACCAATGCTACGAGGCCTATAGAGACTTGGGCCGACTTTAGGACAAGATTTGGGCTTAAGTTTCTATCATCAACTGAGGCGAATCTGCAATTGGAGAAGTTTATATCTTTAAAGCAAGGGGACATGACAGTGAGGGAGTATGTGAATGAGTTTAACAAGCTCGCCCGATTCAGTTTGGACATGGTTAATACCCCCCAGAAGAAGGCTTTGCACTTTGCACGAGGGTTGAACGAGCCATTACAAGGTTTAGCCCTATCTCATATACCCATGGGGGCCACTTTTGAAGGCCTAGTGGACATGGCATTGCTTCAAGGAGACGATAAGAATGGCAAGAAAGAAGTCAAGCCTAATGAGACTCAAGCCAAGAAGACAGACTCCAAGTGGGGAGGAAATCAGAGCAATCAGAACAATAAGAACAACAAGAACAACAAGGGCAACAAGGCCAAGGCAAAGGACCCAAGAAAATGCAACTACTGTGGGATTGTTGGGCACATAGCTAAAGACTGTAGAAAGAAGAAGAGGAAGATGGGCGAATGCTTTCATTGTGGAGAGACCGGACATTTTAGCAAGGATTGCCCCAAGAAGAAAGGGCAGAATTAGCGTGCAGGACCTTCTGGAGGGCAAGTGCATGCTCTCAACACTGCTCCAGCTCAGGACCGAGGTAGTATTTCTGTAGAGAGTCTTGTTTATATTTCTGATTACCCTATTCGCACCTTATTTGATTCTGGCGCATCGCATAGTTTTATCTCTTCTGACAATGTTGAAAGTTTGCACCTAAGTACTAGTCTAGTTGAGGATCCCGTTTGTGTTTCAAATCCAATTGGGGGTTCCGCCCATCTATCTATGATTTGTGTGGATTTGAAGATTTCTATCTTGACTGTAGAATTCACGTGTAATGCTTATGTTCTCGGGTTCACGGGATATGGGTTGATCTTGGGCATGGATTGGTTGTCCAGTTATGGAGACATCCTCGATTGTGAGCATAGGGTGGTGAGGCTCATGACTCGCCTCGATAATACCCTAGAAATTTCTTGTAACCCTAGAGGTCCCGTCATGTTATGTTATCTTGAATCTCTTGACTCGTCCATCGATGACCTGCAATCTGTAAGGGTGGTCCGAGACTATCCTGATGTCTTTGAAGAAGTTAAGGGGTTACCCCCTAAACGAGAGATAGATTTCCGCATTTATCTAGTCGATAATGCCAAGCCAGCATCATTGCCCATTAGGCACATAGCCCCACGAGAAAGAAGAGAGCTCAGTAAGCAAATCAAGGAGCTTCTTGAGAAGAATTTTATTAGACGAAGCATTTCTGAATGGGGTGCTCCGGTGGTATTTGCTACTAAGGCGGATGGTTCGCTTCGTCTATGTGTTGATTATCGAGAGTTGAACAAGCTGACAAAGAAGAATAGGCACCCTTTACCGAGGATTGATGATCTCTTTGATCAGCTGGTTGGTGCTTCTGTTTTCTCTCAGCTCGATCTAGCCACCGGATTCCATCAGCTTAGAGTAGCTGAGGATAGCATTGATAAAACTGCGTTTAGGACTCCAGATGGATTCTTTGAATGGCTTGTCAAGCCATTTGGATTGACTAATGCACCCGCCTACATCGTAGACTTGATGAGTAGGGTGCTCAGGGAGTTCCTCAACAAGTTTGTTGTTGTCTTCGTGGATGATATTCTGATCTTCTCAAAGGATGAGGAAGAGCATGCTAGGCATCTCAAGGAAGTGATGGATACGCTTAGAGCGCATCAGTTGAAAGCCAAGTTCTCCAAATGTCATTTCTGGAGAAGGGAAGTTCGGTTTCTTGGACATATAGTTTCTAAGCAAGGCATAGCGGTGGATCCCGCGAAAGTGGTTGTGGTTCAAGACTGGAAGACTCCTAGGAATGCAACCGAAATAAGAAGCTTTCTCGGTCTGGCGGGCTACTATAGGAAGTTCATCAGGGACTTCGCTAAGATTTCGGCCCCTCTTACTAAGTTGAAGAAGAAGAACTTAGTCTTTTCATGGGACTTGGAGTGTGAGCTTGCTTTTCAAAAGCTCAAAAGAGCCCTTACCTCAGCACCAGTTCTGGCATTACCCGATAGCGGTAAGATATTTACTGTGTACACAGATGCATGTGGCACGGGGTTAGGTGCTGTTCTGATGCAAGAGGGAAGAGTGATATGTTATGGGGGTAGGCAACTTAAAGTTCATGAGAAGAACTATCCCACTCATGATTTGGATTTAGCGGCGATCGTCTTTGCACTCAAATCCTGGTGCCATTATCTTCTAGGCGAAAGGTTTGAGTTGTATACTGATCACAAGTCACTCAAGTACCTCTTCTCGCAAAAAGATCTGAATCTAAGGCAGCAAAGGTGGATGGAATTATTGGCATCTTATGACTTCGAGATAGCTTATACCCCTGGCAAGGGTAATGTTGTGGCGGATGCACTAAGCAGAAGGAGGTTAACTTTGAGCCCCTTGTTCATTGAGATGAAGAACTTAGAATTCTTGGCAACCTTTGATTTCACGACGGCTGTTGGGTCGATGACGGGTTCATTAGCATCCCTTGAGCTTAGACCCACACTTCTTGATCAAGTTGGGGCTTCACAGAAGGAAGATCCACAAATAGTCGAGGTCATGGATAAGTTGATTCGTGGTGAGACGTCTAGTCACCTGGCCAGATATGCTATAGATAACAAGGGGTGGCTAAGGCGTGATGGGAGATTATGTGTTCCTCGAGTGGGAGATTTAGTCCATAGAGTTCTTGAAGAAGCGCATCACTCGAAGATGACTATACATCCTGGAGGGGACAAGATGTATAGGGATATGAAGCGCATTTTCTTTTGGGATGGAATGAAGAAGGATGTGGCAGAGTATGTTTCAAAGTGCATGGTGTGCCAACAAGTGAAAGCCGAGTCAAAGAAACCAGGTGGGCTATTACATCCATTGGAGGTCCCGCAATGGAAGTGGGAGAGTATTTCTATGGATTTTGTGGATGGATTGCCAAGGTCAAGGAGAGGGAACACGAGCATATGGGTCATAGTTGACAGACTTACGAAGAGTGCTCACTTCATCCCAGTAAAGAGCAAGAGGACCGCACCATGGCTAGCATCTATTTATCTTCGAGAGATAGTGCGGTTGCATGGAGTTCCTTCTATCATAGTTAGCGATCGTGACCCAATCTTCACTAGCCAGTTCTGGAATAGTTTGCAAGAAGCAATGGGTACGCGATTAAATTTGAGTACAGCCTATCACCCCCAGACGGATGGCCAAACCGTAAGGGTGAATAGAGTGCTAGAAGATCTTTTGAGGCTTTGTGTTCTCGACTTTGGTGGTACTTGGGAAGACCACCTTCCTCTTGTAGAGTTCGCTTATAATAATAGCTATCAAGCCAGCATAGGGATGGCACCATTTGAAGCTTTGTATGGGAGGTCGTGTAGGTCACCATCTTGTTGGTGGGAGACAACAGATAGGCTTATACTTGGGCCCGATATGATACGGGACACATCCAAGAAAGTTGAATTGGTGAGAGGCCCAAGATAAACAGAAATCCTATGCTGACAAGCGAAGGGTAGATTTGGAATTCGAAGTGGGAGACATGGTTTTCGTGAAGGTTTCTCCTTTGCGTAATGTGGTACGTTTTGGAGCAGTTGGGAAGCTGGCACCAAGGTTCGTAGGACCCTTCCCTATCATAGAGAGAATTGGAAAGATGGCCTATAAGGTGGAATTGCCCGAGAAGCTAGCCGGAGTTAATAATGTCTTTCATGTCTCGCATCTCCGAAAGTGCCTACATGAGTCCGCTGAGGTGGTTGAACCAAGCATTCTTGAAGACGTGGAGGTAGAGAAAGAGGCAACCTTGAGAAGGGCTCCGATTCGTATCTTGGGAACGGAGATCAAGAAGCTAAGGAATCGAGAAGTCAAATTGGTGAAAGTTCAGTGGAGTGAAGCCGATAAAGACGCAACTTGGGAAACCGAGGAAAAGATGCGTGGGCTTTATCCATTTCTTTTTGAGGGTACATTCTCGACCACTTTCCTAATTAGCATATCTTTCTTTTTGCTATCCATTTTTATCCATGTTTATCTAGTTTATCTTGTTTCGTAAATCTTGTCATGAGAACCTTAGGTAGGAAACCCTTTGGATGAAACATGTGTTTGAAACATGTTATGCTTGATGTTTGCAAGTGGCTGCAAGTGTTTGCAAGTGGATACTCGTGGATGCATGATACACATTAGGCACTAAGATCGGCTCACACACTTTCATATTGCATATGCATGAGTGCTTATACTTATTCATGGATGAAACTTGTTATGCTATCACGTGGATGTTGCATATGGATGAATGTTATGTGCACTCATGTAGAGAATATAAATTATGTTAGGAATTTGCATACATATGGACTCATTTCACTAACATGTTTTACATTAAGGGGGTTTACTGAATCAGTAACCTCCTGATTTTCGCATTAGATAAGTACATATACACACACCTTTGCATATGATCATACAGCATTTAGAATCCTTTAAGGACAATGACTGCACGTGGATGATGTTTTGAGTAGATGGATGATGGATGGTAGGATACGTTCTCCCTAACTTGGAGATTTCGGGGACGAAATCCTTTAAGGAGGGGAGAATGTAACAACCCGTATTTTTGAATAACATGTTATAATATGAATCAAGGCAGAATTAAACTGTAAAATCTGAATCAAGGGAAACGGGCTGTGCCATTGCGTTCATCTCGGAAAAATACGCGAAATAGAGTCCGAGTTTTCGAAAATCGGAGTCCGTATGACCAAGTATGGCCCGTCAAAGTTTTCAGAAATTTCAAGTTAAAAAACAGTTCAAATTTGAATTTAGAATTCAAATTCAGCCAAAACAGACTGGGCGGGAAAACTCCCGCCCAGACAGGTCGACTGGGGGGTCGACACTAGGGTCGACCTCCCCCCCAACCAGGTCGACACTAGAGTCGACCTAGGGGTCGACCTGGGGGTCGACCTTCCTGGTCGGCCAGGTTGGCCTGGTGCACTTAATTGTGCTGTTTGGACCTGTTTTGGAGGCTTGTGACGTGATTTGATGGCTCAGATTGAATCTAGGGTTAATCCTATGGCTAATACTATCCTAATCTTCTATAAAAAGACCCCTAAGCCTAACCTAAATCATCATTATTCAACTCTACAACTAAACTATGCCAAATTTGTTCCTCTCATGGCCTCCACTCTCATGCTAAAATTCCTAAGTTTATTTATATGAGAGGTTTTGAGTTCATACAAGTGTTTTCAAACTTGTATGAGTGTTCTTAGTTTGCATTCAAGTCAAGTTGCAACATTTCTATTACAAAGCAAGGGTTTTTATTGATTTGGCTCAAGGGTTTTTCATTTGGAGCTTTCATATTTGGGTCTTTTTGGTGATTGCATAAGGGCTTCGTCTCAATCTTTATAATAAATATTCATTTGTGTCTTCATAGCATTGTAAGCCCTTTTCTACTTTCTTTTTGAACTATAAAGTTAGATGAATGATGCAAGTTTGGGGTTGATCATTATGATATGCAAGTTTGATTGATCATTATGATATGCAAGTTTGGTTGATCATTATGATGTGCAAGTTTGGTTGATCATTATGTATGACACATGTTGCTATGTTATGCAAGTTTGGGTTGATCATTATACACATGTTATCATGTTATGCAAGTTAAACTTGAGTTTGTGAGCTTAAAGCTTCAAGCTTTATATTAAAGGTTGCATTTTGGCACCATGGAAGTTATCATATCCCTTATGATAACTTGCATGTGAGGCTAAATGCGAACTTCTAGCAACTTCTACATGTCATTTATCACCATGTATCACTTATATGCTAGTTTTATCCGCTGCTTTACTACTCTGTTTTACTTATATGTTCTGTCTTGTGATATCCGCATGCATGTTTACCTTGTTTAACGCCCCTCCAAAGCTAGTGTGCTTGCAAGAGTTACCCTGGTGGAGGTGGGGTGTTACATTGGGCTCTGTAGGAGGGGAGAATGTAACACCCCTAAGTCCCACACCGTGGAAGCCTGTGTGAAGTGGGTACTTATATAGTAGAGCCCATCTCTTACTAACGCCGAGGCCTTTTGAGGAACAAAACCCCACACCTATACGGTAGCTAAGTTGGGGACAATATCTTGCGCGAACAGAGGTGCGGGCTGTTACAGGTGCGATCCATGATGGACTGGTGGTGCGATCCATGATGGACTGGGGTGCGATCCATGATGGACTGGGGTGCGATCCATGGACCGGTCATGTACACTCCATCATAAAATTTTGTCAGAATGAGCTGATTTTTGGTGAGATCGATGGGCATGGTTTATGAAGTTTATCTATGAAGTTTAGTAGATGTTGGACATAACATGATGAAGCTACAACTCGACGAATGTTGTGGCTTTGATGTTGAATTCAGATGGAATGTACGAAGCAAGATTAAGTGTTCGTTGATCGTGTGATGGTGCAACGAAGTTGTGAAGACGACTCAAGATGATTTGAGCTCGTGGATAATTGTTGCTCGAGACGGCGTTTGAGCTTATGACTGTATTCATCGATGATGGTGACTAGAATTGAAGTGCCAAGGGGATCGTCGTTAGTCGGAAGTTCTAGCGGACTCAAAAGCAGGGGTATAACGGGGATGCCCAAAAGATAGATGATTAGGCGAGTACTCTGGGCAGTCACAATGGGCCTAGCTACGAGTCACGCTGGCGTATGTAGTTTTACTAGAAGTAGGGTTACCATTAGCCCTTAACAGATGACACGACATGCCAGTCATGCGATTAACGATGGATTCAAGGCAAAGAAGATGGTGATAGCCAGAGTCATGCATGTTATTGTTTGCTTGTATGGATTAATCGACGTCAAAGGAGATATTTCTTGGGTGTTTGTCTGATGTTTGTTTAGGCCTTCGGGGCTTGTGCTTGGGATGTGTTAAACTTGATTAGAGTGGTCCGTGCTTGATAATTGGTTGCTATGAATGTATTGTTTTTTTCTTCTCTAATTCTCTAGGAAGACTATCACCGTAGGTTGTGGAAGAGAAGTGGGTTTGAGGAAATCTTCTCTGTTAATGTGTTGGCGGATCATATGATTGGACCGCCTACTTTCCATATACTTTATTGTTGATGTTGATAGTTGTTTTATCGCTCATTAAGATTGTTGTCTGACTCAAGATTTTATGTTTTCCTCTTATTACCTTTGGCTGTTCATCCATATTATGGATGAGCAGACTAAGTGACAGGTCGTAGATCTTGATGAGGATGATGCTGAGCGAGGACGAGCTAAAGGCTGACGTACTACTATCTACTATACATATTAGTTGTTTCCGCTAATGTATGTTACTCTGAGTGAACCTATAGTGAGGATTTTTGTATAGCCTTTGATGTATTCCAATTATTGTATTGATATTTTCATGGTGGTATGAAAAATTTAAGATTCTGTTCAAGTATGCTTCACTATTGTCTCCTGTTGTATATGTTATATTATATTTTATCCCTGCGCTGCGAGTTATACGACAGGTTCCGTGTGCGTTATTCTACCTTGATGATCGTCCATAACTGTCTGACACATCTTTCAGCGGACTATTTCTTTTGTTAAGTGTGGGAATTATGGGCGGTCGTCACAACAATCTAAGCACTCTATTTTTGTTAACAACTTGCATTCATGAACAAAATACATGGAAATCGACTTCTATTTCATTCGTGAATAAGTGAAAGTGGAAAGTTCGTTGAAAATCACATACCTTGTTCTTACTAGAGGGAAAATGTTCTCACAAAGATCATATTAAGGAAGAATTTTCATCGATTAAAGAAAGAGCTAAGAATTAAAGGGAGCAACCGAGGAACAAAAGAGTTCGAAGAAAAACCCTTGATCCATTCGAGAGGGAGTATTGGAGTTAATGAAGCGAAGAAAGTTGTCTTCCAAAGGCAACTAGGATATCAACATCATTGAGCCAATTTTTTTAATATAATCTCGGAAAAACGAACAAATCAGTAAACTACTAGAGAAAATTAAGTTGTGTTTGTCCCCTTTCAAATTATGACATTCATAACCTTCGAGTTCTATGATTTTTTGTAAGAAATGCGTGCAGGTAGTGCTCGAACCTAGGTCTATTTATCGGATCTAAACACTCGTCTCCATTGTGTCATACTTGGGGACGCTGAGCCAAATACATTGTATTGAAATAGTATAATGTTATGGTCTTTTTGGTAATTTATATAGCAAAGGTGTCGAACTGAAAGCCTAATCGTCTCCGTTGTATTGAAATAGCGAAAGTTTATTTGGGGTTCGCTTCCTTCTCATCTTCAATCGGAACCCTCTTCTCATCCGCTCTCTCAGTCAGTTGCATCTACTCTCGCACGCATTCGGGCTTCAGTCAAAAGCCCTAACTTTCAGGTACTTCGATTTTTTTTTCTTTTTCTTTTTGGGTTTTTTTTCTTCATTTCGTTCTAGCTTTTCTTTGTTATTACTGCCTTTCTTATGTATGTAATAGCTTCAGCTTTTCTTTTATTTAGCAAGCTTGGGTCGTACGTGCCCTTATTTCTTTCAAAATGTTTTGGGTTTGACAACTTAATTTGTGTAAACGAGGGAATCAGATTGAAGGACATTAGACGTTTCTTCACCCGCATATAAATTTGAACAGAGGCATCTTAATTTCAAAGGCCGAAAGATGAAGTACTAATTTTTTAGATCTCTGTGTATTATACGCTAGATTAAGGGAGAAGCATAATTTTTTTGGTGTATATATGTGGTACATTCAAAAAACAAAAGCCCTGGGTTGACATTGCTTAAAGTGAACTGTTTCGTGCAATAAATTTATCTGCTTGTCAAGACTACAGAACTATTGCTGATTTGGAATGATGAGATTTTGATGCAGGAATTGTAGTAGCAAAAATGTGACTGTGCGGTCTTTATCACGTGAAATGAGTTTAATCCATTTATTAAACAGCAATAATCCTTATTGAAAAGATTTTGCTTTTAACAACAATAATCTTATGCAATATGCTTTTAACTTACATGTCTCAATTTGATGTCGCTGCTTGGTTCCTAAATATGTTATTTATGCATTCAAATAGAATTGCTTAACACACATTTCGAGATTTTGATTAAATCTTACAGTTTGTCATTTCCAAATGAAATATGGTGGTATTGCTATTTATAATTTCTCCATATCTATGGTAGTTGGGGACACTTCACTCCTGTATTTGTTATTTAACATCAGTTATCAGTTAAAAATTAGTTTCTTGTTTTTTCTTTTTGATTTTGTTGTTTACTAATAATCGGCTGGTATTTTTTAATCGGTGTTTTTAAATGTACTTACCCAATTTTAGTTAGCAATTTGGAACTAGATAAGAATCTGTTTAACTTGGTTGATTTTTAGCCAAGGGGATTTATCAAAGCTGAAGAGACGTATACAAATTTGGTATCAAAGTAACAGGCATCAGTGCATTTTAACTGAAATTGGTTCAAGTCTGTTCACCTTAGAAAATCCATTTTAGTTAAATGATATACATGAATCAAATGGCTAAACTGAAAATAGACTGAATTCAGCGAACCAATAATTAATTAATTATATAAACAATAACAACTTACCTATACTAGTTCTCATTTGTTCACATCTTGTACTTGAAAAATAAGACTGAGATATCTATAAGAGTATGGGTTGCTCAATTATCAAACAAATTCTACCTTGTCACATTGCCTTTTTTGCACCATTTGTAGATATCAACATTTTACGAAATAACTCGCGTTTGAACAAGCTACTGAGAAAATAGTAATCGTTTAAATCAATATTGGATATATAATCTATACAAGAACAAAGCAATTATGAACAACCGAAGCTATCATATATAATCAATAAATATAAATGTATAGATTTAGACTAGCTAGTATTCAAAAATTTACTGGTTTGGGTTAGCAAATCCTTTAAGCTGAAATGCGCCATGGATTGTAGATATTTGATCCATAAATTCACAATGTTCCTTTATATATCTAAAACGAGAAATTCCAGCACTATTCTTTTTTATGATTGAAAATAAAATATGTTTTGCTTAAACTTTAGTAGGGGGTTCAAATCACTGAAGATAAGTCAACTTAGTTGGTGCATTTTAGCTTTACCTTTAGCCTGTGCATGCAGATGGGTCATTACACATTTAATCCAGAATTTCAAAACATTGACCATTTCTATACACACTTAAACATTCTACTTTATTCTACTCAGTCACATTAAACGTGTTATTTCTCATTTTACTGCCATGCATGAGAAACGCAATCTCAAACTTGTGCTATCTAGACAAGTATAAAGACTTGCACATAAACCGAGTTGTTGGAAACCATATTAGCTGCAAATGAAATTTATATAAGGTTTTGTAGCAGACCACTGTTCTAGAACTTCTGAGGCAAATTACAAAATAATGGACTAAAAAAGTCCTTCAATTTATTCCCACGTTATCAGAGCCACTGCATCCACCTCCTTCCAAAACCGAGTTTTCAAATCGGGGCCTTTTGGTTTACTTCGTTGTTCACTTTTCTGCACGTCAAAGACGCAACGTAGTGAAGCTTCCTTTCAATCAAAGCACAATCTGGGTGAGAAGGGTTTTGCTACCAACTTCAGGGCTCAAGCAAATAGTAATGGAGAACAAACCTATAAATTTTAAAACCGTGGTTTCAAAAGAATTCACAGGCCACAGAAAAAAGGTTCATTCTGTGGCATGGAATTGTACTGGAACTAAGCTTGCATCGTGATCCGTTGACCATACAGCTCGTATTTGGAACATCGATCCAACTGGCCATGGAAAAGCAAAAGATATTGAATTGAAAGGACATACAGATAGCGTTGATCAGTTATGTTGGGATCCAAAGCATAATGATGTTGTTGCAACACTACAAGAAGCAGATGAAATAGCGACGGCAATTAACCGACGCTAGCTGTTGCTAGCCGTCGCTAGCCGTCGCTATTTGCCGTCGCTATAATTCTCGTCGCCAGCAGTAGTAGCAACGGCGAGAGCGACGGCTTCGTCGCTTACTTACCAACGGCTAGCGTCGGCTAGTGGACACGTGTCATCTGACGTGTCTAGTAGTTAGGTTGACCGGGAAGCCGTCGCTATACGTTGCAAAATAGCCGTTGTAAGCCGTCGCTACCCGTCGCTCAATATTGACCAATAGGCCGTCGCTAGCCGTCGCTATTTCTGAAACCAGAAAACTGCAGTACACAACAATTCCTTTCCTACAATCCAATCCACAACCATTCAATCCAAAAACCAATATCACACCACTATTATCTCACTATTTCATCGATACTCATCAACAACCAAACCATCATAACCATACAATCATCAAATACATAAAAAAAGAAAAAAAAACCATCATCACATAAAACCGTTCAAACATATCATATTAGTCATGCACATGTCCAAACACTTCATACCTCCGTCCGCAAACCGTCATACACATGTCCAAACACATCATATAACATCGTACGTGCATTTAACATAAAAAAAACCAAGTATATGAACATACCAGAGTCAAGTCAACATAAGCACCTACACTACGAACTAATTCCCGCCTCCCTGATCCTCGTTCTCGTCTTCTTCCGATTCCTCGTTTACGTCTTCCTCTCGATATACAGCGGAATCATCTCCCTCTACTCCCTCTCCCGGCATAAATCCATGCTCCTGAAAGTAAATCGCGATGCGCTCGTCGATTTCCTGTTGCATCTGGCCTTTTCGCCAGTCCATCAACTCGTTCATCTGCTCTTGCATCCGCGCTATAGTCGCCTCCTCTATCGACCGCTTATAAGCACGCTGAACGGCCTGTAAAATAAATAATTTCACATTAAAGTTATATAAACAAATTTTTACTACTTAGTGTTAAACTTTTTCCATTAACTCGTATTCTTGTTTTACATATTTATAAATCATCGTGATTGTAGTAATTTACGTCTAAAAAAAGACTTACCTCCTGATTGCCAAAACCGTATCGCCTTCCTCGAGTAGGCGGATCAGTGATAGAATGCCATATGGCATCAGAATCTGCAACTGTAAGCTCCTTTCCACTAGCCTCCATCGCTTTGGCAGCCTCTTCCTCATACTCCCCCTGCAATAGCAATATAATTTTAAGAAAAGTGTTATAAATTTTACTTATGAACTGTGATATGAACGAGTATGTAACATGTTAATTTATACGGATAAACAAATTTACCATTATACGTGCACTCTTCGGGTCCGACCACTTATACGTCACATTTCCTTCTTCATCGGTGTGCTCCACCGCATGTGTGTGTCTAAATACGTCTGCCAACGAAGGCTCTCGTCCGTGCTTTTTAAACTGAAATTATTAAAGATAAGACATGATTATAGACGCTAAATTTTTATCTGAACATATACTGCAAATATTTAAAATTTATACCAAATCCCTTCTGTGCTGTTGAAATGATTTTGAGCCACCTCGGTGTAGAGCAAGATTCCTTTCTCTATTAGCTTTATTTCTAGCTGCTACTTTCTATTACATTTGATACACGATGATGTAAAATAATGCAATCAATATTATAAATGTGAATATTATCATTAAAGCTTACTTTAGCATCTTTTGTGTCCCAGTAAGCTTGAAAGTCTGCCCAAACATCATCACTCATAAATTGAGGCTTTTTTCTGCTTTTCTTGGCTCGGTTAACCATCTGTCGATAATTCGTTCGCATCTTCATATTCCAATATGTCAAAAATGAGGGCATATCCTCCTCCCCAACACGTACGGCAGCCTGCATATTACATTTATTTGTAATTATTCTAAGTATATTAATTTTTAATATTATTATAAAAAATACTTACCAATAAATCGGCTAAAATGACATTCTTGATATGTGTTGGAATACTATCCCAATGCGGCCAAACGCCCTGCATTCTACTTGTGTAAGATTGCCTTGATACATCTAAAATGAACTCCGCTGGCTCAATCTCAAATCCCCTGTGTAGATGTTAATATAAACATTTCATAATATTTTAAATAATGTACATTGAAATAAATTTGAACATTTACCCGCCACTCTTCGGAACAATCTCCACAGGTCGGCGAAGATCTGCCCCTGAACCGCTCGGACCAGATCCTGATCCTGCTCCAGGAGATGGTGAAGGAGTAGGCTAAGATGTACTCCTCGATCGTCGTCTATCGCCAGACATATCTGTCACAATCATATTATATGCATACAAAATAACTTGAATTATTAGCATTAGTCATCATTATCATAACATAAATCAAGAATGAGAAGAACAATACTGCATTATCATTACATAAATCATACTAGTACAGAACGTAAGTAAATTCATAGCTAAGAACAATCAACATCATTATTATTACATAGCTCATAGTAGTACATAAATAACATAAGTACATAACATCATTCTTCTTCATCATCTTCAGATCCAGACTCGGTCTCATACTCTATATCGTTCTCATCAGTACTTACAAATGCATCTACTAATACATTCGCTTCATCATTCAACGACCCAACATCAATGTCATCAGCTATTATTATTTCAGTATTTGGCTCAAAATCCGCTTGATACGCTGCTTCGTCTGGAATATTATTCCCATCAAATGTAAATCCTGCCTTTGTTTTAAAAACAGCCCACCAATCTGCTTTATCTTTTTTTAAGGATGGGTACGGAGCAAAATAGACTTGTAATGCTTGCTTAGCTAACACAAATGGATCATACTTGTAGTAATGCGACGTATGCCTTATTTCGATTAGCTTATAATCTTTGTGCACGTTGATTCCAGAACCAGGAACATTGCTAAACCAGTTGCATTTGAACAGATAAATTTTCTCTATGGGATGAACATAATATGTCAACTCTACAACTTGCGTTAAGACGCCGTAAAAATCTTTTATATGCTCCTCTGGATCATCACTACTGTTAGACCAAAAAATGGTCCTAACACCCAAATCGTCGTATTTTGAGCAT
The DNA here is from genome assembly GCA_030737875.1 of Allium sativum. Classification (NCBI taxonomy): domain Eukaryota; kingdom Viridiplantae; phylum Streptophyta; class Magnoliopsida; order Asparagales; family Amaryllidaceae; genus Allium; species Allium sativum. The sequence continues at coordinate 97,464,630 of CM060925.1, read as the reverse complement.
AGGATATGAAGAAATAACTGAAAAATAGAGAAAAGAGCAAGACAACAGGATTTTTATAGTGGTTCGGCGTTAACGAGCCTACGTCCACTTTATATTTTCTCATTTCGCTCAGAGGTTACAATTACAATGAATATTGGCTCTCAATCACTTGAATTCAATGAATAATTCTTTCCGAATCCATTGAATTTATTTAGGAAGATGGTGGTTATTCATGGAGAAGTGTTGGCCATGGCAGCCATGAAAGTTGAGATGCCCCAAAAATCCCCTGAAAATGCCATCTGAAGGTGTATTTATAGCTGTAGGAAAGCTCCTGGGAGGACTGGGTCGTGGTAGGACACGTGGCATGCGATCCGGAAAAGTAGGAGATCGAATAGCCTTAAGAATAGGTCAAAACAGTGCATGTATCTGCAGGTTCGGCGATCGGTTCGTGGGTCTGGGATCGGTTCGTGATATGGGCTCGGTTCGTGACATGGGCTTCACGATCTGAGGCTTGGTTGTGAGCTGGAGTGGACGGATCGTGGCTTGAGGACGCTCCGCGAACAGAGGGGGCGATCCGATCTGGTATCCACGATCCACGGTACGCGATCCGACCAGGAATGACACGAGTTGATGCTAATCTGGACCCGTTCACGGAAACGGGCATAACTTTCAAACCGTAAGTCCGATTGAGCCAAACCAAAGCTCAAACTGAAGCTTATTCAGAGGGCTACAAGCATATGATGTGAATAGATCCAAATGAGGTCGTTTGATAAGGGTTTCGGACCAGTTTATACTGGTGTTGTGATTTTTAACAAACTGCCTTGTGTCTTCTGACGATGCCTCCAATGTCGGAGAGTGATGTTATCCAGAGATTCCATATGAGGCAGCGTTTACCCAGAGGTGTGTCAACACGATCTTTTCTTTGGGTAGCCTGGTCACAAAGCAGGCTAACATTTTGCCCCCCAAAGTACATCTTATCGGAGATGAGATGTGCTTTGAATATGTTGAGGTAAATCTCTCTGGAACGTCATTTATCCTTGAGAAGGCTTTATCCAATTGTTGCATTGCTTCCATTGGAGCTAGTCAGGCCAAGTTCAAAAAGTCATGCTAAACCGTTGGCTCCCGAGCGTGATTCCGAATAATGGAGTGTTTCAAGAATCTTCGGGCTCTAAGCTACCATCTGGACCATTGGGATGGAGCACGCCAAAATCGTCATACGAGTTTGTCATTTGTACTCAAGTTCGAACTATCTTGATATCTTGATATTGATTCAGGATCTTAAAATCGCATTGAATCGTAACAGTAAGGAATTCAAAAGCCATGATCACTCTGGATCGTAGTCGAGAGACTCCACAATTGTTACGGATCATTTCTTAATCCAATATTCACATATGAAGCAGGCAGTAAGGGATGTTGTTAAAATTATATGGACCAGTGCCTATAGGATCGTCACCATCGCAAGGTAGTAGATAGGTTTGCCACTCCTTCCATTCGATGTAGTTTGAGTCTTTAAGTTCACATTTGATCCACAAGCTAGCTCGCTTGGTCGGCAAAGATGAGTAAGGTTGTACTCCGGAGGCATGACGTACATGTTTTGAATCCCATTTCATGCCTGGATTGTCTTTAAAGTTAGTCTATGAACCGACGCTTGCGCTCTCAGTGACATCGGAGGACAAGCGAGGTCAGTATTTATGCCCCCAGTATCGATGGGGGTTGAGTTGAGTCAACAAGGCATTTAGTCTTGAAGATTTTATACTTCCTGTCGTTGCATCTGGTAAGAGTTGCAGGTTCAGCAATCTTAGTCCACCCAGATCATTCTGTACTGTTTCTCAATTTAGCAAAAATCGGAATTGTATATGCGAATGGTTGAACCACATTTGCTTTGATATCATCTCTTCTCTTTAGTCAGATAGTGAGGATTGCCTCATCGAGCATCAGCGACTTCGGTTACTCTCATCAGATCAGTTGTGGAGTTAAGTAAGGTTGTTGAATGCGAGTGAATAAATGTCGTTATGAAGTTAGTTGGGCCCCTCCGTTTATGCTTCGGCATAGTCCGAAATGGTTATCACAGTCTTATTGAGTCTCTTTCTCATGCTCGGTTCAATTGTGCTTGACAAATAAGATCATGGGCTCAATAAGTGGTATAGGTTCTCTTTGTAACTGCACATTTTTGTCATTCTTTTCCGGGGCTTTTCCTTTGTCCTCACCGTTTCAGGAATTGAAAGGTGCTCTATTTTTTAGTCGGAAAAGCATCTTGGTTATTCGTCTCGACGTTAACACTTTTTTTTGTCATAAAGGTCTATCCACCTCAGGGTTGAATTCGTCAGAGCCTCTGAGGAAGTCTCGTTGTGGTAAAGCATTGAAATATGTGGGAATAAGAGGATATTCTAATGTCCCCATATGAAGAGGCTATGATTGTCGTTACCCACATCATCTTGAGAAGAAAAGCTTCTTGAGAGGTGCCGAATCAAACTAGCGAGTAGGTTGCCATCAAAGAATTGATGCATACTATCAAGATCCTGGCTGGTGCCCCCAGCATCGAATCTGAGATTACAAAGGGGGTCTTTGCTGATTTCTTGTTTCCATGTCGATATTGCCCCCGGGTCATGGTTTGAGTCATTCGACCTGACCGGGTTCCTGTTTTTCGAGTTGTTGCGTTCTTTCTTGGAGCTGAGTATGAAATGTCGCTTGAGTATTCATTCGAGTTGGAACTAATGCTGGTCGTGCATGACCTGAGCTTGTTGCGATCCTTGTATTTTCATCTGGGTTATTGCAGGTAGTTGTTCCATTGCCCGTGTTTCCATCCATGATGTTATGAATCGAAGCTGCATGCTGCATGCCTGCTGATTGGTTTGTGTTCAACCCAAGCTGATGGTTGATATCTGACTATGCCTAGTTCGTCATTACTTGAACTTCAATTTTATCATTTCCAGCGAATTGATGATTGTTGCTCGGCCTTCCAGTTTAGTGCTGGCGCCCTCACCCTCGGGGGTTTGTTCTGAGTAGCGGACTTCAAATCCATATCTTTCATACTCCCTCTTCGCATCATGAGTTAGAGTTGGGTGAAAATCGATTTGTTGGTACGAAATCCACGCTAATCTTTTGTCCTTTATCCAGGCTCTGAGGATCGGCATCAAACGGCGAAAGGTTAGACTGTGATCGTCCCGAGTGTTCCGGCTTGCCCCCTGCGTCAAGGGAAAGGTCGGAGATACGATGGTGTGTCACATCTAACGGTTGCATGAGATGTATCTAGTCTCATCTGGGCTTTCGAGTCTGGAAGTAGGTTAGGACCAAAAAACGTTCTCTTTGCATTTGTTTCCTAGTCCTCAAGGAGCCTGTCAAGATCACAACATAAGTCAAATACAGGCATATAAGCTATGTCTTCTGTAAATATTTTCAATAGTCATGCCCCCAATCATAGGGTAAATGTGAAAGACATGCGGTCGGATCACTTCCCTTTTGAATTCAGACATGTAAACATGAGGAGAGGAAGTTGCTTTCAGTCTGACCCCCGAAACTCCGGCGGGGTAAGAGTTCTTGAGGCGCTAAGTCTCTAGCGCCTTTACACTCTCCCGTCCAAGCTCTGAGGACAGAAATCAAGCGGTGAAGAGTCAGATTGTAGTCGCCTCGAGTGCTCCCGTTTGCTCTTTGCATCAAGGGAAATGTCGGGGACGAAATGGTTGCATCATGTTCAATTATTACATGGGATATATCCAGCCTTATCTGAGCTTCCTGTTCTGGAAGTAAGTTGGGATGAGAAGATGGACGTTCTCTTTTCATCTGCTTTCTGGTCTTCAAGGGGCCTACATCATCCTTCTGGATGCGACCCTTTGTTCATTTTCCATTAGCATGTTGCCATTGTTGCGAATGAGGCCCTCGCGTTCTTGACTAGTTATCTTTTGTAAACCTGCGTTTAGTAATAAAATTTTTGTTTCTTTCGCATTGTCTTGTACCTGCGAATGGGCAAATAAGTCATGAAGCGCTATAAGTAGTCAATGCAATTATAAATGAAAATGCACTAAAGTAATATGTGTATAGGTATGCTTCCAATCAATCATTAACTTAGTGCCTGTCCAGGGCTTTGTTGAGGATTGATTAGGATCTTATTTGTTTTGCCCCCATGTCTGGGCATGGAGGATTCGGGCTCAAAGCTCAGTTAATCCCGCGACACTCTGGCGGGGTAAGAGCCCCCGTGGCGCTAAGTCTCTGGCGCCTTTATACTCTCTCTGGAGTTTAAACTCAGCGGTTCCCCGATCCTTCAGCGGGGTAGGAGTTCTAGTTCGTTTCATGGTATGCTCAACGATCCTTCAGCGGAGTAGAAATTATGGGGGGTGCTGAGTCTCCAGCACATTTCTCAGCGCTCAATCAGAGGGCTTTTATACTCATTCTCAACTCTGGAGAATTAGAGTTCGAGCTCAGCAGTTCCGTCGCTCCCCGATCCTTCAGCGGGGTAGGAGCTCTTTCTCAGCGCTCAATCGGAGACGCTTTTATACTCATTCTCAACTCTGGAGAATTAGAGTTCGAGCTCAGCAGTTCCGTCGCTCCCCGATCCTTCAGCGGGGTAGGAGCTCTTTCTCAGCGCTCAATCGGAGACGCTTTTATACTCTCCTGGCAGTCGCCGAGGCTAGATTTTTGCTTAGGCGGCTCCGATCATGGTACACCGCCACGCCTTGTAGACGTCATTTTCGCGTCCTTTATACTCTCTCTCGGCTCTGGAGAGTTAGAGTCACGGATCAAGCGGTCTGCAATCTTGCATGCCCATCGAACTCGTCCTAGGTTTATATTTTAATCCCAGCTCTGAGGATTAAAACCAGTCGGACGAACAGTTGGAGCATTTGCCAAGGCTTTGAGTTCCTCCGAACAGTCTACGGGAGGGATGGTTGGCACCTGACTTCGGGTACCTGCATTATTCATATCGCATGAGTTAGTCATGTCAATAACTCGGAAAGCATGCGAAAGTAAATTGCATGATTGAAAAGTGAGCATATCAAGGGGCAGTGCCGCCTCCTTTATTCAGATTCGTGCGATTCAGTGGCGTCGAGGACAGGATCGAGCCATATGGGCGGTCACACTGCGTTCTTCTGGAGTCGGACTACGACTTTGCGATTCAATGATTTATGTACGATTGTTTTTTTTTGTTCTGCCACGCGTGAGCCAAGGATTGGATGGTCGTTCTAGATCCACCTTGAGCTATATGATTTTCTTTAGATGGAGGGCGTGGTTTTGTAGACGAGCAGTTCAATCGAGCCCGTTATGGTTCTGTTCCATAATCCCATATGCGGGTGTCAGAAATCTGATCGGTATCAAATCCGGGGTACCTACACCATCCACATATTAGTTCATCTGAGTTAACTACATCAATAACTCATAAAGTATGCAAATATAAGAGTCATAGTTAAAGAATAGTCCTGTTAAAGGAATGAGCGTCATTATGAGCGAAAATGGCGTTGCATGTTCATTGCAGGTCCATTTTGCTTCGCCTTAGCTCTGCCAGTGGAGGGCTACCAAAATCTTTTAGATGATGAAGGATATCTTTTCAAAATATTGTGGGGCGGCAGTCCCAAGAATGAATAGGCCTTGATCGGGGTCCTGAGATGGCAAAGGCGGTTAGGTGGGTACTATAAGTGAGTGATGAGGGCGCGTCTCCCTTTAAATCGTCTCTTGGCCCCCATGCTGAGGGTAAGGATAGAGTGCCGGGGAGTCATGTTTGTACTGCTAATAGTAGCACGCCATCACATTGGTGTTAGGATGGAAGTTGGCACGAGAACAACGGATTCATGCTTGTAGAAACTTTTGCACTTTCTGTGCTAGGAAATAGAATATAGCAGCTGGAGAGATAGTCATATCCTGTAAATTCGCCGGTATGCCTTCGATCCTATGTCAGGGACAAGGGTTTGTGCGCAAACAATCAATCATCGCTCGGGTGCAAGCGTTCTAAACCCTCAACTTGCTGACCTTCAGGCAAGACTAATGCAATTGGCCATGCAAACTTTTGGTGTATCAACTTTGAATTAGGTGATGTAACCTCGAGTAATCCATGCTAAAATCTCCAGTTGCCCCCAGCATCTGGGGCATGAGTTTGCTTGGCATATAATCGATGAGGGGAGTAGAAGTGCGAGTCTTCACTTTCTAACTTCAAAACGCCCTTGCCCAGAAGCTTCATTCATGTACATCTCCCATCTAATGGGTGGCTGACTGGTGATTTGGTCGAATCATTTAGGGCGGTGAATTTGGCAATTGCATTCGTTGGTGTTTGTTTTGGGACAACCTTCCAAGAGAAATAGGCAATGTCGAATTGCATGTCATACCTCGAGGCATAAAGAACGATTGCACGCCTTTCACTTCATCTTGTTAGATGCATTTTGTGCTGTAGGAAGTTTATCATGGAGTTAACCATGGCTGTCTTCTGGGTTTGGTCTCCAACGTTGGATCAACTTCCATTTTATCAATGGTTGTATTTCATAGTGTCTTGATGGGGATCGTCTCTATCTTTTCTGGATTATCGGAACTTTCTTATTCGACCAGATGATTCGACTTTAGATCTTTTGTGTATGAAATATGAGGTATGTTGTAACGTTCCAATCCATCTAATAACTCTTCTGCCCATTCTAGGTAAGCTGCAAGTTGTGGTTTCTCCGACTGGAATTCCTTTCGAGTCGTCCTTCGGGGGTTATCTGCAAAACTTCGGCGTTGTGTTGCCGATCATTTCTTGCACCGTCTGTATACAACTTCCAAGTGGCTGATTTCATCTTTCATTTCGAATGGCAACTCCATATAAAATCCCGCGATAGTGAACTTACTGCATATGTCTTGTTTGCTTGACAGGAGAACACTTCAGGTTAAGATGGATTTGAGGTTGTCTGACAGACCGGTCCAAACGAACACATCCAGGTTCACCTACAGAAAGCATATAAGTTCTCTCGTTCGGAAGAGGTCTAAAGGAGATCCGATGTGAAGACCTTAGTCAGGTCGGCGTCACCAGTCAGAACACGCGCAGTTGCATTATTAGATGTCACCCTTCTTCATCCCGAATCACCATCCTCTCTGGAGTCTATGTCTTCGGGCAGGTCGTTTGGCGATTCCTTTTGCGATGCTCCCATTATTCGCAACATTGACACCTCCTTCACACTCCATTTCATCTGGAGGGGAAGCGTCTTTAGGTTTCACGCAATCTCTGTTGCGTAGCATAGTCCATCCAGCTGAATAGTCGGCTTCTCCAATAACTTGGTCACCATAGACCATTCCCGCTCCATCTTCGGTTAGCATATTTAGCAATAGGCACTAGGGTGCAATGTAGGCTCTGAATTCTGTTGGAGTTGGTCTGTCTGAATCTTGATCAGATGAGCTTGAACATGATAGCATAGCTTGTGAGGCTTCAAGTAAGGTTCGTATATCCTATCACAACTGTTGTATGAAGTGGAGAGCTAATGGTTGATTCATATTTGCGTTGATCTCAAATTCTCATTTCTTGACCAATGTCATAAGGTGGCTGGTGAGCAGTCAAGTTGTTATCATCTCAGCAATGATCCATATATCCAATCACGGCCTACGGAGGTTCAATTGGTTCCTAACTCTGGGGACTAAAGTACATCGATCTAACCCTTGGACACGTGGAAATCAATCTATCTCGATGCGGTTGACGGCAAATAGGTGAACCGTAGGACATATGTTTTTCACCATGCCATTCAAGCGAAGGGTAACTTTGTAGTGCTAGGGTCCTTACTTGTCGTCGGGTATCCAATTATTGAGAATCATGGTCATTGGGATCTTTTGAGTCATCCTCAGAATAGTATCCGGGTTGCTCTATGTCAATGTCATCTGGGATTTCGCCATTGGAGCTGTGGAAGAGGAGGCTGTTATGAGACCATCATTATTTTGCATACTGCCATAGCCAGCGTGTCGAATCTTTTCAACAACTCCTCACATTTAATAACATCGGTAGATAGAGGTCATGGCTTCTGGAAAGAATCCTCAGAATACCTACCGAATCTTGGTTGATAAGCATTTGTGATAATTGTGGGTCAAAATGTACTCCGAGCCGAAGGCGAGCCGTGCTCCGAGCCGAAGGCGAGGCCGTCAGCGGGTCCGGGCGCAGCGCCGGCGGGGGTCCGGGGCCCCGCAGTCCCGGCGGCGATCGACCTAGCCGGTTAGGTCGAAAATGTGGGCACCGCACGATTTTTTCGATTTTGGAAGATAGAGCCTTTTCTGAAATGATCTGAAAATTACATTTTTTCCAAAAAATGTCACTTTTTTGGGTCGGATCGCGACCCTTGTTCGTCACCACTTTTCTGGGTCGCGGTTCGCTACTGGCATCTGGTTCGTGGCTCGGATCGTCAATTAATCAACATCTTTGGATCGGATCGCGGATCCTACACCAGGTCGGGTCGTGAAGGTCAATCTGGGCCCGGGTCGTGGAGGTCGTTCCGCGAACCGCGAATCGGATCGTGATGGCTCTTTGGGCTCCGTTCGTGGAGGTCGTTCCGCGAACTGCGAATCGGATCGTGATGGCTCTTTGGGCTCCGTTCGTGGAGGTCGTTCCGCGAACCGCGAATCGGATCGTGATGGCTCTTTGGGCTCCGTTCGTGGAGGTCGTTCCGCGAACCGCGAATCGGATCGTGATGGCTCCTGCGATCCGCGAACCGCGAACCGGCCACCTGCTCTAACCTGCTCCTGTGCATTTCCTTTATAATCCTCATTCGGTTCTCAGTGAAAGCACCAAAATGTTAGACCAAAAAATGGTCCTAACACCCAAATCGTCGTATTTTGAGCATAGGATATGAAGAAATAACTGAAAAATAGAGAAAAGAGCAAGACAACAGGATTTTTATAGTGGTTCGGCGTTAACGAGCCTACGTCCACTTTATATTTTCTCATTTCGCTCAGAGGTTACAATTACAATGAATATTGGCTCTCAATCACTTGAATTCAATGAATAATTCTTTCCGAATCCATTGAATTTATTTAGGAAGATGGTGGTTATTCATGGAGAAGTGTTGGCCATGGCAGCCATGAAAGTTGAGATGCCCCAAAAATCCCCTGAAAATGCCATCTGAAGGTGTATTTATAGCTGTAGGAAAGCTCCTGGGAGGACTGGGTCGTGGTAGGACACGTGGCATGCGATCCGGAAAAGTAGGAGATCGAATAGCCTTAAGAATAGGTCAAAACAGTGCATGTATCTGCAGGTTCGGCGATCGGTTCGTGGGTCTGGGATCGGTTCGTGATATGGGCTCGGTTCGTGACATGGGCTTCACGATCTGAGGCTTGGTTGTGAGCTGGAGTGGACGGATCGTGGCTTGAGGACGCTCCGCGAACAGAGGGGGCGATCCGATCTGGTATCCACGATCCACGGTACGCGATCCGACCAGGAATGACACGAGTTGATGCTAATCTGGACCCGTTCACGGAAACGGGCATAACTTTCAAACCGTAAGTCCGATTGAGCCAAACCAAAGCTCAAACTGAAGCTTATTCAGAGGGCTACAAGCATATGATGTGAATAGATCCAAATGAGGTCGTTTGATAAGGGTTTCGGACCAGTTTATACTGGTGTTGTGATTTTTAACAAACTGCCTTGTGTCTTCTGACGATGCCTCCAATGTCGGAGAGTGATGTTATCCAGAGATTCCATATGAGGCAGCGTTTACCCAGAGGTGTGTCAACACGATCTTTTCTTTGGGTAGCCTGGTCACAAAGCAGGCTAACAACTACCTTTGACAAATACACCGCTGTTATACGTTAATTTTTCGGCTCCGTAATCATTGGTGTTGAATTTAAATCCATTGACAAAGTATATTGGATAAGTTTTGACATTTCTTTTTGGTCCGATAGCAAGATGTCGTAATCCTTCGTTAACAACACAGTTTTTTGGATCATGAACATAGTCCGAAAACCATCGAGTGAATTCTGTACTGAGATCACCAGATGGATGTTGTGATTCGTAGATACTGCATGTATGTGTTATGTTCAATTTTTATTAATAGAAATAAATAAATGTATATGTACATGTAATTGAATAATACATGAATTTAGTATTACCTGACAAATGGTGCAACTTCCGCACAATTTAACAGAACATATGTGTGTGTCACATTGTAGTCCTTATCGCTTAACCATATTTCCACACATTTTCCTGCAGGTCTTCCGTGTTGTCTAAAAATAGATAACATTGTTTGAGAAGACTCCTGCTCAACAACTTGTTCATTACGGGGAACAGTTACAAAAGACAAGTTCACATCTTCACTAAAGTAATGAGAGAAAAAAAATGAGGCTTCTTCTTCAAGATACGATTTGCAAATTGTAACGACCCAGAAAATCTGAACCAATTGAAAATTTTTAAATTGGCTAAAATAATGGATTTTAAACATTTAAAATAAATATTTTAAATAATGGCGATGAAAACTGAGTTTGAATCGACAATTGAAAACGAATATAATTAATTATAATTATAAACAAGGCCTGAAATGGCGTGGCAGTTTCAAAAATTGAATTCTAACTTTGTCGGACTGTACCGGGTGCATAACAATCCGGATTTTAGTGAAACAAAAAACATTAGGATCTATTTGATAATATCTTTCTAACGAATCCGACCAATCGAAATTTGATAGCGGGAATCAAAAGATATGTCCAGTTGAAAATTCTGAATAGTCGCTATGGAATTCAGGCCCTTAAAAATGGACATTTTGCATACGACCTCGGATTTCGACGAAACCACTTTTGTTGGATTCGTGATGTCAAGTTATTGCTAGGTTTCAAATTTCATAATTTTTCGAATCAATATGTGAGCGTGGCAAAGGAAAACGCGTTTGACCGGTTTCAGTTGATTTTAATCGACTGGAAATTGGCCATTTTTCAAACGGTCTCAGAATTCGACGAAACTAGTTTTGTTAGGACCGTATCGTCGATACGAAGCTAGAAAATATTTTTCTGGAATTTTTAGTGTTAGTATGTGACCCCGGTAATTTGAAATGTACGTTTAAATTCAATATAGTGATTTAAAATGTAAATTCAACGGAAACTGATTGTAACGATCAAATCAGCTTGCGATACATATCCCATTGTGTTCGGAATGGGGGTTAAACGCTATGGACGACAGGCGGTGGGCCTCGTTTCGAGGTCGTGGGTAAACGTCAACTTTATGTAATTAAATTAATTAATAAAATAAATAAAAGAAATATATTATATATTTCCCTCCCTCCCTCTTTTTCACTTCAGCCCCCCCCCCCCCCCCCGTTCATTTCAATTTCAAACGAGAAAAGAAAAAAAAACCTAAAACTATCGCGAGCCCAGTTCGACGCCACCGACCCACCGCCCCTCCGTCCAGCCTTCCTCCTCCCAGTGACGCAACCCCCGAAGCCCCCCTAGACCGCACGAGCTCCGACGAAGACGACGCCCCAATTCGCGAGGCCCCCACCGTTCGAGACACTGAAGCCGCTTGCTCCTCCTCTCGCCGCCGAGCTTGGCTGTCAACCCCCCCCCCCCTTTCGCAGGTTACAGTAAGTATTTTGTTTTATTTTATTTTTATTTTACTTCTGAAAACACTGATTTTTAAAAGTATAAAATACTGATTTTTAAAAGTATGAAACACTGATTTTTAAAAGTATAAAATACTGATTTTTAAAAGTATGAAACACTGATTTTTAAAAGTATAAAACACTGATTTTTAAAAGTATAAAATACTGATTTTTAAAAGTATGAAATACTGATTTTTAAAGAGTATGAAATACTGATTTTTAAAAAAAAGTATAAAACACTGATTTTTAAAAGTATATAAAAAAAAAACTGATTTTTAAAAGGATAAAAATCATATTTTTATATATTGAAAGTCGAAATAAAAATCAGATTTTTATATATTGAGAGTCGAAGTAAAAATCATATTTTTATATATTGAATAGCGTAGTAAAAATTCGATTTTTATATATTGAATAACATAGTAAAAATTCGATTTTTACATATGTAGAGAATACGGGCAACGAAAGCGACAAAAGGCGAGACTGGCGAAGATTTCTCTAAGGAAGAATCGTAGTAGTTGGATAGCTATTGGTGAGATTTCTGATTTAAAAATATTATATATATGTGAAATGAAAATGAATTGCTATATATAAATATATATATATATATATACGCCCCTCGTCCACAAACCATGGACGATATTTATTGGTTGAAATTGTTGTGAAAATTGATTGATAGCGAATGATTGTTTGGGATTGTTTGTGATTGATATTGGTTGATTGTGGTTGAAAAATACTCATTTGTGGTTGAGAAATATTTGGTTGAAACCACATAGGATTAGTTTGTGGAAATGAAATAAATATATACATGCCGCCTGCGTGCGAACTAGATGCATGATCCCCATTGTCAAAAACCGCGAGGTTTTAAGGTAGAGCGAGGAGCCGTACTAGGGACGGTCCCGGTTTTAACTACCCTGCCGTTATGCTGCCGAAATTTTGAATAATATTCGTGTGTTTGAATTATTTTCATATGCTTAAACTATATTTATTCATTGAATAGAAAACATTCATGTGTTGAATTGATATTCATTCGTTGATTAGAAATTCATGTGTTGAATGGTATTCATATTTTGAAATAAATCGTTTGATAATAAAAATCACATTTTTATATATATAGAAACTATAGAAAACATTCATGTGTTGAATTGATATTCATTCGTTGATTAGAAATTCATGTGTTGAATGGTATTCATATTTTGAAATAAATTGTTTGATAATAAAAATCACCTTTTATCGACTATATGAACTGTGTAAAATAATCTCGTTTTAAAAGAAATTGTTTTATGATAAAAATCCCATTCTTATCACCAACTTGAACTATATAGAAAAATAGTGTTTTGAAATGAATTGTTTTACAATAAAAATCACATTTTTATTGTATGCATAAATCGTTGGAATGTGAAGTGTTAAAAATAGCCACTTGTTCAAAATACATATATGAGATGAAATATTCATTAATTAGCTAATGAAATGATTTGCACCTATGTATGTAACATTAGAATAAATGGTGTCTTTAAACCAAACAGAAATCAAATATGAAGTTGAATAGAAAATGATAAATGATAAGAACTGTATATATATGTACATGCATATTTATTGAACAGGTTATAACAAAGGGGCTAGAGAAGAGGAATAAAATTTTGTGCCCGACAAATAGGTACACATTTACTGTTTTGTTTGGGTGATGATTTTATGAGCCTATTGGCTAGCCGCTTGGCTTTTTCTTTTTGAGATTAGAAGGACCGGGAACGCTATTTGCGATTTCCCGATGCTCCCGGTGCAGGGGAGGTTATGGCGAAATTTTCCAAAATTTTAAGGTGTTAGAAAAATATTTGAAGTGAAAACGATATGGAAATCATTGAATGAACTATATTTATATAAATATAAATAAAATTAAAACGAAACGAAGCCGTGCAGTTCGTATTTTGAAACCATGATTTCAAACAACTAGTACGGGAAATCCGACCATTGGATTTTCCCGAAATCTCAACCGTCGGGTTCGCCTTGGAAATATCTTCCCAACGGCACCAACCTTGTAAAAATCCAACGGTTGGATTGTCTGGAATGTTTAATTCAAATCTGAAGAAAAACAGCGCCAGAAGCGATTATATTTATATATATATATAAATATAATTATATATTTAATCGGATAACGACGCTGTAGTTCGTATTTTGAAATCGAAACTTCAAACGATTGTACCGGGAGATCCGACCGTCGGATTTTCCCGAAATTGGAACCGTTGGATTCGTTTTGAAAAGACCTTTCTAATGATGTAAATTTTGTGAAGATCCAACGGCTAGATTTTCAGATATGTGCAAATCAAATCTGAAGAAAAACAGCGCCACGGCCGCCTTATGGCCCGAAGCGTCGTTTTGAATAAAATAGCTATTTTAAAATAAATAAAAATAGCGATAAATAGTTATAAAACATCATAAGCGATATGGAATAGAAATAAACTGAATTTGTTCGATTTATGTGGTTTTTGATGGTTGAATGTGTTTGGTGTGAAAATTACATTAAAGGACACAATTGGTGTTGTCGAATAATTTAACCATTAAAATAAATTGATTTGAAATTCTAAATATACGTGAATTATTTGAAAAGGCCGAGTTAATTCTCATTTCAAATAATCGACCGACGATTGAAAGTCGAAGATGAAGACGACGGTCGAAGACCGGAGATCTTCACCTCGTTTGGATGGTAACCGAGGTCCTGATTGGGAGGCATCCCGAAATATGGATAATGAGTGGTGATCGTTCATACGTACGTGTTGATCGAAGGGTTTGCGAGGTATTTAGTGCCTCCGGTTTCGTTCAGACCCAGAACGGACTTGTAAGTGGACTGTGTGTCTGACATTAGAGTTTATTCTGTGTTGATTGATTTCTGTTAAATATACATCTGTTTGGCGGCGGAGAATTTATTCTTTTGCTTAACGCCCTTCTCTGAGATGCACGAGCTCAGAGGTTGTATATCGATGGACGTCAGTCGCATGGCATGAATTGCCGGTGTGGCATGCTAAGATGCAGTGATCAGGGCTTCTGTTGAAAAGCAAAATCTTGTGGTGATGATCAAAGCACCGCCTGTGTGGCGTAGCTTTGTGTATAACGTGAATTCGCGAGCCTCACATCCCGGTATGAACCTAAAACGGGAGAAGGACCTCAGGGAGGGCATGCGTTTCCTTCTAGCTAGGGTGGTGTCAGTGACCTACCAGCCCTGACATTTATATACTTTTCACCTATGTGGTTGTTGCTGTTGCGAGGCGCCTCGGTTTGATCGGACGATCCGGGTCCGATGGAGTCATTCGTTGGCTCGTTTACGCCCCAAAGGGCGGGAAAACGTATCGTTCAGGCATTTTAATCCACATCGATGGACCGGCCCTGACGATCCAAGGGTCACTCGAGCTCTGATCCTGAGACATGGGCTAGATTGTCTCGAATTCGGTAAGGACTATCTTTTGCCTTGGTTCATGACGGAAATCAAATTTCCAAATACGTGACTGTGCGGTTTTGATTGTATACCTATATATGGCGACATAGTGGTATGGGGCATTAATGCCGTCTATGATTGATAGTTATGATTTGAAATTGTTTTTCAAAACATATAAACACTAGCAATAATATCAAATGCCTTTGTTTTATTCGTATCAAGCATATTTGGCTGTTATAAGGTAAAAACTCTATCCTCCGGTTTGCGTTGCATTGTGTGATGGGAACTGAGTCTTATAACGGTTTCATTTTTATAAAAAGCATAGCGATGTTTAAAAGAAAGATTTGTTTTAAGGCACTGGCAATCTAATGGAGTAAACCCGTTCCACGAAAGTGGCGTGGTCATGTGATTAGCCAATTATATATGTGTTGAATGGATTTCTCATACCAGTCCCATGACTGACTCGTAGTTTGTTTCACTCTCAAACTCGGGTGCCCCTTTTTCTACATGGGCAGCCTTGTATTCAGGTTTAGCTGGTTCTTTCTGGATAGCTGGAGCTGAAGATGGATTCTATCATTTATCTCTTTTTTTATGCTGTTCAGCTTCTATTGTACATATTTTGTTTATTTCCGCTGTAGACATTTATGTATAGCTGAACTGTATTTGTACTAAGTAAGATCCTGTATACTGTGTAACTCTGATGATTACTTTTATCCAGTATATTTTGTTGTTCATTATCTGGTGTATTTATTTAATTCTGTTCTGCTATTATCTGTTTCTGTGTTATATTCCAAAAGATAACCCTGTTTCCGTGAGAACGGGAAATCGTGTCGTCTCACAAATCGAACCTTCTACTCGAGCTTTTTGCCTAATTTTTTTCTTCAAATGATTCAAGTACCTATAATAAGATTAATTTAATTTATATGTTGGTACAATAAACTATCTAAGTTATAATCTATCACGATTATTGAAATTATATACAAAATTACCTCTCAAACGGATACATCCATCCATACTGGACTGGACCTCGAAGAAGTGCTTCGGATGGAAGATGGATAGGTAAATGCTCCATTACATTAAAAAACCAGGTGGAAATATTTTCTCGAGTTTGCAGATCAGTATAGGGATTTCTAGTTCAAGCTTACGTAGACGGTCTACCTTTAACGTCGTTGAACAAAGTTGTTTATAAAACAAACTTAGTTCTGTTATAACACTCCAGATTTTTGTAGGTAACAACTCCTTGAGAACCACAGGTAAAAAGTATTCCATCATGATATGGCAATCATGGCTTTTCATTCCACTCAATTTACTGTTTTTAAAGTCCACACATCTACGGAGGTTTGAAGAAATCCCATCAGGACATCGTAATCCTTCCACCCACTTTAGCACGAGTTTTACTTGCTTGTTGTCTAGCTCATAGCATGCCTTAGGTTTTTTATTTTCATCATACAAGTGCAGCTCCGGCCGTTTACAAAAGTGTAATATATCGCGTCTCGAATTCGCATCGTCTTTGATTTTACCCTTTACATTCAAAACTGTATTAAAAACGTTATCAAAAACGTTTTTTTCATTATGCATCACGTCAATATTATGCCTAAGTTTTAGATTTTTCCAGTAAGGTAACTCCCAAAATATACTTTGTTTGCACCAATTGTGAATGTCCGATTTACCTGGAATTTCAACCTGTTCTCCAATTTCATGTATCTTTGGGTACTCACTTACAACTTCATATATCTCTTCACTTGTCCAAACTTTAGGCGGTAGCATAGTCTCTACTCTATTGGATTTAAAGTTCTTTTTATCCGTTCTAAATTTATGATTAATATGGAGAAAACAACGATGACAGTCAAACCAAGAATTTTTTTTTCCATACTTCAATGAAAATGCCCGTGTCTCCTCCATACAATGAGGACAAGCTAGACGTCCAGCAGTGCTCCAACCTGAAAGCATGCCATACGCGGGAAAATCACTAATAGTCCATAATACAGAAGCAAACATACGAAAATTTCTTTTTCTCGAAATGTCGTATGTTTCGACTCCTTCATGCCACAGTGTTTTCAACTCTTCAATCAACGGTTGTAGATAAACATCAATTCCTTATGTCGGATCATCGGGACCGGGGACGACAACCGTTAAAAACATGTACGGATTTTTCATACACATCCATGGGGGTAAGTTATAAGGAGTAACAATGATAGGCCATGATGAATATTTACTACCAAATTGAGAAAATGGCGAAAATCCATCCGTGCATAAATCGAGTCTAACATTACGGCTCTCGGCAACAAATTAAGGATAAGTCCTATCAAAGTGTTTCCATGCTTCACCATCAGACGGATGTATCATAGTTCCTTCTTCTGATGTTCTCACGCTATGCCATCGCATATGACACGCTGTAGCGGAAGATGCATATAGCCGTTGAAGTCTGGGGGTTATGGGTAGATAATGCATTCTTATATATGGAACTTCTTTTCCTTTCTTTTTCCTTGGTTTGTATCTATCTTCGTTGCAAAATTTGCATTTTCTACGGTGAGCGTCTTCTTTCCAATACAACATGCAACCTTTAACACATGTATCTATCTTATGATATGGTAATCCAAAAGAGGACATAAGTTTTTTCACTTTATAATGACTATCGCACATCAAATTATTGGGCGGCATATGTCGTTTTGCAGTTTGTACAACTGCTGTAAATGCAGCTTCTGTAAGATTGAATTTTGATTTCAAAGTGATAAATTCGGCGGTTACAGACAACTCGGTTCCGCTTGTACACCCTTCCCACAACGGCCTGTTAGCAGAATTCAATAACTCATAAATTTTTTTTTTTGCTTCCGCCGTTGGCTCTTCAACATTTCCAGTCTCATCGTCGCTTTGCTCAATGTTAGGAAACATTGATCGTGCAGCATCTTGCACCATATTTTCTATCGGATTCGTCACTGTATTATCATTCATCATTGTACTATCGTCCTCTACCGCTACAGGGTTAGACGTAGGTTGAACAAGTTCTCCATGACGATCCCATAAGTGATAATTCGACACAAAACCAAATTTATACAGATGCACTTCTACTACATCTGGCTTCCAATGTTTCAGATGTCTGCACTTACTACACGGACAACGAATGTCTACGTTACTCCGATTGTTAGATTTAGCGAATCTAATAAATTCTTGGACTCCATTACAAAAATGTTCCTTTATCGACCCTTTCTTACCGGTTCGGGGTTGATACATCCAACTGCGATCACGAAAATAATCGAACATTTTCCTGATTAGCAACAAATATGTTAGAAAGTTCGATCGAACGTAACACTTTATACTATTTAAAATCTTGTAAAATATCATCTATAACTATTGCATGTTTTCGAATTTTATGTTTATTTCTTTTTTACTTTGACGGCCGGTCTACCTACTTCCCATTACAAATATAATAACGTAAGCATATTTTATAAATCATTTCAGTTTAAACGGTTCAACAAAATTTCGGCAGCACTTCCCTTTGGTCCCTGTATCGTACACAGATGCGTATACACAGGGAACAAATAGGAAGTGCCATCGAAACTTTGTTAACCATTTAAACTGAAATGACTTATAAAATATGCTTACGTTATTATATTTGTAACCTGTCCAATATTAGGACAAATCCAACGAATATTGTATCAGATGAATATAGATTTCCGTTTTGTGTAAAAACGAATATCCATATAACGATCATATACAACACTTGTCGGACGGGGCCAAATTTTTCTAAGGGGTTCACATAAGTAGTCAAAAAAAAATTCAATCTAAGTTTAAACCAAAAAACAACACAAATGAAAAAGTGCGTTTTTACGCTATAGGCTTTTATGCGCTTCACTAATTGGTGCGTCTTAAACTTCAGAAAAGCTCCTTAGTTGCGCCTTGCGCCTTTTTCCGTCTATATGTACTTTCAATTTGAGTTACTTTCAATTTGTACTTTCAATTTATAAAATAACATGGCAGTGAAAATTATGAAGTATAAATTAGTTTGAGTTACTTTTTCTTAATTTTAGTTTAAAGTTATAAATTATGAATTTAATTAACCGTGCATGCATAAGAGCCATCATTACATCGTTTCACTAGTCATAATCAAGTTACTACCGCTAAACAATCACATTTATTTCATTTTTTCTCAAATGATCATACAATACAATCAACCTACAACACAATCAATGATTTCAATCCCCAAATCAAACACATATGTGATAATCGTCGTTTTCATGCTCCTAAATCAAACACATATGTGATAAATCAAACACATATGTGATAGTCAATGATAATCGTCGTTTTCATGCTCCTAAATCAAACACATATGTGATAATCAGTGATTTCAACATCCAAATCAATGTATACCAATACCAACATCATATGCAACTCACAATACAACCAATTTCATACCCATAAACAATCAATTTACAATCCCAAATAAACATACACAATAACCCTAATTAAACATGTATTAAGGATTAGAAGACATACCGGAGCAATTTAGGAGGATAGAATGGAGTTTTGAAGGAAGAAATTTGGTGTTTAAGGGGGGGCGACGGCAACAGCAACGGTTTTTTTTTTTTTTTTTTTTTTTTTTTTTTTGATTTGCAGAAGTGAATCAGGGAAGAAAGCCACGCTGGAATGTATTCTCAGATTAAACGACGGCCGCTTTTTTGGCCGTTGCTAGCCGTCACCCATGCTTATCGCAAAATAAGGCCTTTCTTGTAGTGCAACTGCGGCCGGTGATAAGACTGTTCGTTTATGGGATGCTCGTAGTGGAAAATGTTCTCAACAGGTGGAACTCAGTGGAAAAAACATTAACATTACATTCAAACCGGATGGAACCCACATAGCGGTGGGAAACAAGGAAGATGAACTCACAATTATTGATGTCCGAAAATTCAAGCCATTGCATAGGCGCAAGTTCAACTATGAGGTAAATGAGATAGCTTGGAATACTAATGGAGATATCTTTTTTCTCACAACCGGGCTTGGTACCGTAGAGGTATTGACTTATCCATCGCTAAAGGTGCTTCATACTTTGACAGCACATACTGCTGGCTGTTATTGTATTGCAATCGATCCCACGGGAAGATACTTCGCAGTGGGAAGTGCTGATTCCTTGGTCAGTCTCTGGGACATTTCCTCAATGTTGTGTGTCCGAACATTCACAAAGCTTGAGTGGCCAGTACGGACCATCAGCTTCAACCACACTGGAGAATATATTGCTTCAGCTAGTGAGGATCTGTTCATTGACATATCTAATGTCCAGTCTGGTGGATCTGTTCATCAGATCCCATGCAAAGCTGCAATGAACAGTGTGGAGTGGAACCCTAAATATAATTTACTTGCTTATGCTGGGGATGATAAAAACAAGCATCAAGCTGATGAAGGTATTTTTCGCATTTTTGGCTATGAGAACAGCTAAGGAGGGTTCACAGACGTCAAGCGGGCCAGTCTAGGCAGAAGTTTCACTTTTGATAAACTTTCAGTAAAATAGTTAGCAGTTATTGGAGCCTGTTTATCTTTTAGATGTTTATGTAATTTATATTATAGATTCATTTTTTATTGAATGCTAATGACGTTGCCTTAAAAAAAAAAAAAAAAAAAAAAACTGTAATAGTACCTTAACCACATATTTATGCATGTATTTATGTCTTATTTTAAAATGCAATAAAAATTCCAAACATAAAATGAAATCTGATAAATAACTGAAAACACTCTTTCTAGTCCTTATGTATGAAATGGATTAACCATTGCTTTTACTCGTACCAGTGAAGTGAGACTGATGGTAAATCCATCGCTTAGCACTAGTATTTTACTAATTAGACGCTCTGGCTTTAATCCACGAGGTCATAGGCTCTGTAGTATACTAGTAACATACTGTCATGCTTGCAGCATAATTGTTCAATTTCATGAAATTAACTTCATCTTGTAAACCAATTATTTTTCGTTATATTTAGGTTGTTTTCAAAGAAAGCAAATTAGTTTTGCTGTCACCTTTCCGAAGTTCTTTCTGCACACATTTGTGTTTATGGAATGCGAGTAACGCACAGGGCCGGTCCTGACCTAGTGCGAGCCGTGCGACCGCACAGGGCCCATTAGGTCAGGGGGTCCAAAAAAACTGTATTACCTTTACTTGAGCTTCTTTTTCTTGTCAGGATGCATGTACTTGATAGTAATTTATCTATGCAAAAGTAGATATGATTGTATGCTTTGTTGACATCAATCAATATATTAAAATGTAGATGTGGCTTGTGTGGACCTCTAGTTGACAGATTGAAAATGTAGGTAAAAACTTTATGAATTTGCTGAAACACGCAATTTTCTCGATGGAGATGCACAGTAGAAAAAACATATTTTCACCTAAGTTCAATTTTATAAAAAAAAATGTCAAGAGCCCAAAATTTTGGGCCTGCACCAGACCTATAAATACTCAGGGTCGGCCCTGGTAACGCAGCAGATGCCGGAAATAAACATGATAGATTGTTAGGATTGTCTCGTATATTGTTAAGGTAGGAATAGCGGTTTGAATAAATAATCTCACGTCATAGAATAAATTGAAGGAGTAGAGTATAAATATGAGTTGATAGACACGTAACATTAGAGGTTCTTTTTGTTGTAAAGATTTGTGCGTCAACTCATAGGCGTGCGCCTTATACGGAAGAAAATAAGGCTTTGTTCCGACCGTTGTTACATAACACATAACAGATGTCAATACTTTAAAACAGGTTTATTTTTTTATTTCAAAAAAAAGGCTATTTTTGATTCATAGTTGATGAAAACACACAAACTTTCATGAGCAGTCTTTGCAGTTGCAGGCAGTGGGTTGTAAAGCACAAGTACCGAAGGGCTTATTAGGCAAGTTGCAGTTTATTTGATAGCAACATGTTGTATTAATACAGTTGCTTTGATCATTTTGAGCGCAACACTTGCAGTTGCTGCAGGTCTTGAATGGTTGATTGCCAGTCTCCATGGTTTGATATATGACTTCACCTGCAGGCATATATTCAATGTCGTCCTTCTCTTCTGTTTCTAATCCTGTAGAAGAAAATGTTTTTGTGATCATTTAACGCTTGTAAGATGAACTGCATGTATACTGTATGTGAAAAAAAAAAAAAAAAGTTTTAAGACTAATAATCTTATAATATAATATGATCTAGAGATCACCTTCAGTGCTGAGAGAGATGAAGAGGATTGAAAGAGCTAGGACATGAAGGACTGATGAAGACAACCTCATTTTGGAGCTTGATGTAGACAATTTTCAGATATTTTTTTCCTAGCTTCTTCAGTTCGCCTTGCTTTTCAAGGTCGATGTTTAATGAGAAGACATGTTAATTACTAATTAAGTGCATTTACTTTTGAGTTACTTACGTTGGGTTATATTATAACTGGCATTCGATCAGGTTAATGAGAGAGCTTATTTTCCTGCATGTATTAATGCTATTTAAGAGCGTTTAATAAGTTCCTTTTATAATTGTTAGGGCTAGCGTATTTTATGCAGCTAAAGATAGCATCACGATAGGAACAAATCTTTTTAACATCGATAATGTTCATTACAACAAAATATCAATTCGCAATTGGCAATGACCATTGTAATGGATCTATTATAACAATCCCCCAATTCTATATTAAACCATAATTACTGAGTTTGATTTCAGCAGTTTCAAAGAATATCATCTCGTGTCTGAAATTCAACAAACGCATTATTCTCTTCCCCCGTTCACAAAAGCCAATTTTCTAAAGTTTTGTCCTTTCTCTGTCTTATGCTTAGTCTTAACTATTAGTTCCCTGATTTGGCATATAGTCTTTGGATCTTGTCGCCCTAGTCAGGGGCGGATCTAGCCTTTCATTTGAGGCAGAGAAAGAAAAATTCAATCTTTTGTCCCACACCATGAATTTTTTTTGAATGCTAGTATATATAAACAAACACTTATTGTTTCTTCACAAGTCAAGTGAAATATTGAGTTTGATTTGGGTAATGCTGACTTAAGGCAAACGTTGGCTGGTGTAAAGCCGAGCTAGGGCATTTCTGGTCCCTCCAGCTAGGGCAGCCAACCAAAACTCAAGAAATTTTGCCATGTCCGCAGATTTTCTGATGCGGCAGTGGCCTTGGATCCGCCCCTGACCCTAGTATTGCTTTCTCTTTGCCCGTTTAAAACCCATTCGTTTCCGGTCCTTAGCTTCAATTTTTCGATCTACTCATCTTCGCACCATTGCATTTCCCCCTTTATCATGACATTTTTCATGCACAATATTTACCAAAACTAACCTTTTATTAATGCCCAAAAGCACCTACATGATTCATCTATTCTACGTGAAATTCAATGATTTCTTCATGCTTGACTATTAGGTACCGCTTCCAACTACCTAAGTTGAAAATTTACTTCAACCTAGGATGCTAAGGGTTAACTTTGATTCGGATCTTGAAATATAATACGTTATTGCAATGGATCAGAAGGAAGCATGAAAAGCTTTCTCATTCTCAAGTTTAATTAGTCCTTCCCTTCTATCAAGTTGGATTTAGATCCATTCAAAATTTTTAGATATTAAGGATTCATATACTTACGGGTGAAGATTCTAATATGCAAGTAAAACAAGAGGGGAAAGTGAATGGGGCTTTGGATTCAAAAATCAATTTGGGATCCCAAATCAAGGGTGGTTGCTGTGGCCGATGATGTGGAGGCTATCACTACTGGAATACCATCTTGGCTCACGCCTGGAAGGTATTTTTTAGTTTTTATTTTGGTATTGTTAGTTTGATTGTCCAAGAGTTTTATTTTTATAAGTGTCATTGAGGAATCGATGATTTAGGGGATTGATATTTAAAAATCTTGCATTTGCTTTATCTTACTTCTTGATTAATAATATTCTTACTTCTTTTGTGATTATGCATTTGTGACATCCCAAGTTCGTTCATGTCACTCATAAGAGAATGCATTAAGTTCCGTGAAGCGGAATAGGTGAACAATACAGAATTTAAGAAGACAGATATAAAATAAGCAGCGGAAAATTTTAACTCATCATTAAAATAAAGCATAGTTTCAAACAAGTTACAACAAAATTAGTTACGTCAAATCTGTCTCATAAAACATCTCATAAAAGAAAGCATTAGAGTACATAAAATCATTTCCCACGCCATAAGCCATAATAGAATAGAGAACAAGTCAAACGGTACATCTCAAGAAATCAAAGTCCAAGCTGTAAGAGAAATCCTAGTCATGGTTGAGTGCTTCGACTCAGAGGATCTAGGGGGGAAGGAAGGAAGAAAGAGGCAAAAAAAAAAAAAAAGGTCAGACATAAAGTCTGGCAAGTTTCAGTGATTTTCAAATATGCATAAAATAGAAATGCCAAGACAGGTAAATAAGACTGAATGAGAAAAATACAGTGTCATGTAAGGTAAAACTAAACTAAACAGGACAACAGGATAGACAGGAATAAATTATGATTGAGTAATGCTTCACATTTATATCTTAAACAGGTATGTCTGCACTAATACTAGTATAACAAGTTTAACAAGATTTGGTTCTCAACCTAATTACATATCAGGAGGATTAACAGCAAAATTAAACAGTAGGATTAAATAGCTGGATTAGGCGTACCCTAATTACATAACCAGATTAGATGTTAACCTAATTACACAACAACATGATTAGGTGTACCCTAATTACTACCCATGCGATCGGCTTCCTACTACGTAAATACTCCGTGTCAACCCCGATAGTAAGGTGTATCACTTCCTAACCCAGCAATTATATGACACAGACCTATTTACTGGTGTTACAGCGTCTTATCCTCTCTGTTCGGACCCATACATGCTCATGACTCCGCCGGAACGCACTTGTAACCACCCACATGTGAACCTCTTACTATCCAGTTCTGTAAAGCATGCCCTGACCCCTACCTAGTGCGAGGCTCTCTCTAACAAAATATCAATAGGGATACTGACTAATATGGGTTCCAAATAACATATTGACACAAGCAAAACCCCCCAAGCTTATGCCCCCAAAACTAGTATTTGAGAGTCCCCAAAACCCGATACAACAGCAGAACGAGAGACCTCTTAGCTTATTAAAACTCCTATTTAACCTAGCAGGTTTAGATTTACTGATAAGCGTGGTTGTAATATTACATGTCATTATGTTTGTACAACCCTTTCCGAAAACACCTGCACAGATGTATACAATTTCTACAACATTTCAGTTTATTAACCTACATCTGATACTTACCATATTCTAACATGTCATTTGCTTAATGTCTGTATTAAGTCAAATCTAACATGTCCAATTCATATGCATATTATTCATCGACTGTGTTCCTAAATTACAACATATACAGATTTATGCATATTATCCATTTCTACCGATTTACAGCAAGTATATACCCATTATTCCTTTTTATCAGTTTACAGCAAATCTAAATATGTGTATATTATCCTTTTCCTAAATTATAGTTAAACAATCTCAATTTAACAACATGCATAAATTCCTCTTTTTATGTCATTCATTATTACCCCAATTATACACACACTCTAATCGGATATAGTACTACGCCATAAACGACCTAATGCAACGAATTTGCAATGTGTTGCTAGCCAAATGTGACAATAACTATACTATTTTGGTCCTACTACAATGTTCTATTTTTGGTGTTACCTTAGCCATAAAAATGTGTTGGCCTAGCTAAAAAAGTGTAACACTATGCAACATTTTATACAGTGTTGCTATAGCAGACTTTTCCATGTCCTACGTGGCGATCCGCACCATTAATTAGAAAAAATCTGGGCTGTCCAACCACTATCTACTACACTTACTTTGTTTCCCACTAACATTTTCGTTCTCGCGCTTCATTTTCATTACGTTCTCCCCCATACCGCAAACCTTTCCTCAAACCCTAATCAATCTGGCCACTCCTCATTCCAAATAAAAAACTGAAACTAACATTCCATAAAATCCAAAAATCCCTAAAATGAGAGAAATCCTTCACATCCAAGGAGACCAATGCCTGTTACATCCTTTTCTTCATAAATTGTTTCTATAATCTACGATGTTTTCAACGCAGCCTCTTCAATTTGTTTACCCAATTTTTTTTGCTAGCCCTAGAACTTCGCTTTGGATCTGGTTAATCGTGGTTCACATCTGGTTTTCGCTTTGAAGTACAGCTATAACATTACTGATGCATGAACTTCATGGAGGTTCTTTGTTTTGGGCACCAGAAAGGGTTGACAAAATTTTGGTTACTGGTTACGTCTTCTTGCAATGGTTTCTGTTTTATGTGTTCAGATTTGTTCGATTAATGAATACCATGCGCTTCCACCTATGTTGTAAAGAGCTGAAGTGAGCGGATGCAAACTAGCGAACTAATCAGGTGCATTCTAGGTGCTTTAGGTGGAATATTTTTGTCATGTTCTCAATACGAAATCATTGACGATTTTTATCAAATGTGGTTACTACTAGGGTTGTCAATGGGTCGTGTCGGGTCGGGTTCGGGTCGGGTCAAGTCGAGTTCGGGTTGATTTATAAACGGGTCGGGTCAGCCCGTTTATTAAACGGGTCATATTTTCCCAACTCTGACCCGACCCATTTATAAATGGGTTGACCCAACCCGACCTGCATAACCCGTTTAACTAAATGGGTCGTGTCGGGTCGTGTTGGGTCGGGTTTACCCGTTAGACCCATTGATAGATATTGCCTACTAATATAAGCAATAAAAGAGCCAAATCACCAACATGCACACTATTATATAATCACCAACATGCAACAAGTTGCAAAGTCACCAACATACAACACATGTATAAAGCATGAAATCACCATATCCAAAAACCATTTTCTATACATAAGTATATATTCCCATACTACATAAATTAAAGACTACCAGTATGGAAGAGATTGTAATAACCCGAAAATCTGGGCCAGTTTGAAATTTTTATTTTGGCAATTTTAGCTAATTTTGATTATTTAAAATGAATTATTTTAAATAATATCGACGAGAAATTTATTTTGAATATAATCCGAACGTATATATTATACGCGACGTCGTTAGAATATAAATATTTATATATAATTATAAATAGAATTGAAAATGGCGCGGTAGTTCGATAATTCGATTTCAAACTTCAATTGAATGTACCGGGTGCAAAACAATCCGGATTTTAGTGAAACCGAAAATCTTAGGATCTAATTGATCATATCTTTCTAACGGATGTAAGAAACTGAGATTTCACTTTAAAAATTGAGAGATATGTCCAGTTGAAAATTCTGAATAGTCGCTATGGAATTCAGGCCCTTAAAAATGGACATTTTGCAAATGACCTCGGATTTCGACGAAACCACTTTTGTTGGGTCCGTGATGTCGAATTATTGCTAGGTTTCAAATTTCATAATTTTTCGAATCAATATGTGAGCGTGGCGAATGAAAACGCGTTTGACCAGTTTTAGTTGATTTTAATCGACTGGAAATTGGCCATTTTTCCAACGGTCTCAGAATTCGGCGAAACTAGTTTTGTTAGGACCGTATCGTCAATACGAAGCTAGAAAATATTTTTCGGGAATTCTTAGAGTCCATACGTGGCCCCGGTAAATTGAAATGCGCGTTAGAATTCAATATATAAATTTATATTTTGATTTTAACAAAAACTGATCGAAACGATCGAATCAGCTTACGATACATATCCCATTATGTTCGGAATGGGGGTAATTAGCTATGGAAGACAGTCGTTGGGTTCGGTTTGGAGTTCGAAATAAAAAGTCACTTTATGGAAATTTAAATAATTAAATAAATATATAATTATATTAGCCCTACCCTATCTCCCTCTTACCATTAGTCAACGCGAATAAAAAAATAAAAATAATAAAAATAAAAGGAGAAAACCCCGATGTCCCCCCCCCCCACCGTCGTCCTCCCTCTCGCTCACCCCGCCACCTCGCCGGAGCCGCTTCCCCACCCATCTCTGCCCCTCCCCCTCTTCCCCGACGCCTCGCCTCCTCCCCTTTTTTTTCTTCAACTCGCGGAACCACAAACCCGAACAGCCCCAAAATCGCCACCCTACAACCACCACCTCACTGTGCGCGCCTTCCCCCCCCCTTCATCTCCGGTCTCCCCTGCCCCAGCCTAACCCCCTTTCTCCTTCCTCCATTCGAGATCCGTCGCCCCCAAAACCTAGCTCCAAATGGATGAAAGCCGCCGCCAGTGGAAGGCCGCAACACCCTTTCCCCTTCCCCCCCAACGCTGTAAGTTTTGCTATTTGTTTTATTATTTTTTTTCTTTTTTTTTTCTTTTCTTTCTTTCTTCTTTTCTAACTGATTTCGTTAATGAAAGAACAAAAAAACTGATTTCGTTAATGAAAGAAAAAAAAAAACTGATTTCGTTAATGAAAGAAAAAAAAAAACTGATTTCGTTAATGAAAGAAAAAAAAACTGATTTTGTTAATGAATAAAAAACTGATTTTGTTAATGAATAAAAAACTGGTTTTGTTAAGGAATAAAACTGATTTTTATTTATTTAGGTATTAGGATTTTTACATATGGATTAACGAAAAAAAAAAAAAAGAATTTTGATTTTTATATGTATAGGGCATTGAAGTAAAAATAGAAATTCATAGGTCAAAAAGATTAGATTTTGAAAATGAAATAGATAAGATTTTTATAATTTGAAAAGGCGAGTTCTCGAAATAAAAATGTGATTTTTATCTATTGAACTTCGAAATAAAAATGTGATTTTTATCTATTGAACTTCGAAATAAAAATGTGATTTTTATCTATTGAACTTCGAAATAAAAATGTGATTTTTATCTATTGAACTTCGAAATAAAAATGTGATTTTTATATATTGAATAGCGAAATAAAAATTCGATTTTTATATATTGAATAGCGAAGTAAAAATTCGATTTTTATATATGTAGTGGCTACGGGCGACGAAGCTGACGAAGAGGCGATAACGATGAAGATTTCTATCATAGAAGAGTCAAGATGATTGGACAGCTATATGTGAGAATTTCTCACCTTTCAATTTATTTTTCTAGTTATATATATATACTAGGATGCAGACGGTGCTTAGTAGCACCCGACACAATCGTCCACAGACCATGGACTTGTTTGTTTGGCTGTGTTGTTAGTTAGATTGTTTGGGTTGATCTGAATTGTTTGGTGAAATGGAATTGATATGATTGATGTGTGAATGGCGTGGGCCTTCACTAGACCGGGGATAAGGCTAGGCCTCGTCCCGTTTCTAGTATCGTGCCGTTATGCCGCCGAAATTTTCTAAAATATGTTAGAAAAATAAAAATATCATTTTATTGAATAAATGAATTGAATAGAAATTCATAGGTTGAAATAAAATGTTTTATCGTTAAAAATATAATTTTTAACGTGAATATGAATATAGTGAAAGTGAATAAAATAAATATTCATTTACAAACCAGACGGTTTGTTTATGTACACCTATTTGAAGGACATTGATTGGGTCGATAAATTTTACACATCGCCCAACAGCACAAATAAAATATGTGTTTGATTGTTTGAAACCCCACACGGGTGTTGGGATGAAATTTGAAGTTCACTCATCCTGATTTATTAAATATGTCGATCGGTTGATTGACAGGCTGTTTTTAAGCGTTAGATATCTATATTTGATGCTTATACAGTGTAGTGCACTTTGGTTGATGGTTGATTATTTTTCCATGCTATTATATACATGTGTTGTATGAAAATCCATATAATTAACTTTATATGGTAATTGATTGGGCCTCATTCCAATTTGAAAAACAAAGAATATTATAAAATAAAAGTTCATGTGTTGACAGTACTCATCCGTTGAGATTGGTCATGTGTTGAACGAAATATTTTAGTAATAAAATTTACATCTTTATCAATATAAAATAAAAGTTCATGTGTTGACAGTACTCATCCGTTGAGATTGGTCATGTGTTGAACGAAATATTTTAGTAATAAAATTTACATCTTTATCAATATAAAATAAAAGTTCATGTGTTGACAGTACTCATCCATTGAGATTGGTCATGTGTTGAACGAAATATTTTGATAATAACAACTATTTTGAAAAAGAAATATTTGAAATAAAATATTTGAAATAGAAATTTATGAAGCCGTGTTGATCAGATTGACGCCATTTTGACGTGAACGATATTTATATCGATTTTATTCATTTCGAAATGAATATTGAAAAGTGATTTCGAAATTGAATATTTTGAAATGAATTGAAACGTTTTCGAAATGAATTGAATCGAAAACGATTTCGAAATGAATTGAATTGAAAACGTTTTCGAAATGAAATGAATTGAAAGCGTTTTCGAAATGAAATGAATTGAAAGCGATTTCGAAATGAAATGAATTGAAAACGATTTCGAAATGAATTGAATATAAAACGATTTCGAAATGAATTGAATTTAAAACGAATTCAAATTGAATTGAAAGCGAATTGAAATGAATTCAAATTGAATTGAAATTTGAATTGAATAGAAATGAATTTTAAAACGAATTTATAAAGAAGAATTCAATTTTGATTTGAATTGAAAAGAAAGTTGAAATTGCTTTTGAAACGAATTTAAAAACTATTTATAAAATTCGTTTTCAATAGAAATCGACGAAATATATATTATATATTATATATATAATATAATGGCCTAAATAGAACGCGCCGCAGCAGTTCGCGAATTTCGACCATTTATTTCAAACGGACATTATGGGAGATCCGACCGTCGGATTCTCCTAAAACCGGAACCGTTGGGTTCGTATCGAAAAGAGCTTTCTAAAGAATATTAGAAATTAGAAATCTAACGGTTGGATTTGGAATTATGTCCAAATCAAATTCGAAAAAGGTCGCTGTAAGTGCAGTTCGATGGCCGTTGATGGAAATCGACTGTACGGGCCTTGATAAAATTATTAAAAATAGTAATAATTTGTGTAAAATCATAAGAAGTGATTTGTGAAGATTTGGGATGAAAAACTCCATATTTGAAAAGATAAAAATAGATTTTTATCGAAATGAACTAGTTTTGAACTAGAATTATAATTCTATTTATTTTTAAATAAATAAATTGAATTTGAAATGGTTTTAAAAATAACCAGAATATCCAATGATTGCATTGGAGTGGAATTGAATCGAAATTGTCTTCGGAATATTTCGATGTTGGAATTCGTGATTATACGGATGTTGATATGGAAATTGGAAAGATATATACTTATATCGTTATTTCCAATACGACATTTGCTAATCGTAGAATTTGATATTGAATATAAGCCAATATATTTTCTATTCAGAGCCTTATATTGAATATCAAATGTGATTTGGGTTTGTCGTGAATGGTGTCTTCACTAACACTGTTCTTGAACCCAGTTGAGAAAAGATTAAATCTTTTTATTTAGATTTAATGAAGTGTACCAATTAAATGACATTTAATTGGAATTAAATCGATATTGATTTTTGGGTTTATCGTGGACAGTGTTTTAAATAACACTCGTTCTTTAACCCGATGATTAATGAATGTGATTTTGGGTTTATCGTGAACCGTGTTTTTAAATGACACTGATTCTTTAACCCAGTTAATGATTAAAACTAAGTGGAGTTTTAATGAATGTTTAATTAGATTGAAATAATCGAGAATGGAGTATCACCAGTTTTGCTCCAAGCGATAGTTAAATCTTTAATTAGATTTGAACGGGAAATGGTAATTGAATTTACCGATAACACTGTGGTGTTAGATATGAAGTATTACCAGTTTTACTTCATGGGATGAATAGGTTGGGATTGGGAAATTAAAACAAATGAGTACTTCGGTAAGGTTCGCTAATCCCGACTAGTTTGAATTGATATTCAAAAGTAGATTAAAACATAAATTCAAGAATTTATCTTGGATAAAATTAATGGGAACATTTTCCTATGAATGTGAAATTTAGAAACTAACTGTCGGTTAGCCAAGCAGAAGGGTTTTCTGGATATTGATCTGATGTTGGTTTCGGCCTTCGGGGTTAATATTTGGGGGATTATTCTCTTGATTAATTTACGGTGAGTGACTAATGAATTGGAATGAGGCGTATGTTGTGTTTGTGTAACACTTATTTAAAATATACGCGAGTTATTCGGAAAGACCGGGTTTATCCCATTCTGAATAACTGATACGACGATAAGTCGAAGATGAAGACGATGGTCGAAGACCGGAGGTCTTCACGTCGTTTGGGTGATAACTGATGATCTTGATTGGGCTGTACACCCAAGAAGATGGAAACAGTTGGTGATCGTCCAGGCGTACTTGGAGATCGATGGATATGCGGGGTACTAGGTGCCTCCGGTTTCGTTCAGACCCAGAACGGACTTGTAAATGGACTGTGTGTCTTACATTGGATTTTAGTCCGTGCGATTGATTTCTATTAAATATATATCTGCTTGGCGGCGGAGAATTTATTCTCTTGCTTAACGCCCTTCTCTGAGACGTACGAGCTCAGGGGTTATATATTGATGGATATCAAACGCATGGAGTGAATTGCCTGTGTGGCATGCCTAAGTGGCAAATGATCAAGGCTTCTGTTGAAAAGAAAAGTCTTGTGGTGATGATCAAAGCACGGCCTTTGTGGTGTAGCTTTGTGTAACGTTTACCTCGCGTGTTTCACACCCGGTATGAACCAAAAACGGGAGACGGACCTCAGGGAGGGCATGCGTTTCTTTCTAGTTAGAAGTGGCGTCAGTGGTTTTACACGCCCTGACGAGTTTGACTTATGTGGTTGTTGCTGTTGCGAGGCGCCTCGGTTTGGTCGGACGATCCGGGTCCGATGGAGTCATTCGTTGGCTCATTTACGCCCCATAGGGCGGGGGACCGCATGTTCAGGGTTTAAGTTTAATCCACATCGGTGGACCGGCCCTGACGATCCAAAGGCTTGACAGAGTACTTGCCTGAGGCTCGGACTAGACAGTCTCGAATCGGTTGAGGACTATCTTTTGCCTCGGTTCATAGATGGAAATCCAATTTCCAAATACGTGACATTTGCGGTTTTATTTGTAAACCTATATATGGCGACATGATATATGGTACCCATGCCGCCTATGATTGATACTTATGATTTGAAGTTGTTTTATACTCTATGCACTTATAATAGTATCAAATGATTTGTTTTCAACGTATCAAGCATTCTTGGCTATTATAAGGTAAAAACCCTATCCTCCGGCTTGCGATTGCATTGTGTGATGGGAACTGGGTCTTATAATAGCTTCATTCTTCTTTATTTAGCATTGCGCTGTTTGTTTTGTGCACTGGTATTCTTGGGAGGAAACCCGTTCCGTGTTATACGGCGTGGTCCCTTGATTTACCTAGCTTTTAAAATAAAGAATAATAACTGTTTTAGTTCTCACACCAGTCACATGACTGACCTGGAGTTTATTGTTTTAACCTAAACTCTGGGTGCCCCTATTTTGACACGGGCAGCTAGTAGTTTTGGTTTTGCAGATTTATATTCACAGGATCCTGGTTTACAGCTGGAATGATATCCGGAAAGCTTCGTATCCGTATATCTCTTCTAGTTGAGTATTGTATTATTTTCCGCTGCTATGTATTTAAATGTAATTTAAACCTCTGATATTTCTATGTAATATTCATTAATACTCTGTATATTCTTGTAATCTGATGCATTGTTGTGATATACAGTGAAATGTTCTTCTGTATGCGTTCTGTTTTGTCCTGTTCTCAAACGATAGGGCGTTTCGAACGGCCTGGATCGGTTTAGCGACTGGTTCGGACCGAGCGAAATTCCTTGCCGTCACAGAGATACATTTGTTATAAGTAAAATGTACCTAACAACATACAAGAATAAAGTAGTAAAATATAACAGCTTACATATACGAGCATACTGATTATTGCATACATAAACGATTAACACTAACAGTATACATAAAAGACTAACAATATGGAAGAGATACAACATATATTCGGGCTTGGCGGGTTAAAATCGGGTTAGCGGGTCAACCCTAAACCCACCCGTTTATAAACGGGTCAAATTCGGGTTGACCCGAAAATGACCCGCTAACTAAACGGGTCGGGTTAACCTGCTAATTTCCGTGTGGGTTTCGGGTCGGGTTACGGGTCGTGTAGGAAATTGACAGCTCTAGTTACTACAGTATGAAATCATTGGTCGACCTTGTGTGTGTATCATGTTGGCTAAAAAATTCTTCTGTTTGGACTATATCAAATGACTTAATGTTTTTCTAAAGTCCATGTTTAAAAGAAAGCCTTATAAAATTGTAAATATTATATGTGTACCTGGAATTCTCTACAAGTAGCATGTATAGTGTCTGACAACTTTTTCATCTATTAGTAACATGTATATTGGATTCTTACATACTGTGTGAGAAGTATTTAGCTGATCCTTAGTTATTTCCTGGTCCGCATACGAATCATGTGTAAGTGTTCAAGAGCCGCATATTAGAAACCTTGAATATCTTACATGTAACTAAGGAGTTAATGTCTATTATTTTCGATGTGTATAAATTTCATCGGTCTATTGTCAGGTGTAGGTTTTATAGGCCTTTAGATTACCTATTTATATAAGCTAAATTTTGTACATTTGATTATAAGTGAGTATAGCTAAGGGGTGGGGTACTTCCTTGCCTAATCACCCGATCGAGTCCTGCATGCATGATTTAGAGGCCCAAACTCTATAACTTTTCACATTCTACAACCTGCACACTTTTTGCTATTAGGCTTAATTTTTTTTACTTGGGCCTTTGGACCATTATGGCTATCCCTGTTCAGGTGGACAACATACCAGTGAAGTGTAGTACTTGAATTTTTACTGGAATCTTCGGTTGTTGGAAGACGGTTATAGATTTTAATTATGTTTGTGTAATCTGAGTTCTGCTGTCCACATTAATATTCCCATCTTTAACATGGACAATGAAAATCGAGTTTGATAGGTAAATTATCTTCAGTCATAAGCCTATTCCTGCAGTATCATAATGTAAGGATGTTATCCAAAAGCGCAATTAAATAACTTTACAATCTAGCATTCTTGTTTGGCTTTTCACTTCGTATGTTGCAGTTTGACCCTATTGTGTAATGGACTTGTTTTTTCATTGATGGTTTTGGACTAATGGTACCTGATGGAGCAGTACTGATTGCATGAGAGGATTAGAAGGGTTGTTTCTTTCTACAATGTTAACATTTATACTGTGTAGGGAAAAACGTGTATTGTAACTTAATACCGTTGACTCTATATGCTATATATCACGACTTTTATTTTTGCAAAAAAAAAGTCAGTAAAAAATGTCTTTTAAAGTCTGTTAGAAAATGGGTTTAAACTTTGATAAAATAAGTTAAAAACTCAGTTGAACTTGAGTTTAAAAAAGCTCGGTTAAACCTGGCTTAAAAACTCAGCTCCAATTAAGTTCAAACTGAATTTAAAAACTTATGTTCAAAAACTGGAATAGGATTTAGTTTAATTACCGAGTTTGCACTTTAAACTCAGTTAAATATCCGAGTTTAACTCAGATTAAAATTTAAGTTAAACTTAGTTATAAAACAGAGAATAGACTTAGTTTTTTAGCTGATTTTAACTTAGTTAAGCTAATTTTATAACTGAGTTTGGAATTTGATTAACTCGGCGCACACACAGTATTTAATATTTCAGTATTTTTCTTTTTTTTAACCTTTTTCTGGGTGGTTCATATTTTGATTGATGTTGTAGGTTGATCCAGGTATAGTGGTGGAAAAAGCATGCAAGAGCCAGATAGGGCCACCTAAGTAGCTTGTATCCGTTGGAGAGTAACATCAAAGAACAGATTGAAGCTATAGCCAAGTCCTATGGTGCTACTAGTGTTGAGTATTTTGAGTAGGTGAACGTTGTACTAATTTTAAAAGCATTTGATTAATTTTACAGTTGGATATTGTAACACCCCATATTTTCTATGATCGTATAAGTAACAAATCAGAGAATAATTAAATTATAAAATAAGAATCAAGGGAAAGGGTTGCGCCATTGCGTTCGTATCGAAATTCTACTTGAAAACGAGTCCGAGTTTTCAAAAAACGGAGTCCGTATGACCAAGTTATGACCCTCCGAAGTTTCAGGAATTTTCAGAATCGAAAACAACTCGAAATTCGAATTCAAACCCAGAAGCAGGCTGGGCGGGAAATTTCCCGCCCAGGACTTAGGTCGACTGGGGAGTCGACTAAGTAGTCGACCCCCTTGACCAGGTCGACTGGGGAGTCGACTAGTTAGTCGACCCCCCCTGACCAGGTCGACTGGGTAGTCGACCTGGGGGTCGACCTGCCTCCCGAACCCACTTCCTGAACCTGATGCATTCTGATGTTTTTGGCCCGATTTTCTGACCAGATTCATGACTCTAAACCTATATAAACAACCCCCTAGCCTCATTCTCTCTACACCATTTCATTCTGCCTATGCTCTGCCTCTATTCTAATTAAAATAAAAATGGCATTGCTACTCTGCTGAGATCTGAACTGGAACTAGGACTAAAGCATCTTCATCCAAACTGAATAAAATTATAAGAGAACAACTGCAACTCTTCTTCTTCTTTAATCCAATCAAGGCAAGTACAGTTATTTTCCGATATAAACGTTAATTATGATTGTGACATGAATTGTAAATCTGAATCTGAGGTTATGTCTGTTCTGTTCTGTTTAGATCTATCTTATTCTGTATCTCTTTCTTCTTTCTGTTCTATAGCCAGGCTACTACGAGCCTGCGCCGAATCTCATAAGAGATTAACGCACAAACGCTAAATTTTGGGTCAAATAATGCATAATTGGACATGAAACTGTTGCCTATGAGACTATTGCTTATGACTATGAGACTATTGCCTATGACTATGATTCATGCCTATGAGACTATTGCCTATGACTATGATTCACGCCTATGAGACTACTGCCTATGACATTGAATACGAAACTATTGTGATTAGTCGCCCATGACTATTGTGGTTAGTTGCCTATAACTATTGTAGTTAGTTACTTATGCCTATTCCCTTAATGATACTAGATCTCATATTTAGTATGTAACTTTGCTAGTTTATTCCCATTCACTGTTATGTACATCGAGTCTAGTGCGGCCATTATCATTGTATTTGGTTCATTATTTCATGCCTATTCTTTCTTGTGCTTATCTCCTTTTCCTTTAGCTAGGTCCATTTCATGAGTACTTAGAGAACTTGTTGAAACATTGGGCGTAGCTTAATTAAGTTAATAAATATGTTGGCATAATTTGAATTGGCTATAATAGAGAATGATTTACATGCATATTAGTCTTGGACAAAAATGGTAAACTAGAATATTAAATCTAGTTTTGACATGAACTGTAAATGGGAATATTAAGGCTAAGATTTGGGGCATATATTGTATTATGAATTATGACCTTGATTTAGGCATGTAAGTTTAGGCTAAATCTATGATTAGGCAAGATAGGTAAATAGAGTTTTAGATATATATAATCTGCTAATCTGTTATGTGCTAAATCCGTTAAATTTCCTAATCCGTTATCTGCTAAATCTGTTATATTGCCTAATTTGTTAGTTCTGCTATATTGCCTAATCTGCTAGATCTATTCATCTGCTAAATCTGTCATCTGCTAAGTCTGCTGAAAATGCCTAATCCGTTATATGCTAAATCTGCTAAATTGCTTAATCTGCTAAATCTGTTAAGTTGCCTAATCTGCGAAATCTGTTAAGTCGCCTAATCTGCGAAATCTGCTATCTGCTGAGTTGATATATTTAGTCTGTTATTGACATAATCTGAATTGGCTATAGTTATGAATAATTGACATGTATATTAGGCATGGGCATAAATGGTAAATTATTAATTAATTGGCCGCAAAGATAAACATGGCTAACCGAGGTTAGAATGAGTTTGCGGCGTAATCCTGCCCGGAACCGCCCGACACATCCAGTGGCCGCAAACAATAGGTTCTAATGTGAGAAGTTAGTCATAACTTTCTTGAAACCCGAGGTTAGACTCAGTTTGTGGCAGAAATCTTCCCGGAACTAACGGCCTAACCAGTAGCCGCAAACTGTCAGTCTAATGTGAGAGGTCTGGGCATTAATATTTAATTAATGAAAATCTGAGATAAATATGATGTCTAAAACGTGTTGGGTGGATAGGGTTAAACCAACTGGACTAATGAAATTAATAAACCCGTTTCATGAATCTGTAGGCCCAGTACAAAGTTAGACAAGTCTGTAAATCTGTTAAATCTGTATGTCTGATCCGTTAGTCTAAAAACTTATTAACTTGATTTTCTGATATGTGAACTAGTTGATCTGAACTCTGTATGTCTGAACTTGTAAACAAGTTAATCTGAAATCTGTTAGTTTGGGGACACAAGGTTAGGAGGGAAATTACTTGTGTCATCAGTTATTTGGGACCCATATTAGTCAGAACCCTTTCTGGTATCAAAACTTTGACCCAACAGTAGGTAGGGTCCGGGCGCGCTTACTGAACTAATTATAAGTGGTTCATTCTGATAATGGCGAGGGGTGTTGATGGTGCGTTCCAACCGGGTCATGTGCGTGCATGGATCCTGGCCAGCCTCTGTGGATGTAAGACGCCGTGACATCTGTAAATAGGTCTGTGCCAATTGGTTGTCACTTTAGGGAGTGATACACCCTACTGTGGGGCCGACACAGGGTATTTATGTATTAGGGAACCGATCGCTTGGGGTACGGTTTTAGGGTACACTTAGTTCTGTCTGTTTCTGTTGGTACCGTCTGTTTCTGTTGGGTGGTAACACCTGTCTGTTTCTGCGTGGTACCGTCTGTTCGGGTGGCAAAGGCCCATTTACTAGTGTACACCTAATTCTACGTTCTATTTCCGTAGGGATTAATCTGTTTCTGTTTCTGTCTGTTTCTGTTCGGGTGGTAAAAGCCCATTATTTGCATTCTGTTTCTGTCTGCTTCTGTTGGGGTGGGAAATGCCCATTACTAGCATTCTCACCTGTGGAAATTATTCTGTTCCTATTTCTGTTCAGTGTTAGGGTGACACCTAATCCTGTTATACTAGTATTAGTGCAGAGAGGTGAAAAGCAATAGCTCACATCATTCTGTTCTTTTTCTGTTTAACCTAAGTATATCTGCTACTCCTGTTACTGATATCTCGCATCCAGTTTTATTTTCATGTGATAATTATTATTATCTGTTCATGTAACACCCCACGTCCATTAATGTCACTCACAAAGGGAATGCGTTAACTTCCATGGAGGTTATAAGTGAATATAGAACAGAAAAATTACAACAAGACAGATAATAAATAGTACTTGGAAATCTAAAACTTCATTTTATTGCAGCGGAAATTAAACATGTTTGTTACATCATAAACCATAGATCATAACCAAGTACAATATCAATCTTCATAAAAAGAAAATACATAATCCCATTACATAAATAGCCATTAAAAAGATAACAAGCTGGACTTTACTTCAATGGTCCAAGCTTTCCAAAGAGGGATGAAGCAATTCAATCAAACTCCACTAGAGCTGGGCCCAACCTGAGGACCTGGAGGGGGAAAAGGATAGAAATAGAGGGGGTCGGACATAAAGTCTGGCGAGTATGATAATTCTAACAATACTATTATCAAAATAACTAGACTAAGGCATAAGCTGGAAGACAAGTAAATGTCTATGAACTCTTAGGAAGATAAAGATAGCGTTTAAGATAACGTTAAAGATAACGGTAAAGGCACACCTAATTACTAACGAATAATTACTACACTGCACCGCACATTACTACACTGCACCACACCAGTCACCCTATTGTTTGATCCCACTTGCTTCACACAGAAACTTTATAAATAGCCTTACGTACCCCTGGCTGACTACATAGGTGCTGTCTGCCCCTATCTCCACTAGGTGTACCCCACTACCCACTTTCGATCGGCTCCCTACTCGTAGATACCCGTGCTGGCCCCACAGTGGGGTGTATCACTCCCCTAAAGTGGCAACCCGATACAACGTGAGAATGCACGGCTTATACCTACACGATGCAACAACGTCTTACCTACCAGCCCGGGTCGACACACGCATATGAAACCCGTTGGACTTGCGTTGCCACCGCTCCCCGTTTTGGCCTCTTACAGTCGAACCCAGCATGCGTGTCCCGTCCTCGACTTGGGTCGATCCCACAAAGATACGTTTGGGATACTGGTCAAAATGGGCCCCCACAAGCTACCCACCTAAGCTTGTCACTAGTATATCCCACTTAACCCTCTTAGTCATGTTCATTTACATGTGTGTTTGGTTAAGTCTTACTAATCGTATTTCACATGCCACTAAGGGCACCCCCTAGATTCCTTATGCCACCCAAGGCACCTACTTAACCCCCATGTCCCACCTTACATTTTTATCTGGTTAAGTATTTCTTAATTCATTCAGGCCATAACCTCATAAAGACCTCTCACATTAGACTGGTATTTATGGCAGCTGGATTTGCCGGGCGGGTCCGGGCATTCATACACCATAAAAGAGTCTAACCTCGTGTCTTTACAACCGTTATGATTTAGTTTAGGCCTAGGACCTCTCACATTGGTCTGACATTGGTGACCACTGGATTTGCCGGGCGGGTCCGGGCAGGTTTACATCACAAATGAGTCCAACCTCGTGTCCTAAGCATTGATTAACACTTAAAATCTTTTACCCCAGTTTTAATAATTCCCTATTCAAATTATTAATTAAGTCAACTTTTAATGATGTCCATAATTGACTCGATTATGGCCATCCACTTAAGGCATGCAAAATCATATCAATTGCACCCCAACTTTTTAATATTAAATCATTAATATTACCCCTACCCCACGTTTATACGTTCGCTTATTCAACGCATAATATAGGCTAGACTTGTATAGTCTAACACCTAGCACAAAGATAAATTATCACAACATATAGACAATTAAAATAAATCTAATCATAATAGGGGTGAAACTTGCATTAACTACACATGTTAAGGATCAAAAGGTGTCAACTTGTTAAATGTCTCAATTTACATGATATGATCATAGCCCAAATCTATACATAAACTTGCATATGGGGTTTTTAGGCAACATAATGATGGTGTGAACTAGCATAGGATATCACATATGTCATAGCATAATTCTAGATGTCATAATAGATGTCTTGGTATATGTTCATAACTTTTCTAATCAATCTAACTTGCATATGTGACTTGTCATATAGATCAACATAACCCAAACATGATGATTTAATTAATATGAACTAACTAGCATAGATGGTAACATCATGGCCTTTTTAACATGTATGATTCATCACAACTTAGCATAGAAACTTTCAACATACATAACATCATCATAGCATGATTTACAACATATAAGATATCATCTTCACATAACATTGGATTTACAATATACATGATAGAAAAAGGGGTTTACAACAACATATATGATAATTCACATCATCTACTCATAATCCATTCATAACTCAACCTAATTAAAATGATAATAATCTTGTTAAGATCATCATACTCACAATTTAGAGAAGAAAAGAGAGAGTTTTGCTTTGCTTTAGGGTTGAGAGAATTAGAATTGAATTTTCTTTTCTTCTTTCTTAGTTGGGGCGGCTCCATTGATTTCCATGACGATGGTATGACGATAACTATTCTATTTTAATTAGGTTTAGGGTTAGCATTAGGATGTATTCATAGGTGTAGTAAGTTATTTAGGACCATTAGATTTACCCTGAACCATGAGAACCAATCAAATGCAAAATCTGCATTTGAGCGAATCGGTCCACGGGTTGACAGCAAAACACCCTGGATTAACCCCTAGTCGACCCAGCAGGGCTTGGGTCGACCTAAAAAATGGGCCGGTTCGGTTATTCCCCCACCCAATTCGCTATTTTGAACTTTTTCGCATATTTATTTATTTAATTTTTTGTTTATATATATATATATCAATATATATATATTTCTCTGCGCAACCCATTTCACTTAATTCTTTTCTAAAACATAAGTATACCTTAATTTGTGAATTTTAATGTTATAAAATTATGGGGTGTTACATTCTCCCTTCCTTAAAGGATTTCGTCCCCGAAATCTCCA
The DNA here is from genome assembly GCA_030737875.1 of Allium sativum. Taxonomy (NCBI): domain Eukaryota; kingdom Viridiplantae; phylum Streptophyta; class Magnoliopsida; order Asparagales; family Amaryllidaceae; genus Allium; species Allium sativum. Next base: position 97,422,657 of record CM060925.1, on the reverse strand, counting down.
AGTCAAGAAGAATGTATATCCTACCATCTAATCGTCCATCTACTCAACCATCAAACACCAGCATCCATTGTCCTTAAAAGACTTCTAATGCTTTAATGTTTATATGCACAGTTGTGTATATGTCCATATCTAATGCAAAATTAGGCGGTCTACTGATTCAGTCGACCTCCTTAGTGCAATTCATGATAGTGCCATGCGTCCAATATGTATGCAAAAGATTCCTAATGGTACATATTAATTCTATATGCGTGCACAACCATCCACCCAAATGCAGCAACCATATGATAATACAACCATTATACATCCATTTTACTAAATACATCCATATATATATGCAATATGCAATATGAAGTGACTGAGCCGATCTGGTGCCTAATAGTGTGTGTATATGCATCCACGAGCACCACTAGCAAACACTTGCATCCACCATACATAACATGTCTCAAACACATGTTTCAACCATAGGATTATCCTAACTAAAGGTCAAAGATACTAGCGAGAGGATATACTAAAGATAAGATAAGTACAAGCTAAGCGATAAAGGAGAAATTAAAGGACATACCCTCAAAAAGAAAAGGGTATCGTGAACGCATCTTCTCTTCCGTCTCCCAAGTAGTGTTGCTCTCATCATCTCCCCATTGCACTTTGACTAGTCTGACCTCTCGATTCCTCAACCTCTTGATCTCCGACCCAAGAATGCGCATAGGAGCTCGTCGAATTGTCGCATCACGCTCTATCTCCACCTCTCTAAGCAAGCTCGGCTCTACCACTTCCACGGTCTCGTGCAAGCACTTCGTCAAATGTGACACATGGAATACGTCATGTACACCACTAAGTCTCTCGGGCAACTCCACTCTATACGCCATCCGTCCAATCCTCTCCTTAATAGGAAACGGCCCTACAAACCTTGGTGCTAATTTCCCAACGGACCCAAAGCGAACAACGTTTCGTAATGGAGACACTTTGACAAAGACAATGTCCCCAACTTCAAACTCGAGATATGTCCTCCTCTTATCCGCATAAGATTTCTGCCTATCTTGTGCTGCTTTCATCCTCCTTAGAATCAAGTCGATCTTCTCCGAAGTCTCCCTAATCATATCGGGCCCAAGTAAGATCTTATCCGTAGATTCCCACCAACATGTAGGTGAACGACAAGGTCGTCCATATAGAGCTTCGAATGGTGCCATACCAATGCTGGACTGAAAGCTGTTATTATATGCGAACTCCACCAATGGAAGATGCTCTTCCCATGTACCCCCAATGTCTAGGATACATAGCCTCAACAGATCCTCTAAAATGCGATTCACCCTCTCGGTCTGGCCGTCCGTTTGAGAATGATATGCGGTGCTCAAACATAACTGAGTCCCTACCACCTCTTGTAAGATTCTCCAAAATTCGCTAGTGAAAATAGGATCGCTGTCGCTCACTATGCTAGAAGGAACACCGTGCAAACGAACTATTTCTCGAACGTATACGGAGGCTAACCATGGAGCAATCCTCTTACTCTTCACGGGAATAAAATGGGCGCTCTTAGTAAGTCTATCTACTATAACCCAAATTCCCATATTACCCTTCCTCGATCGCGGTAATCCATCCACAAAATCCATCGAGATGCTTTCCCATTTCCATAGTGGAACCTCCAATGGGTGAAGCAACCCACCGGGTTTCTTTTGCTCCGCTTTTACTTGTTGGCACACCAAGCATCTAGCGACATACTCGGCCACGTCTTTCTTCATGCCAGCCCAAAAGTAAACTCTCTTCATGTCTTTGTACATCTTGTCCCCGCCGGGATGAATGGTCATCTTCGAACGATGTGCTTCGTCAAGAATAGTCTTCCTTAGGTCATCGTCTTTTGGTACACAAAGTCTACCGTCCCTACGTAACCAACCCTTATCATCTAGGGTATACCTACGGAGATAGCTTGATGACTCCCCTCCTTTGAGCTTTTCTACTAACTCAACTAACTGTGGGTCGTCTCGCTGTGCCTCGCCAATCCGTCCCAAAAGCGTTGGTCTGACCTCCAAGGATGCTAGCAAACCGGGTACGAAGTCAACGGAAGGTCTAAAGTCAAACATTGAAATGAATTCTAAACTTTGCTGCTCAACAAACAAAGGACTTAAGGATAATCTTTTTCTACTTAAGGCATCGGCCACCACGTTACCCTTGCCAGGGTTATAGGCTATTTCGAAGTCGTAGGACGCTAAGAACTCTATCCACCTTTGCTACCTTAAGTTCAAGTCCTTTTGAGAGAATAGGTATTTTAAAGACTTGTGGTCAGTGAATAATTCGAATTTCTCGCCAAGAAGATAATGACACCAAGACTTAAGCGCGAAAACAATAGCGACCAACTCTAGGTCATGTGTGGGGTAATTCTTCTCATGCGCTCTCAACTGCCTTCCACCATAGGCTATTACCCTGCCCTCTTGCATTAAGACTGCGCCTAGTCCTGTCCCACAAGCATCAGTATAAACGGTAAACGGCTTACTCCCGTCTGGCAATACTAAGACTAGGGCTAAAGTCAACGCTCTCTTCAAACGTTGGAACGCATCATCACAATCTACGTCCCATGTGAAAACTAGGTTCTTCTTCGTCAAGCGTGTCAATGGAGCTGACATCTTTGCGAAGTCTTTGATAAACTTCCTATAGTAGCCACCCAACCCCAAGAAACTTCTCACTTCGGTAGCATTTTTAGGGACCTTCCAATCTTGGATGGCCACCACCTTCGTGGAATCCACGGCTATCCCTTCTTTGGAAACCACGTGCCCCAAGAACCGTACTTCCTTCCTCCAGAAGTGACACTTAGAAAATTTAGCCTTAAGGCTATGCGCTTGTAGGGTCTCCAACACTTCCCTAAGATCTAGGGCATGCTCTTCTTCATCCTTAGAAAAGATCAAGATGTCATCTACAAAGACTACCACGAATTTGTTAAGGTACTCCCTAAACACCCTACTCATCAAATCAACAAAATATGCTGGGGCGTTTGTCAAACCGAAGGGCATCACTAACCATTCATAGAAACTGTCCGGAGTCCTAAAGGCAATCTTGTCTATGCTATCCTCAGCCACTCTCAACTGATGCAAACCAGTGGCTAAGTCCAACTGCAAAAACACTGAGATGCCAACTAACTGATCGAAGAGATCGTCAATCCTCGGCAGTGGGTGTCTGTTCTTCTTAGTAAGCTTATTAAGTTCTCTATAGTCCACACAAAGTCTAAGGGACCCATCCGCCTTCGTGGCAAATACTACTGGAGCACCCCACTTCGATATACTTCGTCTTATGAACCCCTTCTCAAGAAACTCCTTCACTTTCTTATCGAGTTCCCTTCTTTCACGTGGAGCCATGTGGCGTACTGGCAAAGATACTGGTTTCACATTATCCACAAGATATATTCGAAAATCTATCTCCCGCTTCGGAGGCAAGCCCTTCACCTCCTCAAACACATCCGAATATTCTCGGACCACTCTAACAGATCGTAGATTTTCCTCAGATGCGTCAAGCGATTCTAGATAACTTAGCATAACCGAATTTATCGGATTACAAAAAATTTCGAGAGTGTTGCCAAGGCGAGTCACGAGCCTAACTTCTCTCCTTTCACAATCAAGAACGGCCCCATTTCTGGATAACCAATCCATTCCTAAAATTAGCCCATAGCCCTTGAAGCCCAACACATAAGCATCACATCTAAATTAAACGCTAAGTATGGAAATTTTCAAATCCAAACACATCATGAACAAATAAGCTGAGCTCCCTATTGGATTCGAAACAACTAAGGGATCCTCTACTAAACTGGCGTTTAAGTGCAGTGATTCAACTAATGATGTAGAGATAAACGAATGTGATGCGCCCGAATCGAATAAGGTACAGACAGGATGATCAAACAGAAAAACTAAGCTTTCAACAGAAATGGTTCTACCTCGTTCTTGCAGCGGTGGGACCGCGAGAGCCTGAACTTGTCCCCTAGCCTGCCCTGGTGCCATAAGAGCCTGCACCTGTCCTCCCGAGGTAGCTCCTGCCCTCTGCCCCTTCTTTGGGCAGTCCTTCACTAAATGTCCCGCATCGCCATAATGAAAAGAGCCTGTCTTCTTTTTCTTTCGGCAATCCTTGCTGAGATGGCCTGGGGTTCCACAATTAAAGCACTTCTTATTTCCCTTGCCGTTATTGTCTTTACCACCCTTCTTGTTTTGCTGTTGTGGTTTCTTCTGATCCCCCTTCTTCTCGGGTGCCTTATCAGCCTTAGCGCTTTTCTCCTCATGCATAAGCGCCATTTCTACTAACTTCTCAAAAGTGGCCCCCATAGGGATGTGGGTCATAGCCAACCCTTGCAATGGTTCATTCAAGCCATTCACGAACCTCAGCGCCTTCTTCTCCGGCGTGTTCACTAAGTCCAAGCCAAACCTTGCTAATTGATTAAATTTATTGACATATTCTTTCAGCGATGAGCTTCCTTGCTTCAATGTCAAGAACCTTTCCATATATAGATTTTCTTCTGCCCTCGAGAGAAACTTCGCCTCGATCCTACGTCTGAAATCCGCCCAAGAGTCAACAGGACGCTCCCCATTAGTGACCTCCCACCAAAACGAGGCCTCTCCCTTCATCAACCAAGCTATTAATCGAACTCTTCTCCCTTCTTCTACTTCAAAGATTTCTAGCAATTCTTCCACCTCCTTAAGCCAATCTCTAGCTTCCACAAACGTTTCTGACCCTTGAAATGGTTTTCCATGCATAGCCTTGAATTCCTTGCACGTCTTTGCAAAAGTATCTACGCAAGGAGGAGGATGAGGAACGGGTTCAACTGGTGGTGGAGGAACATTGGCTGGACCTGCAGCAGCCCTAGCCTCTAATAACCTCCTATACCATCCTGGTATCGTTACACCGTCAGGTAGATTAAGATCTTCAGCCATGCTTAAACGAAAAAGGAAAGATTCAGAATGGAGAATTCGAAAGATAAAGATATGGGCTATTGGGGATTATGTTTTTTTTCTTAAAAACTTTTCTCTTTAAATTTCTCATTAAAACATGTTTATGAAAGCACTTCTTCCAAAAATAACTATTTTTCTAAAGTATTTTTATCTGTTCTGGTAACCTTAAGCTCTGATACCACGTGTAACACCCCACGTCCATTAATGTCACTCACAAAGGGAATGCATTAACTTTCATGGAGGTTATAAGTGAATATAGAACAGAAAAATTACAACAAGATAGATAATAAATAGTACTTGGAAATCTAAAACTTCATTTTATTGCAGCGGAAATTAAACATGTTTGTTACATCATAAAATCATAGATCATAACCAAGTACAGTATCCATCTTCATAAAAACAAAATACATAATCCCATTACATAAATAGCCATTAAAAAGATAACAAGCTGGACTTTACTTCAACGGTCCAAGCTTTCCAAAGAGAGATGAAGCAATTCAATCAAACTCCACTAGAGCTGGGCCCAACCTAAGGACCTGGAGGGGGAAAAAGGATAGAAATAGAGGGGGTCAGACATAAAGTCCGGCGAGTATGATAATTCTAACAATACTATTATCAAAATAACTAGACTAAGGCATAAGCTGGAAGACAAGTAAATGTCTATGAACTCTTAGGAAGATAAAGATAGCCTTTAAGATAACGTTAAAGATAACGGTAAAGGCACACCTAATTACTAACGAATGATTACTACACTGCACCGCACATTACTACACTGCACCACACCAGTCACCCTATTGTTTGATCCCACTTGCTTCACACAGAAACTTTATAAATAGCCTTACGTACCCCTAGCTGACTACATAGGTGCCGTCTGCCCCTATCTCCACTAGGTGTACCCCACTACCCACTTTCGATCGGCTCCCTACTCGTAGATACCCGTGCTGGACCCACAGTGGGGTGTATCACTCCCCTAAAGTGGCAACCCGATACAACTTGAGAATGCACGACTTATACCTACACGATGCAACAACGTCTTACCTACCAGCCCGGGTCCATACACGCATATGAAACCCGTTGGACTTGCATTGCCACCGCTCCCCGTTTTGGCCTCTTACAGTCGAACCCAGCATGCGTGTTCCGTCCTCGACTTGGGTCGAGCCCACAAAGATACGTTTGGGATACTAGTCGAAATGGGCCCCCACAAGCTACCCACCTAAGCTTGTCACTAGCATATCCCACTTAACCCTCTTAGTCGTGTTCATTTACATGTGTGTTTGGTTAAGTCTTACTAATCGTATTTCATATGCCACTAAGGGCACCCCCTAGATTCCTCATGCCACCCAAGGCACCTACTTAACCCCCATGTCCCACCTTACATGTTTATCTGGTTAAGTATTTCTTAATTCATTCAGGCCATAACCTCATAAAGACCTCTCACATTAGACTGGCATTTATGGTAGCTGGATTTGCCGGGCGGGTCCAGGCAGTCTTACACCATAAAAGAGTCTAACCTCGTGTCTTTACAACTGTTATGCTTTAGTTTAGGCCTAGGACCTCTCACATTGGGCTGACATTTGTGACCACTGGATTTGCCGGGCGGGTCCGGGCAGGTTTACGTCACAAACGAGTCCAACCTCGTGTCTTAAGCATTGATTAACCCTTAAAATCATTTACCCCAGTTTTAATAATTCCCTATTCAAATTATTAATTAAGTCAACTTTTAATGATGTCCATAATTGACTCAATTATGGCCATCCACTTATGGCATGCAAAATCATATCAATTGCACCCCAACTTTTTAAGATTAAATCCTTAATATTACCCCTACCCAACGTTTATACGTTCGCTTATTCAACGCATAATATTGGCTAGACTTGTATAGTCTAACACCTAGCACAAAGATAAATTATCACAACATATAGACAATTAAAACAAATCTAATCATAATAGGGGTGAAACTTGCATAAACTACACAGGTTAAGGATCAAAAGGTGTCAACTTGTTAAATGTCTCAATTTACATGATATGATCATAGCCAAAATCTATACATAAACTTGCATATGGGGTTTTTAGGCAACATAATGATGGTGTGAACTAGCATAGGATATCACATATGTCATAGCATAATTCTAGATGTCATAATAGATGTCTTGGCATATGTTCATAACTTTTCTAATCAATCTAACTTGCATATGTGACTTGTCATATAGATCAACCTAACCCAAACATGGTTATTTAATTAATATGAACTAACTAGCATAGATGGTAACATCATGGCCTTTTTAACATGTATGATTCATCACAACTTAGCATAGAAACTTTCAACATACATAACATCATCATAACATGATTTACAACATATAAGATATCATCATCACATAACATTGGATTTACAATACACATGATAGCAAAAGGGGTTTACAACAACATATATGATAATTCACATCATCTACTCATAATCCATTCATAACTCAACCTAATTAAAATGATAATAATCTTGTTAAGATCATCATACTCACAATTTAGAGAAGAAAAGAGAGAGTTTTGCTTTGCTTTAAGGTTGAGAGAATTAGAATTGAATTTGCTTTTCTTCTTTCTTAGTTGGCGGTGGCTCCATTGATTTCCATGGCGATGGTATGACGATAACTATTCTATTTTAATTAGGTTTAGGGTTAGCATTAGGATGTATTTATAGGTGTAGGAAGTTATTTAGGACCATTAGATTAACCCTGAACCATGAGAACCAATCAAATTCAAAATCTGCATTTGAGCGAATCGGCCCACGGGTTGACAGCCAAATACCCTGGATTAACCCCTAGTCGACCCAGCAAGGCTCGGGTCGACCTCAAAAATGGGCCGGTTCGGTTATTCCCCCTACCAATTTGCTGTTTTGAACTTTTTCGCATATTTATTTATTTAATTATATATATATATATATATATATATATATATATATCAATATATATATATATATTTCTCTGTGCAACCCATTTCACTTAATTCTTTTCTAAAAATTAAGTATACCTTAATTTGTGAATTTTAATGTTATAAAATTACGGGGTGTTACAGTTCGTATGCTGAAAGTCACTGGACTTGCCAGACTTTATGTCTGACCTTGCTTGTTTTCGCCCCTTTTTCTTCCGTTTCCCCCAGGTTATCCAAGGAGGGAATACTTAGCTTAATCTGGATTTCTTCTGCTTGAAGTGCTTAAAGTGCTTAAAGTATGGCTTGACTCCTTATGGCAGCTTCTGTGGGGATTATGATTTTAAAAACTATGCATTCGGAAGGCTTTTGTACAAGACTGATATTTTTGTACTTGAATTCTGATATTGTGATTTGAAAAGATGTAACCAAACTTGCTTCGGTTTCTGTTGTAATAAAGTTATAAATTTTTCAAGTACTGTTTTATATGTCTTGTAAATTTCTGTTCTGTTTTCTAAAACGCTCCATCAAAATTAAGGCAACCCCTTTGTGAGTGACCTTAACGGAGGTGGGGTGTTACAAATATCCTAGGAGAACATTGGTGTTATTATTAACAAGAAAAACATTGATTCTTCACAGAATGGATGGTATCACAGAAAATTACATACTTCACCTTTACCCTTATGGACTATATAAAGAGGAACATAATAGAATCACTTTACTGTAGGATTTTTATCATATGTTTCAATATAAAGATATTGCAAACTAACTTTGACAGAATGGATTTTTACCTTTTCTTGCATTAGTTTTGATATTGCAAACTAACTTTAAACATGGCACAAACTATGGTATTTACATTCGAGAAAGCTATAGGGTCAAGTCATTCTAATATAAATTATATATAAATTATCCTAAATTGTAATGAATGTATCCATATTAATTGATACGATTATTATCCCTTGAATTTAGTCCTCTCAAAGTGATGCTGGATTTAAGTAAAAGATAATTATTTATATGTCATTTTGACAACAAAACATTCATAGTGAAACAAAACAAAACAGAGATACAATATAACAGATGGGTTCTCTAATTATACCTGTTGTGTACATATACTGGATATAAAACAAAACAGAGGTATATTGTAACGTAACTCAGTCCTTTAAGTCCATATGTACCAAGAACTTATGCGTAGTACCATAGTAATCCAGTCCATGTATTTCTTTGTAAACAATGTTGTATCGTGATATAAGCTAGTTTATTTCTATTAAGTAGAACCAATTTCAAATAGACCCGTGACAATTGAACTCATACCAATTGGACTTCATTTAGGGGAACTAATTTTTTAAATCTTGAAGATTATTATAACAACGACCGAACACTAAGCAATTTATGTCATATCACGTCCCTTGAGTTTGGGAGGACATAACTTCCTAGGATGAAGACATTCAAATAACTGGCAACAATTTTGAAAAAACTGATACTAAAAAAGGGAGAGCTGAAAACAATTTTGAAGGTCAAGTTGATAACTCTGAGAAAAAAAGATTTATGGAATGAAGACTTTGAGTTGTTTGATGATCTCAAGTCCGAAACTGGTGTTGTTTCCTTGTAGTCTGATGAAAAATTAGATGAATAATGTGTAAAAAAAAAATAGTTGTCCTAATTCATACTAGTGTCAAGGACATGTAAATCCAAACGACAATTTTTGTTAGGACATGAAATGGTTTATTAGTTTGTTCTTAGTTGAGCTCTAGCATACCTTTATTCAGTAGTCTATAGAGCTTGTATAGGTCCGCAGAAAAAGGAATTCTAGTGCAATGAAGGAAGAGGTTCAGGAGGGATCTATGCATGGTTATCTAATTATGTGATATTAGTACTTTAATTTTTGTTCTGCAAAAGTTTCGTACTACGTAACGTATATGATCCAAGGTTCGAAAACTCGGTTTCGATTTCGGTTTTGGTCATTTGAAAATTTACTAGTTTCGAACTGTTTCGGCAGTTTCAACGGTTTCGGTTTTTGTTTCGGTATCGGTCCAAAAATCAAATATTTAGATAGTTTATGAAAAAGTTAATGATAACTTGGTACATAAAATAACTTGGTACATAAAATAACTGAGCACATAAAATAACTTGGTACACAAAATAAAATAACAGGCACATAAACAAGTTACTGCAGGAAACATGAAGTATTTTCGGGCTGAGCACATTTAATGGGCACAATAAAAATAACACATTAAAAATAAAGTAATGGGCACGTTAAAAATAAAGTCAGGGAAACATGAAGTGGGCTGGGCACATTAAAAACACAGCTGGACTTTGTCCTAATTCTCCTCAGCAAACATTCATTTCACGAAAGCTACAGAGAGGGGGAAAAAAAAGAAGCGTGCAGTGAAAATTGAAAATGATGATGAATATCACCTGCAAGTCTCGATCGTTATCACCTGTAAGTCTCGATAGCAACTCTCGATCATTGATTATCCTCGACCGCAACTCAAATTCGACTCTGCTAAGCTCGGGATCTTCAAATCGGGAATAATTTTGAATCTCGATCGTTGATTATCCTTGATTTGCTTTTTCTCTTGCTTTTTGGATTTTGTTTCACACGGCTTTTCTTTTTCCGTTGTTTACTGAGTTGCGATTTAGGTTTTTTTTTTGGGTTTACGAAACGAAACGAGAATTTCCAGTGTTTCCGTTCCGGTGACTTCGAAATCGAGACGAGAACGACGAGATCTCGTGGTATCGGACGAGATTTCAAACTATGATATGATCACTAAAGCTATTATGTTCTTTTACTACTATGAATATGTAGATAGGTGAAACCATTATGACGGATTTATTTCATGCATGTTTACGTTTGGTTTTATAAATGCACCTCCAGATATTATACCAGGACCAGACAGAAGCTCCATGGACTCTAATGGTTAATGAACCTCATCTGTGTGTTATTTTACAGGTATTATTTTGCGCTGATATTATCTTATGATGATATTTATTTTAAACCCATGAGTTGTATTTAGGCTTCTTTTAGTCGACAACTATTACAGAAGTGGAGGAGGTGGTTCAGGAAGTAATGGTTCCGACACTCTTTAAATTTATGCATGAACGATAGACAGAAAATATATGTTTGGTAAGACGATCGTTAACAATACAAGCATAGAAGAAAAAGTCAAAACAGGTTTGGTGGTATTAACTTGAGACAATTTTTACACCAGTGGATTAACAGGAGTAGATGACAAGGCGATTGAAGAGTCATTCACCAATATATAACGTGCAAAAAGCTTTATTGGAACCCTTGGTCTGAAATCTCGGTCCGTTGAAGTTATTTCTTCTTGCCTCAAGGCTGGAATGTCTGTTAAGTTGTTTACTTTCCTCATTTTGGCAGATTTAGCCAAATGAAGGTTTTAGTAGTAATCAACTATAGTTTTTGAGTGAACTGTGGTTGTATTGAATTATGCAGTTGCCCGCTTTGATTTTTCATGGGGAGACCCTGATTATCATCAGGGAACTTTTGAGAATCTGAAGATTGCTATAAAGAGCGCCAAAAAGCTTTATGCTGTAAGTCTGATTTTAGAATTATTTGAAGAATTGCAAATTAGTACGAGTGAAATGTTTCATATGTGCATGTTGATGTTTAGGTGATGTTTGATACTGTTGGACCAGAGTTGCATGTTATGAACAAGAGCGAGTGTGCTATATCACTCGAGGCAGATGCTTGTGTTACACCGACTCCTGATCAAAATCAAGAAGCAAGCACAATTTTTTGATTCACTGAGGTATCATGCTTGTTTTATATATTTTGAGACCAGAGTGTTTTCCGTAGTCAAAACTTCTAAAAAAATGATACCATTCTGTGTGAATATATACAAGCCGATATCATATTTCACAGCCATTATGTTGCACTTGTGTAGATGGCTGGACAGATAGATCTAGAAGTAGTTGAAAACTGTGTCAGAAAGTGTCAATGAGTCTATATATGAGTGAATCGAGTGACGGTATAGTGAGGAATGTATGTAAATATGAATGATTGTGTAATATACCAGTGAATGTACAATAGTGGAGTCAGAAAATTTGTACTATTTGAAATGTTGAAATAAAATATTTATTTGAATAAAATATTGTGTTGCAGTAAATTTAATATAGTGTTGCCACCGGGTTATAAATGTTGCTAGAAATAATGTTGCAATATCCATACAAGGTGTTGTCGTAAGGATGGGATTAGATTGTGTCGTGGGCCCAGTAGGCCCTATAGTGTGGGCCCCACAAGATATATTAATAAAATTAATATCTATAGCAACATGTTTGGAATGTTGCTACAGACATCTAAGGACGTTGCTATAGACCTAAATAGGGTTCTATTGTAACAATATTTGTTATGTTGCCGTAGATAGTCAAAATGTTGCCTTTGAGGTCTGCAGCAACGGCGAAAATTGCATCACCCTAAAAATGTTGCCAAAGACCTATACCAACATTTTTTGGGCCTTTGCCAACAATTTTTTATGTTGCATTAGGCCTTTTATGGCGTAATGTAGCCTAGGCTTCTAAAGGCTTAGCGTAAATAAAAAGGGAAAACGGAGGAAGAAGAATAGAATTAAATCACATAGGGATATAGGCAAGACTGGAAATAAACATAAAACATAGAAAATGGGATAAGGAAGATAGATACATATAACTTGTTAATTATCCAACAGCAAAGGCATATGTTTTACTTATCATAATGACATAGGTGATTAACAGTGAAAACATGTATAACATTTATCTTACAAACACTGTATATCCTAACCCAATTATATTTAATTGCCATGTTATAGTCTAAGAAATCAGTTCTGAAAATGACAGGGAACTCACAGTGGGTCTTGGTGAAGAAGAGATTAAATCTCTTATATAAATAACTCTATGCTGTAGAAAAGTCCAATCCAATCCTTTTAGTTGTATGTATGCAAGTCCTGAATGTTGTCTCTGTTGATCTAGGCATCAACAGCATTCCCCTATTATATGTTTATATTTTCAGAATAATTTCATAGAGGCAGAAAGATATGAAGAAATGGTGTAAATTGGAATGGGAGAAGCCACCTATTTATAGATTCACAAAGTCAACATCAACCTTTAGATTCTAGGGTTTTAATCCAAACCGTACGTGTAGCGCTGAGTCAGCAACGAATATAGTTTGAAAAACAATCAAGATATGTAACGACCCACGAGATTTTCGAACCCAAAAATTGACATAAATACATTTACTGTATAACATGCTGACCTTCCAAGTATTGAAAAGATAGGAACGTTATTAGAAAGAAATTAGAGGGTGAGATAAGAAAGAAAGTTAGAATAGAAGAAAAGAAGAAGAAACACCACAGAATTAGAGTCTCACATCGCAGCAGAACAATATGTAATACAGAAATAAATCTCTACTGAGATCTTTAAAAATACTTACAATCATCAGAGTACATCACACATCTGGATAGCTATAATAACCTGTTCTCATATAAAATCACACAGCGGAATAGATACTATATACCATATGTATGAACGCCTCTCGCTCGTCTCTGGATTTTGCAGCATCCGCTAACCTGGACCTGTACAACGCGGTCTTACCCGAGCATTACAAACCGGATCAGTGTGGTGAACCAAAGTGAGAAAAAACACACTAAGTTTAAAGGTATCGCACAACTTGATTTTAACATCAAAATCTTTTCGAAAGAAAAGGATAATCGTAAGACCAAATCCATACATAAGTACAGATGGTTTTTACCTTACGATAACCCAAAACATTTTTGAAATCAATATATTTTCTGATATTATAATAGTGTCTAAATACATATAAATAACAATCTAGCGGAACACTTGCATCTCACGTTCCACATACATAGTATATAATCAAAACTGCGGGCTCTTATTGGGCTAAAACATGACCGGCCCCTCACTTCTCTTGAGAGTACCGAATATATCATTACCACGGTTTGGGGCCAACCAACAAAACTGATAACATACATACAAAAATAAAAGGGACAACCGAAGGCATTTGATTTCTCCAGATCAGGCAATGATATACCCTTTTGATGGGTGAGACCGACATAGCCATGCGACTTACCCAATTTTGTTCCATTTTCTGGTTGATGAGGCTTGAGGTTTAGTTTATCCTTCATAATAGTACATCTCCATCCACTTTGAATGCCACATCGCTGTGCAGTTAATGCCCCGCTATTACCTCGCTATAACCCTGCTATATCCTGAACCACACTACCACCGCTATGCTTTTTCTCAAATAGCATCTGGTATAGCCTCTCCACTTTAAGCCCCGCTATATTCCGCTATTCCCGTTATATCCCGTAATTTCCGCTATATTTTGTTTTTCCCACTATATCTTTGATGAAAGAAATGAACTAAAAAATGAAATTTATGAATTAAAAAATGGTTAAATTATGTTTTTTAATTGAATTTTTTTAATACCTACTACTAGAAACAAAATACTCTAATATGATATTGAATTTAATTAACTTAAACGAAAGTTTATGTTTATTTGTCTATATTTGCACATATTTGTATTTAAAATTAAAAATGCACCAACTAAAGTTAAATAAAGTGTTAGTTTTTCACTTACTTATCATTTATATATTCAGAAAAACATTTTGAAGGAGTTATATATGTTATTTTAGAGTCATCCGCTATATCCTGCTATCTCCTTGCTTTATCCCCGCGATGACTTTTTGGATCTCCGCCGCGTTGGATCCGCTAAGTGCTTTAACTACACAGCCACATCGTCATATCCTCCAGAAATTCACTAATTAACATCCACAAAAATACCCTGGTTGGGAGCGACCCAACTATGGCACGTTTGTACGCGACCCCTTTGGAAATACTCTGTCAAACATCCGTCCATACAAGTCATCCAGGAACAGGATGAACCGAAGGCACCTCCTACCACATCCTTATATAGGAATCACCCCAAGTATTAGTAGCGAGTAGTCCTTGCAATCCGCAAAATCCCAACCACGACGGAATCACGTCAGAATACCTCTGCATTGCAACACAGGGAATATTCTATAAGTAATCCTTCCGCTTTGACATATATTCTCAGATTTTTTTAATTTACGTTGTGTTATTATTTCTTTTATGGAAATAATAAATTATTCTTACCCTCTTTCCCATTACAAACCAATATCACTCTCAGATAATCCTGAAGTCGTTCAAGTTGGGGTACTCCAACTGCCTCTCAGACCTTGATCAACAATGTTCTTATCTTAAAGTAGATATGAGTTCTAATCCAAAAACCGATATTTCATTCTAATATCAAAAAAATCTCATTAAGTATTTTATTTAAACCATGGTTTATAAAACCTTCTTACTTTAGAAAATATCTCTCTTTAAATATAACTTATTATTACTTAATATGTTGATTAAGTAATTTCTTATTAAAAATCACTTCTTAACCTTAGCATCTATCAAAGAATTCATTTTATAACTCGAATTATTATTACCAAGTCCCATTACTAAATATTTTACAAAATTCAATTACAAATCTCTTTTTAATCTTTTCCTTTTGAAATTCTCATTTCGATTCCATTCATTTCTCTCAATTCCATTTTTTAATAACGCTAATTTAAAATTAACGCTTTAACTTCACATCCCTTTTTACAAACTTCGTTTATATAATTCTGGTTTAATATAAACCCTTTTATTCTCAATTTCCATTACTTAATTCAAATATAAAGTAAACCTTTAACTTAAGCTATCATATTCGCTTAAAATTTATTTTTATAACTTCTTTATAAAACTCTCAGTTTATAGATATAAAACCCGTTCATAAATTCCTTTCACAATTCAATTAGATTTCATTACAACAACACCTAAATTATTATTAATTAAAATAATAATTTACTTCATCATTAACTACTTTATAAGTAGTTATCTTCTTTTTATTAACTAAAACAATTAGTAATTTCTTTTTTTAAAGTCTTATTTAAAATTAAAACAAATATTCGTTAAACTATTTTATTAAATTAATTCAAAACAAAATAATTTAATAATCAATCCAAGTTAAAATGGTCGACTTAGTCAACTCAAAACACGATTAATTCGTTAATCGATTTAAATTAGTCCTTCCTTTAAATTAGTTAATAATATACTTAATTTAATTACTTCAATTAAATTGTTTCTTAGAAACAATTATCCAGCTCTTAACCGTTAGTCTAATTTTCTACTTTCTGCCTCATAAATCTGATTAACATCAGCATTTATTTTATAAAATCGTTTAATAATCACTTATAAACTTAAATAATAAATAAAAAAAATATTTATTTCCTTTTAATAACTTTTATTCAAAAATAATAGATTTAAAAATCTATTTTAGTTATAAAATAAATTTTATAACTTCATTACCGTCATTTCACTTGATGGTAAATTAATATTTATAAAACGATTGATTTATAGGCCATATACTGCCAATTACTCAACCTATATTGCCCATTTGTTAAAACAAAAGAAAATGTAGAATTTCAGGTCAATGGTCAACACTCAAATCAATCCTCCAATTAGAACAGTTCATATAATGATAATGAGAATAAATAACATGAAATATATTTGAGGAATCTAGTTGGATCCCTCTAACCTGTTCTCCTCTGCATCAGAATAGATTATCTCACATAAATTCATTTTAACTGATTATTTCAATAACAGTAAATAACGGTTATTTATATCAACCAATTTATTTAACATCACACATAATTTAAATAATTCATTAAATTAAACATGTTTATAATATAAACGTGACCAACAAGGCAAGTTACCTTCATTGGGTCCAATCATTAAAATAACGATTTGGTTTTCCACAGAAATTAAACAACGTTTAATTTCATTGGTTCAATCAGTATATAAATATATATTTAACAAACAAATAAACAGTTAATCAATAGCAACCATAGCACACAATTATAAATCCCGACTTATTTAAAATGTAAGTGAGAAGAATTGAGTGAGCTTAACACACCATGATTTGATTATGTTGTTGAACGGTTTGGTTACAATTAAACTAAACAGTCATTTGATTTAACTGTAAATTCCTTTCGTCTCCATTTCTATCCAACACAGTTCCATAATATCGAGCTCGTCGCAACGATTGTAACGCAAGTTGTTTTGTCCAATTCTGACAATATATAGGCAAGTTATTATTATTTAAAGTTTGTATACTTTAATTGTATAATTTAATTCCTAATCCCTTTAAGTAAATAAACTATTTAAGCGTTAAAATTTCGCTAATTACATTGGTTGAAAATTAATAGTCGGGATATTTTTGTCACGTCTGCAACAGTTGATCATGCCAACAGTTCCTTTTCCATTTCCTCCTGGCTTCGAAAAAAAAAACTGCACCACACACTTTGTTCCAACTGCACAATTTATAATATTATCGTTACTCGTTAGTTTAAATAAATTAATAGACTAATGATGGGTTAAGTTAAACAAATTTATACTTAGAATACATGTTAAACGATCCAACTTGCTCCACCTACTTTGTTCAACCGCTCAATCTTCTGCTTTGTTTTCGAAAAAGAAAACTGTTCCTTTCTGTCTCCCACATGCTACGCATACGCCTGTGTAATCATCACATCTTGTGACGACCCGAAATCCCGTTCAGACGGAAACAAGGGTTATCTTTGGAATATAACACAGAAACAGATAATAGCAGAACAGAATTAAATAAATACACCAGATAATGAACAATAAAATATACTGGATAAAGTAATCATCAGAGTTACACAGTATACAGGATCTTACTTAGTACAAATACAGTTCAGCTATACATAAATGTCTACAGCGGAAATAAACAAAATATGTACAATAGGAGCTGAACAACATAAAAAGAAATAAACGATAGAATCCATCTTCAGCTCCAGCTATCCAGAAGGAACCAGCTAAACCTGAATACAAGGCTGCCCGTGTAGAAAAAGGGGCACCCGAGTTTGAAAGTGAAACAAACTACGAGTCAGTCATGGGACTGGTATGAGAAATCTACTCAACACATATATAATTTGGACAATCACAGGACCACGCCACTTTCGTGGAACGGGTTTACTCCATTGGATTGCCAGTGCTTTAAAACAAATCTTTCTTTTAAACATCGCTATGCTTTTTATAAAAATGAAGCCATTATAAGACTCAGTTCCCATCACACAATGCAACGCAAACCGGAGGATAGAGTTTTACCTTATAACGGCCAAAATATGCTTGATACGAATAAAACAAAGGCATTTGATATTATTGCTAGTGTTTATATGTTTTGAAAACAATTTCAAATCATAACTATCAATCATAGACGGCATTAATGCCCCATACCACTATGTCGCCATATATAGGTATACAATCAAAACCGCACGATGTCGTATTTGGAAATTGGATTTCCGTCATGAACCAAGGCAAAAGATAGTCCTTACCGAATTCGTGACTCTCTAGCCCGAGCCACAGGATCAGAACGCATCAACCCTTTAGATCGTCAGGGCCGGTCCACCGATGTGGATTATTATGCCTGAACAATACGTTTCCCCGCCCTTTGGGGCGTAAACGAGCCAACGAATGACTCCATCGGACCCGGATCGTCCGATCAAACCGAGGCGCCTCGCAACAGCAACAACCACATAGGTGAAAAGTATATAAATGTCAGGGCTGGTAGGTCACTGACACCACCCTAGCTAGAAAGAAACGCATGCCCTCCCTGAGGTCCTTCTCCCGTTTTAGGTTCATACCGGGGTGTGAGGCTCGCGAATTCACGTTATACACAAAGCTACGCCACACAGGCGGTGCTTTGATCATCACCACAAGACTTTGCTTTTCAATAGAAGTCCTGATCACTGCATCTTAGCATGCCACACAGGCCATTCATGCCATGCGACTGATGTCCATCGATATACAACCTCTGAGCTCGTGCGTCTCAGAGAAGGGCGTTAAGCAAAAGAATAAATTCCCCGCCGCCAAGCAGATGTATATTTAACAGAAATCAATCAACACAGAATAAACTCCAATGTCAGACACACAGTCCATTTACAGGTCCGTTCTGGGTCTGAACGAAACCGGAGGCACTAAATACCTCGCAAACCCTTCGATCACCACGTACGTCTGGACGATCACCACTCATTATCCATATTTCGGGATGCCTCCCAATCAGGACCTCCGTTACCATCCAAACGAGGTGAAGATCTCCGGTCTTCGACCATCGTCTTCATCTTCGAATTTCAATCGTCGGTCGATTATTCGAAATGAGAATTAACTCGGCCTTTTCAAATAATTCACGTATATTTAGAATTTCAAATCGATTTATTTCAATGGTTAAATTATTCGACAACACCAATTGTGTTCTTTAATGTAATTTTCACACCAAACAAATTCAACCATCCAATACAACATAAATCGAGCAAATTCAGTTCATTTCCATTCCATATCGCTTATGATATTTTATAACTTTTTATCGCTATTTTTATTTAATTTAAAATAGCTAATTTATTCAAAACGACGCTTCGGGCCATAAAGCGGCCGTGGCGCTGTTTTTCTTCAGATTTGATTTACACATATCTGAAAATCTAACCGTTGGATCTTCACAAAATTTACATCATTAGAAAGGTCTTTTCAAAACGAATCCAACGGTTCCAGTTTCGGGAAAATCCGACGGTCGGATCTCCCGGTACAATCGTTTGAAGTTTCGATTTCAAAATATGAACTGCCGCGTCGTTATTCGATTAAATATATAATTATATATATATATATATAAATATAATCTCTTCTGGCGCTGTTTTTCTTCAGATTTGAATTAAACATTCCAGACAATCCAACCGTTGGATTTTTGCAAGGTTGGTGCCGTTGGGAAGATATTTCCAAGGCGAACCCGACGGTTGAGGTTTCGGGAAAATCCAATGGTCGGATTTCCCGCACTAGTCGTTTGAAATCACGATTTCAAAATACGAACTGCACGGCCTCGTTTCGTTTTAATTTTATTTATATTTATATAAATATAGTTCATTCAATGATTTCGATATCGTTTTCACTTCAAATATTTTTCTAACACCTTAAAATTTTGGAAAATTTCTCCATAACCTCCCCTGCACCGGGAGCATCGGGAAATCGCAAATAGCGTTCCCGGTCCTTCTAATCTCAAAAAGAAAAAGAAAAAGCCAAGCGGCTAGCCAACAGGCTCATAAAATCATCACCCAAACAAAACAGTAAATGTGTACCTATTTGTCGGGCACAAAATTTTATTCCTCTTCTCTAGCCCCTTTGCTATAACCTGTTCAATAAATATGCATGTACATATATATACAGTTCTTATCATTTATCATTTTCTATTCAACTTCATATTTGATTTCTGTTTGGTTTAAAGACACCATTTATTCTAATGTTACATACATAGGTGCAAATCATTTCATTAGCTAATTAATGCATATTTCATCTCATATATGTTTATTTTGAACAAGTGGCTATTTTTAACACTTCACATTTCAACGATTTATGCATACAATAAAAATGTGATTTTTATTGTAAAACAATTCATTTCAAAACACTATTTTTCTATATAGTTCAAGTTGGTGATAAAAATGGGATTTTTATCATAAAACAATTTCTTTTAAAACAAGATTATTTTACACAGTTCATATAGTCGATAAAAGGTGATTTTTATTATCAAACGATTTATTTCAAAATATGAATACCATTCAACACATGAATTTCTAATCAACGAATGAATATCAATTCAACACATGAATGTTTTCTATTCAATGAATAAATATAGTTTAAGCATATGAAAATAGTTCAAACACACGAATATTATTCAAAATTTCGGCAGCATAACGGCAGGGTAGTTAAACCGGGACCGTCCCTAGTACGGCTCCTCGCTCTACCTTAAAACCTCGCGGTTTTTGACAATGGGGATCATGCATCTAGTTCGCACGCAGGCGGCATGTATATATTTATTTCATTTCCACAAACTAATCCTATGTGGTTTCAACCAAATATTTCATAACCACAAATGGGTATTTTTCAACCACAATCAACCAATATCAATCACAAACAATCCCAAACAATCATTCGCTATCAATCAATTTTCACAACAATTTCAACCAATAAATATCGTCCATGGTTTGTGGACGAGGGGCGTATATATATATATATATATATATATATATATATATATATATATTTATATATAGCAATTCACTTTCATTTCACACATATATATTATATTTTTAAATCAGAAATCTCACCAATAGCTATCCAACTACTACGACTCTTCCTTCGCCAATCTCTCTTTCTGTCGCTTTGTTGCCCGTATTCTCTACATATGTAAAAATCGAATTTTTACTATGTTATTCAATATATAAAAATTGCATTTTGACTTCGCTATTAAATATATAAAGATCATATTTTTATTATTCCTATGATGTAAAAATTATATTTTTTTATTGCTTTAAAAATACAAAGATCATATCTTACTTCTTCTACTTAATAAAAACTCCGTCTTTTCTATTTTAAAAATATGATCTTTTCTATTCAAAAAAAATCTGATCTTTTTCTATTCAAAGTTCAAATCTTTTCTTTTAAAAGTTCAAATATTTTCTTTTAAAAGTTCAAATCTTTTTCTTTAACATGATTAAACCTTTTTCTATTTAAAGTTTTAAAATCAAATCAGTTTTAAACTCTTTTTAAAATTCAGTTTTAACCTTTTAAAAAAAAACAGTTTTACTATAATTGAAAAATCAGTTTTTATCCTTTATAAAAAATCAGATTTATAATCTTTTAAAAATCCTTTAAAAATCAGTTTAAAATCTTTTAAAATTCAGTTTAAAATTCTTTTAAAATTCAGTTTAAAATTCTTTTAAAATTCAGTTTAAAATTCTTTTAAAATTCAGTTTTTAAAACTTAAAAAAAATAAAATAAAAACAAAAACAACTTACTGTAACGAGAAGAAGGGGGGGAAGAAGACGTCGGCGGCAGGTCTCGAACTGGGCGGAGGGGGCTCTCGAATCGCTCGCGATGGCTTCTGGAGGCTCGGGTCTTCGATCGATGGAGGGGGGTTTCGCTATTGGGAAGAGGAGGCTGGATGGAGGGGCGGCGCGTCGATCGATGGGGAGGCTGAGGGGGGCGACGGGTTTAGGTCATCGGGTTTTTTTTTCTTTTTCTGAGCGAAAATAAGGAGAGAGAAGAGGGAATAGGGGGGGGTTTATATAAAATATATATATTTAATTATTTAATTTTGCAAAAAGTTGACTTTTACATGCGACCTCTAAACGAGGCTCACCGCCAGTCGTCCATAACGTTTTACCCCCATTCCGAACACAATGGGATATGTATCGCAAGCTGATTCGATCATTTGAATCAGTTTCCGTTGAATTTAAAGTGTACTTCTTTATATATTCAATTTAAACGCACATTTCAATTTAGTGGGGCCACATACGAACTCGAAAAATTCCAGAAAAATATTTTCTAGCTTCGTATTGACGATACGGTCCTAACAAAACTAGTTTCGTCGAATTCTGAGACCGTTTGAAAAATGGCCAATTTCCAGTCGATCAAAATCAACTGAAACCGGTCAAACGCGTTTTCCTTTGCCACGCTCACATATTGATTCGAAAAATTATGAAATTTGAAACCTAACAATAACTTGACCCTGTGGATCCAACAAAAGTGGTTTCGTCGAAATCCGAGGTCATTTGCAAAATGTCCATTTTTAAGGGCCTGAATTCCATAGCGACTATTCAGTATTTTCAACTGGACAAATCTTTTGATTCCCGCTATCAAATTTCGATTGGTCAGATTCGTTGGAAAGATATCATCAATTAGATCCTAATGTTTTTGGTTTCACTAAAATCCGGATTGTTTTGCACCCGGTACAGTCCGACAAAGTTTGAATTCAATTTTTGAAACTACCACGCCATTTCAGGCCTTGTTTATAATTATAATTAATTATATTCGTTTTCAATTGTCGATTCAAAATCAGTTTTCATCGCCATTATTTAAAATATTTATTTTAAATATTTAAAATCCATTATTTTAGCCAATTTAAAATTTTTAAATTGGTTCAGATTTTCTGGGTCGTTACAATCTCCCCCACTTAAAACTTTTCGTCCCCGAAAAGGAATAAAGTCGAAAGTGGTTTGATAAATCTACAATCATACAACACAACAACCAATTTGTTTTTAACCTTTCTAAAATATTCTGATCAAATCCTATTTTCCTTTGAAAATCATTCAGAACATATAATTAAAAATGTATATCAATGAAAAGAAAATATCAATAGAGTAGAGAATTGAATGGTAATGCAAAGTAGGTTAAATGTACCTTGCACCGGAGTCAATCA
Organism: Allium sativum; assembly: GCA_030737875.1. Classification (NCBI taxonomy): domain Eukaryota; kingdom Viridiplantae; phylum Streptophyta; class Magnoliopsida; order Asparagales; family Amaryllidaceae; genus Allium; species Allium sativum. The sequence goes on along the minus strand of CM060925.1, from coordinate 97,399,491 downwards.
GAGATATCTACTCGGCATCTGGGATAAGCTTTCTGAATGCTCTCCTCAGTTTCCCAAGTACAATCTCGCGGATCTCCACTCCATTGCACTTTGACTAAGTGAACTTTCTTGTTCCTCAGCTCTTTGGTTTCTTTGCCGATAATCTTTAGCGGCTCACGTCTCACGGCCAATTCTGGAGTAATTTCAATGTCCTGCTGAGCTGCTTCTTCCACGATCAAGTCTGGATCATGAACGTGCTTTCGAAGTTGAGATATATGAAATACATCATGCACTCCAGGCAACCAGTCAGGCAGTTTGACCCTATAAGCGAGAGTTCCGATCCGTTCCAGAATAGGAAACGGACCAATGAATTTGGGCGCTAACTTTCCAGTTTTACCGAACCGGATAACTCCTCTCATCGGCGATACTTTCAAATATACATAGTCGCCAACTTCAAAGGATATATCTCTTCTTCTTCTATCGGCATAGCTCTTTTGTCGGCTTTGAGCGGCGAGTAATCGCTTCTTAATAAAATCGACTTTGTCGGCAGCTTCGTGAATCATATCAGGACCCAACACAAGTCTATTTCCGGGCTCGACCCAACAAGCAGGAGATCGGCACGGTCTACCATACAATGCTTCGAATGGCGACATTGTCAGACTCGCCTGGTGGCTGTTGTTATAAGAGAATTCAGCCAAATGCAGATGGTCTTCCCATGATCCACCGAAATCTAAAACACAAGCCCGCAATAAATCTTCTAAAATGCAATTCACCCTCTCAGTCTGACCGTCTGTCTGAGGATGATAAGCGGTGCTCAAGTTCAACTTCGTTCCCAGCTCGACTTGAAATGCTTCCCAGAATTTGCTAGTGAATATTGTATCTCTATCACTGACTATACTGAGCGGCACTCCATGTAGTCTAACTATTTCCCTGACGTAAATCTGCGCCAGACTCTGAGCGGTTCTGTTTGATCTGACAGGTATGAAATGGGCGGTCTTCGTGAAGCGATCTACGATCACCCAAATACTGTCATTTCCTTTTCTGGTTCTGGGCAAACCATCAATGAAATCCATAGAAATATGCTCCCACTTCCAACCAGGAACTTCCAGTGGTTGTAATAATCCAGCCAATTTCTGTTGGTCACTCTTAACTAGCTGGCAAGTAGGGCATCGGCTAACATATATTGAGATGTCTCTTTTTAACGACTTCCACCAGAATGTGCGTTTGATATCGTTATACATTTTATTCACACCCGGATGGATACTAAGCTTAGATTTGTGGCATTCATCAAGCACCTCTCTTCTGAGTTCAGGAATTTCTGGAACGCAAATTCGTCCTTCTAACCTCAGAATCCCTTCGCTGTCTAGCTGGAAATCCGAAGCATTGCCCTCACGAATTCGCTGACTTATTCCTTTGATAAATTGGTCGTCTTCTTGGAGAGCCGATATCTTATCAATTAAGGATGTCGTGATAATAAAGCTGGCAATCATTACATTCTTTCGGCTCAGAGCATCGGCCACGACGTTGGCTTTCCCGGGAGTATATATAATTTCAAAGTCATATGCTGCAAGAAACTTCAGCCAACGCTGCTGCCTCAAATTTAAGTCCTTCTGAGTGAACAGATACTTTAATGACTGGTGATCTGTAAACAGTTCAAATCTCTCGCCCAGAAGATAGTGTCTCCAGATTTTCAAATAGAATATGATAGCCAATAACTCAAGATCATGAGTTACATAGTTTTTCTCGTGCGGCTTCAGTTGACGGCTAGCATAAGCAATTACCTGGCCTCTTTGCATTAACACTGCTCCAAGGCCTTCTCTAGACGCATCAGTCCAGACTTTTAGATCTTGGTTGCCATCGATGATGGTTAACACTGGAGCTGTCGTTAATCTTAACTTTAGCTCTTCGAAAGCCTCCTCACTTTCTAGAGTCCACTTGAATTTAGAATGCTTCTTTGTAAGCTTCGTTAAGTGACCAGATATCTTCGAAAAGTCTTTAACGAACTTTCGGTAATAGCTAGCCAATCCGAGAAAACTGCGGACTTCAGTGGGAATACTGGGCTGTTTCCAATTCTGAATAGCTATGATTTTGCTTGGATCCACAGCGATTCCATCTTTCGATACGACATGGCCCAGAAATTTCACTTCATCTTGCCAGAATATACATTTGGAAAACTTGGCTTTTAATACATTCCATCTGAGAATTTCTAACACTTGTTCCAGATGCTTTTCATGTTCGGCCTTTGATTTAGAGAAGATTAGAATATCATCAATAAAAACCAGAACAAATTTATTCAATACCCCTCTGAACACTCTGTTCATCAGATCGACGAAGTAAGCTGGAGCGTTACATAAGCCGAACGGCATTACTAACCACTCGTAGAATAGGTCGGGGCCTCTGAACGCTGTCATTGGAACACACTCTTCGGCAATTCGAAGTTGATGGAAACCTGTAGCTAGGTCCATTCTTGAAAATACTTGTGCTCCATTTAATCGATCCAACAAATCATCAATCCGCGGCAATGGATACTTGTTCTTTATTGTCTGCTTGTTCAGATCACGATAGTCCACGCATAGACGTAGAGTACCGTCAGATTTTGGGACAAACACCACTGCTGCACCCCAATCAGAGAAACTAGGCCTGATCAGACCTTTCCATACTAGCTATCTTGTTTGATTGTCTAATTCCCCTTTCTCTTTCAAGGACATTCTTCGAATAGCGTGAACTACCGGCCTTGCATTGGAAATTAATGCAATCTTGAAATCGATTTCTCTCTGTGGATGTAAGCGAACGACTTCCTCAAACACATCCGCATAGTTTTTGAGGACAGGAATGTCTTTGATGAGGTCAGGAATGTTCTCTCTGATTTCAGGGACATTTTCTATTTGGGCTGGAGAAACATTCAAAGCTGCCCAGAAGTCTTTTCTATTAGCATTCTGACCTTCACAGGGAAGGGTTATATAACTCCCTGATTTAATCTTAGCTCTAACAACTCTCTCGGCGCATCTAACCTCTGCTTCAAATTTGGTTAGCCAATCCAATCCCAGAATAAGATCGAATTCATCAAAATTCATGACGACAGAGATAATAGGGAATTTATAGCAAGAAAAGAAGACAGGTACTGCACAAATCCAACTGAGATTGATAGAACCCCCGACCGGATTCTGGACAGTCATTGGCTCTTTGAGCTTCTTCGAATTCAAATCCAACTTCTTAGCTGCCTCTTTCGAAATGAAGCTTCGTGACGCGCCTGTGTCAAACAGTACTTTGACTGGAATGTTTTTGACAGTAAGCGTGCCTTCTAAAACATCGGCCCTTTCTTGACTAGCTGAGGGCCCAGAAGTTTCTGCTATTTCATTTACCTGAACTGTTTTGGTCTTTTTTAAGAGCCAGCAATCCTTTGCGAGATGACCAGTCTGCCTGCATTTACTGCAACCTCTTTTCTCTTGGAAATTCTTCTCTGATTTAGATCCACTCTTGATTCGTTTCTTTAGAGATCTGCAACTTATCGAGAGATGTCCTTGCTTATTGCAGTTAGAGCATACAGTTGCCGTTACTGGTTTCTTCTCAGCTTTGGCCCTTTTCCTCTTGGCACTGGGCTTCTTACTGATCTCCGACCTTGTACTGGCTTCAGGAATATCAGTTTCTGACTCTGTTTTGTCACTAGAACAAACTTCTTCTTCGTCGCGCAAAATTCCTTTCTTGTCTAGATCTTCGTATTGATAAGCCATATAAATCATTTCTGAGAAAGGAAGCTTCACATGCCCCAATACTTTATTCCGGTATTTCCTTTGAAGCCCATGAATAAATCTCAGATTTTTCCTCTTTGGGTCTTGAATTAGATGAGGAGCAAAGTGAGAAAGTTCATTGAATTTCTTATGATGTTCGGGAATTGTCATGTCTCCTTGTATCAGATAAGAAAATTCATCGCATAATCGCTCAGTTGCTTCGGGAGGAGTAAATCTTTCTAAGAAAATCACTTTGAATCTGCCCCAGGTGATATCACCTTCTGGATTATTTTCAATAACTGAATCCCACCAAAACAAAGCTTCATCTTTAAGTGCCCAGGAGGCCAGTAATCTTTTCTGGTCATTCCTCAGCTTTAATGCTTCGAAGATTTTCTCAGCCGAACGAATCCAAGCTTGCGTCTTCATAATAGATTCTTCCCCCGAAAAGGGTTTTCCACCCAGATTTCTATACCTCATGAATAGAGTTTCTATATCCGGGTCAGTACTCCTTCTGTTTCTGGCACTCATTTTCTAGTTCTTCTGCAAATAGCAGATCAAGTGTCAGGTCAACAGAAAAGATATTTCAAAATATAGAGACAAATACTTGAATGTAAATGTGTCTATCGAGGTGTAATTTCATTCTGCTTTACCCATACTAGGATATTATTGATCCTATCTGTATAGAGTTACCCGTCTTAGAACACTACTGGTTCTATTTCTGACGAGTTGGTTCAAATGTTATATTCCAGAACTAAGCTTAACCAAAGCTCTGATACCACGATGTGACGACCCGAAATCCCGTTCAGACGGAAACAAGGGTTATCTTTGGAATATAACACATAAACAGATAATAGCAGAACAGAATTAAATAAATACACCAGATAATGAACAATAAAATATACTGGATAAAGTAATCATCAGAGTTACACAGTATACAGGATCTTACTTAGTACAAATACAGTTCAGCTACACATAAATGTCTACAGCGGAAATAAACAAAATATGTACAATAGGAGCTGAACAGCATAAAAAGAAATAAATGATAGAATCCATCTTCAGCTCCAGCTATCCAGAAGGAACCAGCTAAACCTGAATACAAGGCTGCCCGTGTAGAAAAAGGGGCACCCGAGTTTGAAAGTGAAACAAACTACGAGTCAGTCATGGGACTGGTATGAGAAATCTACTCAACACATATATAATTTGGCCAATCACAGGACCACGCCACTTTCGTGGAACGGGTTTACTCCATTGGATTGCCAGTGCTTTAAAACAAATCTTTCTTTTAAACATCGCTATGCTTTTTATAAAAATGAAGCCATTATAAGACTCAGTTCCCATCACACAATGCAACGCAAACCGGAGGATAGAGTTTTACCTTATAACGGCCAAAATATGCTTGATACGAATAAAACAAAGGCATTTGATATTATTGCTAGTGTTTATATGTTTTGAAAACAATTTCAAATCATAACTATCAATCATAGACGGCATTAATGGCCCATACCACTATGTCGCCATATATAGGTATACAATCAAAACCGCACGATGTCGTATTTGGAAATTGGATTTCCGTCATGAACCAAGGCAAAAGATAGTCCTTACCGAATTCGTGACTCTCTAGCCCGAGCCACAGGATCAGAACGCATCAACCCTTTACATCGTCAGGGCCGGTCCACCGATGTGGATTATTATGCCTGAACAATACGTTTCCCCGCCCTTTGGGGCGTAAACGAGCCAACGAATGACTCCATCGGACCCGGATCGTCCGATCAAACCGAGGCGCCTCGCAACAGCAACAACCACATAGGTGAAAAGTATATAAATGTCAGGGCTGGTAGGTCACTGACACCACCCTAGCTAGAAAGAAACACATGCCCTCCCTGAGGTCCTTCTCCCGTTTTAGGTTCATACCGGGGTGTGAGGCTCGCGAATTCACGTTATACACAAAGCTACGCCACACAGGCGGTGCTTTGATCATCACCACAAGACTTTGCTTTTCAACAGAAGTCCTGATCACTGCATCTTAGCATGCCACACAGGCCATTCATGCCATGCGACTGATGTCCATCGATATACAACCTCTGAGCTCGTGCGTCTCAGAGAAGGGCGTTAAGCAAAAGAATAAATTCTCCGCCGCCAAGCAGATGTATATTTAACAGAAATCAATCAACACAGAATAAACTCCAATGTCAGACACACAGTCCATTTACAGGTCCGTTCTGGGTCTGAACGAAACCGGAGGCACTAAATACCTCGCAAACCCTTCGATCACCACGTACGTCTGGACGATCACCACTCATTATCCATATTTCGGGATGCCTCCCAATCAGGACCTCCGTTACCATCCAAACGAGGTGAAGATCTCCGGTCTTCGACCATCGTCTTCATCTTCGAATTTCAATCGTCGGTCGATTATTCGAAATGAGAATTAACTCGGCCTTTTCAAATAATTCACGTATATTTAGAATTTCAAATCGATTTATTTCAATGGTTAAATTATTCGACAACACCAATTGTGTTCTTTAATGTAATTTTCACACCAAACACATTCAACCATCCAATACAACATAAATCGAGAAAATTCAGTTCATTTCCATTCCATATCGCTTATGATATTTTATAACTTTTTATCGCTATTTTTATTTAATTTAAAATAGCTAATTTATTCAAAACGACGCTTCGGGCCATAAAGCGGCCGTGGCGCTGTTTTTCTTCAGATTTGATTTACACATATCTGAAAATCTAACCGTTGCATCTTCACAAAATTTACATCATTAGAAAGGTCTTTTCAAAACGAATCCAACGGTTCCAGTTTCGGGAAAATCCGACGGTCGGATCTCCCGGTACAATCGTTTGAAGTTTCGATTTCAAAATACGAACTGCCGCGTCGTTATTCGATTAAATATATAATTATATTTATATATATATAAATATAATCTCTTCTGGCGCTGTTTTTCTTCAGATTTGAATTAAACATTCCAGACAATCCAACCGTTGGATTTTTGCAAGGTTGGTGCCGTTGGGAAGATATTTCCAAGGCGAACCCGATGGTTGAGGTTTCGGGAAAATCCAATGGTCGGATTTCCCGCACTAGTCGTTTGAAATCACGATTTCAAAATACGAACTGCACGGCCTCGTTTCGTTTTAATTTTATTTATATTTATATATTCATATAAATATAGTTCATTCAATGATTTCGATATCGTTTTCACTTCAAATATTTTTCTAACACCTTAAAATTTTGGAAAATTTCGCCATAACCTCCCCTGCACCGGGAGCATCGGGAAATCGCAAATAGCGTTCCCGGTCCTTCTAATCTCAAAAAGAAAAAGAAAAAGCCAAGCGGCTAGCCAACAAGCTCATAAAATCATCACCCAAACAAAACAGTAAATGTGTACCTATTTGTCGGGCACAAAATTTTATTCCTCTTCTCTAGCCCCTTTGCTATAACCTGTTCAATAAATATGCATGTACATATATATACAGTTCTTATCATTTATCATTTTCTATTCAACTTCATATTTGATTTCTGTTTGGTTTAAAGACACCATTTATTCTAATGTTACATACATAGGTGCAAATCATTTCATTAGCTAATTAATGCATATTTCATCTCATATATGTTTATTTTGAACAAGTGGCTATTTTTAACACTTCACATTTCAACGATTTATGCATACAATAAAAATGTGATTTTTATTGTAAAACAATTCATTTCAAAACACTATTTTTCTATATAGTTCAAGTTGGTGATAAAAATGGGATTTTTATCATAAAACAATTTCTTTTAAAACAAGATTATTTTACACAGTTCATATAGTCGATAAAAGGTGATTTTTATTATTAAACGATTTATTTCAAAATATGGATACCATTCAACACATGAATTTCTAATCAACGAATGAATATCAATTCAACACATGAATGTTTTCTATTCAATGAATAAATATAGTTTAAGCATATGAAAATAGTTCAAACACACGAATATTATTCAAAATTTCGGCAGCATAACGGCAGGGTAGTTAAACCAGGACCGTCCCTAGTACGGCTCCTCGCTCTACCTTAAAACCTCGCGGTTTTTGACAATGGGGATCATGCATCTAGTTCGCACGCAGGCGGCATGTATATATTTATTTCATTTCCACAAACTAATCCTATGTGGTTTCAACCAAATATTTCATAACCACAAATGGGTATTTTTCAACCACAATCAACCAATATCAATCACAAACAATCCCAAACAATCATTCGCTATCAATCAATTTTCACAACAATTTCAACCAATAAATATCGTCCATGGTTTGTGGACGAGGGGCGTATATATATATATATATATATATATATATATATATATATATATATATATATATATATATTTATATATAGCAATTCACTTTCATTTCACACATATATATTATATTTTTAAATCAGAAATCTCACCAATAGCTATCCAACTACTACGACTCTTCCTTCGCCAATCTCTCTTTCTGTCGCTTTGTTGCCCGTATTCTCTACATATGTAAAAATCGAATTTTTACTATGTTATTCAATATATAAAAATTGCATTTTGACTTCGCTATTAAATATATAAAGATCATATTTTTATTATTCCTATGATGTAAAAATTATATTTTTTTATTGCTTTAAAAATACAAAGATCATATCTTACTTCTTCTACTTAATAAAAACTCCGTCTTTTCTATTTTAAAAATATGATCTTTTCTATTCAAAAAAAATCTGATCTTTTTCTATTCAAAGTTCAAATCTTTTCTTTTAAAAGTTCAAATATTTTCTTTTAAAAGTTCAAATCTTTTTCTTTAAAATGATTAAACCTTTTTCTATTTAAAGTTTTAAAATCAAATCAGTTTTAAACTCTTTTTAAAATTCAGTTTTAACCTTTAAAAAAAAAACAGTTTTACTATAATTGAAAAATCAGTTTTTATCCTTTATAAAAAATCAGATTTATAATCTTTTAAAAATCAGTTTAAAAATCCTTTAAAAATCAGTTTAAAATCTTTTAAAATTCAGTTTAAAATTCTTTTAAAATTCAGTTTAAAATTCTTTTAAAATTCAGTTTAAAATTCTTTTAAAATTCAGTTTAAAATTCTTTTAAAATTCAGTTTAAAATTCTTTTAAAATTCAGTTTTTAAAACTTAAAAAAAATAAAATAAAAACAAAAACAACTTACTGTAACGAGAAGAAGGGGGGGAAGAAGACGTCGGCGGCAGGTCTCGAACTGGGCGGAGGGGGCTCTCGAATCGCTCGCGATGGCTTCTGGAGGCTCGGGTCTTCGATCGATGGAGGGGGGTTTCGCTATTGGGAAGAGGAGGCTGGATGGAGGGGCGGCGCGTCGATCGATGGGGAGGCTGAGGGGGGCGACGGGTTTAGGTCATCGGGTTTTTTTTTTCTTTTTCTGAGCGAAAATAAGGAGAGAGAAGAGGGAATAGGGGGGTTTATATAAAATATATATATTTAATTATTTAATTTTGCAAAAAGTTGACTTTTACATGCGACCTCTAAACGAGGCTCACCGCCTGTCGTCCATAACGTTTTACCCCCATTCCGAACACAATGGGATATGTATCGCAAGCTGATTCGATCGTTTGAATCAGTTTACGTTGAATTTAAAGTGTACTTCTTTATATATTCAATTTAAACGCACATTTCAATTTAGTGGGGCCACATACGAACTCGAAAAATTCCAGAAAAATATTTTCTAGCTTCGTATTGACGATACGGTCCTAACAAAACTAGTTTCGTCGAATTCTGAGACCGTTTGAAAAATGGCCAATTTCCAGTCGATCAAAATCAACTAAAACCGGTCAAACGCGTTTTCCTTTGCCACGCTCACATATTGATTCGAAAAATTATGAAATTTGAAACCTAACAATAACTTGACCCTGCGGATCCAACAAAAGTGGTTTCGTCGAAATCCGAGGTCATTTGCAAAATGTCCATTTTTAAGGGCCTGAATTCCATAGCGACTATTCAGTATTTTCAACTGGACAAATCTTTTGATTCCCGCTATCAAATTTCGATTGGTCAGATTCGTTGGAAAGATATCATCAATTAGATCCTAATGTTTTTGGTTTCACTAAAATCCGGATTGTTTTGCACCCGGTACAGTCCGACAAAGTTTGAATTCAATTTTTGAAACTACCACGCCATTTCAGGCCTTGTTTATAATTATAATTAATTATATCCGTTTTCAATTGTCGATTCAAACTTAGTTTTCATCGCCATTATTTAAAATATTTATTTTAAATATTTAAAATCCATTATTTTAGCCAATTTAAAATTTTTAAATTGGTTCAGATTTTCTGGGTCGTTACACATCTTTAGTTAATATAAATGGATCTTTAATTCTATAATCAATACACCAAATTACATTTAACCTAAACATAGCCGAACAGATTCCTCACTACTTCGAAAACAAAAAGAATGGATCCAACTAAATCCCGCTTCTTTCCCTTTTGCTCCAGTTAAATATTTCTCCTGTACTGTTGTTCTTTGATCCCCATACTTCTACCTTCGATCACAACACCCTGCTCACATTCAAATAGATACCCAGTTCGTTTGATACCCACCTTTGCACCGTTATCCTCGTTCACGAGCCAGCACGCCAACTCTCCCTCTATTCTACGTCATACTCCGTCGATCGGAGCACCATCCATCTATGCTGGCGCGTGCGCCATCACACCGCCATCTGCCGCCAGTAACAGTTCCCCACTCAGTGTTGTCTCCACTCCAAAAAACTTCCTCGAGCACATCGACTATCGGGCTCAAATCCGTCCATCACAGTTCGCCAGTGATCATCTCCGCCAGTCGAAATGTCGGCCTCACCTAGATTTTGAAGTTTTCAGTTGATCGATCTTTGAATTAATGTAAGAATTGGAAATTAGATGGAGTAGAAAGGGGTGAAATACGGTGCGTTGGTTTTAACGGTGGAGGCGGTGGATAATTGTTGAACACGAATTTAGTTTTGATCGAAAATTAGGTCTTGGAGTGAACGTGTTATATATATGTATATATACAGTGAAGGGATAAAATTTATTATATTTTATTCTAATTAATCTTAGATGCGAAGTATCATGTTAAAAATCATCACATAAAATGTCCAATCGAAACAAAACTCCTAATCCTAGCATAAAAAATATTCCGGATCCGATGGGACATGTTTCGTCAAATTCCGAGGTCGTTTGTAAAAAGTCCTTTATAAATCAAAAGTTAAAAATCACGCGTTTAAATTTTTCACGATCACAAAATAAATCCAATCAACTTGAAACATTGACATTCTACTAGACTTTTTCTTTACGAATCCAATGAAATTTGTTACATTAAAATCGAAATTCGTTTGGCCAGTCATTTATTCCTATAAAGTTACCTCTTTCAAATAATTTAAACGATTAAATAAAAACAGAGACATTTATCGTTGGCACGATCAAATGGTAAGTCGAATTGACACGAAAATCGAAATCCTACAATAATTAATTAATAAACATCCAATGGCACAAGTTACGTTGCATTTCGAGACTGTTTGCCGATACGCTATTTTTATACGCCAAACAACGCTATTTTGGACACCAAAATACCCAATGTCCAAAAATAACAAACTACCTACCTATTATGACACTAAATGTCGATACGAACTCAACGGAATTGGTTCCATGGCTTAATTCGATCGTTTGCTCAAGTTATACACAAAAACCTCTCTATTAATTTGATTTAATTTAATTACGCTCTATAGAAAATGACAGGGCGTTTACGGTTGCATTGGGCACATACGACATCGGTTTGCCATGAAATTTAACAACATACAATAATTTAACGTTACGGTTCCAATGAAACTAATTTAATCGAAAACGGAGACCGTTGGCAAAAATTGCTATTTTTAACGCTATACTAATATCGATAAAATATTAATTAAATTCCAAAATAATTGAATAAAATATAAATAAATTATTATTATCATATTTATCCAAATAAAACTATCATATGGTTTCAAATATAAACCAGTATAGATTAATCAGCTCGATATCAACATTTCGAGCTAAATGATATACAGTTTATATTAAAATCCTTATTAAATTATTAAATAAACGTAATTGTTTATTAACGAATTGCATAGCGACTATTTTAATTGATTTGGACATAACTAACAATCTACAACACGAAATCTGGATTTTTCTCTTTTATATGAAAATTATAATCAACAAGATTCAAACGTTTCTTGTTTCGCAGAAATTCGACTTATATCGAATCATGTATATCCAGCTAAAGTTCAAAACTCAATATTACAAACTACCGCGCCATTTCGTGCTTGTTTTAAATTAAATATAAATTAACGTTAAAACTTCATTTTAATAAACGAATTTAATATTAAAATACATTAATATTTCAAGTATAATATTTAATACAATAATTTAATAAAATATTTGGCTTCCAAAAATACGGGACATTACATTCTTCCTCTTTAAAAGAATTTCATCCCGGAAATTACCGAGGTAAGAAAATTGTCATGAACTCATTTATTTTAAATCGAAAACCAATTCATTATAATCAATATAAACTTCAAAAATATCAAAAAATTTCTAACACCTTAAATTCCTGGAAAAATCTGGCAGAGTCTCCCCTGTACGGAGTGACATCTGCGATATCGTAGGAACAAATAACATATATACATCGGCCCACACGGTCCGAAAACAAAAACCAAAAACCAAAATTTATATTTTCACGTTGGCGTACCTTTTACAAGCGCTATTGAGCATACTTGCTCAATTTATTGCGATATACTCAACCAGAATCAATTCTCATACCTTTTGGCACCTGCACTCAATTCAATATATACGTAACATGCATATGAAATTATTTAAATAATATTCATTAATCAACCAGTATACTATACAAATTCCAAAATCAACATGAGACATCATTCATGAGCAAATACTGGGTTAAATCAGTAATTTCAATTCATATGTGGTTTCATTCTAGTTTGTTTATACCGGAATTTTATTCTTCATTTTATGATTCATTTAGCTCCATTAAATTGTTGATTATTTCTACTCAAACAATCTACCATCCAATAATAAACAATTCAAAATCAATAACCAATACATGACCAAATCAATTGAATTTACATTCAATATTAATATTTTACTTTGGTTTCACATATTTGAACACCAATCGATTAATATCTGATTGATTTCTATTTAATTATCATTCATTCGATTTTCAGTTTCCAAATCGGCTTTATTTAATTTCACTTTACCAGATTAATTTCCGATTCAATTTTTTTAATCCAATTTGAATTCCAATCAAATCAATCAATCACACCAACCAAAATTTCAATAATTTAATAAAATTATTTCTTTTATATACAAAAATATAATTCAGGTAAAATTATTTCATTTACCCTCTTTACAAAACAATGTTGCATCCATTGCCAGTTCAATGTTTCTCAACACTTGGACCGATCAACCAACACAATACAAACCATTTGTATACGGAATCTACATATACGCTTTCTCATATATTCACTCAACTCATTCTAGGGTATTACAAACCCAATCTCTATCGAGTTACGCCACAGAGCCAAGATTATTACTAAACCGTTGCTATGATACCACTGTAATGTCCCAGGAGAATTTCTAACATGAAAATTGACATAAATACATTTACCGTATAACATGCCGACCTTCCAAGCACCGAAAACATAGGAACGTTATTAGAAAGAAATTAGAGGGTGAGATAAGAAAGAAAGTTAGAATAGAAGAAAAGAAGAAGAAACACCACAGAATCAGAGTCTCACATCGCAGCGGAACAAAATATAATACAGAAATAAATCTTTACTGAGAGCTTTAAAAATACTTACAATCATCAGAGTACATCACACATCTAGACAGTTATAATAACCTGTTTTCATATACAATCAAACAGTGGAATATATACTATATATCATATGTCTGAACACCTCCCACTTGTCTTTAGATTTCGCTGCATTTGCTAACCTAGACTTGTACAACCTGGTCTTACCCGAGCATTACAAATGTCGGATCAGTGTGATGAACCAGAGTGAGAAAAAACACACTAAGTTTAAAGTTATCACACAACTTGATTTTAACATCAAAATCTTTTCGAAAGAAAAGGATAACCGTAAAAACAAATCCACACGTAAATATAGATGGTTTTTACCTTACGATAACCCAAAAGGTTTTTGAAATCAATATCTTTTCTGATATTATAATAGTGTCTAAATACAAATAAATAGCAATCTTGCGGAACGCTTGTTTCTCACATTCCACATACATAGTATACAATCAAAGCCGCAGGCTCTTATTGGAGAATGGATTTCCTGGCAAGGTATGGGACCACCTTACCGATAATGTACCTTCGGAGATGAATACTTTGGGGTTCAACAAGAACATCTTGCCACCCAGGCTAAACATGACCGACCCCTCACTTCTCTTAAGAGTACTGAATATATCATTACCACGTTTGGGGGCCAGCCAACCGAACCAATAACATACATAAAAAAATAAAAAGGGACAACCGAAGGAATTTGATTTCTCTAGATCAGGTAATGATATACCCTTTTGATGGGTGCGACCAACATAGCCATGCGACCTATCCGATTTTGTGCCATTTCCCGATTTATGAGACTTGAGGTTAAGTTTATCCTTCAGAATAGTACATCTCCATCCACTTTGAATGCCACATCGTCAGATCCTCCAGAAATTCAATAATTGATGTCCACAAAAATACCCTGATTGGGAGCCACTTAACTATGGCACGTTTGAAGAAATCAAAGTACGCGACCCCTTTGGAAATACTCTGTCAGACTTTCGTCCATACAAGTCATCCAGGAACAAGATGACCCGAAGGCTCATTCCTACTACATCCTTATATAGGAATCACCCCAAGGATTGGTAGAGAGTGATCCTTGTAATCCGCAAAATCTCAACCACGACCGAATAACGTCAGAATCCCTCTACGTTGCAACACAGAGAATATTCGACAACTAATCCTTCCGCTTATGAAGATAAACAGTCTTCAATTACTCCATCTTGATCATCATCTTCACGTATTTACTGATTTGGAATGGTTTACGAATATAAGTTTGATCCCGGTCTTTCTGTACCAACAATCGTATGGGTCAGATTTTATAGTCGGTTATTTAACTATCAAACAAACAGTGATGAAAATAAAATGAGTTCACTGGTTTAGTAATCAGCATTCCTTGGCCTCTTGATTAAAAACAATTAACGAATGTTAATTAAACTTCTAAATATCTCAATAGTTTTAACATAGTATTTACTTCTTATTTTATTTCAAAGAGTACTCACAAGACTATTTAAAATACATTAGAATTAAATCATATATATATATTCCCAACTTTGATTTTATTGAATTTCACGTAAAACATCGTTACTTGAAAACAATATCCAACTCCTATTCTTCCAAAATAAACTCAATCCAAAAACTGAACTTTTATTTCCCTTTACTTTTGGAAATATCATTATATATACAAATAATTTTTTTTCAAATCTTCCTATTTCCGTTACATTGGAAATCTAATTTTACATTATCAAATCTTGCCATTTCCGTTACTTTGGAAATCTCATTTTATATATATTCTCAGATTTTTCCAATTTACATTGAGTTATTATTTCTCTTATGGAAATAACAAATTATTCTTACCCTATTTCCCATTACAAACCAATATCACTATCAGGTAATCCTAAAGTCGTTCAAGTTGGGGTATTTCAACTCCCTCTCATACCTTGATCAACAACGTTCTTATCTTAAAGTAGATATGAGTTGTAATCCAAAAACCGATATTTCATTCTAATATCAAACAAATCCCATTAACTATTTTATTTAAACCATGGTTTATAAAACCTTCTTACTTTAGAAAATATCTCTTTTTAAATATAGCTTATTATTACTTAATAAGCTGATTAAGTAATTTCTTATTAAAAATCACTTCTTAACCTTAACTTCTTTCAAAGAATCCATTTTACAACTCGAATTAATATTACCAAATCCCATTACTAAATCTTTTACCAAATTCAATTACAAATCCCTTTTTAATATTTTCCTTTTGAAATTCTCATTTTGATTCCATTCATTTCTCTCAATTCCATTTTTTTAATATCATTAATTTAAAATTAACGCTTTAACTTCACATCTCTTTTTATAAACTTCGTTTATATAATTCTGGTTTAATATAAACCCTTTTATTCTCAAATTCCTTTTACTTAATTCAAAAATAAAGTAAACATTTAATTTAAGCTATCATATTTGCTTAAAATTCAATTTATAACTTTGCTATAAAACTCTCGGGTGCCGTTCATAAATTCCTTTCACAATTCAATTAGATTTCATTACAACAACACTTAAACTATTATTAATTAAAATATTAATTTACTTCAGCATTATCTACTATATAAGTAGTTATCTTCTTTTTATTAACTAAAACAATTAGTAATTTCTTTTTTTTAAATCTTATTTAAAATTAAAACAAATATTCATTAAACTATTTTATTAAATTAATTCAAAACAAAATAATTTAATAATCAATCTAAGTTAAAACGGTCGACTTAGTCAACTCAAAAAACGATTAATTCATTATTCAATTTCAATTAGTCCTTCCTTTAAATTAGTTAATAATATAATTAATTGAAATAATTCAATTAAATTGTTTCTTAGAAACAATTATCCAACTCTTAACCGATCAATATGATAATTGTTATGAGTATCGTATTAATTTATGTATTATACACTGATTTGATTATATTATCATATTGATTTTATATATGATAATTGTTATGAGTATTATATTGATTTATATATGGTACTCTATTTTGGGTTATTTTATCATATTGTTTTATATATGATAAATATCAGGCGGATTTCATTAGTTTATGATACTCTTACTTAATTATTATGAGTATTATATTAATTTATATATGATACCTTATCTAATTATATCATATTTTCTAAAATTATTGTGAATGGAATCGTATTGATTTATATACGATCCCTTTATATTGAAAACGGAAAGTGATCCCAAAATATGTGTTGAATATTTAAATTCAAAAGGTAGGAGTTGAGATGCGATGTTGGAATTTCAGAATGTTGTATTTTAACTGCATGTATTATTAATTGAAAACCAACCTGAGTCAGAAGTTTTGATTCAAGCTGGCCGCATTTTCCAAGGATTTTGAAGTATAAACAATCAATTAAAAATTGATAGTGGGAATTTGGATGAAATAACCATGTCTACATACGTTACTTAGGTTGGCAGAACTAAAACATTAAAATAAAACCTCATAGACTAAGAGTTAAACAACATATCTAAAACATGAACAGCAGGAGAACAGGTTACAAACTGAAAGTTAAATGAGGGACTGGTTGTTGTATACAATAAATACTCAAAACTCATATGTGAGCCAACAGTGGTTATTATATTAGTTTTGCCAGAAAACCATTATCATGGCCCAACAGAACTTACCAAGAACACGTGTAACACCACAATTTCACCCCTTACAAAGAGCTCATTATAATACAAATCTCAGCTCCAAATAAATTATGTAAAAGAAGTACCTTTTCTTATTGCTGAACATCCGTACCAATCCAAGACTGCTGGCATAAGGAAGACAGAGACTCTATGGTAAAAGAGACTAATTTCTTCAAATATTTATGCCTCAATCTTCTGTTACCACTAGTTCAGTCTTAATTGGAAAGATTAAAGTCATAAGCGCCCCTTTTGCATCTGCGATATGAAGGTCCACAGGCGGATGCGGTGGAGATGACTTGTTATAAGGTGATTGCGGATTCGGGGTTCAGCGAGGAGGCAAAGGACTCAGGTGGCGATGCGGTGACGGTTGCGGAGGACGTTGGAGGGGCTCAACTGTAAGCAATCAGAGGAATGAGAAATTTTTGGAAATGGGGGACCGAATTTTGGGAAGAAAAGGCCTTCGGCCATTCTGATTTTTGAGGATCCCCCTAATTTTCTACTTTCTGGCTTATAAATCTGATTAACATCAGAATTTATTTTATAAAATCATTTAATAATCATTTATACACTTAAATAATAAATAATAAATATTTATTTCCTTTTAATAACTTTTATTCAAAAATAATAGATTTAAAAATCTATTTTAGTTATAAAATAAATTTTATAACTTCATTACCGTTATTTCACTTGACGGTAAATCGATATTTATAAAACGATTGATTTATAGGCCATATACTGCGAATTACTCAACCACTATTTCCCATTGGTTAAAGCAAAACAAAATGTTGAATTTTAGGTCAACGGTCAACAATCAAATCAATCCTCCAATCAGAAAAGTTCATATAATGATAATATGAGAATAAATAACATGAAATATATTTGAGGAATCCAATTGGATTCCTCCAACATGTTCTCCTCTGCATCAGAATAGATTATCTCACATAAATTCATTTTAACTGATATCAGTAAATAACGACTATTTATATCAACCAATTTATTTAACATCACACACAATTTAAACACTTCATTAAATTAAACATGTTTATAATATAAACGTGACCAACAAGGTAAGTTACCTTCATTGGGTCCAATCGTTAAAACAACGATTTGGTTTTCCACAGAAATTAAACAACATTTAATTTCATTGGTTCAATCGGTATATGAATATATATTTAACAAACAAATAAACAGTCAATTATTAGCAACCATAGCACATAATTACAAGACCCGACTTATATAAAATATAAGTGAGAAGAACTGAGTGAGTTCAACACACCTTGATTTGATTCCATTGTTGAACGGTTCGGTTACAATTAAATTAAACAGTCGTTTAATTTAACTATAAATTCCTGTCGTCTCCATTTCTATCCAACACAGTTCCATAATATCTAGCCCGTCGCCACGATTGTAACACAAGTTGTTTTGTCCAATTCTGACAATATATAAGCAAGTTATAATTATTTAAAGTTTATATACTTTAATTGTATAATTTAATTCCTAATCCCTTTAAGTAAATAAACTAATTAAGCGTTAAAATTTCGCTAATTACATTGGTTGTAAATTAACAGTCGGGATGTTTTTGTCATGTCTGCATCATTGATCATGCCGACGTTCCTTTTCCATTACCTTCTGGATTTGAAAATAAAACTGCACCACGCACTTTGTTCCAACAACACAATTTATAATATTATTGTTACTCGTTAATTTAAATAAATTAATTGTAACGACCCGAAAATTAGCGACCTTGATTATCCGATATACAACACATATCGAACATCAAGAGTCGAAAATACCGGATGGTTAATAGAAAGAAGTTAGGGGTGAGGAAAGATAAGATAGAAACTTAGAATATAAGAAGAAGAAGATACAATACCAGAGTAACACGAATCTCACAACAGAATGAATAACATATAATAGATAACATATCCTTGAAATAAAATCAGTGTATGTGTACAATAACACTATCAGAGTACAACACTTACAACACAGCGGAAATAAACTATAGCTATACGATCCTAAAGCCTCCTGCTCCAGCTCTTCAAGTATCTGTAAATCCCGACTACTTGACTGTCCGTACAAAATTGGGCACCCGATAGTTTAGGGAAAACAAAACAAAATAAACTCTGGGTCAGTCATGGGACTGGTATGAGTAAAACAGTTTAAAAACAGTTTGAACAAGTAAACGATATCTCATAAGGCCACGCCGTATAATGGAACGGGTTTTTCCCTTATAAAAATCCAAAATATCTTTATATCAAAAACCTTTTGATATTATAATATTGTCTATCAACCACAATATAATAATCATCTAGCAGAAACGCTTCCATCTCACGTTCTACATATATAATATACAATCAAAACCTCAAGCACGTATTGGGTAATGGATTTCCAACTATGACAAGGTATGGAACCACCTTTCGCTAGTGTACCTCTATAGAGGAATACAATGGTTTCAACAAGAACATCGCAACCCGGCCACACATGACTGACCACTCATTTCGCTTGAGTGTATCGAATGTATATCACCAACGGTTGGGATCAGCAACCGTTTCCCGAATGGGACAGCATCAACAATAGATTTTTAGAAATAAATGAAACTCTAGATCAGGTGATTATACACCCTAATAGGTGCAACCTACATAGCCATGTTGCCTGCCCGATTTCTGTCAATTACCGGATGTGAGGCTAGAAGTTACGCTTATCATTTACATGCCACATCTTCATTCACTTAGAATGTCACATTGTCATACCCTTTAAATCACAAATTGATTTATCCAAAAATAACATGGGTATACAGCTAAGAGAAACGAATTCCTCCGCCACCAAACGTGAATACGTTTGAAGAGACCAACTTACGCAATCTATCAGATATACTCTGTTAGACCTTCATCCATACAAGTTGTCCTGGGACTGGACAAACCGAAGGAACTATTCAGTATATCCATCTTAGTCATTTGTTATCTAAGATTTATACTATAGCCCTTGCACTTTACTCCGTCTTCAATTATGTTTGGCATATATGTTTCGCAATGCTTATGCCAACATAGAGTGGTTCTTTGGATAATAATCCAACCGCTCTCTCCATATTAACAACGTTAAAAGGGTCAAAACTTTGATAGTCTGTGATTTAACTATCAAAGAAAAACATGTGTGCAAACAACGATATTATTTCCAGATGGAAATTATATCGATCAATCATCATTAACCAAATATATATATATATATATAGATTTTAACACCCCGTATTTCTGTTAATATTAATATTCACAAATTAAAGAATAACTAATCACAGACATGAGAATTGTGGGAAACGGGTTGTGCCATTGTGTTCGTCTCGGAATTCTGGTTGAAATAGAGTCTGAGTTTGCGTGATTTGGACTTCGTATGAAGGAGATATGGCCATCGGAAGTTTCAGAAAATTCAAAACAGATTTCAAAAAATTTAAATTTCAAATTCGAAGTCAAACAGGCCAGGCGAGAAATTTCCCGCCCAGCACCCAGGCCGACTGGGGAGTCGACTGGGCAGTCGACACCCCCAGGACCAGGTCGACTGCGCAGTCGACTTGAGTGTCGACCTGGTCCAGTCGGCCAGGTTTTGGCAGAGCCCAATCTTGAGCTGCTGATGTGTCTTTAGGGCTGAGTTGGCTAATTTAACGGTTCAGGCCAGTTCTGAGTTGATCTGATGGTCTAAATAAATCCTAAACTCTATATATACCTAGGTAGTCTCTCACTCTAAAATCATATGAAAAATAGAATAGCCGCCGCATGCCATCGCCATGGAACTCAGTGTAGCCGCCGCCAACTAAGAAGGAAGAAAGCTAATCAAAACTCTAATTCTACTCAACTCTAAAGCAAATCAAGACTCTCTTTCTTCTCTAATTGTGAGTATGATGATCTTTACAAGATTATTAGCAAACATATTAGTTTAAGGTGAGATATGGATCATAAGAAAATGATGTGAATTGTCATATATGTTGTTGTAAACCTTATGCTATCATGTATGTTGTAAATCCTATGTTATGTGATGATGATATCCTATATGTTGTAAATCATGCTATGATGATATTATATATGTTGCAAGTTTCTATGCTAAGTTGCGATGTTACAAAGTCATGATGTTATTATTTATGTTATAGTTAGCTTATGCTTGATCAAATCATGATGTTGATTATATATATGTTTGGGCTATGATGATTCACATGATAAATCACATGTACCTATGCAAGTTTTGATTGATTAGCATGTATAATCTCACATATCCTATGACATCTATTTAGATCTAAAATTAGGTTATAACATGTGTGAGTTCTATGGGTTAGATGTTAGTTTACACCATCATTATGTTGCATAAACCACATATGCAAGGTTATACATGAATTTGGATTATGATCATATTATGTAAATTGTGACATTTTACCAAACAAGTTGACACATTTAGATCCATGACATGTGTAGCTTTATGCAAGTTGTAGTTTTTGCCTATGCAAGTTTAGGTGTTGGACATCTATCACATATGCAAGTTTCACCCCTATTATGATTAGATCTATTTTACTTGTCTATATGTTGTGATAATTTATCTTTGTGCTATGAGTTAGACTATTCGAGTCTAACGTATATTTTGCGTTGAATAAGCGAACGTATAACGTGGGGTAGGGGTAATATTAAGGATTTAATATTAAGAAATTGGGGTGCAATTGATATGATTTTGCATACCGCAAGTGGATGGCCATAATTGAGTCAATTATGGACATCATTAAAATTGGAATTAATTAATGATTTGAATAGGAATATATTTAAAACTGGGGTAAAAGCTTATAAGTGTTAATCAATGCTTAGGACACGAGGTTGGACTCGTTTGTGATGTAAAACTGCCCGGACCCACCCGAAAAATCCATTAGTCACAAATATCAGCCCAATGTGAGAGGTCCTAGGCCTAAATTAAAGCATAACAGTTGTAAAGACACGAGGTTAGACTCTTTTATGGTGTAAGACTGCCCGGACCCGCCCGGCTAATCGAGCTGCCATAAATGCCAGTCTAATGTGAGAGGTCTTTATACGGTTATGGCCTTAATGAATTAAGAAATACTTAACCAGATAAACATGTAAGGTGGGACATGGGGGTTAAGTAGGTGCCTTGGGTGGCATGAGGAATCTAGTGATTGCCTTTAGAGGCATTTGAAATACGATTAGTAAGACTTAACCAAACACACATGTAAATGAACATGACTAAGAAGAGGGTTAAGTGGGATATAGTAGTGGGGACAAGCTTAGGTGGATAGCTTGTGGAGGCCCATTTCAACCAGTAACCCAAACGTATCTTTGTGGGCTCGACCCAAGTCGAGGACGGGACACACATACTTGGCTTGACTATAAGAGGCCAAAACGGATTAGCGGTGGAAACGCAAGTCCAACGGGTTTCATATGCGTGTGTGGACCCGGGCTGGTAGGTAAGACGTTGTTGCATCGTGTAGGCATAAGCCGTGCATCCTCAAATTGTATCGGGTTGCCACTTTAGGGGAGTGATACACCCCACTGTGGGACCAGCACGGGTATCTACGAGTAAGGAGCCGATCGAAAGTGGGTAGTGGGGTACACCTAGCGGAGATAGGGGCAGGCGGCACCTATGTAGTCAGCTAGGGGTACACGAAGTTATTTATAAAATTTCTAAGTGAAGCAAGTGGGTAGTGGGGTACACCTAGCGGAGATGGGGGCAGGCGACACCTATGTAGTCAACTAGGGGTACACAAAGCTATTTGTATAATTTCTAGTTCGGTGAGTGGGATCAACCTTTAGGGTGACTGGTGTGGTGCAGTGTAGTAATTATTCGTTAGTAATTAGGTGTGCCTTTAACGTTATCTTTATCTGCTCTTCCATACCCAATAGTTCATAGACATTTCCTTGTTTTCCAGCTTATGCCTTAGTCTAGTTATTTTGATAATAGTATTGTTAGAATTATCATACTCGCCAGACTTTATGTCTGACCACCTCCATTTCTATCTTCCCCCCCTCCAGGTCCTCAGGGTGGGTCCAGCTCTAGCGGAGTTTGATTGGATTGTTTTATCTCTCTTTTTGAAAGCTTGGACCGCTGAAGTAAAGTCCAACTTGTTATCTTCTTTAATGGCTATTTATGTAATGGGGTTATGTATTTTGTTTTATCAAGATGGATATTGTACTTGACTCTGATTTATGGTTTTATGATGTAACAAACATGTTTAATTTCCGCTGCAATGAAATAAAGTTTTAGATTTCCAGGTACTACTTATTATCTGTCTTGTTGTAATTTTTCTGTTCTATATTCACTTAAAACCTCCATGGAAGTTAATGCATTCCCTTTGTTAGTGACATTAATGGACGTGGGGTGTTACACGTGGTATCAAAGCTTAAGGTTACCAGAACAGATAATTTTTTTAGAAAAACTTTTTTTCTAAAGTAATTTTGGAAGAAGTGTTTTCAAAAACATGTCTTAATGAGTGATTTTAAGAGGAAAGTTTTTATGAAAAACATAACCCCCAATAGCGATATCCTTATCTTTCGAATTCTCTATTTTGAATCTTTCCTTTTTCGTTTCAGCATGGCTGAAGATCTTAACCTTCCGGATGGTGTAACGATACCAGGATGGTATAGGAGGTTATTAGAGGCTAGGGCCGCTGCAGGTCCAGCCAATGTTCCTCCACCACCAGTTGCACCCACTCCTCCTCCTCCCCCTCCTCGCACTGATACTTTTGCAAAGACATGCATGGAATTTAAGGCTATGGGTGGAAAACCTTTTCAAGGGTCAGAAACGTTTGTGGAAGCTAGAGATTGGCTTAAGGAGGTGGAAAAATTGCTAGAAATCCTTGAAGTAGAAGAAGGGAGGAAAGTCAAATTAGCAGCTTGGTTAATGAAGGGAGAGGCCTCGTTTTGGTGGGAGGTCACTAATGGGGAGCGTCCTATTGATTCTTGGGCGGATTTCAGACGTAGGTTTGAGGCAAAGTTTCTCTCAAGGGTAGAAGAGAATATATATATGGAAAGGTTCTTAACATTAAAGCAGGGAAATCTATCAGTGAAAGAGTACGTCAACAAATTTAATCAGTTAGCAAGGTTTGGCTTAGATTTAGTGAACAGGCCGGAGAAGAAGGCTCTGAGGTTCGTTAAAGGCTTGAGTAAGCCGTTGCAGGGGTTGGCTATGACCCACATCCCTATGGGGGCCACCTTTGAGAAGCTAGTAGACATGGCACTTATGCACAAGGAGAAAAGCGCTAATGCTAATAAGGCACCCGAGAAGAAAGGGAATCAGAAGAAACCACAACAGCAAAACAAGAAGGGTGGTAAAGACAATAATGGAAAAGGAAAGAAAAGATGCTTTAACTGTAGGACACCAAGCCATCTCAGCAAGGATTGTAGAAAGAAAAAGAAGACTACCTGTTTTCACTGTGGTGAAGCGGGACATCTAGTGAAGGACTGCCCAAAGAAGGGGCATAGGGCAGGGTCTACCTCGGGAGGAAAGGTGCAGGCTCTTATGGCACCAGGGCAGGCAAGGGGACAAGTTCAGGCTCTCGCGGTCCCACCGCTGCAAGAACGAGGTATAACCATTTCTGTTGAAAGTTTATTTTTTCTGTTTGATCATCCTGTCCGTACCTTATTAGATTCGGGCGCATCGCATTCGTTTATCTCTACATCATTAGTTGAATCACTGCACTTAAACACCAGTTTAATAGAGGATCCCTTAGTTGTTTCGAATCCAATTGGGGGCTCAGCTAATTTGTCCATGATGTGTTTGGATTTGAAAATTTCTATACTTAGCATTGAGTTTAGATGTGATTCTTATGTTTTGGGCTTCACGGGCTATGGGCTAATTTTAGGAATGGATTGGTTATCCAGAAATGGGGCCATTCTTGATTGTGAAAGGAAAGTAGTTAGGCTCATGACTCGCCTTGGCAACACTCTCGAAATCTTTTGTAATCCCATAAATTCCGTTATGCTAAGTTATCTAGAATCGCTTGACGCGTCTGTGGAGAATCTACGATCTGTTAGAGTGGTCCGAGAATACTCGGATGTGTTTGAGGAGGTGAAGGGCTTGCCTCCGAAGCGGGAGATAGATTTTCGAATATATCTTGTGGATAATGCAAAACCAGTATCTTTGCCAGTACGCCATATGGCTCCTCGTGAAAGGAGGGAACTCAATAAGCAAGTGAAGGAGTTGCTTGAGAAGGGGTTCATAAGACGTAGTATATCGGAGTGGGGTGCTCCAGTAGTATTTTCCACGAAGGCGGATGGGTCCCTTAGACTTTGTGTGGACTATAGAGAATTTAATAAACTTACTAAGA
This sequence comes from Allium sativum, assembly GCA_030737875.1. Lineage (NCBI taxonomy): Eukaryota > Viridiplantae > Streptophyta > Magnoliopsida > Asparagales > Amaryllidaceae > Allium > Allium sativum. The sequence continues at coordinate 97,373,960 of CM060925.1, read as the reverse complement.
AAAACAGAAACCCGCTGCCGAGGATCGACGATCTCTTCGATCAGTTAGTTGGCGCCTCAATGTTTTCACATTTGGACTTAGCCACTGGATTCCATCAGTTGAGAGTGGCTGAGGACAGCATAGACAAAACTGCCATTAGGACTCCAGAAGGTTTCTATGAATGGCTAGTGATGCCCTTCGGTTTGACAAACGCCCCCGCATACTTTGTTGATTTGATGAGTAGGGTGTTTAGGGAGTACCTTAATAAATTCGTGGTGGTCTTTGTAGACGACATCTTGATCTTTTCTAAGAATGAAGAAGTGCATGCCCTACATCTTAGGGATGTATTGGAGACTCTACGAGCGCATAACCTTAAAGCTAAATTTACTAAGTGTCACTTCTGGAGAGAGGAAGTGCGATTCTTAGGGCACGTGGTTTCCAAAGAAGGGTAGCTGTGGAACCCACGAAGGTGGTGGCCATCCAAGATTGGAAGGTCCCTAAAAATGCTACCGAAGTAAGGAGTTTCTTGGGGTTGGCTGGCTACTATTGGAAGTTTATCAAAGACTTCGCAAAAATATCAGCTCCATTGACACGCCTGATGAAGAAGAACCTAGTCTTCGCGTGGGACGTAGATTGTTATGATGCATTCCAACATTTAAAGAGAGCTTTGACCACAACCCCAGTCTTAGTGTTGCCTAATAGGAGTAAGCCATTTACTATTTATACCGATGCTTGTGGGACAGGACTAGACGCAGTCTTAATGCAAGAGGGAAGGGTAATAGCCTATGGTGGAAGGCAGTTAAGGGTGCATAAGAACAATTACCCTACACATGACCTAGAGTTGGCCGCTATTGTTTTTGCGCTTAAGTCTTGGCACCATTATCTTCTTGGCGAGAAATTCGAATTGTTCACTGACCACAAATCTTTAAAATACTTATTCTCTCAGAAGGACTTGAACTTAAGGCAGCAAAGGTCGATGGAGTTCTTAGCGTCCTACGACTTCGAAATAGCATATACCCCTGGCAAGGGTAACGTGGTGGCAGACGCCTTAAGTAGGAAAAGGCTGTCCTTGAGTCCATTGTTTGTTGAATGGCGAAACTTAGAATTCATCACTATGTTTGATTTTAGACCTTCCCTTGACTTTGTACCCGGTTTACTAGCATCCTTGGAGGTCAGACCTACGCTTTTAGGATGGATTGGTGAGGCACAGCGAGACGACCCACAGTTGGTTGAGTTAGTAGAAAAGCTCAAAAGAGGGGAGTCATCAAGCCATCTCCGTAGGTATACCCTAGATGATAAGGGTTGGTTACGTAGGATAGTAGACTTTGTGTACCACGAGACGAGGACTTGAGGAAAACTATTCTTGATGATGCACATCGTTCGAAGATGACCATTCATCCCAGTGAGGACAAGATGTACATGGACATGAGACGAGTTTACTTTTGGGCCGGCATGAAGAAAGATGTGGCCGAGTATGTCGCTAGATGCTTGGTGTGCCAACAAGTAAAAGCGGAGCAAAAGAAACGTGGTGGGTTGCTTCACCCATTGGAGGTTCCACTATGGAAGTGGGAAAGTGTTTCGATGGACTTTGTGGATGGATTACCAAGATCAAGGAAGGGTAATACGGGGATTTGGGTTATAGCAGATAGACTTACTAAAAGCGCCCATTTTATTCCCGTGAAGAGTAAGAGGACTGCTCCATGGTTAGCTTCTGTATACGTTCGAGAGATAGTTCGTTTGCATGGTGTTCCTTCTAACATAGTAAGCGACCGTGATCCTATCTTCACTAGCGAATTTTGGAGGAGCTTACAAGAAGCGGTAGGGACTCAGTTATGTTTGAGCACCGCATATCATCCTCAAACGGACGGCCAAACCGAGAGGGTGAATCGTATTCTAGAGGATCTGTTGAGGCTATGTATCCTAGACTTTGGGGGTACGTGGGAAGAGCATCTTCCATTGGTGGAGTTCGCATATAATAACTTCTTTCAATCTAGCACTGGCATGGCACCTTTCGAAGCTCTTTATGGACGACCTTGTCGTTTACCTACATGTTGGTGGGAATCTACGGATAAGATCTTACTTGGGCCCGATATGATTAGAGAGACTTCGGAAAAGATCGACTTGATTCGAAGGAGGACGAAGACGGCGCAAGATAGGCAGAAATCTTATGCAGACCAAAGGAGGACAGATCATGAGTTTGATGTTGGGGACATGGTCTTTATCAAAGTGTCTCCATTACGAAACGTTGTTCGCTTTGGGTCCGTTGGGAAATTAGCATCAAGGTTTGTAGGGCCGTTTCCTGTTAAGGAGAAGATTGGACAGATGGCGTATAGAGTGGAGTTGCCTGAGAAACTTAGTGGTGTACACGACGTATTCCATGTGTCACATTTGAGGAAGTGCTTGCACGAGACCGCGGAGGTGGTAGAGATGAACTTACTTAGAGAGGTGGAGATAGAGCGTGATGCGACGATTCGACGAGCTCCTACATGCATTCTTGGGTCAGAGATCAAGAAGTTGAGGAATCGAGAGGTCAGACTAGTCAAAGTACAATGGGGAGATGATGAGAGCAACGCTACTTGGGAGACAGAAGAGAAGATGCGTTCACGATACCCTTTTCTTTTTGAGGGTATGTCTTTTAATTTCTCCTTTATCGCTTAGCTTGTACTTATCTTATCTTTAGTATGTCCTCTCGCTAGTATCTTTGACCTTTAGTTAGGATAATCCTATGGTTGAAACATATGTTTGAGACATGTTATGTATGATGGATGCAAAGTGGATGCAAGTGTTTGCTAGTGGTTGCTCGTGGACGCATATACACACACTATTAGGCACTAGATCGGCTCAGTCACTTCATATTGCATATTGCATATATATGGATGTATTTAGTAAAATGGATGTATGAGGATTTTTTTCCATATGGATGCTGCATTCAGATGATGATTGTGCACGCATATAGAGATAATATGTAGCATTAAGGAACTTTTGCATACATAATGGACGCATGGCACTATCATGATTTGCATTAAGGAGGTCAACTGAATCAGTGGACCGCCTGATTTTGCATTAGATATGGACATATACACACACTGTGCATTTAAACATGAAAGCATTAGAAGTCTATAAGGACAATGGATGCCTGTGTTTGATGGTTGAGTAGATGGACGATTGGATGTTAGGATATACATTCTCCTTAACTTGGAGATTTCGGGGGCGAAGTCCTTTAAGGAGGGGAGAATGTAACACCCCATATTTCTGTTAATATAAATATTCACAAATTAAAGAATAACTAACTTAGACGTGAGAATTGTGGAAAACGGGTTGCGCCATTGTGTTCGTCTCGGAATTCTGGTTGAAATAGAGTCCGAGTTTGTGTGATTTGGACTTCGTATGAAGGAGATATGGCCATCGGAAGTTTCAGAAAATTCAAAACAGATTTCAGAAAATTTAAATTTCAAATTCGAAGTCAAACAGGCCAGGCGGGAAATTTCCCGCCCAGCACCCAGGTCGACTGGGGAGTCGACACCCCCAGGACCAGGTCGACTGCGCAGTCGACTTGGGTGTCGACCTGGTCCAGTCGGCCAGGTTTTGGCAGAGCCCAATCTTGAGCTGCTGATGTGTCTTTAGGGCTGAGTTGGCTAATTTAATGGTTCAGGCTAGTTCTGAGTTGATCTGACGGTCTAAATAAATCCTAAACTCTATATATACCTAGGTAGTCTCTTACTCTAAAATCACATAAAAATAGAATAGCCGCCGTCATGCCATCGCCATGGAACTCAGTGTAGTCGCCGCCAACTTAGAAGGAAGAAAGCTAATCAAAACTCTAATTCTACTCAATTCTAAAGAAAATCAAGACTCTCTTTCTTCTCTAATTGTGAGTATGATGATCTTAACAAGATTATTAGCAAACTAATTAGATTAAGATGTGATATGGATCATAAGAAAATGATGTGAATTGTCATATATGTTGTTGTAAACCTTATGCTATCATGTATGTTGTAAATCCTATGTTATGTGATGATGATATCCTATATGTTGTAAATCATGCTATGATGATATTATATATGTTGCAAGTTTCTATGCTAAGTTGCGATGTTACAAAGTCATGATGTTATTATTTATGTTATAGTTAGCTTATGCTTGATCAAATCATGATGTTGATTATATATATGTTTGGGCTATGATGATTCACATGATAAATCACATGTACCTATGCAAGTTTAGATAGATTAGCATGTATAATCTCACATATCCTATGGCATCTATTTAGATCTAAAATTAGGTTATAACATGTGTGAGTTCTATGGGTTAGATGTTAGTTTACACCATCATTATGTTGCATAAACCAAATATGCAAGGTTATACATGAATTTGGATTATGATCATATTATGTAAATTGTGACATTTTACCAAACAAGTTGACACCTTTAGATCCATGACATGTGTAGCTTTATGCAAGTTGTAGTTTTTGCCTATGCAAGTTTAGGTGTTGGACATCTATCACACATGCAATTTTCACCCCTATTATGATTAGATCTATTTTACTTGTCTATATGTTGTGATAATTTATCTTTGTGCTATGAGTTAGACTATTCGAGTCTAACGTATATTTTGCGTTGAATAAGCGAACGCATAACGTGGGGTAGTGGTAATATTAAGGATTTAATATTAAGAAATTGGGGTGCAATTGATATGATTTTGCATATCGCAAGTGGATGGCCATAATTGAGTCAATTATGGAAATCATTAAAATTGGAATTAATTAATGATTTGAATAGGGTTATATTTAAAACTGGGGTAAAAGATTATAAGTGTTAATCAATGCTTAGGACACGAGGTTGGACTCGTTTGTGACGTAAAACTGCCCGGACCCGCCCGGAAAATCCAGTAGTCACAAATGTCAGCCCAATGTGAGAGGTCCTAGGCCCAAATTAAAGCATAACAGTTGTAAAGACACGAGGTTAGACTCTTTTATGGTGTAAGACTGCCCGGACCCGCCCGGCAAATCCAGCTGCCATAAATGCCAGTTTAATGTGAGAGGTCTTTATAAGATTATGGCCTTAATGAATTAAGTAATACTTAACCAGATAAACATGTAAGATAGGACATGGGGGTTAAGTAGGTGCCTTGGGTGGCATGAGGAATCTAGTGAGTGCCTTTAGAGGCATTTGAAATACGATTAGTAAGACTTAACCAAACACACATGTAAATGAACATGACTAAGAAGAGGGTTAAGTGGGATATACTAGTGGGGACAAGCTTAGGTGGATAGCATGTGGAGGCCCATTTCAACCAGTAACCCAAACGTATCTTTGTGGGCTCGACCCAAGTCGAGGACGGGACACGCATACTGGGCTTGACTATAAGAGGCCAAAACGGGTTAGCGGTGGCTACGCAAGTCCAACGGGTTTCATATGCATGTGTGGACCCAGGCTGGTAGGTAAGACGTTGTTGCATCGTGTAGGTATAAGCCGTGCATCCTCAAATTGTATCGGGTTGCCACTTTAGGGGAGTGATACACCCCACTGTGGGACCAGCACGGGTATCTACGAGTAGAGAGCCGATCGAAAGTGGGTAGTGGGGTACACCTAGCGGAGATAGGGGCAGGCGACACCTATGTAGTCAGTTAGGGGTACACTAAGTTATTTATAAAATTTCTAAGTGAAGCAAGTGGGTAGTGGGGTACACCTAGCAGAGATAGGGGCAGGCGACATCTATGTAGTCAGCTAGGGGTACACAAAGCTATTTATATAATTTCTAGTTCGGTGAGTTGGATCAACCTTTAGGGTGACTGGTGTGGTGTAGTGTAGCAATTATTCGTTAGTAATTAGGTGTGCCTTTAACGTTATCTTTATCTGCTCTTCCATACCCAATAGTTCATAGACATTTCCTTGTTTTCCAGCTTATGCCTTAGTCTAGTTATTTTGATAATAGTATTGTTAGAATTATCATACTCGCCAGACTTTATGTCTGACCCCCTCCATTTCTATCTTTTTCCCCCTCCAGGTCCTTAGGGTGGGCCCAGCTCTAGCGGAGTTTGATTGGATTGTTTTATCTCTCTTTTGGAAAGCTTGGACCGCTGAAGTAAAGTCCAGCTTGTTATCTTCTTTAATGGCTATTTATGTAATGGGGTTATGTATTTTGTTTTATCAAGATGGATATTGTACTTGACTCTGATTTATGGTTTGATGATGTAACAAACATGTTTAATTTCCGCTGCAATGAAATAAAGTTTTAGATTTCCAAGTACTACTTATTATCTGTCTTGTTGTAATTTTTCTGTTCTATATTCACTTAAAACCTCCATGGAAGTTAATGCATTCCATTTGTGAGTGACATTAATGGACGTGGGGTGTTACATATATATTTCCTCATTTTCTATGTTTAGAAAATATACGTTATTAACACTGGAAAACATTTCCGTGGCTTAATTACATATCACTATTCTTCCACAACTATCAGTCCCTGACTGTAAACTAGTATGAGAACAATTCCCTAAGTATTAATCCCGAAGGCCAAAACCAACATCAGATAGACACATAGAAAACCATTCAATTTACTAATCTCTAGTCAGTTCTAATTTTGCTTAACTTTATTTGATTTACTCTATTTTGAATAACTAATATTCGATAAACTCGATTTCGAATAACTTTATATTCAATTAACTCTAATCGACTAATTCTAACTCGATTAATTCCTTTATATAATCCATTACGTTTCTAACACTTAAGTCTTATTTAAAATTCCCTTTTATAACTCTATTTATTTCGTAAATAAATAATTCCTTTTATAACCTTTGTTTATAAATGTTTTTCAAATATTTCTCTTCCTATATTTGTCCATTTATTTTCTAAATAAATAATCCTCTTATACTTCTATTTATTTTCTAAATAAATATTCCGTTTTAATTCTATTTATTTATCAAATAAATATTCCTTTTATAAAACTCTATTTGTTTTATAAATATTTTTCCTTTTATCTTTATCCTGTTTATTTTCCCAATAAATATTCCCTTATGATATTCTATTGGTCTTATAAATAAATATCCTCCTTTATAAACTCCTATTTATTTTCTAAATAAATGTTCTCCTTTATAAAATCCTATGATTTTATAAATACTTTATTTTCAAAATATTTCCTTTTATAAAATCGATTGATTTTATAAAATTCCTTTATTTCAATATACATTGAAATATTTCTTTTTACATCCCAGGGTCTCTTATGATATTTAAAATGGCAAACCACAATGATCGATATCATTTAAACACACATAAACAAACAGATTATATATCACATCAGATATCTCAATACATGAACAGAACAATATTATAAATATTGAGGAGTCCAGTTGGGCCCTTCCAACCTTTTTCCCTGCATCACAGATGTTAAACCACACGAATATAAAACATTCTAATAAACAGAATCAATATTCGATTAACGATTTATATATATATATATATATATATATATATATCGTTATCTATGATTTCAATCAATACACAAACAATTCAACCAAACAGTTAACACACAGCAATCAGTCATTATTTATCAGTTCTAAATATACGTTATAAAAATAGAACTATTCAGAGTTGGTGAATTTTACTCACATTTGCAGTTCATCGTTAAAGAACGATAAACTGTTGTTTGATTTGAATCAAACAATTTATTTCATCATAAATTTATACGAGCCCCAATCCACTTCCAGTTAGCTTCATTGTGAAGCTCTCGTCCATACGGTCCCAACGCAACTTACGGTTTGTCAATATGATAAATTATGACGGGGTTATGCTATTACGAAGTTCGTATGTATTTAAAATAAAATTAAACTTAACCAATAATACCATTAGGCCTTAACCACCATTCTAAGCCCATTCCCACCGAATGAAAACCCGGCCCATTCAAATCTTTCTTCCCAAATTTTACAATGCCGTGCTCCACCCATTTACCCTGTACACGACCGTGCCATTCCATCACTAACACCGAGCTTGTCTCCACTACTCCAAAATACGACCACACCATTGCGTCGCCCTCCTCAATCCGCACCTGCCGACCCCCTTAGGTTCCCCTTCGAACCCCTGCGCCAGATTCCGACCTGTAGCTCAAACTTACGGATCCATGAAGGTATCGAACACAAACGGCACGAAATCACCCAAAATCCTCCCACACCGTGCTAATCGACATCACGAATCCCAGACAAACCACCCTTTCGAGAACGCTTGCCTTTATCACCCACAATTATGAGCCCTAGCGCCCTGCTTAAACTCACACAACAGAAAAACTGTGTTGCAACTTTTAAAAATGAGATAGAATTGAAGCTGGAGGCCAAACGAAAGCAGTGAAACACGTTTTGATATTTATAGGAATTTATACAATTTTCTTTGGATTTTTAGAAGACCACGTTTTTGGTTGAAAAGATGAAGTCGTGGCCACTGGTTTAAGGCGGGAAATAACTGGCCGAGAAGAGGGAGACGTGGCCTTGTTTTGGATCATACATAGTTAGGATATTTTTCTATTATTATTTTATATTTTATTTTCATGATTTTATATTCGTTTTTACTTTCTAAAAATCCGTGTGATCACACACGATACCTAAAAATCATGAAAATTGACATGCAGCTAGAGTTCGACATTACGGTCCCAACGAAACTGGTTTCGTCGAATTCCGACTCCGTTTACTCATACAGCGTATTTTTAACCGTCAAAATATCGACTATTTCACACATTAAAAATCGGTATGGCCACATAGTGACTCTAAAAATCACGAAACTTGACATCTAACAATAATTTGACATTACGGATCCAACAAAATTAGTTTCATCGAATTCTGAGGTCGATTGCAAAAATGGCTATTTTTAAAGCTCTAAATAATCCTTTTAAATTTATAAATATATTTAAAAGTGATTAAATTAAATATTTAAAAATAAATATTACCGTACATATTCACGTGCGATCTCATACAGCTCCACAGTATGCCTATATGAATTTCTAACTCAGTATTTTAAATCCCGATTAAATCGATATTCGATTTTCAATGAAATTCCTTTTTAAAATATAAATAAATCGTTATAAATTATAAAGGAATTCCACATTGACTTTTCTAAAATTTGATTTGGACATAAATCAAAATCTACACGACAAAATCTCGATTTTTCTCTTCCACTAGAAAAATATACTTCACCAGCTCCTAACGTTTCTTGTTTCACTGAAATCCGATTTAAAAAGGCTTCTGTGTATTCGTTTAAAGTTCAAATCGCCAAATCGCGAACTGCCGCATTTCGAGCTCGATTATATTTATAATATAATTTATATGTTCAACCATCGTTGATTAAATATATTCGTAATCGTAATTCAATATTAAACTGAATTATATATTTTGAATTTCCCAATTCACACCATATTCCTATTTCAGCCAATTCAGATTATTTCAGAATTAAATATATTATTTTTAATTAAATATTCACCATTATTTAATTCAACGACCATTAAATCCTTTTGATCACCTTTTAAATAATTAAATATATTAATTATTATATCGCGGAAATTGCGGGTCATTACATCTTCCCCACTTAAAATAATTTCGTCCTCGAAATTGCTAAGGTAGAAAACAAACCCTATTGACTGGTTAGAACTTATTTTTCGCTTCTTAATTTCAGTTTCAACTGAACCAATTTAATTTTAATTAAATTATTAATTAATTCTTATCAACGAAAACTTTCAAAAATCCTAAAAAATTTCTAACACTTTAACTTTTCGAAAAATTTCCCCGGCACCTCCTTTGTACTGGTCAATCGGTACAAACACAACTTGCCCCTCTAGGCCATCTCCAACCCAAAAGAAAATCAAACAGCCAAGCGGCTTGCCAATTCGGCTCATAAATCTCATATCCATATAAAATATAAACTGCACCTGCTACCAATTTAGCACATACCAAAGTCCTTCCGGTCAAACTCCAATCCCTTTTATCTCAATACAACCATTCGCTTTTAACTAAGCCAAATTCCATTTTCAACTCAATCGTTTGGTTTTATCCGAGCTACACTTCATTTCAAATTCAAGTATTATCCTTGATTCCAAATTCTTATCAATCCAACTTACTTGATATCATTCTAATCCAACTCAGTTACCACTTAGCTGGCTTTATTTTTAATTCCAATTTTCTTTTACAAATTTCTTTTAAATTTCTTTTTAATTCAAACAGTCTTTCCTGGGAGTTTTTAAATAGTATACCCTTTTCAAAAATCAAATTTTCCTTTTTGAAATTCAACACAACTTGTTTTTCCCAAAACAAATTCAAAAACAAAATCTTTGGTAGTAATCCGTCACTTAGAACTCGAAAATGAACACTGATTATGCTACAGTCATTATCAGAATTATTTTCCAGTTATCGAAGTGAGTTCAATACTATATCACTTTCAAAATCATTCTTAAACACTTTTATTTTGAAATCAGTTCAAAATATCATTCACAAATGCTTGGAATACAACTTAAAATCTCCCAAGATCTTAAAATTTACATATATTTAATCCAAGTCTATTTACAAACTCTATTCCAAATTTCTAGGGTTTTAATTTCAATTCTGATTCAAATTCAGATTTAATTCATTTCGTAACACTTATACGAATATTATTTGGTTATATACGTAACCATTTCACTTTTTATATTCTTACTTGATTATAACAACAACCAATATAAATCCTTTATATCAAAATATTATTTGGGTAAAATTTATTTCGTTTACCCCCTTTTCAAAACATACCATGATGGTTCATCGTATTCGAGTGTTTAGAAGCTCCTACCGATACAGTGGATCAAACTGATCAACAGAACACATAGACAACTCAACCAATAAATCTCCATAATATAAAATATTTTTTATATCAATAACAAATACGTTCACTCGTATATATAAACTCAAACTCAATCTAGGGTATTACTAACCCATCTCTACTGAGTCACACCACAAAGCCAAGGTAATTCACTTAACCTTAAGCTCTGACACCAACTGTAATGACCCGAAAATTAGCGACCTTGATTATCCGATATACAACACATATTGAACATCAAGAGTCGAAAATATTGGATGGTTAATAGAAAGAAGTTAGAGGGTGAGGAATGATAAGATAGAAACTTGGAATAGAAGAAGAAAAAGATACAACATCAGAGTAACGCGAATCTCACAGTGGAACGAACAACATATAATAGATAACATATCCTTGAAATAAAATCAGTGTACGTATACAATAACATTATCAGAGTACAACACTTACAACACAGCGGAAATAAACTATAGCTATACGATCCTGAAGCCTCCTGCTCCAGCTCTTCAAGTATCTGTAAATACTGACTACTTGACTGCCCGTACAAAATTGGGCACCCAAGAGTTTAGGGAAAACAAAATAAAATAAAATTCGGGTCAGTCACGGGACCGGTATAAGTAAAACAGTTTGAATAAGTAAACGATATCTCATAAGACCACGCCGTATAACGGAATGGGTTTTTCCCTTATAAGAATCCAAAATATCTTTATATCAAAAACCTTTTGATATTATAATAATGTCTATCAACCACAATATAATAATCATCTAGCAGAAACGCTTCCATCTCACGTTCTACATATATAGTATACAATCAAAACCGCAAGCACGTATTGGGTAATGGATTTCCAACTATAACAAGGTATGGAACCACCTTTCGCTAGTGTACCTCTAAAGAGGAATACACTGGGTTCAACAAGAACATCTTGCAATCCAGCCACACATGACCGACCACTCATTTCGCTTGAGTGTATCGAATGTATATGACCAACGGTTGGGATCAGCAACCATTTCCCGAATGGGACAGCATCAACAATAGATATTTAGAAGTAAATGAAACTCTAGATCAGGTGATTATACACCCTAATAGGTGTGACCTACATAGCCATGCTGCCTGCCCGATTTCTGTCATTTACCGGATGTAATGCTAGAAGTTACGCTTATCTTTTACATGCCACATCTTCATTCACTTAGAATGTCACGTTGTCATACCCTTTAAATCACAAATTTATTTATCCAAAAATAACACGGGTATATAGCTAAGAGAAACGAATTCCTCCGGCACCAAACATGAATACGTTTGAAGAGATCAACTTACGCAATCTATCAGATATACACTGTCAGACCTTCGTCCGTACAAGTTGTCCTAGGACTGGACAAACCGAAGGCACTATTCAGTATATCCAACTTAGTCATTTGTTATCTAAGATTTATACAATAGCCCTTGCACTTTACTTCGTCTTCAATTATCTTTGGCATATATGTTTCGCAATGCTTATGCCAATATAGAGTGGTTCTTAGGGTAATAATCCAACCGGTCTCTCCATATTAACAACGTTAAAAGGGTCAAAACTTTGATAGTCTGTGATTTAACTATCAAAGAAAAACACGTGTGCAAACAACGATATTATTTCCAGATGGAAATTATATCGATGAATCTTCATTAACCATATATATATATATATATATATATATATATATATATATATATATATATATATCTTTCCTCATTTTCTATGTTTAGAAAATATACGTTATTAACACTGGAAAACATTTCCATGGCGTAATTACGTATCACTATTCTTCCACTACTATCAGTCCCTGACTGTAACTAGTATGAGAACAATTCCCTAAGTATTAATCCCAAAGGCCGAAACCAACATCAGATAGACACTTAGAAAACCATTCAATTTACTAATCTCTAGTCAGTTTCTAATTTTGCTAAACTTTATTTGATTTACTCTATGTCGAATAAATAATATTCGATAAACTCGATTTCGAATAACTTTATATTCAATTAACTCTAATCGACTAATTCTAACTCGATTAATTCCTTTATATAATCCATTACGTTTCTAACACTTAAGTCTTATTCAAAATTCCCTTTTATAACTCTATTTATTTCGTAAATGAATAATTCCTTTTATAACCTTAAATTATAAATGTTTTACGAATTTTTCTATTCCTACATTTGTCTATTTATTTTCTAAATAAATAATCCTCTTATACTTCTATTTATTTTCTAAATAAATATTCCGTTTTAATTCTATTTATTTATCAAATAAATATTCCTTTTATAAAACTCTATTCATTTTATAAATATATTCCCTTTTATCTTTATCCTGTTTATTTTCCCAATAAATATTCCCTTATGATATTCTATTGGTCTTATAAATAAATATCCTCCTTTCTAAACTTCTATTTATTTTCTAAATAAATGTTCTCCTTTATAAAATCCTATGATTTTATAAATACTTTATTTTCAAAATATTTCCTTTTATAAAATCGATTGATTTTATAAAATTCCTTTATTTCAATATACATTGAAACATTTCTTTTTACATCCCAGGGCCTCTTATGATATTTAAAATGGCAAACCACAATGACCGATATCATTTAAACACACATAATCAAACAGATTATATATCACAACATATATCACAATATATGAAGAGAACAGTATTATAAATATTGAGGAGTCAAGTTGGACACTGTAAAAATCCAAAACTTCCCCGGTAAGGAAAGCGTGGATAATTCGAGAACAACACACAAAAGAACGCAGACGGAAGAACATTTCATTGTATATTACAACAATTCCATCAGAATACAAGAATATACAGAGCATAAATGAATAAAATACATTCGATAAATATCAGAGACTACAATAAATTACATAGTAGCGGAAAGATAATAAAATACACAACTGAAAGGAATACGCAGATACAGAGCTTTCCGAATACCGTTCTGAAACACCCCACCTCTGTTAGGGTCACTCTCAAAGGGAGTGCCCTAATTTTGGTGGAGGTTTATAAGTATAAGTCACAGATACACAAGACAGATATAAGTACACATATTTTTGAGCAGCGGAAAATAACAGCAACTTTTATTTCATCAAAATACGTGTTACACAAACCATGCCATAATTGTCTTACAATACTCCCAAAAACATTACATTTTCATAACTGTCTTGATTTCATTATTTAAAGAAGCATAAAAACATAAGTAAACTGCATAAGTCCCATAATTGCTGTCCAAAGCCATAGTCCAAAACGAAAGAGATCCAAGCAATACATTCTTTCTCTTCAAGCTGGATGTAAAAAACTGGTCAAGCTGCGGTATTCCCTCCCTGTGGACTTGGGGGGGGGGGGGGACGAAAGAAAAGAAGACGAAAGAAAAGTAGAGTCAGACATAAAGCCTGAGTAAGTCTAGGACTATTCAGTCTATGAATAAAGAAATGAGCATGATAAGTACAAATTGGAAATGGGAAAGCACTATAAGCTAAGTTAAGTTGTCTAGAGTCGAATGTACTATCGTACCACATATTAATCTCTGCACTCCTATAAACTAGTTCCCAACAGGCACCCCATTATCAGGGTGAAGTGATCCATTTCTAATGATCGGCTCCTACTCGCATAGTTACATGTGTCTTACGGCCCCCGATGTTGTAGCTACCTATGCCAGTCCCACCATGGGGTCTTTATTGGGCTCAATGTTTAACCACCCACATTGGATAGGTATTGTTGTGACTACTGGACAGCTGGGCGGTTTCAGGCAGGTTTACATCACAACTCAATCCAACCTCGGGTTAAACACATCGTATTTTCTAAGTTTACATATTTTGTCTCTTTTCTTTTTATATGTAAATATTTTCAGCCCATTATTCAAATTCATCTTTATTGGGTAAAATTAATTTATACCCCTTAAATGTTCTCAAGGTCATTGGCATGCCTCAAACATGCCAACACATATGTTTTATATTTTTAACCCAACGTCATTACACCCGTTTTATACGTTCGCTATAATATAACATATGTTGGGTTTAACATTTAAGCCCAACTTAGCCACATGAAGAAGGGGAGGCTTAGAACATGGTGTATATGTATTCTAAGTAACATCAAAAGGGGTGTGTGAATGCATGAACTTGCAACATAGCGAACTAATTAACACAAATTAGGCACTTGTGAACTTGCATTGTAATAGCATATAATCATGACATAAAACATACCTAAACATGAATCATGGTTTTTAATCTATTCATGTAAACTTGCATTTAAAATGTAAATCTAACTTAATTATGTGTCGCATATATTATCATATGATTTTGATAATAACATAGGCCTAAAACATATTTTGTTTGGGCATAAAGTCAAACATAAACTAGCCATGTTCATAAAGTCAACACAAGTTCACAAAGGTGCTTACTTTTGTCACTAATACAAAAGTATGGTTTTACACTTGAATCATGATGCCAATTCCAACATAAATTCATATGAATCATAATACTCAAATGGATCCAACTACACTAAAAATGATCATAAAAATATACATCATGTTGGCATAATAGTGAATCATATACTTGCATGAATCTCAACTTTGTTGTAATAAACTATCACAAAACATATAGTCGTTAACTTTCAACATGAATCATATACTTGCAAATATCCAATAGGTCTAACATCATTATAACACAACATCCCAAATCTATTCATAATTAGAATCATAGCAACATACAATTATGAATCATCATCACCACAAATTAAGTACAATTCCATTTCTCATTTTTCACAAATCAGAATTCAATTATTTATTCACATCGGAATAGCACTCTACTTACAACGTATGACGAATCTTCAATTCAGGATTCTGAATTCTGAATTTGGAGATGCTATCCATTGTTGTAGGCGTTGTTTTGATTTAGTTGTCGTTGCTTTAAGCTTTTGAATTGTCTCCTAATCGTCTCTCAATTTTGACGGCTACTCCTAGTCTCTCCTCAGCAGCATGACGGTCTCATTCTCATTTTTATTTGTATGAATTAGGTGGAGTCTTAGGTCCTTTATATAGAGTTTGTGAATTGATTAGAACCGTCGATGGAGCTTGGATTAATACTAGCCGTTCATTTGAAGGAGAGACCAACCAGGAGCTGACACCTAGCCCCAGTGACAAGGCAAGGCTCAGAAATTCGGCCAAGAACAGACCAGGCCAGCCAGGAGGGGCTGGGTTCGACCTGGCTTAGGGGCCAGGTCGACTACCCAAGTCGACCCCCAGGTCGAATATGTAGTCGACCTGGGTGCCCCAGGTCGACTACCCAGTCAACTTGGGTGGCCCAGGTCGACTACCCAGTCGACCTGGGTGCCTAGGGCGGGAAAATTCCCGCCCATCCCAATCTGGGTCCGATTTTTGAAATTCGAATTTGTTTTCTGAGCTGTTTCTGTTTGTTTGAATTTTAAACTAATTTCTGAAACTTCCGGAGGCCATATCTCCCTCATACGGAGTCCGTTTTACGCAAACTCAGACTCTATCTCAAGCAGAATTCCGAGACGAACGCAATTGCGTATCCTGTTTCCCTTAATTCTTTGATTTTAAATTAATTATACTTTAATTTGTGAATTTCACAGTTATAGAATACACGGGGTGTTACATTCTCCCCCACTTAAAAGGATTTCGTCTCCGAAATCTTCAAGTTTAGGAAGAATGTATATCCTAACATCCAAACGTCCATCTACTCATCCATCAAACACGAGCATCCATTGTCCTTAAAAGACTTCTAATGTTTCATGATCATATGCGAAGTGTGTGTACATGTACTTATCTAATGCAAGATCAGTCGGTCTACTGATTCAGTTGACCTCCTTAATGCAAATTATATAAGTGTCATGAATCCATTATGTATGCAAATTTTCCTATTCATGATTCTACATGAGTGCACAATCATTCATATATAAATGCAACATCCATATGACAACACTTTAAACTTCAACCATATACGAATATAAACACATATATGCATATGCAATATGAGGTGACTGAGCCGATCTAGAACCTAGATTGTGTGTGTATATGCAACCACGAGCAACCACTAGCAATCACTTGCAACCATCATCCATAACATGTTTCAATTACATGTTTTCATCCAAAGGGTTTTGTAACAACCCGCATTCTACGCATCGGGGGATCGTAGAATATTTATTTCTTTCCCGTATGAAGTCGTATGGTCATGTAACTTTGGGAAACTTCTATTAGAGTCATTTGCCATGTTCATGATTTTTGTCGATTTTTAAATGACCATTTTGCCTTTAGTTGGTACTGTTTTGGCCATAACTTTTGATTGGAAAGGAATTTTGACCTGAAACCACTTCTATTGGATTCGTTTGAAGGTTTACCTTTCCGTAGAGTGGTCATAATAGCCAAACGGACTTACCGTTTGGGAGGTATGGCTGAAATAAGGTTTGGAGGGTGAAAAACTGCTTAACCGGGCCAAATCGGGTGATTGTGGATAGGCCCATAACCCATTTCGGGATTAGGGTTATGGGAAGGCTGAAATGAGATAAAGGATCATTCCATTTCAGTTTTCTAGCCTCCACTTATCACCAAGAAACCCTAAAAATGGCCTCTAACCTCTAAATCACCTCCAAATCACCTTTTGGTCAAGGATTAAGCATATGAACCTCTAATCAAGGATGATCTACATCAAAGCAACATTGGAGCTGCTGTTTGGCATTGGGATTCACATCAAATCAGAGATTTATTTCAGATCTTAGTTTATTTGTGGCTAAGGTGAGTGATTTGCATAGTTTTACACTAATTATGGTTAATTATGGGTGATTAGTGTTAATTAACGAATTTAAACGTGATAAAATTCGGGGAAAATGTTCATAAATTCCTAAATGATGTTTTAGACCTCTGATATGAATTTGGGTTAATTTGGTTAAGTTTTGCTAATCATATCATAAGTTTCACCTAAACATGCTTAAGGGGAAATATGGGATTTTGGGGTATGTTTGATCCATTTTAACCTATCATATTGATGTTTTGATGTTTGTGGTTGATTATGCATGTTGCTATGACTATATGATATGCTTTGTGATTGATTCCAATAGTTAGAATGGTCGAAAACGTCGTCGAATGGCGTAAACACTTGCTGGAACAGTTTCAGAAAACAGTGCAGGTTTTGGATCGGATCGGATATGGGGCTCGGATCGAATATGTTGAACTGGGCAAGGAATCCGATCGGATCGGAACCTGACACTTGAGAAAATTGGCAAACAGGAAGGCCACGCTAACTGAACTGGGATCGGATCGAATTAAGGAGGAGGGATCAGAGCGAATAGAGGAGGATGGATCGGATCGGAGCACGTGAAGGATGAGGAGGCGGATCGGAGTGGAAGCACGAACTGGAGGGGAGATAGCACCCGACCCGACCCGAAGTGAAGCACCCGACCCGACCCAAGGAGGAACACCCGACCCGAACCGTACCAGAAGAAGACTCGACCCGAACCGTACCAAAAGAAGACTCGAACCGAACCGTACCAGAAGAAGACTCGACCCGAACCGATGGAGGACACCCGACCCGAACCGATGGCTTGAAGCGGAACCCGACCCGACCCAGTATTGACCAATAACCCGAGATGCAAAGGTAGTCCAATATGGGAAGTTAGAGCTCAGGATCCAGTTGGGAACCGATGAGTTCACTTCATGGTTGGACTTTGCTGCGGGACGTGTGCTAAGGAGTTGTCGACGTTCATAACTTCGATTCACCACTAAAAATGAATGATGGCTACTTATCAGTGCAGTAGGGTCATTATGGCCTGCGGGGCAAGTTGATGGTAGCAAGACTACGTTATCAGTGCAGTAGGGTCATTATGACCAGAGGGGCAAGGTGATGCGTAGCAAGACTATGAGCCAGCGCAGATGGGGTGAACAACTCCATGAGGCAAGTGGACATAGTAAGGATTGGTAAGGCTATGAGCCAGCGCAGATGGGGTGAATAACTCCATGGGGCAAGTGGACATAGCGAGGAATTAGTGGCTACGTTATCAGTGCAGTGAAGCCATTTATGACTTCATGGGGCAGAGTGATCGTAGCAAGGTATGTTGGGTGATCGAAGTGGTGAATATCGTATGCTTTACGCACCGAGTGAGAGATTTGAGGATGGATACTATGTTTGATTGTTTGCCATAACTATGACATGCACACCTCCCCCACCTCCGTATCTTTACACCGTTTGATATGATACCTTAGAGTGTTGTACAGTATGTAGTGCTAACTCTTTGGTTACAGGTCCAGGTTCAGGTATGTTTTAGTCTACCTGTTATTGTTCACTTTAGATGTTTATCGCTCATTCCAGGCTTTATGTCTGACCCAGAGTTTTATGTTTCGTCTTATTACTCTGGGTGCTCACACGAGCAGACTAGAGACAGGTTAGCTGGTGATGCGCGAGTAGCTGATTCGGAGGCGGGCAGGAGGCTTCCACGTATGATATATATACACACATTCTCCATGTGTCGTTGGTGGTCGCTACTTGGGCATTAGTGGTGTACCTCCTTTATCTTACTTTTTCTTTGAGACAGTTTGAAAGTTGTAATAAGCTGTATTTTGAATTCCCGCTGCTATGATGCTTAGTTTTGGTTTCAGCTTATAAACACTCTCTCCTGTTTTATGTCAAGTATGTTGTTATTATATTTTGTTCTGTGCGCTGTGAGACATTCTACAGGTTCTTTGTATGTTCATTTCCTTCTTCCTTTTCCTTTTGGCGACCCGTTCCGTGCTAACTGGACATGTGTACAGCGTATCTTTGGAGTAAATGTCGGTTGGTGCGGGGCGGGCCGTCACACTTGGTATCAGAGCTCCAGGTTGCGTAGTTAACCTAGGGAAAGACACCAGGGAGAGATAGTACGTATATGAGAGCGTGTATTTGTAATTACTTTGGTTTTCAAAAGCTATGTATATATATATATACTATTAGTAGTATAAGAATGAAGTCGCACTGCACCAGCACCACTATGGGGTCATTAATCGTTTCCCTTTTTCAGATTGACGATGAGCCGAGACACGAGGGGTGCTGGTAGAGGGACCAACTATGGGAATGCTGCTGATATGAGGGCGATGTTTACTAACCTCATGAGAGACATGTTTAGAGAAGTGCAAGGGGCAGTTCCCAATCCCGGAGTTGGTGTTGGCCCAGTAATGCAGGCGCCTAGGGTCGATTTCGCCAAATTGGGCAAGGATTACACTAACCTTGGTGGGAAGTCGTTCCACGGGACGGAGTCGGCCACAGATGTTCAAGATTGGATGGATAGCTGTGATCGTATCTTTGATGACTTGGGTCTTGATGATGCGATGAAGAGAAGGCTAGCGTCTCGTCAGCTGCAAGGGCGAGCGATGAATTGGTGGAATGCCATTAGAACAGCTACTCCAGAGGACCAGGTTACTTGGGATCAGTTCAAGGCTCGCTTTAGCGAGAAGTTCATTTCAGCTGCCCAGAAGTCGGTGTTGTTCAAGAGGTTCTTGGAACTTAAGCAGAATGGAAGAGCAGTTTCTGATTATATTGCCGAGTTCGTTACTTTGTCGAAGTATGGACCGTCTCTCATTGATACTCCTGAGAAGAAGAATGAGAATGGTTTGGATGGATACTTGGGGAAAAGGCTTATCAACCACATCGATGAGACTTTTGAATCGATTGTGGGGAAAGCTTTGAGATCAGAGAGTCTTTACCCTAAGTCAAAGATTGAGGCTGCATCTACAGAAGGGCCAAAGCCGCAAACAGGCGGTGGAGGCAAGAATAACTCTCAGAATAAGAGGAAGCATGACCAATCAAAAGGTGGCCAGAAAAAGAGCAAGAAGGATGTTGAGTGCTTCAGCTGTGGTAAGAAGGGCCATTATGCTAAAGAATGTCGGGCCAAGCCAGCGGAAAGGAAGTGCTACAATTGTGGTCAAGTGGGACATCATAAGGATAAGTGTCCGCAACCTCTTAAGGAGAAGCAGATTGTGAAAGCATATGCTATTGATGTTGTTCCTTCTTCGTCGAATGCCCCAACTGCGGCGGAGAAAGGAAAGAATGTTGTTATTCAAGGTATGCTTTCTATTTATGATGTACCAGTTCGAGTTTTGTTTGATACTCGGGCTTCCCGTTCCTTCATATCTAGTGACCTGGTAGATAGGTTGGGACTGGAACCCGAGATAGTCGATAGACCATTGGTTGTGACGAACCCGATTGGTGGTTCGACTAGCCTTAGTATGATTTGCAGGAATTTGGTCTTATCGAGTCATGGATGTATGTTTGTATGTGATTGATTTGGGCTTTACTGGGTCTGGAATTATATTGGGAGTCGATTGGCTCCAAAGATACGGGGTGGTGGTAGACTGTGAGGGCTTTTTGGTGACAGTGAGGGCGGAGGGTAGTGTTTGGTAGTCTACCTAGTGATGGGGTTATGGCTAGTTTTGTAAATTCCCTCGACATCCCGCAGGATGAGTTGTCAGATGTGCCCGTGATTGGCCAGTATCCGGACGTCTTCGAGGAGGTGACCGCGCTTCCACCACACCGAGAGATTGAGTTCCGTATTGATTTAGTGAAAGATGCCAGACCTATAGTGATGCCACTTCGTCGTATGGCACCAAGGGAGCAGCGAGAGCTCGGGGTGCAAGTCAGCAATCTTTTGAAGAAGGGATTTATTAGAAGGAGTGTCTCCGAGTGGGGAGCACCAGTTGTGTTTGCCACTAAGGCAGATGGTTCCCTTCGGTTGTGTGTGGACTATCGCGAGTTGAATAAGGTGACGAGGAAGAATAAGTATCCTCTACCACGGATAGATGATTTGTTTGATCAGTTGGAAGGAGCAAGAGTGTTCTCCCAGTTGGACCTCGCGACAGGATTTCATCAGCTTCGAGTAGCAGATGAGAGTGTTCCGAAAACGGCATTTAGGACGCCGTCTGGATTTTATGAGTGGTTGGTCATGCCATTTGGGTTGACCAATGCACCAGCCTATTTTGTGGATCTTATGAATCGAGTATTCAGAGATCAGTTGAATAAGTTTGTTCTTGTGTTCGTGGATGATATCCTTGTTTACTCAAGGACAGAGGAGGAACACAAGGGACACTTGAGGATAGTGATGGAGGTGTTGAGGAAACACCAATTGAAAGCAAAATTCTCTAAGTGTCATTTTTGGAGAAGGGAGGTGAGACTCTTGGGTCATGTTGTTTCCGAGAATGGTATTGCCGTGGACCCTGCAAAGGTGGCTACGGTACAGGATTGGCCTACGCCCAAGAATGCAGCAGATGTAAGAAGTTTCTTGGGATTAGCTGGATATTATCATAAGTTTATCCAGGACTTCTCCAAGATAGCAGCACCATTGACTCAGTTGACTAAGAAGAATCAGTCCTTCGTCTGGGACGGAGTGTGTGAGGATGCCTTCAAGAGTCTAAAGGAGAAGTTGACGCGCACGCCAGTGTTAGTCATTCCTAAAGGGAATGAAGAGATGGCGGTATACACGGATGCTTGTAGTACCGGACTGGGTGTTGTACTGATGCAAGGAGGTAGGGTTGTAGCTTATGCTAGTCGACAGCTAAAGCCACATGAGAAGAAGTATCCTACCCATGATTTGGAACTAGCAGCGATCGTGTTTGCGCTGAAGATGTGGAGACATTATCTCTTGGGAGAAAGATTTGAGTTGTTTACCGATCATAAATCGTTAAAGTATCTCTTCTCCCAGAAAGATCTGAATCTCCGTCAGTAGAGATGGTTAGAGTTCTTGGCTTCGTATGATTTTGATATCGCATATACACCTGGGAAAGGTAATGCGGTAGCCGATGCCTTGAGTAGGAGACATGCCAGCTTAGGGGCTATGTTTCTTGAGTGGAAGCAACTGGAGTATATCGCTGGGTTCGATTTCAGACCAAAGTGCGAATTGGATCCAGTCATGCTAGCTAGTTTGACGATCAAACCCACTTTGATTGAGCAGATCGGCTCTAGTCAGAGGGACGATCCTAACCTATTGGAAATCATCTTCAAGTTAGAGATGGGTATCGATGAGGAGATGAACGTGTATGGGCTTGATCGAGATGGATGGCTTCGAAAGAAGGGAAGACTAGTTGTACCCAACGTGAATGGTTTGAGAGATGAAGTGCTTAGAGAATGTCATCGCTCAAAACTGACTATACATCCCGGTGGTAATAAGATGTATCGAGACATGAGATAGACTTACTACTGGGAAGGGATGAAAAGAGACGTTGGGAAGTTTATATCCAAATGCATGAATTGCCATCTAGTTAAAGCCGAGCAAAGGAAGCCTAGTGGGTTGTTGCAACCATTAGAAATTCCCGAATGGAAATGGGAGCAAGTCTCGATGGATTTCATCGATGGTTTACCAAGGACTAGATCGGGATATGATAGCATTTGGGTAATGGTGGATCGATTGAATAAGAGTGCAAGATTTATACCAGTCAAATCGAATAGAACGGCAGCCAAGTTGGCGGAATTGTATATGAAGTGGGTAGTGAGATTTCATGGAGTACCCAAAAGCATTGTGAGTGACCGAGACCCG
Organism: Allium sativum; assembly: GCA_030737875.1. Lineage (NCBI taxonomy): Eukaryota > Viridiplantae > Streptophyta > Magnoliopsida > Asparagales > Amaryllidaceae > Allium > Allium sativum. The sequence continues at coordinate 97,350,637 of CM060925.1, read as the reverse complement.
TTGTTCACTAGTGGGTTTTGGAAGAGCTTACAAGAGGCTCTGGGGTCAGGATTACATCTCAGTACCGCATATCATCCTCAGACCGACGGTCAGACAGAGAGGGTGAATCGTATATTGGAAGATCCCTTGAGAGCTTGTATATTGGATTTTGGTGGATCATGGGATGACCATTTGCATCTAGTAGAGTTTGCATATAATAATAGCTACCAATCCAGTATCGGTATGGCTCCATATGAAGCTTTGTACGGAAGACCGTGCAACTCACCATCATGTTGGATAGAGACTGGCGAGAAGTTTATGCTTGGACCAGATGTGGTGAGAGAAACTTCGGATAAGATTAAGATCATTCAGCAACGAATGAAAGTTGCCCAAGATAGGCAGAAGAGTTATGCTGATAAGAGGAGAAGAGACTTGAAATTCTCCGTTGGTGACTTGGTGTTTGTCAAGATCTCTCCGTTGAAGAGCGTGATACGATTTGGCAGGAGAGGCAAGTTGGCACCAAGATTTGTTGGCCCATTCCCTGTTCTTGAGCTAGTCGGGAATTTGGCATATAGAGTTGGCTTACCAGAGAAGATGGCGGGAGTTCACAATGTATTTCATGTTTCCCAACTAAGGAAGTTCGTTCACGACTCAGATATGACTATTTCACCTGATCAGTTAGAGGACTTCGAAGTAGAACCCGAGGCGGTTGGGAACCGCAAGCCGATTCGTATTGTGGGGCACGATACGAAGCAACTTTGAAGGAAGGCGGTGAAGCTAGTCAAGGTTCAGTGGGGCGAGGACGAGAATGATTGTACTTGTGAGACAGAGGAGAGCATTAGGAAGGCATATCCAGAACTCTTTGCCTGGTAAAATTTACTTTGCGATTTAGTTTTCCGCATGCTAGGGTAGACTTGTTTCGCTTGTTTGCATGTTTGATTGTTGTTTTATGATTGATAGGCATGCGGGACCTTTGTGTGTGTTTGGATTAGGGAATTTCAGGGTCGAAATTTCTTAAGGGGGGGAGAGCGTAACAACCCGCATTCTACGCATCGGGGGATCGTAGAATATTTATTTCTTTCCCGTATGAAGTCGTATGGTCATGTAACTTTGGGAAACATCTATTAGAGTCATTTCCCATGTTTATGATTTTTGTCGATTTTTAAATGACCATTTTGCCCTTAGTTGGTTCTGTTTTGGCCATAACTTTTGATTGGAAAGGAATTTTGACCTGAAACCACTTCCATTGGATTCGTTTGATGGTTTACCTTTCCGTAGAGTGGTCATAATAGCTAAACGGACTTACCGTTTGGGAGGTATGGCTGAAATAAGGTTTGGAGGGTGAAAAACTGCTTAATCGGGCCAAATCGGGTGATTAGTGGATAGGCCCATAACCCATTTCGGGATTAGGGTTATGGGAAGGCTGAAATGAGATAGAGGATCATTCAATTTCAGTTTTCTAGCCTCCACTTATCACCAAGAAACCCTAAAAATGGCCTCTAACCTCTAAATCACCTCCAAATCCCCTTTTGGTCAAGGATTAAGCTTAGCAACCTCTAATCAAGGAAGATCTACACCAAAGCAACATTGGAGCTGCTGTTTGGCATTGGGATTCACATCAAATCAGAGATTTATTTCAGATCTTAGTTTATTTGTGGCTAAGGTGAGTGATTTGCATAGTTTTGCACTAATTATAGTTAATTAGGGGTGATTAGTGTTAATTAACGAATTTAAACGTGATAAAATTCGGGAAAAATGTTCATAAATTCCTAAATGATGTTTTAGACCTCTGATATGAATTTGGGTTAATTTGGTTAAGTTTTGCTAATCATATCATAAGTTTCACCTAAACATGCTTAAGGGGAAATATGGGATTTTGAGGTATGTTTGATCCATTTTAACCTATCATGTTGATGTTTTGATGTTTGTGGTTGATTATGCATGTTGCTATGACTATATGATATGCTTTGTGATTGATTCCAATAGTTAGAATGGTCGAAAACGTCGTCGAATGGCGTAAACACTTGCTGGAACAGTTTCAGAAAACAGTGCAGGTTTCGGATCGGATCGGATATGGGGCTCGGATCGGATATGTTGAACTGGGCAAGGAATCTGATCGGATCGGAACCTGACACTTGAGAAAATTGGCAAACAGGAAGGCCACGCTAACTGAACTGGGATCGGATCGGATTAAGGAGGAGGGATCGGAGCGAATAGAGGAGGATGGATCAGATCGGAGCACGTGAAGGATGAGGAGGCGGATCAGAGTGGAAGCACGAACTGGAGGGGAGATAGCACCCGACCCGACCCGATGTGAAGCACCCGACCCGACCCAAGGAGGAACACCCGACCCGAACCGTACCAGAAGAAGACTCGACCCGAACCGTACCAGAAGAAGACTCGACCCGAACCGATGGAGGACACCCGACCCGAACCGATGGCTTGAAGAGGAACCCGACCCGACCCAGTATTGACCAATAACCCGAGATGCAAAGGTAGTCCAATATGGGAAGTTAGAGCTCAGGATCCAGTTGGGAACCGATGAGTTCACTTCATGGTTGGACTTTGCTGCGGGACGTGTGCTAAGGAGTTGTCGACGTTCATAACTTCGATTCACCACTAAAAATGAATGATGGCTACTTATCAGTGCAGTAGGGTCATTATGGTCTGAGGGGCAAGGTGATGGTAGCAAGACTACGTTATCAGTGCAATAGGGTCATTATGACCCAAGGGGCAAGGTGATGCGTAGTAAGACTATGAGCCAGCGTAGATGGGGTGAACAACTCCATAGGGGCAAGTGGACATAGTAAGGATTGGTAAGGCTATGAGCCAGCGCAGATGGGGTGAATAACTCCATGGGGCAAGTGGACATAGCGAGGAATTAGTGGCTACGTTATTAGTGCAGTGAAGCCATTTATGACTTCATGGGGCAGAGTGATCGTAGCAAGGTATGTTGGGTGATCGAAGTGGTGAATATCGTATGCTTTACGCACTGAGTGAGAGATTTGAGGATGGATGCTATGTTTGATTATTTGCCATAACTATGACATGCACACCTCCCCCACCTCCGTATCTTTACACCGTTTGATATGATACCTTAGAGTGTTGTACAGTATGTAGTGCTAACTCTTTGGTTACAGGTCCAGGTTCAGGTATGTTTTAGTCTACCTGTTATTGTTCACTTTAGATGCTTATCGCTCATACCAGGCTTTATGTCTGACCCAGAGTTTTATGTCTCCTCTTATTACTCTGGGTGCTCACACGAGCAGACTAGAGACAGGTTAGCTGGTGATGCGCGAGTAGCTGATTCGGAGGCGGGCAGGAGGCTTCCACGTATGATATATATACACACATTCTCCCTGTGTCGTTGGTGGTCGCTACTTGGGCATTAGTGGTGTACCTCCTTTATCTTACTTTTGCTTTGAGACAGTTTGAAAGTTTTAATAAGCTGTATTTTGAATTCCCGCTGCTATGATGCTTAGTTTTGGTTTCAGCTTATGCACAGTCTCTCCTGTTTTATGTCAAGTATGTTGTTATTATATTTTGTTCTGTGCGCTGTGAGACATTCTACAGTTCTTTGTATGTTCATTTCCTTCTTCCTTTTCCTTCTGGCGACCCGTTCCGTGCTAACTGGACATGTGTACAGCGCACCTTTGGAGTAAATGTCGGTTGGTGCGGGGCGGGCCGTCACAGGTTTCTACCTAAAAGATAAGGTCGAGGAGATATACATAAAAAGATAGATAAAAGCGCAACTTAAGGAAAAAGAAAGATCAAAGATGTACCCTCGAAAAGAAAAGAGCAGGCTGCGCGTATTCTAGCCTCAGTTTCCCAAGTTACGTCTTCCTCGGCGTCGCTCCACTGAACTTTGACGAGCTTGACTTCGCGGTTGCGTAGCTTTTTCACCTCCGTTCCTAATATGCGGGTTGGAACTTTCCTCACGGTTGCTTCGCGTTCCACTTCAGCTTCTTCTACAATGTTTGGCTCTACCACTTCAGTAGATTCATGTAGACATTTCCGAAGGTGCGAAACGTGAAAGACGTTGTGAACTCCAGCTAGTTTTTCAGGCAGTTCTAATCTATAGGCCATTTTCCCAATTTTCTCGATAATAGGAAACGGCCCTACGAACCTTGGTGCTAGCTTCCCTATGGTTCCAAAACGAACAACGTTCCTTAGCGGAGATACCTTAAGAAAAACTCTGTCCCCAACCTCAAATTCAAGGTCGGTCCTCCTCTTGTCGGCGTAGGATTTCTGTCTATCTTGGGCTGTCTTCATCCTTCTCCGTATTAAGTCTACTTTCTCTAAAGTCTCTCGGATCATACCTGGTCCAAGTATGAGCTTGTCAGTAGACTCCCACCAACAAATGGGCGATCGGCACGGTCTTCCATATAAAGATTCGAAGGACGCCATTCCGATGGTGGCTTGGTAGTTGTTGTTGTAGGCAAATTCCACCAAAGGAAGATGGTCTTACCACGTCCCTCCGAATTCAAGGACGCACAATCTTAAAAGGTCCTCCAAAACTCTGTTCACTCTTTCTGTCTGGCCGTCGGTTTGGGGGTGATAGGCTGTACTTAAGCATAACTGTGTGCCTACCGCTTCTTGCAGACTCTGCCAAAACTCACTTGTGAAGATAGGGTCTCGGTCACTAACAATGCTGGAGGGTATTCCATGGAGTCGAACAATTTCCTTGAGACAAAAAGATGCTAGGGATGAGGCAGTTCTTTTACTCTTGACAGGTAAAAAGTGGGCGCTTTTAGTAAGCCTATCCACTATTACCCAAATGCTAGTGTTGCCTCTTCTTGACCTAGGCAGCCCATCAATGAAGTCCATTGAGATGCTATCCCACTTCCTCTGTGGGACCTCTAGAGGATGGAGCAGACCGCCAGGCTTTTTCTGTTCCGCCTTAACCTGTTGGCAAATCACACACTTAGAAACGAAATCTGCCACGTCTTTCTTCATGCTGCTCCAAAAGAAAGTTCTTTTTATGTCCTTGTAAATTTTATCTCCTCCTGGATGTATCGTCATCTTGGAGTGATGTGCTTCCTCGCGGACCGTCTTTACTAAATACCTTGTCTGTGGGACGCATAGTCTTCCGTCTCGCCTTAGCCAACCCTTATCATCGATGGAGTATCTGTTGAGGTGACTTGAGATCTCACCCCTAATTAGCCTATCAATCGTCTCCACAAGATGAGGGTCTTCGCGTTGTGCTGTCCCTATTGAGTCCACTAAAGTCGGGCGTACTTCGAGAGATGCTAGCAAGCCAGGTACAAAATCCGAGGAGGGCCTAAAGTCAAAGCTGGCTATAAACTCTAGGCTTTGCCTTTCAACAAACAATGGGCTTAGGGTCAGTTTCTTTCGGCTCAACGCGTCTACCACTACGTTGCCTTTGCCCGGAGTGTAGGAGATCTCGAAATCGTACGAGGCAAGAAACTCCATCCATCTTTGTTGCCTCAAGTTAAGATCTTTCTACGAGAAAAGATATTTCAACGATTTATGGTCAGTGTAAAGTTCGAACTTCTCACCTAGGAGATAGTGTTGCCAAGACTTGAGTGCAAAGACGATGGAAGCTAACTCAAGATCGTGGGTCGGGTAGTTCTTTTCATGAACTTTCAATTGCCTTCCACCATAAGCTACTACCCTCCCTTCTTGCATCAAGACAGCGCCTAGCCTGTCCTACATGCATCTGTATAAACTGTGAACATCTTGCTTCCATCTGGCAACGTCAAAACTGGGGCTGTTGTAAGAGCCCTTTTTAGTCGTTGGAAAGCAAACTCGCAATCCAAGTCCCAATTGAACACTAGGTTCTTCTTTGTCAGCCTTGTGAGTGGAGCTGAGATTTTCACAAAATCCCTTATTAATTTTCGGTAGAAACCCGCTAGTCCTAGAAAACTTCGGACCTCAGTTGCATAACTTAGTGTCTTCCAATCCTGTACTGCTACTACCTTAGCAGGGTCCACAGCTAACCCTTCTTTGGATACGATGTGCCCAAGAAACCTTACTTCCTCTCTCCAAAAGTGGCACTTGGAGAATTTGGCTTTTACCTGATGGACTCGCAGAGTTTCCATGATTGCCCTTAGGTGCTGAGCATGTTCTTCTTCACTTTTTGAGAAGATCAAGATATCGTCTACGAAGACCACTACGAACTTGTTGAGGAATTCTCTGAACACCCTACTCATCAGGTCCACGAAGTAAGCGGGTGCGTTTGTCAAGCCGAAAGGCATGACAAGCCATTCAAAAAGCCGTCTGGGGTTCTGAATGTTGTCTTATCGATGCTATCTTCAGCCACCCTTAGCTGATGAAATCCGGTCGCTAAATCGAGTTGGGAGAAAACAGACGCTCTTACAAGCTGATCAAACAGATCGTCAATTCTGGGAAGAGGGTGCCTATTCTTTTTCGTTAGCTTGTTGAGCTCCCTATAGTCAACACATAGACGGAGTGAACCATCCGCCTTTGTGGCGAACACCACTGGAGCCCCCCATTCTGAAATGCTCCTTCTAACGAACCCCTTCTCTAGAAGCTCTTTAATCTGTTTACTGAGCTCTTTCCTTTCCCGTGGAGCCATGTGTCTAACGGGCAACGCAACGGGCTTTGCATTATCTACAAGATATATGCGAAAGTCTATCTCCCGCTTCGGAGGTAAGCCCTTCACCTCCTAGAAGACATCCAGATATTCACGGACCACTCTAGCCGATTGCAAATTCTCAACAGAAGCATCTAGCGATTCAAGATAACTAAGCATAACCGCATACGAGGGATTACAAGTAATTTTCAGAGTGTTACCGAGTTGGGTCAGAAGCCTAACCACCCTTTTTTCACAATCAAGGATGGCACCATTACTGGATAGCCAATCCATGCCCAAAATCAAACCATATCCCGAGAAGCCCAAAACAAAGGCACTACATCTAAATTCTACGCTTAGAACAGAAATTTTCAATCCCACACAGATCATAGACAAATGAGCCGGGCCCCCGATTGGATTTGAAACAATTAAGGGGTCCTCTACCATACTAGTTTCTAGGTGCAGAGATTCTACTAAAGCAGATGAAATAAAGGAGTGTGATGCGCCAGAATCAAATAAAGTGCGAACTGGGTGATCATAAAGATAAACTACACTTTCTACAGAAGTATTTATACCCCGCTGTTGTAGAGGTGGCGCTTCTAGCACATGAACCTGTGCCCCTGAGGTGGATCCAGCCCTCTGCCCCTGCCCTCGCTTCTTTGGGCAATCCTTAGCCATGTGGCCTATCTCATCGCAAGAAAAGCACCCACCATTCAACTTGGCCTTCTTTTTCCGGGAATCTTTCACTAAGTGCCGCACTTTGCCACAGAAATTACACTTCCTCTTCTCTTTGTTGTCTTTCCCACCCTTCTTAAAGTCTGTCTTCTTAGGCTGTAAACCCTCTTTCTTCCCTTGAGAGCCTTCTTCCTTTGTCTCCTTCTTGCCCTTATCCTCTTCGTTCAGCAATGCCATCTGTACCAATCTTTCATACGTAGCTCCCATGGGTATATGGGTCATGGCCAAACTGTGTAATGGCTCATTCAATCCTTTGACAAAGCGGAGAGCCTTCTTGTGCGGAGTGTTGACTAGGTCCAGTCCGAACCTAGCTAGCCGATCGAACTGATTAACGTACTCTTTGACTGTCATATTCCCTTGCTTAAGAAATAAGAATTTTTCCAACTGAAGACTCCTTTCAGCTTCTGAGAGAAATTTAGCCTCAAACCTTGCCCTAAAGTCCTCCCATGTTTCCACTGGCCTTTCTGCATTGGTGACTTCCCACCAGTAGGAAGCCTCGCCTTTAAGTAGCCATACTGCCAGTTGTACCTTCTGCCTATCTTCTACCTCAAAGATGACGAATAAGTCCTCGGTTTCATTCAGCCAATTCCTGGCTTCCATGAAGGACTCGGTTCCATGAAAGTCCTTTCCTCCCATAGCTTTAAAATCCTTACATATCTTAGCAAAAGTATTACCACGCGGAGGAGGTAGAGGAAGAGGTGCTGTTGCAGCTGGATGATTTCCTGCAGTTGGGGGAGGCGGAATAGTGGGACCTGGCTGATTGGCCCTTGCCTCTAAGAATCGTCTAACCAACCAGGTATTGGTACACCCTCTGGCAAGTTAAGTTCTTCGGACATGCTGAAACAAAAGGATAGATTCAAAACGAAGGATAAAAGATAGTACCTATGGCATTGGGGGGGACTATGCCTTTTTAAAATAAAATAACATTTTTTTTCTCTAAAAATGCTTCTTAAATTTTCTTTTGAAAATGAATTTTTCAAAACCTTTTATCTTATCTGGTAAACCTATGCTCTGATACCAAGTGAAACACCCCACCTCCGTTAGGGTCACTCTCAAAGGGAATGCCCTAATTTTGGTGGAGGTTTATAAGTATAAGTCATAGATACACAAGACAGATATAAGTACACATATTTTTGAACAGCGGAAAACAACAACAACTTTTATTTCATCAAGATACGTGTTACACAAACCATTCCATAATTATCTTACAATACTCCCAAAAACATTACATTTTCATAACTGTCTTGATTTCATTATTTAAAGAAGCATAAAAACATAAGTAAACTGCATAAGTCCCATAATTGCTGTCCAAAGCCATAGTCCAAAACGAAAGAGATCCAAGCAATACATTCTTTCTCTTCAAGTTGGATGTAAAAACTGGTCAAGCTGCGGTATTCACTCCCTGTGGACCTGGGGGGAGGGGGGAACGAAAGAAAAGAAGATGAAAGAAAAGTAGAGTCAGACATAAAGCCCGAGTAAGTCTAGGACTATTCAGTCTATGAATAAAGAAATGAGCATGATAAGTACAAACTGGAAATGGGAAAGCACTATAAGCTAAGTTAAGTTGTCTAGAGTCGAATGTACTATCGTACCACATATTAATCTCTGCACCCCTATAAACTAGTTCCCAACAGGCACCCCATAATCAGGGTGAAGTGATCCATTTCTAATGATCGGCTCCTACTCGCATAGTTACATGTGTCTTATGGCCCCCAATGTTGTAGCTACCTATGCAGGTCCCTCCATAGGGTGTATCAAGTCCCATGGTGGCGGCCCGACACAATTCTAGAATGCACAGGTATACTACTGGTGCCCAGTGCCTAATTTTTCTGCGCCGGAGTGTGTGCACGCCCGCCCCCCATTAGAACCTACACTGCTGCACCACCGCCGTCGATTTGACCTCTTACAGTCAGCCCAGTAATCGTGCCCCACCCTGCCTAGTTCAGGGTATCCTGATACACCTTGTAGGGTTACTGCTGAAAATGGTCCCCCGCTACTAGGTTTTCTATTTCTAGCCAACATGCTAAGTTGGTTAAGTGTTTTATAAACCTAACCCCCAATCAGTCAGTATAGTTTAGCATGTTCCATTTTGATTAAGTATTAATTCAATTTACTTAATCCTATCAATCCTGACTCAGCCTTAATTGTTTTATTAAAGCCTCGACCTCTCACATTAGACAGGTATTGTTGTGACTGCCTGTTGCCGGTTGGTTCCGGGCAGTCTTATGTCACAACTCAGTCTAACCTCGGGTCTTTATTGGGATCAATGTTTAACCACCCACATTGGATAGGTATTGTTGTGACTACTGGACAGCCGGGCGGTTCCGGGCAGGTTTACATCACAACTCAATCCAACCTCGGGTTAAACACATCGTATTTTCTAAGTTTACATATTTTGTCTCTTTTCTTTTTATATGTAAATATTTGCAACCCATTATTCAAATTCATCTTTATTGGGTAAAATTAATTTATACCCCTTAAATGTTCTCAAGCTCATTGGCATGCGTCAAACATGCCAACACATATGTTTTATATTTTTAACCCAACGTCATTACCCCCGTTTTATACGTTTGCTATAATATAACATATGTTGGGTTTAACATTTAAGCCCAACTTAGCCACATGAAGAAGGGGAGGCTTAGAACATGGTGTATATGTATTCTAAGTAACATCAAAAGGGGTGTGTGAACGCATGAACTTGCAACATAGCGAACTAATTAACATAAATTAGGCACTTGTGAACTTGCATTGTAATAGCATATAATCATGACATAAAACATACCTAAACATGAATCATGGTTTTTAATCTATTCATGTAAACTTTCATTTAAAATGTAAATCTAACTTAATTATGTGTCGCATATATTATCATATGATTTTGATAACAACATAGGCCAAAAACATATTTTGTTTGGGCATAAAGTCAAACATAAACTAGCCGTGTTCATAAAGTCAACACAAGTTCACAAAGGTGCTTACTTTTGTCACTAATACAAAAGTATGGTTTTACACTTGAATCATGATGCCAATTCCAACACAAATTCATATGAATCATAATACTCAAATGGATCCAACTACACTAGAAATGATCATTAAAATATACATCATGTTGGCATAATAGTGAATCATATACTTGCATGAATCTCAACTTTGTTGTAATAAACTATGACAAAACATATAGTCGTTAACTTTCAACATGAATCATATACTTGCAAATATCCAATAGGTCTAACATTATTATACCACAACATCCCAAATCTATTCATAATTAGAATCATAGCAACATACAATTATGAATCATCATCACCACAAATTAAGTACAATTCAATTTCTCATTTTTCACAAATAAAAATTCAATTATTTATTCACATCAGAATAGCACTCTACTTACAATGTATGGCGAATCTTTAATTCAGGATTCTGAATTCTGAATTTGGAGATGCTATCCTTTGTTGTAGGCGTTGTTTTGATTTTGTTGTCGTTGCTTTAAGCTTTTGAATTGTCTCCTAATCGTCTCTCAATTTTTACGGCTACTCCTAGTCTCTCCTCAGCAGCATGACGGTCTCATTCTCATTTTTATTTGTATGAATTAGGTGGAGTCTTAGGTCCTTTTTATAGAGTTTGTGAATTGATTAGAACCGTCGATGGAGCTTGGATTAATATTAGTTGTTCGTTTGAAGGAGAGACCAACCAGGAGCTGACACCTAGCCCTAGTGACAAGGCAAGGCTCAGAAATTCGGCCAAGCACAGACCAGGCCAGCCAGGAGGGGCTGGGTTCGACCGGCTCAGGGGCCAGGTCGACTACCCAGTCGACCTGGGTGCCTTGGGCGATAAAATTTCTGCACGGCCCAATCTGGGTCCGATTTTTGAAATTCGAATTTGTTTTCTGAGCTGTTTCTGTCTGTTTGAATTTTAAACTGAGTTCTGAAACTTCCAAAGGCCATATCTCCCTCATACGGAGTCCGTTATACGCAAACTCGGACTCTATCTCAAGCATAATTCCGAGACGAACGCAATGGCGTATCCCTTTTCCCTTAATTCTTTGATTTGAAAGTAATTATACTTTAATTTGTGAATTTCACTATTATAGAATACACGGGGTGTCACACGTTCCAGCTGTAAATCAGGATCCTGTGAATATAAATCTGCAAAACCAAAACTATAGCTGCCCGTGTCGAAATAAGGGTACCCAGAGTTTAGGTTAAAACAATATACTCTAGGTCAGTCATGGGACTGGTGTGAGAACTAAAACAATTATTAATCGTTATTTTTAAAGTTCGGTAAATCAAGGGACCACGTCGTATAACACGGAACGGGTTTCCTCCCAAGAACACCAATGCATAAAACAACAGCGCAATGCTAAATAAATAAAAATGAAGCTATTATAAGACCCAGGTCCCATCACACAATGCAACGCAAGCCGGAGGATAGGGTTTTACCTTATAATAGCCCAATAATGCTCGATACACTAAATTTCCTGTTTTATTATTACTATAAGTGTATAGTGTTAAAACAATTTCAATCATAAATATTAATCATAGAAGGCATGGGTACCATATATCGTGTCGCCATACTAGGCTCTACAATCAAAACCGCAAATGTCACGTATTTGGAAGTTGAATTTCCATCTGTGAACCGATGCAAAAGATAGTCCTCTTCCGAATTCGAGACTGTCTAGCCCGAGTCTCAGGCAAGTGCGCAGGCATGCCTTGGATCGTCAGGCCCGGTCCACCGATGTGGATTATTATGCCTGAACACTACGTTTCCCCGCCCTTTGGGGCGTAAATGAGCCAACGAATGACTCCATCGGACCCAGATCGTCCGATATATCCGACGCGCCTTGCAACCACAACAACCACATAAGTCAAACTTGTCAGGGCGTGTAAGACCACTGATGCCACTTCTAGCTAGAAAGAAACGCATGTCCTCCCTGAGGTCCTTCTCCCGTTTCTGGTTCACACCGGGGTGCGAAGCTCGCGAATCTACGCTAAACAAAGCTATGCCACACAGGCCGTGCTTTGATCATCAACCACAAGACTTTGCTTTTCAACAGAAGCCTTGATCAATTTGCCACTTAGGCATGCCACACAGGCAATTCACTCCATGCGATTGATATCCACCAATATATAACCCCTGAGCTCGTACGTCTCAGAGAAGGGCGTTAATCAAGATAACAAATTCTCCGCCGCTAAACAGATATATATTTAATAGAAATCAATCACACAGAATAAAATCCAATGTCAGACACACCGTCCATTTACAAGTTCGTTCTGGGTCTGAACGAAACCGGAGGCACCTAGTACCCCGCTTATCCATCGTTCTCCAAGTACGTCTGGACGATCACTGACTGATTCCCCCCTCTTGGGTGTGCGACCCAATCAAGATCATCAGTAATTATCCAAATGACGTGAAGACCTCTGGTCTTCAACCACCGTCTTCATCTTTGACACCACCTCGAATCAGTTATTCAGAATGGGATAAACCCGGTCTTTCTGAACAACTCGCGTATATAATAAACACGTGTTACACAAACACAACATACGCCTCAATCCAATTCAGAATATTCTTTTATTCAAATATTCTTATACTTTGGGAAAGGTTCCCATTAATTTTATCAAAGATAAATTCTTTAAATTTATTCTTTAATCAATCCAAACTAGTCGGGATTAGCGAACCACATCGAAGTAATCATTTATTTTATTTCCCAATCACAACCTATTCATCCCATGAAGTAAAACTGGTAATACTTCATATCTAACACCACAGTGTTATCGGTAAATTCAATTACCATTTCACGTTCAAATCTAATTAAAGATTTATCTATCGCCTGGAGCAAAACTGGTGATACTCCATTCTCGACCATTTCAATCTAATTAAAGATTCATTAAAACCCCACTTAGTTTTAATCTTTATAGAAATCAATATCCTGTCTTTAACTGGGTTAAAGAACCAATGTCCTTTAAAACACGGTTCACGATAAACCCAAAATCACATTCCATTAATTATCGGGTTAAAGAACCAGTGTTATTTAAAACACCGTTCACGATAAACCCAAAAATCAATCCCAATTCAATTCCAATTAAATATTATTTAATTGGCACACTTCATTAAATCTAAATAAAAAGATTTAATCTTTTTCTCAACCGGGTTTAAGAACAGTGTTAATGAAGACACCACTCACGACAAACCCAAATCACATTTGATATTAAATACAAGGCTCTGAATAGAAAATATATCGGCTTATATTCAATATCAAATTCTACGACCAACAAATATCGTATTGGAAATAACGATATTTATATATCTTTCAAATTTCCATAACAATATCTGTATAATCACGAAATCCAACATCGAAATATTCCGAAGACAATTTCGATTCAAATCCATTCCAATACAATTATTGGAAATTCTGGTTATTTTCAAAACCATTTCAAATCCAATTTATTTATTTTAAAAATAAATAAATTATTATTCTAGTTCAAAACTAGTTCATTACAACAAAAATCTACTTTTATCCTTTCAAATATGGAGTTTTTCATCCCAATTCTTCCCAAATCATTTCTTATGATTTTACACAAATTATTACTATTTTTAATAATTTTATCAAGGCCCGTACTGTCGATTTCCACCAACGGCCATCGAACTGCACTTGCAGCGACCTTATCTAAATTTGATTTGGACATAATTCCAAATCCAACCGTTAGATTTCTAATTTCTAATATTCGTTAGAAAGCTCTTTTCGATACGGACCCAACGGTTCCGGTTATAGGAGAATCCAACGGTCGGATCTCTCGGATCTCCCGTAATATCCATTCGAAGTTAATGGTCGAAATTCGCGAACTGTCGCGGCGCGGCGCGTTCTATTCGGGCCATTATATATATAATATATATATTATATATATTTTGTCGATTTCCTTTTAAAACTTATTTTAAAAATCGTTTTAAATTCGTTTTCGAAACGATTTAAACTTCATTTCAAATTCAAATCAAAATTGAATTTTTCCTCATAACTTCATTTTAAATTCATTTCAAATTGATTTTAATTCAAATCGATTTTTAATTCAATTTCGGTTCGTTTTCAATTCGATTCAATTTCTATTCGATTTTGAATTTATTTCAAATCAATTTCTATTCAATTTCAATTCAATTCGAATTCATTTCTATTCAATTTCAATTCGAATTTCAAATCGTTTCAAAATATCAGAATTTGAAATCACTTCCTTTTCTATATTCATTATAAAAATGAATATAATCGATATAAATACCGTTCACGTCAAAATGGCGTCAATCTAATCAACACGGCTTCATATATTTCTATTTTCAAATATTCTAGTTCAAATATTTCGTTTCAAATATTTCCTTTCCAAATATTTCTTTACAGATATTTCCTTTTCAAAACTGGAATGAGGCCCAATCAATTACTATAGATTTTACTTCTATGGATTTACATACAACGCATATATACATCGACAATGACAAATAATCAACTATCATCCAAAGTGCATTCTACACTGTATAAGCATTAAATATAAATATTTAATGCCTATAATGGTCTGTCAATCAATCGATCGACATACAACTAATTATTGGGATTAGTGTATGTCATATATCATCCCAATACCCGTGTGGGGTTTCAAACAATCAAACACAGATTTTATTTGTGCAATTGAGCCATGTGTAAAATTTATCGTCCCAATCAATATCGGTCAAATGTGTGTATATAAACAAATCGTCCGATTTGTTTATATTTATTTCATTTTAAATACACATTAAAAATTCTATTTTTAACTATAAAATATTTTTAACTATATAAATATTTTATTTCCTTTCACATCACATCACACAATCAACTACACATCAAAATCAAACAACCAAGCATACAAGCCGTCCATGGTCTGTGGACGACGGGTGTCGGGTGCTACTAAACACCATCTGCATCCTAGTATATATTCTAACTAGAAATAAATTTAAAAGTGAGGAGTTCTCATAGAGGGTTCCACTCCGCCGTGCTTTGCTTTTGAACTGCTAAACTGTCTGGATCAGTTTGAAATTCCAATGCAGTCCTTGTCCCGCTGTTCATAATAAAAAATTATATTTTTATTACTTCATTTCAATAAATAAAAATCATATTTTTTACTTCACCTCTTTCTTCTAAATAAAAATCACATTTTTATTACCTTACTATATAGATAAAAATCGTATTTTGTTTTATACCGCCTCTCATATAATAAAAGTCATATTTTTATGGCGAAGCCTATATTTTAAAAATTAAATCGTTTTAATGCACAAAATCAAATCCTTTTGATTTCAAAAATCTAATCTTTTAATTTTCAAAATCAAATCTTTTAATTTCTATAAAAATCGAATTTTTACTTTTAATCTATGCATATAAAAATCAGATTTTTCTAACTAAAATTCGAATTTTTATGTAATTAAAAATCGTAACTTTATATCAATAAAATCTAAACTCTCTTTAAAGATTCAAACTTTTCTTCTATATAATAAAAATTATATTTTTATTCTATACCCTATATAAAAATTATATTTTTATTCTATACACTATATAAAAATTATATTTTTGTTTCACTTTCATATGAATAAAAATCGTATTTTTATTCCATAATCATGTATGCAAAAATCCCATCTTTATTTACTGACCACATCGTTAAAAATCCATTCTTTACATCATTAAAAATTGATTCTTTACATTATTAAAAATCCTATGTTCTTACATTAGCAAGAATAAGTAAAAATAAACAAAATTAAGTAAATAATTAAATAACAAAACTTACAGTTGAAAATTTGGGAGAGGGGAGGGGCTGCGTTTTCGCCGGAGGTGGTGACCGACGTCGGGGGGGGGGGGTGCGGAAGCTCGGTGGGGGTTCAACTGCACGCAAGGCTAGGCAGAACGGAGGAGAGAGAAACGAGGGCGACGCGAGGTAGGGGTGCGGTGGGCCTGGAGGGGGTCTCGTTCGTTCCTTGACGGAGAGGGAGGGGGAGATCGAGCGTCGGGGGAGCGTCTTGGTGCAGGCGAGGGCGGCGGAGGGGGGGGGCGGGAAGGCACGACGCGTGGGATTGAGGTGGATCGTCGATGGCAAGCAGATGGAGGCAGGCGCGACATTTTTCTTTTTGTTTAGGTCTAAAGTGAAAAGTAACCGGGGGGGGGGGTTAAGTATAAAAGACTTTATATTTTATATATTTTAATTTATTATTTTCTATAAAAAAGTTGACTTTTCACATGAACTCTAAACAAGGCCCAACGACTGTCGCCCCTAGCTAATTACCCCCATTCCGAACACAATCAGGTATGTATCGTGAGCTGATTCGATCGTTTCGATCAGTTTTCATCAAAATCCAAATATAACTCTATATATATTGAATTTGAACGCGCATTTCAATTTACCGGGGCCACGTACTAACTAGAAAAATTCCCGAAAAATATTTTCTAGCTTCGTATTGACGATACAGTCCTAACAAAACTAATTTCGTCAAATTCCGAGACCGTTTGAAAATGACCATTTTCCATTCGATTAAAATCAACTGAAACTGGTCAAATGCGCTTTCCTTTCCCACACTCACATATTGATTCGAAAAATTATGAAATTTGAAGCCTAGCAATAATTTGACATCCCGGATCCAACAAAAGTGGTTTCGTCGAAAACCGAGGTCGTTTGCAAAATGGCTATTTTCTAAGGGCCGAAATTCCATAGCGACTATTCTGAATTTTAAACTGGACATAACTTTTTATCCCCGCTATGGAATTTAAAATTTTCGGATTCGTTGGAAAGATACTCTCAATTAGATTCCAATATTTTTGGTTTCGTTAAAATCCGGTTTGTTTTGCACCCGGTACATTCAATTGAAGTTTGAAATCGAATTATCAAACTACCGCGCCATTTTCAATTCCTTTTATATATATAAATAAATATTTATATTCTAACGACGATCTATATAAATTTATACGTTCGCATTCTATTCAAAATAATTTTCTCGTCGTTTTTATTCAAAATATTCATTTTAAATTATCAAAAATCGCTAAAATTGCCAAAATAAAAATTTTAAATTGGCTCGGATTTCCGGGTTATTACAATCTCCGCACTTAAAACTTTTCGTCCCCGAAAAGGAACGAAGCCGAAGGTTGTTTAACTAATCAACTCAACTTTCACTATTTTCCCTACGCCTTGAGTTCTTCAACTTTTCAGTTTCTAAGAACTTTTCAAATTTTTCAAAAATTTGGCTAACACCCTAAATTTCCGAAAAATTTCGCCATAACCTCCCCTGCACCGGGGACTTCGGGATATTTCATATAGCCTCCCACGGCCTTCTTCAATCCAAAAGAAAAAGAAAAGGCCAAGCGGCTAGCCAATTGGCTTATAAAATCATCATCACCCAAACAAAACAGTAAATTATGGTAAACATGTACCTATTTGTCGGGTAAACAATTTAATTCTTCTACTCTAGCCTCCTTGCTATGACTTGTTCAGTGCAAGTACATGTATATGCATGCAATTGCGACAAATTTTCAATACCACTCACTATTTGGTTCAAATTGGCTTAATGGTCCAAAATTTTAATTAATCAGACAATAGTCAAACGACACAACCATCAATCAATTAGTTAATTAGCTTTTCAAATTCATAACTTTGATATATAGTCAAAAATCAGATTTTTGATGCCAAATAACAACAATAGGCCCTATCTAATTTTGGTTCTCACACCAGTCAATAGGAAATATATAGAAAGCCCACTTTCGTCACTCGAACATAAATACTGGTAACGTGATCACAATTATCAGTATCATCCTCGGGCGACTAGAGTGTGATTCTATATCTAACCAGTATATTAAAACTTCGAATACACGCGGATCAGACGTATACGCAAAATATTTATATACTGCACTGTCCAAATTCAATACAAATAAATATTCGCATACGTATAATTGAATTAAATTTTCAAAACAAAAATTCTTTTCATTTTAAAAATATACTCTTCACACCCGTTTTAGGATACTACTGATCCCATCTCTAACGAGTCATTCTAATTGGATATTACTAATCCAATTTCTGATGAATTCTTTCGTTCGGTTCTAACGTGTCTTGCTCTCCGAGCTCTGTAAACCAAAGCTCTGATACCAAATGTAAAAACCCATAACTTCCCCGGTAAGGAAAGCACGGATAATTCGAGAACAACACACAAAAGAACGCAGACGGAAGAACATTTCATTGTATATTACAACAATTCCATCAGAATACAAGAATATACAGAGCATAAATGAATAAAATACATTCGATAAATATCAGAGACTACAATAAATTACATAGCAGCGGAAAAATAATAAAATACACAAATGAAAGGAATACGCGGATACAGAGCTTTCCGAGTACCATTCTAGCTATAAATCAGGATCCTGTGAATATAAATCTGCAAAACCAAAACTATAGCTGCCCATGTCGAAATAAGGACACCTAGAGTTTAGGTAAAAACAATAAACTCTAGGTCAGTCATGGGACCGGTGTGAGAACTAAAACAGTTATTAATCTTTATTTTTAAAGTTCGGTAAATCAAGGGACCACGCCGTATAACACGGAATGAGTTTCCTCCCAAGAACACCAGTGCATAAAATAACAGCGCAATGCTAAATAAAGAAAAATGAAGCTATTATAAGACACAGGTCCCATCACACAATGCAACGCAAGCCGGAGGACAGGGTTTTACCTTATAATAGCCAAAGAATGCTTGATACGCTAAATTTCATGTTTTATTATTACTTTAAGTGTATAGTGTTAAAACAATTTCAATCATAAATATCAATCATAGACGGCACGAGTACCATATATCATGTCGCCATACTAGGCTCTACAATCAAAACCGCAAATGTCACGTATTTGGAAGTTGGATTTCCATCTGTGAACCGACGCAAAAGATAGTCCTCTACCGAATTCGAGACTGTCTAGCCCGAGTCTCAGGCAAGCGCGCAGGCAAGCCTTGGATCGTCAGGGCCGGTCCACCGATGTGGATTATTATGCCTGAACACTACGTTTCCCCGCACTTTGGGGCGTAAATGAGCCAACGAATGACTCCATCGGACCCGGATCGTCCGATATATCCGACGCGCCTCGCAACAGCAACAACCACATAAGTCAAATTCGTCAGGGCGTGTAAGACCACTTACGCCACTTCTAGCTAGAAAGAAACGCATGTCCTCCCTGAGGTCCTTCTCTCGTTTCTGGTTCACACCGGGGTGCGAGGCTCGCGAATCTACGCTACACAAAGCTATGCCACACAGGCCGTGCTTTGATCATCAACCACAAGACTTTGCTTTTCAACAGAAGCCTTGATCAATTTGCCACTTAGGCATGCCACACAGGCAATTGACACCATGCGATTGATATCCACCAATATATAACCCCTGAGCTCGTACGTCTCAGAGAAGGGCGTTAAGCAAGAGAACAAATTCTCTGCCGCCAAACAGATATATATTTAATAGAAATCAATCACACAGAATAAAATCTAATGTCAGACACACAGTCCATTTACAAGTTCGTTCTAGGTCTGAACGAAACCGGAGGCACCTAGTACCCCGCATATCCATCGATCTCCAAGTACGTCTGGACGATCACTGACCGATTCCCTCCTCTTGGGTGTACGGCCCAATCAAGATCATCAGTAATTATCCAAACGACATGAAGACCTCTGGTCTTCAACCACCGTCTTCATCTTTGACACAACGTCGAATCAGTTATTCAAAATGGGATAAACCCGGTCTTTCTGAACAACTCGCGTATATAATAAACACGTGTTACACAAACACAACATACGCCTCAATCCAATTTAGAATATTCTTTTATTCAAATATTCTTATACTTTGGGAAAGGTTCCCATTAATTTTATCAAAGAAAAATTATTTAAATTTATTCTTTAATCAATCCAAACTAGTCGGGATTAGCTAACCACACCGAAGTAATCATTTATTTTATTTCCTAATCACAACCTATTCATCCCATGAAGTAAAACTAGTAATACTTCATATCTAACACCACAGTGTTATCGGTAAATTCAATTACCATTTCACGTTCAAATCTAATTAAAGATTTAACTATCGCCTGGAGCAAAACTGGTGATACTCCATTCTCGACCATTTCAATCTAATTAAAGATTCATTAAAACCCCACTTAGTTTTAATCTTTATAGAAATCAATATCCTGTCTTTAACTGGGTTAAAGAACCAATGTCCTTTAAAACACGGTTCACGATAAACCCAAAATCACATTCCATTAATTATCGGGTTAAAGAACTAGTGTTATTTAAAACACCGTTCACGATAAACCCAAAAATCAATCCCAATTCAATTCCAATTAAATATTATTTAATTGGCACACTTCATTAAATCTAAATAAAAAGATTTAATCTTTTTCTCAACCGGGTTTAAGAACAGTGTTAATGAAGACACCATTCACGACAAACCCAAATCACATTTGATATTAAATACAAGGCTCTGAATAGAAAATATATCGGCTTATATTCAATATCAAATTCTACGACCAACAAATATCGTATTGGAAATAACGATATTTATATATCTTTCAAATTTCCATAACAATATCTGTATAATCACGAAATCCAACATCGAAATATTCTGAAGACAATTTTGATTCAAATCCATTCCAATGCAATTGTTGGAAATTTTGGTTATTTTCAAAACCATTTCAAATCTAATTTATTTATTTTAAAAATAAATAAATTATTATTCTAGTTCAAAACTAGTTCATTGCGATAAAAATCTACTTTTATCCTTTCAAATATGGACTTTTTCATCCTAATTCTTCCCAAATCATTTCTTATGATTTTACACAAATTATTACTATTTTAAATAATTTTATCAAGGCGCGTACAGTCGATTTCCACCAACGGCCATCGAACTGCACTTACAACGACCTTTTCTAAATTTGATTTGGACATAATTCCAAATCCAACCGTTAGATTTCTAATTTCTAATGTTCGTTAGAAAGATCTTTTCGATACGGACCCAACGGTTCCGGTTTTAGGAGAATCCAACGGTCGGATCTCCCGTAATATCCATTCGAAGTTAATGGTCGAAATTCGCGAACTGCCGCGGTGTGGCGCGTTCTATTCAGGCTATTATATATATAATATATATATTATATATATTTCGTCGATTTCCTTTTAAAATGTATTTTAAAAATCGTTTTAAATTCGTTTTCAAAACGATTTCAACTTCATTTCAAATTCAAATCAAAATTGAATTTTTCCTCATAACTTCATTTTAAATTCACTTCAAATTGATTTGAATTCAAATCGATTTTTAATTCAATTTCAGTTCGTTTTCAATTCGATTCAATTTCTATTCGATTTTGAATTTATTTCAAATCAATTTCTATTCAATTTTAATTCAATTCGAATTCATTTCTATTCAATTTCAATGCAAATTTCAAATCATTTCAAAATATCAGAATTTGAAATCACTTCCTTTTCTATATTCATTATAAAAATGAATAAAATCGATATAAATATCGTTCACGTCAAAATGGCGTCAATCTAATCAACACGGCTTCGTATATTTCTATTTTCAAACATTCTAGTTCAAATATTTCTTTTCTAATATTTCCTTTTCAAATATTTCTATACAAATATTTCCTTTTCAAATATTTCTATACAAATATTTCCTTTTCAAAACTGGAATGAGGCCCAATCAATTACCATAGATTTTACTTCTATGGATTTACATACAACGCATGTATACATCGATAATGACAAATAATCAACCATCATCCAAAGTGCATTCTACACTATATAAGCATCAAATATAAATATTTAACGCTTATAACAGTCTGTCAATCAATCGGTCGACATAAAACTAATTATTGGGATTAGTGTATGTCATATATCATCCCAATACCCGTGTGGGGTTTCAAATAATCAAACACAGATTTTATTTGTGCAGTTGAGCCATGTGTAAAATTTATCGTCCCAATCAACATCGGTCAAATGTGTGTATATAAACAAATCGTCCGATTTGTTTATATTTATTTCATTTTAAATACACGTTAAAATTTCTATTTTTAACTATAAAATATTTTTAACTATATAAATATTTTATTTCCTTTCACATCACATCACACAATCAACTACACATCAAAATCAAACAACCAAGCATACAAGCCGTCCATGGTCTGTGGACGACGGGTGTCGGGTGCTACTAAACACTGTCTGCATCCTAGTATATATTCTAACTAGAAATAAATTTAAAAGTGAGGAGTTCTCACAGAGGGTTCCACTCCGTCATGCTTTGCTTTTGAACTGCTAAACTGTCTGGATCAGTTTGAAATTCCAATGCAGTCCTTGTTTCGCTGTTCATAATAAAAAATTATATTTTTATTTCTTCATTTCAATAAATAAAAATCATATTTTTACTTCACCTCTTTCTTCTAAATAAAAATCACATTTTTATTACCTTACTATATAGATAAAAATCGTATTTTGTTTTATACCACCTCTCATATAATAAAAGTCATATTTTTATGGCGAAACCTATATTATAGAAATTAAATCTTTTTAATGCACAAAATAAAATACTTTCGATTTCAAAAATCTAATCTTTTAATTTTCAAAATCAAATATTTTAATTTCTATAAAAATCGTATTTCTACTCTTAATCTATGAATATAAAAATCAGATTTTTCTAACTAAAAATCGAATTTTTATGTAATTAAAAATCGTAACTTTATATCAATAAAATCTAAACTCTCTTTAAAGATTCAAACATATCTTCTATATAATAAAAATTATATTTTTATTCTATACACTATATAAAAATTATATTTTTATTCTATACACTATATAAAAATTACACTTTTATTCTATACACTATATAAAAATTATATTTTTATTCTATACACTATATAAAAATTATATTTTTATTTTGCTTTCTTATGAATAAAAATCGTATTTTTATTCCATAATCATGTATGCAAAAATACCATCTTTATTCACTGACCACATCGTTAAAAATCCATTCTTTACATAATTAAAAATTGATTCTTTACATTATTAAAAATCCTATGTTCTTACATTAGCAAGAATAAGTAAAAATAAACAAAATTAAGTAAATAATTAAATAACAAAACTTACAGTTGAAAATTTGGGAGAGGGGAGGTGCTGCATTTTCGCCGGAGGTGGTGACCAACGTCAGGAGGGGTGCAGCAGCTCGGTGGGGGTTCACCTGCGTGCGAGGCTAGGCATAACAGAGGAGAGAGAAACGAGGGCGACATGAGGTAGGGGTGCGGTGGGCCTGGGGGGGGTCTGGTTCGAGCCTTGACGGAGAAGGAGGGGAGAGATCGAGCGTCGGGGGGCGTCTTGGTGGAGGCGAGGGCGGCGGAAGGAGGGGGGAGGGGGAAGGCACGACGCGTGGGATTGAGGTGGATCGTCGATGGCAAGCAAATGGAGGCAGGCACGATTTTTTTCTTTTTTTAGGTCTGAAGTGAAAAGTAACCGGGGTGGGGGGAGGGAGTGTTAAGTATAAAAGATTTTATATTTTATATATTTTAATTTATTATTTTCTATAAAAAAGTTGACTTTTCACATGAACTCTAAACGAGGCCCAACACTGTCGCCCCTAGCTAATTACCCCCATTCTGAACACAATGGGATATGTATCGTGAGCTGATTCGATCGTTTCGATCAGTTTTCGTCAAAATCCAAATATAACTCTATATATATTGAATTTGAATGCGCATTTCAATTTACCGGGGCCATATACTAACTAGAAAAATTCCCGAAAAATATTTTCTAGCTTTGTATTGACGATACGGTCCTAACAAAACTAATTTTGTCAAATTCCGAGACCGTTTGAAAAATGACCATTTTCCATTCGATTAAAATCAACTAAAACTGGTCAAACGCGTTTTCCTTTTCCACGCTCACATATTGATTCGAAAAATTATGAAATTTGAAACCTAGCAATAATTTGACATCCCGGATCCAACAAAAGTGGTTTCGTCGAAAACCGAGGCCGTTTGCAAAATGGCTATTTTCTAAGGGCCGAAATTCCATAGCGACTATTCTTATTTTTCAATTGGACATAACTTTTTATCCCCGCTATGAAATTTCAATTATTCGGATTCATTGGAAAGATACTCTCAATTAGATTCCAATATTTTTGGTTTCGTTTAAATCCGGTTTGTTTTGCACCCGGTACATTCAATTGAAGTTTGAAATCGAATTATTGAACTACCGCGCCATTTTCAATTCCTTTTATACATATAAATAAATAATTATATTCTAACGACGATCTATATAAATTTATACGTTCGGATTCTATTCAAAATAAATTTCTCGTCGTTTTTATTCAAAATATTCATTTTAAATAATCAAAAATCGCTAAAATTGCCAAAATAATAATTTTAAATTGGCTCAGATTTCCAGGTTATTACAGACCCCTCCAACCTATTTCCCTGCATCACTGATGTTAAACCACACGAATATAAAATATTCTGATAAACAGAATCAATATTCGATTAACGATTATATATATATATATATATCGTTATCTATGATTTCAATCAATACACAAACAATTCAACCAAATAGTTAACACATAGCAATCAGTCATTATTTATCAGTTCTAAATATACGTTATAAAAATAGAACTGTTCAGAGATGGTGAGTTTTACTCACATTTGCAGTTCATCGTTAAAGAACGATAAACTGTTTGATTTGAATCAAACAATTTATTTCGCCATAAATTTATACAATCCCCAACCCACTTCCAGTCAGCTTCATTGTGAAGCACTCGTCCATACGGTCCCAACGCAACTTATGGTTCATCAATCTGATAAAGTATGACAGAGTTATGCTATTATGAAGTTCGTATGTATTTAAAATAAAATTAAACTTAACCAATAATACCATTGGGCCTTAACCACCATTCTAAGCCCATTCCCACCGAATGAAAACCGGACCCATTCAAACCTTTCTTCCCAAATTTCACATTGCCGTGCTCCACCCATTTACCCTGTACACGACCGTGCCATTCCATCACTAACACCGAGTTTGGCTCCACTAATCCAAAATCCGACCACACCATTGCGTCACCCTCCTCAATCCGCACCTGCCGAACCCCTAAGGTTCACCTCCGAACCCCTATGCCAGATTCCGACCTGTAGCTCAAACTTGCAGTTCCGTGAAGGTATTGAACACAAACAGCACGAAATCACCCGAAATCCTCCTACATCGTGCTAATCGACATCACGAATCCCAGACAAACCACCATTTCGAGAACGCTTGCCTTTATCACCCACAATCGTGAGCCCTAGCGCCCTGCTTAAACTCGCACAACAGAAAAACTGTGTCGCACCTTATAAAAATGAGATAGAATTGAAGCTGGAGGCCAAACGAAAGCAGTAAAACACGTTTTGATATTTATAGGAATTTATACAATTTTCTTTGGATTTTTAGAAGACCACGTTTTTGGTTGAAAAGATGAAGTCATGGCTATGGGTTTAAGGAGGGAAATAACTGGTCGATAAGAGGGAGACGTGGCCTTGTTTAGGATCATACATAGTTAGGATATTTTTCTATTATCATTTTATATTTTATTTTCATGATTTTATATTCATTTTTACTTTCTAAAAATACGTGTGATCACACATGATACCTAAAAATCATGAAAATTGACATGCAGTTAGAGTTCATCATTACGGTCACAACGAAACTGGTTTCGTCGAATTCCGACTCCGTTTAATCATACAACGTTTTTTTAACCGTCTAAATATCGACTATTTCACACATTAAAAATCGGTATGGCCACATAATGACTCTAAAAATAACGAAACTTGACATCTAACAATAATTTGACATTGCGTATCCAACAAAATTAGGTTCGTCGAATTCTGAGGTCGTTTGCAAAACTGGCTATTTTTAAAGCTCTAAATAATCCTTTTAAATATATAAATATATTTAAAGGTAATTAAATTAAATATTTAAAAATAAACATTATCGTATATATTCACATACGATCTCATACAGCTCCACCATATGCCTATATGAATTTCTAACTCGATATTTTAAATCTCGATTAAATCGGTATTCGATTTTCAATGAAATTACTTTTTAAAATATAAATAAATCGTTATAAATTATAAAGGAATTCCACAGTGACTTTTCTAAAATTTGATTTGGAAATAAATCAAAATCTACACGACGAAATCTCGATTTTTCTCTTCCACTAGAAAAATATACTTCACCAGCTCCTAACTTTTCTTGTTTCACTGAAATCCGATTTAAAACGTCTTCTGTATATTCATTTAAAGTTCAAATCGCCAAATCGCGAACCGCCGCGCCATTTCGAGCTCGATTATATTTATAATATAATTTATACGTTCAACCATCGTTGATTAAATATATTCGTTATCGTAATTCAATATTAAACTGAATTATATATTTTGAATTGCCCAATTCACATCATATCGCCATTTCAGCCAATTCGGATTATTTCAAAATTATATATATTATTTAATTATTATTTTAATTAAATATTCACTATTATTTAATTCAACGACCATTAAATCCTTTTAATCACCTTTTAAATAATTAAATTAATTAATTATTATATCGCTGAAATTGCGGGTCATTACATTCTTCCCCACTTAAAATAATTTCGTCCTCGAAATTGCTAAGGTAGAAAACAAACCCTATTGACTGGTTAGAACTTATTTGTTCACTTCTTAATTTCAATTTCAATTGAACCAATTTAATTTTAGTTAAATTATTAATTAATTCTTATCAACGGAAACTTTCAAAAATCCTGAAAATTTTCTAACACTTTAACTTTTCGAAAAATTTCGCCAGCACCTCCTTTGTACTGGTCAATCAGTACAACCACAACTCTCCCCTCTAGGCCATCTCCAACCCAAAAGAAAATCAAAAAGCCAAGCGGCTTGCCAATTCGGCTCATAAATCTCATATTCATATAAAATATAAACTGCACCTGCTACCAATTTAGCATATACCAAAGTCCTTCCGGTCAAACTCCAATCCCTTTTATCTCAATACAACCATTCGCTTTTAACTAAGCCAAATTCCATTTTCAACTCAATCGTTTGGTTTTATCCGAGCTAGACTTCATTTCAAATTCAAGTATTATCCTTGATTCCAAATTCTTATCAATCCAACTTACTTGATATCATTCTAATCCAACTCAGTTACCACTTAACTGGCTTTATTTTTAATTCCAATTTGCTTTTACAAATTTCTGTTAAATTTGTTTTTAATTCAAACAGTCTTTCCTGGGAGTTTTTAAACAGTTTACTCTTTTCAAAAATCAAATTTTCCTTTTTGAAATTCAACACAACTTGTTTTTCCCAAAACAAATTCAAAAACAAAATCTTTGGTAGTAATCCGTCAATTAGAACTCGAAAATGAACACTGATTATGCTGCAGTCATTATCAGAATTATTTTCCAGTTATCGAAGTGAGTTCAATACTATATCACTTTCAAAATCACTCTTATTTTGAAATCAGTTCAAAATATCATTCACAAATGCTTGGAATACAACTTAAAATCTCCTAAGATCTTCAAATTTACATATATTTAATCCAAGTCTATTTACAAACTCTGTTCCAAATTTCCAGGGTTTTAATTTCAATTCTGATTCAAATTCAGATTTAATTCATTTTGTAACACTTATATGAATATTATTTGGTTATATACGTAACCATTTCACTTTTTATAATCTTACTTGATTATACCAACAACCAATATAACTCCTTTATATCAAAATATAATTTGGGTAAAATTTATTTTGTTTACCCCCTTTTCAAAACATACCATGACGGTTCATCGTATTCGAGTGTTTAGAAGCTCCTACCGATACAGTGGATCAAACTGATCGACCAGAACACAAAAACAACTCAACCAATAAATCTCCACAATATAAAATAATTTAACAAATACGTTCACTCATATATATACACTCAAACTCAATCTAGGGTATTACTAACCCCATCTCTACTGAGTCACGCCATAGAGCCAAGGTAATTCACTTAACCTTAAGCTCTGGTACCAACTGTAACGACCCGAAAATTAGCGACCTTGATTATCCGATATATAACACATATCGAACATCAAGAGTCGAAAATACCGGATGGTTAATAGAAAGAAGTTAGAGGGTGAGGAAGGATAAGATAGAAACTTAGAATAGAAGAAGAAAAAGATAAAACATCAGAGTAACACGAATCTCATAGCGGAACGAATAACATATAATAGATAACATATCCTTGAAATAAAATCAGTGTATGTATACAATAACATTATCAGAGTACCACACTTACAACACAGTGGAAACAAACTATAGCTATACGATCCTGAATCCTCCTGCTCCAGCTCTTCAAGTATCTGTAAATCCCGACTACTTAACTGCCCGTACAAAATTGGACACCCAAGAGTTTAGGGAAAATAAAACAAAATAAACTTCAGGTCAGTCACGAGACCGGTATGAGTAAAACAGTTTAAAAACAGTTTGAACAAGTAAATGATATCTCATAAGACCACGCCGTATAACGGAATGGGTTTTTCCCTTATAATAATCCAAAATATCTTTATATCGAAAACCTTTTGATATTATAATATTGTCTATCAACCACAATATAATAATCATCTGGTAGAAACGCTTCCATCTCACGTTCTATATATATAGTATACAATCAAAACCGCAAGCACGTATTGGGTAATGGATTTCCAACTATAACATGTTATGGAACCACCTTTCGCTAGTGTACCTCTAGAGAGGAATACACTGGGTTCAACAAGAACATCTTGCAACTCGGCCACACATGACCGACCACTCATTTTGCTTGAGTGTATCGAATGTATATCACCAACGCTTGGGATCAGCAACCGTTTCCCGAATGGGACAGCATCAACAATAGATATTTAGAATTAAATGAAACTCTAGATCAGGTGATTATACACTCTAATAGGTGCGACCTACATAGCCATGCTGCTTGCCCGATTTCTGTCATTTACCGGATGTAAGGCTAGAAGTTACGCTTATCATTTACATGCCACATCTTCATTCACTTAGAATGTCACATTGTCATACCCTTTAAATCACAAATTGAATTATCCAAAAATAACACGGGTATACAGCTAAGAGAAACGAATTCCTCCGCCTCCAAACGTGAATACGTTTGAAGAGATCAACTTACGCAATCTATCAGATATACTCTGTCAGACCTTCGTCCATACAAGTTGTCCTGGGACTGGACAAACCGAAGGCACTATTCAGTATATCCATCTTAGTCATTTGTTATCTAAGATTTATACAATAGCCCTTACACTTTATTCCGTCTTCAACTATCTTTGGCATATATGTTTCGCAACGCTTATGCCAATATAGAGTGGTTCTTCGGATAATAATCCAACCGGTCTCTCCATATTAACAACGTTAAAAGGGTCAAAACTTTGATAGTATGTGATTTAACTATCAAAGAAAAACACGTGTGCAAAACGATATTATTTCCAAATGGAAATTATATCGATCAATCATCATTAACCATATATATATATATATATATATATATCCTCATTTTCTATGTTTAGAAAATATACGTTATTAACACTGGAAAAAATTTCCATGGCTTAATTACATATCACTATTCTTCCACAATTATCAGTCCCTGACTGTGAACTAGTATGAGAACAATTCCCTAAGTATTAATCCCGAAGGCCAAAACCAACATCAGACAGACACTTAGAAAACCATTCAATTTACTAATCTCTAGTCAGTTTCTAATTTTGGTTAACTTTATTTGATTTACTCTATTTCGAATAACGAATATTCGATAAACCCTATTTCGAATAACTTTATATTTAATTAACTCTAATCGACTAATTCTAACTCGATTAATTCCTTTATATAATCCATTACGTTTCTAACACTTAAGTCTTATTTAAAATTCCCTTTTATAACTCTATTTATTTCGTAAATAAATAATTCCTTTTATAACCTTTATTTATAAACGTTTTACAAATATTTCTCTTCCTATATTTGTCTATTTATTTTCTAAATAAATATTCCGTTTTAATTCTATTTATTTATCAAATAAATATTCCTTTTATAAAACTCTCTTCGTTTTATAAATATTTTTCCTTTTATCTTTATCCTGTTTATTTTCCCAATAAATATTCCCTTATGATATTCTATTGGTCTTATAAATAAATATCCTCCTTTATAAACTCCTATTTATTTTCTAAATAAATGTTCTCCTTTATAAAATCCTTTGATTTTATAAATACTTTATTTTAAAAATATTTCCTTTTATAAAATCGATTGATTTTATAAAATTCCTTTATTTCAATATACATTGAAATATTTCTTTTTACATCCCAGGGTCTCTTATTATATTTAAAATGGCAAACCACAATGAACGTTATCATTTAAACACACATAATTAAACAGATTATATATCACATCGTATATCACAATACATGAATAAAACAGTATTATAAATATTGAGGAGTCCAGTTGGACCCCTCCAACCTGTTTCCCTGCATCACAGATGTTAAATCACATGAATATAAAATATTCTGATAAACAGAATCAATATTCTATTAACGATTTATATATATATATATATATCGTTATCTTTGATTTCAATCAATACACAAACAATTCAACCAACAGTTAACACAAAGCAATCAATCATTATTTATCAGCTCTAAATATACGTTATAAAAATAGAACTGTTCAGAGATGGTGAGTTTTACTCACATTTGCAGTTCATAGTTAAAGAACGATAAACTGTTGTTTGATTTGAATCAAACAATTTATTTCATCATAAATTTATACGAGCCCCAATCCACTTCCAGTCAGCTTCATTGTGAAGCTCTCATCCATATGGTCCCAACGCAACTTACGGTTCGTCAATCTGATAAAGTATGACGGAGTTATGCTATTACGAAGTTCGTATGTATTTAAAATAAAATTAAACTTAACCAATAATATCATTGGGCCTTAACCACCATTCTAAGCCCATTCCTACCGAATGAAAACCCGGCCCATTCAAACCTTTCTTCCCAAATTTCACAATGCCGTGCTCCACCCATTTACCCTGTACAAGACCGTGCCATTCCATCTCTAACACCGAGTTTGGCTCTACTACTCCAAAATCCGACCACACCATTGCGTCGCCCTCCTCAATCCGCACCTGCCGACCCCCTTAGGTTCACTTCTGAACCCCTGTGCCAGATTCCGACCTATAGCTCAAACTTGCGGATCCGTGAAGGTATCGAACACAAACAGCACGAAATCACCCAAAATCCTCCCACACCGTGCTAATCGACATCACGAATCCCAGACAAACCACCATTTTGAGAACGCTTGCCTTTATCGCCCATAATCGTGAGCCCTAGCGCCCTGCTTAAACTCGCACAACAGAAATACTATGTTGTACCTTATAAAAATGAGATAGAATTGAAGCTGGAGGCCAAACGAAAGCAGTGAAACACGTTTTGATATTTATAGGAATTTATACAATTTTCTTTGGATATTTAGAGGACCATGTTTTTGGTTGAAAAGATGAAGTCGTGGCTACTGGTTTAAGGAGGGAAATAACTGGCCGAGAAGAGGGAGACGTGGCCTTGTTTTGGATCATACATAGTTAGGATATTTTTCTATTATTATTTTATATTTTATTTTCATGATTTTATATTCGTTTTTACTTTCTAAAAATCTGTGTGATCACACATGATACCTAAAAATCATGAAAATTGAAATCAGCTAGAGTTCGACATTACGGTCCTAACGAAACTGGTTTCGTCAAATTCTGACTCTGTTTACTCATACGGCGTATTTTTAACCGTCAAAATATCGACTATTTCTCACATTAAAAATCAGTACGGCCACATACTGACTCTAAAAATCACGAAACTTGACATCTAATAATAATTTGACATTGCGGATCCAACAAAATTAGTTTTGCCGAATTCTGAGGTCGTTTGAAAAACTAGCTATTTTTAAAGCTCTAAATAATCCTTTTAAATATATAAATATATTTAAAAGTAATTAAATTAAATATTTAAAAATAAATATTATCGTATATATTCACATACGATCTCATACAGCTCCACAGTATGCCTATATGAATTTCTAACTCGATATTTTAAATCCCAATTAAATCGATATTCGATTTTCAATGAAATTCCTTTTTAAAATATAAATAAATCGTTATAAATTATAAAAGAATTCCACAGCGACTTTTCTAAAATTTGATTTGTACATAAATCAAAATCTACACGACGAAATCTCGATTTTTCTCTTCCACTAGAAAAATATACTTCACCAGGTCCTAACTTTTCTTGTTTCACTGAAATCCGATTTAAAATGGCTTCTGTATATTCGTTTAAAGTTCAAATCGCCAAATCGCGAACTGCCGCGCCATTTTGAGCTCGATTATCTTTATAATATAATTTATACGTTCAACCATCGTTGATTAAATATATTCGTTATCGTAATTCAATATTAAACTAATTATATATTTTGAATTGCCCAATTCACACCATATCGCCATTTCAGGCAATTCGGATTATTTCAGAATTAAATATATTATTTAATTATTATTTTAATAAAATATTCACTATTATTTAATTCATCGACCATTAAATCCTTTTAATCACCTTTTAAATAATTAAATAAATTAATTATTATAGCCCTGAAATTGCGGGCCATTACATTTATGGACTAATGATGGGATAAGTTAAACCAATTTATACTTAGAATACATGTTGAACAATCCAACTTGCTCCACCTACTTTGTTCAACTTTTCAACCTTCTGCTTTGTTTTCGAAAAAGAAAACTGTTCCTTGCTGTCTCCCACATGCCACACATATGCCTGTGTAATATCACATCTTTAGTTAATATAAATGGATCTTTAATTCTATAATCAATACACTAAATTACATTTAACCTAAACATAGCCGAACAGATTCCTCCCTGCTTCGAAAACAAAAAGAACGGATCCAACTAAATCCCGCTGCTTTCCCTTTTGCTCTAATTAAATATCTCTCATGTACTGTTGTTCTTTGTTTCCCATACCTCTATCTTCGATCACAACACCCTGCTCACGTTCAAAAGGATACCCAGTTCGTTCAAAACCCGCCTTTGCACCATTCACCTCATTCAAGAACCAGCTCGCCAACTCTCACTCCACGCTACGCCGTACACCGTTGATCGGAGCACCATCCATCCATGCTGGCGCGTGCGCTATCACACCTCCATCTGCTGCCAATAACACTCTCCCACTCGGTGTTGTCTCCACTCCAGAAAACTTCCTCGAACACAGCGCCTGTTGGGCTCAAATCCATCCATCATAGTTCGCCAGTGATCATCTCCTCCAGTCGAAATGTCGGTGTCACCTAGATTTTGAAGTTTGCAGTTGATTCATCTTTGAATTAGTGTAAGAATTGGAAATTAGATGGAGTAGAAAGAGGTGAAATACGGTGCGTTGGTTTTAAGGGTAGAGGAGATGGATAATTGTTGACCACGAATTTGGTTTTGACCGACAATTAGGTTTTGGAGTGAACGTGTGTTATATACATAGTAAAGGGATAAAATTTATTATATTTTATTCTAATGAATCTTAGACGCGAAGTATCGTGTTAAAAATCATCACATAAGATGTACAATCGAAATAAAACTCCTTATTCTAGCATAAAAAATATTCCGGATTCGATGGGACAAGTTTCGTCAAATTCTGAGGTCGTTTGTAAAAAGTCCTTTATAAATCACAGGCTAAAAATCATGCGTTTAAATTTTCCACGATCACAAAAGTTTGTTTGGCCAGTCGTTTATTCCTTTAAAGTTACACCTGTTAAATAATATAAATAATTAAATAAAAACAGAGGCGTTTATCGTTATGTCGATCAAACGGTAAGTTCGATTGACACAAAAATCGAAATCCTACAATAATTAATTAATACAAATCCAATGGTACAAGTTTCGTCGTATTCCGAGAGTAATTCCTGGTACGCTATTTTTATACGCCAAACAATGCTATTTTGGACACCAAAATACCCGATGTTCAAAAATAACAAACTACCTGCCTATTCTGACTCTAAACGTCGATATAAACTCAACGAAATTGGTTTCATGGCTTAATTCGGTCGTCTGCACAAGTTAAACCTAAAAACCTCTCTATTAAATTAAATTAATTTAATTATGTGCTATAGAAAATGTTTGGGCGTTTACCGCTGCTGTGGTCACATGTTTCATGGCTTAATTCGATCGTCTGCTCAAGTTAAACATAAAAACCTCTCTATTAATTTAATTTAATTTAATTATGTGCTATAGAAAATGATTGGGCGTTTACCGCTGCCGTGGTCACATACGACATCGGTTTTCCATGAAATTTAATACCATACAATAATGTAACTTTATGGTTCCAACGAAACTAATTTCATCGAAAACGGAGACCGTTTGCAAAAATTTCTATTTTTAACGCTATAATAATATCGATAAAATATTAATTAAATTCCAAAATAATTCAACAAAATAAAGATAAATTACCATTATCATATTTATCCAAATAAAACTATCATATGGTTTCAAATATAAACCAGTATGGATTAATCAACTCGATATCAACATTTTGAGTTAAATGATATCCAATTTATATTGAAATCCTTATTAAATTATTAAACAAACGTTATTGTTTATTAACAAATTCCATAGCGACTATTTTAAAAATTGATTTGGACATAACTAACAATCTATAACACGAAATCTGGATTTTCCTCTTTCGTATGATTCATAATAATCAACACGATTCAAACGTTTCTGGTTTCACAGAAATTGGACTTATATCGGATCATGTATATCCAGTTAAAGTTCAAAACTCAATATTACGAACTACCGCGCTATTTCAATCTTGTTTTAAATTGAATATAAATTAACGTTAAAAATTTGTTTTAATAAATGAAATATTAAAATCCATTTATATTTCAGGTATTATATTTAATACCATTATTAAATAAAAATCTGGCTACTAAAAATACGGGACATTATAAGATTCATAGAACGAACCTGCCCGGATCTGTAGTGGGTCAACCCACCGACCTATAGGTTGACCCAGGTCGTTTTTGGGTCATCCAACAATGGTCTGGTTTCGTGGCTGTTTTCTCGCTCATCTTGTTTGAATTGATTTGAATTATTTTTATATTATATTCATATATAATCCCCTTATATGTTTACAAATTTCTATGGTTCATAACTTCTTCATACGATATCCGTTTTAAGCAAACTTGGTGTCTATCTGAACTAGAATTCCGAGATGAACCCAAATGTGATGCCGGTTTCACTTAATTCTGAATATTTAATTAAGTTATTTTCAACTTATTATCTTTAACTATGGTTATAGTGTATTAATTTCTGGGGTGTTACATTCTCCCCTACTTAAAGGGTTTCGTCCCCGAATTCTCCTAAGTTAAGAAGAATGTTACTATCCTAACAACCACCTTGTCCATCATCCACAGGCATCCATTGTCCTTAAGAATTTTTAATGCTTGTATGAACATATGCAAAGGTGTTGTGTGTATATCCTTACACTAATGCAAAAATCGGGCGGTCGACTCAGTTAACCTCCTTAATGCAATATAGGTTTGTGTCATGAGTCCAAAATGTATGCAAATCATCCGAGTATATCATATAAACTCTATATGTGTGCACAATCATTCATCAAAATTCAACATGCATACGATGATTCATCCATTTCCATCCATAGAAAAATAAAAAATGCACACATATCCATATGCAATATGTAAGTGATTGAGCCGATCTACTGCCTAGTATGTGTATATACATCCACGAGCAACCACTTGCAAACACTTGAATCCACTTGCAACCATCAATCATAACATGTCTCAAACACATGTTTCCAACCATTGGATTCTACCTAAGGATCAAAAGGTTCGAACGATAGGATAAATATACTTTGAATGATAGAAGAAAATGCAAAGTAAAAGCTTGGAAAAGAAGTCATAAACATACTTTCAAAAAGAAAAGTATAAGAAGTGCGGATCCTGTCTTTAGTTTCCTACGTTGCATCTTCGCGGTCTTCTCCCCATTGCACTTTCACCAATTTGATTTCCTTGTTACGTAGCTTTTTGCTTTCTGATCCAAGATATGAGTAGGAGCTTTCCTCACTGATGCTTCCTTCTTAACTTCCACGTCTTCAAGTGTACTCGGCTCTACTATCTCTACCGTATCATGGAGACATTTCCTCAAATGGAAAACATGAAATACGTTGTGTACGCCCGCCAGTCTATCTGGTAGCTTAATCCTATAAGCCAATTGACCTATCCTCTCCACTATAGGGAATGACCCTGCAAATCTAGGTGCCAACTTCCCTACTGAGACAAAGAGAACTACATTCCTTAGCGATGATACTTTAATGAAGGCCATATCTCCTACATCGAATTCCAAATCGGTCCTTATTTTTCCGACATAGAATCTCTGTTTGTCTTGAGCGGCTTTCGTTTTTTGGCGGGTAAGATCAGTCTTCTCGAAAGTATCTCAAATCATCTCTGGTCCAAGCAGAAGTCTGTCCGTAGACTCCCACCAACAAGTTGGCGATCTACAAGGTCGTCCATATAATGCTTCGAAGGGTGCCACGCCTATGCTCAATTGGTAACTGTTGTTGTAGGTGAACTCCACCAATGGGAGATGCTCCTTCCAAGTCCCTCCAAAGTTTAGGATACACAGTCATAGAAGATACTCAAGAATTCTATTCATCCTCTTAGTCTATCCATCTGTCTAAGGGTGGTATGCTGCGCTCAAACGTATCTGTGTACCCAGCGGCTCTTGTAAGCTCTTCCAAAATTCGCTAGTAAAGATGGGGTCACGGTCGCTTATTATACTGGAAGGTACCCCATACAATCGAACTTTCTCTCGAAGATATACTTATGTCAGCCAAGTCGTCGTCCTCTTACTCTTAAGACAAATAAAATGAGCGCTCTACGTAAGCCTATCCACTACCATCCAAATGCTCATATTGCCTTTCTTCGACCGGAGTAATCCATCTATGAAATCCATAGAGATGCTCTCGTACTTTCATTGTGGGACATCCAAGGGCTGAAGCAATCCACCAGGTTTCTTTTGTTCTTCCTTTACTTGTTGGCATGTCAAGCATTGAGCTACAAATTCCACCACATCTTTCTTCATGCCAGTCCAAAAGAAAACCCTCTTCATGTCTCGATAAATTTGTCATCGCTCGGATTGGAAAGTCATTCGAGAATGATGAGCTTCCTCAAGCATTGCCTTAAGCAATTCCCCAATCTTAGAAAACGTATCCTTCCACGCCACCCTTTATCATCCACTGTATATCTAGCAAGGTGACTAGAAGTCTCTCCTCTATTAAGTATGTCCAAGATGTCTGAAATTTGCGGGTCCTCCCACTGCATAGATCCAATATGCTCCAAAAGAGTAGGTCACACCTCCAATGATGCTAACAATCCCAGTGTGAAATCTGTAGATGGCTTAAAATCAAAGGTCGAGATGTACTCCAAGCTCCGTCTTTCTACGAATAGAGGACTCAAAGTCATCCTCTGCCTACTCAATTCGTCCGCCACTACATTACCCTTGCTCGGGGTATAAGCTATATCGAAGTCTTAGGACGTTGGGAACTCCATCCATAGTTGCTGCCTTAAATTGAGATCCTTCTGTGAAAACAAGTATTTGAGCGACTTATGATCTGTATATAGCCCAAATCTTTTTCGAAGTAGCAGCCAACCCTAGATCATGGGTAGGGTAGTTCTTCTCATGAACACTCAACTGTCTGCTGCTATAGCATACTACCCTTCCCTCTTGGATTGGAACGACACCAAGCCCTATGCCTTATGCATCTGTATAGACCGTGAACATCCTGCTTCCATCTGGGAGAGACAGAACGTGGGATGTTGTTAAAGCCCTTTTTCAATCTCTGAACAACATGTTCACAATCAATGCTCCATGAAAAAACCATGTTCTTCTTCATCAATCGGGTAAGCGGGGCCGAAACACTTGCAAAGTCCTTGATAAACTTCGTATAATAACCGGCCAACCCAAAAAAACTTCTCACCTCTGTCGCATTCTTTGGAGCCCTCCAATATTTAACTGCGACGACTTTCGCGGGGTCTACTGCTATCCCATCCTTGGATACCACATGCCCTAGGAACCTTACTTCCTTTCTCTAAAAGTGACACTTAGAAAATTTTTCCTTGAGTTGATGCGATCTTAGAGTGCGTAGAACCTCTCCTAAGTGTTGGGCATGCTCCTCCTCATTCTTTGAGAAGATCAGATTGTCATCCACAAAGACCACCACAAACTTGTTTAGAAACTCCCTAAACACCCTACTCATCAAGTCCACAAAATAGGCGGGTGCGTTAGTTAGCCTAAAAGAATAACCAGCCATTCTAAGAAGCCGTTTGGAATTCTGAATGCAGTCTTACCAATGATGTCCTCTACCACCCTAAGCTGATGAAAGAAGGTGGCCAAATTCATCTACGAGAAAAATGATGTGCCTACTAGCTGATCAAACATGTCGTCAATTCTCGGTAGCGGGTGCCAATTCTTCTTAGTGAGCCTATTCAGCTCAATATAATCCACATATAGACGAAGTGAGCCGTATACCTTATTGGCAAAGACGACTGGAGTTCCACACTTTGAAATGCTTCGCCAAATAAAACCTTTCTCGAATAGCTCCCCTACTTTCTTGCTGAGCTCCCTCCTTTCCATAGGAGCCATGTGGCGCATTGGTAGAGAAACTGGCTTCGCATTCTTTACCAAGTAAATCCAGAATTCTACCTCACGCCTTGGAGGAAGTCCCTTAACCTTCTCAAACACATCCGGGTAATCTCTGACTATGGGTACAGATCGCACGTCACCAACAAAAGTATCAAGTGATTCTAGAAAACTGAGCATCACCGACCCCTGTGGGTTCCGTAGGAAATTTCGAGAGTCCTACCATGATAAGTAAGAAGTCTAATCACTCTATTTCGCAATCAAGTATGGCACCATACATAGCTAGCAAATCCATGCCTATAATCAAACCATAGCCCATAAAGCCTAGCACGTATGCGTCGCATTCAAACTCGATGCCCAAGATAGAAATTATACAACCCCTACACATCATAGATAAATGAGTCGATCCTCCTATGAGGTTTGAGACCACTACAGGATCAGAAACTGTATAGTATTAAGGTGGAGACTATCTACTAAAGAACTGAATATAAATGAATGTGAAGCACCAGAATCAAACTGGGTTCGAACAAGATAGTCAAAGGGAAATCAAACCTTCAACCATGACTTTTCTACCTCGATCAGGTCCACTAGCCTCAAAAGAATGTACTTGTCCATAAGTTCTTGCCCTTTGTCCTTGCTTGTAAGGGCATTGCTTACTAAAGTGTCCCAGTTGTCCACAATTTTAGCAGGCATTATTTGTCCTTCTGCAGTCCTTCACAAAATGACCCATAGCTCCGCAACCATGACACTTGATATCCTTATTGATCTGAGCCTTGTCAGGCTTTCCACCTTTCTCTTTCTTTTGTTTTCCTTTCCTGGGCCACCATTTCTGTTTCTCTCCCTTAGCCTGTGTCTCTTCTGTCTTAGTGTCTTTCTTTTCAACCTTGCCATCTTCGTTCTTAAGATCCATATCAAACATCCTTTCAAATGTCACCCCCTCAGTATATAGATAAAGAAAGTCCTTGGAGAGGTTGATACAACCCTCTCGCGAATCTAAGCGCCTTCTTATGGGGCATATTCACCAAGTCCAGTCCAAATCTCGCTAGATGATTGAAATTATTCACATAATCCTTAACAGACATGTCCCCTTGTTTCAAAGCCAAGAACCTTTCCATCTGTAATCCCTCTTCTGCCTGAGATAAGAAATTCATCTCGAATCTCTGCCTGAAATAATCCCAAGTAGCTACAGGTTGTCCTACTTGCGTTACTTCCCATTAGCAGGAAGCTTCATCCTTTAGTTGCGATGCTGCCAACTGTATCTTTCTTTTGTCGTCGATCTCAAAAAGCCCAAACAAGTTCTCTATCTTTCGTAGCCAATTCTGTGCTTCAACAAAGCTCTCGGTACCACAGAATGGTTTTCCTCCCATAGCGCAGAAGTCTTTACATGACTTAGAAAAGTTATTTACTCGTGGAGGTGGAGCAACAACGGTTGCAGCTGGGGTGTGGCAACTCCTTGACATCCGGCAGGTGTCGTAGCCTCAAGATACCTACGGAACCATGTCCGTAGCAGAATTCCCTCGGGAAGATTGGGTTCCCCAGACATGCTGAAAAGAAAAAGGATTCAATAAGAGAGTGAGATAATATTGGATATGACTTGAGGGGATATGTTTTTCAAAAACAGATTTTTGTTTGAAAATACTTTGCTTTTGAAACCAATTTTTAAAACTTTTTCTCTGATCTTGTAACCTTCAGCTCTGGTATCAAATGTGACACCCTACGTCTGTTAATGTCACTCATAAGAGAATGCACTAAGTTCCGTGAAGCACAATAGGTAAACAGTACAAAATTTCACAACACAGATATAAAATAAGCAGTGGAATATTTTAACTTCATTACTAAAATAAAGCATAGTTTCAAACAAGTTACAACAAAACTAGTTACATCAAATATTTCTCATAAAACAAAGCATTAGAGTACAAAAAATCATATCCCTCCCCATAAGCCATAATCGAATAGAGAACATGTCAAACGGTACATCTCAAGAAATCCAAGTCCAAGTTGTAGGAGAAATTCTAGTCACTGTTGGGATATAGCTCCAATTATACGCACACTCTAATTGGATATAGCCTAGGCTTAGCGTAAATAAAAATGGAAAACAGAGGAAGGAAAGCAAAATTAAATCACATAGGGATACAGGAAAGACTGGAAATAAACATAAAACATAGAAAATGGGAAAAGGAAGATAGATACATATAACATGTTAATTATCCAACAGTAAAAGCATATGTTTTACTTATCATAACGACATAGGTGATTAACAGTGAAAAACATGTATAACATTCATCTTACAAACACTGTATATCCTAACCCAATTTTATTTAACTTTCATGTTATAGTCTAAGAAATCAGATCTGAAAATGATAGCGAACTCATGGTGGGTCTTGGTGAAGAAGAGATTAAATCTCTTATATATATATAATTCAATGACGTAGAAAAGTCCAATCAAGTCCTTTTAATTGTATGTTTGAAAGTCCTGAATGTTGTCTCTGTAGATCTAGGCCTCAATAGCATTCCCTCATTATATGTTTATATTTTTAGAATAATTTCATAGAGGCAGAAGATATGAAGAAATGGTGTAAATTGGAATGGGAGAAGCCACCTATTTATATATTCACAGAGTCAACCTCAGCTAGATTCTAGGGTTTCAATCCGAACCGTATGTGTAGCGCTGAGTTAGCAACGAATATAGTCTGAAAAATAGTCCAGATTCACAAAACGAACCTGCTCAAATCTGCAGTGGGTCGACCCAATGACCCATGGGTCGACCCATAGGTCAACCCAGCCTTCGTGGGTCGTCCCATAGCGGTCTGGTTTCACGGCTATTTTCCTGCTCGTCTTATATTCATATATAATCCCCTTGTATGTATATAAACTTATATGGTTCATAACTTCTTAATATGTTATCCGTTTTACATAAACTTGGGGTCTATCTGAACCAAAATTCCGGGACGAACACAACCGCGATGCTGGTTTCAATGAAGTGTGAATATTTAATCAAGTTATTTCAAATTTATTATTTTTAAGTATGGTTATCGTGTATTAATTTCTAGGGTGTTACATTCTCCCAAACTTAAAGGATTTCTCCACCAAAATCTCCTAAGTTAAGAAGAATGTTACTATCCTAACATCCTTAATGAATGATTAAACATCTTAAAACCCATTATAATTAATTATTATTTGATTTAATCGAGTCAAATAAACAATCAAGATTTTTAGATAATGATACTAATTTTTTAAATCCTTATCAGGTACATAGTAATTGATTTCCTTTTAGTAATATAAATTGTTAGTTTAAAGATCATTACTGGTAGACAAATATTATAATTTAAACATTGTTAATAAGATAATTATTTAACTTCAAATCTTACTAACAAAGATATAAATTAACTTTTAAATAAATAATTATTAACGTTAAAACATGATTAATAAATAAATTAACTTTATTTTTAGAACATTATTATAATAATTCTTCTTTTAAAAACATTATGAAATGTAATTCAAAAATGATTTTGGAAATATTTGTTTCAAATAAACTTAGTGACGACAATTATGCAATGGTTATGTCTCTATCTCATAGATACCATAAGCAACTGTAGCCCAAGTTCAATAATTTAAAACATATATTCAGTAGGGCTTAATGATCATAATCGTACGTTAATAAGCAACCCTATATTCAATTTATCTTTCAGTAAACATGTTATTTATATAAACAGACATGTGTAAATAATTAATAATTAGCAACTAACACCTAATATAACACTTGTTCAATATAAACTAATCGGCACAAATAGAATGTCCTAATTAATATAAATAACAGAACGATGATTTATTCTGCTAATATGATGTCAATTAATGCAAGTTTAATCAATTTTTAAAAGGTGTTTATTTGGCCAAATAAAGAACACCTAGCATAGACTTAAGTTAATTAACATAATCAAATCAATATTATTCAACAAATTCACATACAATCAAAAACTTGCAATATTCTGCAAAATAAAATGAACTCAAAAATGTCTAATAGCAATTTTGAGATGTTATATCATGATCCTAAATTCAAATAGACTAATAGCATTTCAAGATGCAATCTCGCGATCCCAGATTTAATTCAACTAATTAATCAATTCAGTTGATTCGAGCAAACAACTAATAATATGATAATTTATCTAAACTAATCAGCTAGCAATTTCAACAATTAAGTAGATAATATAAATTTTATCTACTATATAATTTACTGGTAAATCAGAAATATAAGTTTTACTCATCTTTGCTCCAGCCATCGTTTTCGCATTATGAATATGTTACTTCTGAATAACATTTAATTTCACCAAAATTCTTATAAGCTCTAACTGCTATAAATCCAACTCGATCGTGAAGTTATCGTCCTTATGAATCCAACACGACTGACCATGTTGGATTTGGGTCTCGTATGAAAAAGTTGTACATTTTATAACTTATGGATTTGCAAATTACAAAATTAATTACTTAATCATTACTTTAAGTTAATTACACCTTAATAATCATTCTTTGGCATTTCAAACGGAGGGAGCTGTCTCCTGTAACTTGTCCTCACCATTAACAAGACTTTTCTCCTTCCTCCGTCCGGAATTCCAAGAACCGATATCGCCAATGAGCTCCACTCCGCGTGAGCTCCCCTGCTAAACCTCACCTACGCCTTGGATAAGGAAATATCATCCTTAGGGTTGTAAATTTTGTATGAATGTTTGTTGCCCATTCATCTCCCTGACCGAAATACGTCTGTTCGAGCCCATTTGATTTTCATTTAGGATATGTGTTAGAACAACAAAATTTATACAAAAAAAATAATGTTCGGTCCGTGTTCGGTCAAATTTCTCGTAATTCGGTAAATAATTGAGAGAAAGTCCATTAAAATTATAAAATTTGAAATAAATAGCCATGTCCGATTGGGTCCGTTCGTGTCCATGTCCAAAAACACATGTCCATGTCCGACTGATTTCATTTAGGACAACAAAATTTGTACGACAAAAATTTGAATATGAGACCCAAAAAAACATGTCCGTGTCCGACCGATTTCATTATGAATATGTTACTTTTGAATAACATTTTATTTCACTCAAGTTCTTATATGCTCCAAATGCTATAAATCCAACTCCATCGTGAAGTTATCGTCCTTACAAATCCAACACGACTGACCACGTTGGATTTGGGTCTCGTATGAAAAAGTTGTACATTTTATAAGTTAACGATTTGCAAATTACAAAATTAATTACTTAATCATTACTTTATGTTAATTACACCTTAATAATCATTCTTTGGCATTCCAAATGGAGACCGCTGTCTTCTGTAACTTGCCCTCACCATTATCAAGACTTTTCTCCTTCTTCCGTCTGGAATTCCAAGAAATGACTTCGCCAATGAGCTCCACTCCGTGTGAGCTCCCCTGCTAAACCTCCCCTGCGTCTTGGCTAAGGATATCTCAACCTTAGGGTTGTAAATTTTGTACGAATGTTTGTTTCCCAATCGTGTCCTTGACCGAAATACGTCTGTCCGAGTCCGTTTGATTTCCATTTAGGATATGAGTTAGAACAACAAAATTTATACAAGAAAAAAAATGTTTGGTCCGTGTTCGGTCGAATTTCTCGTA
This sequence comes from Allium sativum, assembly GCA_030737875.1. Taxonomy (NCBI): domain Eukaryota; kingdom Viridiplantae; phylum Streptophyta; class Magnoliopsida; order Asparagales; family Amaryllidaceae; genus Allium; species Allium sativum. Next base: position 97,305,953 of record CM060925.1, on the reverse strand, counting down.
ATTCGGTAAATATTTAAGAGAAAATATATTAAAGTTATAAAATTTGAAATAAATAGGCATGTCCGATTGGGTTCGTTCATGTCCATGTCCAAAAATACATGTCCATGTTCGACTGATTTCATTTAGGACAACAAAATTTATACGAGAAAATTCTGAATATGAGACCCAAAAACACATGCCCATGTCCGACCGATTTCATTATGAATATGTTACTTCTGAATAACATTTAATTTCACCAAAATTCTTACAAGCTCCAAATGCTATAAATCCAACTCCATCGTGAAGTTATCGTCCTTACGAATCCAACACGACTGACCACATTGGATTTGGGTCTCGTATGAAAAAGTTGTACATTTCATAAGTTAACAATTTGCGAATTACAAAATTAATTACTTAATAATTACTTTAAGTTAATTACACCTTAATAATCATTCTTTGGCATTTCAAACGGAGTCCACTGTCTCCTGTAACTTGCCCTCACCATTATCAAGACTTTTCTCCTTCTTCCGTCTGGAATTCCAAGAACCGACTTTGCCAATGAGCTCCACTCTGCGTGAGCTCCCCTGCTAAACCTCATGTAACACCCCCACATTCATTAATGTCACTCACAAAGGGAATTCATTAACTTTCATGGAGTATTATTGGTGTACAGGACGGAATATAACAGGACAGATACATATATTGGTACTTGAAGATTTTAAAAACAACTTTTATTACAACGGAGAAAGAGTTTGATTACAACAACATCATAAACCAACAATAAAACCAAGTGCACTTAATATCCATCTTGACAAATTGTTTTCTGAGTACAAAGTAAAAAGCATAACCCCAACATAAGTAGCCACAAAAGAGATAAGCTGAACTTTACTTTCAGCAATTTAAGCACTTCCAAAAGAGAGAGAGAAAGAGATCCAAATCAAGCTCTACTAGCACTAGTCCCACCCTGAGAACCTGGGAGAGGGGAAGGAAGAAAAGAGGCGAAAACAAAGAGGGTCAGACATAAAGTCTGGCGAGTCCAATAACTTTAGCAATATAATTATTAAAGTAATTAGGATAAGGCATAAACTGGTAAATAAGGAATGACTATGAAACAAATGGGCATGACAAAGCAAACAAGAGGAATAAGAGAACGTTAATTGCGTTCCTAATCGCTATAGGATAATTACTATACTGCACCAATACTAGTCACCGTAAAAGTTGATCCCTCCTACTGAACATAATAATCATAATAGTAGTTTCATGTACCCCTAGCTGTCTTCATAGGTGCCGCCTGCCCCTACCTCCACTAGTTGTAACCACTACCCCCAAGCGATCGGCTCCCTAAACTCGTAGATACCCGTGCTGGTCCTCCAGTGGGGTGTATCACTCCCCAAAGTGGCAACCCGATACCACTAAAGATGCACGGCTTATACCTACACGATGCAACAACGTCTTATCTACCATCCCGGGCCCACGCACGCACATGACCCCGTTGGACTTGCGTTGCCACCGCTAACCCATTTTGACCTCTTACAATCAAACCCAGTAAGTGTGTCCCATCCTCGACCTAGCTCGAGCTCAAAAAGATACTTAATGGGTTACTGGTTTGAAAAGGGTCCCCACTTGACACAAGCTTCCCACCTATGCTTGGTCCCCACTAGGATTTCCCACTTAACCCCTTCTTATTCATGTCTTCTTACATGTTTCAATTTGGTTAAGTGTTTCTAATCGTATTTCACATGTCACTCATGTCACCCACTTAACCCCCTTGTCCCACCACATTTTAATCTTGGTTAAATGTTACTTAATTTATTATAACCGTAACCTTGTATGACCTCCCACATTAGACTACCGTTTGTGGTTGCTGGATTTGCCGGGCGGGTCCAGGCAGTCTTATACCACAAACGAGCCTAACCTCGTGTCTTTACAATTGTTATGCATTTAATTTATGCCTTTGACCTCTCACATTAGACTACCGTTTGTGGTTGCTGGATTTGCCTGGCGGGTTCGGGCAGTCTTATACCACAAACGAGTCTAACCTCATGTCTTAGGCGTTTATTATTACACATATTTATTTAACCCCAATTTGAATTAATATCCCTATTCAAATTGTAAATAAATTCCAAATTAATCTATGTCCATAATTTTCAGGTATACAAATTATATCAATTAATGTCTTAAATTAATTATATGCCTTTAAAGCCATTTTATACCAATTCACAATATGTATATTTAATATTATCCCATTGTCCCCACGTCGTTCGTTCTTTTAACATGAAATATATGTTAGACTTGCAAATAGTCTAACTCATAAAAAGAAAAGAAACATCACAACTTGCATAACACATAAAGTAGATCTAACTTGCAAATAAGAATTATAACATAAAATTTGCATGGTCAATAACTTGCATAGGCAATAGACATATAAAACATAAATTTGCATAAACTATGTACTGCCATGGATCAAAATATAGATATAATCATAAAAAATGTGAACTTGCATATATGAATGTGGTTTTCACCTAAACTTGCATAGGCAATGGACATATAGAACATAAATTTGCATAAACTATGTACTGCCATGGATCTAAATATAGATCTAAACATAAAAATGTGAACTTGCACATATGAATGTGGTTTTCACCCAAACTTGCATGTGAATTTAAACAAGTAAATTAATATCACATGTTTTACATATAAACTCGCATATATATATATATATATATATATATATATATATATATACTTGATTCACATATAAACTTGTGTATAATTCGCATACAGTCTTGCGTATGATTCACATACAAACTAGCATATGATTTACATCCATACTTGCATATAAACTGATGTCACAAAATGAATCAAGTTAAACATTTGTGATTGGGCGTATGAAATGAATCCACTAACACAAGTTAACAAAAACTGGCATATGAACCAACATCATGAATCTACGTACATAGGACAACAACTAACGTAGGTTCACAAAATAGATAATATCATATCAGACAATGATTCAAGAGGCATAATCTTATAACTAAATCATAACTCATCATAATTAGTTTATTAATTACTTTGTCAAAGAAATTGTACTCACAAAGACAGGTTAGAGAAGAGAATAATTCGTTCGTCGTTTGTATTAGAATTCCGACTTGCAATTCCTAAGCTCTAAGAAGAAGAAGAATTATTCCAGCAGCAATATGGAGGCCAAGAGATTAATTTAGTTTAGGTTTAGAGCTTGAGTCTATGCGTGTTTATATAGAATTTTAGAATAATATAAGCCATCAGAACAACATAGGGGAAATCAGAACCATCCAAATAGCCACCTAAGCCCTAATGACTCAGCAACAGGTCAGAATTCCTCACATTTCAGATCTGCCCGGGGGGGGGGGGGGGGGTAGGTCGACCCCTTGGTCTACCTAGCCTTGGGCGGGAAAAATCCTGCCCTACCCACTTCTGCTTTTGATTTCGAATTTTGAATTTCTGAACTGAGCTGTTTGAATTTTATTTAAATTCCTGAAACTTCTGAAGGCCATAACTTCCTCATACGAAGTCCGATTTACGAAAACTTGGACTCTATTCCAAGCAGAATTTCGAGAAGAATGCAATGGCGTAACCCATTTCCCTTAATTCTTCTCCTAAAAATTAAGTGTTCTTAAATTTGTTAATTTTAATATTTAAAATTACAAGGCGTTACATTCTCCCCTCCCTAAAGGATTTCGTCCCCGAAATCTCCAAGTTAAGGAGAATGTATATCCTACCATCCAATCTTCCATATACTCAATCATCAAACATAGGCATCCATTGCCCTTAAAAGATTTCTAATGCCGTATGAACATATGCAAAAAGTGTGTGTATCTAATGCAAAATCAAGCGGTCTACTGATTCAGTTGACCTCCTTAATGCGAACCATGATAGTGTCATGCGTCCATTATGTATGCAAAAGAATCCTAATGATACATATTATTTCTACATGCATGCACAACCATTCATCTAAATGCAGCATCCATATGATAACACAACCATTATACATCCATTAATCTAAATATGCACACATATTTAAATGCAATATGAAAGTGATTGAGCCGATCTAGTGCCTAATGTGCGTGAACATGCATCCACGAGCAACCACTAGCAAACACTTGCAAACTCTTGCATCCACTTGCATCCACCAAACATAACATGTCTCAAACACATGTTTACAACCATAGGATTGTTCCTAACTAAAGATCTAAGATATCATTGCAAAGACATACTAAACGATAGGACAAGTATAAACAAAGCGGTATAAAAAGGAGAAGTTAAAAACATACCCTCAAAAAGGAAAGGGTACAGCGTACGCATCTTGTCTTCCATCTCCCAAGTTGCGTCTCCTTGATCATCTCCCATTGCACTTTGACCAACTTGACCTCTTTGTTGCGTATCTTTTTGACCTCCGATCCAAGGATGCGTGTAGGAGCTCATCTAACCATGGCATTTCGCTCTAATTCTACTTCTTTGAGCATGCTCGGCTCTACCAATTCCGCCGTATCATGTAAACACTTACGCAAATGCAAAACGTGAAACACGTCATGAACACGACTGAGCCTCTCTGGCAACTTTACTTTATACACCATCTACCCAATCCTCTCTGTAATTGGAAAGGGTCCTACGAACCTTGGTGCCAACTTCCCTACTGATCCAAAATGGACTACGTTTCTCAATGGTGACACCTTAATAAAAACTATGTCCCCAACATCGAACTCAAGATCGCTTCGTCTCTTATCAGCATATGACTTCTGTCGGTCTTGCGCCGTCTTCATTCGCTGTCGAATCAAGTCTATCTTCTCCGAAGTCTCCCTAATCATATCGGGTCCAAGCAAAACCTTATCCGTAGATTCCCACCAACAAGTAGGTGATCGACACGGTCATCCATAAAGAGCCTCAAAAGGTGCCATGCCAATGCTAGCCTGAAAGCTGTTATTATAGGCGAAATCCACTAATGGAAGATGTTCTTCCCATGTTCCCCCAGAGTCCAAGATGCATAGCCTCAAAAGATCTTTTAGAATCCGATTTACTCTCTCGGTTTGGCTTTCCGTCTGAGGGTGATAGGCAGTTCTTAAGCACAATTGTGTTCCAACCGCTTCTTGTAAGCTCTTCCAAAACTCACTAGTGAAAATGGGATCCCTATCGCTCACAATGCTAGAGGGTTTGCCGTGAAAACGAACTATATCACGAAGGTAAATAGATGCTAACCATGTGGCGGTCCTTCTACTTTTAACGGGAATAAAACGGGCGCGCTTAGTAAGTCTGTCTATAACTACCCAAATCCCCGTATCACCCTTTCTCGATCTTGGCAACCCATCTACGAAATCCATGGAAACACATTCCCATTTCCACAACGGAATCTCTAAAGGGTGAAGCAAACCACCGGGCTTCTTTTTCTCTGCCTTGACTTGCTGGCACACCAAGCATCTAGAAACGAACTCAGCCACGTTCTTCTTCATTCTGGCCCAAAAGAAAACTCGCTTCATATCCCTATACATCTTGTCACCACCGGGATATATGGTCATCTTAGAGCGATGTGAGTCTTCAAGAATTGTCTTCCTCAAGCTCTCGTCTTGTGGTACGCAAAGTATCCCTCTCTACGCAACCAGTCTCTCTCATCTATAGCATATCTATTAAGATGACTCGAAGACTCCACTCCTATAAGCCTGCCTACCATCTCAACCAACTGTGGGTCATCTCGTTGTGCCTCTCCAACCCGACCCAAAAGTGTAGGTTGCACCTCTAGTGATGCCAACAATTCGGGTACATAATCGACCAAGGGTCTGAAGTCAAAGATAGATATATACTCCAAACTCTGTCGCTCTACGAACAAAGAACTCAAAGTCAACCTCTTTCTACTTAAGGCGTCAACTACAACGTTACCCTTGCCAGGGGTGTAAGCGATCTCGAAATCGTAGGATGCTAAAAAGTCCATCCACCTCTGTTGCCTCAAGTTAAGATCTTTCTGAGAGAACAAGTACTTTAGCGACTTATGGTCTGTATACAACTCAAACTTCTCGCTAAGCAAATAATGATGCCAAGACTTAAGCACAAAAACTATGGCAGCCAACTCTAAGACGTGGGTAGGGTAATTCTTCTCATGGACTTTCAACTGTCTTCCACCATAGCATATCACCCTTCCCTCTTGCATTAAAACTGCACCAAGCCCTGTCCCGCAAGCATCGGTATATACTGTGAATGGCTTACTCCTATCTGGCAAAACTAAAACTGGAGCTATCGTCAAAGCCCTCTTCAAACGCTGGAAAGCATCATCATAGTCAACATCCCAAGCAAAAGTCAAGTTCTTCTTCATTAACCGAGTAAGTGGGGTTGATATCTTCGTGAAGTCCTTAGTGAACTTTCTATAATAACCAGCCAGCCCTAAAAAGCTTCTTACTTGTGTTGCATTTTTAGGAATCTTCCAATCTTGGATTGCCACTACCTTTGTGGGATCCACAACTATCCCCCCTTAGAGACCACGTGTCCTAAGAACCTCACTTCTTTTCTCCAAAAATGGCATTTGGAGAACTTAGCTTTGAGTTGATGCGCCCGTAGGGTTTCTAAGACTTCCCTAAGATGTAGGACATGCTCTTCTTTGCTTCTAAAGAAAATCAAGATATCGTCCACAAAGACTACCATAAACTTGTTTAGAAACTCCCTGAACACCCTACTCATTAAGTCAAGGAAGTATGCGAGTGCATTCGTCAAACCAAAAGGCATGACGAGCTACTTGAAGAAACCGTCAGGAGTTCTAAATGCAGTTTTATCTATGCTATCTTCAGCCACCCTTAGCTGATGAAATCCTGTAGCCAAATCCAACTGTGAGAAAACTGAAGCACCAACCAACTGATCGAATAAATCGTCTATCCTCGACAATGGGTGTTTGTTCTTATTGGTGAGCTTATTCAGCTCTCTATAGACGACGCACAGTCTTAGTGAACCATCAGCCTTTGTAGCAAAAACAACCGGAGCACCCCATTCCGAAATGCTTCTTCTTATGAACCCCATCTCAAGAAACTTTTTCACTTGCTTACTGAGTTCTCTTCTCTCTCTCGGAGCCATGTGGCGTACTGGTAATGCAACTGGCTTTGCATTATCTATAAGGTATATACGAAAGTCTATCTCGCGCCTCGGGGGTAAACCCCGTAATTCATCGAAGACATCACCATATTCACTGACCACACGAACAGATTCCAAATCATCGTTGGACGCGTCAAGAGATTCTAGGTAGCTAAGCATCACCGGACCTCTAGGGTCACAAGAAATATCGAGGGTCTTTCCACAACGAGTCAACAATCTAACTACCCTTCTTTCACAGTCTAGGATGGCACCGTATTTGGCTAGCTAATCCATGCCTAGAATCAAGCCGTAGCCCATGAAGCCAAGAACGAAGGCGTTGCATTCAAACCCAACGCCCAAGATAGACACTCTCAAATCCCAACAAATCATTGAAAGATGAGCCGAACCACCAATAGGATTTGAGACTATAATAGGATTCGTAACTAGACTAGTATTTAGGTGCAGTGTTTCAACTAACGAAGCAGATACAAACAAATGTGAAGTGCCAGAATCAAACAAAGTACGAACAGGATGATCAAACAGAAAAACCAAACTTTCAACAGAAATGTTTCTACCTATCTCTTGTCCTGGTGCCATGAGAGCATGAACCTGCCGTCTTGCCTGCCCTGGTGCCATGAGAGCCTGAACCTGCCCTCCAGAAGTAGACCCTGTCCTCTGCCCTTTCCTCGGGCAGTCTTTAATCAGATGTCTTGCCTCACCACAGTGGAAACAGCTAGTCTTCTTGTTTCTTCCGACAGTCCTTGCTCAGATGGCCTGGTGTCCCACATTTAAAGCACCTTTTCTTTCCTTTGCCATTGTTATCCTTTCCACCTTTCTTGTGTTGCTATTGTGATTTCTTTTGATCCCCTTTCTTCTCCGGTGCCTTATTAGCATTAGCGCCTTTCTCATCTTCATGCATAAGTGCCATGTCAACCAGTTTCTTAATGGTAGCCCCATAGGAATGTGGGTCATAGCCAACCCGTGTAGCGGCTCATTCAAACCTTTAACAAATCTCAGGGCCTTCTTTTCAGGTGTGTTCACCAAGTCTAAGCCAAATCTCGCCAACTGATTGAACTTGTTGACGTACTCCTTTACTGATAAATTCCCCTGCTTCAATGCCAAGAACCTCTCCATGTATAAATTCTCTTCTGCTCATGAGAGAAATTTCATCTCGAACCTATGCCTGAAATCCATCCATGTCTCCACTGGACGCTCTCCATTCGTGACCTACCACTAAAACGAGGCTTCATCCTTCATTAACCAAGCAGCTATCTTCTATCTAGAAGATACCAAACAAATCTTCCACCTCCTAAGCCAATTTCGAGGTTCAACAAACGTCTCTGACCCGTGAAAAGGTTTCCCGCCCATTACCCGAAAGTCCTTGCATATTTTCGCAAAAGTATCAATGCGAGGAGGGGGAGGAGGAGCGGCTGCAGGGGGAAGGAGGAACGTCTGCTGGGCCCGCGTTATTAGCCCTAACCTCTAGGTACCTTCTGAACCAGTCAGGTACCGGTACGCCCTCTAGAAGGTTAAGATACCCAGACATGTTGAAACGAAAAGGAAAGATTCAAAACAAAGAATCGACGGAAAGATATATGGCTCTTGGGGGTTATGTTTTTAAAATAAACTTTTCTCTTGAAAATACTCACCTTTAAACATATTTTTGAAAGTATTTCTTTATAAAATGCTTTTGAAAAATAGTTTTTCAAAATCTCTTATCTGTTCTGGTAACCTTCAGCTCTAATACCACGTGTAACACCCATGTCCATTAATGTCACTCACAAAGGGAATGCATTAACTTTCAAGGAGTATTATTGGTGTATAGAACGTATAACAAGACAGATACATATAATGGTACTTGAAAATTTTAAAAACAACTATTATTGTAGCGGAGAAAGAGTTTGATTACAACATCATAAACCAACAATAAAACCAAGTACACTTAATATCCGTCTTGACAAATTGTTTTCTGAATACATAAAGTAAAAAGCATAACCCCAACATAAGTAGCCACAAAAGAGATAAGCTGAACTTTACTTTCAGCAATCCAAGCACTTCCAAAAGAGAGAGAGAGAGAAAGAGATCAAATCAAACTCCACTAGCACTAGTCCCATCCTGAGAACCTGGGGGAGGGGGAAGGAAGAAAAGAGGCGAAAACAAAGGGGGTCAGACTTAAACACTGGCGCCTCCAATAACTTTAACAATATAATTATTAAAGTAATTAGGATAAGGCTAAAACTGGTAAATAAGGAATGACTGTGAAACAAATGGCCATGACAAAGCAAACAAGAGGAATAAGATAACATTAATTGCGTTCCTAATTGCTATAGGATAATTACTATACTGCACCAATACTAGTCACCCTAAAATTTGATCCCTTCTACTGAACATAATAATCATAATAGTAGTTTCGTGTACCCCTAGCTGTCTTCATAGGTGCCGCCTGCCGCTATCTCCACTAGTTGTACCCACTACCCACATGCGATCGGCACCCTAAACTCGTAGATACCCGTGCTGGTCCTACAATGGTGTAATAACCCGGAAATTCTGAGCCAGTTTTAAATTTTTATTTTAGCAATTTTAGCGAATTTTGAACATTTAAAATGGATTATTTTAAATAATATCAACGAGAAATTTATTTTGAATATAATTAATACGTATATATTATACGCGTCGTCGTTAGAATATAAATAATTATATATAATTATAAATAGAATTGAAAATGGCGCGGTAGTTCGATAATTCGATTTCAAACTTCAATTGAATGTACCGGGTGCAAAACAATCCCGATTTTAGCGAAACTGAAAATATTATAATCTAGTTGAGAATATCTTTCCAACGAATCCGAAAAATCGAAATTTCATAGCGGGAATCAAAAGTTATGCCCAGTTGAAAATTCAGGATAGTCGCTATGTAAATTACATACGGCGCCAAAAAGTCATATTTTGCATACGGATGAATTTGGACTCGAAACCACTTCCATTGAGTTCAAAATGCCGTTTAGAACTCCGAAAAGTATAAGCTTCGATACATTCCGATATCCGGAATAGTGGCTATGGGCTGGAGTTGTTCGGTTAACAAAACATAGCCCTTAAAAAGTGAAATTTTGCATACGAGCTCAGAATTCGACGAGATAAATTTTTATGGATTCATAATGACAAATCATTGTTGAGTTCCAAATGGCGCGTCGAACGGAGTCAGTATGTGGCCGTGCGAGCTGAAACAGTTCGGGGTAAAACGAGCAGTCATTTTACAAAGGAACATTATTGATACGACATCGGAATTCAATTCTATTTTTTTTTCTAGATTCGTATCGTCTAATAATGGTTAAATCCAAGAGGGCTTGATTTTTTGAGTTAGCATGTGAGCGTGCGAGAAGAAAAGGTGCGCCAAAATCGCATTTTTAGAGCTTATCTGAGCATTTTTGTGATTTTTTTTGAATGGTCAAACGAACTCGGAATTCGATGAAACTTGTTTCGTTGGACTCGTCTTCACGTCTACTATCTCGTGTCCGAAATCCGCGGCCATCGGAGATCGTTTGTGTTCGGACGATACGCGAGAAACTAGCATATAAACACTTTTACTTCCTTTTCTTCTTCACTTTCTTCCTCTTCCTCTTTCTTCACAAAAACTCAAAAATGGAGTCCCACCCCAAACCTCCGCTGCCCTCCTCCACCACCGCCACCACCGGCCTCCCTCCAGGCGCCGCACCCCCTCCTCCTCTTCCCCTCCTCCTCCTCTTCCTCCTCCTCTCTCTCCTCTCTCCATTTGCAAATCCCTAAACCTCAAGCCACCACCGCCACCACCATGGGCCCCACCACCACCGCCGCCGGCCCCTAGCCACCTCCCCACGCCACCTCAGGCCCCACGCCCCCCTCCAGCCCCCTCAATTCCGGCCGTGGGCCCCGCTACACCCAAAAACCCATTTTCACCAAAATCGCCCGTTTTGCAAATAAGTCCCTGACCGTATTTCGCGAATAACTCCCAAACCGTGCGTTTCTAGCCAAAGTTCCTCAAGACTAAAGTTGTAGAGCACGAAATTCTCTTCGATTTGGTATATGATAAGTCCTATTTTGCATTGCGGAGTTGTCAGGAAAACGCGTCCGAAGTCTGCTGATCAAACACTGTCAAAATGCTGTCTTTTCGCGATTTCCGGCGAAATGGCACATTTTCGGCAAGAAGACCACTAGGCAAAAGTTGGTCAGAATGGCGTGCTTGTGCTAGATAAAAAGATGGTGTGAAGATTGAAGCTCGTTTGCAAATTCTAGGATCCAAACAGCGAATCCGGGCATTAAAAAAAAGTGAGTTTTCTCCGTTTTAAAGCTTCTACAGTTTTGACATATGAAATAAATAAAAATATGATCTTTATATTATAGAGAGGATAAAAATCCGATTTTTAGCTTATAGAAGATATAAAGATGAGATTTTTATATAATGTAGATAATAAAAATGTGATTTTTATACATGTAGCGGCTACGGGCAACGAAAGTGACAAAAGGCGAGAACGACAAGATTTTCTACATAAGAAGAGTCGTGGCATTTGGTTTAGCTAGTCGGTGAGAACTTCTTACTCTTCAATTTCTTTTTCTAGTTATATACATATATACTAGGATGCAGACGGTGCTTAGTAGCACCCGACACAATCGTCCACAGACCATGGACTTGTTTGATTGGTTGTGTAGTTGTTTAGTCTAATTGGTTTGAATTGAATTGTTTGGTGAAATGGAATGGATTTGATTGATGTGTGAATGGCGTGGGCCTTCACTAGACCGGGGATAAGGCTAGGCCTCGTCCCGTTTCTAGTATCGTGCCGTTATGCCGCCGAAATTTCCCAAAATATGTTAGAAAAATAAAAATATCATTTTTATTGTGTAAATGAACTGAATAGAAATTCATGTGTTGAAATAGAATATTTTATCGTTAAAAATATAATTTTTAACGTGGAAGTGAATAAAATATTCATTTACAAACCGAACGGTTTGTTTATGTACACCTATTTGAAGGACATTGATTGGGACGATAAATTTTACACATCGCCCAACTGCACAAATAAAATCTATGTTTGATTGTTTGAAACCCCACACGGGTGTTGGGATGAAATTTGGAAGTTCACTCATCCTGATTGATTAAATATGTAGATCGATTGATTGACAGGCTGTTATAAGCGTAAGATATCTATATTTGATGCTTATACAGTGTAGTGCACTTTGGTTGATGGTTGATTATTTTTCAATGCAATTATATACATGTGTTGTATGGAATCCATATAATTAACATTATATAGTGATTGATTGGGCCTCATTCCAATCGGGACAACAATGAATATTATAAAAGAAAATTCATGTGTTAAATATAAAAATAGTCATGTGTTGACGATATTCATGTGTTGAGTGAAATATTTTATACAATGAAATTTACATCTTTATCATATTTACAATTAGAATCTACTTCACGGTGGAGTCTAACTGAAAATCAAACGATAGATACCATAGTTTTATGAAATATTTTACATAACAAAAATAGTGATGTGTTGACAGTACTCATGTGTTGAAAGAAATATAGATTCATGTGTTGAATAGAATAACTATTCATTTGTTGAATAGGATAACGAATTTATTGAAATATATAAAGCCGTGTTGATTAGAGTTGCACCATTTTGACGTGAACGATATTTATATCGATTATATTCATTTTTATAATGAATATAGAAAAGAAGTGATTTCAAAATATAACATTTTGAAAATATTATCATTTATATAGTAATGATATGAAATATTCAATTTTGATTAGAAATTGAATATAGTGTTGAAATGGTTTTGAAAACGAATTTAAAACGATTTATAAAATACGTTTTAAAAGGAAATTGACGAAATATATATAATATATATATTATATATATATAATGGACTGAATAGAACGCGCCGCCCCGCGGCAGTTCGTGAATTTCGACCATTGACTTTGAATTGACGTTGCGGGAGATCCGACCGTCGGATTCTGCTAAAACCGGAACCGTTGGGTTCGTATCGAAAAGAGCTTTCCAATGAATATTATAAATTTGAAATCTAATGGTTGGATTTGGAATTATGTCCAAATCAAATTCAGAAAAGGTCGCTGTAAGTGCAGTTCGATGGCCGTTGATGGAAATCGACTGTACGGGCCTTGATAAAATTATCAAAAAATATCTATAATTTGTGTAAAATCATAAGAAATGATTTGGGAAGAACTGGGATGAAGAATTCCACATTTGAAATGATAAAAATAGATTTTTATCGAAATGAACCAGTTGTGAACTAGAATTAAAATCAATTTATTTTTGAAATAAATAATTTGAATTTGAAAGTGATTTTAAAAATAACCAATATTCCCAATATGTGAATTGGACTGGAGTTGAATCGAAATTATCTTCGGAATATTTCGATGTTGGATTTCGTGACTATACAGATATTGTTATGGGAATTTGAAAGATATATTTGATATCGTTATTTCCAATACGATATTTGTTGGTTTCAGAAATTGGTATTGAATATAAGCCGATATATTTTCTATTCAAAGCCTTGTATTTAATATCAAATGTGATTTGGGTTTATCGTGAATCGTCTTTTAGATGACATTGGTTCTTTAACCCAGTTAAAGACAGGATATTGATTTTTGAAAAGATTAAAGCTAAGTGGAGTTTTAATGAATCTTTAATTAGATTGAAAAGTGAATTGATAATTTAAATTATCAAATCTGAAAAGTGATCGAGAGTGGAGTATCACCAGTTTTGCTCCAAAGCGATAGTTAAATCTTTAATTAGATTTGAACGTGAAATGGTAATTAATTTTACCGATAACACCGTGGTGGTAGGAATGGAGTATCACCAGTTTCGCTCCATGGGATATAGGTTGGGATTGGGAAATAAAATAAATAATTACTTCGGTGTGGTTCGCTAATCCCGACTAGTTAGAAATGATATCCAAAGGAAGATTAAAGAATAAATTTAGAAGAATTTATCTTGGATAAAATTAATGGGAACCTTTCCCTAAGAATGTGATTTTGTGAATAAAAGAATATTCTGAATTGGAATGAGGCGTTTGTTGTGTTTGTGTAACATTTGTTTATTATATACGTGGGTTATTCAGAAAGGCCGGGTTAAACCCATTCTGAATAACCGATTCGACGAGATGTCGAAGATGAAGACGATGGTTGAAGACCGGAAGTCTTCACATCGTTTGGGTGATTACTGATGATCTTGATTGGGCTGTACACCCAAGATGAGGGAAACAGTTGGTGATCGTCCAGACGTACTTGGAGATGGAAGGATATGCGAGGAAAGTGCCTCCGGTTTCGTTCAGACCCAGAACGAACTTGTAAATGGATTGTGTGTCTGACATTGGATTTTATTCTGTGTTGATTGATCTCTATTAAATATACATCTGTTTGGCGGCGGAGAATTTATTCTCTTGCTTAACGCCCTTCTCTGAGACGTACGAGCTCAGAGGTTGTATATCGATGGACATCTGTCGCATGGAGTGAATTGCCAATGTGGCACGCGTAAGTGGCAATTGATCAAGGCTTCTGTTGAAAAGCAAAGTCTTGTGGTTGATGATCAAAGCACGGCCTGTGTGGCGTAGCTTTGTGTGTAACGTGGATTCGCGAGCCTCACACCTCAGTGTGAGTCAAAAACGGGATACGGACCCAAGGAGTGCACGACGTTTCTTTCTAGCTATGGTGGTGTCAGTGACCTACCAGCCCTGACATTTATATACTTTTCACCTGTGTGGTTGTTGGATACGAGGCGCCTCGGATATAGGTCTGTAAGGACCGGGAAACGTGTGTTCAGGAATTGCCAATCCTCAAAAGTAAGAGAGGACCGGCCTTGGAGGATCCAGGGATTGCTGTGTGCAGTCCCGAGGCATTTGCTAGAGTGTCTCGAACGCGGAGAGGAGCTTGCCCCTTGCCTCGACTCATGATGGAATCCAATTTCCAATACGTGTGTTTCGGTTTTATTTGTAGAACCTAGTATGGCGACATAGTGGTATGGGTCATTCATGCCGCCTATGATTGATATTTATGATTGAAATTGTTTTGACACTATACACTTATAATAGTATCAAATAATGTGTTTTAACGTATCAAGCATGCTTTGGCTGTTATAAGGTAAAAACCCTATCCTCCGGCTTGCGTTGCATTGTGTGATGGGACCTGGGTCTTATAACAGCTTCATTTTTCTTTATTTAGCATTGCGATGTTTGTTTTATGCACTGGTATTCTTGGGAGGAAACCCGTTCCGTGTTATACGGCGTGGTCCCTTGATTTACCTAACTTTAAAAATAAAGATTAATAACTGTTTTAGTTCTCACACCAGTCACATGACTGACCTGGAGTTTATTGTTTTAACCTAAACTCTGGGTGCCCCTATTTTCCACGGGCAGCTAGTAGTTTTGGTTTTGCAGATTTATATTCACAGGGTCCTGATTTACAGCTGGAACGATGCTCGGAAAGCTCTGTATCCGTGTATCACTTCTAGTTGTGTTTTGTATATTTTTCCGCTGCTATGTAATTTATTGTAATCTCTGATATTTGTCGAATGTAATTTAATCATTTATACTCTGTATATTCTTGTATCTGATGGAATTGTTGTAATAACAATGAAATATTCTTCCGTCTGCGTCCTTTTGTGTGTTGTTCTCAAAGTATTCGTGCTTTCCTTCACGGGGAAGTTACGGGTTCTTACAGTGGTATCAGAGCTTTGGTTTACAGAGCTCGAGAACAAGACACATTAGAACCATACGAAAGAATTCATCAGATATTGGGTTAGTAATATCCAATTAGAATGACTCGTTAGAGATAGGATCAGTAGTATCCTAGAACGAGTGTGAAGAGTATACTTTTCAAATGAAAACAATTTTGTTTTAAAAATTTAAATCGTTTTATACGTATTTGAATGTTTATTTATTTTGAATATGGACAATCGAGTATATATAGACTTCGCGTATATGCGTCATGAACGTATATTCGAAGTTTTAATATACTGGATAGATATAGAATCACATTCTAGACACCCGGGGATAATTCTGATGATGTGGCCACATCATCAGTATTTATGTTCGTGTTTCGAAGGTGTGACTTCTATATATTTCCATTAGGCTGGTGTGAGAACCAAAACTTATATAGCTAGAACACATTGTTGTGAATTGGCATCAAAACATGATTTTTTATATATCTATCAAAATTTATGAATTTGAAACTCTAATCCACTAATTGATTGATGTTTGTGTTGTTTGTTCATTTGTTTGATAATTTTTAACCACTATGCCTAATAGAATCAAATATTGAATTATATTGAAAATTGGTTGCATTTGCTTGCATATACATATACTTACATTGAACAGGTCATAGCAAGAAGGCTAGAGCCGAAGAATAAAATTTGTTTGCCCGACAAATAGGTACATGTATACTATAATTTACTGTTTTGTTTGGGTGATGATGATTTTATGAGCCTATTGGCTAGCCGCTTGGCTTTTTCTTTTTCTTTTTGAGATCAGAAGGCCTGTACGGCAATTTCGGGATTTTCCCATGCTCCCCGTACAAAGGAGGTTATGGCGAAATTTTTCAAAAATTTAGGGTGTTAGCCAAATTTTTGAAGAATTTGAAAATTCTCAGAAACTGAAAAGTTGGAGAATGGAAGCCAGATCGAACGTAGAGCTGAATAATCAAACCACTTTCGACTTTGTTCCTTTTCGGGGACGAAAAGTTTTAAGTGGGGGAGATTGTAATAACCCGAAAATTCTGAGCCAGTTTAAAATTTTTATTTTGGCAATTTTAGCGAATTTTGAACATTTAAAATGGATTATTTTAAATAATATCAACGAGAAATTTATTTTGAATATAATTAATACGTATATATTATACGCGTCGTCGTTAGAATATAAATAATTATATATAATTATAAATAGAATTGAAAATGGCGCGGTAGTTCGATAATTCGATTTCAAACTTCAATTGAATGTACCGGGTGCAAAACAATCCGGATTTTAGTGAAACTGAAAATATTATAATCTAGTTGAGAATATCTTTCCAACGAATCCAAAAAATCGAAATTTCATAGCGGGAATCAAAAGTTATGCCCAGTTGAAAATTCAGGATAGTCGCTATGTAAATTACATACGGCGCCAAAAAGTCATATTTTGCATACGGATGAATTTGGACTCGAAACCACTTCCATCGAGTTCAAAATGCCGTTTAGAACTCCGAAAAATATAAGCTTCGATACATTCCGATATCCGGAATAGTGGCTATGGGCTGGAGTTGTTCGGTTAACAAAACATAGCCCTTAAAAAGTGAAATTTTGCATACGAGCTCAGAATTCGACGAGATAAATTTTTATGGATTCATAATGACAAATCATTGTTGAGTTCCAAATGGCGCGTCGAACGGAGTCAGTATGTGGCCGTGCGAGCTGAAACAGTTCGGGGTAAAACGAGCAGTCATTTTACAAAGGAACATTATTGATACGACCTCGGAATTCAATTCTACTTTTTTTTCTAGATTCGTATCGTCTAATAATGGTTAAATCCAAGAGGGCTTGATTTTTTGAATTAGCATGTGAGCGTGCGAGAAGAAAAGGTGCGCCAAAATCGCATTTTTAGAGCTTATCTGAGCATTTTTGTGATTTTTTTTGAATGGTCAAACGAACTCGGAATTCGACGAAACTTGTTTCGTTGGACTCGTCTTCACGTCTACTATCTCGTGTCTGAAATCCGCGGCCATCGGAGATCGTTTGTGTTCGGACGATACGCGAGAAACTAGCATATAAACACTTTTACTTCCTTTTCTTCTTCACTTTCTTCCTCTTCCTCTTTCTTCACAAAAACTCAAAAATGGAGTCCCACCCCAAACCGCCGCTGCCCTCCTCCACCACCGCCACCACCGGCCTCCCTCCAGGCGCCGCACCCCCTCCTCCTCTTCCCCTCCTCCTCCTCTTCCTCCTCCTCTCTCTCCTCTCTCCATTTGCAAATCCCTAAACCTCAAGCCACCACCGCCACCACCACGGGCCCCACCACCACCGCCGCCGGCCCCTAGCCACCTCCCCACGCCACCTCAGGCCCCACGCCCCCCTCCAGCCCCCTCAATTCCGGCCGTGGGCCCCGCTACACCCAAAAACCCATTTTCACCAAAATCGCCCGTTTTGCAAATAAGTCCCTGACCGTATTTCGCGAATAACTCCCAAACCGTGCGTTTCTAGCCAAAGTTCCTCAAGACCAAACTTGTAGAGCACGAAATTCTCTTCGATTTGGTATATGATAAGTCCTATTTTGCATTGCGGAGTTGTCGGGAAAACGCGTCCGAAGTCTGCTGATCAAACACTGTCAAAATGCTGTCTTTTCGCGATTTCCGGCGAAATGGCACATTTTCGGCAAGAAGACCACTAGGCAAAAGTTGGTCAGAATGGCGTGCTTGTGCTAGATAAAAAGATGGTGTGAAGATTGAAGCTCGTTTGCAAATTCTAGGACCCAAACAGCGAATCCGGGCATTAGAAAAAAAGTGAGTTTTCTCCGTTTTAAAGCTTCTACAGTTTTGACATATGAAATAAATAAAAATATGATCTTTATATTATAGAGAGGATAAAAATCCGATTTTTAGCTTATAGAAGATATAAAGATGAGATTTTTATATAATGTAGATAATAAAAATGTGATTTTTATACATGTAGCGGCTACGGGCAACGAAAGTGACAAAAGGCGAGAACGACAAGATTTTCTACATAAGAAGAGTCGTGGCATTTGGTTTAGCTAGTCGGTGAGAACTTCTCACTCTTCAATTTCTTTTTCTAGTTATATACATATATACTAGGATGCAGACGGTGCTTAGTAGCACCCGACACAATCGTCCACAGACCATGGACTTGTTTGATTGGTTGTGTAGTTGTTTAGTCTAATTGGTTTGAATTGAATTGTTTGGTGAAATGGAATGGATTTGATTGATGTGTGAATGGCGTGGGCCTTCACTAGACCGGGGATAAGGCTAGGCCTCGTCCCGTTTCTAGTATCGTGCCGTTATGCCGCCGAAATTTCCCAAAATATGTTAGAAAAATAAAAATATCATTTTTATTGTGTAAATGAACTGAATAGAAATTCATGTGTTGAAATAGAATATTTTATCGTTAAAAATATAATTTTTAACGTGGAAGTGAATAAAATATTCGTTTACAAACCGAACGGTTTGTTTATGTACACCTATTTGAAGGACATTGATTGGGACGATAAATTTTACACATCGCCCAACTGCACAAATAAAATCTATGTTTGATTGTTTGAAACACCACACGGGTGTTGGGATGAAATTTGGAAGTTCACTCATCCTGATTGATTAAATATGTAGATCGATTGATTGACAGGCTGTTATAAGCGTAAGATATCTATATTTGATGCTTATACAGTGTAGTGCACTTTGGTTGATGGTTGATTATTTTTCAATGCAATTATATACATGTGTTGTATGGAATCTATATAATTAACATTATATGGGGATTGATTGGGCCTCATTCCAATCGGGACAACAATGAATATTATAAAAGAAAATTCTTGTGTTAAATATAAAAATAGTCATGTGTTGACGATGTTCATGTGTTGAGTGAAATATTTTATACAATGAAATTTACATCTTTATCATATTTACAATTAGAATCTACTTCACGGTGGAGTCTAACTGAAAATCAAACGATAGATACCATAGTTTTATGAAATATTTTACATAACAAAAATAGTGATGTGTTGACAGTACTCATGTGTTGAAAGAAATATAGATTCATGTGTTGAATAGAATAAATATTCATTTGTTGAATAGGATAACGAATTTATTGAAATATATAAAGCCGTGTTGATTAGAGTTGCGCCATTTTGACGTGAACGATATTTATATCGATTATATTCATTTTTATAATGAATATAGAAAAGAAGTGATTTCAAAATATAACATTTTGAAAATATTATCATTTATATAGTAATGATATGAAATATTCAATTTTGATTAGAAATTGAATATAGTGTTGAAATGGTTTTGAAAACGAATTTAAAACGATTTATAAAATATGTTTTAAAAGGAAATTGACGAAATATATATAATATATATTATATATATATATAATGGCCTGAATAGAACGCGCCGCTCCGCGGCAGTTCGTGAATTTCGACCATTGACTTCGAATTGACGTTGCGGGAGATCCGACCGTCGGAATCTCCTAAAACCGGAACCGTTGGGTTCGTATCGAAAAGAGCTTTCCAATGAATATTAGAAATTTGAAATCTAACGGTTGGATTTGGAATTATGTCCAAATCAAATTCAGAAAAGGTCGCTGTAAGTGCAGTTCGATGGCCGTTGATGGAAATCGACTGTACGGGCCTTGATAAAATTATCAAAAAAATATCTATAATTTGTGTAAAATCATAAGAAATGATTTGGGAAGAACTGGGATGAAGAATTCCACATTTGAAATGATAAAAATAGATTTTTATCGAAATGAACCAGTTGTGAACTAGAATTAAAATCAATTTATTTTTGAAATAAATAATTTGAATTTGAAAGTGATTTTAAAAATAACCAATATTCCCAATATGTGAATTGGACTGGAGTTGAATCGAAATTATCTTCGGAATATTTCGATGTTGGATTTCGTGACTATACAGATATTGTTATGGGAATTTGAAAGATATATTTGATATCGTTATTTCCAATACGATATTTGTTGGTTTCAGAATTTGGTATTGAATATAAGCCGATATATTTTCTATTCAAAGCCTTGTATTTAATATCAAATGTGATTTGGGTTTATCGTGAATCGTGTTTTAGATGACATTGGTTCTTTAACCCAGTTAAAGACAGGATATTGATTTTTGAAAAGATTAAAGCTAAGTGGAGTTTTAATGAATCTTTAATTAGATTGAAAAGTGAATTGATAATTTAAATTATCAAATCTGAAAAGTGATCGAGAGTGGAGTATCACCAGTTTTGCTCCAAAGCGATAGTTAAATCTTTAATTAGATTTGAACGTGAAATGGTAATTAATTTTACCGATAACACCGTGGTGGTAGGAATGGAGTATCACCAGTTTCACTCCATGGGATATAGGTTGGGATTGGGAAATAAAATAAATAATTACTTCGGTGTGGTTCGCTAATCCCGACTAGTTAGAAATGATATCCAAAGGAAGATTAAAGAATAAATTTAGAAGAATTTATCTTGGATAAAATTAATGGGAACCTTTCCCTAAGAATGTGATTTTGTGAATAAAAGAATATTCTGTATTGGAATGAGGCGTTTGTTGTGTTTGTGTAACATTTATTTATTATATACGTGGGTTATTCAGAAAGGCCGGGTCATACCCATTCTGAATAACCGATTCGACGAGATGTCGAAGATGAAGACGATGGTTGAAGACCGGAAGTCTTCACATCGTTTGGGTGATTACTGATGATCTTGATTGGGCTGTACACCCAAGATGAGGGAAACAGTTGGTGATCGTCCAGACGTACTTGGAGATGGATGGATATGCGAGGAAAGTGCCTCCGGTTTCGTTCAGACCCAGAACGAACTTGTAAATGGATTGTGTGTCTGACATTGGATTTTATTCTGTGTTGATTGATCTCTATTAAATATACATCTGTTTGGCGGCAGAGAATTTATTCTCTTGCTTAACGCCCTTCTCTGAGACGTACGAGCTCAGAGGTTGTATATCGATGGACATCAGTCGCATGGAGTGAATTGCCAATGTGGCACGCGTAAGTGGCAATTGATCAAGGCTTCTGTTGAAAAGCAAAGTCTTGTGGTTGATGATCAAAGCACGGCCTGTGTGGCGTAGCTTTGTGTGTAACGTGGATTCGCGAGCCTCACACCTCGGTATGAGTCAAAAACGGGATACGGACCCAAGGAGTGCACGACGTTTCTTTCTAGCTATGGTGGTGTCAGTGACCTACCAGCCCTGACATTTATATACTTTTCACCTGTGTGGTTGTTGGATACGAGGCGCCTCGGATATAGGACTGTAAGGACCGGGAAACGTGTGTTCAGGAATTGCCAATCCTCAAAAGTAAGAGAGGACCGGCCTTGGAGGATCCAGGGATTGCTGTGTGCGGTCCCGAGGCATTTGCTAGAGTGTCTCGAACGCGGAGAGGAGCTTGCCCCTTGCCTCGACTCATGATGGAATCCAATTTCCAATACGTGTGTTTCGGTTTTATTTGTAGAACCTAGTATGGCGACATAGTGGTATGGGTCATTCATGCCGCCTATGATTGATATTTATGATTGAAATTGTTTTGACACTATACACTTATAATAGTATCAAATAATGTGTTTTAACGTATCAAGCATGCTTTGGCTGTTATAAGGTAAAAACCCTATCCTCCGGCTTGCGTTGCATTGTGTGATGGGACCTGGGTCTTATAACAGCTTCATTTTTCTTTATTTAGCATTGCGATGTTTGTTTTATGCACTGGTATTCTTGGGAGGAAACCCGTTCCGTGTTATACGGCGTGGTCCCTTGATTTACCTAACTTTAAAAATAAAGATTAATAACTGTTTTAGTTCTCACACCAGTCACATGACTGACCTGGAGTTTATTGTTTTAACCTAAACTCTGGGTGCCCCTATTTTCCACGGGCAGCTAGTAGTTTTGGTTTTGCAGATTTATATTCACAGGGTCCTGATTTACAGCTGGAACGATGCTCGGAAAGCTCTGTATCCGTGTATCACTTCTAGTTGTGTTTTGTATATTTTTCCGCTGCTATGTAATTTATTGTAATCTCTGATATTTGTCGAATGTAATTTAATCATTTATACTCTGTATATTCTTGTATCTGATGGAATTGTTGTAATAACAATGAAATATTCTTCCGTCTGCGTCCTTTTGTGTGTTGTTCTCAAAGTATTCGTGCTTTCCTTCACGGGGAAGTTACGGGTTCTTACAAATGGGGTGTATCACTCCACAAAGTGGCAACCCGATACCACTAAAGATGCACGACTTATACCTACACGATGCAACAACGTCTTATCTACCAGCCCTGGCCCATGCACGCACATGACCCCGTTGGACTTGCTTTGCCACCGCTAACCCGTTTTGACCTCTTACAATCAAACCCAGTAAGCATGTCCCGTCCTCGACCTAGCTCGAGCTCACAAAGATACTTAATGGGTTACTGGTTTGAAAAGGGTCCCCACTTGACACAAGCTTTCCACCTATGCTTGGTCCCCATTAGGATTTCCCACTTAACCCCTTCTTATTCTTGTCTTCTTACATGTTTCAATTTGGTTAGGTGTTTCTAATCGTATTTCACATGTCACCCATGTCACCCACTTAACCCCCATGTCCCACCACATGTTTATCTTGGTTAAGTGTAACTTAATTTATTATAACCGTAACCTTGTAAGACCTCCCACATTAGACTACCGTTTGTGGTTGCTGGATTTGTCGGGCGAGTCTGGGTAGTCTTATACCACAAACGAGCCTAACCTCGTGTCTTCACAGTTGTTACGCATTTAATTTATGCCTTTGACCTCTCACATTAGACTCCCGTTTGTGGTTGCTGGATTTATCGGGCGGGTCCGGGCAGTCTTATACCACAAACGAGTCGAAATTCGTGTCTTAGGCGTTTATTATTACACATAATTATTTAACCCCAATTTGAATTAATATCCCTACTCAAATTGTAAATAAATTCCAAATTAATCTATGTCCATAATTTTCAGGTATACAAAGTATACCAATTAATGTCTTAAATTAATTATATGCCCTTAAAGCCATTTTATGCCAATTCACAATATGTATATTTAATATTATCCCATTGTCCCCACGTCGTTTGTACATTTAACATGAAATATATGTTAGACCCGCAAATAGTCTAACTCATAAAAAGAAAAGAAACATCACAACTTGCATAACACATAAAGTAGATCTAACTTGCAAATAAGAATTATAACATAAAATTTGCATGGTCAATAACTTGCATAGGCAATAGACATATAAAACATAAATTCGCATAAACTATGTACTGCCACGGATCTAAATATAGATCTAATCATAAAAAAATGTGAACTTGCATATATGAATGTGGTTTTCACTAAACTTGCATAGGCAATGGATATATAGAACATAAATTTGCATAAACTATGTACTGCCATGGATCTAAATACAGATCTAAACATAAAAATGTGAACTTGCACATATGAATGTGGTTTTCACCTAAACTTGCATATGAATTTAAACAAGTAAACTAATATCACATGTTTTACATTTAAACTCGCATATTTATACTTTACTCACATATAAACTTGTGTATAATTCGCATACAGGCTTGCATATGATTCACATACAAACTAGCATATGATTTACATCCGTACTTGCATATAAACTGATGTCACAAAATGAATCAAGTTAAACATTTATGATTGGGCATATGAAATGGATCCACTAACACAAGTTAACAAAAACTGGCATATGAACCAACATCACGAATCTATGTACATTGGACAATAACTAACGTATATTCACAAAATAGACAATATCACATCGAACAATGATTCAACAGGCATAATCTTATAACCAAACCATAAATCATTATAATTAGTTTATTAATTATTTTGTGAAAGAAATTGTACTCACAAAGATAGGTTAAAGAAGAGAATAATTCGTTCGATGTTTATATTAGAATTCCGACTTGCAATTCCTAAGCTCTAAGAAGAAGAAGAACTATTCCAGCAGCAGCATGGAGGCCAAGAGATTAATTTAGTTTAGGTTTAGAGCTTGAGTCTATGCATGCATATATAGAGTTTTAGATTAATATAAGCCATAAGATCAACACAGGAGAAATCAGAACCATCCAAACAGCCAACTAAGCCTTAATGACTCAGCAACAGGTCAGAATTCATCACATTTCAGATATGCCCGAGGGGGGGATAGGTCGACCCCCAGGTCGACCTGTATCGGGGAGGTCGACCCCGTGGTCGACCCCTTGGTCGACCTTGCCTTAGGCGGGAAAGTTCCCGCCCAGCCCACTTCTGCTTTTGATTTCGAAGTTTGAATTTCTGAACTGAGCTGTTTGAATTTTATTTAAATTTCTGAAACTTCTGAAGGCCATAACTTCCTCATACGAGTCTGATTTACGAAAACTTGGACTCTATCCCAAGCAGAATTCCGAGATGAACGCAATGGCGTAACTCGTTTCCCTTAATTCTTCTCCTAAAAATTAAGTGTTCTTAAATTTGTTAATTTTAATATTTAAAATTACAGGGTGTTACACCTCCCCTGCGCCTTGGCTAAGGAAATATCATCCTTAGGGTTGTAAATTTTGTACGAATGTTTGTTTCTCATTCATGTCCCTGACCGAAATACGTCTGTCCGAGTCCATTTGATTTCCATTTAGGATATGAGTTAGAACAACAAAATTTATACAAAAAAATCATGTTCGGTCTGTGTTCGGTCGAATTTCTCGTAATTCGGTAAATAATTGAGAGAAAATCTATTAAAGTTATAAAATTTGAAATAAATAGCCATGTCCGATTGGGTTCGTTCGTGTCCATGTCCAAAAACACATGTCCATGTCCGACCAATTTCATTTAGTACAACAAAATTTGTATGAGAAAAATTTCGTCCATTCCATGTCCGATTCGATCTTATTTAGGATAGAAATTGTACATAGCTTCGTTTGGTCCGGTTCGATCTGACTGATTTGCATCCCTACCCGTTGTAATGACTTGTATTTTAAATATTGAAGGATTATTTAATTCCCTAATGGTCGGATCAGTCTCATATTTTTATATGTTGTTCATGGTGATGTGCGAAATATTGTTTTAGCTATAACTTTTGATAAGGATTGAGTCAAGTGCTGAAATTGGTCTCATTGGATCAGAAAGATGGTTGGCAATTCCGTAGAGTGGTCACTTTAAAGATTTGTTTCATCGGTTTTGGAGGATCCGTTGTTTTGAGTTTCAGTTTCTGTTACGCAGACTAATTAGTTGCTAATGGGCTGATTAGATAAGCCCATTAGGCAAATGAACTACAGCTATAAATAGAGGAGTTTGGGAAGAGAATTAAGGTTTCTCTCTTCATTTAAACATTTAGGATTGTGTCCTTGATTCTTCGGATTCAACCTAAACCCTAATTTCTCCATCCATTTCATCTTAATTCATCGTAGATTGCATCTGGAGGCTAGATCATCATTTGACAAGATAAGTTCACATCAAATTGCATCAATTTTTTAGAGATTTCATTGCTTCTCATATATGATTTCATTGGGTTTGCATCGGATCAAGGGTTAGGTGAGTGATAGATGCCCCTCACACGAAAACTACATAATATATAGGTTAAATTAGGATCGATTCATACCATATATGTCAAATTTACCTAAGATCTGACCAAACATGTTTAATTCAAATTTAGACGTCTTAGGATATCTAATTAAATCATATAACCCGCCAAGAAGTAAGATTAATCATGTTCTTAAACATTTTATGATCCAATTCATGTTTGATATTTTTTTAATGATATGTGCATGTTTGTATGATCAAGATTTGATGAATCGCTATTTGTTTGGATTGAATTGAATGCATAGCTTGAATTACTTAGTAAGAATTGTGTGTCACATATCTTAGGTTTCAAGAATAGAGTATATCGGAGTTTTAGATGATCGGATTTAAATGAAACTTGGCGGAGGAGCTTTGGAAGACGATACAAGGGAATCCAAAATTTTTGGGTTCAGAATTCACAAATTGTATGGATCGATACCAGTCCATAGCCGATAGACCAACACCGGTCCATCACAGTGTGATGCATGGCATAGGTACTTGGGTCCTGCCATCGTGATGGTAAATCAAGGTTACATGCAAATTTTCGAGAGATTTGGATGTGATTTGAGATGGGTCAAAGCTAATCGTTCAAGCATTAGTCGATGGACTGATAGGAGAATTCATTGAAGAGGAATTTGGGTTCGAGGATGGATCATAAAACGACCCGAACTTCCCCGTGAAGGAAAGCACGGATTGCTTTGAGAACACGACAAATCAGAACAAAAACAGAAGAACATTTCATTGCTTATTACAACAATTCCATCAGAATACAAGAATATACAGAGTATGAATGAATATTATACATCAGATAAATATCAGAGATTTAAATTACATTTAAATACATAGCAGCGGAAAAATAATACAAAACACAACTGAAAGGAATACACGGATACAGAGCTTTCCGAGTATCGTTCCAGCTGTAAACTAGGATCCTGGAAGAATAAATTTGCAAAACCCAACTACTAGCTGCCCGTGCGGGAAATAAGGGCACCCAGAGTTTAGGTTAAAACAATAAACTCCAGGTCAGTCATGTGACTGGTATGAGAACTAAAACAATTATTAATATTTATTTTAAAGTTAGGTAAATCAAGGGACCACACTGTATAACACAGAACGGGTTTCCTCCCAAGAATACCAGTGCATAAAACAAACAGCGCTATGCTAAATAAAGAACAATGAAGCTATTATAAGACCCAGGTCCCATAACACAATGCAACGCAAGCCGGAGGATAGGGTTTTACCTTATAATTGCCAAATAATGCTTGATACTCGAAATTTAATCCTTTATTATTACTACAAGTGAAGAAAACAACTTCAAATATAAATGTATCAATCATAGACGGCATGGGTACCATATATTATGTCGCCATACTAGTTCTACAATTAAAATCACAAAATCAGGTATTTGGAAGTTGGATTTCCATCTATGAACCGAGGCAAAAGATAGTCCTCACTGATTCGAGACTGTCTAGCCAGAGTCTCAGGACCTAGACTCAGGTGGGCCCTTGGATCGTCAGGGCCGGTCCACATAGAGTGGATTAAAATGCATGAACATGTGTTTCCCCACCCTATGGGGCATAAATGAGCCAACGAATCACTCCGTCAGTCCCGGATCGACCGATATAACCAAGGCGCCTCGCATTCCAACAACCACATAAGTCAAACTCGTCAGGGCTTGTAAACCACTGACGCCACTTCTAGCTAGAAGGAAACGCATGCCCTCCCTAATGTCCTCTCCTGTTTCTGGTTCATACCCGGGGTGTAAGGCTCGCGAATTAACGCTACACAAAGCTATGCTATATTAAAGTTGTTTTTTGATCATCAACCACTAGGCCCTGCTTTTCAACAAAAGCCTTGATCAATTCATCTCAGCATGCCACACAGGCAAACCACTCCATGCAACCAATATCCATCAATCACATAGAATGATATCCAATGTCAGACACACAGTCCATTTACAAGTTCGTTCCGGGTCTGAACGAAACCGGAGGAACCTTATTCCTTGCATATCCATTGATCTCCAATTACGTCTGGACGATCACCAACTGATTCCCTCCTCTTGGGTGTGCAGACCAATCAAGATCATCAGTAATTATCCAAACGATGTGAAGACCTCCGGTCTTCAACCACCGTCTTCATCTTCGACTTATCGTCGTATCAGTTATTCAGAATGGGATAAACCCGGTCTTTCCGAATAATTCGCTTATTTTATAAATAAGTGTTAGCAAACACAACATATGCCTCATTCCAATTCAAAGTATTCTTTTATTCAAATATTCACATTACTAGGAAAAGGTTCCCATTAATTTTATCAAAGATAAATTCTTTAAAATTTATTCTTTAATCTTCCTTGGAATATCATTTCAAATGTTATTAAGGTTTTCCAAACTAGTCGAAATTAGCGAACCTTACCGAAGTAATTATTTATTTCATTTCCCAATCCCAACCTATTTATCCCACGGAGCAAAACTGGTAATACTCCATATCTAACACTACGGTATAAATGGTAAATATTAATTACCATTTCACGTTCAAATCTAATTAAAGATTTAACTATCGCCTGGAGTAAAACTGGTGGTACTCCATTCTCGATCATTTCAATCTAATTAAGGATTCATTAAAACTCTAATTCATTTTTAATCTCAAAAATCATTACTTAATGACTTTTCAAAGTTAAGAAATTAATCTTATCTTTAACAGGGTTAAAGAACTAATGTCATTTAAAACACAGCTCACGATAAACCCCAAAATCACATTCCATCAATTATGGAATTTTCACGGAAAATAGATCGATATATATATAATCAATATAAACTTCCATATCCAACCGATAATATAAAAGGAATAACGACAAAGCCTTTTAAATTCCATATATAGTAACAATCTTCCTCCACAGAAGTTCACTTCGATTATTACCAAATCGAATTCCATTCCATTCCAATTTAATTAAATTAAACTAGAAAACTTTACTTTGGAAAATCCCATTAAATCATAATCAAAGATTTATATATTCCAAATCACTTTTTACCGTAAATCGGCTTAAAGAACAAGTGTTACTTAAAACATAGTTCACGATAAACCCAATTCACATTTCATTTTAATTCCAATTAAATGTTAATTAATTGGCAATTCTCCTTTAAATCTTAATTAAAAGATTTATCTTTTCTCAAATGGGTTTTAAGAACAGTGTTATTTAAGACAACATTCATGCCAAACCCAAAGTCCCATTTGATATTAAATACAAGGCTTTGAATAGAAAATATATCGGCTTATATTCAATATCAAATTCTGAAACCAACAAATATCCTATTAGAAATAACGATATAAATATCTTCCAAATTTCCATAACAGTACCTGTATAATCACGAAATCCAACATCGAAATATTCCGAAGATGATTTCGATTGAAATCCATTCCAATTCATATATTGGAAATTCTGGTTAGTTTAAAACAATTTCAAATCCAATTTAATTATTTAAAAATATCGGATTATAATTCTAGTTCATAACTAGTTCATTTCAATAAAAAAATATTTTTATCTTTTCAAATATGGAATTTTTCACCCCAATTCTTTCCAAACCATTTATTATGATTTTGCACAAATTATTAATATTTTTAATAATTTTATCAAGATCTGTATAGTCGATTTCCATAGACGGCCATCGAACTTCACTTACAACAACCTTTTCCAAATTTGATTTGGACATAATTCCAAATCCAACAGTTAGATTTCAAATCCCTAATATTCGTTGGAAAGCTCTTTTCGATACGAACCGAACGGTCCTAGTTTCAGGAGAATCTGACGGTCGGATCTCCCATAACGTCAATTCGAAGTCAATGGTCGAAATTCGCGAACTGCCGCAGCGCGGCGCGTTCTATTTAGGCCATTAAATATATATAATATATATTATGTATATTTCTTCGATTTCAATTCTAAATGTATTTTATTAATCGTTTTAAATTCGTTTTCAAAACAATTTCAACTTCATATTCAATTTCGAATCAAAATTGAATATTCCATATCATTAATATATAAATGGTAATATTTTCAAACATCAGATTTTTAAATCACTTCTTTTTCGCTATTTATTATAAATAACGAATAAAATCGATATAACTATCGTTCACGTCAAAATGGCGCATATCTATTCAATACGGCTTTTATTCGACACATGAATGTTTATTCTATTCAACACATGAATATTTATTTTATTCAACACATGAATATTTTCTTATTCAACACATGAATATTTATTCCTTTTCTGAATATTAATTCAAAATATTCTTTATCTTCCAAATTGGAATGAGGCCCAATCAAATAACATATAAGGTTACTTATATGGATTCCATACAACACATGTATATAATAACAATGATAAACAATCAACCATCATTCATAGTGCATTACACAACTGCATAAGCATTAATCATAAATAATTAACGCTTACGACAGCCTATCAACCCACAGATTGACATACAACTAAACAATTGGGATTAGTGTACGTCAAATATCATCCCAACACCCGTGTGGGGTTTCAATCCACAAACACTGAATATTAATTGTGCAGTTGGGCAATGTGCAAAATATATCGTCCCAATCCATATTAGAAAATAGGTGTACATAAACAAACCGTCTAATTTGTAAATGAATATTTATCTTATTCATATCAACGTTAAAATTATATTTTTAACAATAAAATATTTTATTCGGTTCATTTACACAATAAAAATGATATTTTTATTGTCCTAACATATTTTAGAAAATTTCGGTGGCATAACGGCACGATACTAGAAACGGAATAAGGTCTAGCCTAATCCCTAGTCTAATAATGGACTGCGCCATACATATACCAATCTAATCAATTCCATTTCCTTTCCCAAACCAAATTTAACCAAATTACCCAATCAACCAAACAATCAAACAAGTTGTCCATGGTTTGTGGACGACGGGTGTCGGGTGCTACTAAGCACCGTCTACATCCTAGTATATATTTTAACTAGAAAATGAAATTTAAAGTGAGAAGTTCTCACCTAGAAGCTAAACCAAACGCCGCGACTCTACATATGTAGAAAAATCTTCGCTGTGTTTCCAACTAGATCTATTTCACGCGGTCAATGTTAAAAATCACATTTTTATAACGCTACTGTATATATAAAAATCGTATTGTTATATCAACGCTAATTGGATAAAAATCCCATTTTTATTCTTATATCTTTCGTATAAAAATCACGTTTTTATTCTGTTATTCATATAAGAATCATATTTTTAAAACGAAATTATCTAAATAAAAATCATATTTTTATTTTCATACCATTCACATAAAAATCACCTTTTTATAACGATGCTTATATTATAAAAATCATATTTTTATATCGATACCATATACATAAAAATCATATTTTTATTATGCTATTCATATAAGAAAATTTACCTTTTCATATCGATACATAACATAAAAATCCAATGTTTGTGTAGCTATTTAAACAGTAAAAATCATATCTTTATTATGCTAAGTATATAAAAACCATATTTTTATTCTACTTAAATAAAAATCCTATTTTTATTTCTTATCTATATTTGTAAAAATCGAATTTTTATTTCAAATCTATATTTTTCTATAAGGCTAAAATTGTAGAACTCACCAATTATCGATCAACCATCCCGACTCGAAGAATCCGCAAACCACAAAAGCTCGAGCAACGGCTGACGACGCTGGTGAACTCGACGGAGCCGGAGTTAGTGATGCTCCATACGATGGCTCGCTGACTTGTTGGGTTTTGGTCTCGTCGGCATCGAAGGAGGAAATCGAAATGGAGGAGGTGGAGCGGGTGTTGGTGGTCGCGGCCTCCTAAGGTGATGGTGCTGCGCTGGCCACGATGGGTCAGGGGAAACCAACGGTGGCTGCTCGGGTCAGGGGCGGCACGGGTTTAAATCAGAAGGGAGGGGAGAGAGGGAGGAGATGAGGAAGAGCGGATCGGAGCTGGGGTGGGTTGCCGTCGATCGGCGGCGCCTGGAGGCGGGTTAGGGTTCGGTTTTCTTTTTGGGCGCGATTTTCTTTTTTATTTAATTTTGTTTAGTGAACGACGGTCTGAATGAAAAGGAAGAGAAGGAGGTTTGACCAATTATATAATTTTAATATTTTATTTAATTTAATATCTATAAAGTTACTTTTTCATTTGATCTCCACTTCGAACCCAACGAATATCGCCCCCAGTGTATTACTCCTATTCCGAACACAATGGGATATGTTTCGTAAGCCAGTTCGACAGTTTTGTTCAGTTTTCGCTGAAATTAAAATATAACTCTATAAATTCAATTTTAAACGTACATTTCAATTTACTGGGGCCACATACGGACTCCAAAAATTATAGAAAAATTATTTCTAGCTTCGTATTGACGATACGGTTCTAACAAGACTAATTTTGTCAAATTTGAAGACCGTTTGAAAAATGGCTATTTTCTGATTGATTCAAATTGACTGAAACTGTTAAAACACGTTTTCTTTTGCCACGCTCACATATTGATTTCAAAAATTATGAAAATTTGGAATCTAGCAATAATTTGACATCTCGGATCCAACAAAAGTGGTTTCATCGAAAACAGAGGTCATTTGCAAAATGGCTATTTTCAAGGCCTTTATATATATTAAAATATATATAAATTCCACAGCGACTTTTCTGAATTTTAAACTGGACATAACTTTCAACTCCTAAAGTGAAATCTCTGTTTCTTAGCTTCGCTAGAAAGATATGATTAAACAGATTCAAATATTTCTTGTTTTGTCCAATTCTGACTTAAAACGAATTCTATATATTCATTTGAAATTCGAAATCGAATTTTCAAATTACCATACCATTTCAGGCTCGTTTTATAATTAAAATAAAATTATTCGTTTTAATTTCGTCGAAAATAAATTTTCCGTTGTTGTTATTTAAAATAATTCATTTTAAATATTCAATATTCACTAAAATTGCCAAAATAAAAATTTTAAATTGGTTCTGATTTTCCGGGTTGTTACAATCTTCCCAACTTAAAATCTTTTCGTCCTCGAAAAGGAACGGAGCAGAAAGTTGTTTAACTAACCAACTCAACTTTCATTCTGGCTTTCATTCTTCAACTTTTCGGTTTCTAAGAATTTTCTAATTCTTCAAAATTTTGGCTAACACGCTTAATTTTCGAATTTTTTTGCCATAACCTCCTTTGTACCGGGAGCATCGAGAAAATCCCCAAACCGCCACACAGGCCCTCTCATCTCAAAAAGAAAAAGAAAAGGCCAAGCGGCTCATAAAATCATCATCACCCAAACAAAATAGTAAATGTGTACCTGTTTGTCGGGCATACAATTTTATTCCTCTGCTCTAGCCTCCTTGCTATGACCTATTCAATGTATATACATGTATAGCCATACAATTGCAATCAATTTTCAAGTCAGTTCAACATTTGATTCAATTTGGCTTAATGGTTCAAAATTTAAGTTAATCAACCAAAAATCAAACAACACAACCAGCAATCAATTAGTTGATTATCTTTTTAAATTCATAATTTTGATATTTATACCGAAAATCATGTTTTTGATGCCAAATCACAACAATAAACCTATTTAAATTTTGGTTCTCACACTAGTCTAAAGGAAATATATAGATATCCCACTTTCGAAACTCGAATACAAATGCTGATGATGGTCGACCGATCATCAGAATCATCTCCGGGCGACTAGAGTGTGATTCTATATCTATCAAGTATATTAAAACTTCGAATACACGTTTGCAAGGCATATATTGGATTGTCCAAATTCAATACAATTAAAATATTCAAATACGTATTATTCGATTTAATTTTCGAAACAAAATTTGTTTTCATCTTTATTTTTAAAAACAACACTCTCTGCACTCGTTCTAGGATGCTACTGATCCCATCTCTAACGAGTCATTCTCATTGGATATTACTAATCCAGTCTCTGATAAATTCTTTCGTTCGGTTCTTACGTGTCTTTTTCTCGAGCTCTGTAAACCAAAGCTCTGATACCAACTAAAACGACCTGAACTTCCCCGTGAAGGAAAGCACGGATTGCCTTGAGAACACGACAAATCAGAATAGAAACAGAAGAACATTTCAATGCTTATTACAACAGTTCCATCAGAATACAAGAATATACAGAGTATGAATGAATATTATACATCAGATAAATATCAGAGATTTAAATTACATTTAAATACATAGCAGCGGAAAAATAATAAAAAACACAACTGAAAGAAATACACGGATACAGAGCTTTCCGAGTATCGTTCCAGCTGTAAACTAGGATCCTGTAAGGATAAATCTGCAAAACCCAACTACTAGCTGCTCGTGCGGAAAATAAGGGCACCCAGAGTTTAGGTTAAAACAATAAACTCCTGGTCAGTCATGTGACTGGTGTGAGAACTAAAAAAGTTATTAATCTTTATTTTAAAGTTATGTAAATCAAGGGCCATATAACACGAAACGGGTTTCCTCCCAAGAATACCAGTGCATAAAACAAATAGCACAATGCTAAATAAAGAACAATGAAGCTATTATAAGACCCAGGTCCCATCACACAATGCAACGCAAGCCGGAGGATAGGGTTTTAACTTATAATAGCCAAATAATGCTTGATACTCGAAATTTAATCTTTTATTATTACTATAAGTGAAGAAAACAACTTCAAATATAAATGTATCAATCATAGATGGAATGTGTACCATATATCATGTCGCCATACTAGTTCTACAATTAAAACCACAAAATCACGTATTTGGAAGTTGGATTTCCGTCTATGAACCGAGGCAAAAGATAGTCCTCACCGATTCGAGACTGTCTAGCCAGAGTCTCAAGACCCAGACTCAGGTGGGCCCTTGGATCGTCAGGGCCGGTCCACACGGAGTGGATTAAAATGCCTGAACATGCGTTTCCCCGCCCCATGGGGCATAAAATGAGCCAACGAATGACTCCATCGGTCCCAGATCGACCGGTATAACTGAGGCGCCTCGCATTCCAACAACCACATAAGTCAAACTCGTTAGGGCTTGTAAACCACTGATGCCACTACTAGCTACAAGGAAACGCATGCCCTCCCTGATGTCCTCTCCCGTTTCTGGTTCATACCCGGGGTTTGAGGCTCGTGAATTAATGCTACACAAAGCTATGTTGTATTAAAGCCGCGCTTTGATCATCAACCATAAGGCCCTGCTTTTCAACAAAAGCCTTGATCAATGCATCTCAGCATGCCACATAGGCAAACCACTCCATGCAACCAATATCCATCAATCACACAGAATGATATCCAATATCAGACACGTAATCCATTTACAAGTTCGTTCCGGGTCTGAACGAAACCGGAGGAACCTTATTCCTCGCATATCCATTGATCTCCAAGTACGTCTGGACGAACACCAACTGATTCCCTCCTCTTGGGTGTACAACCCAATCAATATCATCAGTAATTATCCAAATGATGTGAAGACCTCCGGTCTTCAACCACCGTCTTCATCTTCGACTTATCGTCGTATCGGTCATTCAGAATGGGATAAACCCGGTCTTTCCGAATAATTCGCATATTTTATAAACAAGTGTTACACAAACACAACATACACCTCATTCCAACTCAGAATATTCTTTTATTCAAATATTCACATTACTAGGAAAAGGTTCCCATTAATTTTATTAAAGATAAATTCTTTAAAATTTATTCTTTAATCTTCCTTGGAATATCATTTCAAATCTTATTAAGGTTTCCAAACTAGTCAGGATTAGC
The DNA here is from genome assembly GCA_030737875.1 of Allium sativum. Taxonomy (NCBI): domain Eukaryota; kingdom Viridiplantae; phylum Streptophyta; class Magnoliopsida; order Asparagales; family Amaryllidaceae; genus Allium; species Allium sativum. The sequence goes on along the minus strand of CM060925.1, from coordinate 97,269,801 downwards.
GAACCTTACCGAAGTAATTATTTATTTCATTTCCCAATCCGAACCTATTCATCCCATGGAATAAAACTGGTAATACTCCATATCTAACACCACGGTGTTATCGGTAAATATTAATGACCATTTCACGTTCAAATCTAAATAAAGATTTAACTATCGCCTGGAGTAAAACTGGTGGTACTCCATTCTCGATCATTTCAATCTAATTGAAGATTCATTAAAACTCTAATTCAGTCTTAATCTCGAAAATCATTACTAATGACTTTTCAAAGTTAAGAAATTTATCTTATCTTTAGCAGGGTTAAAGAACTAATGTCATTTAAAACACAACTCACGATAAACCCCAAAATCACATTCCATCAATTATGGAATTTTCACGGAAAATAGATCGATATATATAATCGATATAAACTTCCATATCCAACCGATAATATAAATGGAATAACGGCAAAGCCTTTTAAATTCCATATACAGTAACAATCTCGCTCCACAGAAGTTCACTTCGATGATTACCAGTTCGAATTCCATTCCAATTTAATTAAATTAAACTGGAAAACTTTACTTTGGAAAATTCCATTAAATCTTAATCAAAGATTTATATATTCCAAATCACTTTTTACCGTAAATCGGGTTAAAGAACAAGTGTTATTTAAAACACAGTTCATGATAAACCTAATTCACATTTCATTTTAATTCTAATTAAATGTTAATTAATTGGCAATTCTCCTTTAAATCTTAATCAAAAGATTTATCATTTCTCAACTGGGTTTAAGAACAGTGTTATTTAAGACACCATTCACGACAAACCCAAAGTCCCATTTGATATTAAATACAAGGCTCTGAATAGAAAATATATCAGCTTATATTCAATATCAAATTCTGAAATCAACAAATATCGTATTGGAAATAACGATATAAATATCTTCCAAATTTCCATAACAATACCTGTATAATCACGAAATCCAACATCGAAATATTCCGAAGATGATTTTGATTCAAATCCATTCCAATTCATATATTGAAAATTCTGGTTATTTTAAAACCATTTCAAATCCAATTTATTTATTTAAAAATATCGGATTATAATTCTAGTTCATAACTAGTTCATTTCGATAAAAATTTATTTTTATCTTTTCAAATATGGGATTTTCACCCTAATTCTTTCCAAACCATTTATTATGATTTTACACAAATTATTAATATTTTTAATAATTTTGTCAAGTTCTTTATAGTCGATTTCCATAGACGGCCATCAAACTGCACTTACAACGACCTTTTTCAAATTTGATTTGGACATAATTCCATATCCAACCATTAGATTTCAAAACCCTAATATTCGTTGGAAAGCTCTTTTCGAAACAAACCCAACGATCCTGGTTTGAGGAAAATCCGACGGTCGGATCTCCTGTAACGTCAATTCGAAATCAATGGTCAAAATTCGCGGACTGCCACGGCGCGGCGCATTCTATTCGGGCCATTAAATATATATAATATATATATTATATATATTTCGTCGATTTTAATTCAAAACGTATTTTATAAATCGTTTTAAATTCGTTTTCAGAACAATTTCAACTTCATATTCAATTTCGAATCAAAATTGAATATTCCATATCATTAATATATAAATGATAATATTTTCAAACATCAGATTTTGAAATCACTTCTTTTTCGCTATTCATTATAAATAATGAATAAAATCGATATAACTATCGTTCACGTCAAAATGGCGCATATTAATTCAACACAGCTTTTACTCAACACATGAATGTTTATTCTATTCAACACATGAATATTTATTTTATTCAAAACATGAATATTTTCTTATTCAACACATAAGTATTTATTCTATTCAACACATGAATATTTATTCCTTTTCTGAATATTAATTCAAAATATTCTTTATCTTCCAAATTGAAATGAGGCCCAATCAAATACCATATAAGGTTACTTATATGGATTCCATACAACACATGTATATAATAACAATGATAAACAATCAACCATCATCCATAGTGCATTACACAACTGCATAAGCATTAATCATAAATAATTAACGCTTAGACAGTCTGTCAACCCATAGATCGACATACAACTAAACAATTGGGATTAGTGTACATCAAATATCATCCAAACACCCGTGTGGGGTTTCAATCCACAAACACTGAATATTAATTGTGTAGTTGGGCGATGTGCAAAATATATTGTCCCAATCCATATCAGAAAATAGGTGTATATAAACAAACCGTCTGATTTGTAAATGAATATTTTTCTTATTCATATCACCGTTAAAATTATATTTTTAACGATAAAATATTTTATTCGGTTCATTTACACAATAAAAATGATATTTTTATTGTCCTAACATATTTTTAGAAAATTTCGACGACATAACGGCACGATACTAGAAACGGGATAAGGTCTAGCCTAATCCCCAGTCTAATAATGGCCTGCGCCATACACATACAAATCTAATCAATTTCATTTCCTTTCCCAAACTAAATTCAACCAAATTACCCAATCAACCAAACAATCAAACAAGTCGTCCATGTTTTGTGGACGATGGGTGTCGGGTGCTGCTAAGCACCGTCTACGTCCTAGTATATATTTTAACTAGAAAATGAATTTTAAAGTGAGAAGTTCTCACCTAGATGCTAAACCAAACGCCGCGACTCTTCATATATAGAAAAATCTTCGCTGTGTTTCCAACGAGATCTGTTTCACGCGGTCAATGTTAAAAATCACATTTCTATAACGCTACTTTATATATAAAAATTGTATTTTTATATCAACGTTAATTGGATAAAAATCCCATTTTTATTTTTATATCTTTCGTATAAAAATCACGTTTTTATTCTGCTATTCATATAAGAATCGTATTTTTAAAACGAAGTTATCTAAATAAAAATCATATTTTTATTTTCATACCATTCACATAGAAATCACGTTTTTATAATGATGCTTATATTATAAAAATCATATTTTTATATCGATACCATATACATAAAAATCATATTTTTATTATGCTATTCGTATAAGAATATTTACCTTTTCATATCGATACATAACGATAAAAATCCAATGTTTGTGTCGCTATTTAAACAGTAAAAATCATATCTTTATTATGCTAAGTATATAAAAACCATATTTTTATCCTACTTACATAAAAATCCTATTTTTATTTCATATCTATATTTGCAAAAATCGATTTTTTATTGCAAATCTATATTTTTCTATAAGGCTAAAATCATAGAACTCATCGATTATCAATCAACCATCCTGACTCGAAGAATCCGCAAACCACAAAAGCTCGAGCAGCGACTGATGGCACTGGTGAACTCGACGGAGCCAGAGTTGGTGATGCTCCGTATGATGGCTCGTTGACTTGCTGGGTTTTGTTCTCGTCGGCATCGAAGGAGGAAATCGAAATGGAGGAGGTGGAGAGGGTGTTGGTAGCCGCAGCTTCCTAAGGTGGTGGTGTTGCGCTGGCCACGGTGGGCCATGGGAAACCGGCGGTGGCTGCTTGGGTCAGGGGGTGGCGCGGGTTTAAATTTGAAGGGAGGGGATAGAGGGAGGAGCTGAGGAAGAGCGGATTGGAGCTGGGGTGGGATGTCGTCGATCGGTGGCGCCTGGAGGTGGGTTAGGGTTTGGTTTTCTTTTTGGGCGCGATTTTCTTTTTTATTTAATTTTATTTTGTGAACGGCGGTCTGAATGAAAAGGAAGAGAAGGAGGTTTGACCAATCATGTAATTTAATTTAATATCTATAAAGTTACTTTTTCATTTGATCTCCAATTCGAACCCAACGACTGTCGCCCTAGCATATTACCCCCATTTCGAACACAATGGGATATTTTTCGTAAGCCAGTTTGACTGTTTCATTCAGTTTTCGCTGAAATTATAATATAACTCAATATATTCAATTTTAAACGCACATTTCAATTTACCGTGGCCACATACGGACTCTAAAAATTACAGAAAATTATTTCTAGCTTCGTATTGTCGATAAGGTCCTAACAAAACTAATTTCATCAAATTTGAAGACAGTTTGAAAAATGACCATTTTCTGGTTGATTCAAATTGACTGAAACAGTTAAAACACATTTTCTTTTGCCACACTCACATATTAATTTCAAAAATTATGAAAATTTGGAATCTAGCATTAATTTGACATCTCGGATCCAACAAAAGTGGTTTCATCGAAAACAGAGGTCGTTTGCAAAATGACTATTTTCAAGGCCTTTATATATACTAAAGTATATATAAATTCCACAGCGACTTTTCTGAATTTTAAACTGGACATAACTTTCAACTCCTAAAGTGAAATCTCGGTTTCTTAGCTTTGTTAGAAAGACATGATTAAACAGATTCAATGTTTCTTGTTTCGTCCAATTCTAACTTAAAACGAATTCTATATATTCAATTGAAATTCAAAATCGAATTTTCAAACTGCCGCGCCATTTCAGGCTCGTTATATTATAAAATTATTCGTTTTAACTTCATCGAAAATAATTTTTCCGTCATTATTATTTAAAATAATTCATTTTAAATATTCAAAATTTACTAAAATTTCCAAAATAAAATTTTCTAATTGTTTCTGATTTTCTGGGTTGTTACAGATCTGTAGGATGTGCTCGATGGCAAGGTAGTGAAAATCCAACAATTAGCCGAAAAGCGGCTAAGCGTATGGACCGGTACCGATCCATAGGCGATGGACCTGCACTGATGCATCATGGAAGATGGTATGGGGTTCATTTTTGGGGAGCTTTTTTGCATGGTCTTCTAGGTGTTGCTGATGCAGTTGGGTGATGAATGGACTTCAGATTGTTGATGTGCAGCTCAAAGGTCGATAGTTCTTCGATTGTGAACTCAAGTTGGAGTGGTCAAAGATGGATTGATATGATACTGGTCGTGGGATGATATACGCTTCAGTATGATGATGGATTGACTCAGATGGAGATGATCGTGGATGATAATGGAACTGGTTTGGTAAGTCGCTTGAACTAAAATATGGAATCGTCGAGAAGAAAGGCTCGACAGTTTGAAGTGCCCTAGGATCATTAGTTATTGAAGGTTCTATGAAGACCCCAAAATTTCAACAAATTTTCTTCTTTCATTTAATTATAAAATACACTAATCATGTGCCCTCTTCTCAATGGTTATCTTCTCTTAATCCTTCAATTCTAGGACACCTCATCACCAATATAGATATTTTAGTATAATTCAAATTTTTAACTTATATATAAGGAGGCATACAATTCTTATTTTGCTTAAATCAAAGTTAAATTAAAATAGAAAAAGAACTTTTGATTAATTACAAACAATTAATCCCTACACAACATAAATAAGGATAATTAACTTTCTTCCTTTATTAAATCAGTTTTCTCTAAAAAAAGATAACTCTATAATTTTTTGACTACTTTATTAAGCATTGTAGAATAGTTACATTCTTGTCTTATCCTGAAATTATATCAAGCTTATTAACTCCCATTCAGATGCGCATATATATATATATATATATATATATATATATATATATATATATATATACATATTCAGGATAATAGGATATTACTTTCAATTATATGCCATCCCTTCATATTGCTATTGGGTATCTTATAGTCAGCTTACCTAAATTTGTATATCAATTCTTGTTTGAAGTACCCACAACTTCCTTGGGCAATGATCAGACTCTAGACCAGCACCCCTATTTGTGCCAGCAAGCTCTTTTACCTGGCTTTAATTGTGCTTCCCGACCATGGGACTATATCTGGGTTTAAGTTTAAATGTAAAATTGATATTTCCCTTTTATAATCATTTTTAGATTCCAGATCATAGCATGGTATCTATGTGTCCCCAAATAGGTTTTTCTCTATACACATGTACATAGATATTTCTTTTTTAACCATATAAACAAGGCTATTAACTCTGCATATTCATATTAATATATACCTCTTTTGTAAAGGGTTTTGATACTCAGGTTTTCTTCTTTTTACACAAATACACCTATGTGTCATCATAATTCTGTTGGTTAATACTACAATGCTTATATTCTTATCAACAAAACATTACCTTTCAAATACAAAATAAATATAGGTTTCAAGTCATACTAGTTCTAGAATTTTCCAGGAATCAAGAGAAATATATATCTGCATTATATTTGTTATTTTCACATGCCGATACCAAATAAGAGGCTCTTTAAATGCATTTTTTTCTTTATAAACCATACTGAATTGTTTCCATATACACAAGTTAAAACTAATGTTCATACATATATATATATATATAAAATATTTCAACTATAACTTATATTTAAACTAATGAACTCCTGGGCTTAGTTCTTATTACATATAAAATATGCCCAAATTATTGTAAATATTTAGAATCCCAGAGTTCCATTCTTGTCAAATATTTATATAGAGATAGCCTATACCTTATCCATATAGATATAGTTTTTGCTCTCTTCCGAGAAACATGTGACCGAATATATATATATATATATATATATATATATATATATATATGTGTGTGTGTGTGTGTGTGTGTGTGTGTGTGTGTGTGTGTGTATGCATACATATATATAACCATACTACCAATATATTCTTGCTTTGAAAACTTCATTATATCCACCCAGTATGTCCTAACCAATATCAATATGAACATATCTATTTTGGGATGAATATAAGTTGGGGATATCTCTCAATATTTAGACGAGCTTGTTAACTTTATTATTCCTAAACTTAGTATACATTTTGCACAAGTATTCTTACCTTTATCTAACTACCTGAGCTTATAAGGATGATCCTTTATCCTCAAAACAATTGCATATTTACCCGTTCAAAAGCATACTATATATTACCAGTACACTCCATTTAACAAGCAAAACACATCAAATTTTACACTCTCTACTTCAGTAAATAAACAGATTTCAATACATGGCATACAACAAAATAATACATCAATACTGATAATTCTTAACTAGCATTCTAGCACATTTTAACCGTCCAGGTAACATAGCATATTTAACATCCTTTCAAGCAATCCTTCTTACTTTCAAATAGCTTTCCTACTGCCTGCAAAATATTGGAGACTGCCCTACTGTGAAATGTGACTCCCCAATACAATAAAGTAAGTAGGGTCAGACATCTATAGCCTGGTGTGAGAATTCACTTAACCTATGACATGATTCCTACTGAGCTAGCCATATTCAAGTTTCTTTATTCAATTATACTTGCATTTTATTCGTACTTGTCAAGGTGTCCTCAATATTTAAACTACGTAAGTTCATATATAAACCAGTGATCTTAGCTAGACTCTATTATGATTTAGGATTATACAAATATAACAGATTCATGGTCAGACACATAACCCAAGACAAATATTTTTCAAGAATCTTTTACTTGATTATTCTACATGCTTAAATCTACATGTTACAAGATTATTTACAGATAAACCCAAGCAAGTCTACCTTTTGATTCTTATTTCATATGTCAATGCACTGGGTTTTCTACAAAACTTAACAAACATAAATTCAAACATATAAACATAGTAGAAATCAAATCACAAGAAAACCAGGCATTCAAACGTAACATATTCACTGTAGCTGAATTATTCAATTCCCAATCCCTCCTAACAGTTTTTTCCCTAACCTAGAGTATAGCTAAGTCTACAGCACCACTAGGACTCGTTTCACAATTTTCATACCTCATATTATAAATTATGTGTTCATTACTGTGTAGATATGGCTAAGGGTGGTCTTTGGTTACCCCCAAACCCTTAGCTTCTTTTACCAAATATCATCATATTAACACGAGAATTTAGTTCAGAAACTCTAGCAAGGATAAGTGAATTAGCACGTGATATTTCATTGCTCCACTTGCCTTATATTTATAAGAGTAAACATAAACATAAATCTCCTTATTTATGTTGCCTACTCTTATTTACTTAACCCTACTACACAACAATGTAAGAATGTTTTTAGGAGCATTTGATCTAGTCTATAGGGTTTTGATTTGTGAGAATACCAGGATACATTTATCAACATAACACAAATATTCATCTAAGTCAAATCAGGCATTCATATATTAGTCTATGTTATCAACGACAAAATATAAATATTAAAGTGGTTGCCTATTTGTGACGGCCCCAAACTTCCACGGGTGAAAGCGAGGAGAAATCATTTTTGGAATACAACATAAATACAATAAAACAGAACACAGATACAATATAGCAAAGGAGATTCATAGAGTAATAACATTATAGCAGCGGAAAAATATAATGTCATCAATCACAGAAATTCCACAGTCACAGAATCTAAGCTATTACAACAAGTTTGCAGAAAAGAAATAAGTTTGATGTCTAAAAAGAAAAGAAAAGATGCCAATAGACACAAAAAGTCTTCAAGCTCCAAGTCATCACCTCTTCTCCCAAGCAGAATCCAAGAGAGAGAAAATAAGCAGCTTCAAAGAAAACTCCAAGCAAAGAATGAACCTGTCTACTTGGCTGCCCGTGTAGAAGAGAGGGCACCCAAGTTTGCAAAAAGGTGAAACAAACTATGGGTCAGTCGTGGGACTGGTGTGAGAATTCTTAAATAACTTATACTAATAAGGCAAATCCAAAGACCACGCCGCTAACGTGGAACGGGTTGTACCAATGGATTGCCGTGCATGACTACAGTGTCATAATAAATGATTAAATAAGTCGTCAACAACGCAATGTCTTTTGAAAAATGGAACCACCATAAGACTCAGGTCCCATCACACAATGCAACGCACACCAAGAGGATAGAGTTTTACCTTATGGTGGTTAAACATGCTAAATACGCCAAATACGAAACTAATACTATTATTAGGGTGTATATGTTTTAAAACAATTCAAATTATAAGTATCAATCCTAGGAAGCATAGGTACCATATATTATGCCTCCAATACTAGTAATACAATCAAATCCGTCGGGGTCGTATTGGAAATTTGGGTTTCCATCATGAGTCCAGGCTAGGGAGGACTCCTTACCGATTCGAGACACTCTAGTTAATGCCTCAGGATTACCCGCAGTTAACCCTTGGAAGTGGCAGGGCCGGTCCTCACATACAGCTTAGAGGATTAGTTATTCCTAAGTACACGTTCCCCGGTCCTATAGGACCTATCCGAGGCGCCTCATTTCATCATCCTCCAAAAGTAAAATGACTACTAACTAGAAAGAAACGTGCTACTTTCCCTGCGTTCCCTTCCCCCTTTTTAGACTCTACCGGTTTGTGAGGCTCGTGAAGTCATGTTCTTCATACCACAAGGTTCTGCCTTTCAACAAGAAACCCTGATCATTGCATCTTAGTATGCCACACCGTCACTCCATACCGTACTATTGATCTTCCGTCACTATATAAACGGGTGTTAAGTAGAGAATAAATTCTCTACCACCAATCGTTTATATATTAACTGAATATCAACAATATAATATTTTGTGGGGTACGATGTCAGACACACTATCCATTTATACCCATGCTCTAGGTCTGAACTAGGGTCAAACCCGTGAAATCAACACGTACGTTTGGGCAATTACCCCGACCCTTGAATTGGGATCAAACCAATTCAGAGTCTTGATCGTTGTCCATTCGAGGGAAGATTTACGGTCTTCATACGCCGTCTTCATACTTGAATTCTTGAAATCGTACGATCATTTGGAATGGGATTAACCCGGACTTCCCAAATAATCTCGCATTCATATATTTTGAGAAAAACATATTTCATATCGTTATTTTATTTTATAACGATTAATTCTTGCCTTAATTATTTTAATATAATTAATTTCTTATTTAACGACGCTTCAGGTCCAGGGCGACCTTGGTGCTGTTTTCAATCAATTCTGATTTTTACTTTTCTCAAAATCTAACCGTTGGATTTTAGCGTAGCATATATCGTTGGAAAGATTTTTCCAAGACGGTCCTAACGGTTTCAGTTTTGGGAAAATCCGACGGTCGGATCTTCCGGCATATTCGATTAAAAGTTCGATTTCAACACACGAACTACTGCGCTCAATTCGTTATATTATAATTATATATATATATATAAATATATATAAATAATTCGTTTAGTTTATCGTCCCTACGTACAGCTTACATTTCTCTTAACTTTCACCTTTATACTTACATGACAATGTAGTTTAGGATTAGACGATAATTCTTCCCTTATTTCATTATTGCTTATTTTTATATTTTATAATTTACATTTGAAAAATGTAAATTATAACATACCATTCCATTCATCTCTTTATATATTTCTTCATGAACAATTTCATTATGAATAATGAACACTTTCTTATGGAGTAAATTCCCCTTTTATTATGCATAAAAGAAAATGAATATGTTCTTACAATGCAAATTCTCTTTTTATTTTACATTATAAATAATGTATATTTACATTGACATGCATTTTCTATATTGTTGACATGACAAAATATTATTTTTCATACAATGCATGTCTTATTTTAACATAACAAAAATATTCTTTTACCTACAATGCATTTATTATTTTCTAACGTAACAAAATAATAGTTTCATACAATGCATTTCTATTCCTCTAACATGACAAAATAATATTTTATGCAATGCATTTCTATTTCTCTAACATGACAAAATAATATATTCATACAATGCATTTTTCTATTTCTCTAACATGACAAAATATTATTTTATGCAATGCATTTCTATTTTTCTAACATGACGAAATAGTATTTTATGCAATGCATTTCTATTTTTCTAACATGACAGAATAATATGTTCATACAATGCATTTATCTATTTTTCTAACATGACAGAATAATATTTTCATACAATGCATTTATCTATTTTTCTAACATGACAGAATAATATTTTCATACAATGCACTTCTATATAACGTTCTAACTTGACAAAATATTATTTGCATACAATGTATTTTCTATTTTTCTAACATGACAGAATAATATTTTATGCAATGCATTTCTATTTTTCTAACATGACAGAATAATATGTTCATACAATGCATTTTTCTATTCTTCTAACTTGACGAAATATTATTTTATGCGATGCATTTCTATTTTTCTAACATGACGAAATAATATGCATACAATGTATTTTCTATTTTTCTAACTTGACAAAAATAACATGCTATGCATACAATGCATTTTCTATTCTTCTAACTTGACAAAAATAATATGCTATGCATACAATGCATTTTTCTCTATTTGATAACATGACAAATATGCTATTTTTATATAGTGCCATCTTCTATTTTATATAATGGACAAAATATAGTTCATTAACATACTATGCTATTTTTATTTTTAATAATGAACAAAATATAGTTCATTAACATTCGATGCTTTCTTCTTTTGATAATGAACAAAATATTATTCATTAACATAAGGTGCTTTTCTTATTTTAATAATGAACAAAATATTGTTCATTAACATACGGTGCTTGCTTATTGTTACTAATGAACAAAATATTAGTTCATTACATATAGCGACTAATTCTATTTTGTAAATACACAAATTTGTTCATTCAACATACGGTGCTAAATTTTCTTATTTTGATATTGACAAAAGTGTCAATTTACATACGGTGTTCATTTTCTTATTTTGATATTGACAAAAGTGTCAATTTACATACGGTGTTCATTTTCTTATTTTGATATTGACAAAAGTGTCAATTTACATACGGTGTTCATTTTCTTATTTTGATATTGACAAAAGTGTCAATTTACATACGGTGTTCATTTTCTTATTTTGATATTGACAAAAGTGTCAATTTACATACGGTGTTCATTTTCTTATTTTGATATTGACAAAAGTGTCAATTTACATACGGTGTTCATTTTCTTATTTTGATATTGACAAAAGTATCAATTTACATACGGTGTTCATTTTCTTATTTTGATATTGACAAAAGTGTCAATTTACATACGGTGTTCATTTTCTTATTTTGATATTGACAAAAGTGTCAATTTACATACGGTGTTCATTTTCTTATTTTGATATTGACAAAAGTATCAATTTACATACGGTGTTCATTTTCTTATTTTGATATTGACAAAAGTATCAATTTACATACGGTGTTCATTTTCTTATTTTGATATTGACAAAAGTGTCAATTTACATACGGTGTTCATTTTCTTATTTTGATATTGACAAAAGTATCAATTTACATACGGTGTTCATTTTCTTATTTTGATATTGACAAAAGTGTCAATTTTATCCTACGATGAACATTTCCAACATTTTCTATTTTTAATATATAAAAATGTTAATATAACATACAATGAACAATTTTGATATATTAAATTTTAACATATAAACATGTCACACAACATACATGAACGATTTTAATTTATTTAATTTTGACATATCAACATGTCACACAACATACATGAACGATTTTAATTTATTTAATTTTTACATATCAACATGTCACACAACATACATGATCGATTTTAATTTTTTTTTTATTTTGATATTGTAACATCTCAACATACAGTGGGTTTTGACATAGCATACGCATACAGATTAAGTCATAGCAGATTCACATACAGTTTATATCTTAGCGGATTCACATACATATATGATTATGAATGCGAACATCCATAATTAAAACATAATTACTTAAATAAAATAAATAGGATTCTCACCTCAATTAGATTAGAGTTTGTTCCCAATTGCTCTGTATTAAAGTTGTATTCGAAGTCACGGTTCCATCGGATCTGAAATTTTCAGAATCGGTGTTTATATGAAAAAGTTATTGATGTTTTAAATCAAACAGACTTTTAACAACTGCTTCTGTCACGCTTAAAAGCGTCGCTATTTCTGAAGCATACCTCATTTCAGAATTTGTTCAAAACTTCAAATCGCGATAATTTTGATTTACTGAACGGTTTTGAGTGCGGTTTTTTGGAGAATGACCGCCTTGGAGAGATCTTTGCACGGCCAGAAGAGGGTGGAGTTCGATCGAGCGTGGTGGGCCCGGCGTGGCTGCGACCGGGGGACCTTCTCGGGCTCGGGGCGGGCGGCACAGGCGACGGAAAGGGACGGGACTTGTCGGAGATCGAAGAGCTCGGCGAGAGCTTCGAAACGTGTACTCACACGCTAATTTTCGTTGAGAAATGAAGGAGTTATGAAGGAGAGAAGTTTCGGAGCTGATGGGTTTGTGCGTCTCAGCAAAGAGGAAGAAGATGGACGTGAATAGTGTTTTTATATTAAAATATTAGGTTAAACTAATCATTTTTTAATTGGCCCGCTTAAGCCCGTTTTGGCCCGAACTCCGATTCAAGCCTGCTTACTGTCGTTCATACCATTTAGCCCCCGTTCCGAACTCATCTGGATATGTCTCATCATCCCACGAGATCGTCTTGGCCTTCGTTTTTTAGTTTTAAATATAAATCATTATTTTAAATTCAAACGTACGCAGAAATTCACCGAGGTCACAAATTAACTTCAAAAATCCTCGAAAAATATATTTAGCTATGTTTTGATGCTGTGGACCTATGAAAATTAATTTCGTTCAATTCTGAGCCCGTTTGAATTTTTAATGAATTTTTAAAGTCAAAAATTTACCCGTTTACACTGAAAAATCAATTATAATTATATATTAATTCTAAAAATTACCAAAAAATCATTTTAAGCTTTGTTTTGATGATACGAATCCAACAAAATTTATTTCTTTCGATTCTGAGACTTTTTGAAAAATGGCTATTTTCAAGGCGAATATTTTTAATATTAAAAATACATTTTTAAACAAATATTTTCTGAAACTCGAAACATATAAGTGTTTACTGTTTTTCAATGCAGAAACGTCATTTTGAAACCAATGGAAGTGGTTTCGAGTTCAAATTCCTACATATGTGAAAAGTAGCATTTTTGTCCTATGCAAATTACCCACCGACCTTTCTAAAAATTGAATTAGCCATAACTTTTGATTTCCGCTATGAAATTTCGATTTTTCGGATTCGTTGGAAAGATATTTTTAAATAGATTCTAATATTTTTGGTTTTACTAAAATCCGTTAAATTTTGCATCTTGTATGGTTAGTCAAAGTTCAAGTTTGACTTTTCAAACTACCGCGCCATTTCTAGCTCTTTTTATATTTAAAATTAATTTATTCATTCTAACTTCGATTTGAACCAAATTTGTGATCCTTATTATTTAAAATAGATTATTTTAAATATCAAAACTCATTTAAAATCACTTAAAATAAATTTTAACTTGGCCCCAAAATTCAGGGTCGTTACACTATTGTAGGTCTTAATGCTATATATTGAGTAAGATTACTCGCCTAATTATCTCTTTCTTTAATCCCTTTTTGGTCCTCTTCTCTACTGATTTGATTTTTACTCCATGCTCCATCCTAGAAACTGCGGCCATCACCCCATTTTATTTCATTGTTATAGAGAAAACGTAATACCTAGCAAGGCCAAAACCTACAAGTTTTATTATGTTATCTTTAATAAGGTTTTGAGGGTTTAACAATTCCTATATTACCCTATGTCATTTTAGTTTCATAGCACACTTAATTCACCCAACTACATGCCCAAGTTCCTTTTTACTTTTGAGAAAGAAATGGCAGGAGAATTGGTTACAAAGTATAGGTTGAGGTTGTTGCTTTATATTTCTGAATGCTTCCTTTTATATTTTACCAATTTTACCTCCTTGATCGTGCTTCTTGCATATTTTACTTCATTTCTTCTTGTACCAGAGATTGTATGGTTATATATAAATTTTTCTATGTGATATATGCAAGTTATATAGGTCTTAATGTAGTCTGCCTATTACTTTTTATAAAATCTATAGCCTACCAATTTGCCTCCCTTAATTATACTATTAAATGTATCTTGATTTATGTGTTTTAAAACTTGCGTACCCCTTATCCAAACTAATATATATGTTAAAGCCTGGGTTCTCCAATTTAGTTTTACTATTGTTACTTGAGTATATTTTTAGGAAGTATATCCTGTGTTGTTAAAGCGCTTAGCGGTTCTATAGTGGAAAATGTAAAGGCCCGTAAATCCGTACCAATTTGAGCTGACTAATTACAACCCAAATGACACGAAATCATGAATCTTTAATAGAAAGAAGTTAGAGGATGAGAAAGATAAGATAGAACTAATAGAACAGAAGAGTAAGAAGAATATCAGAATCTCACAGCGGAATGAATAAAATATAACATATCAAATCTCTTTATACAAAAAGAACCTGTATATATACATACTAATCATCAAAGTACAACATATATATGTCACAGCGGAAAATAACTAACGGTGAAGCCTTCTGCTTCCAGCTTCTGAAAACTCTAGCGAACCTGACCTGGAAATATACTCGGTCTGACCCGAGCACATTTGATTTAAAACAAAATTCACCCGGATCAGTCTGGAATACTTTCAGTGGTAAATTCACAATAAACAATTGTTAAATTTTAGAAATCCTTTTTGAAAGAAAAGGATAATAGTAAGACCAGCCCACACATAAACACGGACGGTTTTTACCTTACTATAGCCCAAAATAGTTTTGATATATCTAAACCAAGTGTTATTATTATAATGTCTATCAATCACAAATAAATAACCAAATAGTAGAACGCTTGCATATCAAGCTCTACATATTTATTATATAATCAGAAACCGTATGGCGCTTATTGGAGATTGGATTCCAACAGACAAGGTATGGGAGCACCTTCCGATCAGTGTACTCTAGAGGGTATACACTGGGGTTCAACAAGAACGTCTTGCAACCCGGCCTCACATGACCGACCACTCATTTAGCTTGAGTGTATCGAATATATTGCCACCACGGTTGTCGGCCGTCTAACCGTCATCCGAAGATACAGAAATGAAAAGAATAACAAATATGAATTTTCTCTAGATCGATGACAATACACCATGCTTGGGTATGACCCAACTATCCATGCTGCCTAGCCCAACTTTTGTCTCTTCCCGGCTAATGAGGCTAGAAGCTACGTCTATCTTTTCAGAATATCAAGCTACCATTCACTTTGAATGCCACATCGTCAGATCCGTCAAATCACTAATTGACATCCACAAATACACTCTAGGTGTTAAGTAAGAGAATTTCTCCACCACCTAACTTGGTATATTTGTACAAATCAATGTACGTGATTCTTAAGGAAATACTCTGTCAGACACTCGTCCATACATGTCACCCAGGAACAGGATGAACCAAAGGCACTCTCCTACTGCATCCTAGGAATCACTCGACAGATCAGTAGCAAGTATTCCTTGCAATCCGTACATTCCAATCACGACAGAATCACAGTTTATCTCTGGGAGCGACCCAGCGATTATAAGTACTTCTCCGTTTCATGAAGGTCCACGGTCTTCAGTTGCGCCATCTTTATCTACTGCAAGTTCGCCTCGTACGCAACGTTGATTCTTTTGAGTCTATTTCTTATCCCGGTCTCTTCGAAACAACACGTCAAAAGGTCCAATAGAATATTTTATTGATAGTAGGTATTTGTAACACACCGTATTTTCTGTGAACATAAGAATAAAAAATCAGAGAATAATTAAATTATAAAAGAATAATCAAGCGAAACGGGTTGCACCACTGCATTCACCTCGAAATTCTGCTTGGAAACGAGTCCGAGTATTCGAAAAACGGAGTTCGTATGACCAAGTTATGACCTTCCGAAGTTTCAGGAATTTTCAGAATAAAAAACAACTCGAAATCCAAATTCGAAATTCGAATTCAAACCCTAGGGCAGACTGGGCAGGAAATTTCCCGCCCAGGACCAGGTCGACCTAGGGGTCGACACTATGGTCGACCTCCCAGGGACAAGGTCGACACTATGGTCGACCTGGTGCCGAAACCTGGTTTTCAGCCTGGATTCACTCTGATGTTTTTCGACACGTTTTCAGCCTAGATTCGTTCGCCTAAACCTATATAAACAGCCCCCTAGCCTCATTCTCTCTACACAATTTCATTCTGTCTATACTCTGCATCTGTTCTAATTAAAAATAAAAATGGCGTCGCTACTCTACTGGAATCAAAACTAGGACTGATGCGTCTTCTTCCAACCTGAATAGAATTAAAAGCTAAATCAAATCTCAAATCAAAGTTTAAAGCTACAACAACAATTAAAGAGGAGTAATTCAGCAATTCTGCATCAACAACAATTTATTATCCTTTCTTAAACCACGAAAGGCAAGTGCAGTTATTTTCTGATATAAACTTTAATTATGATTGTGACATGATTGTAAATCTGAATTTGAGGTTATGTATGTTCTGTTCTGTTTCGATCTATCTTATTCTTTATCTCTTTCTTCTTTCTGTTCTATAGCCAGGCTACCACGAGCCTGCGCCAAATCTCATAAGAGATTAACGCACGAACGCTAAACTTTGGGACAAATAATGAATGATGGCATAATTGGACATAACTGATCTATGACTGATTTAAGAAAAAGGACATATGTTGTAAACTAGATTTAGATCTACGCATACTATGTGGTTTGGAAGAAGAGGTATCATTGAATGATAACATATGACTAGAGATTTATGGACAAAATGCATATAGGAATTAAGATCTGATTTTGAGAGGATATAATTTAAAGTTCTAGATTGTTGGGTATGTTTTTATTTGACGATTCATGACTTGAGATAAAAAGAGAATATGACTTAGGTGTAAAGATCTATATTAAGATTTGATAACTGTTAAATGTGAATAACACCTAAGTGGGAGATTTTGGAATATATGACATGCATTGAAATCGATGGCTATATTTGGTATAATTTATATTTGAATTTTTTGTACTAGGCAAGTTTAACTAAAATTGGAACATATGTTATATGGTAAATTATGACCATAATCTGTGCTATGTAAATTTAATGCAAACGTGGGGTATATGATCATATTGTGAATCATGAAAATTATTTAGGCATGCAAACCTAGGCCAAATTTATAATTAGGCAAGATATGCCAACGAAACTTTAAGGAATGATTAAATCCGTTATATTGCCTAATCTGCTAGATCTGTTATATTGACTAATCTGCTAGATCTGTTATATTGCCTAATCTACTAGTTCTGTTATATTGCCTAAAGTGCTAATTAGATTGAATTTCCTAATCTGTTAATTATGTTAAATTGCCTTATCTGCTAAATCTTCTAAATCGCCTAATCTGCAAGATCTATTATCTGTTTAATCTGTTGAATGGCGTAATCTGTTGGAACTGAAATTTGAAGTATGTAAATCTGTAGGCTTGATTTAAAATTGAGCAAAACTTGTTAATAGAACCTCGAATAATCTGTTGTAACTTGTAAAGAAGTTAATTTGTTAAATTAGTATAATTAGTATGATATTAGCATAATCTATGAATGAACACATTGGTTAAACATGAAACGTGGCTAACTCAAGGTTAGATTGAGTTTGCGGCGTAATCCTGCCTGGAACCTCTCGGCACATCCAGTGGCTGCAAACAATAGGTGCTAATGTGAGAAGTTAGTCATAATGTGCTTGAAACCTGAGGTTAGACTTAGTTTGCGGCAGAAACCTGCCCGGAACCAACCGGCCTAACCAGTGGCCGCAAACCGTCAGTCTAATGTGAGAGGTCTGCGCATTAATTTTTAATTAATACAAATCTAAGATAAATATGATGTTTAAAATGTGTTGGGTGGATAGGGTTAAACCAACTGGACTAAGGAATTTAACAAACCCGTTTCGTGAATCTGTAGGCCCAATACAAAGTTAGACAAATCTGTAAATCTGTTAAATCCATATATCTAATCCGTTAGTCTGAAAACTTGTCTGATCTGTGAACTAGTTGATCTAAGCTCTGTATGTCTGAACTTGTAAACAAGTTAATCTGAAATCTGTTAGTCTGGGGACACAAGGTTAGGAAGGAAATTACTTGTGTCATCTACAGTTTGGGACCCATATTAGTTAGTAACCCTTTCTGGTATCAAAACTTTGACCCAACAGTAGGTAGGGTTCGGGCATGCTTACTGAACTAATTACAAGCGGTTCATTCTGATAATGGCGAGGGGTGTTGATGGTGCGTTCCAACCGGGTCATGTGCGTGCATGGATCCCGGTCTGCCTCTGAGGATGTAAGACGCCGTGACATCTGTAAATAGGTCTGTGTCATTCGAAGGTTGCCAATTTATGGAATGATACACCCTCCTGTGGGGCTGGCACAGGGTATTTATGTATTAGGGAGCCGATCACGTGGGATAGGACTTAGGGTACACTTAGCTCTGTTTGTTTCTGTGGGGTACCGTCTGTTTCTGTTTCTGTACCTTCTGTTCGGGTGGTAAAGGCCCATTATTAGCATTCTTTTTCTACACCTTCTGTTCGGGTGGTAAAGGCCCATTATTAGCATTCTGTTTCTGTACCTTCTGTTGGGGCGGTAAAGGCCCATTACTAGCATTCTCTTCTGTGGAAATTATTCTGTTCCCATTTCTGTTTTAGTTTAGACATTAGGATAACCCTCATTCTGTTATACTAGTATTAGTGCAGAGAAATGAAAAGTAATATCATTCTGTTTCTTCTGTTTAACCTAAGTACATCTACTGCTCTTGTTATTGTTATCTCTTATCGAGCTTATTTTCATGTCATAATTATTATTATCTATTCATATGCTGAAAGTCACCGGACTTGCCAGACTTTATATCTGAACTTGCTTGTTTTCACCCCTTTTTCTTCCGTTCCCCTCCCCCCAGGTTTTCCAACGAGGGAATACTTTAGCTTGATCCGGATTTCTTCTGCTCGAAGTGCGTAAAGTGTGGCTTGACTTCTTATGGCATCTTCTATGGGGATTATGATTTTAAAGTTTTGTACTATGATGACTTTCTGAATAAGACTGATATTTATGTACTTGAGTTTTTGGTAAAGATGTTACCATATTGATTTCTGTTTTCCGCTGTAATAAAGTTATAGTTTCTCAAGTATTGTTTATCTATCTTGAAATTTTCTGTTCTATTTACTAAAATGCTCTACCAAAGTTAAGGCATTCCCTTTGTGAGTGCCCTTAACGGAGGTGGGGTGTTACACTTGGTATCAGAGCTGATGGTTACCAGATTAGATAAAAGTTTTTGAAAACTATTTTCAAAAGGTTTTAAAAGGAGGTATTTTCAAAAATAAAGTTTATTTTGGAAAAAAGCATAATCCCCGAGAGCCATATATCTATCTTTTCAGTTCTCCGTTTTGAATCATTTTTCTTTCGTTACGGCATGTCTGGGGATCTTAACCTTCCTGAGGGCGTACCGGTACCTGGCTGGTTCAGAAGGTACCTAGAAGCTAGGGCTAATGATGCGGCCCAGCTAACGTCCCTCCTCCCCAGCTGCAGCGGTTCCTCCTCCTCCTCGTGGAAATACTTTCGCAAAGACTTGTAGATACTTCAAGGCTATGGGTGGAAAAGACTTTTGTGGAACTGAATCCTTCATGGGAGCAAGGAACTGGCTGAAGGTGACCGAAGATTTGTTCGTTATCTTCGAGGTAGACGACCAACGGAAGATATAGTTGGCAGCATGGTTGCTCAAAAACGAAGCTTCTTATTGGTGGGAGGTTACCCATGCTGATAGACTAGTGGAAACATGGGAATATTTCAGGATGAGTTTTGAGATGAGATTCCTCTCACAAGCTGAGCGAAGTCTGCAGGTGGAGAAGTTCTTATCTCTTAAGCAAGGGAACACGAGGTCAACCAGTTCAACCAACTGGCTAGGTTCGGACTGGATTTAGTCAACACTCAGCATAAGAAGGCTCTCCGCTTTGTTAAAAGATTGAATGAGCCACTGCACAGCCTAGCCATGACCCATGTACCCATGGGAGCGACTTACGAGAGATTGGTGGACATGGCACTGCTACCCGAGGAAGACAAGGGCAAGAAAGAGGCAAAGAAGGAAGAACCACAGATCAAGAAAGCATGGCCCAAAAAGGAAACATAAAAGAAGGATGAGAAATATAATGATAAGAAGGAGAAAAAGTGCTTTACTTGTGGAAGCTCGACTCATCTGAACAAGGATTGCAGAAAAAGGAAGGGACTTGCTTCAACTGCGGTGAGATAGGACACTTCACTAGGGATTGCCCGAAGAAACGAGGGCAAGGGCAGAGGGCAGGACTAACTTCTGGAGGGAAGACGAACACTCTCGAGGCTAGTGGATAGGATAGAAATAGGAAAACTTTCTATGGGAGGTTTAATTTCTTTATCTGATTATTGAGTTAAAACTCTTTCTTTTTCTGGTATTTCGATTCCGTAATGGAAACTCTGCACTTTAATACTAGTCTTGTTTCTGATTCTGCTATAGTCTTAAACCTCGTAGGGGTTACAACTTATTTGTTTGTGATAAGTTGGGGTTTGAGGGATATCTGTGTTAGGCGTCAAGTATGACGCATGCATTCTGGGTTTTTGTGGGATATGATTTTATCATGCTTAGTTTCCTAAGAATCATTTGGGAATCTGATCTGTACTAGTAGTCTGTATGTATCTGAATATTTCTGATAAGGTTAAGATTTTCAGTTTTGACATTGTCTAAAGAGGGTAATCCTCTGGTTGTCAATCTGATGATGATTTCAGTCTTCGGGGTTGATCCTTAAGGGAATTATTCTCTCAAACAATGTCTAATGGGAACCAAGTTTTTGTTTTATCTGTACTCGCTTCCATCATTCGACGATATCCTATCAATCGAATCTTCGACCTTTAGGTAGAAACTAGTGGGTTTAAACATGTGTTTGAGACATGTTATGTTTGATGGTTGCAAGTGGTTGCTAGTGGTTTCTCGTGGATGCATATGCACACACTAGGCACTAAATCGGCTCAAAAACACTCTCATACTGCATATAGATGAGTGTGCATTTTCAATTTTTGTAGGTGCAAAATGGTTGACTCATCACATGGATATTGCATTTGGATGAATGATTGCGCACACATTTAGAAATGATATGTATCAAATAGGAAAATTGCATACATGTTGGACTCATGGCACTGACATAATTCGCATTAAGGAGGTCAACTGAATCAGTAGACCGCCTGATCATTACATTAGATAAAGAACATATACACACACTTTTGCATATGCTCATACAGCATTAGAAGTTTTCTAAGGACAATGGATGCTTGTGGATGATAGTTGAGTAGATGAATGACTGGATGGTAGGACACATTCTTCTTAACTTGAAGATTTCTTGGACGAAATCCTTTAAGGAGGGGAGATTGTAACACCCCATATTTTCTGTGAACATAAGAATAACAAATCAGAGAATAATTAAATTATAAAAGAAAAATCAAGGGAAACGGGTTGCACCATTGCGTTCGCCTTGAAAATCTGCTTGGAAACGAGTCCGAGTATTCGAAAAACGGAGTCCGTATGACCAAGTTACGACTCTCTGAAGTTTCAGGAATTTTCAGAATCAAAAATAGCTTGAAATCCGAATTCGAAATTCGAATTCAAACCCCAGGGAAGACTGGACGGGAAATTCCCCCCCCCCCCCAGGACCAGGTCGACCTGGGGGTCGACACTATGGTCGACCTCCCAGGGACCAGGTCGACACTATGGTCGACCCTATGGTCGACCCAGTGCCGAAACCTGGTTTTCAGCCTGGGTTCACTCTGATGTTTTTGGACACGTTTTCAGCCTAGATTCGTTCGCCTAAACCTATATAAACAGCCCACTAGCCTCATTTTCTCTACACAATTTCATTCTGTCTATACTCTGCCACTGTACTAATTAAAAATAAAAATGGCGTCGCTACTCTGGTGGAATAAAAACTAGGACTGATGCATCTTCTTCCAACCTGAATAGAATTAAAAGCTAAATCAAATCTCAAATCAAAGTTTAGAGGTACAACAACAATTAAAGAGGAGTAATTCAGCAATTCTTCATCAACAACAGTTTATTATCCTTTCTTAAACCACGAAAGGCAAGTACAGTTATTTTCCGATATAAACTTTAATTATGATTGTGACATGATTGTAAATCTGAATTTGAGGTTATGTATGTTCTGTTTAGATCTATCTTATTTTGTATCTCTTTCTTCTTTCTGTTCTATAGCCAGGCTACCACGAGCCTGCGCCAGATCTCATAAGAGATAAACGCACGAGCGCTAAACTTTGGGACAAATAGTGAATGATGGCATAATTGGACATAACTGATCTATGTCTGATTTAAGAAGAAGGACATATGTTGTAAACTAGATTTAGATCTATGCATACTATGTGGTTTGGAAGAAGAGATATCATCGAATGATAACATATGACTAGAGATTTATGGACAAAATGCATATAGGAATTAAGATCTGATTTTGAGAGGATATAATTTAAGGTTCTAGATTGTTAGGTATATTTTTATATAACGATTCATGACTTGAGATAAAAAGAGATTATGACTTAGGTGTAAAGATCTATATTAAGATTTGATAACTGTTAAATGTGAATAACAACTAAGTGGGACATTTTTGAATATATGACATGCATTGAAATCGATGGCTAAATTTGGTATAATTTATATGTGAATCTTTTGTACTAGGCAAGTTTAACTAAAATTGGAACATATGTTATATGGTAAATTATGACCATAATCTGTGCTATGTAAATTTAATGCAAACGTGGGGTATATGATCATAATGTGAATCATGACAATTATTTAGGCATGCAAACCTAGGCCAAATTTATAATTAGGCAAGATATGCCAATGAAATTTTAAGGAATGATTAAATCTGTTATATTGCCTAATCTGCTAGATCTGTTATATTGACTAATCTGCTAAATCTGTTATATTGCCTAATCTGCTAGTTCTGTTATATTGCCTAAACTGCTAATTAGATTGAATTGCCTAATCTGCTAATTATGTTAAATTGCCTTATCTCTAAATCTTCTAAATCGCCTAATCTGCAAGATATGTTATCTGTTTAATCTGTTGAATGGCGTAATCTGTTGGAACTGAAATGCTGAAATTTGAAGTATGTAAATCTGTAGGCTTGATTTAAAATTGAGCAAAACTTGTTAATTGAACCTCGAATAATCTGATGTAACTTGTAAAGAAGTTAATTTGTTAAATTGGCATAATTAGACTGATATTAGTGTAATCTGTGAACGAACACATTGGTTAAACATGAAAATGGCTAACTCGAGGTTAGAATGAGTTTGCGTCATAATCCTGCCCGGAACCGCCCGACACATCTAGTGGCCGCAAACAATAGGTTCTAATGTGAGAAGTTAGTCATAACGTGCTTGAAACCCGAGGTTAGACTCAGTTTGCGATAGAAACCTGCCCGGAACCAACCGGCCTAACCAGTGGCCGCAAACCGTCAGTCTAATGTGAGAGGTCTGCGCATTAATTTTTAATTAATACAAATCTAAGATAAATATGATGTCTAAAACGTGTTGGGTGGATAGGGTTAAACCAACTGGACTAAGGAATTTAACAAACCCGTTTCGTGAATCTGTAGGCCCAATACAAAGTTAGACAAATCTGTAAATCTGTTAAATCCGTATATCTGATCCGTTAGTCTGAAAACTTGTTTGATCTGTGAACTAGTTGATCTGAGCTCTGTACGTCTGAACTTGTGAACAAGTTAGTCTGAAATCTGTTAGTCTGGGGACACAAGGTTAGGAGGGGAATTACTTGTGTTATCTGTTGTTTGGGACCCATATTAATCAGTAACCCTTTCTGGTATCAAAACATTGACCCAACAGTAGGTAGGGTCCAGGCACGCTTACTGAACTAATTATAAGCAGTTCATTCTGATAATGGCAAGGGGTGTTGATGGTGCGTTCCAACCGGGTCATGTGCGTGCATGGATCCCGGTCTGCCTCTGAGGATGTAAGACGCCGTGACATCTGTAAATAGGTCTGTGTCATTCGAAGGTTGCCACTTTAGGGAATGATTCACCCTTCTATGGGGCTGGCACAGGGTATTTATGTATTAGGGGGCCGATCGCGTGGGGTAGGATTTAGGGTACACTTAGCTCTGTCTGTTTCTGTGGGGTACTATCTTTTCTGTTGGGTGGTAACACCTGTCTGTTTCCGCGTGGTACCGTCTATTGGGGTGGTAAAGGCCTATTTACTAGTGTACACCTAAGTCTACATTCTGTTTCGATAGGGATTAATCTGTTTCTGTTTCTGTACCTTCTGTTCGAATTGTGAAGGCCCATTATTAGCATTCTGTTTCTGTACCTTCTGTTCAGGTGGTAAAGGCCCATTATTAGCATTCTGTTTCTGTACCTTCTGTTGGGGCGGTAAAGGCCCATTACTAGCATTCTCGTCTGTGGAAATTATTCTGGTCCCATTTCTGTTTTAGTTTAGACATTAGGATAACCCTAATTCTGTTATACTAGTATTAGTGCAGAGAAATGAAAAGTAATATCATTCTGTTTCTTCTGTTTAACCTAAGTACATCTGCTGCTCCTGTTACTGTTATCTCTTATCCAGCTTATTTTCATTTCATAATTATTATTATCTGTTCATATGCTTAAAGTCACCGGACTTGCCAGACTTTATGTCTGACCTTGCTTGTTTTCGCCCCTTTTTCTTCCGTTCCCCTCCCCCCTAGGTTTTCCAAGGAGGGAATACTTTAGCTTGATCCAGATTTCTTCTGCTCGAAGTGCGTAAAGTATGGCTTGACTTCTTATGGCATCTTCTGTGGGGATTATGATTTTAAAGCTTTGTACTATGATGACTTTCTGAATAAGACTGATATTTATGTACTTGAGTTTTTGGTAAAGATGTAACCATAATGATTTCTGTTTTCCACTGTAATAAAGTTATAATTTCTCAAGTATTGTTTATCTGTCTTGAAATTTTCTATTCTGTTTACTAAAATGCTCTACCGAAGTTAAGGCATTCCCTTTGTGAGTGCCCTTAATGGAGGTGGGGTGTTACAGTGTTTTAACTATCAATGTCAATAATATCGTTAAGTACATTGGCAACTTCGACCCTTTGATGAAACTCATTAATTTAATCCATTATATCGATTTAATATCGTTATAATATCATAAAATCAGTTCATTTCCTTTATCTTGGAAATATTACTTTATATCCCTTAAAATCCCCTTTTTACTTTACTTCCGGAAATATCGATATATTATCAACTTGATGGTATAACTCCAATTATTAACTCTCGTAGGGCCAAAACAACGCCAAGCGACATTTTAGTTATTCTATAACCCACTTGGTTTTATTAAACTCAGGCTTCAAATATTTATCTTCATTCAAGTCATTATGGAATATGTAATTTAAATTCAAATATTTACTTTTGTTTTCCCATTCGACATATCTATTTTTATTTCTTCGGCAACATTCGTTAATAACTTATTACTTAGAATAAAGGTATCTCGACTCATATTATTTCATTACACTTTTACTCGGCCCAAACAAATATCAAGTTATACATTTGTTTATCTTTAAACCAATTGTCTAATTATAATTTAAAGTCTTGTAGATGTTGCGATATAATAATCCGACCTCAAATGCTTTACCACTACAAATGAATATTATCCCTCGATAATAGTGAAACCATTCAAGTTGGGGTATTTTAATTACCTCTCAGACCTTGATCGACAACGTTCTTATCTTAGGATAATAAAAGTTTGAAATTCAAAAACCCATTATGTTATTTCCATTTCCATTTACTGTTTAATTTGAATATGGTTTTTAGAAACCATTTTTCTTCCATTTGAAACCCACCTTGTATTCTAATTCATTCTGCTTTATTGGGCAAAATAAGTAAATTATTTATTAACACTTTGCTTAGAATCTCTTTATACAACTTTCTTTATAACTTGGATTTGTCATTCAATTCATTTATCGCATCCTTACGCAAATCCATGTTTAATACTTACTATACTTAACTGATTTTAATCTGAAAATCATTTAAACTTTAACGATTAAGTAAATTGTGTATTGTGATTGATTGGACGTTTGTTTGGTTGAATAGAACTTATTATTAGCTAATATGAAAGTGAATGAAATGGGAAGCAGGGAAATCAAACCTGGTATAATGAATTGGGAATAAAGACGGTGATGAATGGAATTGGATTTTTCAAACCTGTGTTTGTTATTTAATGTGTAAATTGAGACAAGTACAGATTTCAGAAGGCTACGAAATTGATTTGGATACAGAGATTGAAGTGCAGATTGGATAACGAAGAGCAGTTAGTTGATTTGCGTCGGAATTGGAATTGAGTTGCCCGACAAAAAGGTAAACCTTAATATAATATTGGTTGGTGATTAATTTTATACCCAGAGTTAGGTAGCCATTTGGTTTTTGTTTGGAGGAGTTGTGGCCTAGAGTGACAGTTGTAGTTGTACTGATCGAACCACGCAGAGGAGGTGCTGGCAAAATTTTCGAAAATTTAAAAGTGTTTGAATTTATTTTGATAATAATTCAAAATAATTATTTTAAAATAATCACTTTCGGATCATTCTTTTTACCTTGTAATTTCGGGGACGAAATTCTTTTAAGGGGGAAGGTATGTAACGTCCCAGATTTTCGAACGTTGATTACGAATATTAAAATCTGTTTTTAATATTGATTTGGTGATATAAATGATTTTATATCTAATTTATTTATTTAAAAATGGAGTTCGAATTTATATATACTATAAATCAATTAAAATGAGCTCGAAATGGCGCAGTAGTTCGTAATTTACGATTTAAACTTCAATCGAATATACCGAACCAGATATAAATTGGATTTCTGTAAAATAAGAAACGGTTGATTCGATTAGACGATAATTTTCTAGTGTAAGAGACAAATCGAGATTCATCGTACAGATGTTAAGTTATGTCCAATTCAACTCTTTAGAAAAACGCTGTGAAATTGTTTATAAACCGTAACGATAATTTAATATAATTAAATATCGGTTTCGAATTTGAAGAAGACCTTTGAGGCGTAGGGATAATTTAATTTTTAGAATTTTACTGAAATTTTTATTTCGTAAAATATGCAACTTTTTATTTGAAGTATTTCGCACCCTGTACCAGTATTTTGGGGTTTCAAAATATAAGTTGATCTACCGATATTATTATATTTTTGGGATCATGGGGCGTTGGTCATTACAACGGTATTTTTATTTTGGTCGATAAGGGTCCCTAAATGATATATTTTATGAAGCACGAAACCCTAAAATATCTAACCATATAAAACAAATTTCACTGATAATCATGAATCAGCCCATACCGTGGATTTAACGCAAGCATTACCCTAGTTCCATCCGCTATTACTTCGTTGATACGTCAGCACTCTTTCCTCTTTATAAAAACCATTTGCTCTCTAAAATCATTCAACAGTTTCTTCTTAAGAAACAAACCGATAATCTTTGAAACCCAACAAGAATACTCCCTCGGATCATATTAAAGGAACGATATATATATTAAAAGATAGAAAGAAGCTTCGGCGCGATGGTTCTCGCTGGAAACTGTCTTCGAACAACCACACACGGTTGGCGAACCGCACCTGTAACGTTGGCGACTGTGTGACGATGGAATAAGACGTTGACCTGACGGGATTGAGCTCGGTTGGAGGTAGCCTCGCCAGGAGTTGGTTTACCGTTCAATGGTCACTGGAGTTTCATACGTGGGAAACTATGAGTAAACTAGAAGGGATTCATGCGTGAAGTGGAAGAAGAGCATGTGGGAGCCCAAAAGTTGGTTATAAAGGTGCAGGTGGAAAACGTATTTCGTATATAATACATGGTGGAGGCTGGGCGTGATTAGTTGGGTGGATTTTTGGAGGCCAGTCTGGTAACCTTCTGCTCTGATACCAAATGTAACACCCCACCTCCGCTAGGGTCACTCACAAAGGGAATGCACTAGCTTTGGTGGAGTATTGTCTAGGTAAACATACACAGAAATATTACAAGATAGAACATAAATAAAACAGCGGAAGGAAAACCCAAATTTCATTGCTTTAAAATCTAGTAAGGTCTAAATCCTTTTACATCAAAATGCTATTAAGTCAATTACATCGAAATCTGTCTTGCAATAGTAAAGAAGCATAAAACCATAGTTATAAATCATTCCCCAATAAAGCAAAGCAAGCCATAGCTAAGAGAAATCCAAGCCGTACATGAAGGAGCTTTGGAGCTTGGTAAGATCCGAACTAAGCTGTATTCCCACCCTGCGAACCTGGGGGGGGGGGGAACGGAAGAAAAAGAGGCAAAACAAAACGGGTTAGTCATAAAGACTGAGTAAGTCCTAGTGACTTTCAGCATAAAAACAAGTAAAGATAACATGGCATGAATAAACTGAAAGTAAACATAAGCATGATGACAAGATAAGCTACAGGAAAGATAACTAAGAATAACCTCATACGGTTTTTGTCAAGTATAACATCGCCAGGTTTCCATTTAAGATAAACTAAGTATAATTTCACAAGATTTTTTACCAAGCATCGCAAGATTTCTCTGCTTTACCATTAAAATATTTCTATGATACGTATTTGCTCTGCACCAATCGTACTAGTATCCCAACCCGTGTCATGTGTTGACTATAAAATGATCCCTTACCCAATGTCATGAAATGATCCATTACTTGGTCTCACGAAACGATCTATTAATCGATCGGCTCCCTACAAGTCCCATCTCGTTCATGTGTCTGTGTCATATGGCTCTATCACGAATGTAGTCACCTATGCTAGGTCCACCATAGGGTGTATCAAGCCCTAGGGTACCAACCACCAACACGAATCAAGCACGCACAGTGTAAACCTACTGGTACCCAATGCCTGCTTTTTCAACTCCGGACTACGTGCACGACCGTAGTCCGCCTGAACCTACAATGGCGCACCAACTCAGCCGTCGTTCTGGTCGCTTACAATCAGCCCAGTAATGGTGCCCCACCCTGCCAAGTTCCAGGGTACCATGATACATCTAGTGCGTTACTGCTGAAAAGGACCGCGTAACTAGGGTTTCCGTCCAGCAGGTTAAGTGTTGGCATTTAAATTCGAGACTTAACCTCATCAGTCTAGCATGTCAAGTTGGTTAAGTGTGGTCATTCAAGTTCGTGACTTAACCCGTCTACGTGTCATGTCAAATTGGCTAAGTGTTGTCGTTCAAGTTCATGACTTAGCCCTACGAATCATGTGTCAAGTTGTTTAAGTATGCCCAAGCGATTCGTGACTTAACCCTACCAAACCATCGTGTCAAATTGGTTAAGTATATTCAAACGGTTCGTGACTTAACCCTATCAAGTCATCGTGTCAAATTGGTTAAGTATATTCAAGCGGTTCGTGACTTAACCCTATCAAGTCATCGTGTCAAATAGGTTAAGAATATTCAAGCGATTCGTGACTTAACCCTATCAAGTCATCATGTCAAATTGGTTAAGTATATTCAAGCGGTTCATGACTTAACCCTATCAAGTCATCGTTTCAAATTGGTAAAGTATATTCAATCGGTTCATGACATAACCCTATCAAGTCATCGTGTCAAATTGGATAAGTATATTCAAGCGATTCATGACTTAACCCTATCAAGTCATCGTGTCAAATTGGTTAAGTATATTCAAGCGGTTCATGACTTAACCCTATCAAGTCATTAATTCATTTATGCACCCCAACCTCTCACATCAGACCTGTTGTTGTGGTCACTGGATGTGCTGGGCGGTTCCGGGCAGAATTACACCACAACTCAGTCTGACCTCAGGTTTTCAAGAGCGATATGACCAACTACCCACATTGGATCCTATTGTTTGCAGTAACTGGATTTGCCGGGCGGTTCCGGGAAGAATTACACTGCAAAACTCAACCCAACCTCGAGTTGGCCATTTTCTAGTTCATTCTAAATGTCATGTCCATGTTCAAGTTATAACAATGTTCAAATTTCTAAGCAAGTTTCATGTCAAGTTTCTAGTTTTCAACTTATGCCTATTATCAAGTTCATAACTCACGTTTTTGCCCCAAAACGTGTTCCCAAAGTATTACTAAAATTTGATATAAAGTTATGCCAAGTTATAGCCTCTTTATTTACAATACAAGCCAACTACCCAAAACCCAACTTTACATATTAATATATATGCCCAAGTTCTAACTTTTCATGTCGATATACATATGCCCAATTCTAGCCAACTTACATATGTTCAAGTTTCACATCAAACTACATGTATTCCATGTTTACACCAATTTACCTATAACAAGTTCTAGCTTTTTACATATGTCACGATCCAGGTCAAAATTACATATATCAATTTATATGTGTCCAATCCTAGCCAATTTAGATATATACCAAGTTTCATGCCCTTTTACATATGTCAAGATCTAGCCAACATTACATGTATTAAGTTTCATATCCAATAAACCCAAATCGTGATTCATGATGTAGTTACCCCAAACCATAACCTTTTTATTACAATACAAGCCAGTTGTCCAATCTTTTGATTTGATTTACATGTTACATTACATAGATCCAAATTTACGCCAAATTCCATGCATATAATATTTATGCAAATTTCCTCATAACAAGCTTATACCAAAATTTACATATCAAGCCCAACCTCGCAAATACAATGATAATATCCAATTTCATGTTGCCAATAATTCCATCATATTCATATAGGCAATAATCCCATAATTCCCCCGTATACATCCCGTATGCAAATCGCGATTTTAGGCCAAGGTCCGAAATTGACCAAGGTTCATCAAAAGAAAATAAATAGGGGAAATGTAGAATTCGTAGTAAAAGCAAGATCAGAGGGAAAAACATCATCACAGGCATGAAGATTACAACTTGATAATAATATTAACATGAATCGAGAAAACTAATTTACAACAGGCTGAATAGATTATGAACTTGTCATGAGAATAAAGATAGACAAGTCAAAAACTCAAGATTCAAGAAACAACAGAAATAGATCTGGATCGATAAACATACTTAGATCCAATTTCACTTTAATTCAATGCCATATTATAATCAAATATTTAAATCGGAAAATAACTAGAACTTACATTGATTGGCTAAGAGAGGACAAATCGATTCGTTGTCGCGTTGAAACGTCTAACTTGATTAATCTTATGATTTGATTCAATATGGTCTAGGCGTCGTTGCTTGAAGCCTTAATCTCTAGTTTGAATTGAGTTGCTTAGGTTGATGTTGATTAGCTTCTAGTTTTGATTCCAGCAGAGTAGCGACGCCATTTTTATTTTTATTTAGAACAGAGGCAGAGTAGAAGCAGAATAGAATTATGTGTAGAGAAGGCTAGGTTTGGGGCTGTTTAAATAGGTTTAGGCAGATGAATCTGGACAGAAATCGGACTAGATACATCAGAATGAACACTGGCCCAAAAATGGTCTTGGGGACCAGGTCGACACCCAAGTCGACTACGCAGTCGACCTGGTCCTGGGGGGTGTCGACTGCCCAGTCGACTCCCCAGTCGACCTGGGTCTGGGCGGGAAATTTCCCGCCCAGTCTGTTCTGCGTTTGAAATTCGAATTTTGAATTCGAATTCGAGCTGTTTTGAACTCTGAATATTTCTGGAACTTCGGAGGGTCATATCTCCCTCATACGGACTCCGATTCTCGCAAACTTGGACTCGTTTCCAAGAAGAATTTCGAGACGGACGCAATGGCGCAACCCGTTTCCCTTGATTCTGATCTTAAAATTTAATTCTACCTTGATTTATGATCTTAACATGTTGTTAAAATTCGGGTTGTTACATTCTCCCCTCCTTAAAGGATTTCGTCCCCGAAATCTTCAAGTTAAGGAGAATGTGTCCTACCATCCAATCATCCATCTACTCAATCATCAATCATAGGCATCCATCGTCCTTAATAGATTTCTAATGTTGTATGAACATATGCGGAAAGTGTGTGTATATGTTCCTTGTCTAATGCAAATGATCAGGCCTGATTGATCTTTCTAATGCAAAATATGTTTAGTGTCATGAATCCAACATGTATGCAAATAGTCCTAGTCACAATAACACTACATGTTTGCACAAACATCCATCCATATGCAACATCCACATGATAACACATTCAAATTCATCCATAAACAAGTATAAGCACTCATGCATATGCAATATGAAAGGTGACTGAGCCGATCTAGTGCCTAATGTGTAAATGCATCCACGAGCAACCACTAGCAACCACTTGCAGCCACTTACAACCATCAATCATAACATATCTCAAACACATGTTTACACCCAATTGTTCCTACCTAAAGGTATAGCCGAATGATAGAAGCAAGTAAAAACCTTGTGCCCATTAGGCCATGTCAAAACTGGAAATATATGTCACATATATACTGATCAGGAGAAGAACTCCCTAAGCACCAGACCCGGAGACCGAAATCAGGCTGACACCCAAAAAATTACTCAATCAAACCAATATACGTTTCGAGGAAACTAAGCATGATGGACTCCTTTTAGGTCACAAGGGAATCCCTTCCTAAAACCAACCCGTATCTTATAAAACCCAAAGAGTTTAGTTAACCCAACGGACACCCTCAAGCCCCAAAATGTATTACTAACAGATGGGTCATACTCCCTATGGGGTATGCAACAGAAATTTGATTGAGAAAAGGACCAAGAGGAAAAAGATAACATGCAAGTAAGCTCTACAGGAAAAGAGGGACCAAGGATATACTCTTAAAAAGATATATGATGCACGTATCTAGTCTTCAATCTTCTAAGTCGCGTTTCCTTGAGCTTAACTCCAATGTGCTTTGACCGTCTTTAACTTCACAGATTATTAATTCTTGTTTCCAAAATATGAGTTGGAACTCATTTCACTGTTGCCTCTCGTTCCACTTTCACTTATCCTCCTTCTAGTATACTCGGCTCAAACTTAACTACGTACTCATGGTTTCATGCAAGCTCTCCAAAATTCACTAGTGAATCTTGGATCTCGTTCACTTACTAGAAGGTATTCCACATAGAACAATTGGCTCTTGGAAACAAATGTCAACCATGTTGCCAAATGTACTTACAAGGGTGATTTCTATAACTCATGCGTAAGCGAAATGAACAATCCGCCTTAGTGGCGAACACTATTCGAGCGGGTCAACACATGTATCAAGAGATTCTAGGTAACTAATCATGACGGAGCCCTAAAGCTTACACGAACTTCGAGGGTATTACCGAGGCAAGTCAAGAGTCTAACTACCCTCCTTTCAAAACCGAGAATGGCACCCTTTCTGGATAACCACTCCGTCCCTAGAATCAACCCTTAGCCCGAAAACATAAGCATTACTTCATAGACATTCTCAAACCCAAAAAAATCATGAATACATGAGCCGATTTCCCAACAGGATTTGAGACAAAAATTGGGACCCTCTAATACGCTAGTACTAAGGTGCAGAGGCTCAACTATCGAAGCAGAATTAAAAGGATGCGATGTACTAAAACAAAGTTCTAGCGAGATGATAGAAAAGAAAAGCTAAACTTGTAACAGAAACGTTACCACCTCTCTTAGGTACGCTAGTAGTGAGAGCATACAATTGCCCTCTCGACGATCTTGTCCTTTGCCCTTGTCCTTGTCCTATAATACTTAACTACACGTCCCTCCTTACCATACTAAAGATACTATTTCTTTTCATGGGTTTTATTATTCTTTCACTTTGGCTTCTTCCTTTTCACCTTTTCCTCCTTCGTAGATTAAGCCATTACAACAAGTTTCTCATCCTTAGGCTTGTGTTCTTTATGTTCTTACTATCCTTGTATAGCTTGTTGACAAGTCTCTCGAAAGCTACCTCCATCGCACGGCAACCCTACAAAGCTTGAAATAAGATTAGTCGCAGATGGAACTACTGCGGCTACAGATGGAAGTTGGGCACTACTTTGCCCTCCGACATGTGTTGTATGCCTACGAAACTATGGTGAAAAAAGAGAGAAGTGTTTTCAAGAGAGAATCAAAAGATAGTGCTTAGGGCTTTGGGGAATATGCCTTTTAATCAAAACAAAATTTTCTTGAAAATTTGCTTCTTTGTAAATGTTTTGAAAACTAGTTCAGAAGGTTTTTGAAAACTTTTTCCCAGTCTGGTAACCTTCTGCTCTGATACTAAATGTAACACCCCACCTCCGCTAGGGTCACTCACAAAGGGAATGCACTAGCTTTGGTGGAGTATTATCTAGGTAAACATACACAGAAATATTACAAGATAGAACATAAATAAAACAGCGGAAGGAAAACCCAAATTTCATTGCTTTAAAATCTACTAAGGTCTAAAGCCTTTTACATCAAAATGCTATTAAGTCAATTACATCGAAATCTGTCTTGCAATAGTAAAGAAGCATAAAACCATAGTTATAAATCATTCCCCAATAAAGCAAAGCAAGCCATAGCCAAGAGAAATCCAAGCCGTACATGAAAGAGCTTTGGAGCTTGGTAAGATCCGAACTAAGCTGTATTCCCACCCTGCGAACTTGGGGGGGAACGGAAGAAAAAGAGGCGAAACAAAACAGGTCAGTCATAAAGACTGAGTAAGTCCTAGTGACTTTCAGCATAAAAACAATTAAAGATAACATGGTATGAATAAACTGAAAGTAAACATAAGCATGATGAGAAGATAAGCTATAAGAAAGATAACTAAGAATAACCTCATACGATTTTTGTCAAGTATAACATCGCCAGGTTTCCATTCAAGATAAACTAATTATAATTTCGCAAGATTTTCTACCAAGCATCGCAAGATTTCTCTGCTTTACCATTAAAATATTTCTATGATACCTATTTGCTCTGCACCAACCGTAATAGTATACAAACCCGTGTCTTGTGTTGACTATAAAATGATCCCTTACCCAATGTCATGAAATGATCCATTACTTGGTCTCACGAAACGATCTATTAATCGATCGGCTCCCTACAAAGTCCCATCTCGTTCATGTGTCTGTGTCATACGGCTCTATCACGAATGTAGTCACCCGTGCTAGGTCCACCATAGGGTGTATCAAGCCCTAGGGTGCAAACTACCGACACGAATCAAGCACGCACAGTGTAAACCTACTGGTGCCCAATGCATGCTTTTTCAACTCCGGACTACGTGCACGACCACAGTCCGCCTGAACCTACAATGGCGCACCAACTCAGCTGTCGTTCTGCTCGCTTACAATCAGCCCAGTAATCGTGCCCCACCCTGCCTAGTTCCAGGGTACCATGATACATCTAGTGCGTTACTACTGAAAAGGACCGCGTAACTAGGGTTTCCATCCAGCAGGTTAAGTGTTGTCATTTAAATTCGAGACTTAACCCCATCAGTCTAGCATGTCAAGTTGGTTAAGTGTGGTCATTCAAGTTCGTGACTTAACCCGTCTACATGTCATGTCAAATTGGCTAAGTGTTGTTGTTCAAGTTCATGACTTAGCCCTACGAATCATGTGTCAAGTTGGTTAAGTATGTTCAAGCGATTCGTGACTTAATCCTACCAAACCATCGTGTCAAATTGGTTAAGTATATTCAAGCGGTTCATGACTTAACCATATCAAGTCATCGTGTCAAATTAGTTAAGTATATTCAAGTGGTTCGTGACTTAACCCTATCAAGTCATTGTGTCAAATTGGTTAAGTATATTCAAGCGGTTCGTGACTTAACCCTATCAAGTCATCGTGTCAAATTGGTTAAGTATATTCAAGCGGTTCATGACTTAACCCTATCAAGTCATCGTGTCAAATTGGTTAAGTATATTCAAGCGGTTCATGACTTAACCCTATCAAGTCATTGTGTCGAATTGGTTAAGTATATTCAAGTGGTTCATGACTTAACCCTATCAAGTCATCATGTCAAATTGGTTAAGTATATTCAAGCGGTTCATGACTTAACCCTATCATGTCATCGTGTCAAATTGGTTAAGTATATTCAAGCGGTTCATGACTTAACCCTATCAAGTCATTAATTCATTTATGCACCCCAACCTCTCACATCAGACCTGTTGTTGTGGTCACTGGACGTGCCGGGCGGTTCCGGGCAGAATTACACCACAACTCAGTCTGACCTCGGGTTTTCAAGTGCGATATGACCAACTACCCACATTGGATCCTGTTGTTTGCAGTAACTGGATTTGCCGGGCGGTTCCGGGCAGAATTACACTGCAAACTCAACCCAACCTCGAGTTGGCCATTTTCTAGTTCATTCTAAATGTCATGTTCATGTTTAAGTTATAGCAATGTTCAAATTTCTAAGCAAGTTTCATGTCAAGTTTCTAGTTTTCAACTTATGCCTATTATCAAGTTCATAACTCACGTTTTTGCCCCAAAACGTGTTCCCAAAGTATTACTAAAATTTGCAATAAATTTATGCCAAGTTATAGCCTCTTTATTTACAATACAAGCCAACTACCCAAAACCCAACTTTACATATTAATATATATGCCCAAGTTCTAACTTTTCATGTCGATATACATTTGCCCAATTCTAGCCAACTTACATATGTTCAAGTTCCACATCAAACTACATGTATTCCATGTTTACACCAATTTACCTATAACAAGTTCTAGCTTTTTACATATGTCACGATCCACG
The DNA here is from genome assembly GCA_030737875.1 of Allium sativum. Classification (NCBI taxonomy): domain Eukaryota; kingdom Viridiplantae; phylum Streptophyta; class Magnoliopsida; order Asparagales; family Amaryllidaceae; genus Allium; species Allium sativum. The sequence continues at coordinate 97,232,386 of CM060925.1, read as the reverse complement.
TCATAATTACATATATCAATTTATATGTGTCCAATCCTAGCCAATTTAGATATATACCAAGTTTCATGCCCTTTTACATATGTCAAGATCTAGCCAACATTACATGTATTAAGTTTCATGTCCAATAAACCCAAATCGTGATTCATGATGTAGTTACACCAAACCATAACCTTTTTATTACAATACAAGCCAGTTGTCCAATCTTTTGATTTGATTTACATGTTACATTACATAGATCCAAATTTACGCCAAATTCCATGCATATAATATTTATGCAAATTTCCTCATAACAAGCTTATACCAAAATTTACATATCAAGCCCAAACTCGCAAATACAATGATAATATCCAATTTCATGTTGCAAATAATTCCATCATATTCATATAGGCAATAATCCCATAATTCCCCCGTATACATCCCGTATGCAAATCGCGATTTTAGGCCAAGGTCCGAAATTGACCAAGGTTCATCAAAAGAAAATAAATAGGGGAAAGGTAGAATTCGTAGTAAAAGCAAGATCAGAGGGAAAAACATCATCACAGGCATGAAGATTACAACTTGATAATAATATTAACATGAATCGAGAAAACTAATTTACAACAGGATGAATAGATTATGAACTTGTCATGAGAATAAAGATAGACAAGTCAAAAACTCAAGATTCAAGAAACAACAGAAATAGATCTGGATCGATAAACATACTTAGATCCAATTTCACTTTAATTCAATGCCATATTATAATCAAATATTTAAATCGGAAAATAACTAGAACTTACATTGATTGGCTAAGAGAGGACAAATCAATTCGTTGTCGCGTTGAAACGTCTAACTTGATTAATCTTCTGATTTGATTCAATATGGTCTAGGCGTCATTGCTTGAAGCCTTAATCTCTAGTTTGAATAAAGTTGCTTAGGTTGATGTTGATTAGCTTCTAGTTTTGATTCCAGCAGAGTAGTGACGCCATTTTTATTTAGAACAGAGGCAGAGTAGAAGCAGAATAGAATTGTGTGTAGAGAAGGCTAGGTTTCGGGCTGTTTAAATATGTTTAGGCAGATGAATCTGGACAGAAATCAGACTAGATACATCAGAACGAACACTGGCCCAAAAATGGGCTCAGGGACCAGGTCGACACCGAAGTCGACTGCGCAGTCGACCTGGTCCTGGGGGTGTCGACTGCCCAGTCGACTCCCCAGTCAACCATGGTCTGGGCGGGAAATTTCCCGCCCAGTCTGTTCTGCGTTTGAAATTTGAAATTTGAATTCGAATTCGAGCTGTTTTGAACTCTGAATATTTCTGAAACTTCGGAGGGTCATATCTCCCTCATACAGACTCCGATTCTCGCAAACTCGAACTTGTTTCCAAGTAGAATTTTGAGACGGACGCAATGGCGCAACCCGTTTCCGTTGATTCTGATCTTAATATTTAATTCTGCCTTGATTTATGATCTTAACATGTTGTTAAAATTCGGGTTGTTACAGCTGTGGTGTGAGTTAAGGACTGTGGGGAATAATTGAAGAGAGCATTACTGGCAGCTTGTCACATGTGAAAAGTGAGAAGTATAAGTAAGGAAAGAGAGCGGAATTTCTAGAGAAGTAAGGCAGCAAGCTGGTGGGAAGTTCTGTTGTGAAAAGAGTTGCAGTTCTGTTTACATGGAACGAAGAGGGCAATACTGATAAACTCAATAATGGTTCTTACGTGAGTTGGTGTTGGTAAGTTAAGGTAGTGGAGGTTGCGTTCATCGTGTAAAGTCCGGTTATGGGTGACTAGAAAAGGGGGAGATCCTTGAACAAAAAACGTGATGAAGGAGTTGGCGTACGGCTGCAGAGCGTGTAAATTTTTAACAGGAGGAGCAAGTGTCTGAACCAAATAGGAAAACATGGAGAGGCGTGGTGTGTTTGAACGTGTGGAGTGGTTTTACTGAGAGGAGTTATCTACATGTAAAAGGATGTGTGGGTCTTAAAATAGTTGGGGTTTATGGAATTAAAGTGGAGAAAAGAAGTTTTGTGGGGAGTTTGAGGCCAAGTTTTTGATGAACGGAATGGTTTGATTGGCGCGGAGGCTATTGGAAGCGGGCTGTAAGGGGAATTGCGAGCTGACAGCATGCGGTTTGGCATTTCTTTTATGGTGCTGTAGCAGTTCGGTTAGGAGAATATGAGTGTTACAGCTTGCGGTGAGAATACTTACATGTAAATGATGTGTAATGTTGTGATGGCAGCAAGCATGCTGTGACGTGTTTTCAGCAATCCACGTGTGGGTGTGTTCCCATGATGGAGTTTCTGGCGTCGATGGGAGGCAGGTCTTACTGATGGGTTCGGTTGCGATGGTTATAGGAGGAGTCGGTTCCGTTGTTTTATTCTGGAAGTGGCCAAAGAATAAACACAGAAGGTGGGTGAACTGACGGATATCATGGCCAAAGAATAAACACAGAAGAGGTTTTTGGCAAGGAATAGTGAAGAGAAAAGAATGTTAAAGGGATTCGAAGATAGGCAGGCGAAGTGAAGTTTCAGTGGGGACGATTGGAGGTGGGCGACGAAGGCTGAAGCAGCTCGCATGGGACGTTGCGTACTGGTGTTGAGTGGCCAATGATGCTGACTGGAGTGGCGCCGCCAATTGGAGATGTTTCGGATGCCGTTGGATTTTTCACGCTTGTTCGAAATCATATGAAACGACCGGAACCGATGAAAACAAGGGTGAGTTAATTCTCACACTTTTCTGGATTTACTCTAATGTGCTAAATTCATATATAACTAGAATTCACCGTATACAGTTAAATTGGTTGTTTGGATGCCATGGTTGCATAGTGTTTGATTGTCTTATTAGATAATTTAGTTTAAATTATGGTTTCACATACTGTCATAAAATATATTATGGTCTGATATGCAGGGAAGGACAGGTTGGAGGGATCCGGCCGGATTCCTCAAATAAATTATATATTATTGATTGTTCATTATTGCCCACACATAAATTATTTACCCCAAATGGTTATTATAACCTGTTTGGACATTATTGGTTGAATGGATGTTGATCATTGAATGTATATTGAACGATTGTTGTGTTTTAATCAATAAACAGTATTGATTAATTTGTTAGCAGCAGATGACCTAATATCTGCCGTTTAAAAGACGTTGTTTTGCCATTAGGCGAACTGATGAAGTTTATGTTATAAAATTATGTTTATAACTGAACCAAAGCTGCCGTGTATATATTTTGTAAAATTTATTGAAATTAAAGGATTATAAATATATTTTTATTTATAATCATGGATTATAGAAATTGTTAAGCGTTATATATATAACAAATTCACATGTTGTAATTAAGATTTTATAAATAGGAAAATTAACTGACGGGTTAGGGAATTCAAATAATTGTTATTTAAAACAATTAAGTTTATTATTGCGTTAATGAAGTTGTTAATAAATTGGGGAAAAATGGATTAGTATAAATCTATTAATGTTCATAAGTTAACGAAACCATTTTGTTAATAAAGATTGAATATTAGATTAATTTAATCTAATAGTTCTATGGACATTATTAAGATTTAATGAATGTTTTAGGTAGTTAATTTATCTCTAATTAACTACAATTTTAAGTTGTTTATTTAATTATTTATACTAATAAAGTATTATTGTTTAATAATTCTCCTAATAATTGAATTATTAGTGTGGATTGAAGTAAACTATTCTTATTTCAAATTTGATAATAAAGATTAAAAAAGCGATCTACTTCTTAAATGACTTCATTTAAGAAGCAAGCAAGAGTAATAGGATTCTAAATTAGATCGAGTAAAAGGAATTAAAATAGTTGTAAATTGACATAAGGTCGAAACCAAATGGAATGTTTTGAAAATGAATTTTATTTAGATTTAAGAAGATGGTAAATGATTTTCGGATTAAAATCAGTTAAGTATAGTAAGTATTAAACATGGATTTACGTAAGGATGCGATAAATGAATTGAATGACAAATCGAAGTTATAAAGGAAGTTGTATAAAGAGATTCTAAGCAAAGTGTTAATAAATAATTTACTTAATTAGCCAATTAAGCAGAATGAATTAGAATATAAGGTGGGTTTCAAACAGAAGAAAAATGGTTTCTAAAAGCCATATTCAAATTAAACAGTAAATGGAATTGGGAATAACATAGTGGGTTTTTGAATTTCAAACTTTTATTATCCTAAGATAAGAACGTTGTCGATCAAGGTCTGAGAGGTAATTAAAATACCCCAACTTGAACGGTTTCACTATAATCGAGGGATAATATTCATTTGTAGTGGTAAAAGATTTAAGGTCAGATTATTATATCGCAACATCTACAAGACTTTAAATTATAATTAAACAATTGGTTTAAAGATAAACAAATGTATAATTTGATATTTGTTTGGGCCGAGTCAAAGTGTAATGAAATAATATGAGTCGAGATACCTTTATTCTAAGTAATAAGTTATTAACGAATGTTGCCGAAGAAATAGAAATAGATATGTCGAATGGGAAAACAGAAGTAAATATTTGATTTTGAATTACATATTCCATAATGACTTGAATGAAGATAAATATTTGAAGCCTAAGTTTAATAAAACCAAGTGGGTTATAGAATAGCTAAAATGTCACTTGACATTGTTTTGGCCCTACGATAGTTAATAATTGGAGTTATACCATCAAGCGGATAATATATCGATATTTCCCGAAGTAAAGTAAAAAGGGGATTTTGAGGGATATAAAGTAATATTTCCAAGATAAAGGAAATGAACCGATTTTATGATATTATAAAGATATTAAATCGATATAATGGTTTAAACGAATGAGTTTCATCAAAGGGTCGAAGCTGCCAATGTACTTAACAATGTTATTGACATTGATAGTTAAAACACCGACTATCAATAAAATATTCTATTGGACCTTTTGACGTGTTGTTTCGAAGAGACCGGGATGAGAAATAGACTCAAAACCACTTCGAATCAACGTTGCGTACGAGGCGAACTTGCAGTAGATGAAGATGGCGCAACTGAAGACCGTGGATCTTCATGAAATGGAAGAAGTACTTATAATCGCTGGGTCGCTCCCAGAGATAAACTGTGGCTCTATCGTGATTGGAATGTACGGATTGAAAGGACTACTTGCTACTGGTCTGTCGGGTGATTCCTAGGATGCAGTAGGAGAGTGCCTTCGGTTCATCCTGTTACTGAGTGACTTGTATGGACGAGTGCCTAACAAAGTATTTCCTTAAGAATCACGTACATTGATTTGTACAAATATACCAAGTTTGGTGGTGGACAAATTCTCTTACTTAACACCCAGAGTGTATTTGTAGACGTCAATTAGTGATTTGACGGATCTGACGATGTGGCATTCAAAGTGAATGGTGGCCAGATATTTTGAAAAGATAAACGTAGCCTCTAGCCTCATCAATCGGGAAGAGACAAAAGTTGGGTAAGGAAGCATGGCTAGTTGGGTCACACCCAAGCAGGGTGTATTGTCATCGATCTAGAGAAAATTCATATTTGTTCTTATTTTCGTTTCTGTATCTTCAGATGACGGTTGGACGACCGACAACCGTGGTGGCAATATATTCGGTACACTCAAGCTAAATGAGTAGTCGATCATGTGAGGCCAGGTTGCAAGATGTTCTTGTTGAACCCCAGTGTATACCCTCTAGAGTACACTGATCGGAAGGTGCTCCCATACCTTGTCTGTTGGAATCCAATCTCCAATAAGCGCCATGCGGTTTCTGATTATATAATAAATATGTAGAGCGTGAGATGCAAGCGTTCTACTACTTGGTTATTTATTTGTGATTGATAGACGTTATTATAATATCATTGGGTTTAGATATATCAAAACTGTTTTGGGTTATAGTAAGGTAAAAACCGTCCATGTTTATGTGTGGGCTGGTCTTACTATTATCCTTTTCTTTCAAAAAGGATTTCTAAAATTTAACAAGTGTTTATTGTGAATTTACCACTGAAAGTATTCCAGACTGATCCGGGTGAATTTTGTTTTAAATCAAATGTGCTAGGGTCAGACCGAGTATATTTCCAGGTTAGGTTTCGCGGGAGTTTTCACGAGCTGGAAGCACGAGGCTTCACCGTTAGTTATTTTCCTTTGTAAACCTGATTATAAATATGATGTATTTATAATCCTTTTTTATTTTAATTAACTTTTATAAAATAACAATCGAAGACTTCGACCTAGTTATAAAAATATATTTTATAACATAAACTTCGTCAGTTCCCCTAATGGAAAAACGACATCTTTTAAACGATGGAATTAGGTCATCTGCTGCCAACAAATTAATCAATACGGTTTATTGATTAAAACATAACAATCGTTGAATATACGTTCAACGATCAACATCCATTCAACCAATAATGTCCAAACAAGTTATAATATCATTTGGGGTAAATAATTCATGTGTGGGCAATAATGAACAATCAATAATATATAATTTATTTGAGGAATCCGGCCGAATCCCTCCAACCTATCCTTCCCTGCATATCAGACCACAATATATTTTATAACAATATGTGAAACCATAATTTAAACTAAATTATCTAATAAGACAATCAAACACTATGCAACCATGGCATCCAAACATACAATTTAACTGTTTATGGTGAATTCTAGTTATATATGAATTTAACATATCAGAGTAAATCCACAAAAGTGTGAGAATTAACTCACCGTTGTTTTCGTCGGTTCCGGTCATTTCATAAGATTTTAAACGAGCGTGAAAAATCCAACGGCATCCGAAACATCTCCAATTGGCGGCACCACTCCAGTCAGCATCATTGGCCACTCAACACTAGTACGCAACGTCCCATGCGAGCTGGCCTTCGTCGCCCACCTCCAATCGTCCCAGCCGAAACTTCACTTCGCCTGCCTATCTTCGGATCCCTTTAACATTCTTTTCTCTTCACTATTCCTTGCCAAAAACCTCTTCTGTGTTTATTCTTTGGCCATGATATCCGTCAGTTCACCCACCTTATGTGTTTATCCTTTGGCCACTTCCAGAATAAAACAACGGAACCGACTTCTCCTGTAACCATCGCAACCGAACCCATCAGTAAGACCTGCCTCCCATCGACGCTAGAAACTCCATCATGGGAACACACCCACACGTGGATTGCTGAAAACACGTCATAGGATGCTTGCTGCCATCACAACATTACACCTCATTTACATGTAAGTATTCTCACCGCAAGTTGTAACACTCATATTCTCCTAACCGAACTGCTACAGCACCATAAAAGAAATGCCAAACCCCATGCCGTCTGCTCGCAAGTCCCCTTACATCCCGCTTACAATAGCCTCCATGCCAATCAAACCATTCTGTTCATCAAAAACTTGGCCTCAAACTCCCCGCAAAACTTCTTTTCTCCACTTTAATTCCATAAACCCCAAATATTTTAAGACCCACACATCCTGTTTACACGTAGAGAACTCATCTCAATAAAACCACTCCACACGTTCAAACACACCACGCCTCTCCATGTTTTCTCATTTGGTTCAGACATTTGCTCCTCCTGTTAAAAATTTACACGCTCTGCAACCGTATGCCAACTCCTTCATCACGTTCTTTGTTCAAGGATCTCCCCCTTTTCTAGTCACCCATAACCGGTCTTTACCCGATGAACGCAACCTCCACTACCTTAACTTACCAACATGACTCACGTAAGAACCATTATTGAGTTTATCAGTACTTCCCTCTTCGTTCCATGTAAACAGAACTGCAACTCGTTTCACAACCGAACTTCCCACTAGCTTGCTGCCTTACTTCTCCTAAAATTCCGCTATCTTTCCTTACTTATACTTCTCACTTTTCACGTGTGACAAGCTGCCAGTAATGCTCTCTTCAATTCTTCCCCACAGTCCTTAACTCGCACCACAGCTGGAAGCTCCCACCTCTGTGTCAGCACAACAAATATTGCGAGCAGCTTCTCCACCAAAAAGGCACCCAACTCTTCATGCCCAGCCTCCACCATGTATTATATACAAAATACGTTTTCCGCCTGCACCTTTATAACCAACTGTTGGGATATCATGCTCTTCTTCCACTTCACGCATGAATCCCTTCTAGTTTCCTCAAAGTTGCCCACGCATGAAACTTCAGTGACCACTGAACGGTAAACCAACACCTAGCGAGGGTACTTCCAAACGAGCTCATTCCCGTCGGGTCAACGTCTTATTCCGTCGTCACACAGTCCCCAATGTTACAGGTGCGGTTCGCCAACCGTGTGTGGTTGTTCGAAGACAGTTTCCAGCGAGAACCATCGCGCTGAAGCTTCTTTCTGTCTTTTAATATATATATCGTTCCTTTTATATGATACGAGGGAGTATTCTTGTTGGGTTTCAAAGACTATCGGTTTGTTTCTAAAGAAGAAAGTGCTGAATGATTTTAGAGAGCAGATGCTTTTTATAAAGAGGAAAGAGGGCTGACGTATCAACGAAGTAATAGGGGATGGAACTAGGGTAATGCTTGCGTTAAATCCACGGTATGGCCTGATGCGTGATTATCGGTGAAATTTGTTTTATATGGTTAAATATTTTAGGGTATCGTGCTTCATAAAAATATATCAATTCAGGACCTCTATCGACTGAAATAAAAATACCGTTGTAATGATCAATGCACCATGATCCCAAAAATATAATAATATCGGTAGATCAACTTATATTTTAAAACCCCAAAATACTGGTACAGGGTGCGAAATACTTCAAATAAAAAATTGCATATTTTACAAAATAAATTTTTTAGTAAAATTCTAATAATTAAATTATCCCTATGCCTCAAAGGTCTTATTCAAATTCGAAACCAATATTTAATTATATTAAATTATCTTTACGGTTTATAAACGATTTCGCAGCGTTTTTCTAAAGATTTGAATTGGACATAACTTAACATCTATATGATGAAATCTCGATTGGTCTCTTACACTAGAAAATTATCGTCTAATCGAATCAACAGTTTCTTGTTTTACAGAAATCCGATTTATATCGGGTCCAGTATATTCGATTGAAGTTTAAATCGTAAATTATGAACTGCCGCGCGATTTCGAGCTCGTTTTAATTGATTTATAATATATATAAATTCGAACTGCATTTTTAAATAAATAAATTCGATATAAAATCATTTATATCACCAAATCAACATTAAAAACAGATTTTAATATTCGTAATCAACGTTCGAAAATCTGGGACGTTACAGCGAAGGCGCAAAAAGGTGTAGTAGGGATAAAACGGGGAAATAACAGGGATATAGAGGAGGCGCAAAAAGGTTTATTAGACGTAAAAGAAAATATTTAAAAATAAATTAATCATCTTTCTTACATTATATGTGTAAAAGAAATTAATATTAATTAATCTTATATAACTAAATCAAGGAAAATCATAGTTATAAATGCTAATTTTGATGAGTGTAATTGATTATTACCATATATTAGGCACTTAAGCCTTAAATTTATCTCTTTATGCTAAATTTACTAAATTTTTTAAGAAAAGAACTAGTCAAATCAAGCTCTATATATTAATAATGCTAAAGCCAATGCTAAAAAACCTTGTTTTAGCGGATACAACGGAAAATAGCGGGGCTAAAAGCATATCTACTATTCACTAGCGCTAAATTGAAATAGCGTAGTGGTTGAAGAGCGCTATGGGATATAGTAGGGATATTGCGGGACTTTAACTGCTTGGAGTATATCCTAACAGTATTACCCTTTTTAGTAGCCATTGGTTGCTGCATGTATACATTAACATATACATATACCCTTGTGTATTAATTGGTATCCAACATTTAAAATGTCACAGTGATTCTCTTTATGTATATGCCTTATTTCCACCTATATATATAGTTCATTTAACTTGGTGTCACCACGTTACTTTCATGGCAAAACCTTGCTGCCAATTATATTGACATATATATATATATATATATATATATATATATATATATATATATATATGTGTGTGTGTGTGTGTGTGTGTGTGTGTGTGTTTCTTTGCTTATCCTATAACAACCCCGTAATTTGGTTAATATTAATATTCACAAATTAAAGAATAACTAATCTCAGACGTGAGTATTGTGGAAAACGGGTTGCACCATTGTGTTCGTCTCGGAATTCTAGCCGAAATAGAGTCCGAGTTTACGTGAATTGGACTTCGTATGAAGAAGTTATGACCATCAGAAGTTTCAGAAAATTCAAAACAGCTCGCAGGAAAAATTTAAAATTCAAACTGAAGTGTAGAAGCGGGCTGGGCGGGAATTTTCCCGCCCAGGCAGGTCGACTGGGGGGTCGACACTAGTGTCGACCTGCCCCCTCCCCCCCCCCCCAGGTCGACTATAGTGTCGACCTGGGTGTCGACCTAGGTCTGGCGGCTAGGGTTTGGGCAGAGCCCAATCCTGAGCTGCTGATGTGTCTTTAGGGCTGAGTTGGCAAAATAAACGGTTTAGGTTAGTTCTGAATTGATCTGACGGTCTAAATAAACCTTAAACTCTATAAATACCTAGGTAGTCTATCACCCTAATTCATAAGAAAAATAGAATAGCTACCGTCATACCGCCGCCATGGAACTTAGTGGAGCCGCCGCCAACTAAGAAGGAAGAAAAGCTAATTCAATTCTAATTCTAATCAACTCTAAAGCAAAGAAAGACTCTCTTTTCTTCTCTAAATTGTGAGTATGATAGTCTTAACAAGATTATTATCATTTTAATTGGGTTAAGTCATGAATGGATTATGAGTAGATGATGTGAATTATCGTATATGTTATCATGTATGTTATTATTCCTATGCTATGTGGTGATGATATCCTATATGTTGTAAATCATGCTATGATGATGTTATGTATGTTGAAAGTTTCTATGCTAAGTTGTGATGAATCATACATGTTAAAAAGCCATCTATTCTAGTTAGTTCATATTAATTAAATCATCATGTTTGGGCTATGTTGATCTATATGACAAATCACATATGCAAGTTAGATTGATTAGAAAAGTTATGAACATATGCCATGACATCTATTATGACATCTAGAGTTATGCTATGACATATGTGATATCCTATGCTAGTTCACACCATCATTATGTTGCCTAAAAACCCCATATGCAAATTTATATATAGATTTGGGCTATGACCATATCATGTAAATTGTGACATTTAACAAGTTGACACCTTTTGATCCTTAACATGTGTAGTTTATGCAAGTTTCACCCCTATTATGATCAGATTTATTTTAATTGTCTATATGTTGTGATAATTTATCTTTGTGCTATGTGTTAGACTATTCAAGTCTAGCCTATATTAAGCGTTGAATAAGTGAACATATAAACGTGGGGTAGGGGTAATATTAAGGTTTTAATAATAAGAAGTTGGGGTGCAATTGATATGATTTTGCATGCCATGAGTGGATTACCATAATTGAGTCAATTATGGACATCAATAAAAGTGGACTTAATTAATAATTTGGATAGGGAATTATTAAAACTGGGGTAAAAGATTATAAGTGATAATCAATGCTTAGGACACGAGGTTGGACTCGTTTGTGACGTAAACCTGCCCGGAACAGCCCGGCAAATCCAGTGGTCACAAATATCAGCCCAATGTGAGAGGTCCTAGGCCTAAACTAAAGCATAACAGTTGTAAAGATACGAGGTTAGACTCTTTTATGGTGTAAGACTGCCCGGACCCGCCCGGCAAATGCAGCTGCCATAAATGCCAGTCTAATGTGAGAGGTCTTTACGAGGTTATGGCCTGAACGAATTAAGAAATACTTAACCAGATAAACATGTAAAGTGGGACATGGGGGTTAAGTAGGTGCCTTGGGTGGCATGAGGAATCTAGTGGGTGCCCTTAGTGGCATGTGAAATACGAATAGTAAGACTTAACCAAACACACATGTAAATGAACATGACTAAGAGGGTTAAGTGGGATATACTAGCGGTGACATGCTTAGGTGGGTAGCTTGTGGGGGCCCATTTCAACCAGTATCCCAAACGTATCTTTGTGGGCTCAACCCAAGTCGAGGACGGGACACGCATACTGAGTTTGACTATAAGAGGCCAAAATGGGGAGCGGTAGCAACGCAAGTCCAACGGGTTTCATATGCGTGTGTGGACCCGGGCTGGTATGTAAGACGTTGTTGCATCGTGTAGGTATAAGCCATGCATTCTCAAGTTGTATCAGGTTGCCACTTTAGGGGAGTGATACACCCCACTGTGGGGCCAGCACGGGTATCTACGAGTAGGGAGCCGATCGCAAGTGGGTAGTGGGGTACACCTAGGTGAGATAGGGGCAGACGGCACCTATGTAGTCAGCTAGCGGTACGTAAGGCTATTTATATGTTTCTGTGTGAAGCAAGTGGGATCAACCTTTAGGGTGACTGGTGCAGTGCAGTGTAGTAATGTGCGGTGCAGTGTAGTAATGTGCGGTGCAGTGTAGTAATTATTCGTTAGTAATTAGGTGTATCTTTAACGTTATCTTAAACTTCATCTTTATCTGCTCATTCCATACCTAATAGTTCGTAGACATTTACTTGTCTTCCAGCTTACGCCTTAGTCTAGTTATTTTGATAATAGTATTGTTAGAATTATCATACTCGCCAGAATTTATGTGTGACCCCCCTCCATTTCTATCCTTTTTCCCCCTCCAGGTCCTCAGGTTGGGCCCAGCTCTAGTGGAGTTTGATTGGATTGCTTTATCTCTCTTGGAAAGCTTGGACCGTTGAAGTAAAGTCCCGCTTGTTATCTTTTTCATGGCTATTTATGTAATGGGATTATGTATTTTGTTATTAGAAAGATGGATAATGTACTTGACACTGATTAATGGCTTTGTGGTGTAATAAACATATTTAATTTCCACTGCAATAAAATGAAGTTTTAGATTTCCAAGTACTACTTATTATCTGTCTTGTGGTAATTTTTCTGTTCTATATTCACTTATAACCTACATGGAAGTTAATGCATTCCCATTGTGAGTGACATTAATGGACGTGGGGTGTTACACGTGGTATTAGAGCTTAAGGTTACTAGAACAAATAATTTTTTTAGAAAAACTATTTTTCTAAAGTATTTTTGGAAGAAGTGTTTTCAAAAACATGTCTTAATGAGTGAATTTAAAGAGGAAAGTTTTTAAGAAAAACATAATCCCCAATAGCCATATCTTTATCTTTCGAATTCTCCATTTTGAATCTTTCCTTTTTCGTTTCAGCATGGCTGAAGATCTTAACCTACCTGACGATGTAACGATACCAGGATGGTATAGGAGGCTATTAGAGGCTACGGCCGCCGCAGGTCCAGCCAATGTTCCTCCACCACCAGTTGCATCCGTTCCTCCTCCTCCTCCTCACGTAGATACTTTTTCAAAGACATGTAAGGAGTTTAAGGCTATGGGTGGAAAACCATTTCAAGGGTCAGAGACGTTCGTGGAAGCTAGGGATTGGCTTAGGGAGGTGGAAGAGCTGCTAGAAATCTTTGAAGTGGAAGAAGGAAAGAGAGATAAATTAGCAGCTTGGTTAATGAAGGGAGAGGCCTTGTTTTGGTGGGAGGTCACTAATGGGGAGCGTCCTGTTGATTCTTGGGCAGATTTTAGGCGTAGGTTTGGGGCGAAGTTTCTCTCAAGGGCAGAAGAGAATCTATATATGGAAAAGTTCTTGACGTTGAAGTAAGGAAGCTCGTCAGTGAAAGAATATGTTAACAAATTTAATCAATTAGCAAGGTTTGGCTTGGACTTAGTGAACACGCCGGAGAAGAAGGCTCTGAGGTTCGTTAATGGATCAAATGAACCGTTGCAATGGTTGGCTATGACCCACATCCCTATGGGGGCCACCTTTGAGAAGCTTGTAGACATGGCACTCATGCACGAGGAGAAAAGCGCTAAAGCTGATAAGGCACCCGAGAAGAAAGGGGATCAGAAGAAACCACAACAGCAAAACAAGAAGGGTGGTAAAGACAATAACGGCAAGGGAAAGAAGAATTGCTTTAACTGTGGGACACCAGGCCATCTCAGCAAGGATTGCCGAAAGAAAAAGAAGACTGGCTGTTTCCACTGTGGCGAAGCGGGACATCTAGTGAAGGACTGCCCAAAGAAGGGGCAGAGGGCAGGAGCTACCTCGGGAGGACATGTGCAGGCTCTTATGGCACCAGGGCAGGAAAGGGGACAAGTTCATGCTCTCGCGGTCCCACCGCTGCAAGAACGAGGTAGAACCATTTCTGTTGAAAGCTTAGTTTTTCTGTTTGATCATCCTGTCCATACCTTATTCGATTCGGGCGCATCGCATTCGTTTATCACTACATTATTAGTTGAATCACTGCACTTAAACACCAGTTTAGTAGAGGATCCCTTAGTTGTTTCGAATCCAATTGGGGGCTCAGCTTATTTGTCTATGATGTGTTTGGATTTGAAAATTTCTATATTTAGCGTTGAGTTTAGGTGTGATGCTTATGTGTTGGGCTTCACGGACTATGGGCTAATTTTAGGAATGGATTGGTTATTCAGAAATGGGGCCGTTCTTGATTGTGAAAGGAGAGTAGTTAGGCTCATGACTCGCCTTGGCAACACTCTCGAAATCTTTTGTAGCCCCATAAATTCCGTTATGCTAAGTTATCTAGAATCGCTTGACGCGTCTGAGGAAAATCTACAATCTGTTAGAGTGGTCCGAGAATATTCGGATGTATTTGAGGAGGTGAAGGGCTTGCCTCCGAAGTGGGAGATAGATTTTCGAATATATCTTGTGGATAATGCGAAACCAGTATCTTTGCCAGTACGCCACATGGATCCACGTGAAAGGAGGGAACTCGATAAGCAAGTGAAGGAGTTGCTTGAGAAGGGGTTCATAAGACGAAGTATATTGGAGTGGGGTGCTCCAGTAGTATTTGCCACGAAGGCGGATGGGTCCCTTAGACTTTGTGTGGACTATAGAGAACTTAATAAGCTTACTAAGAAGAACAGACACCCACTGCCGAGGATTGACGATCTCTTCGATCAGTTAGTTGGCGCCTCAGTGTTTTCGCAGTTGGACTTAGCAACTGGTTTCCATCAATTGAGAGTGGTTGAGGATAGCATAGACAAAACTGCCTTTAGGACTCCGGACGGTTTCTATGAATGGCTAGTGATGCCCTTCGGTTTGACAAACGCCCCTGCATACTTTGTTGATTTGATGAGTAGGGTGTTTAGGGAGTACCTTAACAAATTCGTGGCAGTCTTTATAGACGATATCCTGATCTTTTCTAAGGATGAAGAAGAGCATGCCCTACATCTTAGGGAAGTGTTGGAGACCCTACGAGCGCATAATCTTAAAGCCAAATTTTCTAAGTGTCACTTCTGGAAGAAGGAAGTACGATTCCTAGGGCACGTGGTTTCCAAGGAAGGGATAGCTGTGGATCCCGCGAAGGTGGTGGTCATCCAAGATTGGAAGGTCCCTAAAAATGCTACCGAAGTGAGAAATTTCTTGGGGTTGGCTGGCTACTATAGGAAGTTTATCAAAGACTTCGCAAAGATATCAGCTCCATTGACACGTCTGACGAAGAAGAACATAGTTTTCACATGGGACGTAGATTGCGATGATGCATTCCAACGGTTGAAGAGAGCTTTGACCTCAGCCCCAGTCTTAGTGCTACCAGATGGGAGTAAGCCATTTACCATATATATTGACGCTTGTGGGACAGGACTAGGCGCAGTCTTAATGCAAGAGGGTAGGGTAATAGCCTATGGTGGAAGGCAGTTGAGAGCGCATGAGAAGAATTACCCCACGCATGACCTAGAGTTTGCCGCTATTGTTTTCGCGCTTAAGGCTTGGTGTCATTATCTTCTTGGCGAGAGGTTCGAATTATTCACTGACCACAAATCGCTAAAATATTTATTTTCTCAAAAGGACTTGAACTTAAGGCAGCAAAGGTGGATGGAGTTCTTAGCATCCTACGACTTTGAGATAGCATATACCCCTGACAAGGGTAACGTGGTGGCAGATGCCTTAAGTTGAAAAAGATTATCCTTAAGTCCTTTGTTTGTTGAGCGGCGAAGCTTAGAATTCATTTCGATGTTTGACTTTAGGCCTTCCGTTGACTTTGTACCCGGTTTGCTAGCATCCTTGGAGGGCAGACCTACACTTTTAGGACGGATTGGCGAGGCACAGCGAGACGAACCACAGTTGGTTGAGTTAGTAGAAAAGCTCAAAGGAGGAGAGTCATCAAGCCATCTCCGTAGGTATACCCTAGATGATAAGGGTTGGTTACGTAGGGATGGTAGACTTTGCGTACCAAAAAACGATGACCTAAGGAAGACTATTCTTGACGATGCACATCGTTCGAAGATGACCATTCATCCCAGCGGGGACAAGATGTACAAAGACATGAAGCGAGTTTTCTTTTGGGCCGGTATGAAGAGGGACGTAGCCGAGTATGTCGCTAGATGCTTGTTGTGCCAACAAGTAAAAGCGGAGCAAAAGAAACCCGGTGGGTTACTTCACCCATTGGAGGTTCCACTATGGAAGTGGGAAAGCATCTCGATGGATTTTGTGGATGGATCACCGCAATCGAGGAAGGGTAATACGGGGATTTGGGTTATAGTAGATAGACTTACTAATAGCGCCCATTTCATTCCCGTGAAGAGTAAGAGGACTGCTCCATGGTTAGCTTCTGTATACGTCCGAGAGATAGTTCGTTTGCACAGTGTTCCTTCTAGCATAGTGAGCGACTGCGATCCTATTTTCACTAGCGAATTTTGGAGAAGCTTGCAAGAGGCAGTAGGGACTCAGTTATGTTTGAGCACCGCATATCATCCTCAGACGGACGGCCAAACCGAGAGGGTAAATCGCATTCTAGAGGATCTTTTGAGGCTATGTATCCTAGACTTCGGGGTACATGGGAAGAGCATCTTCCATTAGTAGAGTTCACATATAATAATATCTTTCAGTCCAGCATTGGCATGGCACCTTTCGAAGCTCTTTATGGACGACCTTGTCGTTCACCTACATGTTGGTGGGAATCTACGGATAAGATCTTACTTGGGCCCAATATGATTAGGGAGACTTCGGAGAAGATCGACTTGATTCGAAGGAGGATGAAAGCAGCGCAAGATAGGCAGAAATCTTATGCGGATAAGAGGAGGACAGATCTCGAGTTTGAAGTTGGGGACATGGTCTTTATCAAAGTGTCTCCATTACGGAACGTTGTTCGCTTTGGGTCCGTTGGGAAGTTAGCACCAAGGTTCGTAGGACCGTTTCCTATTAAGGAGAAGATTGGACAAATGGCGTATAGAGTGGAGTTGCCCGAGAGACTTAGTGGTGTATGCGACGTATTCCATGTGTCACATTTGAGGAAGTGCTTGCACGAGACCGCAGAAGTGGTAGAGCCGAGCTTGCTTAGAGAGGTGGTGATAGAGCGTGACGCGACGATTCGACGAGCTCCTACGCGCATTCTTGGGTCAGAGATCAAGAAGTTGAGAAATCGAGAGGTCAGAATAGTCAAAGTACAATGGGGAGATGATGAGAATAATGCTACTTGGGAGACAGAAGAGAAGATGCGTTCACGATACCCTTTCCTTTTCGAGGGTATGTCCTTTAAATTTCTCCTTTATCGCTTAGCTTGTACTTATCTTAACTTTAGAGTATCCTCTCGCTAGTATCTTTGACCTTTAGTTAGGATAATCCTATGGTTGAAACATGTGTTTGAGACATGTTATGTATGATGGATGCAAAGTGGATGCAACCGTTTGCTAGTGGTTGCTCGTGGACGCATACACACACACTATTAGGCACTAGATCGGCTCAGTCACTTCATATTGCATATTGCATATAAATGGTTGTATTTAGTAAAATGGATGTATAATGGTTGTATTATCATATGGATGCTGCATTCGGATGATGATTGTGCACACATATAGAGATAATATGTAGCATTAGGAAACTTTTGCATACATAATGGACGCATGACACTATCATGAATTGCATTAAGGAGGTCGACTGAATCAGTGGACCGCCTGATTTTGCATTAGATATGGACATATACACACACTGTGCATTTAAACATGAAAGCATTAGAAGTCTATAAGGACAATGGACACCTGTGGTTGATGGTTGAGTAGATGGATGATTGGATGTTAGGATATACATTCTTCTTAACTTGAAGATTTCGGGGACGAAATCCTTTAAGGAGGGGAGAATGTAACACCCCGTAATTCGGTTAATATTAATATTCACAAATTAAAGAATAACTAATCTCAGACGTGAGAATTGTGGGAAACGGGTTACAACATTGTGTTCGTCTAAGAATTCTAGCTGAAATAGAGTCCGAGTTTGCGTGAATTGGACTTCGTATGAAGAAGTTATGGCCATCGGAAGTTTCAGAAAATTCAAAACAGCTCGCAGGAAAAATTTAAAATTCAAACTAAAGTGCAGAAGCCGGCTAGGCGGGAATTTTCCCGCCCAGGCAGGTCGACTAGGGGGTCGACACTAGTGTCGACCTGCCCCTCCCCAGGTCGACTATAGTGTCGACCTGGGTCTGGCGGCTAGGGTTTGGGCAGAGCCCAATCCTGAGCTGCTGATGTGTCTTTAGGGCTGAGTTGGCAAAATAATCGGTTCAGGTTTGTTCTGAATTGATCTGACGGTCTAAATAAACCTTAAACTCTATAAATACCTAGGTAGTCTATCACCCTAATTCATAAGAAAAATAGAATAGCTACCGTCATATCGCCGCCATGGAACTCAGTGGAGCCGCCGCCAACTAAGAAGGAAGAAAAGCTAATTCAATTCTAATTCTAATCAACTCTAAAGCATAGAAAGACTCTCTTTTCTTCTCTAAATTGTGAGTATGATAGTCTTAACAAGATTATTATCATTTTAATTGGGTTAAGTCATGAATGGGTTATGAGTAGATGATGTGAATTATCGTATATGTTATCATGTATGTTATTAATCCTATGCTATGTGGTGATGATATCCTATATGTTGTAAATCATGCTATGATGATGTTATGTACGTTGAAAGTTTCTATGCTAAGTTGTGATGAATCATACATGTTAAAAAGCCATCTATGCTAGTTAGTTCATATTAATTAAATCATCATGTTTGGGCTATGTTGATCTATATGACAAGTCACATATGCAAGTTAGATTGATTAGAAAAGTTATGAACATATGCCATGACATTTATTATGACATCTAGAATTATGCTATGACATATGTGATATCCTATGCTAGTTCACACCATCATTACGTTGCCTAAAAACCCAATATGCAATTTTATGTATAGATTTGGGCTATGATCATATCATGTAAATTGTGACATTTAACAAGTTGACACCTTTTGATCCTTAACATGTGTAGTTTATGCAAGTTTCACCCCTATTATGATTAGATTTATTTTAATTGTCTATATGTTGTGATAATTTATCTTTGTGCTATGTGTTAGACTATTCAAGTCTAGCCTATATTATGCGTTGAATAAGCGAACGTATAATCGTGGGGTAGGGGTAATATTAAGGATTTAATAATAAGAAGTTGGGGTGCAATTGATATGATTTTGCATGCCATGAGTGGATGACCATAATTGAGTCAATTATGGACATCAATAAAAGTGGACTTAATTAATAATTTGGATAGGGAATTATTAAAACTGGGGTAAAAGATTATAAGTGATAATCAATGCTAAGGACACGAGGTTGGACTCGTTTGTGACGTAAACCTACCCGGAACCGCCCGGCAAATCCAGTGGTCACAAATGTCAGCCCAATGTGAGAGGTCCTAGGCCTAAACTAAAGCATAACAGTTGTAAAGACACGAGGTTAGACTCTTTTATGGTGTAAGACTGCCTGGACCTGCCCTGCAAATCCAGCTGCCATAAATGCCAGTCTAATGTGAGAGGTCTTTACGAGGTTATGGCCTGAATGAATTAAGAAATACTTAACCAAATAAACATGTAAAGTGGGACATGGGGGTTAAGTAGGTGCCTTGGGTGGCATGAGGAATCCATTGGGTGCCCTTAGTGGCATGTGAAATACGATTAGTAAGACTTAACCAAACACACATGTAAATGAACATGACTAAGAGGGTTAAGTGGGATATACTAGCGGTGACAAGCTTAGGTGGGTAGCTTGTGGGGGCCCATTTCAACCAGTATCCCAAACGTATCTTTGTGGGCTCAACCCAAGTCGAGGACGGGACACGCATACTGAGTTTGACTATAAGAGGCCAAAATGGGGAGCGGTAGCAACGCAAGTCCAACGGGTTTCATATGAGTGTGTGGACCCGGGCTGGTAGGTAAGACGTTGTTGCATCGTGTAGGTATAAGCCATGCATTCTCAAGTTGTATCAGGTTGCCACTTTAGGGGAGTGATACACCCCACTGTGGGGCCAGCACGGGTATCTACGAGTAGGGAGCCGATCGCAAGTGGGTAGTGGGGTACACCTAGTGGAGATAGGGGCAGACGGCACCTATGTAGTCAGCTAGCGGTACGTAAGGCTATTTATATGTTTCTGTGTGAAGCAAGTGGGATCAACCTTTAGGGTGACTGGTATGGTGCAGTGTAGTAATGTGCGGTGCAGTGTAGTAATTATTCGTTAGTAATTAGGTGTATCTTTAACGTTATCTTAAACGTCATCTTTATCTGCTCATTCCATACCTAATAGTTCATAGACATTTACTTGTCTTCCAGCTTATGCCTTAGTCTAGTTATTTTGATAATAGTATTGTTAGAATCATCATACTCGCTAGAATTTATGTCTGACCCCCTCCATTTCTATTCTTTTTCCCCCTCCAGGTCCTCAGGTTGGTCCCAGCTCTAGTGGAGTTTGATTGGATTGCTTTATCTCTCTTGGAAAGCTTGGACCGTTGAAGTAAAGTCCAACTTGTTATCTTTTTCATGGCTATTTATGTAATTGGATTATGTATTTGTTATTATCAAGATGGATAATGTACTTGACTCTGATTAATGGCTTTGTGGTGTAATAAACATATTTAATTTCCGCTGTAATAAAATGAAGTTTTAGATTTCCAAATACTACTTATTATCTGTCTTGTTGTAATTTTTATGTTCTATATTCACTTATAACCTCCATGGAAGTTAATGCATTCCCATTGTGAGTGACATTAATGGACGTGGGGTGTTACATATCCATTTGTACACAATGTACACTACTTGGGTGTCACAATGGTCTTCTTATTATATTACTTTTACAAAATTATTTTATATCTTTTAATCCTGGGTTCTCTGATCTTATCATTAACATCTTGTATATATTGTATTTCAGCATTATGATACAATATATATATATACAGTTTGTTGAATCCCGCTATATAGCATTTTGACTATGACAACTACACATAAGCTTTACATTATATAGACTAACCTTGTTTTGCAAGAAGATATTTGACAAACAGATTCAAATACACAAAATGAAGATTTTATATGCTGTAAGAGTCTGTTAGTCCTAGATTTTTATGTTAAAGCCTTCCCTGATGATTACACACACATACATACATATTATATATATATGTTTTCCTACTTAAAAAAGGCAAGGAATATATTCTGCCTAGAAAACAACGTCTGAAATTAATCAGGAAAATGTCTTTTTGCTGAGAGAAGAATAAATTCTCCATAATATTCAGATGTCTGTTCTGAATTTTTCAGACGTCTGAATCTGCTCCAAAATGAACTATTTCCTTGATGTTTTATTTTCAAACTCAAAACAGACATCTGAAATTTATATTCAGACATTTGATTATGAAAAGTTGCAACTTATTGTGAAGAGTCACAACTCTCTAATTCATTTCTTTTGATGGAATCTCTTCGTGGTGAATTGTAACTCTTTGTATATTATATATAGAAACTTGATTAACTGATCAAACTACCAATTCTTATTCTAACTATTCTCTATCTTGATCAAAGCTCTCTAAACTCTTAAAGCACGCCATTTACTATATTTTAGATTATAATCTTCCAAAATCTTTAATAAGCTTCACGTATATCATTAAGGAAAGATTATAGGAAGGGTGTACTATATATAGACATATCCATGTTAATAAGAAAACAAATAAATCATCAATTATTCTATAACGACCCTAACTCCCCCGTAAGAGAAAGCCCGGATTGCTTTGAGAACAAAACTAATCAGAACGCAAACAGAAGAACTTTTCATGGCTTATTACAATAATTCACATCAGAGTACAAGAATATTCCAGAGTATGAATAAATATTACACATTTGAAAAATATCAGAGATTTAAATACATTACTAAAGCGGAAAATAATAAATATCACAACTGAAAGAAATACACGGATACAGAGCTTTCCGAATATCCCTTCAGCTATAAACTAGGATCCTGTGAATATAAATCTGCAAAAACCCAACTACTAGCTGCCCGTGCGGAAAATAGGGGCTCCCAGAGTTTAGGTTAAAACAATAAACTCGAGGTTAGTCATGTGACTGGTGTGAGAACTAAAAAGTTATTTATTTGGTTTTAAAGTTAGGTAAATCAAGGGACCACGCCATATAACATGGAATGAGTTTACCCCCAAGAATACCAGTGCATGTAACAAACACCGCAATGCTAAATAAAGAAAATGAAGTTATTATAAGACCCATGTCCCATCACATAATGCAACGCAAGCCGGAGGATAGGGTTTTACCTTATAAAAGCCAAATAATGCTTGATACGCGAAATTTAATCTTCTATTATTACTGTAACGACCCGTATTCTACACATCATAGGATCGTAGAATATTTATTTCTTTCCCGTATGAAATTGTATGGTCATGTAACTTTGGGAAACATTTATTAGAGTCATTTCCCAAGTTCATGATTTTTGTCGATTTTTAAATGACCATTTTGCTCCTAGTTGGTACTGTTTTGGCCATAACTTTTGATTCGAAAGGAATTTTGACCTGAAACCACTTCCATTGGATTCGTTTGATGGTTTACCTTTCCGTAGAGTGGTCATAATAGCCAAACGGACTTACCGTTTGGGAGATATGGCTGAAATAAGGTTGGAGGGTGAAAAACTGCTTAACCGGGCCAAATCGGGTGATTAGTGAGTAGGCCCATAACCCATTTCGGGATTAGGGTTATGGGAAGGCTGAAATGAGATGGAGAATCATTCCATTTCAGTTTTCTAGCCTCCACTTATCACCAAGGAACCCTAAAAATGGCCTCCAACCTCTAAATCACCTCCAAATCACCTTTTGGTCAAGGATTTGGCTTAGCAACCTCTAATCAAGGAAGATCTACATAAAAGCAACACTGGAGATGCTATTTAGCATAGAGATTCACATCAAATCAGAGCTTTATTTCAGATCTTAGTTTATTTTGTGGCTAAGGTGAGTGATTTGCATAGTTTTACACTAATTATGGCTAGTTAAGGGTAATTAGTGCTATTAGCAAATTTAAGCATGATAAAATTCGGGAAAAATGTTCATAAATTCCTAAATGATATTTTAGACCTTTGATATGAATTTGGGTTAATTTGGTTAAGTTTTGCTAATCCTATCATTAGTTTAACCTAAACATGCTTAAGGGGAAATGTGGGATTTTGGGTATGTTTGATTCATTTTAACCTATCATGTTGATGTTTTGATATTTGTGGTTGATTATGTATGTTGCTATGACTGTATGAAATGCTTTGGGATTGATTTCAATAGTTAGAATGGTCGAAAACGTCATCGAATGACGTAAACACTTGCTGGAACAGTTTCAGAAAACAGTGCAGGGTTCGGATCGGATCGGATATGAGGCTTGGATCGGATATGTTCAACTGGGCAAGGAATCCGATCGGATCGGAACCTGACACTTGAGAAAATTGGCAAAAAGGAAGGCCACGCTAACTGAAGTGGGATCGGATCAGATCAAAGAGAAGGGACCAGAGCGGATAGAGGAGGATGGATCGGATCGAAGCGCGTGAAGGATGATGAGGCGGATCGGAGCGGAAGAAGGGACTGGAGGAGAGGCACCCGACCCGACCCGGAGTGAGGCACCCGACCCGACCTGAGAAGAAATACTCGACCCGAACCAGAAGAAGACCCGACCCGAACCGATGGAGGATACCCGACCCGAACCGATGGCTTGAGGAAGAACCCGACCCGACCCAGTATTGACCAATAACCCGAGATGCAAAGGTAGTCCAATATGGGAAGTTTGAGCTCAGGATCTAGTTGGGAACCGATGAGTTCACTTCATGGTTGGACTTTGCTGCGGGACGTGTGCTAAGGAGTTGTCGACGTTCATAACTTCGATTCACCACTAAAAATGAATGATGGCTACTTATCAGTGCAGTAGGGTCATTATGACCTGAGGGGCAAGGTGATGGTAGCAAGACTACGTTATCAGTGCAGTAGGGTCATTATGACATGAGGGGCAAGGTGATGCGTAGTAAGACTATTAGCCAGTGCAGATGGGGTGAACAACTCCATGGGGCAAGTGGACATAGTAAGGATGGGTAAGGCTATGAGCCAGCGTAGATGGGATGAATAACTCCATGGGGCAAGTGGACATAGCACGGAATTAGTGGCTACGTTATCAGTGCAGTGAAGCCATTTATGACTTCATGGGGCAGAGTGATCGTAGCAAGGCATGTTGGGTGATCGAAGTGGTGAACATCGTATGCTTTACGCACTGAGTGAGAGATGTGAGGATGGATGCTATGTTTGATTGTTTGCCATCACTATGATATGCACACCTCACCCACCTCCGTATCTTTACACCGTTTGATATGGTACCTTAGATTGTTGTACAGTATGTAGTGCTAACTCTTTGGTTGCAGGTCCAGGTTCAGGTATGTTTTAGTCTACCTGTTATTGTTCACTTTAGATGCTTATCGCTCATACCAGGCTTTATGTCTGACCCAGAGTTTTATGTGTCCTCTTATTACTCTGGGTGCTCACACGAGCAGACTAGAGACAGGTTAGCTGGTGATGCGCGAGTAGCTGATTCGGAGGCAGGCAGGAGGCTTTCACGTATGATATATATACACACATTCTCCCTGTGTCGTTGGTGGTCGCTACTTAGGCATTAGTAGTGTACCTCCTTTATCTTACTTTTGCTTTGAGACAGTTTGAAAGTTGTAATAAGCTGTATTTTGGATTTCCGCTGCTATGATGTTTAGTTCTGATTTTCAGCTTATGCACTGTCTCTCCTGTTTTATGTCAAGTATGTTATTATTATATTTTGTTCTATGCGCTGTGAGACATTCTACAGGTTCTTTGTATGTTCATTTCCTTCTTACCTTTCCTTTTCACGACCCGTTCCGTGCTAACTGGACATGTGTATAGCGCACTTTTGGAGTAAATGTCGGTTGGTGCGGGGCGGGCCATCACACTTGGTATCAGAGCTCTAGGTTGCGTTGTTAACCTAGGGAAAGACATTACGGAGAGATAGTACGTATATGAGAGCGCGTATTTGTGATTACTTTGGTTTTCAAAAGCTATGTATATATATACTATTAGTAGTATAAGAATGAAGTCGCACTGCACTAGCACCACTATGGGGTCGTTAATCGTTTCCCTTTTTCAGATTGACGATGAGCCGAGATACGAGGGGTGCTGGTAGAGGAACCAACCCAGGGAATGCCGCTGACATGAGGGCGATGTTTACTAACCTCATGAGACACATGCTTAGAGAAGTGCAAGGGGAAGTTCCCAATCCCGGAGTTGGTGTTGGCCCAGTAGTGCAGGCGCCTAGGGTCGATTTCGCCAAGTTGTGCAAGGATTACACTAATCTTGGTGGAATGCCGTTCCACGGAACGGAGTCGGCCACAGATGTTCAAGATTGGATGGATAACTGTGATCGTATCTTTGACGACTTGGGTCTTGAGGATGCGATGAAGAGAAGGCTAGCGTCTCGTCAGCTGCAAGGGCGAGCGATGAATTGGTGGAATGCCATTAGAACAGCTACTCCAGAGGATCAGGTTACTTGGGATCAGTTCAAGGCTCGCTTTAGCGAGAAGTTTATTCCAGCTGCCCAAAAGTCAGTATTGTTTAAGAGGTTTTTGGAACTCAAGCAGAACGGAAGGGCAGTTTCTGATTATATTGCTGAGTTCGACACTTTGTCGAAATATGGACTATCTCTTATTGATACTCCTGAGAAGAAGAATGAGAAGTTCATTACTGGTTTGGATGGATACTTGGGGGAAAGGCTTATCAACCACATCGATGAGACTTTTGAATCGATCGTGGGGAAAGCTTTGAGATCAGAGAGCCTTTACCCTAAGTCAAAGATTGAAGCTGCATCTACAGAAGGACCAAAGCCGCAAGCAGGCGGTGGAGGCAAGAATAACTCTCAGAATAAGAGGAAGCAGGACCAATCTAAATGTGGCTAGAAAAAGAGCAAGAAGGATGTTGAGTGCTTCAGCTATGGTAAAAAGGGCCATTATGCTAAAGATTGTCGGGCCAAGCCAGCGGATAAGAAGTGCTTCAACTGTGGTCAAGTGGGACATTTCAAGGATAAGTGTCCGCAACCTCTTAAAGGAGAAGCAGATTGTGAAAGCATATGCTATTGATGCTGTTCCTTCTTCGTCGAATGCCCCAACTACGGCGGAGAAAGGAAAGAATGTTGTTATTCAAGGTATGCTTTCTATTTATGATGTACCAGTTCGAGTTTTGTTTGATACTGGGGCTTCCCGTTCCTTCATATCTAGTGACCTGGTAGATAGGTTGGGACTGGAACCCGAGATAGTCGATAGACCTTTGGTTGTGACGAACCTGATTGGTGGTTCGACTAGCCTTAGTATGATTTGAAGGAATTTGGTCTTATCGAGTCATGGATGTATGTTTGTATGTGATTGCTTTGTTTTGGGCTTTACTGGGTATGGCATTATATTGGGAGTCGATTGGCTCCAAAGATACGTGGGGGTGGTAGACTGTGAGGGCTTTTTGGTGACAGTGAGGGCGGATGATGGGCGTAGGGTAGTGTTTGGTAGTCTACCTAGTGATGGGGTTATGGCTAGTTTTGTAAATTCCCTCGACATCCCGCAGGATGAGTTGTCAGATGTGCCCGTGATTGGCCAGTATCCGAACGTCTTCGAGGAGGTGACCGGGCTTCCACCACACCGAGAGATTGAGTTCGGTATTGATTTAGTGAAAGATGCCAGACCTATAGTGATGCCACTTCGTCGTATTGCACCAAGGGAGCAGCGAGAGCTCGGGGTGCAAGTCAGCAATCTTTTGAAGAAGGGATTTATTGAAGGAGTGTCTCCGAGTGGGGAGCACCAGTTGTGTTTACCACTAAGGCAGATGGTTCCCTTCGTTTGTGTATGGACTATCGCGAGTTGAATAAGGTGACAAGGAAGAATAAGTATCCTCTACCACGGATAGATGATTTGTTTGATCAGCTGGAAGGAGCTAGAGTGTTCTCCCAATTGGACCTCGCGACAGGATTTCATCAGCTTCGAGTAGCAGATGAGAGTGTTCCGAAAACGGCATTTAGGACGCCGTCAGGATTTTATGAGTGGTTGGTCATGCCGTTTGGGTTGACCAATACACCAGCCTACTTTGTGGATCTTATGAATCGAGTATTCAGAGATCAGTTGAATAAGTTTGTTCTTGTGTTCGTGGATGATATCCTTGTTTACTCAAGGACAGAGGAGGAACACAAGGGGCACTTGAGGAAAGTGATGGAGGTGTTGAGGAAACACCAATTGAAAGAGAAATTCTCTAAGTGTCATTTTTGGAGAAGGGAAGTAAGATTCTTGGGTCATGTTGTTTCAGAGAGTGGTATTGCCGTGGACCCTGCGAAGGTGGCTACGGTACAGGATTGGCCTACACCTAAGAATATAACAGATGTGAGAAGTTTCTTGGGATTAGCTGGATATTATCGTAAGTTTATCCAGGACTTCTCCAAGATAGCAGCACCGTTGACTCAATTGACTAAGAAGAATCAGTCCTTCGTCTGGGACGGAGTGTGTGAGGATGCCTTCAAGAGTCTAAAGGAGAAGTTGACGCGTGCACCAGTGTTAGTCATTCCTAAGGGGAATGAAGAGATGACGGTATACACGGATGCTTGTGGTACCGGACTGGGTGTTGTATTGATGCAAGGAGGTAGGGTTGTAGCTTATGCTAGTCGATAGCTAAAGCCGCATGAGAAGAAGTATCCTACCCATGATTTGGAATTGGCAGCGATTGTATTTGCACTGAAGATGTGGAGACACTATCTCTTGGGAGAAAGATTTGAGTTGTTTACCGATCGTAAATCGTTAAAGTATCTCTTCTCTCAGAAAGATCTGAATCTCTGTCAACAGAGATGATTAGAGTTCTTGGCTTCGTATGATTTTGATATCGCATACACACCTGGGAAAGGTAATGCGGTAGCCGATGCCTTGAGTAGGAGATATGCCAGCTTAGGGGCAATGTTTCTTGAGTGGAAGCAACTGGAGTATATCGCGGGGTTTGATTTCAGACCAAAGTGCGAATTGGATCCAGTCATGCTAGCTAGTTTGTCGATCAGTCCCACTTTGATAGAGCGGATTGGTTCTAGCCAGAGGGACGATCCTAATCTATTAGAAATCATCTCCAAGTTAGAGATGAACATCGACGGTGAGTAGATGAATGTGTATGGGCTTGATCGAGATGGATGGCTTAGAAGGAATGGAAGGCTAGTTGTGCCCAACGTGAATGGTTTGAGAGATGAAGTGCTTAGAGAATGTCATCACTCAAAACTGACTATACATCCCGGTGGTAACAAGATGTATCGAGACATGATGCAGACTTACTACTGGGAAGGGATGAAAAGAGACGTTGGGAAGTTTATATCCAAATGCATGAATTGCCAGCTAGTTAAAGCCGAGCAAAAGAAGCCTAGTGGGTTGTTCAAACCATTAGAAATTCCCGAATGGAAATGGGAGCAAGTCTCAATGGATTTCATTGATGGCCTACCAAGGACTAGATCAGGATATGATAGCATTTGGGTAATCGTGGATCGATTGACTAAAAGTGCAAGATTTATACCAGTCAAATCGACCAGAACAGCAGCCAAGTTGGCAGAATTGTATATGAAGTGGTAGTGAGATTTCATGGAGTACCTAAAAGCATTGTGAGTGACCGAGACCCGTTGTTCACTAGTGGGTTATGGAAAAGCTTACAAGAGGCTCTAGGGTCAGGATTACATCTCAGTACCGCATATCATCCTCAGACCGACGGTCAGACGGAGAGGGTGAATCGTATATTGGAAGATCTCTTGAGAGCGTGTAAATTGGATTTTGGTGGATCATGGGATGACCATTTGCATCTAGTAGAGTTTGCATATAATAATAGCTACCAATCCAGTATCGGTATGGCTCCATATGAAGCTTTGTACGGAAGACCGTGTAACTCACCATCATGTTGGATAGAGACTGGCGAGAAGTTTGTGCTTGGACCAGATGTGGTGAGGGAAGCTTCCGATAAGATTAAGATCATTCAGCAATGAATGAAAGCTGCCCAAGATAGGCAGAAGAGTTATGCTGATAAGAGGAGAAGAGACTTGAAATTCTCCGTTGGTGACTTAGTGTTTGTCAAGATCTCTCCATTGAAGAGCGTAATACGATTTGGCAGGAGAGGTAAGTTGGCACCAAGATTTGTTGGCCCATTCCCTGTTCTTGAATTAGTCGGGAATTTGGCATATAGAGTTGGCTTACCAGAGAAAATGGCGGGAGTTCACAATGTATTTCATGTTTCCCAACTAAGGAAGTTCGTTCACGACTCAGATATGACTATTTAACCTGATGAGTTAGAGGACATCGAAGTAGAACCCGAGGCGGTTGGGAACCGCAAGCCGATTCGTATTGTGGGGCATGATACGAAGCAACTTCGAAGGAAGGCGGTGAAGCTAGTCAAGGTTCAGTGGGGCGAGGACGAGGATGATTGCACTTGGGAGACAGAGGAGAACATTAGAAAGACATATCTAGAACTCTTTGCCTGGTAAGATTTACTTTGCGATTTAGTTATTCCGCATGCTAGGATAGACTTGTTTTGCTTGTTTGGATGTTTGATTGTTGTTTTACAATTGATAGGCATACGGGAACCTTTGTGTGTGTTTGGATTAGGGAATTTCGGGGGCGAAATTTCTTAAGGGGGGGAGAGTGTAACGACCCGTATTCAACACATCATAGGATCGTAGAATATTTATTTCTTTCCCGTATGAAATTGTATGGTCATGTAACTTTGGGAAACATTTATTAGAGTCATTTCCCAAGTTCATGATTTTTGTCGATTTTTAAATGACCATTTTGCCCCTAGTTTGTACTGTTTTGGCCATAACTTTTGATTGGAAGGGAATTTTGACCTGAAACCACTTCCATTGGATTCGTTTGATGGTTTACCCTTCCGTGAGTGGTAATAATAGCTAAACGGACTTACCGTTTGGGAGATATGGCTGAAATAAGGTTTGGAGGGTGAAAAACTGCTTAACCGGGCCAAGTCGGGTGATTAGTGAGTAGGCCCATAACCCATTTCGGGATTAGGGTTATGGGAAGGATGAAATGAGATGGAGAATCATTCCATTTCAGTTTTCTAGCCTCCACTTATCACCAAGGAAACCTAAAAATGGCCTCCAACCTCTAAATCACCTCCAAATCACCTTTTGGTCAAGGATTTGGCTTAGCAACCTCTAATCAAGGAAGATCTAAATCAAAGCAACATTGGAGCTGCTGTTTAGCATAGAGATTCACATCAAATCAGAGCTTTATTTCAGATCTTAGTTTATTTTGTGGCTAAGGTGAGTGATTTGCATAGTTTTACACTAATTATGGCTAGTTAAGGGTAATTAGTGCTAATTAGCGAATTTAAGCATGATAAAATTCGGGAAAAATGTTCATAAATTCCTAAATGATGTTTTAGACCTCTGATATGAATTTGGGTTAATTTGGTTAAGTTTTTCTAATCCTATCATTAGTTTCACCTAAACATGCTTAAGGGGAAATGTGGGATTTTGGGTATGTTTGATCCATTTTAACCTATCATGTTGATGTTTTGATGTTTGTGGTTGATTATGTATGTTGCTATGACTGTATGAAATGCTTTGTGATTGATTTCAATAGTTAGAATGGTCGAAAACGTCGTCGAATGGCGTAAACACTTGCTGGAACAGTTTCAGAAAACAGTGCAGGGTTCAGATCGCATATGGGGCTCGGATCGGATATGTTGAACTGGGCAAGGAATCCGATCGGATCAGAACCTGACACTTGAGAAAATTGGCAAAAAGGAAGGCCACGCTAACTGAACTGGGATCAGATCGGATCAAAGAGAAGGGATCGGAGCGGATAGAGGAGGATGGATCAGATCGAAGCGCGTGAAGGATGATGAGGCGGATCGGAGCGGAAGAAGGGACTGGAGGAGAGGCACCCGACCCGACCCGGAGTGAGGCACCCGACCCGACCTGAGAAGAAATACTCGACCCGAACCAGAAGAAGACCCGACCCGAACCGATGGAGGATACCCGACCCGAACCGATGGCTTGAGGAAGAACCCGACCTGACCCAGTATTGACCAATAACCCGAGATGCAAAGGTAGTCCAATATGGGAAGTTTGAGCTCAGGATCTAGTTGGGAACCGATGAGTTCACTTCATGGTTGGACTTTGCTGCGGGACGTGTGCTAAGGAGTTGTCGACGTTCATAACTTCGATTCACCACTAAAAATGAATGATGGCTACTTATCAGTGCAGTAGGGTCATTATGACCTGAGGGGCAAGGTGATGGTAGCAAGACTACGTTATCAGTGCAGTAGGGTCAGTATGACCTGAGGGGCAAGGTGATGCGTAGTAAGACTATGAGCCAGTGCAGATGGGGTGAACAACTCCATGGGGCAAGTGGACATAGTAAGGATTGGTAAGGCTATGAGCCAGCGCAGATGGGGTGAATAACTCCATGGGGCAAGTGGACATAGCAAGGAATTAGTGGCTACGTTATCAGTGCAGTGAAGCCATTTATGACTTCATGGGGCAGAGTGATCGTAGCAAGGCATGTTGGGTGATTGAAGTGGTGAACATCGTATGCTTTACGCACTGAGTGAGAGATGTGAGGATGGATGCTATGTTTGATTGTTTGCCATCACTATGATATGCACACCTCCCCCACCTCCGTATCTTTACACCATTTGATATGATACCTTAGAGTGTTGTACGTTATGTAGTGCTAACTCTTTGGTTGCAGGTTCAGGTATGTTTTAGTCTACCTGTTATTGTTCACTTTAGATGCTTATCGCTCATACCAGGCTTTATGTCTGACCCAGAGTTTTATGTCTCCTCTTATTACTCTAGGCGCTCACACGAGCAGACTAGAGACAGGTTAGATGGTGATGCGCGAGTAGCTGATTCGGAGGCGGGCAGGAGGCTTCCACGTATGATACATATACACACATTCTCCCTGTGTCATTGGTGGTCGCTACTTGGGCATTAGTAGTGTACCTCCTTTATCTTACTTTTTCTTTGAGACAGTTTGAAAGTTGTAATAAGCTGTATTTTGGATTTCCGCTGCTATGATGTTTATTTCTGATTTTCAGCTTATGCACTGTCTCTCCTGTTTTATGTCAAGTATGTTATTATTATATTTTGTTCTATGCGCTGTGAGACATTCTACAGGTTCTTTGTATGTTCATTTCCTTCTTCCCTTTCCTTTTCACGACCCGTTCCGTGCTAACTGGACATGTGTACAACGCACTTTTGGAGTAAATGTCGGTTGGTGCGGGGCGGGCCGTCACAATTACTATAAGTGAAGAAAACAACTTCAAATATAAATGTATCAATCATAGGCGGCGTGGGTACCATCTATCATGTCGCCATACTAGGCTCTACAAGTAAAACCGAAATATCATGTATTGGAAATTGGATTTCCGTCATGAGTCTAGGCCAGGGATGGCTCCTCATCACTTCGAGACACTCTAGCAAATGCCTCAGGATCTCCCGCAGAAGACCCTTAGATCTTCAGGGCCGGTCCACAATTATGTTAGTGGATTAGTATTCCTGAACACACGTTTCCCAGTCTTATAGGACCTATATCCATCGGCTCCCGCAGTAGCCGATATATCCGAGGTGCCTCGCAATCCAACAACCACATAGGTAAAAATATTATAAATGTCAGGGCTTATAAAACGCTGACACCACCCATATCTAGAAGGAAACGTCGTGCACTCCCTGCACTCGCGATCCCATTTTTGACTCATACCGAGGTGTGAGGCTAGCGAATTAACGCCATACACAAAGCTATGCCCTTTAAGGCCATGCTTTGATCATCAACCACAAGACTCTGCTTTTCAACAGAAGCCTTGATCATATGCATCTCCGCATGCCGCATAGGCAACTCACACCATGCGATTGATTTCTATCGATATATAACCTCTGAGCGCGTACGTCTTAGAGAAGGGCGTTAAGCAAGAGAATAAATTCTCCGCCGCCAATCATATATATATTTTATAGAGATCAATCAACACAGAATAAAATCCAATGTCAGACACACATCCATTTACAAGTTCGTTCTGGATCTGAACGAAACCGGAGGCACCTTATTCCTCTCACATATGTCCAATACAGGAGAGAGGCCCTCGCATATCCGTCGATCTCCAAGTACGTCTGGACAATCACCATTTATTACCTCATCCTGGGTGTACAACCCAATCAAGACATCAGTAATCATCCAAACGATGTGAAGACCTCCAGTCTTCAACCACCGTCTTCAACGTCAACTTATCGTCGAATTAATTATTCAGAATGGGTATAAACCCAGCCTTTCCGAATAACTCGCGTATGTTATAAACAAGTGCTATAAACACAACATACGCCACATTCCAATCCAGTATATTCTTTTATTCCAATATTCTTATTATTTGGGAAAGGTTCCCATTAATTTTATCAAAGATAATTTTTTTTTAAATTTATTCTTTAATCTTCCTTTGGATATCATTTCAAACCATATTAAGGTTTTCCAAACTAGTCGGGATTAGCGAACCACACCGAAGTAATCATTTATTTATCCCAATCCCAACCTATTCATCCCATGGAGCAAAACTGGTAATACTCCGTATCTAACACCACAGTGTTATCGGTAAATATTAATTACCATTTCACGTTCAAATCTAATTAAAGAATTAACTATCGCTTTGGAGCAAAACTGGTGATACTCCATTCTCCATCATTTCAATCTAATTAAAGATTCATTAAAACTCTAACTCGTTTTAATCTCAAAAATCATTACTTAATGACTTTTCAAAGTTAATAAATTAATCTTATCTTTATCTGGGTTAAAGAACTAATGTCATTTAAAACACAGCTCACGATAAACCCAAAATCACATTCCATTAATTATGGAATCTTCACAGAAAACAAATCAATATATAATCGATATCAATTTCTCTATCTGACTAATAATATAAATGGAATAATGATAAAGCCTTTTAAATTCCATATATATTAATAATCTTCCTCCACATAAGCTCACTTCGACTTTTATCGAATTCCATTCCATTCCAAAATATTAAATTGAAAATCTTTACTTTGGAAAATTTCCATTAAATCTTAATAAAAAGATTTATAAATTCCAAATCACATTTCTCTGTTAATCGGGTTAAAGAACGAATGTCGTTAAAAACACAGTTCACAATAAACCCAATTCACATTCCATTAGTCCCTAATCGTAAATTTGTAAGAGAACAATTCCCTATGTATTAATCCCGAAGGCCGAAACCAACATCAGATCAATACCCAGGAAACCATTCAACTTATCTAATCTCCAGTTAGTTTCTAATTTTCTTAACTCCATTGGGTTTAAGAACAACATTTTTAAAGATACCATTCATGACAAACCAAAAATTCAATTCAATTCAATTCCAATTAGATATTAGTTAATTGGTAAACTTCATTAAATCTTAATAAAAGATTTAATCTTTTCTCAATTGGGTATAAGAATAGTGTTAGTGAAGACACCGTTCACGACAAACCCAAAATCCCATTTGATTTTAAATACAAGGCTCTGAATAGAAAATATATCGGCTTATATTCAATATCAAATTATGAAACCAACAAATATTGTATTGGAAATAACGATATAAAATATATCTTCCAAATTTCGATAACGATATCCGTATAATCATGAAATCCAATATCGAAATATTCCGAAGATGATTTCCATTTCAATCCATATATTGGAAATTCTGGTTATATTAAAACCATTCACAAATCCAAATTATTTATTTAAAAATTATTGGATTTCAAATCTAGTTAATAACTAGTTCCTTTTGATAAAAATATATTTTTATCTTTACAAACGTGGAATTTTTCATCCTAATTCTTTCCAAATCATTTATAATGATTTTATACTAATTTTTAATATTTTTAATAATTTTATCAAGGCCCGTACAGTCGATTTACAGTGACCTTTTCTTAATTTGATTTGGACATAAATCCAAATCCATTCCGGTTTTAGGAGAATCCGACGGTCGGATCTCCCGTAACAACAATTCGAAGTCAATGGTCGAAATTCGCAAACGGCCGCGGCGCGATGCGTTCTATTTAGGCCATTAATATATATATATATATATATATAATATTTCGTTCAAAACATATTTTATAATTTCGTTTTAAAACGATTCCACTTTTACTTAAATTTTAAATCAAAATAGGATATCTTTTACCGTTAAAATATTTTAATGATAATATTTTCAAAATATTAGATTTTGAAATCTTTTCCTTTTCAATATTCGTTATAAAAACGAATAAAATCGATATAAATATCCTTTGCGTCCAAATGGCGCAACTATAATCAATATGGCTTCACGTATTTCAATATTTTAATCTTTTACTGAATATTATTTCAAAATAATCCTTATTTAAAATATTTAATATTTTTGAACTGGAATCAGGCCCAATCAGTTACCATATAATGTTAGTTATATGGATTTCATAAACATATGTATATAACAAGCATAATAAATTATCAACCATCATCCAAAGTGCTTTCTACACTGCATAAGCATTAAATATAAATAATTAGCGCTTACTACAGTCTGTCAACCCATCAATCGACATATCATTACACAATTGGGATTAGTGTAAGTTACATATCATCCCAATACTTCAAACAACAAACACATATTTTATTTGTGTAGTTGGGCGATGTGTAAAATTATCGACCCAATCGATATCATAAAAATAGGCAAGCATAAACAAGTCATCCGACCTATATATGGATGTGTTAACTTAATTTTAACTATTCCATAGTTATTTTATTTATCGCCGTTATAAGCTAAAAATAATAATTTTACTTAACAAAATTTTTCTAACACTTTTTAGAAAATTTCGTCAGCATAATGGCATGATACTAGAAACGGGATAAGGTCTAGCCTTATCCCCAGTCTAATAATGGCCCGCGCCATACACATACCAATTCTAATCAATTCCATTTCATTACCCAAAACAAATTCAACCAAATAAACCAATCAACCAAACAACCAACACACAATATAATCAAACAAGTCGTCCATGGTCTGTGGACGACTGGGAGCAGTTCATATATGCAGTTATAGAATAAATAACTGGATAAGAAATTGTAGTGAGAAGTTCTCACCTCTGGGATCCACTCTGCCAGTTTTATTTATGAACTGTTTGGATTTGCCCAAAATTCCAAGCAGTCTTTTCTACGCTGTTCATATTAAAAATCACATTTTTAATATGATGTTTATATTAATAATCACATTTTTATATCGCTACTGTATATATAAAAATCATATTTTTATAACACTTCTCATATATATTATATTTTTACTTCGCTAAAAATTATATTTTTACTTTGCTAAAAATTATATTTTTACTTTACCATTTAGGCGATAAAAATCATACCTTTCTATTTGTAAAAATCATACTTTTCCTATATAAAGATTCAAACTTTTCTAATATAAAAATTCAGACTTTTCTAAACTAAAGATTCAAACTTTTCTAAACTAAAGATTCAAATTTTCTAAACTAAAGATTCAAACTTTTCTAAACTAAAGATTTAAACTTTTCTAAACTAAAGATTCAAACGTTTCTAAACAAAAGATTCAAACTTTTCTATTCTAAACTAAAGATTTACAATTTTCTAAACTAAAGATTCAAACTTTTCTAAACTAAAGATTCAAACTTTTCTAAACTAAAGATTTAATTTATGTGATTCATATTTTTATCTTGCTCTAATATATATAAAAATTTGATTTTTTTTATATTTTAATTACATAAATAAATCAAAGCAAGATCAAAACTCACAGTTGGAAGGCGGGGGAGGTGGTCTGCGTGCTCTGGATTCGAGGAGGCAGCGCTAGGGTTCTGGTGGCAGCCGGGGCGGTGGAAGAGGGCAGTCGGTCATCGAAGGGCTTATGGGTTTTGTTGAGGCTCGCGTTCAAGGCTAGAGCATGGTGTATGGGGGCTCGCGGCTTCATCGGAGAAAGGGGGAGGGAAGTGGACAGAGCTATGGTCTTGGTGGAGGATCCAAGAAGGGGGAGACGGTCGCGATGACAGCGCTTGGCCGGAGTGTGGCTGGCGGAAATCGAATTTCCGATTTGGGGTCTTCGTGGGTGGGGGCGTGTGTTTAATCGAAGGAGAAGGGAGACTGGAGGGGGCGGTTGCGAGGTAGGGGGTCTGACGCCTATAGCGGCAGCGCGGTGAAGGGAGGGTGGCGGTGGAGCAGATCGACGGTGCCTTTTTCTTTTTCTTTTTTTTCCTCTGAAAAGAATTTGATCGGGGAGAGAGAAAGAAGGTGGGGGCTGTATATAAGTATATATATATTAATATTTTATTTTATTTAATTCTTTTGGATTCAAAATACCGGTTCAACGATACGAACTCCAAATCTAACCCAACGATTGTCACCCTAGCTAACTACCCCCATTCCGAACACAATGGGATATGTTTCTTAACACAATTCTAACGTTTCGATCAGTTTCCATATAATTAATATATATATATATATATGTATGTATGTATATTCAATTCAAACGTACATTTCAATTTATCGGGGCCACATACGGACTCTAAAAATTCCAAAAAAATAAACCTGGCTATGATTTGACGATACGGTCCTAACAAAACTAATTTCGTCAAATTTGAAAATCGTTTGAAAAATGGTCATTTTCTGGTTGATTCGAATTGACTAAACTATCCAAACACGTTTTCTTATGCCACGCTCACATATTAATCCCAAAAATTATGAAATTTGGAATCTAGCAATAATTTGACATCCCGGATCCAACAAAAGTGGTTTCATCGAAAACGGAGGTCGTTTGCAAAATGGCTATTTCTATGGGCCTTATATATATATTATAAATATATATAAATTCCATAACGACTATTTTGAATTTTAAACTGGACGTAACTTTTAATTTATAATGTGAAATCTCAGTTTCTTAACTTCATTAGAAAGATATATTTAATACGTTCCTAACATTTCTTGTTTCATCCAATTCTGACTTATGTTGAATTATGTATAATCTTTCAAAGTTAAAAATCGAATTTCAAACAATCGCGCCATTTCGAGTTCGTAATATAATTAAAATAAAATTATACATTCTAACTTCATCAAATATAAATTTTTCGTCGTTATTATAAAAAATAAATCATTTTAAATAATCAAAATCCATTAAAGTTGCCAAAATAAAAAATTTAAATTGGCTCTGATTTTCTGGGTTGTTACATATTCTGTATTAAGGAAGACCTCTTCAGCAGTTGAGGTAAGAAATCCCGCTCAACTGTTCGGGTATTAGTGAACCTATTCCTCCGGGTAAAGTGAGGGTTTTAGTGATAGTGAAATACCAGAAGTGAGTCTGGGACTTGATGCAGGACAGTGGTTCGAACCAGTATAAATCGACTGTGTGATATCTACTTACTACTCAACTATATAAATATTTCGTCGTATACTCCAATCTACATGATCCTACCGCTGTATAACCTCTTTCAATTGGTATCAGAGCAAGGCCATCCTATAACTATAATACCGTTATTTGATACTTTGATAAAATGGAGAATAACGCAAGTACTAGCTCAACTACATTTGCCGAAGGACAATCTATTCAAAGACCGCCTCTATTCAATGGATTACACTATAATTATTAGGCTACAAGAATGAGGATTTATATGCAAGCAAGTGGTATTAGTGCATGGAATGCTACTCAAAAAGAATTTACAGCACCTACAACTGGGTATTCAACTTGGACAACAGTTCAAGAGGAGAAGGCAAATGCAAATGCAAAAGCTATGAACATGCTATATTGTTCTCTCGATAGAAATGAGTTCAATCGTGTTAGCATTTGTACATCAACATATAAGATATGGGAAACACTCGAAACTATCCATGAAGGAACAAACAAAGTCAAACAAACAAAAATTTCAATGCTCAAAAACCAGTTCCAGAACTTCAAGATGAAACAAAATGAAACTATCAACGAAATGTACTCAAGGTTTTAAGACATTTTACATGCATTGATAGGACTGGGAGAAAATATAGTGACTTTGACATCATATCAAAATTACTGAATACTTTAACTGATGATTGGGAAAGAAAAGTACTAGAAATTGAAGAAGCAAATGACTTATCAACTATGAAACCAGAAAAACTAATAGGAAATCTTATGTCTTATGAAGTAAATCTTCAAGCAAAAAGTGAATTAGCTTAAGAAAAGCAGAATGTGGCCTTTCATCCTGATAAAGAGGAATCTGAATCAGAAGACAAAGATCTAGCCTTTATTATCAAAAAATTTAAGAAATTTCTGAAATATAGGAAAGGAATTGTAACACCCCACCTCCGTTAAAGACACTCACAAAGGGAATGCCTTAACTTTGGTGGAGCATTTTAGTAAACAAAACAGAAAATTTCAAGACAGATAAACAATACTTGAGAAATTATAACTTTATTACAGCGGAAAATAGAAATCAATATGGTTGCATCTTTAC
The DNA here is from genome assembly GCA_030737875.1 of Allium sativum. Lineage (NCBI taxonomy): Eukaryota > Viridiplantae > Streptophyta > Magnoliopsida > Asparagales > Amaryllidaceae > Allium > Allium sativum. The sequence goes on along the minus strand of CM060925.1, from coordinate 97,192,541 downwards.
CAGAAACTCAAGTACATAAATATCAGTCTTGTTCATAAAGTCATCAGAGTACAAAACTTTAAAATCATAATCCCCACAGAAGATGCCATAAGAAGTTAAGCCATACTTTACGCACTTCAAGCAGAAGAAATCTGGATCAAGCTAAAGTATTCCCTCGTTGGAAAACCCGTGGGGGGATGGAAGAAAAAGGGGCGAAAACAAGCAAGGTTAGACATAAAGTCTGGCAAGTCCAGTGAGTTTCAGCATATGAACATATAATAATAATTATGACATGAAAATAAGTTGGATAAGAGATAACAATAACAGGAGCAGCAGATGTAGTTTGATTAAACAGAAGAAACAGAATAATATTAATTTTCATTTCTCTACACTAATACTAGTATAACAGGATTAGGGTTATCCTAATGTCTAAACTAAACAAAAATGGGAACAGAGTAATTTCCACAGAAGAGAATGCTAGTAATGGGCCTTTACCGCCCCAATAGAAGGTATCGAAACAGAATGCTAATAATGGGCCTTTACCACCCGAACAGAAGGTACAGAAACAGAAACAGATTATTCCCTATGGAAACAGAATGTAGAATTAGGTATACACTAGTAAATGGGCCTTTACCACCCCAACAGACGGTACCACGCAGAAACAGACGGGTGTTACCACCCAACAGAAATAGACAGAGCTAAGTGTACCCTAAGTCCTACCCCACGCGATCGGCTCCCTAATACATAAATACCCTGTGCCAGCCCCACATAAGGGTGTATCATTCCCTAAAGTGGCAACCTTTGTATGACACAGACCTATTTACAGATGTCACGGCGTCTTACATCCTCAGAGGCAGACCGGGATCCATGCACGCACATGACCCGGTTGGAACGCACCATCAACACCCCTCGCTATTATCAGAATGAACAGCTTATAATTAGTTCAGTAAGCGTGCCCGGACCCTACCTACTGTTGGGTCAATGTTTTGATACCAGAAAGGGTTACTGACTAATATGGGTCCCAAACTACAGACGGCACAAGTAATTTCCCTCCTAACCTTATGTTCCCAGATTAACAGATTTCATATTAACTTGTTTACAAGTTCAGACATACGGAGTTCATATCAACTAGTTCACAGATCAGACAAGTTTTCAGACTAATGGATCAGATATACGGATTTAACAGATTTACAGATTTGTCTAACTTTGTAATTGGGCCTACAGATTCACGAAACGGGTTTGTTAAATTCATTAGTCCAATTGGTTTAACCCTATCCACCCAACACGTTTTAGACATCATATTTATCTTAGATTTGTATTAATTAAAAATTAATGCGCAGACCTCTCACATTTGACTGACAGTTTGCGGCCACTGGTTAGGCCGGTTGGTTCCGGGCAAGTTTCTGCCGCAAACTGAGTCTAACCTCGGGTTTCAAGCACGTTATGACTAACTTCTCACATTAGAACCTATTGTTTGTGGCCACTGGATGTGCCGGGCGGTTCCGGGCAGGATTATGCCGCAAACTCATTCTAACCTCGAGTTAGCCATGTTTCATGTTTAGCCAATGCATTCATTCACAGACTATGCTAATATCAGACTAATCATGGTAATTTAACAAATTAACTTCTGTACAAGTTACAACAGATTATTCGAGGTTATATTAACAAGTTTTGCTCAATTTTAAATCGAGCCTACAGATTTACATACTTTAAATTTTAGCATTTCAGTTCCAACAGAATATGCCATTCAACAGATTAAACAAATAACAGATCTTGTAGATTGGGCGATTTAGCAGATAAGGCAATTTAACATAATTAGCAGATTAGGCAATTCAATCTAATTAGCAGTTTAGGCAACATAACAGAACTAGCAGAATAGAAAATATAACAGATTTAATCATTCCTTAAAGTTTTATTGAAATATCCTGCCTAATTATAAATTTGGCCTAAGTTTGCATGCCTAAATAATTGTCATGATTCACAGTATGATCATATACCCCACGTTTGCATCGAATATACATGGCATAGATTATGGTCATAATTTACCATATAACACATGTCCCAATTTTAGTTAAACTTGCCTAGTACAAAAGATTCACATATAAATTATACCAAATATAGCCATCGATTTCAATGCATGTCATATATTCAAAAATCTCACACTTAGGTGTTATTTGCATTTAACAGTTATCAAATCTTAATATAGATCTTCACACCTAAGTCATATTCTCTTTTTATCTCAAGTCATGAATCATTATATAAAAAAATATAAAACAATCTAGAACTTTAAATTATAACAGATCTTAATTCAAAATATGTGTTATGTCCAAAGTCTCAAGCCACATGTTAACATACAATGGTTCCTCTTCTTCCAATTCACAAAATATGCATAGATCTAAATCTAGTTTACAACATCAGTCACAGATTAGCCATGCCCAATTATGCCATCATTCATTATTTGTCCCAAAGTTTAGAGTTTGTGCGTTAGTCTCTTATGAGATGTGGCACAGGCTCGTGGTAGCCTGGCTATAGAACAGAAAGAAGAAAGAGATACATAATAAAATATATCAGAACAGAACGTACACAATGTAACGACCCAGAAAATCTGAACTAATTTAAAATTTTAAAATTAGCTGAAATAATGGATTTTAAATATTTAAAATAAATATTTTAAATAATGGCAATGAAAAGTGAGTTTAAATCGACAATTGAAAACGAATATAATTAATTATAATTATAAACAAGGCCTGAAATGGCGCTGCAGTTTCAAAAATTGAATTCAAACTTTGTCGGACTGTACCGGGTGCAAAACAAAACGGATTTTAGCGAAACCAAAAATATTTAAATATGTTAGTGAATACCTTTCTAACGAATCTGAAAAGCTAGGGACGATAGTTGTTGGGTTTCGATTGGTGGTCGTGTCAGAAAACCCCTTTAAAACTTCCCCGACCAATCAGAATTTTTATAAAAAAAAAACTTTCTCTCTCCCCGACGATCAAAGGCGGAAACCTATTCTCCAGTTCCCGAGCTTTTTCCGGCCGCCACACGCCTCGTTGACCCCCGACCCTTTGGAACTTTTTGTAGATATCTCCGAGAGTTTCACATCCATAGCTGGTACGCCATCCCTCGTCGCCCCATCAGCGAGATTTCCTCCTCCAAAGTCGCGCCGTTCATGGTCGATTTTCTCCTCCTCGCCTCCACCGAGTTCGCCGCCGTCAGGGGTGCAGGCGCGCCTCTCCAAGCTCGTCGACGTGGCATAGGCTGATTGGCATATCGTGCTTCGGATTGGGAGAAAAGATCAAACCTAGTTTTGAACCATATTGAAAGGTATACGGCCAGATTTATTTTCAACAGTTTTAACACCTTCAAACCGTTGCAAATTTTGAAAAATCATATCTTTTTCGTTTCTTGACGAAATTCGATGAAACAGGAAACATCGTGACCGTGAGGACGTCTTCTGCATTTTAGAAGAGACCGCGTATTTTTCTGAGCCTTCTGCTATTTTTGGTGGAGTGGAACCCAATGTGAGATTTCAAATTTATAAACAATATGGAAAACGACGATGTATAAATTATATAGTCGATGTATGAGTTATATAAGCGTTGTACACCTCTTGTATAAGCGTTGTATAAGTTGTACGTTCGATGTATAAGTTATATATGCATTGTAAAAATTATATATGTGTTGAAATAGAAGTGAATTGCTATATATATATATATATATATATATATATATATATATATATATATATACGCCCCTCATCCACAAACCATGGACGATATTTATTGGTTGTGATTGGTGTGAAAATTGATTGATAGCGAATGGTTGTTTGGGATTGTTTGTGGTTGATATTGATTGATTGTGGTTGAAAAATACCCGTTTGTGGTTGAGAAATATTTGGTTGAAACCACATAGGATTAGTTTGTGGAAATGAAATAAATATATACGTGCCACCTGCGTGCGAACTAGATGCATGATCTCCTTTGTCAAAAACCGCGAGGTTTCAAGGTAGAGCGAGGAGCCGTAACTACCCTGCCGTTATGCTGCCGAAATTTTGAATGATATTCATGTGTTTGATTTATTTTCATTTGCTGAAACTATATTGATTCGTCGAATAGAAAACCTTCATGTGTTGAATTGACATTCATTCGTTGATTAGAAATTCATGTGTTGAATGGTATTCGTGTTTTAAATATAAAAATCACATTTTTATCTATATATAGAAACTATAGAAAACCTTCATGTGTTGAATTGACATTCATTCGTTGATTAGAAATTCATGTGTTGAATGGTATTCGTGTTTTAAATATAAAAATCACATTTTTATCTATATATAGAAACTATAGAAAACCTTCATGTGTTGAATCGATATTCATTCGTTGATTAGAAATTCATGTGTTGAATGGTAATCATATTTTGAAATAAATTGTTTCATAATAAAAATCACCTTTTATCAACTATAGGGACTATGTAAAATAGTCTCGTTTTAGAAGGAATTGTTTTATAATAAAAATCCTATTTTCATCACCTATATAAACTATATAAAATAATAGTGTTTTGAAATGAATTGCTTTACAATAAAAATCACATTTTTATTATATACATGAATTGTTGAAATGTGAAGTGTTAAAAATAGCAACTCGTTCAAATAAATATGCATGAGTTGAAATATTCATTAATTAGCTAATGATATGATTTTTGCCTATGCATGCAACATTAAAATGAATGGTGTTTTTAAACCAAATGGAATCAAATATGAAGTTGAATAGAAAATGATAAGTGATAAGAACTGTATATATGTACAAGCATATTTATTGAACAGGTTATAGCAAAGTGGCTAGAGAAGAGGAATAAAATTTTGTGCCCGACAAATAGGTACACATTTACTGTTTTGTTTAGGTGATGATTTTATGAGCCTGTTGGCTTTTTCTTTTTTTTTTTGATATGAGACGCCCGTGTGGCTATTTGGGGATTTTTCCAGCCCCTCCCGTACAAAGGAGGTTATGGCGAAATTTTCCAAAATTTAAAGGCGTTAGTGAAATATTTGAAATGAAAACGATATTGAAATTGTTGAATGAACTATATTTATATAAATATATAAATATAAATAAAATTAAAAAAAAACGTGGCCGTGCAGTTCGTGTTTTGAAACCGCGATTTCAAACAACTAGTGAGGGAAATCCGACCATTGGATTTTCCCGAAACCGCAACCGTCGGGTTCGCCTTGGAAATATCTTTCCAACGGCACCAACTTTGTAAAAATATAACGGTTGGATTGTCTGGAATGTTTAATTCAAATCTGAAGAAAACCAGCGCCAGAATCGATTATATTTATATATATATATAAATATAATTATATTTAATCGAATAACGACGCTGCAGTTCGTATTTTGAAATCGAAACTTCAAACGATTGTACTGGGAGATCCGACCGTCGGATTTTCCCGAAACTGGAACCGTTGGATTCATTTTGAAAAGATCTTTCTAATGATGTAAATTTTATGAAGATCCAACGGTTAGATTTTCAGATACGTGTAAATCAAATCTGAAGAAAAACAGTGCCACGGTCGCGTTATGGCCCGAAGCGTCGTTTTGAATATATTGGCTATTTTAAAATAAATAAAAATAGCGATAAATCATTATAAAATACTATAAACAATATGGATATGATTTAGAAATTAACTGAAGGTTGGCTAAGTCGAATAATTTCCTGGGTGTTGATCTGATGTTGGTTTCGGCCTTCGGGGTTAATATTTGGGAAATCGTTCTCTTACTGATTGACGGTTAGTGACTAATGAATCGAAATGATGCGTGTATATGTTAGTGTTGCACTTGTTTATTATATACGCGAGTTGCTCAGAAAGACCGGGTTTTTCCCATTCTGAATAACTGAATCGACGATAGCAAATCGAAGATGAAGACGATGGTCGAAGACCGGAGATCTTCACCTCGTCTGGATGGTAACCGAGGTCCTGATTGGGAGGCATCCCGAAATATGGATAATGAGTGGTGATCGTCTAGACGTACGTGGTGATCAATGGGTTTGCGAGGTATTTAGTGGCTCCGGTTTCGTTCATACCCAGAACGGACTTGTAAATGGACTGTGTGTCTGACATTGGATTTTATTCTGTGTCGATTGATCTCTATTAAATATACATCTGTTTGGCGGCGGAGAATTTATTCTTTTGCTTAACGACCTTCTCTGAGACGCACGAGCTCAGAGGTTGTATATCGATGGACATCAGTCGCATGGCATGAATTGCCTATGTGGCATGCTAAGATGCAGTGATCAGGGCTTCTGTTGAAAAGCAAAGTCTTGTGGTGATGATCAAAGCACCGCCTGTGTGACGTAGCTTTGTGTATAACGTGAAATCGTGAGCCTAACACCCCGGTATGAACCAGAAACGGGAGAAGGACCTCAGGGAGGGCATGCGTTTCTTTCTAGCTAGGGTGGTGTCAGTGACCTACCAGCCCTGACATTTATACACTTTTCACCTATGTGGTTGTTGCTGTTGCGAGGCACCTCGGTTTGATCGGACGATCCGGGTCCGATGGAGTCATTCGTTGGCTCGTTGACGCCCCCAAAGGGCGAGGAAACGTAGAGTTCAGGCATAATAATCCACATCGGTGGACCAGCCCTGTCGCTCCAAGGGACAGTTGCGGTTGTTCCTGAGACACGTGCTAGAGCGCCTCGAATTCGGTAAGGACTATCTTTTGCCTTGGTTCATGACGGAAATCCAATTTCCAAATACGTGACTGTGCGATTTTGATTGTATACCTATATATGGCAACATAGTAGTATGGGGCATTAATGCCGCCTATGATTTATAGTTATGATTTGAAATTGTTTTCGAAACATGTAAACACTAGTAGCAACATCAAATGCCTTTGTTTTATTCGTATCAAGCATATTTTGGCCGTTATAAGGTAAAAACTCTATCCTCCGGTTTGCATTGCATTGCATTGTGTGATGGGAACTGAGTCTTATAATGGCTTCATTTTTATAAAATGCATTGCGTTGTTTAAAAGAAAGATTGGTTTTAAAGCACTGGCAATCCGATGGAGTAAACCCATTCCACGAAAGTGGCGTGGTCCTGTGATTAGCCATATATTAAATGTGTTAAATAGATTTCTCATACCAGTCCCATGACTGACTCGTAGTTTGTTTCACTTTCAAACTCGGGTGCCCCTTTTCCGACACGGGCAGCCTTGTATTCAGGTTTAGCGGGTTCTTTCTGGATAGCTGGAGCTGAAGATGGATCCTATCATTTATCTCTTTTTATGCTGTTCAGCTCCTATTGTACATATTATATTTGTTTTCCGCTGTAGACATTTATGTATAGCTGAACTGTATTTTTACTAAATATGATCCTGTATACTGTGTAACTCTGATGATTACTTTTATCCAGGATATTCTATTGTTCATTATCTGGTGTATTTATTTAATTCTGTTCTGCTAATATCTGTTTCTGTGTTATATTCCACGGATTACCCTTGCCGCCGTGAGTACGGGGTTTGGGGTCGTCTCACACAACCTCAAATTCAGATTTACAATCATGCCACAATTATAATTAAAGTTTATATTGGAAAATAATTGTACTTGCCTTTCGTGGTTTTAAGAAAGGATAATAAACTGTTGTTGATGCAGAAATGCTGAATTACTCCTCTTTAATTGTTGTTGTAGCTCTAAACTTTGATTTGAGATTCGATTTAGCTTTTAATTCTATTTAGGTTGGAAGAAGATGCATCAGTCCATGTTTTGATTCTAGCAGAGTAGCGACGCCATTTTTATTTTTAACTAGAACAAAGGCAGAGTATAGACAGAATGAAATTGTGTAAAGAAAATGAGGCTAGGGGGCTGTTAATATAGGTTTAGGAGGACGAATCTAGACTGAAAACGAGACCAGAAACATCTGAATGAACTTAGGTTGAAAACCAGGTTTTGGCACCAGGCCACCATAGGGTCGACCATAGTGTTGACCTGGGCCCTGGGAGGTCGACCATAGTGTCGACCCCAAGGTCGACCTGGTCCTGGGCGGGAAATTTCCCGCCCAGTCTGCCCTGGGGTTTGAATTCGAATTTCGAATTCGAATTTTGAGCTGTTTTTGATTCTGAAAATTCCTGAAACTTCGGAGGGTCATAACTTGGTCATATGGACTCCATTTTTCGAAAACTCAGGCTCATTTTCAAGCAGAATTTCGAGACGAACACAACGGCGCAACCCGCTTCCCTTGATTCATATTTTAAAATTTAATTCTGCCTTAATTTGTTATTCTTATGATTACAGAAAATACGGGGTGTTACATTCTCCCCTCCTTAAAGGATTTCGTCCCCGAAATCTTCAAGTTAAGAAGAATGTGTCCTACCATCCAATCATCCATCTACTCAACTATCATCCACAAGCATCCATTTTCCTTAGAAAACTTCTAATGTTGTATGAGCATATGCAAAAGTGTGTGTATATTTTCTTTATCTAATGCAAAGATCAGGCGGTCCACTGATTCAGTTGACCTCCTTAATGCGAATTATGTCAGTGCCATGAGTCCAACATGTATGCAATTTTCCTATTTGATACATATTATTCCTAAATGTGTGCGCAATCATCCATCCAAATGCAACATCCATGTGATGAGTCAACCATTTTGCCTCCACAAAATTGAAAATGCACACTCATCCATATGCAGTATGAGAGTGTTTTTGAGTCGATCTAGTGCCTAGTGTGTGTATATGCATCCACGAGCAATCACTAGCAACCAATTGCATCCACTTGCAACCATCAAACATAACATGTCTCAAACACATGTTTACACCCATTAGTTTTACCTAAAGGTCGAAGATTCGATGGATAGGATATCGTCGAATGATGGAAGCGAGTACAGATAAAACAAAAATTTGGTTCCCATTAGACATTGGTTAAGGGAATAATTTCCCCTAAGTATCAACCTCAAAGACCGAAATCAACATCAGATTGACACCCAGAGGATTACCCTTTTTAGACAATGTAAAAACTGGAAATCTTAACCTTATCAAAAATATTCAGATATTTACAGATTACTGGTTCAGATCAGATTATCAAATGATTCTTAGGAAACTAAGCATGATAAAATCATATCCCGCAAAAACCCAGAATGCATGCATCATACTTGACGCCTAACACAGATATCCCTCAAACCCCAACTTATCACAAACAAATAAGTTGTAACCCCCATGAGGTTTAAGACTATAGCAAAATCAGAAACAAGACTAGTATTAAAGTGCAGAGTTTCCATTACAGAATCAAAATACAAGAAAAAGAAAGAGTTTTAACTCAACAATCAGATAAAGAAATTAAACCTCCCACAGAAAATTTTCCTATTTCTATCTTATCCACTAGCCTCGAGATTGTTCGTCTTCCCTCCAGAAGTTGGTCCTACCCTCAGCCCTTGCCCTCGTTTCTTCGGGCAATCCCTAGTGAAATGTCCCATCTCACCGCAGTTGAAGCAAGTGCCCTTCCTTTTTCTGCAATCCTTGTTCAGATGAGTCGAGCTTCCACAAGTAAAGCACTTTTTCCCTTTCTTATCATCAGATTTCTCATCCTTCTTTTGTATTTCCTTTTTGGGCCATGCTTTCTTGTTCTGTGGTTCTTCCTTCTTAGCCTCTTTCTTGCCCTTGTCTTCCTCGTGTAGCAGTGCCATGTCCACCAATCTCTCGTAAGTCGCTCCCACGGGTACATGGGTCATGGCTAGGCTGTGCAGTGGCTCGTTCAATCCTTTAACAAAGAGGAGAGCCTTCCAATGCTGAGTGTTGACTAAATCCAGTCCGAACCTAGCCAGTTGGTTGAACAGGTTGACGTATTCCTTGACCGTCATGCTCCCTTGCTTAAGAGATAAGAACTTCTCCACCTGCAGACTTCGCTCATCTTGTGAGAGGAATCTCATCTCAAATCTCATCCTGAAATCCTCCAATGTTTCCACCGGTCTCTCAGCATGGGTAACCTCCCACCAATAAGAAGCTTCATCTTTGAGCAACCACGCTACCAACTATATCTTCTGCCTGTCGTGTAACACCCCACTCCCGCTATGATCACTCGCTAAGGGAATGCCATAACATCGGTGGAGTATTTTAAGTGAATATAGAACAGAAAAATTACAGCAAGACAGATATAAGTAATACTTGAAAATTTAAAACATCATTTCATTGCAGCGGAAAGTAAAACATGTTTGGTTACATCACAAAACCATAATAAGAGTCAAGTACAAAATATCCATCCTGATAAATAAAAATACATAATCCCAATACATGAACTGATAGCCATAAAAGAAAAGGGTAAGCTGAGCTCTACATCTAGGGTCCAAGCTCCAAGAGAGTAATAAAAGTAGCCTGATCAAAGCCCACTCATGCTGGGCCCACTCTGAGAACCTGAGGGTTGGGAAAAAAGATAAAAACAGCGGGGTCAGACATAAGTCTGAGCGAGTCCTATAACTTTAACAATACAATCGTTAAAGTAATTAGGGTATGATATAACTTGGTACGGTGTGACTGGGGATAAATGACTACACTCAGTAGCCAATCAGACTTAGAATGAACTAAGATAACGATAAAGACGCATTTACCCACCCAAGGATAATTACTACACTGCACCACACCAGTCATTCCTACTTAAAGATTGATCCCTCCCAAGGACTTAGAAAATTTACCCAGTAGTTTCGTGTACCCCTAGCTGACTACATAGGTGCCGTCTGCCCCTATCTCCACTAGGTGTACCCACTACTCCCAAGCGATCGGCTCCCTACCGTAGATACCCGTGCTGACCCCACAATGGGGTGTATCACTCCCCAATTGGCAACCCGATACAACAAACGGTGCACGGCTTATATCTACACGATGCAACAACGTCTTACCTACCAGCCCGGGTCCACACACGCATATGAAACCCGTTGGACTCGCGTTGCCACCGCTACCCCGTTTTGGCCTCTTATAGTCAAGCCCAATATGCGTGTCCCGTCCTCGACTTGAGTCGAGCCCACTAAGATACGTTTGGGATATTGGTTGAGATGGGCCCCCACAAGCTACACACCCAAGCTTGTCATTTCTAGTGTATATCACTTAACCCTTTAATCATGTTTTAATTACATGTTCCACTTTGGTTAAGTATTCTAATCGTATTTTCTATTGCCACCCAAGGCAACCACTAGATTTCCACATGCCACCCAAGGCACCCACTTAACCCCTCATGTCCCTCTACATGCTAATATGGTTAAGTGTTTCTTAATTAATTAATTAAGATCATGACCTCATAAAGACCTCTCACATTAGACCACCTTTTATGACTGCTGGATATGCCGGTTGGGTCCGGGCAGACTTCCGTCATAAAAAGGGTCTAACCTCGTGTCTTTACTTTAATCACGTATTTAATTTATGACTAAGACCTCTCACATTGGGCCAATCATTTGTAGCTGCTGGATTTGCCGGTCGGTTCCGGGCAGACTTCCGCCACAAAAGGGTCCAACCTCGTGTCTTAGTTGATTAATTACACCTAATTAATCACCCCCATAATTTGTATTAATTATCCCTAATTAATTACACATTTTTAAGAATATGGGTAGACCTAACTCAATAGGTAAATTCCCAATTCCATAGTATGGGTAGACCTAACTTAATAGGTAAATTCCCAACTCCATAATATGGGTAGGCCTAACTAAATAGGTAAATTCCCAATTGTGTCCATTCATTTTATGTTATGCTTAAGCATACCAACTTTACACATTTCTATTAACATGCATATTAACCCCATCGTTTCCTACGTAATTCGTTCTCATGACATGGCATATAAATGGGAAGATTCATCATAAATGTAATGGGTTCAACTTAGCACAACATTGGCATTTACATGGGTTTAAAAGGTGTCAACTTGCATCATAACATTAAACCCAACTAGCATAAATCATTAACCCAAACTTGCATATGAACTTGCATATAAACTTGCATATGAACTTGCATAACATGTCATACATAGAGGCAAACTTGCATATGTTATGCATATCATAAAAAGAGACAAACTTGCATATGAACTTGCATATAAACTTGCATATGAACTTGCATAACATGTCATATATAGAGGCAAACTTGCATATGTTATGCATATCATAAAAAGAGACAAACTTGCATATGAACTTGCATATAAACTTGCATATGAACCTGCATAACATGTCATATCATAAAAAGAGACAAACTTGCATATGAACTTATAACATATGACAACCACAACTTGCATAGATCCACATTTACAACCATAGCCTCATAATATCCTATCCTAATTAGTTTAGCAATTGCTTGCTAAAGGCATAGGAACTCACAAATAACTAATTAGCACTCCAATGAGGAAGATTAAGTTGCTAGAGTGGATTAGAACTTGATTAGAGTTGATTTGAGATGCTAACTTCCTCTCAACCTGGGTTGAGGCTCCTTCTAGTTTTAATTTGACGGCATGAGGCCCTTGAATCTATTTTTAGTTTGAATTAGGGTAGTCTTAGGGTGTATTTGTAGATTAGGCAAGTGTTTTAGGCCATTAGATTAACCCTAAATTAGATTAGGACCATCAGATCTCGGAAGCTTCCAGAAAACAGCCCCAAAACACAGCCAAACCCTAAAATGGTGCACCAGGCCAAACTGGCCGAGCACCCCCTGTCGACACCCAAGTCGACAGGGCTGTCGACTTGGTCCTAGCCAAGTCGACTGCCCAGTCGATAGGGCTGTCGACTTGGGTAGCTATGCGGGAATTTTCCCACCTGCGCCTAATGGCCCCAATTTCGAAATTTGAACCTGAATTTTAAATCTGTTTTTGACCTTTGAATTTTCTGTAAACTTCATTGGGCCATAAGTGGGCCATACGGACTCCGATTTACAAAATTTCGGACTCTATTTTGCGTATTTTTCCGAGACGAACGCAATGACGCAGCCCGTTTCCCCCAATTCTCACATCTGAGATTATTTATTCTGCAATTAGTGAATTTTAGCATTAACTGAAATTCGGGGTGTAACGTTCTCCCCTCCTTAAAGGATTTCGTCCCCGAAATCTCTAAGCTAAGGAGAATGCATATCCTACCATCCAAACAACCATCTACTCAATCCATCAAACACGGGCATCCATTGTCCTTAAAACAATTTCTAATGATGTATGAGCATATGCAAAAAGTGTGTGTATATGTTCCCTGTCTAATGTATGAACATATGCAAACCATGATAGTGCCATGCATCCATTATGTATGCGAGAGAACCCTATCGACACATACAATATCTACATGAGTGCACAATCATTCACCAAAATGCATCATCCATATGATAACACAATCATTATACATCCATAAGTATAGCTACCTACACACAATTATATGCAATATGCAATATGAAGTGACTGAGCCGATCTAGTGTCTAGAGTGTGTGTATATGCATCCACGAGCAACCACTAGCAAACACTTGCATCCACATGCATCCATCAACCATAACATGTCTCAAACACATGTTTCAACCATAGGTTTACCCTATCTAAAGGTCCAAAGTACTAACGAGAGGACATACTAAAGATAAGATAAGTACTAGACAAACGATAAAGGAGAAGTTAAAAGACATAACCTCAAAAAGGAATGGGTACAATGAACGCATCTTCGCTTCCGTCTCCCAAGTAGCGTTGCCCTCATCTTCGCTTCCGTCTCCCAAGTAGCGTTGCCCTCATCTTCTCCCCATTGTACTTTGACTAGTTAAACCTCTCGATTCCTCAATTTCCTAGTCTTTGACCCAAGGATGCGAGTAGGAGCTCGTCGAATAGTCACATCACGCTCTACTTCCACTTCTCTAAGCAAGCTCGGCTCTACCACCTCTGCGGTCTCATGTAGGCACTTCCTCAAATGTGACACATGGAATACATCATGTACACCACTAAGTCTGTCGGGCAACTCCACTCTATAGGACATCTGTCCAATCCTTTCCTTAATAGGAAACGGTCCAACAAACCTTGGTGCTAACTTCCCAACAGATCCAAAGCGAACCACATTCCGTAACGGAGACACTTTGACAAAGACCATGTCCCCAACATCAAACTCAAAATCCGTCCTCCTCTTGTCCGCATAAGATTTCTATCTGTCTTGCGCCGCTTTCATCCTTCTTCTAATCAAATCAATCTTTTCCGAAGTCTCTCTAACCATATCGGGCCCAAGAAAGATCTTATCCGTAGATTCCCACCAACATGTAGGTGATCGACAAGGCCTTCCATAAAGAGCTTCGAATGGAGCCATGCCAATACTAGACTGAAAGCTGTTATTATATGCGAACTCCACCAATGGAAGATGCTCTTCCCATGTACCTCCAAAATCCAAGATACATATCCTCAAAAGGTCTTCTAAAATACGATTCACCCTCTCAGTCTGGCCGTCCGTTTGAGGATGATATGCAGTGCTCAAACACAACTGAGTCCCTACCGCCTCTTGCAAACTTTTCCAAAACTCGCTAGTGAAGATAGGATCTCGATCGCTCACAATACTGGAAGGTACACCATGCAATCTAAAAATCTCTCGAATGTAAACTGAAGCTAGCCATGGAGCAGTCCTCTTACTCTTCACGGGTATGAAATGGGCGCTCTTAGTAAGTCTGTCTACCACAACCCAAATTCCCGTATTACCCTTCCTCGATCTTGGTAATCCATCGACAAAATCCATCGAGACACTATCCCACTTCCATAGCGGAACTTCCAATGGGTGAAGCAACCCTCCAGGTTTCTTTTGCTCCGCTTTCACTTGTTGGCACACCAAGCATCTAGCGACATACCCGGCCACGTCTTTCTTCATACCAGCCCAAAAGAAAACTCGCTTCATGTCTTGGTACATCTTGTCCCCACCGGGATGAATGGTCATCTTTGAATGATGTGCATTATCCAAAATAACCTTCCTCAAACCTTCGTCTTGCGGTACACAAAGTCTATCGTCTCTACGCAACCACCCCTTATCATCTAGGGTGTACCTTACTCAAATGGCTGGACGACTCCCCCCTTATGAGCTTCTCTACTAACTCAACCAACTGTGGGTCGTCTCGCTGTGCCTCACCAATCCGTCCCAAAAGAGTAGGTCTAACTTCCAAGGATGCTAGCAAACCGGGTACCAAGTCAACGGAAGGTCTAAAATCAAACATCGAGATGAATTCCAAGCTTTGCCATTCCACGAATAATGGACTCAAGGTCAACCTTTTTCTGCTTAAGGCGTCTGCCACCACGTTACCCTTGCCAGGGGTATATGCTATATCAAAATCATAGGATGCTAAGAATTCCATCCACCTTTGCTGCCTCAAATTCAAATCCTTCTGAGAGAATAAATACTTCAAAGATTTGTGGTCTGTGAACAATTCGAACCTCTCGCCAAGAAGATAATGGCGCCATGACTTAAGCGCAAAAACAATAGCGGCCAACTCTAGATCATGGGTAGGGTAATTTTTCTCATGCACTCTCAACTGCCTTCCACCATAGGCTATTACCCTTCCCTCTTGCATTAAGACTGCGCCTAGTCCTGTTCCACAAGCATCGGTGTAAACAACAAATGGCTTACTCCCATCTGGCAGCACTAAAACTGGAGCGGTGGTTAAAGCTCTCTTTAACTGTCGGAACGCATCCTCACAATCTACGTTCCATGTGAAAACAAGATTCTTCTTCGTCAAGCGGGTTAATGGAGCTGATATCTTCGCGAAGTCTTTGATAAACTTCCTATAGTAGCCCGCCAACCCTAAGAAACTTCTTACTTCAGTAGCATTCTTCGAAACCTTCCAATCTTGAATTGATATTACCTTCGCGGGATCCACAGCTATCCCTTCCTTGGAGACCACGTGCCCCAAGAACCGCACTTCCTTCCTCCAGAAGTGACATTCAGAGAATTTAGCCTTAAGGATATGTGCTCGAAGAGTCTCCAACACTTCCCTAAGATGTAGGGCATGCTCTTCTTCATTCTTAGAAAATACTAAGATATCAACCACAAAGACCACCACGAACTTATTATGGAACTCCCTGAACACCCTACTCATCAAATCAACAAAGTATGCAGGGGCGTTCGTCAACCCAAATGGCATCACCAGCCACTCATAGAAACCATCCAGAGTCCTAAAGGCAGTCTTGTCTATGCTATCCTCAGCCACTCTCAACTGATGAAACCCCGTGGCTAAGTCCAACTGAGAAAATACTGAAGCGCCAACCAACTGATCGAAAAGATCATCAATCCTCGGCAATGGGTGTCTATTCTTCTTTGTGAGCTTGTTGAGTTCTCTATAGTCTACACAAAGTCTGAGGGACCCATCCGCCTTTGTAGCAAAAACTACTGGAGAACCCCACTCCGATATACTTCGTCTTATGAACCCCTTCTCAAGCAACTCCCCAACTTGCTTATGGAGTTCCCTCCTCTCACGAGGAGCCATGTGGCGCACTGGTAAAGATACAGGTTTAGCATTATCCACCAGATATATTCGAAAGTCAATCTCCCGCTTCGGAGGTAAGCCCTTCACCTCCTCAAACACATCCGAGTATTCCCGGACCACTCTAACAGATTGCAAACTCTCGACCGAAGCGTCAAGCGATTCAAGATAACTTAGCATAACAGAATCCATGGGATTACAAGAGATCTCGAGAGTGTTACCCAAGAGGGTCATGAGCCTAACAACTCTCCTTTCGCAATCAAGAACGGCACCAGTACTGGATAACCAGTCCATGCCCAAAATCAACCCATAGCCCGTGAAGCCCAAAACAAAAGCATCACATCTAAACTCAATGCTAAGTATAGAAATCTTCAAACCCAAACATATCATGGACAAATAAGTGGAGCCCCCAATTGGGTTTGAAACAACCAAGGGATCATCTACTAGACTGGTGTCTAAGTGCAGTGACTCAACTAATGATGATGAGATAAACGAATGCGTTGCGCCAGAATCAAACAATGTACGGATAGGATGATCAAATAGAAAAACCAAACTTTCAACGGAAATAGTTCTACCTCTTTCCTGAATCGGTGGAACCGCGAGAGCCTGTACTTGCCCCCTAGCATGACCCGGTGCCATAAGAGCTTGCACCTGTCCTCCTGAGGTAGATCCCGTCCTTTGCCCCTTCTTAGGGCAATCCTTCACTAGATGCCCTGCTTCGCCACAGTGATAGCAGCCAGTCTTCTTCTTCTTTCGACAATCTTTGCTTATGTGGCCTGGTATCCCGCAATTGAAGCACTTCTTCTTCCCCTTGCCACCGTTGCCTTTCCCACCTTTGTTTTGCTGTTGTTGCTGAGGTCTCTTTTGATCTCCCTTCTTCTCGGGTGCCTTATTAGCATTGGGACCCTTCTCTTCTTCATGCATGAGTACCATGTCAACTAGCTTCTCAAAGGTGGCCCCCATAGGGATATGAGTCATAGCCAATCCATGCATCGGTTCATTCAAGCCTTTCACGAACCTCAAAGCCTTCTTCTCCGGTGTATTTACCATGTCTATGCCAAACCTTGCCAATTGATTAAACTTGTTGACATATTCCTTCACTGAGAGATTTCCTTGCTTTAGAGTCAAGAATCTTTCCATATACAAGATTTCCTCCGCCCTTGAGAGAAACTTTGCCACAAATCTTTGCCTAAAATCCGCCCAAGAGTCAACGGGGCGTTCTCCATTAGTGACCTCCCACCAGAATGAGGCCTCTCCCTTCATTAACCAAGCTGCTAATTTGACTTTCTTTCCTTCTTCCATCTCAAAGATATCTATCAACTCTTCCACCTCCTTAAGCCAATCTCTAGCCTCCACAAAAGTTTCAGATCCTTGAAAAGGTTTCCCTCCCATAGCTTTAAATTCCTTGCAAGTCTTAGCAAAAGTATCCGTGCGAGGAGGAGGAGGGGGAGGAGGAAGATCGGGTGCTACGGTTGGTGGAGGAACATTTGCTGGACCCGCAGTGGCGGCCCTAGCCTCCATCAATCTCCTATACCATACTGGTATCGTCACACCCTCCGGAAAGTTAAGATCCTCAGCCATGCTGAAACGAAAAAGGAAAGATTCAAAACGGAGAATTCGAAAGATAAAGATATGGCTATTGGGGATTATGCTTTTCTTTCAAAAAAATTTCTCTTTAAAGACATGTTTTTGAAAATATCTCTTCCAAAAATGTTTTTAGAAAAATAGTTTTCTAAAAAATTTATCTATTCCGGTAACCTTTGCTCTGATACCACGTGTAACACCCCACTCCCGCTATGATCACTCGCTAAGGGAATGCCATAACATCGGTGGAGTATTTTAAGTGAATATAGAATAGAAAAATTACAGCAAGACAGATATAAGTAATACTTGAAAATTTAAAACATCATTTCATTGCAGCGGAAAGTAAAACATGTTTGGTTACATCACAAAACCATAATAAGAGTCAAGTACAAAATATCCATCCTGATAAATAAAAATACATAATCCCAATACATGAACTGATAGCCATAAAAGAAAAGGGTAAGCTGAGCTCTACATCTAGGGTCCAAGCACCAAGAGAGTAATAAAAGTAGCCTGATCAAAGCCCACTCGTGCTGGGCCCACTCTGAGAACCTGAGGGTTGGGAAAAAAGATAAAAACAACGGGGTCAGACATAAGTCTGAGCGAGTCCTATAACTTTAACAATACAATCGTTAAAGTAATTAGGGTATGATATAACTTGGTACGGTATGACTGGGTATAAATGACTACACTCAGTAGCCAATCAGACTTAGAATGAACTAAGATAACGATAAAGACGCATTTACCCACCCAAGGATAATTACTACACTGCACCACACCAGTCATTCCTACTTAAAGATTGATCCCTCCCAAGGACTTAGAAAATTTACCCAGTAGTTTCGTGTACCCCTAGCTGACTACATAGGTGCCGTCTGCCCCTATCTCCACTAGGTGTACCCACTACTCCCAAGCGATCGGCTCCCTACCGTAGATACCCGTGCTGGCCCCACAATGGGGTGTATCACACCCCAAAGTGGCAACCCGATACAACAAACGGTGCACGGCTTATATCTACACGATGCAACAACGTCTTACCTACGAGCCCGGGTCGACACACGCATATGAAACCCGTTGGACTCGCGTTGCCACCGCTATCCCGTTTTGGCCTCTTATAGTCAAGCCCAATATGCGTGTCCCGTCCTCGACTTGAGTCGAGCCCACTAAGATACGTTTGGGATATTGGTTGAGATGGGCCCCCACAAGCTACCCACCCAAGCTTGTCATTTCTAGTGTATACCACTTAACCCTTTAATCATGTTTTAATTACATGTTCCACTTTGGTTAAGTATTCTAATCGTATTTTCTATTGCCACCCAAGGCAACCACTAGATTTCCACATGCCACCCAAGCACCCACTTAACCCCTCATGTCCCTCTACATGCTAATATGGTTAAGTGTTTCTTAATTAATTAATTAATTAAGATCATGACCTCATAAAGACCTCTCAAATTAGGCCACCTTTTATGACTGCTGGATATGCCGGTTGGGTCCGGGCAGACTTCGTCATAAAAAGGGTCTAACCTCGTGTCTTTACTTTAATCACGTATTTAATTTATGACTAAGACCTCTCACATTGGGCCAATCATTTGTAGCTGCTGGATTTGCCGGTCGGTTCCGGGCAGACTTCCGCCACAAAAGGGTCCAACCTCGTGTCTTAGTTGATTAATTACACCTAATTAATCACCCCCACAATTTGTATTAATTATCCCTAATTAATTACACATTTTTAAGAATATGGGTAGACCTAACTCAATAGGTAAATTCCCAATTCCATAGTATGGGTAGACCTAACTTAATAGGTAAATTCCCAACTCCATAATATGGTTAGACCTAACTAAATAGGTAAATTCCCAATTATGTCCATTCATTTTATGTTATGCTTAAGCATACCAACTTTACACATTTCTATTAACATGCATATTAACCCCATCGTTTCCCACGTAATTCGTTCTCATGACATGGCATATAAATGGGAAGATTCATTATAAATGTAATGGGTTCAACTTAGCACAACATTGGCATTTACATGGGTTTAAAAGGTGTCAACTTGCATCATAACATTAAACCCAACTAGCACAAATCATTAACCCAAACTTGCATATGAACTTGCATATAAACTTGCATATGAACTTGCATAACATGTCATACATAGAGGCAAACTTGCATATGTTATGCATATCATAAAAAGAGACAAACTTGCATATGAACTTGCATATAAACTTGCATATGAACTTGCATAACATGTCATATATAGAGGAAAACTTGCATATGTTATGCATATCATAAAAAGAGACAAACTTGCATATGAACTTGCATATAAACTTGCATATGAACTTGCATAACATGTCATATATAGAGGCAAACTTGCATATGTTATGCATATCATAAAAAGAGACAAACTTGCATATGAACTTGCATATAAACTTGCATATGAACCTGCATAACATGTCATATCATAAAAAGAGACAAACTTGCATATGAACTTATAACATATGACAACCATAAATTGCATAGATCCACATTTACAACCATAGCCTCATAATATCCTATCCTAATTAGTTTTGCAATTGCTTGCTAAAGGCATAGGAACTCACAAATAACTAATTAGCACTCCAATGAGGAAGATTAAGTTGCCAGAGTGGATTAGAACTTGATTAGAATTGATTTGAGATGCTAACTTCCTCTCAACCTTAGTGCAGGCTCCTTCTAGTTTTAATTTGACGGCATGAGGCCCTTGAATCTATTTTTAGTATGAATTAGGGTAGTCTTAGGGTGTATTTATAGATTAGGCAAGTGTTTTAGGCCATTAGATTAACCCTAAATTAGATTAGGACCATCAGATCTCAGAAGCTTCCAGAAAACAGCCCCAAAACACAGCCAAACCCTAAAATGGTGCACCAGGCCAAACTGGCCGAGCACCCCCTGTTGACACCCAAGTCGACAGGGCTGTCGACTTGGTCCTAGCCAAGTCGACTGCCCAGTCGACAGGGCTGTCGACTTGGGTAGCTAGCCGGGAATTTTGCCACCTGCGCCCAATAGCCCCAATTTCGAAATTTGAACCTGAATTTTAAATCTGTTTTTGAACTTTGAATTTTCTGTAAACTTCATTGGGCCATAACTGGGCCATACGGACTCCGATTTACAAAATTTCGGACTCTATTTCGCGTAATTTTCCGAAACGAATGCAATGACGCAGCCCGTTTCCCCCAATTCTCACATCTGAGATTATTTATTCTGCAATTAGTGAATTTTAGCATTAACTGAAATTCGGGGTGTTACATGTCGTCTACTTCGAAGATGTCGAACAAGTCTTTGGTCTCCTTTAGCCAGTTCCTTGCCGCCACGAAGGATTCAGTTCCATAAAAGTCCTTTCCACCCATAGCCTTGAAGTCTCTACATGTCTTTGCGAAATACACGAGGAGGAGGAGGAGGAACCGCTGCAGTTGGGGGAGGAGGGACGTTAGCTGGGCCCGCATCATTAGCCCTAGCTTCTAGGTACCTTCTGAACCAGCCAGGTACCGGTACGCCCTCAGGATGGTTAAGATCCCCAGACATGCTGTAACGAAAGAAAAAGGATTCAAAATGGAGAACTGAAAAAATAGATATATGGCCCTCGGGGATTATGTTTTTTTCTTCAAAATAAACTTTATTTTTGAAAATACCTCCTTTTAAAACCTTTTGAAAATAGTTTTCAAAAACTTTTATCTAATCTGGTAACCTTCAGCTCTGATACCAAGTGTAACACCCCACCTCCGTTAAGGACACTCACAAAGGGAATGCCTTAACATTGGTGGAGCATTTTAGTAAACAGAACAGAAAATTTCAAGACAGATAAACAATACTTGAGAAATTATAACTTTATTACAGCGGAAAACAGAAATCAATATGGTTACATCTTTACCAAAAACTCAAGTACATAAATATCAGTCTTGTTCAGAAAGTCATCAGAGTACAAAACTTTAAAATCATAATCCCCACAGAAGATGCCATAAGAAGTTAAGCCATAATTTACGCACTTCAAGCAGAAGAAATCCGGATCAAGATAAAGTATTCCCTCCTTGGAAAACCTGGGGGTGAAACGAAAGAAAAAGGGGCATAAACAAGCAAGGTCAGACATAAAGTCTGGCAAGTCTAGTGACTTTCAGCATATGAACAGATAATAATAATTATGACATGAAAATAAGCTGGATAAGAGATAACAGTAACAGGAGCAGCAGATGTACTTAGATTAAACTGAAGAAACAAAATAACATTACTATTCATTTCTCTGCACTAATACTAGTATAACAGGATTAGGCTTATGCTAATGTCTGAACTAAACATAAATGGGAACAGAGTAATTTCCATAGAAGAGAATGCTAGTAATGGGCCTTTACCGCTCCAACAGAAGGTACCAAAACAGAATGCTAATAATGGGCCTTTACCACCCGAACAGAAGGTACAGAAACAGAAATAGATTAATCCCTATGGAAACAGAATGTAGAATTAGGTGTACACTAGTAAATGAGCCTTTACCACCCCAACAGACAGTACCACGCAGAAACAGACGAGTGTTACCACCCAACAGAAACAGACGGTACCCCACAGAAACAGACAGAGCTAAGTATACCCTAAGTCCTACCCCACGCGATCGGCTCCCTAATACATAAGTACCATGTGCCAGCCCCACAGAAGGGTGTATCATTCCCTAAAGTGGCAACCTTTGTATGACACGAGCCTATTTACAGATGTCACGGCGTCTTAGATCCTCAGAGGCAGACCGGGATCCATGCACGCACATGACCCGGTTGGAACGCACCATCAACACCCCTCGCCATTATCAGAATGAACCGCTTATAATTAGTTCGGTAAACGTGCCCGGACCCTACCTACTGTTGGGTCAAAGTTTTGATACCAGAAAGGGTTACTGACTAATATGGGTCCCAAACAACATATGACACAAGTAATTTCCCTTCTAACCTTGTGTCCCCAGACTAACAGATTTCAGATTAACTTGTTTACAAGTTCAGACATACAGAGTTCAGATCAACTAGTTCACAGATCAGACAAGTTTTCAGACTAATGGATCGGATATACGGATTTAACAGATTTACAGATTTGTCTAACTTTGTAATTGGGCCTACAGATTCACGAAACGGGTTTGTTAAATTCATTAGTCCAATTGGTTTAACCCTATCCACCCAACACGTTTTAGACATCATATTTATCTTAGATTTGTATTAATTAAAAATTAATGCGCAGACCCCTCACATTAGACTGACAGTTTGCGGCCATTGGTTAGGCCGGTTGGTTCCGGGCAGGTTTCTACCGCAAACTGAGTCCAACCTCGGGTTTCAAGCACGTTATGACTAACTTCTCACATTAGAACCTATTGTTTGCGGCCACTGGATGTGTCAGGCGGTTCCAGGCAGGATTACGCCGCAAACTCATTCTAACCTCGAGTTAGCCATGTTTCTTGTTTAGCCAATGCATTCATTCACAGACTATGCTAATATCAGACTAATCATGCTAATTTAACAAATTAACTTCTGTACAAGTTACAGCAGATTATTAGAGGTTCTATTAACAAGTTTTGCTCAATTTTAAATCGAGCCTATAGATTAACATACTTCAAATTTCAGCATTTCAGTTCCAACAGATTATGCCATTCAACAGATTAAACAAATAACAGATCTTGCAGATTGGGCGAGTTAGCATATTTAGCAAATAAGACAATTTAACATAATTAGCAGATTAGGCAATTCAATCTAATTAGCAGTTTAGGCAACATAACAGAACTAGCAGATTAGGCAATATAACAGATTTAATCATTCCTTAAAGTTTCATTGACTTATCTTGCCTAATTATAAATTTGGCCTAAGTTTGCATGCCTAAATAATTGTCATGATTCACAGTATGATCATATACCACATGCTTGCATTGAATTTACATGGCACAGATTATGGTCATAATTTACCATATAACACATGTCCCAATTTTAGTTAAACTTGCCTAGTACAAAAGATTCACATATAAATTATAACAAATATAGCCATCGATTTCAATGCATGTCATATATTCAAAAATCTCCCACTTTGGTGTTATTCACATTTAACAGTTATCAAATCTTAATATAGATCTTCACACCTAAGTCATATTCTCTTTTTATCTCAAGTCATGAATCGTTATATAAAAATATATACAACAATCTAGAACTTTAAATTATAACAGATCATAATTCAAAATATGCGTTATGTCCAAAGTCTCAAGCCACATGTTAACATACAATGGTTCCTCTTCTTCCAATCCACAAAATATGCATAGATCTAAATCTAGTTTACAACATCATTCAAAGATTAGCCATGTCCAATTATGCCGTCATTCATTATTTGTACCAAAGTTTAGCATTTGTGCATTAATCTCTTATGAGATGTGGCGCAGGCTCGTGGTAGCCTGGCTATAGAACAGAAAGAAGAAAGAGATGCAGAATAAAATATATCAAAACAGAATGTACACAACCTCAAATTCAGATTTACATTCATGCCACAATTATAATTAAAGTTTATATCGGAAAATAACTGTACTTACCTTTCGTGGTTTTAAGAAAGGATAATAAACTGTTGTTGAATCAGAAATGCTGAATTACTCCTCTTTAATTGTTGTTGTAGCTCTAAACTTTGATTTGAGATTTGATTTAGCTTTTAATTCTATTCAGGTTGGAAGAAGATGCATCAATCCATGTTTTGATTCCAGCAGAGTAGCGACGCCATTTTTATTTTTAATTAGAACAGAGGCAGAGTATAGACAAAATGAAATTGTGTACAGAAAATGAGGCTAGGTGTCTGTTTATATAGGTTTAGGAGGATGAATCTAGACTGAAAACGAGACCAGAAACATCCGAATGAACTCAGGATGAAAACCAGGTTTTGGCACCAGGTCGACCATAGGGTCGACCATAGTGTTGACCTGGTCCCTGGGAGGTCGACCACAGTGTCGACCCCCAGGTCGACCTGGTCCTGGGCGGGAAATTTCCCGCCCAGTCTGCCCTTGGGTTTGAATTCGAATTTCGAATTCGAATTTCAAGCTGTTTTTGATTCTGAAAATTCCTGAAACTTCGGAGGGTCATAACTTGGTCATACGGACTCCGTTTTTCGAAATATCAGACTCGTTTTCAAGCAGAATTTCGAGACGAACGCAATGGCGCAGCCCGTTTCCCTTGATTCTTATTTTAAAATTTAATTCTGCCTTAATTTGTTATTCTTATGATTACAGAAAATACGGGGTGTTACAGGAATTTTCAAAAAGAATACCTCAAGTAAACCTTCATCCTCAAAATTGGAATGTTTGAATTGCCATAAGAAGGGTCATATGGTAAACGACTCTCCAGAAATGAAAGAAAATCAGAAAAACTTCAACAACAAGAATAAGAAAGATAAATTCAGGAAGTAGGCTTTTTTTGTTACATGGGACGATTCAGATTCATCAGACAGTGACAGTGAAAATTAACAAGCAAATGTGTGCTTCATGGCTCAAGAATCTGATGTAAGTGATTTATCTTATGAAAAATTAATAGAAATTAATGTTGAATTTTTAAATATTATAAAAACTCTAAAGAAAAGGCTTAAAGTAACCCGTGAAAATCAGAATAAAGCTGAATTTTAAAGAGACATGTTGAAAGATGAAAAAATAATTTTAGAGGAAGAACTTTAAAATTTTCAAAACACTCTTTCAAATTCAGACAGTCAACTTTCTCTTTTGAGTCAAGAAATCGAAACCTCAAAAGACAAAGAATGATGAAATTAATTCTGAGAATCACATGTTGAAAACTAAAGTAAAAGATTTAGAATTAGAAAATAAAAGTATTCGAATTAAATTAGAAAGCATCTCTAAAAATGTTTCAAACTTTAATAAGGGTAGGCAAAATCTATCAAAAATTATAGAAAGTTCTCAACCATCTTTAAACAAATATGGTTTAGGATTTAAAAAGGAATCAAAAACTCCTCCTATGAAAAATGCAAAACTAAAGAGGAAAATTGATTCAAAAATTAAAGACAAACCAAAATCCTTAAAAAGGAGAAACAAAATTAAAATATGGGTTCCAAAAACTAATAATAGTTTAATTAGAAATAAACATATTAACTCATTTATGGAATCTATGCATAATAATGAAAATTATTTATACAAAAGGGAAACTAAATCCACTTAGGTTTGCCTTCCTAAGATATAACTCTTAGGACCCTATCAAAAAGTGGGTACCAATAAGCTTATCAATATTTTTTGCAGGTCCCACTCAAAAAGAGAAAATGGATCTTAGACAGTGGTTGCTCAAAACACATGACTAGAGACAAAGATATGCTACATAATATTTCATACTTTGATGGTGGCTCGGTTACCTTCGGAGATAATTCAAAAGGCTTTATCATTGGCAAAGGAGATCTGTACAACTATGGTATCTCAAATTTACCTCTTATTAATAATATTTCCTTAGTTAAAAATTTAAAACATAATTTTCTTAGTATTAATCAATTATGTGACAAAGGTTTTGAAATAACATTTTCTAGAAACAAATTTAGTATTTTTGACAAGAAACAAAATATTATTTTTGAAGGAAATCGAGATAGAAATATTTAACATGAAAGTTAATAATAATAAAGAAATGTGTTTAATTGTCAATAACAACGATTCTT
Organism: Allium sativum; assembly: GCA_030737875.1. NCBI lineage: Eukaryota > Viridiplantae > Streptophyta > Magnoliopsida > Asparagales > Amaryllidaceae > Allium > Allium sativum. Next base: position 97,165,891 of record CM060925.1, on the reverse strand, counting down.
GGTTATGACACAAGCGTTTCTGTCGTATAAATTTTAAAACTATACAAAGACTTTCGAAACATGATTTAGTAAAAGGTCTACCAAAATAAACTTTAAAGTAAACAATCTATGTGAAGATTGTCAAATAGGAAAATTAACTAAATCTTCTTTTGAATCAAAAAAAGGTTATTTCAACTTTACAACCATTAGAACTACTACATATGGATTTGTTTGGTCCTACTCAGGTTCAATCATTAAATCACAATCGTTATGTGTTTGTAATAATTTATGATTTCTCAAGATATACACGGACTACCTTTATGAAAAATAAGAGTGATACTTTTGGACACTTTAAAGATTTCATTAAAATTCTAAAGATTTAAAAGTTAAAAACATTCGAAGTGAATCACGGTGGATAATTCAAGAATGAATCTTTTGAAAATTTTTGTAAAAAGAAAGGAATTAATCATAATTTTTCTTTCCCTAGGGCTCCATAACAAAATGGAGTTGTAGAGAGAAAAAATAGGACTTATCTAAACAATTTTGGGCAGAAGCTGTAGCAACAGCCTCCTACGTATTAAATCGTATTTCTATTCGTCCTTTAACTAAAAATACTCCTTATGAACTTTTCAATGGAAGGAAACCAAACATTTCATATTTTAAAGTTTTTGGTTCTAAATGTTTTATTCTTAATACAAAAGATCAACTTGGAAAATTTGACGCAAAAGCTGACCAGGAATTTTTGTTGGATATTCAGAACGTAGTAAAGCTTATCGTATTTTCAACAAACATACTAATGTTATAGAAGAATCTTTACACGTATCTTTCGATGAAAATTTTGATAAAAATATAAAGAATAAAGATGATGATGAAATAATTGAAAATATTAGTCTTGAAGATATGGAAAATAATTCCATAAAACATATTAGATCACCTCCTAGAATTCTGAGAGACCATCCTACACATAACATTATTGGTGAAATCTACTCACACGTTCGAACAAGAAGTCAACTAAATCAAATGGGTCATGTAGCATTCCTCTCAACCATTGAACCCAAAAATCCGAAAGAAGCCTCTACAGATGACTATTGGATTATAGCTATGCAAGAGGAATTAAATCAATTCGAATGTAATGATGTCTAGGAACTAATACCTCGACCTAACGATAAATCGGTTATTGGTACAAAATGGGTATATAAAAACAAAGCTGATGAACTTGGAAATATTACAAGAAATAAAGCCAGATTGGTAGCTCAAGGGTATAATCAAGAAGACGGTATTGATTATGAAGAGGCTTTCGCACCTGTAGCAAGAGTAGAAGCTATACGCATTCTCTTAGCGTACGCGAGTTTTCATAATTTTAAACATTATCAAATGGATGTTAAAAGCGCTTTCTTAAATGGTTTTATTACAGAAAATGTTTATGTAAAACAACCTCCATTATTTATACATGAAAAATATCCAGATTATGTATATAAACTTAAATAAGCTTTATATGGTTTAAAACAAGCACCTCATGCTTGGTATGAAAGACTTAAAAGTTATTTAATATATTCTGGTTTCCGAATAGGAAAAGAAGATCAAACTTTATTTATTAAAAATACAAATAAAGATATTTAAATGGTACAAATTTATGTAGATGATATAATTTTCGGTTCAACTAATGAGAACTTATGTAAAGAATTTTCTACAATAATGACAAATGAATTTGAAATGTCTCATATGGGAGATTTATCGTATTTTCTTGGATTACAAATTAAACAAATTTCAAATGGTATTTTTTATTTATCAAGAAAAATATTGTAATAATTTAATTAAGCGTTTTAGTCTAAACAACATTTCGGGAAAGCCAACTCAAATAAGTACTTCTGTTCATCTTGAAAATGATGAAAAAGGAAAAAATATTGATCAAAAATTATATAGAAGTATGATTGGTTCGTTACTTTACTTAACCGCAAGTCGACCTGACATTATGATGAGTGTATGCTTGTGTGCATGATTCCAATCAGATCCAAAAGAATCACATTTAAGAGCAGTGAAATGGATTTTACGGTATCTTAATAATACAAAGGACTTTGGTCTTTTTTATCCGAAAGGATGTCCATTCGAATTAGTATCTTACAGTAATGCTGATTTAGTGGATCCCGAACGGATAGAAAAAGTACAAGTGGTACGTGCCATTTCATTGGAAAATCACTTGTATCTTGGTTTAGTAAGAAACAGAACTTTGTATCACTCTCTACATGTGAAGCTAAATACATATCTGTTGCTTTAGCATGTGCACAAGTAATTTATATGCAACAAACACTCAAAGATTTTGGAATAAATTTAAATAAATCTACAATATATTGTGATAATACAAGTGCGATAAATTTATCCAAAAATCCAATAAACCACTCCAGAACTAAACATATAGATAAACGACATCATTTTTTACGTGACAAGATAGAAAAAGATGTTACTAATTTAGAATATATTTCAACTGAAAATCGGATTGCTAGTATATTTACTAAACAACTATTAAAAAATTCTTTTATTAAACTAAGACGAGATTTTGGAATAGTATATGTTAAAGATATATAGCTTGTTTCAAATGAATTTAAACAATACAAATTTTACGTACATATGATCATCTCTTTGCTAAAATTAGCTTATTCCTACAAATACTCTTTTTACTTAGAGTATTTCTCTGGCTAATAATTACCTAAAACACAAACCACATATTTTTTATAAATCTCTCCTATATAAACTGTACTTTTTCTCACTATATACACAAACAAGAAATAAAACGAAGTTTAGAAATCTATCATGTCTTCAAACAACTCTAATTCTTCGATTAATATTACTTTCACATTGGAAAATTCTTCCGATTCTCCGCAATTTCCAACACCAACTCCTAGACATGAACCGCAATATCGCTGGGGAAATTATCACATTGGTTATACGCCTGAAGCAAAGAAAGCTAAAAGAGCATTATTCTCATCTTCTGATGCTAAATGGAAAATAGACGATATTCATCACTATCAATCTGAACAGATAGCTCTACAGAAAGAGTTATACTTCGAACAAAAAATTTCTGCAACGCACTTGAGTCTTCTAAAAAAATGATCTATAAATTTTGTGGTTCAAAGGAAAAAGATGTTAGTTCACCATCACCAATTCCGCCAAACCCTACTGATCCATTTCTTCCTATCGAACTACGAACGACCCAGTGAATCCTACATTAAAGTATTATACATTCTCTCCTCAATGACCATCGTATAGTCCGAACTCATAGGATTAGAACTACAAAGCTAATGAAGGAAAGAGTTAATCAACGGCAACTAAGACTCCTCCAACTAATCATTAAATTCTTATTCATATTGCTATTTACTTATTATCCAATTTTGTATGCAATAAATTTCATTTCCATAAAGTCTGATAAACAGACGTTTAAATTTTTTTGACCAGACGTCTGACCTGCATATGAATAATATTTTTATCCCTCGAAACAGACGTCTGACTAAAATAAAATAGATGTTTGAAAAGTGGCAAAAATGAACTAAGCTCGTGTAGGTTTGAAATTTAACAAAAAAGACGTTTGTCCAATTAATTCAGACGTCTGATACATATATCAAAATTTTAACCCTCCCAGAAACAGACGTCTGACTTTAAAAATACAGACGTCTGAAATGACCCAAATTTGAACTATTTCCTCTCGGGTTAAAATTTATTCTAAGACAGACGTCTGTCTTAAAAAAGTCAAACGTCTAAATTATAACTGACGTGTTTTTTAAAAGGATATATGACTTTTTCTAATCATCATAACCATTCATCTCTTCATCTACTCACTTTTACCTCTTCATCTTTTTTTACCAACTATAAAACCCTAGCCCCCAAAATCAAAAAATTACCACAAAACTTCACCTTTTCATATCAAAATCATGGAAAATCGAGGCAAAATAACAAGAGAAGAAGAATCAAATTCTCCTTCCGAAGAACCGATCCAAAAAAGGCTATGGGATGATACCGCCAAAGCAAGATACAAAGCAATGAAGGATTCTAAACTCTTCGAAGGTGCTTTTGTGAAATTTGATGCTTTCTCCAATTATAGACTACAACAATATGCCAGGCACTTTCATCTTGAAACACTAGTTGATTATGAAACAGACAATGTCAAAATTTACCCTTTATTAGTAAAGTTGTTTCTGGCAAATTTGAACCTTGATCATACTAAGCCTCAAGTCAAAAAGGATACCGTCCGGTCATGGGTGTGTGGAAAACGTGTTCTTCTTTCACAACAACGGTTAGGGAAAATTTTAAAATGTGCTTGGCAAGGGCTTGACATTGATACAATAGAAGTGGATATGTCTACAAAGAATGAGATATCACACAAATTTCTCTCTGATAATCTCATAAAAATGAATATACTAACTTCCACACATCTCCGACCGCAAGCTCGTCTTCTAAATCGATCTAGTTCGAACTATTCAACCTCGCAAAGGAAGCTACGAAAAAGTCTACAAACGAGACTTCCAAGCCTTGTATACCCTTTACTCAAATAAGCATATCAATTGGGCAAAAATCATCATGGACGAATGGACGGATATCACATATAAGCGAAAGTATTGGACCCTACATTATGGTGCATACATTACACGAATCCTTACCACTTTTGAGATAAACATACCTAATACTCCTTCAATAAGCATTAAGGAAATTGGCCCAAAATCTTTGAAAATTATGGATATTGATCCGAATCCCTCTACTTTGGAGTATATGTCTCTTGCAACTTGGACTGAACATGTCGCATCACAACCAGAAGGAATCATTCCTGAGCCCTCTCACCATCATCAACTTAGGGAAGAAGAAGAAGAAGATGAAGAAATTCATATCATTTCTCCTGAAACTTATTCCAAGCATGCTTTAATAATGTTATCTCAAAACCAATCTAGGATTGATAAAGACTTTAAGCGTTGGGAGAAACAAACCAATAAGAAATTTGATTCTATCAAAGGGTTCTTAAACAAGATTTAGGAAGTAGTTTCTTGTACCGGCACTTCTTCTAGCCAAGCTCAAGCTCCAGCTCCATTTCAATGGTCATCTAGTTCCGCCGAAGAAGCTCCTGATTACGAACAAGGCTGTCCCAAAGATGGTGGGACCAACATTGAGGCATCTAATTCCGAGGGATGGTAAGCATGATGGTATGATGGTCTACATATTTTTCCTACAAACTCTTAAATTATCTAAATGGTGTGTAATATTTTAGTACTTATCTCCTTATTTTAGCACAAAACTCTAGTAAGTGCTGCAGTACGTTATGTCTGATGGTATGCTTGTTTATATATTATGTCTGTTTCTGTGATATGTTTGTGTGTAATGCATTCACGCTTAATTTTTTTCATAAGTATTCCTTTTTGTCAAATGACAAAGGGGGAGAAACTGGAAATAATATATGCATATTGAAGGGGGAGATTATGTAGTTGTCATTAGTAAAAAAGGGGGAGAATGTTGAATCCCGCTATATAGCATTTTGACTATGACAACGACACATAAGCTTATACATTATATAGACTAACCTTGAAGGAAGATATTTGACAAACAGATTTAAGGACACAAAATGAAGATTTTATATGCTGTAAGAGTCTGTTAGTCCTAGATTTTTATGTTAAAGCCTTCCTTGATGATTACACACACATACTATATATATATATATATATATATATATATATATATATATATATATATATATATGTTTTCATACTTAAAAAAGGCAAGGAATATATTCTACCTAAAAAACAGACGTCTGAAATTAATCAGACAGACGTCTGTCTACTGAAACAAGAATAAATTCTCCATAATATTCAGACGTCTATTCGGAATTTTTCAAATGTCTGAATCTGCTCTGAAATGAACTATTTCCTTACTGTTTTATTTCCAAACTCAAAACAAACATCTGAAATTTATATTCAGACATTTGATTATGAAAAGCTGCAACTTATTTTGAAGAGTCATAACTCTCTAATTCATTTCTTTTGATGGAATCTCTTCATGGTGAGTTGTAACTCTTTGTATATTATAAATAGAAACTTGATTAACTGATCAAACTACCAATTCTTATTCTAACTATTCTATATCTTGATCAAAGCTCTCTAAACTTTAAAAGCACACCATTTACTATATTTGAGATTATAATCTTCCAAAATCTTTCACAAGCTTCACATCAAGGAAAGACTATAGGAAGGGTGTACTACATATTGACATATCCATGTTAAAAAGAACACAAATAAGTCATCAATTATTCTGTATTATGGAAGACCTCTTCAGTAGTTGAGGCAAGAAATCCCGTTCGGCTGTTCGGGCACCCATACATTTATTTTTAAGGGGTTTAATTTCCATATTGAACATATTTAATCTATGTATTTTTTTAAGGTTATTACATGTTCTAGCAGACTCAAAGAAGGGGTATTGTAGGAACACCCATTAGGACCAGATGGGTCCAGTACCCTGGATCGAGCTCTGAGAGTGATCTAATTATTTCGATCGGAGGCAAACATATTCAAGACAGATGTATGGTAGTTTGACTAGAGCTAGAGTTTATCCATTAGCCCTTAATGAATGACAACGACTGATAATTTGATGATTAATGTATTCATGACTTTGGTCAGTGATAGCTACGATATTGGTTGTTATGGATGATATGATTTATTATGTGCTTTCTTCTCTAAATTCTCTGGGTAGACTATCACTGTAGGTCATCGAAGAGAAGTGGGATTGTGGGACGTGCTTTCCTAGTCTGAAGCAACATACGATAGATGATTATCCTGTGCTAATCCTTTGGCTGTTTGGATTGATTAGATGGTTAAACCATCCATACTCATATATCCTATGTAACTGTTGATTGTTATTTTATCGCTCACTAAGACTATTATATGACTCAAGGTTTTATGTTTTCACTTATTACCTTAGGATTCTTATTAATTTTTTTTGGTGAATATGTTGAGAAAACAGGTGACATGTTTTGTGTCGAGGATGTTGTGCGATGACAAGCTAGAAACCGTCGTACCTCTTTCTACTATATAGATATTTCTCATTGATTCCGTTGTATGTTGTTGATTGTTGAAACTCTGAGCGACATGTAGTGAAGCTTAATTTACAGATATTCATTTTCATGGATATTTTGTATTTGTGACTCTAAGATATTATGGTGATTTGATTTCTTTTCTGTTATGCTTCACTACTATATCTATTGTATACTTTCTATTATATGTTATCCATCCGCTGCGAGTTATTAGATAGGTTTATCTTGAGTTATTCTTCCCCGATGATCATCCCATATTTGCTTGGCACGTCATTCAGCGCACCTTTCTTTAGTTCGATGTAGGAGATAGGGGAGGTCGTCACATTTGGTATTAGAGCTTTGGTTAATCGATTTTACCCAAATTTCGCGAGCGTAAAAGCTTTTGAGAGACATACTTGTAATTTCTAATGGATGATTACTATATTTTAATATATAGTTTAGTAGGTTAACAAGAACTTGAGCACCATTGTGGCATTTCTCTAATGAAGACCGATCATTCTCATTTCAGATTGAGAATGAGTCATCGAACTTCGAGACATGCTGCTAGCGATGAGTTTGCCGTTGGAGGGGTAGGTGAGGGTACCATATGAGAGTTGCTACTTCTATACTCGATTATCCTGCTATCTTCAAGGCCATGATGACAGCGTTCATGAGGAGGATGCCCACTCTAGAAGTAGCAATAGATGGTGTTGTTCCATTGCAGGCACCTAGGGTTATTGATTTCTCTAAGATCTATAAGAATTATACTTCTCTTGTTTTCAAGCCATCTACTGGATGGAGCCAACTGTTGAGATCCAGAAATTATTGGCTATGTATGGTAACGTCTTCGGGGATTTAGGAATTGACGATGCAACTAAGAGGAAGCTTGCATCGAGACAACAGCAAGGACGAGCAATGGAATGGTGGAACTCTATTACCTTAGAGCCTCCGGAAGATGATATTTCTTGGGATCAGTTCCAACCAAGTTCAAGCCAAAGTTTATTTTGACTATCCAGAGGTCAGTTCTTTTAAGGAAGTTTGTTGATCTTAAGCAAGGAGGTAGACCCATGTTTGAGTATGTGGCCGAGTATGAAGCTCTATCCAAGTATGTTTGTTCTTATATTAAGACACATTACCAGAAGAATGAGAAGTTTATTATAGGTTTGGATGAGAGTCTTGGGAAACAATTGATCAACCATATTGATGATTCTTATGAGAAGCTAGTCGAAAATGCTTTAAGGAATGAGTGTTTGTTTCAAAAAAAGTAGAGGCAATTGTTTAGAATAAGGAGGAGTCAAAGCCACATCAGGGTAATGGTAATATGAAAAAACGGAATGATAAAAGGAAACAACAAGGATATGGGAAATGGCCAGAAGAAACCGAGGAGTGAAGTTACCTGCTACAAATGTCATGAAAAAGGTCATTTTTCTAAGGATTGTAAGAACCCTAAGGTGGAAAGGAAGTGCTTTAATTGTGATAAGCCTGGGCATATGCGAAAGAAATGTCCCAAAACACTCAAGGATATGAAGGTTGTTAGAGCATATGCTTGTGTGATATGCCGTCTTCCTCGAGGGGTCCACCTGTAGTGGAGAAGGGGAAGAGTTTCATTGTTCAAGATATACTTTCTATCAGAGATGTTTCAGTTTGAATTATGTTTGATAGAGCATCGTATTCTTTAATTTGTAATGAGCTTGTTTGCAAGCTGGGTTTAGAACCTGAGATTGTTGATAGAACATTGGTTGTGACTAATCCAGTAGGAGGATCGTCTACTCTTTGCATGATTTGTCATGGTCTAGTCTTATAGAGTCATCGTTTCTCTTTTGTGTGTGATTGCTTTGTTTTGAACTTCCTTGGGTTTCAGATTATTCTGAGTATGGATTGGCCCAAGAGGTATGCAACTATGTGGATTTTAAGAGGCTCGAGGTGACGATCGGAAATATTGAACGGCGAACGATGGTGATATGTTCTTTACTAGATGATGGTGTTTTGGTCAACTTTTTATATTTGCTTGTGATTCCATGGGATAGGTTGTTACCGGTGCCAATCGTTAGTGAGTTTTTAGATGTATTAGAAGAGATCAAAGGGCTGCCATTGCACCGAGAGATTAGATTTTGAAATTATTTTATTGATGGAGCTAGCCTTTTGTTATACCTCTTAGGCAGATGGCACCTAAGGAACAACGAGACTTAGAGGTGCAATTGAACGATTTGTTGAGTAAGGGATTCATTCGTAGAAGCGTATCTGAATAGAGTGCACCAGTTGTGCTTACGACCAAGGCCGATGGATCGTTGAGGTTGTATATGGATTATCTTGAGCTGAACAAGTTGACCAAGAAGAACAAATATCCATTGGGGAGAATATATGACTTGTTTGATCAGATTCACGAAGCCAAGGTGTTTTCCCAAATGGATTTGGCGACCGGATTTCACCAACTGAGATGTGGCTAGGGATAGTGTGTCATAGACCGCTTTAGGACACCATCTGAATTTTATAAGTGGCTAGTAATGTCGTTTGGATTGACTATGCGCTGGCGTATTTTGCAGATCTTATGAATCGAGTTTCAAAGATCATTGAACAAGTTCGTGCTTGTGTTCTTAGACAATATATTGGTTTATTCTAGGAATAAGGAGGAATACAAGACACACTTGAGAATTGCTATGGAAATCTTACAGAAACATCAGCTGAAGGCTATGTTTTCGAAGTGTCACTTCTGAAAGGAAGAATTGAGATTCTTAGGCTATGTTTTATCGGGTCAAGGAATAACAGTGGTTCTCGCTAAAGTGGCATCAATCCAGGATTGGGATTGACCCAAGAGTGCAATGTATTTTAGGAATTTTTTTGGTTAAGCATGATATTACCGATAGTTTATCAAGGATTTTTCAAAAATAACTGCTTTGTTAACCAGATTGGCGAAAAAGAATCAGGTCTTCATATGGAATACGAAGTGTAAACAAGATTTTAGAGTTTTGAAAGGGAGATTGACGAGTACTCATGTGTTGACTATTCCGAGCGGAAATAAAGAGATGGTTGTATACACCGATGCATGTGCCACTAGACTTGGAGCGGTGCTAATGCAAAAGAATAAAGTTATAGCTTATGTGATTGACAACTGAAGCCACACGAAAGGAAATATCGGACTCCCAACTTAGAATTTGCAGCAATAGTATTTGCTCTGAAGATTTGGAGGCATTATTTATTGGGAGCTAGATTTGATTTGTTTATAGGTCATAAGTCATTGAAGTATCTGTTCTCCCAAAAGGACTTGATTCTTCGGCAGTAGCGATGGTTAGAGTTTTTGGAGTCATATGACTTTGGAGTATATTATACTCTACATAAAGGTAATACAGTGGCCGCAAAGTTAAGAAGAAGAAATGCAAGTTTGAGAACCATGTTTTCATAACTGAAGCATCTCGAGTATTTGGCCAAATTTGATTTCCGACCTCATTGTGAGTTAGAGCTAGAGTTGTTAGCAAGTTTATCGATTAGACCGACCCTTATCGAAAGGATTGGCGAAAGCCAGAAGCAAGATGGTAAGCTTTCATAAATTATTCAGAGATTAGAGATGAGAGTGGAACCTGGGGAGATCAAGGATTTTGAATTCGATCGAGATGATTTGCTACGCAAGAATGGACAACTTGTTGTTTCTAATTTAGATGGATTGAGGGATGAGGTTCTAAGGGAACGTCATTACTCTATATTTACGATTTATCCTAGTGGTAAAAAGATTTATCCAGTAATGAATCGAGTTTACTACTGGGAAGATATGAAGAGGGATGTAGGAAAACTTACCTCAAAGTGTGTGAATTTCCAGACAGTTAAAGTCGAGCAGAACAAGACGAGTGGATTGTTACAACCATTGAAGTTCCTATGTGGAAATGGGAGAAAGTGTCGATTGATTTTATCGATGGACTGCCTAGGACAAGGGAAGGAAATGATAGTATTTGGGACTTCATGGATCGCTTGACCAAAAGCACAAGGTTTATTATTGTTAAATCGTCTAGGACGACATCGAAGTTGGATGAGTTATATCTTAAGTGGATAGTTCTATTCCATGGGATTTCAAATTAGAAGATTTTACAAGAGACAACGGGGACCGTTCTATGCATTAGTTGGGCTTATCATCCTCAGACAGATTGTCAGACAGAGAGAGTAAATCGAGTTTTGGAAGATCTTCTTAGAGCTTGTGTATTGGATTTTGGAGGATCATGGGAAGTTCATCTACAATTAGTTGTGTTAGCTTATAATAACAGCTACCAGTCGAGCATTGGAATAACACCATATAAAGCGTTGTATGGTAGACCGTGCAATTTTTCATCTTGTTGGTTAGTGACTAGAGAGAAGTTAGTACTTGGGCCTAAGATGATAAGAGAAATGAAGGATAATATTAAGATTATTTGGCTACGAATAAAGGTATCCCAAGGTCGTCAGAAGAGCTACGCCGATAAGCGATGCAAGGATTTGGGATTTTCAGTTAGGGATTTGGTGTTTGTTAAGATTTTGCCTCTATGGAATGGTGTTCATTTTCGAAGTAAAGGAAAGTTAGTGCTAAAGATTGTTGGGCTGTTTCCGATTGTCGAGCGTATTAGGAAGTTCGCTTATAGAGTGGATCTACCTGAGAAGATGGAGGGTGTGCAGAATGTGTTTCATGTGTCGTTTCTACAAAAGTTTATCATGACTCGAATGTTATGGTATCTCCTAATCAGATTAAAGATTTAGAGGAGCCCAAAGTTTCTAGGCCTCGCAAGACTCTTCGCGTCGTGGGGAGTGACACGAAACAATTGTAATGACCTTCCTTTTCAACCGCTTCAAATCGTTAATTAAACCAACTCAAATTGTTCAAAGCAATAGATTGTTATTGCTATGAGGTTTAATAAGAATCAAATCACAAAGTCAGACACAGAAATAATATAACATATCACAGCGAAATATATTTATACAATATATCAGAGTTTACAAGTTAACGATATTTTTCGTCAACACCGAAGATGGGTCAACTAGGATGGACGTAAAGGAATAGATGGGCGATTTGACTATTTTTTGGGCGAAATCGGACTACTTCCCCGAATATTGGAATTTGGGAGGATGGAATCACTTGGTGATTCCAGAAGGAGGACCTAATTTCTGGGGATGAAATTCGTCATCCTATTCGGGAATATGTTGAGACGGAAATCCACGATTTTCTGGATAACGGATAATAGACTACCACTACTATGATTAGAGAAATAACAACACACACTTACAGAGCTGTTTTCGTATGAGAAGATCTTTTTCCATTGCACTTTTATTGAGAGTACATAGATATAAAGGATTGAATTCCCCCATTTAATTCAGCATTTTGTTTATCTTTCTTTTTTAGTACAAAATATAGGCCAAGAAATCACCCCTGACATGTGACCCCTGGGGCCGTATTTATAGTGGTTCAGAGCACTTTCTACTGGTGGGCTATTGGGCCCGTGGGGCTCTCTGTTGATCGCTTTTTCCCAGGTTTCGGACGTTCACCTTTCGGCCATCCTTGGAGTATCAATTGTGGTCTTCGGATGACATTTGAGCCTTTGGCAACAATTACTGAATGCAGGATTTCAGACGCAAGCTTCCGGATGTAGGCTTTCGGCTTTATCGCGAATACTTAGAGGGTCTTGACCTCATGGCGTATGTTGATAGCTACTGGTTCAAAACCGCTGCGGGTTTCGGTACTAGGTAGCCTAGTACGGGAAGCCAGTATCCCTGATTGGGTCTCGGTTACCCCTCTAGTGGGACCTTTGCGGCAGTCTGTATTCTTAGAAGATGGTTTCTGGTGTCACTTTTGTTTATTCGCGGAAGTGGACTTTCGGTATTTGCGTGGAAGCTGCTCCCGAAGCTGGTTTGGGGTGATCCTCACGTTCTCTTGGTTTAGTACCTCCGATGCTCTCACCTTCAGTCGTTCCGGTGTCTATGTGGGTCATTTTCGAAGATTCTTTTGAGCTTCATTCGATGATTTTATTGCTTTTGACTCCCTTGATTTTGGATTAGGGTGGCTCTTTTCCCCGGAGACTCTTTACAATCTTTTCCCCTAGGGGGAGAGAAAGGGCTTTGGCTGATGCGACTTTTTGGATTAGTTCTTCCTGTTCTTGTCCTTCTTGGCGTTTATCCCCCAATTTCTATTGAGCCTCCTGCGAGCTTCCGGTCATCCGATACCCCTTCACCGTCAGCTCCCCCTGCTGTTGATTTTTGGTAGTGACATTTTCTCCGCTTTGTGAAAGGGTGTTTTTGTCTTTTCAAGTCAAACTCTTTGTCTTTTTCGAAGTGTCATATTGGAGTCCTTATATCTTCCTTGGTAGAGGAAATTTGATTGGTCCTCATCTGTGCGGTGGGGATTTAGGTAAATATCCTTGCACAATTACCACTGCTTCTTCTTTACTTTTACCTGCAACATTAATTTCTCGACCCAGATTATTTGTTCACTGAGGATTTGAAGCTTATCGTAAGAAATTCTCTGCTTAAACCTTTGGTAAATATTTATGCCTTAATTTTCTAATCGAGGCGTTGAATTGTTCGTATCTTAATAACCTGAAAGGTAATTCATGGTAATCTATCCATGTGCCTTTCTTCCCCAAATGTTAATTTCTAGGGTTTGGGGCATGCAATTGTACAAAAGCTTTTTTTTGACTGGAATGGTGTGTAGGGTTTATTATAGCATTCATTATTTTGACTACTCATTACTGGTAGGTTTAAACGATGCCACTTACGAATGTTCTAATGAGTGGGATATAATCTTTATATGTTCACGAAATTATATCGCCTAGCAGTGTCATTTCTGATAAGAAGAGTTCTGGTTTATCATCCGTCGATGCTTGTGATATTTCTCGGATGGGAATGTCTCTTCTCTTGAAGAAATCGTTGGTTACTTCTCAAGATGATGTAAATTCCATACTTGCCAGCTGTGGAATGGACAATGTGGAGGCTATTCCTGCTACTTACCATGATAACATCATGCATCCTCCCGAAGGATACTTTTCCTACTCAGCCATGCATATCTAGCATGAGGTTTTCTTCCCTTTTTCCTCCTTCATGTTTCGACTTTTGCAGGATTTGGGAATTGCGCCCATTCAATTTCTACCAAGCACTTACACATTACTCTTATGCCTGGAGGTACTTGTTCTGGAATCGGGTCAGGCTTCTCTTACTTCGAACCTTGCTCATCATCTGATGCGCTTCTCAAGGGGTGTTGATTTTCCCCTGTTCCATGCTACCCCTTTGTGGAAGATTGTTAACAATGGTGCAGGCAAGGTCATGCCTTGGGAAGATCAATTCTTCTTCTTTAAATGTCCTACCAGTATTTACGGCCGATTTGCCGATCGTAGTAAGCCCTCTTAACCTTTCGTAGGTGGTTATTTTCCCATTTGTAATATATCCTTAATTCCCCTCTTTCAGATCTTGCTTCTGAGGGGGTGTCTTTAACCGAGAGTGAATCTTGCGCATCTAAGCTTATTTTGGAATTGCTTGAAAAGCCACCAAGTCGGTCCACTCTATTGACAAGGACAAGCTGGGCATTTATAACCTTCTTCCTCCTGGACAAAATATAGTAGGGTGCCTACCTATTCATCTTCCCGATACTGAACATTTATTGGCGTTTTCAGAGGTGTTTGCTCCTTTGACCACTTTCTTCCCAGGTATGTTTTATTGAATCGACAGTTTTATTTGTGGGGATCCTTCTTACACTAACGTTTCACGCTCTTGGCCTTTCCCGGGCCTTTTGTTTGACTGGGAGTTTTGGTTTCGGAAGCCCCTGTTCTTACTGATGTCTTAAACCAGACTACTACGGCTACTCTTAAGAGGCTAGCCGAATTTCCTGCTAATCCGTCAGCTAAGAGATTGAAGCTTAACACTTCTGCCTCTGCGATTTTCGGGAGTGTTTTCGGCAAGGAAGTAAGAGATGATGCCTTCTACCAGTTCTTCCAAGCACATCCGGAGTGGGTGAAAGTGCCCCGCTGTGTACTTCTGCTTCTCTGACTGCAGGTTCTTCGAGGCCCCTTGATCTTCTATCAGACTTTATTGACCTTGTGAAATTTATTCTTTCTTGACCTGAATTTTTTGATATTTCGTTGCCTTCCACTTCTTCCGATACGATGGATTTTTATTGGCATTTGATTGCTCAACAACTTAAGGTACGACGTTCTCTTTTCACTCTGGGCTTTCCACTTACCGCAACTATATGCTGAATGTTTCTAATTTCCTAGGATATTAAGAAATGGCATTCGTCTAAGCTCATCCCTTCTTCCTCTATTACTGAAATTACTCGGCTTCGGGAGGCTAACGCAGTTTTGAGCGACGAGTGTGAGGGGTTGAAGGCTTCCTTGGAACATGCTGAGTTAGCCTTGGAGAAAGAGAGGCATGCTAGGGACGTAACTCCTGACAAGGTGTCGGCCTTAGAGCATCAGATGGCAGAGGACGTGGTTACCCATGCTGATGAGCTTTGGAAGAAGGATGAAAAGCTTTCTCGTGCCGCCCAGATAATTTATGCAGCCAAGGATAGGATTTCAGATTTTTTCAAGTCCACCTTTCATAGATTAAATCAGAGAGCTATGAAGATGCCCAATTTCATCTCCTTTCTGACAATCTTCAGAATCTTTCTGAACTCCGAACCTCCTAGATTCCTTCCTTCATTCGGATCAGGTTATGGAGAGGAATAGGCTGGGTGAGGAAGGAATTGAGGCATCGCGAAGGAGTGACCCCACAATTGAGGACTTTTTATACATTGACCGCCTTTCAGATGATTTAGGAGAGGAGTGGGGCTCCCTCCCCGTTGGTAGTAATAAGGAGAATGGGGGCATCAACCCCAGAGATGGCGACCGCCTAGGTGAGCATATTGTCCACAATTTTTAATCGTCATCGCCCAGAGAAGGTGGCTCCTTTGGTTTTCGTGAGGGAAGAAAATTGTTGGCTACGAAGTTCCCTCCCATCGGGTATGATTTCTACTGTGAACGTGTTTTTCTCTTTTCTTAGATGCTTGACTTCAAATAGTTTCCTGTTGTTACAATAGACAAGAGAAAAACTGTATTCCTGCCTTAAGCAGAGTTAGGTAACGAACAGTTCAAACCGTTTTTATGTAGGACAGGTGGTACACTTGCATACTTAATTCCATAACCTATGCAACACTTTTATGGGGTCCCCCTTCGTTATTAGCAAGGGTTGATATGATTGTTTGCATCATGACAGAGTTTGTTTACTATGAGGAGGCTTTATGCACTCTTTGTAGACCGAGAAAAGAATTTCACATGTCGCCTATCCATGCTTTCAAGGGAATGCGTCTCTTAGAGGGACTTGAGTGCGTTTATACTGCATTTCCTCAACTCTCCTTTAACTTTTGGAGTGAGGACCGTGAAGCGATGTTAAAGAGTTTCAGGATTAAACATGCTGAGGCACTATGTAAACAGTAAACATATGCAAAAGTGATATTTTTATAATTCACCTTTCTGCCTATATGTCATAGTTGGTAGGCTCTGGGTTTAACTCGTGCAGGCGTGTGTAAGGGAAAAAAAGGGTATAACCTTTGAAAATTTGAAAAGAAAAGAAAATTGTAATTACTTTATTGTACATCTGTAGGCAGGTTAATCAACGTAAGATTCCTTCCTCCCGGGGCGGAACATCGCCGATGAGAGAGGTCCTCCCCATGTCTTATGAAAGGAGGATCTTACATCATAATTTATCCATCAAGCAATTGACTAAGAGGATGAATACTTTGAAAAGACAGTTAAAAGAGAAGGATAGAACTATTCTGGGATTGAGAACATACATAAAGACTAAACTCTCTATCGAGTTCGAGGATGAGCTAAGGAGCCTTCATCAATGTGTCGTCGACTTGGAAATCGAATTAAACAATGCTACTACAAAGTGCGAGACGTGGGAACATAGTTTTGAGAATATCCCTATAATGATGGGGTCTTCGCCCCTTGGCGTCGCGACAGCTCGTAAAGCCCCCGCTCTTCAAAAGTGTTATTACTTGAATAACCCTCCACCAGGATTAAAGGAGACAATTATTTCTGAGTGGTGTAAAAGACTAATGGCCGGGATGAATGGAATCTATGATACTAGGTTAATCAAGGATTCTCACGACCATGTCGTCAGATATGTCGACCAAATCAGATATTTGCAAGAAGAAAATCATGATTTGCAAATGAACGTTTTTGAATTGGAAAAGCAAAATAAATCTCTTAGGGCAATGTGTAGGGCTTACGACAGAACTTTGAAGCTCTAGATTAAACCTTCCGATCACTTAGGCGAGACGGGCAGGAAAGTACAAAGACTTAACAAGTTATTAGGCGTTGCGCTTCGTCATTCTATAGACCCTCCCTTGCCCGAGGATGGAGAGGGCCCAGACATTTAGTGATATTTTGTAATGGTGACACATAATTTTGTTTATAATCAGGTTACTGAGAATATAATCTTTTGATGAATAAACTTGTATGTTTAACGATGTTTAACATGTAAATAATTGTCGATACGAAACATGAGTGATTATTGCTTGTATGATACCTGATCTAAGATATTTTCTTTGAGTAAGAGAAAATACAACCCCTTTTTTTCCTTTTTTCTGCCCTTATCTCTGATAATGAGCTTTCTGTTAGCTTCTGGATTTTGTGGATTCTCTTTTGTGGGCATGCTTATGGTTGCTTTGATTTGAGATAATTACCTTGGAGGTCTTCGGGTCATCCACCCTGACTATTGGAACCTTCTTCCAATAAAAGGTTTCCTCAACCCAGATTCAGGTGTCAAAATGTAGAAGGCTTGCATCCCCTATGACATTTGTGCAGAGCTAAATCGATCCGGATTCAGATATCGGTAATAGCAAACCGAAACCTCCTCTAGTATTTGTGAAACACCTGATCAACCCAGATTCAGGCGTTGATAATAATTGACCGAAACCACCTCCTGTATTTACACAGAGCTGAGTTGACCCGGAATGTAACGTCCCGCATTTTTGGTGGTCAAATATTTAATTAATTTATTTATTTTAAATATTATATTTGGGAATATAAAGGATTTTAATATTTAATTCGTTATTTAAAAACGAAGTTTAACGTTATAACTTATATATAATTTAAAACGAACTCGAAATGGCGCGGCAGTTCGTAATATTTGGTTTTGAACTTCAACTGAGAATACAGGATTCGATATAAGTCGGATTTCAGTGAAACAAGAAACATTGGAACCGTATTGATTATAATTTTCATATGAAAGAGAAAAATCAAGATTTCGTGTTATAGATAGTAAGTTATGGCCAAAACAAAATTTGAAATAATCGCTATGGAAATCGTTATTATAATATAGGCCTTTAAAATAGTCGTTTTGCAAACGGACACCGTTTTCGACGAAATCAGTTTCATCGGAACCGTAACGTTAAATTATTGTACGGTGGTGAATTGCATGGAAAACCGATGTCGTATGTGACCACGGTAGCTATAAACGCTCGTTCATTTTCTATGGCGCGTATTTAAATAAATAAAGGGATATTTGAGCGTAACTCGAGCAGACGATCAAATTAGGTCACGAAACCAGTCCCGTTGAGTTCGTATCGTTGATTTGAGTCAGGATAGGTATATAGTTTGCTATTTTTGGAGACCGGATAATTTGGCGTTAAAAATGGTATTGCTGTGCGCGATATAAATAGCCTACCGGGAAAACAGTCTCAGAATGCGATGAAAGTGGTGCCAATGGGTTCGTATCAACAAATTATTGTATGATTTATAAGTTTCAAGTTGATTTGATTTATTTAGTGATCGTGAAAATTTTAAATGCGTGTTTATTTCTGGTTTTATAAAGGAATTTTTTTCAAATGATGTCGGAATTCGACGAAACCTGTCCCATTGGGTCCGGAATACCTTTTTATACGAAGATTAGCCTTTTTAACAGTAAACAGAATTCGATTGTGGTCAGTTTTAAGGGTTACTTCACGACAAAGTTTCGTTATAATATAAAATAATATTAAAACTATCCAACCTTCTCTATATATATAATGCGTTGGTCAAAAACCCTATGTTTTACATTCTGCGGTCAACCAAAATGGCAGCCGCCACCAAGAACAATGAATGATCCGTATACTCCCACCTTCTCTATCCTCTTTCTCCTCCACCGGAACTTACCTCCACTCAACTTCTGAAGCCAAATCACTTGTCTCAGCAAGTGCTTAACGATCAACGGTTATGATTTGATATTGATTTTCGAGATGGGCGGATTTTCATCTCGAAGCGGCGATGGTTGGGGACATTTTACCAGCGACTAGCGACATCTAGGCCATCGGGATTCACGGCGAAGGTCATGCTGGCCTCGACGCTTGTGCTGGGGGTGATAGATTGGCCTCCGATCATCAGCAGGACGTGCGGCTATGGGATTCTAGTGTTGAAGCAAAGTTTTGAGGTTCGAACGTAGCATCAGGGAGGTCCAACCATACCGTGCGAAACTGGGAGAAAGAGCAGAAAGGGTTCATAGTTGAGGAATAGATACGAAGGGAACAGCTGGAACTGAACTTCATGAGCAAAGGAATTAACATAAGTATTAGTTTAATTAAAACTTTATTAAGATAAATATTTAATGTTAATTAAATTTTATTAGCTTAAGTATGGGATGTATGCAGGCTTATCACTGCTGAACGAACGCAGGAAGGAATCAGGAGAGCCGTACCTGATTCTTTGTTGCAAATGTAATTAATTGAAATATTGATCGAATGATATATTAAGTAATTAGTCTTAACTAATTATATAATTAAGTTTAGTTATTAAATTAAGTAAGATTTAGTTTAATTAACTCATGTTAATGAAAAAGCAAACTATATGAAGGTCGGTTGTTTAAAAATATTAAAACGCAATGAATTTTGTTAATTAAGGTAGTTATGAGATTAATTGTAATTTGATTATAATTAACTTAACTGAACCTTACCTAAAGTTATGTTTAGGATTTGAACTGATGGATTATTTTGAGACAGTAACTTGGCATTTTCTAGGATATCGAAAACATCCAGATTTACCAGTGATGCTCATTTTCATTAATTTAAAAATAAATAGAACCTTAATTATTATATAATTAAAGAGTTAGTTTAATTTAAAAACCATGATAACTTCCAACATCAATAACTTTTTATTACGTTATCAGAATCAGGTCAAACAAGAGACGCTGGTATCGTCTGGATGAGCACTAACTACATCATGGAATAGAACCGAGCCTGATTGGAATTAACAGGAATTTTCGGTTAAATTAAACACTTGTTTAACTTAGATGAGATGAATGGTTTTACCAGCAAATCGACTCAAGGTGAGTTAAACTCACTCAGTTTTCCCATTTATATTTTATATAAATTGGGTTTTTATTTTATGTGCTCTGCTTGTTGATGGTTGCCTGTTTGCTAGTTATACATTTGTTTGTTGATTTATTTAATGAAATTAAACTATGTTTAAATTTAGTGAAATACCAAATCGTTATTTTAACGACTGGCTCCAATAAAGATAATTTACCTTATTGGTTACATTTATTTATAAACGTGTTTAAATTGTTTAATTGTTTGAATTGCTTGTCGTTGATGTTAAATGGTAATTATTTATTATTATCAGTTAAATGAAACTGAATGATCTAGTTTGTGATAACCGTTTTGAATACAGGGAAGAACAGGATGGAGGGATCCAACCGGATTCCTCAAATATATTATTTATTTTCATATTATCATATATGAACTGTCCTGTTGGGGGTGATTGATTTGATTGTTGATTATCGACTGAATATTCAATAGTTTGTTTCGTTTAAACCAATGGGCGGTATTGGCTGAGTATTTGGCAGTGTATGGCCTATAAAATCAATCGTTTTATAATTATTGATTCACCGTCAGGTGAGTCGATAGAGATGAGTTATAAAATTTATTTTTATAACTAGGGATAGATTTTAAAATGCATTATTTTGAATAAAAGTTATTAAAGAGAAATAAATAAATATTTTATTTATTTAAGACTTCGATTTGTTAATAATTTATTTTATAAAGTAAATTCTGATGTTAATCAAATCTACAAGCATGAGAATAAGAAATGAATCGAGTGGTTAAACTTTGATAATTGTTTTGTAAAGAAAACAATTAATGGAATTATTTAAATTAATTAGATTTTTAATTATTTAAAGTGAGAACTAATTGGAATCGATTAACGAGATAATCGAGTTTTGAGTTGACAAAATCGTCTGTTTTAACTGGAATCCACTATTAAATTAGTTTGTTTCGAATTTGCGAATTGAAATAGTTAAAGAATATTGTTTTAACTTTAAATAAGATTTTTATAAAAGATTTACTATTTACTTTAGTAAATAAAGAAATTAACTACTAATGTAGTTATTGATTGAAATAAACTATTATTTTATTAATAATAATTTAGAAAATTAATTGTAATGGAAATTCATTTAAAAGGTAATCGAGGTGGAATGAATTCTAATGGAATGGTGAAAGGAGTTTACGAAGGGGTTTTATTTTTAAAACCCAAATCTTCATAACTAAGTTATAAAGTGAATTTTAAGTGAGGGTGATAACTTAAATTGAAATGCTACTCAAACGAATAGATTAAGAAAGAGGAGAGAAAGATGGGAAGGGTTTACAGTAAACCAGGGATTTTGTAAATGAGATTTTAAGTGTAAAAGCGTTGATATTAGATTAACGTTATTTGAAAATGAAATCAAGTAAAAAGAGGAGAATTGAAATAGGATTTCCAAAGTGGAGAATGGTCGAATAGATCTGAAAGGAGATTGGAAATAAGTGAATCTGGTTAAAGAAGAGGGTTATAGGGTTGTATAATCCAAGTTACGATGGAAATTGTTTTGAGACCGAAATGGAATATTGAGTTTTGATTACAACTTATATTTATCTAAGGGTAAGAACGTTGTAGATCAAGGTCCGAGAGGTAATAAAAATACCCCAACTTGAATTACATCAGGATTATCTGAAGATGGTATTAGTTGGTAATCGTAAGAGAGGTTAGTGATAATTTATTATTTCCATTAGCGAAATAATAGTGTAACTTTTGGTGAAAATTTGGAGAATATATAACAAGAGATCCAAAGTAAAGGAAATTAGTAGGAAGGGAATGTAAAGTTTGGTTTTATTTTATACTAATAAATATTAGTTATCGTTTCAAGAATGGGATAAACGATATTACGTAACGTTGTTTATGAAATAATAAGTTGAATGGATTTTCCCAAGTTTAAATAATAGAGAATGACGTAACAAATGTTTAAAAGGAGAATTAAGTGGAAATTGAATATGGTTATTAGTTATTTTTTTAAGTATTATAATGAAATGGTTTGCGGGATATTAGTATATTATGTCGAAATTGAATTATCATATTTTTAAATATTAAAAGAGTTAGAATTTTAATTAAGCAGAAGTGAATTAGTTTGTTTTAAATTAAAGGCCAAGTGATGCTGAACACTGAACCAGTGAACTCATTGGATCGTCATGATTGAATCACTGTATATTTTGATAGTTAAATCACCGACTATCAAATCTGTCCAATACGATTGTTGGTATGGAAAGACCGGGATCGAATTTATATTTGAAAACCATTCAGACCAACAAATACGTGAAGATAGCAGAAGATGATCGAGATGGAGCATTGAAGACTGTGGACTTTCATAAATGGAAGAACCACTAATATTCTCTGCCTGACAAGCAGAGATAAGCTGTGATTCTGTCGTGGTTGGAATCTACGGGTTGCATGGACTTCTCGCTACTGATCCATGGGGTGATTCCTATATTGGATGCAGTAGGAGAGTGCCTTCGGTTCATCCTATTCCTGGATGACTTGTATGGACGGATGTCTGATAGAGTATTTTCAAAGTGTCACGTACGTTGATTTCTTCAAACGTACTATAGTTGTTGGCGGAGAATAGAAGTTCTCTTAGCTCCTAACTAGAGTATTTTTGTGGACGTCAATTAGTGATATCTGGCGGATCTGATGGTGTGGCATTCAAAGTGAATGGTGACCAGTTGTTTCAAAAGTTATTCTAAAACCTCAAGCCTCACCAACCGGGCAATGACAGAAAACGGACAGGTAGCATGGCTATGTGGGTCGCTCCCATTAGGGTGTATAATCACCTATCTAGAGAAATTCTTAATTGCTTCTTTATTCTATATTTCGATGCTGTCCCTTTTTGGGAAACGGTTGCTGATCCCGACTGTTGGTGATATACATTCGATACACTTAAGCGAAATGAGTGGTCGGTCATGTGTGGGTCGGGTTGCAAGATGTATTTGTTGAACCTAGTGTATTCGCCACTAGAGATACACTATCGGCGGTGGTCCCATACCTTGTCATAGTCGGAATCCAATCTCCAATAAGTGCCTGCGGTTTTTTTTGTATACTATATATGTAGAGCGTGAGATGCAAGCGTTCTACTAGATTTCTATTTACATGTATTTAGACATTATTATAATATCAAACAAGATATTGGTTTCAAAAATATTTTGGGTTATGGTAAGGTAAAAACCGTCTGTATTTATGTGTGGATTTGGTCTTACGATTATCCTTTTCTTTTGAAAAGATTTTAACTTTAAAATCAAGTTGTGCGATACCCTTAATACTGTGCGATTTTTTCTCACTCTGGTTCACCAGACTGACCTTGTATTTTGTAAATGCTCGGGTTAGCCCAGGGTGTAGAGTTTTAGGTTATTGAATGCTGTGAAGTCCAGGGACGAGCTAGAGATGTTCAGACGTATGATATTATATAGCTACTATTCTGCTGTGTGTTATATATGGGAACATGTTATTATAGCTGTCTCATTGTGTGATGTACTCTAATGATTGTAAGTATTTTTAAAGTTCTCAATAAAGATTTATTTCTGTATTATATTTTGTTCCGCTGCGATGTGAGACTCTGATTCTGTGTTGTGGCGTTTCTTCTTCTTCTTCTTCCATTCTAATATTTCTTTCTTATCTCACCCTCTAATTTCTTTCATTAACTATCCAGTATTTTTGGTGTTTGGAAGGTCGGCATGAGTTACGGTAAAGGTATTTATGTCAATTTTCGAGCCGAAAATCCTTGGGTCGTTACAGTGGTATCAGAGCTAAAGGTTAAGTGATTACCTTGGCTCTGTGGCGTAACTCAGTAGAGATGAGGTTAGTAATACCCTAGATTGAATTTGAGTGTATATATACGAGTGAACGTAATTGTAGAATTTATAAAAAAATAATTTTATATTGTGGAGATTTATTGATTGAGTTGTTTATGAGTTCTGGTCGATCAGTTTGATCCACTGTATCGATAGGGGTTTCTAAACACTCAAGTATGATAAAATGACACAATATGTTTTAAAAGAGGGTAAATGAAATAATTTTACCCAAATTATATTTTAATATAAAAGGATGATTAATTTTTGAATGTATTGGTTGATTATAATTGAAATGGTTATATAAATAACCAATCAGAATTCATATTAGTATAAAAATATGGAATCAGATGAATAAAATCTGAAATCTAAATCAGAATTTGGAATTAAAATTCCCAAAAGTGGGAAAGGTGATTGCAAATGAACTTGGATTGAGCATATGAGAATTTTAAAATCCTGGGAGATTTTAATTTGTTTTATGAGCATTGTGTTTGGTATT
Source organism: Allium sativum (assembly GCA_030737875.1). Taxonomy (NCBI): domain Eukaryota; kingdom Viridiplantae; phylum Streptophyta; class Magnoliopsida; order Asparagales; family Amaryllidaceae; genus Allium; species Allium sativum. The sequence goes on along the minus strand of CM060925.1, from coordinate 97,141,267 downwards.
TTGAAATAGATTTCAAAATGAAAATGTATAAATACGGTTTTGATAAGTGATATAGTATTGAACTCACTTCAGTAGCCGAGGAATAACTCTGATGATGCTGGCCACATCATCAGTGTTCATTTTCGAGTTCTAAGTGACGGATTACTACCAAAAATCTTGTTTTGAATTGCTTTGAGAAAAATAAGTTCTTTTGAATTATGAAAAGGAATATTTGATTTTTCTGAAATAGCTAAACTGTTTAAAAACTCCCAGGGAAATTGTTTGAACAAATGAAAAATTAAATAGAACTTGTGAAAACAAATATGAACTGAATTGAAACCAATTAACCGGAAATTGAATTGGGATATATTATATCAAGTAGAATCAGATTTTGAATTGTGAGACAGGAATCTGAAATGGTATTGGACTAGTAAATTAAGAGTTGAAATTGATAATGGATGGAAAGTGAGTTAAGAATTGGATTTGGCTTGGACACGGGTAGGATTTGGTTTTGGAGATAAAATTGGAATTTTATTGGGAATGCATTTGTATATGCTGACAGGGTAGCAGATGGAAAGGATATAATGATATGCCCAACAAAAAGATACACGTTTATTTTTATATGGGTTTGGTGATTTATGAGCCTATTTGGCAAGCTGTTTAGCTATTTTATTTTCTTTTGGATTAGAGAAGACCTAGAAAGGCGAGTTGTAGTTGTACCAATTGAGCCGTACAAAGGAGGTGCTGGCGAAATTTTTCGAAAATTTAAGGTGTTAGAAAATTTTCAATATTTTTTAAAATATTTATTTACAGTATTGAATTGGTTTCTAATTTAAAATAAATTAGATTTGAAATTTAATAGGTTTGTAATGTTCTTTCTTACCTTAGCAATTTCGAGGACGAAATTATTTTAAGGGGGGAAGAATGTAACGTCCCGCATTTTTGGTGGTCAAATATTTAATTAATTTATTTATTTTAAATATTATATTTGGTAATATAAAGGATTTTAATATTTAATTCATTATTTAAAAACGAAGTTTAACGTTATAATTTATATATAATATAAAACGAGCTCAAAATGGCGCGGCAGTTTGTAATATTTGGTTTTGAACTTCAACTGAGAATACAAGATTCAATATAAGTCGAATTTTTGTAAAACAAGAAACGTTCAAACCGTATTGATTATAATTTTCATAAGAAAGAGAAAAATCCAGATTTCGTGTTACAGATAGTAAGTTATGGCCAAAACAAAATTTGAAATAATCGCTATGGAAATCGTTATTATAATATAGGCCTTTAAAATAGTCGTTTTGCAAACGGACACCGTTTTTGACGAAATTAGATTCATCGGAACCGTAACGTTAAATTATTGTACGGTGGTGAATTGCATGGAAAACCGATGTCGTATGTGACCACGGTAGCCATAAACGCCCGTTCATTTTTTGTAGCGCATATTTAAATAAATAAAGGGATATTTGGGCGTAACTCGAGTAGACGATCGAATTAGGCCACGAAACCAGTCCCGTTGAGTTCCTATCGTCGATTTGAGTCTGGATAGGTATATAGTTTGCTATTTTTGGAGACCGGATAATTTGGCATTTAAAATGGTATTGCGGTGCGTGATAAAAATAGCCTACCGGGGAAACAGTCTTAGAATGTGACGAAACTGATGTCGTTGGGTTCGTATCAACAAATTATTGTAGGATTTAAAAGTTTCAAGTTGATCTGATTTATTTATTGATCGTGAAAAATTTAAACACGTGTTTATTTCTGGTTTTATAAAGGGATTTTTTTTTCAAATGATGTCGGAATTCGACGAAACCTATCCCATTAGGTCCGGAATACTTTTTTATACGAAGATTAGCCTTTTTATATGTAAACAGAAGTCGATTGTGGTCAGTTTTAAGTGTTACTTCACCACGAAGTTTCGTTATAATATAAAATAACATTAAACCTATCCAAACTTCTCTATATATATAACGCGTTGGTCAAAAACCCCATGTTTTACATTTTGCGGTCAACCAAAATGGTAGCTGCCACCAAGAACAATGAACGATCCGTATACTCCCACCTTCTCCATCCTCTTTCTCCTCCACCAGACCTTATCTCAACTCGACTTCTGAAGCCAAATCACTCGTCTCAGCAAGTGCTTCACGATCAACGGTTATGATCTGATATTGATTGTCGAGACGGGCGGATTTTCAACTCGAAGCGGCGACGGTTGGGGACATTTTACCAGTGACTAGCGACACCTAGGCCATCACGATTCATGGCGAAGGTCATGCCGGCCTCGACGCTAGTGCTGGGGGTGATAGATTGGCCTCCGATCATCAGGAGGAGGTGCGGCTATGGGATTATAGTGTTGAAACAAAGTTTTGAGGTTCGAACGTAGCATCAGGGAGGTCCAACCAGACCGTGCGAAACTGGGAGAAAGAGCAGAAAGGGTTCATCGTTGAGGAATAGATACGAAGGGAACAACTGGAACTGAACTTCGTGAGCAAAGGAATTAACATAAGTATTAGTTTAATTAAAACTTGATTAAGAAAAATATTTAATGTTAATTAAATTTTATTAACTTAAGTATGGGATGTATGCAGGCTTATCACTGCTGAACGAACACAGGAAGGATGCAGGAGAGCCGGACCTGATTCTTTGTTGCAAATGTAATTAATTGAAACATTGATCGAATGATATCTTAAGTAATTAGTCTTAACTAATTATATAATTAAGTTTAGTTATTAAATTAAGTAAGATTTAGTTTAATTAACTCATGTTAATGAAAAAAAAACTATATGAAGGTAGGTTTTTTAAAAATATTAAAACGTAATGAATTTGGTTAATTAAGGTAGTTAGGAGATTAATTGTAATTTGATTATAATTAACTTAACTGAACCTTAGCTAAAGTTATGTTTAGGATTTGAACTGATGGATGATTTTGAGACAGTAACTTGGCATTTTCTAGGATATCGAAAACATACAGATTTATCAGTGATGCTCAGTTTCATTAATTTAAAAATAAATAGAACCTTAATTATTATATAATTAAAGAGTTAGTTTAATTTAAAAACCGTGTTAACTTCCAACATCAATAACTTTTTATTACGTTATCAGAATCTAGTCAAACAAGAGACGCTGGAAACGTCTAGATGAGCACTAACTACATCATGGAACATAACTGGGCGTGATTGGAATCAACAGGAATTTTCAATTAAATTAAACACTTGTTTAATTTAGCTGAGATGAACGGTTTTCTCAGCAAATCGACTCAAGGTGAGTTAAACTCACTTAGTTTTCCCATTTATATTTTATATAAATTGGGTTTTTATTTTTTGTGATTTGCTTGCTGATGGTTGCCTGTTTGCTAGTTATACATTCGTTTGTTGATTTATTTGATGAAATTAAACTGTGTTTACTTTCAGTGAAATACGAAATTGTTATTTTAACGATTGGTTCCAATAAAGGTAATTTACCTTATTGGTCACATTTATTAATATACGTGTTTAAATTGTTGAATTATTTGAATTGCTTGTGGTTGATGTTAAATGGTCGTTATTTATTGTTATCAGTTAAATGAAACTGAATGATCTAGTTTGTGATAACTGTTTTGAATACAGGGAAGAATAGGTTGGAGGGATCCAACCGGATTCCTCAAATATATTATTTATTTTCATATTATCATATATGAACTGTCATGTTTGGGGTGATTGATTTGATTGTTGATTATTGACTGAATATTCAATAGTTTGTTTCGTTTAAACCAATGTGCGGTATTGGTTGCGTATTTGGCAGTGTATGGCCTATAAAATCAATCGTTTTATAAATATTGATTCATCGTCAGGTGAGTCGATAGAGATGAATTATAAAATTTATTTTTATAACTTGGGATAGATTTTGAAATGTATTATTTTGAACAAAAGTTATTAAAGAGAAAAAAATAAATATTTTATTTATTTGAGACTTTGATTTGTTAATAATTTATTTTATAAAGTAAATTCTGATGTTAATCAGATCTACAAGTATGAGAATAAGAAATGAATCGAGTGGTTAAACTTCGATAATTGTTTTGTAAAGAAGACAATTAATGGAATTATTTAAATTAATTATATTTTTAATTATTTAAAGTGAGAACTAATTGGAATCGATTAACGAGATAATCTAGTTTTGAGTTTACAAAATCGACTGTTTTAACTGGAATCGACTATTAAATTAGTTTGTTTCGAATTTGCGAAATGAAATAGTTAAAAAATATTGTTTTAAATTTAAATAATATTTTTATAAAGGATTTACTATTTACTTTAGTGAATAAAGAAATTAACTACTAATGTAGTTAATGATTGAAATAAATAATTTTTTTATTAATAATAATTTAGAAAATTACTTGTAATGGAAATTCATTTAAAAGGTAATCGAGGTGGAATGAATTCTAATGGAATGGTGAAAGGAGTTTATGAAGTGGTTTTATTTTTGAAACCCAAATCTTTATAACGAAGTTATAAAGAGAATTTTAAGCGAGGACGATAACTTAAATTTAAATACTACTCAAATAAATAGATTAAGAAAAAGGAGAGAAAATGGGATGGGTTTATAATAAACCAGGGATTTTGTAAATGAAATTTTAAGTGTAAAAGCATTGACATTAGATTAACTTTATTTGAAAATGAAATCAAGTAAAAAGGGGAGAATTGAAATAGGATTTCCAAAGTGGGGAATGGTTGAATAGATCTGAAAGGAGATTGGAAATAAGTGAATCTGGTTAAAGAAGTGGGTTATAGGGTTGTATAACCGAATCCAAGTTATGATGGAAATTGTTTTGAGACTGAAATGGAATATTGAGTTTTGATTACAATTTATATTTATCTAAGGTTAAGAACATTGTTGATCAAGGTCTGAGAGGTAATTAAAATACCCCAACTTGGATAACATCAGGATTATCTGAAGATGGTATTAGTTGGTAATCGTAAGAGAGGTTAGTGATAGTTTATTATTTCCATTAGCGAAATAATTGTGTAACGTTTGGTGTAAATTTGGAGAATATATAACAAGAGATCCAAAGTAAAGGAAATTAGTAGGAAGGGGATGTAAAGTTTGGTTTTATTTTATACTAATAAATATTAGTTATCGTTTCAAGAATGGGATAAACGAAATTACGTAACGTTGTTTATGAAATAATAAGTTGAATGGATTTTCCCAAGTTTAAATAATAGAGAATGACGTAACAAATGTTTGAAAGGAGAATTAAGTGGAAATTGAATATGGTTATTAGTTATTTTTCTAAGTATTATAATGAAATGGTTTGCGGGATATTAGTATATTAAGTCAAAATTCAATTATCATATTTTTAAATATTAAAAGAGTTAGAAGTTTAATTAAGCAGAAGTGAATTAGTTTGCTTTAAATTTAAGGCCAAGTGATGCTGAACACTGAACCAGTGAACTCATTGGATTGTCATGATTGAATCACTATATATTTTGATAGTTAAATCACCGACTGTCAAATCTGTCCAATACGATTGTTGGTATTGAAAGACCGAGATCAAATTTATATTCGAAAACCATTCCGACCAACAAATACGTGAAGATAGCAGAAGATGATCGAGATGGAGCATTGTAGACCGTGGACTTTCATAAACGGAAGAACCACTAATATTCTCTTCCTGGCAAGCGGAGATAAGTTGTGATTCTATCGTGGTTGGAATCTACGGGTTGCAAGGACTTCTCGCTACTGATCCATGGGTTGATTCCTATATTAGATGCAGTAGGAGAGTGCCTTCGGTTCATCCTATTCCTTGATGACTTGTATGGACGGATGTCTGACAGAGTATTTCCCAAGGGTCACGTACGTTGATTTCTTCAAACGTACTATAGTTGTTGGCGGAGAATAGCCGTTCTCTTAGCTCCTAACTAGAGTATTTTTGTGGACGTCAATTAGTGATATCTGGCGGATCTGACGATGTGGCATTCAAAGTGAATGGTGACCAGTTGTTTCAAAAGTTAATCTAAAACCTCAAGCCTCACCAACCGGGAAATGACAGAAATCGGGCAGGCAGCATGGCTTTGTGGATCACTCCCATTAGGGTGTATAATCACCTATCTAGAGAAATTCATAATTGCTTCTTTAATCTATATTTCGATGTTGTTCCTTTTCGGGAAACGGTTGCTGATCCCAACCGTTGGTGATATATATTCGATACACTCAAGCGAAATGAGTGGTCGGTCATGTGTGGGCCGGGTTGCAAGATGTTCTTGTTGAACCCAATGTATTCGCCTCTAGAGATACACTATCGGCAGGTGGTCCCATATCTTGTCATAGTCGGAATCCAAACTCAAATACGTGCCCGCGGTTTTGTTTGTATATTATATATGTAGAGCGTGAGATGCAAGCATTCTACTAGATTTTTATTTACTTGTATTTAGACATTATTATAATATCAGACAAGATATTAGTTTCAAAAATATTTTGGGTTATCGTAAGGTAAAAACCGTCTGTATTTATGTGTGGATTTGGTCTTTCTATTATCCTTTTCTTTCGAAAGGATTTTAAATTTAAAATCAAGTTGTGTGATACCCTTAATACTGTGCGAGTTTTTCTCATTCTATTTCACCAGACTGACCCGGTGTTTTGTAAATGCTCGGGTTAGCCCGGGGTGTATAGGTTCAGGTTATCGAATGTTGTGAAGTCCAGAGACGAGCTGGAGATGTTCAGACGTATGATATTATATAGCTACTATTCTGCTATGTGTTATATATGGGAACAAGTTATTATAACTGTCCCATTGTGTGATGTACTCTGATGATTGTAAGTATTTTTAAAGCTCTCAATAAAGATTTATTTTTGTATTATATTTTGTTTCGCTGCGATGTGAGACTCTGATTCAGTGTTGTGGTGTTTCTTCTTCTTCTATTCTAATATTTCTTTCTTTCTTATCTCACCCTCTAATTTCTTTCATTAACTATCCAGTATTTTCAGTGTTTGGAAGGTCGGCATGAGTTACGGTAAAGGTATTTATGTCGATTTTCGGGCTGAAAATCCTTGGGTCGTTACACGGACTTAGGTATTGACAATGGTAGACCGGGAGCTCCTCCGGTGTTTGTGAAACGTAGAATCAACCCAGATTCAGGTGTTGATGATAATTGATCGAAACCACCTTCAGTATTTGGGGAGAGCTGAGTCGACCCAGACTCAGGTATTGACAATGGTAGACCAAGACCTCCTCCGGTGTTTGTGAAACACCGAATCAACCTAGATTCGGGTGTTGATGATAGTTGACCAGAACCACCTCCGATATTTATATAGAGCGGAGTCGACCCAGACTCGGGTATTGACAATAGTAGACCGGGACCTCCTCCAGTGTTAATGAAATAAGTATCCCTTTCAGATTTGATTTAGGAAGTAGAGGTTGTACGTGCTTCTTGAGCCTCCCTCTGGGCTTTTGATGTCAAAGCAGAGGACGTATGTGCTTTTTTGGCCATTCTCTAGGCCAGTGCGTCCGGAGCGCTTGGCTAGCTTATCCACAAGTAGGGCCCAAGGACTTACCCGACCTCCCTCCAGGAGACGTCTTATCCTGACCATCGTAGGCGATGATAAGGGCTTAGAAACTTAGATGGGGACATCATAGGCACATAACTAAGGATTAATCTTTTGATACTCTATACGGGCCATCGTAGGCACTGATAGAGGCTTATACGCCACCCCTTCCAAGGGGTGCCTTATCCTGACCATCGTAGGCGATGATAGGGGTTTGCGTTCCCTTCTACGGGTATCGCAGAACATAAGCAGAGGTAGGACGTCCTCTTTATGAGTAGAGGTAGGACGTGCTTAGTTCTAGCAAAGGAAGGGGCGTACTCTTCTACGAGCAGAGGTAGGGCGTGCTAATTTTAGATGCACTGCCACGACCATTTCTGGTGTGAAACGGCGGCTTACGCTTTTGATGCTTTAACCCTGCCCCCTCTGATTTGGGATGGAGAAAGACTAACACACCATCCCTGTAAGGAACACGAACTTCCCCGTGAAGGAAAGCCTGGATTGCTTTGAGGACACAACGAATTAGAACACAAACTGAAGAACATTTCATTGCTTATTACAACAATTCCATCAGAATACAAGAATATACAGAGTATGAATAAATATTACACATTTGATAAATAACAGAGATTTAAATACATTACTACAGCAGAAAATAATACAAAATATAACTGAAAGAGATACACAGATACAGAGCTTTCTGAATATCATTCCAGCTATAAACCAGGATCCTGTTAATATAAATCTACAAAACCAAAACTACTAGCTGCCCACGTGGAAAATAAAGGCACCCAGAGTTTAGGTTAAAACAATAAACTCCAGGTCAGTCATGTGACTAGTGTGAGAACTAAAACAGTTATTATTCTTTATTTTTAAAGTTAGGCAAATCAAGGGACCACGCCGTATAACAAGGAACATGTTTCCTCCCAAGAATACCAGTGCATAAAACAAACAGCGCAATGCTAAATAAAGAACAATGAAGCTATTATAAGACCCAAGTCCCATCGCACAATGCAACGCAAGCCGGAGGATAGGGTTCTCCCTTATAATAGCCAAATAATGCTCGATACGAGAAATTTAATCTTTTATTATTACTATAAGTGAAGAAAACAACTTCAAATATAAACGTTTCAATCATAGGCGGCATAGCATCCCATGCTACTATGTTGCCGTACTAGGCTCTACAAATAAAACCGAAATATCACGTATTGGAAATTGGATTTCCGCCACGAGTCGAGGCAAGGGATGTACTCCTCGCCGATTCGAGACACTCTAGCAAATGCCTCAGGATCTCCCGTAGTAGACCCTTGAATCCTCCAATGCCGGTCCTCTCTTACGTTTGAGGATTGGCAATTCCTAAACACACGTTTCCCGGTCCTATCGGACCTATAAAATGGTTTGGACATCGGCTCCCGCAGTAGCCAGTAATTGACCATATATCCATCGGCTCCCGTAGTAGCCGATATATCTGAGGTGCCTCGCAATCCAACATCCACAAGAGTCAAACTTGTCAGGGCTTGTAAAACCACTGACACCGCTCATAGCTAGAAAGAAACGTCGTGCTCTCCTTGGGTCCCTTATCCCGTTTTTAACTCATACCCAGGTGTGAGGCTCGCGAATTAATGCTATACACAAAGCGGCGCTATATTAAAGTTGTGCTTTGATCATCAACCACAAGATTCTGCTTTTCAACAGAAGCCTTGATCCATGCATCTCAACATGCCACACAGGCAATTCATGCCATGCGACTGATATCTATCGACATATAACCTCTGAGTTCGTATGTCTCAAAGAAGGCACTACAACATAAAAGACTTTTTATGGCATTTAAAAACACGCCATAAAAAGAATCCACATCGTTTTTTACGATGTTTTTTATCGACGTGGAGTTAAAAGTCAGTACCAAACCATGGCAATGTCTAAACGGCATGAAAAGTACAGTTCAATAGCGTTTTATCTGTGCTGTTACTTCATTTCATGGCATTTATGATAATTTTCTATAAATTTTTCTTAGCAGTTTTCGAATGCTATTAAAAGAATCTATAGCGTTAATGTTTTGCTATGATATTTTTTACAGCATTTATACAGTGTTATAAGTGCTTTCAGGTAAAAAATTTAAAAATTTTTTTACGGGGTTTTAGAAACGCCGTAGAAAAAACGCCATAAAAAGTTGTAAAATCAATCTACATGCTGGTATCAATTTAAAATTTTCAAATTATATAGATGCCTCAATTCAAAATAACAGTGTCATGTTAATAACATATTTTATTTTGATCACATAATTCATAACCAACAAGTAAAATTTTATAACTAAAACATGCAATATTCTTACATCAATAATACACAATAGGTCCATAATAGTTCATGAAATAGAAGTGTTATACCAAACATACACAAGCGACCAAAATATAGTACTACATATGTGATTAACTTCGACCAAAATATACGTGATTGCAACAATGCTTCCCATCGGCGTCTCCGTCTATGTACCTTTAAAGCAAAAATCTTCAATATGTTAGTACATTCAAAATCTTCAATATTGTCACAACGCTTCATAATTTTAAAGTATGAGAACACAACAGGGACACGTAAGGAATCGGTGCTTCTTCTTTTTAGTGTAAGTAATAGACGGACTGTAGTTATTACATATACACTATCAAAATTTGACTATTTATTGAACAAAGTGTTTTTGAAAATGATCAAAACAGGCAAAATACAAAATACACAAAATAAAAAGGAGGCAGAAACTTACTTTCGGGCATGAGTGAACATTGAGAAACTCCAACATTTTACAATGAGATTTAGTAGTGGCTACTTCTTCCTCTAGTAGAATCATGCAAGTCTGTAAAAAGCAGTAATGCACATATTAATGAATTGTCATCGCTGAATCAAAATTAGTTTAAGTATTTAGTTTAAAGAGTAGCAGGATAATAAAGTGACACCACCAAGACTGGCTATGGGTCCAACAAGGGTAACTAGTTCAATATTAGATTAGTGGATATAAAGCAAGACTGGCTATGGCTATCTTTTACTGATGCAATTTTAAGAAGTTCGAGTAATTTTTTCATATAAGGAAAACGTGCATGCCATTACATTTTCCAAGCTGGCAGCTAATGTGACGACCCCAAAACCCCGTACCACGGTGTCAAGGGTAATCTTTGGAATATAACACAGAAACAGATAATAGCAGAACAGAAATAAATAAATACACCAGATAATGAACCAATAATACACTGGATAAACGAAATCATCAGAGTTACATTGTATACAGGATCATACTTAGTACAAATACAGTTCAGCTATACATAAATGTCTACAGCGGAAAACAAACATAATATGTACAATAGGAGCTGAACAGCATAAAAAGAGATAAATGATAGAATCCATCTTCAGCTCCAGCTATCCAGAAAAGGCCAGCTAAAACCTGAATACAAGGCTGCCCGTGTAGAAAAAGGGGCACCCGAGTTTGCAAGTGAAACAAACTACGAGTCAGTCATGGGACTGGTATGAGAAATCTACTTAACTCATTATATAATTTGGCTAATCACAGGACCACGCCACTTTTGCGGAACTGGTTTACTCCATTGGATTGCCAGTGCTTTAAAACAATTAAATCTTTTAAACATTGCGATGCTTTTTATAAAAATGAAGCCGATATAAGACTCAAGTCCCATCACACAATGCAACGCAAACCGGAGGATAGATTTTTACCTTATATCGACCAAAATATGCTTGATATGAGCAAAACAAATCATATGATAATCAGACTCCAACTGTAAATTAGCAAGGGGACGATCCCCTAAGTATTAACCCCGAAGGCCGAGACCAACATCAAACCAATACCCAGGAAACCACCCACCTTATCTCGTTTACAGTTAGTTTCTAATTTTATAATCAATCATAAATATCAATCATAGACGGCATGAAAGTCCCATACCAATATGTCGCCATATATAGGTATATAATCAAAACCGCACAGTCACGTATTTGGAAATTGGATTTCCGTCATGAACCAAGGCAAAAGATAGTCCTTACCGACTTCGAGACTGTCTAGCCCGAGTCTCAGGAACAGCCGCAACTGCACCTTGGATCATCAGGGCCAGTCCACTCGGTGTGGATTATAATGCCTGAACAATGCGTTTCCCCGCTGTATGGGGCGTAAATGAGCCAACGAATGACTCCATCGGTCCCGGATCGACCGATACTTCCGAGGTGCCTCGCAACAGCAACAACCACATAGGTGAAAATAGTATAAATGCCAGCCAGTTTAAGCACCGACACTACCTCTAGCTAGAAAGAAACGCACGTCCCCCTTGAGGCCCTCTCCCGTTTCTGGTTCATACCGTGGTGTGAGGTTTGCGAATTAACGTTATACACAAAGCTACGCCACACCGGCGGTGCTTTGATCATCAACCACAAGACATTGCTTTTCAACAGAAGCCCTGATCACTGCATCTTAGCATGCTACACGGGCAATTCACGCCATGTAACTGATGGCTATCAATCACACAGAATGAATTCCAATGTCAGACACACAGTCCATTTGCAAGTCCGTTCCGGGTCTGAACGAAACCGGAGGCACTATATACCTCGCAAACCCATCGATCTTCACGTACATCTGGACGATCACCACTCATTATCCATATTTTGGGATGCCTCCCAATCAGGACATCAGTTACCATCCAAACGAGGTGAAGATTTCCGGTCTTCGACCACCGTCTTTATCTTCGATTTCTTATCGTCGATTCAGTTGTTCAGAATGGGATAAACCCAGTCTTTCTGAACAACTCGCATATATAATAAACAAGTGCTACATAAACACGACATGCACTTTATTCCAATTCATTAGTCACTAACCGTCAATCAGTAAGAGAACGATTTCCCAAATATTAACCCCGAAGACCGAAACCAACATCAGATCAAAACCCAGGAAACCATTCGACTTATCCAACCTTCATTTAGTTTCTAAATTTCACATCCATATCGTTTATAATATTTTATAACGATTTATCGTTATTTTTATTTACTTATTTATAGCCAATTTATTTAAACGACGCTTCGGGCCATAACGCGGCCGTGGCTCTGTTTTTCTTCAGATTTGTTTTACACATATCTGAAAATCTAACCGTTGGATCTTCACAAAAATTACATCATTAGAAAGATCTTTTCAAAACGAATCCAACGGTTCCAGTTTTGGGAAAATCCGACGGTCGGTTCTCCCGGTACAATCGTTTGAAGTTTCAATTTCAAAATACGAACTGCAGCGTCGTTATTCAATTTAATTTAATTATATATATATATATATATATATATATATATATATAATCGATTCTGGCGCTGTTTTTTTTAGATTTGAATTATACATTCCAGACAATCCAACCGTTGGATCTTTGCAAAGTTGGTGTCGTTGGAAAGATATTTCCAAAGCGAACCCAACGGTTGCAGTTTCGGGAAAGTCCGTTGGTCGGATCTCCTGCACTAATCGTTTGAAATCATAGTTTCAAAACACGAACTGCCGCTTTGTTATTCGATTTATTTTAATTATATTTATACATATATATATATATATATAATCGATTCTTCGATTCCAAAACCATTTCCTTTTCATACATTTGATAAAAATGATATTTTTATCCAACTGACTTCTATTTCAACACTTCACTATTTTTAACTATTCATGTATATGATAAAAATGTTATTTTTATTGTAAAACAATTTATTTCAAAACATGACTATTTTATATAGTTCGTATAGATGGTAAAAGTATGATTTTTATTATAAAACAATTTATTTCAAAACATGAATACCATTCAACACATGAATTTCCATTCAACGAATGAATTTCTACTCAACACATGAAGGTTTTCTATAGTTTATATATATAGATAAAAAGGAGATTTTTATATTTAAAACACGAATACCATTCAACACATGAAAATAATTCTAACACATGAATATTATTCAAAATTTTGGCAGCATAACGGCAGGGTAGTTAAAATTGGGGTCGTCCCTAGTACGGCTCCTCGCTCTACCTTAAAGCCTCGCAGCTTTTGACAATAGGGATTCATGCATCTAGTTCGCACGCAGGCGACATGTATATTTTTTTCATTTCCACAAACTAATCCTATGTGGTTTCAACCAAATAATTCTCAACCACAAAAAGGTATTTTTCAACCACTATCAGTCAATTTTGACCATAAACAATTATAATCAACCATTCGCTATCAACCAATTTTCACAACAATCACAGCCAATAAATATCGTCCATGGTTTGTGGACGAGGGGCGTATATATGTATATATTTTATATAAGCATTTCACTTCTATTTCAACACATATATAATTTTTACAACGCATATATAATTTTTACAACGCATATATAACTTATACATCGAATGTACAACTTATACAACGCTTATACAAGAGGTGTACAATGCTTATATAACTCATACATTGACTATATAATTTATACATCGTCGTTTTCCATATCGTTTATAAATTAGAAATCTCACATTGGGTTCCACTCCACCAAAAATAGCAGAAGGCTCAGAAAAATATGCGGTCTCTTCTAGAATGTAGAAGACGTCCACACGAGTCCACTGCCTCTTGTTTCACTGAATTTCATCAAGAAACGAAACAGATATGATTTTTACAGTGAAATCATGAACGGTAGCGTTTTAAAGTGCTATAATATATAAAATAATTTTAACAGCCATAACCTATCTCGTTGGTTCAAAACTAGGGTTCGCCCTAGTGCTCGATTCGAAGCACTTGGGGTCGATCCACCTATGCCATGACGTCCAGCTCCGAGAGGCACTCCTGGGGTGCTGACGGCGTCGAACTCGGAGGTCTGGGGGAGGAGCAATTGCCCTGCGAACGGCGTAACTTTGGAGGGCTCAAACTCGAGAAATACACAACGATTTGAGGTGGGGTTTGTTTTGATTTGAAGAGGGGGGAAAGATCTTCAGAAAACTCAACAGGGGCATTGGATGATTTCGCTTGTAGGGGAAGAAAACAAGGAGGGAAAGATCGAAGAACAGCCGCCGTTCTTCGCTGATGTTATCTGGTTTTCTAACCCTTTTTGGAAAAATTAAATAATGAATGAAATTATTTCATTGGCCGATGGTTTTATAATTTCAAAAATTAGGGTTTTTACAAACGAACTTCAATTCAAACCCAACGACTGTTGTCCCTAGCTAAATACCCCCATTACGAACACAATGGGATATGTTTCGTAGGCCCATTCGACTGTTTCAGTCTATTTTCCCTCAAATTAAAATACAAAACATTCAATATTCGATTTGAACGTACATTTCAATTTGCCGGGACCACAAACTGATTCGAAATATTCCAGAAAAATAAATCTGGCTATGTTTGGACGATACGGTCCTAACAAAACTCGTTTCGTTGAATTCTGAGAATGTTTGAAAAATGGCTCATTTCTGGTCGATCCAATTTAATTGTAATTGACCAAAATATGTTTTCCTTTGCCACGCTCACATAATAGCTTCAAAAATTATGAAATTTGAAACCTAGCAATAGTTTAACATCTCGGATCAAACAAAAGTGGTTTCGTCGAATTCTGAGACTATTTGCAAAATGGCCATTTTCACGGGCTATATGAATTTCTATAGCGACCTTTCTGAAAATTCATTTGGCCCTAACTTTTGCTTCCTACTATGAAATTTCGATTTTTCAGATCCGTTAGAAAGAAATTCACTAACAGATTTAAATATTTTTGTTTTCACTCAAATCCGCTTTGTTTTGCACCCGGTACAGTCAGTCAAAATTTGAAACTACCGCGCCATTTCAGGCCTTGTTTATAATTATAAATAATTATATTCATCTTAAAAGGTCGATTCAAACTTACTTTTCATCATTTTTATTTAAAATATTTATTTTAAATATTTAAAATCCACTAAAATAGCCAATTTAAAAATTTTAAATTGGTTCATATTTTCCGGGTCGTTACAATCACCCCCACTTAAAACTTTTCGTCCCTGAAAAGGAACAAAGTCGAAAGTGGTTTGATTAATCAACTCTACTTCCAATCTGGCTTCCATTCTCCAACTTTTCAGTTTCTGAGAATTTTCAAATTCTTCAAAAATTTGGCTAACACCGGAATTTTCGAAAAATTTCGCCATAACCTCCTTTGTACGGGGAGGGGTTTGGAAATTTATTGGGCCGTATTAGGTACCCAATAAATCCTATAAAGCATACACATATTTATAATGATATATTATGGTGTTTACAGGGGAGCGTGTATAGATAATAACTCCATAGAATAAATTCTCGTCACCCTGTCAACGCCTGAGGGAGTGTGTATTTTAATTGCTCCAGAGAATAAATTCTCGTCACCTCGTCCCGTGTGGGAAATAAATAGTCCATGTGCCGTATCTAATGACTAGAGAGATGTGATTATTGTCAACTCCAGACCCGTGTGGGTTTTTTTATTAATTTGGCAATTTATCGTTACATTTTTATATGGTCATATCAGTCATCAGTTCAACCTGTAAAATATAGTCATCGCCATACAAGCCTCTCGCTCGTATGGTAAACCTTCAACCTCGTCACACAAGCTCCAAATGCTTATGTGGTATATGATGAAGTATGCCTATCTTCGAGAAATATGCCATGTAGTGTAGTTCAAAATTAATTGTTACTATCCTATGGCGACGTTTATTATTACACACAGAACAACCAGCACTCCGCATCCAATGGCATTCACAGGAGTTGATATAATAATATTTCGCATCCAACACATTAAGGTTTCCCTTTTTGTTGGGCACGCAAATAAAATCTTTACTCAACAACTATCCATTTACCTGTTCAAACATATATGATGCACATGTATATATTTCTATCTATTTTTAAATCAGTTCAATGTGTGATTTAATCAAATAAATTCTACCATTATTCTCTTATTGATTAAATTAACTATCGTTTTAATAATTTAATCAATCAAATCTACTATCACACAACACAAACAACAATCAATATGTTTTTAACTTTTCAAAATCATACAAATTAATTCATATACTCTTTTTAAATTAATCAGACTATAGAATTAGAAGCGTACATCCATGGAAGGAAAATAACAACAAAGTAGAGAACTAAACGGTAATGCAAAGTATAGTAAATGTACCTTGCACCGGAGTCAATCAGAGATATCCACTCGACACTTAGGATAGGCTTTCTGAATGCTCTCTTCATTTTCCCAAGTACAATCTCGCGGATCTCCACTCCATTGCACTTTGACTAAGTGAACCTTCTTGTTCCTCAGCTATTTGGTTTCTTTGCCAATAATCTTGAGCGGCTCTCTTCTCAGAGCCAATTCTGGAGTAATTTCAATATCCTGTTGCGCTGCTTCTTCCACGATCAAGTCTGGATCATGAACGTGTTATGAAATACATCATGCACTCCAGGCAACCAATCCGGCAATTGAACCCTATAAGAGAGAGTTCTAATCCGTTCAAGAATTGGAAATGGACCAATGAATTTGGGCGCCAACTTCCCAGTTTTACCGAACCGGGTAACTCCTCTCATCGGCGATAGTTTCAAATATACATAGTCGCCAACAGCAAATGATATATCTCTTCTTCTCTTATCGGCATAGCTCTTTTGTCGGCTTTGAGCGGCGAGTAATCGTTTCTTAACGAAATCGACTTTGTCGGCAGCCTCTCAGATCATATCAGCTCCCAATACAAGTCTATTTCCGGGTTCGACCCAACAAGCAGGGGATCGACACGGTCTACCATACAATGCTTCAAATGGTGACATTGTCAGGCTCGCCTGGTAGCTGTTGTTATACGAGAACTCTGCCAAATGTAAATGGTCTTCCCATGATCCACCGAAATCGAGAATACAAGCCCGCAATAGATCTTCTAAAATACGATTCACCCTCTCAATTTGACCATCTGTCTAAGGATGATAGGCGGTGCTCAAGTTCAGCTTCGTTCCCAACTCTACTTGAAATGCCTCCCAGAATTTGGTAGTGAATATTAGATCTCTATCACTAACATTACTGATCGGCACTCGGTGTAGTCTAACAATTTCTTTGAAGTATATCTGCGCCAGACTCTGAGCAGTTCTGTTTGATCTGACACGTATGAAATGGGCGGTCTTCGTGAATCGATCTACGATCACCCAAATACTGTCATTTCCTTTTCTGGTTCTGGCCAAACCATCTATGAATGAAGTCCATGGAAATATGTTCCGACTTCCAACCTGGAACGTCCAACGGTTGCAACAATCCTGCAAGTTTCTGTTGGTCGCTTTTGACTAGTTGGCAAGTAGGGCATCGGCTAGCATATATTGAAACGTCTGTTTTCATAGCCTTCCACCAGAATGTTCGCATGAGATCGTTATACATTTTGGCCACACCTGGATGGATACTCAGCTTGGACTTGTGACACTGGTCCAACACTTCCCTTTTTAGCTCGGGGATGTCAGGAACACAAATCCTTCCTTTCAATCTCAGGATTCCGTCGTTATCTATTTGAAAACACGAGGGTTCGCCTTTTTGAATCCTTTTGATCATATCCTTAATAAAATTATCATCCTTCTGAAGGGTAGATATATTGTCAATCAAGGAAGTCGTAATAATAAAGCTGGCGATCATTACATTCTTTCTACTCAGTGCATCGGCCACGACATTGGCTTTCCCTGGAGTGTATAGAATCTCAAAATCGTATGCTACCAGGAACTCTAGCCAATGTTGCTACCTCAGATTCAAGTCCTTCTGAGTGAACAGATACTTTAATGACTGATGGTCTGTAAACAGTTCGAATTTCTCACCCAAAAGATAGTGTCTCCAGATTTTCAAAGCAAATACTATAGCCAACAACTCAAGATCATGAGTGACGTAGTTCTTTTCATGTGGCTTCAGTTGACGGCTAGCATAAGCAACCACTTGACCTCTTTGCATTAACACTGCACCAAGGCCTTCTCTAGAGGCATCTGTCCATACTTTTAAATCCTGATTGCCGTCGATTATTGTTAACACTGGAGCCGTTGTTAATCTTAATTTTAGCTCTTCAAAAGCCTCCTCACATTCTGGAGTCCACTTGAATTTCAAGTGCTTCTTTGTAAGCTTCGTTAAGTGACTAGATATCTTCGAAAAATCTTTAACGAACTTTCGGTAATAATTAGCCAATCCGAGAAAACTGCGGACTTCTGTGGGAGTACTAGGCTGTTTCTAGTTTTGAATAGTTGTGATTTTACTTGTATCCACAGCAATTCCTTCTTTTGATACGACGTGGCCTAGAAACTTCACTTCGTCTTGCCAGAATATACATTTGGAGGGTTTAGCTTTTAATACATTCCTTCTCATAATTTCCAGAACTTGATCCAAATGTTTTTCATGCTCGACCTTTGATTTAGAGAAGATTAGAATATCATCGATAAAAACCAGAACAAACTTATTCAAAACTCCTCTGAACACTCTATTCATCAAATCAACAAAGTATGCTGGAGCGTTACATAAGCCGAACGACATTACCAACCACTCATAGAATAAGTCTGGACCTCTAAATGCTATCATAGGAACACACTCTTCGGCAATACAAAGCTGATGGAAACCTGTAGCTAGGTCCATCCTTGAAAATACTTGTGCTCCATTCAGACGATCCAAAAAATCATCGATTCGCGGCAATGGATATTTATTCTTTATTGTCTGCTTATTCAAGTCGCGATAATCCACACATAGTCGCAGAGTACCGTCAGACTTTGGGACAAACACCACTGCTGCTCCCCAATCAGAGAAACTAGGCCTGATCAGACCCTTCCATACAAGTTGTCATGTTTGATTGTCTAGTTCTTCTTTCTCCTTTAGGGTCATCCTCCGAATAGTGTGCACTACTGGCCTTGCATTCGGGATTAAAGCAATCTTGAAATCAATTTCCCTCTGCGGAGGTAAGCTAACAACTTCTTCAAACACGTCCGCATAATTCTTTACGACAAGAATATCTTTGATGAGGTCAGGAATATTCTCTGTGACTACAAGGATATTTTCTATTTGAGCAGGAGAACCATCCAAAGCTGCCCAGAAGTCTTTCCTATTTGAACACTGACCTTCACCGGGAATTGTTATATAATCACCTGATTTAATCTTCGCCTTAACGACCATGTCGGCGCATTTAACCTCAGCTTCATATTTGGTCAACCAGTCTAACCCCAAGATAAGATCAAACTCTTAAAATTCATGACGACCGCGATGGTAGGGAACCGATAACGAGAAAAGGAAACCGGCACTCCACAAACCCAACTGAGATCGAGGGAACCCCCAACCGGATTATGGACAGTCATTGGTTCTTTGAGCTTCTTCAAATTCAAATCTAGTTTCTTAACCGCATTCTTTGCAATGAAGCTTCGCGACGCGCCGGTGTCAAACAGTACTTTAACTAGGATATCTTTAATAGTAAGCGTGCCTTCTAAAGCATCAAGCCTTTCCTGAATAGCTGAGGGCTCAGAAGTTTCTGCCACTTCATTTACCTGAGCCCCTTTGGTCGCTTTCAACAGTTGGCAATCTTGCTTTACATGGCCAAACCGATGGCATTGATTGCATCTTCTAATTTTCTGAAGCTTTTTGCTGGATTTAAATCCATCAGTCTTTCGTTTCTTCAAGGATTTACAATTCCTGGTTAAATGTCCTTGCTTATTGCAGTTACTGCATATGGCCGTCGTTACTGGTTCTTTCTCAGATCTGGCACTTTTCCGATTAACTTTGGGCTTCTGACTCACCTCAGACATCGGACTAGCCTCAGGAATATCAGTTTCCGACTCCTCTTTGTTACTAGAACAAACTTCCTCTTCGTCACGCAACATACCTTTCTTGTCGAGATCCTCGTACTAGTAAGCCATGTATATCATTTCAGAAAAAGTAAGCTTCACATTCCTCGTTACACTATTATGATATTTCCTTTGTAGGCCATGAATAAATCTCAGATTCTTCCTCCTTGGATCTTGAATCAGATGAGGAGCAAAGTGAGAAAGTTCATTGAATTTCCTATGATATTCTGGAATGGTCATATCTCCTTGTATAAGATAAGAGAATTCATCACATAATCGCTCAGTCGCTTCAGGAGGAGTAAATCTTTCTAGGAAAATCTCTTTGAATCTATCCCAGGTGATATCACCTTCTGGATTATCTTTGATGATTGTTTCCCACCAGATTAAAGCTTCTTCTTTGAGCGCCCAAGATGCTACTAATCTTTTCTGATCATCTCTCAGCTGGATACGTTCAAAAATTCTTTCAACAGAACTCATCCAAGCTCGAGTCTGAATTATAGATTCATTGCCCGAAAATTGTGCTCCGCCCAGATTTCGATATCTCTTTAATAGAGCCTCTAGATCTGGTTCTGCATTTCTTCTGTTTCTGACACTCATTTTCTAGTATTTCTGCAAATAGCAGATCAAGTGTCAGGTCACAGAAAAGATATTTTAAAACATAGAAACAAATACTTTAAATGTAAATGTATCTGTCAAGGTGTTACTTCATTCTGCTACTCATACTAGGATATTACTGATCCTATCTGTAATGAGTAATTCGTCCTAGAACACTACTGGTTCTATCTCTGATGAGTTCGTTAATATATTATATTCCAGCACTAAGCTTAACCAAAGCTCCAATACCACGTTGTGATGACCCCAAAACCACGTACCACGATGTCAAGGGTAATCTTTGGAATATAACACAGAAACAGATAATAGCAGAACAGAAATAAATAAATACACCAGATAATGAACAAATAATACACTGGATAAACGAAATCATCAGAGTTGCACAGTATACAGGATCATACTTAGTACAAATACAGTTCAGCTATACATAAATGTCTACAGCGGAAAACAAACATAATATGTACAATAGGAGCTGAACAGCATAAAAAGAGATAAATGATAGAATCCATCTTCAGCTCTAGCTATCCAGAAAGAGCCAGCTAAAACCTGAATACAAGGTTGCCCGTGTAAAAAAACGGGCACTCGAGTTTGCAAGTGAAACAAACTACGAGTCAGTCATGGGACTGGTATGAGAAATCTACTTAACTCATTATATAATTTGGCTAATCACAGGACCATGCCACTTTTGCGGAACGGGTTTACTCCATTGGATTGCCAGTGCTTTAAAATAATTAAATCTTTTAAACATCGCGATGCTTTTTATAAAAATGAAGCCGATATAAGACTCAAATCCCATCACACAATGCAACGCAAACCGGAGGATAGAGTTTTACCTTATATCGACCAAAATATGCTTGATACGAGCAAAACAAATCATTTGATAATCAGACTCCAACTGTAAATTAGCAAGAGGACGACCCCCTAAGTATTAACACTGAAGGCCGAGACCAACACCGGACCAATACCCAGGAAACCACCCATCTTCTCTCGTTTACAGTTAGTTTCTAATTTTATAATCAATCATAAATATAAATCATAGACGGCATTAATGCCCCATACCACTATGTCGCTATATATAGGTTTACAATCAAAACCGCACAGTCACGTATTTGGAAATTGGATTTCCGTCATGAACCAAGGCAAAAGATAGTCCTTACCGACTTCGAGACTGTCTAGCCAGAGTCTCAGGAACAGCCGCAACTGCACCTTGGATCTTCAGGGCCGGTCTACACGGAGTGGATTATAATGCCTGAACAATGCGTTTCCCCACCCTATGGGGCGTAAATGATCCAACGAATGACTCCATCGGTCCCGGATCGACCGATACTTCCGAGGCGCCTCGCAACAGCAACAACCACATAAGTGAAAATAATATAAATGCCAGCCAGTTTAAGCACCGACACCTCCTCTAGCTAGAAAGAAACGCACGTCCCCCTGAGGTCCTCTCCCGTTTTTGGTTCATACCGGGGTGTGAGGTTCGCGAATTAACGTTATACACAAAGCTACGCCACACAGGCGGTGCTTTGATCATCAGCCACAAGACTTTGCTTTTCAACAGAAGCCCTGATCACTGCATCTTAGCATGCCACACAGGCAATTCACACCATGTAACTGATGGCTATTAATCACACAGAATGAATTCCAATGTCAGACACAGTCCATTTGCAAGTTTGTTCTGGGTCTGAACGAAACCGGATGCACTATATACCACGCAAACCCATTGATCTACACGTACGTCTTGACGATCACCACTATTATCCATATTTCCGGATGCCTCCCAATCAGGACATCAGTTTCCATCCAAACGAGGTGAAGATTTTCGGTCTTCGACCACCGTCTTTATCTTCGATTTCTTATCGTCGATTCAGTTGTTCAGAATGGGATAAACCTGGTCTTTCTAAACAACTCGCATATATAATAAATAAGTGCTACATAAAAACGACATACGCTTTATTCCAATTAATTAGTCACTAACCGTCAATCAGTAAGAGAACGATTTCCCGAATATTAACCCCGAAGGCCGAAACCAACATCAGATCAAAACCTAGGAAACCATTCGATTTAACCAACCTTCAGTTAGTTTCTAAATTTCACATTCATATCATTTATAATATTTTATAATGATTTATCGCTATATTTATTTATTTATAGCCAGTTTATTTAAATGACGCTTCGGGCCATAACGTGGTCGTGGCGCTGTTTTTCTTCATATTTGTATTTTTGCACATCTGAAAATCAAACCGTTGGATCTTCACAAAATTTACATCATTAGATAGATCTTTTCAAAACGAATCCAACGGTTCCAGTTTTGGGAAAATCCGACGGTCGGATCTCCCGGTACAATCGTTTGAAGTTTCAATTTCAAAATACGAACTGCAGCGTCGTTATTTGATTTAATTTAATTATATTTAATTATATTTTTATATATATAAATATAATCGATTCTGGCGCTGTTTTTCTTCATATTTTAGTTAGACATTCCAGACAATCCAATCGTTAGATCTTTGCAAAGTTGGTGTCGTTGGAAAGATATTTCCAAAGCGAACCCAACGGTTGCTGTTACGGGAAAATCCGATGGTCGGATCTCCCGCACTAATCATTTGAAATCACGGTTTCAAAACACGAACTGCCGCTTCGTTATTCGATTTGTTTTAATTATATATATATATAAATATAATCAATTCTTCGATTCCAAAACCATTTCCTTTTCATGCATTTGATAAAAATGATAGTTTTATCCAACTGACTTCTATTTCAACACTTCACTATTTTTAACTATTCATGTATATGATAAAAATGTGATTTTTATTGTAAAACAATTTATTTCAAAACATGACTATTTTATATAGTTCGTATAGATGGTAAAAATATGATTTTTATTATAAAACGATTTATTTCAAAACACGAATACCATTCAACACATGAATTTCCATTCAACGAATGAATTTCTATTCAACACATGAAGGTTTTCTATAGTTTATATATATAGATAAAAAGGTGAATTTTATATTTAAAACCCGAATACCATTCAACCCATGAATTTCTATTCAACGAATAAATTTCAATTCAACACATGAAGGTTTTCTATAGTTTATATATATAGAAAAAAGTGTGATTTTTATTGCAAAACAATTTATTTCAAAACATGAATGTCGTTCAATAGATGAATTTCTATACAGCACACGTATATAGTTTCAACACATGAAAATAATTCTAACACATGAATATTATTCAAAATTTCGGCAGCATAACGGCAGGGTAGTTAAAACCGGGGTCGCTCCTCGCTCTACATTAAAGCCTCGCAGCTTTTGACAATGGGGATTCATGCATCTAGTTCGCACGCAGGCGGCATGTATATTTTTTTCATTTCCACAAACTAATCCTATGTGGTTTCAACCAAATAATTCTCAACCACAAACGGGTATTTTTCAACCACTATCAGTCAGTTTCGACCACAAACAATTATAATCAACCACTCGCTATCAAACAATTTTCACACCAATCACAGCCAATAAATATCGTCCATGGTTTGTGGACGAGGGGCGTATATATGTATATATTATATATAAGCATTTCACTTCTATTTTAACAAATATATAATTTCTACAACGCATATATAACTTATACATCGAACGTACAACTTATGCAACGCTTATACAAGAGGTGTACAACGCTTATATAACTCATGCATGGACTATATAATTTATACATTGTCGTTTTCCATATCGTTTATAAATTAGAAATCTCACATTGGGTTACACTCCACCAAAAATAGCAGAATGCTCAGAAAAATATGCGGTCTCTTCTAGAATGTAGAAGACGTCCACACGAGTCCACTGTCTCTTGTTTCACTGAATTTCGTCAAGAAACGAAAAAGATATGATTTTTACAGTGAAATCATGAACGGTAGCGCTTTAAAGTGCTATAATATATAAAATAATTTTAACTGCCGTTACCTATCTCATTGGTTCAAAACTAGGGTTCGCCCTAGTGCTCGATTTGAAGCACTTGGGGTCGATCCACCTATGCCACGACGTCCAGCTCCGAAAGGCGCGCCTGGGGTGCTGACGGCGTCAAACTCAGAAGTCTGGGGGAGGAGCAATCGCCCTGCGAATGGCATAACTTTGGAGGGCTCAAACTCGAGAAATACACAACGATTTGAGGTGGGGTGTGTTTTGATTAGAAGAGGGGGGAAAGATCTTCAGAAAACTCAACAGGGGCATTAGATGATTTCGCTTATAGGGGAAGAAAACGAGGAGGGAAAGATCGAAGAACAGCCGTCGTTCGTCGCTGATGGGTATCGGGTTTTCTAACCCATTTTGGAAAAATTAAATAATAAATGAAATTATTTCATTGGCCGATGGTTTTATAATTTCAAACATTAGGGTTTTTACAAACGAACTTCAATTCAAACCCAACGACTGTCGTCCTTAGCTAAATACCCCCATTTCGAACACAATGGGATATGTTTCGTAGGCCCATTCGACTGTTTCAGTCTGTTTTCCCTCAAATTAAAATATAAAACATTCAATATTCGATTTGAACGTACATTTCAATTTGCCGGGACCACAAACTGATTCGAAAAATTCCAGAAAAATAAATCTGGCTATGTTTTGACGATACGGTCCCAACAAAACTAGTTTCGTCGAATTCTGAGACCGCTTGAAAAATGGCCCATTTCTGGTCGATCCAATTTAACCATAATTGACCAAAATACGTTTTCCTTTGCCACGCTCACATACTAGCTTCAAAAATTATGAAATTTGAAACCTTGCAATAGTTTAACATCCCGGATCCAACAAAAGTGGTTTCTTCGAATTCTAAGACCGTTTGCAAAATGGCCATTTTCACGGGGCTATATGAATTTCTATAGCGACCTTTCTGAAAATTCATTTGGCCCTAACTTTTGCTTCCTACTATGAAACTTCGATTTTTCAGATTCGTTAGAAAGATATTCACTAACAGATTTAAATATTTTTGGTTTCACTCAAATTCATTTTGTTTTGCTCCCGGTACAGTCAGTCAAAGTTTGAATTCAAAATTTGAAACTACCATGCCATTTCAGGCCTTGTTTATAATTAGAAATAATTATATTCATCTTCAATGTCGATTCAAACTTACTTTTCATCGTTTTTATTTAAAATATTTATTTAAAATATTTAAAATCCACTAAAATAGCCAATTTAAAATTTTTAAATTGGTTCAGATTTTCCGGGTCGTTACAGCTAATGTGTCAGTCTAGGACCCTAGGTGATTAGGTTTCAAACAGGTTGTCTCTGCTGTAACTTTGCATATGTGGCCTATATAGGCCAAATAATCAAGAAATGCTTCCTAGTAGTAAATACACCAGGATATAGATGCACCTACATTAACTTGGATTCAAACAATAATTCAGTTTAATGTTATTAACATCAGTTTCAAGTATCTGGACAATGTCATATATATTTTCAGATGTTCCATGACCCCAGCTCAGATTATAGTCGTTGCATAAAAATCAGTTTGAATTCATTACAATTAAACTGCTACCAGCATGCATTCAGAATAGCTGCCAACTACATCTGGGTTTCTTTTATAGCATCGGTAATGTCAATCTTATCTGGTGCAAATACCATAACATGTATTGCTCTGGGATAATTAAAACTAATTACCATAAACTAGCAGTAACCCCACTTTTCCGATAGTTCAGTTTACAATTGACTTGCAGTGTGTGTCAAGGTTGATTAATAACTCAACTACCCTCCTGAATTCATCCCATTTATTCTAATTTCACAGGGATATAATTCGTTTTCCAATTAGTTTCCTCGCTAATAACACTACCCAGACTACCCTTCTGGTATACTTGTATAGATGGATGTCTTTTGAGGCTTTATGCAACTTCATGTAAACTTTTGTTTCAATGCAAACAGCAGAGGGGTAAATTTTGTGCAAGTGTCTACCTATGCAAAGGCAGAAGAAATGTGAAGCTAAGGTCTTGCAAATCCAATCAAAATAGGACTGGAAGAAATACTTCTTTAGTCAGTACGGCATGCAATTTCAGTTTCTTAAAAAACTACTTTTCTTGCCATACGTCTTAGTACTTTGGTACCAGTACAATGTAACCAAAATCTGTGCAATGAAATATAATTCTAACCCTTAAAAAAAAGGATATTGTGTTCCAGCTACTTTAATTTAAAAATATATATTTAATGTGGAATTTAGCATTATATTTTTCTCATTATTTGTAAGATTTTGAATTCATGATTAGTTTATGAATACCATGACATGGAAATATTTTTAAAAATAATAATACGTATAGGGTTAAGAAAACCAGTATGGATATTACAGTCACACTTCGTGACACATATACCCCATCACAGTTTCTGACCATAGAATTATAGCATACTGATATAGCTTATAAAACTAATATTATACATGTTTATTCAATAATTTCATATTTCAAAATTTTGTATTTGGACAAATCATTAGTGTAAGACAGTTATCACACAATGATCAAAGTACGCCGCTTCTCTTTTTTTTACTATGAAAATGAGTTCCAGATTTTGATGTAATTTTGTGTATGTATTCAACAATAACCATGAGAAATTCAATTGATTAGTCTATTTCTTGTCCGCAAATATATCTTGCATTGTATATATATACATATTAAGGTCAAACTCATTAAAGCTTTTTTGTACTCATAATTTCATAACACAGATATTTAGTTCTCTTTGGATTTGTATACTCGCAAATCAGCATTATTTGACCCAACAAAATAAAAGGGTAATGCGCGTTCAAGTTGATTGAGGCACCAAAGATCAGAGCGGTGATGTACAGATGGGTGAGGCTGAAGTTAGTGAGCAAAAAATTAAGATAAATCAGAAATAGTTTAGCAAAATTTATATTTGGTCCGGAAACCAGGTTCTAACAATCCGTATTAGCAAGCAAATTAGTATACCTATCGTCTAATATTTTCTTTCAGCTAAAATAAAGCATAACCAAATATGCATCTCAGCATTTATGAAGAAAATATGAGCAAACATTTTTCTTATCAGAATATTAATATTAAGTTGCACTTACCGGAACTTACATCTGGTATAACTTTTTCAGCAGGCCAAGCAATTGGAGTGTCGATGGCATCTTCAAAGTTTTGTAAATCGGATGTTGGTCTCCATAGACGTGCGTTTGGAGCATTTACAACATCAACCCAAACTTTAACTGTATTTATCCCTAGAGGAACAAAATGAACCAATGTGCTTGGATCGATTGAAGTGACACGTCCTTCAGCTACAATTTCTCCCCTTCAATCCAAATCAATCAGCTTGCACTTGCTATTTACTATTAAATTTGCACTCTTCAATTAAGAAAGAACAATTTTATTATAAGATCAAATACTGGTAAGTTGAAAGAATTAATTAATTATAAGTAAGTTAACCTTTCCAACAGTAGTGGTATTAATCGTATGCGTAGAAGATGACACAATATTAACCTCCTCAACAACTACCCTCGATTCGGGCCATGCCACTTTCATACCAATAGCTTCCTCAACTCGTGCCAAACTATTGGTCGGTCTCCATAAATAAGAATGCTCATTTTTTGGATTTTCTATCCAAACTGCCATTGCAGACGGTCCATGAGGAAGATCGTTCACAATTTCTGTTGGATTACCCAAGTGCAGTCATCCTTTAGCAACTATTTCTTCGGTTCCACGCCAATCATACAACTTGCATTTATGATTTGTGCTGCTAGTTTTACTCAAAGAAAAAAAATATTAAGAGGCAAATTTTTTATGTATTCAGGATAAATATTTGTTGCTAAATAATTTAAATTTTACCCCATTGTCTCCTTTCTCAGTATGGTTTATGTTGTGTAAAACAACTCTGCTAGCTAACCATGCTATTGTCTCGCCTTCAACTTCTCCAATGTGTGTCAAAGGAAATGAGGGCCTCCAAAAAAAGCATCTGGTCTCCTCGAAATGTCAACAATAATTTTCATGGAATCTTTTAATGACCCGCATTTTCCAGGGGTATAATTAATTTATTTAATTGTTTAAAATAGTGATATAGGGAATTTAATCGTCGTTAGTTAAATAATATGGAATATTTAATTAAATTAAATAATATATTTAATTCAGAAATAACCAAAAATATTGGAAATCACAATATAAGGTGAACAGGGTCATCCCCAAGATTTAATTCAGCATAGAGTTGAATTATATTGACGAATATATTCAATCGATGACAGTTTGAACATATAATTATAATATAATTAAAACAGAGCTTGAAATGGCGCTGCAGTTCGCTATTTGGCGATTTGAACTTCAATTGAATTTACAGGATTCGTTTTCAGCAGGATTTCTGTGAAACAAGAAACGTGTGGAGCTGGTGGAGTATATCCTTTTAGTGGAAGAGAATGATCGGGATTTGGTCATGTAGATTTTGAGATATGTCCAAATCAAATTTTAGAAAAGTCGCTATCGAATTCCTTTATAATTTATAAACGAATTATTTATATTTTAAAAAGGAATTTCAATATAAATCGAATATCGGGTTGACCCAGATTTCAAATATCGAGTTAGAAATCCATAGGAGTATTGTGGAGCTGTATGGTATTCCACTGTGAATATATACGATAATATAAATTTATTTATGTTTAATTTAATTATATTTATATATTTAAATAGGCTATTTAGGGCTTTAAAAATAGCCACTTTTGCAAACGAAGTCGGAATTCGACGAAACTAATTTTGTTAGATCCGCAATGTCAAATAGTTGTTAGATTTCCAGTTTCGTGATTTTTAGAGTTAGTATGTGGCCGTACGGATTTTTAGAGTGAAAAACAATCAGTATTTCGATGGTTAAAAATATGCTGTGTGAGCAAACGGAGTCAGAATTTGACGAAACCAGTTTCGTTGGGACCGTAATGTCAAGCTGTAGCTGCATGTCAATTTTCATGATTTTTGGGTATCATGGGTGATCACTGGAATTTTAGAGGACATATGAAAATAGCGTTTGCTTAAAAATAAATTAAATAATCAAATATTTAATTATTAAAAAAATTCCTATATAATACCATTTAAATTCTAAACCTAAGTCAAGTTTCATTCCTCAGTCAACTTCAAATTTCCGCCGTTCTTCTTCCTTCCTACAGAAAAAAACCATTCGTTGGTTTCAAAAATCAAAATCAAATAGTAGAAAATCCTATAAATTAACATATATACATGGTTGTGATCGTCATGGCAGCCTCTTCAATTTGTTATGACCTTTGGTGGGTGCGACGCAGTCTGTGTGAGGCCGACGAATGTACAGTACGGGTTTCTCGAGCCTAGCGTTGGGATTTTTAGGAATTTGGGGATTCGATTGAAGAACTAATGGTTGTCGTTGAGATCAGTGTGAAGAGTAGCTCGCATTGTGATTTTCATGTGTGATTTGGAGGGAAAAAAGGTCGGACTTTGTCCTGTACCTGCGTGGAGAGCTGGGAACGACGGAATCCAAAATGGGCGTCGAGTTGGGTAGTCTGGCTTTGAGTAGGAGGAGAATGGCAAGGGAAACTCGATGGTGATTTTTATTCGAATTTCAGTTGAAGAATGAAGTGGTGGGTGAGGGAGAAA
Source organism: Allium sativum (assembly GCA_030737875.1). Lineage (NCBI taxonomy): Eukaryota > Viridiplantae > Streptophyta > Magnoliopsida > Asparagales > Amaryllidaceae > Allium > Allium sativum. The sequence goes on along the minus strand of CM060925.1, from coordinate 97,110,781 downwards.
CGTGGGCTAATGGTGTTCGGTCGTGTATTCCTGAAGCCGATGGTCATTGGGAGAAGAAGAAGTATGTACGGGTACGGGTTTGGGGATGTAAATGTTTGGATGGGCCGATTTTTGGTGAAGCCCAATTCAAAGAAGTAAGGTTAAGTTTAAATTAAATTCAAATTAAAGTGTATAAACTTGTATAATCCATAACTGTTGCATACGTTATCAGAATTTGACGCCGTCAGTTGCGTTGGGATCGTATGGACAGGAGAAACACAATGAGACTGACCGGGAGTGAATCCGAGCTCGTTACAATTTATGGAGAAATAAATTGTCCATCGAAATCAAATAACGCAAACCGTTATTTAACGGCTAACGCGCAAATGTGAGTAAATCTCACCAACTCTAAACAGTTTATAATTTCATGTTGTATTTTTAGAATTGTTAGAAATTGTCTGATTTGTTATGTGTTGACTGTTTGATTGAACTACTAGTCAGTTAGTTGAATTTCTATATAGATTCTGTTTAACAGAATATATCATATGGAACTGAAAGTGATGTTATCTATATTGTTTAACATCTGTGATGCAGGGAAACAGGTTGGAGGAATCCAACTGGATTCCTCAACAGTTATTTTACTGTGATTTATATATTGTGATATATAATGTGATATATAATCTGTTGGCGATTATATGTGTTTGGACGATATTGAACATCGTGATTTGATATGATTGAATACCATAACATACCAGAATGTTGGTAAGGAATAATAAGAAAGTGATATTGAAATAAAAATATTTATAAATGGAAAATGTTAAATAAGGAATATTTATAAAATTGGGATATTTATAAATAGGAGATATTTTAAAAAGGAAAATAAATTCAAAAAATTTCTTTTTGAATGGAAAGGCCTGTGTGGCGAGTTTGGGGATTTTCCCGATGCACCCGATACAAAGGAGTTTATGGCGAATTTTCCCAGGAATTTAAGGAGTTATAATATTTTTAAGAATAAATTTGAAAAGGGAATATTTGCAAACCATTTGCAAATAGAATAAAATAGAGAAAAGAAATATTTGTAAACCATTTACAAATAGAATTGAAAGGGGAATATTTAGAAAATAAATAGAGTTAATAAAAAGGAAATTGGTTTATAAAGGAAACCGTTATAAAAAGGAAAACGTTATTAAAAGGACATTTATAAAGTGATGAACCGTTACTAATAGTAAATCTTTATAAATGAATAAACGTGTTAAAAAGGGGATCTTTTTAAAATGGATAAACGTTATAAAAAGGAGTTAATCGAATATGGTATTCGAAGTTAGTTAATCGAATATGGTATTCGAAGTTAGTTAATCGAATACAGACATTCGAAAGGAGTTAATCGAATATGGTATTCGAAGTTAGTTAATCGAATATGGTATTCGAAGTTAGTTAATCGAATATGGTATTCGAAGTTAGTTAATCGGATATGGTATTCGAAAGGAGAAATCGAATATGGTATTCGAAGTTAGTTAATCGAATATGGTATTCGAAAGGAGAAATCGAATATGGTATTCGAAGTTAGTTAATCGAATATAGACATTCGAAAGGAGTTAATCGAATATGGTATTCGAAGTTAGTTAATCGAATATGGTATTCGAAAGTTAGTTAATCGAATATGTTATTCGAAAGGGGTTAGTCAAGTCGAGTTAGTCAAATAGAGTTAACAAGTTAGAGTTAGTCAGTTAGAGTTAACCAGTTGGAAATAATTATTTAGAGTTAATCGATTAGAGTTAAAACGAACTAGAGTAAATCAAGTGTAGTTATTTTAGATAGAGTTAATCAAACATAGTTATTCAGGATAAGTTGCCATCTCGTACGACTGCTAGCGTAATTCGCAGGGCTGTAAATAGCCTACGGCGGTCGGATGTTTCCTGAGGGGATCAGGTGTAACCAATTGTGATCGCTGCGATCTGGACTCAAACGAATGGAGTTAAATTGAATATTAGTTATTCGATAGGAGTTAATCAAGTTGAGTTAATTAAACCAAGTTAGTCGAGCCTAGTTAATCGAATCGAATCGGTCGAACCAAGTAAGTTAAGATAGTCGAGTTAGTCGAGTTAAGCTCGTCGAGTTAAATTTATCGATGTTAGTTTCATCGAAAGGAGTTATCGATGTTAGTTTCATCGAAAGGAGTTATCTATGTTAGTTTCATCGAAAGGAGTTATCGATGTTAGTTTCATCGAAAGGAGTTATTCGAAAGTAGTTATCGATGTTAGTTTCATCGAAAGGAGTTATCGATGTTAGTTTCATCGAAGGGAGTTATCGATTATAGATTAATCGAAGTGAGATTTTCAAATATGAGATATTTGAAAAGGAAGAGTTATCGAATATTAGTTATTCGAAGAGAGATTATCGAATATCGTTTATTCGTGAAGGAGTTAATCGAATATAGGTTATTCGAAGAAGAGTTAATCAAATAGAGATTTCTCGAAGAGAGTTAATCGGCAAATTCGATTATATCGAATTCGGGAAAGTACTTATACTTTCTAGTGTTTTAAATAGAGATTTATTTATTTATAATAAGTAAGTGTTAGGTTAATTATTCACTAATAAGAATAGAAGTTATAATTAAAGTTAGATAATTCGAAAGTAGGGATTATAACGTTATCGTTATAACCAATGTTTTAAATATAGAAGTGGATTAGTAAAATTGAATCCGAGAAAGGCGTAAAGAAGTTGTTAAAGATTAAAAGATAAACTTTGACCATTTCGAAGTTATAACGTTGTTCAGTTTAGGTCTGAGAGGTAATTATACCCCAACTTGAGTGACTTCCTTCTTGACTAAGAAATGGTAAGGTTTGATCGTAAAGGAGTTTTGGAAATGATTTCCAAACGAGAATCAGAAATGTTTTCTGATAAAAAAATAATAAGAATTTAGAATATAGGGAAACAGGAGATAAGTAAATAAATGAACTAAAGAGATTTATGTTAAATGATGTTTGTTCGATATAATTTCCATTTGGAAATAATATTGTTGTTTGCACACTTGTTTTTCTTTGATAGTTAACTCACCGACTATCGAAGTTTTGACCATTTTAACGTTGTTAATATGGAGAGACCAGTTGGATTATTATCCATAGAACCACTCTGTATTGGCATAAGCGTCGCAAATCATATATGCCAAAGATAATTGAAGACGGAGTAAAATGCAAGGGCTGTTGTATAAGTCTTAGATAACAGTGACTAAGATGGATATACCGAATAGTGCCTTCGGTTTGTCCAGTCCCAGGACAACTTGTATGGACGAAAGTCTGACAGAGTATATCCAATGGATCGCATAAGTTGATTTGTTCAAACGTATTCACGTTTGGTGGCGGAGGAATTCGTTTCTCTTAGCTGTATACCCGTGTTATTTTTGGATAAGTCAATTTGTGATTTGGCGGGTATGACGATGTGACATTCTAAGTGAATGAGGATGACTTGTTTGAATGAATGTCTGACAAAGTATTTCCAGAAAGGTCACGTACATTGATTTCTTCAACCGTACCAAGAGTGGAAGCGGAGAAGGAAACTTCTTTTAGCTGACACGTAATGTATGGTTGTAGACGTCAATTAGTGATTTTCGATGGACCTAACAATGTGGCATTCGAAGTGAATCTGATGTGATGATAAAGCGTAGCTTCTAGCCTCATCAACCAGTAAATGACAGAAATCGGTCAGGCAGCATGGCTAAGTCGGTCGCACCGAAGTAGTGTGTATAATCACCTATCTAGAGAATATTCATTTGTTTCTTAAATCTATCAATGCTGTCCCATATATATACGGGAACAGTTGCTGATCCCAACCGTTGGTGATGTACATTCGATACACTCAAGCGAAATGAGTGGTTGGTCATGTGTGGCTGAGTTACAAGATGTTCTTGTTGAACTCCAGTGTATCGTTCCTAGATTACACTGATCGGAAGGTGGTTCCATACCTTTCATAGTTGGAAATCCATTATCCAATACGTGCTTGCGATTTTGATTGTATACTATATATGTAGAACGTGAGATGAAAGTGTTTCTGCTAGTTGATATCTATTTGTACATATACATTATTATAATATCAAAAGATTTTTGATATAAAGATATTTTGGATTCTCATAAGGGAAAAAACCCGTTCCGTTCTGCGGCGTGGTCTTATGAGATATCGTTTACTTGTTCATATACCTGTTTAAACTGTTTTACTCACACCAGTCCCATGACTGACCCGGAGTTTACTTTGTTGTTTTCCCTAAACTCTTGGGTGCATAAATTTGTACGGGCAGTCAAGTAGTCGGGATTTGTAGATACATTGATGAGCTGGAGCAGGAGGCTTCAGAATCATATAGCTATAGTTTATTTCCGCTGTGTTGTAAGTGTTGTACTCTGATAAGTGCTATTGTATACATAACTGTTATATTTCAAAGTTATGTTATATATTATATGTTATTCGTTCCGCTGTGAGGTTCGTGTTACTCTGATGTTGTGTTCTACTTCTTCTTCTATTCTAAGTTTCTATCTTATCTATTCTCACCCTCTAATTTCTTTCAATAATTACCAGGATTTTTCGATGTTTTGGTTATCGACATCGAGCTTATGTCGATAACCAAAGTCGCCGAAAATCCAGGTCGTTACAGTTGGTATCAGAGCCAGGTTAAGAATTACTTGGCTCTGTGGCGTGACTCGGTAGAGATAGGGTTAGTAATACCCTAGATTGAGTTTGAGTGTATATATACGAGTGCGTATTTGTATTTGATATAAAAATGATTTTATATTGTGGAGATTCATTGGTTGAGTTGTTTATGAGTTCTGGTCGATCAGTTTGATCCACTGTATCGGTAGGAGTAAATAAATACTTGAATACGATGGACCGACACAGTATGGATATGTAATATATTATCATATATTAGATATGTTGGTTGTAATTATAATCGAACGAGATTATAAAGTGAAATGGTTATATATAACCAATCAGAATTCATATAAGTAAAGTATATGAAATAAGATGAATTAGATATGAATTCAAATTAGATTTGGAATTAAAATAAGGAAATTTTAAGTTCCTAGGAGATTTTGAGATGTTTTCAAAATGGATATATTTAGTAAGGGTTTTGAAATGATATAGTATTGAAATCACTTGGGTCGCTGGAAAATAATTCCGATGATGACTGCACAGTATCATCGGTGTGATTTTCGAGTTCTAAGTGGTGGATTACTACCAAAGATTTTGATTTAAATTGTTTTGAGAAAACAAGTTGTTTAGAAATTCAAAGGTTTTGAATTGGTATTATGATTTCAAATTTGATTTGAAATAAAACCGGGAATTTAAGCTCTAGAAATTAAAATTTTACTTGTGAAGTTAATTCGAATGGGATGGTAAAAGTAAATAATAAACCAGAATTTAACTTGAGATAAGAAAAACTGAAGTGATTAGAGAATAATCTGGATTTGAAATGATAAGTTGAGAGTTTGGAATTTGAAACTCGAATTTGAAATTAAATTCGGCTTGAATAAGCGAATGGTTGTGTTAAGAATAACTTGGTTGGAGTTGATTGGGATGGCATTTGTATATGCCGAGTGGATAACAGATGGTAGGGATATAATGATATGCCCGACAGAAAGGTACAAGTTTATATTTTATATGAGTTTGGAATTTATGAGTCGAATTGGCAAGCCGTTTGGCGTTTTGATTTTCTTTTGGGTTGAAGAAGGCCCAGAGAGGCGAGTTGGAGTTTGACCTATTAACCAGTACAAAGGAAGTGCTGGCAAAATTTTCCGAAAATTTAAAGTGTTAGAAAATTTTCAGAATTTTTGAAATTTTAGTTAGTCGGAAGGAATTAATATTTTAGTCGATATTAATTGGTTCAGTTAAAATCAGAAGTAAGGGGTAAACAAATCTTAGGAATTCCAATAGGCAGGGTCATTCACTAACTTAGCAATTTTGAGGACGAAATTATTTTAAGTGGGAAGAATGTAATGACCCGCATTTTCCAGGGGTATAATTAATTTATTTAATTGTTTAAAATAGTGATATAGGGAATTTAATCGTCGTTAATTAAATAATATGGAATATTTAATTAAATTAAATAATATATTTAATTCAGAAATAATCAAAATTATTGGAAATCACAATATAAGGTGAATAGGGTCATCCCCAAGATTTAATTCAGCCTAGAGTTGAATTATATTGACGAATATATTCAATCGACGATAGTTTGAATGTATAATTATAATATAATTAAAACAGAGCTTGAAATGGCGCTGCAGTTCGCTATTTGGCGATTTGAACTTCAACTTAATATACAGGATTCGTTTTCAGCCGGTTTTCTGTGAAACAAGAAACGTGTGGAGCTGGTGGAGTATATCTTTCTAGTGGAAGAGAATGATCGGGATTTCGTCATGTAGATTTTGAGATATGTCCAAATCAAATTTTAGAAAAGTCGCTATGGAATTCCTTTATAATTTATAAAGGAATTATTTATATTTTAAAAAGGAATTTCAATATAAATCGAATATCGGGTTGACCCAGATTTCAAATATCGAGTTAGAAATCCATAGGAGTATTGTGGAGCTGTATGGTATTCCACTGTGAATATATACGATAATATAAATTTATTTATATTTAATTTAATTATATTTAAATATATTTATATATTTAAATAGGCTATTTAGGGCTTTAAAAATAGCCTCTTTTGCAAACGAAGTCGGAATTCGACGAAACTAATTTTGTTAGATCCGCAATGTCAAATAGTTGTTAGATTTTCTAGTTTCGTGATTTTTAGAGTTAGTATGTGGCCGTACGGATTTTTAGGGTGAAAAATAGTCAGTATTTCGATGGTTAAAAATATGTTGTGTGAGCAAACGGAGTCAGAATTTGACAAAACCAGTTTCGTTGGGACCGTAATGTCAAGCTGTAGCTGCATGTCAATTTTCATGATTTTTGGGTATCATGGGTGATCACTGGAATTTTAGAGGACATATGAAAATAGCGTTTGCTTAAAAATAAATTAAATAATCAAATATTTAATTATTAAAAAAATTTCTATATAATACCATTTAAATTCTAAACCTAAGTCAAGTTACATTCCTCAGTCAACTTCAAATTTCCGCCGTTCTTCTTCCTTCCTACAGAAAAAAACCATTTGTTGGTTTCAAAAATCAAAATCAAATAGTAGAAAATCCTATAAATTAACATATATACATGATTGTGATCATCATGGCAGCCTCTTCGATTTGGTATGACCTTTGGTGGGTGTGACGTAGTCTGTGTGAGGCCGACGAATGTACATTACGGGTTTCTCGAGCCTAGGTTTGGGATTTTTAGGAATTTGGGGATTCGATTGAAGAACTAATGGTTGTCGTTGAGATCAGTGTGAAGAGTAGCTCGCGTTGTGATTTTCGTGTGTGATTTGGAGGAAAAAAAGGTCGGACTTTGTCCTGTACCTGCGTGGAGAGCTGAGAACGACGGAATCCAAAATGGGCGTCGAGTTGGGTAGTCTGGCTTTGAGTAGGAGGAGAATGGCAAGGGAAACTCGATGGTGATTTTTATTTGAATTTCAGTTGAAGAATGAAGTGGTGGGTGAGGGAGACATGTGGGCTAATGGTGTTCGGTCGTGTATTCCTGAGGCCGATGGTCATTGGGAGAAGAAGGATTATGTACGGGTACGGGTTTGGGGATGTAAATGTTTGGATGGGCCGATTTTTGGTGAAGCCCAATTCAAAGAAGTAAAGTTAAGTTTAAATTAAATTCAAATTAAAGTGTATAAACTTGTTTAATCCATAACTGTTGCATACGTTATCAGAATTTGACGCCGTCAGTTGCGTTGGGATCATATGGACAGGAGCAACACAATGAGACTGATCGGGAGTGAATCCGAGCTCGTTACAATTTATGGAGAAATAAATTGTCCGTCGGAATCAAATAACGCAAACCGTTATTTAACGGCTAACGCGCAAATGTGAGTAAATCTCACCAACTCTAAACAATTTATAATTTCATGTTGTATTTTTAGAACTGTTAGAAATTGTTTGATTTACTGTGTGTTGACTATTTGATTGAACTGCTAGTCAGTTAGTTGAATTTCTATATTGATTCTGTTTAACAGAATATATCATATGGAACTGAAAGTGATGTTATCTATATTGTTTAACATCTGTGATGCAGGGAAACAGGTTGGAGGAATTCAACTGGATTCCTCAACAGTTATTTTACTGTGATTTATATATTGTGATATATAATCTGTTGGCGATTATATGTGTTTGGACGATACTGAACATCGTGATTTGATATGATTGAATACCATAACATACCGGAATGTTGGTAAGGAATAATAAGAAAGTGATATTGAAATAAAAATATTTATAAATGGAAAATGTTAAATAAGGAATATTTTTAAAATTGGGATCTTTATAAATAGGAGATATTTTAAAAAGGAAAATAAATTCAAAACATTTCTTTTTGAATGGAAAGGCCTGTGTGGCGAGTTTGGGGATTTTCCCGATGCTCCTGATACAAAGGAGGTTATGGCGAATTTTCCTGGGAATTTAAGGAGTTAGAATATTTTTAAGAATAAATTTGAAAAGGGAATATTTGCAAACCATTTGCAAATTGAGTAAAATAGAGAAAAGAAATATTGTAAACCATTTACAAATAGAATTGAAAGGGGAATATTTAGAAAATAAATAGAGTTAATAAAAAGGAAATTGGTTTATAAAGGAAACCGTTATAAAAAGGAAAACGTTATTAAAAGGACATTTATAAAGTGATGAACCGTTACTAATAGTAAATCTTTATAAATGAATAAACGTGTTAAAAAGGGGATCTTTTTAAAATGGATAAACGTTATAAAAAGGAGTTAATCGAATATGGTATTCGAAGTTAGTTAATCGAATATGGTATTCGAAGTTAGTTAATCGAGTATAGACATTCGAAAGGAGTTAATCGAATATGGTATTCGAAGTTAGTTAATCGAGTATAGACATTCGAAAGGAGTTAATCGAATATGGTATTCGAAGTTAGTTAATCGAATATGGTATTCGAAGTTAGTTAATTGAATATGGTATTCGAAAGGAGAAATCGAATATGGTATTCGAAGTTAGTTAATCGAATATGGTATTCGAAAGGATAAATCGAATATGGTATTCGAAGTTAGTTAATCGAATATAGACATTCGAAAGGAGTTAATCGAATATGGTATTCGAAGTTAGTTAATCGAATATGGTATTCGAAAGTTAGTTAATCGAATATGTTATTCGAAAGGGGTTGGTCCAGTCGAGTTAGTCAAATAGAGTTAACCAGTTAGAGTTAATCATTTAGAGTAAACCAGTTGGAGCTAATTAGTTAGAGTTAATTGATTAGAGTTAAAACGAACTAGAGTAAATCAAGTGTAGTTATTTGAGATAGAGTTAATCAAACATATTTATTCAGGATAAGTTGCCATCTCGTACGACTGCTAGCGTAATTCGCAGGGCTGTAAATAGCCTACGGCGGTCGGATGTTTCCTGAGGGAATCAGGTGTAACCAATTGTGATCGCTGCGATCTAGAGTCAAACGAATGGAGTTAAATCGAATATTAGTTATTCGATAGGAGTTAATCAAGTTGAGTTAATTAAACCAAGTTAGTCGAGCCTAGTTAATCGAATCGAATCGGTCGAACCAAGTAAGTTAAGATAGTAGAGTTAAGTTCGTCGAGTTAAATTTATCGATGTTTGTTTCATCGAAAGGAGTTATCGATGTTAGTTTCATCGAAAGGAGTTATTGATGTTAATTTCATCGAAAGGAGTTATCGATGTTAGTTTCATCGAAAGGAGTTATCGATGTTAGTTTCATCGAAGGGAGTTATCGATTATAGTTTAATCGAAGTGAGATTTTCAAATATGAGATATTTGAAAAGGAAGAGTTATCGAATATTAGTTATTCGAAGAGAGATTATCGAATATCGTTTATTCGAAAAGGAGTTAATCGAATATAGGTTATTCGAAGAAGAGTTAATCAAATAGAGATTTCTCGAAGAGAGTTAATCGGCAAATTCGATTATATCGAACTCGGGAAAGTACTTATACTTTCCAGTGTTTTAAATAGAGATTTATTTATTTATAAATAAATAAGTGTTAGGTTAATTATTCACTAATAAGAATAGAAGTTATAATTAAAGTTAGATAATTCGAAAGTAGGGATTATAACGTTATCGTCATAACCAATGTTTTAAATATAGAAGTGGATTAGTAAAATTGAATCCGAGAAAGGCGTAAAGAAGTTGTTAAAGATTAAAAGATAAACTTTGACCATTTCGAAGTTATAACGTTGTTCAGTTAAGGTCTGAGAGGTAATTATACCCCAACTTGAGTGACTTCCTTCTTGACTAAGAAATGGTAAGGTCTGATCGTAAAGGAGTTTTGGAAATGTTTTCCAAACGAGAATCAGAAATGTTTTCTGATAAAAGAAAAATAAGAATTTAGAATATAGGGAAATAGGAGATGAGTAAATAAATGAACTAAAGAGATTTATGTTAAATGATGTTTGTTCGATATAATTTCCATTTGGAAATAATATCATTGTTTGCACACTTGTTTTTCTTTGATAGTTAACTCACCGACTATCGAAGTTTTGACCATTTTAACGTTGTTAATATGGAGAGACTGGTTGGATTATTATCCATAGAACCACTCTGTATTGGCATAAGCGTCGCGAATCATATATGCCAAAGATAATTGAAGACGGAGTAAAATGCAAGGGCTGTTGTATAAGTCTTAGATAACAGTGACTAAGATGGATATACGGAATAGTGCCTTCGGTTTGTCCAGTCCCAGGACAACTTGTATGGACGAAGGTCTGACAGAGTATATCCAATGGATCGCGTAAGTTAATTTGTTCAAACGTATTCACGTTTGGTGGCGGAGGAATTCGTTTCTCTTAGCTGTATACCCGTGTTATTTTTGGATAAGTCAATTTGTGATTTGGCGGGTATGACGATGTGACATTCTAAGTGAATGAGGATGACTTGTATGAATGAATGTCTGACAGAGTATTTCCAGAAAGGTCACGTACATTGATTTCTTCAACCGTACCAAGAGTGGAAGCGGAGAAGGAAACTTCTTTTAGCTGACACATAATGTATGGTTGTAGACGTCAATTAGTGATTTTCGATGGACCTAACAATGTGGCATTCGAAGTGAATCTGATGTGATGATAAAGCGTAGCTTCTAGCCTCATCAACCAGTAAATGACAGAAATCGGGCAGGCAGCATGGCTAAGTCGGTCGCACCGAAGTAGTGTGTATAATCACCTATCTATAGAATATTCATTTGTTTCTTAAATCTATCAATGTTGTCCCATATATATACGGGAACGGTTGCTGATCCCAACCGTTGGTGATGTACATTCGATACACTCAAGCGAAATGAGTGGTCGGTCATGTGTGGCTGAGTTACAAGATGTTCTTGTTGAACTCCAGTGTATCATTCCTATAGTACACTGATTGGAAGGTGGTTCCATACCTTGTCATAGTTGGAAATCCATTATCCAATACGTGCTTGCGATTTTGATTGTATACTATATATGTAGAACGTGAGATGAAAGCGTTTCTACTAGTTGATATCTATTTGTACATAGACATTATTATAATATCAAAAGGTTTTTGATATAAAGATATTTTGGATTCTCATAAGGGAAAAAACCCGTTCCGTTCTGCGGCGTGGTCTTATGAGATATCGTTTACTTGTTCATATACCTGTTTAAACTGTTTTACTCACACCAGTCCCATGACTGACCCGGAGTTTACTTTGTTGTTTTCCCTAAACTCTTGGGTGCCTAAATTTGTACGGGCAGTCAAGTAGTCAGGATTTGTAGATACATTGAAGAGCTGGAGCAGGAGGCTTCAGAATCATATAGCTATAGTTTATTTCCACTGTGTTGTAAGTGTTGTACTCTTATAAGTGCTATTGTATACATAACTGTTATATTTCAAAGTTATGTTATATATTATATGTTATTCGTTCCGCTGTGAGGTTCGTGTTACTCTGATGTTGTGTTCTTCTTCTTCTTCTATTCTAAGTTTCTATCTTGTCTATTCTCACCCTCTAATTTCTTTCAATAATTACCCGGATTTTTCGATGTTTTGGTTATCGACATCGAGCTTATGTCGATAACCAAAGTCGCCGAAAATCCGGGTCGTTACAAATCTGACCCTAAAGGGCTTAACTGAACTACCTCCTTTGGATCAGTCGATAGAACTCTTCCTTCTACAACAATTTCATCTGTCCCGCACCAGTCCAATAAATTGCACGTATCATGCATCTTGTTCTGATTGCTCTGCGACTGACCAAAAGCAAAATATAGTGGTTATGGAATTCGTACTGATGTATATGTTGAATTATATATACTGGTATGTACTATGTTATTAGATTACATAAATTTGTTTTATAATTAAAATCATTTTAGGCCATATAATATGATGCATGCTCTGTTTTTACACAATAATCCTAATTGAAATTAAAATCATAGGTGCTAGAGTCTATCACCAATGCTCCAGATGAAGTAATAGGAAAGCTAACAGCTCAAAAGAAGCAGGTAAGGATGCAGATGTAAAAGAAGAAATATATATTGTGGATTAACTAATCAATTTTAAATAATTATAACCACCATAAAAATATGTAGAAATCCTACAATTTAGGGCGGATTAACGAAAAGGAATAGTGGATACATATAAAATTTCCCTATAAATTATTTTTACCTTTTGATGTGTGCTTGCTTCTCCGCAACTTTCCTTACTCTGTCAAACCAATAATATTGCAACAACATTAGTAACCTTTTATATTAATTACATCAATACCCAATATCAAATCTGAAGATAGTTGATAACTAAATTAAAACAAATAATAATTTTTTAATCATGGTCACCGTCTACAGTTTACCTTTGGTGGACCTCTATAAATGGCAGTTTAATTTACCAAAAAAAAAGTTGAGCTTTATACTCTTTCATAAGGGGATGCCAAGTTTAATTTAATACGTATTGATAGATAACGCAATATACATTATATTCTGTAGGGTTAGAATGATCCAATAAGAACGCCTAAAGGCGGACAACCTAACATGAAAGAAGATTCTAGTTCATACTTGTTTGTCGGCCAAATTTTTATATTATTGATTTATGAACTAGTATCTATTGATCGACAATGGATAAGATAAATATCTAGTGTTCTTGGTATGCTAGTGTTCTTGGCATGCTATGGATAAAGAATATAAAAAACAGGGTATGCTACTTCATATAAAAAAACATGGTATGCAACGTACAATGGATAAAGAAGATTCTACTTCATATGAATCAATAATATAAAAAACATGGTATGCTAGTGAAACACCCCACCTCCATTAAGGTCACTCACAAAGGGAATGCCTTAACTTTGGTGGAGGTTTATAAGTAAAAAAAAGCAATAGATGAACTCAAGATAGATATAAATACACATATTTTAAACAGCGGAAACCAAACAAACTTTTATTTCATCAATACGTGTATCAAACAAAGATTTCCATAATTGTCTCAAAATACTTTCAACATTACAACCTCATAATTGCCTTGATTATTAAAGAAGCATGAAAACATAAATAAAGTGACAAAAATTCCCATAGTGATATCCAAAGCCATCATCCGAGCAAGAAAGATCCAAATCATACATCTACGTTCCTGGTGCTTGTAAAGAGCCTGACTGAGTTGAGTTGTTTCCTCCCTGTGGACCTGGGGGGGGGGGGACGAAAGGAAAGAAGACGAAAGGAAAATAGGGTCAGACATAAAGCCTGAGTAAATCTAGTAACTCTTCAATATGTGAATAAGAAAAGGATATGATGGATATAAACTAAAATAGGAAAGTGTCACAGGCTAAGGAAATGTCAAATGTACTATCACACCCATACTATATCTCTGCATCTATTTGAATTTATTCTAACTGGCACCCATGGTGAGGGTGAAGTGATCCCCATTCTTATTAAAGATCGGCTCCTACTCGCGTTAACATGTGTCATACGGCCCCCAAGAAATGTAGACACCTATGCTGTTCCCACCATGGGGTGTATCAAGACCCATGGTGGCGGCCCCAACACAAAACTAGAAGACATAGGTTATACTACTGGTGTCCCTAGTGCCCTGGTTTTCTGCTCCGGAGTGTGTGCACGCCCGCACCCCGTTAGACCTGCACTGTGCACCCACCGCCGTCATTTGACCGCTTACAATCAGACTAGTAATCGTGCCCCACCCTGCCTAGTTTCAGGGTACCGTTGATACCTAACTTTGGGTTACTGCTGAAACGGGTCCCTCGTTACCAGGATTTTCTAGTCAAACATGTTAAGTGGTTAAGTGTCTGTATTTACCTAACCCCACCCATCAATTCTTGTTAACATGTTGAATTGGTTAAGTGTTATAATTGACTTAACCCTACCATCTGTCCTTAGCCTCTTAGGAGCACCATACCACTCACATTAGACAGGTATTGCTACAGTTACTGGATGTGCCGGTCGGTTCCGGGCAGGTTTACACCGTAGCTCAGTCTAACCTCGGGTCCTTGTTGGGCTCAATGCTTAACCACCTACATTGGATAGGTATTGTTGTGACTACTGGACAGCCGGGCAGGTTCGGGTAGGTTTACATCACAACTCAATCCAACCTCGGGTTAAGCATATCGTGTTTTCTAAATTTACATATTTTATTACTTCTCAACCATATGTAAATGTCATATCTTTTATTTTTGGGTATTTCAATTCATACCGCTTATGTGTCATAATCATTGGCATGTGCCAAACATGCCAACATATATTTTCATATTTTGCACCCAACGTTATTACCCCTGTTTGTTCGCAACATTATAACATGTGTTGGGCTTGTCACAATTTAGCCCAACTTTATAAAACGTGAGGAAATGGGGAAATCATGAACATGTAATACATAAAGGTGTGTGGCGCATGAACTTGCAATTTGGCGATTCAACTAACATATAACATGGGTCATGTGAACTTGCATTCGAATCAAAGTATGACTAAGTAGGTGGCATATGAAATGGCATAGTTTAGGCAAATACAAACTTGTGTTTAAACATGTTAACTTGGCATAATATCAACCACAAAACTAGCATGTTGTTTATTCACAAAAATGTACAATTTTTACATCTAATCATATAGTCTATTTCAACATGAACTTGCATAGTTTATGAAACATAGATCCAATTATACTTGCAAACATAGATCTAATTATACTTGCCAATAAACATAAGGATGATATCATAGGTTTTGGGTCATGTAGGCATAAAAAGTCTATAACTTGTTTACACAAATTCTAATTTAGACTAAGGGAATATACATAGTCCATGCCATCGACATATACAAAAAGGGATCAATTTCTAGTTTTTGCCACAAGCTTGCAAGTGCCATTGTTTTTCATATACAATTGTTCAATAGGCTTGCATCAATAAATTTATGCCACAAACATCAATACACAAGTCATGATAGAACCATTACAATACACAAAGATTATAACAACACGATTCTATTTTCATTTACATCGAATCACATCACGGTTTTTATTCATATTTTGAAAGGTCACTATACTTACAACGTGTGATGAATTCTTGTTTTCTGATTTCTGTTATTCTGATTTGGAGATGCTCTCCTTTGGGTAGCAAAGTTGCGTTGAATGATTTGATTAAGCTTTGATCTTCTTTTAATTTGATTTGTCTCTTAGGCTTGTTGGCTTGTCTCCAGGCTTTCTAATTGATGGCCATTCCTAGTTCTTCTCCGGCAGCATGATGGCTTTTGTATTCTATTATTTGTGTGAATTTAGGGTTACACTTGAGTTGTATTTATAGAATTTTAAATTGTTTTGAGCCGTCGATGAAGCTAGGGTGAATCCAAACCATCCATCTCAAGAGAGGCCAACCAAGAGGTGACACGTAAGCCCTAGTGACTCAGCCAAGCATAAGAATTCGACCAGACCCTGACCAGGCCAGCCAGTGCCTGACCAACGGGTCTTTCTGACCTGAGCGCACTTGGCAGGTACGCCAGGACAAAATTGTACTGGCGCACTTCCCAAGTGCGCCAGTTCAACTTTGTTCTGGCGCACTTCACAAGTGCGCCAGTGCATTCTGACCCATTTTCTGGTTTTTCTGCCCAACTTCGTTCGTCCATATCTTCTTCATACGATATCCGTTTTACGCAAACTTAGACTCTATCTCAAGCAGAATTTCGAGACGAACGCAATGGAGTAACCCATTTCCCTTGATTTCATCATTTATAATTAATTATACTTTAATTTGTGAAACTTAACGTTATAGAATTCACGGGGTGTTACATTCTCCCCCACTTAAAAGGATTTCATCCCCGAAATCTTCAAATTAGGAAGAATGTATATCCTACCATCCAACAGTCCATCTACTCAACCAACAAACACAGGCATCCACTGTCCTTAAATGACTTCTAATTCTTCATGATCATATGCATAGTGTGTGTACATGTCCTTATCTAATGCAGAAATCAGGAGGTCTACTGATTCAGTTGACCTCCTTAATGCGAATCGTGTAAGTGTCATGAATCCATTATGTATGCAAATTTTTCCTACTTATAATTCTACATGAGTGCACAACTATTCATACAAATGTGACGACCATATGACAGCATATCAAGTTTACAACCATATACAAACATAAATGCATATGCAGTATGAAGTGATTGAGCCGATCTAAGACCTAGGTTGTGTGTGTATATGCATCCACGAGCAACCACTTGCAACCACTTGCAGCCATCAACCATAACATGTTTCAAATACATGTTTACATCCAAAGGGGTTTCTACCTAAGGATAAAGGATAATATCGAGGTGATATGCCTAAAAAGAGAGATACAAGCACAACTTAAGAAAAAGAGAGGTCAAAGATGTACCCTCAAAGAGGGTAGGCAGCGCGTATTCTATCCTCAGTTTCCCAAGTCGCGTCTTCCTCGGCGTCGCTCCACTGAAATTTAACGAGTTTGACTTCGCGGTTGCGTAGCTTTTTCACTTCTGTTCCTATGATCCGGGTTGGAACTCTCCTCACAGTTGCTTCGTGTTCCACTTCGGCTTCTTCTAGAATGCTTCGCTCCACCACTTTCGCTGATTCATGTAGACATCTCCGGAGATGAGAAACGTGAAAGACGTTATGAATTACAGCCAACCTTTCAGGCAGATCTACTCTATAAGCCATTTTCCCAATCTTCTCGACGATAGGGAATGATCCTACTAATCTTGGTGCTAGCTTTCCTGCGGATCCAAAGCGAATGACGTTCCTTAAAGGGGATACCTTAAGGAAAACTCTGTCCCCAACCTCAAACTCAAGGTCGGTCCTTCTTTTGTCGGCGTAGGATTTCTGTCTATCTTGGGCTGTCTTCATTCTCCTACGTATCAAATCCACTTTCTCTGAAGTTTCTCGAATCATGTCTGGCCCAAGTATAAGTTTATCTGTAGACTCCCACCAACAAGTTGGTGATTTGCACGGTCTTCCATACAAGGCTTCGAAGGGTTCCATGCCGATGGTAGCTTGGTAGCTGTTGTTGTAGGCAAATTCCACTAAGGGAAGGTGATCCTCCCACGTCCCTCCAAAGTCAAGAACGCAAAGTCTTAAAAGATCCTCTAAAACTCTATTCACCCTTTCTGTCTGGCCATCTGTTTGGGGGTGATAGGTCGTGCTCAAACATAGCTGTGTGCTTATAGCTTCTTGCAGACTCCGCCAAAATTCACTTGTGAAAATAGGGTCCCGGTCACTAACAATGTTGGAGGGTATCCCATGGAGTCGAACTATTTCCTTGAGATAAAGAGATGCTAGAGATGAGGCAGACCTTCTAGTCTTGATAGGTATAAAGTGGGCGCTTTTAGTAAACCTATCCACTATTACCCAAATGCTAGTGTTGCCTCTTTTCGACCTAGGCAGTCCATCAATGAAGTCCATTGAAATGCTATCCCACTTCCACTGTGGGACCTCTAGAGGGTGAAGTAGTCCTCCAAGATTCTTTTGTTCCGCCTTGACCCGTTGGAAGGTCACGCATTTAGAAATGAAATCTGCTACGTCTTGCTTCATGCCGCTCCAAAAGAAAGTCCTTTTTATATCCTTGTGCATCTTATCTCCGCCAGGGTGTATGGTCATCTTGGAATGATGCGCTTCCTCGAGAACCTTCTTCGTCAACTCCCTTGCTTGTGGGACGCATAATCTTCCATCTCGTCTCAGCCAACCCTTATCATCGATGGCGTATCTACTGAGGTGACTAGAAGTCTCACCCCTAATAAGTTTATCAATCACATCAACAAGCTTAGGGTCTTCACGTTGGGCAGCTCCTATTGAGTCTAAGAGAGTACGGCGTACTTCGAGAGATGCTAACAAACCCGGTACAAAATCCGAGGAGGGCCTAAAGTTGAAACTGGCTATATACTCCAAGTTTTGCCTTTCCACAAAGAGAGGGCTTAGGGTCAGTTTCTTTCGGCTCAACGCGTCCGCTGCCGCGTTGCCTTTTCCGGGAGTATAGGAAATTTCAAAATCATACGAGGCAAGAAACTCCATCCATCTTTGTTGCCTCAAGTTAAGATCCTTCTGGGAGAAGAGATATTTCAACGACTTATGCTCAGTGTATAATTCAAACTTCTCACCTAGGAGATAATGGCGCCAAGACTTTAGTGCAAAGACGATGGCGGCCAACTCAAGATCGTGGGTTGGGTAGTTCTTTTCATGAACCTTTAATTGTCTTCCGCCATAAGCTACTACCCTTCCTTCTTGCATTAGAACAGCGCCTAGTTCCGTTCCAAATGCATCCGTGTATACTGTGAACATTTTTCTTCCATCAGGAAGAGTTAGAACTGAGGCTGTTATAAGAGCCCTTTTTAATCGTTGGAAAGCAAACTCGTAGTCCAAATCCCAAGTGAACGCCAGATTCTTCTTTATTAGCCTTGTGAGTGGGGCTGAGATTTTCGCGAAATCCCTAATAAACTTTCGATAAAAACAGGCTAGCCCAAGAAAGCTTCGAACTTCGGTTGCATTTCTTGGTGTCTTCCGATCTTGTACAGCCACCACTTTCGTGGGGTCCACAGCCAACCCTTCTTTGGACACTATATGCCCAAGAAACCTTACTTCTTTTCTCCAGAAGTGACACTTGGAGAATTTGGCTTTTAGTTGGTGTGTACGGAGGGTATCCATGATTTCTTTCAGATGCTGAGCATGTTCTTCCTCACTCTTTGAGAAAATTAAGATATCATCTACGAAGACAACCACAAATTTGTTGAGGAATTCTCTGAACACCCTGCTCATTAGGTCTACGAAATAAGCGGGTGCGTTTGTCAATCCGAAAGGCATGACAAGCCACTCAAAGAAACCGTCTGGGGTTCTGAACGCTGTCTTATCAATGTTGTCTTCCGCTACTCTTAGCTGATGGAACCCAGTTGCTAGATCAAGTTGTGAGAAAACCGTCGCACCTACAAGCTGATCAAACAAATCATCTATTCGGGGAAGAGGGTGCCTATTTCTCTTGGTCAATTTGTTTAACTCCCTATAGTCGACGCAAAGGCGAAGCGAACCGTCTGCTTTTGTTGCGAACACCACTGGAGCACCCCATTCTGAAATGCTCCGTCTAATGAACCCCTTTTCGAGAAGTTCTTTAACCTGCTTACTAAGCTCCTTTCTCTCCTTTGGAGCCATGTGTCTGACAGGTAAAGCTACAGGCTTTGCGTTATCCACAAGATATATGCGGAAGTCTATTTCCCGACTCGGAGGTAAGCCTTTCACTTCCTCAAAGACATCCGGATATTCCCGGACTACTCTAACTGATTGCAAATTCTCATCAAATGCATCAAGCGACTCTAGATAACTAAGCATAATAGCATTCAAGGGATTACAATAAATTTCTAGAGTGTTACCAAGCCGAGTCAAGAGCCTAACTACTCTTTTCTCACAGTCAAGAATGGCACTATTATTGGATAACCAGCCCATGCCTAAGATCAAACCATATCCCGAGAAGCCCAAAACAAAAGCATTACAACTAAACTCAACGCTGAGAATAGAGATTTTCAAACCCAAACAAGCCATTGACAAGTAAGTGGAGCCCCCAATTGGATTTGAAACTACTAAGGGATCTTCTACCATACTAGTGTCTAGATGCAGAGATTCTACAAAGGCAGATGAAATAAAAGAGTGTGATGCGCCAGAGTCAAAACGTGTACGAACTGGATGATCATAAAGATAGACTACACTTTCTACGGAAATATTACTACCTCGTTCCTGCTGAGGTGCCACTAGCGCATAAACCTGACCCCCTGAAGTGGATCCGACTTTCTGTCCCTGCCCTTTCTTCTTTGGGCAGTCCTTAGCTTGGTGTTCAGTTTCTCCACAATGGAAGCAACCACCCATCTTTGCCTTCCTTTTGCGACAGTCTTTTGATATATGGCCCACAATGCCACAGAAATTGCACCTTCTCTTCTCACGGGGCTTATTGTTATTCCCTCCTTTCTTGAAGTCTGTTTTCTTTGCTTGTAGACCTTCTTTCTTCTCTCCCACCTTAGTTTCTTTCTTGTCGTGGTCTTCCTCGTGTAGCAATGCCATGTCCACCAGGCTTTCATAAGTCGCACCCGTGGATACATCGGTCATGGTAAGGCTGTGTAGAGGCTCATTCAAACCCTTGACGAAGCGAAGTGCCTTCTTGTGTTGGGTGTTTACTAAGTCTAGCCCAAATCTGGCCAGCTGATTAAACTGATTAACATATTCCCTGATCGTCATGCTTCCCTGTTTTAGAGTTAGAAACTTTTCCATTTGCAGGCTTCTTTCGGCTTGGGAGAGGAATTTTGTCTCAAACCTTGTCCTGAAGTCTTCCCATGTTTCCACCGCCCTATGAGCATTAGTAATTTCCCACCAATAGGAAGCTTCATCCTTAAGTAACCACACTGCAAGTTGTATCTTTTGCCTGTCATCCACTCCAAAGATGACAAACAAATCCTCAATCTCCTTTAACCAGTTTCTTGCTCCAACAAAAGATTCTGTCCCATAAAAATCTTTTCCACCCATAGCCTTGAAGTCTCTACATGTTTTTGAGAAGGCATTTCCAAGAGGAGGCGGAGGAGGAGGAGGAACTGCGACCACTGGAGGAGGGATATCTGCTGGGCCCGCGCCATTGGCCCTTGCTTCTAAGTACCTCCTAAACCAGCCGGGAATCGGCACTCCTTCCGGAAGGTTAAGGTCTCCAGACATGCTGAAACAGAAAGGAAAGATTCAAAACGAAGGATAGAGAAGGATAGATAGGGCACATGGCTTTGGGGGATTTTTTTCTTTTTATAAATATAACACTTTTTTTTCTAAAAAATTGCTTATTTAAACTTTCTTTTTGAAAACAATTTTCAAAAACTTTTATCTTGTCTGGTAAACCTATGCCCTGATACCAAGTGAAACACCCCACCTCCATTAAGGTCACTCACAAAGGGAATGCCTTAACATTGGTGGAGGTTTATAAGTAAAAAAAAAAGCAACAGATGAACTCAAGACAGATATAAATACACATATTTTAAACAGCGGAAACCAAACAAACTTTTATTTCATCAATACGTGTATCAAACAAAGATTTCCATAATTGTCTCAAAATACTTTCAACATTACAACCTCATAACTGCCTTGATTATTAAAGAAGCATGAAAACATAAATAAAGTGACAAAAATCCCCATAGTGATATCCAAACCATTATCCGAGCAAGAAAGATCCAAATCATACATCTACGTTCCTGGTGCTTGTAAAGAGCCTGACTGAGTTGAGCTGTTTCCTCCCTGTGGACCTGGGGGGGGGGGGGGGGAATGTAACACCCCACACCCGTTAAGGTCACTCATTAAGGGAATGCCTTAACTTCGGTGGAGTATCTTAAGTGAATATAGAACAGAAAAATTACAACAAGACAGATATAAGTAATTCTTGAGAATTTAAAACATCATTTCATTGCAGCGGAAATTAAAACATGTTTGGTTACATCACAAAACCATAAACAAGAGTCAAGTACATAATTTCCATCTTGATAAAACAAAAGTACATAATCCCACTAATAACTAATAGCCATAATAGAAAAGATAAACTGGGCTTTACATCACCGTCCAAGCTCCAAAAGATAGGTAAAGCGATCTGATCAAAGCGCACTAGTGCTAGGCCCACTCTGAGAACCTGAGAGTTGGGGAAAAAGATAAAAACAACGGGGTCAGACATAAGTCTGAGTGAGCCCTATAACTTTAACAATACAATCATTAAAGTAATTAGGGTATGATATAAACCTGGTACGGTACGACTGGGGATAAATGACTACACTAAGCAGCCAACTAGACTTAGGATGAACTAAGATAACGGTAAAGACGCGCCTATCCACCCAAGGATAAATACTACTCCGCACCACACCAGATCTACCCACCCAAGGGTAATTCCTACACTGCACCACATCAGATCTACCCACCCAAGGGTAATTCCTACTTAAAGGTTGATCCCACTAAGTGTACTTAGTAATTTTAATAGTAGTTTCGTGTACCCCTAGCTGACTACATAGGTGCCGTCTGCCACTATCTCCACTAGGTGTACCCACAACTTAGTAATTTTAATAGTAGTCTCGTGTACCCCTAGCTGACTACATAGGTGTCGTCTGCCCCTATCTCCACTAGCTGTACCCACTACTCCCATTCGATCGGCTCCCTAACGTAGATACCCGTGCTGGCCCCACAGTGGGGTGTATCACTCCCCAAAGTGGCAACCCGATATAATCAACGATGCACGGCTTATACCTACACGATGCAACAACGTCTTACCTACCAGCCCGGGTCCACACACGCATATGAAACCCGTTGTACTTGCGTTGCCACCGCTAACCCGTTTTGGCCTCTTATAGTCAAGCCCAGTACGCGTGTCCCGTCCTCGACATGGGTCGAGCCCAAAAAGATACATATGGGTTACTGGTCGAAATGGCCCCCCACAAGCGACCCACCTAAGCTTGTCATTTTTTCTAGTGCATCCCACTTAACCCTTTTTACTAATCATGTCCACTTACATGTTTAAAGTTTGGTTAAGTCATCTAATCATGTTTCAATTGCCACCCAAGGCACCCACTAGATTTCCCCATGCCACCCAAGGCACCCACTAGATTTCCCCATGCCACCCAAGGCACTTACTTGATTTCCACATGCCACCCAAGGCACTTACTTAACCCTTTGATCATGTTTAATTACATGTTCCACTTTGGTTAAGTATTCTAATCTTATCTTCCATTGCCACCCAAGGCAACCACTAGATTTTCCCCATGCCACCCAAGGCACTTACTTAACCCTTTATTCATGTTTAACTACATGTTCCACTTTGGTTAAGTATTCTAATCGTATTTTCTATTGCCACCCAAGGCAACCACTACATTTTTCCACATGCCACCCAAGGCACCCACTTAACCCTTCATGTCCCTCTACATGCTAATATGGTTAAGTGTTTTTAATTGATTAAGAACGTAACCGTTGTAAAGACCTCTCACATTAGACTATCTTTTATGGCAGCTGGATTTGCCGGTCGGGTCCGGGCAGCCTTACGCCATAACCGAGTCTAACCTCGTGTCTTTACACTTGTCACGTATTAAGTTTGTGCCTAAGACCTCTCACATTGGGCCAATCATTTGTAGCTGCTGGATTTGCCGGTCGGTTCCGGGCAGTCTTATGCTACAAAAGGGTCCAACCTCGTGTCTTAGTCGATTAATTACACCTAATTAATCACCCCCATATTTCGAATTAATTTTCCCTAATTAATTCCAATTTTTACTGATGTACATAATTGACTCAATTATGTCCATCCACTTTATGGTATGCATAATCATACCAACTTCACACCATTTCATTAACATGAATATTAACCCCATCGTTCCCCACGTAATTCGCTAACATGACATAAAAGGGAAGATTCATCACAAATACAATGGGTTCAACTTGCATAACATTAGCATCAACATGGGTTTTAAAGGTGTCAACATGCATATAGCATCAAACCCAACTAGCATAAATAATCAACCCAAACTTGCATGAATCACATATGTCATAAAGGGGTAACTTGCATAAGCTACTTGTGTCATTCAAAGGGGTAAACTTGCATATGTATGTATGACATACAAAGGGGTTAACTTGCATATGTATGCATATCATCCAAAGGTGTAAACTTGCACATGTTACTTGCATATAATCAAACACCAAACTTGCATAACATGTCATATATGAACTTGCATATAATCATACACCAAACTTGCATAACATATCATGTATGAACTTGCATATAATCATACATCAAACTTGCATAACATGTCATATATGAACTTGCATATAATCATACGCCAAACTTGCATAACATATCATATATGAACTTGCATATAATCATACACCAAACTTGCATAACATATCATATATGAACTTGCATATAATCATACACCAAACTTGCATAACATGGTGTCATAATGGATCAATGTTTATCATAGCGATTTGCATAACTAGCATCATGAACACATAGCCTAAAACTTGCATAACTTGCATAACATCATGATCACCTAGCTTATGACTTGCATAACTTGCATAACATCATGATCACATATCATATGACTTGCATAACTTGCATAGCATCATAATCACATAGCATATGACTTGCATAACTTGCATAACACATAGCATATGACTTGCATAACTTACATAACATCATAATCACATAGCATATGACTTGCATAACTTACATAACATCATAATCACATAGCATATGACTTGCATAACTTGCATAACACATAGCATATGACTTGCATAACTTGCATAACACATAGCATATGACTTGCATAACTTGCATAACACATAGCATATGACTTGCATAACTTGCATAACATCTCAAACACATAGCATATGATAACACAACTTGCATTGATCCACATTCATAGCCATAACCACATTATATCCTATCATAATCATTTCAACAATTGGTCATTAAGGCTATAGAAACTCACAACTTGTTGATTAGCACTCCTAAGAAGAAGATTAAGTTGCTAGAGTTGATTAGAGGTTGATTTGAGAAGCTATCTTCCTCTTAATTTGATGGAGGCTCCTTCAAGTTGCAATTTGACGGCATAACGGTGTTGTATCTATTTTTAGTATGAATTAGGGTAGTCTTAGGGTGTATTTATAGAGCAGTTAGGTGTTTTAGACCATTAGATTAACCCTAAATCAGATTAGAGCAGTCAGATCTCGTCCTAGCCACCAAAACACAGCCCAAAAGCCAAACTGGTGCACCCAGGTCACCTGGGCTCGACCAGGGAGGTCGACCCCCAGGTCGACACTAGGGTCGACACCCTAATCGACCTGGTGGGCAGGTCGACACCCCTGTCGACCCCCAGGTCGACTCCCTGAGTCTGGCGGGAATTTTCCCGCCACTTCTGAAATGTGAAATTTTCGTATTTTAAATCTGTTTTGAATTTCTGAAAACTTCTTCGGGCCTTAACTGGGTCATACGGACTCCGATTTTCGAAAACTCGGACTCTAATTCGCGTATTTTTCCGAGACGAACGCAATGGCATAGCCCGTTTCGCCTGATTCAGAATTTAAAATTTAATTCTGTCCTGTTTTATATTATAGCAAGTTATTCAACATACGGGGTGTTACATTCTCCCCTACTTAAAGGATTTCGTCCCCGAAATCTCTAAGTCAAGAAGAACGTATCCTACCAACCAAACAACCATCTACTCAAACCATCAAAGACTGGCATCCATTGTACTTAAAGTTTCTAATGCTGTATGAATATATGCAAAGAGTGTGTGTATATGTTGCCTGTCTAATGCAAAATCAGGCGGTCTACTTATTAAGTTGACCTCCTTAATGCAAACCATGATAGTGCCATGCATCCAATATGTATGCGAAAGATCCCTATCGACACATACTATTTCTACATGTGTGCACAACCATACACCAAAATGCATCATCCATATGATAGCACAACCATTATACATTCATTAATATAGCTACCTACACACAATTTTATGCAATATGCAATATGAAGTGATTGAGCCGATCTAGTGTCTAAAGTGTGTGTATATGCATCCATGAGCAACCACTAGCAACCACTTGCATCCACACGCATCCATCAAACATAACATGTCTCAAACACATGTTTCAACCATAGGTTTACCCTATCTAAAGGTCAAAGGTACTAATGAGAGGACATACTAAAGATAAGATAAGTACTAGACAAATGATAAAGGAGAAAAGGAATGGGTACATTGAACGCATCTTCGCTTCTGTCTCCCAAGTAGCATTGCTCTCATCCTCTCCCCATTGCACTTTGACTAGTCGCACCTCTCTGTTCCTCAACTTCCTAATCTCTGACCCAAGGATGCGGGTAGGAGCTCGTCGAATAGTTGCATCTTGCTCTACCTCCACTTCTCTAAGCAAGCTCGGCTCTACCACCTCTGCGGTCTAATGCAGGCACTTCATCAAATGTGAAACATGGAATACGTCATGTTCCCTATGCAACTGAATTATCTCTCGAAGATAAACCGAAGCTAGACATGGAGCAGTCCTCTTGCTCTTCACGGGTATGAAATGGGCACTCTTAGTAAGTCTGTCTACCACAAACCAAATTCCCATTTTACCCTTCCTCGATCTCGGTAGCCCATCAATAAAATCCATCGAGACGCCATCCCACTTCCATTGTGGAACTTCCAATGGGTGAAGCAACCCACCTGGTTTCTTTTTCTCCGCTTTCACTTGTTGGCACACCAAGCATCTAGCGACATACTCGGCCACGTCTTTCTTCATACCGGCCCAAAAGAAAACTCGCTTCATGTCTTGCTACGTCTTGTCCCCACCGGGATGAATGGTCATCTTCGAACAATGCGCATCATCAAGTATAGCCTTCCTCAAACCCTCATCTTGCGGTACACAAAGTCTACCGTCTCTACGCAACCACCCCCTATCGTCTAGGGTGTACCTACTCAAATGGCCGGACGACTTCCCCCCTTATGAGCCTTTATACCAACTCAACCAACTGTGGGTCGTCCCGCTGTGCCTCACCAATCCGTCCCAAAAGAGTAGGTCTGACCTCTAAGGATGCTAGCAAACCGGGTACAAAGTCAACGGAAGGTATAAAATCAAATATCAAGATAAATTCCAAGCTTCGTCTTTCCACGAACAATGGACTTAAGGACAACCTTTTTCTGCTTAAGGCGTCCGCCACCACGTTACCCTTGCCAGGGGTATACGCTATCTCGAAATCATAGGATGCTAAGAACTTCATCCACCTTTGTGGTCTTAAGACTATGCGCTCGCAGAGTCCCCAACACTTCCCTAAGATGTAGGGCATGCTTTTCTCCACTTCTAGAGAAAACCAGGATATTCTCCCATGCAAAATCGTCCAAACTATCCATCTCTCACGCAAACCATCCTAGTCGAACTCGACATCCCCCAAGTGCAAACCCCAAAGGCCTAAACCAATATCATACAAACACCCAAGGGATACCTCCTTCGAACTCAGACGACCTACGTGAGATGATACTAGTAAAAACGGCTAAATAATTAAGCCCTTGTCCAACTCTGGATGTCCTTGCCAGTCTCGCTCCAAAACCACCGTTGATCAAATAATTGGCTTTGCTTAACCTATTAAGAACATACGAAAACTTATTTCGCTTTTAGAAAATACCAAGATGTCATCCACAGAGACCACTACGAAGTTATTTAGGTACTCCCTGAACAACCTACTCATCAAATCAACAAAGTGTGCGGGGCGTTCGTCAAACCAAATGACATCACCGGCCACTCATAGAAACCATCCGGAGTCCTAAAGGCGGTCTTCTCTATACTATCCTCAGTCACTCCCAACTGATGAAACCCCGTGGCTAAGTCCAACTGTGAAACACTGAGGCGCCAACCAACTGATCAAAGAGATCATCAATCCTCGGCAATGGGTGTCTATTCTTCTTTGAGTTCTCTATAGTCTACACAAAGTCTAAGGGACCCATCCGCCTTTGTGGCAAAAACTACTGGAGCACCCTACTCCGATATACTTCGTCTTATGAACCCCTTCTCAAGCAACTCCGCTACTTGCTTATGGAGTTCCCTCCTCTCACGAGGAGCCATGTGGCGCACTGGTAAAGATACTGGTTTAGCATTGTCTACCAGATATATTCGGAAGTCTATCTCCCGATTCGGAGGTAAGCCCTTCACCTCCTCAAACACATCCGAGTATTCCCGGACCACTCTAACAGATCGCAAACTCTCGGCCGAAGCGTCAAGCGATTCAAAATAACTTAGCGTAACAGAATCTATGGGATTACAATAGATCTCGAGAGTGTTACCCAAGAGGGTCATGAGCCTAACAACTCTCCTTTCGCAATCAAGAACGGCACCAGTACTGGATAACCAGTCCATGCCCAAAATCAACCCATAGCCCGTGAAGCCCAAAACAAAGGCATCACACCTAAACTCAACGCTAAGTATGAAGATCTTCAAACCCAAACATATCGTGGACAAATAAGTGGAGCCCCCAATTGGGTTTGAAACAACCAAGGGATCATTTACTAAACTGGTGTCTAGGTGCAGTGACTCAACTAATGATGATGAGATAAACGAATGTGATGCGTCAGAGTCGAATAAAGTTCGAACAGGATGATCGAGAGAACCAAATTTCAACTTAGACGGTCCTACCCCCATCACGTATACTCGTCGTGAGGGAATACATCTACCCTCCAGCAGATCCTGTACTTCGTCCTTACCTCTTTGGACAACCTTAATAAGGAGTCCTATTTCCCCAAGACAACTAGCCTTCCCCTTCACATTCTCCTTTCGTGGCCTTCTTACCACGATAAGGTTTCGTCCTTTATTTACCTAACAACTATTTGAACCTTCCTCTCTCGTCCATCTTAAAGGTACCCATAAGAACTCCACCTCCTTGGACTAACTTCTTAGCCCGGCAAACGCCTTAGTCCCTTGAAGTGGTTCTTGCGTCCTTCATACGGAAGTCCTTATTTATCTTAAAAAGACATCTACACGCGGAGGGGAAATTCAAAAAGAGAAAGAGGAAGAGATTCAAAACGGAGAATCAAAGGAAGGATATATGGCTCTTGGGGATTATGTTCTTTTCTTTCAAAACATTTTCTCTTAAAAACATGTTTTTGAAAATACTTCTTCCAAAAATGTTTTTAGAAAAATAGTTTTCTAAAAATTTTATCTGTTCTGGTAACCTGGCTCTGATACCACGTGTAACACCCCACACCCGTTAAGGTCACTCATTAAGGGAATGCCTTAACTTCGGTGGAGTATCTTAAGTGAATATAGAACAGAAAAATTACAACAAGATAGATATAAGTAATTCTTGAGAATTTAAAACATCATTTCATTGCAGCGGAAATTAAAACATGTTTGGATACATCACAAAACCATAAACAAGAGTCAAGTATATAGTATCCGTCTTGATAAAACAAAAGTACATAATCCCACGAATAACTAATAGCCATAATAGAAAAGATAAACTGGGCTTTACATCACGGTCCAAGCTCCAAAAGATAGGTAAAGCGATCTGATCAAAGCCCACTAGTGCTAGGCCCACTCTGAGAACCTGAGGGTTGGGGAAAAAGATAAAAACAACGGGGTCAGACATAAGTCTGAGTGAGCCCTATAACTTTAACAATACAATCATTAAAGTAATTAGGGTATGATATAAACCAGGTACGGTACGACTGGGGATAAATGACTACACTAAGCAGCCAACTAGACTTAGGATGAATTAAGATAACGGTAAAGACGCGCCTATCCACCCAAGGATAAATACTACTCCGCACCACACCAGATCTACCCACCCAAGGGTAATTCCTACACTGCACCACACCAGATCTACCCACCCAAGGGTAATTCCTACTTAAAGGTTGATCCCACTAAGTGTACTTAGTAATTTTAATAGTAGTTTCGTGTACCCCTAGCTGACTACATAGGTGTCGTCTACCCCTATATCCATTAGGTGTACCCACAACTTAGTAATTTTAATAGTAGTCTCGTGTACCCCTAGCTGACTACATAGGTGTCGTCTGCCCCTATCTCCACTACGTGTACCCACTACTCCCATTCGATCGGCTCCCTAACGTAGATACCCGTGTTGGCCCCACAGTGGGGTGTATCACTCCCCAAAGTGGCAACCCGATATAATCAACGGTGCACGGCTTATACCTACACGATGCAACAACGTCTTACCTACCAGCCCGGGTCCACACACGCATATGTAACCCGTTGGACTTGCGTTGCCACCGCTAACCCGTTTTGGCCTCTTATAGTCAAGCCCAGTACGCGTGTCCCGTCCTCGACATGGGTCGAGCCCAAAAAGATACATATGGGTTACTGGTTGAAATGGGCCCCCACAAGCTACCCACCTAAGCTTGTCATTTTTTCTAGTGCATCCCACTTAACCCTTTTTACTAATCATGTCCACTTACATGTTTAAAGTTTAGTTAAGTCATCTAATCATGTTTCAATTACCACTCAAGGCACCCACTAGATTTCCCCATGCCACCCAAGGAACTTACTTGATTTCCACATGCCACACAAGGCACTTACTTAACCCTTTAATCATGTTTAATTACATGTTCCACTTTGGTTAAGTATTCTAATTTTATCTTCCATTGCCACCCAAGGCAACCGCTAGATTTTCCCTATGCCACCCAAGGCACTTACTTAACCCTTTATTCATGTTTAACTACATGTTCCACTTTGGTTAAGTATTCTAATCGTATTTTCTATTGCCACCCAAGGCAACCACTACATTTTTCCACATGCCACCCAAGGCACCCACTTAACCCTTCATGTCCCTCTACATGCTAATATGGTTAAGTGTTTCTTAATTGATTAAGAACGTAACCGTTGTAAAGACCTCTCACATTAGACTATCTTTTATGGCAGCTGGATTTGCCGGTCGGGTCCGGGCAGCCTTACGCCATAACCGAGTCTAACCTCGTGTCTTTACACTTGTCACGTATTAAGTTTGTGCCTAAGACCTCTCACAAAGGGTCCAACCTCGTGTCTTAGTCGATTAATTACACCTAATTAATCACCCCCATATTTTGAATTATTTTCCCTGATTAATTCCAATTTTTACTGATGTACATAATTGACTCAATTATGTCCATCCACTTTATGGTATGCATAATCATACCAACTTCACACCATTTCATTAACATGTATATTAACCCCATCGTTCCCCACGTAATTTGCTAACATGACATAAAAGGGAAGATTCGTCACAAATACAATGGGTTCAACTTGCATAACATTAGCATCAACATGGGTTTTAAAGGTGTCAACATGCATATAGCATCAAACCCAACTAGCATAAATAATCAACCCAAACTTGCATGAATCACATATGTCATAAAGGGGTAACTTGCATAAGCTACTTGTGTCATTCAAAGGGGTAAACTTGCATATGTATGTATGACATACAAAGGGGTTAACTTGCATATGTATGCATATCATCCAAAGGTGCAAACTTGCACATGTTACTTGCATATAATCAAACACCAAACTTGCATAACATGTCATATATGAACTTGCATATAATCATACACCAAACTTGCATAACATATCATGTATGAACTTGCATATAATCATACATCAAACTTGCATAACATGTCATATATGAACTTGCATATAATCACACACCAAACTTGCATAACATATCATATATGAACTTGCATATAATCATACACCAAACTTGCATAACATATCATATATGAACTTGCATATAATCATACACCAAACTTGCATAACATGGTGTCATAATGGATCAATGTTTATCATAGCGATTTGCATAACTAGCATCATGAACACATAGCCTAAAACTTGCATAACTTGCATAACATCATGATCACCTAGCTTATGACTTGCATAACTTGCATAACATCATGATCACATAGCATATGACTTGCATAACTTGCATAGCATCATAATCACATAGCATATGACTTGCATAACTTGCATAACACATAGCATATGACTTGCATAACTTACATAACATCATAATCACATAGCATATGACTTGCATAACTTACATAACATCATAATCACATAGCATATGACTTGCATAACTTGCATAACACATAGCATATGACTTGCATAACTTGCATAACACATAGCATATGACTTGCATAACTTGCATAACACATAGCATATGACTAGCATAACTTGCATAACATCTCAAACACATAGCATATGATAAAACAACTTGCATTGATCCACATTCATAGCCATAACCACATTATATCCTATCATAATCATTTCAACAATTGGTCATTAAGGCTATAGAAACTCACAACTTGTTGATTAGCACTCCTAAGAAGAAGATTAAGTTGCTAGAGTTGATTAGAGGTTGATTTGAGAAGCTGTCTTCCTCTTAATTTGATGGAGGCTCCTTCAAGTTGCAATTTGACGGCATAACGGTGTTGTATCTATTTTTAGTATGAATTAGGGTAGTCTTAGGGTGTATTTATTGTAACGACCCGCATTCTACGCATCATAGGATCGTCGAATATTTATTTCAGTCACATACAAAGTCGTATGGTCATGTAACTTTGGGGGACGACTATTGGGGTCATTTCCCATGTTCATGATTTTTCCCGATTTTTAAATGACCATTTTACCCCTAGTTGGCACTGTTTAGGCCATAACTTTTGACTGGAAAAGAATTTTGACCTGAAAACACTTCCATTGGCTCCGGATGATGGTTTCTCTTTCCGTAGAGTGGTCACATTAGCCAAACGGACTTACCATTTGGGAGATATGGCTGAAACAAGTTTCAGATGGTGAAAAACAGCTTAATTGGGCTTAACCGGGTGATTAGCAGCTAGGCCCAAGGGGAATTTCGGGTTTAGGAGTATATAGGGGCTGATTAGGGTTAGAAGACATTTCTTTAGACATTTTCCAGCCGCCACTTTCATTCCTCTTAACCTAGCCATGGCCTCCACTCTCTAGATCTCTCTAAAACACCCAAAATCACTTCCTAATCAAGGATTAAGGCTTAGAGGCATCAAATCAAGGAGGATTAGCACAAGGACTATGGTAGGGCTGCTGTTATATATTGGAATTCGTGCAAATCAGAGGTTCACTTCAGGTCTGAAAGTTTTATTGCGGCAAAGGTGAGTGATTTGCATAGTTTTTGCACTAATTACGGTAATTAAGGGTAATTAGTGAAGATTAGCGAATTTATACACTAATAAATTCTGGAAAAATGTTTAGAAATTCGAAAGTAATATTTTATGCCTCTGTTAGAAATTTGGTTCGATTTGATTAAGTTTTGTTAACCCTATGGTCAGTTTTACTTAAACATGCTTAAGGGAAAATAAGGAGCTTTGGCCACTTTTGATCCATTTTGCTTCATTAGAATTGTTGTTTGGTGTTCGTGGTCGATACTATGTGTTGCTATGACTGTATGGGATGTTTTGTGATTGTTTAGAAGTGTTAGTTTGGTCAAAAACGCCGTCAAATGGCGAAAGACTGTCGCTGGAACGAAGCGCAGGAATTTACCCGGAACGGATCGCCCCCTATGAGCACGATCCGATGGAAGCTCACGCCACGATCCGTTCCACTTCGAAGGTCACGAACCGATGCGGCACCGTGTCCAAACTAAAGTACACCGATCCGAATCGCTCCAGCTTGGTGGACCCCGAACCGATCAGAAGGTGCGATCCGAGATGAGGCGCGACGATCCAGACGAGGTAGCACGACCCGAACCCAATGGGTATTCACGATCCGATCCGATCTGAAGAGCACGACTCGATCCATCAGAGGTGACCACGACCCAATCCAGTGGAAGGAGCACGAGTTGACACCATGGGCGATCCGCGTGTCGCGATCCGACCCAAGCGAGGGTGATGACCACGATCCGAACTGAGAAGCTGGCGATGGCGACCTGAAGCAAAGTGAAGAGGGGAAATGAAGACCAATCCAAATGAAGATGATGACCAAAACCCGAGATGCAAAGGTAGTCCAAATGAGAAGCTAGAGCTCAAGATCCAGATGGGAATCAACGAGTTCGCTTCATGATTGGGCTCTGCTGCGGGACGAGTGTTAAGGGGTTATCGATGTCTATAGCTTAGGACCACTATGGTAGGAGGTATGAAGGCAGATTCAGGGCCATTATGGCATCGGTAGAACCAAGGGCTACGAACAATGAAGTGGGTCATTGAAATGTTTGGTCATGACTCCAAGTGTTTGGCTTGGTCACAGCAGGGTTTCTACAAGTCGGGATCCGTCGTTCCCTCAATTTGCTAGTGTTCCAAAGTGGTAGATGTCGTATGCTTTACGCACTGAGTGAGAGATGTGAGGATGGTTGCTATGGATGGTTTGTTTGCTATCATTATGACATACACACCCCACCCCCGTATTCTTACACTATTTATTATGGCACCTTAGAGCATTGTACGGTATGTGGTACTAACTCTTTGGTTGCAGGTCCAGGTTCAGGTATGGTTTAGTATACCTGTTATTGTTCTGTTTAGATGCTTATCACTCATACCAGGCTTTATGTCTGACCCAGAGTTTTATGTCTCCTCTTATTACTCTGGGTGCTCACACGAGCAGACTAGAGACAGGTTAGCTGGTGATGCACGTGTAGATGATCCGGAGACGAGCAGGAGGCTTCCACGTAAAATATATACCTAATATTCTCCCTGTATTGTTGAAGATCACTGCTTGGGCATTGGTGGTGTATCTTCTACTTTAGCTTTCTTTTGTTTGGAGACAGTAAATTTGGGAAGTTGTAATAAGCTGTATTTGAATTTCCGCTGCTCTGATGTTGATGTTGATTTTAGTTATCAGCTTATGCACTGTCTCACCTGTTTTATGTCAAGTATGTTATTATTATATTTTATTCCATGCGCTGTGAGACATTCTACAGGTCCCTTGATTAGTTCATTTCCTTCCTTCCTTTCTTTGACGACTGTCCCGTGCTAGTCGGGCATGTGTACAGCGCACTCTCGGAGGAAATACAGGCTGGTGCGGGGCGGGCCGTCACACTTGGTATCAGAGCTCTAGGTTGCGTAGTTAACCTAGGGAAGTTATCAGCAAGAATTTCATTCCAGCTGCTCAAAAGTCAGTGTTGTTTAAGAAATTCTTGGAGCTCAAGCAGAATGGCAGAGCTGTCTCGGAGTATATTGCTGAATTCGACACTTTGTCGAAGTACGGGTTATCTCTTATTGATACTGCCGAGAAGAAGAATGAGAAGTTCATAACCGGTTTGGATCAGTACTTGGGGGAAAGACTTATTAACCACATCGATGAGTCGTTTGAGTCGATTGTAGGGAAAGCATTGAGGTCAGAGAGTCTCTACCCTAAGCCGAAAACTAAGGTTGCATCTGCAGAAGAGCCAAAACCACAAGCAAGTGGTGGGGGCAAGGGTGGTTCCCAGAATAAGAGAAAGCAGAATCAGACTAAGGATGGCCAGAAGAAAAAGAACAAGCAAGATGTGGAGTGCTTCAGCTGTGGTAAGAAGGGACATTATGCTAGTAATTGTCGGGCCAAGCCAGCGGATAGGAAGTGCTTCAACTGTGGCCAAATGGGACATCACAAGGACAAGTGTCCACAGCCTCCTAAGGAAAAGCAAATGGTGAAAGCATATGCCCTTAATGCTATTCCTTCTTCGTCGAATGCCCCAACTGCGGCGGAGAAGGGAAAGAATGTCGTCATTCAAGGTATGCTTTCTGTTTATGATGTTCCTGTTAGAGTTTTGTTTGATACCGGAGCTTCCAGTTCTTTCATATCTAGTGACCTGGTAGATAGGTTGGGATTGGAGCCCGAGATAGTCGATAGACCTTTAGTAGTGACGAACCCGGTTGGTGGTTCGACTAGCCTTAGCATGATTTGTCGTAATGTGGTCTTATCGAGTCATGGATGCATGTTTGTTTGTGATTGCTTTGTTTTGGGCTTTACTGGGTTTGGCATTATTTTGGGAGTAGATTGGCTCCAAAGATACGGGGTGGTGGTAGACTGTGAGGGCTTGTTGGTGACAGCTAGAGCGGATGATGGGCGGAGGATAGTGTTTGGTGGTCTACCCAGTAAGGGGGTATTGGCTAGTTTTCTAAACTCCCTCGATATTCCGCATAATGAGTTGTCAGGTTTGCCCGTGGTTGGCCAGTATCCGGATGTTTTCGAAGAAGTGACCGGACTTCCACCACACCGAGAGATTGAGTTTCGTATTGATTTGGTAAGGGATGCCAGACCTATAGTGATGCCACTTCGTCGTATGGCACCAAGAGAGCAGCGAGAGCTCGAGGTGCAAGTCAGCGATCTTTTGAAGAAGGGATTTATCAGAAGGAGTGTTTCTGAATGGGGAGCACCAGTTGTGTTTGCTACCAAGGCGGATGGTTCCCTTCGTTTGTGTGTAGACTATCGCGAGTTGAATAAAGTGACGAGGAAGAACAAGTATCCTCTACCGCGGATAGATGATTTGTTTGATCAGTTGAGTGATGCGAGAGTATTTTCTCAGTTGGATCTCGCGACAGGTTTCCATCAGCTTAGAGTGGAAGCTGAGAGTATAGCTAAAACGGCATTTCGGACGCCGTCTGGGTTTTATGAGTGGTTGGTCATGCCATTCGGGCTGACCAATGCCCCAGCATATTTTGTGGATCTTATGAATAGGGTATTCAGAGATCAGTTGAATAAGTTTGTCCTTGTGTTCGTTGATGATATTTTGGTCTACTCGAGGACAGAGGAAGAACACAAGGGACATTTAAGAATAGTGATGGAGGTGTTGAGAAAACACCAATTGAAAGCAAAGTTTTCTAAGTGTCACTTCTGGAAGAGGGAAGTGAGGTTCTTGGGCCACGTTGTATCAGAAAATGGGATTGCCGTGGACCCGGCAAAGGTGGCTACGGTACAGGATTGGCCTACGCCCAAGAAAGCAACAGATGTAAGAAGTTTCTTGGGGTTAGCGGGATATTATCGTAAGTTTATCCAAAGTTTCTCCAAGATAGCAGCACCATTGACCCAGTTAACTAAAAAGAATCAAGCTTTTGTCTGGGATGGAAGGTGCGAGAATGCATTCAAGAGTCTAAAGGACAAGTTTACAAGCGCACCAGTGTTAGTCATTCCTAAAGGGAATGAAGAGATGACGGTATACACGGACGCCTGTGGTACCGGACTGGGTGCTGTATTGATGCAAGGCGGTAGGGTTATAGCTTATGCAAGTCGGCAATTGAAACCGCACGAGAGAAGATACCCTACCCATGATTTAGAATTAGCAGCGATCGTGTTTGCGTTAAAGATGTGGAGACACTATCTCTTGGGAGAGAGATTTGAGCTGTTTACAGATCATAAGTCGTTAAAGTATCTCTTCTCTCAGAAAGATCTGAATCTCCGTCAGCAGAGATGGTTAGAGTTCTTAGCTTCCTATGATTTTGACATCGCATACACACCAGGAAAGGGCAATGCGGTGGCTGATGCATTGAGTAGAAGACATGCCAGCTTAGGGGCTATGTTCCTTGAATGGAAGCAACTGGAGTTTATCGCGGGGTTTGATTTCAGACCAAAGTGCGAATTGGATCTAGAAATGTTAGCAAGTTTGACGATCAGACCCACTTTGATTGAGCGGATCGGCTCTAGTCAGAGGGACGATCCTAACCTATTGGAAATCATCTCCAAGTTAGAGATGGGTATCGATGAGGAGATGAACAAGTATGGGCTTGATCGAGATGGATGGCTTAGAAAGAATGGAAAGCTTGTTGTACCCAATGTCAATGGATTGAGGGATGAAGTGCTTAGAGAATGTCATCACTCAAAGCTGACTATACATCCCGATGGTAATAAAATGTATCGAGACATGAGACAAACCTACTACTGGGAAGGGATGAAAAGAGACGTTGGGAAGTTTATATCCAAGTGCATGAATTGCCAGCTAGTTAAAGCCGAGCAAAAGAAGCCTAGTGGGTTGTTACAACCATTAGAAATTCCCGAATGGAAATGGGAGCAAGTCTCGATGGATTTCATCGATGGCCTACCAAGGACTAGATCGGGATATGATAGCATTTGGGTAATTGTGGATCGATTGACTAAGAGCGCAAGATTTATACCAGTCAAATCGACCAGGACAGCAGCCAAGTTGGCAGAATTGTATATGAAGTGGGTAGTGAGATTTCATGGAGTACCCAAAAGCATTGTGAGTGACCGAGACCCGTTGTTCACTAGTGGGTTTTGGAAGAGCTTACAAGAGGCTCTAGGGTCAGAGTTACATCTCAGTACCGCATATCATCCTCAGACCGACGGTCAGACGGAGAGGGTGAACCGTATCTTGGAAGACCTCTTGAGAGCATGTATATTGGATTTTGGTGGATCATGGGATGACCATTTGCATCTAGTAGAGTTTGCATATAATAATAGCTACCAATCCAGTATCAGTATGGCTCCGTTTGAAGCTTTGTACGGAAGACCGTGCAACTCACCATCATATTGGATAGAGACTGGCAAGAAGTTTGTGCTTGGACCAGATGTGGTGAGGGAAACGTCGGATAAGATTAAGATCATTCGGCAACGAATGAAGGCTGCCCAAGATAGGCAGAAGAGTTATGCTGATAAAAGGAGAAGAGACTTAAAATTCTCCGTTGGCGACTTGGTGTTTGTCAAGATTTCTCTGTTGAAGAGCGTAATACGATTTGGCAGGAGAGGCAAGTTGGCACCAAGATTCGTTGGCCCATTCCCTGTTCTCGAACTAGTCGGGAATCTGGCATATAGGATTGACTTACCAGAGAAGATGGCGGGAGTTCACAACGTATTTCATGTTTCCCAACTAAGGAAGTTCGTTCACGACTCAGATATGACTATTTCACCTGATCAGTTGGAGGATTTCGAAGTAGAACCCGAGGCGGTTGGGAACCGCAAGCCGGTCCGAATTGTCGAGCACGACATGAAGCAACTTCGAAGGAAGGCGGTGGAGCTAGTCAAGGTACAGTGGAGCGAGAACGAGAATGATTGTACTTGGGAGACAGAGGATAACATTAGGAAGTCACACCCGGAACTCTTTGCCTGGAAAGATTTTGACTTCGATTTAGTTTTCCGCATGCTAGGATAGGCTTGTTCGCTTGTTTTGCATGATTGATTGTTGTATGTGGTTGTTAGGCATGCGGGATCCTTTGTATGTTTTGGGTTAAGGAATTTCGGGGGCGAAATTTCTTAAGGGGGGGAGAGTGTAACGACCCGCATTCTACGCATCATAGGATCGTAGAATATTTATTTCAGTCACATACAAAGTCGTATGGTCATGTAACTTTGGGGGACGACTATTGGGGTCATTTCCCATGTTCATGATTTTTCCCGATTTTTAAATGACCATTTTACCCCTAGTTGGCACTGTTTTGGCCATAACTTTTGACTGGAAAGGAATTTTGACCTGAAAACACTTCCATTGGCTCCGGATGATGGTTTCTCTTTCCGTAGAGTGGTCACATTAGCCAAACGGACTTACCGTTTGGGAGATATGGCTGAAACAATTTTCAGATGGTGAAAAACAGCTTAATTGGGCTTAACCGGGTGATTAGCAGCTAGGCCCAAGGGGAATTTCGGGTTTAGGAGTATATAGGGGCTGATTAGGGTTAGAAGACATTTATTTAGACATTTTCCAGCCGCCACTTTCATTCCTCTTAACCTAGCCATGGCCTCCACTCTCTAAATCTCTCTAAAACACCCAAAATCACTTCCTAATCAAGGATTAAGGCTTAGAGGCATCAAATCAAGGAGGATTAGCACAAGGACTGTGGTAGGGCTACTGTTATATATTGGAATTCGTGCAAATCAGAGGTTCACTTCAGGTCTGAAAGTTTTATTGTGGCAAAGGTGAGTGATTTGCATAGTTTTTGCACTAATTACGGTAATTAAGGGTAATTAGTGAAGATTAGCGAATTTATACACTAATAAATTCTGGAAAAATGTTTAGAAATTCGAAAGTAATATTTTATGCCTCTGTTAGAAATTTGGTTCGATTTGATTAAGTTTTGTTAACCCTATGGTCAGTTTTACTTAAACATGCTTAAGGGAAAATAAGGAGCTTTGGCCACTTTTGATCCATTTTGCTTCATTAGAATTGTTGTTTGGTGTTCGTGGTCGATACTATGTGTTGCTATGACTGTATGGGATGTTTTGTGATTGTTTAGAAGTGTTAGTTTGGTCAAAAACGCCGTCAAATGGCGAAAGACTGTCGCTGGAACGAAGCGCAAGAATTTACCCGGAACAGATCGCCCCCTATGAGCACGATCCGATGGAAGCTCACGCCACGATCCGTTCCACTTCGAAGGTCACGAACCGATGCAGCACCGTGTCCAAACTAAAGTACACCGATCCGAATCGCTCCAGCTTGGTGGACCCCGAACCGATCAGAAGGTGCGATCCGAGATGAGGCGCGACGATCCAGACGAGGTAGCACGACCCGAACCCAATGGGTATTCACGATCCGATCCGATCTGAAGAGCACGACTCGATCCATCAGAGGTGACCACGACCCGATCCAGTGGAAGGAGCACGAGTTGACACCATGGGCGATCCGCGTGTCGCGATCTGACCCAAGCGAGGGTGATGACCACGATCCGAACTGAGAAGCTGGCGATGGCGACCTGAAGCAAAGTGAAGAGGGGAAATGAAGACCGATCCGGATGAAGATGATGACCAAAACCTGTGATGCAAAGGTAGTCCAAATGAGAAGCTAGAGCTCAAGATCCAGATGGGAATCAACGAGTTCGCTTCATGATTGGGCTCTGCTGCGGGACGAGTGTTAAGGGGTTATCGATGTCTATAGCTTAGGACCACTATGGTAGGAGGTATGAAGGCGGATTCAGGGCCATTATGGCATCGGTAGAACCAAGGGCTACGACCAATGAAGTGGGTCATTGAAATGTTTGGTCATGACTCCAAGTGTTTGGCTTGGTCACAGCAGGGTTTCTACAAGTCGGGATCCGTCGTTCCCTCAATTTGTCTAGTGTTCCAAAGTGGTAGATGTCGTATGCTTTACGCACTGAGTGAGAGATGTGAGGATGGTTGCTATGGATGGTTTGTTTGCTATCATTATGACATACACAC
The DNA here is from genome assembly GCA_030737875.1 of Allium sativum. Lineage (NCBI taxonomy): Eukaryota > Viridiplantae > Streptophyta > Magnoliopsida > Asparagales > Amaryllidaceae > Allium > Allium sativum. The sequence continues at coordinate 97,069,698 of CM060925.1, read as the reverse complement.
CCCACCCCCGTATTCTTACACTATTTATTATGGCACTTTAGAGCATTGTACGGTATGTGGTACTAACTCTTTGGTTGCAGGTCCAGGTTCAGGTATGGTTTAGTATACCTGTTATTGTTCTGTTTAGATGCTTATCACTCATACCAGGCTTTATGTCTGACCCAGAGTTTTATGTCTCCTCTTATTACTCTGGGTGCTCACACGAGCAGACTAGAGACAGGTTAGCTGGTGATGCACGGGTAGATGATCCGGAGACGAGCAGGAGGCTTCCACGTAAAATATATACCTAATATTCTCCCTGTATTGTTGAAGATCACTGCTTGGGCATTGGTGGTGTATCTTCTACTTTAGCTTTCTTTTGTTTGGAGACAGTAAATTTGGGAAGTTGTAATAAGCTGTATTTGAATTTCCGCTGCTCTGATGTTGATGTTGATTTTAGTTATCAGCTTATGCACTGTCTCACCTGTTTTATGTCAAGTATGTTATTATTGTATTTTATTCCATGCGCTGTGAGACATTCTACAGGTCCCTTGATTAGTTCATTTCCTTCCTTCCTTTCTTTGGCGACCGTCCCGTGCTAGTCGGGCATGTGTACAGCGCACTCTCGGAGGAAATACAAGCTGGTGCGGGGCGGGCCGTCACATTTATAGAGTAGTTAGGTGTTTTAGGCCATTAGATTAACCCTAAATCAGATTAGAGCCGTCAGATCTCGTCCTAGCCACCAAAACACAGCCCAAAAGCCAAACTGGTGCACCCAGGTCACCCGGGCTCGACCAGGGAGGTCGACACCCAGGTCGACACTAGGGTCGACACCCTAGTCGACCTGGTGGGCAGGTCGACACCCCTGTCGACCCCCAGGTCGACTCCCTGAGTCTGGCGGGAATTTTCCCGCCACTTCTGAAATGTGAAATTTTCGTATTTTAAATCTGTTTTGAATTTCTGAAAACTTCTTCGGGCCTTAACTGGGTCATACGGACTCCCATTTTCGAAAACTCGGACTCTATTTCGCGTATTTTTTCGAGATGAACGTAATGGCATAGCCCGTTTCCCCTGATTCGGATTTTAAAATTTAATTCTGCCCTGTTTTATATTATAGCAAGTTATTCAACATACGGGGTGTTACAGGGAAACAAAAGAAAAGAAGACGAAAGGAAAATAGGGTCAGACATAAAGCCTAAGTAAATCTAGTAACTCTTCAATATGTGAATAATAAAAGGATATGATGGATATAAACTAAAATAGGAAAGTGTCACAGGCTAAGAAAATGTCGAATGTACTATAACACTCATACTATATCTCTGCATCTATTTGAATTCATTCTAACTGGCACCCCGTGGTGAGGGTGAAGTGATCCTCATTCTTATTAAAGATCGGCTCCAACTCGCGTTAACATGTGTCATACGACCCCCAAGAATTGTAGATAGCTATGCTAGTCCCACCATGGGGTGTATCAAGACCCATGGTGGCGGCCCCGACACAAAACTAGAAGACATAGGTTATACTACTGGTGTCCCCAGTGCCCTGGTTGTCTACTCCGGAGTGTGTGCACGCCCGCACCCTGTTAGACCTGCACTGTGCACCCACCACCGTCGTTTGACCGCTTACAATCATCCCAGTAGTCGTGCCCTACCCTGCCTAGTTTCAGGGTACCGTTGATACCTAACTTTGGGTTATTGCTGAAACGGTTCCCTCGTTACCAGGATTTTCTAGTCAAACATGTTAAGTGGTTAAGTGTTTGTATTTACCTAACCCCACCCATCAATTCTTGTTAACATGTTGAATTTGGTTAAGTGTTATAATTGACTTAACCCTACCATCTGTCCTTAGCATCTTAGGAGCACTTGACCACTCACATTAGACAGGTATTGCTACAGTTACTGGATGTGTCGGTCGGTTCCGGGCAGGTTTACACCGTAGCTCAGTCTAACCTCGGGTCCTTGTTGGGCTCAATGCTTAACCACCCACATTGGATAGGTATTGTTGTGACTACTGGGCAGCCGGGCGGGTCCGGGCAGGTTTACATCACAACTCAATCCAACCTCAGGTTAAGCATATCGTGTATTCTAAATTTACATATTTTATTACTTCTCAACCATATGTAAATGTCATATCTTTTATTTTTGGGTATTTCAATTCATACCGCTTATGTGTCATAATCATTGGCATGTGCCAAACATGCCAACATATATTTTCATATTTTGCACCCAACGTTATTACCCCCGTTTGTTCGCAACGTTATAACATGTGTTGGGCTTGTCACAATTTAGCTCAACTTTATAAACGTGAGGAAAAGGGGAAATCATGAACATGTAATACATGAAGGTGTGTGGCGCATGAACTTGTTATTTGGCGATTCAACTAACATATAACATGGGTCATGTGAACTTGCATTCGAATCAAAGTATGACTAAGTAGGTGACATATGAAATGGCATAGTTTAGGCAAATACAAACTTGTGTTTAAACACGTTAACTTGGCATAATATCAACCACAAAACTAGCATGTTGTATATTCACAAAAATATACAATTTTTACATCTAATAATATAGCCAATTTCAACATGAACTTGCATAGTTTATGAAACATAGATCCATTTATACTTGCAAACATAGATCTAATTATACTTGCCAATAAGCATAAGGATAATATCATAGGTTTTGGGTCATGTAGGCATAAAAAGGCTATAACATGTTTACACAAATTCTAATTTAGACTAAGGGAATATACATAGTCCATGCCATCGACATATACATAGTTTTTGCCACAAGCTTGCAAGTGCCATTGTTTTTCATATACAATTGTTCAATAGGCTTGCATCAATCAATTTATGCCACAAACATCAATACACAAGTCATGATAGAACCATTACAATACACAAAGATTATAACAACACGATTTTATTTTCATTCACACTGAATCACATCACAGTTTTTATTCATATTTTGAAAGGTCACTATACTTACAACGTGTGATTAATTCTTGTTTTCTGATTTCTGTTATTCTGATTTGGAGATACTCTCCTTTGGGTAGCAAAGTTGCGTTGAATGATTTGATTAAGCTTTGATCTTCTTTTAATTTGATTCGTCTCTTAGGCTTGTTGGCTTGTCTCTAGGCTTTCTAATTGACATCCATTCCTAGTTCTTCTCCGGCAGCATGACGGCTTTTGTATTCTATTATTTGTGTGAATTTAGGGTTAGACTTCAGTTGTATTTATAGAATTTTAAATTGTTTTGAGCCGTCGATGAAGCTAGGGTGAATCCAGACCATCCATCTCAAGGGAGGCCAACCAAGAGGTGACACATAAACCCTAGTGACTCAGCCAAGCATCAGAATTCGACCAGACCCTGACCAGGCCAGCTAGGGCCTGACCAACAGGTCTTTCTGACCTGGGAGCACTTGGTAGGTGCGCCAGGCCAAAATTGTACTAGCGCACTTCCCAAGTGCGCCAGTTCAACTTTGTTCTAGCGCACTTCACAAGTGCGCCAATGCATTCTGACCCGTTTTTTGGTTTTTCTGCCCAACTTCGTTCGTCCATATCTTCTTCATACGATATCCGTTTTACGCAAACTTGGACTCTATCTCAAGTAGAATTTCAAGACAAACGCAATGGCGTAACCCATTTCCCTTAATTTCATCATTTATAATTAATTATACTTTAATTCGTTTAAATTAACGTTATAGAATTCACGGGGTGTTACAGCTAGTGTTCTTGGCAGCAATGCAGAATATAAAAAACATGGTATGATAGTGTTCTTGGCAGCAATGCAGAATATGAACACCAAATAATAACCAAATCAAGAAATGAAAGAGGAACTTGTGCATTTACTTGATTTTTCATTAATGCTTGAACCATGGCCATTAATTCTGAAATCTGGTTTTGCATTTGGATTGTCTGTTTATCCCTAGCATGTAAACAAGTTGCCTTGGTGGCGGTCATGCCTCTTCCCATTCCTCTTAATCGTTCAGGTCTATCGGGTCCGAGCACTTGAGTTAGCGCATCGCCTTTGTAATTGATTGTTGAGCCCGAATGTGATCCATCGACCACACTTTTAATTTTTTCCTATACAGATTAACATTGATATTATACACTAACATCAAACTATCACATTATTATAAAAATAATGCTTACAATTTTATCAGCAACAACGGCGTTCACTGGTTTTCCATCTTTTCTAATGTGAGAATTGACCCACACATCAACCCTATCTACAGGAGAACCGTTACTCTCCTCTTTCTACATTCAAACAGTCATTTAAAAAACAAATCATATTAGCTACTTGCTTAATAAATATTATGGTAAATTAATTAATTCTTGTTACCAAATCTTCAGTCAATCGAGCCATCCCTCTATGGCTGCTTGTATGTGGCATCTGATTTTGTCGGAGGGCTTTGAACTTATCACTTATCATCTGAAATATTCAAAAACACATAAAAGATTATACAGAGAATTAACATCACTATTCATAGACAATTGTAAGCCAATATTTTGTAACTGTGAACGTTTGCGTTTCATTAATAGCTAAAACTTAATTGAAAGTGGATCACCTTAAATTCTGTATTTGTTTTCAGCTTAATAAACTTCTTCCACTCCATCATGGTTTTGATGTTATCTGGTTTCAGCTGAAGTCTCTCCTCTTCATTTTTGGCATTAACTCTTTTGCGAATTAATATGCTTTTTGAAGATCGAAAAATGCATCCCATTTGCTGAAATATAGGCACTTTTTGCCATTCTTGGTCTATTTTAAATCTCGCCTGCAAATTAAAAAAGTTATGTAAAAAGAGTGAAGTTATAAATTAGCTCGTATTCTAAATAACAGTTAAGTCAGCATGGACTGTGATGACAATGAACTCAAAGTCCGTGGAAGTCAGCATGGACTGTGAACAAAAAAAGTGGAATGCACGGCCCTTCATATAGTGCAGCAGTGTATCGGAGCATATATGTGTGGTGAGTGGATTAATAGTTAAATGGATTAATAGTTAAAAAAATGATTCAACTACAGCTACAAAAATGATTTAACTGCTAATCCATTCAGCCAAAAAAATGATTTAACTATGTGGTTAGTAGATAGAACTTATTAATCAATTAAATAAATAATATTTATTCATAAATAACATTTACTGCATATACTACAACTGTATTTACTACATTGCACATTAACACAAACTTAGCTACTAATAATATTTGATACTACAGCGAAAGTACATCATTTAAGAAAATTAAAATTTTAAAGACAGCTAAAATATGGAAGTTCATAACTTAGAGTAGTATTTTCAAGAACAAAGGTTAAAAGAGAAAAATAAAGTAAAGGAACTAACAAGGATGAACTAAGTCAATAAATAAAGTAGCAAAAATGAATGATTAGTCAATAAAAATCCTCCGACTGCCTGTTTTTTTAATTTTATTTTGAAAAAAAAAGCAATTATCTCCAAATAATTTTTTCTCAAAAAATATTTTTGGATGAGATATTACAAAGATTGTATTGGTCAATATTTACAAATCTCAGTTGATATATTCAATATGAGATTTCCTCGTATTTTTGTTGTTTCGGCCACAAAGGGAATAAACCGAAATCTTAGCCAAAATTTTGAAGATCTCGGCCAAAATCTCATATTGTATTTCAATATGAGATTCTGGTATGCTTATATACCTTATCAATTTTTTTTACTAGCAAAGAACAATTTATATGCAATTTTTTTATATTTTGTAATCAACTATTTTTGAACTTAACAAGAATATAATAGAAGTGCAAGTGCAAATTCTGTTCCCAAATCAGTGAGCTCGATGACTGAAGACGTTCAAACTTCTTCAATGATCAACGGTGATGAACATGCCCCAAAGGTGCAGTGTCAATTTTTCGATGCAACTTATTTGCAATCTGAACATCTTCTAAACTTCATGTATATGCATTATATTTTTTTGAATTTATCGGGCGAGAAAACCATACGCAATTACTAAGCAAAGGGAAAGGTGGACAGAGGACGAACATAAGAAATTCACTGAAGCTCTTCAACGCTATGGCCGTGCATGGCGCCGTATAGAAGGTTTAATTCTTCTTACTTGATATGATACCATATTTCTATGTTTGCTGAAATCATGACTTGATTTTTATTTGTTTACTTTTGTAATACAGAGTCTGTAGATACAAAAACAGCAGTGTAGATTAGAAGTCATGCTCAGAAGTTTTTCTCAAAGGTAACCGATCTTTTTTATTTTTATTTTTATTTTCCTGCTTTGTTTTGGAAAAAATTATATATGTATGTATGATACGCTTGTTGTTATATGGTAGAGAAGATCGGAAATGTAAAAAACTAGGCAAAAAGGATTGTTTAGTCTGATATAATATTCACTCCAGCTCGATTCAAGAGTTTGTTGCTTTCCAAAATGCAACAAAACTACAATTTACAATAGCAAAGTTTGAGGATCTGCAAGAAGTCTATTTTCAGTACATTTGTGTTTAGACATAAATGACTTCTACTTCTCCATATAGATTAATAATGGTTACTTTCAACAGCTATAAGGCACAACTTTTGGGCCAATGGTCAGTAGTAAAACACTACAAAAAAGAATTAATTGTCATAAGTTATTCCTTTTCAGACTGAAAAGTAAAAGGAAAAAAAGGAGCACATGTGATATGGAATTGTCACTTTTTCTTGGTTTCATGTAGATATTAGTAGCCAATTGAAACATTTATATACATGCACAGACTTTGTGTCGATGCTTGATATCTAATCAAGATTAACCTGAACCTCTGATTTTATTAGCAGATACTAAAATCATAGTATATGTGATATAGTTTCCTAAATCTTAAGCTAGAGTCTTGTGTATTATGTAGAGAATTATAACGACACACTTTACATATATACATCACTTAAAAATGCTTATGCTTATGCTACATTAGGTCGTTAAGGAATCAAAGGCAATAGGGATTCCTCCACCTTGATCCAAAGTAATTTTTTTCTATTAACTTGTAGTTTATTAAAACATGAAAAAAAGTAATTTTATTCTCTATTTTATGTATTAACTTAATTTTATGCATTGGTTGATTAAAAAACCACAAAACCAAAAGAATATATAACAGCAAACATGCTAGACCTGTTAAATGAGTCTCTAAAATTTTATGATTAACTAATTGATCTTAGTTATTGTAAACAGGACTTACAAAATGAATTAAATTTGCATCTTTGTTAGCGCCTATAACCGGGATCCACAAAATTAGAGTAAACTTGCATATTTGCAACTGCATTTCAGTTTTCTGAAGAATGAAAAAGGATTCATTATTATGAAGTTTCATCATTTACAGGATTCAGAGCAGTAGATATTATTTTACAGTTGTGAAATGCTGCTTTTCAATATTCATCAAGGCACAAATACAAACTAGCCCTTAAAAATAAAATTGTTCACATGTATTTAAATTTTTTAAAAATGCACACAAATAAATGGAAAACTACGTTTACAAAAATCGACTATCTTTCTACTTAAAAAGTAGAATTGAAACAAAAACATAAATACTACTATAATTAGTTTTGCAAGCATAATACTTACTTCTTCAGGTACTAAATAACACTATGTTCTTAAGGACCGCTTGTGAAGAACGTGAGTGAGATATTGATGTCGAACTAACAGTGATGTCGTGCATTCATACTCAATACAAAAATGATGTAATATAGTTATATAATTTCTGTTGTAGTTGATTAACAGTTAAAAAAATGATGTAATAGAGCAGCTATATACAATAATATTACCTGAATGGATTCCCAAAGAACGACTTTTAATTCGTTGCTTAGATGCTTCCAATTATCTAGCGTAACAGGGACTTGCTCGCGTACAAGCGGACCTAAATAAGAAGATAACTTGACCGATCCATCTTCTATTGGTTCACCTTACCCATTGAACTCAACTTCAACTCGACTAAAAATATCTATAGGAAGCCTGTTGACTTTAGTTTGTCCTCTAGTTTTTTTCTCACAATTGGATTTGCATCGGTAATGACATTTCTCTTGCTTTCTTGAACAACTTCAATATTTTCTTCTTGTTGCATTGCATTGTCGTTGACTACTTGTTGGTTTTCTTGGACTGGAGCATCATTATTTTCTGAATTATGTTTCTTATGGTCATTGTTGTTGATCTCTGTCTTCTTTCTTTTCATGCTTTTACCATTTTCTGCAATTAAAAGAAAATATTAGATCATTATGCTGATTTTGTTATAATTAATATAAGAGCTACAAGCTAATTATAGCTAGCTACTATGTAAAAAGGTGTGTGATCATTAAGCAAGAATTTCCAAACATCAACACAAATGTTATTATGGCCCAGCATAGTAGCACCACACTGAACGTTTCAAAGGACTTTGATTATAGAGCTCAGAGGAATTATATTTTAGATTGCATCAAAATTATGGCTAATAAGAATATAGTTTTAAGACAATCAACTACATATGAAGATGCTTACGATTTAAAATCAAGCAACATACACGTTTCTTCTCCAAAATGGACAATTACAGAAAAATGGATCATGGGCCATGCGAAAATAAAACTAGCCAAGGAATAGAAGTGGACAGTCAAACAAAGAAAAATTGAGGAGAAAATATCAGTTTCTTTTAACAAGCTCAAGGCAAACTTGAAATAAGGGTCCATGGTGCTAGTTTATTCTGAAGAGCTTTGACAAACATTCACATTATCTAGCAACAAGTTCACTTACACAGCTAAGAAATAGCATTAGTTAACTTTTGCAGTTGCAAATTTTCTTGATTAGTTGAAAAGGGAACACGGCCAAAAATTCAAAGGCGACAGAATGTAGAATGCAAGTTACAACAATTGTGCATGTTCAAATAGGCAGCATTCTTCAAATTTCCTTTTGCATAGACGAATACATAACATGACGAACAGCGATAAATTTCATGCATGCAACACGTTGTATAGGGCATTTTTTCATAGGAATTTTGCCACTGACTTATTATTTTTAAGCATAATTAAGGAAATTATCAAGTTGCTTAGGGAAACTAATAGTATCTCCAAGTAAACATCACTTTCACTAGTAGGTACTTAAATAACAATATGAAGCAATAAAATAAATACATTTAGCTTCTCAAGAGATACTGTATACTTCTAATTATTCGATTACAAAGCATTTCAAACAAATAAACAATTATATGTTAAAAAAATATAATCTTACAAAATTTAAAATTATATTCTTTGTAATACGATATACAATTGTGTGGATAGATTACATCAAACAAATAAACTGATAAGCTATGTTGATCAACCACTCAATAATGGTTTAGTTTATGACTAAACAAAATTATGATTAGATAATTGTTAGAAATCCAGATCCTTTACAAAATTACGATTAGATAAAGGCAGTTTTTTGTGAAACCAGTCCAATAAATTAACCTAATTCTATGTCATGGATATTGTTGCTAAATACATTTGTTGTACACATTGAGTAAGCTTATTAACCAACGATATTAGTAAAGATCGCTAGATATGATGACATGTTAACTTGAACTATAGTACAAGCTCCCTTGTATTATCTTTTTCTTCATAATCATACGATTCACAGATCTACTTAAGTAAACCCTTCTGGAAAGGAAAAAATAAACCAAAAAGGTAAACTCTTATCCAATAGCCAATAAATATACGAATACCATACACATGGGCGTAGCATAGCAAATAATTTAATATGCCAAATATCCAAATGTTTTTGTGTACAAACATAGTGATTTAGCTGTGATTCATAAAATGTTCTACATAAAAGAAACACAAAACTTGTCTTCGCTATTTATGCCGATTTCTTTAAATAACAAAATATGAAACTACTCAAGTATGCCTTCACAATCCTCTCTAACATAGCTAGCATCATCCATGGAATCATCATCTTCATCGTTGTCTTCGCATTCTTCCCTAAATAAACTTACATCCTCAATAGGCTCATTTGTCTCTAATTCATGAAAACCCGAGGTGATGCCTTCAATACAACATACCAACTAGACGAATCATTTTCTCTTAAATAATTAATTTGTTTCGCTTGAGATGCAAGAATATGTGGATCTCTTGAAAATGAAGCTTGACTTTGATGTGAATTAACAAGAGTAAACCCATCTTCAACTTTCTCTCTGTTTCCTATGTTTGCCCAATTGCATTTAAAAACGGGAATATAAAAGACGTGATAGTCTAATAAAATTATGTCGGTTAAAATCCCGTAGTATGTGACCTCATCAACCACTTCAGAGGTATCTTTTGTGCTTGCTCTACACATAGTAGTCGCATCATAAGTCACACCACAAATTTGAGTTTCATTCTCAACATCTGATGTGTGAAAACGTTGTCCGTTTCTAATATATCCTTTGCATGATAAGGCATTACTACTCGGACCAAAGGCAATCCATTTTAACATCGTATCATGATCCTTTGACTCAATAGGTATCTGAAAAAATATCAATGTATTTACCAATGATTTCAAAAATAATATTACGAAGTCAATTAAAGAGTTTTTAAAATAACCATTTTCTTAATCCAATCAGCGAAGTTTTTTGTATGACTGTTCCAAAGCAATGCCGCATTTTTTTTCATACGTTGGTTCGAATTTTCCAACTCCTCCATATGCAAACTAGCATAAAATAAATGATGATTTTTTTACATATATAGGTATATACATCAAAATAAAACAAAATAGAAATCAATATTTACTTACGTTAAAAAAGGTTCTACAGTGGTCATATTTATCAGGACAGCCAAATGAGCAATTTCTTTCTCGTTAGATGACAATGTAACCGTCTCAAGCTTTGAAATTGGACGCCCTTCAAGTATTGCATGATTTTCATATTCTTCATTTCGACCTTGTTTCTCCTCTGTTTGTGATGAATTTTTTATAAACTCACCAAAAAATCTAATTGATTCTTCTACAAGATAGGAATCTGCAATACATCCTTCAACTCGTGCCTGGTTCCTTGTATATTCTTTAACTGTCTTCATATATCTTTCAAAAGGGTACATCCAACGAAAATGTACTGGTCCACACAATCGAGCTTCTATTCCAAGGTGAATTGTTAAATGCATCATTATATCAAAAAAAGAAGGTGGAAAATATCTTTCAAGATCGCATAAAATTGTAACGATTTCATCATCTAGTTGTTGCAAATTTTCTTTATCAAGAACACGTTGACATATTTTATTGAAAAATGAACAAAAATGGAGTACTGTTTTCCTTGGCTTCTTTGGCAACAATCCTCTTATTGCAACCGACAATATTTGTTGCATCAAAACATCATAATCGTGAGACTTAAAGCCAGTAACTTTGCAATTCTCCAATGATATGCATATTTTGAAATTTGAGCAAAAACCATCGGGTCCCTTGAAATCATATAATCTTTTGCAAAATATTTTTTTCCAGAACTTGACAATGTATACAGAGCTGGCGGAAGATATGTTTTCTTCCCACGAGGTTGCGCAAAAAGACTATGTCGAATTCCCCAATCCTCAAAATCTTTTCTAGAGTTAGTTCCATCTTTTGATTTGTCATCATGCAGTTTTGTGCTCAACAATCTTTCTCCGACATATTTCTCGATATGCATTACATCTAAATTATGTCGCAGTGGAAGTTCCTATAAATATGAACAGTACAACAATTTAATATTAAATTTCTTTTACTATTAAATCAATTGTAAAAAAAAAGTACTAACCTCCCAATATGGTAAATCAAAGAAAATTGACCTTTTTTCCACCTTGATAATTCCTTTTTTAAGGGGTTATCATCCTCATCATATTCATCTTCTTTGCTGTAGACACGCTTCCTTTTTTTGCTCATTCTCTTTTTTTCCCCTTCTTATCTATTCTCTTCTTCTTTGCCTTATTTCCTTTTCTAACTTCTTTCTTATCTTTTCCAAAATCATTAGAAAAATCTTTCAATATCGTAGAAATGTTTCTACCTGTCAAAATTCTAGGCTTGGTGCCTATCTCTACGGTATTATCAAACCAAGATTTTTGTTTTCTCAGTGAGTCCAAAGGAGGTAAAAATCTTTGATGCCCCATATACGCGTGCTTTCGACTATGATTCAACCATCGACTATGAGTATCGACACCGCATAATGGACAAGCTTTTTTACCCTTTACACAATAACCAGCAAGATTCCCATAAGCCGGAAAATCATTTATCATCCATAGTAAAATTGCTTTTCAATTAAAAAGTGTTACTAAATGCATCATAAATATTAACACCATTACTCTACAAATGATGCAAGTCTTCTATGAATGGTGCCGTGTGTGTGTGTGTATATATATATATATATATATATATATATATATATCAATATCATTTCCCGGCTGTTTTGGACCAGGAATCACCAATGTTAACATAATATTTTCCTTTTCATGCATAACATAGGCAGAAGATTATATGTCACAAGCATCACTGGCCAACAACAATATTTAGATCTTTTATCGACAAATGGACTAAAACCATCTGTAGCTAAACCAAGTCTAAGATTACGTGGATCCGCTGAAAATGATTTCCATTTCCCATCTACTACGTTCCAAGTTACAGAATACACAGGATGTCGCATTTTTCCATCATTGCTTTTGTTATTATAATGCCATCTTAGATCTTCTGCCATCTTTTTAGATCTAAACATTCTCCTAAATCTTGGAATGATAGGAAAATATCTCAACACTTTAACAGGAATGCCTTGCATAATCTCCTTTGTACTCTCATTTATCTTCCATCTTGAAGTACCAAACTTTGGACAATTATTCAAATCTTTATATTCTTTTCTAAAAAGACAACAATCGTTTCTACAAGCATGAATCTTCTCAAAACCCATATCAAAAACTTTAAGAATTTTTTTTACTTCATATATAGTCTTGGGAAGTACATTATCCTTAGGCAATAACATATGTAGCACATGTAATAGCTTATCAAAACCAGTATCGGATAATCCAGTCTCACATTTAAGATTATATAAAGCAGTGATAGCAGATATTTTTGTTTGACCTGCACAATCGGAATACAATGGGCTTTCTGCATCTTCCAAAATTTTAGCAAATCATCTTCTCGTCTTTGTGCATCATCATTATCTTTGTCGTCAGCAAAAAAAGCATGATTGACATAATCTTCATCTTCATAGTGAACGGCTTGGAATAAGTCATATGTGTCATTTAGCTCTGTTTCTTCAACTATATTTATTTGTTCACCATGATTATACCACCTGCCGCACTTGTATTTAGGATCCATTCCTTTTATAAGCAAATGTTCAAAGACAATCTTGTCAACGTGATGACTAAGATTTCGACAATCAATGCACGAACATAATTTTTTTTTTTTGAAGTTGATAAATTTTTCTTCGCGGATTGCACAAAATTCCACGCTCCTTGCCGGTACTCTATACTAGTTCTATGACAAAAAAATAAAAAAACATAAATATTTACTATAATATTAGATTTTTAAAATTCTCAAACTATATATTGATTTGAATATTATCTATTACCTGTGTAAATGCACCCACTCTTTTTCCATCAATAATATAATATAAAAACAAGCAAATATCTAAATAAACAAAAAAAAAAAACAATTAGTTATTAACTCCACAAAGTGATTTTTAGTGCCATTGAGTCAAATAGATAACGATAATAGCTAAACATGCCTAAAAATTCAAAGTATATGACTATAAAATTGCAGCAAACATATGGCATTCATTGAAGTTCTTCTGGGCCTTTGTACAACATTTAAAGCTTCATTAATTTGGCAGGGGACATGCGTTTTTCAATTTGTTCGTATAGCTTTTCCAGTTGATGAGTCTGCCAATACAAAGTTCTTGAAGCTTTGAACCACTTTCCAAATCATATTAGAATATTTTCTTATTTATTTTTGAACAGAATTATATTAGAATACGGCAGTTTTTTCAGTTCCTTGTGTTTGTTGAAGATTTTACTTCGCATGCATAATGTTGATGGATACAAGCAATGTGAAATATTCAGTTCGTTTATTTTAAATGTATCTTCAAATTTAATCATATTAGAAATTCACTCATTTTAAGTTTTATATCTTCAATTTTTTTATCAGTACTATCCTTTTTAGAGGTCATCATTCTATAATTTCAGTTATAGAGTGCACATAACTTTGGCAAAGCTAAACGGCACATTAGGATCACTTGTTTGTGTATGAAATCTCAAAGACGAGTTCAAAGGCTTTTGGCTTCAATTTCCAAATGCTACAGGTGGGCTTTTTTTGGAGGAACCCAATCTTTTGGTGAAAGAACCACTCAGTCATTTCGATAATTTTTCCAAGGATTTTAAAAAATGAAATTTACTGTAGTTATTTTCCTTTTTTATTTTCTTTCTGTAGTGTTGAACAGTTAGTAACATTTACAAACAATCGCCCAAAGGGCAATTAATTCTTAATCTTCGCAAAGTGGGCATCAACAAGTTAATTCTCGTGATTTTAGCATTTAAATTAATATTATTTTGTGCAAAGACAACTATAGAGACTGTTAATACTTAACTGTAATGATATTTTAACACTTTGTTAAATTTCTCTTGCTATTTTCGTGCACCGAGAAGAAGCTAGCTCTTGTTAGGGGAATATTTTAATTGCTTTGACATATCCTTCGTTCTTAGTCCGAATAAAACCTAAACGGAAAAGATAACAGTGGCCTATGCATGTTGAATATGGATAAAAAGATGATGACTAGAATGGAAAGTAAGAACTAAAAAATGCAGTGCAGCCTCTAGTAAGATAGAAGTGTCTTTAGACAAGTTGTCACAGATAGCGGTTGTAAGAGAAAATAAAAGTAAAAATTGCATTAAGGTCACACATAAATATACGAGATTCTCATTGATGTCATGCTCATTTGTAAAGAATAAATCTGATTATCGATATTCACTATAGTATTAGGGAGTTGTAACACCACACCTCGGCTAGGGTCACTCACAAAGGGAATGCACTAGTTTTGGTGGAGTATTATCTGGGTAAGCATACACAGAGATATCACAATACTGAATATAAAATAAGCAGCGGTAGAAATTAGAAACCAAATTTCATTACTTTCAAGAAAAGAGTCAAAACCTCATATATCCAAGATACAAATTATTTCATTACATCAAGTTCTAGATAAAGAAGCATAAACTTAAAGTAGCAGAAGTAAATTATTCCCCAAACATAGCAGAAGTGCAGCCATATCATAGCTCAAGACCAAACCGTACATGAACTGTCAGAAAGCAAGCTAAATCCAAGCTAAGAGCTAGTGTTTCCTCCCTGAGAACCGGGGGGAACGAAAGAAAAAGAGGCGAAAGAAAAAGGGTCAGTCATAAAGACTGGTAAGTCCTAGTGACTTTCAGTATAAAAACTAGTAAAGGTAATAAGACAGGTGTAAACTGAAAATAAACATAAGGATGATGATAAGTCTGGCATGATAAACTAAGATAACGAGATAACTCAAGTATAGCATCGCATGTTCAAAGTTCACTGCACTAACTGTACTAGTGTTCTAACCCATGTCAAGAATTAATCATGAAGTAATCCCTTGGCCCAATATCATGAAGTGACCCATTACGGGGTCCTATAGTACGATCTACTAATCGATCGGCTCCCTACAAGTTCTAGCTCGTCAAGTGTCTGTGTCATACGGCCCAATCACGAAATGTAGTCACCTGTGCTAGGTCCACCCTAGGGTGTATCAAGCCGTAGGGTGCCAACCACCGACACGAATCAAGCATGCACAGTGTAAACCTATGGGTGCCCAATGCCTGATTTTTCAACTCCGGACTACGTGCACGACCATAGTCCGCTTGAACCTACAATGGCGCACCTACTCAGCCGTCGTTCTGGTCGCTTACAATCAGCCCAGTAATCGTGCCCTCCCCTGCCTAGTCCCAGGGTATCGTGATACATCTAAGTGGGTCACTGCTGAAAAGGACCGCGTAACTAGGGTTTCTAATGGGTTAAGTGTTGTCATTCAAATTCGTGACTTAACCTTATCCAAATCATGTATCAAGTTGGTTAAGTGTGTTCAAGCGGTTCATGACTTAACCCTATCAAATCATCATGTCAAATTGGTAAAGTATATTCAAGTGATTCATGACTTAACCCTATTATGTGGCATTAATTCATTAATGCACCCCAACCTCTCACATTAGACTAGTTGTTGTGGTCACTGGATTTGCTGGGCGGTTCCGGGCAGATTTACACCACAACATAGTCTAACCTCGGGTTTTAGGTGCGATATGACCAACTACCTACATTAGATCCTATTGTTTGCAGTTACTGGATTCGTTGGGCGGTTCCGGGCAGATTTACACTGCAAACTCAACCCAACCTCGAGTTGGCCATTTTCAAGTTCATCTAAGTGTCATGTCCATGTTCAAGTTTTCATGTCAAAATTCATGTCGAGTTTCATGTCAGGTTTCATGTAAGTTTCATGTCACGTTCTTGTGTATATACAGGTTCAAGTTATAATAACGTTCATATTCAAGTTCAAAGCCAATTCATGTTTTACCTAATCTACCCAAATCGTATTCTTATCGCACGTAAACTCGAATCGATACAAATAAATATAATTAGGAAATAACATAAAAAGGGGCGGGTATAAGGTAGCAAAAGTGATTACTAGCATAACATAGTATAACTTGAGATAAATGATTATAACATTACAGGCATATGGAATATCGACCTCAAACATAAAGATTCCAAATCTAGCAAAATAAGGTACTAGTCAAGATAACATTTGACATAAGATGATAGTCATGGTAATGGTTGACATAAGGTGATAGTCATAAACTTGTGACTAATAGCAGATTCAACATTGCAGGCATGATAATATGAGGGTTTTTCTTTTTGATTTACAACATGAATAGGCCCCAAGTCAATGTCATAGTAATATACCCAAAAGCCAAGATCCAAGATGAACAAGAATGGATGTAAAACAGTCATCATACACAGGTCCAATTTCAATTTACAACAGATTCATATTACGTTTACAGTTTAAATCTAAAAGTAACTGGGGCTTACAGATCGTGGTTCGAGAATTAGAAAAAGAGAGTCGATGTTGAATCATTATATGCTTAGTCGAGTCCTAACAGAAGTCCCCAAATCAGCGATTCTCTTAACGTAGTTTCGACGTAGAAGAAGTAGTCTCTTTCTTTAACTTTTCAACCAGAATTAGAGCAGCATAAGGTCAGAGAGAATTTTGTGTAGAGATACTAGTGTTAGGGGCTGTTTATATAGGGTCAGGCCAACGAATATAGACAGAAATGAGGCCAGAAACATCAAAACGAACTCAGACTCAAAAGTGGACTCGGCGACCAGGTCGACACCCAGGTCGACACTTTGGTCGACCTGGTCCTGGGCAGGTCCACTACATAGTCGACCCCCAGGTTGACCTGGTCCTGGGCGGGAAATTTCCCGCCCAGTCCATTCTGGGGTTTGAATTTCGAAATTTTGAATTCGAATTCTGAGTTGTTTTGAACTTGAAAATTTCTGAAAACTTTGAAAGGTCCTAACTTGGTCATACGGACTCCGATTTTTGAAAACTCGGACTCGTCTCCAAGCAGAATTTCGAGACGAACGCAAATTGCGTACCCCGTTTCCCTTGATTCTTATTTTAAAATTTAATTCTGCCTTGATTTATGGTTATTACACGTTATAAAAATACGGATTGTTACATTCTCCCCTCCTTAAAGGATTTCTTCCCCGAAATCTCTAAGTTAGAAAGAATATATCGTACCATCCAATCATCCATCTACTCAAAGCATCATCCACAGGCAACCATTGTCCTTAAAAGATTTCTAGTGCTGTATGAACATATGCAAAAAGTGTGTGTACATGTACTTATCTAATCCAAAAGATCGGGCGGTTACTGATTCAGTAAACCTCCTTAATGCAAAATATGTTGGTGTAATGAATCCAACATGTATGCAAATTCCTAACATAATTTATAATCTCTACATGAGTGCACAAACATTCATTCATATGCAACATCCAAGTGATAGCATAACAAGTTCCATCCATGTACAAGAATAAGAACTCATGCATATGCAACATGAAAATGTGACTGAGCCGATCTAGTGCCTAATGTGTGTCATGCATCCACTAGCAATCACTTGCAAACACTTGCAACCATTTGAAAACATCAACCATAACATGTTTCAATCACATGTTTACATCCATATGGTTCTCCCTATGGTTCTCAAGATAAGATCGAGAAGATAACAAGACAAACGTAGGTAGTAAAAGCATGATACAAAAAGGTTTTCAAGTTTATAGGAAAAAGGGATCGAGAATGTACCCTCAAAAAGGAATGGGTAAAGCGCGCGTATCATCTCTTCGGTTTCCCAAGTTGCGTCTTCTTGGGCTTCACTCCACTGAACTTTAACTAGCTTGACTTCTCGATTCCTTAGCTTCTTGATCTCCGTCCCTAATATATGAATCAGAACTCACCTCAATGTTGCTTCTTTTTCTACTTCCATACCTTCAGGGATGCCTGGCTCAACCACTTTGGCTGATTCATGTAATTACTTTCGGAGATGCGAGACATGAAAGACATTGTGTACTCCGGCCAGCCTCTTGGGTAGTTCCACCTTATAGGCCATCCGCCCAACCTTCTAAGTGATAAGGAACGGTCCGACGAATCTTGGTGGTAGTTTTCCAACTGCCCCAACACGAACTACATTGCGTAAAGGAGAAACTTTTATAAAGACCATGTCTCCGACTTCGAACGCTAGGTCTGTCCTTCTCTGGTCCGCATAAGATTTTTGTCTATCTTGGGCCGTTTTCATCCGTCTTCATATCAACTCACTTTTCTTAGAAGTGTCCCTTATCATGTCGGGCCCAAGTATAAGCCTGTCTGTCGCCTCCCACCAACAAGTTGGTGACTTGCACGGTCTTCCATACAGGGCTTCAAATGGTGCCATTCCGATGCTAGCTTGGTAACTATTATTATATGCAAACTCCACGAGAGGAAGATGATCTTCCCAAGTACCACCAAAGTCAAGAATACATAGCCTCAGGAGATCCTCTAGTACCCTATTTACCCTTTCGGTTTGTCAATCCGTCTATGGGTGATAGCCCATGCTCAAGCTCAGTCGTGTACCCATTGCTTCTTGCAGACTATTCCAAAACTGGCTAGTGAAAATCGGGTCACGATCACTAACTATACTAGAAGGAACCCCGTGCAACCGTACTATCTCCCGAATGTAAATAGACGCTAGCCCTGATGCGGTCCTCTTGCTTTTCACTGGAATAAAGTGAGCACTTTTCGTGAGTCTATCAACTATGACCCATATGCTAGTATTTCCCTTCCTTGACCTAGACAGTCCATCCACGAAATCCATCGAGATACTCTCCCATTTCCATTGCGGAACCTCCAAAGGATGTAATAGCCCACCGAGTTTCTTTGACTCGGCCTTTACTTGTTGGCACACCATGCACTTTGAAACGAACTCCGCCACGTCCTTTTTCATTCCAGTCCAAAAGAAAATGCGTTTCATATCTCTGTACATCTTATCCCCTCTGGGATGTATGGTCATCTTCGAGTGATGTGCCTCCTCGAGAACTTTCCTTACTAAGTCTCCCACTTACGGGACGCATAGCCTTCCATCATGCCTTAGCCATCCCTTGTCATTTATGGCATACCTACTGAGGTGACTTGACGTCTCACCCGTAATCAGCTTGTCCATGATTTCGACAGTCTATGGATCTTCCTTTTGTGAAGTCCTTACATGATCTAGAAGTGTAGGTCTTAACTCAAGAGATGCTAACGTAGCAGCCAATGACTCAACAGCAGATGTGAAATCAAAGGTTGCTATAAACTCAAAACTTTTCCTTTCAACAAACAAGGGGCTCAAAGTCAACCTTTTCCTACTTAGCGCATCTGCCACCACGTTACCCTTGCCAAGGGTATAAGCTATATCGAAGTCATATGATGCCAAGAATTCCATCGACCACTATTGTCTCAGATTTAATTCTTTCTGTGAGAAGAGGTACTTAAGCCACTTGTGGTCGGTATACAGCTCGAACCTCTCCCCAAGAAGATAATGGCGCCAAGATTTAATTGCAAAAATGATCGCCGCCAACTCCAAGTCATGTGTGGGATAGTTCTTCTCATGAACTTTAAGTTGTCTATCTCCAGAGCATATCACTTTCCCTTCTTGCATTAGAACTGCGCCTAATCCCGTGCCACATGCATCTGTGTACATGGTAAACATCTTACCTCCATCGGGTAATGCCAAAACTGGAGCTGTGGTGAGGGCTCTCTTGAGTCTCTGAAAAGCAATCTCACATTCTATGTCCCACGCAAACGTTAGGTTTTTCTTTGTTAACATAGTAAGAGGGGCAGAAATCTTAGCGAAGTCCTTAATTAACTTCCTATAGTAGCCTGCCAAACCGAGAAAGCTTCTCACTTCAGTTGCGTTCTTAGGAACTTTCCAGTCTTGCACCGCAACCACCTTTGCGGGGTCCACGGCTATGCCTTGCTTAGAAACTACTTGTCCAAGAAACCGAACTTCCTTCCAACAAAAATGGCATTTGGAGAACTTCGTCTTTAACTGGTTTGCTCTAAGCGTATCCATGACTTCCTTGAGATATCTAGCACGTTCTTCTTCATCCTTTGAGAAGATCATAATATCATCCACGAAAACCACTGCAAACTTATTAAGGAACTCCCGAAACACCCTACTCATCAAATCTACAAAATACGCGAGTGCGTTCGTTAACCCAAACGACATGACAAGCCATTCAAAGAACCCATCTGGAGTCCTAAACGCAGTTTTGTCAATGCTATCCTCAACCACTCTAAGCTGATGGTGTAACAACCCGTATTTTTCGATAACATGTTCAAACGAGAATCAAGGCAGAATTTAATTTTAAATTCTGAATCAAGTAAAACGGGCTATGCCATTGCGTTCGTCTCGGAAAAATACGCGAAATAGAGTTCGAGTTTTCGAAAATCGGAGTCTGTATGACCCGGTTAAGGCCCAAAGAAGATTTCTGGAAATTTGAATTTCGGAAACAGTTTTGGAAATCAGATCTGGGGCTAGGCGGGAAGTATCCCGCCTAGGCCATGTCGACAGGGCTATCGACAGGCCTGTCGACTTGGACCCAGACCAATTCGACAGCCCTGTCGACTTGCCTGTCGACAGGGGGTGGCCGGGGCAAGTAGCCTGGCGCACCTGTTTGTCTCACCTGGTCTTGTTCTTGGGCTGGTCTTGAAGCTTCCGAGATCTGATGGTCCTAATCTATCCTAGGGTTAATCTAAGGGCCTAAAACTATCCTAATCTCTATAAAAAGACCCTAAACCTAACCTAAATCCCTAAAAATCAAACCTAGCAACTAAGTGCTGCCAAAATCAATTTTGATCATGGTCTCCATCTCCAATCCCTAGAGCCTATGCACTCAAATCAAGTTCAAATCAAAAGGTGCAAGCTTGCTACACCAAATGAAGGCCAAATCAACGTTGCTATGCGAGTTCCATGACGATTCTTCAACAAAGGAGGCACCTTTCTTAGCCAAGATGATTCATGCTTCTTTCCCTAGGTCTAACTAAGTAAGTTCTAGCAACTTTTAGATGGAAACGGTAGTTTTGATAATGACATGGGATAAAATGAGGCGAAACATGATTATGCGAACCTATATGAACCTTACCTTGCCTCTTGTGTTCATGTTTATGATTTTAGTCCATGTGAGTGACTTAATCATGCCTCTCATGCTATGCATAACCTAGTTTAATTTGCAAGTTTGGATCTTTATGCATGAAATGCTAACATGAACCTTTAGAAACCATTTTACTTGTGAAACATTGGCTAAGACAAGATTTTGGGGCTTATGCATGTTTATGAACCCAAACCCCTTATTCTAACCTGCAAGTTTGTGGCCAAATCCTTTATGAGATTATGCATGCTCGTGGCCAATCCCCTCTTTTAAGTTGTGCATGTTTATGGCTAAACCCTTTTTGATAATATGCATGTTTGTGGCCAAATTACCTTATGACACTATGCATGTTTATGGCCAATCCCTTTATGATGTTATGCATGTGGAAGCCAAGCCCTTTTTGGCATCATGCATGTTTTGAGACCAATATGTGACATAGTATCCTTACTATGTTGACTCGCTTTGCTTGCGTTGGGAAAACACGATTTTGGGTAGTTAGATAAACAAGAACATGTCGCAAAATCTTAACTTGAATATGACATGTGTTTATACTTGAAAATATGACTTGAAAGATGACATGGAAGTTGGCATATAAGTATGCATAAAAACATAAGCTTGGGAATTTACCTATTAAGTTAGGTCTACCCATTGGGAATTTACCTATTAAGTTAGGTCTACCCAATTGCTTGAAAACTTAAATATGAACATGACACTAGACTAAACATGAAAGTGGCCAACTCGAGGTTGGGTTGAGTTTGCAACATAAAGCTACCCGGAACCGACCGGCCTAACTAGTAGTTGCAAACAATAGGACCCAATGTGAGAAGTTGGTCATGTTGTGCTTGAACCCGAGGTTAGACCAAGTTGTGGTGTAAAGCTACCCGGAACCGACCGGCTTAACTAGTAACCACAACAAAGTCTAATGTGAGAGGTTGGGGTGCATTAAGTAATTAATGCCATATGATAGGGTTAAGTTAATTTGATTAATGACTCTTAACCAAATATGACATGGGTAAATGGGTTAAGTAAATTGGTTAGGCTAATGATACTTAACAAAACATGACAAGGTTGGGTAGGTTAAGTGATTTGATTTGCCTAATGACGCTTAACCATTTTTATACAACTAGTGGACGGGGATTAAGTTAACCAACACTTAATCAATCCAACATGATAATTTGGCAAGGTTAAGTAAGTTTTCTTAATGACACTTAACCATACAAGATGATTAGGGGATGGGGTTAAGTAATTTGCACCTAACTAATCCGACACGGTAATTAGATGGGGTTAAGTAATCCACACTTAACTAATCTAAACACGGTAATTAGATGGGGTTAAGTAATCCACACTTAACTAATCTGAACACGGTAATTCGTGGGGTTAAATTAAACACTTAACCAATTCAAACTTGGCAATTTAATGAGGTTAAGTAACACATACTAAACCAACTTAACGTGATAATTTAATGGGGTTAAGCAACTTATACTTAACCAATTATGCATGAAGATTTGATGAGGTTAAGTGAACTAAACTTAACCAATCTAACTCGTTAATTGGATGTGGTTAAGTGACCTATACTTAACCAATCTAACGTGAAAACATGATAAGGCTAAGTCACGAATCGCTGGAATACGCTTGACCGATTGGATGACAAGGTCAAGTTAATTTATATAATTAACCGATCTAAAATGATAATTAGACGAGGTTAAGTTATGGATTGCTTAATATACTTAGCCAACTTGACACATGGTTTGTAGGGTTAAGTCTTGGACTTGGATACTTAGCCAATTTTGACATGGTTTGTAGACGGGCTAAGTTATGAACTTAAGTGACACTTAACCCATCAGATAAACCCTAATTTGGAGGATTAGGTAAATAACCATAGTTAACAAGGATTATGGAAATAAGGTTAAGTGGTAAACCTTAGTTAAAAGAAACTAAGTAATAATTCTCAGCCAAGGAAATTTGGACCACCTCTTAGATAGATGAGTAACCCGATACGGTAGGTCATCGTTTAAGTATACGTGTAGGAGCAGGCTATCTGATTTAGATAAAGGCTCCAACGAACTGGGTAACGAAGCAGCGGCTTCGGGGAACGTGAGGATATTCTTGGGATCCCTCTGTGAGCTGCCAGTTCACTATACTAGGCTCATGAGAGGTTGAGGTCTGCGGTAGAAGAACCAGGAATATGCCTTGGTTGCTATGCGAGCGACCTAAAGACAGGGGTGGATAGCAGTGAGTCGGCGAATACATAAGGTGCCCGAGATAGCAAGTTCGTCGATCATCTACCATCTTGAGTCAAGCGTGCACGTACGGAAAGGTAGGTAACACCCAACAGACCATAATTTGCTATCTAATTATGGGTGAGGTAGGCCGTAGGATGTGGGCTGGCCGGAGTGTAGTTCTCATGCAAGATTTTCTCTTGTGTTGCCTTTCACTAGTTGAGGGAGGGGTCTCGTGGGACCATAGCCACGTGTAGAAAAGCAGACCTTAGCATCTGCATCGGCAGATAAATCTAAAGCTCCCGACCGAGTCCTGTATTTCTTGTTTTGGCCGGTGACAGGACTCGGATGGCACGATGTGATACATGTGCATCCAGTTTTAGAAAAACGATTCACGATGAATGCGTGGGAAAAAGGGCGCGGTTGAGGGTTAGCGTAATCCCTAGTGGCCTAGGTGGTTTAACCCAAACCGAAATACGAAAGCGTGCAATAGGTAAGCGTAATCCCTAGTGGTGCTAGGTGGCGTAAGTCCTAGTAGTTCAAACGATGATTCATATGGAAGAGCCTAGCTAGAACAAGGGTGATAGTCCAAACGATTTCAAGGATAATACGACATGAGGAAGCCCGTACGAGGTACGGCAAAGGACTGAACTTATATACATGGAAAGAAACATATGATTTGAGTAACCTATATATGCGATATTAGGTTGACATGGACCATTACACGACTTTGAGCACGGGACATTCATGGTTAACACATGACGCGGGTAGAGATAATAGTACGAGAGGTGCAGAGAAAATATACATGTTAGAACTAGGAAGAATATACATAATAGATACCGTGGGATGTTAGACGGGGTAGATACCTTGGGATAATGTACTCGATAGAAATCTGACGATGTGATACCTTGATTTATCATAACACCGTAGTTTATCATGATACCTTAGTTTACCTTGCCGCAGTAGTTCAACCGGCTACCATGGTTTATCTATCTTGTAGTTATCCTTATGTTTACTTTCAGTTTATGCATGTCATGTTACCTTTACCTGTTTTTATACTGGAAGTAGATAGGACTTACTCAGTCTTTTTGACTGACCCGTTTTGTTTCGCTTCTTTTCTTCCGTTTCCCCCCCAGGTTTCAGGGAGGAAACAATGCTGTTTAGTTCGGACTTCTTCTGCTTGAAGGTCATCATGGATGGCTTGGACTTTTCTTGGCTATGGCTACTTTACTGTTTTTACTTGGGGAATAATTTATGAAAATGTCTTTATGCTTCTTTACTATTGCAAGACAGGTTTTGATGTACTCTGATGTAAAAGGCTTTAGACCTTATTTATTCATGTTATGAAAGGTTGATTTTACTTCCGCTATTTTATATGTTCTGTCTTGTGATATTTCTGTGCATGTTTACCAATAATGCCCCTCTAAAGCTAGTGCATTCCTTTGCGAGTGACCCTAGCGGAGGCGGGGTGTTACATTTGGTATCAGAGCAGAAGGTTACTAGATTGGGCAAAAGTTTTTAAAGACCTTCTGAAAATTATTTGAAAAACCGTTTACAAAGAAGCATTTTTCAAGAAAATTTTCTTTAAAAAAGAAAAAGGCTATTCCCCAAAGGCCATTAGCATCTTCCTTGTTTCCTTGATTTAATCTCTTTTCCTTTCTTTCCTCCATCTGTAGTCACAGTGGTTTTGACTGCGACTAGTCTTTCTAGCTGCGTAAGTGTTTCCTGTACGATGGAGGTGGTTCTCGAGAGACCGTTGCAGAGTTATGCATGAAAGGATAGTAAGAACAAGGATAAAGGATATGAGCTCAGGGATAAGCAACATGTTGGTATGGCTGAGTCCTAAAAGGAGGAAGAAAGATGAACAATGAAACCCATGACGAGAGAGTACCTTTGGCATGGTAAAACGGGGCGGATAGTTAAGTATTATGGGACAAGGACAAGATCATCGAGAGGGCAGTAGTATGCTCTCATTTCTAGAGTACCTCGGAAGGAGGGTAACGATCTTGTCAAAGGTTTAGCTTTTCTTCTCTATCATCCCGTTAGGACTTCGTTGTTCGTATCATTTAAGTCTGCTTCAGTAGTTGAGTCTCTGCACCTTAAGTACTAGCGTAGTAGAGAATCCCGTTTTTGTCTCAAGTCCTATTGGAAGATCGGTCCATTTATTCATGGCATGTTTGGATTTGAGAATGTCTATATCAAGTGTTGAGCTTGGAAATAATGCTTATGTTTATAAGTTGTGGATGGATTCTAGGGATGAAGTGGTTATCCAGTAAGGGGTGCCACTCTCGGTTTTAGAAGGAGGGTAGTTAGACTCTTGGCTTGCTTTGGTAATACCCTCGAAGTCTCGTGTAACCTTTTGGGTTCTGTCATGGCTAGTTACCTAGAATCCCAGGATGCAGTTGTTGGTAATCCGTTTGAATAGAATTCGCCGCTAAGGCGGATGGTTCGTTTCGATTGTGTATGAGTTATGGGAATCACCCTAGTAAGGACTCTTGGCAATTTGGATTGGCATCGGAAAATGAGATCCAGAATTCACTAGTGAATTTTGGAGAGCTGGCTTGAGTACGTAGATATGGTTGAGCCAAGTATACTAGGGAAAGAATAAGTGCAAGTGGAACGAGAGGCGACGAGGAAATGAGTTCCAACTCATGATTGGAAACAGGAAATAAGAAGCTGCGAAATCGTGAAGAAAAAGGGGCGGTCAAGGCACGATGGAACTAAGCTCAAGGCAATGCGACCCAGGAGACTGAAGACTAAATACGTGCATGATATCTCTTTTGGGAATATATCCTCGACCCCTGTTTTCTGTTGAGCTTTCTTGTAGGCTATCTTTTATGGATATCCTCTCGGTCCTGTTTCTGTTACAAACCCCGCAAGGAGTTTGTTTTGTTTATCTTCTCGATCTTATTTTGGGAACCTTAGGTAGAACGCTATGGATGTAAACATGTATTTGAAACATGTTATGGTTGGTATGGTTGCAAATGGTTGCAAGTGGTTGCTCGTGGATGCGCGAATTTACATTAAATATTAGCTCGACTCGGTCACATTTCATATTGCATATGCACGAGTATTTATACTTGTTTATGGATGAAATTGAATGTGTTACCATGTGGACGTTGCATATGGATGAATGTTTGTGCACGCATATAGTATCTATATGACTAGGACTATTTGCATACATGTTGGATTCATGGCACTATACATATTTTGCATTAGAAAGATTTTTCAGGCCTGATCATTAGCATTAGCTAAGGAACATGTACACACACGTTTTGCATATATTCATACAGCATTAGAAATCATCTAAGGACAATGGTTGCTTGTGGATGATGTTTTGAGTAGATGGATGATGGATGGTAGGATATGTTCTTCCTAACTTGGAGATTTCGGGGACGAAATCCTAAAAGGTGGGGAGAATGTAACAACCCGTATTTTTCGATAACATGTTAAAACGAGAATCAAGGCAGAATTTAATTTTAAATTCTGAATCAAGTAAAACGGGCTATGCCATTGCGTTCGTCTCGGAAAAATCCGCGAAATAGAGTCCGAGTTTTCGAAAATCGGAGTCCGTATGACCCGGTTAAGGCCCAAAGAAGATTTCTGGAAATTTGAATTTCGGAAACAGTTTTGGAAATCAGATCTGGGGCTAGGAGGGAAGTATCCCGCCTAGGCCATGTCGACAGGGCTGTCGACAGGCCTGTCGACTTGGACCCAGACCAAGTCGACAGCTTTGTCGACTTGCCTGTCGACAGGGGGTGGCCGGGGCAAGTAGCCTGGCGCACCTGTTTGTCTCACCTGGTCTTGTTCTTGGGCTGGGTCTGGAAGCTTCCGAGATCTGATGATCCTAATCTATCCTAGGGTTAATCTAAGGGCCTAAAACTATCCTAATCTCTATAAAAAGACCCTAAACCTAACCTAAATCCCTAAAAATCAAACCTAGCAACTAAGTGCTGCCAAAATCAATTTTGATCATGGCCTCCATCTCCAATCCCTAGAGCCTATGCACTCAAATCAAGTTCAAATCAAAAGGTGCAAGCTTGCTACACCAAATGAAGGCCAAATCAACGTTGCTATGCGAGTTCCATGACGATTCTTCAACAAAGGAGGCACCTTTCTTAGCCAAGATGATTCATTCTTCTTTCCCTAGGTCTAACTAAGTAAGTTCTAGCTAATTTTAGATGGAAACGGTAGTTTTGATAATGACATGGGATAAAATGAGGCGAAACATGATTATGCGAACCTATATGAACCTTACCTTGCCTCTTGTGTTCGTGTTTATGATTTTAGGCCATGTGAGTGACTTAATCATGCCTCTCATGCTATGCATAACCTAGTTTAATTTGCAAGTTTGGATCTTTATGCATGAAATGCTAGCATGAACCTTTAGAAACCATTTTACTTGTGAAACATTGGCTAAGACAAGATTTTGGGGCTTATGCATGTTTATGAACCCAAACCGCTTATGCTAACCTGCAAGTTTGTGGCCAAATCCTTTATGAGATTATGCATGCTCATGGCCAATCCCCTCTTTTAAGTTGTGCATGTTTATGGCTAAACCCTTTTTGATAATATGCATGTTTGTGGCCAAATTACCTTATGACACTATGCATGTTTATGGCCAATCCCTTTATGATGTTATGCATGTGGAAGCCAAGCCCTTTTTGGCATCATGCATGTTTTGAGACCAATATGTGACATAGTATCCTTACTATGTTGACTCGCTTTGCTTGCGTTGGGAAAACACGATTTTGGGAAGTTAGATAAACATGAACATGTCGCAAAATCTTAACTTGAATATGACATGTGTTTATACTTGAAAATATGACTTGAAAGATGACATGGAAGTTGGCATATAAGTATGCATAAAAACATAAGCTTGGGAATTTACCTATTAAGTTAGGTCTACCCATTGGGAATTTACCTATTAAGTTAGGTCTACCCAATTGCTTGAAAACTTAAATATGAACATGACACTAGACTAAACTTGAAAGTGGCCAACTTGAGGTTGGGTTGAGTTTGCAACATAAAGCTACCCGGAACCGACCGGCCTAACTAGTAGTTGCAAACAATAGGACCCAATGTGAGAAGTTGGTCATGTTGTGCTTGAACCCGAGGTTAGACCAAGTTGTGGTGTAAAGCTACCCGGAACCGACCGGCTTAACTAGTAACCACAACAAAGTCTAATGTGAGAGGTTGGGGTGCATTAAGTAATTAATGCCACATGATAGTGTTAAGTTAATTTGATTAATGACTCTTAACCAA
Source organism: Allium sativum (assembly GCA_030737875.1). Taxonomy (NCBI): domain Eukaryota; kingdom Viridiplantae; phylum Streptophyta; class Magnoliopsida; order Asparagales; family Amaryllidaceae; genus Allium; species Allium sativum. The sequence goes on along the minus strand of CM060925.1, from coordinate 97,040,583 downwards.
ATATGACATGGGTAAATGGGTTAAGTAAATTGGTTAGGCTAATGATACTTAACAAAACATGACAAGGTTGGGTAGGTTAAGTGATTTGATTTGCCTAATGACGCTTAACCATTTTTATACAACTAGTGGACGGGGATTAAGTTAACCAACACTTAATCAATCCAACATGATAATTTGGCAAGGTTAAGTAAGTTTTCTTAATGACACTTAACCATACAAGATGATTAGGGGATGGGGTTAAGTAATTTGCACCTAACTAATCCGACACGGTAATTAGATGGGGTTAAGTAATCCACACTTAACTAATCTAAACACGGTAATTAGATGGGGTTAAGTAATCCACACTTAACTAATCTGAACACGGTAATTCGTGGGGTTAAGTTAAACACTTAACCAATTCAAACTTGGCAATTTAATGAGGTTAAGTAACCCATACTTAACCAAATTAACGTGATAATTTAATGGGGTTAAGCAACTTATACTTAACCAATTATACATGAAGATTTGATGAGGTTAAGTGAACTAAACTTAACCAATCTAACTCGTTAATTGGATGTGGTTAAGTGACCTATACTTAACCAATCTAACGTGAAAACATGATAAGGCTAAGTCACGAATCACTGGAATACGCTAGACCGATTGGATGACAAGGTCAAGTTAATTTATATAATTAACCGATCTAAAATGATAACTAGACGAGGTTAAGTTATGGATTGCTTAATATACTTAGCCAACTTGACACATGGTTTGTAGGGTTAAGTCTTGGACTTGGATACTTAGCCAATTTTGACATGGTTTGTAGACGGGCTAAGTTATGAACTTAAGTGACACTTAACCCATCAGATAAACCCTAATTTGGAGGATTAGGTAAATAACCATAGTTAACAAGGATTATGGAAATAAGGTTAAGTGGTAAACCTTAGTTAAAAGAAACTAAGTAATAATTCTCAGCCAAGGAAATTTGGACCACCTCTTAGATAGATGAGTAACCCGATACGGTAGGTCATCGTTTAAGTATACGTGTAGGAGCAGGCTATCTGATTTAGATAAAGGCTCCAACGAACTGGGTAACGAAGCAGCGGCTTCGGGGAACGTGAGGATATTCTTGGGATCCCTCTGTGAGCTGCCAGGTCACTATACTAGGCTCACGAGAGGTTGAGGTCTGCGGTAGAAGAACCAGGAATATGCCTTGGTTGCTATGCGAGCGACCTAAAGACAGGGGTGGATAGCAGTGAGTCGGTGAATACATAAGGTGCCCGAGATAGCAAGTTCGTCGATCATCTACCATCTTGAGTCAAGCGTGTACGTACGGAAAGGCAGGGAACACCCAACAGACCATAATTTGCTATCTAATTAAGGGTGAGGTAGGCCGTAGGATGTGGGCTGGCCAGAGTGTAGTTCTCATGCAAGATTTTCTCTTGTGTTGCCTTTCACTAGTTGAGGGAGGGGTCTCGTGGGACCATAGCCACGTGTAGAAAAGCAGACCTTAGCATCTGCATCGGTAGATAAATCTAAAGCTCCCGACCGAGTCCTGTATTTCTTGTTTTGGCCGGTGACAGGACTCGGATGGCACGATGTGATACATGTGCATCCAGTTTTAGAAAAACGATTCACGATGAATGCGTGGGAAAAAGGGCGCGGTTGAGGGTTAGCGTAATCCCTAGTGGCCTAGGTGGTTTAACCCAAACCGAAATACGAAAGCGTGCAATAGGTAAGCGTAATCCCTAGTGGTGCTAGGTGGCGTAAGTCCTAGTAGTTCAAACGATGATTCATATGGAAGAGCCTAGCTAGAACAAGGGTGATAGTCCAAACGATTTCAAGGATAATACGACATGAGGAAGCCCGTACGAGGTACGGCAAAGGACTGAACTTATATACATGGAAAGAAACATATGATTTGAGTAACCTATATATGCGATATTAGGTTGACATGGACCATTACAAGACTTTGAGCACGGGACATTCATGGTTAACACATGACGCGGGTAGAGATACTAGTACGAGAGGTGTAGAGCAAATATACATGTTAGAACTAGGAAGAATATACATAATAGACACCGTGGGATGTTAGACAGGGTAGATACCTTGGGATAATGTACTCGATAGAAATCTGACGATGTGATACCTTGATTTATCATAACACCGTAGTTTATCATGATACCTTAGTTTACCTTGCCGCAGTAGTTCAACCGGCTACCCTGGTTTATCTATCTTGTAGTTATCCTTATGTTTACTTTCAGTTTATGCATGTCATGTTACCTTTACCTGTTTTTATACTGGAAGTAGATAGGACTTACTCAGTCTTTTTGACTGACCCGTTTTGTTTCGCTTCTTTTCTTCCGTTCCCCCCCCCAGGTTTCAGGGAGGAAACAATGCTGTTTAGTTCGGACTTCTTCTGCTTGAAGGTCATCATGGATGGCTTGGACTTTTCTTGGCTATGGCTACTTTACTGTTTTTACTTGGGGAATAATTTATGAAAATGTCTTTATGCTTCTTTACTATTGCAAGACAGGTTTTGATGTACTCTGATGTAAAAGGCTTTAGACCTTATTTATTCATGTTATGAAGGGTTGATTTTACTTCCGCTATTTTATATGTTCTGTCTTGTGATATTTCTGTGCATGTTTACCAATAATGCCCCTCTAAAGCTAGTGCATTCCTTTGCGAGTGACCCTAGCGGAGGCGGGGTGTTACAGATGGAATCCTGTGGCTAGATCAAGTTGAGAGAAAACATATGCTCCTACAAGCTGGTCAAACAGATCGTCGATTCTTGGCATTGGGTGCCTGTGACGACCGCCCATAACCCCCGCACTAAACAAGTGGAAAATGCACTGAAAGGTGTGCCAGGCTGCTATGGACGATCATCAGAGTAGGTAAACACATCGAAACTGTCGTAGAGCTCACAGCACAAGGATAAAATATAATAGAATATATACAACAGGTAATAGCAATGAGGTATCATATCACAAACTTTTGAAACTTTCTCAACATCCAGAAAGATTATCCAACTGATATCATAGTTTGTACATAAGGCCTCACTATAACTCTCAAGCAACTTCAAACAGCGGAAACAGAAAAACTATATAGTAATAAAACCGGTACGCCAGCCTCCTGCTCGTCATCGCTCAGCTTCCTCGTCTCATTAAGCTCCATTATCTGTAACCTGCTACTTAGTCTGCCCATCCACAACCGGATGAACAGCCCAAGATAATAAGAGGGAAAATAAAACCTTGAGTCAGACAATAGTCTTAGTGAGCGATAAAACAGCTAACAAACTTCAACAAGAAAGTATATGAGAATGGGTAAATGAACAACTTGTCTACCCACAACACCAGAGAAGAACTCAACCTTATCTTCCCCACATCGGACAGTGATAGCTTTTACACCAAGCATTTCAACCATTAATCCATAGAAACCAGAACAACCATTTGTTCATAGCAAACAGAAACAACCAACAATAGCAATCATGGGATCAAGATTATATATCTCATGCAAAACATCCAGCATACATGACAGACTCTGGCTATCACTGCCAATCCTGCTTTGAAACCATCGTTAATCGTATGACGGCCAACCTTGCCATATGTCAAGGGCTAATGGTAACCCCAGTTCTAGAATGAACTCTATATGTCCAACCTTGACAATGTCCAACCTTGACACTAGGCCTTTCCCCAAGACCCCGGGTACTCGACCAGCAACCTTCTGATCTTTTGGGTGCCCCCATCGTACCCCTGCTTTGAGCCTGCTAGAACTTACGACAACGATGACCTCTCGGCCTTCGCATCTCTAGTCGTCCAACCTTGACGATATTTCATAGCTCAAGCAACTTTCTCGAGCAGCCATTATCCATCAACTCACGACCTTTGAGTTGTCGCCTCATTCGTTGTTCCACCTTGATCAACGAACACATTCAACACTTCGAACCTTCCTACTTGAACCACTTCGAAGTCATACAATTATCGAGCCAATCACATCACTACGCCGCGGCTAGGGTCCGGGGGTTGCCCCCGAAAAATATATTTTTTTCAGACCTTTTTCTCCAAATCTGAGTCGTACCCGAAAACGTACTTTTTCAAAAAACGACCCTATTAAAACTGACCGACCACTTCCTTACGACCGAGCCACTAAGATCGCCCCAAAAGCTTAGCCCAACCGACCCAGCTAAAACCGATCCACCGACCCGGTTCCCTTCTGGCTTCAGGATTCAACCCTACCACCAATCAGCTGACCCGACCAACCAGGTTTGCCACCATCTGACCGACCCAACCCTCTAAAACCGACCCGACCTGATCACCCCTTCCTTGAACATGACCGACCCGCCTGCTCCAAATCAGAACTCCAGATTTGCTCGACCTGACCAGTATGGACCGACTGATCAGACCGACCAGCTCCAAGACCGACCAGCCTTTCTCACCTGAGACCGACCGACCAGGAAGAAAACCGAACCAAAACCTATCTTGCTCCCCAAGCCACGTCTTGACCGACCAGTCTAGGACCGACCCCTCTAGACCAACCTGATTCCTGCACAGCTCCATTTCGACTTTGATTTCGACCAAAACTTCGCCAAACTACGAGTCCGACGAAACAGGCTTATCCGATTCATTCAAACGCAACCACAAACATGTTATGCAACCAACAATATCATCAATCTAACAATTTCCATCAAAACACATAAATTTCCCAAAAACATGATAAGTGAACATATGAACATAAAAACGGATCTAATTTGCATAAATTTGAGAGAAATCATGAAATTAACCATTTAAATTATCTAGATCAGATCCTAAGGTGATTCATATGTAATATGGACTTAGCATGGTGTAGATATAAAGAAAATAACATGAAAATGATGAAATTAACATCCTATAACTCACATACTTTCATGAATCCGAATGAGAGATGTAAATCACTCACCGATTATCCAAAACTAAGAAAAAGCGATGAAAAAGCAATCCGGACAGCGAACACTTCGAATCAAACCCTTCAATCCGATGAATTCGCCCTTGAAACGATGTTGATCTAGCCTTGAATGGTATAGATCTTCGATTTCCCTCCTTGGATTTGGAATTTTACTGGTGGAAAGGTGTTAGAGGAAGAAGGAGATCAAAGCCTCCCCATAAGAAAATGGAAAATCCAACCTTTCCCCATATCCCTTACCCTCTATTTATAGCCTCCACCAACCCCTTAATGGGCCTTCTACAAATCAGCCCATTAGCCTTCGAAAACCTGAACAGCCAACTGAAAAACCTTAAAACAGCAATTTCTCCCAAACCGCTGAACCAAATCTTTCGTGTAACCACTCTACGGAAAGAGAATCATCAATTCCTTTCCAATGGCATAGGTCTCACCCTCTGATTCGACCTGAGTCAAAAGTTATGCCCTGTACAAGACTGACAAGGGAAAAATGGTCACAAACAAAATCGGTAAAATTTATGGACATGTCTCACATCCCCATAAGCAACATACCAAAAGATGAGAATGATCTAACCCTCAGGGAATAAAATAAAAATATTTTACGATCTTCCGATACGTAAAATGCGGGCTGTTACATTCTCCTCCCCCTTAAGAATTTCGCCCCCGAAATTCCAAGCAACCACAACAATTCGGCATGCCTATCATCCATGAGAAGCCAATCCTATCATCCAAACTAGCAACCATCAACCCATGCATCCATAGCCTTATCCTAGCACGCGGAATTCTATCAAACAAAAACAAGATACAACGATATAACGACGATACAATCAAAGGGTTTTACCAATGAAAAGTTCTGGATGAGTCTCCCTCATGCTCTCTTTCGTCTCCCATGTACAATCGTCGCCATCTTCACTCCATTGTACCTTGACTAGCTTAACCGTCTTCCTCCTAAGCTGTTTTGTGTCATTCCCCACAACACGAAGTGGCCTATGAGGTTTCGCAACTGCGGTCTCGACTTCTAAATCTTCATACTTTTCTGGAGATACCACCACATTCGAGTCGGGCACAAACTTCCGTAGAAACGACACATGGAAAACATTATGCACACTCGACATCTTCTCGGGTAACTCCAACCCATATGCGGGCTTTCCTATTCGCTCGACTATCGGAAACGATCCAACAAACCTAGGAGCCAACTTCCCTTTACTTCCGAATCGAACCACATGCTTCAACAGTGAATTCTTCACGAAAACCATATCTCCTACGTCGAATTCCAAATCCTTACGACGCTTATCGGCGTAACTTTTCTGACGATCTTGGGCCGCCTTCATTCGTTGTCGAACAATCTTGATACAATCCAGGTTTCTCTAATCATTTCAGGCCCAAGTACCAACTTATCTCTAGTTTCTAACCAACAAGCTGGAGAATTGCACGGCCTTCCATACAACGCCTCGTATGGTGCCATCCCAATAATCGACTGGTAGCTATTATTATATGCAAACTCAACTAGATGTAGATGGTCCTCCGAAGTCTAACACACAAGCCCTCAGGAGATCTTCTAAAACCCGGTTGACTCTCTCGGTCTGACCATCAGTTTGGGGATGATATGCCGTACTTAAACACAATTCGGTTCCCAAATCTTCTTGCAAACCTTTCCAAAACCCACTTGTGAACAATGGATCCCGGTCACTTACTATACTCTTTGGAACACTATGGAATCGAACTATCCATTTCACATAAAGCTCAGCCAATTTTGATGTTGTCCTAGTCGTCTTGATAGGAATGAACCTTGCACTTTTGGTCAAACGATCCACAATGACCCAAATCCCTTCATTCCCTGTCCTAGTTCTAGGTAGTCCATTGATAAAATCCATCGATATCTGCTCCCACTTCCATGTAGGAACCTCTAATGGCTGAAGTAAACCACTCGGCTTCTTCTGTTCAGCTTTCACCAACTGACAGTTCATACACTTGGGAATAAATTTTTCAATATCTCTTTTCATCCCTTCCCAATAGTAGGCTCGCTTCATGTCCTGATAAATTTTATTACCACCGGGATGAATCGTTAGCTTCGAGTGATGACATTCTCTCAGAACCTCATCCCTTAATCCGTCGATGTCAGGAACAACTAATCTTGCTTGTTTTCGAAGCCAACCTTCTCGGTCGACCTCGAACTCTTTACCCTCTAGTTCCAGTTTCTGAATGAACTCGACAAGCTTCGCATCTTTCTTTTGGCCCTCGCCAATCCTTTCGATAAGAGTAGGCCTTATCGACAAGCTTGCCAATATTTCAGGTTCCAACTCACACCTTGGCCTGAAATCGAACCTTGCCAAGTACTCAAGGCCCTTCCATTCCGAAAACATCGCTCCCAAACTTGCGTGTCTTCGACTCAATGCATCTGCAACTGCATTGCCTTTGCGAGGAGTATAGGCTATCCCAAAATCATACGATGCCAGAAACTCTAACCATCGTTGCTGCCGAAGATTCAAATCCTTTAGGGAGAAAAGATACTTCAACGACTTGTGATCCGTAAACAACTCAAATCGTACTCCCAACAGGTAGTGTCTCCACATCTTCAGAGCAAACACAATCGCTGCTAACTCCAAATCATGAGTTGGATATTTTCTCTCATGCGGCTTTAGCTGTCGACTTGCATAAGCCACTACCTTATCCTTCTGCTTTATCACTACTCCAAGTCCAGTACCACATGCATCAGTATATACCACCATCTCTTCATTCCCACTTGGAATGGTCAACACAGGTGCACTCGTCAATCTTTCCTTCAAGATTCTGAACACTTGTTCACACTTCGCATTCCATGCGAACACTTGATTCTTCTTCGTCAATCCTGTTAATGGTGCAGCTATCTTGGAGAAATCCTTGATAAATCTTCGGTAATAACCAGCCAACCCAAGGAAACTCCGGATATCCGTTGCATTCTTAGGTCTATCCCAGTCCTGGATTGCTGCAACTTTAGCGGGGTCAACCGCTATACCATTTCCAGAAACAACATGACCTAAGAACCTCACTTCATCCTTCCAGAAGTGACACTTTGAGAACTTAGCCTTAATCTGATGCTTTCGCAAGATCTCTAACACAACTCTCAAGTGCGTCTTATGTTCTTCCACATTTCTGGAGTAAACCAGTATATCATCCATGAATACCAGCACGAACTTACTCAACTGATCTCTGAACACTCTATTCATAAGATCCACAAAATACGCTGGCATGTTAGTCAACCCGACTGGAATCACCAACCACTCAAAGAACCCAGACGGTGTCCTAAAAGCAGTCTTTGGCACACTATCCTTAGCCAGTCTCAATTGGTGAAATCCCGTTGCCAAATCCATCTGAGAAAACACTTTGGCTTCGTGAAGCTGATCGAACAAGTCATCAATCCTTGGCAACGGATACTTGTTCTTCTTAGTCACCTTGTTCAGCTCACGATAGTCCACACACAATCTTAACGAGCCATCTGCCTTAGCTGCAAACACAACTGGTGCACCCCACTCGGAAACACTCCTCCGAATGAGTCCTTTTCCCAAAAGGTCACGAACTTGCACCTCTAACTCTCGTTGTTCCCTAGGCGCCATCCGCCTAAGGGGCATAACAATTGGTCTAGCACCTTCGACCAAATCGATCCTAAACTCAATCTCACGATGTGGCAGCAACCCTTTGACCTCGTCAAAGACATCTACATACTCATTAGCGATCAACACTGATGATAGGTCTTCCTGTGGAATCCCAAGCGAATATTGATAACTCACAAAGATCCCGTCTTAGCGCTTACATCTAATCAACACCTTTCGCCCTTCCACGTCCCCGACCCTCACCTCTAGCTTCTCGCAATTCACCCTTGCCGCATATCTCTTGAGCCAATCCATGCCCAAGATGATCCCATACCCAGCGAAGTTAAGAACAAAGCAATCACACATAAAAGAGCAACAAATCATGCATAAACCGGACGAACCCCCAACTGGATTAGTCACGATCAAAGGTCTATCACAAATCTCGGGTTCCAAACCCAAGCGACATACAAGCTCATTGCAGATGAATGAATGTGATGCTTCAGTATCAAACAAAACTCGAACTGAAACACCGTTAACGGAAAAAGTACCTTACACCATGACACCCTTTCCCTTCTCCTCTTTAGTAGGAGCTCTTGAAGAAGATGGCACGGCTTCCAAAGCATATGCGTTCACAATCTGTTTTCCCTTAGCTGATTCTGGACAATCTTTCTTCTCATGCCTAGGCTTTCCACACTTGAAGCACTTCTTCTCAGCTTTGGGATTCTTGCACTCATTTGAATAATGACCCTTTTGTTGGCAGTTAAAGCAAACCACCTCACTCTTGGGTTTCTTTTAGCCATCCTTTCCTTTCTGTTGTTGTTGCTTCCTCTTTTTATTATTACCACCCTGCTGTGGTTTCTGAGCTTCCTTGGTTGCAGCGACAACATTTACTTCCTTGGGAAACATGCTCTCATGGCGAATAGCTTTTTCCACAATCTTTTCAAATGAATCATCAAGATGGTACACAAGTGGTTTTCCAATATGAGCATCCAAACCCAATACAAGCTTCTCGTTCTTCTGATAGGGCGTATCAATGTATGAATGAGCATATCTGGACAAAGCCTCAAAATCAGAAATGTAGTCTAGAACTGTTCTGCCATTCTGCTTTAACTCTACGAACTTCTTTAAGAGAACGGACTTCTGTGCAGTGGAGATAAACTTTGCTTCAAACTTAGCTTGGAATTGCTCCCATGAAATATCCTCTTCTGGAGTCTCGAGTATGACAGAATTCCACCATTCCATAGCCCTGCTCTGCAGCTGCCTTGATGTAAGCTTTCTCTTCATTGCATCCTCAATACCCAAGTCTCAAAAGATTCGAACACATGAATCCATCCACCTCTGAACCTCTTCAGCTGGTTCAGTTCCCTTGAATGGTTTCCCTCCTAGAGATGTAAAATCCTTGCACATTTTTGCAAAATCTACTCTAGGAACTCGCACACCTACATCTACCGTAGCCGCCACTGGAGCAGGTACCTTTCGCATAATTGCTTCTGCCATGGCTTCAAACATGGCCGGGTAATCTGGTTCATCACCATTTCCCTCTCCAGTATTAGCTCTCCAAGCAGCGTGTCTTGATGGTCGTTTACTCATTCTAAATCTGCAATCTAGAATAATTAGCCACTTCCAAGAAAAACTGCTAAAGAGATACAACTGCTACTACTATATATGTTAATATACATATAGTAAACATCCAACAGAAATCTACAAACACGTCTCTCCTACGTAATTACGTCTTTGAACTTTGGCCAAAATCGTTGACTAGAGCTCTGATACCAAATGTGACGACCACCCATAACCCCCGCACTAAACAAGTGGAAAATGCACTGAAAGGTGTGCCAGGTTGCTATGGACGATCATCAGAGTAAGTAAACACATCGAAACTATCGTAGAGCTCACAGCGCAAGGATAAAATATAATAGAAAATATACAACAGGTAATAGCAATGAGGTATCATATAACAAACTTTTGAAACTTTCTCAACATCCAGAAAGATTATCAAACTGATATCAAAGTTTGTACATAAGGCCTCACTATAACTCTCAAGCAACTTCAAACAGTGGAAACAGAAATACTAGATAGTAATAAAACTGGTACGCCAGCCTCCTACTCGTCATCGCTCAGCTTCCTCGTCTCACTAAGCTCCATTACCTGTAACCTGTTACTTAGTCTGCCCATCCACAACCGGATGAACAACCCAAGGTAATAAGAGGGAACATAAAACCTTGAGTCAGACAAAAGTCTTAGTGAGCGATAAAACAGCTAACAAACTTCAATAAGAAAGTATATGAGAATGCGTAAATGAACAGCTTGTCTACCCACAACACCAGAGAAGAACTCAACCTTATCTTCCCCACATCGGACAGTGATAGCTTTTACACCAAGCATTTCAACCATTAATCCATAGAAACCAGAACAACCATTTGTTCACAGCAAACAGAAACAATCAACAATAGCAATCATGGGATCAAGATTATATATCTCATGCAAAACATCCAGCATACAAGACAGACACTGGCTATCACTGCCAATCCTGCTTTGAAACCATCGTTAATCGTATGAAGGCCAACCTTGCCATATTTCAAGGGCCAATGGTAACCCCAGTTCTAGCATGAACTCTATATGTCCAACCTTGACAATGTCCAACCTTGACACTAGGCCTTTCCCTAAGACCCAGGGTACTCGACCAACAACCTTCTGATCTTTTGGGTGCCCCCATCGTACCCCTGCTTTGAGCCTGCTAGAACTTACGACAATGATGACCTCTCGACCTTCGCATCTCTAGTCGTCCAACCTTGACGATATTTCATAGCTCAAGCAACCTTCTCGAGCAGCCATTATCCATCAACTCACGACCTTTGAGTTGTCGCCTCATTCGTTGTTCCACCTTGATCAACAAACACATTCAACACTTCGAACCTTCCTACTTGAACCACTTCGAAGTCATACCATTACCGAGCCAATCACATCACTGCGCTGCGGCTAGGGTCCGGGGGGTTGCCCCCGAAAAATATTTTTTTCCAGACCTTTTTCTCCAAATCTGAGTCGTACCCGAAAACGTACTTTTTCAGAAAACGACCCTGTTAAAACTGACCGACCACTTCCTTACGACCGAGCCACTAAGATCGCCCCAAAAGCTTAGCCCAACCGACCCAGCTAAAATCGACCCACCGACCCGGTTCCCTTCTGGCTTCAGGATTCGACCCTACCACCAATCAGCTGACCCGACCGACCAGGTTTGCCACCATCTGACCGACTGAACCCTCTAAAACCGACCCGACCTGATCATCCCTTCCTGGAACATGACCGACCCGCCTGCTCCAAATCAGAACTCCAGATTTGCTCGACCTGACCAGTATGGACCGACCGATCAGACCGACCAGCTCCAAGACCGACCAGCCTTTCTCACCTGAGATCGACCGACCAGGAAGAATACTGAACCAAAACATGTCTTTCTCACCAAGCCACGTCTTGACCGACCAGTCTAGGACCGACCCCTCTAGACCGACCCGATTCCTGCACAGCTCCATTTCGACTTTGATTTCGACCAAAACTTCGCCAAACGACGAGTCCGACGAAACCGGCTTATCCGATTCATTCAAACGCAACCACAAACATGTTATGCAACCAACAATATCATCCTTCTAACAATTTCCATCAAAACACATAAATTTCCCAAAAACATGATAAGTGAACATATGAACATAAAAACGGATCTAATTTGCGTAAACTTGAGAGAAATCATGAAATTAACCATTTAAATTATCTAGATTAGATCCTAAGGTGATTCATATGTAATATGGACTTAGCGTGGTGTAGATCTAAACAAAATAACATGGAAATGATGAAATTAACATCCTATAACTCACATACTTTCATGAATCCGAATGAGAGATGTAAATCACTCACCGATTATCCAAAACAAAGCAAAAGCGATGAAAAAGCAATCCGGACAGCGAACACTTCGAATCAAACCCTTCAATCCGATGAATTCGCCCTTGAAACGATGTTGATCTAGCCTTGAATGGTTTAGATCTTCGATTTCCCTCCTTGGATTTGGAATTTTAATGGTGGAAAGGTGTTAGAGGAAGAAGGAGATCAAAGCCTCCCCATAAGAGAATGGAAAATCCAACCTTTCCCCGTATCCCTTACCCACTATTAATAGCCTCCACCAACCCCTTAATGGGCCTTCTCCAAATCAGCCCATTAGCCTTCCAAAACCTGAACAGCCAACTGAAAAACCTTAAAACAACGATTTCTCCCAAACTGCTAAACCAAATCTTTCATTTAACCACTCTACGGAAAGAGAATCATCAATTCCTTTCCAATGGAACAGGTCTCACCCTCTGATTCGACCTGAGTCAAAAGTTATGCCCTATACAAAACTGACAAGGGCAAAATGGTCACAAACAAAATCAGTAAAATTTATGGACATGTCTCACATCCTCATAAGCAACATACCAAAAGATGAGAATGATCCAACCCTCAGGGAATAAAATAAAAATATTTTAGGATCTTCCGATACGTAAAATGCGGGCTGTTACAGTGCCTATTCTTCTTTGTCAGCTTGTTTAACTCACGATAATCTATGCACAGACGAAGCGAACCATCCGCCTTAGTAGCGAATACCACCGGAGCACCCCATTCAGAAATGCTTCGTCTTATGAAAATTTTCTAAAGAAACTCCTTAACTTTTTTTACTGAGCTCTCTTCTTTCTCGCGGGGCCATGTGCCTAACGGGCACTGAAACTGGCTTGGCATTATCAACAAGATAAATTCGGAAGTCTATCTCGCGTTTAGGAGGTAACCCCCTCACCTAATCAAAGACATCTCGGTATTCTCGGACCACTCTTATAGATTGCAAATTGTCGATGGACGAGTCAAGAGATTCAAGATAACACAACATGGCCGGACCCTTAGGGTTACAAGAAATTTCAAGGCTATTACCAAGGCGAGTCATGAGCCTCACTACCCTTCGTTCAGAATCAAGAATGGCTCCATAATTGGACAGCCAATCCATGCCTAGAATCAATCCGTATCCCATAAATCTGAGAACATAAGCATTACACGCGAATTCTACGCTTAAGATAGAAATTCTCAAATCCACACAAATCATAGATAAATGAGCGGAGCCCCCAATTGGATTTGAAACTATAACGGGATCCTCAACTAGACTAGTACTTAGGTGCAGATTTTCAACAATATCAGAAGAAATAAAAGTATGCGATGCGCCAGAGTCAAATAAGGTTCGAACAGGAAAGTTAGAAATGTAAAAAAGGCTTTCTACAGAAATATTACTACCTCGGTCAAGCGCTGGAGTGGTGTTGAGAGCATGCAACTGCCCTCCATAAGGTCCTGCTCGCTGGGTCTGCCCTTGCCCCTGTCCTTGTTTCTTCGGGTAATCCTTGCTGATGTGTCCAGTATCACTACAATGAAAGCATTCACCCAGCTTCCTCTTTTTCTTTCTACAGTCTTTGGCTAGATGTCCCGTAATCCCACAAAAGTTACACTTCCTGGTCTCACATGCCTTGTTATTGTTGTTGTTGTTGCCCTTGTTATTCTTGTTGCCTCCCTTCTTGAAGTCAACTTTCTTATTCTGAGTCTCATTAGGCTTAACCTCCTTCTTACTATTCTTGTCTTCCTCATGAAGTAGAGCCATATCCACCAAGCTTTCAAAGGTCGCCCCCATGGGTATATGGGTTATGGCCAAACTGTGTAGTGGCTCGTTCAATCCTCGAGCAAAGCTTACAACCTTTTTCTGGGCCGTATTGACCAAGTCCAAACCGAACCGAGAAAGCTGATTAAACTTATTCACGTACTCCCGAACAAACATGTAACACCCCACATCTGTTAAGGTCACTCACAAAGGGAATGCCTTAACTTCGGTGGAGTATTATGGGTACTGGAACAGAAATATTACAAGACAGACATATATAAAACAATGGAAAATAAAGTGGAAGTACTTCAAACCATTTATTAAATATAAATGTTTACAAGAAAAGCCCATCAACTTCCAATACTCAATTTCATAGTTAAAATATCTGTCTTGCTCAAAAACAAAGAAGCATAAAAAAAAAATGCAGTATTCCCCAATAAAGCAAAGCAAGCCATCGCCAAGAGAAATCCAAGCCATACATGAAAGAGCCTTGGAGCTTGGTAAGATCCGAACTAAGCTATATTCCCACCCTGTGAACCTGGGGGGGGGGGACGGAAGAAAAAGAGGCGAAACAAAACGGGTCAGTCATAAAGACTGAGTAAGTCCTAGTGACTTTCAACATAAAAATAGGTAAAGATAACATGGCATGAATAAACTGAAAGTAAACATAAGCATGATGACAAGGTAGGCAAGATAAACTAAGATAACAAGATAAACTAAGGTAACAAGATAAGCTTCGGGCACGATGAAACAAGTATAACATCCCATAATTCCTATCAAGTATCCCACCGCATGGTTTCTATCAAGAATAACATCGCAAGGTTTTTAAGCTTTACCATTAAAACGATATCTATTTGCTCTGCACCACCTAACTAGCATCCTCATAAGTGTCTTACATGGAATGATCTGTACTCCTACTAGTATCCCAACTAGTGTCCTGTGTAACAAGGATCCGTACCCCCTACTAATGTCCCAACTAGTAGCCCGTGTTATATAATAATTACAACGTGATCCCAATCCCCGCAATTATGGTAGCCTTCAGGTGTACACCGATTTTGAGGATTCCACCTCGATCACCTCAATGGCCATGTATATATTTGATGCACCCTTACTACCTTATCGATCAGCTCCCTATTTGACCTAGTTCTCGTTTGTGTCACGCGGCCCCCTACTTGTAGATACCTGTGCTGGTGCCACCATGGGGTGTATCAAGTCCCATGGTGGCAACCTTGACATAATCAAGATGCACAGCTTTATACCTACTGATGCCCAATGGCTAAATTTTCTACGCCGAAGTGTGTGCACGCCCGCACTCCGTTAGAACCTGCACTGCTGCACCAATCGCCGCTAATTTGACCTCTTATAATCAGCCCAGTAATCGTGCCCCACCCTGCCTAGCTCAGGGTTCCGTTGATACCTAATGTGGGTTACTGCTGAAATGGGTCCCCGTTACTAGGTTTTTCTAATGGTTAAGTCCGTGGGCCTATATTCTCTGATATTACCCACCAACCCTGATGTGTACTTAACCCCGCTACTTATTCAAGCATGTGTATTTAATGGTTAAGTGTATGTGGGCCTATATTTACTAATATTACCCACCAACCCGATATGTACTTAACCCTTCTACTCGTTACGTTACCACGGTTAAGTGTTTACCTTAGTTAACTTAACCTTTCTCGCTTATTATGTTTGATTGGTTAAGTGTGGTTTATTAACTTAACCCCGTTTGTCTATCTGGTTACATTGGTTAAGAATTTTCTTGTTAACTTAACCCCACACACTGGTCATATTATAATGGTTAAGTGTTATCAACTTATTCAAGTTAACTTAACCTATCCGTTTGTCCTGTTATGTTGGTTAAGTGTTACTACTTAACCGCAACCACTTGTCTAATTAACCCATTGTATTGGTTAAGTGTTCTCATTAACTTAACCTCACTCTCTAGTCCAGTTTAATCATGTTATAATGGTTAAACATTTACTTAACCTTACCCACTCCCATAGTCAACATATTAAATTGGTTAAGTGTCCAGATTAACCTAACCCTACCTACCAATTTAGTTAACATGTTGAAATTGGTTAAGTGTTCTAGTTAACTTAACCCTACCAACCCTAGCTCAGCTCTAGTTGTCTTATTAGGGCACCAATCTCTCACATTAGACATATATTATTGTGGCTGCCGGTGTGCCGGTCGGGTCCGGGCAGTCTTACGCCACAACTCAGTCTAACCTCGGGTCTTTATTGGGCCCAATACTTAGCCTCCCACATTGGATAGGTATTGTTGTGATTACTGGACAGCCGGGCGGGTCCGGACGGGTTTACATCACAACTCAATCCAACCTCGTGCTAAGCATATTCGTATTTTCTAATTTATATTAATTATGTAAATTATTCAAATTCAAATTACTGCCCAATTTGTTTCCAATCAATCTCATTAATTTAGGTATATAATGTAACAGCCCGCATTTTATGTATCGGAAGATCATAAAATAATTTTATTTTATTCCCTGAGGGTTGGATCATTCTCATCTTTTAGTATGTTGCTTATGGGGATGTGTGACATGTCCATAATTTTTACCGATTTTGTTTGTGACCATTTTGCCCCTGTCAGTCTTGTACTGGGCATAACTTTTGACTCAGGTCGAATCAGAGGGTGAGACCTGTGCTATTGGAAAGGAATTGATGATTCCCTTTCCGTAGATTGGTTACATTAAGGATTTGGTTCAGCGGTTTGGGAGAAATCGTTGTTTTATGGTTTTTCAGTTGGCTGTTCAGGTTTTGGAAGGCTAATGGGCTGATTTGGAGAAGGCCCATTAAGGGGTTGGTGGAGACTATAAATACGGGGTAAGGGATATGGGGAAAGGTTAGAATTTTTCATTCTCTTATGGGGAGGCTTTGATCTCCTTCTTCCTCTATCCACCATTAAAATTCCAAATCCAAGGGGGAAATCGAAGATCTATACCATTCGAGGCTAGATCAACATCGTTTCAAGGGCGAATTCATCGAATTGAAGGATTTGATTCGAAGTGTTCGCTGTCCGGATTGCTTTTTCATTGTTTTTGCATCGATTTGAAGAATTGGTGAGTGATTTACATCTCTCATTCGGATTCATGCAAGTATATGGGTTTTAGGATGTTAATTTCATCATTTCCATGTTATTCTCCTTAGATCCACACCATGCTAAGTCCATTTTATATATGAATCACCTTAGGATCTGATCTAGATAATTTAAATGGTTAATTTTATGATTTTTCTCAAGATTATGCAAGTTAGATCCGTTTTTATGTTCACATGATTCACTTATCATGTTTTGGGAAATTTATGTGTTTTGATGGGAATTGTTAGATTGATGATATTGTTGGTTGCATAACATGTTTGTGATTGCGTTTGGATGAATCGGATAAGCTGGTTTCGTCGGATTCGTTGTTTGGCGAGGTTTTGGTCGAAATCGGAGTCGATTTGGAGATGTGCAGGTTTCTAGTCGTCCTGGAGTTGGTCGGGTCGGTCTGGAATGAGGTGGTCGGTCAAAGTATGGCTTGGGAAGCAAGTCAGGGAGCTGGTCGGTTTAAGCTGGTCGGTCCAGAAGGAGCAGAAGTGTTTCTGGTCGGTTTCAGATGGTGGCATTCTGGTTGGTTTTACTGGAAGCAAATCCTGGTCGCTCTGAAGGAGCTGGTCGGTCAGGTGGAGCAAAATCTGGTCGGTCTTGACGGGGTCGTTCCAAAGCTGGTCGGTCCCAAGGAAGTCGAGTCGATCCAAAGCTGCATGGAGGCAGGTCGCCCTGGAGCTGGTCGCTCTAGAATCCTGGTCGTTCGGGAATTATGGTTGCTCTGGAATCCTGGTGGCTCTGGAATATTGGTCGCTCTGTAGCTGGTCGCTCTAGAGGAGCTGGTCGGTCAAATGGGGTAAATCTTGGTCGGTCAGGTGGAAGCATATTCTGGTCGGTCCCAAGGGGGTGGGTTGGTCCAAGGATGCAGGGAGGCGGGTCGGTCCTGGAGTTGGTCGGGTCGGTCCTACCCAGGTTGGTTAAAAATGGAGGGGATTTCAGCAGCGCTTTTTAATGCTGTGGTGAATGGCCTATGTGCTGTCGTTTGCTTTCTCTAGCAAGTTGATATGATGCTATGGATTGTTTTGATCCTTATGATTGATGCTTACTTCAGATCAAAGGTAGTGCTAACTTCGAGGTGGTTCAAGTAGGAAGGCTCGAAGTGGTGAATGTGTTCGTTGATCAAGGTGGATCAACGAATGTAGTGACAACTCTAAAGTGTCTTGAGTTGGGTGATGAGGATTGCTCTATGGTGTTCTGAGCATGACAACTCTAATGTGTCCTGAGTTGGTGAACAGTCGCGATTGATAGCGATTGAAGATGCGAAGGCCGAGAGATTATCGTTATCATGGGTTCTAGCGGGGTCAGAGCAAGGGTTATACGATTTCGTTGTATGGTCGAATACCCTGGGTTTCGTTGTATGGCCTGGAATACATTTCGTTGTATGGTGTATGGAGTTTCGCTAGAACCGGGGTTTCGAGTATGGCCCTTGACGGATGGCAATATGGGCTAGTCATACGATAACGATGGTTTCGAAGCAGGATTGGCGGTGATAGCCAGAGTCAGTCACGGATGATTGTTTGTTCTGTTTGTACTATCTCACATAGATTATCCAAAGTCGAGGGAGATGTTCTTTGAGTGCTTAAGTGATATTGGTCTAGGCCTCTGGCGAGAGTACTCGAGGAATGTTAAACTCGATTAGGGTTGTCTGTGTGGGACCTATATAATCTGGATGTCATGTGTGTTATGTATGATTGAATGGGTGTTCTGGTTTCTATGGATGAATGGTTGAAATGCTTGGTGTAAAGGCTATCACTGTCCGATGTGGGGAAGATATGGTTGAGTTCTTCTCTGGTGATGTGGGTAGATAAGTTGTTCATTTACCCATTCTCATATACTTTCTTGTTGAAGTTTTTTAGCTGTATTATCGCTCACTGAGACTATTGTCTGACTTAAGGTTTTATGTCTCCTCTTATTACCTTGGGCTGTTCATCCGGTTGTGGATGGGCAGACAAAGTAGCAGGTTACAGGTAATGGAGCTTAGTGATACGAGGAAGCTGAGCGATGACGAGCAGGAGGCTGGCGTACCAGTTTTATTACTATCTAGTATTTCTAATTCCACTGTTTGAGTTGCTTGAAAGCTGTAGTGAGGCCTCATGTACAAACTTTGATATCAGTTGGATAATCTTTCTGGATGTTGAGAAAGTTTCAAAAGTTTGCTATATGATACCTCATTATTATTACCTGTTGTATATGTTCTACTATATTTTATCCATGCGCTGTGAGTTCTATGACAGGTTTCGATGTGTTACCTACTCTGATGATCGTCCATAGCAGCCTGGCACACCTTTAGTATATTATTCCTCTTGTTTAGTGCGGGGGTTATGGGCGGTCGTCACATTTGGTATCAGAGCTCTGGTCAACGATTTTGGCCAAAGTTCGAAGACGTAATTACGTATGAGAGGCGTATTTGTAGATTTCAGTTGGATGTTTAATATATATATTAGCATATATAGTAGTAGCGGTTGTATTCTTTTAGCAGTTTTCTTGGAAGTGGCTTACTATTCTAAATTGCAGACTTAGAATGAGTAGACGGCCATCAAGACACGCTGCTAGGAGAGCTAATACTGGAGGGGGAAATGGTGGTGAACCAGATTACCCGGCCATGTTTGAATCCATGGCAGAAGCAATTATGCGAAGGGTACCCGCTCCAGTGGCGGCTACGGTAGATGTAGAGGTGCGAGTTCGCGATCTTTTGGAGAAAGGATTCATTCGGAGGAGTATTTCCGAATGGGGTGGTTTCTCCAGGGTAGTATAAAACCTAGAAGTTGAGTCCGTAGTTACGAGACCTCGTAAGCTGCTTCGTGTTTGAGAGGAACAACACGAAATAACTTAGGAGGTATACGGCCATGTTGTTGATAGAATTCCGCGTGCTAGGATAAGGCTATGGATGCATGGATTGATGGTTGCTAGTTTGGATTATAGAATTGGCTTCACATGGATGATAGGCATGCGGAATTGTTGTGGTTGCTTGGAATTTCAGGGGCGAAATTCATAAGGGGGGGGGGGGGGAGAATGTAAAAGCCCGCATTTTATGTATCGGAAGATCATAAAATAATTTTATTTTATTCCCTGAGGTTTGGATCATTCTCATCTTTTAGTATGTTGCTTATGGGGATGTGTGACATGTCCATAATTTTTACCGATTTTGTTTGTGACCATTTTGCCCCTGTCAGTCTTGTATTGGGCATAACTTTTGACTCAGGTCGAGTCAGAGGGTGAGACCTGTGCCATTGGAAAGGAATTGATGATTCCCTTTCCGTAGAGTGGTTACATTAAGGATTTGGTTCAGCGGTTTGGGAGAAATCGCTGTTTTAAGGTTTTTCAGTTGGCTGTTCAGGTTTTGGAAGGCTAATGGGCTGATTTGGAGAAGGCCCATTAAGGGGTTGGTGGAGACTATAAATAGGTGGTAAGGGATATGGGGAAAGGTTAGAATTTTTCATTCTCTTATGGGGAGGCTTTGATCTCCTTCTTCCTCTATCCAACGTTAAAATTCCAAATCCAAAGGGGAAATCGAAGATCTATACCATTCGAGGCTAGATCAACATCGTTTCAAGGGCGAATCCATCGGATTGAAGGATTTGATTCGAAGTGTTCGCTGTCCAGATTGCTTTTTCATTGTTTTTGCATCGATTTGAAGAATTGGTGAGTGATTTACATCTCTCATTCGGATTCATGCAAGTATATGGGTTTTAGGATGTTAATTTCATCATTTCCATGTTATTCTACTTAGATCCACACCATGCTAAGTCCGTTTTATATATGAATCACCTTAGGATCTGATCTATATAATTTAAATGGTTAATTTTATGATTTTTCTCAAGATTATGCAAGTTAGATATGTTTTTATGTTCACATGATTCACTTATCATGTTTTGGGAAATTTATGTGTTTTGATGGGAATTGTTAGATTGATGATATTGTTGGTTTCATAACATGTTTGTGATTACGTTTGGATGAATCGGATAAGCTAGTTTCGTCGGATTCATCGTTTGGCGAAGTTTTGGTCGAAATCGGAGTCGATTTGGAGATGTGCAGGTTTCTCGTCGTCCTGGAGTTGGTCAGGTCGGTCTGGAATGAGGTGGTCAGTCAAAGTATGGCTTGGGAAGCAAGTCAGGGAGCTGGTCGGTTTAAGCTGGTCGGTCCAGAAGGAGCAGAAGTGTTTCTGGTCGGTTTCAGATGGTGGCATTCTGGTTGGTTTTACTGGAAGCAAATCCTGGTCGCTCTGAAGGAGTTGGTCGGTCAGGTGGAGCAAAATCTGGTCGGTCTTGACGGGGTCGATCCAAAGCTGGTCGGTCCCAAGGAGGTCGAGTCGATCTAAAGCTGCGTGGAGGCAGGTCGCTCTGGAGCTGGTCGCTCTAGAATCCTGGTCGTTCGGTAATTATGGTTGCTCTGGAATCCTGGTGGCTCTGGAATCTTGGTCGCTCTGTAGCTGGTCGCTCTAGAGGAGCTGGTCGGTCAGATGGGGTAAATCTTGGTCGGTCAGGTGGAAGCATATTCTGGTCGGTCCCAAGGGGGTGGGTCGGTCCAAGGATGCAGGGAGGCGGGTCGGTCCTGGAGTTGGTCGGGTCGGTCCTACCCTGGTTGGTTAAAAATGGAGGGGATTTCAGCAGCGCTTTTTAATGTTGTGGTGAATGGCCTATGTGCTGTAGTTTGCTTTCTCTAGCAAGTTGATATGATGCTATGGATTGTTTTGATCCTTATGATTGATGCTTACTTCGGATCAAAGGTAGTGCTAACTTCGAGGTGGTTCAAGTAGGAAGGCTCGAAGTGGTGAATGTGTTCGTTGATCAAGGTGGATCAACGAATGTAGTGACAACTCTAAAGTGTCTTGAGTTGGGTGATGTGGATTGCTCTATGGTGTTCTGAGCATGACAACTCTAAAGTGTCCTGAGTTAGTGGACAGTCGCGATTGATAGCGATTGGAGATGCGAAGGCCGAGAGATTATCGTTATCATGGGTTCTAGCGGGCTCAGAGCAAGGGTTATACGATTTCGTTGTATGGTCGAATACCCTGGGTTTCGTTGTATGGCCTGGAATACATTTCGTTGTATGGTGTATGGCGTTTCGCTAGAACCGGGGTTTCGAGTATGGCCCTTGACGGATGGCAATATGGGCTAGTCATACGATAACGATGGTTTCGAAGAAGGATTGGCGGTGATAGCCAGAGTCAGTCACGGATGATTGTTTGTTCTGTTTGTGCTATCTCACATAGATTATCCAAAGTCGAGGGAGATGTTCTTTGAGTGCTTAAGTGATATTGGTCTAGGCCTCTGGCGCGAGTACTCGAGGAATGTTAAACTCGATTAGGGTTGTCTGTGTGGGACCTATATAATCTGGATGTCATGTGTGTTTTGTATGATTGAATGGGTGTTCTGGTTTCTATGGATGAATGGTTGAAATGCTTGGTGTAAAGGCTATCACTGTCCGATGTGGGGAAGATATGGTTGAGTTCTTCTCTGGTGATGTGGGTAGATAAGTTGTTCATTTACCCATTCTCATATACTTTCTTGTTGAAGTTTTTTAGCTGTATTATCGCTCACTGAGACTATTGTCTGACTTAAGGTTTTATGTCTCCTCTTATTACCTTGGGCTGTTCATCCGGTTGTGGATGGGCAGACAAAGTAGCAGGTTACAGGTAATGGAGCTTAGTGATACGAGGAAGCTGAGCGATGACGAGCAGGAGGCTGGCGTACCAGTTTTATTACTATCTAGTATTTCTAATTCCACTGTTTGAGTTGCTTGAGAGCTGTAGTGAGGCCTCATGTACAAACTTTGATATCAGTTGGATAATCTTTCTGGATGTTGAGAAAGTTTCAAAAGTTTGCTATATGATACCTCATTATTATTACCTGTTGTATATGTTCTACTATATTTTATCCATGCGCTGTGAGTTCTATGACAGGTTTCGATGTGTTACCTACTCTGATGATCGTCCATAGCAGCCTGGCACACCTTTAGTATATTATTCCTCTTGTTTAGTGCGGGGGTTATGGGCGGTCGTCACATTTGGTATCAGAGCTCTGGTCAACGATTTTGGCCAAAGTTCGAAGACGTAATTACGTATGAGAGGCGTATTTGTAGATTTCAGTTGGATGTTTACTATATATATTAGCATATATAGTAGTAGCGGTTGTATTCTTTTAGCAGTTTTCTTGGAAGTGGCTTACTATTCTAAATTGCAGACTTAGAATGAGTAGACGGCCATCAAGACACGCTGCTAGGAGAGCTAATACTGGAGGGGGAAATGGTGGTGAACCAGATTACCCGGCCATGTTTGAATCCATGGCAGAAGCAATTATGCGAAGGGTACCCGCTCCAGTGGCGGCTACGGTAGATGTAGAGGTGCGAGTTCGCGATCTTTTGGAGAAAGGATTCATTCGGAGGAGTATTTCCGAATGGGGTGGTTTCTCCAGGGTAGTATAAAACCTAGAAGTTGAGTCCGTAGTTACGAGACCTCGTAAGCTGCTTCGTGTTTGAGAGGAACAACACGAAATAGCTTAGGAGGTATACGGCCATGTTGTTGATAGAATTCCGCGTGCTAGGATAAGGCTATGGATGCATGGATTGATGGTTGCTAGTTTGGATTATAGAATTGGCTTCACATGGATGATAGGCATGCGGAATTGTTGTGGTTGCTTGGAATTTCGGGGGCGAAATTCATAAGGGGGGGGGGGGGGGAGAATGTAAAAGCCCGCATTTTATGTATCGGAAGATCATAAAATAATTTTATTTTATTCCCTGAGGGTTGGATCATTCTCATCTTTTAGTATGTTGCTTATGGGGATGTGTGACATGTCCATAATTTTTACCGATTTTGTTTGTGACCATTTTGCCCCTGTCAGTCTTGTACTGGGCATAACTTTTGACTCAGGTCGAGTCAGAGGGTGAGACCTGTGCCATTGGAAAGGAATTGATGATTCCCTTTCCGTAGAGTGGTTACATTAAGGATTTGGTTCAGCGGTTTGGGAGAAATCGCTGTTTCAAGGTTTTTCAGTTGGCTGTTCAGGTTTTGGAAGGCTAATGGGCTGATTTGGAGAAGGCCCACTAAGGGGTTGGTGGAGACTATAAATAGGTGGTAAGGGATATGGGGAAAGGTTAGAATTTTTCATTCTCTTATGGGGAGGCTTTGATCTCCTTCTTCCTCTATCCACCGTTAAAATTCCAAATCCAAGGGGGAAATCGAAGATCTATACCATTCGAGGCTAGATCAACATCGTTTCAAGGGCGAATCCATCGGATTGAAGGATTTGATTCGAAGTGTTCGCTGTCCAGATTGCTTTTTCATTGTTTTTGCATCGATTTGAAGAATTGGTGAGTGATTTACATCTCTCATTCGGATTCATGCAAGTATATGGGTTTTAGGATGTTAATTTCATCATTTCCATGTTATTCTCCTTAGATCCACACCATGCTAAGTCCGTTTTATATATGAATCACCTTAGGATCTGATCTATATAATTTAAATGGTTAATTTTATGATTTTTCTCAAGATTATGCAAGTTAGATCCGTTTTTATGTTCACATGATTCACTTATCATGTTTTGGGAAATTTATGTGTTTTGATGGGAATTGTTAGATTGATGATATTGTTGGTT
Organism: Allium sativum; assembly: GCA_030737875.1. Classification (NCBI taxonomy): domain Eukaryota; kingdom Viridiplantae; phylum Streptophyta; class Magnoliopsida; order Asparagales; family Amaryllidaceae; genus Allium; species Allium sativum. The sequence goes on along the minus strand of CM060925.1, from coordinate 97,015,747 downwards.
GCATAACATGTTTGTGATTACGTTTGGATGAATCGGATAAGCTGGTTTCGTCGGATTCATCGTTTGGCGAAGTTTTGGTCGAAATCGGAGTCGATTTGGAGATGTGCAGGTTTCTGGTCGTCCTGGAGTTGGTCAGGTCGGTCTGGAATGAGGTGGTCGGTCAAAGTATGGCTTGGGAAGCAAGTCAGGGAGCTGGTCGGTTTAAGCTGGTCGGTCCAGAAGGAGCAGAAGTGTTTCTGGTCGGTTTCAGATGGTGGCATTCTGGTTGGTTTTACTGGAAGCAAATCCTGGTCGCTCTGAAGGAGCTGGTCGGTCAGGTGGAGCAAAATCTGGTCGGTCTTGACGGGGTCGATCCAAAGCTGGTCGGTCCCAAGGAGGTCGAGTCGATCTAAAGCTGCATGGAGGCAGGTCGCTCTGGAGCTGGTCGCTCTAGAATCCTGGTCGTTCGGTAATAATGGTTGCTCTGGAATCCTGGTGGCTCTGGAATCTTGGTCGCTCTGTAGCTGGTCGCTCTAGAGGAGCTGGTCGGTCAGATGGGGTAAATCTTGGTCGGTCAGGTGGAAGCATATTCTGGTCGGTCCCAAGGGGGTGGGTCGGTCCAAGGATGCAGGGAGGCGGGTCGGTCCTGGAGTTGGTCGGGTCGGTCCTACCCTGGTTGGTTAAAAATGGAGGGGATTTCAGCAGCGCTTTTTAATGCTGTGGTGAATGGCCTATGTGCTGTAGTTTGCTTTCTCTAGCAAGTTGATATGATGCTATGGATTGTTTTGATCCTTATGATTGATGCTTACTTCGGATCAAAGGTAGTGCTAACTTCGAGGTGGTTCAAGTAGGAAGGCTCGAAGTGGTGAATGTGTTCGTTGATCAAGGTGGATCAACGAATGTAGTGACAACTCTAAAGTGTCTTGAGTTGGGTGATGTGGATTGCTCTATTGTGTTCTGAGCATGACAACTCTAAAGTGTCCTGAGTTAGTGGACAGTCGCGATTGATAGCGATTGGAGATGCGAAGGCCGAGAGATTATCGTTATCATGGGTTCTAGCGGGCTCAGAGCATGGGTTATACGATTTCGTTGTATGGTCGAATACCCTGGGTTTCGTTGTATGGCCTGGAATACATTTCGTTGTATGGTGTATGGAGTTTCGCTAGAATCGGGGTTTCGGGTATGGCCCTTGACGGATGGCAATATGGGCTAGTCATACGATAACGATGGTTTCGAAGCAGGATTGGCGGTGATATCCAGAGTCAGTCATGGATGATTCTTTGTTCTGTTTGTACTATCTCACATAAAGTATCCAAAGTCGAGGGAGATGTTCTTTGAGTGCTTAAGTGATATTGGTCTAGGCCTCTGGCGAGAGTACTCGAGGAATGTTAAACTCGATTAGGGTTGTCTGTGTGAGACCTATATAATATGGATGTCATGTGTGTTATGTATGATTGAATGGGTGTTCTGGTTTCTATGGATGAATGGTTGAAATGCTTGGTGTAAAGGCTATCACTGTCCGATGTGGGGAAGATATGGTTGAGTTCTTCTCTGGTGATGTGGGTAGATAAGTTGTTCATTTACCCATTCTCATATACTTTCTTGTTGAAGTTTTTTAGCTGTATTATCGCTCACTGAGACTATTGTCTGACTTAAGGTTTTATGTCTCCTCTTATTACCTTGGGTTGTTCATCCGGTTGTGGATGGGCAGACTAAGTAGCAGGTTACAGGTAATGGAGCTTAGTGATACGAGGAAGCTGAGCGATGACGAGCAGGAGGCTGGCGTACCAGTTTTATTACTATCTAGTATTTCTGTTTCCACTGTTTGAGTTGCTTGAGAGCTGTAGTGAGGCCTCATGTACAAACTTTGATATCAGTTGGATAATCTTTCTGGATGTTGAGAAAGTTTCAAAAGTTTGCTATATGATACCTCATTATTATTACCTGTTGTATATGTTCTACTATATTTTATCCATGCGCTGTGAGTTCTATGACAGGTTTCGATGTGTTACCTACTCTGATGATCGTCCATAGCAGCCTGGCACACCTTTAGTATATTATTCCTCTTGTTTAGTGCGGGGGTTATGGGCGGTCATCACATTTGGTATCAGAGCTCTGGTCAACGATTTTGGCCAAAGTTCGAAGACGTAATTACGTATGAGAGGCGTATTTGTAGATTTCAGTTGGATGTTTACTATATATATTAGCATATATAGTAGTAGCGGTTGTATTCTTTTAGCAGTTTTCTTGGAAGTGGCTAACTATTCTAAATTGCAGACTTAGAATGAGTAGACGGCCATCAAGACACGCTGCTAGGAGAGCTAATACTGGAGGGGGAAATGGTGGTGAACTAGATTACCCGGCCATGTTTGAAGCCATGGCAGAAGCAATTATGCGAAGGGTACCCGCTCCAGTGGCGGCTACGGTAGATGTAGAGGTGCGAGTTCGCGATCTTTTGGAGAAAGGATTCATTCGGAGGAGTATTTCCGAATGGGGTGGTTTCTCCAGGGTAGTATAAAACCTAGAAGTTGAGTCCGTAGTTACGAGACCTCGTAAGCTGCTTCGTGTTTGAGAGGAACAACACGAAATAGCTTAGGAGGTATACGGTCATGTAGTTGATAGAATTCCGCGTGCTAGGTTAAGGCTATGGATGCATGGATTGATGGTTGCTAGTTTGGATGATAGAATTGGCTTCACATGGATGATAGGCATGCGGAATTGTTGTGGTTGCTTGTGTTTGCTTGGAATTTCGGGGGCGAAATTCATAAGGGGGGGGGGGGGGGGGAGAATGTAAAAGCCCGCATTTTATGTATCGGAAGATCATAAAATAATTTTATTTTATTCCCTGAGGGTTGGATCATTCTCATCTTTTAGTATGTTGCTTATGGGGATGTGTGACATGTCCATAATTTTTACCGATTTTGTTTATGACCATTTTGCCCCTGTCAGTCTTGTACTAGGCATAACTTTTGACTCAGGTCGAGTTAGAGGGTGAGACCTGTGCCATTGGAAAGGAATTGATGATTCCCTTTCCGTAGAGTGGTTACAATAAGGATTTGGTTCAGCGGTTTGGGAGAAATCGCTGTTTTAAGGTTTTTCAGTTGGCTGTTCAGGTTTTGGAAGGCTAATGGGCTGATTTGGAGAAGGCCCATTAAGGGGTTGGTGGAGACTATAAATAGGGGGTAAGGGATATGGGAAAAGGTTAGAATTTTTCATTCTCTTATGGGGAGGCTTTGATCTCCTTCTTCCTCTATCCACCATTAAAACTCCAAATCCAAGGGGGAAATCGAAGATCTATACCATTCGAGGCTAGATCAACATCGTTTCAAGGGTGAATTCATCGGATTGAAGGATTTGATTCGAAGTGTTCGCTGTCCGGATTGCTTTTTCATTGTTTTTGCATCGATTTGAAGAATTGGTGAGTGATTTACATCTCTCATTCGGATTCACGCAAGTATATGGGTTTTAGGATGTTAATTTCATCATTTCCACGTTATTCTCCTTAGATCCACACCATGCTAAGTCCGTTTTATATATGAATCACCTTAGGATCTGATCTAGATAATTTAGATGGTTAATTTTATGATTTTTCTCAAGATTATGCAAGTTAGATCCGTTTTTATGTTCACATGATTCACTTATCGTGTTTTGGGAAATTTATGTGTTTTGATGGGAATTGTTAGATTGATGATATTGTTGGTTGCATAACATGTTTGTGATTACGTTTGGATGAATCGGATAAGCTGGTTTCGTCGGATTCGTCGTTTGGCGAAGTTTTGGTCGAAATTGGAGTCGATTTGGAGATGTGCAGGTTTCTGGTCGTCCTGGAGTTGGTCAGGTCGGTCTGGAATGAGGTGGTCGGTCAAAGTATGGCTTGGGAAGCAAGTCAGGGAGCTGGTCGGTTTAAGCTGGTCGGTCCAGAAGGAGCAGAAGTGTTTCTGGTCGGTTTCAGATGGTGGCATTCTGGTTGGTTTTACTGGAAGCAAATCCTGGTCGCTCTGAAGGAGCTGGTCGGTCAGGTGGAGCAAAATCTGGTCGGTCTTGACGGGGTCGATCCAAAGCTGGTCGGTCCCAAGGAGGTCGAGTCGATCTAAAGCTGCATGGAGGCAGGTCGCTCTGGAGCTGGTCGCTCTAGAATCCTGGTCGTTCGGTAATTATGGTTGCTCTGGAATCCTGGTGGCTCTGGAATCTTGGTCGCTCTGTAGCTGGTCGCTCTAGAGGAGCTGGTCGGTCAGATGGGGTAAATCTTGGTTGGTCAGGTGGAAGCATATTCTGGTCGGTCCCAAGGGGGTGTGTAACACCCTACCTCCGCCAGTGCCACTCTTGCAAGGGCACTGACTTTGGAGGGGCGTTCAAACAAGGTAAACATGCATGCAGATATCACAAGACAGAACATATAAGTAAAAAAACAGAGTAAATATAGCAGCGGATAAAAACTAGCATATCAAAACCATAAGTTAAGTTACAACACAGTACTTGATCATTATTTTCCATAAACAAAGTCTAGAAACATAAAACTGGAAACTGGAAAGGAAAACATAAAGTAGCTATCCCCAAGGTAGAAAACCATAGCGAGCTCAAGTCCAAAGCATACATGAGCTATCCAGGAAAAGCAGCTAAGATCCAAGCTAAGTACTGGTATTCCCGCCCTGTAAACCTGGGGGGGGGGGAAACGAAAGAAAAGAGGCGAAAGAAAATGGGTCAGTCAAAAGACTGGTAAGTCCTACCTACTATTGTACAACAACTAATAAAGTTAACTGTATATGTAAACAAGGATGAGTCATAGGATGATAACTGGCATGGAAAAAGTCAACAAGATAGATCAAGTGTGGCACCGCATATACAAGGTTGAGGTTTGCACCAAGTGTACTAGTATCACAAGTCATGTCAAGTGTAAACAAGAAGTGATCCCCAGGCCCAAGTTTGGCCCAACATCATGAATGACCTAAACCAAGGTCCAACTAGCACGGTCAAGTCGATCGGCTCTCCTAAAGCCTAACTCGTCAAGTGTCGGTGTCATACGGCCCAACTACGAAGTGTAGCTAAACTGTGCTAGGTCCACCCTAGGGTGTATCAAGTCCTAGGGTGTCAACCACTGACACAAACCAAGCACGCACAGTTTAAACCTACTGGTGCCCATGCCTGCTTTTTCAACTCCGGACCATGTGCACGACCATGGCCCGCCTGAACCTACACCGGCGCACCTACACAGCCGTCGTCTTGGTCGCTTACATGTCATCCCAGTAATCGTGCCCCACCCTAGCCTAGTCCCTAGGGTATCATGATACAACTAAGAGGGTTACTGGTGCAAAGGACCACGTAACTAGGGTTTCCTTAATGGGTTAAACGTGGTTAACCCAACTCATCCAAGTACCAAGTTGGTTAAGTGTACCCAAGGTTCATGACTTAACCCTATCAACCCATCGTGTTTAATTGGTTAAGTATTCAAGCAGTCCATGACTTAACCCTACCATGTGGCATTAATTAATTTAATGCACCCAACCTCTCACATTAGACCTTGTTGTGGTTACTAGTTAGGCCGGGCGGGTCCGGGTAGGTTTACACCACAACTTAGTCTAACCTCGGGTTTCACGTGCAACATGACCAACTACTCACATTGGGTCCTATTGCTTGTAGCCACTAGTTAAGCCGGTCGGTTCCGGGTAGGTTTATGCTACAAGCTCAACCCAACCTCGAGTTGGCCATCCTCATGTTTTCTAAGTGTCATGTCCATCATGTTTCCAAAACACATTACAAATTTTCAAGCAATTGGGTAGACCTAACTTAATAGGTAAATTCCCAATGGGTAGACCTAACTTAATAGGTAAATTCGCAAGCTTACGTTTTTATGTCTTTTAAGTTTACCCAACTCCAAACGCAATCCCCTCGCTTACATATCGCAATAGCGCATAAAGGATAGAAAGAGGGAACTTGGCAAAATCATGACATAAAGGTGTTGGAGCCACAAGTTAAACATGGTGGCATATGAGACAAAGATGTGATCACAAACTGGCATATCATGTTATCAACTTGCAAAATATTCCTAAGCATGCATAACATCATTTTAACTTGCATAGTGTTCATATGCATGCATAACATGGTTTCAACTTGCATAAGGTTCATATGCATGCATAACATGGTTTCAACTTGCATAAGGTTCATATGCATGCATAACATGGTTTCAACTTGCATAAGGTTCATATGCATGCATAACATCAAACTTGGCAAATAGGCGGAACATGGCCATAGATAGCATGAGATAAGGACTAGTAACATGCATATAACATTATATGCATGTTAATACAAGGTTTATGAGAGTTTCAAAGTTGCATCATGCAACATTTCCAACCAAAGATCACATCTTTCTATGCATAAAGCCAAGGTAATGACTTTACTAACATGCATAGAGTAAGCTTATGCATAGAATCATAAGATCAAAGCACATATCATGATTAACCCCAAACTCAACTTGCAACATAACATATTAACTTCATAGTTAAAATACAAGAGTAGAAATAGGCTTACAATGCTTATGTGGACTCAAATGAGTATAGCAAATGTAAGAAACCCCTTATGCAACAAATTAAAACCCCAAAATGCAAGCAAACTTGATCAAGACTCCTCCTTTATGATGCCAATAGAGAAACGAGACTTTAATGCAAGCTAAAGAGGATCATACAAGCCTAAATACACTTGTATGCATGGAAATCTCTTAGAAATTTGATTTAGGAATTTATGAAGAGAGTGGAGGCCATGAGAGGATCGATTTTGCCATAGTTTAGTTGTAGGATAGATTAATGATGATTTAGGGTAGGTTAGGGTCTTATTTATAGATTAGGCAAGTGTTTTAGGCCATAGGATTAACCCTAGGATAGATCCCAGCCCTCAAAAATCGTCACAAGCCTCCAAAACAGGACCAAGGGCCAAAACAGGGGCACCAGGCCAGCCAGGGTCAAGCCAGAAGGCTGTGCAGGTTTCTGGCTCGACACGGGCGCACTTCCCAAGTGCGCCAGTGTATTTTTGTGCTGGCGCACTTCCCAAGTGCGCCAGTGCATTCTGGCTTGTTTTCGGTTTTTCTGCCTAACTTCGTTCGTCCATATCTTCTTCATACGGACTCCAATTTTCGAAAACTCGGACTCTATTTCACGTATTTTTCCGAGACGAACGCAATGGCATAACCCGTTTCCCTTGATTCAGATTTTAGAATTAAATTCTGCCTCAATTTATGTTATAACAGGTTATTGAAAATACGGGTTGTTACATTCTCCCCTCCTTAAGGGATTTCGTCCCCGAAATCTTCAAGTTAGGAAGAACGTATCCTACCATCCAACATCCATCTACTCAAAACATCATCCACGAGCAATCATTGTCCTTACAAGATTCTAAATGCTGTATGAACATATGCAAAGGTGTGTGTATATGTACTTATCTAATGCAAATATCATCAATGCAGATTATGTTAGTGAAATGAATCCATATGTATGCAATTCCTAACATAATGTATAACATCTATATGTGTGCACATCACATACATCCATATGCAACATCCATGTGATAACACAAAAATTTTCATCCATGAATAAGCATAAACACTCATGCATATGCAATATGAGAGTGTGTGAGCCGATCTTAGTGCCTAATGTGTATCATGCATCCACGAGTATCCACTTGCAACCACTTGCAACCATCAAGCATAACATGTTTCAAATACATGTTTCATCCAAAGGGTTTCTACCTAAGGTTCTCATGACAAGATTAGCACGATAACTAGATAAACATGGATAGCAAAGAGAAAGATATGCTAACAAAGAAAAGAGATTGAGAGTGTACCCTCAAAAAGGAATGGATAAAGCCCACGCATCTTCTCCTCGGTTTCCCAAGTTGCGTCTTCTTCGGCTTCACCCCATTGAACCTTCACCAACTTGACCTCTCGATTCCTTAGCTTCTTGGTCTCCGTCCCCAAGATACGAAACGGAGCTCTCCTCAAAGTTGCCTCTTTCTCTACTTCCACGTCTTCAAGAATGCTAGGTTCAACGACCTCAGCGGACTCATGTAGGCACTTTCGGAGATGCGAGACATGAAAGACATTATGCACTCCGGACAGCTTCTCGGGCAATTGCACTTTATAAGCCATCTTCCCAATTCTCTATATGATAGGGAAGGGTCCTACGAACCTGGGTGCCAGCTTCCGAATTGCTCCGAAGCGAACCACATTACGCAAAGGAGAAACCTTCACGAAAACCATGTCTCCAACTTTGAACTCCAAATCTGTCCTTCGCTTATCAGCATAGGATTTCTGTCTATCTTGGGCCGCTTTCATCCGTCTTTTCACCAATTCAACTTTCTCAGATGTGTCTCGTATCATATCGGGCCCAAGTACAAGCTTATCTGTAGTCTCCCACCAACATGTAGGCGACTTGCACGGCCTCCCATATAAAGCTTCAAATGGTGCCATCCCTATGCTTGCTTGATAACTGTTATTATATGCAAACTCAACAAGAGGAAGATGGTCTTCCCAAGTACCACCAAAATCCAGAATACAAAGCCTTAACAGATCCTCGAGTACCCTATTCACCCTTTCGGTTTGACCGTCCGTCTGTGGGTGATAAGCAGTACTTAGATTCAACCTCGTGCCCATGGCTTCTTGCAAGCTATTCCAGAACTGACTTGTAAAGATTGGGTCACGGTCACTGACTATACTAGAAGGGACTCCATGAAGTCTCACAATCTCACGAAGATATACAGACGCTAGCCAAGATGCGGTCCTCTTGCTCTTTACCGGAATGAAATGAGCACTCTTCGTAAGTCTGTCCACAATAACCCAAATGCTCGTATTCCCTTTCCTTGACCTTGGTAGCCCATCAATAAAATCCATGGAAATACTCTCCCACTTCCAAAGTGGAACGTCTAGAGGATGCAATAGCCCACCGGGCTTCTTCGACTCGGCCTTAACTTGCTGGCAAATGATACATCTAGAAACAAACTCTGCTACATCCTTCTTCATCCCAGGCCAAAAGAAAATACGCTTCATATCTTTATACATCTTATCTCCGCCTGGATGTATAGTCAACTTAGAGCGATGCGCTTCCTCAAGAATTTTTCTTACTAGATCTCCTACCACTGGAACACATAACCTTCCATCTCCTCAGCCAACCCTTGTCATCAATAGAATATCGAGCGAGATGACTAGACGTCTCTCCTCGAATCAGCTTATCCATAATCTCAACTATCTGAGGGTCTTCTTTCTGCGAAGCCCCAACTTGATCAAAAAGGGTAGGTCTGAGTTCCAGAGATGCTAATGAACCGGTCATCGACTCAATTGCCAAAGAGAAATCAAAGGTTGCCACATACTCTAAATTCTTCATCTCAACGAATAGAGGACTTAGGGTCAACCTCTTTCTGCTTAGTGCATCAGCCACAACATTACCCTTGCCAGGGGTATAAACTATCTCGAAGTCATATGATGCCAAGAATTCCATCCACCTTTGCTGCCTAAGATTCAGATCTTTCTGCGAGAAGAGATACTTGAGTGATTTGTGATCAGTATACAACTCAAACCTTTCGCCTAAAAGATAGTGGCGCCAGGACTTGAGTGCAAAGACAATCGCCGCTAACTCCAACTCATGAGTGGAATAGTTCTTCTCATGAACTTTAAGTTGCCTACCCCCATAACATATCACTCTTCTCTCCTGCATCAGAACAGCGCCTAACCCCGTGCCACATGCATCGGTATACACGGTAAACATCTTACCGCCATCGGGTAATGCCAAAACTGGAGCTGTGGTAAGGGCCCTTTTGAGCCTTTGAAAAGCAAGCTCACACTCTAAGTCCCATGCAAAGACTAAGTTCTTCTTCGTCAATCTAGTGAGAGGGGCCGAAATCTTAGCGAAGTCTCTAATGAACTTCCTATAGTAGCCTGCCAGACCGAGAAAGCTTCGCACTTCGGTTGCATTCTTAGGAGTCTTCCAGTCTTGAACTGCAACCACTTTCGCGGGATCCACAGCTATACCCTGCTTAGAAACTATATGCCCAAGAAATCGGACTTCTTTTCTCCAAAAGTGGCATTTGGAGAACTTGGCTTTCAACTGATGGCCTCTAAGCGTATCCATCACTTCCTTGAGGTGTCTAGCATGTTCTTCCTCGTCTTTTGAAAAGATCAGAATATCATCCACGAAGACAACAACAAACTTGTTAAGGAACTCCCTGAACACCCTACTCATCAAATCTACGAAGTAGGCGGGTGCATTAGTCAAGCCGAATGGCATGACAAGCCATTCAAAGAATCCGTCTGGAGTCCTAAATGCAGTCTTATCAATGCTGTCTTCGGCCACTCTAAGCTGATGAAATCCGGTGGCTAAATCAAGCTGAGAGAAAACAGAAGCACCAACAAGCTGGTCGAAGAGGTCATCTATCCTCGGTAATGGATGCCTATTCTTCTTGGTCAGCTTGTTCAACTCTCGATAATCAACACATAGACGAAGCGAGCCGTCCGCCTTAGTAGCGAACACTACAGGAGCACCCCATTCAGAAATGCTTCGCCTAATAAAATTCTTCTCAAGTAGCTCCTTGATTTGCTTACTGAGATCTCTCCTTTCACGCGGGGCCATGTGCCTAACTGGTAAGGAGACTGGCTTAGCATTATCAACCAGATAAATGCGGAAATCTTTCTCTCGCTTAGGGGGTAACCCCTTAACTTCTTCAAAAACATCAGGGTATTCTCGAACCACCCTTACAGATTGCAGATCATCGATAGACGAGTCAAGAGATTCAAGATAACATAGCATGACGGGATCTAGCGGGTTGCAAGAAATCTCTAGGGTATTGCCAAGGCGAGTCATGAGTCTCACCACCCTATGCTCACAATCGAGAATGGCTCCATAGCGGGACAACCAATCCATGCCCAAGATCAACCCGTATCCCGTGAACCCGAGAACATAAGCATCACACGAGAATTCTACGGTCAAGATAGAAATCCTCAAATCCATACAGATCATAGATAAATGGGCTGAACCCCCAATCGGATTTGAAAGACTAACGGGATCCTCAACAAGACTAGTACTTAGGTGTAAACTTCCAACAACATCAGAAGAAATAAAGGTATGCGATGCGCCAGAATCAAACAAAGTGCGAACAGGAAAACCAGAAATATAAACAAGACTTTCCACAGAAATAGTACCTCGGTCCTGAACTGGAGTGGTGTTGAGAGCATGCACTTGCCCTCCAGATGAACCTGCGCGCTGAGTTTGTCCATGCCCCTGCTTCTTAGGGCAATCCTTGCTAAAATGTCCCGTCTCTCCACAATGAAAGCATCCACCCAATTTCATTCTCTTCTTCCTACAGTCCTTGGCTACGTGCCCAACAATCCCACAGAAGTGGCACCTTCTTGTGTCCTTTGCCTTGTTCTTGTTGCCCTTGTTGTTCTTGTTGTTCTGGTTACTCTGATTCCCTCCCCACTTGGAGTCTGTCTTCTTAGGCTGAGTCTCATTGGGCTTGACTTCTTTCTTCCCATTCTTATCCTCTCCCTGCAGCAATGCCATGTCTACTAGGCTCTCGAAAGTGGCCCCCATAGGTATGTGTGACATAGCTAGACCTTGTAATGGCTCATTTAACCCTCGTGCAAAACGTAGAGCCTTCTTCTCGGGAGTATTGACCATGTCCAAACCGAATCGGGAAAGCTGGTTGAACTTATTCACATATTCTCTCACCGTCATGTCTCCTTGCTTCAAGGCTATGAACTTCTCTAGTTGCAAATTTGCCTCCGCAGACGATAAAAACTTAAGCCCAAACCTTGCCCTAAAGTCGACCCAGGTTTCTACGGGCCTAGTAGCACTGGTGACCTCCCACCAATAAGAAGCTTCCTCCTTTAGTAGCCAAACCGCCAACAGAACCTTTCTACGGTCCTCTATATCAAAGATGGCAAAGAGATCTTCGGTCTCCTTCAACCAATTTCTTGCTTCCACAAAAGTCTCCGTCCCAATAATTTTTTTGCCACCCATTGCCTTGAAGTCCTTGCAAACCTTGGCGAAATCGGCTTGTGGTTGCTGAGGAGGAGGAGGAGGAGGGGGTGGAACCTCAGTGATAGTGGGAGTGGTTGCTGGACCTGCATTGTTGGCCCTAACTTCCAAGTACCTCCGGAACCATCCGGGAATGGTGACTCCCTCAGGAAGATTGAGATCGGCCATGCTGGAAAAAAAGGAAAAGATAGATTTAGAACGAGGAAACGAAGGATAGTGCTTATGGCTCTTGGGGGATAGCCTTTCAAAATAAACTAGACTTTTCTTTGGAAAATACTTAATTGGTTTTGAAAATAGCTTTTAAAAGTAACTTTAAAACCCTTTTTGCTCCAATCTTGTAAACCTTATGCTCTGATACCAAATGCAACACCCTACCTCCGCCAGTGCCACTCTTGCAAGGGCACTGACTTTGGAGGGGCGTTTAAACAAGGTAAACATGCATGCAGATATCACAAGACAGAACATATAAGTAAAAAAAACAGAGTAAATATAGCAGCGGATAAAAACTAGCATATCAAAACCATAAGTTAAGTTACAACACAGTACTTGATCATTATTTTCCATAAACAAAGTCTAGAAACATAAAACTGGAAACTGGAAAGGAAAACATAAAGTAGCTATCCCCAAGGTAGAAAACCATAGCGAGCTCAAGTCCAAAGCATACATGAGCTATCCAGGAAAAGCAGCTAAGATCCAAGCTAAGTACTGGTATTCCCGCCCTGTAAACCTGGGGGGGGGGGGGAACGAAAGAAAAGAGGTGAAAGAAAATGGGTCAGTCAAAAGACTGGTAAGTCCTACCTACTATTGTACAACAACTAATAAAGTTAACTGTATATGTAAACAAGGATGAGTCATAGGATGATAACTGGCATGGAAAAAGTCAACAAGATAGATCAAGTGTGGCACCGCATATACAAGGTTGAGGTTTGCACCAAGTGTACTAGTATCACAAGTCATGTCAAGTGTAAACAAGAAGTGATCCCCAGGCCCAAGTTTGGCCCAACATCATGAATGACCTAAACCAAGGTCCAACTAGCACGGTCTAGTCGATCGGCTCTCCTAAAGCCTAACTCGTCAAGTGTCGGTGTCATACGGCCCAACTACGAAGTGTAGCTAAACTGTGCTAGGTCCACCCTAGGGTGTATCAAGTCCTAGGGTGTCAAACACTGACACAAACCAAGCACGCACAGTTTAAACCTACTGGTGCCCGTGCCTGCTTTTTCAACTCCGGACCATGTGCACGACCATGGCCCGCCTGAACCTACACTGGCGCACCTACACAGCCGTCGTCTTGGTCGCTTACATGTCATCCCAGTAATCGTGCCCCACCCTAGCCTAGTCCCTAGGGTATCATGATACAACTAAGAGGGTTACTGGTGCAAAGGACCACGTAACTAGGGTTTCCTTAATGGGTTAAACGTGGTTAACCCAACTCATCCAAGTACCAAGTTGGTTAAGTGTACCCAAGGTTCATGACTTAACCCTATCAACCCATCGTGTTTAATTGGTTAAGTATTCAAGCGGTCCATGACTTAACCCTACCATGTGGCATTAATTAATTTAATGCACCCAACCTCTCACATTAGACCTTGTTGTGGTTACTAGTTAGGTCGGGCGGGTCCGGGTAGGTTTACACCACAACTTAGTCTAACCTCGGGTTTCACGTGCAACATGACCAACTACTCACATTGGGTCCTATTGCTTGTAGCCACTAGTTAAGCAGGTCGGTTCCGGGTAGGTTTATGCTACAAGCTCAACCCAACCTCGAGTTGGCCATCCTCATGTTTTCTAAGAGTCATGTCCATCATGTTTCAAAAACACATTACAAATTTTCAAGCAATTGGGTAGACCTAACTTAATAGGTAAATTCCCAATGGGTAGACCTAACTTAATAGGTAAATTCCCAAGCTTACATTTTTATGTCTTTTAAGTTTACCCAACCCCAAACGCAATCCCCTCGCTTACATATCGCAATAGCGCATAAAGGATAGAAAGAGGGAACTTGGCAAAATCATGACATAAAGGTGTTGGAGCCACAAGTTAAACATGGTGGAATATGAGACAAAGATGTGATCACAAACTTGCATATCATGTTATCAACTTGCAAAAAATTCCTAAGCATGCATAACATCATTTTAACTTGCATAGTGTTCATATGCATGCATAACATGGTTTCAACTTGCATAAGGTTCATATGCATGCATAACATGGTTTCAACTTGCATAAGGTTCATATGCATGCATAACATGGTTTCAACTTGCATAAGGTTCATATGCATGCATAACATCAAACTTGGCAAATAGGCGGAACATGGCCATAGATAGCATGAGATAAGGACTAGTAACATGCATATAACATTATATGCATGTTAATACAAGGTTTATGAGAGTTTCAAAGTTGCATCATGCAACATTTCCAAACAAAGATCACATCTTTCTAAGCATAAAGCCAAGGTAATGACTTTACTAACGTGCATAGAGTAAGGTTATGCATAGAATCATAAGATCAAAGCACATATCATGATTAACCCCAAACTCAACTTGCAACATAACATATTAACTTCATAGTTAAAATACAAGAGTAGAAATAGGCTTACAATGCTTATGTGGACTCAAATGAGTATAGCAAATGTAAGAAACCCCTTATGCAACAAATTAAAACCCCAAAATGCAAGCAAACTTGATCAAGACTCCTACTTTATGATGCCAATAGAGAAACAAGACTTTAATGCAAGCTAAAGAGGATCATACAAGCCTAAATACACTTGTATGCATGGAAATCTCTTAGAAATTTGATTTAGGAATTTATGAAGAGAGTGGAGGCCATGAGAGGATTGATTTTGCCATAGTTTAGTTGTAGGATAGATTAATGATGATTTAGGGTAGGTTAGGGTCTTATTTATAGATTAGGCAAGTGTTTTAGGCCATAGGATTAACCCTAGGATAGATCCCAGCCCTCAAAAATCGTCACAAGCCTCCAAAACAGGACCAAGGGCCAAAACAGGTGCACCAGGCCAGCCAGGTCAAGCCAGAAGGCTGTGCAGGTTTCTGGCTCGACACGGGCGCACTTCCCAAGTGCGCCATGTATTTTTGTGCTGGCGCACTTCCCAAGTGCGCCAGTGCATTCTGGCTTGTTTTCGGTTTTTCTGCCTAACTTCGTTCGTCCATATCTTCTTCATACGGACTCCGATTTTTGAAAACTCGGACTCTATTTCACGTATTTTTCCGAGACGAACGCAATGGCAAAGCCCATTTCCCTTTATTCAGATTTTAGAATTAAATTCTGCCTCAATTTTTGTTATAACAGGTTATTGAAAATACGGGTTGTTACAGGGTGGGTCGGTCCAAGGATGCAAGGAGGCGGGTCGGTCCTGGAGTTGGTCGGGTCGGTCCTACCCTGGTTGGTTAAAAATGGAGGGGATTTCAGCAGCGCTTTTTAATGCTGTGGTGAATGGACTATGTGCTGTCGTTTGCTTTCTCTAGCAAGTTGATATGATGCTATGGATTGTTTTGATCCTTATGATTGATGCTTACTTCGGATCAAAGGTAGTGCTAACTTCGAGGTGGTTCAAGTAGGAAGGCTCGAAGTGGTGAATGTGTTCGTTGATCAAGGTGGATCAACGAATGTAGTGACAACTCTAAAGTGTCTTGAGTTGGGTGATGAGGATTGCTCTATGGTGTTCTGAGCATGACAACTCTAAAGTGTCCTGAGTTGGTGAACAGTCGCGATTGATAGCGATTGGAGATGCGAAGGCCGAGAGATTATCGTTATCATGGGTTCTAGCGGGCTCAGAGCAAGGGTTATACGATTTCGTTGTATGGTCGAATACCCTGGGTTTCGTTGTATGGCCTGGAATACATTTCGTTGTATGGTGTATGGAGTTTCGCTAGAACCGGGGTTTTGAGTATGGCCCTTGACGGATGGCAATATGGGCTAGTCATACGATAATGATGGTTTCGAAGCAGGATTGGCGGTGATAGCCAGAGTCAGTCATGGATGATTGGTTGTTCTGTTTGTACTATCTCACATAGATTATCCAAAGTCGAGGGAGATGTTCTTTGAGTGCTTAAGTGATATTGGTCTAGGCCTCTGGCGAGAGTACTCGAGGAATGTTAAACTCGATTAGGGTTGTCTGTGTGAGACCTATATAATCTGGATGTCATGTGTGTTATGTATGATTGAATGGGTGTTCTGGTTTCTATGGATGAATGGTTGAAATGCTTGGTGTAAAGGCTATCACTGTCCGATGTGGGGAAGATAAGGTTGAGTTCTTCTCTGGTGATGTGGGTAGATAAGTTGTTCATTTACCCATTCTCATATACTTTCTTGTTGAAGTTTTTTAGCTGTATTATCTCTCACTGAGACTATTGTCTGACTTAAGGTTTTATGTCTCCTCTTATTACCTTGGGCTGTTCATCCAGTTGTGGATGGGCAGACTAAGTAGCAGGTTACAGGTAATGGAGCTTAGTGATACGAGGAAGCTGAGCGATGACGAGCAGGAGGCTGGCGTACCAGTTTTATTACTATCTAATATTTCTGTTTCCACTATTTGAGTTGCTTGAGAGCTGTAGTGAGGCCTCATGTACAAACTTTGATATCAGTTGGATAATCTTTCTGGATGTTGAGCAAGTTTCAAAAGTTTGCTATTTATCCATGCGTTGTGAGTTCTATGACATGTTTCGATGTGTTACCTACTCTGATGATCGTCCATAGCAGCCTGGCACACCTTTAGTATATTATTCCTCTTGTTTAGTGCAGGGGTTATGGGCGGTCGTCACATTTGGTATCAAAGCTCTGGTCAACGATTTTGGCCAAAGTTCGAAGACGTAATTACGTATGAGAGGCGTATTTGTAGATTTCAGTTGGATGTTTACTATATATATTAGCATATATAGTAGTAGCGGTTGTATTCTTTTAGCAGTTTTCTTGGAAGTGGCTAACTATTCTAAATTGCAGACTTAGAATGAGTAGACGGCCATCAAGACACGCTGCTAGGAGAGCTAATACTGGAGGGGGAAATGGTGGTGAACTAGATTACCCGGCCATGTTTGAAGCCATGGCAGAAGCAATTATGCGAAGGGTACCCGCTCCAGTGGCGGCTACGGTAGATGTAGAGGTGCGAGTTCGCGATCTTTTGGAGAAAGGATTCATTCGGAGGAGTATTTCCGAATGGGGTGGTTTCTCCAGGGTAGTATAAAACCTAGAAGTTGAGTCCGTAGTTACGAGACCTCGTAAGCTGCTTCGTGTTTGAGAGGAACAACACGAAATAGCTTAGGAGGTATACGGTCATGTTGTTGATAGAATTCCGTGTGCTAGGATAAGGCTATGGATGCATGGATTGATGGTTGCTAGTTTGGATGATAGAATTGGCTTCACATGGATGATAGGCATGCGGAATTGTTGTGGTTGCTTGGAATTTCGGGGGCGAAATTCATAAGGGGGGGGGGGGGGGGAATGTAAAAGCCCGCATTTTATGTATCGGAAGATCATAAAATAATTTTATTTTATTCCCTGAGGGTTCGATCATTCTCATCTTTTAGTATGTTGCTTATGGGGATGTGTGACATGTCCATAATTTTTACCGATTTTGTTTGTGACCATTTTGCCCCTGTCAGTCTTGTACTAGGCATAACTTTTGACTCAGGTCGAGTCAGAGGGTGAGACCTGTGCCATTGGAAAGGAATTGATGATTCCCTTTCCGTAGAGTGGTTACAATAAGGATTTGGTTCAGCGGTTTGGGAGAAATCGCTGTTTTAAGTTTTTTCAGTTGGCTGTTCAGGTTTTGGAAGGCTAATGGGCTGATTTGGAGAAGGCCCATTAAGGGGTTGGTGGAGACTATAAATAGGGGGTAAGGGATATGGGGAAAGGTTAGAATTTTTCATTCTCTTATGGGGAGGCTTTGATCTCCTTCTTCCTCTATCCACCATTAAAACTCCAAATCCAAGGGGGAAATCGAAGATCTATACCATTCGAGGCTAGATCAACATCGTTTCAAGGGCGAATTCATCGGATTGAAGGATTTGATTCGAAGTGTTCGCTGTCCGGATTGCTTTTTCATTGTTTTTGCATCGATTTGAAGAATTGGTGAGTGATTTACATCTCTCATTCGGATTCATGCAAGTATATGGGTTTTAGGATGTTAATTTCATCATTTCCATGTTATTCTCCTTAGATCCACACCATGCTAAGTCCGTTTTATATATGAATCACCTTAGGATCTGATCTAGATAATTTAAATGGTTAATTTTATGATTTTTCTCAAGATTATGCAAGTTAGATCCGTTTTTATGTTCACATGATTCACTTATCATGTTTTGGGAAATTTATGTGTTTTGATGGGAATTGTTAGATTGATGATATTGTTGGTTGCATAACATGTTTGTGATTACGTTTGGATGAATCGGATAAGCTGGTTTCGTCGGATTCGTCGTTTGGCGAAGTTTTGGTCGAAATTGGAGTCGATTTGGAGATGTGCAGGTTTCTGGTCGTCCTGGAGTTGGTCAGGTCGGTCTGGAATGAGGTGGTCGGTCAAAGTATGGCTTGGGAAGCAAGTCAGGGAGCTGGTCGGTCCAGAAGGAGCAGAAGTGTTTCTGGTCGGTTTCAGATGGTGGCATTCTGGTTGGTTTTACTGGAAGCAAATCCTGGTCGCTCTGAAGGAGCTGGTCGGTCAGGTGGAGCAAAATCTGGTCGGTCTTGACGGGGTCGATCCAAAGCTGGTCGGTCCCAAGGAGGTCGAGTCGATCTAAAGCTGCATGGAGGCAGGTCGCTCTGGAGCTGGTCGCTCTAGAATCCTGGTCGTTCGGTAATTATGGTTGCTCTGGAATCCTGGTGGCTCTGGAATCTTGGTCGCTCTGTAGCTGGTCGCTCTAGAGGAGCTGGTCGGTCAGATGGGGTAAATCTTGGTTGGTCAGGTGGAAGCATATTCTGGTCGGTCCCAAGGGGGTGTGTAACACCCTACCTCCGCCAGTGCCACTCTTGCAAGGGCACTGACTTTGGAGGGGCGTTCAAACAAGGTAAACATGCATGCAGATATCACAAGACAGAACATATAAGTAAAAAAAACAGAGTAAATATAGCAGCGGATAAAAACTAGCATATCAAAACCATAAGTTAAGTTACAACACAGTACTTGATCATTATTTTCCATAAACAAAGTCTAGAAACATAAAACTGGAAACTGGAAAGGAAAACATAAAGTAGCTATCCCCAAGGTAGAAAACCATAGCGAGCTCAAGTCCAAAGCATACATGAGCTATCCAGGAAAAGCAGCTAAGATCCAAGCTAAGTACTGGTATTCCCGCCCTGTAAACCTGGGGGGGGGGGAAACGAAAGAAAAGAGGCGAAAGAAAATGGGTCAGTCAAAAGACTGGTAAGTCCTACCTACTATTGTACAACAACTAATAAAGTTAACTGTATATGTAAACAAGGATGAGTCATAGGATGATAACTGGCATGGAAAAAGTCAACAAGATAGATCAAGTGTGGCACCGCATATACAAGGTTGAGGTTTGCACCAAGTGTACTAGTATCACAAGTCATGTCAAGTGTAAACAAGAAGTGATCCCCAGGCCCAAGTTTGGCCCAACATCATGAATGACCTAAACCAAGGTCCAACTAGCACGGTCTAGTCGATCGGCTCTCCTAAAGCCTAACTCGTCAAGTGTCGGTGTCATACGGCCCAACTACGAAGTGTAGCTAAACTGTGCTAGGTCCACCCTAGGGTGTATCAAGTCCTAGGGTGTCAACCACTGACACAAACCAAGCACGCACAGTTTAAACCTACTGGTGCCCGTGCCTGCTTTTTCAACTCCGGACCATGTGCACGACCATGGCCCGCCTGAACCTACACCGGCGCACCTACACAGCCGTCGTCTTGGTCGCTTACATGTCATCCCAGTAATCGTGCCCCACCCTAGCCTAGTCCCTAGGGTATCATGATACAACTAAGAGGGTTACTGGTGCAAAGGACCACGTAACTAGGGTTTCCTTAATGGGTTAAACGTGGTTAACCCAACTCATCCAAGTACCAAGTTGGTTAAGTGTACCCAAGGTTCATGACTTAACCCTATCAACCCATCGTGTT
Organism: Allium sativum; assembly: GCA_030737875.1. Taxonomy (NCBI): domain Eukaryota; kingdom Viridiplantae; phylum Streptophyta; class Magnoliopsida; order Asparagales; family Amaryllidaceae; genus Allium; species Allium sativum. The sequence continues at coordinate 96,995,671 of CM060925.1, read as the reverse complement.
TAATTGGTTAAGTATTCAAGCGGTCCATGACTTAACCCTACCATGTGGCATTAATTAATTTAATGCACCTAACCTCTCACATTAGACCTTGTTGTGGTTACTAGTTAGGCCGGGCGGGTCCGGGTAGGTTTACACCACAACTTAGTCTAACCTCGGGTTTCACGTGCAACATGACCAACTACTCACATTGGGTCCTATTGCTTGTAGCCACTAGTTAAGCCGGTCGGTTCCAGGTAGGTTTATGCTACAAGCTCAACCCAACCTCGAGTTGGCCATCCTCATGTTTTCTAAGTGTCATGTCCATCATGTTTCCAAAACACATTACAAATTTTCAAGCAATTGGGTAGACCTAACTTAATAGGTAAATTCCCAATGGGTAGACCTAACTTAATTGGTAAATTCCCAAGCTTACGTTTTTATGTCTTTTAAGTTTACCCAACCCCAAACGCAATCCCCTCGCTTACATATCGCAATAGCGCATAAAGGATAGAAAGAGGGAACTTGGCAAAATCATGACATAAATGTGTTGGAGCCACAAGTTAAACATGGTGGCATATGAGACAAAGATGTGATCACAAACTTGCATATCATGTTATCAACTTGCAAAATATTCCTAAGCATGCATAACATCATTTTAACTTGCATAGTGTTCATATGCATGCATAACATGGTTTCAACTTGCATAAGGTTCATATGCATGCATAACATGGTTTCAACTTGCATAAGGTTCATATGCATGCATAAAATGGTTTCAACTTGCATAAGGTTCATATGCATGCATAACATGGTTTCAACTTGCATAAGGTTCATATGCATGCATAACATCAAACTTGGCAAATAGGCGGAACATGGCCATAGATAGCATGAGATAAGGACTAGTAACATGCATATAACATTATATGCATGTTAATACAAGGTTTATGAGAGTTTCAAAGTTGCATCATGCAACATTTCCAAACAAAGATCACATCTTTCTATGCATAAAGCCAAGGTAATGACTTTACTAACGTGCATAGAGTAAGCTTATGCATAGAATCATAAGATCAAAGCACATATCATGATTAACCCCAAACTCAACTTGCAACATAACATATTAACTTCATAGTTAAAATACAAGAGTAGAAATAGGCTTACAATGCTTATGTGGACTCAAATGAGTATAGCAAATGTAAGAAACCCCTTATGCAACAAATTAAAACCCCAAAATGCAAGCAAACTTGATCAAGACTCCTCCTTTATGATGCCAATAGAGAAACAAGACTTTAATGCAAGCTAAAGAGGATCATACAAGCCTAAATACACTTGTATGCATGGAAATCTCTTAGAAATTTGATTTAGGAATTTATGAAGAGAGTGGAGGCCATGAGAGGATTGATTTTGCCATAGTTTAGTTGTAGGATAGATTAATGATGATTTAGGGTAGGTTAGGGTCTTATTTATAGATTAGGCAAGTGTTTTAGGCCATAGGATTAACCCTAGGATAGATCCCAGCCCTCAAAAATCGTCACAAGCCTCCAAAACAGGACCAAGGGCCAAAACAGGTGCACCAGGCCAGCCAGGGTCAAGCCAGAAGGCTGTGCAGGTTTCTGGCTCGACAAGGGCGCACTTCCCAAGTGCGCCAGTGTATTTTTGTGCTGGCGCACTTCCCAAGTGCGCCAGTGCATTCTGGCTTGTTTTCAGTTTTTCTGCCTAACTTCGTTCGTCCATATCTTCTTCATACGGACTCCGATTTTCGAAAACACGGACTCTATTTCACGTATTTTTCCGAGACGAACGCAATGGCATAGCCCGTTTCCCTTGATTCATATTTTAGAATTAAATTCTGCCTCAATTTATGTTATAACAGGTTATTGAAAATACGGGTTGTTACAGGGTGGGTCGGTCCAAGGATGCAGGGAGGCAGGTCGGTCCTGGAGTTGGTCGGGTCGGTCCTACCCTGGTTGGTTAAAAATGGAGGGGATTTCAGCAGCGCTTTTTAATGCTGTGGTGAATGGCCTATGTGCTGTCGTTTGCTTTCTCTAGCAAGTTGATATGATGCTATGGATTGTTTTGATCCTTATCATTGATGCTTACTTCGGATCAAAGATAGTGCTAACTTCGAGGTGGTTCAAGTAGGAAGGCTCGAAGTGGTGAATGTGTTCGTTGATCAAGGTGGATCAACGAATGTAGTTACAACTCTAAAGTGTCTTGAGTTGGGTGATGAGGATTGCTCTATGGTGTTCTGAGCATGACAACTCTAAAGTGTCCCGAGTTGGTGAACAGTCGCGATTGATAGCGATTGGAGATGCGAAGGCCGAGAGATTATCGTTATCATGGGTTCTAGCGGGCTCAGAGCAAGGGTTATACGATTTCGTTGTATGGTCGAATACCCTGGGTTTCGTTGCATGGCCTGGAATACATTTCGTTGTATGGTGTATGGAGTTTCGCTAGAACCGGGGTTTCGAGTATGGCCCTTGACGGATGGCAATATGGGCTAGTCATACGATAATGATGGTTTCGAAGCAGGATTGGCGGTGATAGCCAGAGTCAGTCATGGATGATTGGTTGTTCTGTTTGTACTATCTCACATAGATTATCCAAAGTCGAGGGAGATGTTCTTTGAGTGCTTAAGTGATATTGGTCTAGGCCTCTGGCGAGAGTACTCGAGGAATGTTAAACTCGATTAGGGTTGTCTGTGTGAGACCTATATAATCTGGATGTCATGTGTGTTATGTATGATTGAATGGGTGTTCTGGTTTCTATGGATGAATGGTTGAAATGCTTGGTGTAAAGGCTATCACTGTCCGATGTGGGGAAGATAAGGTTGAGTTCTTCTCTGGTGATGTGGGTAGATAAGTTGTTCATTTACCCATTCTCATATACTTTCTTGTTGAAGTTTTTTAGCTGTATTATCGCTCACTGAGACTATTGTCTGACTTAAGGTTTTATGTCTCCTCTTATTACCTTGGGCTGTTCATCCGGTTGTGGATGGGCAGACTAAGTAGCAGGTTACAGGTAATGGAGCTTAGTGATACGAGGAAGCTGAGCGATGACGAGCAGGAGGCTGGCGTACCAGTTTTATTACTATCTAATATTTCTGTTTCCACTATTTGAGTTGCTTGAGAGCTGTAGTGAGGCCTCATGTACAAACTTTGATATCAGTTGGATAATCTTTCTGGATGTTGAGCAAGTTTCAAAAGTTTGCTATTTATCCATGCGCTGTGAGTTCTATGACAGGTTTCGATGTGTTACCTACTCTGATGATCGTCCATAGCAGCCTGGCACACCTTTAGTATATTATTCCTCTTGTTTAGTGCGGGGGTTATGGGCGGTCGTCACATTTGGTATTAGAGCTCTGGTCAACGATTTTGGCCAAAGTTCGAAGACGTAATTACGTATGAGAGGCGTATTTGTAGATTTCAGTTGGATGTTTACTATATATATTAGCATATATAGTAGTAGCGGTTGTATTCTTTTAGCAGTTTTCTTGGAAGTGGCTAACTATTCTAAATTGCAGAATTAGAATGAGTAGACGGCCATCAAGACACGCTGCTAGGAGAGCTAATACTGGAGGGGGAAATGGTGGTGAACTAGATTACCCGGCCATGTTTGAAGCCATGGCAGAAGCAATTATGCGAAGGGTACCCGCTCCAGTGGCGGCTACGGTAGATGTAGAGGTGCGAGTTCGCGATCTTTTGGAGAAAGGATTCATTCGGAGGAGTATTTACGAATGGAGTGGTTTCTCCAGGGTAGTATAAAACCTAGAAGTTGAGTCCGTAGTTACGAGACCTCGTAAGCTGCTTCGTGTTTGAGAGGAACAACACGAAATAGCTTAGGAGGTATACGGTCATGTTGTTGATAGAATTCCGTGTGCTAGGATAAGGCTATGGATGCATGGATTGATGGTTGCTAGTTTGGATGATAGAACTGGCTTCACATGGATGATAGGCATGCAGAATTGTTGTGGTTGCTTGGAATTTCGGGGGCGAAATTCATAAAGGGGGGGGGGGAGAATGTAAAAGCCCGCATTTTATGTATCGGAAGATCATAAAATAATTTTATTTTATTCCCTGAGGGTTGGATCATTCTCATCTTTTAGTATGTTGCTTATGGGGATGTGTGACATGTCCATAATTTTTACCGATTTTGTTTGTGACCATTTTGCCCCTGTCAGTCTTGTACTAGGCATAACTTTTGACTCAGGTCGAGTCAGAGGGTGAGACCTATGCCATTGGAAAGGAATTGATGATTTCCTTTCCGTAGAGTGGTTACAATAAGGATTTGGTTCAGCGGTTTGGGAGAAATTGCTGTTTTAAGTTTTTTCAGTCGGCTGTTCAGGTTTTGGAAGGCTAATGAGCTGATTTGGAGAAGGCCCATTAAGGGGTTGGTGGAGACTATAAATAGGGGGTAAGGGATATCGGGAAATGTTAGAATTTTTCATTCTCTTATGGGGAGGCTTTGATCTCCTTCTTCCTCTATCCACCATTAAAACTCCAAATCCAAGGGGGAAATCGAAGATCTATACCATTCGAGGCTAGATCAACATCGTTTCAAGGGCGAATTCATCGGATTGAAGGATTTGATTCGAAGTGTTCGCTGTCCGGATTGCTTTTTCATTGTTTTTGCATCGATTTGAAGAATTGGTGAGTGATTTACATCTCTCATTCGGATTCATGCAAGTATATGGGTTTTAGGATGTTAATTTCATCATTTCCATGTTATTCTCCTTAGATCCACACCATGCTAAGTCCGTTTTATATATGAATCACCTTAGGATCTGATCTAGATAATTTAAATGGTTAATTTTATGATTTTTCTCAAGATTACGCAAGTTAGATCCAATTTTATGTTCACATGATTCACTTATCATGTTTTGGGAAATTTATGTGTTTTGATGGGAATTGTTAGATTGATGATACTGTTGGTTGCATAACATGTTTGTGATTACGTTTGGATGAATCGGATAAGCTGGTTTCGTCGGATTCGTCGTTTGGCGAAGTTTTGGTCGAAATCGGAGTCGATTTGGAGATGTGCAGGTTTCTCGTCGTCCTGGAGTTGGTCAGGTCGGTCTGGAATGAGGTGGTCGGTCAAAGTATGGCTTGGGAAGCAAGTCAGGGAGCTGGTCGGTTTAAGCTGGTCGGTCCAGAAGGAGCAGAAGTGTTTCTGGTCGGTTTCAGATGGTGGCATTCTAGTTGGTTTTACTGGAAGCAAATCCTGGTCGCTCTGAAGGAGCTGGTCGGTCAGGTGGAGCAAAATCTGTTCGGTCTTGACGGGGTCGATCCAAAGCTGGTCGGTCCCAAGGAGGTCGAGTCGATCTAAAGCTGCATGGAGGCAGGTCGCTCTGGAGCTGGTCGCTCTAGAATCCTGGTCGTTCGGTAATTATGGTTGCTTTGAAATCCTGGTGGCTCTGGAATCTTGGTCGCTCTGTAGCTGGTCGCTCTAGAGGAGCTGGTCGGTCAGATGGGGTAAATCTTGGTCGGTCAGGTGGAAGCATATTCTGGTCGGTCCCAAGGGGGTGGGTCGGTCCAAGGATGCAGGGAGGCGGGTCGGTCCTGGAGTTGGTCGGGTCGGTCCTACCCTGGTTGGTTAAAAATGGAGGGGATTTCAGCAGCGCTTTTTAATGCTGTGGTGAATGGCCTATGTGTTGTCGTTTGCTTTCTCTAGCAAGTTGATATGATGCTATGGATTGTTTTGATCCTTATGATTGATGCTTACTTCAGATCAAAGGTAGTGCTAACTTCGAGGTGGTTCAAGTAGGAAGGCTCGAAGTGGTGAATGTGTTCGTTGATCAAGGTGGATCAACGAATGTAGTGACAACTCTAAAGTGTCTTGAGTTGGGTGATGTGGATTGCTCTATGGTGTTCTGAGCATGACAACTCTAAAGTGTCCTGAGTTGGTGAACAGTCGCGATTGATAGCGATTGGAGATGCGAAGGCCGAGAGATTATCGTTATCATGGGTTCTAGCGGGCTCAGAGCATGGGTTATACGATTTCGTTGTATGGTCGAATACCCTGGGTTTCGTTGTATGGCCTGGAATACATTTCGTTGTATGGTGTATGGAGTTTCGCTAGAACCGGGGTTTCGAGTATGGCCCTTGACGGATGGCAATATGGGCTAGTCATACGATAACGATGGTTTCGAAGCAGGATTGGCGGTGATAGCCAGAGTCAGTCATGGATGATTGGTTGTTCTGTTTGTACTATCTCACATAGATTATCCAAAGTCGAGGGAGATGTTCTTTGAGTGCTTAAGTGATATTGGTCTAGGCCTCTGGCGAGAGTACTCGAGGAATGTTAAACTCGATTAGGGTTGTCTGTGTGAGACCTATATAATCTGGATGTCATGTGTGTTATGTATGATTGAATGGGTGTTCTGGTTTCTATGGATGAATGGTCGAAATGCTTGGTGTAAAGGCTATCACTGTCCGATGTGGGGAAGATAAGGTTGAGTTCTTCTCTGGTGATGTGGGTAGATAAGTTGTTCATTTACCCATTCTCATATACTTTCTTGTTGAAGTTTGTTAGCTGTATTATCGCTCACTAAGACTATTGTCTGACTCAAGGTTTTATGTCTCCTCTTATTACCTTGGGCTGTTCATTCGGTTGTGGATGGGCAGACTAAGTAGCAGGTTACAGGTAATGGAGCTTAGTGATACGAGCAAGCTGAGCGATGACGAGCAGGAGGCTGGCGTACCAGTTTTATTACTATCTAGTATTTCTGTTTCCGCTGTTTGAGTTGCTTGAGAGCTGTAGTGAGGCCTCATGTACAAACTTTGATATCAGTTGGATAATCTTTCTGGATGTTGAGAAAGTTTCAAAAGTTTGCTATATGATACCTCATTATTATTACCTGTAATATATGTTCTACTATATTTTATCCATGCGCTGTGAGTTCTATGACAGGTTTCGATGTGTTACCTACTCCGATGATCGTCCATAGCAGCCTGGCACACCTTTATTATATTATTCCTCTTGTTTAGTGCGGGGGTTATGGGCGGTCGTCACATTTGGTATCAGAGCTCTGGTCAACGATTTTGGCCAAAGTTCGAAGACGTAATTACGTATGAGAGGCGTATTTGTAGATTTCAGTTGGATGTTTACTATATATATTAGCATATATAGTAGTAGCGGTTGTATTCTTTTAGCAGTTTTCTTGGAAGTGGCTAACTATTCTAAATTGCAGACTTAGAATGAGTAGACGGCCATCAAGGCACGCTGCTAGGAGAGCTAATACTGGAGGGGGAAATGGTGGTGAACCAGATTACCCGGCCATGTTTGAATCCATGGCAGAAGCAATTATGCGAAGGGTACCCGCTCCAGTGGCGGCTACGGTAGATGTAGAGGTGCGAGTTCGCGATCTTTTGGAGAAAGGATTCATTCGGAGGAGTATTTCCGAATGGGGTGGTTTCTCCAGGGTAGTATAAAACCTAGAAGTTGAGTCCGTAGTTACGAGACCTCGTAAGATGCTTCGTGTTTGAGAGGAACAACACGAAATAGCTTAGGAGGTATACGGTCATGTTGTTGATAGAATTCCGCGTGCTAGGTTAAGGCTATGGATGAATGGATTGACGGTTGCTAGTTTGGATGATAGAATTGGCTTCACATGAATGATAGGCATGCGGAATTGTTGTGTTTGCTTGTGTTTGCTTGGAATTTCTAGGGCGAAATTCATAAGGGGGGGGGGGGGGAGAATGTAAAAGCCCGCATTTTATGTATCAGAAGATCATAAAATAATTTTATTTTATTCCCTGAGGGTTGGATCATTCTCATCTTTTAGTATGTTGCTTATGGGGATGTGTGACATGTCCATAATTTTTACCGATTTTGTTTGTGACCATTTTGCCCCAGTCAGTCTTGTACTGGGCATAACTTTTGACTCAGGTCGAGTCAGAGGGTGGAACCTGTGCCATTGGAAAGGAATTGATGATTCCCTTTCCGTAGAGTGGTTACATTAAGGATTTGGTTCAGCGGTTTGGGAGAAATCGCTGTTTTAAGGTTTTTCAGTTGGCTGTTCAGGTTTTGGAAGGCTAATGGGCTGATTTGGAGAAGGCCCATTAAGGGGTTGGTGGAGACTATAAATAGGGGGTAAGGGATATGGGGAAAGGTTAGAATTTTTCATTCTCTTATGGGGAGGCTTTGATCTCCTTCTTCCTCTATCCACCATTAAAATTCCAAATCCAAGGGGGAAATCGAAGATCTATACCATTCGAGGCTAGATCAACATCGTTTCAAGGGCGAATTCATCGGATTGAAGGATTTGATTCGAAGTGTTCGCTGTTCGGATTGCTTTTTCATTATTTTTGCATCGATTTGAAGAATTGGTGAGTGATTTACATCTCTCATTCGGATTCATGCAAGTATATGGGTTTTAGGATGTTAATTTCATCATTTCCATGTTATTCTCCTTAGATCCACACCATGCTAAGTCCGTTTTATATATGAATCACCTTAGGATCTGATCTATATAATTTAAATGGTTAATTTTATGATTTTTCTCAAGATTATGCAAGTTAGATCCGTTTTTATGTTCACATGATTCACTTATCATGTTTTGGGAAATTTATGTGTTTTGATGGGAATTGTTAGATTGATGATATTGTTGGTTGCATAACATGTTTGTGATTACGTTTGGATGAATCGGATAAGCTGGTTTCGTCGGATTCGTCGTTTGGCGAAGTTTTGGTCGAAATCGGAGTCGATTTGGAGATGTGCAGGTTTCTGGTCGTCCTGGAGTTGGTCAGGTCGGTCTGGAATGAGGTGGTCGGTCAAAGTATGGCTTGAGAAGCAAGTCAGGGAGCTGGTCGGTTTAAGCTGGTCGGTCCAGAAGGAGCAGAAGTGTTTCTGGTCGGTTTCAGATGGTGGCATTCTGGTTGGTTTTACTGGAAGCAAATCCTGGTCGCTCTGAAGGAGCTGGTCGGTCAGGTGGAGCAAAATCTGGTCGGTCTTGACGGGGTCGATCCAAAGCTGGTCGCTCCCAAGGAGGTCGAGTCGATCTAAAGCTGCATGGAGGCAGGTCGCTCTGGAGCTGGTCGCTCTAGAATCCTGGTCGTTCGGTAATCATGGTTGCTCTGGAATCCTGGTGGCTCTGGAATCTTGGTCGCTCTGTAGCTGGTCGCTCTAGAGGAGCTGGTCGGTCAGATGGGGTAAATCTTGGTCGGTCAGGTGGAAGCATATTCTGGTCGGTCCCAAGGGGCTGGGTCGGTCCAAGGATGCAGGGAGGCGGGTCGGTCCTGGAGTTGGTCGGGTCGGTCCTACCCTAGTTGGTTAAAAATGGAGGGGATTTCAGCAGCGCTTTTTAATGCTGTGGTGAATGGCCTATGTGCTGTCGTTTGCTTTCTCTAGCAAGTTGATATGATGCTATGGATTGTTTTAATCCTTATGATTGATGCTTACTTCGGATCAAAGGTAGTGCTAACTTCGAGGTGGTTCAAGTAGGAAGGCTCGAAGTGGTGAATGTGTTCGTTGATCAAGGTGGATCAACGAATGTAGTGACAACTCTAAAGTGTCTTGAGTTGGGTGATGAGGATTGCTCTATGGTGTTCTGAGCATGACAACTCTAAAGTGTCCTGAGTTGGTGAACAGTCGCGATTGATAGCGATTGGAGATGCGAAGGCCGAGAGATTATCGTTATCATGGGTTCTAGCGGGCTCAGAGCAAGGGTTATACGATTTCGTTGTATGGTCGAATACCCTGGGTTTCGTTGTATGGCCTGGAATACATTTCGTTGTATGGTGTATGGAGTTTCGCTAGAACCGGGGTTTCGCGTATCGCCCTTGACGGATGGCAATATGGGCTAGTCATACGATAACGATGGTTTCGAAGCAGGATTGGCGGTGATAGCCAGAGTCAGTCATGGATGATTGGTTGTTCTGTTTGTACTATCTCACATAGATTATCCAAAGTCGAGGGAGATGTTCTTTGAGTGCTTAAGTGATATTGGTCTAGGCCTCTGGCGAGAGTACTCGAGGAATGTTAAACTCGATTAGGGTTGTCTGTGTGAGACCTATATAATCTGGATGTCATGTGTGTTATGTATGATTGAATGGGTGTTCTGGTTTCTATGGATGAATGGTTGAAATGCTTGGTGTAAAGGCTATCACTGTCCGATGTGGGGTTCTTCTCTGGTGATGTGGGTAGATAAATTATTCATTTACCCATTCTCATATACTTTCTTGTTGAAGTTTGTTAGCTGTATTATTGCTCACTAAGACTATTGTCTGACTCAAGGTTTTATGTCTCCTCTTATTACCTTGGGCGGTTCACCCGGTTGTGGATGGGCAGACTAAGTTGCAGGTTACAGGTAATGGAGCTAAATGATACGAGGAAGCTGAGCGATGACGCGCAGGAGGCTGGCGTACCAGTTTTATTACTATCTAGTATTTCTGTTTCCGCTGTTTGAGTTGCTTGAGAGCTGTAGTGAGGCCTCATGTACAAACTTTGATATCTAGTATTCCAGTTTTCATATTATGCCTTCGATTCTATCAAACACATATATCCAACAAGACAATATCCCAATATTTCCCCCGTATTCAATCGCACGCAAATCACAGTTTAGGCCTAGGTCCGAAATTGACCTAGGTTCATCAAAAGAAAATAAATAGGGAAAAGGTAGAATTTTGCATCAAAACAAGATCGGAGAGAAAAACATCATCACAGGCATATTAAGATTACAACTGGATAATAATATCAACATGAATCAAGAAAATTGATTTACAACAGGCTGAATAGATCATGAACTTAGCATGAGAGTAAAGATAGAAAAGTCCAAAGATCAAGATTCAAGAAGAAACAGAAATAGATCTGAATCGATACACATACTTAAATCCAAATCCACTTTATTTCATGGCCACATTATAATTAAATATTTAAACCTGAAAATAACTAGAACTTACAGAGAACGGCTAATGAATTAAGAAGTGAATTTGTCTTAGAAAGTTGCAGTGTCATTGATCTTTCCCCTTGAATTTGTTGCAGAAGCATTGTTCTTTGATTTGATTTGAGTTTGAACGCTTAAGCTTTAATTTGGAGATGGCGGCCATGGCTCAAGAGAGATTCCAGCAGCATTTAGGTGTCATATGAATTTGTGTGAGTTAGGCTAGGTCTAGGTGTTATTTTATAGGTGTAGCACTTCATTTTGGCCATCGGATTACCCTAAAACCCATACGGACCATCAAAACTTGTCCCGGGCCTCAAAAATGGGTTCTGGGCCACCCCAGGCCGACCAGGTCGACCTGTACAGGGGGGAGTCGACACTACAGTCGACACAGGGGGCGGCAGGTCGACTTGGGTGTCGACACTACAGTCGACACGGGTAGTCTGCCAGAAAGTTTGCTAAAATCTTGTTTTGGCCATATCTTGGTCGTACGGACTCCGATTTTTGAAAACTCGGACTCTATTTCGCGTATTTTTTCGAGAGGAACGCAATGGTGAAGTCCATTTTACCTAATTCCTGATTCTTGAATTAGTTATCCTTATTTTACTATCTTTTCCGTTACATACGTCGTTATCGAACTAATTTTTCTTCTCTTCCATGTATTAATTAATTCTTCTTATGCATCACCATTATTTACCCATCATAAGCATATTTTTTTATATTTTATTTCATTTTTAATTATATAAAAAAAATACGGGGTGTTACATTCTCCCCTCCTTAAAGGATTTTGTCCCCGAAATCTTCAAGTTAAGAAGAATGTGTCCTACCATCCATCATCCATCTACTCAATCATCAATCACAGGCATTCATTGTCCTTAAGAGATTTCTAATGCTGTATGAACATATGCACGAAGTGTGTGTATATGTTCCTTGTCTAATGCAAATGATCAGGCCTGATTGATCTTCTAAATGCAAAATATGTTTAGTGCCATGAGTCGAACATGTATGCAAATAGTCCTAGTCACATAAACACTATATGTGTGCACAAACATCCATCCATATGCAACATTCACATGATAACACATTCAATTTCATCCACAAACAAGTGTAAACACTCATGCATATGCAATATGAAAGGTGATTGAGCCGATCTAGTGCTTAATGTGTGTAAATGCATCCACGAGTAACCACTAGCAACCACTTGCAGCCACTTGCAACCATCAATCATAACATGTCTCAAACACATGTTTACACCCAATTGTTCCTATCTAAAGGTATAGTCGAATGATAGAAGCGAGTAAAAACTTTGTGCCCATTAGGCAATGTCAAAACTGGAAATCTATGCCACATATATATATTGATTAGGAGAAGAACTCTCTAAGCATCAGCCCCGAAGACCGAAATCAACATCAGACTGACACCAAAAGAATTACTCAACCCAACCACTATATATGATTCTAGGAAACTAAGCATGATGGACTCCTTTTAGGTCACAAGGGAATCCCTTCCTAAGACCAACCCATATCCTATAAAACCCAAAAAATTTAGTCAAACCAACGAACACCCTCAAGCCCCAACATGTGTTACTAACAGATGAGTCATACTCCCTATGGGGTTTGCAACAGAAATTGGATTGAGAATGGGACCGAGAGGATATACACAAAAGATAGCATGCAAGTAAGCTCTACAGGAAGAGAGGGATCAAGGATATACTCTTAAGAAGAGATATGATACACGAATCTAGTCTTCAATCTTCTAAGTCGCATTTCCTTGAGCTTAACTCCATTGTGCTTTGTCCGTCTTTAACTTCACAATTTCGTAGCTTCTTAATTCTTGTTTCCAAAATATGAGTTGGAACCTATTTCACTTTTGCCTCTCGTTCCACTTTCACTTATTCTCCTCCTAGTATACTCGGCTCAAACATAACTGCGTACTCATGGTTTCATGCAATCTCTCCAAAATTCACTAGTGAATCTTGGATCTCGTTCACTTACTATCAGGTATTCGACGCAGAGAAATATCTCTTGGAAATAAATGCCAGTAATGTTGCCAAATGTACTTACTAAGGTGATTCTCTACAACTCATGCATAAGCGAAATGACCCATCTGCCTTAGTGGCGAACACTACCCGATCGGAATACAAATTACTAATAAATGTGTCAAGAGATTCTAGGAAACAAATTATGAAAGAACCCTAAAGGTTACCTGCGACTTCGAGGGTATTACCGAGGCAAGTCAAGAGTCTAACTACCCTCTTTTCAAAACCGAGAAGGTCACCCTTACTGGATAACCACTCCATCGCTAGAATCAACCCATAGCCCAAAACATAAACATTACTTCTAGACTCAACACTTAGCATAGACATTCTCAAATCCAGACAAGTCATGAATAAATGAGCCGATTTCTCCAACAGGATTTGAGAAAAGAAGAAAAAAAATGGGATCCTCTACCATGCTAGTACTAAGGTGCAGAGACTCAACTTTCGAAGCAGAATTAAAAGGATGCGATGTACAAAACAAAGTTCTAGTGGGATGATAGAAAAGAAAAGCTAAACCTTTAACAGAAATGTTACCACCCTCTTTGGTACGCTAGTGGTGAGAGCATTCAATTGCCCTCTCGACGATCTTGTCCCTTGCCCTTGTCCTATAATACTTAACTACATGTCCCTTCTCACTAAAGATACTCTCTCTTGTCATGGGTTTTACTATTCTTTCACTTTCGCCTCTTTCCTCTCACCTTTTTCCTCCTTCGTGGATTAAGCTATAACAACTAGTTTATTGTTCTTACTGTCCTTGTATAGTTTGTTAACAAGTCTCTCGAAGCTACCTCCAAAGAACGGCACTCTACCCAACTTGAAATAAGATTAGACGCAGATGGGACTACCACGGCTACAGACGGAGGTTGGGCACTCCTTTGCCCTCCGACATGTGTCGGATGCCTACGAAACCATGGTGAAAAGAGTGAGAAGAGATTTCAAGAGAGAATCAAAAGATAGTGCATATGGATTTGGGGAATATTCCTTTTAATTAAAACAAAATTTTCGTGAAAATTTGCTTCTTTGTAAATGTTTTGAAAATAATTTCAGAAGGTTTCTGAAAACTTTTGCCCAGTCTGGCAACCTTCTGCTCTGATACCAAATGTAACACCCCACATCTGTTAAGGTCACTCACAAAGGGAATGCCTTAACTTCGGTGGAGTATTATGGGTACTGGAATAGAAATATTACAAGACAGACATATATAAAACAGCGGAAAATAAAGTGGAAGTACTTCAAACCATTTATTAAATATAAATGTTTACAAGAAAAGCCCATCAACTTCCAATACCCAATTTCATAGTTAAAATATTTGTCTTACTCAAAAAAAAAGAAGCATAAAAACAAACTGCAGTATTCCCCAATAAAGCAAAGCAAGCCATCGCCAAGAGAAATCCAAGCCATACGTGAAAGAGCCTTGGAGCTTGGTAAGATCCGAACTAAGCTGTATTCCCACCCTGTGAACCGGAGGGGGGGGGGAACGGAAGAAAAAGAGGCGAAACAAAACGGGTCAGTCATAAAGACTGAGTAAGTCCTAGTGACTTTCAGCATAAAAATAGGTAAAGATAACATGGCATGAATAAACTGAAAGTAAACATAAGCATGATGACAAGGTAGGCAAGATAAACTAGGATAACAAGATAAACTAAGGTAACAAGATATACTTCGGGCACGATGAAACAAGTATAACATCCCATAATTCCTATCAAGTATCCCACCGCATGGTTTCTATCAAGAATAACATCGCAAGGTTTCTAAGCTTTACCATTAAAACGATATCTATTTGCTCTGCACCACCTAACTAGCATCCTCATAAGTGTCTTACATGGAATGATCTGTACTCCTACTAGTATCCCAACTAGTGTCCTGTGTAACAAGGATCCGTACCCCCTACTAGTGTCCCAACTAGTAGCCCGTGTTATATAATAATTACAACGTGATCCCAATCCCCGCAATTATGGTAGCCTTTTGGTGTACATCGATTTTGAGGATTCCACCTCGATCACCCCAATGGCCATGTATATATTCGATGCACCCTTACTACCTTATCGATCGGCTCCCTACTTGACCTAGTTCTCGTTTGTGTCACGCGGCCCCCTACTTTTAGATACCTGTGCTGGTGCCACCATGGGGTGTATCAAGTCCCGTGGTGGCAACCTTGACACAATCAAGATGCACAGCTTTATACCTACTGATGCCCAGTGGCGAAATTTTCTGCGCCGAAGTGTGTGCATGCCCGCACTCCGTTAGAACCTGCACTGCTGCACCAACCGCCGCTAATTTGACCTCTTATAATCAGCCCAGTAATCGTGCCCCACCCTGCCTAGCTCAGGGTTCCGTTGATACATAATGTGGGTTACTGCTGAAATGGGTCCCCGTTACTAAGTTTTTTTAATGGTTAAATCTATGGGCCTATATTCTCTGATATTACCCACCAACCCTGATGTGTACTTAACCCCGCTACTGATTCAAGCATGTGTATTTAATGGTTAAGTGTATGTGGGCCTATATTTATTAATATTACCCACCAACCCGATATGTACTTAACACTTCTACTCATTACGTTACCATGGTTAAGTGTTTACCTTAGTTAACTTAACCTTTCTCGCTTATTATGTTTGATTGGTTAAGTGTGGTTTATTAACTTAACCCCGTTTGTCTATCTGGTTACATTGGTTAAGAATTTTCTTGTTAACTTAAACCCACCCACTTGTCATATTATAATGGTTAAGTGTTATCAACTTATTCAAGTTAACTTAACCCACCCATTTGTCCTGTTATGTTGGTTAAGTGTTACTACTTAACCGCAACCACTTGTCTAATTAACCCATTGTATTGGTTAAGTGTTCTCATTAACTTAACCTCACTCTCTAGTCCAGTTTAATCATGTTATAATGGTTAAACATTTGCTTAACCTTACCCACTCCCGTAGTCAACATATTAAATTGGTTAAGTGTCCAGATTAACCTAACCCTACCTACCAATTTAGTTAACATGTTGAAATTGGTTAAGTGTTCTAGTTAACTTAACCCTACCAACCCTAGCTCAGCTCTAGTTGTCTTATTAGGGCACCAACCTCTCACATTAGACAGATATTGTTGTGGCTGCCGGTGTGCCGGTCGGGTCCGGGCAGTCTTACGCCACAACTCAGTCTAACCTCAGGTCTTTATTGGGCCCAATGCTTAGCCTCCCAATAGGTATTGTTGTGATTACTGGACAGCCGGGCGGGTCCGGGCAGGTTTACATCACAACTCAATCCAACCTCGTGCTAAGCATATTCGTATTTTCTAATTTACATTAATTATGTAAATTATTCAAATTCAAATTACTGCCCAATTTGTTTCCAATCAATCTCATTAATTCTGGTATATAATTAATACCATTTTATGCCATAAATCACTTATGTGATTAATGACTAATTTATGGCAAGTTTCCTAAAAATTACCAATTATCTTTATGTCCATAATTTACATTAATCAACATTTACTCTTATTGCCCACCTTCCCTTTAAATCATGTTTATAATTTTTGGTATGTAAATCATACCAAATTAAATGTCAGTAACCATGATTATGCTAAACACGACAATTACATGTTAATTAACATACGCCCACATTCCAAATTACATGCTCATTAATGTATGTACCCAATTCTAGTTGGTTTATATATGTCTAATTCTTGCCTGTTTACATATATGCCAAGTTTATGCCAATTTACACATATCAAGTTCTAGCAAAATTACACATATATCAAGATCCATGCCAAATTTCATATGCCAATTTATATATGCCTAATCCTAGACAATTTACATATATACCAAGTTTCATGCCTTTTTAAATATGTCAAGATTCAGAGTTTACATGTTTACAAAGCTATTCCCAATTTACATAGGTCAAATTTTAGCCAAGTTATACATATCAATATTCTTGCCATATTTTTCATAGGTCAAGTTTCATACCAAACTACATGTATTCCATGTTTACCCCAATTTACCCAAGCTAGCGAACTTTAATTATAACGATAATACCCAATTTCATGTTAATGGCAATAATACCCAAATATCCAGTTTTCATATTATGCCTTCGATTCTATCAAACACATATATCCAACAAGACAATATCCCAATATTTCCCCCGTATTCTATCGCACGCAAATCGCAGTTTAGGCCTAGGTCCGAAATTGACCTAGGTTCATCAAAAGAAAATAAATAGGGGAAAGGTAGAATTTTGCATCAAAACAAGATCGAAGAGAAAAACATCATCACAGACATATTAAGATTACAACTGGATAATAATATCAACATGAATCAAGAAAATTGATTTACAACAGGCTGAATAGATCATGAACTTAGCATGAGAGTAAAGATAGAAAAGTCCAAAGATCAAGATTCAAGAAGAAACAGAAATAGATCTGAATCGATACACATACTTAAATCCAAATCCACTTTATTTCATGGCCACATTATAATTAAATATTTAAACCTGAAAATAACTAGAACTTACAGAGAACGTCTAATGAATTAAGAAGTGAATTTGTCTTAGAAAGTTGCAGTGTCATTGATCTATCCCCTTGAATTTGTTGTAGAAGCATTGATCTTTGATGTGATTTGATTTTGAACGCTTAAGCTTTAATTCGGAGACGGTGGCTATGGCTCAAGAGAGATTCCAATAGCATTTAGGTGTCATATGAATTTGTGTGAGTTAGGCTAGGTCTAGGTGTTATTTTATAGGTGTAGCACTTCATTTCAGCCATCGGATTAACCCTAAAACCCATCCGGACCATCAAAACTCGTCTCGGGCCTCAAAAATGTGTTTTGGGCCACCTCAGGCCGACCAGGTCGACCTGTACAGGGGAGAGTCGACACTACAGTCGACACAGGGGGGGCAGGTCGACTTGGGTGTCGACACTACAGTCGGCACGGGTAGTCTGCCAGAAAGTCTGCTGAAATCTTGTTTTGGCCATATCTTGGTCATACGGACTCCGATTTTCGAAAACTCGGACTCTATTTCGCGTATTATTTTGAGAGGAATGAAATGGTGATGTCCATTTTACCTAATTCCTGATTCTTGAATTAGTTATCCTTATTTTACTATCTTTTTCGTTACATACATCGTTATCGAACTAATTTTTCTTCTCTTCCATGTATTAATTAATTCTTCTTATGCATCACCATTATTTACCCATCATAAGCATATTTTTATATATTTTATTTCATTTTTAATTATATAAAAAAATATGGGGTGTTACATAACATGTCCTCTTGCTTGAGTGCGAGGAACCTCTCCATCTTAAGGTTCTCTTCTGCTGACGATAAAAATTTAAGCCCAAAACTCTCTCTAAAGTCTGCCCAAGTCTCAATCGGCCTGGTGGCCTTGGTGACTTCCCACCAAAATGCAGCTTCCTCTTTCAACAACCATGCTGCCAACTGAACTTTCCTATGGTCCTCCACATCCAAGATAATAAACAAGTCTTCAGTCTCCATTAGCCAGTTTCGTGCCTCAACGAAGGTTTCAGTTCCAACGAAGTTCTTGCCGCACATCGCTTTAAAGTCTTTGCATATTTTGGCAAAGGCGGTACCAGGAGGAGGAGGAACCGCGGATTCTGGGGGAGGAGGAGGAGGGATGTCTGCCGGGCCCGCGCCGTTGGCCCCAGCTTCTAAGTACCTTTGGAACCATCCAGGTATGGGTACTCCCTCAGGAATGTTAAGATCGGCCATGCTGAAAAACGAAAAGAAAAAGATTCAAACGAGGAAACAAAGGAAAGTGCTAATGGCTTTTTGGGGAATAGCTTTTTCTTATAAATAAAACTTTTCTTGAAAAAAATGCTTCTTTATAAATGGTTTTGGAAATAGTTTTAGAAGTTTTTTTAAAAAAAAAACTTCTGCCCCGTCTTGTAACCTTCTGCTATGATACCAAATGTAACACCCCACCTCTGCTAGTGTCACTCACAAAGGGAATGCACTAGTTTTGGTGGAGTATTATCTAGTTAAGCATACACAGAAATATCACAAGACTGAACATAAAATAAGTAATGGTAGAAATTAAAAACCAAATTTCATTACTTTCAAGAAAAGAGTCAAAACCTCATATATCTAAGGTACAAATTATTCCATTACATCAAGTTCTAGATAAAGAAGCATAAACTTAAAGTAACAAAAGTAAATTATTCCCCAAACATAGCAGAAGTGCAGCCATAGCATAGCTCAAGACCAAACCGTACATGAGCTGTCAGAAAGCAAGCTAAATACAAGCTAAGAGCTAGTGTTTCCTCCCTGAGAACCTGGGGGGGAGTTGAAAGAAAAAGAGGCGAAAGAAAAAGGGTCAGTCATAAAGACTGGTAAGTCCTAGTGACTTTCAGTATAAAAATTAGTAAAGGTAATAAGACAGGTGTAAACTGGAAATAAACATAAGGATGATGATAAGTCTGGCATGATAAACTAAGATAACGAGATAACTCAAGTATAGCATCGCATGTTCAAAGTTCGCTGCACCAACTGTACTAGTGTTCTAACCCATGTCAAGTATTAATCATGATGTAATCCCTTGGCCCAGTATCATGAAGTGACCCATTACGGGGTCTTATAGTACGATCTACTAATCGATCGACTCCCTACATGTTCTAGCTCGTCAAGTGTCTGTGTCATACGGCCCAATCACGAAATGTAGTCACCTGTGCTAGGTCCACCTTAGGGTGTATCAAGCCCTAGGGTGCCAACCACCGACACGAATCAAGCACGCACAGTGTAAACCTACAGGTGCCCAATGCCTGATTTTTCAACTCAGGACTACGTGCATGACCATAGTCCGCCTGAACCTACAATGGCACACCTACTCAGTCGTCGTTCTGGTCACTTACAATCAGCTCAGTAATCGTGCCCCACCCTGCTTAGTCCCAGGGTATCGTGATACATCTAAGTGGGTTACTGTTGAAAAGGACCGCGTAACTAGGGTTTCTAATAGGTTAAGTGTTGTCATTCAAATTCGTGACTTAACCCTATCCAAATCTTGTATCAATTTGGTTAAGTGTGTTCAAGCGGTTCATGACTTAACCCTATCAAATCATCATGTCAAATTGGTTAAGTATATTCAAGTGGTTCATGACTTAACCCTATCATGTGGCATTAATTCATTAATGCACCCCAACCTCTCACATTAGACTAGTTGTTGTGGTCACTGGATTTGCTGGGCGGTTCCGGGCAGATTTACACCACAACATAGTCTAACCTCGGGTTCTAGGTGCGATATGACCAACTACCCACATTGGATCCTATTGTTTGCAGTTACTGGATTTGCCGGGCGGTTCCGGGCAGATTTACACTGCAAACTCAACCCAACATCAAGTTGGCCATTTTCAAGTTTATCTAAGTGTCATGTCCATGTTCAAGTTTTCATGTCAAAATTCATGTCGAGTTTCATGTTAGGTTTCATGTAAGTTTCATGTCACGTTCTTGTCCATATACAGGTTCAAGTTATAATGATGTTCATATTCAAGTTCAAAGCCAATTCATGTTTTACCTAATCTACCCAAATCGTATTCCCATCACACGTAAAATCGAACCGATACAAATAAATCTAATTAGGGAATAACATAAAAAGGGACGGGTATAAGGTGGAAAAAGTGATTACTAGCATAGCATAGTATAACTTGAGATAAATGATTATAACATTACTGGCATATGGAATATCGGCCTCAAACATAAAGATTCCAAATCTAGCAAAATAAGGTACTAATCAAGATAACAGTTGACATAAGATGATAGTCATGGTAACGGTTGACATAAGGTGATAGTCATAAACTTGTGACTAATAGAAGATTCAACATTGTAGGCATGATAATATGAGGGGTTTTTCTTTTTGATTTACAACATGAATAGGCACCAAGTCAATGTCATAGTAATATACCCAAAAGTCAAGATCCAAGATGAACAAGAATGGATGTAAAACAGTCATCATACACAGGTCCAATTTCAATTTACAACATATTCATATTACGTTTACAGTTTAAATCTAAAAGTAACTAGGGCTTATAGATCGTGGTTCGAGAATTAGAAAAAGAGAGTCGATGTTGAATCTTTATATGCTTAGTCGTGTCCTAACAGAAGTCCCCAAATCAGCGATTCTCTTAACGTAGTTTCGACGTAGAAGAAGTAGTCTCTTTCTTTAACTTTTCAACTAGAATTAGAGCAGCATAAGGTCAGAGAGAATTTTGTTTAGAGAGACTAGTGTTAGGGGCTGTTTATATAGGGTTAGGCCAACGAATGTAGACAGAAATGAGGCAAGAAACATCAAAACGAACTCAGACTCAAAAGTGGGCTCGGCCACTAGGTCGACACTATGGTCGACCTAGTCCTGGGTAGGTCGACTACATAGTCGACCTGGTCCTGGGCGGGAAATTTCCCGCCCAGTCCATTCTGGGGTTTGAATTTCGAAATTTTGAATTCGAATTCTGAGCTGTTTTGAACTTGAAAATTTCTGAAAACTTCGAAAGGTCATAACTTGGTCATACGGACTCCAATTTTCGAAAACTTGGACTCGTTTCTAAGCAGAATTTCGGGATGAACGCAATGGCTTACCCCATTTCCCTTGATTCTTATTTTAAAAATTAATTCTGCCTTGATTTATGGTTATTACACGTTATAAAAATACGGGTTGTTACAGAAGTTAGATTGGGTCTGGTACTGCCAATTGTATTTTAAACCATGTACCACATATATAGGATCATAAGAAACCATACTGCCAACCAAAGTAATCAATAAAATGATGCTTTGTTGGAGTTGGCATTGATTGTAAATGATAGGTGAGGTGATGGACTTCTGTCCTATGAAGTAACATGTTCACTCATTTTCAGTATTTCATATAGAAGGAATTATTAATGAGAATTATTATTCTTTGTTTTATGATTATGTATAATTGTTTTCAGTCAAACACACAAAAAATGTATTGTTATCAAAAACCATTGGTATACATTGGAGTAGAGTTAATGAGGTATTTGTTATCTTCGTTGTAAAACTAACACAAACCTACTTTACCCAAAATGGTTATCCCATTGCTCGAAACTAAAATACTATGTAGATGATTGAATCTTAAATTCAGCCTAATCTTATTTTGAAAGAAAATCAGCTAATCAAAGTAAATAATTTAGTATTTATCCTATTTTTATTGGATGACGTATAATCCACACCAAGGTGAAGAAACTTTGAGCGTGGCTGCCATTTTTATTAAATTTGACTAGGTGAAATTAAAATAGGTAGCATGAACGACCTTTTATACATTTTTTATATGTAGTAAATTAAACCTTTAAATGAAGGTTCTTTAAAATCATATGAGACAGCGTTGAATAAGAGAACTAAAATAGAAGCAAGTGATCATGCGCAATTTGGTGATTTAAGGACATCAAACTAACAAACTTGATGTTGAAACAATGGAAATTAATTTATAACTATAAAACAAAACAAAGGCTAGCTAATAGATTTTTTTTCTTTTGTTCATTATTCATCCACAGTAAAATGTAAATATTGTACGCTAATATGACAGGTTATTGTTTCCACGAAGCCTATGCTAGGAGAAAAGATGCCTATTAATTCCCATCACTTAGTTCAATATTTATGCTTAAAAACAAAAAATTCATATAAATAATTTAACAATACAAAATAGAAGAAGAAAGAATTGGTCCTCATTATATTACAAGAAACTGAAATATTAAACAATCTTTGGAAAACTTATGCATTTGAGATATCTACTCAAAATAGAAATGTATACTACAAAAGTTGAAGCTTCATGATAAAAATTATTTATTGGTTAGAGACTGTATGTACACCATCTAACACAGAATAGTCCTGATCAAACAATATTTTTTTTTTAACGAAGAGTCTTTAAATATAAATTGTATTGATAAAATTTACCAAAGGCTCTTCAGACAAAAAAGTGGAAGGAAAAAAAAACAAATGTTCTTAATTCTTCTTTGTCTTAATTAATATCTATTACAATGCAATTTTAGTTTCATTGTATTTTATTTTTTCAAATTCTCAAGTTATCGTTCAATAGGAACCTATTACTATGAATGATCCCAAAAAAAAAATCCAGAATTTGATTTAGCAATCACTAACACCCTTGTAATAACATTTTCACGATTCCCATGACCAATAATCACGTTATAGGTAGCATAGTCATTAACGGAGCCAAAGATTGTGCAAAACCTTCCTAAAGCCTTAACACAAGACACGACAGCAAATAACACACGCTTTTTTATTTATTTTTACACATGTTTAGAAATGAAATTATTATCTTGTTATATTTAATAATTAATTGACAAAATCCAATAAAGTTAATATATCTTTTACTAAAACATATCCAGTAAAGACAGTTTAATCATATCATAAAGATATCATTAAACACAACTTCGTAAGCACAGAATTTCAAGTAAAATAGTCTAAAATTCAAAATATAGAATAGTCATACATATTATTAATAAATAAGAAATATCAATCTAATTCACTGACCGGATTCTCCCAATCAATATTCACATCATCAAATTCTGACCTAACAAGTTACCATTAGAAAATGCAATCTTCGACCAAGATAAGGTTAATTACATGACTATAAACAACAACTACTCGGGCTCGATGAAATGTATGCTTCGTTCTATAGATTTGGCTTGGGAACTAATGCATAGAGTTATTTTTAACGGGACAAATACATCACTGGTATGATCCAAAGGTTAATCATAAGTCTTTGGTCATAATTTGCTTCCAACGGTTCGCGAAGTGATTACTGCTCTCAACTCTATTCAATTAGATGCCAACAGTCCAACTGATTACTGGACTATTGCGGGTTGCAAACATAGACATAATTCATTGAATTTATCTTATCTTCAATGATTATAATTGTCGAACTGCAAATCTCAAGCAACAAATTTCATATACAGATGCATCTTGACATCTAATATTAAGGCACTAAAAAATAGAATTATTGATCTATTAACTGTAGCTACCAACCAAAATTATAAAGAGCTAAAGCCAAGCACATCCAGGAAATAATTCGCCTAAAAGTGGAACAACATAAAGCAATCCAAATAGATTTAAGAAAAGCAGAAATTTTAGAGAGGGAAACGAAGGGAGTTACCATAAAATCTGAGCAAAATAAACAGTTCCTTCATGTAAAATCCCATTCATCGTTTTTAGGTAAAGCCGAAAATTTGGGGATGAGGTCTGGAAAAGAATTTTTGAATGAAGATGATTGATAGGGCAACGGAGACGACAAGGGCAACGGAGACGACAAGGGCAACAGAGACAAGAGCGATGGATATGGCGATGGTGGATGAAGAAATTTTGGGGAAAATTTTTGAACTATACGAAATAATTAGGGAACTTGTTTCATGGGAATTGGGATTCATGAAATGGAGGGAAACGAAAAAAGTTCGCGCCTTGATTACTAACAGCGTTGAAGATGCTAACTAAATTTATTTTAAGTGGAACGTTGAACATTTACGGCAAGTCAATTTAAAACGCCGTAAGCCTATGCAAAGGAAGGTGACTTTTGTTGTAGTGAGGGCGTTAAGCATGAGAATAAATTCTCCGCCGCCAAACAGATATATATTTAATAGAAATCAATCAACATAGAATAAATTCCAATGTTAGACACACAATCCATTTATAAGTTCATTCTAGGTCTGAACGAAACCGGAGGCACCTTATTCCTCCCCCATATGTCCAATATAGGGGAGAGGCCCTCGCATGTCCGTCGATCTCCAAGTACGTCTGGACGACCACCACTTATTAACTCGTCATGGGTGTACAGCCCAATAAAGACATCAGTAATCATCCAAACGATGTGAAGACCTCTGGTCTTCAACCACCATCTTCAACGTCGACTTATCGTCGAATCAATTATTCAAAATGGGTATTAACCCGGCCTTTTCGAATAACTCGCGTATATAATAAACAAGTGCTAAAAAACACAACATATGCCTCATTCCAATCCAGAATATTCTTTATTCAAATATTCACATTCTTAGGGAAAGGTTCCCATTAATTTTACCAAAGATAAATTCTTTTAAATTTATTCTTTAATCTTTCTTTGAATTTCATTTTCAAACCATGTTAAGGTTTTCCAAGCTAGTTGGGATTGGTGAACCACACCGAAGTAATCATTTATTTAATTTCCCAATCCTAACCTATTCATCCCATGGAGCAAAACTGGTAATACTCCATATCTAACACCATGGTGTTATCAGTAAAATTAATTACCATTCCGTGTTCAAATCTAATTAAAGATTTACCTATCGCTTGGAGCAAAACTGGTGATACTCCATTCTCGATCATTTCAATCTAATTAAAGATTCATTAAAAGTCCACTTGGTTATAATCTTCCCAAATATCAATATTAACAATTATTTAACTTGGGAAATCATATCCTGTCTTTAACTGGGTTAAAGAACCAATGCCATTTAAAACACGGTTCACGATAAACCTAAAATCCCATTTGATTCCATCAGCCTCTAACCGAAAATTAGCAAGTGAACAATTCCCTAAGTATTAACCCCGAAGGCCGAAACCAACATCAGATCAATACCCAGGAAACCATTCAACTTAACTAATCTCCAGTTAGTTTCTAATTTTCTTAACTCTATTGGGTCTAAGAACAGTATTATTAAAGATACCGTTCATGACAAACCCAAAATCTCATTCCATTGTTAATCGGGTTAAAGAACAAGTGTTATTTAAAACACCGTTCACGATAAACCCAAAAATCAATTTCAATTCAATTCCAATTAAATATTAATTAATTGGTATACTTCATTAAATCTAAATAAAAGATTTAATCTTTTCTCAACTAGGTTCAAGAAAAGTGTTAGTGAAGATACGACTCACGACAAACCCAAAATCCCATTTGATATTAAATACAAGGCTCTGAATAGAAAATATATCGGCTTATATTCAATATCAAATTCTGAAATCAACAAATTTCATATTGGAATAACGATATAGATATCTTTCAAATTCCTCCACAATATCCGTGTAATCACGAAATCCAACATCAAAATATTCCGAAGATAATTTCGATTCAAATCCATTCAAAATTATATACTGGAAATTCTGGTTATTTTTATAACCATTTCAAATCCAATTTATTTAATTAAAAAGATTGGATTATAATTCTAGTTCATAACTAGTTCATTTCTATAAAAACATATTTTTATCCTTCTAAATATGGAATTTTTCATCCCAATTATTTCCTAATCATTTATTATGATTTTACATAAATTATTAATATTTTTAATAATTTTATCAAGGCCCGTACTGTAAATTTCCATAAACGTCCATCGAACTGCACTTACATCGACCTTTTCCCAATTTTATTTGGACATAATTCCAATCAAATTTCCCATATTCTTTGGAAAGCTCTTTTCGATATGAACCCAATGGTCCCGGTTTCAGGAGAATCCGACGGTTGGATCTCCCGTAACGTCAATTCGAAGCCAATGGTCGAAATTCGCGAACTGCCGCAGCGCGGCGCGTTCTATTCAGGCCATTAAATATATATAATATATATATTATATATGTTTCGTCGATTTCAATTCAAAACGTATTTTATAATATTACTTCAAAATATTCGCTATTTTAAAATATTCATTATTTTAAAATATTCATTATTTTAAAATATTCATTCTTTCTGAACTGGAATCAAACACAGTCAATTACCACATAACGTTGATTATATGGATTTCATACAACACATGTATATAACAACAATAATAAACAATCAACCATCATCCAGAGTGCATTCTACATTGTATAAGCATTAAATATAAATATTTAGCGCTTCCAAAAGCTTTTCAACCAATCGATCGACATACAACTAAACAATTGGGATTAGTATACGTCAAATATCATCCCAACACCCGTGCGGGGTTTCAATTAACACACACTGAATATTATTTGTGCAGTTGGGCGATGTGTAAAATTTATCATCCCAATCAATATCAGTCAAATCAGTGTACATAAACAAATCGTCTGATTTGTAAATGAATATTCATTTTATTCATATACACGTTAAAAATTATATTTTTAACGATAAAATATTTATTCGGTTCATTTACACAACAAAAATGATATTTTTATTGTTCTAACATATTTTAGAAAATTTCGCCGGCATAACGGTGCGGTACTAGAAACAGGATAAGGCATAGCCTTATCCCCAGTCTAATAACGGCCTGCACCATACACATACCAATCTAATCAATTCATTATTCATCCCCAAACCAAGTTCAAACAATTATTCCAATCCACCAAACAATCAAACCAAACAATCAAACAAGTCGTCCAAAGTTTGTGGACGACCGGGAGCGGTTCATAAAAGCAATTATAAAATAAATAAATGTATAAATAAATTCAGTGAGAGAGTTCTCACCTTTGGGATCCACTCCTCCAGTCCTTATCTCTGAATGGTTTGAATTCAGAATTGTTTTCCAACAATACCATCGCAATCTGTATCACGCAGTTTATTATTAAAAAATACATTTTTATACTGTTACTTCATACAAAAAAATCATATTTTTATGTTGATGTTTATATTATAAAGATCATATTTTTATTCTAAACCTTTTCTGTACAAATTATATTTTTATATGCTTATTATATATATAAAAATTATATTTTTATATCGTTAAAAATCATATCTTTACATCGCTTTCATATACATAAAGATCATATTTTTACTTCGCTACACATATAAAAATTATATTTTTATATCTCTACATATATAAAAATTATATTTTTAATACTCTACTAATATAAAAATCATATTTTTATAATGGCACTTCATATATGAAAATATAATCTTTCCATATTAAAAAAAATCCCGCCTTTTCTCTTTTAAATATCTCGTCTTTTCTATGATAAAAATCCCGTCTTTACTATGATAAAAATCTCATCTTTACTATGATAAAAATCTTACCTTTCTTTATCGAAAAAAAATCAGATCTTTCCTTATATAAAAATATAATCTTTTCGCTATAAAAATATAATCTTTTTATTTAAATGAAACTCTAACCTTCTTATCTTTTCTATGATCAAGATATCATTTTTAAATCGATATGAATTTATATAAAACTGAAAATAAATTCATGACGAAGTAAAGTAAAATAAAAACTGGGATAACTCACGTTGAATCGCAGAGAAGAAAGGGAGGATTATTTGAAGAGGACGGTGGCCCGGTGCTTGCAGTGGTGGATCACGGTGGCTGCATTAGCGTTTGGGGCTGTGGCTCCTTCGGAGGGAGGAACGGTTGAGATGAGGCGTAGCAGGAAAATGTGGAGAGGCTGAGGCCGATCGCCGGAGTTTGCAGGGGGTGGCGCAGGCGAGCGGTGGCGGTCAGGTGTTGGGGAGGGCGGCTGGGGCTGAATGGTGGCGATTGGGTGGTTTTGGTTCGGTTTTGGGGATTTAGAGGAGAGAGGGGGTGAGCGGAGGAGGGCGTTGGCGATTGGAGGGGGCGCTGCAGAGGTGCGACGCGGGGGAGGCGATGGGCGACGTGACGGGGTCTGGGGGAACTGACGAGATCGGGTTTTTTTATTTTTATTTTTTCCTTGACCTAGTTTGACCGTGGGTAGGGAGAGGGATAGGGGGAGGATATTATATATTTTATTTATAATTTAATTTAATTTTGAATCTTATAAAGTACCCTTTTCATTCGAACTCAAAATCGAACCCACCGACTGTCCTCTCTAGCTAATTACCCCTATTTCTAACGCAATAGGATATGTTTCGTAACCCAATTCGACTGTTTCGATCGGTTCTCCTCAAAATTAAAATATGAATCACTATATATTTAATTTAAACGTACATTTCAATTTACCGGGGCTACACACGGCCTCTAAAAATTCCAGAAAAATTATTTCTAGCTTCATATTGACGATACGGTCCTAACAAAACTAATTTCGTCAAATTTGAAGATAGTTGGAAAAATGGCTATTTTTAAGGGCTTTATATATATTAAAACACATATAAATTCCACAGTGACTTTTCTGAATTTTAAACTGGACATACCTTTCAACTTCTAAAGTGAAATCTCAGTTTCTTACATCCGTTATAAAGATATCGTTGAACAGATTCAAATATTTCTTGTTTCATCCAATTCTGACTTATATTGAATTATGTATATTTACTTGAAATTTGAAATCAAAATTTCGAACTACCGCACCATTTCAGGCTCATTATATAATTAAAATAAAATTATTCGTTTTTACTTCGTCGAAAATAAATTTTTCGTCGTTATTATTTAAAATAAATTATTTTAAATATTCAAAATCCATTAAAATAACCAAAATAAAAATTTTATATTGGTTTCGATTTTCCGGGTTGTTACAATCTCCCCCACTTAAAATCTTTTCGTCCTCGAAAAGGAACGGAGCTGAAAGTTGTTTAACTAACCAACTCAACTTTCATTATTTTCATTATGGCTTAAGTTCTTCAACTTTTCAGTTTCTAAGAACTTTTCAAAATTTTCAAAAATTTGGCTAACACCCTAAATTTTCGAAAAATTCCGCCATAACCTCCTTTGTACCGGGAGCATCGGGAAAATCCCCAAACCGCCACACAGGCCCTCTCATCTCAAAAAGAAAAAGAAAAAGCCAAGCGACTAGCCAATCGGCTCATAAAATCATCCAAACCCAGACAAAACAGTAAATGTGTACCTATTTGTCGGGCATACAATTTTATTCCTCTTCTCTAGCCTCCTTGCTATGACATGTTCAATGTATATACTTGTGTATGCATGCAATTCCAAACAATTTGGCTAAATTTACCTTACACTCACATAATGGTTTAAATGAATATTCACACAACACAACCATCAATCAATTTGTTGATTAATTTTCAAATTCATAACTTTGGAATATATATACAGAAAATCATGTTTTTGGTGCCAAATCACAACAAATAATCCTATGTAAGTTTTGGTTCTCACACCAGTCTAACGGAAATATATAAAAATCCCACTTTCGAAACTCGAACATAAACTCTGATGATGAGTACACAATCATCAAAATCATCTTCGAGCGACAAGAGCGTGATTCTATATTTGTCCAGTATATTTAAGGCTTCGTACATACGTTCATGATGCGTATACACAAAATCTCTATATACTAGATTGTCCAACACAATTTAAAATAAATAATCAATTACGTATAATTGATATAAAAATTTAAAACTAATTTTGATTTCTAAAAACAACACTCTTTACACTCCTTCTAGGATACTGCTGATCCTATCCCTAATGAGTCATTCTCATTGGATATTACTAATCCAATCTCTAATGAATTCTTTCGTTTGGTTCTAATGTGCCTTATTCTTGAGCTCTGTAAACCAAAGCTCTGATACCACTGTAAGGAACCTGAACTTCCCCGTGAAGAAAAGCCCGGATAGCTTTGAGGATACGACGAATCTGAACACAAACAGAAGAACATTTCATCGCTTATTACAACAATTCCATCCGAATACAAGGATATACAGAGTATGAATAAATATTACACATTTGATAAATAACAGAGATTTAAATACATTACTGCAGCGGAAAATAATACAAAATACAACTGAAAGAGATACACGGATACAGAGCTTTCTGAATATCATTCCAGCTGTAAACCAGGATCCTGTGAATATAAATCTACAAAACCAAAACTACTAGCTGCACGCGTGGAAAATAAGGGCATCCAGAGTTTAGGTTAAAACAATAAACTCCAGGATAGTCATGTGACTGGTGTGAGAACTAAAACACTTATTATTCTTTATTTTTAAAGTTAGGTAAATCAAGGGACCATGCCGTATAACATAGAGTGGATTTCCTCCCAAGAATACCAGTGCATAAAATAAACAGCGCAATGCTGAATAAAGAACAATGAAGCTATTATAAGACCCAAGTCCCATCACACAATGCAACGCAAGCCGGAGGATAGGGTTTTCCTTTATAATAGCCAAATAATTCTTGATACACGAAATTCAATCTTTTATTATTACTATAAGTGAAGAAAACAACTTCAAATATAAATGTATCAACCATAGGCGGCATAGCATCCCATGCTACTATGTCACCATACTAGGCTCTACAAATAAAACTGAAATATCACGTATTGAAAATTGGATTTCTGTCATGAGTCGAGGCAAGGGATGTACTCCTCGCCGATTCGAGACACTCTAGCAAATGCCTCAGGATCTCCCGCAGTAGACACTTGGATCCTCCAAGGCCGGTCCTCTCTTACATTTGAGGATTGGCAATTCCTGAACACACGTTTCCCGGTCCTATCGGACCTATAAAATGGTCTGTACGTCGGCTCCTGTAGTAGCCAGTAATTGACCATATATCCATCGGCTCCAGCAGTAGCCGATATACCCGTGGTGCCTCGCAATCCAACATCCACAAGAGTCAAACTTGTACGGGATTGTAAAACCACTGACACCACTCATAGCTTGAAAGAAACTTCGTGCTCTCCTTGGGTCCCTTATCCTTTTTTTAACTCATACCGAGGTGTGAGTCTCGCGAATTATCGCTATACACAAAGCGGCGCTATATTAAAGCTGTGCTTTGATCATCAACCAGAAGACTCTTCTTTTCAACAAAAGCCTTGATCCATGCATCTCAGCATGCCACACAGGCAATTCATGCCATGCGACTAATATCTATCGATATATAACCTCTGAGCTCGTATGTCTCAGAGAAGGGCGATAAGCAAGAGAATAAATTCTCTACCGCCAAATAGATATATATTAAACAGAAATCAATCAACACAGAATAAAATCCAATATCAGACACACAATCCATTTATAAGTTCGTTCTAGGTCTGAACGAAACTGGAGGCACCTTATTGCTCCCCACATATGTCCAATACAGGGGAGAGGCCCTCGCATATCCGTCAATCTCCAAGTACGTCTGGACGACCACCACTTATTACCTCGTTATGGGTGTACAGCCCAATCAAGACATCAGTAATCATCCAAATGATGTGAAGACCTACGGTCTTCAACCACCGTCTTCAACGTCGACTTATCATCGAATCAGTTATTCAGAATGGGTATAAACCTAGCCTTTCCGAATAACTCACATATATAATAAACAAGTGCTACACAAACACAACATACGCCTCATTCCAATCCAGAATATTCTTTATTCAAATATTCACATTCTTAGGGAAAGGTTCCCATTAATTTTATCAAAGATAAATTCTTTTAAATTTATTCTTTAATCTTCCTTTTAATTTCATTTTCAAACCATGTTATGGTTTTCCAAACTAGTCGGGATTAGGGAACCACACCGAAGTAATCATTTATTTAATTTCCCAATCCCAACCTATTCATCCCATGGAGCAAAACTGGTAATACTCCATATCTAACACCACGGTGTTATCGGTAAAATTAACAACCATTCCATTTTCAAATCTAATTAAAGATTTAACTATCGCTTGGATCAAAACTGTGATACTCCATTCTCGATCTTTTCAAACTAATTAAAGATTCATTAAAACTCTACTTGTTTTTAATCTTCCCAAAAATCAATATTAACGATTATTTAACTTGGGAAATCATATCCTGTCTTTAACTGGGTTAAAGAACCAATGTCATTTAAAACACGGTTCACGATAAACCCGAAATCCCATTTGATTCCATCAGCCTCTAACCGTAAATTAGCAAGTGAACAATTCCCTAAGTATTAACCCCGAAGGCCGAAACCAACGTCAGATCAGTACCTAGGAAACCATTCAACTTAACTACTCTCTAGTTTGTTACTAATTTTCTTAACTCCATTGGGTCTAAGAACATCATTATTAAAGATACCGTTCACGACAAACCCAAAATCTCATTCCATTGTTAATTGGGTTAAAGAACAAGTGTTATTTAAAACACCATTCACGATAAACCTAAAAATCAATTTCAATCCAATTCCAATTAAATATTAATTAATTGGTATACTTTATTAAATCTAAATAAAAGATTTGATCTTTTCTCAACTAGGTTCAAGAACAGTGTTAGTGAAGACACCGTTCACGACAAACCTAAAATCCCATTTGATATTAAATACAAGGCTCTGAATAGAAAATATATATCGGCCTATACTCAATATCAAATTCTGAAATTAACAAATATCATATTGGAATAATGATATAGATATCTTCCGAATATCTCCACAATATCCGTGTAATCACGAAATCGAACATCGAAATATTCCGAAGATAATTTCGATTCAAATCCATTCCAAATTATATATTGGAAATTCTAGTTATTTTTGAAACCATTTCATATTCAATTTATTTAATTAAAAAGATTGGATTATAATTATAGTTCATAACTAGTTCATTTCGATAAAAATATATTTTTATCCTTTCAAATATGGAATTTTTCATCCCAGTTCTTTCCTAATCATTTATTATGATTTTATCCAAATTATTAATATTTTTAATAATTTTATCAAGGCTCGTACAGTCGATTTTCATAAACGGCCATCGGACTGCACTTACAGCGACCTTTTCCCAATTTTATTTGAACATATTTCCAAATCCAACCGTTAGATTTCAAATTTCTCATATTCTTTGGAAAGCACTTTTCGATATGAACCCAATGGTCCCAGTTTCAGGAGAATCCGACGGTTGGATATCCCATAACGTCAATTCGAAGCCAATGGTCAAAATTCGCGAACTACTGTGGTGCGGTGCGTTCTACTCAGGCCATTAAATATATATATAATATATATAATATATATGTTTCGTCGATTTCAATTCAAAATGTATTTTATAAATCATTTTAAATTCTTTTTCAAAACAATTTCAACTTCATATTCAATTTCAAATCAAAATTGAATACTCCACATCATAAATATATAGATGATAATATTTTCAAACATCTGATTTTGAAATCACTTCATTTTCAATATTCATTATAAAAATGAATAAAATTGATATAAATATCGTTCAGGTCAAAATGGCGTTAATCTAATCAAGACGACTTTATACATTTAAATATATTTGTGTCCATCCCAAATCGGACATCAAAATCAGATTTTGATCTTTTACTGAATATTACTTCAAAATATTCGTTATTTTAAAATATTCGTTATTTTAAAATATTCATTATTTTAAAATATTCATTCTTTCTGAACTAGAATTAGACACAGTCAATTATCCTATAACGTTGATTATATGGATTTCATACAACACATGTATATAACATCAATAATAAACAATCAACCATCATCCAAAGTGCATTCTACACTGTATGAGCTTTAAAAATAAATATTTAACGCTTGCAACAGACTGTCAACCAATCGTTCGACATATAACTAAACAATTAGGATTAGTGTACGTCGAATATCATCCCAACACCCGTGCGGTGTTTCAATCAACAAACACTGAATATTATTTGTGCAGTTGGGTGATGTGTAAAATTTATCATCCCAATCAATATTAGTTAAATCAATGTACATAAACAAATCGTCTGATTTGTAAATGAATATTCATTTTATTCATATACACGTTAAAAATTATATTTTTAATGATAAAATATTTATTCGGTTCATTTACACAATAGAAATGATATTTTTATTGTTCTAACATATTTTAGAAAATTTCGGCGGCATAACGGCGCGATACTAGAAACAGGATAAGGCCTAGCCTTATCCCCAGTCTAATAATGGCCTACGCCATACACATACCAATTAAATCAATTCATTATTCATCCCCAAACCAAGTTCAAACAAATATTCCAATCCACCAAACAATCAAACCAAACAAGTCGTCCATGGTTTGTGGACGACGGGGAGCAATTCATAAAAGTAGTTATAAAATAAATAACTGTATAAATAAATTCAGTGAGAGAGTTCTCACCTTTGGGATCCACTCCTCCAGTCCTTATCTCTGAACGATTTGAATTCAAATTTGTTTACGACAGTACCATCGCAATCTGTATCACGCAGTTTGTTATTAAAAATCACATTTTTATACTTTTACTTCATACATAAAAATTATATTTTTATGTTGATGTTATATTATAAAAATCATATTTTTATTCTAAACCTTTTATGTACAAATCATATTTTTATATGCTTATTATATATATAAAATTTTTATTTTTATATTGTTAAAAATCATATCTTTACATCGCTTTCACATACATAAAGATCATATTTTTACTTCGCTACACATATAAAAATTATATTTTTATATCTCTACATATATAAAAATTATATTTTTAATACTCTACTAATATAAAAATCATATTTTTATAATGGCACTTCATATATGAAAATATAATCTTTCCATATTAAAAAAAACTCGTCTTTTCTATTTTAAAGATCTCGTCTTTTCTATGATAAAAATCTCATCTTTACTATGATAAAAATCTCATCTTCACTATGATAAAAATCTCATCTTTACTATGATAAAAATATTACCTTTTTTTAACTAAAAAAAATCAGATCTTTCCTTATATAAAAATATAATCTTTTCGCTATAAAAATATAATCTTTTTATTTAAATGAAAATCTAACTTCTCATCTTTTCTATGATTAAGATCTCATTTTTAAATCGACGTGAATTTATATAAAACTGAAAATAAATTCATGACGAAGTAAAGTAAAATAAAAACTGAGAATAACTCACATTGAATCACAGAGAAGAAAGGGGGGTTTAATTGAAGAGGATGGTGGCCCGGTGCTTGCAGTGGTGGCTCACGGTGGCGACACTGGCGTTCGGGGCTATGGCTCCTTCGAAGGGAGGAACGAATGAGAGGAGGCATAGCAGGAAAAGGTGGAGAGGCTGAGGCTGATCGCTGGAGTTTGCAGGGGGTGGCGCAGGCGAGCGGTGGCGCTCAAGTGACGGGGAGGGCGGCTGGGGCTGAATGGAGGCGATTGGGTGGTTTTGGTTCGGTTTTGGGGATTTAGACGAGAGAGGTGAGCGGAGGAGAGACGGGGTGAGCGGAGGAAGGGGTTGGCGATTGGAGGGGGCGCTGCGGAGGTGCGACGCGGGGGAGGCGATGGGCGGCATTGACGAGATCGGGTTTTTTTATTTTTATTTTTTCTTTGACCTCGTTTGACCGTGTGTAGGGAGAGGGGTTGTGGAAGGATATTATATATTTTATTTATTATTTAATTTAATTTTGAATCCAGTAAAGTACGCTTTTCATTCGAACTCGAAATCGAACCCACCGACTATCCCCCTAGCTAATTACCCACATTCCGAACGCAATGGGATATGTTTCATAACCCAATTTGACTGTTTCGATCAGTTTTACTCAAAATTAAGATATAAATCATTATATATTTAATTTAAACGTACATTTCAATTTACCGGGGCCACATACGGCCTCTAAAAATTCCAGAAAAATTATTTCTAGCTTCGTATTGACGATATGGTCCTAACAAAACTAATTTCGTCAAATTTGAAGATCGTTGGAAAAATTGCTATTTTTAAGGGCTTTATATATATTAAAATATATATAAATTCCACAACGACTTTTCTGAATTTTAAACTGGATGTATCTTTCAACTTCTAAAGTGAAATCTCAGTTTCTTATATCCGTTAGAAAGATATTGTTGAACAGATTCAAATATTTCTTATTTCGTCCAATTCTGACTTATATTGAATTCTGTATATTCACTTGAAATTTGAAATCGAATTTCCGAACTACCGCGCCATTTCAGGCTCGTTATATAATTAAATAAAATTATTCGTTTTTACTTCATCAAAAATAAATTTTCTGTCGTTATTATTTAAAATAAATTATTTTATATATTCAAAATCCATTAAAATGACCAAAATAAAAAAATTAATTGGTTCTGATTTTCCGGGTTGTTACAATCCCCTCCGGGGAATGCCTTCCCCGGACTAATTTAGTGCTGGTAAGGGCTTTCCTTCCCTTTATCCATTTGTGGCTTGACCCTTACTTAATCGTTTTGTTTGTAGAGTTTCTCTCCTTTGCGATAGGGTTAGTAATCCTTTTCTTACTGGTTCAAAAGGGATTCAGCGACATGACCTCCGATGCTTTCTTTACATAACTCTGTAATTTTCCTTGGTTTAAGAATTTGATGATCATCCCCTCCAGAACTTTGCAGTGGTTTGTTTCATGTCCGTTTACGATATGGTAGTAGCAGTACGATCCCTCTCTCTTAGCTTCGTTCTTGGGTTTCTTCTTGGGTGATGACCAAAAGTTTAACTCATGTCTGGTTAGGAAATAGATGTCTTCAATTGATATAGTGAGCTTACAACCCTTTAGTAACCTTGACTCGAGATTCTTTTTCCGCTGCTGTATTTTGGCCTTTTGTTACTCAGTTTTGCCTTTCCTATCTCATCTCTACACTTCCTTTTTACCGCTTTTCGACATGGGGATATACCTCTTCCAGACTTTTTATTAGCCAATGGGATGGGATTTTTTTCAACGCTTTGTTCGAATATGGATTCTATAGCCTTTGTGAGGATGGCTTCTTTGGCGAGGAGTAAAGAGTTGTATCTCTTTGTCGAGGGTTGGTAAAGGGAGAAAATCGGAGCTGGTCCTATGTGGAAGGGATTAATGTTCCATCGATCAGGGTCGTAAGGATCTATATCCTTCTCTTTCTCTTGGTTATGGAGTGTTTCAAATTTGAACCTTTTGATCGCCCATGGCTCGTCAATGCTTGCTCTAGTCATGCGAAATCTGCTAGCAACTGGTGGAGGTTTTTTATCCATAATGTTCGCCTCTCCAAGATTCAATCCAATCCGGGACGGAACAACAAAGGTGGATATGTGGTTGTTAACCACAAGGTCGGAGGTTTGGCCTCCCTTCTAGCACCAAAATGTTAACGATATTTTTCGTCAACACCGGAGATAGGTCAACTAGGACGGACCTAAAGGAATAGATGGGCAATTTGGGTATTTTTTGAGCGAAATCGAACTACTTCCCCGAATATTGGAATCTGGGAGGATGGAATCACTTGGGGATTCCAGAAGGCAGACCTAATTTTTGGGGACGAAATTCGTCTTCCTATTCGAGAATGTGTTGAGATGGGAATCCATGCTTTTCTGGATAACGGATAATAGACTGTAACTACTATGATTAGATAAATAATAACACACACTTACAGAGCTGTTTTCATATGAGAAGATCTTTTTCCATTAAACTTTTATTGAGAGTACATAGATATAAAGGAGTGAATTCCCCCATTTAATTCAGTGTTTTGTTTATCTTTCTTTTTTAGTACAAAATAAAGGCCAGGAAATCCCCCCTGAAACGTGACCCGTGGGGCCGTATTTATAGTGGTTTAGGGCTCCTTCCGCTGATGGGATATTGGGCATGTGGGGGTCTCTGTTGACCGGTTTTCCCAGGTTTCGGACGTTCACCTTTCAGCAGTCCTTGGAGTATCAGTTATGGTTTTCGGATGACATTTGTGCCTTTGGCAACAACTCCTGAATGTAGGGTTTCGGCTTTATCGCGAATACTTAGAGGGTCTAGACCTCATGGCGTATGTTGATAGCTACTGGTTCGAAACCACCGCGGGATTCGGTATTAGGTAGCCTAGTATGGGAAGCCTGTATCCTTGCTTGGGTCTCGGTTACCCTTCTGGTGGGACCTTTGCGACAACCTGTATTCTTAGAGGGTGGTTTCTGGTGTCACTTTTGTTTATTCGCGGATGTGGACTTCTGGTATTTGTGCGGCAGATGCTCCGGAAACTAGTTCAGCGTGATCCCCACGTTCTCTTGGTTTAGTACCTCCGATACTCTCGCCTTCAGTTGTTCCGGTGTCTAAGTGGATCATTTCCGAAGATTCTTTTGAGCTTCATCCGACGAGTTTATTGCTTCTGACTCCTTTGGTTTTGGATTAGGGTGGCTCTTTTCCCCGAAGACTTTTTGTCGAGCTGATACTGTCAAAAGAATCTTTTTGAATTGACCCTGGAGGATAGATCCTGTCGGTTATACCCCACAGCTCCTTACAATCTTTTCCCCTAGGGGAAGAGAAAGGGCTTTGGCTGATGCGGCTTATCGGATTAGTTCTTCCTGTTCTTGTCGTTTTTGGTATTTAGCCCTCACTTTCTATTGAGCCTCCTGCGAGCTTTCGGTCATCCGATACCCCTTCACCATGAGCTCCCTTCGCTGTTGATTTTTGGTAGTAACATTACACAAATGAATACAACAAAAGTTTAGGTACATAGATTTCTAATACATATGGAATGAATGGAAATAAAAATAAAGGATGAATTTTCAGAAAATCTCCAGCTCCGAAAGACGAGACCTCAAAGCTGTAATACTTGGTTTGACTCGGGCCTAATGCAAAACACAAAAACACTCGAGTCAGGACTAACATTCCCATATAACCGAATCAACTCAAGTGAAAGTCCAATGAAATGCATCAATAACTTAGAGGGTGTTCGGGATTTCCATCCTTTAAGGATCTATGGGACTAGATACATATAATATAACACACTATTATATTGGTTTCTATTCAGTATAGAAGCGGGATTACCATATTACCCTTACGACATTTATAAGCCTTGTAGTCTATACGGTATCGTAAATTCACCGTAATGGAGTTATCAAACGGCACTTCAAAGAAAACAATGCCAAAACAAAATTGTAGGGCACTCGATCAGGATCATATGATAAGGCACCGAGGCAATACCCGCGGTAGGATTCTACTAGATTGTGGACCCAGGCTGGTGGTAACACAAGGCCACAACTACCGCCCACCTCGAACAACACTCCTATAAATCACGAGTGGCGACCACTTCAATCACAAAGTAAGAGGTATAACCTTGACGTCAAAAGTTGGTCACAGTGACGATCAACCCCCAATCGCGTGATCAACACACGAGTAAAGATAAAAAATGCAATAAAAAGAAAAAAAGGGGGAGCACACACATAATTTTTATAGTGGTTCGGCAAAGACAGTGCCTACGTCCACTTTATATATCATTCCTCCTTTTTGATTACAAGTACAATGCTTTTTCTGTTTGAAAGAAAGAAAATGTCTATCTTCCTTCCTTCCTTTTTAGAGATTGAGATTATGGAGAGGAGTAGAGATGAAAAGCTTATAGAATCTGTTTTTCCAAAAAGAAAGTCCTTTCCCTGTTCAAGTTCAGAGGTATTTATAGGTGAAGAATGTAGCTTGGGCTGTTGCGATATGGTCCAGCCATTTCGGGAAGCCTGGACACGTGGAATTCACCTATTGGCTTGAATTGCGGCTGGAAGGCTGATTCCACTGCTCATAAATAGTATCCTCGGAAGTTGTGGCTGACGTGGCATCCACGAAGAGGTATATCAAAAGTAGAGCTTTGTCCACATATGCTTTGACCGCCTTTATCTCCTTGGAAGTCGGGATATTAGGTGAACTGGCTCTGTAGAAGATTTCCACGTTGGCCTGAAATAATCAGTCGACTTGCTCCAATAAACTCAGTCGATTGGGAGGCCTATTCTTCAAGAGCGAGCTGTTATTTGTTGAATCTGGAAGCGGGCCGATGTGTGATTGTCTCGGGCCCATTATTGGCTATCGGGCTTCCTGAAGCGTGGCTTGTATTTGATTGCGTGTTTGGGCTTCGATTGTTGAGACTCTTGCCAAAAAGAGGGTTAACACTTTGCCCCTCAGAATGCATCTTCATCGACAGAGGGAGGTGTGTTCTGAAATCTGAACCGAAGCACAAACGCTCGAGCTGCTATGGTCGCGTCGGACCATATTAAGGCCAGAAAACTGATGGTCCAATGTTGTATTAAGAACAGAAATCCGATGACCATGCTAGGTCATATTAAGGCCAGAAAACCGACAACTATCGGGAACCGTATTAAGGCCGAGATGATGGTTGCCATAAGGATTGGTTCCTGCAAATACAAAACAAACCATTCTCGTTTGGAGAAGGATGATGGGTCGAGCATTTTATTCCACTTGGCTTTAGAGGGTGACGAGCATAAACCATGCTCGGCTTAGTGGCGAGCATAAACCATACTCAGCTTAGTGGCGAGCATAAACCATACTCGGCTTAGTGGCGAGCATAAACCATACTCGGCTTAATGGCGAACGCTAATCTGGTTCGGCTTAGAGAGGGCGAGTATCAACCATACTCGGCTTGGGGCAAGTGTTTCTCATGCTCGACTCATGTTGGGTTAGTTAGTTTAATGAGCTATGCACGCTCGAGAGGTGAAGAAAAGAGAGCGCAATCCACACTTGTGCTAAGAAAAATGTGACCTCTCTCGCTTGAAGGAGTAGGTGTTTGAAATGGTGGTGGGATTTCGCGCAAACCACATAGAACAGAGGGGCGAGCATTAACCATGCTCGGCTTAGAAATTTTACAATACGACCTACTTTTGCAAAAAGTAAAGTTCATAACTGCTAAGTAACTATTACAAAGGAATTCTACGGGGACAGCGATTGATTACAGAGCATCAAGGCGTCCTTGTTATTGAAGGAAATTCATCGAAAGCAAAGTTAAAAAAATCTAATTAATGATAATGCAGCGAGTGCTAGTCTTAGGGTCCTTTCCATTTCTAGGAGTTCGCGGACCAGCCTGAGGATCTTGGGCAGAAGGTCGCGGCGGCATGGCCGGGGCGCGATCTTTGGCATATTCAGCGAGTTCCCCTTTTCTGACTCATCCTTCGATGAGATCGCGTAGATGTCGGCAATCATTTGTATTATGTCTAGCTACATTTTGGAATATACAGTGCTTGCCAGAGTCGAGTTCCATCTGGGTCGGCTCTCGTCGAGGTGACTTTAGAGTGGGGAAGGACTCGTGCATATCGAGATAGATATTGAGCAAAGGAGAATTGAGTTCGGTGTACCGATCATATTTGTTTTCATATCGAGGTCGGACATTGCGCTCATCCTTTTCCGGGGCCTTTCCTCTTCCTTTTTTCTGGCCATTACCGCTGAATGGACCTTGTTGTTTGGCTACTAAAACTTCAAGGCTCTCCATTTCAAGGCTGGCATCCTCTTGTCAGAGGAATCTCTCAGTCTCGGAGTAAAAATCATCTATATCTTTGGGAGGATCCCTGGTTAAGGAGTTCGAGAATTCTGATCTCTTCTGGACTCCCGCGATGGCTGCCATCAACACCATCGATGGATCGGGCCGATCGATAGATGCTACGGCTGCGTTGAACCTTTTGAGGAATGATCTTAGCGTCTCTCCGGATCACTGATTGATGGTAGATAAAAACATGACACTTTTCGGTCGAGAGATATGCACTCGAAACTGCTCGATGAAGTAGGTGACCACAGTATTCCAACTACTGATCGACTCCGTTGTTAGCTGCCGAAACCACATACCGGCAATATCAGTGAGAAAGAGAGGAAAGCACTTAGCCATGAAACTGGTCGATGCACCAAGTACTTCCATGTGTCGCATGTATCGCATGAGATGAATGGTCGGGTCAATGCGACCGTTGTATGGCTTGATAGTTGGGAACCTGAAGTCCGGAGGATTTCGAGAATTTCTGATTTCTCTAGTGAAGGGGCTGCGATTGACATTGTCTATGTGTTGCTGCGAAGAATTGCACCGAGTGAAGCGTCGGACGATGCTTGCGAGCTGACTCCCATCTCCAAGGAGTCATTGCCATGAACTTAATTCTGCATCCTGAGAGGATTCTACACGAGGATCTGGCAAAAGCATGCTCGGAAGGGTGGCCGTTGGCTGGGCTCGACCCCCGAGAGATGAGTGAAGGTGTGAGGGAAGGTGAGATCTGGTAGGTGGTTCTGGGGAGAATGGCCCCTCTGGAACCCGATGAGTTGTGGGTTGAGCCATCCCTGTAGCAAAGGGTCTAGGCTGATCCAGCATAACATGTGATGTTCGGAGGACAGTGTTGCCCCCGTTTGATGCGAGGTTAGGAGGGTCTACGGTAGCGTTGTCTTCATCTACGGTGAGGACCGGCATAGTAGGGTGGCTTCCCTCATTCGAAGGGAAGGCTGCTCCAGCTCTTCGTTTAAGAGGAAGAGTGGTTAGACTGGTCTGTGGTAAGATCTCGGGTTGTAATGGGAGCTCGACTGATTCGACAGGTCGAGATGTCCCAAGAGTGGAGGCATATTTGCCAGAGGACCTGGATCTTGATCGCCTGCCTCCTGATATTCTATGGCCATAACCGTGCTGGTCGCTGGAAGCGATATTCCTAGCTGTGCTTGATTGGTTGGTGGGACCAAACCAGGATGAAATCAAGGTGTAGCCCGATCAGTGGCCTGATTTCGAGTAAACAGAGGGTCAGTTGCTGCCCCAGTCTCGGCCTGTGGAGGAATTGATGTTGAAGCGTTCAACCCTGTTTCCAGTCGACAGAGAAGGTGATCCATCAACTGCTGCTGTCGTTCGAGGACTTTACCCTGAGATGTCATATGGTGTTTGAACTCGACGATGATTTTATCCATGTCGTCCCGTGTGAGGAAACGAGATCTGTCGTCATTAAAGGAAGCTTGGTGGCTAGCTTCTGCAGCGTCGGTGTCAGCTGCATCGGTGTTTGCGGGACGAGAGGATGTTGCATCTTTCTTTCGTTTGTTCGCCATGACCTGAGATAAGCAGGAACTCGATGGCTATGTCGGTGCGCGTCCCCTACCTGGCGCGCCAAAGTATTGACGTCAAAAGTTGGTCACTAGTGACGATCAACCCCCAATCACGTGATCAACACACGAGTAAAGATAAAAAATGCAACAAAAAGAAAAAGAACTGGGAGCACACACAGAATTTTTATAGTGGTTCGGCAAAGACAGTGCCTAAGTCCACTTTATATATCATTTCTCTTTTTTGATTACAAGTACAATGCTTTTTCTGTTTGAAAGAAAGAAAATGTCTATCTTCCTTCCTTCCTTTTTAGATATTGAGATTATGGAGAGGAGTAGAGATGAAAAGCTTATAGAAGCTGTTTTTCCAAAAAGTAAGTCCTTTTCCTCTTCAAGTTCAGAGGTATTTATAGGTGAAGAATGTAGCTTGGGCTATGGCGATATGGTCCGGCCATTTCGGGAAGCCTGGACATGTGGATTTCACCTATTGGCTTGAATTGCGGCTGGAAGACTGATTCCACCGCTCATAAATAGTATCCTCGGAAGTTGTGGCTGATGTGGCATCCACGGAGAGGTATATCAAAAGTAGAGCTGTGTCCACATATGCTTTGACCGCCTTTATCTCCTTGAAAGTCGGGATATTAGATGAACTAGCTCTGTAGAAGATTTCCATGTTGGCCCGAAATAATCGGTCGACTTGCTTCGATAAACTCGGTCGACTGGGAGGCCTATTCTTCCGGAGCGAGCTTTT
The DNA here is from genome assembly GCA_030737875.1 of Allium sativum. Taxonomy (NCBI): domain Eukaryota; kingdom Viridiplantae; phylum Streptophyta; class Magnoliopsida; order Asparagales; family Amaryllidaceae; genus Allium; species Allium sativum. Next base: position 96,951,562 of record CM060925.1, on the reverse strand, counting down.
ATTTGTTGAATCTGGAAGCGGGCCGATGTGTGACTATCTCGGGCCCATTATTGGCTGTCGGGCTTCCTGAAGCGCGCCTTGTATTTGATTGCATGTTTGGGCTTCGTTTGTTCAGACTCTTGCCAAAAAGAGGGTTAACATATAGTATCGAAGAAACGTGCCCGATAGGAGGTGCGACCTCACTTGGCCTGGGTATGGCCTCTGTTTTAGTCATTTTAATTATAATCTGAAGGTCAAGGCCATCCATCATCATTCTCTTACTTCATTCCAGTTGCGTTCACTAAACCGTCCTACTTCATTACGGATTCTCCACCATAAGCACAGTTGTTAAAGTGGTATCAGTATTGGCAGAGTGTATGACAATACCGACTCTGGTCTCTTTAATAATCAAACGTTTACATTTTCATACCGTGGCCATTATATTTGAAATCATATTGCAATGTCAAAAATTAATTAATGCCAAGTATTGATTTTATTATTAATTTCTCAAATTGATTCAATTATTTCATATTGCTTTAAATTCCAAAATTATATTTACAAATCGATTCATTATCAAAATTTTATTCGATATCACTTCAATTTCAATTTCATATTTATAAATAAATTTATTTTCAAAACTTCACATTTGGTTTTAATCACATATCACAAATATATCGTTATTCAACAGAATCTTTGTATTCAATCATTTTGGATTTTAATTGGTTGGATTGGAAATATATACTATTATTTCAAAATAGTTAAGTTAATACAAACAGTTTAATAAATTATTAAGTTTGATACAAAATAATTTAAGTAAATAGATAGGTTTAGTATAAAATTTGTCTAAATAAAATAGATAGGTTTAGTATAAATCATTTTAAATAAAATAAATAGGTTTGGTGTAAAAAAATTAAATAAGATAGTTAAGTTTTATATACCAAAGAGTTTAATTAAAATTGATAGGTTTTAATGTAAATAGTTTAAATAAAATAGTTGTAGATTATATAATAGTTGTAAGGTAAGATAATACTAAATCTAAGAAATAATCCAGTCCAAATCAATTATCCAAAATTTCATAATTGACTTAATCTTTAGTCAGATTCTGAAATTAAATTCAATTTCCTTAAGACCCAACTGGTAAAATTTCAAGTTTAAAACCAAGTAGTCGAGTTAGCTTATAACTTGAATTCCACTTTTAAATTCTTGGCTCCGATTTGGTTTGAAACTTGAGTTCTATATCCATTTTATCTCATTGGTCTCAAACCAACATTCAAAATTTCAAGTATAAAGTTTTGTTACGTAAATCCATTCTTTAAGAACTTATCATTTAAATCAATTTAACTATTTTAAGTTTAGTAAGATTCTCAAGTTTATGAAACTGAATCTTCCTTTCCTATTGGCTTAAATAAATTTAAATCTTAAACAAATTTGAATTCTTAAATGAAATTTAGATCTTGACTTTCAAGCGACAAATCTAATTTGAAGTTTTATTTAAAACCCATTGCTTAGATTAGTTAATTCCTAACTTATATATTCAAATTTAAACTTAAGATATAAATTAAGTGTCAAAATAAATATTATAAGCCAACATACTTATAACAATTCTGAAATAATCTTATCTTCACACACAAATTCAATTTTTAAAAAATTCATATTAAATTCTTTCATTAATTCGAGTTTCCTTTAATTTATACATTCAAATTAGAATTATTTCAAATAGTAATTTAAACCAGATCTTTAGATAAAATTTCAAGATATATATATATACACACTTACAAATTCAGAAATTAATTTGTATTAACCATGTGTTCGTATATAATTTTTATCCTATAGTCAAGTGATACAGATATGTATCATTTCAATCCATTTTACAAAATTCGAATACGGAGTTTATATCATTTCAAATTGCATGCCAAATCAACTTGAAATTATTTTCTAAATTTATACATTCGTTCGGGTATGTATCATTTCAACACATAGTGATTTTCCTAAAATCTATGGGGAACTTGCAACGTGATAACAATCCAAACATAGCATAATATCCACTGCCTCCATGTACCATCAAATAACTGTAATGTGTTTGTCACATATGCACAAAAAATAATAATGGATTTTCTATAGCATTCCTAATATGTCATTTTACATTTCAAATATATAATTCACTTAATGAGAAGTTAGTCGTGAGTGAGGGAAGACTCACTTTTCGAGGCAATAATTAAATTGAGGACAACAAAATCGACTCAATTGAGAGAGAGATTTTAATATCGAGCATGATGAGAATACACTGAACCAATCTATGTACATATACACACATATGTGTATATATGTACATATGACTTGAAATTGCAAGCGTAACTCCAGAGCTCCATACGACAAGACAAGCACGATGGAAACAAAAAGATGAACCACATGAAATCAACTACGTATGAAGAAAATTGTAACGATTTCAAACAGGCCTAAACTTAATATTGCAGCAAATTAAAAATCGCAGTAATGACATGTGCATCCTATTCCAAATAATGGTGCACAAACCGGTTTAAGGAATAGTCATGCAAGTGCAACATCACCACTTGTCTCATTCTCCAACTTAAAATTTAAAAAGAAATCAATTTATGCCTACTCTATTTTTTTCCAGTGCTTCCTTTTTAGTAAGTCACTAATCTTTTGATTATCGCCTTCTTCTTCTTATCTAATTCAACAGCCACTCTCTGCCCTCGCCATCTCCATCTCGACCACTTACTTCAGCCCTAATTTGAAAGGAAGAATGTTAAATGAACTCACAACAGTACCCAGTTTGATGTATGGAAGAATAAGGCTTTATGTTGGCCCGATAGTTTTGAGGGGACTAATCCGATGATGCAATGACTGAGGATCTTGAGCTTCGACTCTAGTGGCTTGCATGGTGAAGCACGCTTGTAGTAGCTCAAAATTGGGGGAGTTTGATGGGTTTACTGGTGGTGGAAAAAGGGTAATTGGCTAATTTGCGTATGCCAAAGAGGGAATATGGTATTTGGGGAAGGAGAAAAGGAGTTATGCTTAAGGAAGAGGAAGTCGCCATTTTTTTCTCTTGGAACAAACTCTGAATCGAAATAAAAGGGAAGGGAGAAGGAGCATAAGATCGGGTTTTTTTGTTTTGTTTTCTTGAATGAGATCTAACTTCGAAAATAAAAGAGTAGGAAAAACATGGAGACCGTGTTTAAGGTAACAGAGAAATATGACGCTTGTGTTCTAGATACTGACTTTATTTAATGTGTTTTTTTGTTGTTCTTTTTTTGGATATATTAAATTTACATATACTCATTTGATTTTTGTTTGGCCGTTTTAAGCTCATACGATCGCATATATGATCTGGTCGATGCAAAACTCAACATCATATAATATCTTACAATTTCGAATCTAATGAAACCAGTTTCGTCGAATTATGAGATTATTGCAAAATGAATAATTACACTATTAAATATTAAATATTATTTTATATTACGATCCAATTATTGATTCAAATCCAAACTAGTTATTATTGTTTACAAGTTTAAAAAATGGATTTACAATCAATATTGATTAACTAAACGAAGTCGATTGAGATTATTGAATCCATTTGAAATTAATATCTAAATTCCAATTCACTTTTTTAAGTTGATTTCGGTTAACTACATAATTTAGAACATTGAAATTTCTTAGTTATTTACACTCTCTTCTACTCAAACTTTTCATCCTCGAAATGGGAACGTCGTATAGAATCATACGTAAGCATATTTTATATTAAATACGTCAAGTTATAAAGACTATTCATAGTTTTTATAAATATATAAAAATATAAGCTATATAAATTTTAGAACTCAAATTTTTTTTTTAACGACCTAGAATTTCTGATATTTTGAAATTCGAGATTTTAAGAGTTTGGAATAACTACGCACTGTTCTGAATACGTACACTTATTTTTTAATACGATTCCAAAAAGTGTAACGATCAGATAAATTATTTATATCAGTTTTATCAACTTACCCGTTCAACCAATTTATCGTATGTCGTCAAAAATGAGAATTTGACATTATTCACCAACATTGAATCTAGACTTGAAAAACTATGGAAAATGAATTCTAACTTTTGTTTTATATTTAATTAAAGATAAAATAAGGTTAGTAACTTTTAAAATTGATTAAAAATAGATATTTTAAAACTCGATAATTTAATATTATTTTAATATTGGGGAAATATCCATTTTGCAAATGACCTCGGATTTCGATGAAACCAGTCCCATCGGATCTGAAATATTAAAGTATGATAAGGTTTCAAATTTCATATCAATCGGAATTATTATGCGAGTGTGCACAATATAAACGCATGTCGAGAAATCAGTTAAAATATAATAATAACGTAGAAAAGGCCATCATTTAAACGGTCTCTGAATTTGGCGAGACTAGTTTCATTCGATTCGTATCAATGAAATGTAGTTGAATTTTAAATTTCGTGTCAATCGGACTTATGGTTTGATCGTACGAATTGAAAACATAAAAGGTCGTTTAATTAAACGAAAACATGTTTCCTTAATTCACCCCGTCCCTGACACCTCGCTAACCCTTGTGTGTACTCTTCCATGATGGCTAGCAAGGTAACGATGACAGCTTGGCATAAAGCACAAGGTGATGTTTACAGTGGCACAATAGATTAGGCAAGTATTTTTCACTGAGGACCTTTAGTGGAAAAATTACCAAAATCCCTTTACTTAGCCACCAAACAATCTCTCCTTTGCTTGACACCTCACCATGCATTTATGCATTAAAGACCCTAGTGGTTGTGTATCAATAAGGGGTCGTTTCCACTTTACTTTCCCTTTTCCCCTTCTTCCTTTTCTCTCTTTTCTACCCCATTTTCCCCTCTCCTTCATGGTCGTGGGCCCCACGTGCCACACCAGCCCAGTTCCTCCATTCCCATGTTGCCACGTAAGCACCCAACTTCCTTTCCTCCTTGTCGTGACCCCACACCCTCAAAACACCCTTAAATCACCTCTAAACCCTTTAAACACTTAAATGCCACATCTTTACACACCTACACCCCCAAAACAACCCTACCCATGGAACCCATAGCCCAAATCAGCCCTCTACTACCCCAAAAATGTGGACCCAACCTCTAGGCCGAGCTCCCCCTTGCCTAATATCTGACCTTTAGTCCCTGAAACCCAATATATACCCATATATATACAATCTTTGTCCATAAAACCAAAACGCATCGAAGCTCTGTCCGTTTGAAAACTGACAACCTACGGTGACGTCTGAAGGCTACTGGATTTAATTAGGATTGTAAAGGAGTCCTACGTTTAAAGTTTGGTGGAGTGGATAAGCAATAGTGAGAATATTTTGCTCACATTTGGTTAACTATTGTAGTTAGTGTAGCTAATTTTGCTATGTTTGGAAATTGCTAAATTGTTAAGTATATTTGGGTTTAATATTGCTAATGGATGTTAGTAAGTTAATTACTTGACTGTTTAGTAATTAAAATGAGTACATTATTGATTATGAGATTAAACCGTAAAAAAATGATCGGTTAGTTTGGTTGATAACGTGATAGTTTCGAAATGGGATTTTACTGAAATGGGATATTTTTAAATGATTAAAAATAGGAATAAATTATGATAAGTCATAATAAATGATTTGAAAGTGATTTTGGTTGAAGATGCTAAGTTTTGAAAAGCTAAAAAGCTATTTTCTGGAATTGAATTGTTTAAGCAATGATATTTGCAACGGTTCATGGAGTGGGTTTAAATTAAAAAAGGTTTTGATACAACCAATGATGTCCACATAATTTGGAAACTAATCTAAAGAATTAGAATGGGGATGTTAAGATATTTTGGGATTTGAAAAGAATGTAACGAATATTTTAAAGATGATAAATGGTTTATAAAGGAAGTTTTATAAATGAAGAGAATATTGATGACTTAAATCTCGATGTTTAAATGATTTATAAAGCAACAACGCTAGGACTTGAAGACATTTGTTATTATTAATGCGAAATGATTTGTCACTTCGGGATATAAAATGATTTACAGTGTTACCAATGATTCGGGTACCCGTAACTAAAAATTAGGCACATGTTGAAGGTATGGTTCACTCTTGAGATAGAGGTACATGCTTATATTATTGATGAGACGAAGACTGGGACCCAGTTGCCTTGTTATCGGGAGAAACCTCCAAATCTGGTGACATATATGTTGATATGCTTGTATTGTAGATATTTGATATTTTGAAAAGTGATTTGTTTTTAAATCCCGAAGAGAAGTATGAGTCGATATGAAAGATACATATTATTTCAATGATTTGAAATGAAACCGGGATTTTAAGATCGAAGAGATTATTTTCAAAAGAATGGGTTTTGTAAATAAATGAAGTTGATTGGATTTGATAAATCTAAATATGAAGATGAAACTATTTTAGTTCGAGTTTTTATGACTGGTATTCATAAGTGGAAACCTATTCCGTGGTATATAGCGTGGTCTTATCATTTTCCCAACTTTAAAATAAAGGTATAACTGTTTTCGTTCTCACACCAGTCCCATGAATGACTCGGTGTTTATTATTCTTTCATCTAAACTCTAGGTGCCCATATTTTTCGCACGGGAAGCCCGTTGGTAGTTTAGGTTTTGCAGATTTTTAGAGCAAGATTCTGGATTATAGCCGGAGCTATACTCTGGATCATTTCTTAGTCTTCCGCTGAGCATAGATGTTTTCCGCTATGTATGTATATTCGATGTACTTAGATATATTTCTGAACTCTGATGTAAAAGTTATTGTAGTGATAATGAAAAAGGTTCTTTTGTTCAGTTCTTATGTGTTGTAACCTCAAGTGATACGTCTTTTTGATCGGTTTAATCATCGGTTTGAATCGGGCAAGAAGACGGGTCATTACAAGTGGTATCAGAGCTTTGGTTTATTCAAAGCTTTGGGGTACAACTCATTAGAACAATACGAAAGGACTCATCAGAGATAGGATTGGTAACATCAAGGTTTTAAATCTCGGATATCGGTCGCGTTCCGTCTCGGGGATTATAAAGACTTGTCTCGTATCGGGGGAGATCTCAGATGAGATGAGTCTAACTCAGGGGTTCGTTTCGGATTTCCATCTCGGGTCTGAAAGTTCATATCGGAACAATCCCGGGGTACATGATATGTTAAAAACTGATATTTTTACAAAATGATTTTTATGAATGCTATTAAAAACATAGTAACTTAAATTTGAATTGCAAAATAACTTTATTATTCTTAATTTATTAAAGATAATCATACTCTAAATCGTAACCTGCTTAAAAGAGAAATATAACACAATGCAAACAGATTAGTGCTTACAACATATGATCCATGAACATAAATTAGTGTTAGACATAGAACATAAAATGATCCAATACTAGAAAAAGTTCAGCATAAATAGAACATAAAACACATAATTTCATATGTAACATGTATGTAAAAAAAGAAAATCATAAGCGTTGTAAAAATATATGTACAATATGGTCATCTAACATGAAAAATGTAAATTAGCAGGAGATTATTGTGGTTAGATTTTAGTTTTAAATTATTGTTTTGGTTCAGGCATGGATTTAAATTTTAACCCAAAAAACCAAGATCTTGGACGATATTACAATATCTCATCTCGATTGGTATATCGTTCGATATCGCAATATCTCGGGCGATATATTCAAAAGAGGATTTAAATTGATATTTGTTGTTTCATTTCAGAAGGAGCTTATAACAAGATCTCCGAGGAGATCTCCGAGATCTCGGACGATATTTTTGAGATCTGAAATAGTAGGTAACATCCTATAGGAGGAATTCATAAGAGATAGGGTTAGTAATGCCCTAGAATGAGTTGAGAGTATTATTTATACGAGAAAGCGTATTTGTGAAATGAAATTGATTTTTGAAAATCTATATTTTAAATATAAAAAGATAAATAAGGTAATTATAAAGATTTTGAATTAGAAATTGAAATTATCGATGATTTTGGACAGTCGATAAGTTCTGAAATCTATTAGGTAAGAAAATAAATTGAGTAAGTAATTACGAATAGCTTGTGAATTAAGTTTCACAATTTTTACCAAAAGGTATTTGGTAAATAATTAGAAAGGGTTATCTCAAAAGGATTATAAATAAATTTGTTTACACCTTCTTTTCTTTTTGAGAACGAAAAGTTTTAAGTGGGGGAGAATGTAAGGACCAAGAAATTTTGATATTTTGAAAATTCGAGTTTTTAAGAATTTAGAATAATCGCGCACGATTCTGGATACGTACACTCATTTTTTAATACGATTCCAAAAGTAGAACGGTAGGATAAGTTATTTATATCAGTTTTTGCAACTTACTGGTTCAAACAATTTATTGTATGTCATCAAAAATGAGAATTTGACACTATTCAACAATATTGAATCTAGACTTGAAAAACTATAGAAAATGAATTCTAACTTTGATTAATATTTTAATAAAGATAAAATAAGGTTTTAAATTTAATTTAAAAATAAATATATTAAAATTCGATAATTTAATATTATTTTAATAGTGAAAAAATAGCCAATTTGTAAGCTTCTTCGGATTTCGACGAAACCAGTTCTATCAGATCTGGAACATTAAGGTATGATAAGGTTTCAAATTTCATATCAATCAGAGTTAGTTTGTGAGCGTGCGCAATATAAACGTGTGTCGAAAAATCAGTTGAAATTAAATAATAACATAGAAAAAGGTCATTTTTCAAACAGTCTTCGAATTCAACAAAACCATTTTCATTGGATCTGTATCGATGAAATATAGAAGGATTCCAAATTTCATACTGATCATACTTACGGTTTGATCATACGAGTAGAAAACATATAGGTCGTTTAATTAAATGCTAGCTTAAATTAATCAAAAACATGTTTCCTTAATTCACCCCCTCCATGACACCTCACAAACTCTTATGTGCACTCTTTCACGATGGCTAGCCTAAGTAATGACGATGTTTATGGAACAAAAAATAAGGAATGACACAAATATTAACACATGAATTAATTAATAAACCATGGAAGGGAAAATTGTTTTAAAGTTCATACTTCACCATGAATCAATCTCTCTCATGTTAACACCTAGGCGGGGATAATTGCACTTAAGACCCTAGCTCATATATATAAATAGATGTCACTTCCCTTTCCTTCCTTTGCATTTTTGTAACACCCCACGTCCATTTATGTCACTCACTAAGGGAATGCATTAACTTCCATGGAGCATTATAAGTGTACATAGAACATAACATAACAAGACAGATATAAAGTAGTACTTAAAAATTAAAACTTCATTCATTGCAGCGGAAAACAAAACATGTTTGATTACATCACCAAAACCAAATAATAGAGTCAAGTACATAAATATCCATCTTGACAAAATTATTCTCTGAGTACATAAAACAAAAGCATAATCCCACTACTACGAATAGCCATAAAGGAAAAGAAAGATAAAGCTGAGCATTACTCTAAGCACTTCCAAGCACTCCAAGAGAAAGAAATCCAAGTAAAGCTCCACTAATTCCCACCCTGAGGACCTGGGGGGAAGGAAAGAAAAGAGGCAAAAACAAACGAGGTCAGACATAAAGTCTGGCGAGTCCAGTAACATTAACAATATAATAAGTAAAGAAACAGGATAAGGAATAAACTGGATATAAGGAATGACTGTAACATAAATGAGGTGACAAGGTAAATAAGGTAAGTAAGATGGAATCACGACTGCGCTCCTAACTACTATAAGGTATGCTCTGCACCGCACTAACATACTAAAAGACGATCCCTCTTAAACAACCAAAAAGATGGTAATAATAATAATCGTAGATTCGTGTACCCCTAGCTGCTGTCATAAGTGCCGCCTGCTCCTATCTCCACTAGATGTACCCAATACCCTGCACTATTCGATTGGCTCCCTAACTCGTAGATACCCGTGCTGGTCCCATAGTAGGTTGTATCACTCCCTAAAGTGGCAACCCGATAATACTAAAGGCACGGCTTATACATACACGATGCAACAACGTCTTACCTACCAGCCCGGAGCCATACACGCACATGACCCCTTTGGACTTGCACTGCCACCACTATCTCTTTATTGACCTCTTACAATCAACTCCAGCAAGCGTGTCCCGTCCTCGACCTAGTTCGAGCTCACTAAGATACTAAATGGGTTACTGGTTGAAAAGGGTCCCCACACTTGACACAAGCTCCCCTCCTAAGCTGGGTCCCCACTAGGAATTCTCACTTAACCACCCTTTATACCCATGGTAAACTACATGTCCCATCTAGGTTAAGTGTTCATTAAATTATTATAATCATAATATTGCAAGACCTCTCACATTAGACAACGTTTGCGGTTGCTGGACATGCCAGGCGGTTCTGGGCAGGCTTACACCGCAAACCCACGTAACCTCGAGTCTTTGCCTTATTACGCATCTAATTTCTGCCTTTGACCTCTCACATTAGATAACGTTTGCGGTTGCTGGACTTGCCGGGCGGTTCCGGGCAGGCTTACACTGTAAACCTATCTAACCTCGTGTCGTAGGCCTTCATTATTACTCAAATCATTGATTATAGTAATTCCCCGTTTACCCATAAATTCCAACCCAAATTTATGTGACAAACTCTAATCACTTTATGCCTATAATTTCAAATTTATAGGTTTCACCAAATTATACCAAATTATCACAAGTTTACACCCAAACCCACTTATGCCAAGTCTCATGTTTGCATGTTTTATACAATTTTTCCCAAACCATAGCCATCATAAATTTATGCCCAATTGAAAATCACATGTTATTCAATATTTCCCAAACTTTTCCCCATCGTTCAAGCATTATACGTGCGCGAATTTCGCATAATATGTTAGGCTCGAAGGTAGCCTAACCTCATAAAAAGAAAACTGAAAAGGAAGAGGGAAGAGAATCATGGTACTAGAACAGGCATAAACATACGAGCATAAATAGGCACGAACTGATAAAATTGATCAGAAAAGCATAGGTTATGAATCAAAAAGGTGACAACTTGCAAATTTTGATAAGATCCATTACAGGCATAATCACATGATTACAATTTACAACTTATCACAATTACTTTAGTTTAATTATCTTGTGAAAGCTACATGAACTCACAGAGATAGGTTTAAGGATTAGAGAACGATTGTGAATTCTGATTTATGAAGTTGATAAGCTAATCCGTTGATGTAGGCTTTGATTGTTGTCTTCCAACTTGAATTTGATTAATTAGGGTGAAGGCTAGGTCAACTTAGAATTTAGCAGCATGAAGGCGCCATTACTTTGATTAATGAATTCAGGGTTAAGTCTAGGTGTGTTTTATATAGGAGAACTAGGTGAATTAGGGCCTTTAAATTAGGTTAGGATCCATCTAAACCCTCCAAATCCGAAATGCACATCACCTAGCCAATAAGGGATTGCCACGTAGCCCTAAAACTCAGAAAATTGTCACTGTCCAGATAAACCCGTTGGGGTCGACCCCTATAGGGGGGTCGACACCTATGTCGACCCCCCTATAGAGGGGTCGACACCCTATGGCAGAAAATTTTCAGCCCAACCTCCCTTCTGCTTTAGAATTTCGAACTTGATTATTTATTTATTTAATTAATTCTGATTTAAACTTAAATCTTCTAACGTCCATAACTTCTTTATAACATATCCGTGTTACGCAAACTCGGACTCTATCTCAAGCATAATTCCGAGACGAACTCAATGGTCCACCCCATTTTACTTAATTGTTCTTCTAAAAATTAAGTATTCTTTAATTTGTGAATTTTATTGTTATAAAATTACGGGGGGTTACATTCTCCCCTCCTTAAAGGATTTCGTCCCCGAAATCTTCAAGTTAAGAAGAATGTATCCTACCATCCAATCATCCATCTACTCATCCATCATCCACGAGCATCCATTGTCCTTAAAAAATTTCTAATGCTATATGAACATATGCAAAAGTTTGTGCATATGTTCCTTATCTAATGCAAAGATCAGACGGTCTACTGACTCTATTGACCTCCTTGTCATATATAACGGTGTTGTATAAACAATTATACGATTTTTGTTTGATGCTAACAACCAAATAAAAGTTATTTCAAATGTGTTTGTTATTGTACTGTTATATCACATCACAGACGGGAATATTATATTTATATTTAAATAAAATACGACTGTACAGAAATTCAAATATTTACAGTATTTTATTTAAATTGAATATTCTATTTCAACATTCAAACAGTACAACTTATTTACAACTCCACTACTTAATAACTTCACAGAATATTTGTAGTTGAAATTAAACAGAATAAAATAGACAAGTTTGTTTGACAACAATAAAATAATTTTTTATTTCAAACAAATTTGTTTATTACAAATAAACAGTACAATACTTTTCATATAAATACAACACTCACACTCGATTATACATATTTATATATACAGACTCATTGACATTTTTACACTCTCATATACAGACACTTATACAATGTCTTCATCTTCGGTCTTCTGCTATTCAGTCCTGTCACATCAGTCCAGTCATCTACACCTGTCATTACAGAAACACACATAGTACCTGATACAGAAATAATATTCTAAATACATGCGAATATAATTTTTATTTTTAAAATTTTATTTGCCTCAGATTTCAGTGGGTTTTCTCATCATTTTTCTGACTCGATCTGATTAATTCGACTATGTCTAGACAGCTTGTGATATTCACAGTGTATCAGTGTAAATACCACAAGGCAGACAACATATATATATATATATATATATATATATATATATATCTCAATGCAGGGACATGGACACTTAGTCTGATGGCTGCATATACACACGTGTATACATGTGTGCACTGCCATGCCAATCAGTGTTCAACTGAGGAGTAGCCATGTGGACCATCTCGACTCAGTGCACACATGAAAACAACTTAATGTAAAGTCAAAAACAACTCAAAGTGGTCGAAGCAGCAAACAAGCAACTTGACATGGGCCAAGCTAAAAGTCAAAGGTCAAGATCCAGCAAACAAGAATTGTTCAAATGTATCAAAACTGAAATATATATAGCAGCATAGATGAACAAAGGCAGTAGTGCACTCAACTTGGCTGAACCAACATGTGCACAAAGTGTTCATAATAAATTAGTCAGCAATGTTCAAGAAAGAAGCAAACTCAAAGTGAACAAGTGGACAGCAGATTACAAAATGGTGCAGCAAAACTCAAGTGTTATCATGCACAATTACATGGCAATATGTAATATGTGTGGAGCATGGCAGTTGTACAATGGTGGAACAACAAGTAACATAAGTGGAAATGGTATACATGGAGGATACACTCAAGCATGGAACATCTTTCAGGTCAAATGGTCAAGCATGGGAGCATGAAGAAATCTGATGCAACTACATACAAGTGTAACTCAAGTGTAGCAGCAATATTCAAGGAACAAGTGGAAACCAAAAATATGACAATGATGGTCACAAAGTAATAAATCTATATGGTGTGTGTGTGTGCAATACAAAGTATAGCAAGTTTAAGGGTCGAGCAGCTACAAGGAACCAGTTCAGACATGCATGGGTTCAAATTCTGGTGCATGTGACAGTGAAATAGGTTAGTAACTTAGTATACAAGAGACACAAATATGTGGCATGTGCAAGAAAGTGCATGAACACAAATGCACAAGGAAACAAGACTGTTCAACTCATATCAAACAGGTTGCATGTACAAGTAAGCTCTGTTTTGGCAAGCAAAGAATCACAGCACAAATCCAGATTTAAAGATTGCAAATCTTTTTTTGGCAAGTCATGTTAATGGATCTAGAAATTAGCTCAGAAAAATTCAAGAATAGGAGCAAGATGGTTCATGTATACATGCTGGGTTCGAACAGATGTAGCAAGAGTACACTTAACAATTCAGGTTTATGGATATGTTTAAATGCATCCATGAGTAAGTGGTGCTACAAAATCAGGTGAAATCTAATTTAAGCAAGCATGAGCACAACATAAAAACTTTTAATTGTGATTCCAGAAAAATCAGAAGATGGCAAGTATTAAATTTGGCAAATGGTTATTTGTGAAGATTGAAATTATGATTTGCCAAAGTTCGAGTTGTCCAGGAATACCCCGTCGATCGTACCAGGCAAGAAGTTTAGATGCACAAAAATGTTCTTCAAACATGTACAAGGTACAAACTCACACAGAAATGGCTGAGCACAGTGTACATGGCAAGAGTGAAATACACTACAGCAAAAGTTCATGTGTAGAGCAAAATATAGAATGGTGAAGCTAGCATTTGTTTAAAAAAAGAGGATTGCAAGTCTAGCAATGATTACAAGGTGACGAAGACATAAGTAAATCAGTTTTATACAGAAAATCTTGGGCGAGAAATTCAAGAGTATTTGGAGAAATCACAAACATTTTTGGCAAAAATCCTTTTTCGAAATAAAAGCGACAAATCAGCAATGTAAAGCACATATTTAGCAAGTATTTTTTTCAAGCAATGATCCAATCATTTTCTGGATGGGCAAAGAATATTTGCATTCTAGAAATGAGTGAAATTAAAATCCAATCAAGAATTCATTTCTGGCAAGTCTTGTGAATATTTCCAAAATTACCAGAGCGAATGTTTTTATTTTCAAAAGGGAATATATATTTTAAAAGGCAACAAATTCAAATTCAAATGCCAGGGACAATCAATCACGCAAGATTTTTCAAGGGGCAATATATTTTCTAATTCACAAGGCTCAAAATTAAGTCCAGATTCATCACAAAATCACGCAAGACAAACACGCTGATTTTATCAAGGGCAAAAAAAGGGGAAAGCAACGAAAAATCAGACCAAGTTATTCTTATGAAATCAGAGATATTAGGGTTTCTATTTTACCCTATATACATAACCATTTCATCATAGGCAGATATCAATCGAAAAACCAAGGATTAACTATTCAAAAGCAAATCAGAAAATTCATTCAGAGAACTCACTTTTACGATCGCAAGTTCCAAATCGATGTAACAGAGAGCAAGACTATATTCAAGCCATCAGAGGAACAATTCCACCAGTTTCCAGAAGTCACGATTTGGAAGAAGAAGCTTGAAACCCTAGCGATTTTTCATTCGAGGCCGCCATTTTTATTTTTTCAGAGATAAAGCAGATTGGAAGAACTAAAGTGGATGCAACACAAATCAAATGGGCTGGCCAATTTTAATTACAAGGGCTTAGTTTGGTTTTAATTTAAAAAGAGAGGTTTCTTTGTTTTTATTTTGTGTTGTTTTTTAAATTCTGATGTAAACCGTCCAAATAGTTTATAGAATTCTGTAAAAATCTAGGGAAACCAGTTAGGGTGTTAACTGGCAGTTTACTAGAGTCTGTAAAAACTAGGGTTACTGGTTACGGAGTTGTAATCAGGGGAAATCTGATCTAGGGGATTAGATTAGTCTATGGTTTTGAGCGTAGGGTTAGAATAGGAGCAGTGTTTGCGAGTGTACATGGTCTTGTATGCGGGATCTGTTCTATCACCTAGTAGAAACCTTAGGAATGCAGCAGTAGGCAGGGTTTTGCCGAATCTGGGTATATCTGTGTTCGATTTATTTCCTGCATTTTTGTTTCTACTATATTCTGTGATTTGTTTATTATTATATATTCTGATAGATTTTTAATTCAGCTAAAAACTGTGATAAACCCTATTCCCTCCCTCTAGGGTTAATCTAGATCCAACAAGTGGTATCAGAGCAGGTATTCTGTTTAACTCTAGAGTAATGGTGATCCCTAGGTGTCAGTCCATATAGAGTCAGTCCTGTCATATTCCATCTATTTTTAATGGTACTGATTTTTTAAATTGGAAAATAAAGATGAAAATTTAGATAAAATCTGTTTATATTAAATATTGGAATATTATTATTAATGGAGTAGATTTGTCAGATAAAAGGAATATTGTTATCAATACGCATGCTTTGGACATTATTTATTCTTGTCTCAGTATTGATCAATTTAAGCTTATCTCTCATTGTTTATCTGCACAGGAAATCTGGAAAACTCTCAATGCGCTGTATGGACAAAAAGTTGACAACTGCTCAAAACCTGCAAAGATCAACTCAGATTCAAATTTATGCTTAGCAGTTCTTACAGATGATTATTCAGATGGATCAACTGATGGAGACTCAACAGACAATGAAGTAGAAAATTTCTCTTATGAAGATCTAGTTTATTTTTGTGTTGATCTAACTAAGTCTGTTGATAAACTCCAATCTAAAAAAAAAAATTTGAAATCTAAGAATTCTGAGTTGACCAGCAAAATTGTTGATTTGGAATCACAACTTGAATATTTTAAAAATCCTTCAAATTCAGATTGCAATAATTGTTTGAAATTGGAAACCAATCTTGTACATCTCAATAAAATTTCAAATATTTGAAAAGGAAATTCTGATCTTAAAAGAAAACAAGATTGAGTTGTCAAGTTTGAACAATTTTCTACAAAAGGAATTTGAAAATTTTAAGACTGATATATAATCCAAATTTGAAATTGCTGAAAAGAAGAATGTGTTGAAATCTAAGTTGATTTAGAAAGAACTTGAAAACGAGATTGAAAAATCCAAGAAATTTGAGTTTGAAAAAAAAACGATTTGAATATGAAATTTCTTAGTCCCAAGTCAGAATAGAATTACTTGAATCTGAAAATTTGGTTTTGAAACAATATGATGCTTAAAGGAAGATCACTAATAACCACTGTTCAGATTTAACAAAAGAGAACGGTGATCTTAAGTTCAAAATTCAACAACTAGAGTCAACTTTGGTTAAATTTTCTGATGGAGAAAATCTTTATATATGTTGTTGAAAAACCAATTTTCTGCTAGAAATAAATGTGGACTCAGATTTGAGAAAAATAATGCTTTTGAAAATTAGAACTCAAATGATTTTAAAAATTCTTTAAACTACTTTGGGAAGAATCGTTATGAAAATTCAAACTCTGATAATCGCAAAGGATTTTTGAACTATAAACGTGATGTGAATTTGTTTTATAATAATACAGTTGAACAATTCTGGATCCCAAAAAGAAATAAAACAAATTTCATTAAATTCAAACAGATTTGGGTTTCAAAGAGTACGAAGATAGATTCGAATGGATCATTATACAAACAGGTTTGTGTACCAAAACATACGAATATAATTGTGAGTGGTTTTACTGCTTTTGTTAGACCACTCGATCCCTTCATTTGCTAGGTACCGGTGGTGGCGGAGGAACTGCTGTGCAAAAAGAAATTTGAAATCAAGCTGAGTTATACTTCTGTATTCTTTACAGTTCCATGGCCAAGATTTGTTGAGTTAGAGATTTCTTTAGTTTACATCAATTTCAGGTATGATCTCTGAACTCACCTTTGTAAATATTTATTTTCTTTGTTTATTCCTCCTTCTGTCCCTTTTGTTTATTTTTTATTTTTATTTTTGTTTTAATTTGTCACTTCCATATTTTCTTTCTCTTGGGATTCCTTAACTTCCAGTTGCAGAACTCTTCACTGTCTGGAAATTTGCTTTATTGAAAATCTGATATTTTAATCATTTCCAGATCATGAATTTAAACTTGTAAATATCTGCAATTGTTTGAAGTTTTCTGATTATCTGAATTCATAACAGTGTTGATGTATTCTTGTCATATCTTGAACACTATTGATTTGCATTCTAAATTTTTTGAAGATCTAAAAGTTAAATGGAATTTCACACACTTCTGTTGTTTTGAGTTTCTTCTAATTCAGTTTAGAAAAGCTTGAAATATTATACTCATTACAGCACATTATTATTACTCAGTCGTGATAATTTCATTGATTTTCAGATTAGCTTGGATTTTTTTTATTTATCTTGAATCATTGCTTATACCTTGATATTCACTATTATTCATGATCATCTGGTTTAAAATTTTGTTTGTTTGAGATCATTTGAAATTTCTGATATGTTGAATCTCACACACCTCTCAGATCTGAAATTATTAATTCTATGTGATTGATTCATTGTATCTCATGATCTACATCCATTCAAGTGATTTCAAATAAATAATTCTTATTTTTGAATCATGAATATGTCTTCAAACTTGATGTACATTTTTTGAAAAAATCCTTGCGCTTGTCAGAAATACTTGTGAAAATTCTTTGAAAATCCGGCCTTAAATCTCACTGTTATTTCATGATTATTTGATTTAAATATTTGTTTGTTTAAAATCATTTCAAATTATCGATTTATTGAATCTCACACATATCTTGGATTTGGAATTTATAATCTGGTGTGATTGATTCATTAAATCTTGATATCTTCATACTCCATCAAGTGATTTAAAATAAACGGTGTTTTTAATCATTGGATCATGAAACATCTTTTGTGATCATCATCTTAACTTGTCTGCTTTGAACTGATATCCTATGCTGCTCTGATATTGTTTTGAACATATTTTAGAAATTGCTTATTTATGATGTGTTTGCTGCTCTGATAAATAAAATTTGTGTGCTAAATTTATCTGATTGGGCTTTGTGAATAAAAATTCTGTTGTGTGAGATATCCTTGTTTGTCTCCAGTGTCATGTTAAAATCCTCATTACATAGAGACATCAAGTGGTATCAGTTTAGGTGTACTGATTTTTTTTGTATATATTTTTTTTGCCCATGTCTTGTATAGATCGTCATATCCCTCTTGTAATTGATTTTCAATTTTAAAATTATTTATTTTTTATTCATTCAGAAATTGAAATCAGTATCCAAATTGTGCTGTATTTATAATTCATCAAAATTATTATCAGATTTTGAAATTGTGAAGAATTGTGACTGCAGTATATTTCACAACAAGAGGAGATTTTATCTGGATTTTCATGATGGTTGAATATTTATTATAATATCTTTGAACTGGGAATTATTTCACGACCATCTTCATTATCTATCATCCTTCTACCATCCATTATGAATTTATATAAATATGGGGAGTTAATATTTTTTTTTTAAAACTTTTCAAATAAACAGTGGAAATATTTGTGATAGAAATTGGACTATGTCATTATACATAATTAGTGATAATTGAAATTTTTTCAATGATCTCGGTACAGTAGATCATATTTCATAATATAATTAATTTAGAAATTTATTTCACAGTACATTCCTGTACCTTGCCACATTTCTGTCATCCATATTTGTTTTACTTACTGAGGGGTTTTCATTTTGAAACTGAAAATAATTAAATTAATATATAAGTGTGTCTCTAACCTCATTTAAAAATCCAAGCTCTGGTCATGCATGGTTAAGAGACAACTTATAATTTAAGCTGCAACTGACCTCATTTAAAAATCCAAGCTCTGGTTATGCTTGGTCAGTGTGCTCTTAAATAAAATAAAAAAAGGTTTAAATAAATAAACATTTTTAATGAATTTCCCCTTGGTATGTGAAAACCAGTCTATCAATCCATTTTCTAATTTGTGAAATATGTTAATATTTTATGACGTATTATGATTTGTTGATTGATAGGTATTGGGATATGAGATTATTCCATTTTGTCACTTAAATTGAATTATTAACTATAGTCCAAATTCATCACTGTTTTGTGCTTCAATTTTTTCTTATGGTAAAATAATTAAAAATTATTCATTTTTTTACTCTCCCCGTCATATATAAATTTCATCATAAATCCATCATTCTCTGTAATGCGAAATATGCCACTAGTTCTTAGTTTATTATGATTTTTGTTTGACTGATTGAGACTTATGATGATCGTTCTTCCTCTTAAGTTGATATTATATTTATTAGTCACTATTCATCTATATTTTAATTTTTGTATCCTTTTGATGATAACAAAAGGGGGAGAATGGGTTGAGATTTTGATTTATGAATGAATATTTTATAAATATTTTTAATTTTGAAAATTAATTATTATTCAGTTCATTTCACTCATGCACAGTTATAGGGGGAGTTTCTGTTGTAGGGGGGCTTTCAAATAGGATGAGTTCAACATTCACTGTCATACACATTTATTGTGATCAAAATCTTTTATTTGTTTGTCATCATCATAAGGGGGAGATTGTTGTATATAACGGTGTTGTATACACAATTATACGATTTTTGTTTGATGATAATAACCAAATAAAAGTTATTTCAAATGTGTTTGTTATTGTATTGTTATATCACGTCACAGACGGGAATATAATATTTATATTTAAATAAAATACGACTGTACAGAAATTCAAATATTTAGAGTATTTTATTTAAATTGAATATTCTATTTCAGCATTCAAACAGTACAACTTATTTACAACTCCACTATTTAATCACTTCACAGAATATTTGTACTTGAAATTAAACAGAATAAAATAGACAAGTTTGTTTGACAACAATAAAATAATTTTTTATTTCAAACAAATTTGTTTATTACAAATAAACAGTACAATACTTTTCATATCAATACAACACTCACACTCGATTATACAATTTTATATATACAGACTCATTGACATTTTTACACTCTCATATACAGACACTTATACAATGTCTTCGTCTTCTGTCTTCTGCTAGTCAGTCCTGTCACATCAGTCCAGTCATCTACACCTGTCATTACAGAAACACACACAGACTATCTGATACAGAAATAATATTCTAAATACATGAGAATATAAATTTTATTTTTAAAATTTTATTTGCCTCAGATTTCGGTGTGTTTTCTCATCATTTTTTTGACTCGATCTGATTAATCCGACTGTGTCTAGACAGCTTGTGATATTCACAGTGTATCACTGTAAATACCACAAGGCAGACAACATATATATATATATATATATATATATATATATATACACATATCAATGCAGGGATATGGACACTTAGTCTGATGGCTGCATATACACACGTGTATACATGTGTGTACTACCACGCCAATCAGTTTGCAACTGAGAAGTAGCCACATGGACCTTTCGACTTAGTGCACACATGAAAACAACTTAATGTAAAGTCAGAAACAACTCAAAGTGGTTGAAGCAGCAAACAAGCAACTTGACATGGGCCAAGTTAAAAGTCAAAGGTCAAGATCCAGCAAACAAAAATTGTTCAAATGTATCAAAATTGAAATATATATAACAGCATAGATGAACAATGGCAGCAGTGCACTCAACTTGGTTGAACCAACATATGCACAAAGTGTTCATAATAAATCAGTCAGCAATGTTCAAGAAAGCATCAAACTCAAAGTGGACAAGTGGACAGCAGATTACAAAATTGTGCAGCAAAACTCAAGTGTTATCATGCACAATTACATGGCAATATGTAATATGCGTGGAGCATGGCAGCTGTACAATGGTGAAACAACAAGTGACATAAGTAGAAATGGTATACATGGAGGATACACTCAAGCATGGAACATCTTTCAGGTCAAATGGTCAAGCATGTGAGCATGAAGAAATCTGGTGCAGCTATATATAAGTGTAACTCAAGTGAAGCTGCAATATTCATGGAATAAGTGGACACCAAAAATATGACAATGATGGTCACAAAGTAATACATGTATATGGTGTGTGCGTGTGTGTGCAATACAAAGTATAACAAGTTTAAGGGTCGAGCAGCTACAAGGAACAAGTTCAGACATGCATGGATTCAAATTCTGGTGCAAGTGACAGTGAAACAGGTTAGTAACTTAGTATATAAGAGACACAAATCTATGGCATGTGCAAGCAAGCGCATGAACACAAATGCACAAGGAAACAAGACTGTTCAACACATATCAAATAGGTTACATGTACAAGTAAGCTCTGTTTTGGCAAGCAAACAATCACAGTACAAATCCATATTTGAAGATTGCAAATCTTTTTTTGTCAAGTCATGTTAATAGATCCAGATATCAGCACAGAAAAATTCAAGAATAGGAGCAAGATGGTTCATGTATACATGCTGGGTTCGAACAAGTGTAGCAAGAGTACACTTAACAATTCAGGTCCATGGATATGTTTAAATGCATCTATGAGTAAGTGGTGCTACAAAATCAGGTGAACTCTAATTTAAGTAAGCATGAGCACAACATAAAAAAATTTAATTGTGATTCCAGAAAAATCAGAAGATGGCAAGTATTAAATTTGGCAAATGGTTATTTGTGAAAATTGAAATTATGATTTGCCAAAGTTCGAGTTGTCCAGGAATACCCCGGCTATCGTACCAGGTAAGAAGTTTAGATGCACAAAAATGTTCTTCGAACATGTACAAGGTACAAACTCACACAGAAATGGCTAAGCACAGTGTACACGGCAAGAGTGAAATACACTACAGCACAAGTTCATGTGTAGAGCACAACATAGAATGGTGAAGCCAGCATTTGTTCAAAAAAAGAGGATTGCAAGTCTAGCAATGATTACAAGGTGATGAAGACATAAGTAAATCAGTTTTATATAGAAAATCTTGGGCGAGAAATTCAAGAGTATTTGGAGAAATCACAAACATTTTTGGCAAAAATCCTTTTCAGAAATACAAGCGACAAATCAGCAATGTAAAGCGCATATTTAGCAAGTATTTTTTTTCAAGCAATGATCCAATCGTTTTCTGGATGGGCCAAGAATATTTGCATTCCAGAAATGAGTGAAATTAAAATCCAATCAAGGATTCATTTATGGCAAGTCTTGTGAAGTATTTCCAGAATTACCAAAGACAAATGTTTTTATTTTCAAAAGGGAATATATGTCTTAAAAGGCAACAAATTCAAGTTCAAGAGCTAGGGACAATCAATTCACGCAAGATTTTTCAAGGGGCAATATATTTTCTAATTCACAAGGCTCAGAATTAAGTCCAGATTCATCACAAAATCATGCAAGACACACAAGCCGATTTTATCAAGGACAAAATAGGGGAAAGCAACGAAAAATCATACTAAGTCATTCTTTTGAAATCATAGATATTATGGTTTTTATTTTACCCTATATACACAATCATTTCATCATAGGCAGATATCGATTGAAAAACTAAGGATTAACAATTCAAAAGCAAATCAGAAAATTCATTCAGAGAACTCACTTTTACGATCGCAAGTTCCAAATCGAGGTGACCGAGAGCAAGACTATATTCAAGCCATCAGAGGAACAATTCCACCAATTTCCAGAAGTGACGATTTGGAAAAAGAAGCTTGAAACCCTAGCGATTTTTCATTCGAGCCAGCTATTTTTAATTCTTCAGAGACAATGCAGATCGGAAGAACTAAAGTGGATGCAACACAAATCAAATGGGCTGGCCAATTTTAATTACAAGGGCATAGTTTTTTTTTAATTTAAAAAGGGGGGTTTCTTTGTTTTTATTTTGTGTTGTTTTTTAAATTCTGTTGGAAACCATCTAAATAGTTTCTAGAATTCTGTAAAAATCTAGGGAAACCAGTTAGGGTGTTAAATGGCAGTTTACTAGAGTCTATAAAAACTAGGGTTACTGGTTACAGAGTTGTAATCAGGGGAAATCTGATCTAGGGGATTAGATTAGTCTATGGTTTTGAGCGTAGGGTTAGAATAGGGGCAGTGTTTGCGAGTGTACATGGTCTTGTATGCGGGATCTGTTTTATCACCTAGTAGAAACCTTAGGAATGCAGCAGTAGGTAGGGTTTTACCGAAGCTGGGTGTATCTATGTGTGATTTATTTCTTGCATTTTTGTTTCTACTATATTCTTTGATTTGTTTATTATTATATATTCTGATAGATTTTTAATGCAGCTAAAAACTGTGATAAACCCTATTCACCCCCACTAGGGTTACTCTAGATCCAACACTCCTTAATGCGAATTATGTCAGTGCCATGAGTGCACAACCATTCACTCAAATGCAATGTCCTCATGATAACACATAAAATTTCAATCAATAAACAAATATATGCATATGCAATATGAAAGTGACTAAGCTGACCTTAGTGCCTAAAGTGTGTTTAAATGCATCCACGAGCAACCACTAGCAAATACTTGCATCCACAAAACATAACATGTCTCAAAACACATGTTTACAATCATAGGGTTTCTACCTAAAGACTGAAGATATACTCGAGAGGATACACTAAATGATAGAATAAGGTGATAGAATACACTAAATCATAGGGTTGCATCCCAAGTCGCGTCTCCTTGATCATCTCCCCATTGGACTTTAACCAACTTTGTAACACCCCGTATTTTCTGTTAATATTAAAATAACAAATTAAAGAATACTTAAATTCAAATGTGAGAATTAAAGGAAATGGGTTACGCCATTGCGTTCGCCTCGGAATTCTGTTTGAGATAGAGTCCGAGTTTGTGTGAATACCACTCCGTATGAAGAAGTTATGGCCTTCGGAAGTTTCAGAAAATTTAATAAATTAAAAATGGCTCAGTTCAGAATTCAAATTTCGAAATCAAAAGAAGACGCGGGCAGGGTGGGAAAATTCCCGCCCAAGGCCAGATCGACCAGTGCGTCGACCTCCCCCCATACAGGTCGACCAAGGGGTCGACCTGGGTCCTGTTCTGGTCAGATCCAACTACGACGTATTTTTGGCTTGTGTTTTGTCTTTAGGGCTTGTGTGGCAATTTCTGATTGGTTCCTTTTGACATGAATGGCCCTAATTGTTCCTAGGTTGATCTGACGGTTTACATTAACTTAAACCTGTATATAAGCAACCTAAATCTAAACCCTAAGCCACACAAAAATATTCCTAGAGTCGTCATGCTGTCAACACTCAACCTAGGGTAGCCGCCATTCTCCATCAACTCAAAAGCAAGATAAAAGCTTAAAGAATCAAACTAATTCAAATCTGAATTAGAAGAACAACTAGTCTACATCAAAGGACCGCTATTCAATTTTAGAATACAGATCCCAAAAATCAAGATTTTCCTTTTTTTTGTGAGTACAGTTATTTTCAGATATGAAACTTAATTATTATCTTGACATTGTTATGAATCTGAATTTGAGGTTATGCATACTTTTGTTTATCAGATTTGTTTTTCTGTTGATCTATCTTACTAATATTATTGTGACTATTCAGTATCTTTTCCCTCTTTTCTTCCTTTTTGTTTTATAGCCAGGCTACCACGAGCCTGAGCCAAATTCTCATAAGAGATGAATGCACGAATGCTAAATTTAGGGAAAATAATGAATGATGCATAATTGGACATAACTGATTTGTGACTGATTTGAGAACACAACGTATGTTAAGATCTAGATCTAGGCATATTATATGTGACTATTCATGATTTGGAAGAAAAAGAATTATTATATGATAACATATGACTTGTAATTTCGGGACATAATGCATGTAATAATTCAAGATCTGATTTTGAGGACATTATACATGTTGTAAATTTAAGATCTAGATCTGGGTATATTTTATATGACGATTTATGATTTGGAAGAAAATGATATATGACTTAGGCCTGAAAAACCTATATTAAAATAGGGATAACTATTAATGTGAATACGCTTAATTTAGATTTTTGGATATTTGACATATGCGGTAATCAGAGGCTATAATTTGGCATAATTTATATTGTGCATCATGATTTTGGGGTTTTTAAAGAATATTCTGTACTGTGCAAATTTAACTAAAATTTGGGGCATATGTTTTATTGTGAATTATGACTATAATTTGGGCTTGTTAAATTAGGTTTAATTTTATGATTAGGTGAGATATATCAATGGAACTTTAAAGGAATATTAAACCTGTTAGATTGCCTAATCCGCTAAATCTGTTGAAACTGAATACGGTAATATGAGGTATGAAAATCTGTAGGCTCGATCTAAAATTGAGCAAAACATGTTAATAGAACTTTGAATAATCTGCTGTAACTTGTCAAGAAGTTAATTTGCTAAATTGGAATAATTAGTCTGGTATTGGCAGAATCTGTGAATGAATACTGTAGCTAATATAAGAATGCTGAGACACGAGGTTAGACTCTGTCTGCGGTAGAAGCCTGCCCGGATCCAACCTGCCTAACCAGTAACCGCAGACTGTCAGTCTAATGTGAGAGGACGTAGGCATAAGATGCTTAGACAAGTGGTTAGGTCTGGCTTGTAGCAGAAATCTGCCTGGAACCGCCCGGCACATTTAGCCGCCACAAGCTACCGACCTAATGTGAGAGGTCTGTGCATTTATAATTAATTAATGCAAATCTAAGATAAATATGATGCCTAAAACGTGTTGGGTGGATCGGGTTAAATCAACTGGACTGATGAATCTCATAAACCCGTTTCGTGAATCTGTAGGCCCAATACAAGGTTAGGTGAACAATCTGTAAGTCTATTAATCCGTACATCTGATCCGTTAGTCTGAAAACTTGTTAACGTGTATGTCTGATCTGAACTTTGTACATCTGAAATCTGTTAGTCTGGGGACACTAGGTTAGGAGGGGTAATTACTTGTAGAATCTATTGTGTGGGCCCATTTTAGTCAGCAACCCTTTTTCCGGTATCAAAACTATGACCCAACACTAGGTAGGGTCTGGGCACGCTTACTGAACAAATTGTAAGAGGTTCATTCTGATAATGGCGAGGGATGTTGATGGCGCATTCCAAACGGGTCATGTGCGTGCATGGATCTGGTCTGCTCTAAGGATGTTAACACGCCGTGACGTCTGTAAGTAGGTCTGTGTCTCTCCGAAGGTTGCCACTTTAGGGAGTGATACACCCTACTGTGGGGCCGACACAGGGTATTTATATATTAGGGAGCCGATCGCTTGGGGTAGAATTTAGGGTACACCTAGTTCTATCTGTTTTTGTTGAGGTACCGTCTGTTTCTGTTGAAGTGGGAACACCTATCTATTTCTACGTGGTACCGTCTGTTGGGCTGGTAAAGGCCCATTAGTTGGGGTGGTAAAGGCCCATTATTAGCATTTTGTTTTTGCACCTTCTGTCTCTGTTGGGGTAGTAAAGACCCATTACTAGCATTCTGTTTCTGTAAAGATTATTCTGTTTCCGTTTCTGTTTCAGTTTAGACATTAAGGTAACACCTAATCCTGTTATACTAGTATTATTGCAGAGAAGTAAGATATAAGTAAGAAGTATAACTTGGTCTGTATCACTCTGTTTCTTTTGATTAACTTAAGCATGTCTGCTACTCCTGTTGCTGTTATCTCTCATCCAACTTTACTTACTTGTCATGATATTGTTATCTGTTAATATGCTGAAAGTCACTGGACTCGTCAGACTTTATGTCTGACCTCGTTTGTTTTCGCCCCTTTTCTTTTCGTTTCCCCCCAGGTGCTCAGGGTGGAAACATAGGAGCTTGATTCAGATTCTCTCTGTTTGAAGTGCTTGAAGTATTGCTTGACTTTGACTCTATCTTTCCATGGCAGTTTATGTTGGGGATTATGGTTTTAAAATAATGCATTATGAAGGATTTTGTACAAGACTGATATTTGTGTCCTTGGGTTTTGGTATTGTGATTTTGAAAGAGGTAAACAAACTTACTTCTGTTTTTGTTGTAATAAAGTTATAAAATTTTTCAAGTACTACTTTATGTATCTGTCTTGTAATATTTTGTTCTGTTTACTTATAATGCTTCATGAAAGTTAATGAATACCCTTTGTGAGTGACATTAATGGACATGGGGTGTTACACTTGGTATCAGAGCTGAAGGTTGCCAAATTATAAAAAAAAAATTGAAAACTATTTTCAAAAAGGTTTTATAAAGGAAGTAATTTCAAAGGTAAAGTTTATTTTGAAAAACATAATCCCCAGAAGCCAAATATCTATCTTTTCTCCGTTTTGAATTCCATTACTTTCGTTTCAGCATGTCTAGGGATCTTAACCTTGCAGAGGGCATACTGATACCTGGCTGGTTCAGAATGTACCTAGAAGCTTGTGCTAATGATGCAGGCCCAGCAGACGTCCCACCTCCCTCGGCTGCAGCGGTTCCTCCTCCTTCTCCTCCTCCTCGTGCAAATACTTTCCCGAAGGTATGTAGAGACTTTCGAGCCATGGGTGGAAAGGAATTTAATGGAACTGAATCATTCGTGGAAGCGAGGAACTGGCTCAAAGAAACCGAGGATTTGTTTATTATGTTCAAGATGGACAACAGGCGGAAGAGACAGTTGGCCATATGTTGTTTAAAGACGAAGCTTCTTATTGGTGGGAGATTACCAATGCAGAGAGACCAGTTGAAACTTGGGAGGATTTCGGAATGAAGTTTGAAATGAAATTCCTCTCACAAGCTGAACGAAGCCTACATGTGGAGAAGTTCTTAGCTCTCAAACAGGGAAGCCTATCTGTCAAGGAATACGTCAATCAATTCAATTAGTTGGCCAGATTTGGACTGGAGTTAGTAAACACTCCACATAAGAAGGCTCTCCGCTTTGGAAAAGGGCTGAATGAGCCACTACACAGCCTAGCTATGACCCATATACCCATGGGGGCGACTTATGAGAGATTGGTCGACATGGCATTGATGCATGAAGAGGAAGCCAAAAGTGAGAAGAAAGAAGAAAAGCTCGAAGGACCACAGAACAAGAAAGCATGGCCCAAAAAGGAGGCACAAAAGAAGGATGGAAAATCCGAAGATAAGGAGAAATAGTGCTTTACTTGTGGAAGCTTGACTCATCTGAACAAGGATTGCAGAAAGAGGAAGGGCGCTTGCTTCAACTGTGGCGAAATGGGACACTTCACTAGGCACTGCCCGAAGAAACGAGGGCAAGGGCAGAGGACAGTACCTACTTCTGGAGGACAGGCAAATGCTCTCGAGGCTAGTGGATAGGATAGTAATAGGAAAATTTCTATAGAAGGTTTAGTTTTCTTATTTGATTATTGAGTTAAAACTCTTTTTGATTCTGGCATTCTGATTCTGTATTTAAGACTCTGCACTTTAATACTAGTCTTGTTTCTGATCCCGCTATAGTCTAAAACCCCATGAGGATTACGACTCATCTAATTGTGATAAGTTGGGGTTTGAGGGTATCTGTGTTAGGCTTTAAGTTGACTTTGACGCATACATTCTGGGTATTTATGGGATATGGTGGGGTTTTATCATGCTTAGTTCCCTAAGAATCATTTGATATTCTGATCTGTACCAGTAGTCTGTAAGTATCTGAAAATTTCTGAAAAGGATAGTGGTTTTTACTCGAAGCATGAGGTAGATTTCCAGTTTTGACATTGTTTAATAGGAGTAATTCTCTTAGTGTCAATCTGATGTTGATTTCGGTCTTCGGGGTTGATACTTATAGAATTATTCTCTTAACCGATGTCTAATGGGAACAGAGCTCTTGTTTTAATTATACTTGCTTCTATCACTCGGCTGTATCCTATCGATCGAGTCTTCGACCTTTAGGTAGAAACTAATTGGTGTAAACATGTGTTTGAGACATGTTATGTTTGATGGTTGCAAGTGGATGCAAGTGGTTCCTAGTGGTTGCTCGTGGATGCATATACACATACTAGGCACTAGATCGGCTCAAAAACACTCTCATGCTGCATTTGGATGTGTGTGCATTTTTCAAATTTTTGTGGATGCAAAATGATTGACTCGTCACATGGATGTTGCATTTGGATGAATGGTTATGCACTCATATAGAAATGATGTATATCAAATAGGATTTCTTGCATACATGATTGGACTCATGGCACTAACATAATTCGCATTGAGGAGGTCAACTGAATCAGTAGACTGCCTGATCTTTGCATTAGATAAGAGACATGCACACACACTTTTTGCATATGTTCATACTACATTAGAAATTTTCTAAGGATAATGGATTCTTGTGGACGATGGTTGAGTAGATGGGTGATTGGATGGTAGGACGCGTTCTTCTTAACTTGAAGATTTCGGGGACGAAATCCTTTAAGGAGAGGAGAATGTAACACCCTGTATTTTCTATTAACATTAAAATAACGAATTAAAGAATACTTAAAATCAAATGTGAGAATTAAGGGAAATGGGTTACTCCATTGCGTTCGCCTCGGAATTCTTCTTGAGATAGAGTCCAAGTTTGCGTGAATCGGACTCCGTATGAAGTTGTTATGGCCTTTGGAAGTTTCAGAAAATATAATAAATTAAAAACAGCTCAGTTCAGAATTCAAATTTCGAAATCAGAAGCAGAAGCGAGCTAGGCGGGAAAATTCCCGCCCAAGGCCAGGTCGACCAGGAGGTCGACCAGTGGGTCGACCTCCCCCCATACAGGTCGACCAAGGGGTCGACCTGGGTCCTGTTCTGGCCAGATCCAACTCCGACGAATTTTTGGCTTGTGTTGTGTCTTTAGGGCTTGTGTGGCAATTTCTGATTGGTTCCTTTTAACATGAATGGCCCTAATTGTTCCTAGGTTGATCTTACGGTTTTCATTAACTTAAACCTCTATATAAGCAACCTAAATCTAAACCCTAAGCCACACAAAAATATACCTAGAGTCGTCATGCTGTCAACACTCAACCTAAGGTAGCCGCCATTCTCCATCAACTCAAAAGCAAGATAAAAGCTTAAAGAATGAAAATAATTCAAATCTAAATTAGAAGAACAACTAGTCTACGTCAAAGAAGCGCTATTCAGTTTCAAAATACAGATCCCAGAAATCAAGATTTTCCTTTTTGTTTGTGAGTACAGTTATTTTCAGATATGAAACTTAATTCTTATCTTGACATTGTTATGAATCTGAATTTGAGGTTATGCATACTTTTGTTTATCAGATCTATTTTCTGTGGATCTATCTTGTTAATATTATTGTGACTGTTCTGTATCTTTTCCCTCTTTTCTTCCTTTTTGTTTTATAGCTAGGCTACCACGAGCCTGAGCCAAATTCTCATAAGAGATGAACGCACGAATGCTAAATTTGGGGAAAATAATGAATGATGCATAATTGGACATAACTGATTTGTGACTGATTTGAGAACACAACATATATTAAGATCTAGATCTAGGCATATTATATATGACAGTTCATGATTTGGAAGAAAAAGAATTATTGTATGATAACACATGACTTGTAATTTGGGGACATAATGCATGTTATAATTCAAGATCTGATTTTGAGGACATTATACATGTTGTAAATTTAAGATCTAGATCTGGGTATATTTTATATGACGATTTATGATTTGGAAGAAAAGGATATATGACTTAGGCCTGAAAAACCTATATTAAAATAGGGATAACTATTAATGTGAATATGCCTAATCTGGATTTTTGGATTTTTGACATATGCGGTAATCAGAGGCTATAATTTGGCATAATTTCTATTGTGCATCATGATTTTGGGGTTTTTAAAGAATATTCTGTACTGTGCAAATTTAACTAAAATTTGGGGCATATGTTTTGTTGTGAATTATGACCATAATTTGGGCTTGTTCAATTAGGCTTAATTTTATGATTAGGTGAGATATATCAATGGAACTTTTAAGGAATATTAAACCTGTTAGATTGCCAAATCCGCTAAATCTGTTGAAACTGAATACGGTAATATGAGGTATGAAAATCTGTAGGCTCGATCTAAAATTGAGCAAAACATGTTAATAGAACTTTGAATAATCAACTGTAACTTGTAAAGAAGTTAATTTGCTGAATTGGCATAATTAGTCTGGTATTGGCATAATCTGTGAATGAATATTATAGCTAATATAAGAATGCTGAGACACGAGGTTAGACTTTGTCTGCGGTAGAAGCCTGCCCGGATCCAACCGACCTAACCAGCAACCGCAGACTGTCAGTCTAACGTGAGAGGTCGTAGGCACAAGATGCTTAGACACGAGGTTAGGTCTGGCTTATGGCAGAAGTCTGCCTGGAACCGCCCGACACATGCAGCGGCCACAAGCTACCGACCTAATGTGAGAGGTCTATGCATTAATAACTAATTAATGCAAATCTAAGATAAATATGATGCCTAAAACGTATTGGGTGGATAAGGTCAAATCAACTGGACTGATCAATCTAATAAACCCGTTTCGTGAATCTGTAGGCCCAATACAAGGTTAGGAGAACAATCTGTAAGTCAGTTAATCCGTACATCTGATCCGTGAAAATTTGTTAACATGTATGTCTGATCTGAACTCTGTACATCTGAAATCTGTAAACAAGTTTCTGAAATCTGTTAGTCTGGGGACACAAGGTTAGAAGAGGTAATTACTTGTTTCATCTGTTGTGTGGGACCCATATTAGTCAGTAACCCTTTTTATGTTATCAAAACTATGACCCAACACTAGGTAGGGTCTGGGCACGCTTACTGAACTAATTGTAAGAGATTCATTCTGATAATGGCGAGGGGTGTTGATGGCGCATTCCAACCGGGTCATGTGCGTGCATGGATCCGGTCTGCTTTGAGGAAGTTAAGACGCCGTGACATATGCAAATAGGTCTGTGTCTCTCCGAAGGTTGCCACTTTAAGGAGTGATACACCCTACTGTGGGGCCGACACAGGGTATTTATTTATTAGGGAGCCAATCGCTTGGGGTAGAATTTAGGGTACACCTAGTTCTATCTGTTTTTGTTGAGGTACCGTCTGTTTCTGTTGAAGTGGGAACACCTGTCTGTTTTTGCGTGGTACCGTCTGTTGGGGTGGTAAAGGCCCATTAGTTAGGGGTGGTAAAGGCCCATTATTAGCATTATGTTTTTGTATCTTCTGTCTCTGTTGGGGTAGTAAAGACCCATTACTAGCATTCTATTACTGTAAAGATTATTCTGTTTTTGTTTCTGTTTCAGTTTAGACATTAAGGTAACACCTAATCCTGTTATACTAGTATTAGTGAAGAGAAGTAAGATATAAGTAAGAAGTATAACTTGGTCTGTATCGCTCTGTTTCTTCTGATTAACTTAAGCATGTCTGCTACTCCTATTGCTATTATCTCTCATCCAGCTTTACTTACATGTCATGATAATGTTATCTGTTTATATGCTGAAAGTTACTGGACTCGCCAGACTTTAAGTCTGACCTCGTTTGTTTTCGCCCCTTTTCTTTCCGTCCCCCCCCCCCAGTGCTTAGGGTGGAAACATAAGAGCTGTATTCAGATTCTCTCTGTTTGAAGTGCTTGAAGTATTGCTTGGCTTTGACTCTATCTTTCCATGGCAGTTTATGTTGGGGATTATGGTTTTAAAATAATGCATTCTAAAGGATTTTGTACAAGACTGATATTTGTGTACTTGGGTTTTGGTATTGTGATTTTGAAAGATGTAACCAAACTTACTTCTGTTTCTGTTGTAATAAAGTTATAAATTTTTCAAGTACTACTTTATGTATCTGTCTTGTAATATTCTATTCTGTTTATATATAATGCTTCATGGAAGTTAATGCATTCCCTTTGTGAGTGACATTAACGGACATGGGGTGTTACAAACTTGACCTCTCAGTTACGTAACTTCTTGACCTCCGATCCAAGGATGCGTGTAGGAGCTCATCTAATCGTGGCATCTCGTTCTACTTCCACTTCTCTAAGCATGCTCGGCTTTACCACTTCCGCAGTATCGTGTAAACACTTCCTCAAATGTGACACGTGAAACACATCATGAACACCACTAAGATTCTCAGGCAACTGCACTCTGTAGGCCATCTGTCTGATTCGCTCCGTAATGGGGGATGGCCCTACGAATCTTGGTGCCAATTTCCCTACAGCTCCAAAGTGAATTACATTCCTCAACGGTGATATTTGATAAAGACCATGTCTCCAACATCGAACTCAAGATCGGTCCTTCTCTTATCAGCATATGACTTTTTCCTGTCCTGTGCCGTCTTCCTGCGTCTTCGAATCAAGTCTATCTTCTCCGAAGTTTCTCTAACCATATCGGGCTCAAGCAAAATTTTATCCGTAGATTCCTACCAACAAGTCGGTGATCGGCACGGTCGCCCATATAAAGCCTCAAAAGGAGCCATGCCAATACTAGCCTGATAGCTGTTGTTGTAGGCAAACTCTACTAATGGAAGGTGTTCTTCATATGTCCCTCCGAAATCCAAGATGCGTAACCTAAAAAGATCTTCTAGAATCCGATTCACCCTTTCGGTTTGGCCGTCCGTCTGAGGGTGATAAGCGGCGTTCAAACACAATTGCATTCCTACCGCCTCTTCCAAGCTCTTCCAAAACTCGCTAGTGAAAATGGGATCTCGATCACTCACAATACTAGAAGGTATGCCATGCAGACGAACTATCTCTCGGAGATAAACAGATGCTAACCATGCAGCTGTCCTCTTACTCTTAACGGGAATGAAATGGGCGCTCTTGGTAAGTCTGTCTACTACTACCCAAAACCCCGTACTGCCCTTCCTTTTCCTCGGCAACCCATCATTGAAATCCATGGAAACACTTTCCCATTTCCACTGCGGAACCTCTAACGGGTGAAGCAACCCGCCAGGCTTCTTTTTCTCAGCCTTAACTTGCTGGCACACTAAGCATTTAGAAACGAACTCAGCCACATCCTTCTTCATTCCGGCCCAAAAGAAAACTCGCTTCATATCCCTATACATCTTGTCACCACCGGGATGTATGGTCATCTTAGAACGATGTGCTTCTTCAAGAATTGCCTTCCTCAAACTCTCGTCTTGTGATACGCAAAGTCTTCCATCCCTACGCAACCAACCTTTCTGATCAATAGTATACCTACTAAGATGGCTCGAAGACTCCCCTCTTATGAGCTTATCAACTATCTCTATCAACTCTGGGTCATCTTTCTGTGCCGCCCCTACCTGTCCCAAAAGCGCAGGTTGCACCTCTAATGATGCCAACAAACCGGAGATATAATCAATCGAGGGTCTAAAGTCAAAAGTATAGATATACTCTAAACTCTGCCACTCAACAAACAAAGGACTCAAAGTCGACTTCTTTATACTCAAGACATCTGCCACAACGTTGCCCTTGCCAGGGGTATATGCAATCTCAAAATCATAGGATGCTAAGAACTCCATCCACCTCTGTTGCCTTAAGTTTAGATCTTTCTGAGAGAACAAGTATTTAAGTGACTTATGGTCTGTATACAACTCAAACCTCTCTCCAAGAAAATTGTGATGCCAAGACTTAAGCGCAAAAACTATGACAGTCAACTCTAATTCATGGGCAGGGTAATTCTTCTCATGGACCTTCAACTATCTTCCACCATAGCATATCACCCTTCCCTCTTGCATCAAAACTGTGCCAAGCCCTGTCTCGCAGGCATCAGTATACACTGTGTATGGCTTACTCCCATCCGGCAAAACTAAAACTGGAGCTGTCATCAAAGCCCTCTTCAAACTTTTGAAAGCGTCGTCACAGTCAACATCCCAAGAAAAGGCCAAATTCTTTTTCGTTGATCGAGTAAGTGGGGCTGATATCTTAGCAAAGTCCTTAATGAACTCTTTATAATAGCCTGCCAAACCAAGAAAACTTCTTACTTCTGTTGCATTCTTAGGAATATTCCAATCTTGGATTGCCACTATCTTCGCGGGATCCACAGCTATCCCTTCCTTAGAGACCACGTGCCCTAAGAACCACACTTCCTTCCTCCAAAAATGACATTTGGAGAACTTAGCTTTGAGCTGATGTGCTCGAAGGGTCTCTAATACTTCCCTAAGATGTAGGGCATGCTCTTCCTCGCTTCTAGAGAATATCAAAATATCATCCACAAAGACCACCACGAACTTGTTTAGAAACTCCCTAAACATCCTACTCATCAAGTCTACGAAATACGCGGGTGCATTAGTCAAACCAAAAGGCATGACAAGCCATTCAAAGAAACCGTCGGGAGTTCTAAATGCAGTCTTATCTATACTATTCTCAGCCACCCTCAACTGATGAAATCCAGTAACTAAGTCCAACTGCGAGAAAACTGAAGCGCCAACCAACTGATCGAATAAATCATCTATCCTCGGTAATGGGTGTCTATTCTTCTTCTTAAGTTTATTTAGCTCCCTATAGCCCACACACAGTCTAAGTGAACCATCAGCCTTCGTAGCAAAAACAACTGGAGCACCCCACTCCGAGATACTTCTTCTTATGAACCCTTTCTCAAGCAACTCTTTCACTTGTTTACTAAGCTCCCTCCTTTCTCTAGGAGCCATGTGGCGCACAGGCAATGCAACTGGCTTTGCATTGTCCACCAAGTATATACTGAAATCTATCTCACGTTTTGGACGTAAGCCCCTAACCTCCTCAAAGACATTTGCATACTCACAGACTACTCGAACAGATTGCAAATCTTCAATAGAAGTGTCAAGAGATTCTAGGTAGCTAAGCATCACCGAACCCATAGGATCGCATGAGATATCGAGAGTATTACCTAAACTAGTCAACAATCTAACTACCCTCCTTTCACAATCAAGAATGGCACCATATTTGGCTAGTCAGTCCATTCCTAGAATCAACACATTGCCCGTGAAACCAAGCACAAAAGCATTGCATTCGAACTCAACGCCATACACAAAAATTCTCAAACCCCGACATAGCATAGAAAGATAGGTCGTACCCCCAATAGGATTTGAGACACTAACGGGATCCACAACTATACTAGTATTTAGGTGCAGAGACTCAACAATAGAAGCAGATATGAATGAATGTGAAGCGTCAGAATCAAACAAAGTACGAACAGGATGATCATAAAGGAAAATTAATCTTTCAACTGAAATTTTTCTACCTCTCTCTTGCGGAGGTGCCATGAGAGCGTGAACCTGCAATCTAGAAGTAGACCCTGTCCTCTGTCCTTGCCCTTGCCTTCTTGGGCAGTCTTTAATCATATGTCCTTCCTCACCACACTGGAAGAAACTCGTCTTCTTCTTCTTCCTACAGTCCTTTCTCAAGTGGCCCGGTGTTCCACAATTAAAGCACATTTTCTTCCCTTGCCCCTTGTTATCCTTACCACCTTTCTTTTGTTGTTGCTGTGCTTTCTTTGGATCCACTTTCTTATCATGTGCCTTATTAGCATTTGCACCTTTCTCCTCTTCATGAATCAGTGCCATATCAACAAGATTCTCAAAAGTAGCCCCCACAGGAATGTGGGACATAGCCAATCCGTGTAACGGTTCATTCAGACCCTTGGAAAACCTCAAGGCCTTCTTATGTGGTGTATTAACTAGTTCCATCCCAAATCTGGATAACTGGTTAAACTTGTTCACGTACTCCGTCACATACAAACTTCCTTGCTTCAATGCCAACAACCTCTCCATGTATAAACTCTCCTCTGTTTGTGAACGAATTTTCAACTCGAACCTTTGCTTAAAATCCACCCATGTTTCCACTGCACGTCCCCCATTAGTTAATTCCCACCAAAAAGAAGCTTCATCCTTCATCAACCAAGCAGCTAGTTGAACTTTCCTCCCATCATATATCTCAAAGATACCAAATAAATCTTCCACTTCATTGAGCCAATTCTGAGCCTCAACAAATGTCTCAGTTCCATTAGATGGTTTTCCGCCCATCGCACGGAAGTGTTTACATATCTTCGAAAAAGCGTCTACACGAGGAGGGGGAGGAGCATCTGCTGGGCCTATGGCATTAGCCCTTGCCTCCAGATACCTTCTGAACAAGCCTGGTATCTATACGCCCTAGGGTATTGCGGGTTGATCAGAAATGCTGAAAGGAAAAGGGAAAGATTCAAAACGGAGAATCAAAAGATAGATATATGGCTCTTAGGAATTATGTTTTTCATAATAAACTTTTCTCTTAAAATACTCTCTTTAAGATATGTTTTTGAAAATAATTCTTTCCAAAAATGCTTTTGAAAACGGTTTTCAAAATCTTTTATCTATTCTGGTAACCTTCAGCTCTGATACCACGTGTAACACCCCACGTCCATTAATGTCACTCACTAAGGGAATGCATTAACTTCCATGGAGCATTATAAGTGTATATAAAACAGAACATAACAAGATAGATATAAAGTAGTATGTAAAAATTAAAACTTCATTCATTGCAGCGGAAAACAAAACATGTTTGATTACATCATCAAAACCAAATACCAGAGTCAAGTACATAAATATCCATCTTGACAAAATTATTCTCAGAGTACTTAAAACAAAAGCATAATCCCACTACTACGAATTGCTAAAAAGGAAAAGAAAGATAAAGCTGAGCATTACTCTCAGCACTTCCAAGCACTCCAAGAGAAAGAAAACTAAGCAAAGCTCCGCTAATTTCCACATGAGGACCTGGAGCGGGGAAGGAAAGAAAAGAGACGAAAACAAACGAGGTCAGACATAAAGTCTGGCGAGTCCAGTAACTTTAACGATATAATAAGTAAAGCATCATGATAAGGAATAAACTGGATATAAGGAATGACTGTAACATAACAGAGGTGACAAGGTAAATAAGGTAAGTAAGATAAAATCACGATTGTGCTCCTAACTACTATAAGGTATGCCCTGCACCGCACTAACATACTAAAAGATTATCCCTCTTAAACAACCATAAAGATGGTAATAATAATAATGGTAGAGTCATGTATCCCTAGTTGTTGTCATAGGTGCCGCCTGCTCCTATCTCCACTAGATGTACCCACTACCCTACCCCAATTGAAAGGCTCCCTAACTCGTAGATACCCGTGCTGGTCCCACAGTAGGGGGTTCACTCCCTAAAGTGGCAACCCGATACTACTAAAGGCACGACTTATGCCAACACAATGCAACATCGTCTTACCTACCAGCCCGGACAAATGCACGCACATTGTAACACCCCATAAATCAGTTAATACTAATATTCACAAATGAAAGAATAATTAATTTCAAATATAAGAATATTGGGAAACGGGCTGCGCCATTGTGTTCGTCTTGGAAAAATACGCGAAATAGAGTCCGAAATTTTGTAAATTGGAGTTCATATGACCGAGATATGGCCTCGAGAAGTTTCACGAAAAATTCAAATTTTAAAACAGATTTCAAAAACACAGAAATGGAGGCAGGCGGGAAAACTCCCGCCCAGACCCAGGGGGTCGACCTGGGGGTCGACTGGGGAGTCGACCTCCCCCCCAGGTCGACTGGGGAGTCGACCCTAGGGTCGACCTGGGAGTCGACCTCCCTGGTCGAGCCCAGGTGACCTAGGTGCATCTGGTTGGGTTTTCGGGCTGTGTTTTGAAGGCTGGACGAAATCTAATGGCTTTAATCTATTCTAGGGTAAACCTAATGGCCTAAATGCATCCTAACATCTATAAATAAGTGGGTAGACTCTAACCCTAAATCACTTGTAAAATTGGAGAGCTACCGACATGCCATTGCCATGGAGTTCAGCGTAGCCGTCACAAACTAAAGAAGAAGAAGGCCTATTCTACCAACTAAATCTACTCAAATCAAATCAAAAGCTCTCTCTCTTTCTATTTCTCTTCTTTAAAATTGTGAGTATGACGAATCTCAGAATATTATTATAAAATAATTTGATTAAGTTATGAATGGATCACAAGAAAGTGATATGAATTGTTATGTATTTGTAAATTATGTTGTGGATCTCTTGTTATGCTATTATGTTATCATATATATGTTGTTATGTTGTAGTGATTATGTTGTAAATAATCCTATGCTATGTCATATGTGATTAATCATGCTATGCTATGTTATAAATCATGTTATGCCATGTTGTAAATCATGCTATGCCATGTTGTAAATCATATCATGCTATGTTGCAAATTATGATATGCTATGTTGTAAATCTTATATATGTTGTAGATCTCATATTATCACATATGTTGAAATACTTATGTTATATGATAATGATGTCATGTTGTGTCGAATCATACAAGTTGTAAAATCATGATGTTATTATTTATGCGAATTGGATCATGTTTAAAGTTTATGTTTTTTTTATAATAGATCTTGATTATGGGAATTTGCCTATTGAGTTAGGTGTACCCATATACATGAATCTACAAATTAATTGGATCTTGAATATGGGAATTTGCCTATTGAGTTAGGTGTACCCATATACGTGAATCTATGATTAAATGAATTTTGATTTTTGGGAATTTGCCTATTGAGTTAGGTGTACCCATATAAAACCATATTGTTAATGATGTTGATTCACACATGTCCTATACAAGTTTATGAAATTTGATCAAAATCATATTATGTGAATTATGAATAAGTTGACACCCTTAGATCCATGACATGTATAATCTTATGCAAGTTGTAATTTTGGATGTATGCAAGTTTCACCCCTTGTTATGATTTATTTAGTCACATATATATGTTGTTGTTGTGAATATTTTCTTTTATGCTATGAGTTAGACTAATCGGGTCTAGCATACATTTTGCGAATAAACGTTCAAACGTGGGCTAGGGGTGATATTAGGAATTAATAAATTTGGGTGCAATTGATATGATTTTGCATGCCTTAAATGGATGTCCATAATTGAGTCAATTATGGACATTGCTAAATTTGGAATTAATTAAAAATTCAAATATGGAATTATTAAAATTGGGGAAATTGGATTATTAATAATAATCAATGCTTAGGACACGAGGTTGGACCCGTTTGTGACGTAAACCTGCCCGGACCCGCCCGGCAAATCCAGTAGTCACAAATGTCGGCCCAATGTGAGAGGTCCTAGGCCCAAACTAAAGCATAACAGTTGTAAAGACACGAGGTTAGACTCTTTTATGGTATAAGACTGCCCGGACCCGCCCGGCAAATCCAGCTGCCATAAATGTCAGTCTAATGTGAGAGGTCTTTATGGGGTTATGGCCTTAATGAATTAAGAAATACTTAGCCAGATAATCATGTAAGGTGGGACATGGGGGTTAAGTAGGTGCCTTGGGTGGCATGAGGAATCTAGTGGTTGCCTTTAGAGGCATTTGAAATACGATTAGACTTAACCAAATACACATGTAAATGAACATGACTAAGTGGGTTAAGTGGATGGACTAATGGGACAAGCTTAGGTGGAATGCTTGTGGGAAATAATGGGGGCCCATTTCAACCAGTATCCCAAAACGTATCTTTGTGGGCTCGACCCAAGTCGAGGACCAGACACGCATACTGGGTTTGACTATAAGAGGCTAAAACAGGGAGCGGTGGCAACGCAAGTCCAACGGGTTTCATATGCATGTGTGGACCCGGGCTGGTAGGTAAGACGTTGTTGCATCGTGTAGGTATAAGCCGTGCATCTCCGTTATATCGGGTTGCCACTTAGGGGAATGATACACCCCACTGTGGGGCTAGCACGGGTATCTACGAGTAGGGAGCCGATCGAAAAATGGAAAGTGGGGTACACCTAGTGGAGATAGGGGCAGGCGGCACCTATGTAGTCAGCTAGGAGTACATAAAGCCATTAAGAAAGTTTCTAAGTGAAGCTATGTGGGGATCAATCTTTAGGGTGACTGATGTTTGTGCAGTATAGTGTTTATCCTTTAGTATTTAGGAGCGCCTATAACGTTTCCTTTAGCGATTGTCTATGTCCTTAATCTGCTCTTTCATAGACATTTCCTTGTTTTCCAGCTTATGCCTTAGTCCAGTTATTTTGATAATAGTATTGTAGAATTATCATACTCGCCAGACTTTATGTCTGACCCCCCCCCCCTCTTTTCCATCTTTTCTCCCTTCAGGTCCTCAGGTTGGGCCAAGTTCCAGTGGAGACTGATTGGATTGCTTATCTCTTGGAAAGCTTGGACTACTGAAGTAAAGTCCAGCTTGTTATCTTTCTTTTTAATGGATATTTATGTAATGGGATTATGTACTTGTTTTATCAAGATAGATATTGTACTTGACTTTGATTATGGTGTTATGATGTAATCAAACATGTTTTGACTTCTGCTGCAATTGAAATAAAGTTTTTAAATTTCCAAGTACTATTTTATATCTGTCTTGTTGTAATTTTATTGTTCTATATTCACCTAAAACCTCCGTAGAAGTTAATGCATTCCCTTTGTGGGTGACATTAATGGACGTGGGGTGTTACACGTGGTATCAGAGCATAAGGTTACCAGAACAGATAAAATTTTTAGAAAAATATTTTTCTAAAGTATTTTTGGAAGAAGTGCTTTCAAAAACATGTTATTTAGAGAGAGTTTTTATGAAAAACATAATCCCAAATAGCCATATCCTTATCTTTATCTTTCTAATTCTCCATTTTGAACCTTTCCTTTTTCGTTTCAGCATGGCTGAAGATCTTAATCTCCCAGAAGGTGTGACGGTTCCAGGGTGGTTTAGGAGATATTTGGAGGCTAGGGCCACCACTGCAGGCCCAGAATATGTTCCTCCACCCCCGGTTGCACCCATTCCTCCTCCTCCTCCTCCTCCTCGTGTTGACACTTTTGCAAAGACGTGCAAGGAATTTAAGGCTATGGGAGGAAAAACTTTTCAAGGGACTGAGACGTTTGTGGAGGCCAGAGACTGGCTTAAGGAGACTGAGGAATTGTTGGATATCTTTGAAGTGGAAGATGGGAGGAAAGTCCGTTTAGCTGCTTGGTTAATGAAGGGAGAGGCCTCGTTTTGGTGGGGGGTCACTAACGGGGAACGTCCAGTTGATTCATGGGCGGATTTCAGACGAAGGTTTGAGGCAAAGTTTCTTTCAAGGGCAGAGGAGAATTTAAATATGGAAAAATTCCTGTCATTAAAGCAAGGGAGCTTATCAGTGAAGGAATATGTCAATAAATTTAATCAGTTAGCAAGGTTTGGCTTGGAGTTGGTGAACACGCCAGAGAAGAAAGCTTTGAGGTTCGTTAGAGGCTTGAATGAACCGTTGCAAGGGTTGGCTATGACCCACATCCCTATGGGAGCCACCTTTGAAAGGCTAGTAGAAATGGCACTTATGCATGACGATAAGGCAATTGAAAAGAAAGGGGATCAGAAGAAACCCCAACAGCAAAATAAGAAGGGTGGTAAAAACAATAATGGCAAAGGGAAGAAGAGATGCTTCAATTGTGGAACGCCTGGCCATCTTAGCAAAGATTGTAGAAAGAAAAAGAAGACTGGTTGTCTTCATTGTGGAGATGCGGGACATTTGGTGAAGGACTGCCCAAAGAAGGGGCAGAGGGCAGGGTCTACCTCGGGAGGACAGGTGCAGGCTCTTATGGCACCAGGGCAGGCAAGGGGGCAAGTTCAGGCTATTGCGGCCCCACCGCTGCAAGAAAGAGGTAGAACAATTTCTGTTGAAAGCTTAGTTTTTCTGTTTGATCATCCTGTCCGTACCTTATTCGATTCTGGCGCATCTCATTCATTTATCTCTGCATCATTAGTTGAATTACTGCACTTGAACACCAGTTTAGTAGAGGATCCCTTGGTTGTTTCAAATCC
This sequence comes from Allium sativum, assembly GCA_030737875.1. Classification (NCBI taxonomy): domain Eukaryota; kingdom Viridiplantae; phylum Streptophyta; class Magnoliopsida; order Asparagales; family Amaryllidaceae; genus Allium; species Allium sativum. The sequence continues at coordinate 96,908,494 of CM060925.1, read as the reverse complement.
AATTGGGGGTTCGGCTCATTTGACCATGATATGTTTGGATTTGAAAATCTCTATACTTAGCGTTGAATTTAGATGTGATGCTTATGTATTGGGCTTCACGGGCTATGGGCTAATTTTAGGAATGGATTGGTTATCTAGAAATGGGGCCATTCTTGATTGTGAAAGGAGAGTAGTTAGGCTTGTGACTCGCCTTGGTAATGCTCTCGACATCTTTTGTAATCCCATAAATTCCGTTATGCTAAGTTATCTTAAATCGCTTGACGCGTCTGTAGAGAATCTGCGATCGGTAGAGGTGGTCCGGGAATATCCGGATGTGTTTGAGGAGGTGAAGGGCTTACCTCCAAAGCGGGAGATAGACTTTCGAATTTATCTTGTGGATAATGCTAAACCCGTATCTTTGCCAGTGCGCCACATGGCTCCTCGTGAAAGGAGGGAACTCAATAAGCAAGTGAAGGAGTTACTTGAGAAGGGGTTCATAAGACGTAGTATATCGGAGTGGGGTGCTCCAGTAGTATTTGCCACAAAGGCGGATGGGTCCCTTAGACTTTGTGTGGACTATAGAGAACTAAACAAGCTTACTAAAAAGAACCGACACCCACTGCCGAGGATTGACGATCTCTTTGATCAGTTAGTTGGCGCCTCAGTGTTTTCACAGTTGGACTTAGCCACTGGCTTTCATCAACTGAGAGTGGCTGAGGATAGTATAGATAAGACTGCTTTTAGGACTCCTGACGGATTCTATGAATGGCTAGTGATGCCCTTTGGTTTGACAAACGCCCCCGCATATTTTGTTGATTTGATGAGTAGGGTGTTTAGGGAGTACCTTAACAAATTCGTGGTAGTCTTTGTGGATGACATCTTAGTCTTTTCTAAGAATGAAGAAGAGCATGCCCTACATCTTAGGGAAGTGTTGGAAACCCTTCGAGCACATAACCTTAAGGCAAAATTTTCTAAGTGTCACTTCTGGAGGAAAGAAGTACGGTTCTTAGGGCACGTGGTTTCCAAGGAAGGGATAGCAGTGGATCCCGCAAAGGTGGTGGCCATCCAAGATTGGAAGGTCCCTAAAAATGTAACCGAAGTAAGAAGTTTCTTGTGGTCGGCTGGCTATTATAGGAAGTTTATCAAAGACTTCGCAAAAATATCAGCTCCATTAACACGGTTAACGAAGAAGAACCTGGTTTTTACGTGGGACGAAGATTGTGATGATGCGTTCCAACGTTTCAAGAGAGCCTTAACTTCAGCCCCAGTCTTAGTGCTGCCAGACGGGAATAAACCGTTTACCGTCTATACTGATGCTTGTGGGACGGGACTTGGCGCGGTCCTCATGCAAGAGGGAAGAGTAATAGCCTATGGTGGAAGGCAGTTGAGGGTTCATGAAAAGAATTACCCTACGCATGACCTTGAGTTAGCCGCAATTGTTTTCGCGCTTAAGTCTTGGCGTCACTATCTTCTTAGTGAGAAATTCGAACTGTTCACTGACCACAAATCATTAAAATACTTATTCTCTCAGAAGGATTTGAATTTAAGGCAGCAACGGTGGATGGAATTCTTAGCCTCCTACGATTTTGAAATAGCATATACCCCGGGCAAGGGTAACGTGGTAGCAGATGCCTTAAGTAGGAAAAGGTTGTCCTTGAGTCCGTTGTTTGTTGAACGACGAAGCTTAGAATTCATCTCCATGTTTGACTTTAGACCCTCCGTTGACCTAGTACCTGGTTTATTAGCATCCTTGGAGGTTAGACCTACACTTCTAGGACGAGTTGGTGAGGCACAGCAAGACGACCCACAGTTGATTGAGATAGTAGAAAAGCTCAAAGGATGGGTGTCGTCTAGCCATCTTCGTAGGTATGCCCTAGACGATAAGGGTTGGTTACGAAGGGATAATAGACTTTGTGTACCACAAGACGAAGACTTAAGGAAGGCCATTCTTGATGATGCTCATCGCTCAAAGATGACCATTCATCCAGGCGGAGACAAGATGTACAAAGATATGAAGCGGGTTTTCTTTTGGGCCGGTATGAAAAAGGATGTGGCCGAGTACGTCGCTAGATGCTTGGTGTGCCAACGAGTAAAAGCGGAACAAAAGAAACCCTGTGGGTTACTTCACCCATTGGAAGTTCCACTATGGAAATGGGAAAGCGTCTCAATGGATTTTGTGGTTGGATTACCAAGATCAAGGAAGGGTAATACGGGGATTTGGGTTATAGTAGATAGACTTACTAAGAGCGCCCATTTTATTCCCGTGAAAAGTAAGAGGACTGCTCCGTGGTTGGCTTCTGTATACATTAAAGAGATAGTTCGTTTGCACGGTATTCCTTCTAGTATAGTAAGCGACCGTGATCCCATCTTCACTAGCGAATTTTGGAAGAGTTTACAAGAGGCGGTAGGGACTCAACTATGTTTGAGCACCGCATATCATCCTCAGACGGACGGCCAGACCGAGAGGGTGAATCGTATTCTAGAGGATCTTTTAAGGCTTTGTATCCTAGACTTTGGGGGTACATGGGAAGAGCACCTTCCGTTGGTAGAATTCGCATATAATAATAGCTTTCAGTCTAGTATTGGCATGGCACCTTTCGAAGCTCTTTATGGAAGGCCTTGCCGTTCGCCTACATGTTGGTGGGAATCTACCGATAAAATCCTACTTGGGCCCGATATGGTTAGGGAAACCTCGGAGAAGATTGATTTGATTCGAAGGAGGATGAAAGCAGCACAAGACAGGCAGAAATCGTATGCTGATAAGAGGAGGACAGATCTTGAGTTTGACATTGGGGACATGGTTTTTATCAAAGTATCTCAGTTACGGAATGTTGTTCGCTTTGGATCCGTTGGGAAATTAGCGCCAAGGTTTGTAGGGCCGTTTCCTATAAAAGACAGGATTGGGAAGATGGCGTATAGGGTGGAGTTGCCTGAGAAACTTAGTGGAGTACACGACGTATTCCATGTATCACATTTGAGGAAGTGTTTGCACAAGACCGCGGAGGTGGTAGAGCCGAGCTTGCTTAAAGAGGTGGAAATAGAGCGTGATGCAACAATTAGACGAGCTCCTACATGCATTCTTGGGTCGGAGATCAAAAAGTTGAGGAATCGAGAGGTCAGACTAGTTAAAGTGCAATGGGGAGATGATGAGAGTAACGCTACTTGGGAGACATAAGAGAAGATGCTTTCGTTGTACCCTTTCTTTTTTGAGGGTATGTCTTTTAATTTCTCCTTTATCGCTTAGCTTATCTTATCTTATCTTTAGTATGTCCTCTCATTAGTATCTTTGACCTTTAGTTAGGATAATCCTATGGTTGAAACATGTGTTTGAGACATGTTATGTATGATGGATGCAAAATGGATGCAAGTATTTGCTAGTGGTTGCTCGTGGATGCATATATACACACACTTTAGGCACTAGATCGGCTCAGTCACTACATATTGCATATTGCATAAATGAATGTATTTAGTATAATGGATGTATAATGGTTGTACCATCATATAGATGCTGCATTCGGTTGAATAGATGTGCACACATATAGAAGTAGTATGTAAGCAATTAGGATTTTTGCATACATAATGGGTGCATGGCACTATCATGAATTGCATCAAGGAGGTCAACTGAATCAGTGGACCGCCTGATTTTGCATTAGATACAAACATATACACACACTATGCATTTAAACATAAAAGCATTAGAAGTCTATAAGGACAGTGGATGCCAGTGTTTGATGATTGAGTAGATGGTTGAATGGATGTTAGGTTAAACATTCTTCTTGACTTGAAGATTTCGGGGTCGAAATCCTTTAAGGAGGGGAGAATGTAACACCCCGTAAATCAGTTAATACTAATATTCACAAATGAAAGAATAATTAATTCCAAATATAAGATTATTGGGAAACGGGCTGCGCCATTGTGTTCGTCTCGGAAAAATACGCGAAATAGAGTCCGAAATTTTGTAAATCGGAGTTCATATGACCGAGATATGGCCTCGAGAAGTTTCATAAAAAATTCAAATTTTAAAACAGATTTCAAAAACACAGAAATGGAGCCAGGCGGGAAAACTCCCGCCCAGACCCAGGGGGTCGACCTGGGGGTCGACTGGGGAGTCGACCCCCCCCCCCCCCAGGTCGACCCTAGGGTCGACCTGGGAGTCGACCTCCCTGGTCGAGCCCAGGTGAACTGGGTGCATCTGGTTGGGTTTTCGGGCTGTGTTTTGAAGGCTGGATGAAATCTAATGGCTCTAATCTATTCTAGGGTAAATCTAATGGCCTAAATGCATCCTAACATCTATAAATAAGTGGGTAGACTCTAACCCTAAATCACTTGTAAAATTGGAGAGCTACCGACATGCCGTTGCCATGGAGTTCAGCGTAGCCATCACAAACTAAAGAAGAAGAAGGCCTAATCTACCAACTAAATCTACGCAAATCAAATCAAAAGCTCTCTCTCTTTCTATTTCTCTTCTTTAAAATTGTGAGTATGATGAATCTCAGAATATTATTATAAAATAATTTGATTAAGTTATGAATGGATCACAAGAAAGTGATATGAATTGTTATGTATTTGTAAATTATGTTGTGGATCTCTTGTTATGCTATTATGTTATCATATATATGTTGTTATGTTGTAGTGATTATGTTGTAAATAATCCTATGTTATGTCATATGTGATTAATCATGCTATGCTATGTTATAAATCATGTTATGCCATGTTGTAAATCATGCTATGCCATGTTGTAAATCATATCATGCTATGTTGCAAATTATGATATGCTATGTTGTAAATCTTATATATGTTGTAGATCTCATATTATCACATATGTTGAAATACTTATGTTATATGATAATGATGTCATGTTGTGTCGAATCATACAAGTTGTAAAATCATGATGTTATTATTTATGCGAATTGGATCATGTTTAAAGTTTATGTTTTTTTTATAATAGATCTTGATTATGGGAATTTGCCTATTGAGTTAGGTGTACCCATATACATGAATCTACAAATTAATTGGATCTTGAATATGGGAATTTGCCTATTGAGTTAGGTGTACCCATATACACGAATCTAGGATTAAATGAATTTTGATTTTTGGGAATTTGCCTATTGAGTTAGGTGTACCCATATAAAACCATACTGTTAATGATGTTGATTCACACATGTCCTATACAAGTTTGTGAAATTTGATCAAAATCATATTATGTGAATTATGAATAAGTTGGCACCCTTAGATCCATGACATGTATAATCTTATGCAAGTTGTAATTTTGGATGTATGCAAGTTTCACCCCTTGTTATGATTTATTTAGTCACATATATATGTTGTTGTTGTGAATATTTTCTTTTATGCTATGAGTTAGACTAATCGGATCTAGCATACATTTTGCGAATAAACGTTCAAACGTGGGCTAGGGGTGATATTAGGAATTAATAAATTGGGGTGCAATTGATATGATTTTGCATGCCTTAAATGGATGTCCATAATTGAGTCAATTATGGACATTGCTAAATTTGGAATTAATTAATAATTTAAATAGGGAATTATTAAAATTGGGGAAAGTGGATTATTAATAATAATCAATGCTTAGGACACGAGGTTGGACCCGTTTGTGACGTAAACCTGCCCGGACCCGCCCGGCAAGTCCAGTAGTCACAAATGTCGGCCCAATGTGAGAGGTCCTAGGCCCAAACTAAAGCATAACGGTTGTAAAGACACGAGGTTAGACTCTTTTATGGTATAAGACTGCCCGGACCCGCCCGGCAAATCCAGCTGCCATAAATGCCAGTCTAATGTGAGAGGTCTTTATGGGGTTATGGCCTTAATGAATTAAGAAATACTTAGCCAGATAATCATGTAAGGTGGGACATGAGGGTTAAGTAGGTGCCTTGGGTGGCATGAGGAATCTAGTGGTTTCCTTTAGAGGCATTTGAAATACGATTAGACTTAACCAAATACAAATGTAAATGAACATGACTAAGTGGGTTAAGTGGATGGATTAATGGGACAAGCTTAGGTGGAATGCTTGTGGGAAATAATGGGGGCCCATTTCAACCAGTATCCCAAAACGTATCTTTGTGGGCTCGACCCAAGTCGAGGACGGGACACGCATACTGGGTTTGACTATAAGAGGCCAAAACAGGGAGCGGTGGCAACGCAAGTCCAACGGGTTTCATATGCGTGTGTGGACCCGGGCTGGTAGGTAAGACGTTGTTGCATCGTGTAGGTATAAGTCGTGCATCTCCGTTATATCGGGTTGCCACTTTAGGGGAATGATACACCCCACTGTGGGGCCAGCATGGGTATCTACGAGTAAGGAGCCGATCGAAAAATGGAAAGTGGGGTACACCTAGTGGAGATAGGGGCAGGCAGCACCTATGTAGTCAGCTAGGAGTACATAAAGCCATTAAGAAAGTTTCTAAGTGAAGCTAAGTGGGGATCAATCTTTAGGGTGACTGGTGTGGTGCAGTATAGTGTTTATCCTTTAGTATTTAGGAGCGCCTATAACGTTTCCTTTAGCGATTGTCTATGTCCTTAATCTGCTCTTTCATAGACATTTCCTTGTTTTCCAGCTTATGCCTTAGTCCAGTTATTTTGATAATAGTATTGTAGAATTATCATACTCGCCAGACTTTATGTCTGACCCCCCCCCCTCTTTTCCATCTTTTTCTCCCTTCAGGTCCTCAGGTTGGGCCAAGTTCCAGTGGAGTCTGATTGGATTGCTTATCTCTTGGAAAGCTTGGACTGCTAAAGTAAAGTCCAGCTTGTTATCTTTCTTTTTAATGGCTATTTATGTAATGGGATTATGTACTTGTTTTATCAAGATAGATATTGTACTTGACTTTGATTATGGTGTTATGATGTAATCAAACATGTTTTGACTTCTGCTGCAATTGAAATAAAGTTTTTAAATTTCCAAGTACTATTTTATATCTGTCTTGTTGTAATTTTACTGTTCTATATTCACCTAAAACCTCCATAGAAGTTAATGCATTCCCTTTGTGAGTGACATTAATGGACGTGGGGTGTTACACACATGACCCCGTTGGACTTGCACTGCCTCCGCTATCTCTTTATTAACCTCTTACAATCAACCCAAGTAAGCGTGTCCTGTCCTCGACCTAGTTCGAGCTTACCAAGATACTAAATGAGTTACTGGTTGAAAAGGGTCCACACACTTGACACAATCTCCCCTCCTAGGCTTGGTCCCCACTAGGAATTCCCACTTAACCCCTCTTTATACCCATGTCAAACTACATGTCTCATCTAGGTTAAGTGTTCATTAATTTATTATAACTGTAATATTGCAAGACCTCCCACATTAGACACCGTTTGTGGTTGCTGGACATGCCGGGCGGTTCCGAGCAGGCTTACACCGCACACCCATCTAACCTCGTGTCTTTGCCTTATTACGCATCTAATTTCTGCCTTTGACCTCTCACATTAGATAACGTTTGCAGTTGCTAGACATGCCAGGTGGTTCCGGGCAGGCTTACACCGCAAACTTATCTAACCTCGTGTCGTAGGTGTTCATTATTACTCAAATCATGGATTATAGTGATTCCCCGTTTACCCATGAATTCCAACCCAAATTTATGCGACAAATTCTAATCACTTTATGCCTATAATTTCAAGTTTACAGGTTTCACCAAATTATCACAAGTTTACACCCAAACCCACTTATGCCAAGTCTCATGTTTGCATGTTATATACAATTTTTCCCAAACAATAGCCATCATAAATTTATTCCCAATTACAAATCACATGTTATTCAATATTTCCCAAACTTTTCCCCATCGTTCAAGCATTATATGTGAGCGAATTTCGCATAATATGTTAGGCTCGAAGGTAGCCTAACCTCATAAAAAGAAAAATGAGAAGGAAGAGGGAAGAGAATCATGGTATTAGAACAGGCATAAACATACGAGCATAAGCAGGCATGAACTGATAAAATTGATCAGAAAAGCATAGGTTATGGATCAAAAAGGTGACAACTTGCAAATTTTGATAAGATCCATTACAAGCAGTATTACATGATCACAATTTACAACTTATCATAATTACTTCAGTTTAATTATCTTGTGAAAGCTACATGAACTCATAGAGATAGGTTTAAGGATTAGAGAACGATTGTGATTTCTGATTTCTGAAGTTGATAAGCTAATCCGTTGATGTAGGCTTTGATTGTTGTCTTCCAACTTGAATTTGACTAATTAGGGTGGAGGCTAGGTCAACTTAGAATTTAGCAGCATGGAGGCGCCATTACTTTGATTAATGAATTTAGGGTTAAGTCTAGGTGTGTTTATATACGAGAACTAGGTGAATTAGGGCCTTTAGATTAGGTTAGGATCCATCTAAACCCTCCAAATCCAAAATACACATCACCCAGCCAATCAGGAATCGCCACGTAGCCCTAAAACTCAGAAAATTGTCACTGTCCAGATCAGCCCGTAGGGGTCGACCCCTACAGGGGTGGTCGACACCTATGTCGACACCCCTATAGGGGGTCGACACCTGTGTCGACTCCCCTAGGGGGGCGACACCCTATGGTGGGAATTTTCCCGCCCAGCCTCCCTTTTGCTTTTGAATTTCGAACATGATTAATTAATTATTTATTTAATTCTGATTTAAACTTAAATCTTCTAACCTCCATAACATTTTCATACCATATTCGTTTTACGAAACTCGGACTCTATCTCAAGCAGAATTCTGAGACGAACGCAATGGCGGAACCCGTTTTACTTAATTCGTCTTCTAAAAATTAAGTATACTTTAATTTGTGAATTTCAATGTTATAAAATTACGGGTCTTACATTTTTCCTCTTCTCCTTTCTTTCTCTCTATCTCCATTACTCTCCTCTCCTCTCCCTAATTTTCGACCGATACTATTCCACCCCTTTCCTCTACCTCTCCACCTTTAAACTCACTCAAACACCTCTTTCCTTCAAAGATTGAAGTTTATACACCATAAAAATCCAGCCTTTAAAGCATTTCAAACATAAGTATGACTCCTTTTTTATTTTTGTTTAGAGTTAGCAAGCATAGAAATATTTTGCTAAAATCTCGAGTGATAAATAATTCGTGATGCCGGAGTAACGTCCGCTTGAAACTTGGATGTAATCAAAATCACTTTAAAGTAAGCAAGCTAGGACCTTTAGCCTTATAGAACGAAGGAGAGGATCCCCCGGTGAGAAAAATTCACACTGTACACAAGTTTTTAACTTCAAAATATGTGCTTTGGTTTGTGGTTATGTTTTGATATAATCTCTTATATTATTATGATTATTGAGATGTTAGTAGTTGATATATATAAGCATATTGCTTATATGAAGTTTGGTTTGGAACTTACAAAAAGTTAGAAAGCAATTTCATTAAGTTAGTGAAGTAAAGAAATGATCTTTAGGTATAAATAGTGAGCTAATTTTGTTCACGTATGGGTAATTAGTTTAGTTCGTGAACACACTTATTTCACATTTTGAATTAATTACGTTATGAATAGTAATTGCTATGTTGTTGAGTAACTTTGGGTTGTTAATGGAAGTTAGTAAGTTAATTACTTGACATTTTGGTAATTAATGTGAACACCCTAATAATTATGAAGTTAAACTAGAGATAAATAATCGGTTAATTCGGTTGATAATGTGTTTGTTATGTTATGGATGAATAGTAACATCAATAAATTTTGATGTGACATTGATTGACAACCAGATGTGATGTATATTGCCAATAATTGGACCTAATTTAATTTGCTAATAATAGCAAACAAATTATTAACAACGGTTAATAATTTAGTTAAAGTGATTTGAAATAGTAATTAAGTGTTAATTACCTTAACCCTTAAGTTAATGATGCCATTGTGTGATTTACGCTCGAATAGTTTATGATCAAGTAGGCTTTTATATTTAGCATTGGGTGTGATAGAAAATATTTGTAACCTAGCTCCTTGTGATTTATTTCACGATTTAACTAAAATGGGTTTAGCTATAGTATTTGATTCATTTAATTTATGAATGTAAATTTAAATGAATTGTTCTGAAAGTTGGTTTTAATAAAAGAATATGAAATGAAATGTTTGATTTCAAAGAAATAGAAAATATTTCAAAGATAATATTTTTTTAAAAGAAGTTTTATAAATGAAGAGAATCTTGGTGTCTTAAATCCTGACGTTTAAATTATTTAGAAAGCAACAGCAGTATGATTTAAAGATATTTGTTATTATTAATGTGAAATGATTTGCCACTTCAGGATATAAAATGATTTATAGTGTTACCAATGATTCAGGTAACCAATAACTAAAAAGTGGGCACATTTATGAAGGTATGATTCACTCTTGAGATAGTGGTACATACATATATTATAGATGAGATGAAGGCTGGGACCCTATTGCCTTGTTATCGGGAGAAACCACCTGATCTGGTGGCTTATATTGTTAACGATACTTTTCGTCAACTCCGGAGATAGGTCTAAGGAAGTGGACCTAAGGATAGAATGGGATTATTTAATTCCCACAAGCTTGAGTTAGTTCACCGTTTCCTAGATATCAAGGTCTTAAGCCCAAAGATTTGTTACTCTTCCCTCAAGGGGTGAGTATCACGCTTACAAGACTCAAGGACCAACAGTTACCTTGGGATAAAGTTTTCGTAAGCTCGTTATTAGTTAGGAAGCTAAACGGCTTGTGGAGTTGTTTCTTGGTAATCTAGTCCTTTTGAGCTTGAATGAATTCACCGCTCCTTAGGTATCAAGACCCTTAGTCCAAGGATTAGTTACTCTTCCTTTAAGAGGTGAGTGTCGCGCCTGTGAGAATTAAGGATCAACAATTACCCTAGGATAGTGTTTCAACAATCATCACTAATCGACATTAAAGTACGCATTTAGGCAATTGTTGAAAAAGGTTGGAGTGAGGAGCGTAGATACACATAAGCACCACAATATACAATTTAATACGCAGAAAAGTAGAAAACTCAACAATTTATAGTGGTTCCGTTTAGATTGAACTTACGTCCACTTTAAGGGCTTCGATGATTTTATTCATGGAGGAGGTTACATCGAAAATCCCCAAATCGATTTACAAATGAGGGTTTGCTCTCTAGGAAATGAGTGCAAGATTGTGGAATGAGAAAAGTCCCCCAAAATGAGACCCCTAGGGTCTTATCTATAGGCAAATTGATCCCCGCTTCTGGTGTGAACTCTGTAGAAGCCTCTTCCGGGTGAAAAAACAAGGTTTCGGCCTCCTTTGTGACTTCCGGTTCCGACATAAAGGTTTCGGCCACCTTTCTTTTATCGAATGTCTTTGTTGATTTCTTTTTGCCTTCGGAATATCGATCTTGAGCTTTTGGGAGTGGTTCTGCCGGCATGCCTCTCGGAGCTTCGCCGATAAGCCTCAGGTCTCGATTGCAAATCCTCCGTATGTTGTGCATATGCTTCCGGTAAGCCTTCCGATGATAGGCTTTCGGCTCTGGGACCATTGGGATCAGTTTGCTTCTGTGCTTGGCTTTCCGCTTTTTAGCTTTCACTTGTCGGTATAGGTATCGGATCTAAGCATGTTATAGTGACTACCTCCTTTCTCCTTCCGACAACCCATGGTTTCGGTCTTGATCTTACAATTACCTCACCCGTGACCCTTTTCGGATGACTTATAAACTATCTTCCAATGTTATCGCCAGTACTAAACTAAGTAGAACCGACAACCTTCTTCCTTCTCTTGTCTGATGCGGTGTTTCCGTTTAGTGGACTTAAGCTTTCGGATTATATGCTCTTAATTGATCACCTCTATTTGCTTATGTGTTATGCTTTCAGAGTCGTACCCTTGCCAACCCTCCGGTAAATGTACTTCCCTATCGGTATCCACCTTTCACATTGGATCTATCCTAGCGGTCCCTTCTCTTCTTTTGCTTTGACGTTATTGTTGTTTCTTCCTCTATCCTTCTATAGTTTGTGTCAGAATGACACCCTTGTCTTGGGGACACCCTTGTCTTGGGTACCAGACTTGGAGCTCTCGAGCCTTGCTTGCGGTAGCTCCCTGACTTTCGGGTAACTTCTAACGATAATTGATGTTGATGCCTGACCACAATTTGACCCTTTTTGTTGTCGGTTTTGTCTTTCGTACTTTGCCCTCTCTAGCGCCTTAGCCTCCTTCAAGGTCCTTTTTGCCATGCTTCAGGTTTTGCTGCCTGAAACCCCTTACTCTTATTGCTTCTAATCTTTCGCTTCTTTATATTTGGCCGGTACAAAATTTGTTGTTAACATTTAGGCCCTCTAATATATACAAGCTTTTGTTCTTTAGGACAAATATTCCTACGGTTCTCGAACCGTTTCTTCTGTAACTTAAGATATATTAGAAAGATTTTAGCATTAGTTTCATATAATTTCAAAACTAGGATGTGAAGGGAAACATGAACTTTATTAATGGATAGAACTTGAATATAACTTTCAAGTTATGAACCCTTATGAATCTAGTTATGAATAATGTGCAGGCTCAAAAATGTATTCATGTGGAATATGGTTTTGCGGCTTAACATCCTCCTATCAACACTAGATAGGAAGCCCAATATTCTTACTCAGATATTTAGCTATTAAGAGATTATTCTTGGAAATGTGAGGTAACAAACCCAAAATTTACTGACACATTATGTTTGTCAATAGGTGATATGACTTGCACAATATCTGATATTTTATTTGTAACAGCCCGCATTTTACGTATTGGAAGATTGTAAAATACTTTTATTTTATTTCCTGAGGGTTGGATCATTCTCATATTTTAATATGTTGCTTATGGGGATGTGAAACACATCCATAATTTTTACCAATTTTTTGGGACCATTTTGCCCCTGTCAATCTTGTACAGGGCATAACTTTTGACTCAGGTCGAATCAGCGGGTGAGACCTGTGCCATTGGAAATGAATTTATGATTGCCTTTCCGTAGAGTGGTTGCATTAAAGATTTGGCTCAGCAGTTTGGGAGGAATCGTTGTTTTAAGGTTTTTCAGTTGAATGTTCAGGTTTGGAGAGTCACAATAAACTGATTTGGGAAGGCCCATTTTTAAAGACCCGGAAAAAATCGAATCCTTAATCTCTGAATATTGTAACTATTTGTAGTACTTTTATATGTTATAAATGTGATTTTATAACCTTGTTAAACATCATTTGATTAATAATTAATGATCCTAGACTCGTTTTGGAAAAATGCTTTCAAAAATATATTTTTGGCAAAATATTCATAAAATGACCGAAAATCGGTTTATCGATAAATGGCTATTTTCTCAATAAAAATTGTTGGAAATTTTAGTGAATGTCTAATTAATCATTAGAGAAGTAATTAGCAAATAAAAATATTTTTCATATTTATAGCTAACTATTTTGATGATGTCATCATTAAAAAAAAGAGCATTTAAGGAAAGTTTTTGTATTTTGGGTATTTAAATACTCAAATAAGTGCTTTATAATTTAAATATGTTTGTTTTAATTATTTAAATAAGGTAAGGAATTTATTTTCAAGTTTTGTTTACTTAAATAAATAATTTGATTAAGAACTATAAATATGACTGATGTTCAACTTTCAGATTTATAACCTATCATTGAACATAAGTTGTTTCAGATCGTTGCAACGTTGGTTGATACATACATACACATGAATATACATAAGTATACAAGTATAAGTATATTCATAATTAGTCACATCAAGAGTTAGAAAATATCCTAGGTGTATGCATATAAGTTCCTTACATATATATAAATGAATGCTTACTTCTCTTACACACCATCCCATCTATCATAATGACTATTAGGGTTTAAGGGCATTTTGGTCTTTTCCCATTCAACTTCCTTTTCCTATATAAGGAGGGGTATTTCTTCTTCTTCCTTACACAAATTCCTAAGCAAAATGAAGCTCCTTTAATAGCTTTTCTACTTCTTCCTCTTCCTTACTAACTTTCTCAAATTACACTCAAAGCAACTCCAAATAAACTCAAACTTTGAGTGAAGCCTTCTTACATCGTTACAAGACCTTCTAGGAAGTTAGAAGTTGAAAAATCTTAGCCCCTCCCAAATTCCATAAGAGGGCGTGAGCTATAAAGCAAGGAGGAAGCAAGGAAAGGAAGGAGGTTACTAGCTTGGATCTTTGTTCTTATTCTTGGATCTTTATTCTTATTCTTGGATCTTGGATTTGCTAAGTATTAAGGTGAGTTTACTCACTATTTAGGACATCAAACATAAACCCTTTTGCATGTTTTTAAATATGCTTAAAATTGCTTGAATGTTGGTAACTTATGTTAAACATATTAACTTGATTTTTAATTTAAAAATAAGTGACATATATGATCCATGTTAATGGATTGGAATGGACTTGAATTGGATTTTAATTGACTTGTAAAACAAGTGGAATGACTTGAAACAAAGAATATAAGGATTAGTATGGAATTGACATATTATGGACTTGAACTTGAAAGTGCACTTATAGCGATAGTCGCTATAGATGCGGTTTGAATTGTTGTGTTTTCAACATTTTATATGGAACTTTGTAATGACATCCTTAGTGATTTCTTATCATATTTAATCTTGTATTACTTGTATGTTTACTATCTTGAAGTTATTGAATAGTAAAATGCTAAGTAACCCATTGGAAATGACCAAAACTCCAATAGTGCAAAACTACCCGTTTCCCAAATAAAACAAAGGTTAGAAAGGGTTATGAATTATTAAACCTTGTCATAAATAAGTCACTATATTAAAAAAAGGTAATTGATAATGCTTAACACCAATAAGCCAACGAAGTAGGCTTATCTATATGTGAGAGTTAAGATTGATGTCGAGTAGGGACAGAGCAATAGAGCTCTAACCTACCGACTTCCCTCCTGACCGAGGAGTAGATAGGTTGAAAATGTTGGAAACGTGTTAATCATGTTGATTACTTACTTGTTTATTGAATATCATGATTATTGTGCTTAATTCTAATAAGCCGACGAGTAGGCTTATCTATCTGTGAGTGTCAAGAACGGGGTGTCTAGGCAAGGGATAATATGCAACCAGTGCTCTAACTTACCTGGCCTCACTCTTGACTAAGGGATAGTTAAGTTGATAATGTCGGAAACGAGTTAAGTGTACGAAGTGTGATTTCTATAAGCATAAAATGGTTTTGGTTTTGTCGTGACAATGTGTTAATTACATTCATCTTTACCCCTATCATATTATATTCTCGAAGTAAATATAATTGAATCTTTAAACAAACGTTTAAAGATGATTATAAAGATTTGTTTTGGGTTTGTTGTAAACAGTGTTTTAGCAACACCTGTTTTTAAACCCTTGGAATATAGTTAAATTGGAATATACGGTTTAATGATTTTGAGTATACTTAGATCTTTAATAACTGATTTTAAAGATAGAAACAAGTATAGAAATCTTTCAGGATAAAGATATTGAACAAGTTGTTTAACTTATAAAAGAGAAGAGGTTCTTTATTAAACAATGGTTTTAGCCTCTTTGATTATATTTTAAGAAATCTTAGAAATGAATTATGGATATACTTATATCGGAGGGATAAGTATATGAATACGTTTTGAAGTATTGAAGTTATAAAGGAAATCCTAGAAATGAATTGTGATTATACTTATACCGGAGGGTTAAGTATATTAAAACCTTTTTAAGTATTCAGGACAAAAGGAATAGCGAATTAGTAGAATATATATATACAACTTATATATATATATATATATGTGTGTGTGTGTGTGTGTGTTGAATATATACACTAGTATATAAAGATATATTAATCGAGTATGAGTTATTGATTAATAAATGATGTCTTATTAATAAGTGATGTCTTATTAGATAAATGAAGTCTTATTTGACAATTGAAGTTTTATTAGATAAAAGAAGTTTACTAATACAGGAGTATTAATCAATTAAAGATTAATTAAATGGGAAAGGGATTAAAAGACGTTTATATGAGTTAATCGTGCTTCGACTGTTATCATTCTTTGTGACTTGATAGTGATTTAATTGTTATCATGCTTTGTGACTTGATTGTAATTTAACTGTTATCATGCTTTTTGACCTGATAGTTATTCGATTGTTATCATGCTTCGTGACCTTGATACTGCCTTGGATGTCTAGTGTTTGTTATGGAAAGTAAGCGAGGCTGTTTTCCATACGCAACTGTCTATTGTGTGAATTGTAGTCGGTTAATCAACTATAGAACTTGACCTTAAATCTAGCGACTTATTTTGAGGAGACCGGGATTGTTAAGTGTTCTACTTATCAAAAACCACTTCAAAACTAGTATATGGGTTCTATGATTTGGAAGCGGTTGTGAAGTGAAGGCCATATGGCGATTCGATATCTGTTGAGATGCTCGAACACAAATAGTGATTCTAAGATCTATGAAAGAATCTATGTGTGATTCCAAGATCTGTTGATGTATTGGAATCCATGTTTGATTCCGAGATCTGTGAAGGAATCTATGTGTGATTCCAAGATCTATTGAGCTGTGGAAATCCATCTGGGAATTCTTGTTATGTTCGAGTGATGAAGACTCGTGTGAAAGATGCCGAACGAAACCTTGACATCGGAAATGACAGAAAAAAGAGTAAGAGCACAATCTGGGGTTTTGCTAACCCACGGTAGGATATATTGACTCCATATCTAGTGTATGCTGTATTATCGAATCGTGCGGGAGCTCTTCGAAGTTGCGCGCGGGAGTTGGGTATATTTGGTTCCATGTGGTGCACTCCGGTGTTTTCGTGCGTGGGCCAGTTGTGTTTACCTTATGGTATATTTTATCTAGAGATATACGACACTCGAAGGTACTTTTTGACCCTTATGCATGGAGTTCGGATCTGTATTGAGAGATCTCCGATAGGAAAATCCAATATGCGAACGTGCCTTATCGGTTTTGTTTGTACACTTAATAGTTGTTGAATGTAACTAATGTAACCATTCCTATGTGAATTTATTTATATTCTACACTGTAGACATTATTAATAATACAACTATACATCCCTAATAAATGGTTAGTTTCAATTGAGTGGAAACGAGAGTGGTTATCTGCACAGTCCCCTCAGTGTTGCTACATGCAATGTGTATCTTGAGTTTCTTATACCAGGCTGATGTCTGACGCTTGGTTTTTGTTTTTCCCTAAAATCATCACGTATTCCTTCGAGTAGGCTGAGTATGGCAGGTCTTACTTTGGACGCTTTGGAGCTTTTTGGAAGAGAGTTGGAGTTCATCTTACCACACTTTTATTTCCACTGCATTCTATGTTGTACATCAACAGCGATGAGGACAGGTTGTTATAACTGTCCAAGTTGATGATAGGTTAGTCTTCTCTGATAGTTGTAATCAGACAGATTTATTTTGTAAAGATCATTCTTTATATTATATGTTACCATTCCATTGTGAGATTATGATATTGTGTCCTCTTCTTCCTTTATCTGTTTTCTTTTTTCTTTTATTTCACCCTAACTTTTTGTCTTTCCGGCACTTGGGTGCTCGGCATGTGAATAGTGTGGATGTATTAATGTCGACATTCGAGGGTCAAAAAGTCGGGTCGTTACATTTGGTATCAGAGCACAAGGTTGAGTGAACACCTTGGCCTTGGTTGGGTATGACTCATCAAGAGATAGGGTTATAGAATTCCCTAACATGAGTTGAATGTATTATATATATGATAGTGCATACTTGTTAGAGCTATAAAGATATTTTATGTTGTGTTAGTTAATCTTTTGAGTGGTTTATGAATTCTGGTCGATATATGGGACGTCATGGTATCGATAGGGATTTCTAAATACTTAAACAAGGCAAATCAACACAATATTGGATTTAAATTGGTAAATGAAATAATTTTACCTACGAATATATTTTTGTACAAAATATAAACTTTCGTAAATTGATATAGTTATTTATGATGTGTTTGGTTGTTAGGAATGATAATATTCAACGATTATCAGTTATTGAATATTAGTTATGCTCGATCAGTTTATGAGCATGCACAATTGCTTATTGACTTATAACTAGTTTACCTTTTAAAAACCTGGGTTGGGTAAATGGCAATAAGTGGGAACATTAGATATGAACACCTTGTGAATTAAGGTTCACAGTTTGACTATAAGGCGTTTAATGATGATGTTAGGTTAAATTGAATTTTAACACGATTCGTCTATTTTAATCCGAATAATGATAAGAATTTGTGAAATAAGTTAGGTAAAAAAGTTCTTTATATGAATTATGGAGACTTGATTAAGTCATTTTACGGATCCATGTTGTCTATGCATTAAGATTGTATAAATGTGAATAATGCCGTGATTTATAGTTTGGTAGGTTTGATTTGTTAAAATTAAATGGGATTTTTAACGATTTTGTTGAAAACTTCCGAATTATTATAGAACTTGAAGTTAAGTGTTTGTGAAAATATAAAGTTGAGTTTATATAACACATGAATTATTAAGATAGCAAGTTAGAACAAGTTCAAAATTTGATTAACATACTTAATAAATTTGATGTTTCGATATACTCATAGATTATATTAGAGTATTATATGTGTACGAACTTAAGTTATACAGTATTTAATAACTTGAAGTAAAGTTTTATGAAACGATTCATAAGTGGTTTTAGTATTAAGTAAGAAATACTAAGTGTTAATTGAATGTCGAAAAAAGAGGAAGGATATAAAAAAATGGCATACTATACATATAGAAGAATTAGTAAAGGATATTGGTAGTTAAGAAACCAATAGGATAAAATACGTGAGTTGTACGTAGATCGTTTTATTCGCATAGTTGATCTTGGTACAGGTTTGAGTACAAGATTTTGAAGGTGATTTACACCTGTTCGAACAAGGATTCTTCACTAGACTTTTGACAGGGAATACTTGATGTGGATTTTTGTTATGGTCCTGATGTTTTCTATCATAATATATGGCTATGTAAGGAAGATGGAAGTCTCTAGTCAAGAAACTAAATCAAAGTCCGCACAAGAGATGTCAAGTAAGGTATACTAGTTCGGAAGAGAAGTCTTATGATCGGGAAAGTGATATGATCAAACAATGTGTATAGATGGTTTATATGCATTGTACGGGATTTAGTGCATATGGAAATTTTTGGGAAATGACTCTTCGATTTATTATGAGGTATTGTGAATCATCGGCTGAGTAATCCCTAAGGTTGTTGAGCGTAAGGCACGCTTAGTAGATTGTTTATCATCCTTAAGCGATGCGGGGGTTTGAACTTAATCAAGCCATGAGCTTTGTTTGCTAGTGTGATACCTTAAGTATCGATGTTTATAGATTCTTTGGTTGCTCGTATTGCAATTTCGGGGACGAAATATTTTAGTGGGGGAGAATGTAAAGACTCGGAAAAAATCGAACCCTTAATCTCTGAATATCGTGACTATTTGTAATATTGTTAAATGTTATAAATGTGATTCTATAACCTTGTTAAACATCATTTAATTAATAATTAATGATCCTAGACTCGTTTTGGAAAAATGATTTCAAAAAAATATTTTTGGAAAAATATTGATAAAATGACCGAAAATCGTTTTATCGATAATTGGCTGTTTTCTCATTAAAAATTATTGGAAATTTTAGTGAATGTCTAATTAATCATTAGAGAAGTAATTAACAAATAAAAATATTTTTCATATTTATGGCTAACTATTTTGATGATGTCATCATTTAAAGAAAATGAGCATTTAAGGAAAGTTTTTGTATTTTGGGTATTTAAATATTCGAATAAGTGCTTTATAATTTAAATACGCTTGTTTTAATTATTTAAATAAGGTAAGAAATTTATTTTCAAGATTTTTTTACTTAAATAAATAATTTGATTAAGAACTATAAATATGACGGAGGTTCAACTTTCAGATTTATAACTTATCATTGAACATAAATTGTTTCAGATCATTGCAATGTTGGCTGATACATACATACACATGAATATACATAAGTATACAAGTATAAGTATATTCATAATTAGTTACATTAAGAGTTAGAAAATATCCTAAGTGTATGCATATAAGTTCCTTATATGTATATAAATGAATGCTTACTTCTTAAGTCTTGAAAAAGCAAACTTACCATCACCTTACACACCTTTCACTTCTCTTACACACCATCCCATCTATCCTAATGACTATTAGAGTTTTATGGGCATTTTGGTCGTTTCCAATTCACCTTTCGTTTCCTATATAAGGAGGGGTATTTCTTCTTCTTTCTTACATTAAATTCCTAAGCAAAATGAAGCTCCTTTAATGGCTTCTCTACTTCTTCCTCTTCCTTACTAACTTTCTCAAATTACACTCAAAGCAACTTCAAATCAACTCAAACTTTGAGTGAAGCCTTCTTACATCATTACAAGACCTTCTAGGAAGTTAGAAGTTTAAAAATCCCAGCCCCTCTCAAATTCCATAAGAGGCCGTGAGCTATAAAGCAAGGAAAGGAAGGAGGTTACTAGCTTGGATCTTTGTTCTTATTCTTGGATCTTTATTCTTATTCTTGGATCTTGGATTTGCTAAGGATTAAGGTGAGTTTACTCACTATTTAGGACATCATACATAAACCCTTTTGCATGTTTTTAACTATGCTTAAAGTTGCTTGAATGTTGGTAACTTATGTTAAAAATATTAACTTGATTTTTACTTTAAAAGTAAGTGAAATATGTGATCCATGTTAATGGATTGAAGTGGACTTTAATGGACTTGGAATTGGATTTTAATTAACTTGTACAACAAGTGGAATGACTTGAAACAAAGCACATTAGGATTAGTATGGAATTGACATATTATGGACTTGAACTTGAAAGTGCACTTATAGAGATAGTCGCTATAGATGCAGTTTGAATTGTTGGGTTTTTAACATTTTATATGGAACTTTGTAATGACATCCTTAGTGATTTCTTATCGTATTTAATCTTGTATTACTTGTATGTTTACTATCTTGAAGTTATTGAATAGTAAAATGCTAAGTAACCCACACTACAACAAAAACACCATATTACAACTTTAAGTTTACAACGGTGGTAAAAGCACCATTGTAATAGATGTTTTTTAAAACTGTCCATTCCCTAAAGTTGTAATAAACGTATTTTTAACAACTTTTCATTTTGTTAGTTGTAATAGATGCCTATTACCAACTTCATGTTTATAATATTTATATTTAATAACTAATTATATAAATATTTAATTGTAATTAATAATTAATAATAAATTTAGGAATTAATAATATTTATTAATTATTATTAAATAATTAGTAAATAATATTTTTAACAAGTCTTTTCCATGTCAGTTAATTGTGAATAAATTATAAATAATTACAAAATAATTAATTATAGATAATAGTTACTTTTGAATAATAAAACTAACAATTAATATATAATAAATTCTTTTTTTTAAACAATAATTATTTAAATAATAATTGAAATTTAATAATCAATATTAAATAATACATAAAAGTTAAAAATAAATATTAAATAATTAAAAAAATATAAAAACAATCAATAATTAAATAAAATAGTATTAATTAATAATCAACGTAAAATTAATATTTAGCACATAATACCAAAGTAATTTGTAACTAATATTTTATAACTAATTCGTAGTTACTCAGTAATTAGTAATCAATAATTAATTAACAAAAATAAAACAAAATTCATGGTTAAATAAACATTTTTTTTAATTAATAGCTTATGCATAATTCACTATCTCTTCCGTAGCTTCAAAAACGAATTTTGCTTTGGCTCCAAAATTGAATTTAGTCTCTAGACCAAAAATTTCAGCAACTCTTCCACGATATGCAGTTGTAAATATATGTTTATTTTGCCACTGAATGTTGTAAACAAATCAGGGCCCTAACCTTAAATTTACGTTTAGTTCTAAAATCAAATTTTAAATTCCATTCCTTCAAAATTTTGGCTCTATTCCTCAAAATTTTGGCTCCTTCCCGAAATTTCCCCCTTCTGTTGACTTCTTTTATCCACTCATTTTCTTCTTCAGTCGTTTCTCTATTATTCCCAAATCCTAAAAATCCCTAAATCGTCAACTGAAAAATCCAGTTTTCCCAAATTCGTAAATCAAGGCCTCCACTCCTCCACCGAAAATTGGATTTCCGAATGACCCTTGAGCTTGTTGGTGATGCTCTAAACTAGAATGTAATTACCTGATACGACGTCATTCCAACTCTGCTTGCTTACTGAGTCGAATTGGAATTCGATGTAGAAGCCTCGAAAGCCGAATCAGCGGGTCCAGGAAGGAGAAGAAGAGGGACAATATGAGTGAATCCGGATGAGTAAGAAGCCCCTTCAGACTTTGAATATGATGTTTTATGCACAGCTTTCAAGGGTAGGAATTTGTCACCATGTTAAAAGGAGTGATTTAATAACTGTCTTGATCATCATAAGTAGGTTGAACAGTAGGTACACAAGGAGTGATAGTAATTTTAGACGAGAAAAAGGAGCTCCCTGGAATGATGAGTTCCCGGGCATTAAAGAGAGTTGAGATATTAGTCATATTGATCTTTTTTTTAAGGAAAAAAAAGCAATGAGGATTCTTGATTTAGGCTTATTAGTGGAAAGACCTTCATCGGTTTGAAATTCTCAAGAGAATTGTTAGGTGATAACGGTGATTTGGCATTAGTTTTTATGAAAATATATCCATACTTCGATCAGGAGAAGCTTTTGTGAGTAGAAGACGTGATGCTTCTACCACTAAGGGAAAGGTAAGGGTATTGTAGGAAGGTATATGTTATTTACAACACTTACTTGTAGTGCTTCTAATGTCAATTAACAGTATTTGGGAAAATTAATGTTAATTATTCTCCATTGTATTATGTTTGAATTTTTCCTTTACAACAGTGCTTTATACTGTCCTCTCTTTTAAAGAGCCGAGTGCCATCGCCTGTTGTCCGCGTCAAGCTGTTTCACTCCATCGTTTGTAGCCACCACCGTCATCAATCGGAGTTCGCAGCGCTCGTTGTTCGCGCCGCCTTCCTCAATCCGTTCCCTCCTTCACTTGCATCACTCGAAATCCGTGCCAGTTATCGATGTTCATCGCTCACATAAGTCGGAGCCCACCGCTGTTTGCAATCGCAACCTCTCTGCCTTGATCCTTTACCGCTATAGTTCAAGGTGATTTCGTTACTCACGATTGATTCTTGCTCAGGAAATTAATTTCAGTTTAATGTTGCACTCTCGTTATTTTCTTCTATACCTTTGACACTTGCTGTTTTACATCCATACCCTGCGTATACTCCATCTGCTTTATCCTCTTGTTTATGCTCAACTTGGAGTTGGTTTTACAAGTAGTTTAAAACTCCTGATCTTTGCTTATCTTACTTTAAGAATAGTTGGTGTACTCCTCTTGAACTTGGTAGCACTTTGGTAAAAATGTGGGGTATGTACATCTTTTTAAATAGTCGTGAATGTGGCATTTGACACGCATGGTTCATGAACACTTGCTGGGCTTGTTTCCAATATGCTTTAGTTATATTCTTTTTGCCAGTTTGGGACTTGAGACTATTTTGCTTATAGTATACTTGTCTGCTTTTCCTTTAAGCTTATTATTTGAAATTGTCATGTATTGTGATCCATTTTTTTGTTTGCGGTTTGGTCTTAGCACTTGTTGCATGTATGAGGGTACTCATCCTCACCATGTTATTGTTCTATTTTGAAATCTAAAACTTGCATGAAACACTAATGCATTGATAATGCTGATTTTGGGTGAATGTCTCAGTGTACATCATTGATAATGCTGACTGCAGTGAATTTGTTGTACACTATTTGGATGGTACAGAAAATGAATCTACATTATTTATATACAATATTTATTTGGTTATGTACTACTATTTATTATAATATTTAATGTTAATTATGTAGCAGCTTCCCAAGCATATGGAGTTGGCTGGGTTTCCATACACAGCATATGGAGTTGAGATAGTAGAAGTGTAAGTTTGGATAAGACATGGGGACTTTGGGACATGGCTACAGGTATCGAACCCTACTACAAGAGGATCGTAGTAGAAGTGTTTATTTGGTAGACTTTCATCCTGATTGTGGTATCAATGCACTTATTGGTGTATGGGGTCTGCGCACTAAGAGTAGCAAGCTGTTTCTTGGAGTGAGCATTCGTGCATTGGAATTGTTATGTTTTTTGTAAGGTTAGTTGGTGATGTGAATGACTACTTTAGATTGTTTTGTTGGGTATGTATATATTGTGTTTTGTCAGTGTATTATGTAAAAAAAATGATGAGAGTTTGAAAAAACTAATATATTGTTTTTGGTTCATATTTTAAGTTTGTTCGATATCTTCAGTTTTGTAGATAATATGTCGTGGAATGAATTCTTTCATTAGTAATATGTATATAATTTATCGATATATTACAAACGAAAAAAAAATGTAATAAAATATATCACAACGGTTAAAAACAGTTGTAAAAATCAAAACAACAACGGTGCATAACTGTTGTAATAAAGTTTATTACAACGGTGGAAAAAAGTCGTAAAATTTACATATTACAACAGTGTTGTAACGGTGCAGAAAAGTTGTAAAAGATTTTAGTCTATTACAACTTCTAAATAGACGACAGTTGGCCCACCGTTGTAAAATGTGTATTACAACTTTTTTCCACCGTTGTAATATGGTCATTTTGTTGTAGTGCCATTGAATTTGACCAAAACTCCAATAGTCAAAACTACTCGTTTCCCAAATAAAACAAAGGTTAGAAAGGGTTATGAATTGCTAAACCTTGTCATGAATAAGTCACTAGATTAAAAAAAGGTAATTGATAATGCTTAACACTAATAAGCTAATGAAGTAGCCTTATCTATTTGTGAGAGTTAAGATTGATGTTGAGTAGGGACGGAGCAATAGAACTCTAACCAACTGACTTCCCTCTTAACCGAGGGGTAGATAGGTTGGAAATGTTGGAAACGTTTTAATCATGTTGATTACTTACTTGTTTATTGAATATCATAATTACTGTGCTTAATTTTAATAAGCTGACGAGTAGGCTTATCTATCTGTGAGTGTCAAGAATGTGGTGTCTAGGCAAGGGGTGACATGCAACCAGTGCTCTAACTTACCTGGCCTCACTCTTGACCGAGGGATAGTTAAGTTGAAAATGTCGGAAATGAGTTAAGTGTACGAAGTGTGATTTCTATAAGCATAAAATGGGTTTGGGTTTGTCGTGACAATGTGTTAATTACATTCATCTTTGCCTCTATCATAATACATCATCGAAGTAAATATATTTGAATCTTTAAACGAACATTTAAAGATGATTATAAAGATTTGTTTTGGGTTTGTTGTAAATAGTGTTTTAGCAACACTTGTTTTTAAGCCCTTGGAATATAGTTAAATTGGAATATACGGTTCAATGATTTTGAGTATACTTAGATCTTTAATAAATGATTTTAAAGATAGAAACAAGTATAGAAATCTTTCAGGATAAAGATGTTAAACAAGTTGTTTAAATTATAAAAGAGAAGAGGTTCTTTATTAAACAATGGTTTTAACCTCTTTGATTATATTTTAAGAAATCTTAGAAATGAATTATCGACATACTTTTACCGGAGGGATAAGTATATGAATACGTTTTGAAGTATTGAAGTTATAAAGGAAATCCTAGAAATGAATTGTGATTATACTTATACCGGAGGGTTAAGTATATTAAAACCTTTTTAAGTATTTATGACAAAAGGATAGCGAATTAGTGTATATATATACAACTTATATATATATACGCTGAATATATACACTAGTATATAAAGGAATATTAATCGAGTATGAGTTATTGATTAATAAATGATGTCTTATTAATAAGTGATGTCTTATTAGATAAATGAAGTCTTATTTGACAAATGAAGTTTTATTAGATAAAAGAAGTTTACTAATACAGGAGTATTAATCAATTAAAGATTAATTAAATGGGAAAGGGATTAAAAGACGTTTATATGAGTTAATCGTGCTTCGACTGTAATCATTCTTTGTGACTTGATAGTGATTTAACTGTTATCATGCTTTGTGACTTGATTTGTATTTAACGGTTATCATGCTTTATGACCTGATAGTTATTTGATTGTTATCATGCCTCGTGACCTTGATACTGCCTTGGATGTTTAGTGTTTGTTATGGAAAGTAAGCGAGGCTGTTTTCCATACACATTCGTCTATTGTGTGAATTGTTGT
The DNA here is from genome assembly GCA_030737875.1 of Allium sativum. Classification (NCBI taxonomy): domain Eukaryota; kingdom Viridiplantae; phylum Streptophyta; class Magnoliopsida; order Asparagales; family Amaryllidaceae; genus Allium; species Allium sativum. Next base: position 96,882,353 of record CM060925.1, on the reverse strand, counting down.
CGGTTAATCGACTATAGAACTTGACCTTAAATCTAGCGACTTGTTATGAGGAGATCGGGATTGGTAAGTGTTCCACTTATCAAAAACCATTTCAAAACTAGTATACGGTGGTTGTGAAGTGAAGGCCATATGGCGATTCAAGGTTTGTTGAGATGCTCGAACACATATAGTGATTCTAAGATCTGTGAAAGAATCTGTGTGTGATTCCAAGATCTGTTGATGTATTGGAATCCATGTTTGATTCCGAGATCTATGAAGGAATCTATATGTGATTCCAAGATCTATTGAGTTGTGGGAATCCATCTGGGAATTCTTGTTATATTCAAGTAATGAAGACTCGCATGAAAGATGCCAATTGAAAACTTGACATCGAAAATGACAAAAAACAGTGTAGGAGCACAATCTGGGGTTTTGCCAACCCATGGCAGGATATACTAACTCCATATCTAGTGTATGCTTTGTTATCGAATCGTGCGGGAACTCTTCGAAATTGCGCGCGGGAGTTGGGTATATTTGGTTCCACATGATGCACTCCGGTGTTTCCGTGCGTGGGCCAGTTGTGTTTACCTTATGGTATATTTTATCTAGAGATATACGATGCTCGGAGGTGCTTTCTCACCCTTATGCATGGAGTTTGGATCTGTATTGAGAGATCTTCGATGGGAAATTCTAATATGCGAACGTGTCTTATCGGTTTTGTTTGTACACTTAATTGTTATTGAATGTGACCAATGTAACCATTTCTTCTATATGAATTTATTTGTATTCTACACCCTAGACATTATTAATAATACAACTATACATCTCCTAATAAATGGTTGGTTTCAATTGAGAGGAAAACCAGAGCGGTTATCTGCACAGTACCCTCAGTGTTGTTACATGCAATGTGTATCTTGAGTTTCTTATACCAGACTGATGTCTGACGCTTGGTTTTTGTTTTTCCCTAAAATCATCACGTACTCCTTCGAGTAGGTTGAGTATGGCAGGTCTTACTTTGGATGCTTTGGATCTTTTTGGAAGAGAGTTGGAGTTCATCTTACCACACTTTTATATCCACTACATTCTATGTTGTACATCAACAGCGATGAGGAAAGGTTGTTATAACTGTCCCAGTTGATGATAGGTTAGTCTTCTCTGATAGTTGTAATCATACAGATTTATTTAGTAAAGATCATTCTTTATATTAAATGTTACAGTTCCATTGTGAGATTCTGATATTGTGTCCTCTTCTTCCATTGTCTATTTTCTTTTTTATTTTATTTCACCCTAACTTTTCGTCTTTCCGGCACTTGGGTGCTCGGCATGTGAATACTGTGGATGTATTAGCGTCGACATTCGTGGGTCAATGAGCCAGGTCATTACACCAATGGTGGGCTAGTGGAATGGTATAAATTGGGGGTGGGTGTTATGAGAAATGTTTTAGGTTCTCTATTCTCTCATTAGGTGGCCTATGTTCCTCGTTCCTCTAACACCTTTCCACCATTAAAATCAAATTCTAAGGGAAGGAAATTGAAAATCTACACCATTAGAGGTTAGATTTACATTAATTGAAGAGGGAGCTCATCAGATCAAGGGTTTGGTTCGAATTGCTTGCTGTTCGGAATCCTATTGCATTGATTTTTGTTTGTTTAGGAGAATTAGTGAGTGATTTGCATCTCTCACATGGATTCAATGAAGTATATGAATGTTTGTTCATGTTTTCATCATATTTAAGTGTTTTACCATAGGTCCATACCATTATAAGTCCATTTTCGTATGAAACACCTTATGCTCCAATTTAGCATGCTTAAACCGGTAATTCTTATTGCTATTTCATATGATTTTGCATTAAATCTATAATTTTGTTCATATGATCATTAATTATGATTTTGGAGTGATTTGCATAATTTGGGTGAAAATTGTTGTATTCATGTTGATAATGGTTTCATACCATGTTTATGGCCGTATTTGGTGATTTGGACGAGTTGGTTTCGTCGAATCTACCGTTTGGTGAAGTTTTGGTCGAAGTCGTAGTTGAATTTCAATATGCAGATTTTGGGTCGGTCATGGGTTGGTCGGTCGACCCAAAATCATGTCTTGGGTAGAAAGTCAGGAATGAGTTGGTCTCACTTTTGGGTCGGGTCAGTCCATGCCTGTTCGGTCGGTCTGGAGTGGGTTGGTCGGTCTGGAGCGGGTCGGTCGTAAAGTATGAAGGTGAAGTGGACAGGTTGGGTCAGTCAGCTGCTGTAAGGCGGGTCGGTCTAGTTTAAAGAAACCGGGTCAGTCACCAAAAGGGGGGTCGATCACGGCATGTCAGTCTCTGTTATGATGTTGATTGGGTCGGTCGTGTACCTAGATGAAGTGTCGGTCGTACACCCAAGTGAGGGATTGGTCGAACAGGGCTAGTAGTCGCTCTCAGGGTCGTTTTCTGGGGCACCGCCCCCCTCGAAACCTAGCCACAGCACAGTGATGTAATTTGGCTAGGTGGTGGTGTGAATTCGAAGTGAATTCAAGGAGGAAGGTTCGAAGTGTTGAAATGTGTTCGTCGATCGGTGTAGAACAACGAATGAGGTGACAACTCAAAGGTCGTGAGTTGGTGAATAATGGTTGCTTGATCTATGGAAAAGTCATCAGGTTTGGATGATAGAGATGCAAAGGCCGAGAGATTATCATTGTCGTAAATTCTAGCAGACTCAAAGTAGAGGTACGATAGGGGCACCTGAAAGACCGGTTGTAGGTCGAGTACCCTGGGTATCGTTGAAAGGCTTAGTTGTCAAGGTTGGACAGGCATACGTATCGTTGAAAGGCGTATGGAGAGTATGATAGAATGGGGGTTACCATTAGCCTTTGACATGTGGCAAGGTTGGCCGTCATACGATTAAAGATGGTTTCAAAGAAGATTGTCGGTGATAGCCAGAGTTAGTCATGGATTTTTGGTTGTTTGGATGCTCTATTTGTATCGTCTCATGTAGATTGTCCAACATCAAAGGAGACGTTCCTTGGGTGCTTGTCTGATATTGGTTTAGGCCTCTGGGGCTTGTGCCTGAGGAATGTTGAATTAGATTAGGATGGTTTACATGAGATATATGATCTGGATGTCATGAGTGCTTTACCATGATCGAATGGGTGTTATGGTTTCCATGGATGAATGGTTAAATTGTTTAATGTAAAGGCTATCACTGTCTGATGTGGGGGAAGATGGGAGTTGAGTTCTTCTCTGGTGTTCGGTAGATTGGTTTGTTAATCTACCTATTCTCATATACTTTATTGATGATGTTTGTTAGCTGTTTTATTGCTCACTAATATTGTTTTCTGACTCAAGGCTTTATGTTTCCTCTTATTACCTTGGGTAGTTCATCAGGTTGTGGATGGGCAGACTAGGTGGCAGGTGACAGATGATCGCTTAGTAAGGATGTTGTTGCAATTCGGAGGCGAGCTAGAGGCTAACATACCAGTTTTATTACTATCTAGTATTTTTGTTTCCGCTGTTTGACTTGCTCTATGAGTGTTGTAATGAGGCCTTATGTACAAACTTTGGTATTTCCTATGATGTTTGGATAATCTTTCAGGATGTTATGAAAGTTTCAAAAGTTTGTTATGTGATGCTTCACTATTATTACCTGTTTGATATTTTCTACTATACTTTATCCTTGCGCTGTGAGTTCTACGACAGGTTCCGCTTGTGTTTACCTACTCAGACGATAGTCCATAGCTGTCGTGCACACCTTTTAGCGCATTATTTCTCTTGTTTAGTGCGGGGGTTGTAGGTGATCGTCACATTATTTATGATGTGTCCAATCATAATTCTAATCATAATTCATGGTAGCAAATATTAGGGATAATTATGCTATAAGTTTAAAAAACTTCCTGTACGAAGTATTGTGAGATACTAATCCTTGTTGGAAGGCTTCGGATGGGAGGTCAATAGTACCTGCTTGTGCTCCAGCTTAGGAACTTTTACCTTAGAACAGATGTGGTAGGCACGCACTTCATATGCGAATGCTACAAAAGAAAATTTAAATATTCATTTTGGAAACTGACATAAGCAATGCTCAACTAAACTTGGTTGTTAAAACAAGCAAAACTTAAAAGTTTATTTCCTAAAGGTTTGATAAGACTAGGATAGTTATTAGATAAAGCAAGAAAATGGCTTCAGGGTTAAGACTTGAACTTGTGCAACAGAAATTTGAGAGCCATAATAGGAGACCCAATATTTACACTTGGTTAAGACAGAAAAGTTAAAATCTTTATCTGAAGTAGTGAGCACCCCAGATTCATACTTAGCAAAATAGAGTTCCTAAATTTCATAGATAATTATGAGACTTACAATTGGGCAAATAGAAATTAGAAATCATGTAGAAACCCCGAGATTCACACTCAGGTTAGTTGGAAATAAAATCATAGAGAAAGCCCGAGACTCACACTTGGGTAAATGAGAATCATAAATCATATAGAAACCCCGAAACTCACACTCAGGTAAATGGAAATCAGAAATCATATAGGAACCCCGAGACTCATACTCGGGTAAGTTGGAAATCATAAATCATATAGAAACCCCGAGACTCACACTCGGATAAATTGGGAACCAAAAATCATATGGGAACCCCAAGACTCACACTCGGGTAAGTAAAAACCAGAAATCATATAGAATCCCCGAGGCTCATACTCGGGTAAGTAAAAAGTCAGATATCATATCTAAAAATAATAGAAACCCTAAGACTCATACTTGGGTAAACTGAAATTAGAAATTATAGCAACCCCGAGACTCAAGATCGGGTAAACAGAAAGTCAGATGTACTATCTGAAAATAATAGAAACCCCAAGACTCACACTTGGGTAAACTGAAATCAGAAATCATATGGAAACCCCAAGACACACACTTGGGTAAGCATAAATCAGAAATCTTATTTGTATCATGCCACAATTGGAAATTTTCTAAAAAATATCATAAGTAGAATGTTTTAACAAGTGCATAAAAGCGATTATCAAAAGTTTGTTTAAAGGCCATCTAATGAGAGCATCACAAATCATCCAAGGATTACATATGTGCAAAGTGTTAATCTATCCAATCATTATTGGAAGTGATCAAGCAATCATAAGTTATCATGGGTTCCTCGGAAGCATACTCAGAGAAACCAAATGTGGGAAAGAGTAATAAATATACCAAGGGATAACTTCTCGGACGCATATGTAGAGGACTACTTTCGAAATAAATTAGTCATATCCTGAACCAAATAGTTATCCAGTAGTAATTCTATTCAGTTTCAAACCATTTGACCCTTCAGCAGTAGTTACGTTCAATTGTTTCATCATTTTGTCATTCAGCAGGTAGTTTCGTTCAACCGGCAAAATTTTCAATTGTTTGATCGTTCAGCAGGAACATTTGGCTATCTAGAACCACAATCGTTCAGCAAGAAGTTCTGTTAAGTCATTTAGCCATCATCCATTTAGCAAGAAGTTTCGTTTGACTGTTCGGCTATAAGGTATCTAACGTCAAGCCTTATGCCTGACCCGTAGGATATGAAAGTGATTGAATGCTCTCTAAGAGAGTGACACTGATCCCTCTATGGGAAGATGTATGTGCTTATTATTATTAACCCCACTTAAGAGGCACTCCACTTGGTGGTGATTTCAGTATTTATCTCTTTCATGAAGGGATTCCATCACAGGAAATGAAAGTATTTTTCCCTTTCTTAAAGGGATTCCATCGTAGAAAATGAAAATATTTGTTTATGATGCTTCAACTCTCGGGAGCTAATTTCTTTTTATGAGGATTTCCCCTCGGAAGCTATTTTCTTTTATGATGCTTCCCCCTCGGAAGCTAATTTCCTTTTTATGATGCTTCCCCCTTAGAAACTATATTTTTTTCAATGCTTCCCCCTTAGAAGCTAATTTCTTTTTATGATGCTTCCGCTTCAGAAGATAATTTCTTTTATGATGCTTCCCCTCGGAAGCTATTTTTTCTCTGATGCTTCCCCCTCGGAAACTAATTTCTTTTTATAAGGCTTCCCCCTCAAAAGCTATTTTCTTTTATATGACGCTTCCCCCTTGGAAGCTAATTTCTTTTTTCGATGCTTCCCCGTCGGAATCTAATTTTCTTTTTATGAGGATTCCCCCTTGGAAGCTATTTTATTTTATGATGCTTCCCCCTCAAAAGCTAGTTTTCTTATTTACTCATTCACTTTTCTACTAAAGGATTTATTCCTTTGCCTTTTTCTCCTAAAATCTTTGTTGGCTTGCCTTCTCCACTAGAGGCTTTATTGATGAGCATATTCCACACCTTTCATGGATGTATTAAATATGTCAATATAACATGTGTGATGAAGAGAGTTTATGAAATTTAAAGATGATGGAAATAAGAATTTAAGGGAATCTCATTCGATCCAAATAGTAATTAGCATTTAATTTCTCCTTTGTCGTATATCTCTTTAGGTAACTTCCATCAGAGCTTATTGTTGATTAATAATTTTTTCATTCTCTACTCAAGTGTTGTTCTATTTGAGTGCTCCCTTTTAAGCTCCCGTTGCACTCACAAGCTCGAACAGATTTTGGTTTTTACCTGTAATAACACTCGAATTTACATTAATATTTGTTGGATCATAAGCAAAGACAAAGTTAAATGAATAATGAAAGTAACCCATGTGATAGGAACAATAATCCATATCTTTGCCTGCTTTTGAAGCGCCTTCTACAAAAGCATTGGAACTGACTCTTTTGCCTTCTGGCTTTGTTGTAGGGTTTTCTTTTTGTTAAATGTAACACCCCACCTCCGCTAGGGTCACTCTTTCGGGGGCACTAGATTCTGGGGGGGGGGGCGTTAGAACTGGGTAAGCATGCATAATGATATATCAAGGCAGAACAAGAACATAAATGTATATATATAAAACAGAGTAAGTGAGAATAAAACAGCGGAATATCTCAAACCATCTCAAAACAAGTCTAGTACATCATAAAGTCATCTGCCAAAATAAACATGTCTAGTACATCATAAACAGAAATACTGAAATACATAGTGCTATCCCCAAAATAAAGATGATAAACCATAGCGAGCTCAATGTCCAGACATACATGAGCTATCCAGCAAACAAGCAAGCGATCCAAGCTAAGCACCACTATTCCCTCCCTGAGAACCTGGGGGGGGGGAACGGAAGAAAAGAAGCGAAAGAAAACAGGTCAGTCAAAAAGGCTGGTAAGCCCTACTACGATCAGTCTATAAACTAGTAAAGTTAACATCATGATGGAAACTGAGATGAACATACTGGCAATAGATAAAGGTGTCATCACATAAAGAAGATTAAGCTTTGCACCACAGTGTACTAGCAAACTAACATAACAGGTATTGATCCCTCAGCCCAAACTTTGGCCCAATAACATGAGGTGACCTTAATACAAGGTCCAGCCCAACGGTCTAGTCGATCGGCTCCCTATAAACCTAACACGTCAAGTGTTGGTGTCCATACGGCCCACATATGGTTGTAGTCAGACTGTGCTGGGTCCACCTTCGGGTGTATCAAGCCCTCGGGTGTCAACCCCAAACACCTAAGCAATAATGCACAGTCTAAACCTACTGGTACCCGTGCCTCGAGTTTGTCCAACACCGGACTACGTGCACGTCCGTAGCCCGCCTGGACCCGCACCGCTGTACCACTCAGCCGTCGCTTTGGTCGCTTACATCAGTCCAGTAATCGTGCCCCGCCCTAGCCTAGCCTCTAGGGTTGTGAATGATACCAAACTGGGATTACTGCTGGAACAGACCACGTTGCTAGGGTTTTCTAAGAGGGTTAAGTGTGGTTTAACCCCTCACTAATCATGGATTAAATTAGTTAAGTGTAACCAACAGTTCACCACTTAACCCCATTTAATCCCTCGTATCCCCAAAATTGGTTAAGTATTAGTGGGCCATGACTTAACCCTAATCATGAGGCATTAATTAATTTAATTGTGCCTTAACCTCTCACATTAGACTTTGTTGCGGTTACTAGTTAAGCCGGGCGGGTCCGGGTAGCTTTACACCACAACTTGGTCTAACCTCGGGTCCAAGGTACACATGACCAACTTCTCACATTGGGTCCTATTGTTTGTAGCAACTAGTTAAGCCGGTCGGTTTCGGGTAGGTTTACGCTACAAACTCAACCCAACCTCGAGTTGGCCACACTTATGTTTTCTAAGTGTCATGTCCACTTTATTTTCAAAACATAATCACAAGTTTAACAAATACTTGGGTAGACCTAACTTAATAGGTAAATTCCCAAGGGGTAGACCTAACTTAATAGGTAAATTCCCAATCTCATATTTTCATGTATTATAAGTTTTACCCCAAACCCCCCCCCCCCCCCCCAACGTCATTCTATCGCTTAAATATTCGTCATAACGCATAAAGGATAGGAAGAGGGAACTTGGCACAACATACATGATAAATCTTACATATCATAATAAACATGCATAACGTGTTGGACTTGCATAACTTTGCATAGTGAACTTGCATAAACATGCATAACTTGTTAAACTTGCAAATCATGGCATAGTGAACTTGCATAAACATGCATAACTTGTTAAACTTGCAAATCATGGCATAGTGAACTTGCATAAACATGCATAACTTGTTAAACTTGCAAATCATGGCATAGTGAACTTGCATAAACATGCATAACTTGTTAAACTTGCAAATCATGGCATAGTGAACTTGCATAAACATGCATAACTTATCAAACATGCATAAATCCCAACTTTCATCACATATTAACTTTAGAGTTTCTAAAATGAAGGTAAGAGGGCTTACAAATATTATGAAGACACAAATCTACTAATAAAGATAGAGAAGCCCTTTATGCAAGCATATAAAAACCCAAAACAAAGCTCCAATTAACAAAAATCCGAAAAACTCTAGCTTAGCAAATAAAGCTTGCAACTTGATGATGTATGCAAGCTAATGATCATTCATACAACTTAGAAATGCTTGTATGAACATCAAAATCTTCATAGGAATGATTTTTGAAGAGGATGGAGGCTAGGGTTTTTAAGTGGAGGCCATTTGAGAAATCAATTTGACATAGTTTGGTTACTAGAATGAATAATGGGGTTTTAGGGTAGGATTAGGGTCTTATTTATAGATTAGGCTAGTGTTTTAGGCCCTTAGATTAACCCTAAATTAGATTAGGACCCTTGGATTTCGGAGCCTTCCAGAAACCAGCCCTAAGACCAAGCCCAAACCCCAAACTGGTGCACCCAACCACAGAACTCTCTAGAAACTGTGCAGGTTTTCTGGCTCGACACGGGCGCACTTCCCAAGTGCGCCAGTGTAAAAATGTATTGGCGCACTTCACAAGTGCGCCAGTGCATTTATTGTGTTGGCGCACTTCACAAGTGCGCCAATGCATTCTGGCTAGTTTTCGGGTTTTTCTGCCAAACTTCGTTCGTCCATATCTTCTTCATACGGACTCCGATTTTCGAAAATTCAGACTCTATTTCGCGTATTTTTCCGAGACGAACGCAATGGCATAGCCCGTTTCCCTTGATTCAGATTATAGAATTAAATTCTGCCTCAATTTATGTTATAACAGGTTATTGAAAATACGGGTTGTTACATTCTCCCCTCCTTAAGGGATTTCGTCCCCGAAATCTTCAAGTTAGGAAGAACGTATCCTACCATCCAACATCCATCTACTCAAAACATCATCCACGAGCAACCATTGTCCTTACAAGTTTCTAAATGCTGGATGAACATATGCAAAGGTGTGTGTATATGTACTTATCTAATGCATAGATCAATGCAAAATATGTTAGTGAAATGTATCCATATGTATGCAAATCCCTAACATAATGTATAATATCTACATGCGTGCTCAATCATACATCCATATGCAACATCCATGTGATAGCATACAAATTTCATCCAAGAATAAGCATAAACACTCATGCACATGCAATATGAGGAGTGTGTGAGCCGATCTAGTGCCTAATGTGTATCATGCATCCACGAGTAACCACTTGCAAACACTTGCAACCACTTGCAACCATCAAACATAACATGTCTCAAACACATGTTTCATCCAAAGGGTTTCTACCTAAGGTTCTCATGACAAGATTAGCACGATAACTAGATAAACATGGATAGCAAAGAGAAAGATATGCTAACAAAGGAAAGAGATCGAGAGTGTACCCTCAAAAAGGAATGGATAAAGCCCACGCATCTTCTCCTCGGTTTCCCAAGTTGCGTCTTCTTCGGCTTCACCCCATTGAACCTTCACCAACTTGACCTCTCGATTCCTTAGCTTCTTGGTCTCCGTCCCCAAGATACGAATCGGAGCTCTCCTCAAAGTTGCCTCTTTCTCTACTTCCACGTCTTCAAGAATGCTAGGTTCAACCACCTCAGCGGACTCATGTAGGCACTTTCGGAGATGCGAGACATGAAAGACATTATGCACTCCGGACAGCTTCTCGGGAAATTGCACTTTATAAGCCATCTTCCCAATTCTCTCTATAATAGGAAAGGGTCCAACAAATCTCGGTGCTAACTTCCCAACAGCTCCAAATCGGACCACATTCCGCAAAGGAGAAACCTTTACGAAAACCATATCCCCAACTTCAAACTCCAAATCGGATCTTCGCTTATCAGCATAGGATTTCTGTCGGTCTTGGGCCGCTTTCATTCGTCTCCGAATCAACTCGATCTTCTCGGACGTATCTCTGATCATATCAGGCCCAAGTATGAGCTTCTCTGTAGTCTCCCACCAACATGTAGGCGACTTGCACGGCCTCCCATATAAAGCTTCAAATGGTGCCATCCCTATGCTTGCCTGATAACTGTTATTATATGCAAACTCAACAAGAGGAAGATGGTCTTCCCAAGTACCACCAAAGTCCAGAATACAAAGCCTCAATAGATCCTCGAGTACCCTATTCACCCTTTCGGTTTGGCCGTCCGTCTGTGGGTGATAAGCAGTACTCAGATTCAACCTCGTGCCCATAGCCTCTTGCAAGCTATTACAGAATTGACTTGTAAAGATTGGGTCACAGTCACTGACAATACTAGAAGGGACTCCATGAAGTCTCACAATCTCACGAAGATATACGGACGCTAGCCAAGATGCGGTCCTCTTGCTCTTTACTGGAATAAAATGAGCACTCTTCGTAAGTCTATCTACAATAACCCAAATGCTCGTATTCCCTTTCCTTGACCTTGGAAGCCCATCAATAAAGTCCATGGAGATACTCTCCCACTTCCAAAGTGGAACATCTAGAGGATGCAATAGCCCACCGGGCTTCCTTGACTCGGCCTTAACTTGCTGGCAAATGATACATCTAGAGACAAACTCTGCCACATCCTTCTTCATCCCAGGCCAAAAGAAAATACGCTTCATATCTTTATACATCTTATCACCGCCTGGATGTATAGTCAACTTAGAGCGATGCGCTTCCTCCAGAACTTTTCTTACTAAATCTTCTACCATGGGAACACATAACCTTCCATCTCTCCTCAGCCAACCCTTGTCATCAACAGAATATCGAGCGAGGTGGCTAGACGTCTCTCCTCGAGTCAGCTTATCCACAATCTCCACTATGTGAGGGTCTTTTCTCTGTGAAGCCCCAACTTGATCAAGAAGGGTAGGCCTGAGTTCCAGAGATGCTAAAGAACCGGTCATCGACTCCATCGCCAAAGAGAAATCAAAGGTTGCCACATACTCTAAATTCTTCATCTCAACGAATAGAGGACTTAGGGTCAACCTTCTTCTACTCAATGCATCAGCCACCACATTCCCCTTGCCAAGGGTATAAGCTATTTCAAAATCATAGGACGCCAAGAATTCCATCCATCTTTGCTGCCTCAGATTCAGATCCTTCTGAGAAAAGAGATACTTCAAAGACTTGTGATCGGTATAAAGCTCAAATCTTTCTCCCAGAAGATAATGGCGCCATGCCTTGAGTGCATATACTATTGCTGCCAACTCTAAGTCATGAGTGGGATAATTCTTCTCATGCACTTTGTGTTGTCTACCGCCAAAGCATATCACTCTGCCCTCTTGCATCAGAACAACTCCCAACCCCGTGCCACACGCATCGGTGTATACTGTAAATAATTTCCCTCCATCGGGCAAAGCTAGAACGGGTGCTGATGTGAGAGCTCTCTTGAGCTTCTGAAAAGCAAGCTCGCACTCTAAGCTCCAAGCAAAAACTGAATTCTTCTTCGTCAATTTAGTGAGAGGAGCAGAAATCTTCGCGAAGTCCTTGATGAACTTCCGGTAAAAACCCGCAAGACCTAGAAAACTTCTCACCTCGGTTGCATTCCTTGGAGTCTTCCAATCCTGAACTGCAACCACCTTAGCGGGATCCACCGCTAAGCCTTGCTTGGATACGATATGTCCAAGGAATCTAACTTCCCTTCTCCAAAAGTGACACTTGGAGAACTTGGCCTTTAACTGATGCGCTCTAAGCGTATCCATCACCTCTACAAGATGTCTCGCGTGATCTTCTTCATCCTTGGAGAAGATCAGAATATCATCCACAAAGACCACGACAAACTTGTTCAAGAACTCTCGAAACACCCTACTCATCAAGTCCACGAAATACGCGGGTGCATTCGTCAAACCGAACGGCATAACAAGCCATTCAAAGAATCCATCTGGAGTTCTGAATGCAGTCTTGTCTATACTATCTTCAGCCACTCTGAGCTGATGAAATCCAGTAGCAAGATCAAGCTGAGAGAAAACAGAAGCACCGACAAGCTGGTCAAAGAGATCATCGATCCTCGGTAACGGGTGTCTGTTCTTCTTAGTCAGCTTATTCAACTCTCGATAGTCAACACATAGTCGGAGAGAACCATCCGCCTTGGTAGCAAATACCACAGGCGCTCCCCACTCAGATATACTTCGTCTAATGAAGTTCTTTTCAAGCAACTCTTTCACTTGCTTGCTCAGCTCCCGCCTTTCACGCGGAGCCATGTGCCGAACGGGCAAAGAAACAGGCTTAGCATTATCCACCAGATAAATGCGAAAATCAATCTCTCGTTTATGGGGCAACCCCTTAACTTCTTCAAAAACATCTGGATAATCTCGGACCACCATTATAGACTGAAGGGTTTCCTCTGACGAGTCGAGAGATTCAAGATAGCACAACATGACGGGATCCTTCGGATTGCATGAAATCTCTAAGGTGTTGCCAAGGCGAGTCACAAGCCTCACAACCCTATGCTCACAATCAAGAATGGCTCCATGTCTAGACAGCCAATCCATGCCAAAATCAATCCGTATCCCCTGAAACCAAGAACATACGCACTACACAAGAACTCTACACTGAGTATAGAGATCCTCAGATCCTCACATATCATAGATAAATGAGCAGAACCCCCAATGGGATTCAAAACACAAACGGGATCATCCACTAAGCTAGTACTAAGGTGCAAACTATCAACAAGATCAGATGAAATAAAGCTATGTGATGCACCAGAATCAAACAAGGTACGAACTGGAAGATCAGAAACATAAACAAGGTTCTCAACAGAAACACTACCTCGATCGGGAACTGAAGCGGTATTGAGAGCATGAACTTGCCCTCCTGAAGGTCCAGCCTGCCCTTTCTTCTTCGGGAATTCCTTGCTGAAGTGTCCAGTCTCACCACAGGAAAAACATCCACCACTAAGCTTCCTTTTCTTCTTCCTACAATCCTTAGCAAAGTGTCCAGGCGCACCACAGTAATTGCACTTTCCCTTGCCTTTGTTATTGTTCCCCTTCTTGTTCTTGCTCTGATTCCCCTGACTGCTTTGACCACCTTGATTGCCTTTACCCTGAGAATCAGTCTTCTTTGCTTGAGTATCACTCGACTTGACCTCTTTCTTTCCATCTCCCTGAAGTAGAGCCATATCGACCAAACTCTCAAAAGTAGCCCCATGCGGAATATGTGACATCGCCAAACCCTGCAGCAGCTCATTCAATCCTCTAGCAAATCGAAGAGCCTTCTTCTCAGGAGTGTTCACCATATCCAAACCAAAACGGGCCAGCTGATTAAACTTGGTCACATACTCCTTGACAGACATATCACCTTGCTTTAATGCAATGAACTTCTCCATCTGTAAATTCGCCTCAGCAGAAGATAGAAACTTGGTCACAAATCTAGCCCTCAAATCGGCCCAAGTCTCGACGGGCCTCGTCCCATTGGTGACCTCCCACCAATAGGCTGCTTCGTCCTTCAAAAGCCACACTGTCAATAAGATCATCCTCTCGTCATCAATCCTAAAGATAGCAAACAAGTCCTCAGTGTCTTTCAGCCAATTCCTAGCTTCAACAAAAGATTCCGTGCCTAGGAAATTCTTGCCTCCCATCGCCTTGAAGTCTTTACAAACCTTCGTGAACTCAACCTGAGGATGCTGAGGGGGAGGGAAGAGGAGCCTCAGCAACACGAGGGGGAGGAACATTAGCAACGGGAGGAGGAATATTAACCACTGGAAGAGGAGGAACAGGGACCACCGGAGGAGGGACATTAGGGGGAGGATTCTCTACTACAGGAGGAGGAGTGGGAGTAGGGTTTGCGGGGCCGGCTGCCACCCTAGCTTCTAGAAGTCTCCTATACCTGAGTGGTACATTTACTCCATCCGGGATGGCAAGATTCTCAGCCATACTGAAACGAAAGATAAGATAAGATTAGGTCAAGGGAACGAAGGATAACGCTAATGGCTTTTTGGGGAATAGCCTTTTAAAATACTAGACTTTTCTTTGGAAAATACTTTATACCTGTTTTGAAAATAGTTTTTCAAAAGTCTTTTTAAAAACTTTTTGTTCTTTCTTGTAAACCTTATGCTCTGATACCAAATTTGTAACACCCCACCTCCGCTAAGGTCACTCTTTCGGGGGCACTAGCTTCTGGGGGGGCGTTAGAACTGGGTAAGCATGCATAATGATATATCAAGGCAGAACAAGAACATAAATGTATATATATAAAACAGAGTAAGTGAGAATAAAATAGCGGAATATCTCAAACCATCTCAAAACAAGTCTAGTACATCATAAAGTCATCTGCCAAAATAAACATGTCTAGTACATCATAAACAGAAATACTGAAATACATAGTGCTATCCCCAAAATAAAGATGATAAACCATAGCGAGCTCAATGTCCAGACATACATGAGCTATCCAGCAAACAAGCAAGCGATCCAAGCTAAGCACCACTATTCCCTCCCTGAGAACCTGGGGGGGACGGAAGAAAAGAAGCGAAAGAAAACAGGTCAGTCAAAAAGACTGGTAAGCCCTACTACGATCAGTCTATAAACTAGTAAAGTTAACATCATGATGGAAACTGAGATGAACATACTGGCAATAGATAAAGGTGTCATCACATAAAGAAGATTAAACTTTGCACCACAGTGTACTAGCAAACTAACATAACAGGTATTGATCCCTCAGCCCAAACTTTGGCCCAATAACATGAGGTGACCTTAATACAAGGTCCAGCCCAACGGTCTAGTCGATCGGCTCCCTATAAACCTAACACGTCAAGTGTTGGTGTCCATATGGCCCACATATGGTTGTAGTCAGACTGTGCTGGGTCCACCTTCGGGTGTATCAAGCCCTCGGGTGTCAACCCCAGACACCTAAGCAATAATGCACAGTCTAAACCTACTGGTACCCGTGCCTTGAGTTTGTCCAACACCGGACTACGTGCACGTCCGTAGCCCGCCTGGACCCGCACCGTTGTACCACTCAGCCGTCGCTTTGGTCGCTTACATCAGTCCAGTAATCGTGCCCCGCCCTAGCCTAGCCTCTAGGGTTGTGAATGATACCAAACTGGGATTACTGCTGGAACAGACCACGTTGCCAGGGTTTTCTAAGAGGGTTAAGTGTGGTTTAACCCCTCACTAATCATGGATTAAATTAGTTAAGTGTAACCAACAGTTCACCACTTAACCCCATTTAATCCCTCGTATCCCCAAAATTGGTTAAGTATTAGTGGGCCATGACTTAACCCTAATCATGAGGCATTAATTAATTTAATTGTGCCTTAACCTCTCACATTAGACTTTGTTGCGGTTACTAGTTAAGCCGGGCGGGTCCGGGTAGCTTTACACCACAACTTGGTCTAACCTCGGGTCCAAGGTACACATGACCAACTTCTCACATTGGGTCCTATTGTTTGTAGCAACTAGTTAAGCCGGTCGGTTCCGGGTAGGTTTACGCTACAAACTCAACCCAACCTCGAGTTGGCCACACTTATGTTTTCTAAGTGTCATGTCCACTTTATTTTCAAAACATAATCACAAGTTTAACAAATACTTGGGTAGACCTAACTTAATAGGTAAATTCCCAAGGGGTAGACCTAACTTAATAGGTAAATTCCCAATCTCATATTTTCATGTATTTTAAGTTTTACCCCAAACCCCCCCACCCCCCAACGTCATTCTATCGCTTACATATTCGTCATAACGCATAAAGGATAGAAAGAGGGAACTTGGCACAACATACATGATAAATCTTACATATCATAATAAACATGCATAACGTGTTGGACTTGCATAACTTAGCATAGTGAACTTGCATAAACATGCATAACTTGTTAAACTTGCAAATCATGGCATAGTGAACTTGCATAAACATGCATAACTTGTTAAACTTGCAAATCATGGCATAGTGAACTTGCATAAACATGCATAACTTGTTAAACTTGCAAATCATGGCATAGTGAACTTGCATAAACATGCATAACTTGTTAAACTTGCAAATCATGGCATAGTGAACTTGCATAAACATGCATAACTTATCAAACATGCATAAATCCCAACTTTCATCACATATTAACTTTAGAGTTTCTAAAATGAAGGTAAGAGGGCTTACAAATATTATGAAGACACAAATCTACTAATAAAGATTGAGAAGCCCTTTATGCAAGCATATAAAAACCCAAAACAAAGCTCCAATTAACAAAAATCCCAAAAACTCTAGCTTAGCAAATAAAGCTTGCAACTTGATGATGTATGCAAGCTAATGATCATTCATACAACTTAGAAATGCTTGTATGAACATCAAAATCTTCATAGGAATGATTTTTGAAGAGGATGGAGGCTAGGGTTTTTAAGTGGAGGCCATTTGAGAAATCAATTTGACATAGTTTGGTTGCTAGAATGAATAATGGGGTTTTAGGGTAGGATTAGGGTCTTATTTATAGATTAGGCTAGTGTTTTAGGCCCTTAGATTAACCCTAAATTAGATTAGGACCCTTGGATTTCGGAGCCTTCCAGAAACCAGCCCTAAGACCAAGCCCAAACCCCAAACTGGTGCACCCAACCACAGAACTCTCTAGAAACTGTGCAGGTTTTCTGGCTCGACACGGGCGCACTTCCCAAGTGCGCCAGTGTAAAAATGTATTGGCGCACTTCACAAGTGCGCCAGTGCATTTATTGTGTTGGCGCACTTCACAAGTGCGCCAGTGCATTCTGGCTAGTTTTCGGGTTTTTCTGCCAAACTTCGTTCGTCCATATCTTCTTCATACGGACTCCGATTTTCGAAAACTCAGACTCTATTTCGCGTATTTTTCCGAGACGAACGCAATGGCATAGCCCGTTTCCCTTGATTCAGATTATAGAATTAAATTCTGCCTCAATTTATGTTATAACAGGTTATTGAAAATACGGGTTGTTACATTAAACATCTCTTCCATAGGGATGAATTTTTTGGCTCTAGAGTAAAAATCACCAAATCTTTCAAATTCTCTTAAGGTAAGCTCTTTCAGAAAGGGGGACGGTGCGGATAACCCTAACTGCACAGCTATTAGTTTTTCTCTATCCATTGCCCTTGGTACTTTAAGTGACTCGGTATGAAATCTCTTCAAATAATGGTTAATTGATTCCTCTGGTTTCTATCTAATTCTGGCTAGAACATAGATGCTGATTGTTGAGTTTTTCTGCACATGGAAGTTTATGATAAAGGCGTGTTGGGGAATCTCGGTCTTTTCCGCTTCGTGAAGTTAAGATAGGGCACATTAAGATTAAAAGTAACAACGGAAGCACAAGAGTTTATAATTCTCCAATATGGAGATTCTTCCACTCTACATAAGAATAGTAGGATTACAAGAATATGTTTACAAAATTACTCACACTCGGTAGCTCACTCAAGCTTGAGGATAAAGACTTCCCAAGCTATCTCTCTTTTCTCTTAAAGAGTATCTCTAAATCTTAAGTTTTATCACTTTAACAAGTGGCTTCTCTCTTGACTCTTGGATGGATAGTAATGAAGGCTCCTTCTCCTATTTATACTACTCAACCTCCATGATGAATGGTGGAGATTCCTTGCATCCAAGGGTGGAGATAGATTCTCTAGAATGCTCCATACACTCTAGGCATCTCTACACTCTTC
This sequence comes from Allium sativum, assembly GCA_030737875.1. NCBI lineage: Eukaryota > Viridiplantae > Streptophyta > Magnoliopsida > Asparagales > Amaryllidaceae > Allium > Allium sativum. The sequence continues at coordinate 96,864,038 of CM060925.1, read as the reverse complement.
CATTTCCTTATCCATTCTTACATAAGGTACCAGAAGGTTCCACACATCTCCAGAATATTCCAGAGGGTTCCACACTTTTCCACAAGCTTCTAGAGGGTTCTACACTTCTCTAGAGTTTTCCGGAACATTCTAGAAAATTCTAGATTTCTCTAGAAAGATCAAGAATTTTCTAGAAACTCTCCAATTAAGGAGGGATCCCAACAAATCTTCCCCTCCCGACTTAATTGGAGGGGGGGTAGAAGTAAACCGACATCTTGACAGCAATCTTCAAACTTCTTTATTGGTAATACCTTGGTCATCATGTCAGACTAGTTCTCATCTATGTGAACCTTGTCAAGATATATTTTCTTTTCCTCGAGGTCACCATGAAGAAACTTCGTCTTGACATCGAGTTGTTCAATATCCAAATCTTGCATGGCTGATAGGCCAAGGACAACTCGGATTGATGACATCTTTACCACGGGAGAGAATATCTCTTCAAAGTCAATACATTTTTCTTGCCCGAATCCTTTAACGACTAACCGAGCTTCGTAGCGAGGCTTTGAATAGTTTTCTTTGGTCTAGATTCTATACACCCACTAATTCTTCAAAGCTCTTCTCCCTTTTGGTAGCTTCACTAGTTCATATGTGTTATTATCATGGAAGGATTGCATTTCCTCTTACATGGCTATTCTCCACTCATCTTTTTGACAATCACTCATTACTTCTTTATAGCTTTGAGGCTCCCCCTCATCAGTGAACGTAATGTACTCCTCTGTGTTGTAACAGGTGGATGTTCTTTTATCCCTTGAGGATTGTCTTGGCTCTGGTGCAAGTGGAGTGCTAGATTGAGGTTCTTCCTGCACTGGTTCATCATGAATTTCATGGTCTTCAACATCACTACTTTCTTGTGTGTTATTATCTTCATGTAGAACTAGAGTAGGTTCTGTTTTCATACTGCTTCTCAATCTAGGCCTCATTGAATTCTTGATATCTTCAATTGTTTGGTCTTCGAAGAGTACAACATCTCTACTGCGAATAACCTTCTTGTTGATTGGATCCCACAACCGGTACCCGAATTCATCCTTAGATGAACAAAGACAGATACACTCCTTTGTCTTCGCATCAAGCTTAGCTCTCTCATATTTGGGGATGTGGACAAATGTCCTGCACCCAAACACCTTGATATGATTATATGAAGCCCCCTAGCCCATCCAAACTTCCTCAGGAATGGGTCCATTCAAAGGAACTAATGGTGTGAGGTTGAAAATGTCAACCACGACCATTATAGCTTCTTCCCAAAATGATTTGGGTAACTTAGCATGAGAGAGCACACAACGAACTCTTTCTTCAATGGTTCGGTTCATTCTCTTAGCTAGCCCATTCAATTGTGGTGTCTTGGGTGGAGTCTTCTCTAGCCTAATGCCATATTTCTTGCAGTAGACTTCAAGCGGACCTCTATACTCACCTCCATTATCTGATCGTACACACTTGATCTTCCGTCCAGTCTCACGCTCCACTAGAGCATGGAATTCTTTGAAGGCATCAAGCACTTTATCCTTTGATTTTAACAGGTGCAATCATACTTTTGTTGAATGATCATCAATGAAGGTAACAAAATGTAGAGCACCACCAATGGATCTCTCAGACATCGAACATACGTCAGTGTGCACGAGGTCTAGAATGTTCTTTCTCCTTGTGGGCGGAGAAGAACTTTGGAAAGCAACTCTGTGTTGGTTTCTAGCTAAACAACGGGTACAAGGATGAAGTGATTTACCTTTCACGTTAGGAAGGAGTTGTTTATAAGCGAGTATTTGAAGACCTTTCTCACTAATGTGACCAAGTCGTTTATATTATGTGTCCAACTTCCTTTGGTGAGCTTCCACTTCCCTTCACCAAAGTAATCATCAGACCATCATCATCTAGCTTTCCAGCGGAGATAAGAATGAGATGCTTGGTCGGGACATGCCTCACATATTTCAAAATAAGCTTGCACCCTGTGCTTGTCGTCAGAGTGATGTCTCCTATTCCAACAATCTTGCTTCTATCTTGATTTCCCATTTGCACCACGCCAAAGTAACCTCTTTGGTAGGATGAGAAGAAGTTTTCGTGTGAAGTACCTTGGAAGGAAGCACCATAATCAACAATCCAAGAGCTCTCATCACAAGCAATGTTTAGAATGTTACTTTCACTAACGAGATATAACAGATCTTCATTTAATACTGTAGAAGTAGTACTCTTTTCTTCTTGTTAGGCTTTTTTGGTCAGGCTTAAAATTACCGGCCTTTTGGTCTCTTTTGAAGCTTCGACATTCCATTTTCTTGTGACCCATCCTTCCACAGTAATAGCTTGCAATCTTCGAGCGTGATTTGGATCTACCTCGAGATTGATGTGGATTTCGGCTCTTACTACGTCCACGAGTTTCATTCCTACCCTGATTCTCAGTTACATTAGCTTCAGAATGGATAGACTCATCTCGTTCCATTCTCCTTGCTTCTTCACTAAGAAGGCGGTCACTGACGGTAAACATAGTTAACTTTCCATCCGGAGCTGAGTTACTAAGTGTAACAACAAGTGTGTCCCAACTTTCTGGTAAGGAACTAAGGAGTAGAAGGGCTTGTAACTCATCATCAATCTTCATATCAATTTTTAATAGTTGATTTACGAGCTCCTTAAAGTTATTCAAGTGGTCAATTATGCTATGACCATCCTTATACTCCAATTTCACTAATCGTCGAACTAAATTGGCCTTGTTGCGAGGCATTTTCTTATGAATCATGGACTCAAGATTTGTCCATAATTCTTAGGCATTTGTGTAAGTAGAAACATGCTCGAAGAAATTTTTATCAATGTACTATGGATCATAGCAACAGCCTTCCAGTTCAACAGTTCCTCGTTTTCTTATGAATTATGGACTCAAGATTTGTCCATAATTCATAGGCATTTGTGTAAGTAGAAACATGCTCGAAGAGATTTTTGTCAATGTACTATGGATCATATCAACAGCCTTCCAGTTCAACAGTTCCCACTGAGCATCACTCTTTCCTTCCACCTTGTCTTTGTAGATGGTGGGATCATGCAAATCCTTACAATAGTAGTGGTCCTCCATTATCGGCTTCCAATAGGAGTAGTTGTTGGCTTTGAGCTTGAACATGTCTCCATCATGAGCGACATTATCCTCTATCTTGAACTTACACGAGCTTGATTACAGCTACGAATGAACCTGGCTCTGATACGACTATTGGGGAATCTCAGTCTTTCCCGCTTCGTGAAGTTAAGATAGACACTTTAAGATTAAAAGTAACAATGGAAGCACAAGAGTTTATAATTCTCCAATATGGATATTCTTCCACTATATAAAAGAATAGTAGGATTACAAGAATATGTTTACAAGAGTAACTCACACTCGGTGGCTCACTCAAGCTTGAGGATAAAGAATTTCCAAGCTATCTCTCTTTTTTCTCAAAGAGGCTCTCTAACTCCCAAGTTTTCTCAATTTAACAAGTGGTTTCTCTCTTGATTCTTGGATGGATAGTAATGAAGGCTCCTTCTCCTATTTATACTACTTGTAATGGCTGGATTTTTCAAGCTTCTGATATCTATTTTAATAAGATATTAAAATATATCTAGAGGGTTCAACCGGTTTAAAATGTATATAATCACCTATATATATGAAAATATATATATGATTTATAATATAACTTAATATATACAGGATATATTAAATATGAGTGATATAACTACTTAAGAAAATATTTGTAACACTTGTTTATAGCACTGAGAAATGTGAGAAATATAGCACTATAAACTAGTGGGGAAAATGCTATGTGCAACTAGCATAAGTAAGTTATCATTTTATAAGCAAACTAATACATACAAGCTTAAGGAACTAAACTCTTATATATATATAATTATATATATGTAGTGTATCATGACAAAGGGGTATATATATATACATATATACTACGGCCTATATGTGTATATATAATGTATACATGAAATCAATTCAACAAAGGAATTAACAACAAGACAAACAAGTTAAAAGAGTTTAACCATCTCATAATCACCCTATACAAATATCTGCGGAGAAGTAAGAGTGCAAAACAATTATCCAAGCTATGGAATGGCCATTCTCTTGAGTTGATGGAAAAAGTAAGGTTTGCATTTAATGAAGGCAAGATGTGCATTTAATGAAGGTGTAAGTCTTGTGTACTTATAGGAGAGGAAAAGGGGTTGGCAGAATTTTCTTTTGTGCAATGTACTATGGTATATGCTGTAACATTCGTGAGCCATTCGAAGAGAGAGAGAAGGGGTAGGTAGGAAAAAGTGCTTTTTGCTGTAGAAAACTATAGTGAGACATTGCCTATAAATACCACTACATATCCATGCATTTTCCTTTACACAAATACAAGTCTTTGCGGAGTTAATATCCATCTACAAGCTAGAAAATACAGAAGCTTATTTACGGGTGAGTAATCACTCACTCATGACAAGTTGATTTGCAAGTTTACTGATTTAAACAGTTTTATATGTTTTCATGTTTATATATTACTGCAAGTTCAATCATGTTGTTAAACACCTTATAGATGCTAGAAACACCAAGTATATCATCAGTAAGCCCTATATACCAGTGATAAATAGAAATGGTAATGAGTTCATCACTATACCTTGATCAAGGAAAATACAGTTTTGTTTCTTGTCAAGAACATACTCTGTTTATTTGAAACTACACATTGATCATTCCAAACACCAAATATACAAGTATATTCAGTAGTAATTTGTATACAAAACATCTACAACCTTTTCGAAAGCATTAAACAAGAGGAACTTGCTTTGAAAGGCCAAGAACAGCAGAGAATCAGGATGTTCTCTATCTCAAACTTAATCACCAAATTTTCAAACATCATAGAAATGAATTACAGGGTAATAGATGTAATCATAGCACTAAATAATGATTTTTAAAAGTAATTTCATGATTTTTAATGTTGAGATGAGGAAGAATGATTGAGATAACCGAAAATGGCACTTTGACCAAATTCCGGCGATCGGTGACGATGATGGTTGGGGCGTGGAGCGTGAAGGAGCTGGTCACATCGGGGAACACGAGAAAATGCCCCATGATTTTTCCAGTGAGTGATTCGAGCTGTCGAGCTCGATTTGCATTTTCAATGGCCGAATGGGTTCATCGGTTTGGAGGCGACGTGTGGGACCCACGGTGTTGCGAGTTGGCCAGGGATGAACGTGGAGCGGCGTTGGGTCTTGGCGGAGCTGACGGCGGCGGTGCGAGGTGCTCAGGTGGTCAGAGGCGATGGGTCGAGCTGGGTTTATGTGGCGTACTTTTCGAGCTGTGTACTGGGAGTTTTGGTGGAGTGGCAAAATCGAGGAGCAGGCGATGTACGGTGGTGGCGAGGCGTCGGTGATGATGGGGGGACGAAGTGGAGTTTGTGGGTGGTGGTCCGGTGGTGGCATGGTGGCGTGGGGAGGCGTGCACGTGCACAGCTGTGCACGTTTGCACAGCAATGTCGAGCAAGGTTTGGCACTTGGATTTCGGGGTGATCAGCAAGGCTTGGCACGAAGGTTTGGCAACATGGTTTGGCAAGGAGATCGGAGTGATCCTTCAGTGTTTTCGCATGGTTTCCAAAGTGATCGGAGTGGCTTGGCACGAGAGCTCGGCACGTGATTTTTGGCAAGTGAAAATCGGTGATCACCCCGTGGTGATCATTTGATTTTGAGATGCCAAGGATCCGATTTGGCAAATGCAAGAAAGAACAATTTTAAATGCAAGAATTTAATTAAATCGAATTTAATTAAATTAAATAATTTAATATAATTAATCAGTAATTAATTTATTTAAATAAATATATAGTTTTTATTTAAATATAGCATAGATCAGTGAAACGGTCAAGACGACAGTGCGGTCCCAGAATGAAAGTTGTTCGAAGGAGTTCGTCGAGTTAGAACTTGAGTTTTAAAAGATAATTTAATTTAAATAAATTATAAAACAATTTATTTAAGTTTAAATAAAAGAAATAAATACTTTACAAAACGAATCGGAGTATAGAACATCGTCTCAACGTCGATGGTACGCGAGGTAAAATACTGTGCGCGAAGCACGGGCTTTTTCTATACATCAATAAAATGATAAAAACTATATAACAACTTGTGTGTGACGCACACACTTCAACTATACAATTTTAAATGATATTTAAGATATGTAGAGATGAACCAAAGAATTTTATACTGTATATAATTATAAATACAGGACGTGCAACTGAATTAAAGACAGTAAGCTGATAATAAATTATCGACTATAAAAGATATTTTGTACATCGTTTCGAAGAGTCCGGAATTCACATTTCCACTTCGACTCGAATATTACGACGTATACCGGAAATCGATAAAGATGAAGAATGCAAGGACTATTTCAAAATAGTATCTACGGTCTGTTAAATCCCAAAACAGATCCGAACAGTCGGATGTTTGACAATGTATATCAATCAGATTTTACACATCGACTTTACATAAGTGTATTATGTTGGTGGCGGAGAGATTCGTTTCTTTAGCCTTATACCCAGAATATGTTTGTGGAAACAAATGAGTGATCTGTCAGATAGGACGGTGTGATATTCAAAGACGTTGAAGAATAACCCGTCAAATGGTAACGTGACTTCAAACCTCACAACCCGAGAAAGACAATAGTTGGGCTAGGTGGCATGGCTAGTTGGGTCATACCCAAGCAGGGTATATTATCACCATCTAGAGTAATTCCTTTTGTTTCTAAATCTATATTCACTTCTGTTACCTTCAGTAATCGGTGGGTCATTCCCGACCGTGGAGGTGGTAATATATTCGTTACACTCAAGCTAAATGAGTGGACGGTCATGTGTGGACGGGTTGCAGGATGTTCTTGTTGAACCCCAGTGTATCCTCTCTAGAGTACACTGATCGGTGGGTGCTCCCATACCCTGTCAGTTAGAAACCAAATTCCAATAAGCGCTCGACGGTTTTAGATTTTTTTTATGTACGTGAACGTGAGATGCAGGCGATTCACTAGATTATTATTTATTTGATAAATACTATCGTAAATATCAAACGTTTTGATATCAAAATACAAGGGTCATTTTCCATATGTTAGTTATGGAATTGGGTTTAAGATTTCTAAAGTAATTGAATCTATTAATAACGGAACACCTTATTCCTTATTTCCCTGTTTACATCTTTTTAACTGTGTTTACTCACACCAGTCCCCTGACTGACCCGGAGTTTATTTTCTGTGTTTTCCCTAAACTCTTGGGTACTCATAATATTTATTATGAGTAAGCAAGTAATTCAGGTTGGCAAATGGAACCTTACGAAGTTCAAGTTGCAGGACAAGTCTAGTAGTTTTAACTACACCTATGTATCTAGTTAGATTTGTATTTCCATATCATGATGTACTATTATGTGAATATACTATGATGATGTAAGTTGTTGATGTATTATGATGTATCAGACCCTATGATGTAATGTATTTGTATTTTTAAATTCTGCTGTGAGATTTCTGATAACTTCTTGTTCTTCTATTCTATTAGTTCTATCTTTTCTATCTCATCTTCTAATTTCTTTCAATAATGACACGGTTTTCGGAGGGTCGAAAATCGCGCCGTTACAGTTGGTATCAGAGCCTATGTTCTTCGGAAACATTTAGGCTTTGAAATAGTAAGGGAGCGTATTTTTACTAAAAACTATATTTTTAATATAGGTAAATCATAGTTACTTAGGTAATCCCTCGACATATTTTTCCAATTTAGTTAATAAAATTTCAATCCGTGTACTCAAGGAGTTGAAAATGAGTTCTCATGGAGGAAGAGGCCTAGGAGAAAGCGGAGCAACTACGACAAACGGACACACTGTTAACCAGACCCAAGTGGATACTACTGAAGTAATCCGAGCACCAACTCAGCCTAACTTTGCTATGGTCTGTAAGAATTACACAACTCTGGGAGGAAAGATTTTCAGAGGTACTGAATCACTGGTCGGAGTCCAAGCATGGATTAGGTCATGTGAGAAGATTTTTAAAGGACTGAGGTTGGATGACGAGCATAAGCGTCTCTTAGCTTCATGGAATCTGGAAGGAGCCGCAGCAATATGGTGGGATGCCCAGACTGCTAACACTCCTGAGGAAAACTTTACTTGGCCCATGTTCAAAGAAGCTTTTGAAGGCCAGTATCTACCTGCTACTGGAAGGGACAAGTGATTTCATATGCAAGTAGGAAGTTAAGGATTCACGAGAAAAATTACGCAACTCACGACCTAGAGTTATTGGCAGTTGTTTTCGCATTAAAGATGTGGATACATTATCTTCTGGGTGAGAGATTCGAACTTTTCACCGATCATAAACCATTGAAGTATCTGTTCACTCAAAAAGATTTAAATATGAGACAACAGCGGTGGTTAGAATTTCTTGCATCATATGACTTGGATATCATTTATACACCGGGAAAAGCGAACGTAGTGGTAGATGCCTTGAGTAGAAATGCGATATTATCACTTTTGGAAGTCAAACCGACTCTCCAAGAAAGGATAATGAGTAATTAGAAAAGGGATCCCAAACTGGAAAAGATTATTCGAGGAGTCACAAACGGAAAAGAGACTGACTTCGAGTTGGACAATCAAGGAGTATTGAGAATAAACGGCAGATTATGCGTACCTAACGTGGATGGGATAAGACAAGAGATTTTAAAAGAATACCATGCATCAAAGTTGAGCATCCATCCAGGAATTCATAAAATGAATCACGATATGAGACGAGTATTCTGGTGGTCAGGAATGAATAAAGATATCATTACTTTCGTAAATGAATGTCTATGTTGTCAGCAAGTCAAGGGAGACCATCAAAAGACTGCTGGACTATTACGGCCATTAGAGATTCCCAACTGGAAGTGGGAAATGATATCGATGGACTTCATCTATGGTTTGCCAAGAACAAGGAGAGGCTACGAAGGGATTTGGGTAATCGTAGATCGGTTAACTAAGAGTGCGCACTTTATTCCAGTGAAACTAATGCGCACTGCCATGACATTAGCCGAAGTATTCATGAAAGAGATAGTACGACTGCACGGTATTCCAACGAGCATTGTAAGCGACAGAGATACCATTTTCACAAGTAGATTTTGGGAAGCTTTGCAGATAACGTTGGGAACAAGATTAAATTTCAGTACAACTTACCATCCTCAAACGGATGGTCAGAAGGAAAGAGTTAATCGTATATTGGAAGATCTTCTAAGAGCGTGTATTTTATATATTGGAGGATCATGGGAAGATCATTTACACCTAGTAGAATTTTCATATAATAACAGTTACCAGGCGAGTATACAAATGGCACCATATGAAGCATTATATGGAAGACCTTGTAAAGCACCCGCATGTTGGGTGGAATCCAGAAACAAATTGGTACTTGGTCCGGATATGATACGAGAGGCAGCAGCGAAAGTGGAATTAGTGAAGCTGGGAATGAAGGAAGCCTAGGATCGCCAGAAAAACTATGCCGATAAAAGGCGAAGAGATTTAGTATTCGAAATAGAAGATCTAGTTTTCGTGAAGATCTTACCAATGAAGGGAGTAGTAAGATTTGGAAAATATGGAAAGTTAGCACCAAGATATGTTGGACCTTTCCGCGTCTTAGAAATAATTGGTTTTCAAGCATATAAAGTTGAATTACCAGAATATATGGCGGGAATTCACAACGTATTTCACGTATCACACTTGAGAAAATGTATGCACAATCCATCATTAATTCTGGAACCCTCTGTTCAGCAAGAGATAAAGATCGAGCCAAATTTGACAGTGATAAGACATCCATTTAGTATTATTGACCGAGAGGGAAAGCAACTTCGCAACAAAGTGGTGAGGCAACTAAAGATCCAGTGGAGCGAAAACCCGAAAGACTGTACGTGGGAGACCGAGAAGCATATAAAGAAATTATACCCAGATTTTCCTACGGGTTAGATGGCTCCAGTGTGGAAGACCACGACAAGAAAGAGGGTGACACCACTCTAGTTTCTTATGCTGCGAGCAAAGAGACAAAGAGTAGGAGATTCCGACAACAACCGAGAGAGATCACCCATCGACGACGAAGGTACACACATATCATCAGAAGGATCAGTGCTTGGCAGGAACGAACCATTAGAACAAGATGGAGGACACCAAGACTTTACTGATGAGGATGAAGTGTTAGGAGATGAAGGGAGTGTTGACGGTTATGGGGAAGGAGATGAGGGTGACGAGGAGGAGGAAGAAGTTAAGTATATGGACGCTGAAGAGCAAGAAGAGGAAGAATATGAAGAAGAAAAGGAAGAAAAAGACCAAGTTGTTCCGGGAACCCCAGTCATTGCTACGGGAAACCAGCAAGAAGAGCAAGTAGCCCAAAGGTCAGCGATATGGAATAGATTGGAACAAGTTCTCGTCGAGTTTCGCATAGCAGGAGGAGGAGTACAAGTATTCGGTGAGTATGGATATCCCGTGGTGAGGCTATATTTAATACCACCAGTGGGTCTGATTTATATAGAGGATGACGAGGAGGAGACTGATGCAGAAGACGTAGTTGAGGTCCTTAATATATGTGATGACGAGGAGGTCGTAGAGATAATAGATATCTCTGACGATGAGTAGTAGGACAGAGAATGGAGGAGGATAGTTACGTATGTATATTTTGGGGCAGTTTAGAACTTGAGTAGTCAAGTCTAGTATTATTGTATGTATCGACACTAGTGTTAGTATAGAACTAGTCATATGTGTATGTGTACTAAAACAACCAGTTTATGAAATATTTTCTTTTGGAAACTTTCTATCTTTCTTGTGTAATTTCGGGGCGAAATTCTTTTAAGTGGGGTAGTCTGTAATGGCTGGATTTTTCTAGCTTCTGATATCTATTTTAATAAGATATTAAAATATATCTGGAGGGTTCAACCGGTTTAAAATGTATATAATCACCTATATATATGAAAATATATATATGAAAATATATATATGATTTATAATATAACTTAATATATACAGGATATATTAAATATGAGTGATATAACTACTTAAGAAAATATTTGTAACACTTGTTTATAGCACTGAGAAATGTGAGAAATATAGCACTATAAACTATTGGGGAAAATGCTATGTGCAACTAGCATAAGTAAGTTATCATTTTATAAGCAAACTAATACATACGAGCTTAAGGAACTAAACTCTTATATATATATAATTATATATATGTAGTGTATCATGACAAAGGGGTATATATATATATACATATATACTACGGCCTATATGTGTATATATGATGTATACACGAAATCAATTCAACAAAGGAATTAACAACAAGACAAACAAGTTAAAAGAGTTTAACCATCTCATAATCACCCTATACAAATATCTGCGGCGAAGTAAGAGTGCAAAACAATTATCCAAGCTATGGAATGGCCATTCTCTTGAGTTGATGGAAAGAGTAAGGTTTGCATTTAATGAAGGCAAGATGAGCATTTAATGAAGGTGTAAGTCTTGTGTACTTATAGGAGAGGAAAAGGGGTTGGCAGAATTTTCTTTTGTGCAATGTACTTTGGTATATGCTGTAACATTTGTGAGCCATTCGAAGAGAGAGAGAAGGGGTAGGTAGGAAAAAGTGCTTTTTGCTGTAGAAAACTATAGTGAGACATTGCCTATAAATACCACTACATATCCATGCATTTTCCTTTACACAAATACAAGTCATTGCGGAGTTAATATCCATCTACAAGCTAGAAAATACAGGAGATTATTTATGGGTGAGTAATCACTCACTCATGACAAGTTGATTTGCAAGTTTACTGATTTAAACAGTTTTATATGTTTTCATGTTTATATATTACTGCAAGTTCTATCATGTTGTTAAACACCTTATAGATGCTAGAAACACCAAGTATATCATCAGTAAAACCTATATACCAGTGATAAATAGAAATGGTAATGAGTTCATCACTATAACTTGATCAAGGAAAATACAGTTTTGTTTCCTGTCAAGAACATACTCTATTTATTTGAAACTACACATTGATCATTCCAAACACCAAATATACAAGTATATTCAGTAGTAATTTGTATACAAAACATCTACAACCTTTTCGAAAGCATTAAACAAGAGGAACTTGCTTTGAAAGGCCAAGAACAGCAGAGAAGCAGGATGTTCTCTATCTCAAACTTAATCACCAAATTTTCAAACATCATAGAAATGAATTACAGGGTTATAGACGTAATCGTAGCACTAAATAATGATTTTTAAAAGTAATTTCATGATTTTTAATGTTGAGATGAGGAAGAATGATTGAGATAACTGAAAATGGCACTTTGACCAAATTCCGGCGATCGGTGATGATGATGATCGGGGCGTGGAGCGTGAAGGAGCTGGTCACATCGGGGAACACGAGAAAAATGCCCCATGATTTTTCCAGTGAGTGATTCGAGCTGTTGAGCTCGATTTGCATTTTCAATGGTCGAATGGGTTCATCGGTTTGGAGGTGACGTGGGGGACCCACGGTGTTGCGAGTTGGCCAGGGATGAACGTGGAGCGGCGTTGGGTCTTGGCGGAGCTGACGGCGGCAGTGCGAGGTGCTCAGGTGGTTGGAGGCGATGGGTCGAGCTGGGTTTAGGTGGGGTACTTTTCGAGCTGTGTACTGGGAGTTTTTGTGGAGTGGCAAAATCGAGGAGCAGGCGACGTACGGTGGTGGCGAGGCGTCGGTGGTGATGGGGGGACGAAGTGGAGTTTGTGGGTGGTGGTCCGGTGGTGGCATGGTGGCGTGGGGAGGCGTGCACGTGCACAGCTGTGCACGTTTGCACAGCAATGTCGAGCAAGGTTTGGCACTTGGATTTCGGGGTGATCAGCAAGGCTTGGAACGAAGGTTTGGCAACATGGTTTGGCAAGGAGATCGGAGTGATCCTTCAGTGTTTTCGCATGGTTTCCGAAGTGATCGGAGTGGCTTGGCACGAGAGCTCGGCACGTGATTTTTGGCAAGTGAAAATCGGTGATCACCCCGTGGTGATCATTTGATTTTGAGATGCCAAGGATCCGATTTGGCAAATGCAAGAAAGAACAATTTTAAATGCAAGAATTTAATTAAATCGAATTTAATTAAATTAAATAATTTAATATAATTAATCAGTAATTAATTTATTTAAATAAATATATAGTTTTTATTTAAATATAGCATAGATCAGTGAAACGGTCAAGACGACAGTGCGGTCCCAGAATCAAAGTTGTTCGAAGGAGTTCGTCGAGTTAGAACTTGAGTTTTAAAAGATAATTTAATTTAAATAAATTATAAAACAATTTATTTAAGTTTAAATAAAACAAATAAATACTTTACAAAACGAATCGGAGTATAGAACATCGTCTCAACGTCGATGGTACGCGAGGTAAAATACTGTGCGCGAAGCACGGGCTTTTCCTATACATCAATAAAATGATAAGAACTGTATAACAACTTGTGTGCGATGCACACACTTCAACTATACAATTGTAAATGATATTTAAGATATGCAGAGATGAACCAAAGAATTTTATACTGTATATATAATTATAAATACAGGATGTGCAACTGAATTAAAACAGTAAGCAGATAATAAATTATCGACTATAAAAGATATTTTGTACATCGTTTCGAAGAGTCCGGAATTCACATTTACACTTCGACTCGAATATTACGACGTATACCAGAAATCGATAAAGTTGAAGAATGCAAGGACTATTTCAAAATAGTATCTACGGTCTGTTAAATCCCAGAACAGATCCGAACAGTCGGATGTCTGACAACGTATATCAATCAGATTTTACACATCGACTTTACACAAGTGTATTATGTTGGTGGCGGAGAGATTCGTTTCTTTAGCCTTATACCCTGAATATGTTTGTGGAAACAAATGAGTGTTCTGTCTGATAGGACGGTGTGATATTCAAAGACGTTGAAGAATAACCCGTCAAATGGTAACGTGACTTCAAACCTCACAACCCGAGAAAGACAATAGTTGGGCTAGGTGGCATGGCTAGTTGGGTCATACCCAAGCAGGGTATATTATCACCATCTAGAGTAATTCGTTTTGTTTCTAAATCTATATTCACTTCTGTTACCTTTGGTAATCGGTGGGTCATTCCCGACCGTGGAGGTGGTAATATATTCGTTACACTCAAGCTAAATGAGTGGACGGTCATGTGTGGCCGGGTTGTAGGATGTTCTTGTTGAACCCCAGTGTATCCTCTCTAGAGTACACTGATCGGTGGGTGCTCCCATACCCTGTCAGTTAGAAACCAAATTCCAATAAGCGCTTGACGGTTTTAGATTTTTTTTTATGTACGTGAACGTGAGATGCAAGCGATTCACTAGATGATTATTTATTTGATAAATACTATCGTAAATATCAAACGTTTTGATATCAAAATACAAGGGTCATTTTCCATATGTTAGTTATGGAATTGGGTTTAAGATTTCTAAAGTAATTGAATCTATTAATAACGGAACACCTTATTCCTTATTTCCCTGTTTACATCTTTTTAACTGTGTTTACTCACACCAGTCCCCTGACTGACCCGGAGTTTATTTTCTATGTTTTCCCTAAACTCTTGGGTACTCATAAATTTATTATGAGTAGGCAAGTAATTCAGGTTGGCAAATGGAACCTTACGAAGTTCAAGTTGTAGGACAAGTCTAGAAGTTTTAACTACACCTATGTATCCAGTTAGATTTGTATTTCCATATCATGATGTATTATTATGTGAATGTACTATGATGATGTAAGTTGTTGATGTATTATGATGTATCAGACCCTATGATGTAATGTATTTGTATTTTTAAATTCCGCTGTGAGATTTCTGATAACTTCTTATTCTTCTATTCTATCAGTTCTATCTTTTCTATCTCATCTTCTAATTTCTTTCAATAATGACACGGTTTTCGGAGGGTCGAAAATCGCGCCGTTACACTACTCAACCTCCATGATGAATGGCGGAGATTACTTTCTTCCAAGGGTGGAGATAGATTCTCTAGAATGCTCCATACACTCTAAGCATCTCTACACTCTTCCATTTCCTTATGCATCCTTTTATACTCTTCCATAATGTTACACACATCTCTATAATATTCCATAGGGTTCCACACTCTTCCACAAGCTTCTAGAGGGTTCTACACTTCTCTAAATTTCTTTGAAACATTCTAGAAAATTCTAGATTTCTCTAGAAAGATCTAGAATTTTCTAGAAACTCTCCAATTAAGGAGGGATCCCAAAAGTGCGATGGATAATTGTTTCTAAGGAGTGATGATAGCCATCTGATAGCTTTCCACGAAGAGTTTTCAGGAAAATCTTGCAATGAAGCATTTCAGAGGCGTTATATACATCCATATAATTCTCAAACATGCAAAGGTAGCTTTTGGGGTCCATAGTCCATTGTATACGAGCTTTGGCATCTTTATACTAGATGGAACTTCAACCATCATTATCTCTATGGAGAAGGGTATTCCCGGTAAGTATCAGTCTTTTAGTCACCTTAGGCTTTTTCTTTCTTCTGAATTGACCATTTCTCTTGACACTTGATCGTTTCTTGGCAAAATGGAGCTATTTTATAGAATTGATGGAGATCTAGTCTGACTACTAAACTCTTGAGGTGCCATTGCCTTTGATTCTCCCGCATAAGGTTCTTCTTTAGGGGGGTTGTGGTCCAAGTCTTCTTCAACAAATTTTTCAGTTGCATCAATCTATGGAGCTAAGTCAAATACCTCCAATTCATTATTTGCTTCCTTTATTAAGTTCGAAGGTGCTCCGGTTTCCAAATTTGCTAAGTTGAAGTTGAAAGGTATGCTATTCTCTAAAGTGGATGATGTGCTGAAATTATGTTCACAATTTTTTCTTAGTCTTACCATCCTTAATTGGATTTTATGGTATCTCGCTTGTGACAAAAATAGGAATAAGGATGGAAGGTTTGATTCAAGGTTGGGGGTCACAGTTATATTATTTTTCAAATATCTTATATCAATGATATTTCAAGCAGTTGATCGGTATCTAGAAGTTCTTTACCGAGACTCTTTATCTATAATCTCGCTTCTTCAAAGCTTAGTCCAACCCAAGACGAAACAACACAGTTAGAAACATGGCAAGGTTATCCAAAGGGTTAAAGGTAGGAATAAGGGACAGAGGTTCAAGCTCTCCCTCTAGCGCAAAATGTTAATGATATTTTTCGTCAACACTGGAGATAAATCTAAGGAAGTGGACTTAAGGATAGAATGGGATTATTTGATTCCTACAAGCTTGAATTAGTTCACCATTTCCTAGATATCAAGGTCTTCAGCCCAAAGATTAGTTACTCTTCCCTCAAGGGGTGAGTATCACGCTTACAAGACTCAAGGACCAAGATTTACCTTGTGATAAGGGTTTCGTAAGCTCGTTACTAGCTAGGAAGCTAAACAACTTGCGGAAGGGTTTCTTCGTAATCTAGTCCTTTTGAGCTTGATTGAATTCACCGCTCCTTAGGTATCAAGACCCCTAGTCTATGGATTAATTACTCTACCTTCAACAGGTGAGTATCATGCCTGTGAGACTTAAGGATCAACAATTACCTTAGGATAGTGTTACAATAATCATCACTAATCGGCAATAAAGTACGTGTTAAGGGCATTTAGGTAATTGTTGGAAAGGTTGGAGTGAGGGGCGTATATATACATAAGCACCACAATATATGATATAATATGCAGAAAAGTAGAGAACACAACAATTTATAATGGTTCGGTTTGGGTTGAACCTACGTTCACTTTAAGGGCTTTAATGATTTTATTCATAGAGGAGGTTACATAGGAAATCCCCAAATCAACTTAAAAATTAGGGTTTGCTCTGACGAAATGAATGCAAGATTTTGGAATGGGAAAATTCCCCCAAAATGAAATCCTTGGGGTCTTATTTATAGGCAAATTGGGCCCCTTTCCAGTGTGAACTCTGCAGAAGCCTCTTCCGTATGCAGAAACAAGGTTTCGGCCGCCTTTGCGACTTTCGGTTCCGGCAGAAAGCTCTCGGCCGCCTTTCTTCTTATCGAAGGTCTTTATTGATATCTTCTTGCCTTCAGATTATCAATCTCGGGCTTTTGGGAGTGGTTCTGCCGACATGCCTCTCGGAGCTTCACCTATAAGCTTCTAGTCTCGGTTGCAAATCCTTAGCGTGTTGCGCATATGCTTCCCGTACGCCTTCCGATGATAGGTTTTGACTCTAGGACAATTGGGATCAACCATCTTGTGTGCTTGGCTTTCAGCTCTGTAGCTTTTGCTTGTCGGTATAGGTATCAGATCTAAGCATGTTATAGTGACTACCTCCTTTCTCCTTCCGACAACCCATGGTTTTTGTCTTGATCTTATAATCACCTCACCCGCGACCCCTTTTGGATGACTTATAAATTGTCTTCCAATGTTATTGCCAATGCTGAACTAAGTAGCGTCGGCAGCCCTCTACTTTCTCTTTTTTAATGCAGTGTTTCCCTGTAGTGGCCTTAAGCTTCTAGTTTATATGCTCTTAGTTGCTCACCTCTGTTTGCTTACGGTTTTATGTGGCATGCTTTAGTAATCGTACCCTTGCCAACCCTTTGGTAAATATACTTCTCTCTCGTTATCTACCTTTCGCATTGGCTCTATCCTTACGGTCCCTTCTCGTCTTTTTCTTTGACGTTATTGTTTTTTCTTCCTCTATCCTTCTATAGTCTATGTCGGAATGACACCCTTATGCTTGGGTACTGGACTTGGGGCTCTCGGGCCTTGCTTGCAGTAGCTCCCTGGCTTTCGGTAAATTCTAACGATACTTGATGTTGATGCTGATCACAATTTGACCCTTTTTGCTTTCAGTTTTGTCTTTCGGACATGGCCCTCTCTAGCGCCTTAGCCTCCTTCAAGGTCCTTTTCTCCATGCTTCAAGTTTTGTTGCCCAAAACCCCTTGCTCTTATCGCTTCGAATCTTCTGCTTCTTTATATTTGGCTGGTGCAAATTTTGGTGTTAACATTTAGCCCCCTAGTATTAAGAGGTAGGAAAAATCCTGCACTTCTCGTACTGTTTCTTATATAACTTATGAGATATTAGAAATTTTAGCATTAGTTTATATAATTTCAAAACAATGATGCGAGGGGAAACATGAACTTTATCTATAGATAGAACTAACTGTCAAGCTATGAACCCTTATGGATCTGGTTATGAATAATGTGTAGGCTCAAACATGTATTTATGTGGAATGCTATGGTTTTGCAGCTCAACATCCTCATATCAACAATAGATGGGAAGCACAATATTCTTACTCAAGTATTTAGTTATCAAGAGATTATTCTTTGAAATGTGAGGTAACAAATCCAAAATCTACTAACACGTTATGTTTGTCAACAGAGGTGACATGACTAGCACAATATCTGATACTTTATTTATGATGTGTCCAATCATAATTCTAGTCATAATTCATGTAGTAAATATTAGGGTAAATATGCTATAAGTTTAGAAAACTTCCTATAGAATTGTTGTGAGATCATAATCCTTGTTGGAAGGCTTCGGATGGGAGGTACATAGTACCTACTTGTGCTCCAACTTAGGAACCTTTACCTTGGAACAAATGTGGTAGGTACACACTTCATATGCGAATGTTACAAAAGAAAAATTAAATATTCATTTTGGAAACAGGCATAAGCAATGCTCAACTAAACTTGGTTGTTAAAACAAGCAAAACTTAAAGGTTTATTCCTGAAGGTATGATAAGAATAGAATACTTATTAGAAAAAGCAAGAAAATGGCTTCAGTTTTAAGACTTGAACTTATGCAATAGAAATTTGAGAGCCAAAATTAGAGTCCTAAGATTTACACTTGGTTAAGACAGAAAAGTTAAAATCTTTGTTTGAAAGTAGTAAGCATCCAAGATTCATACATGGAAAAATAAAGATCATAAATTTCATAGAAAATAATGAGACTTACACTTGGGCAAGTAGAAATTAGAAATCATGTAGAAACCCCGAGACTCACACTCAGGTTAGTTGGAATCAAAATCATAGAGAAACCCCGAGACTCACACTCGGGTAAATGGAAATTAGAAATCATATAGAAACCCTGAAACTCACACGCGGGTAAATGGAAATCAAAAATCATATAGAAACCCCGAGACTCACACTCGGGGCTTCTTGTAAATCATAAATCATATAGAAACCCCGAGACTCACACTCGGGTAAATTGGGAACCAGAAATCATATGGAAACCCCAAGAATCACACTCGGGTAAGTAAAAACTAGAAGTCATGTAGAATGCCCGAGACTCATACTCGGGTAAGTAAAAAGTCAGATATCATATTTGAAAATAATAGAAACCCCAAGACTCATATTGGGGTGTGTTGGAGAATGGAGTTTTGATGACAACAAACTTATTTCAATTATCATTGATTATAAAATATATACTAACACCTTTAGTATAAAATATAAATATACATATATGTGCAGGAATTATATATAGGAAATATTACTGAAAACTGTACAGTAAAAAAGATGATAGAGATTCAGAGATCAAAGATATTTTAATACTCATGAGTAATCAAGATTTCAAGAGTTCAAGATTAATATAGTTGCTAGATTTTTTAAGACTCTAAATAGCACTCCAAGTTCAAACTCAAATTCTAATTTTCAAATTCTGATTTTCAATTCTATCCTCAATCCTCTCTATTTTATTTTTCTATTTTTATTCTTCTTTGTTTTTTCAAACTTAAGTTTTTATGTATACTTTATATTTATACTTCATATAGTTTAAAACCTTATACTTTTATAAATATATTTATATAGTTTAAATTTATGTTGTCATATGTTTTTCTATCATATAGTATTAATTTACAACACTAGAATTTTACTTAGGAATTTCCAGAATTATTTTCATATCAAAACATTTGAAAAATACTTTGAAAATCAAAAATACACAAGAGTATGTCGATATACCAAAAACACTATATCGACATATAAATGTCATTTTTCCAAATTTTGAAAGGAAGTGTCTTTTCACTATTTGAAACGATCTAGAACTGTTACAAACCTTCATACTCTATAAATAGTGGTAAAAACCACATTTTTTAACATCTCTTCTTCTCTAACTTCATCCTCTTTATCTCTACCATTATTCTTAATCATTTTTATGATTCTTGCACTTATACTCTGCTGAATTCAATTTTGTTTTGATAAAACTTCTTCTCACTACACTCTCTACTCTCTAAATCAAGGGTTATTGAAGAGTTATACGGTTGTTTTGTAATTGCTTGGGTTGAATACAACTTGTTTGTGTGTCAAAGAGGAATGAGTGTGTAATGACCCGCATTGGCAGAGGTATTATGATTAATTTATTTTATTATATAAATGGTGGTTTAGTGAAATAAATGATCGTGGAATTAAATAATGATGAATATTTAATTAAAATAATAAATTAAATAATATATTTAATTCTGAAATAATCAGAAATGGGTTGAAATGGTGATATAATGTGAACTGGACAATTCAAAGTATATAATTCAGTTTAGAGTTGAATTATAATATAGAATATATTATATAAACGACAGTTGAACGCATAGATTATAATATAATTAAAATAGAGCTCGAAATGGCGTTGCAGTTCGTAAATTGGCGATTCGAACTTCAACTGAACGTACAGGATTCGTTTTAAACCGGATTTCAGTGAAACAAGAAACGTGTGGAGCTGGTGGAGTATATCTTGCTAGTGGAAGAGAAAAATCGGGATTTCGTCATGTAGATTTTGATTTATGTCTAAATCAAATATTAAAATAGTCGCTATAGAATCGTTTATCGACCATAACAGTTTATTCGGTATAACTAGATATCGGGTTTGAATTTAGACAAGGTTCTTTTGGGAAGTAGTGATAATTTAATTTTTAGAATTTTACTGTAATTTTTAATTAATTAAATAAGAAACTTTTTATTTGGGATATTTTGCACCCTGTAATCAACATTTTGAGGTTTCAAAATATGTGTCAATCTACCGATATTTTTATATTTTTGGGATCGTGGCACCTTGATTAGCACAAGGGTATCTTTATTTGTGTCCATAGCAGCTCGTATGTAAGCGGGATTTTTGTAACAAAGTAATAACATTTACTGCATATACAATGACACTAATGAGTAAGTAACATTGATAACTAATGAATAGATGGAGTTTTGTCTAACGGGTTTTTAAATGCAGAAAATAGGGTAATAAGAGGTGGAACCAAAGTGAAAGGTAACCTTTAAATTTTGTGAACATAAAATAACATTTATGGTTGAAAGATGAACTCCTACTGGACACCATGAAGCACATGTTTTATCTGTACAAAGCATTTTTGGTGGACTGTACCAGGCCATGCACCTCTTCTTCTCGACCACATAGAATTTTCAGTAAAACGTGGATGTAACGAGAAGGAATTTCGCTCGATCCGAATCAGTCGCTAAACCGACCCAGACCGTTCGAAAACGCCCTATCGTTTGAGAACACGACAAAATAGAACGCATACAGAAGAACATTTCATTGTATATTACAACAATGCATCAGATTACAAGAATATATAGAGTATAAATGAATATTACACAGAAATATCAGAGATTTAAATTACATTTAAATACATAGCAGCGGAAAAATAATACAATACACAACTAGAATGAGATATACGGATACAAAGCTTTCCGGATATCGTTCCAGCTGTAAACCAGGATCCTGTGAATATAAATCTGCAAAACCAAAACTACTAGCTGCCCGTGTCAAAATAGGGGCACCCAGAGTTTAGGTTAAAACAATAAACTCCAGGTTAGTCATGTGACTGGTGTGAGAACTAAAACAGTTGTAAATCTTTCTTTTAAAGATAGGTAAATCAAGGGACCACGCCGTATATAACACGGAACGGGTTTCCTCCCAAGAATACCAGTGCATATAAGCAAACAACGCAATGCTTTTCTAAAAATGAAGCTGTTATAAGACCCAGGTCCCATCACACAATGCATCGCAGCCGAGGATAGGGTTTTCCCTTATAACAGCCAAACATGCTTAGTACGTTTAAAACAAATCATTTGATACTACTATAAGTGCATAGTGTATAAAACAACTTCAAATCATAAGTATCAATCATAGGCGGCATGAGCGTCCCATGCCACTATGTCGCCATATATAGGTTTACAAATAAAACCGCAAATGTCACGTATTTGGAAATTGGATTTCCATCTATGAACCGAGGCAAAAGATAGTCCTCAACCGATTCGAGACTCTCTAGCCCGAGCCTCAGGATCAGAACGCATCAACCCTTTAGATCGTCAGGGCCGGTCCACCGATGTGGATTATTATGCCTGAACACTACGTTTCCCCACCCTATGGGGTGTAAGTCTGGTCCGTCAGCCGACCAGAATGCATCGGCCGAAACCGATATAACCGAGGCGCCTCGCAACAGCAACAACCACATAAGTCAAACTCGTCAGGGCGTGTAAAACCACTGATGCCACTTCTAGCTAGAAAGAAACGCATGCCCTCCCTGATGTCCTCTCCCGTTTTTGGTTCATACCGGGTGTGAAGCTCGCGAATCAACGTTACACAAAGCTACGCCACAAAGGCCGTGCTTTGATCATCACTACAAGACTTTGCTTTTCAACAGAAGCCTCGATCAATTGCCACTTAGGCATGCCACACAGGCAATTCACTCCATGTGTTTGATATCCATCAATATATAACCCCTGAGCTCGTACGTCTCAGAGAAGGGCGTTAAGCAAGAGAATAAATTCTCCGCCGCCAAACAGATATATATATTTAATAGAGATCAATCACACAGACTAAAATCCAATGTCAGACACACAGTCCATTTACAAGTCCGTTCTGGGGCTGAACGAAACCGGAGGCACCTAGTACCCCACATATCCATCGATCTCCAAGTACGTCTGGACGATCACCAACTGTTTCCATCTTCTTGGGTGTACAGCCCAATCAAGATTATCAGTAATTATCCAAACGACGTGAAGACTTCCGGTCTTCGACCATTGTCTTCATCTTCGACTTATCGTCGTATCAGTTATTCAGAATGGGATAAACCCGGTCTTTCCGAATAACTCACGTATATTTTAAATAAGTGTTACACAAACACAACATACGCCTCATTCCAATTCATCAGTCACTAACTGTAAATTAATCAATAGAATAATTCCCCAAATATTAACCCCGAAGGCTGAAACCCACATCAGATCAATATTCAGAAAACCATTCTACTTGGCTAACCGACAGTTAGTTCCTAAATTTCACGTTCATAGGGAAAGGTTCCCATTAATTTTATCAAAGATAAATTCCTTGAATTTATTCTTTAATCTACTTTTGAATTTCGATTCAAACTAGTCGGGATTAGCGAACCTTACCGAAGTAATCATTGGTTTTAATTTCCCAATCCCAACCTATTCATCCCATGAAGTAAAACTGGTAGTACTTCATATCTAACACCACGGTGTTATCGGTAAATTCAATTACCATTTCACGTTCAAATCTAATTAAAGATTTAACTATCGCCTGGAGCAAAACTGGTGATACTCCATTCTCGACCATTTCAATCTACTTAAAGATTCATTAAAACTCCACTTAGTTTTAATCGTTAACTGGGTTAAAGAATCCGTGTCATTTAAAAACACAGTTCACGATAAACCCAAAGTCACATTCATTAATTATCGGGTTAAAGAACAAGTGTTATTTAAAACACTATTCACGATAAACCCAAAAATCAATATCAATTCAATTCCAATTAAATATTATTTAATTGGTACACTTCATTAAATCTAAATAAAAAGATTTAATCATTTCTCAACTGGGTTCAAGAACAGTGTTAGTGAAGACACCATTCACGACAAACCCAAATCACATTCGATATTCAATACAAGGCTCTGAATAGAAAATATATCGGCTTATATTCAATATCGAATTCTACGACTAACAAATGTCGTATTGGAAATAACGATATAAATATATATCTTTCAAATTTCCATAACAACACCTGTATAATCACGAATTCCAACATCGAAATATTCCGAAGACAATTTCGATTCAAATCCACTCCAATGCAATCATTGGATATTCTGGTTATTTTTAAAACCCTTTTTAAATTCCATTTATTTATTTAAAAATAAATAGAATTATAATTCTAGTTCAAAACTAGTTCATTTCGATAAAAATCTATTTTTATCTTTTCAAATATGGAGTTTTTCATCCCAAATTTTCCCAAATCATTTCTTATGATTTTACACAAATTATTACTATTTTTAATAATTTTATCAAGGCCCGTACCGTCGATTTCCATCAATGGCCATCGAACTGCACTTACAGCGACCTTTTTCGAATTTGATTTGGACATAATTCCAAATCCAGCCGTTAGATTTCAAATTTCTAACATTCATTAGAAAGCTCTTTTCGATACGAACCCAACGGTTCCGGTTTTAGGAGAATCCGACGGTCGGAACTCCCGCAATGTCCGTTTGAAATAAATGGTCGAAATTCACGAACTGCCGCGGCGCGGCGCGTTCTATTCAGGTCATTATATTATATATATAATATATATACTTCGTCGATTTCTATTTAAAACGAATTATATAAATAGTTTTAAAATCGTTTCAAAACCAATTTCAACTTTCTTTTCAATTCAAATCAAAATTGAATTCTTCTTTATAAATTCGTTTTAAAATCCATTTCTATTCAATTCAAATTTCAATTCAATTTGAATTCATTTCAATTCGCTTTCAATTCAATTTGAATTCGTTTTCAATTCAATTCATTTCGAAATCGATATAAAATCGATATAAATATCGTTTACGTCAAAATGGCATCAATCTAATCAACACGGCTTCATAAATTTCTATTTTCAAATATTCTATTTCAAATATTTCCTTTTTCAAAATAGTTGTTATTATCAAAATATTTCGTTCAACACATGACCAATCTCAATGGATGAGTACTGTCAACACATGAACCTTTATTTTATAATATTCTTTATTTTCTAAATTGGAATGAGGCCCAATCAATCACCATATAATGTTAATTATATGGATTTTCATACAACACATGTATATAATAGCATTGATAAATAATCAACCATCAACCAAAGTGCACTACACTGTATAAGCATCAAATATAGATATCTAACGCTTATAACAGCCTGTCAATCAATCGATCGACATATTTAATCAATCAGGATGAGTGAACTTCAAATTTCATCCCAACACCCGTGTAGGGTTTCAAACAATCAAACACAGATTTTAGTTGTGCAGTTGGGCGATGTGTAAAATTTACCGTCCCAATCAATGTCAGTCAAATCGGTGTACATAAACAAACCGTCTGGTTTGTAAATGAATATTTATTTATTCATATTCACGTTAAAAATTATATTTTTAACGACAAAACATTTTATTTCAACATATGAATTTCTATTCAGTTCATTTATTCAATAAAATGATATTTTTATTTTTCTAACATATTTTAGAAAATTT
Organism: Allium sativum; assembly: GCA_030737875.1. NCBI lineage: Eukaryota > Viridiplantae > Streptophyta > Magnoliopsida > Asparagales > Amaryllidaceae > Allium > Allium sativum. Next base: position 96,838,542 of record CM060925.1, on the reverse strand, counting down.
CGGCGGCATAACGGCACGATACTAGAAACGGGACAAGGCCTAGCCTTATCCCCGGTCTAGTGAAGGCCCACGCCATTCACACATCAATCAAGTCCATTCATTTCACCAAACAATTCAATTTCAATCAAATAATCCAACTAATCTATGCAACCAAACAAACAAGTCCATGGTCTGTGGACGATTGTGTCGGGTGCTACTAAACACCGTCTGCATCCTAGTATATATATATAACTAGAAAATAAAGTGAAAGGTGAGAAATTCTCACAAATAGCTATCCTAGCTCCACGGCACTTCTAATGCAGGAAATCTTCACTGTTCTCGTCTCTTATCACTTTCTTCGCCCGTAGCCACTACATATATAAAAATCGAATTTTTATTGCGATGTCTTTAAAATAAAAATCACATTTTTATTTACTCACCTTCAATTTTAAAAAAAATCATATTTTTATCATTGCTTCATACCTTTAAAAATTGAATTTTTTTCTTTGATGCTATATGGATAAAAATTCTATTTTATCACGCTATTCTCTATATAAAGTTTCCGCCTTTTCAAAAATAAAGATTTCGCCTTTATAAAAATAAAGATTTCGCCTTTATAAAAATAAAGATTTCAACTTTATAAAAATAAAGATTTCAACTTTACAATTTAAAGTTTTCAACTTTTCATATCTAAAAATATCGTCTTTTCAAAATCAATCTTTATTTTGCTACACATATAGAGATGTTATTTTTAATATTTCTATCATGTAAAAATTATATTTTTAATCCACTACATAAGTAAAAATCAAATTTTTACATCTTCTATATACTAAAGATTATATTTTTGATACTTTAAAAATATAAAAATCATATTTTTAATACTTTAAAAATATAAAAATCATATTTCTACCTTTCTCCAATATAAAAGATTATATTTTTACTACTTTAAAAATATAAAAATCGTATCTTTTCATAAAAATAAATCCATTCTTGTTCATGTTAAAAATCCAGGAACTTCATGAATAAAAATATCGTTTAACTTCCTAAAATAAAAATCATGTGCATTCCTAAAGAAAAATTTTATAAAAAATCTAAATTAGAAAATACTTACAGCAATTTGCCGAAAGGGGGAAGGGTTTTCGCTGCGTCGGTCATCTGGGGGGGAGAAACTGTCGCGGTGGCTGTTGAAGGGGGGGGAGGGTTTGCGTCGTTCGCCTGAGGTAGTGGGAGGCTGCGCGGGGGTCTGGTGGCGGGTCGGAGGCCCACAACGGCGGCGCTAGGGTTTTCGTGGAGGGGGGGTTTCGATTGGGTATTTGGGCATCGGTTCTTGGAGAGAAGAGGGAGAAGGAGAGGGGGTTTCCCGCCTGAGGCGCGGCGTCGCCAAAGGCTGGGCGTGACGGCGGTTTTCGATCATGGAGGGGGGCGACGGGGTTCTGTGATCTTCGGGTTTTTTTTTTCTTTTTTCGTTTACTCTGAAGGGAGAGAGGTGAGAAGAGAGTTTATATAATTTATTTAATATTATCTTTCCATAAAAGTAACTTTTTATTTCGAAGTCGAAATCAAACCCACTGCATGTCGTCCCTAGCTAATCACCCCCATTCCGAACACAATGGGATATGCTGCGTAAGTCAATTTGGCCGTTACGAACAGTTTTCGTTGAATTTACATTTAAATCACTATATTGAATTTTAAACGTACATTTCAAATTACCGGGGTAATATACTAACTCTAAAAATTCCCAAAAAATATTTTCTAGCTTCGTATTGACGATACGGTCCTAACAAAACTAATTTCGTCGAATTCTGAGACCGTTTGAAAAATGGCCATTTTCCAGTTGATTAAAATCAACTGAAACTGGTCAAACACGTTTTCCTATGCCACGCTCACATATTGATTCGAAAAGTTATGAAATTTGAAACCTAGAAATAACTTGACACCACGGACCCAACAAAACTGGTTTCGTCGAAATCCGAGATCATTTGCAAAATGTCCATTTTTAAGGGCCTGAATTCCATAGCGACTATTCAGAATTTTCAACTGGACATATCTTTTGATCCCCGCTATGAAATTTCAATTTTTCGGATTCGCTGGAAAGATATCATCAATTAGATCCTAATGTTTTTGGTTTCACTAAAATCCGGATTGTTCTGCACCCGGTATGTTCAATTGAAGTTTGAAATCGAATTATCGAACTACCGCGCCATTTTCAATTCTATTTATAATTATATATAAATATTTATATTCTAACGACGACGCGTATATATATACATTCGAATTATATTCAAAATAAATTTTCTCGTCGATATTATTTAAAATACTCCATTTTAAATATTCAAAATTCGCTAAAATCGCCAAAATAAAAATTTTAAACTGGCCCAGATTTTCCGGGTTATTACAATCTCCCCCACTTAAAACTTTTCGTCCCCGAAAAGGAACAAAGTCGAAAGTGGTTTGATTAATCAACTCTACGTTCGATCTGGCTTCCATTCTCCAACTTTTCAGTTTCTGAGAATTTTCAAAAATTTCTAAAATTTGGCTAACACCCTAAATTTTCGAAAAATTTCGCCATAACCTCCCCTGCAATGGGAGCATCGGGGAATTTTAAATAGCTTCCCCGGTCCTTCAGATCTCAAAAAGAAAAAGAAAAAGCCAAGCGGCTAGCCAATAGGCTCATAAAATCATCATCACCCAAACAAAACAGTAAATTATGTAGTAAACATGTACCTATTTGTCGGGCAAACAAATTTCATTCTCTGGCTCTAGCCTCCTTGCTATGACCTGTTCAATGTAAGTACAAGTATATGCAAGCAAACGCAACCAATTTTCAATATAATTCAATATGTGATTCAGTTAGGCATAATGGTTCAAAATTATCAAACAAATAAACAAACAACACAAACATCAATCAATTAGTGGATTAACGTTTCAAATTCATAATTTTGATACATAGTCAAAAATCAGATTTTTGATGCCAAATCACAACAATAGGCCCTATCTAATTTTGGTTCTCACACCAGTCAATAGGAGATATATAAATATCACATCTTCGATACTCGAACACTAATTCTGATGATGTAGCTACAATCATCAAAATCATCTTCGGGCGACTAGAGTGTGAATCTATATCTATCCAGTATATTAAAACTTCAAATACACGTTTGCAAGGCGTATATGCAAAATCTTTATATATTGAATTGTCCAAAATCAATATAAATAAATAATCAAATACGAATAGTTGATTTAAACTTTGAAAACAAAATTAGTTTTCATTTTAAAAATATACTCTTCACACTCGTTCTAGGACACTACTGATCCTATCTCTAACGAGCCATTCTCATTGGATATTACTAAACCAATATCTGATGAATTCTTTCGTATGGTTCTAATGTGCCTTGTTCTCTGCTTTGTAAACCAAAGCTCTGATACCAACTGTGACGAGAAGGAATTTCACTCGATCCGAATCAGTCGCTAAACCGACCCAGACCGTTCGAAAACGCCCTATCGTTTGAGAACACGACAAAATAGAACGCATACAGAAGAACATTTCATTGTATATTACAACAATGCATCAGATTACAAGAATATACAGAGTATAAATGAATATTACACAGAAATATCAGAGATTTAAATTACATTTAAATACATAGCAGCGGAAAAATAATACAATACACAACTAGAATGAGATATACGGATACAAAGCTTTCTGGATATCGTTCCAGCTGTAAACCAGGATCCTGTGAATATAAATCTGCAAAACCAAAACTACTAGCTGCCCGTGTCAAAATAGGGGCACCCAGAGTTTAGGTTAAAACAATAAACTCCAGGTCAGTCATGTGACTGGTGTGAGAACTAAAACAGTTGTAAATCTTTCTTTTAAAGATAGGTAAATCAAGGGACCACGCCGTATAACACGGAACGGGTTTCCTCCCAAGAATACCAGTGCATATAAGCAAACAACGCAATTCTTTTCTAAAAATGAAGCTGTTATAAGACCCAGGTCCCATCACACAATGCATCGCAGCCGAGGATAGGGTTTTCCCTTATAACAGCCAAACATGCTTAGTACGTTTAAAACAAATCATTTGATACTACTATAAGTGCATAGTGTATAAAACAACTTCAAATCATAAGTATCAATCATAGGCGGCATGAGCGTCCCATGCCACTATGTCGCCATATATAGGTTTACAAATAAAACCGCAAATGTCACGTATTTGGAAATTGGATTTCCATCTATGAACCGAGGCAAAAGATAGTCCTCAACCGATTCGAGACTCTCTAGCCCGAGCCTCAGGATCAGAACGCATCAACCCTTTAGATCGTCAGGGCCGGTCCACCGATGTGGATTATTATGCCTGAACACTACGTTTCCCCACCCTATGGGGTGTAAGTCTGGTCCGTCAGCCGACCAGAATGCATCGGCCGAAACCGATATAACCGAGGCGCCTCGCAACAGCAACAACCACATAAGTCAAACTCGTCAGGGCGTGTAAAACCACTGACGCCACTTCTAGCTAGAAAGAAACGTATGCCCTCCCTGATGTCCTCTCCCGTTTTTGGTTCATACCGGGTGTGAAGCTCGCGAATCAACGTTACACAAAGCTACGCCACAAAGGCCGTGCTTTGATCATCACCACAAGACTTTGCTTTTCAACAGAAGCCTCAATCAATTGCCACTTAGGCATGCCACACAGGCAATTCACTCCATGTGTTTGTTATCCATCAATATATAACCCCTGAGCTCGTACGTCTCAGAGAAGGGCGTTAAGCAAGAGAATAAATTCTCCGCCGCCAAACAGATATATATTTAATAGAGATCAATCACACAGACTAAAATCCAATGTCAGACACACAGTCCATTTACAAGTCCGTTCTGGGGCTGAACGAAACCGGAGGCACCTAGTACCCCGCATATCCATCGATCTCCAAGTACGTCTGGACGATCACCAACTGTTTCCATCTTCTTGGGTGTACAGCCCAATCAAGATTATCAGTAATTATCCAAATGACGTGAAGACTTCCGGTCTTCGACCATCGTCTTCTTCTTCGACTTATCGTCGTATCTGTTATTCAGAATGGGATAAACCCGGTCTTTCCGAATAACTCACGTATATTTTAAATAAGTGTTACACAAACACAACATACGCCTCATTCCAATTCATCAGTCACTAACTGTAAATTAATCAAGAGAATAATTCCCCAAATATTAACCCCGAAGGCCGAAACCCACATCAGATCAATATTCAGAAAACCATTCTACTTGGCTAACCGACAGTTAGTTCCTAAATTTCACGTTCATAGGGAAAGGTTCCCATTAATTTTATCAAAGATAAATTCCTTGAATTTATTCTTTAATCTACTTTTGAATTTCGATTCAAACTAGTCGGGATTAGCGAACCTTACCGAAGTAATCATTGGTTTTAATTTCCCAATCCCAACCTATTCATCCCATGAAGTAAAACTGGTAGTACTTCATATCTAACACCACAGTGTTATCGGTAAATTCAATTACCATTTCACGTTCAAATCTAATTAAAGATTTAACTATCGCCTGGAGCAAAACTGGTGATACTCCATTCTCGACCATTTCAATCTACTTAAAGATTCATTAAAACTCCACTTAGTTTTAATCGTTAACTGGGTTAAAGAATCCGTGTCATTTAAAAACACAGTTCACGATAAACCCAAAGTCACATTCATTAATTATCGGGTTAAAGAACAAGTGTTATTTAAAACACTGTTCACGATAAACCCAAAAATCAATATCAATTCAATTCCAATTAAATATTATTTAATTGGTACACTTCATTAAATCTAAATAAAAAGATTTAATCATTTCTCAACTGGGTTCAAGAACAGTGTTAGTGAAGACACCATTCACGACAAACCCAAATCACATTCGATATTCAATACAAGGCTCTGAATAGAAAATATATCGGCTTATATTCAATATCGAATTCTACGACTAACAAATGTCGTATTGGAAATAACGATATAAATATATATCTTTCAAATTTCCATAACAACACCTGTATAATCACGAATTCCAACATCGAAATATTCCGAAGATAATTTCGATTCAAATCCACTCCAATGCAATCATTGGATATTCTGGTTATTTTTAAAACCCTTTTTAAATTCAATTTATTTATTTAAAAATAAATAGAATTATAATTCTAGTTCAAAACTAGTTCATTTCGATAAAAATCTATTTTTATCTTTTCAAATATGGAGTTTTTCATCCCAAATTTTCCCAAATCATTTCTTATGATTTTACACAAATTATTACTATTTTTAATAATTTTATCAAGGCCCGTACCGTCGATTTCCATCAATGGCCATCGAACTGCACTTACAGCGACCTTTTTTGAATTTGATTTGGACATAATTCCAAATCCAGCCGTTAGATTTCAAATTTCTAACATTCATTAGAAAGCTCTTTTCGATACGAACCCAACGGTTCCGGTTTTAGGAGAATCCGACGGTCGGATCTCCCGCAATGTCCGTTTGAAATAAATGGTCGAAATTCACGAACTGCCACGGCGCGGCGCGTTCTATTCAGGCCATTATATTATATATATAATATATATAATATATACTTCGTCGATTTCTATTTAAAACGAATTATATAAATAGTTTTAAAATCGTTTCAAAAGCAATTTCAACTTTCTTTTCAATTCAAATCAAAATTGAATTCTTCTTTATAAATTCGTTTTAAAATCCATTTCTATTCAATTCAAATTTCAATTCAATTTGAATTCATTTCAATTCGCTTTCAATTCAATTTGAATTCGTTTTCAATTCAATTCATTTCGAAATCGATATAAATATCGTTTACGTCAAAATGGCGTCAATCTAATCAACACGGCTTCATAAATTTCTATTTTCAAATATTCTATTTCAAATATTTCCTTTTTCAAAATAGTTGTTATTATCAAAATATTTCGTTCAACACATGACCAATCTCAATGGATGAGTACTGTCAACACATGAACCTTTATTTTATAATATTCTTTATTTTCTAAATTGGAATGAGGCCCAATCAATCACCATATAATGTTAATTATATGGATTTTCATACAACACATGTATATAATAGCATTGAAAAATAATCAACCATCAACCAAAGTGCACTACACTGTATAAGCATCAAATATAGATATCTAACGCTTATAACAGCCTGTCAATCAATCGATCGACATATTTAATCAATCAGGATGAGTGAACTTCAAATTTCATCCCAACACCCGTGTAGGGTTTCAAACAATCAAACACAGATTTTAGTTGTGCAGTTGGGCGATGTGTAAAATTTACCGTCCCAATCAATGTCAGTCAAATCGGTGTACATAAACAAACCGTCTGGTTTGTAAATGAATATTTATTTATTCACATTCACGTTAAAAATTATATTTTTAACGACAAAACATTTTATTTCAACATATGAATTTCTATTCAGTTCATTTATTCAATAAAATGATATTTTTATTTTTCTAACATATTTTAGAAAATTTCGGCGGCATAACGACACGATACTAGAAACGGGACAAGGCCTAGCCTTATCCCCGTTCTAGTGAAGGCCCACGCCATTCACACATCAATCAAGTCCATTCATTTCACCAAACAATTCAATTTCAATCAAATAATCCAACTAATCTATGCAACCAAACAAACAAGTCCATGGTCTGTGGACGATTGTGTTGGGTGCTACTAAACACCGTCTGCATCCTAGTATATATATATAACTAGAAAATAAAGTGAAAGGTGAGAAATTCTCACAAATAGCTATCCTAGCTCCACGGCACTTCTAATGCAGGAAATCTTCACTGTTCTCGTCTCTTATCACTTTCTTCGCCCGTAGCCACTACATATATAAAAATCGAATTTTTATTGCGATGTCTTTAAAATAAAAATCACATTTTTATTTACTCACCTTCAATTTTAAAAAAAATCATATTTTTATCATTGCTTCATACCTTTAAAAATTGAATTTTTTTCTTTGATGCTATATGGATAAAAATTCTATTTTATCACGCTATTCTCTATATAAAGTTTCCGCCTTTTCAAAAATAAAGATTTCGCCTTTATAAAAATAAAGATTTCGCCTTTATAAAAATAAAGATTTCAACTTTATAAAAATAAATATTTCAACTTTACAATTTAAAGTTTTCAACTTTTCATATCTAAAAATATCGTCTTTTCAAAATCAATCTTTATTTTGCTACACATATAGAGATGTTATTTTTAATATTTCTATCATGTAAAAATTATATTTTTAATCCACTACATAAGTAAAAATCAAATTTTTACATCTTCTATATACTAAAGATTATATTTTTGATACTTTAAAAATATAAAAATCATATTTTTAATACTTTAAAAATATAAAAATCATATTTCTACCTTTCTCCAATATAAAAGATTATATTTTTACTACTTTAAAAATATAAAAATCGTATCTTTTCATAAAAATAAATCCATTCTTGTTCATGTTAAAAATCCAGGAACTTCATGAATAAAAATATCGTTTAACTTCCTAAAATAAAAATCATGCGCATTCCTAAAGAAAAATTTTATAAAAAATCTAAATCAGAAAATACTTACAGCAATTTGCCGAAAGGGGGAAGGGTTTTCGCTGCGTCGGTCATCTGGGGGGGGAGGGGGGGAGAAACTGTCGCGGTGGCTGTTGAAGGGGGGGGAAAGGGTTTGCGTCGTTCGCCTGAGGTAGTGGGAGGCTGTGCGGGGGTCTGGTGGCGGGTCGGAGGCCCACAACGGCGGCGCTAGGGTTTTCGTGGAGGGGGGGTTTCGATTGGGTATTTGGGCATCGGTTCTTGGAGAGAAGAGGGAGAAGGAGAGGGGGTTTCCCGCCTGAGGCGCGGCGTCGCCAAAGGCTGGGCGTGACGGCGGTTTTCGATCGTGGAGGGGGGCGATGGGGTTCTGTGATCTTCGGGGTTTTTTTTTCTTTTTTCGTTTACTCTGAAGGGAGAGAGGTGAGAAGAGAGTTTATATAATTTATTTAATATTATCTTTCCATAAAAGTAACTTTTTATTTCGAAGTCGAAATCAAACCCACTGCCTGTCGTCCCTAGCTAATCATCCCCATTCCGAACACAATGGGATATGCTGCGTAAGTCAATTTGGCCGTTACGAACAGTTTTCGTTGAATTTACATTTAAATCACTATATTGAATTTTAAACGTACATTTCAAATTATTGGGGTCACATACTAACTCTAAAAATTCCCAAAAAATATTTTCTAGCTTCGTATTGACGATACGGTCCTAACAAAACTAATTTCGTCGAATTCTGAGACCGTTTGAAAAATGGCCATTTTCCAGTTGATTAAAATCAACTGAAACTGGTCAAACACGTTTTCCTATGCCACACTCACATATTGATTCGAAAAGTTATGAAATTTGAAACCTAGAAATAACTTGACAACATGGACCCAACAAAACTGGTTTCGTCGAAATCCGAGATCATTTGCAAAATGTCCATTTTTAAGGGCCTGAATTCCATAGCGACTATTCAGAATTTTCAACTGGACATATCTTTTGATCCCCGCTATGAAATTTCAATTTTTCGGATTCGCTGGAAAGATATCATCAATTAGATCCTAATGTTTTTGGTTTCACTAAAATCCGGATTGTTCTGCACCCGGTATGTTCAATTGAAGTTTGAAATCGAATTATCGAACTACCGCGCCATTTTCAATTCTATTTATAATTATATATAAATATTTATATTCTAACGACGACGCGTATATATATATATATACGTTCGAATTATATTCAAAATAAATTTTCTCGTCGATATTATTTAAAATACTCCATTTTAAATATTCAAAATTCGCTAAAATCGCCAAAATAAAAATTTTAAACTGGCCCAGATTTTCCGGGTTATTACAGTGGAAATCAACTCCTCCACAAGATTCAAAGAACCAAAATCCTATAAATACAATACAACTTCCCTTAAACTAATTCTTTCATTTTCTTTTGGATGGGAAAAAACACTCAGCCGCCACGAGAAGAATTCCCAATAGTAAAATGAAATCAAAGGAAAATAAAAGAATACAAAACAATTTCTATAAATCTTGAGACAATTTTCTTCGAATTCCTAGAGCGATTCTGTTCGTTTTCATATGTATTTGAAGGGGTGCGATAAGTGTTTGGGTGGGTCGGCATTTTTTCCAATGCGTTGAATATGTTCTAGGGTTAACTGATTTGAGAATAAGGGGGAGTGATTCATGTATTTGAGTTCGAATTGGGTTTGGAGCGTCGAATGAAGTGGATTGGCCAAGATTTGGTGGGTTTCGGTGGTATGTAATGTCGCGGGTTCCAGTACAGAAGTCGAAGTCGGGTTTTGGGTGAAGGGTGCGAGTTCTTCTGCGAGGGCATGAGGTGATAGAGATTTTTGAGGAGATGACGATGGTGGCTCCGGTTTGAAGTTCGGTGATGTATCGATGGAGAAAGTGGAAGTTGAAATCGGCGGCCATGATGTTTGTTTCAAGAGCAGGCTACGGTTTAAAACATCGGGGAAGAAGGGTTGGCAGATGGGCTTTTGATGTGGTGGTGGGCCAAGGATTTAATGGGTAAGGCCCATCTAGGAAAAAGGTTTAGTTTTAATTTAATTTAAATATGTGTATAACTTGTAAATTCAATAACAATTCCATACGATATCAGAATTTCAAACCGTCGGATCCGTTGGGATCGTATGGACGGACACTACCAAATGGAACTGACTGGAAGTCCATCGGAGCTCGTTACAATTTATGGCGAAATAAATTGTCCAACTGAATCAAATAACGCAAACCGTTATTTAACGGTTAACGCGCCAAAGTGAGTAAATCTCACTAACTCTGAACAGTTTATAATTTCATGTTGTATTTTTAGAACTGTTAGATATTGGCTGATTGACTGTATGTTGACTGTTTGATTGAACTGCTAGTCAGTTAGTTGAATTTTCTATATCGATTCTATTTAACAGAATATATCATATAGAACTGAAAGTGATGTTATCTATATTGTTTAACATCTGTGATGCAGGGAAACAGGTTGGAGGAATCCGACTGGATTCCTCAACATTTATTTTACTGTGATTCATATACTGTGATATATGATGTGATTTATAATCTGTTGTTGATTATGTGTGTTTGAACGATATTTATCGTTGTTATAGGGTATGATAAATACCATAAGAAATACTGGATATGGGGAAGGGGATTTTCAAAGTGTATTTTGAAAGTGAATTATTTATATAAAATCGATGGATTTTATATAGAAAAGGAAAAGAATTTTTATAAAAGAAATATTTATAAAATCAAAGGATAAGTTAGAATAAAAGGAAATCATTTGTAAAGTGAAGAACCATTGCTAAAAGTAAATCTTTACAAATGAATAGTTTATTCGAAAAGAAGTTAGTCGATGTTAGTTAATCGATTAGAGAATAAAGTAAAAAGAGCTAATCGATGTTAGTTTAATCAATTAGAGATAAAGTTAAAGGAGCTAATCGATGTTAGTTTAATCAATTAGAGTTAAAGCAAAGGAGTTAATCGATGTTAGTTAATCGATTAGAGAATAAAGTAAAAAGAGCTAATCGATGTTAGTTTAATCGATTAGAGATAAAGTTAAAAAGAGTTAATCGATGTTAGTTAATCGATTAGAGAATAAAGTTAAAAGAGCTAATCGATGTTAGTTTAATCGATTAGAGTTAAAACAATAGAGTTAATCGATGTTAGTTAATCGATTAGAGAATAAAGTTAAAAGAGCTAATCGATGTTAGTTTAATCGATTAGAGTTAAAGCAAAAGAGCTAATCGATGTTAGTTTAATCGATTAGAGATAAAGTTATAAAGAGTTAATCGATGTTAGTTAATCGATTAGAGAATAAAGTTAAAAGAGCTAATCGATGTTAGTTTAATCGATTAGAGTTAAAGCAATAGAGTTAATCGATGTTAGTTAATCGATTAGAGAATAAAGTTAAAAGAGCTAATCGATGTTAGTTTAATCGATTAGAGTTAAAGCAAAAGAGCTAATCGATGTTAGTTTAATCGATTAGAGATAAAGTTAAAAAGAGTTAATCGATGTTAGTTTAATCGATTAGAGATAAAGTTAAAAAGAGTTAATCGATGTTAGTATAATCGATTAGAGTTAAAGTAAAAGGAGTTAATAGAATATAGTTTATTCGAATAAAGTTAGTAAATCGAATATAGTTTATTCGAAAGGGGTTAAGTGAATAGAGTAAATCAAAAAGAGTAAATCAAATAGAATAAATCGAATAGAGATTTATTCGAACGAGAGTTAAGTAAGGAAGTTAGTTAAAGAAATATAAAGTGAACTTTGCTAATTTCAAAGTTAGAAATGTTGTTCAGTTAAGGTCTGAGAGGCAGTTCTACCCCAACTTGATTGGCTTCGTTTTAACTAAGGAATAGTTAATGTTCGGCAGTAAAGGAAATGGTTTGAGTTGGCATAGCGATGTTTGTTTTAAACATCTGTCTAAGTCCAAAGAAGAGGCTTGGGAAATGTTTTCCAAATAAGAAACCAGAAATGTTTTCTAATAAAGAAAACAAGAAATGGAAATGTTTTCCATTGTTAATAACGTATATTTTCCAAATTTAGAAAATAAGAAATATTGAACATAGGGAAACAGGAGATAAGTAAATTAATGAACTACGGAGATGAATGTTAAATGATGTTTGATCGATATACTTTCCATTTGGAAATAATATCGTTGGTTGCACACTTGTTTTTATTCGATAGTTAAATCCCAGACTATCGAAGTTTTGACCATTTTAACGTTGTTAATATGGAGAGACCGGTTGGATTATTATCCAAAGAACCACTCTGTATTGGCATAAGCATTGCGAATCATATATGCCAAAGGAAATTGAAGACAGAGTTATGCAAGGGCTATCCTGTTTACATAATAGTGCCTTCAGCTCATCCTGTTCCTGGATGACTTATATGGACGGATGTCTGACAGAACATTTCCAGACGATCACATATATTGATTTCTCCAACCGTACCAAGAGTGGAAGCGGAGAAGGAAACTTCTTTAGCTAACACATAATGTATGGCTGAGGACATCAATCAGTGATTTGATGGATTTGACGATGTGGCATTCAAAGTAAATCTGGTGTGATGATAAAGCGTAGCTTCTAGCCTCATCATCCGGTAAATGACAGAAATCGGGCAGGCAGCATGGCTAAGTCGGTCGCACCGAAGTAGGGTGTATAATCACCTGATCTAGAGTTTCATTTACTTCTAAAAATCTATTGTTGATGCTGTTCCATTCGGGAAACGGTTGCTGATCCCAACTGTTGGTGATATACATTCGATACACTCAAGCGAAATGAGTGGTCGGTCATGTGTGGCCGGGTTGCAAGATGTTCTTGTTGAACCCAGTGTATTCCTCTCTAGAGGTACACGAGCGAAAGGTGGTTCCATACCTTGTCATAGTTGGAAATCCATTACCCAATACGTGCTTGCTGTTTTGATTGTATACTATATATGTAGAACGTGAGATGAAAGCGTTGCTGCTAGATGGTTATATATATACTGTGGTTGATAGACATTATTATAATATCAAAAGGTTTTTGATATAAAGTTATTTTGGATTCAAATAAGGGAAAAACCCGTTCCGTTATGCGGCGTGGTCTTATGAGATATCATATACCTATATAACTGTTTTCAACTGTTTTACTCATACCAGTCCCATGACTGACCCGGAGTTTATTTTGTGTTGTTTTCCCTAAACTCTTGGGTGCCTAAATTTGTACGGGCAGTCAAGTAGTCGGGAATTTTACAGATACACTTGAAGAGCTGGAGCAGGAGGCTTCAGGATCATAAAGCTATAGTTATTTCCGCTTTGTTGTAAGTGCTGTACTTTGATAATGATATGTATATTCAAGTACAGATTTGTATTTCAAAGTTATGTTATGAAATATATTTATTCGTTCCGCTGTGAGATTCGTGTTACTATGATGTTGTGATCTTCTTCTTCTATTCTAATTTTCTATCTTATCTTTCCTCACCCTCTAATTTCATTCACTAATTACCAGGATTTTTCGATGTTTTGGTTATCGACATCGTGCTTATGTCGATAACCAAAGTCGCTCAAAACCCGGGTCGTTACAGTTGGTATCAGAGCTTAAGTTAAGAATTACTTGGCTCTGTGGCGTGACTCGGTAGAGATAGGGTTAGTAATACCCTAGACTGAGATTGAGTGTATATATACGAGTGAACGTATTTGTTATTGATATAAAATCGCTTTATATTGTGGAGATTCATTGGTTGAGTCGTTTATGAGTTCTGGTCGATCAGTTTGATCCAATGTATCGGTAGGAGTTACTAAACACTCGAATACGATGGGTCATCACGATATGTTTTGAAAAGAGGGTAAATGAAAATAGTTTACCCAAAGTATATTTTGATATATATTGGATACATTGGTTGTTATTATAATCGGGTAAGATTATAAATTAAATGGTTATGTAAATAACCAATCAGAATTCATATAAGTGAAATACGTGAAATCAGATGAGTTAAATATGAAATTTAAACCAGAAATTGAATTAAAATTCGGGAAAATTGGATAAGGGTTTGTAAATGGATTTGAATTGAAAATAAGGAAAAATTAAGATCCTGGGAGATTTTAAATTGTTTTACAAGCAGTGTGAATTATATTTTGAAAAGGATTTCAAAGTGGAAATATTTAGAAATGGTTTTATAGTATTGAACTCACTTCGATCGCTGGAAAATAGATTCTGATGATGGCAGCTGCATCATCAGTATTCATTTTCGAGTTGTAAGTGACGAATTACTACCAGAGATAATGTTTTGAATTTGTTTTGGGAAAGACAAGTTGTGTTGAATTTCAAAATGGGATTTAAAATATAGAATTTGAACTTTGAAATAGATTTGAAATATTAACTTGTTTTAAAAGAAATAAAACGAGAAGTTCCTTTATAAACGAAGTTTATAAATAGTTCTTTTATAAACGAAGTTTATAATATGAAGTGAAAAGAATTATCATTGGATAATTCAGAAATAAAAAAATAATAGTATGAAATTGAAAGGGAAATCTATTTTCCAAAGGTAGAAATATCGATTTCAAAAGGAATTGAAACCGAGACTTATTTAAAGGAATTTGAATAAAGGAAGTTCAAACATAGGATTTGAAAATAGAAAATTCAAAGGGGATTTGAATAAGAGAGTTTGAAATAGAAATTGAATATAGAAATTCAAAGGGAGTTTGAATATATGAAATTCAATGGAAGTGATATAGAATTTGAATATTGAAATTCAAATGGTGTTTGGATACAGAAAATATAAAAGATTTCAAATATAGAATTTGAATATCGAAAGTGAAATAAAATTTGAATAAAGAAGATTCAAATAGAATTGAAATTGAAATTTGAATATAGAAGATTCAAAGGGAATTGAAATGAAAAAAAGAGAATTCAAATAGATTTGAATATAGAAATTCAAATGGCGTTTGAAAATAGATTTGAATAATGAAATTCAAATATGGAATTTGAATAAGAAAATTGAAACAAAATTCAAATATAGAATTTGAATAAGAGATTTGAAATGAAATTCAAATATAGAATTTGAATAAGAGAATTGAAATGGAATTTGAATATGGGAAATTCAAATAGAATTGAAATGGAATTCAATTAGTTGATAAACAAGTTAAACCTATATTTGAACATGTATATTCAAATAAAAAGGTGAAATGGGCAAACCAGTAATTTGAAAATCACTTAACGAACTAAGTTAAAATGATTGGATTAAGTTGAAATGAATTAGAAATGTATAAATATACATGAGATAGGTATGGATAAGGATAATGCAAGAGTTATATAGAATGCTCGACGAAAAGGTATGTGTTTAATTCCATATGAGATTTTATGCGCCGTATCGGCTAGCTGCTTGGTTTTTCTCGTTTTCTTTTGGATTGGTGAGGGCCATGGGAGGCTATTTTAAATATCCCGATGCTCCTAGTACAAAGGAGGTTATGGCAAATTTTCCGGGAATTTAAGAAGTTAGAATATTTTTAAGATAATTTGATAGTTAGAAAATCAACGTATCGATATATATATAGAAGTCGACAAGGAAACGAACTTAGAAATAGAATAGTAGAATCAAAAAGAAAGTCTAGAATAAAATCTAGTAAAAATAGAAAGAGGAATTGTGTACGTGTTTAAAAGTTAATCAGTAGTTGTATGGTATTGATTATTCGAGTAAGTAGTCATATCTGTTTTGACGTTATAAATGTTATTCAGTCAAGGTCTGAGAGGTAATTATACCCTAACTTGATTGATTTCATTATTAACAAATAAATAGTAAGATTTCAGGCTCGAAGATCAATGTTGAATAAGAGATAGTTGAATATAGTAGTTGGGTGGTCGTAACGATGTTTTACACAACATCCGTTTTAACCCAAATAAGTGTGAACGTGGAAATAGAATAAAGAATATTTCCTAAGTATAGAAATAAACGAGATCGGAAAAGAGATAAGTAATTGGAGTATTTTCCAATTATAAATAGCATATATTTTCTAAAGTTTAGAAAATAAAGGAAGGCGATATTCGGAAATGTTTTCCAAATAACATAAAAGGCCAATATGGTTATTGCAAATATTTGGTTAACAAATATTGATAAAGAAATAGAGAAGTGATTTAACTAATGGAATATTAATTAAGGGCTCAGTGACATGTTCAAAAGGAAATTTTGATTTCTGGAAGGAGTTAACTATTTAAAAACTCCTAGGGAAAGACTGGTTGAATTAAAAACAAATTTAACAGAAATTTGTGAAAGCAAATTTGAATCAAAGTAAAGCCAGTAAAGTGGTAACTGAGATTGAATTAGAATAATATCAAGACAAATTTGATTGTGAGATTCAAATTTGAAGTGTAATGTGATAATCAAGTTAAGAGTGGAATCAAGAATAGAACTTGAGTTGAAATAAAATGTGGCCTGGATAAGAGAATGATTGTAGTGGAGATAAAAGTGATTTCATAATTTGATTGGGATAACATTGGTATATGCTGAGTTGATAGCATATGGAAGTGACAGAGTTGATATGCCTGACAAAAAGGTACAAGTTTATATTTCATACGGTATGAGATTTTGATAAGCCAAATTGGCAAGCCGCTTGGCTGTTTGATTTTCTTTTGGGTTGGAGATGGCCTAGAGAGGCGAGTTGGAGTTTGGCCGATTTACCAGTACAAAGGAGGTGCTGGCGAAATTTTTCGAAGGGTTAAGGCGTTAGAAAATTTTCAGGATTTTTGAAAATTTTCGTTGATAAGAATTAATTAATATTCAATTGAAATTAAATTGGTTCAGTTGAAACTGAAGTTAAGAAGTGAACAAATATGTTTTAACCAGTCGATAGGGTCGTCCTCTACCTTTTAGCAATTTCGAGGACGAAATTATTTTAAGTGGGGAAGATTGTAATGACCCGCATTGGCAGAGGTATTATGATTAATTTATTTTATTATATAAATGGTGGTTTAGTGAATTAAATGATCGTGGAATTAAATAATGATGAATATTTAATTAAAATAATAAATTAAATAATATATTTAATTCTGAAATAATCAGAAATGGGTTGAAATGGCGATAAAATGTGAACTGGACAATTCAAAGTATATAATTCAGTTTAGAGTTGAATTATAATAACGAATATATTATATAAACGACAGTTGAACGTATAGATTATAATATAATTAAAATAGAGCTCGAAATGGCGCTGCAGTTCGTAAATTGGCGATTCGAACTTCAACTGAATGTACAGGATTCATTTTAAACCGTATTTCTGTGAAACAAGAAACGTGTGGAGCTGGTGGAATATATCTTGCTAGTGGAAGAGAAAAATCGGGATTTCGTCATGTAGATTTTGATTTACGTCCAAATCAAATATTAAAATAGTCGCTATAGAATCGTTTATCGACCATAACAGTTTATTCGGTATAACTAGATATCGGGTTTGAATTTAGACAATGTTCTTTTGGGAAGTAGTGATAATTTAATTTTTAGAATTTTATTGTAATTTTTAATTAATTAAATAAGCAACTTTTTATGTGGGATATTTTGCACCCTGTAATCAACATTTTGAGGTTTCAAAATATGAGTCAATCTACCGATATTTTTATATTTTTGGGATCGTGGCACCTTGATTAGCATAAGGGTATCTTTATTTGTGCCCATAGCAGCTCGTATGTAAGCGGGATTTTTGTAACAGAGTAATAACATTTACTGCATATACAATGACACTAATGAGTAAGTAACATTGATAACTAATGAATAGATGGAGTTTTGTCTAACTGGTTTTTAAATGCAGAAAATAGGGTAATAAGCGATGGAACCAAAGTGAAAGGTAACCTTTAAATTTTTTGAACATAAAATAACATTTATGGTTGAAAGATGAACTCCTACTGGACACCATGAAGCACATGTTTTATCTGTACAAAGCATTTTTTTGTGGACTGTACCAGGCCATGCACCTCTTCTTCTCGACCACATAGAATTTTCAGTAAAACGTGGAAATCAACTCCTCCACAAGATTCAAAGAACCAAAATCCTATAAATACAATACAACATCCCTTAAACTAATTCTTTCATTTTCTTTTGGATGGGCAAAACACTCAGCCGCCACGAGAAGAATTCCCAACAGTAAAATGAAATCAAAGGAAAATAAAAGAATACAAAACAATTTCTATAAATCTTGAGACAATTTTCTTTGAATTCCTAGAGCGATTCTGTTCGTTTTCATATGTATTTGAAGGGGTGCGATAAGTGTTTGGGTGGGTCGGCATTTTTTCCAACGCGTTGAATATGTTCTAGGGTTAACCGATTTGAGAATAAGGGGGAGTGATTCATGTATTTGAGTTCGATTTGGGTTTGGAGCGTCGAATGAAGTGGATTGGCCAAGATTTGGTGGGTTTCGGTGGTATGTAATGTCGCGGGTTCCAGTACAGAAGTCGAAGTCGGGTTTTGGGTGAAGGGTGCGAGTTCTTCTGCGAGGGCATGAGGTGATAGATATTTTTGAGGAGATGACGATGGTGGCTCCGGTTTGAAGTTCGGTGATGTATCGATGGAGAAAGTGGAAGTTGAAATCGGCGGCCATGATGTTTGTTTCAAGAGCAGGCTACGGTTTAAAACATCGGGGAAGAAGGGTTGGCAGATGGGCTTTTGATGTGGTGGTGGGCCAAGGATTTAATGGGTAAGGCCCATCTAGGAAAAAGGTTTAGTTTTAATTTAATTTAAATATGTGTATAACTTGTAAATTCAATAACAATTCCATACGATATCAGAATTTCAAACCGTCGGATCCGTTGGGATCGTATGGACGGACACTACCAAATGGAACTGACTGGAAATCCATCGGAGCTCATTACAATTTATGGCGAAATAAATTGTCCAACTGAATCAAATAACGCAAACCGTTATTTAATGGTTAACGCGCCAAAGTGATTAAATCTCACTAACTCTGAACAGTTTATAATTTCATGTTGTATTTTTAGAACTGTTAGATATTGGCTGATTGACTGTATGTTGACTGTTTGATTGAACTGCTAGTCAGTTAGTTGAATTTTCTATATCGATTCTGTGTAACAGAATATATCATATAGAACTGAAAGTGATGTTATCTATATTGTTTAACATCTGTGATGCAGGGAAACAGGTTGGAGGAATCCGACTGGATTCCTCAACATTTATTTTACTGTGATTCATATATTGTGATGTATGATGTGATTTATAATCTGTTGTTGATTATGTGTGTTTGAACGATATTTATCGTTGTTATAGGGTATGACAAATACCATAAGAAATACTGGACATGGGGAAGGGGATTTTCAAAGTGTATTTTGAAAGTGAATTATTCATATAAAATCAATGGATTTTATATAGAAAAGGAAAAGAATTTTTATGAAAGAAATATTTATAAAATCAAAGGATAAGTTAGAATAAAAGGAAATCATTTGTAAAGTGAAGAACCATTGCTAAAAGTAAATCTTTACAAATGAATAGTTTATTCGAAAAGAAGTTAGTCGATGTTAGTTAATCGATTAGAGAATAAAGTAAAAAGAGCTAATCGATGTTAGTTTAATCAATTAGAGATAAAGTTAAAGGAGCTGATCGATGTTAGTTTAATCAATTAGAGTTAAAGCAAAGGAGTTAATCGATGTTAGTTAATCGATTAGAGAATAAAGTAAAAAGAGCTAATCGATGTTAGTTTAATCGATTAGAGATAAAGTTAAAAAGAGTTAATCGATGTTAGTTAATCGATTAGAGAATAAAGTTAAAAGAGCTAATCGATGTTAGTTTAATCGATTAGAGTTAAAACAATAGAGTTAATCGATGTTAGTTAATCGATTAGAGAATAAATTTAAAAGAGCTAATCGATGTTAGTTTAATCGATTAGTGTTAAAGCAAAAGAGCTAATCGATGTTAGTTTAATCGATTAGAGATAAAGTTAAAAAGAGTTAATCGATGTTAGTTAATCGATTAGAGAATAAAGTTAAAAGAGCTAATCGATGTTAGTTTAATCGATTAGAGTTAAAGCAATAGAGTTAATCGATGTTAGTTAATCGATTAGAGAATAAAGTTAAAAGAGCTAATCGATGTTAGTTTAATCGATTAGAGTTAAAGCAATAGAGTTAATCGATGTTAGTTAATCGATTAGAGAATAAAGTTAAAAGAGCTAATCGATGTTAGTTTAATCGATTAGAGTTAAAGCAAAAGAGCTAATCGATGTTAGTTTAATCGATTAGAGATAAAGTTAAAAAGAGTTCATCGATGTTAGTTTAATCGATTAGAGATAAAGTTAAAAAGAGTTAATCGATGTTAGTTTAATCGATTAGAGTTAAAGTAAAAGGAGTTAATAGAATATAGTTTTTTCGAATAAAGTTAGTAAATCGAATATAGTTTATTCGAAAGGGGTTAAGTGAATAGAGTAAATCAAATAGAATAAATCGAATAGAGATTTATTCGAACGAGAGTTAAGTAAGGAAGTTAGTTAAAGAAATATAAAGTGAACTTTGCTAATTTCAAAGTTAGAAATGTTGTTCAGTTAAGGTCTGAGAGGTAGTTCTACCCCAACTTGATTGGCTTCGTTTTAACTAAGGAATAGATAATGTTCGGCAGTAAAGGAAATGGTTTGAGTTGGCATAGCGATGTTTGTTTTAAACATCTGTCTAAGTCCAATGAAGAGGCTTAGGAAATGTTTTCCAAATAAGAAACCAGAAATGTTTTCTAATAAAGAAAACAAGAAATGGAAATGTTTTCCATTGTTAATAACGTATATTTTCCAAATTTAGAAAATAAGAAATATTGAATATAGGGAAACAGGAGATAAGTAAATTAATGAACTAAGGAGATGAATGTTAAATGATGTTTGATCGATATAATTTCCATTTGGAAATAATATCGTTGGTTGCACACTTGTTTTTATTCGATAGTTAAATCCCAGGCTATCGAAGTTTTGACCATTTTAACATTGTTAATATGGAGAGACCGGTTGGATTATTATCTAAAGAACCACTCTGTATTGGCATAAGCGTTGCGAATCATATATGCCAAAGGAAATTGAAGACAGAGTTATGCAAGGGCTATCCTGTTTACATAATAGTGCCTTCGGCTCATCCTGTTCCTGGATGACTTATATGGACGGATGTCTGACAGAACATTTCCAGACGATCACATATATTGATTTCTCCAACCATACCAAGAGTGGAAGCGGAGAAGGAAACTTCTTTAGCTAACACATAATGTATGGCTGAGGACATCAATCGGTGATTTGATGGATTTGACGATGTGGCATTCAAAGTAAATCTGGTGTGATGATAAAGCGTAGCTTCTAGCCTCATCATCCGGTAAATGACAGAAATCGGGCAGGTAGCATGGCTAAGTCGGTCGCACCGAAGTAGGGTGTATAATCACCTGATCTAGAGTTTCATTTACTTCTAAAAATCTATTGTTGATGCTGTTCCATTCGGGAAATGGTTGCTGATCCCAACTGTTGGTGATATACATTCGATACACTCAAGCGAAATGAGTGGTCTGTCATGTGTGGTCGGGTTGCAAGATGTTCTTGTTGAACCCAGTGTATTCCTCTCTAGAGGTACACGAGCGAAAGGTGGTTCCATACCTTGTCATAGTTGGAAATCCATTACCCAATACGTGCTTGCGGTTTTGATTGTATACTATATATGTAGAAGGTGAGATGAAAGCGTTTCTGCTAGATGGTTATATATATACTGTGGTTGATAGACATTATTATAATATCAAAAGGTTTTTGATATAAAGTTATTTTGGATTCTCATAAGGGAAAAACCCGTTCCATTATGCGGCGTGGTCTTATGAGATATCATATACCTGTAAAACTGTTTTCAACTGTTTTACTCATACCAGTCCCATGACTGACCCGGAGTTTATTTTGTGTTGTTTTCCCTAAACTCTTGGGTGCCTAAATTTGTACGGGCAGTCAAGTAGTTGGGAATTTTACAGATACACTTGAAGAGCTGGAGCGGGAGGCTTCAGGATCATAAAGCTATAGTTATTTCCGTTGTGTTGTAAGTGCTGTACTTTGATAATGATATGTATATTCAAGTACAGATTTGTATTTCAAAGTTATTTAATGAAATATATTTATTCGTTCCGCTGTGAGATTCGTGTTACTCTGATGTTGTGATCTTCTTCTTCTTCTATTCTAATTTTCTATCTTATCTTTCCTCACCCTCTAATTTCTTTCACTAATTACCAGGATTTTTCGATGTTTTGGTTATCGACATCGTGCTTATGTCGATGACCAAAGTCGCTCAAAACCCGGGTCGTTACACAGTGTATCCTTGTTGAGCCGTGAAATCAAGGAAGAGGAATTGGTGTGTCCTTGTTGAGCCGTTAAATCAAGGAAGTAGGAATCGGTGTCTTCTTGTTGAGCCGTGAAATCAAGAAGGGTGATTGAAATAGTAATAAAACTCTGCGCAATCCAGCATTGTGCGGGACTGGACGTAGGAGTAATCTGAACCGGTATAAAATCCGGTGTGTTCTTTTCTTTTCCACATTTTTATTTCTGTTTATCTTGTTTGTGTTTGAATCAGTGCCTGTTTTTGTGGTGTTTGATTCATTCCATAATTCACTCTAGTTTTAAATTCTATTTAAATTCTTACAAACACTATTCACCCCCGTCTAGTGTTTGCTTTGCCTAAACGATCCATTCCGATGTCCCTAACAATTTGTATCAGAGCAAGGTCTTTCAAAAGTTCATAATATGATTTTTGAAAATTTGGTAAAATGGAAAATATTGGAATCTCTGATAATGCTAGTGTCAATTCATGCATTGCATCAATGTTAAAAGAGTATGCATATATTATGTTAAAGAAACATATGATCTACTGAAATATTGTTCAATACAGAAAAGGATGAGTTCTATTACTTTTAAAAATTCAAAAGTTGAAAAGATGGGTAAATTGGCTATTGGCAATTCAAATTCTGAAAAGGTGGCTATTGGAAATTCACATCTTGAACTAATGTGTTACATGGCTATTGAAAATTCAAATTCTGGAAAGCAATTGGCAGAAATGAAAAAGGACAAATGGATATTGGATAGTGGCTATTCGAGACATATGACTGGAAATTCAAAACTACTCAATAATTTGAAGTATGAAGATGGTGGATTGGTGAACTTCGGAGATAATTCTAAAGCATACATCATTGGAATCGGCAATGTCGATAATTCTGAAAATCCTATTATTTCTGATGTCTTATTAGTTAGGAATTTAAAACACAATTTACTAAGTATAAGTCAACTTTGCTATAAAGGTTATAAAATAAATTTTGAAAAGAATAAATGTTTCATGGAAGATAGGAATTCAAAAGTTATATTCGAAGGCACTAGAAAGAAAAATATTTATATATTTAGTATGAAAATTTCCAACGATAATTTATGTCTTATGGCCAATACAAGTGATCCCCGGATACGGCATAAGAGATTTGGTCATATAAATTTCAAACATATTTCTAGAATTTATAAATTAGATTTAGTTAGAGGATTACCCAAAATGAAATTTAAACTTAATAACTTATGTGATGCGTGTCAATTCGGAAAATTAAAGAAGAGTTCATTTAAATCAAAAGAAGAAATTACTACTTCAAAACCATTAGAGTTAATACACATGGATTTATTTGGTCCATCCCACATTCAATCAATAAATCATAACAGATACATGTACGTAATAGTTGACGATTTTTCTAGATTCACTTGGACTTTGTTTCTTAAAAATAAGAGTGATTCTTTCGACCAATTTAAAACTTTTTCTAAAAGGATTCAAACTTTATTATCACTAAAAATTAAAATAACACGGTGTAATCATGGTGGAGAATTTGAAAATGAGAATTTTGAAAATATTGTAATAAAAAGGGAATAACCCACAAAATTTCAACTCCAAGAACCCCTCAACAAAACGGAGTAGTTGAACATAAAAATAGAACGATACAAGAATGTGCAAGAACTATGTTATCCGATAGTAATTTACCAAGGAATTTTTGAGCTGAGGCAGTCGCAACAACTTGTTATATTATTAGTAGAATTTCAATTAGACCTTTGACTCAAAAAACTTCTTATGAACTTTTATATAATAAGAAACCAAAAGTATCATATTTTAAAATATTTGGAAGTAAATGTTTTATACTTAATACAAAGGATAGTTTAGACAAATTTGATTCAAAATCCAATAAAGGAATTTTTATTGGATATTCAGAAAGAAGCAAGGCTTATAGAGTTTTTAATACTCGAACCAATACTATAGAAGAAACATTAAATGTATCTTTCGATGAAAACTATAAAAGTATAACTCAAAACAATAAAGACGATTGTGAGGATGAAATTAATGAAATTAATGAAATAAATAATGAAGATAACCAACCAAATAGAAGAATTAGATTACTTAGAGATCATCCTGTAGAAAATATCTTAAGGAATATTGAATCCGTTGTAGAACTCGTAATCAATTAAATAATATGAGTAATACTGCATTTATATCAACTATCGAACCCAAAAATCCAAAGAAAGCTTCTTCCGAAGATTCATGGATATTTGCTATGCAAGAAGAATTGAATCATTTTACTAGGAATGAAGTATGGGAACTTGTTCCTAGACCAGAGGATAAAACAATAATAGGAACCAAATGGGTCTATAAAAATAAAATGAATAAACACGATGAGGTAGTAAGAAATAAGGCACGACTAGTTGCACAAGGATATACTTAAGAAGGAGGAATAGATTACGATGAAACTTTTTCCCCGTAGCATGACTAGAGGCTATTAGAATTTTACTAGCTTTTGCAAATTATAACAATTTCAAATTATGTCAAATGGATGTCAAAAGTGCATTTCTAAATGGATTTGTCAAAGAAGATGTATATGTAGAGCAACCACCCCTATTTGAAGATGAAAAATTACCAGATCACGTATATAAACTGAAGAAAGCTTTATATGGATTAAAACAGGCTCCTAGGGCTTGGTATGATAGATTACGAAATTATTTATTACAATCAAACATTGAAATAGGAAAATTAGAGAATACTTTGTTTATCGAGAAAAATGACAAAGATATACAACTAGTACAAATATATGTTGATGATATAATCTTTGGGTCAACAAATCAAAAAATGAACAAGGAATTTTCGGATATTATAATCAAAGAATTAGAAATGAGCCATATGGGAGAATTATCATTCTTCTTAGGATTACAAATTCGACAATTAAAGAATGGAATATTCAATAATCAAGAGAAATAAGCAAGAGATTTAATTAATAAATATAACCTAACAACAACAAATGGAAGACCAACACCTATGGAAACTAATATTGCTTTAATTAAAGATGATACATCAAAAGATGTTGATCAAAAACTATATAGAGGAATGATAGGATCATTATTATATATAACCGCTGGTAGGCCAGATATAATGCATAGTGTATGTCTCTGTGCAAGATATCAACCATAACCTAAGGAAACTAATTTAACAATCGTAAAACGTATTCTGAGATATGTAAAGCATACATCAGATTTTGGATTATTTTATCCTAAAAATGGTTCATTCAATTTAGTTTCATACGGTTACGCTGACTACGCAGGATGTAAATCTGATCGTAAAAGTCTTAGTGGAACATGTCGTTTTCTAGGACATTCCCTTGTATCATGGTTTAGTAAAAAAACAAAATACCGTATCTTTATCAAGAACTGAAGCAGAGTATATATTTGTTGCTTTAGCGTGTTCACAAGTAATTTATATGAAACAAACTTTAAACGATTTTGGTTTAAGTATAAATAAATCACCTATACAGTGCGGTAATACAAGTGCTATAAATAATTCTAAAGTTCCTACTCATCATTCGAAAACTAAACATATTGATGTACAACATCATTTTCTAAGAGATAATGTAAGTAATGAAAAGATTTCACTTGAATTTATAGAAACAGATAAACAAATAGCTGATATATTGACCAAACCATTAAATGAATCAACATTCACTAAATTTAGGAGATAACTAGGTCTATGTTCATTAAGTGAATTAGAATAATTAAGTAATATTATATATATATATAATAAGATAAGGAAATAAAATAATGAAACTTAAAACAAGACTACGTCGACATAAAGTTTCTACTATGTCGACATATAACTGCCAAAAATCTAAAATTAATTCCCACCAAAAGTTAGTTATTTCAACTATATAAATCTTTTAATTCGACTTTTCATTTTCATTCTTCTTCTCTGTAAAATCTTTAACTTAAAAAATACAATGGCTTCCACTAATCCAAATATTCAAAACAACTCTGATTCATACACTGGATCATCCGAGGGTCCATTTCAACGATCTACGCTTTCTAGAGTGATCAAAATCGAAGAGAAAATGGAATATCTACTGCGAATGATGGCTGAGATGCAAGTAATCCAAATTAGAATAAGTCAAGAGCAAAACAGACAAGGAAAAGTAACGAGAAGTCTCTTAAAGTTTATAATGGATAACGAGACTAATCCTATTATCATCAATGATGATAATCAACCCATGGAGGAAGAAGAAGATCCAGAAGAAGAACCAGAAGAGGAAGAAGAAATGATGGAGGAGGAAGAACAACAAGAGACTCAACCTACGGTTACGGATGAGGATTATAACGTTGAGTGCGTTGCACAAGTTTTATTTGACGAAAATGTGAATTCTGTCTCCATTACCCAAATTGTCCAATTCACAAATCTCCCATTGTCAAATAATTAAGTATTCAAGGGATTTTCTTGATTTCGTTTTATTACGTTCCTATGATAAGTCGTATATGTAAAAAGTCATATATATGTACAAGTGATTGTTTAATAAAATTGTCATTTATGGTTTAAGGGGGAGTATTTTTTTTGCCAGAATATTACTTAAGTTCTAGGGACATATTGTAACACCCCGTAAATCAGTTAATACTAATATTCACAAATGAAAGAATAATTAATTTCAAATATAAGAATATTGGGAAACGGGCTGCGCCATTGTGTTCGTCTCGGAAAAATACGCGAAATAGAGTCCGAAATTTTGTAAATCGGAGTTCGTATGACCGAGATATGGCCTCGAAAATTTCACGAAAAATTCAAATTTTAAAACAGATTTCAAAAACACAGAAATGGAGGCAGGCGGGAAAACTCCCGCCCAGGCCAGGTCGACCTGGGGGTTGACTTGGGAGTCGACCTGGGGGGGGGCCAGGTCGACACTAGAGTCGACCTGGGTGTCGACCTCCCTGGTCGAGCCCAGGTGACCCGGGTGCATCTGGTTGGGTTTTCGGGCTGTGTTTTGAAGGCTGGACGAAATCTAATGGCTCTAATCTATTCTAGGGCAAATCTAATGGCCTAAATGCATCCTAACATCTATAAATAAGTGGGTAGGCTCTAACCCTAAATCACTTGTAAAATTGAAGAGCTACCGACATGCCGTTGCCATGGAGTTCAGCGTAGCCGTCACAAACTAAAGAAGAAGGAGGAAGCCTA
Organism: Allium sativum; assembly: GCA_030737875.1. Classification (NCBI taxonomy): domain Eukaryota; kingdom Viridiplantae; phylum Streptophyta; class Magnoliopsida; order Asparagales; family Amaryllidaceae; genus Allium; species Allium sativum. The sequence continues at coordinate 96,810,531 of CM060925.1, read as the reverse complement.
GCCTACAACTAAATCTACTCAACAAACAAATTAAATCAAAGACTCTTTCTATTTCTCTTCTTTAAATTGTGAGTATGATGATTCTCACAATGTTATTATAAAATAATTCGATTAAGTTATGAATGGATCACAAGAAAGTGATGTGAATTGTAATTGTAAATTCTATATTGTGGATCTCTTGTTATGTTATTATGTTGTCATATGTTGTAAATTATATGTTGTAAATTCTCCTATGCTATGCCATGCTATGATGAAAATCATGCTATGCTATGTTATGCTATCATGCTATGCTATGTGTAAATCATGTTATGTTATGTCATAAATCTTATATATGTTGTAGATCTCATGTTAACACATATGTTGAAATCCATATGTTATATGATAATGATATCATGTTAAGTTGTGTTGAATCGTACAAGTTGTAAAATCATGATGTTGTTATTTATGTGAATAGGATCATGTTTAAAGTTTATGTTTTTTTTTAAAATTAAATGGATCATGATTATGGGAATTGGCCTATTAGGTTAGGTGTACCCATATACATGAATCCACAATTTAAATTGGATCTTGAATATGGGAATTTGCCTATTAAGTTAGGTGTACCCATATGCATGAATCTATGACTAAATGAATTTTTATTATGGGAATTTGCCTATTGAGTTAGGTGTACCCATAAAAAACCATATTGTTAGATTAGATGATGTTGATTCACACATGTTCCTATGCAAGTTTATGAAATTTGATTGAGATCATATTATGTGAATTATGAACAAGTTGACATCTTTAGATCCATGACATGTATAATCCTATGCAAGTTGTACGTATGCAAGTTTCACCCCTTATTATGATTCATTTAGTCATATATACATGTTGTTATTGTGATAATCTCTTTTATGCTATGAGTTAGACTATTCGAGTCTAATATATATATTTTGCGAATAAACGTTCAAACGTGGGGTAGGGGTGATATTAGGAATTAATAAATTGGGTGCAATTTTGTATGATTTTGCACGCCTTGAATAGATGTCCATAATTGAGTCAATTATGGACATTGTTGAATTTGGAATTAATTAATAATTCAAGTAGGGAATTATTAAAATTGGGGAAAGTGCATTATTAATAATAATCAATGCTTAGGACACGAGGTTGGACCCGTTTGTGACGTAAACCTGCCCGGACCCGCCCGGCAAATCCAGTAGTCACAAATGTCGGCCCAATGTGAGAGGTCCTAAGCCCAAACTAAAGCATAACAGTTGTAAAGACACGAGGTTAGACTCTTTTATGGTGTAAGACTGCCCGGACCCGCCCGGCAAATCCAGCTGCCATAAATGCCAGTCTAATGTGAGGGGTCTTTATGAGGTTATGGCCTTAATGAATTAAGAAATACTTAGCCAGATAATCATGTAAGGTGGGACAGGGGGGTTAAGTAGGTGCCTTGGGTGGCATGAGGAATCTAGTTGTTGCCTTTAGAGGCATTTGAAATACGATTAGACTTAACCAAATACACATGTAAATGAACATGACTAAGTGGGTTAAGTGGATGGACTAATAGGACAAGCTTAGGTGGAATGCTTGTGGGAAATAATGGGGGCCCATTTCAACCAATATCCCAAAACGTATCTTTGTGGGCTCGACCCAAGTCGAGGACGGGACACGCATACTGGGTCTGACTATAAGAGGCCAAAACAGGGAGTGGTGGCAACACAAGTCCAACGGGTTTCATTTGCGTGTGTGGACCCGGGCCGGTAGGTAAGACGTTGTTGCATCGTGTAGGTATAAGCCGTGCATCTCCGTTATATCGGGTTGCCACTTTAGGGGAATGATACACCCCACTGTGGGGCCAGCACGGGTATCTTCGAGTAGGGTGCCGATTGAAAAATGGGAAGTGGGGTACACCTAGTGGAGATAGGGGCAGGCGGCACCTATGTAGTCAGCTAGGAGTACGTAAAAAGTTTCTAAGTGAAGCTAAGTGGGATCAATCTTTAGGGTGACTGGTGTGGTGCAGTATAGTGTTTATCCTTTAGTATTTAGGAGCACCTATAATGTTGCCTTTAGCGATTGTCTATGTCCTTAATCTGCTCTTTCATAGACATTTCCTTGTTTTCCAGCTTATGCCTTAGTCCAGTTATTTTGATAATAGTATTGTAGAATTATCATACTCGCCAGACTTTATGTCTGACCCCCTCTTTTCCATCTTTTTTTCCCCTTGAGGTCCTCAGGTTAGGCCAAGTTCTAGTGGAGTCTAGTTGGATCGCTTATCTCTTGGAAAGCTTGGACTGCAGAAGTAAAGTCCAGCTTGTTATCTTTCTTTTTAATGGATATTTATTGTAATGGGATTATGTATTTTGTTTTTGTGAAGACGGATATTGTACTTGGTTATGATCTATGGTTTTATGATGTAACAGACATATTTCATTTCCGCTGCAATGAAATGAAGTTTTAGATTTTCGAGTGATATTTATTATCTGTCTTGTTGTAATTTCTCTGTTCTATATTCACTTATGACCCCCATGGAAGTTAATGCATTCCCTTGGTGAGTGACATTAATGGACATGGAGTGTTACACATGGTATCAGAGCAAAAGGTTACCAGAACAGATAAAATTTTTAGAAAAATATTTTTCTAAAGTATTTTTGGAAGAAGTGCTTTCAAAAATATGTTATTTAAAGAGAGTTTTTATGAAAAACATAATCCCAAATAGCCATATCCTTATCTTTATCTTTCGAATTCTCCATTTTGAATCTTTCCTTTTTCGTTTCAGCATGGCTGAAGATCTTAATCTCCCAGAAGGTGTGACGGTTCCAGGGTGGTTTAGGAGATATTTGGAGGCTAGGGCCACCACTGCAGGCCCAGCAGATGCTCCTCCACCCCCAGTTGCACCCATTCCTCCTCCTCCTCGTGTTGACACTTTTGCAAAGACGTGCAAGGAATTTAAGGCTATGGGAGGAAAAACTTTTCAAGGGACTGAGACGTTTGTGGAGGCCAGAGACTGGCTTAAGGAGACTGAGGAATTGTTGTATATCTTTGAAGTGGAAGATGGGAGGAAAGTCCGTTTAGCTGCTTGGTTAATGAAGGGAGAGGCCTCGTTTTGGTGGGAGGTCACTAACGGGGAACGTCCAGTTGATTCATGGGCAGATTTCAGACGAAGGTTTGAGGCAAAGTTTCTTTCAAGGGCAGAGGAGAATTTAAATATGGAAAAATTCCTGACATTAAAGCAAGGGAGCTTATGTAACAACCCGGAATTTTGGGGCCAATTTAAAATTTTTATTTCAGAAAATTTTATTAGAAAATACGTCAGAAAAAGAGAAAGAAGAAAATTTGTATTTAATAATAATAATATAAAGTTTTTAAATAAGATTTAGACGTTGTTAATGAGATTTATAAATATATGTTGATAAGTTGATTTATTAATAATATGTTAGTTATGCATTCATTTCATTCCTTTATATATATATATATATATATATATATATATATATATATGTTTATTTCACTCACATTTTAAACCTTGTGCATGCAACCTACAAGGATCATATTTTTTTTTTTTTTTTTGCATTGAATTCTAACGTTTCACTATAGTTTATATTGCATTCATTCGTTTCAACTTAATTCATTTCATTTTCGTTATTTTTCTATACCTGCATGCAAGTCTCTTACCTTGTTTTCAATGCATGCATTCATTTGCTCATTTATGTCCATGTTAATGGATTAAATTATATCTTAAAGGTTTATTTCATTTTTATACTCAACTAATAAAATGTTAGATTGTTTGTCCATGTTTTATCTTTCATAACTAAGTGTAACATTAGACTTGTAAGTTTATATATATGCCTAATATTTTCAATTAGATATTTGGATTTTATAAAAGGGATTTTGTCAACACACAAATACTTTAAAACTGATTGTTGTAATTATGCGATTTGTATTATTAGGGAGCTTTGATTGAATTTAACTCATACATACATATATATAGTAAAACTACATTCATGTTTTCATTTAAAATTTATTATTTATTTCAAATCTTGATAATATGAAATAATTTATTTTCTTTAAAAGTTAAGAGGAAAAAATTAAATACATGCTTTAAACATTGGATATATATATATAGTAAGACTTATTCTTGCAATTAATCAATGTGAATTTGAATTGCCTTAAAAATGTGTATATATATAGAAGTCTTTACATTCACATACCTTGGAGAGTTAATTATACACGTTAAGAAATTAATTGGGCATTGATTGACACATAAGTCAATCAATATGGTTTAATAAAGAATTATTTCATGAAATGAAATATTCATTAGTAGGTTAAAAATAAATTGATTGCAATTAATTATAATTAAGTATTTTGTTGTTATACATTAAACGATAAATGGAAGTTACCAATGTAATACGATATTAACAAAAATATCAACAATATTCTTTAATTACAGATTTGTTGAATATATAGAAATTCAAATGAATGCTTTATACATGTTTGAAAAAGAAAATGCTAATCCATATGATATTTATGGTTGAGGAAATCATAGTAAGTATTAATTAGCAAATTTATTGATTTTTGTGCTAATGAAAAGGATATATTTTAGGTAAAGTATAATTAGTGAGATTCTATTTTATAATTTATTAAATTTAAATTATTTTTCTTGTGGTTTTGATGTTTGTATGTACATGATTGTGGATTGATGATGTATGATGTCTGTTTGAGAATTGGTGATAGTTGTTTGGGTTATTATGGACAAATTGTTGTTGCATACACTGTTGATGAAATTTGTTGAATCAATAGAAACGATGTACATGATGTAAATGATAAATTCATTTTTATTTATTTATTTAAAATGTATGGAAATTTATATTTAAATAAAAGTTACAATTTTCATTGTTGTTCAGAAAAAATGAAACTTTATTTATGTTTACAAAGATTATAACTTTGAATGGGATTAAGAAGATTACAACTTTGTTTTTGTTCTAAAAAAAAAAGAATTACAACTTTGTTTGCGTTTTTTTTTATATAAAATTGAAACTTTATTTTGTTTTTGAAAAGAACAAACTTTATTTTGTTTATGAAAAAGAACAAAACTTTGTTTTGTTTATTGAATAAAAGTTCAAACCTTATTTTGTTTTGTTTAAAAAGAACAAAACTTTGTTTTGTTGGTAAAGATTTAAAACCTTGTTTTTGCTTATAAAAGACTGAAATTTTGTTTTGTTTATAAAGATTAAAACTTTGTTTTGGTTATAAAGATTTCATCTTTATTTTGAGACGATTATAATAAATAAAGTTTTGATCTTTATTTTAGAATAATTAAAATTTTGACTTTTGTTTTGAAATAAAAGATTTTATTTTTATTTTAAGTTAGATAAAGGAATATATTTTAGGGTGAATTTGTGTCATTAAATCAAATGAAATAAAAAGGGCAATACCCAATATGTGAACATTGTTAAATTGTGCAAATTGTCTATGTTCCATTTATGCACCTGTACACACTGCCATTTACAAGCGACCCTGGCTTGTTTATGTGAGTGAACGATCAATTTTTACACATCGTCCAGAAGCACTGTTTATTTTAAATATGTGAATTGTGTTGGCTGAAACCCCACACGGGTCAAGGGTTGACTTTTGAATACACGTCACCCTTGGAATAATTAGAAATGCACTTTGGATGGATGTTCTGAAATTGTTATGTAATTAATGTTTGATTTTACGTATAATTAAATTATATGGAAATGGTGGGTCTCATTCCAATTTTGAGTAAAGTAATAAATATGCAAATTAATGAAATAAATTGGAAGTTGAAGTATTTAGATGATTTAATTTTCCATTTAAAAAGGAAATAATAAAGAAGCTTTTGAATTGACAATATTTCCTTCGAATGAAGGAAATAAATGCCCATTTATTATTCAATTAATGATATTAATTGACGCTTGAATTAAGTAGATAAAAACCTTTAACATTTGGAAGGTTATAAACAAAGTATTGGAATTAGTAAATCACATTCCAATTATATTAAGAAGATTTTAAATTGAAAAGATTCCTTTTTATGTTAACATTAAAAATGGAAGATGGATTTCAAAATTTGAAATATTTTTAAATTGATTTCATTTTAATATTGAAATGGTAGGTTTTAATATCACAAATTAAAACCGTTTTTTTTAATAATTATTATTATTATAATATCATAATAATATGGAAAGTTAATATGTATTGAAATGGAATAATAAAGCTTTATATGAAAGAATATTTCAAGTAAGGAATGATATTAAGTAGTAGGATATTTTAAAATATAAAATATTTTAAAATAATATTCTTGGATAATATTTATAAATAAAAAATTTAATTATATTTGGACACGAGGTTAGGTCACGTTTATGGTGGAAGTCTGCCCGGAACCAACCGGCATATCCAGCAGCCATAAATGTTGGGCCTAATGTGAGAGGTCCAAGTACACGAATACAAATTGGGTTTTGACTCGAGGTTAAGCCCAACTGTGGAATAAGTCTGCCCGGACCCAACCGGCATATCCAGCATCCACAAGTTGTAGGCCTAATGTGAGAAGTCTGGCCCATTATAAAACATAAATGGATAATATAACAAATTGGATTATTTAATCCATTGTGAATAGAAAACATCATTTTTCTATGTAAAGAAAATAAACAGAAAACGTCATCTTTCTATATAAATAGGAAAAATAAAAGAAAAACATTTATTTACACTTAGGTAAATAAATAGGAAAAATAAAAGAAAAACATTTATTCACACTTAGGTAAATAAATAAGAACAAGGATGCTTAACCCGAGGTTGGATTGAGTTGTGATGTAAACCTGCCCGGACCCGCCCGGCTGTCCAGTAATCACAGTAATACCTATCCAATGTGGGAGGTTAAAACATATTCTAATTGTCTAAATTTACATTTAATATTACTTCAAAATATTTAGTATAAATAAATAAAACATAGAGCAAGTAAAACATATATTTACATTAGATAAATGAGAGATTAAATAAAATTACATTTTTATTAAGTAATTGAAGTATACGTTTTGCATTGTAAATATAAATTACATTTTTATGTAATTAGGATTATAAACAATAAAATTACATCTTTATGTAATTAAGGTTATAAAGAAAAAAACTACATTTTTATGTAAATAGGATTTATTTACATTTTCTTATGTAAATAAAATAATAACAGAAAATGTTAGAAAAGAATTAACATAAGATATTCTTTTTATGTTAAAAAAGAAATATTAGAAAAAGGATTAAAGAACTACATTTTTCGATGTAATTAGAAAAGGATTTAAGAATTACACTTTTCAATGTAAAGAAAAGAAATAAAGACATTTACATTTGTTCAATGTAAATAAAGGATTTAATAAAAGTACATTTTCAATGTAAGTAAATAAATAAATAAATAAATATATATATATATATATATATATATGTGTGTGTGTGTGTGTTTTACATTGTAAATAAAATCACATTTCTATGTGATTAAGATTACAAGAACAAATATGTGAATAAGGATTATTTACATTTTCTTATGTAAATAAAAGGGATTAAAAGAATAATTTTGTGAATAATATTTATTTACATTTTCTTATGTAAATAAATAAGATAAAAGGAAAAGGTACATTTATTTATAATTAGTGTAAATAAATATAGTAAAAGTAAAGGTAAACATTTATTTACAAATAGTGTAAATAAATAAGAAAAGGAATTAGAAACATTTATTTATAAATAATGTAAATAAATAAGATAAAAGAAGTAGAGAAATATTTATTTACATTTAGGTAAATAAATAAGGAAAAGAATAGAAAAAAAACATTTATTTACATTTAGGTAAATAAATAGAAAATAAATTAAAAGGATATATAAAGCATAATTTATTTACAATTAGAGTAAATAAAATAAGAAAGGTAGTAAAATAAAACAAGAAATATTTTATCGTCATTTTAGATGCGATAAAAAGACTAGACTTTTATAATTGAAATAGTAAAACGATTTATATATATATATAAATTAAATTTAAACGAAACACGCGCGGTAGTTCGCGTATCGACAATCGTAACTTTAAACGGTTATACCGAAAGACCCGACGGTCGGATTTTCCCAAAACAGGAACCGTTAGGACCGCTTTGAGAAAATCTTTCCAACGATATAGATTTCGTCAAAATCCAACGGTTAGATTTCAAGTTATGTGTAAATCAAATTTGGTTGCAAACAGCGCCAGGGTCGCCCATCGACCCGAAGCGTCGTTAAATTAATTTAGGCTATTTTTATATAAATAAAAGTAGCGATAGGTCGTTATTAAATATTAATAACGATATGAAGTGATTTTAAATTATATATATATGCGAGAATCATTTGAAAAGACCGAGTTCAATCTCATTTCAAATGATTATACGACGTTCTAAGTCGAAGATTTAAAGACGGTGATTAAAGACCGACGATCTTCACATCGAATGGATGTGTTGCTACTTAGACCCATGAGAGGAGTAGCTACCTTGAAAGGGCTTCAGTGGTGGCCGTTCAGACGTAGTGTTGATTTGTACGGATTTGACTTTCGCTCAGACCCAGAGCATAAGTTTATAAATGGAATGTATGTCTGACGTTGTAGTCCTTTATACTACATTCGTTGATCTCTCTTAATATATATCTGTTTGGTGGTTAACACCCTTCTCTGAGACGTACGAGCTTAGGGGTTATATATTGGTAGAAATTAATGGTATAGTATGGACTGACAATGTGACATGCTAAGATGCATTGATCAAGACTTTTGTTGAAAAGCAGGCCTTGTGGTTGATGATCAAAGCACGGCCTGTTTAGGCGTAGCTTTGTTTATAGCGCGACTTCGCGAGCCTCACACCCCGGTATGAGTCAAAAACGGGATACAGACTGCAGGGAGTGCACACGTTTCTTTCTAGCTAGAGTGGTGTTAGTGACCTACCAGCCCTGACATTTTACTTATGTGGATGATGGATTTTGTGGTGCCTTGTTATTTTTATAGGCCGTTGGTGGTCATACTATAGGTCCAAAGGGACCGGGAAGCGTGTGTTCAGGCATAACTAATCCACTGCCCATAGGCGGGGACCGGCCCTGAAGATCCAAGGGTTCACTGCGGGGGATCCTGAGGCATTTGCTAGAGTGTCTCGAATCGGAGAGGAGCTTGCTCCTAGCTTCAACTCATGATGGAATCCAAATTCCAATACGACCTTGCGGTTTTGATTGTAGAACTAGTATGGCGACATAGTAGGATGGGGTACTATGCCGTCTATGATTGATACATTATGATTTAAATGTATATTATATATATACCTATATATATACACACTAATAATAATAATATCATTTTCACGTATCAAGCATCTTTTGACCATTATAAGGTAAAACCTTATCCTCTGGTGTGCGTTGCATTGTGTGATGGGACCTGGGTCTTATAATGGTTTCATTTTTCCAAAAGACATTGCGTTATTTCTCGATTTACTTTGGTTTATGCACTGGCAATCCATAGGAGTAAACCCGTTCCGCGAAAGTGGCGTGGTCCTTGGATTTGTCTTATTAGTTGTATTAGTTTAGAATTCTCACACCAGTCCCATGACTGACTCGTAGTTTGTTTCACTTTGCAAACTCGGGTGCCCTCTTTTCCACACGGGCAGTCGAGTAGCTTTTTGCAGATATAGTTAAGCAGGATCCTGGATTGAAGTCTGAAGCCGGGTCCAGAATATTGATGGCCTTCCGCTGAGATTAATTCCGTTGCAATGTATTTAATTTATTTTAAATGTATCTTCCGCTGTATTATTTATCGATGTACTCTGATATATTCTGTACTCTGATGTAACATTATTGTAATGTAATAAAAGTCTGCTGTTATTGTTCAAATGTATTGTATTCCCAAAGTTAACGTATGCGAGTTTTGAACGGTCTTGGTCGATTTTGCGATCGATTAAGGTCGGGAAAAATCCGTGTCGTTACAGCTTATCAGTGAAGGAATATGTCAATAAATTTAATCAGTTAGCAAGGTTTGGCTTGGAGTTGGTGAACACGCCAGAGAAGAAAGCTTTGAGGTTCGTTAGAGGCTTGAATGAACCGTTGCAAGGGTTGGCTATGACCCACATCCCTATGGGAGCCACCTTTGAAAGGCTAGTAGAAATGGCACTTATGCATGAGGATAAGGCAGTTGAAAAGAAAGGGGACCAGAAGAAACCCCAACAGCAAAATAAGAAGGGTGGTAAAAAAAATAATGGCAAAGGGAAGAAGAGATGCTTCAATTGTGGGACGCCTGGCCATCTCAGCAAAGATTGTAGAAAGAAAAAGAAGACTGGTTATTTTCATTGTGGAGATGCGGGACATTTGGTGAAGGACTGCCCAAAGAAGGGGCAGAGGGCAGGGTCTACCTCGGGAGGACAGGTGCAGGCTCTTATGGCACCAGAGCAGGCAAGGGGGCAAGTTTAGGCTATTGCGGCCCCACCGCTGCAAGAAAGAGGTAGAACAATTTCTGTTGAAAGCTTAGTTTTTCTGTTTGATCATCCTGTCCGTACCTTATTCGATTCTGGCGCATCTCATTCGTTTATCTCTGCATCATTAGTTGAATTACTGCACTTGAACACCAGTTTAGTAGAGGATCCCTTGGTTGTTTCAAATCCAATTGGGGGTTCGGCTCATTTGACCATGATATGTTTGGATTTGAAAATCTCTATACTTAGCGTTGAATTTAGATGTGATGTTTATGTATTGGGCTTCACGGGCTATGGGCTAATTTTAGGAATGGATTGGTTATCTTGAAATGGGGCCATTCTTGATTGTGAAAGGAGAGTAGTTAGGCTTGTGACTCGCCTTGGTAATGCTCTCGACATCTTTTGTAATCCCATAAATTCCGTTATGCTAAGTTATCTTGAATCGCTTGACGCGTCTGTAGAGAATCTGCGATCGGTAGAGGTGGTCCGGGAATATCCGGATGTGTTTGAGGAGGTGAAGGGCTTACCTCCAAAGCGGGAGATAGACTTTCGAATTTATCTTGTGGATAATGCTAAACCCATATCTTTGCCAGTGCGCCACATGGCTCCTCGTGAAAGGAGGGAACTCAATAAGCAAGTGAAGGAGTTGCTTGAGAAGGGGTTCATAAGACGTAGTATATCGGAGTGGGGTGCTCCAGTAGTATTTGCCACAAAGGCGGATGGGTCCCTTAGACTTTGTGTGGACTATAGAGAACTAAACAAGCTTACTAAAAAGAACCGACACCCACTGCCGAGGATTGACGATCTCTTTGATCAGTTAGTTGGCGCCTCAGTGTTTTCGCAGTTGGACTTAGCCACTGGCTTTCATCAACTGAGAGTGGCTGAGGATAGTATAGATAAGATTGCTTTTAGGACTCCTGACGGATTTTATGAATGGCTAGTGATGCCCTTTGGTTTGACAAACGCCCCCGCATATTTTGTTGATTTGATGAGTAGGGTGTTTAGGGAGTACCTTAACAAATTCGTGGTAGTCTTTATGGATGACATCTTAGTCTTTTCTAAGAACAAATAAGAGCATGCCCTACATCTTAGGGAAGTGTTGGAAACCCTTCGAGCGCATAACCTTAAGGCAAAATTTTCTAAGTGTCACTTCTGGAGGAAAGAAGTACGGTTCTTAGGGCACGTGGTTTCCAAGGAAGGGATAGCAGTGGATCCCGCAAAGGTGGTGGCCATCCAAGATTGGAAGGTCCCTAAAAATGTAACCGAAGTAAGAAGTTTCTTGGGGTTGGCTAGCTATTATAGGAAGTTTATCAAAGACTTCGCAAAAATATCAGCTCCATTAACACGGTTAACGAAGAAGAACCTGGTTTTTACGTGGGACGAAGATTGTGATGATGCGTTCCAATGTTTAAAGAGAGCCTTAATTTCAGCCCTAGTATTAGTGCTGCCAGATGGGAATAAACCGTTTACCGTCTATACTGATGCTTGTGGGACGGGACTTGGCGCGGTCCTCATGCAAGAGGGAAGAGTAATAGCCTATGGTGGAAGGCAGTTGAGGGTTCATGAAAAGAATTACCCTACGCATGACCTTGTGTTAGCCGCAATTGTTTTCGCGCTTAAGTCTTGGCGTCACTATCTTCTTGGTGAGAAATTCGAACTGTTCACTGACCCCAAATCATTAAAATACTTATTCTCTCAGAAGGATTTGAATTTAAGGCAGCAATGGTGGATGGAATTCTTAGCCTCCTACGATTTTGAAATAGCATATACCCAGGGCAAGGGTAATGTGGTAGCAGACGCCTTAAGTAGGAAAAGGTTGTCCTTGAGTCTGTTGTTTGTTGAACGACGAAGCTTAGAATTCATCTCCATGTTTGACTTTAGACCCTCCGTTGACCTAGTACCTGGTTTGTTAGCATCCTTGGAGGTTAGACCTACACTTCTAGGACGAGTTGGTGAGGCACAGCAAGACGACCCACAGTTGGTTGAGATAGTAGAAAAGCTCAAAGGAGGGGAGTCGTCTAGCCATCTTCGTAGGAATACCCTAGACGATAAGGGTTGGTTATGAAGGGATAATAGACTTTGTGTACCACAAGACGAAGACTTAAGGAAGGCCATTCTTGATGATGCTCATCGCTCAAAGATGACCATTCATCCCGGCGGAGACAAGATGTACAAAGATATGAAGCGGGTTTTCTTTTGGGCCGGTATGAAAAAGGATGTGACCGAGTACGTCGCTAGATGCTTGGTGTGCCAACGAGTAAAAGCGGAACAAAAGAAACCCGGTGGGTTGCTTCACCCATTGGAAGTTCTGCTATGGAAATGGGAAAGCGTCTCAATGGATTTTGTGGATGGATTACCAAGATCAAGGAAGGGTAATACGGGGATTTGGGTTATAGTAGATAGACTTACTAAGAGCGCCCATTTTATTCCCGTGAAAAGTAAGAGGACTGCTCCGTGGTTGGCTTCTGTATACATTAAAGAGATAGTTCGTTTGCACGGTATTCCTTCTAGTATAGTAAGCGACCGTGATCCCATCTTCACTAGCGAAGTTTGGAAGAGTTTACAAGAGGCGGTAGGGACTCAGCTATGTTTGAGCACCGCATATCATCCTCAGATGGACGGCCAGACCGAGAGGGTGAATCGTATTCTAGAGGATCTTTTAAGGCTTTGTATCCTAGACTTTGGAGGTACATGGGAAGAGCACCTTCCGTTGGTAGAATTCGCATATAATAATAGCTTTCAGTCTAGTATCGGCATGGCACCTTTCGAAGCTCTTTATGGAAGGCCTTGCCGTTCGCCTACATGTTGGTGGGAATCTACCGATAAAATCCTACTTGGGCCCGATATGGTTAGGGAAACCTCGGAGAAGATTGATTTGATTCGAAGGAGGATGAAAGCAGCACAAGATAGGCAGAAATCGTATGCTGATAAGAGGAGGACAGATCTTGAGTTTGACATTGGGGACATGGTTTTTATCAAAGTATCTCTGTTACGGAATGCTGTTCGCTTTGTGTCCGTTGGGAAATTAGCGCCAAGGTTTGTAGGGTCGTTTCCTATAAAAGACAGGATTGGGAAGATGGCGTATAGGGTGGAGTTGCCTGAGAAACTTAGTGGGGTACACGACGTATTCCATGTATCACATTTGAGGAAGTGTTTGCACAAGACCGCAGAGGTGGTAGAGCCGAGCTTGCTTAAAGAGGTGGAAATAGAGCGTGATGCAACAATTAGACGAGCTCCTACATGCATTCTTGGGTCGGAGATCAAAAAGTTGAGGAATCGAGAGGTCAGACTAGTTAAAGTGCAATAAGGAGATGATGAGAGCAGCGCTACTTGGGAGACAGAAGAGAAGATGCGCTCGTTGTACCCTTTTCTTTTTGAGAGTATGTCTTTTAATTTCTCCTTTATCACTCAGCTTATCTTATCTTATCTTTAGTATGTTTTCTCATTAGTATCTTTGACCTTTAGTTAGGATAATCCTATGGTTGAAACATGTGTTTGAGACATGTTATGTATGATGGATGCAAAATGGATGCAAGTGTTTACTAGTGGTTGCTCGTGAATGCATATATACACACACTTTAGGCACTAGATCGGCTCAGTCACTACATATTGCATATTGCATAAATGAATGTATTTAGTATAATGGATGGATAATGGGTGTACCATCATATAGATGCTGCATTCGGTTGAATGGATGTGCACGCATATAGAAGTAGTATGTAAGCAATTAGGATTTTTTGCATACATAATGGATGCATGGCACTATCATGAATTGCATCAAGGAGGTCAACTGAATCAGTGGACCGCGTGATTTTGCATTAGATACGGACATATACACACACTATGCATTTAAACATAAAAGCATTAGAAGTCTATATGGACAGTGGATGCCAGTGTTTGATGATTGAGTAGATGGTTGATTGGATGTTAAGTTAAACATTCTTCTTGACTTGAAGATTTCGGGGTCGAAATCCTTTAAGGAGGGGAGAATGTAACACCCCGTAAATAAGTTAATACTAATATTCACAAATGAAAGAATAATTAATTTCAAATATAAGAATATTGGGAAACGGGCTCCACCATTGTGTTCGTCTCGGAAAAATACGCGAAATAGAGTCCGAAATTTTGTAAATCGGAGTTCGTATGACCGAGATATGGCCTCGAGAAGTTTCATGAAAAATTCAAATTTTAAAACAGATTTCAAAAACACAGAAATGGAGGCAGGCGGGAAAACTCCCGCCCAGGCCAGGTCGACCTGGGGGGGGCCAGGTCGACACTAGAGTCGACCTGGGTGTCGCCCTCCCTGGTCGAGCCCAGGTGACCTGGGTGCATCTGGTTGGGTTTTCGGGCTGTGTTTTGAAGGCTGGACGAAATCTAATGGCTCTAATCTATTCTAGGGTAAATCTAATGGCCTAAATGCATCCTAACATCTATAAATAAGTGGGTAGACTCTAACCCTAAATCACTTGTAAAATTAGAGAGCTACCGACATGCCGTTGCCATGGAGTTCAGCGTAACCGTCACAAACTAAAGAAGAAGGAGGAAGCCTAGCCTACAACTAAATCTACTCAACAAACAAATTAAATCAAAGACTCTTTCTATTTCTCTTCTTTAAATTGTGAGTATGATGATTCTCACAATGTTATTATAAAATAATTCGATTAAGTTATGAATGGATCACAAGAAAGTGATGTGAATTGTAATTGTAAATTCTATATTGTGGATCTCTTGTTATGTTATTATGTTGTCATATGTTGTAAATTATATGTTGTAAATTCTCCTATGCTATGCCATGCTATGATGAAAATCATGCTATGCTATGTTATGCTATCATGCTATGCTATGTGTAAATCATGCTATGTTATGTCATAAATCTTATATATGTTGTAGATCTCATGTTAACACATATGTTGAAATCCATATGTTATATGATAATGATATCATGTTAAGTTGTGTTGAATCGTACAAGTTGTAAAATCATGATGTTGTTATTTATGTGAATAGGATCATGTTTAAAGTTTATGTTTTTTTTTTTAAATTAAATGCATCATGATTATGGGAATTTGCCTATTAGGTTAGGTGTACCCATATACATGAATCCACAATTTAAATTGGATCTTGAATATGGGAATTTGCCTATTAAGTTAGGTGTACCCATATGCATGAATCTATGACTAAATGAATTTTTATTATGGGAATTTGCCTATTGAGTTAGGTGTACCCATAAAAACCCATATTGTTAGATTAGATGATGTTGATTCACACATGTTCCTATGCAAGTTTATGAAATTTGATTGAGATCGTATTATGTGAATTATGAACAAGTTGACATCTTTAGATCCATGACATGTATAATCCTATGCAAGTTGTACATATGCAAGTTTCACCCCTTATTATGATTCATTTAGTCATATATACATGTTGTTATTGTGATAATCTCTTTTATGCTATGAGTTAGAGTATTCGAGTCTAATATATATTTTGCGAATAAACGTTCAAACGTGGGGTAGGGGTGATATTAGGAATTAATAAATTGGGTGCAATTTTGTATGATTTTGCATGCCTTGAATAGATGTCCGTAATTGAGTCAATTATGGACATTGTTGAATTTGGAATTAATTAATAATTCAAGTAGGGAATTATTAAAATTGGGGAAAGTGGATTATTAATAATAATCAATGCTTAGGACACGAGGTTGGACCCGTTTGTGACGTAAACCTGCCCGGACTCGCCCGGCAAATCCAGTAGTCACAAATGTCGGCCCAATGTGAGAGGTCCTAGGCCCAAACTAAAGCATAATAGTTGTAAGGACACGAGGTTAGACTCTTTTATGGTGTAAAACTGCCCGGACCCGCCCGGCAAATCCAGCTTCCATAAATGCCAGTCTAATGTGAGAGGTCTTTATGAGGTCATGGCCTTAATGAATTAAGAAATACTTAGCCAGATAATCATGTAAGGTGGGACATGGGAGTTAAGTAGGTGCCTTGGGTGGCATGAGGAATCTAGTGGTTGCCTTTAGAGGCATTTGAAATACGATTAGACTTAACCAAATACACATGTAAATGAACATGACTAAGTGGGTTAAGTGGATGGACTAATGGGACAAGCTTAGGTGGAATGCTTGTGGGAAATAATGGGGGCCCATTTCAACCAGTATCCCAAAACGTATCTTTGTGGGCTCGACCCAAGTCGAGGACGGGACACGCATACTGGGTCTGACTATAAGAGGCCAAAACAGGGAGCGGTGGCAACGCAAGTCCAACAGGTTTCATATGCGGGTGTGGACCCGGGCTGGCAGGTAAGACGTTGTTGCATTGTGTAGGTATAAGCCGTGCATCTCCGTTATATCGGGTTGCCACTTTAGGGGAATGATACACCCCACTGTGGGGCCAGCACGGGTATCTACGAGTAGGGAGCCGATCGAAAAATGGGAAGTGGGGTACACCTAGTGGAGATAGGGGCAGGCGGCACCTATGTAGTCAGCTAGGAGTACGTAAAAAGTTTCTAAGTGAAGCTAAGTGGGATCAATCTCTAGGGTGACTGGTGTGGTGCAGTATAGTGTTTATCCTTTAGTATTTTGGAGCGCCTATAACGTTTCCTTTAGCGATTGTCTATGTCCTTAATCTACTCTTTCATGGACATTTCCTTGTTTTCCAGCTTATGCCTTAGTCCAGTTATTTTGATAATAGTATTGTAGAATTATCATACTCGCCAGACTTTATGTCTGACCCCCTCTTTTCCATCTTTTTTTCCCCTTCAGGTCCTCAGGTTGGGCCAAGTTCTAGTGGAGTCTAGTTGGATCGCTTATCTCTTGGAAAGCTTGGACTGCAGAAGTAAAGTCCAGCTTGTTATCTTTCTTTTTAATGGCTATTTATTGTAATGAAATTATGTATTTTGTTTTTGTGAAGACGGATATTGTACTTGGTTATGATCTATGGTTTTATGATGTAACAGACATATTTAATTTCCGCTGCAATGAAATGAAGTTTTCAAGTGCTATTTATTATCTGTCTTGTTGTAATTTCTCTGTTCTATATTCACTTATGACCCCCATGGAAGTTAATGCATTCCCTTGGTGAGTGACATTAATGGACATGGAGTGTTACACATATAATTTAGGGAGAGTATCCTTAGGATTTTTTTAGATAATGCCAAAGGGGGAGAAATTATAAAAAATAGGCATAGTTTATAGGATTCTTACAGCCAGGGGGAGTATAGAAGGAACATCATCAAATAGGTATATACAGGTATAATATTTTATAAACCAAGGTTGTCATCATTAAAAAGGGGAAGATTGTTGGAGAATGGAGTTTTGATGACAACAACCTTATTTCAGTTATCATTGATTATAAAATATATACTAACACTTTTTGTACAGAATATATATATATATATATACATATATGTGCAGGAATTATATACAAGAAATATTACTGAAGACTGTACAATTATAAAGATGACAGAGATTCAAAGATCAAACAAATTTTAAGATTCATGAGTAATCAAGATTTCAAGAGTTCAAGATTAATATAGTTATAGAGTCTAGATTTTGTAAGACTCTAAATAGCACTCCAGGTTCAAATTCTAATTTTCAAATTCTGATTTTCAATTCTATGCTCAATCCTCTCTATTTTATTTTTCTGTTTGTTTCTATTTTTTTTCTTCTTTGTTTTTTCAAACTTAAGTATTTATATATACTTTATATAGTTTAAAACCTTATAATTTTATAAATATATTTATATAGTTTAAATTTATGTTTTCATATGTTATTCTATCATATAATATTAATTTACAACACTAGAATTTTACTCAAGAATTTCCAGAATTATTTTCATATTAAAACATATGAAAAATACTTTGAAAATCAAAAATACACATGAGTATGTTGACATACCAAAAACAAAACGTCGACATCATTTTTTCTAATTTTGAAAGGAAGTGTCTTTTCACTATTTGAAACGATCTAGAACTGTTACAAACCTTCATACTCTATAAATAGGGGTTAAAACCAAATTTTTTAACATCTCTTCTTCTCTAACTTCATCCTCTTTATCTCTACCATTATTCTTAATCATTTTTATGATTCTTGCATTTATACTCTGCCGAATTCAATTTTATTTTGATAAAACTTCTTCTCACTACACTCTCTACTCTCTGAATCAAGTGATATTGAAGAGTTATAGGGCTGGTTTGTAATTGCTTGGGTTGAATAAACCTTGTTTGTGTGTTAAAGAGGAATCGGTGTATCCTTGTTGAGTCATGAAATCAAGGAAGAGGAATTGGTGTGTCCTTGCTGAGCCATGAAATCAAGGAAGTAGGAATCGGTGTCTTCTTGTTGAGCCGTGAAATCAAGAAGGGTCACTACAACAGATTTACCTTTTAATAGAACATGAAAAACGCTATAATAGGCTATCATAGCATTAGTGACGACGCTATATAATGACATGTTATAATAGCCCTGTAATATCTTATAGCTCAAATTTAAACGCTATAGTAGTATACATTTTATAGCGCAAGTTCACCACCATGAAATGTTTTACATAGCGTTCAGACCTTGCAATTATATTTGCTTACAAAAATCTCAGCATATTTTTTTTATAGCATTATCAATATTTTCATAGCACATATTCATTGATATGAAAAATATTTTCCATAGCATTATCATTGTTTACATAGCTCATATTCAGTGATATGAAAAGTTATCCACACGATTTAATAGCATTTCACATTCTGATTCCATAAGTGGAGTTTTCCGGTATGAATATTTGTAGCATATATAGCATTATCAGTGTTTCCGTAGCATACATTCAATGATATGAAAAGGTTTTCCACACTATTTAATTTTTTACATAGCATTCACCTTATATTTTCATAAGAGCAATTTTCCGATATTAATATTTTTAATACATAGCAACATCAGCTATGATATTTATATAGCAAATCTCTTATTTAATTTGTGCACAATTTAAATAATTAAATGGTAAGTTCAAAAGACAAATCTGTCAATAGAAAAAAACTTAATACCAAAAGCATATTTGATTTCAATTACAAAGCCAAGGTTAACAAGTCGACTAATAAATATAGAAACAAGTCAATTAACATACGTATTACTCAAACATCGTTTCAAAAAACAAGATAAGATGAAAAATACTTAGTCTTCTGCTTGTAAGCTCATCCAACTTCTAGAACCTGCAATTCACAAGCATGAGTTATAGTTTTATAACAAAAAAAAAGTGCAAGAAACACAATTAAAATGCAAAAATTAAACAGTCTTAGATGTCATCACAAATAGTTCATAACAAATAGAAGATATGCTGCATGTAGTAATCATGTAAAATTGGATTTTGGTATAACCGAAAATATGCAGAAACTGCCGTTCACCATTACTATTCCTCTACAGAAACTGCAGAAAGTTCCATTCACCATTAAATAAAATGAAACAATCTGATTATTATTAAACTATAGAAACTACCATGTAAAATGAAACAGTTTTATAAAATAGGCTTTTATAACAAGCACTTTTCAAATGAACAATTGCCTCCGTTCACCAATATTGATCCTCTGATTATTATAAATTAGCACATATAAACAGACCTAAAGTACTTCCATGTACTAACAATGAAAACTTGCTAAAGGCCTAAACCTTACCTTCCTTACTAACAATCATACTAACAATGAAGTACTTCCGTGTACTAACAATGAAGGAGATTGGAGCTACATATGAAAACATGTACGCATTTATATGAAAACATACATACATGTACGCATTTATATGAAAACACAATACCATTAGTCAGTTTGTGTTGATTACCTGACATTTTTAGTAATAGGAGGACTACACAGGAGATTGGTCAAGCGTCATTCCTCTCCAAAACCCATATTGCAATTTTGGTTATTCAAATCAGTGAGATTTATGATTTAATGGCCGAGCGCCAGCAGTTCTTCAACCGATATGTTCAGCGGCATGCCGTC
Organism: Allium sativum; assembly: GCA_030737875.1. Lineage (NCBI taxonomy): Eukaryota > Viridiplantae > Streptophyta > Magnoliopsida > Asparagales > Amaryllidaceae > Allium > Allium sativum. The sequence goes on along the minus strand of CM060925.1, from coordinate 96,790,114 downwards.
CTCGTGTCTCTCCTCGTCGTCTCCTTCATTATGCTGCTAACTCCTAAAGTTTCTCCTTCTCCAAACCACCATTTATTTGCTGACATGCGCAATATTTTAGGAGTGCCTAATACTATGAATGTGCTTGCTTGCTTCCCTTTTTTACTAATTGGGTTTCCTAGCCTTGTGATTTGTCTTCCTGGTACTTGTTTCAGAATAAGTTTGAAAGAAGAAATGTGGAGTTTTGATTTGTTTTATGATGGGATTTCATTAGCGGCATTTGGGTCTGCCTATTATCATCTGAAACCAGATGATGATCGAATTATTTGGCATAAGATTCCAGTAATGATTGCTACAGTTGCACTGATTTCAAGATTAGTTATTGAGAGAGTAGATGAGAAAACTGGAGTAACCTGTTTAATTTCACTAGTTGCACTCATCTTTGTCAGTGTTGCTTGTGAAAGGATCCTTGTAATACCCCGTAATTTTATAACATTAAAATTCACAAATTAAAGTATACTTAATTTTTAGAAAAGAATTAAGTGAAATGGGTTACGCAGAGAAATATATATATATATATTTAAATTAAAAATTAAATAAATAGATATACGAAAAGGTTCAAAACAGCGAATTGGGAGGGGGAATAACCGAACCGGCCCATTTTTGAGGTCGATCCGAGCCCTACTGGGTCGACTAGGGATTAATCCAGGGTGTTTGGCTGTCAACCCGTGGGCCGATTCACTCAAATGCAGATTTTGCATTTGATTGGTTCTCATGGTTCAGGGTTAATCCAATGGTCCTAAATAACTTCCTACACCTATAAATACATCCTAATGCTAACCCTAAACCTAATTAAAATAGAATAGTTACCGTCGCCATGGAAATCAATGGAGCCGCCGCCAACTAAGAAGGAAGAAAAACTAATTCAATTCTAATTCTCTCAACCCTAAAGCAAAGAAAAACTCTCTCTTTTCTTCTCTAAATTGTGAGTATGATGATCTTAACAAGATTATTATCATTTTAATTAGGTTGAGTTATGAATGGATTATGAGTAGATGATGTGAATTATCATATATGTTGTTGTAAACCCCTTTTGCTATCATGTATATTGTAAATCCAATGTTATGTGATGATGATATCTTATATGTTGCGAATCATGCTATGATGATGTTATGTATGTTGAAAGTTTCTATACTAAGTTGTGATGAATCATACATGTTAAAAAGGCCATGATGTTACCATCTATGCTAGTTAGTTCATATTAATTAAATCATCATGTTTGGGTTATGTTGATCTATACGACAAGTCACATATGCAAGTTAGATTGATTAGAAAAGTTATGAACATATACCAAGACATCTATTATGACATCTAGAATTATGCTATGACATATGTGATATCCTATGCTAGTTCACACCATCATTATGTTGCCTAAAAAACCCCATATGCAAGTTTATGTATAGATTTGGGCTATGATCATATCATATAAATTGAGACATTTAACAAGTTGACACCTTTTGATCCTTAACATGTATAGTTTATACAAGTTTCACCCCTATTATGATTAGATTTATTTTAATTGTCTATATGTTGTGATAATTTATCTTTGTGCTAGGTGTTAGACTATACAAGTCTAGCCTATATTATGTGTTGAATAAGCGAACGTATAAACGTAGGGTAGGGGTAATATTAAGGATTTAATATTAAAAAGTTAGGGTGCAATTGATATGATTTTGCATGCCATAAGTGGATGGCCATAATTGAGTCAATTATGGACATCATTAAAAGTTGACTTAATTAATAATTTGAATAGGGAATTATTAAAACTGGGGTAAAAGATTTTAAGTGTTAATCAATGCTTAGGACAGGAGGTTGGACTCGTTTGTGACGTATACCTGCCCGGACCCGCCCGGCAAATCCAGTGGTCACAAATGTCAGCCCAATGTGAGAGGTCCTAGGCCTAAACTAAACCATAACGGTTGTAAAGACACGAGGTTAGACTCTTTTATGGTGTAAGACTGCCCGGACCCGCCCGGCAAATCCAGCTGCCATAAATGCCAGTCTAATGTGAGAGGTCTTTATGAGGTTATGGCCCGAATGAATTAAGAAATACTTAACCAGATAAACATGTAAGGTGGGACATGGGGGTTAAGTAGGTGCCTTGGTGGCATGAGGAATCTAGTGGGTGCCCTTAGTGGCATGTGAAATACGATTTGTAAGACTTAACCAAACACACATGTAAATGAACATGACTAAGAGGATTAAGTGGGATATACTAGTGACAAGCTTAGGTGGGTAGCTTGTGAGGGCCCATTTCAACCAGTATCCCAAACGTATCTTTGTGGGCTCGACCCAAGTCGAGGACGGGACACGCATGTTGGGTTTGACTGTAAGAGGCCAAAACGGGGAGCGGTGGCAACGCAAGTCCAACGGGTTTCGTATGCGTGTGTGGACCTGGGTTGGTAGGTAAGACGTTGTTGCATCGTGTAGATATAAGTCGTGCATTCACAAGTTGTATCGGGTTGCCACTTTAGGGGAGTGATACACCCCACTGTGGGGCCAGCACGGGTATCTACGAGTAGGGAGCCGATCGAAAGTGGGTAGTGGGGTACACCTAGTGGAGATAGGGGCAGACGGCACCTATGTAGTCAGCTAGGGGTACGTAAAGCTATTTATAAAGTTTCTGTGTGAAGCAAGTGGGATCAAACAATAGGGTGACTGGTGTGGTGCAGTGTATTAATGTGCGGTGCAGTGTAGCAATCATTCGTTAGTAATTAGGTATGCCTTTACCGTTATCTTCAACGTTATCTTAAACGCTATCTTTATCTTCTTAATAGTTCATGGACATTTACTTGTCTTCCAGCTTATGCCTTAGTCTAGTTATTTTGATAATAGTATTGTTAGAATTATCATACTCGCCAGACTTTATGTCTGACCCCCTCCATTTCTATCCTTTTCCCCCTCCAGGTCCTCAGGTTGGGCCCAGCTCTAGTGGAGCTTGATTGGATTGCTTCATCTCTTTGGAAAGCTTGGACCCTTGAAGTAAAGTCCAGCTTGTTATCTTCTTTAATGCCTATTTGTGTAATGGGATTATGTATTTTGTTTTATGAAGATGGATAATGTACTTGTCTCTGATTAATGGTTTTATGATGTAATAAACATGTTTCCACTGAAATAAAATGAAGTTTTAGTTTTCAAGTACTACTTATTATCTGTCTTGTTGTAATTTTTCTGTTCTATATTCACTTATAACCTCCATGGAAGTTAATGCATTCCCTTTGTGAGTGACATTAATGGACGTGGGGTGTTACACGTGGTATCAGAGCATAAGGTTACCAGAACAGATAAAAATACTTTAGAAAAATAGTTATTTTTGGAAGAAGTGTTTTCAAAAACATGTTTTAATGAGAAATTTAAAGAGAAAAGTTTTTTAAAAAAAAACATAATCCCTAATATCCCATATCTTTATCTTTTGAATTCTCCATTTTGAATGCTTCCTTTTTCGTTTCAGCATGGCTGAAGATCGTAATCTACCCGACGGTGTAACGATACCAGGATGGTATAGGAGGTTATTAGAGGCTAGGGCCGCTGCAGGTCCAGCCAATGTTCCTCCACCACTAGTTGCACCCGTTCCTCCTCCTCCTCCTCGCGTAGATACTTTTGCAAAGACATGCAAGGAATTCAAGGCTATGGGTAGAAAACCATTTCAAGGGTCAGAAACGTTTGTGGAAGCTAGAGATTGGCTTAAGGAGGTGGAAGAATTACTAGAAATCTTTGAAGTAGAAGAAGGGAGGAGAGTTCGATTAGCAGCTTGGTTGATGAAGGGAGAGGCCTCGTTTTGGTGGGAGGTCACTAATGGGGAGCGTCCTGTTGAATCTTGGGCGGATTTCAGACGTAGGTTCGAGGCGAAGTTTCTCTCAAGGGCGGAAGAAAATCTATATATGGAAAGGTTCTTGACATTGAAGCAAGGAAGCTCATCAGTGAAAGAATATGTCAATAAATTTAATCAGTTAGCAAGGTTTGGCTTGGACTTAGTAAACACGCCGGAGAATAAGGCTCTAAGGTTCGTGAATGGCTTGAATGAACCATTGCAAGGGTTGGCTATGACCCACATCCCGATGGGGGCCACCATTGAGAAGTTAGTAGAAATGGCGCTCATGCATGAGGAGAAAAGCGCAAAAGCTGATAAGGCACTTGAGAAGAAGGGGGATCAGAAGAAACCACAACAGCAAAACAAGAAGGGTGGAAAAGACAATAATGGCAAGGGAAAGAAGAAGTGCTTTAACTGTGGAACCCCAGGCCATCTCAGCAAGGATTGCCAAAAGAAAAAGAAGACAGGTTGTTTTCATTGTGGCGATGCGGGACATTTAGTGAAGTACTGTCCAAAGAAGGGGCAGAGGGCAGGAGCTACCTCGGGAGGACAGGTGCAGGCTCTTATGGCACCAGGGCAGGCTAGGGGACAAGTTCAGACTCTCGCGGTCCCACCGCTGCAAGAACGAGGTAGAACCATTTCTGTTAAAAGCTTAGTTCTTTTGTTTGATCATCCTGTCCGTACCTTATTCGATTCGGGCGCATCACATTCGTTTATCTCTACATCATTAGTTGAATCACTGCACTTAAACACCAGTTTAGTAGAGGATCCCTTAGTTGTTTCGAATCCAATAGGCGGCTCAGCTTATTTGTCCATGATGTGTTTGGATTTGAAAATTTCCATACTTAGCGTTGAATTTAGATGTGATGCTTTTGTGTTGGGCTTCACGGGCTATGGGCTAATTTTAGGAATGGATTGGTTATCCAGAAATGGGGCTGTTCTTGATTGTGAAAGGAGAGTAGTTAGGCTCGTGACTTGCCTTGGCAACACTCTCGAAATCTTTTGTAATCCCATAAATTCGGTTATGCTAAGTTATCTAGAATCGCTTGACGTGTCTGAGGAAAATCTACGATCTGTTAGAGTGGTCCGAGAATATTCGGATGTGTTTGAGGAGGTGAAGGGCTTGCCTCCGAAGCGGGAGATAGATTTTCGAATATATCTTGTGGATAATGCGAAACCAGTATCTTTGCCAGTACGCCACATAGCTCCACGTGAAAGGAGGGAACTCGATAAGCAAGTGAAGGAGTTGCTTGAGAAGGGGTTCATAAGACGAAGTATATCGGAGTGGGGTGCTCCAGTAGTATTTGCCACGAAGGCGGATGGGTCCCTTAGACTGTGTGTGGACTATAGAGAACTTAATAAACTTACTAAGAAGAACAGACACCCACTACCGAGGATTGACGATCTCTTCGATCAGTTAGTTGGCACCTCAGTGTTTTCGCAGTTGGACTTAGCCACTGGGTTCCATCAGTTGAGAGTGGCTGAGGATAGCATAGACAAGACTGCCTTTAGGACTCCGGACGGTTTCTATGAATGGCTAGTGATGCCCTTCGGTTTGACAAACACCCCAGCATATTTTGTTGATTTGACGAGTAGGGTGTTTAGGGAGTACCTTAACAAATTCGTGGTAGTCTTTGTAGATGACATCTTGATCTTTTCTAAGGATGAAGAAGAGCATGCCCTACATCTTAGGGAAGTGTTGGAGACCCTACGAGCGCATAGCCTTAAGGCTAAATTTTCTAAGTGTCACTTCTGGAGGGAGGAAGTACGGTTCTTGGGGCACGTGGTTTCCAAAGAAGGGATAGCCATGGATCCCGCGAAGGTGGTGGCCAACCAAGATTGGCAGGTCGCTAAAAATTCTACCGAAGTAAGAAGTTTCTTGGGGTTGGCTGGCTACTGTAGGAAGTTTATCAAAGACTTCGCAAAGATATCAGCTCCATTGACACGCTTGACGAAGAAGAACCTAGTTTTCACATGGGACGTAGATTGTGATGATGTGTTCCAACGTTTGAAGAGAGCTTTGACTTCAGTCCCAGTCTTAGTATTTCCAGACGGGAGTAAGCCGTTTACCATTTATACTGACGCTTGTGGGACAGGACTAGGCACAGTCTTAATGCAAGAGGGTAGTGTAATAACCTATGGTGGAAGGCAGTTGAGAGCACATGAGAAAATTTACCCCACGCATGACCTAGAGTTGTCCGCTATTGTTTTCGCGCTTAAGTCTTGGCGCCATTATCTTCTTGGCGAGAAATTCGAACTATTCACTGACCACAAATCTTTAAAATACTTATTCTCTCAGAAGGACTTGAACTTAAGGCAGCAAAGGTGGATGGAGTTCTTGGCGTCCTACGACTTTGAGATAGCATATACCCCTGGCAAGGGTAACGTGGTGGCCGATGCCTTAAGTAGAAAAAGATTATCCTTAAGTCCTTTGTTTGTTGAGCGGCGATGTTTAGAGTTCATTTTGATGTTTGACTTTAGACCTTCCGTTGACTTTGTACCCGGTTTGCTAGCATCCTTGGAGGTCAGACCTACGCTTTTGGGACGGATTGGCGAGGCACATCGAGACGACCCACAGTTAGTTGAGTTAGTAGAAAAGCTCAAAGGAGGGGAGTCATCAAGCTATCTCCGTAGGTATACCCTAGATGATAAGGGTTGGTTACGTAGGGACGGTAGACTTTGTGTACCAAAAGACGATGACCTAAGGAAGACTATTCTTGACGAAGCACATCGTTCGAAGATGACCATTCATCCCGGTGGGGACAAGATGTACAAAGACATGAAGAGATTTACTTTTGGGCCGGCATGAAGAAAGACGTGGTCGAGTATGTCGCTAGATGCTTGGTGTGCCAACAAGTAAAAGCGGAGCAAAAGAAACCCGGTGGGTTGCTTCACCCATTGGACGTTCCACAATGGAAGTGGGAAAGTGTCTCGATGGATTTTGTGGATGGGTTACCGCGATCAAGGAAGGGTAATACGGGAATTTGGGTTATAGTAGATAGACTTACTAAAAGTGCCCATTTCATTCCCGTAAAGAGTAAGAGGACTGCTCCATGGTTAGCCTCCGTATACGTTTGAGAAATAGTTCGTTTGCACGGTGTTCCTTCTAGCATAGTGAGCGACCGCGATCCTATTTTCACTAGCGAATTTTGGAGAAGCTTACAAGAGGCGATAGGAACTCAGTTATGATTGGGCACCGCATATCATCCTCAGACGGACGGCCAGACCGAGAGGGAGAATCGCATTCTAGAGGATCTTTTGAGGCTATGTATCCTAGACTTTGGGGGTACATGGGAAGAGCATCTTCCATTGGTGGAGTTCGCATATAATAACAGCTTTCAGTCCAGCATTGGTATGGCACCATTCGAAGCTCTTTATGGACGACCTTGTCGTTCACCTACATGTTGGTGGGAATCTACGGATAAGATCTTACTTGGGCCCGATATGATTAGGGAGACTTCGGAGAAGATCGTCTTGATTCGAAGGAGGATGAAAGCAGCATAGGATAGGCAGAAATCTTATGCGGGTGAGAGGAGGACAGATCTCAAGTTTGAAGTTGGGGACATGGTCTTTGTCAAAGTGTCTCCATTACGGAACGTTGTTCGCTTTGGGTCCGTTGGGAAATTAGCACCAAGGTTTGTAGGGCCGTTTCCTATTAAGGATAGGATTGGACGGATGGCGTATAGAGTGGAGTTGCCCGAGAGACTTAGTGGTGTACATGACGTATTCCATGTGTCACATTTGAGGAAGTGCTTGCACGAGACCGTGGAAGTGGTAGAGACGAGCTTTCTTAGAGAGGTGGAGATAGAGCGTGATGCGACAATTCGACGAGCTCCTACGCGCATTCTTGGGTCGGAGATCAAGAGGTTGAGGAATCGAGAGGTCAGACTAGTCAAAGTGCAATGGGGAGATGATGAGAGCAACGCTATTTGGGAGACGGAAGAGAAGATGCATTCACGATACCCTTTTCTTTTTGAGGGTATGTCCTTTAATTTCTCCTTTATCGCTTAGCTTGTACTTATCTTATCTTTAGTATATCCTCTCGCTAGTATCTTTGACCTTTAGTTAGGATAATCGTATGGTTGAAACATGTGTTTGAGACATGTTATGTATGGTGGATGCAAAGTGGATGCAAGTGTTTGCTAGTGGTTGCTCGTGGATGCATATACACACACTATTAGGCACCAGATCGGCTCAGTCACTTCATATTGCATATTGCATATATATGGATGTATTTAGTAAAATGGATGTATAATGGTTGTATTATCATATAGTTGCTGCATTCGGGTGGATGGTTGTGCACGCATATAGAATTAATATGTATCATTAGGAATCTTTTGCATACATATTGGACGCATGACACTATCATGAATTGCACTAAGGAGGTCGACTGAATCAGTAGACCGCCTAATTTTGCATTAGATATGGACATATACACACACTGCGCATATAAACATTAAAGCATTAGAAGTCTTTTAAGGACAATGGATGCTGGTATTTGATGGTTGAGTAGATGGACGATTAGATGGTAGGATATACATTCTTCTTGACTTGGAGATTTCGGGGACGAAATCCATTAAGGAGGGGAGAATGTAACGCCCCGTAATTTTATAACATTAAAATTCACAAATTAAAGTATACTTAATTTTTAGAACAGAATTAAGTGAAATGGGTTGCGCAGAGAAATATATATATATATATATATATTGATATATATATATATATATACATATATATTAAAAATTAAATAAATAGATATGCGAAAAAGTTCAAAACAGCGAATTGGGAGGGGGAATAACCGAACCGGCCCATTTTAGAGGTCGACCGAGCTCCGCTGGGTCGACTATGGGTTAATCCAGGGTGTTTAGCTGTCAACCCGTGGGCCCGATTCGGTCAAATGCAGATTTTGCATTTGATTGGTTCTCATGGTTCAGGGTTAATCCAATGGTCCTAAATAACTTCCTACACCTATAAATACATCCTAATGCTAACCCTAAACCTAATTAAAATAGAATAGTTACCGTCGTCATGGAAATCAATGGAGCCGCCGCCAACTAAGAAGGAAGAAAAGCTAATTCAATTCTAATTCTCTCAACCCTAAAGCAAAGCAAAACTCTCTCTTTTCTTCTCTAAATTGAGAGCATGATGATCTTAACAAGATTATTATCATTTTAATTAGGTTGAGTTATGAATGGATTATGAGTAGATGATGTGAATTATCATATATGTTGTTGTAAACCCCTTTTGTTATCATGTATATTGTAAATCCAATGTTATGTGATGATGATATCTTATATGTTGTAAATCATGCTATGATGATGTTATGTATGTTGAAAGTTTCTATGCTAAGTTATGATGAATCATACATGTTAAAAAGGCCATGATGTTACCATCTATGCTAGTTAGTTCATATTAATTAAATCATCATGTTTGGGTTATGTTGATCTATATGACAAGTCACATATGCAAGTTAGATTGATTAGAAAAGTTATGAACATATACCAAGACATCTATTATGACATCTAGAATTATGCTATGACATATATGATATCCTTTGCTAGTTCACACCATCATTATGTTGCCTAAAAACCCCATATGCAAGTTTATGTATAGATTTGGGCTATGATCATATCATATAAATTAAGACATTTAACAAGTTGACACCTTTTGATCCTTAACATGTGTAGTTTATGCAAGTTTCACCCCTATTATGATTAGATTTATTTTAATTGTCTATATGTTGTGATAATTTATCTTTGTGCTAGGTGTTAGACTATACAAGTCTAGCCTATATTATGTGTTGAAAAAACGAACGTATAAACGTGGGGTAAGGGTAATATTAAGGATTTAATATTAAAAAGTTGGGTGCAATTGATATGATTTTGCATGCCATAAGTGGATGGCCATAATTGAGTCAATTATGGACATCATTAAAAGTTGACTTAATTAATAATTTGAATAGGGAATTATTAAAACTGGGGTAAAAGATTTTAAGTGTTAATCAATGCTTAGGACACGAGGTTGGACTCGTTTGTGACGTAAACCTGCCCGGACCCGCCCGACAAATCCAGTGGTCACAAATGTCAGCCCAATGTGAGAGGTCCTAGGCCTAAACTAAAGCATAACGGTTGTAAAGACACGAGGTTAGACTCTTTTATGGTGTAAGACTGCCCAGACCCGCCCGGCAAATCCAGCTGCCATAAATGCCAGTCTAATGTGAGAGGTCTTTATGAGGTTATGGCCCGAATGAATTAAGAAATACTTAACCAGATAAACATGTAAGGTGGGACATGGGGGTTATGTAGGTGCCTTGGGTGGCATGAGGAATCTAGGGGGTGCCCTTAGTGGCATGTGAAATACGATTAGTAAGACTTAACCAAACACACATGTAAATGAACATGACTAAGAGGGTTAAGTGGGATATACTAGTGACAAGCTTAGGTGGGTAGCTTGTGGGGGCCCATTTCGACCAGTATCCCAAACGTATCTTTGTGGGCTCGACCCAAGTCGAGGACGGGACACGCTTGCTGGGTTTGACTGTAAGAGGCCAAAACGGGGAGCGGTGGCAACGCAAGTCCAACGGGTTTCGTATGCGTGTGTGGACCCGGGCTGGTAGGTAAGACGTTGTTGCATCGTGTAGGTATAAGCTGTGCATTCTCAAGTTGTATCGGGTTGCCACTTTAGGGGAGTGATACACCCCACTATGGGGCCAGCATGGGTATCTACGAGTAGGGAGCCGATCGAAAGTGGGTAGTGGGGTACACCTAGTGGAGATAGGGGCAGACGGCACCTATGTAGTCAGCTAGGGGTACGTAAGTCTATTTATAAAGTTTCTGTGTGAAGCAAGTGGGATCAAACAATAGGGTGACTGGTGTGGTGCGGTGTAGTAATGTGCGGTGCAGTGTAGTAATCATTCGTTAGTAATTAGGTATGCCTTTACCGTTATCTTCAACGTTATCTTAAACGCTATCTTTATCTTCTTAATAGTTCATAGACATTTACTTGTCTTCCAGCTTATGCCTTAGTCTAGTTATTTTGATAATAGTATTGTTAGAATTATCATACTCGCCAGACTTTATGTCTGACCCCCTCCATTTCTATCCTTTTCCCCCTCCAGGTCCTTAGGTTGGGCCCAGCTCTAGTGGAGCTTGATTGGATTGCTTCATCTCTTTGGAAAGCTTGGACCCTTGAAGTAAAGTCCAGCTTGTTATCTTCTTTAATGGCTATTTGTGTAATGGGATTATGTATTTTGTTTTATGAAGATGGATAATGTACTTGACTCTAATTAATGGTTTTGTGATGTAATAAACATGTTTCCGCTGAAATAAAATGAAGTTTTAGTTTTCAAGTACTACTTATTATATGTCTTGTTGTAATTTTTCTGTTCTATATTCACTTATATCCTCCATGGAAGTTAATGCATTCCCTTTGTGAGTGACATTAATGGACGTGGGGTGTTACAATCCTTGATGGTCTTCAATTATACATGATATTCAATATTATTCTGTGTATTGTGATTCCAGCTTTGGTGTTTCTATTTCCTGCCAAGTACACCCATTCAAGGTTTTGGTTTTGTGCAACAGGATTCTACCTTCTGTCAAGAATTGAATCATTAGCTGATAAAAAACTCTATAGCGTAGATAAATACATTATCAGTGGGCACTCATTGGAGCATTTATGCTTAGCAGTTGTCCCTCTTATTCTCAACATAATGCTCAGGTTTAGATGTATAAGAATCTACAGGGATTATTAGGGCAGGTACCAGATTGACAAAGTTATTGACACTTGATGTCTATGCAGGTTCGACAATGTTACTTGATAGAACAACCAGAAAAGGGAGCCTCGAATACTTTTGCAAGCTACGTTCTCTTGGACTTTCCATGTAACCTTCTACCATTTGCATGTTGTGCACGTGTTTGTAATATCAACTCATCATTGTACAATATATAGGTATCGTAGAATTACTGAAACATAATTTGTCATTTTCTCTACAATGTTCCTTTTTTTATAAAGATTTAATTATGTGCTCAAAAAAAGGAGATTGGAGCTATCTATCAACCAGCCTCTCCTACGTAAAATCATGGATGCAACAAACCCAACCGCTATTATGGAAAGAAAACAATGTAAATTCAAATTATTTTCAGATATTAAATTGTAAAATTTTACCTTTAGGCATAGGACTGGCGTTCCGTCCAATAATGTATTCTCCAGTTTGAGATCTCTGTGACAAATTTCCTATTCACAAATATGATAAAAATACATCTCTTAATCTATAGTTTGAAAAATAAAATATTTATTCTACAAATAAATGAAAATGAGAAGCTATACAACTTGTGATGTACCATGGAATGACAATAATAGACTCCAGATATAAGCAGTTGAAAGTAGAACCTTGCCTACTCCAAATATAATCCAGTTAAATACAATCTAATAAAGATTATTTTTGAACAACTATTTCAAAAATATAACCTCTGTAAAGTTAAACAAAGACATGCTCAATAAAAAAAGCAAGAGGCTTTAGGTTTCTTATATAAACAAAACCCAAAAAAAAAGAATAAACAAACCATCACTGATCATGTTCATAATAAAACCGACACCCCTTATCTTTAGGACATAGCAAGTTTGTTGTGAAACAACCATAAAATGGTTTCATGACAGCATCCATGATACTTGCTCCTGGTGAAAATTTTTAAATTTAGGAACCAAAAATACTAAAAGTCAATTTTATCAACAAGAATGATGCTTACAGTTGGGTGAAAATATGCATAAATCATCCTAATAATCTTGATATACTAGTCAAATCCAGATCCAAAGTGCCATGCACGCAAAATTAGAAGATTTCCTTTTGAGGCTCGACATCTTTGTATTCACTAATCAAGGTATCCAGAAAATTTCAGCATAAAACACTAGAAAGTAGTTCAGAAATTGCGCTACAGCAGGTGCTTGCCAAATAAAAAGGTGAAAGGAGCCCATGCAATATCCAAAACTGTAGGAACTTCAAATTAAAATGACCACAAGAAAACATGACATGAACTTCACTGCAATCACTTTATTGTATCAAAGAATGGAACTAACGTTAAACAATATTCTCTCATAGCCTCTCTATTGTTTAGTCATGTCCAATACCTTATAAAATTGGTATTGACCAATTTTTGATCAAGATAATACAAATTAAATAGAAGTTAGCAAGTGACATATAATCAATGCAACATAATTCCTGCGAGGTTGTAGCATGATACAAAAGCACTTGAATACTAAGCAGTACATTTGCACTGAACATTTTAAAATGCAAAATAATTATTAAGTCGCTAACCTGGATGAATTCTAAATCTATAAAATGAATTCCAGAAGAATCGATAATCTTGGAAGCTTCCAGTAAAATCAGTAAACAAACCAACAACTTTGATTTTGTCTATCTAGTAATCATATTCGGCATATGGATCTTGATTGAAATTGAAATGCAAGAACTGGTTTTTTTTCTAAATGTATATGGATGCACCTGCAATTAACATTTAAATATATGTTGTTTATGTAAAATTGTAAATACATGTTTCATAATAAAAGCAAATAGAGTAACTCAGAGAGAGTGTGTGTGAAAATTATAATGTAAGAGCTTATAATATGAAAATAATTACATCTGTATTGCTGCTCCCTGAAACTATATTTTTTTTTATACGGGAGTGACTTCAGTTCCACAAGATAATGGATATAGTATTGTTATATTGATGAAGTGAGATTAGCACATATAAAACAAAAATAAAAGTAAAAAAGGGAGGAAACTAAACAGAAAAACAAAAGACAAACTACAGAAAAAGAGTAAGATAGCTCCTTAATGCTGACTGAATTCTCTATTATAAAGGTCCACATAAATCACTCCATTATATTTACGTTCTTTATAACTTAATACTCTAAATGAACACAGTATTGTATATTCCAATCTTTCCGATGTAACAATACTGAGTCGTTGCCTCTTTTTGCAATGACGCTCGAGTTATTTAAGGGCCTGTCTAGCCAAGAGAAAACAAGAAATACGAGACAAGCACCCACGAGTGTGTTGCAGGGAAATGAAGACATACGGGTCTAAAGGACATCAGGAGAGTGACCTAAATTATGCAGGCTAATAGTCATACGTGGGAAGCGCTCTTACCGAAAGCAATATCCGGTTAGGTCATTGTCTGAAGTTGTTTAACTCAATTATATTTGGAGTAGTTGTCCAATTATTTTTGACCAAAGAAGAATTTCGAAACCAGTTGTAGATGGTGCATCCCAAGCATTTACTGAATGGTCCAAGGATACCTCTGTAAAGTTACGGGTCACCACAAGATCTCCTGAACCTCGCGCTGTTTCAGATGCACAACATCTCATGACTGACCATATTATTGCTTCCGATAATGTTTCCAATAGTAGCGAGCAAAAGAAGACCAATCAGTGAGCAACAGTCCAAAGCATGTACATATGTATAGTAAACTAATTCGATGATATGTTTAAATTTTGCATATGGATCCTCTGCAGACCATTGTAGATACAAAATTGTTTATGGTTCAGTACAATAAATATGGATTTGATAGATGGTTAAAAAGTAAGAACATGGTATTTAGAAAAAAAAACTTACCCGCATTGGAAATCTAATAAAAGAACAGCAGCTGGCTGAAGTATAGGTCGAGGAAATTTACGTAATGTACGAACTATAACTGGTTTGTAGAAAAAAATTTAATAAATATATAACTTTTAGAAAATAATAATGTTTTTTTTTTGCTGTTTCAGATAGCTTAACAACAACAATTATTTGGTCCGAAAGATTTTTACTAAAAGGTACCATTTTGATTATAAAATTGTCAAATTTTTCCTTGCCAGCATGATAATATTCCGTCATATATAAAATATCAAAACATATTTCTGAAAATCAGATTGCATAATAAAGCATGAAAACAAATTGTGTAGTAATTATATTCAAAATTTTAGTTGACTGTCACTACAGTGGGTTGACTAAAATGTACATATAGAAGATGTGTTAACATATAAGAGTAATATGTCTCAAATATAACATTTGAAAAAACAAAAACAAAGTACGAAATATTTGGTAGTTTTTCTTATATCAAGGAAAAACAAACAAAGGTCTCATAGCTATAGTAAAGTCTTCAAAGTTTAACTATGAATAGCAATAGTGGAACTGAAAAAAAAACTACTTTATGTACGACATATATGAAAATTCTAACTTCGAACCTTTAGAAAAACAGTTATCAGTCTTGCACATAAATAAGCATTTGGTTACTATTTAATTTATATTAGAGTGTGAGTTCTAATTAAGTCGGAGTGTGTAGATTCTTAATCAGCCGATAATGTAGTAGGAATGCATAATAAAAGTAGGAAAACAAATTGAGTATTGATTAAATCGGAAAATACCTCTCATATCATATCAATTTATTGAGGTATCATAAGATTACTCCTGTTGTGGTGCTTGATGGTGGAAATGCTTCTTGCAAATCTAACATTGAAAATGTAAGACATAGGAGAAGGAAAGAAAATCTATAATTGGCATAGAAAAAGCTGGAGGAAGGGAACGAACATGCTGCTATCAAGTATTTTCAAAAAGCGGTGCACATTACTCCAGTAAGGAAAATGAACTAATTCGGGTTCTATAATTGAAAAATGTTTATTTCATAGTAGCTCCATATGAAGCTAATTCCAGCCAGCATATTTTCCAGTTCGGAGTTATGAACAAAGAGGCAGTAATAATGAAGATAGAGACTTGATTGCATATGGTTGTCCAACACTTGTATCCAAGATTGTTAGATATGGAAATGGTGAAGAGTTTTTTGTGAATAAGGCATTTAATAGGGTTACCAATGGCCTGCCTTTTAAGAACTTCAATGAAGAACTCTTTATAGGAATCTGCATCCTAGCAGGTTGTGATTTTCTTTCCTTCGTTATTGGTATTGGCCCCAAACAAACATATACGTTGGTTTCAAAATATTTATTTCAATGCTAAGATTAGACAAAGATTATCGAGTGCGAGAAGACTATTCTGATACATAAAAAAAGGAGAAAAAATACATTTGCAGTTTTTCACCATGCTCGAATCTATGGAGATTATAATCATTAAAGATGTTAAAGCCGTTAGACGAAAAGCATTCCCAATTCTAAATGGAGATTATAGTCTTCTTGCGCTTGAACTTCCACCATCAATAGCCATTGCCATTGCAGAGTTACATCTAAATCCTATCAGTATGGTACGTTTAATAACTTCTGTACACATCAAGATGTCGCTAATTATATTTCCTTCAGCTCAGATTAAGTGCAAATAATTTCCACACAAAATAGTTTCGTTAAAGTCTTTCCTGAACAAAGCAACCCAAAGAGCACAACTACTATGGAAGAGATAAAAATGGTCACAAAAAGGTATAAAAAAGAAGCTGGTTGCACTTGGAAAACTGATTACTTCAAAAAAGACACAGAAGACGCTAATGCTAGAACCAAATAAATTGAAAGTACCAAACAACAATCGTTTCAATTTTCAAGAAGAGGAAAGTGGAGCCTGTAACATTTAAACATGAAGACTTTTCTGAATCTACCATTATTGGTAAACAAACAGTTGAGAACTTACATTCAATCTTAAATCCAATCACTTTCACTTTCTGGATATAATAAGACACAGCCAATCTAAATCGTATTCAATCACTAGTGTGCCCATATAATGGCTACAAAAGCTTGTTCTAAAGAAGTTAATTTATAATTATATAATAATACCTCTTATGGCAGTTTAAATCGGAGAGGCATGGATGTTTGCTGCATTCATGGATTGGGATCAACCGCATGAGAGAGATTATGGCACCGATATACTCTATCATCCTTTGCGATTTTGGAACCCCGATTCACGATTGCGATTTCGATGAAGGATGCCATCAGCGATTTGGGGGAGATGCGAGATCGGCCATGAGCCAAGAGCAATCTGAAAGGACATGAGATTAGTTGAATACCCGGTTTAGAGGAAGGGCTTATCCTTTGGAGGCTGAGGCGATGCGATTGGAGATTTGGATGTTAGATTGAATCAGAGATGACCGACTTCCAATGAATCGAAATTTCTAGGGATTTAGGGATAAAGTTGAATGTAATGGAGGGATATTTTTAATTTGGCGGCCTTAAGTTTTATTTTACCCCGCGTTCGATTTTCGCTCCCGCTTTTTCTAGGGGGAATGGAAATATAGCGAAATAGTACTATGTATAGCATAATTTATTTTTTATTCCTTTGCTTTCTTTATATAGCACAATTTAGACATTATTATTTTTTCTTTAATTATTTTATTATAGCACTTTAATGTAAGGCTATGGGACAATGCTATGTATATCATATTTTCTTGTAGTGGGTATAATTGAGTATTGAAATAGTAATAAGACTCTGCGCAATCCAGCGTTGCGCGGGACTGGACGTAGGAGTAATCCGAACCAGTATAAAATACGGTGTGTTCTTTCCTTCTCTGCATTTTTATGTCTGTTTATCTTATTTATGTTTGAATCTGTGTCTGTGATTGTGTTTGTGGTGTTTGATTCATTCCATAATTCACTTTAGTTTTAATTTTGTTTAAATTCTTACAAACACTATTCACCCTCACTTTAGTGTTTGCTTTGCCCTAACGATCCATTCCGCAGTCCCTAACAGGGTAAACTGAAATTAGAAATCATAGTAACCCTGAGACTCACGCTCGGGTAAATAGACAGTCAGATGTCATATCCGAAAATAATAGAAACTCCAAGACTCACACTTGGGTAAATTGAAATCAGAAATCATATGGAAACACCAAGACTCACACTTGGATAAGCATAAATCAGAAATCATATTTTTATCATGCCACAATTGGAAATTTACTGAGAAATACCATAAGCAGAATGCCTTAACCGGATCATAGACGTAATTATCAGAAGCTTGTTTAAAGGACATCTATTGAAAGCATCACAAATCATCCAAGGTTTACGTATGTGCACGGTGTTAATCTATCCAATCATTATTGGAAGTGATCAAGCAATTATAAGTTATCCTGGGTTCCTCAGAAGTTTACTCAGAGAAACCACATGAGGGAAAGAGTCACAAATATACCAAGGGATTACTTCTCGGACGCATATGTAGAGAACTACTTTCAAATAAATTAGTCCTATCTGGAACTAAATAGTCATACAACAGTAGTTCCTTTCAGTTTCTAGCCATTTGACTCTTCATAAGTAGTTCCGTTCAATTGTTTCATCATTTATCCATTCAGCAGGTAGTTCCGTTCCACCATCCAAATTTTCAGTTGTTTGATCATTCAGCAGATAGCTCCGTTTGGCTATCTGGAACCACAATCGTTCAGCGAGAAGTTCCGTTAACTTATTTAGCCATCACCCATTCAACAAGAAGTTCTGTTTGACTTTTCGGCTATATGGTATCTAACGTCTAGCCTTATTCCTAACCCATAGGATATGCAAGTGATTGAATGCTCTCTAAGATAATGACACCAATCACTCTATGGGAAGATGTGCGTGCTTATTATTATTAACCCCACTTATGAGGCACTCCACTTGGTGGAGATGTAAGTATTTAGCCCTTTCATGAAGGTATTCCATCGTACGAAATGAAAGTATTTTGCCCTTTCTTGAAGGAATTCCATCATAGGAAACGAAAGTAATTTTTTATGACGCTTCAACTTTCGGAAGCTAATTTCTTTTTACGAGGCTTTCCCCTCAGAAGCTATTTTCTTTTATGATGCTTCCCATTCGGAAGCTAATTTTCTTTTAATGATGCTTCCCCCTTGGAAGTTTTTTTCTTTTTGATGCTTCCCCCTTTGAAGCTAATTTCTTTTTATGAGGCTTCCCCCTCGGAAGCTATTTTCTTTTATGATGCTTCCTCCTCGGAAGCTAGTTTCTTTTTTTCTTCGATGCTTCCCCCTCGGAAGCTAATTTCTTTTTATGAGGATCCCCCCTCGGAAGCTATTTTCTTTTACGACGCTTCCCCTTGGAAGCTAATTTCTTTTTTCTATGCTTCCCCCTTGGAAGCTATTTTTTATGAGGCTTCCCCCTTGGAAGCTTTTTTTTTTTTATGATGCTTCCCCCTCGGAAGCTAGTTTTCTTCTTTACTCAATCACCTTTCTACTAAAGTATTTATTCCTTTGCCTTTTCTCCCAAAAGCTTTGTTGGCTCGCCTTCTCCACTAGAGGCTATATTGATGGGCATATTCCACACCTTTCATAGAAGTATTAAATATGTCAATATAACATGTGTAATGAAGGGAGTTTATGAAATTTAAGGATGACGGAAATAAGATTTTTAGGGAATCTCATTCGATCTAAATAATAATTGGCATTTAATTTCTCATTTGTCGTATATCTCTTTAGGTAACTTCCATCGAAGCTTGTTGTTGATTAATAAATTTTTCATGCTCTACTCATGTGTTGTTCTCTTTGAGTGCTCCCTTTTGAGCTCCCGTTGCACTCACAAGCTTGAACAGATTTTGGTTTTTAATTGTAATAGCACTCGAATTTACATTAATATTTGTTGGATCATAAGAAAAAGACAAAGTTAAACAAATTCCGAAAGTAATCATATGAGATAGTAAGCTTTGCTAAAATTCTAATCCATGTTCCAGCTACAGACTTCTCACCTAAGCTTTCTTTTCTTTTCGGCTAGGATTCTAGTCATCGAACCATGACATTGGCTAGTTTTGTGTCCTTCTGTCTTGTTATAGGAATAATAATCCCTTTCTTTGCCTGATTTCGAAGCGCCTTCTGCAAAAGCATTGGAATTTAACTCTTTTGACTCCTGGCTTTGTTGCAGGGGTTTCTTTGTGTTAAACATCTCTTCTATACAGATGAATTTTTTGGCTCTAGAGTAAAAATCATTTAAGCTTTTACATTCTCTTAAGGTAAGCTCTTTCAGAAAGGGGACGGTGCAGATAACGCTGACTGTACATCTCTTAGTTTTTCTCTATTCGTTGCCCTTGGTACTTTAAGCGACTCGGTATGAAATCAGTGAAAACCCGTAACTTCCCCGGTGAGGAAAGCGCGGATAGTTCGAGAACAAGCCACAACAGAACACGTATAGAAGAACATTTCATTGTATATTACAACAATGCACCAGAATACAAGAATATACAGAGTATAAATGAATATTACACAGAAATATCAGAGATTTAAATTACATTTAAATACATCGCAGCGGAAAATAATACAATACACAACTAGAAGAGATATACGGATACAAAGCTTTCCGGATATCATTCCAGCTGTAAACCAGGATCCTGTGAATATAAATCTGCAAAACCAAAACTACTAGCTGCCCGTGTCGAAAATAAGGGCACCCAGAGTTTAGGTTAAAACAATAAACTCCAGGTCAGTCATGTGACTGGTGTGAGAACTAAAACAGTTATTATTCTTTATTTTTAAAGTTAGGTAAATCAAGGGACCACGCCGTATAACACAGAACGGGTTTCCTCCCAAGAACACCAGTGCATATAAGTAAACAACGCAATGCTTTTCTAAAAATGAAGCTATTATAAGACCCAGGTCCCATCACACAACGCAATGCAGCCGGGGGATAGGGTTTTCCCTTATAATAGCCAAACATGCTTGGTACGTTTTAAAAATCAAATCATTTGATACTATAATAAGTGTATAGTGTCAAAACAATTTCAATCATAAATATCAATCATAGACGGCATGGGTACCATATATCATGTCGCCATACTAGTTCTACAATTAAAACCGCAATACACATATTGGAAATTGGATTTCCATCATGGTGGCTCCTGATTCGAAAGATCGATCGCGTAATGCAATTCACCACGGCTTACGTCCCAACAAGAGAAAACACCGTTTGCACATCCACACATTTGGGACCAGAGTATCACCGCGGCTTACGTCCCAGCGAGAGAAAACACCGCTTACTCTATATATCCCTGAGCACTAAGCTCATCTCGGTCGACCGAATCCACGACACCACTAAGGTGCCCATCCACTAAAAGCATACTGATCAAACCATCAGTTTACCACCATACCGGGATGTGAGGCTCGCGAATCAACGCTATACACAAAGCCATGCTATCAGCTGCGCTTTGATCGTCATCCACCAAACTTTGCTTTTCAACAAAAGTCTGGATCACTGCATCTCAGCATGCCACACTATCAATCCATATCGTACCACTGATTTATGCCAATATATAACCTCTGAGCTCGTATGTCTCATAGAAGGGCGTTAAGCAAGAGAATAAATTCTCCGCCGCCAAACAGGTATATATTTAGAAGAGATCAACAAATACAATATAAAGGAATACAATGTCAGACACACCATCCATTTACAAGTCCGTTCTAGGTATGAACGAAACCGGAGGCACTTTCCTCGCATATCCATCCATCTCCAAGTACGTCTGGACGACCACCAACTGATTCCCTCATCTTGGGTGTACAGCCCAATCAAGATCATCAGTAATCACCCAAACGATGTGAAGACATCCGGCCTTCGACCACCGTCTTCATCTTCGACATATCGTCGAATCGGTTATTCAGAATGGGTATAAACCCGGCCTTTCCGAACAACCCGCGTATATTAAAAACGAATGTTACACAAACACAACATACGCCTCATTCCAATTCAGTAGCTACTAACCGTAAATCAGCAAGAGAACAATTTCCCAAATATTAACCCCGAAGGCCGAAACCAACATCAGATCAATAACCAGGAAACCATTCTTCTTAGCTAAACTACAGCTAGTTTCTAAATTTCAATTCTTAGGGAAAGGTTCCCAATAACATTTTATCCAAGATAAATTCTTTAAAATTTATCCTTTAATCTTCCTTTGGATGTCATTTCAAACCAAATTATGGTTTTCCAAACTAGTCAGGATTAGCGAACCACACCGAAGTAATAATTTATTTTATTTCCCAATCCCAACCTATTTATCCCATGAAGCAAAACTGGTAATACTTCATATCTAACACCACGGTGTTATCGGTAAATTCAATTACCATTTCACGTTCAAATCTAATTAAAGATTTAACTATCGCCTAGAGCAAAACTGGTGATACTCCATTCTCGATCTTTTCAAATTTGATAATTTAAATTATCAATTCACATTTCAATCTAATTGCAGATTCATTAAAACTCCTTTTACTGGGTTAAAGAACTAATGTCATTTAAAACACAGTTCATGATAAACCTAAATCACGTTCTATTTATTATCGGGTTAAAGAACTAGTGTTATTTAAAACACCGTTCACGATAAACCCACAAATGAATTTTAATTCATTTCCAATCAAATATATTAGAAATTCCGATTCTTTAAAACCCCTTTTTAAATCTAATTTATTTATTTAAAAATAATTGGGTTTTAATTTTAGTTCAAAACTAGTTCATTTCGATAAAAATCTATTTTTATCTTTCCAAATATGGAGTTTTTCATCCCAATTTTCCCCAAATCATTTCTTATGATTTTACACAAATTATTACTATTTTTAGTAATTTTATCAAGGCCCGTACAGTCGATTTCCAACAACGGCCATCGAACTGCACTTACAACGACCTTTTCCAAATTTGATTTGGATGTATCTCCAAATCCAACCATTAGATTTCAAATTTCTAATATTCGTTAGAAAGCCCTTTTCAATACGAACCCAACGGTTACGGTTTTAGGAGAATCCGACGGTCGGATCTCCCGTAATGTCCATTCGAAGTCAATGGTCGAAATTTACGAACTGCCGCGGTGCGGCGTGTTCTATTCAGGCCATTATATTATATATATATAATATATATAATATATATTTCGTCAATTTCTATTTAAAACGAATTTTATAAATAGTTTTAAATTCGTTTCAAAAACAATTTCAACCTCCATTTCAAATTCAAATCAAAATTGAATTTTCTATTATAAATCATTTTTACTTTCATTTCTATTTGATTTTAATTCGATTCGAATTCATTTTCTTTTCAATTCGTTTTCTATTCAATTCGAATTCAATTCGTTTTCTATTCAATTCGAATCAAATTCGTTTTCTATTCCATTCAAATTAAATTCGTTGTATATTCAATTGAAATCAAATTCGTTATATATTCAAATCAAATTCGTTGTATATTCAATTGAAATCAAATTCGTTATATATTCAATTGAAATCAAATTCGTTATATATTCAATTCAAATCAAATTCATTGTATATTCAATTGAAATCAAATTCGTTATATATTCAATTGAAATCAAATTCGTTTTCTATTCCATTGAAATCAAATTCGTTTTCTATTCCATTTAATTCAAATTTCATTTCAAAATATTCGATTTCGAAATCACTTTTCAATATTCATTTTAAAATGAATAAAATCGATATAAATATCGTTCACGTCAAAATGGCGTCAATCTAATCAACACGACTTCATATATTCCTATTTTCTTATATTCTATTTCAAATATTTCTTTTTCAAATATTTCCTTTTCAAATATTTATATTTCAAATATTTCTATTTCAAATATTTCTATTTTTAAAATATTTCGTTCAACACATGACTAATCTCAACGGATGAGTACTGTCAACATATGAACCTTTATTTTATATTGATAAAGATGTAAATTTTATTATTAAAATATTTCGTTCAACACATGACTAATCTCATCGAATGAGTATTGTCAACACATGAACCTTTATTTTATATTGATAAAGATTTAAATTTTATTATTAAAATATTTCGTTCAACACATGACTAATCTCAACGGATGAGTACTGTCAACACATGAACCTTTATTTTATATTGATAAAGATGTAAATTTTATTATTAAGTTCAACACATGACTAATCTCAACGGATGAGTACTGTCAACACATGAACCGTTATTTTATAATATTCTTTATTTTTCAAATTGGAATGAGGCCCAATCAATTACCATATAGCGTTAACTATATGGATTCCATACCACACATGCATATAATAGCAACGATAAATAATCAACCATCATCCAAAGTGCACTACACTGTATAAGCATCAAATATAGATATCTAACGCTTATAACAGCCTGTCAATCAATCGATCGACATACAACTAATTATTGGGATTAGTGTATGCCGTATTTTATCCCAATACCGTGTGGGGTTTTCAAACAATCAAACACAGATTTTATTTGTGCGGTTGGGCGATGTGTAAAATTTATCGGCCCAATCAATATCAGTCAAATCAGTGTATATAAACAAATCGGCCGATTTGTTTATAGATATTTATTTATTCACTTTCACATTAAAAATTATATTTTTAACGACCAAAATATTTTATTCAAACTATGAATATTCTATTCGGTTCATTTATTCAATAAAATGATATTTTTATTTCTCTACCATATTTTAGAAAATTTTGGTGGTATAACGGCACGATACTAGAAACGGGACAAGGCCTAGCCTTATCCCCAGTCTAGTGAAGGCCCACGCCATTCACACATCAATCAAATCCATTCATTTCACCAAACAATTCAATTCAAACCAAATAATTTAACCAACTACACAACCAAACAATTAAACAAACAAGCCATCCATGGTCTGTGGATGACGGGTGTCGGGTGCTACTAAACACCATCTGCATCCTAGTATATATATATATATATATAACTAGAAAAAGAAATTTGAAGAGTGAGAAGTTCTCACCGATAGCTATCAAACCATCTCGACTCTTCTTTTGCAGAAGTCTTCGTCGTTCTCGCCTTTTTGTCACCTTCGTTGACCGTAGCCACTACATATATAAAAATCGAATTTTTACTTCGTTGTTCAATATATAAAAATCGAATTTTTACTTCGCTGTTCAATATATAAAAATCGAATTTTTACTTCGCTATTCAATATAGAAAAATCGAATTTTTACTTTGCTATTCAAAATATAAAAATCGAATTTTTACTTTGCTATTCAAAATATAAAAATCGAATTTTTACTTCGCTATTCAAAATATAAAAATCATATTTTTATATCAAAGATATTTATATTCAAATCAATAAGGTTTATATTTTTCAATTCAAAGATATTTTTAAATCAAACAGATTTATATATTTTCAAAGAGGTGTTATTTTTATTTTCAAAAAGGTATTATTTTTCAACACAATGCTATTCATTATATCTAAAAACAAAACTTTAAACAATTTTCATTTCAAAACAATGATATATAAATATCTATAAATTCCATTGCTATTTTTATTTTTAAAACCAATGCTTTTTAGATTTTCGAGAACAATGATCTATATATAAAAATCCCAATTTTTTTGTTCTATGCTTTTTTTCTATATATATATATATAAATTCCCTTTTGATTTCTATGTTATTTATTTTAAAACATATTTTAAAAACAATATTTATTTCATTTTTAAAACAATTGATTTACATATATAAAAATAAATAAATAAATAAATAAATAAAACTAAGAGAGGCTTACTGTGTTCGGATTTCAGGTTGCTCCACCATTAGGGTTGGAGTTTGCCATCCCCACCGACGTCGTGGAGGAGATCGGAGCCCGCCACTTTGGAGCCTTCTGCGTCGCCTACCTCCACCCTGAGTCGCGTCGCCTTCGGTGGTCCCGTAAACCCTAGAAACGGGTGTGAATTGAACGAGTTCAAGCCCCTGAAACTCCTCAATTCCAATACGATACAGGATGAGATTGGAATAGATCTAAAGCTGACTGAAATCTCTTTGATTTCCATGTTTCAATTTTTAATTTTGCTGAATGGATTAAAGGAAAATTGAGGGAGAAGGATTCAGAAATTTTCGCCATCGAATTTGATGAAGGGCGGCTCCTGAACGGGGTGATAGAAATTAGGGTTTGTGATTGGTCAAAATTTTATATATATATATATTTTTATATTATTTAATTTGAAAAATAGGGTTTTATTGCATTTGGATTCCGAATCAAACCCAACGACCGTCGCCCCTAGCTAATTACCCCTATTCCGAACACAATGGGATATGTTTCGCAAGATGATTCGGCTGTTTCGATCAGTTTTCGCTAAATTTAAAATATAAATCTATATATTCAATTTTAAATGTACATTTTAAATTACCAAGGCCACATACTGATTCAGAAAATTCCAAAAAAATTATTTCTAGCTTCGTATTTACGATACGGTCCTATCGAAACTAATTTCGTTGAATTCTGAGACCGTTAGAAAAATGGCCATTTTCCAGTCGATTAAAATCAACTGAAACTGGTCAAACGCGTTTCCTTTGCCACGCTCACATATTGATTTGAAAAAAATATGAAATTTGAAACCTAGCAATAACTTGACATCACGGATCCAACAAACGTGGTTTCGTCGAAATCCGAGGTCGTTTGCAAAATGGCTATTTTTAAGGGCCTGAATTCCATAGCGACTATTCAGAATTTTAAACTGGACATATCTTTTTATCCTCGCTATGCAATTTTGATTTTTCGAGTTCGTTGGAAAGATATTCACAATTAGATCCTATTATTTTTGGTTTCACTAAAATCCGGTTTATTTTGCACCCGGTACATTCAATTGAAGTTTGAAATCGAATTATCGAACTACCGCGCCATTTTCAATTCTATTTATAATTATATATAACTATTTATATTCTAACGACGACGCGTATAAATATATACGTTTGAATTCTCTTCAAAATAAATTTCTCGTCGATATTATTTAAAATAATCTATTTTAAATGTTCAAAATTCGCTAAAATTGCCAAAATAAAAATTTTAAACTGGCCCAGATTTTCGGGTTGTTACAATCTCCCCCACTTAAAACTTTTCGTCCCCGAAAAGGAACAAAGTCGAAAGTGGTTTGATTAATCAACTCTACGTTCGATCTGGCTTTCATTCCCCAACTTTTCAGTTTCTGAGAATTTTCAAATTATTCAAAAATTTGGCTAACACCCTAAATTTTCGAAAAATTTCGCCATAACCTCCCCTGCACCGGAAGCCAAGGGAAAATCCCGAAATTGCCATATAGGCCTTCTGATCTCAAAAAGAAAAATAAAAAGCCATACGGCTAGCCAATCGGCTCATAAAATCATCATCACCTAAACAAAACAGTAAATTATGGTAAACATGTACCTATTTGTCGGGCAAACAAATTTTATTCTCTGCTCTAGCCTCCTTGCTATGACCTATTCAATGTAAGTACCTGTATATGCAAGCAACTGCGACCAAATTTCCAATACAACTCACTATTTGATCAAATTGGTTATATGGTTAAAATTTCAACTAATCAAAACAGTAATCAAACAACACAACCATCAATCAATTAGTTGACTAGCATTTCAAACACATAATTTTGCTATATAGTCAAAAATCACATTTTTGATGCCAAATAACAACAATAAGCCCTATCTAATTTTGGTTCTTACACCAGTCAATAGGAAATATATAGAAAGCCCACTTTCGTCACTCGAACATAAATTCTAATGATGGAGCTCTATCATCAAAATCATCTCCGGGCGATTAGAGTGTAATTCTATATCTATCCAGCATATTAAAATTTCGAATACACGTGGATCAGACGTATACGCAAAATCTATATATTGGATTGTCCACATCAATATAAATAAATAATCAAATACGAATAATTGATTTAAATTTTCAAAACAAAACTTGTTTTCACTTTAAAAATTTACTCTTCACACTCGTTCTAGGATACTACTGATCCCATCTCTAACGAGTCATCCCATTGGATATTACTAATCCATTATCTGATGAATTCTTTCATATGGTTCTAATGTGCCTTGTTCTCTGAGCTTTGTAAACCAAAGCTCTGATACCAACAGTGAAAACCCGTAACTTCCCCGGTGAGGAAAGCGTGGATAGTTCGAGAACAAGCCACAACAGAACACATACAGAAGAACATTTCATTGTATATTACAACAATGCACCAGAATACAAGAATATACAGAGTATAAATGAATATTACACAGAAATATCAGAGATTTAAATTACATTTAAATACATCGCAGCAGAAAATAATACAATACACAACTAGAAGTGATATACGGATACAAAGCTTTCCGGATATCATTCCAGCTGTAAACCAGGATCCTGTGAATATAAATCTGCAAAACCAAAACTACTAGCTGCCCGTGTCGAAAATAAGGGCACCCAGAGTTTAGGTTAAAACAATAAACTCCAGGTCATTCATGTGACTGGTGTGAGAACTAAAACAGTTATTAATCTTTATTTTTAAAGTTAGGTAAATCAAGGGACCACGCCGTATAACACGGAACGGGTTTCCTCCCAAGAACACCAGTGCATATAAGTAAACAACGCAATGCTTTTCTAAAAATGAAGCTATTATAATACCCAGGTCCCATCACACAATGCAACGTAGCCGAGGGATAGGGTTTTCCCTTATAATAGCCAAACATGCTTGGTACGTTTTAAAAATCAAATCATTTGATACTATAATAAGTGTATAGTGTCAAAACAATTTCAGTCATAAATATCAATCATAGACGGCATGGGTACCATATATCATGTCGCCATACTAGTTCTACAATTAAAACCGCAATACACATATTGGAAATTGGATTTCCATCATGGTGGCTCCTGATTCGAAAGATCGATCGCGTAATGCAATTCACCACGGCTTACGTCCCAACAGGAGAAAATACCGTCTACACATCCGCACATTTGGGACCAGAGTATCACCGCGGCTTACGTCCCAGCGAGAGAAAACACCGCTTACTCTATATATCCCTGAGCACTAAGCTCATCTCGGTCGACCGAATCCACGACACCACTAAGGTGCCAATCCACTAAAAGCATACTGATCAAACCATCAGTTTACCACCATACCGGGATGTGAGGCTCGCGAATCAACGCTATAAACAAAGCCATGCTATCAGCTGCGCTTTGATCATCATCCACCAAACTTTGCTTTTCAACAAAAGTATGGATCACTGCATCTCAGCATGCCACACTATCAATCCATATCGTACCACTGATTTCTGCCAATATATAACCTCTGAGCTCGTATGTCTCAGAGAAGGGCGTTAAGCAAGAGAATAAATTCTCCGCCGCCAAACAGATATATATTTAGCAGAGATCAACAAATACAATATAAAGGAATACAATGTCAGACACACCATCCATTTACAAGTCCGTTATAGGTTTGAACGAAACCGGAGGCACTTTCCTCGCATATCCATCCATCTCCAAGTACTTCTGGACGACCACCAACTGATTCCCTCATCTTGGGTGTACAACCCAATCAAGATCATCAGTAATCACCCAAACGATGTGAAGACTTCCGGTCTTCGACCACCGTCTTCATCTTCGACATATCGTCGAATCGGTTATTCAGAATGGGTATAAACCCGGCCTTTCCGAACAACCCGCGTATATTAAAAACGAATGTTACACAAACACAACATACGCCTCATTCCAATTCAGTAGCTACTAATCGTAAATCAACAAGAGAACAATTTCCCAAATATTAACCCCGAAGGCCGAAACCAACATCAGATCAATACCCAGGAAACCATTCTTCTTAGCTAACCTACAGCTAGTTTCTAAATTTCAATTCTTAGGGAAAGGTTCCCATTAACATTTTATCCAAGATAAATTCTTTAAAATTTATCCTTTAATCTTCCTTTGGATGTCATTTCAAACCAAATTATGGTTTTCCAAACTAGTCGGGATTAGCGAACCACACCGAAGTAATTATTTATTTTATTTCCCAATCCCAACCTATTTATCCCATGAAGCAAAACTGGTAATACTTCATATCTAACACCACGGTGTTATCGGTAAATTCAATTACCATTTCACGTTCAAATCTAATTAAAGATTTAACTATCGCCTGGAGCAAAATTGGTGATACTCCATTCTCGATCTTTTCAAATTTGATAATTTAAATTATCAATTCACATTTCAATCTAATTGCAGATTCATTAAAACTCCTTTTACTGGGTTAAAGAACTAATGTCATTTAAAACACAGTTCACGATAAACCCAAATCACGTTCTATTTATTATCGGGTTAAAGAACTAGTGTTATTTAAAACACCATTCACGATAAACCCACAAATGAATTTTAATTCATTTCCAATCAAATATATTAGAAATTCCGATTCTTTAAAACCCCTTTTTGAATCTAATTTATTTATTTAAAAATAATTGGGTTTTAATTTTAGTTCAAAACTAGTTCATTTCGATAAAAATCTATTTTTATCTTTCCAAATATGGAGTTTTTCATCCCAATTTTTCCCAAATCATTTCTTATGATTATACACAAATTATTACTATTTTTAGTAATTTTATCAAGGCCCGTACAGTCGATTTCCAACAACGGCCATCGAACTGCACTTACAGCGACCTTTTCCAAATTTGATTTGGACGTATCTCCAAATCCAACCGTTAGATTTCAAATTTCTAATATTCGTTAGAAAGCTCTTTTCGATACGAACCCAACGGTTCCGGTTTTAGGAGAATCCGACGGTCGGATCTCCCGTAATGTCCATTCGAAGTCAATGGTCGAAATTTACGAACTGCCGCGGCGCGGCGCGTTCTTTTCATGCCATTATATTATATGTATAATATATATAATATATATTTCATCGATTTCTATTTAAAACGAATTTTATAAATAGTTTTAAATTCATTTCAAAATAAATTTCAACCTCCATTTCAAATTCAAATCAAAATTGAATTTTCTATTATAAATCCTTTTTACTTTCATTTCTATTTGATTTCAATTCAAATCGATTTTAATTCGATTCGAATTCATTTTCTTTTCAATTCGATTTCAATTCGTTTTCTATTCAATTCGAATTCAATTCGTTTTGTATTCAATTCGAATCAAATTCGTTTTCTATTCCATTCAAATTAAATTCGTTGTATATTCAATTGAAATCAAATTCGTTATATATTCAATTCAAATCAAATTCGTTGTATATTCAATTGAAATCAAATTCGTTATATATTCAATTGAAATCAAATTCGTTATATATTCAATTCAAATCAAATTCTTTGTATATTCAATTGAAATCAAATTCGTTATATATTCAATTGAAATAAAATTCGTTTTCTATTCCATTGAAATCAAATTCGTTTTCTATTCCATTTAATTCAAATTTCATTTAAAAATATTCGATTTCGAAATCACTTTTCAATATTCATTTTAAAATGAATAAAATCGATATAAATATCGTTCATGTCAAAATGGCGTCAATCTAATCAACACGGCTTCATATATTCCTATTTTCTAATATTCTATTTCAAATATTTCTTTTTCAAATATTTCCTTTTCAAATATTTCTATTTCAAATATTTCTATTTTTAAAATATTTCGTTCAACACATGACTAATCTCAACGGATGAGTACTGTCAACACATGAACCTTTATTTTATATTGATAAAGATGTAAATTTTATTATTAAAATATTTCGTTCAACACATGACTAATCTCATCGGATGAGTACTGTCAACACATGAACCTTTATTTTATATTGATAAAGATGTAAATTTTATTATTAAAATATTTCGTTCAACACATGACTAATCTCAACGGATGAGTACTGTCAACACATGAACCTTTATTTTATATTGATAAAGATGTAAATTTTAGTATTAAAATATTTCTTTCAACACATGACTAATCTCAACGGATGAGTACTGTCAACACATGAACCGTTATTTTATAATATTCTTTATTTTTCAAATTGGAATGAGGCCCAATCAATTGCCATATAGCGTTAACTATATGGATTCCATACCACACATGCATATAATAGCAACGATAAATAATCAACCATCATCCAAAGTGCACTACACTGTATAAGCATCAAATATAGATATCTAACGCTTATAACAGTCTGTCAATCAATCGATCGACATACAACTAATTATTGGGATTAGTGTATGCCGTATTTTATCCCAATACCCGTGTAGGGTTTTCAAACAATCAAACACATATTTTATTTGTGTGGTTGGGCGATGTGTAAAATTTATCGGCCCAATCAATATCAGTCAAATCAGTGTATATAAACAAATCGGCCGATTTGTTTATAGATATTTATTTATTCACTTTCACGTTAAAAATTATATTTTTAACGACCAAAATATTTTATTCAAACTATGAATATTCTATTCGGTTCATTTATTCAATAAAATGATATTTTTATTTCTCTAACATATTTTAGAAAATTTCGGCGGCATAACGGCACAATACTAGAAACGGGACAAGGCCTAGCCTTATCCCCGGTCTAGTGAAGGCCCACGCCATTCACACGTCAATCAAATCCATTCATTTCACCAAACAATTCAATTCAAACCAAATAATTTAACCAACTACACAACCAAACAATTAAACAAACAAGCCATCCATGGTCTGTGGATGACGGGTGTCGGGTGCTACTAAACACCGTCTGCATCCTAGTATATATATATAACTAGAAAAAGAAATTTGAAGAGTGAGAAGTTCTCACCGATAGATATCAAACCATCTCGACTCTTCTTTTGCAGAAGTCTTCGTCGTTCTCGCCTTTTTGTCACCTTCGTTGACCGTAGCCACTACATATATAAAAATCGAATTTTTACTTCATTGTTCAATATATAAAAATCGAATTTTTACTTCGCTGTTCAATATATAAAAATCGAATTTTTACTTCGCTATTCAATATAGAAAAATCGAATTTTTACTTTGCTATTCAAAATATAAAAATCAAATTTTTACTTTGCTATTCAAAATATAAAAATCGAATTTTTACTTTGCTATTCAAAATATAAAAATCGAATTTTTACTTCGCTATTCAAAATATAAAAATCATATTTTTATATCAAAGATATTTATATTCAAATCAATGAGGTTTATATTTTTCAATTCAAAGATATTTTTAAATCAAACAGATTTATATATTTTCAAAGAGGTGCTATTTTTATTTTCAAAAAGGTATTATTTTTCAACACAATGCTATTCATTATATCTAAAAACAAAACTTTAAACAATTTTCATTTCAAAACAATGATATATAAATATCTATAAATTCCATTGCTATTTTTATTTTTAAAACCAATTCTTTTTAGATTTTCAAGAACAATGATCTATATATAAAAATCCCAATTTTTTTGTTCTATGCTTTTTTTCTATATATATATATATAAATTCCCTTTTGATTTCTATGTTATTTATTTTAAAACATATTTAAAAACAATATTTATTTCAGTTTTAAAACAATTGATTTACATATATAAAAATAAATAAATAAATAAAACTAAGAGAGGCTTACTGTGTTCGGATTTCAGGTTGCTCCACCATTAGGGTTGGAGTTTGCCATCCCCACCGACGTCGTGGAGGAGATCGGAGCCCGCCACTTTGGAGCCGCCAGCGCCGCCTACCTCCACCATGAGTCGCGTCGCCTTCGGTGGTCCCGCAAGCCCTAGAAACGGGTGCGAATTGAACGAGTTCGAGCCCCTGAAACTCCTCAATTCCAATACGATACAGGATGAGATTGGTATGGATCTAAAGCTGACTGAAATCTCTTTGATTTCCATGTTTCAATTTTTAATTTTGCTGAATGGATTAAAGGAAAATTGAGGGAGAAGGATTCAGAAATTTTCGCCGTCGAATTTGATGAAGGGCGGCTCCTGAACGGGGTGATAGAAATTAGGGTTTGTGATTGGTCAAAATTTTATATATATATATATATATTTTTATATTGTTTAATTTGAAAATTAGGGTTTTATTGCATTTGGATTTCGAATCAAACCCAACGACCGTCGCCCCTAGCTAATTACCCCTATTCCGAACACAATGGGATATGTTTCGCAAGATGATTCGGCTGTTTCGATCAGTTTTCGCTAAATTTAAAATATAAATCTATATATTCAATTTTAAATGTACATTTTAAATTACCAAGGCCACATACTGATTCAGAAAATTCCAGAAAAATTATTTCTAGCTTCGTATTTACGATACGGTCCTATCGAAACTAATTTCGTCGAATTCTGAGACCGTTAGAAAAATGGCCATTTTCCAGTCGATTAAAATCAACTGAAACTGGTCAAACGCGTTTTCCTTTGCCACGCTTACATATTGATTCGAAAAAAATATGAAATTTGAAACCTAGCAATAACTTGACATCACAGATCCAACAAAAGTGGTTTCGTCGAAATCCGAGGTCGTTTGCAAAATGGCTATTTTTAAGGGCCTGAATTCCATAACGACTATTCAGAATTTTCAACTGGACATATCTTTTTATCCTCGCTATGCAATTTTGATTTTTCGAGTTCATTGGAAAGATATTCACAATTAGATCCTATTATTTTTGGTTTCACTAAAATCCGGTTTATTTTGCACCCGGTACATTCAATTGAAGTTTGAAATCGAATTATCGAACTACCGCGCCATTTTCAATTCTATTTATAATTATATATAATTATTTATATTCTAACGAAGACGCGTATAAATATATACGTTTGAACTCTCTTCAAAATAAATTTCTCGTCGATATTATTTAAAATAATCTATTTTAAATGTTCAAAATTCGCTAAAATTGCCAAAATAAAAATTTTAAACTGGCCCAGATTTTCGGGTTGTTACAATATCTCTTCAAATAATGGTTAAGTGATTCCTCTAGTTTCTATCTAATTCTAGCTAGATCATAAATGCTGATTGTTGAGTTTTTCTACACATGGAAGTGTGTGCTAAAGGTGGTGGATAATTGTTTCCAAGTAGTGATGATAGGGCCACAATAATGTCTACGCCATTTGATAGCTTTTCCACGAAGAGTTGTCTGGAAAATCTTGCAACGAAGCATTTCAGAGTCATTATATACATCCATATAATTCTCAAAGATGCAAAGGTGGCTTGCGAGTTCCCCATTATATACGAGTTTTGGCATCTTTATATTAGATGGAACTTCAACCATCATTATCTCTCTCGAGAAGGGTATTTGTAACGTCCCGTATTTTTACGGTATAATAATTAATTTATTTAATTTTTTAAATAATGATTTAGATATTTAAATGGTTACTTAATTAAATAATATTGAATATTTAATCAATATAAATAATAGAATAATATATTTAATTCTGAAATAGTCGGAAAATAGGTGGATTCACAATATTGTGTGAATTGGATTATTTATAAGATATAAATCAGTTTAGAATTGAATTATAATAACGAATATATTTAATAAATGATGGATGAAGGTATTTATTTTATTATAATTATAATCGAGCTCGAAATGGCGCAGCAGTTCGCAATTTGGCGATTCGAAATTTAGATGAATATAAAGAATTCATTTTAAGCCGGATTTCTGTGAAACAAGAAACGTTCGGAGCTGGTGAAGTATATTTTTCTAATGCAAGAGAAAAATTGAGATTTCGTCGTGTAGATTGTGAGTTATGTCCAAATCAAATTTCCAGAAAGTCGCTATGGAATTCCTTTATAATTTATAATGATTTATTTATATTATAAATGGATTTTTCAAAATAAATTGAATACTGATATAATCTGGATTTGAAATGTCGAGTTATAAATTCAGATAGAAGTATTTTGGAGCTGTAGTATATTCTATGTGAATATATATGATAATATTGATTTATTAATATTAAATTTAATTATTTTTAAATATGCAATATTTAAATGAGTTTATTTAGAGCTTTAAAATAGCCATTTTTGCAAATGACCTCCGTTTTAGAGGAAACTAATTTTGTTGGATCTGGAATATTAAATTATTGTTAGATTTCAATTTTCGTGATGTTTGGAGTCAATATGTGGTCGTACTGAATTTCAATATGAAAAACAGTCGATAATTTGACCTTTAAAAATATGTTGTGTGAGCAAATGGATTCGTAATTTGACGAAAAGAGGTTTGTTGGTTCCGTAAAGTCAAACTCTAGTTGTATGTCCATTTTCATGATATTTGGATATTGTATGTGACTATAGGAATCTTTAAGTGATAAATTAAGCTAATAGTCGAATATAAATTAATATAAAATGAGTACCTTACCTTCTA
Source organism: Allium sativum (assembly GCA_030737875.1). NCBI lineage: Eukaryota > Viridiplantae > Streptophyta > Magnoliopsida > Asparagales > Amaryllidaceae > Allium > Allium sativum. Next base: position 96,754,319 of record CM060925.1, on the reverse strand, counting down.
AGCTATCTTACCCTTATAAATACCCCATCTAAACCTAATCTCATTTTTTCCTTAGTCAAAATAAATCCATTGTCACTCCTCTTTCTATTTTCAGAAACGAGAGTTTGAAAATAAAGAAAACAAATTGCATAAAATCATATAAAATCCTAAAAATCTTTAAATATACATATTTCGATTCCTCATGGTATACACTTAATACTGGTACCAAGTTTATGGAGTGCGATGCTTGTTTTCGAAGATCAAAAACATACAGCGATGTCTAGGGTTAAGAAAATCACGAGATTTAAGCAGTAATTCTCGTTGTGGTTGTGGTGTTTGGATTGAGTGTAGAGAGTAGTATGGATTTGGGTTTTTTTGAGGGGATCGGTGAAGATTTTTATCGTGAGTTACATTGGGCCACAGGGATGGTCTAATGTCGGTTTTCTCCTGGGTAGTGCGAGCTCGAACTCCAGGGTATGGGGAGATGCGGTTTTGGAAGAGCAGGACGTTGGTGGTATTTGTTTGTGAAACAATGGAGTAGAGAGCTTGAAAATGGGGGTTGATGATCGAAAATGGTGTGCGGATTTGTTTTCTGGAGTTGGAATCCATCGGGGAAGAAGTAGAAGATGGGTTGCGAGTTAGAAGTTTGGGCTTGGGCCGAAGTTTGTGGAGGTGAGCCTAAGGTGATAAAAGAAAAGAATTTAAATAAAATAAATACTCATTTAAAATTGTAACTACAATAACTTTTTCATACATTATCGGAATGTAGAAAAACAAAATCCGTTGGGATCGTATGGACGGTGGTTACACTATGGAACTGATTCAGAGTGGATTGGAGCCCGTTACATTTTATACGAAATAAGTTGCTCGATCCAAATCAATTATCGTTATTCGTTATTTGACGATAACTGTCCAATGTGAGTAAATCTCACTAACTCTGCTCAGTTTATATTTTTATAATGTATTTTTTAGAATTGATAAATGATGGTTGATTGCTGTGTGTTGATTGTTTGGACGAAGTGTAAATTGTTTGGTTGAAAATATAGATATAGTTATATATATATATAAATTGTTTAATATATATATTGATTCTGTTTATCAGTATATCTCATATTGAAATGAAATTGATGTTAATTATATTGTTTAACATCTGTGGATGTAGGGAAATAGGTTGGAGTGATCCAACTGGATTACACAACACTTATTTTACTATTTTTTTCCATATATTATGATATATGATGTGATATATAATCTGTTGTTGATTATGTGTGTTTGGATAATATTGATCCTTGTTAATTGGTATCAGAAATACCATAAGAAATACTGGAATGCATATAGGGAATTTTCAAAGCGTATATTGAAAATAAAATATTTATTCGGAAAATAAATAGAATTATAAAAGGAAATATTTGGAAAATAAATAGAATTATAAAAGGAAATATTTGGAAAATAAATAGGATTATAAAAGGAAATTGACGAGATATAAAAGAACTATGAGATGATGGATTTAAAGGAGATTTTTAAATAGAAATCTGTTTTAATAGATAAATGGAGAAGATTAATTTATAAGTAATGTTTTTATAAATTAAGTAAAATAATTTATCATGGGATAAATTGAATATTTAAAATTTGAATTTATATAGAGAAGTAAAATCGGTTTTAACACCGATATTTGAAATGGAATGTGAACGTAGTAGTTATAAAGGAAATTTGCAATGAGATTATAAATGTTGGAAATGAAATAAGATTTGTATGAATAATTCTACAAATAAAAATATAAATAGAATTTGGGTTTGAGATATTGTTTTTAAATACGAAATCAAACTTTTTGATTATAAAGAAATATTATTCACATTCCATGTGAAAAATTAGATTTAAAGTAAATATTTTGAAAATAAAATATCATAAAGGAATTTGGGGTTTGAATTAGGAATTTAAATGGAATTACTGAAATTAGAAACTGACTGGAAATTAGTTAAGTTGAATGGCTTTCTGGGTATCGATCTGATGTTGGTTTCGTCCTTTGGGGTTTATACTTAGGAAGTTGTTCTCTTACTATTTTACAATTAAAGACTGATAGGGGTGGGAAGATATTGATGCCTGAATCAGAAATGGAAACGTTTTCCAAAGTTAATAACGTATATTTTCTAATTTTAGAAAATAAGGAATTTATGAATATATAGAAACGATAAATGGGAAATTGGGAAATGAATTTATGATTGATCGGTAAGATTTCCATTTGGGAATACGACCGTGGTTTGTACACATGTTTTCCTTTGATAGTTAAATAACCGACTATCAAAGTTTTGACCATTTCCGTTGTCAATACGAAAAGATTAGGATCAGATTTATTATCTGAAAACCACTCCGTATGTGCATTTTCGTTTCGAATCAAATATATCGAAGACAATTGAAGACGGAGTTTATGTAATGCTTATTCTTGCTATCCTAGGTAGAAATTGTATAAGATGGATTTATAGAATAATTCCTTTGGGTTGTCCAGTTCCAGGACAACTTGAATGGACGAATGTCTAACAGAGTATATCTGGTAGATCACGTAAGTTGATCGTTTCAAATGTATTTACATTGGTGGCGGAGGAATTCGTTTCTCTTAGCTTGTACCCGTGGTATTTTTGGGAAAATCAATTTGTGATTTGATGGGTATGACGATGTGGCATTCAAAGTAAATAAAGAGGTGATCTGTTAAAAGATATGTTATGACCTCAAGCCTCATCAACTAGAAAATGACAGAAATCGGACAAGCAGCATGGCTAAGTGGGTCGCACCCAATTAGGATATATTGTCACCATCTAGAGACTATTCATATTTGTCACTTTTTTCAATTCTGTATTTCCCGGGAACAGTTATGTTGGTATACCGACCGTAAGGTGACAATATACTCGAAACATTCAAGCGAAATGAATGGCCGGTCATGTGTGACCGAGTTACAAGATGTTCTTATTGAACTCCAGTGTATCTCTTCTAATTTACACTGATCGGAAGGTGGTTCCATACCTTGTCATAGTTGGAAATCCATTTACCAATAAGAGTCTACAGTTTTTGATTGTATATTATATATGTAGAACGTGAGATGAAAGCGTTCTACTAGATTGTTATTTACTTGATTTAGACATTATTATAATATCAGAAGAGTTGTGATATAAATAATATTTTGTGTAGTCATAAGGTAAAAAACATCCATGTTTATGTGTGGATCGGTCTTATGATTTTCCTTTCTTTTAAAAGGATTTTAAAAGTTAAACAAATGGTTGGAGTTTACTCACTCCAGTCACATGACTGACCCAGAGTTTATTTTATTTTGTTTTCCCTAACCTCTTGGGTGCCCAATTTTGTATGGGCCATCAAGTAGTCGGGATTTACAGATACTTGGAGAGCTAGAGCAGGAGGCTTCAGGATTATATAGCTATTGTTTATTTCCGCTGTGATATTGTGTGTTATACTCTGAAATGGTATGTATATACAGTTATAAGTTTTGTATTTCAAATATTATGTTATATGATATATTTTATTCGTTTCGCTGTGAGATTCGTATTACTCTGATTCTGTTATTATGTTCTTCTCCTTCTTCTATTCTCACCCTCTAATTTATTTCAATTAACGATATGGAATGTTCGATGCCTAAATAATTGACATAGGTTTTATGTTGATTTTCTGGGTCGATAGAACTAGTTCATTACAGTGGTATCAGAGCTTAAGGTTAAGTGATTACCTTGGCTCTGTGGCATAACTCCGTAGAGATGGGGTTAGTAATGCCCTAGATTGAGTTGAGTGTGTATATACGAGAGAACATATTTGTAGATTTTATAAAAAAAATTGTTTTATACTGTGGAGATTTATTGGTTGAGTTGTTTATAAGTTCTGGCCGATCAGTTTAATCCACTGTATCGGTTGGAGTTTCAAAACACTCGAATATGATGACACGTCACGGTATGTTTTGAAAAGGGGGTAAATGAAATAATTTTGACCCAAAATATATTTTGATATAAAGAAAATATATATTAGAAATATTATAGTATTAGATGTGTTAGTTGTTGTTATAATCGAGTAAGATTATAATTGAGATGGTTATATATATAACCAAATAAAATTCGTATAAGTGTTACGAAATGAGTTAAATCTGAGTTTAAATCAGAATTGAAATTTAAAACCCTGGAAAGTTGGAGAAGTGTTTGTAAATGGAATTGGATTAAATACATGAGAATTTTAAAATCCTGGGAGATTTTAAATTTTTTTTACAAGCATTGTGAATGATATTTTGAAATAATTTCGAAATAGAAATGTTTAAATATAGAGTTTTGAAAAATGATATAGTATTGAACTCACTTCGATCGCTGGGAAATAATTTCAATGATGATCTGGACATCATCAGTGTCCATTTTCGAGTTTCTAAATGACGGATTGCTACCAAAAATTTGGTTTTTGGAAATGTTTTGAGAAAACAAGTTGTTTTGATTTCGGAAGGGAATATTTGATTTTTAAAAAGGGTAAGTTGTTTAAAACTCCCAGGAAAAGATTGTTCGAATTAAAAATAATTTAAAAAGGGATTTGCGAAAGCAAATTGAAATTGAATTAAAACCATTTAAGTGGAAATTGAATTGAAATGGAATGATATCAAGGAAAATTGGATTCTTGAATATAACTGGACTTATGTGAGGTTAAATGGATTGAATTTTGGAATAAAAGTCAGATTTTGGATTTTGAGATAAAGATAACTGATTTGGGAAATTAATTAGTTAATGGAATGTTGTAATGGAACTTAACAAGGTTAAGTAAATTGGTTGGTGAGTTAAGAGTTGGAATCGAGAATGGAACTCGAGTTTGAAATGAAATTCGACTTAGGTATAAGCGAATGATTGGGATTGAGGATAAAACTGAATGGAGTTTGATTGGGATGACATTGGTACATGCTGAATTTGTAGCAGATGTAAAGGATATAATGATATGCCCAACAAAAGGTACAAGTTTATTTTTGTATGACTTTGGTGATGTATGAGCCTATTTTGCAAGCCGCTTGGCAGTTTGGTTTTCTTTTGGGTAGGAGAAGGCCTAGAGAGGCGAGTTGTACCGATTGAGTCGAAAAAAGGAGGTGCTGGCGAATTTTTTCAGAAATTTAAGGTGTTAGAAAATTTTCAGGATTTTTTAAAATTTTGGTTAGTAGGAATGAATTAATATTTTAATTAAATTTAATTGGTTCAGCTGAAACTAAAGTTAAAAAGTAAACAAATAATTTTTAAGCCAGTTAATAGGGTTTGTTTTCTACCTTAGCAATTTCGAGGACGAAATTTTTTTAAGGGGGGAAGAATGTAACGTCCGGTATTTTTACGGTATAATAATTAATTTATTTAATTATTTAAATAGTGATTTAGAGATTTAAATGGTTATTTAATTAAATAATATTGAATATTTAATCAATATAAATAATAGAATAATATATTTAATTCCGAAATAGTCGGAAAATAGCTGGATTCACAATATTGTGTGAATTGGATTATTTATAAGATATAATTCAGTTTAGAATTGAATTATAATAACGAATATATTTAATAAACGATGGCAGAACGTATTTATTTTATTATAATTATAATCGAGCTCGAAATAGCGCGGTAGTTCGTAATTTGGCAATTCAAAGTTTAAACGAATATACAAAATCCGTTTTAAGCCGGATTTTTGTGAAACAAGAAACGTTCAGAGCTAGTGAAGTATATTTTTCTAATGGAAGAAAAAAATCGAGATTTCGTCATGTAGATTGTGAGTTATGTCCAAATCAAATTTCCAGAAAGTCGCTATGGAATTCCTTTATAATTTATAATGATTTATTTATATTATAAATGGATTTTTCAATATAAATTGAATACTGATACAATCTGGATTTGAAATGTCGAGTTATAAATTCAGATAGGAGTATTTTGGAGCTGTATTATATTCTATGTGAATATATACGATAATATTAATTTATTAATATTAAATTTAATTATTTTCAAATATGTAATATTTAAATGGGTTTATTTAGAGCTTTAAAAATAGCCATTTTTGCAAATGACCTCCGTTTTGGAAGAAACTAATTTTGTTGGATCTGGAATATTAAATTATTGTTAGATTTCAATTTTCGTGATGTTTGGAGTCAGTATGTGGTCGTACAGAATTTCAATATGAAAAGCAGTCGATAATTTGACCTTTAAAAATATGTTGTGTGAGCAAACGGATTCGGAATTTGACGAAAGAGTTTTGTTGGTTCCGTAAAATCAAACTCTAGTTGTATGTCCATTTTCATGATATTTGGATATTGTATGTGACTATAGGAATCTTTAAAGTGATAAATTAAGCTAATAGTCGAATATAAATTAATATAAAATGAGTAGCTTACTTTCTAAGCTATCTAACCCTTATAAATACCCCATCTAAACCTAATCTCATTTTTCCCTTGGTCAAAATAAATCCGTCGTCACTCCTCTTTCTATTTTCAGCAAACGAGAGTTTGAAAATAAAGAAAACAAATTGTATAAAATCATATAAAATCCTAAAAATCTTCATATATACATATTTCGATTCATCATGGTATACACTTCAACCTGGTACCAAGTTTACGGAGTGCGATGCCTGTTTTCGAAGATAAAAAACATACAGCAATGTCTAAGGTTAAGAAAATCACGAGATTTAAGCAGTAATTCTCGTTGTGGTTGTGGTATTTGGATTGAATGTAGAGAGTAGTATGGATTTGGATTTGTTTGATGGAATCGGTGAAGATTTTTGTTGCATGTTACTCTGGACTACAGGGATGGTCTGAAGTCGGTTTTCTCCAGGATAGTGCGAGCTCGAACTCGAGGGTATGGGGAGATGCGGTTTTGGAAGAGCAGGATGTTGGTGGTATTTTTTGTGAAACAATGGAGTAGAGAGCTTAAAAATGGGGGTAGATGATCGAAAATGGCATGCGGATTTGTTTTCCAGAGTTTTTAATCCATCGGGGAAGAAGTAAAACACGGGTTGTAGGTTAGAAGTTTGGGCTTGGGCCGAAGTTTGTAGAGGTGAGCCCAAAGTGATAAAAGAAAAGAATTTAAATAAAATAATTACTCATTTAAAATTGTAATTGTTATAACATTTGCATACATTATCGGAATTCAGAAAAACAAGATCCGTTAGGATCGTATGGACGGTGGTTATACAATGGAACTGATTCGGAATGGATTGGAGCTCGTTACAATTTATAACGAAATAAATTGCTGGATCCAAATCAATGATCGTTATTCGTTATTTGACGATAACTGTCCAATGTGATTAAATCTCACTAACTCTGCTCAATTTATATTTTTATAACATACTTTTTAGAATTGATAAATGATGGTTGATTGTTGTGTGTTGATTGTTTGGACGAACTATAAATTGATTGATTGAAAATATAGATATAGTTATATATATACATATATATATATATATATATATATATATATATAAATCGTTAAATATATATTGATTCTGTTCATCAGAATATCTCATATTGAAATGAAATTGATGTTAATTATATTGTTTAACATCTGTGGATGCAGGGAAACAGGCTGGAGGGATCCAACTGGATTCCTTAACACTTATGTTACTGTTTTTTTCCATATATTATGATATATGATGTGATATATAATCTGTTGTTGATTATGTGTGTTTGGATAATATTGATCCTTGTTATTTGGTATCTGAAATACCATAAGAAATATTCGAATGTATAAAGGGAATTTTCAAAGCGTATATTGAAAATAAAATATTTATTTGGAAAAAATAGAATTATAAAAGGAAATATATGGAAAATAAATAGAATTATAAAAGGAAATATTTGGAAAATAAATAGAATTATAAAAGGCAATATTTGGAAAATAAATAGGATTATAAAACGAAATTGACGAGATATAAAAGAACTATGAGATGATGGATTTAAAGGAGATTTTTAAATAGAAATCTATTTTAACAGATAAATGGAGAAGATTAATTTATATGTAATGTTTTCATAAATTAAGTAAAATAATTTATCATGGGATAAATTGAATATATAAAATCTAAATTTATATAGAGAAGTAAAATTGGTTTTAACACCAATATTTGAAATGGAATGTGAACGTGGTAGTTATAAAGGAATTTTGCAATGAGATCATAAATGTTGGAAATGAAATAAGATTTGTATAAATAATTCTACAAATAAAAATATAAATAGAATTTGGGTTTGAGATATTGTTTTTAAATACGAAATCAAACTGGTTTGATTATATAAAGAAATATTATTCACATTCCAAGTGAAAAATTAGATTTAAAGTACATATTCTACAAATAAAATATTATAAAGGAATTTGGGGTTTGAATTAAGAATTTAAATGGAATTACTAAAATTAGAAACTGACTGGAAATTAGTTGAGTTGAATGGCTTTCTGGGTATCGATCTGATGTTGGTTTCGACCTTCGGGGTTTATACTTGGGAAGTTGTTCTCTTACTATTTTACAATTAGAGACAGATAGAGGTGGGAAGATATTGATGCCTAAATCAGAAATGGAAACGTTTTCCAAAGTTAATAACGTATATTTTCTAATTTTAGAAAATAAGGAATTTATGCATATATGGAAACGATAAATGGGAAATTGGGAAATGAAATGATGATTGATCGGTAAGATTTCCATTTGGGAATACGACCATTGTTTGTACACATGTTTTCCTTTGATAGTTAAATAACCGACTATCAAAGTTTTGACCATTTCCGTTGTCATTACGGAGAGACCTGGATCAGATTTATTTTCTGAAAACCCCTCTATATGGCCATTTTCGCTTCGAATCAAATATATCAAAGACAATTGAAGACGGAGTTTATGAAAGGTATATTCTGGCGATCCTACGTAGAAATTGCCAAAGATGGATTTACAGAATAATTCCTTCGGGTTGTCCAGTCCCAGGACAACTTGAATGGACGAATGTCTAACAGAGTATATCTGGTAGATCGCGTAAGTTGATCATTTCAAATGTATTTACGTTGGTGGCGGAGGAATTCGTTTCACTTAGCTTATACCCGTGGTATTTTTTGGAAAATCAATTTGTGATTTGACGGGTATTACGATGTGGCATTCAAAGTAAATAAAGGGTGATCTGTTAAAAGATACATTATGACCTCAAGCCTCATCAACTAGGAAATGACAGAAATCGGGCAAGCAGCATGGCTAAGTGGGTCGCACCCAATTAGGGTATATTGTCAACATCTAGAGAATATTCATACTTGTTACTTCTTTTAATTCTGTATCTCCCGTGAACGGTTATTTTGGTATACCGACCGTAAGGTGATAATATATTTGGAACATTCAAGCGAAATGAATGGCCGGTCATGTGTGGCCGAGTTACAAGATGTTCTTGTTGAACTCCAGTGTGTCGCTTCTAGAGTACACTGATCGGAAGGTGGTTCCATACCTTGTCATATTCGGGAACCCATTAACCAATAAGAGTCTGTAGGTTTTGATTGTATATTATATATGTAGAACGTGATATGAAAGCGTTCTACTAGATTGTTATTTACTTGATTTAGACATTATTATAATATCAGAAGAGTCGTGATATAAAGAATATTTTGAGTTGTCGTAAGGTAAAAACCATCCGTGTTTATGTGTGGATCAGTCTTACGATTTTCCTTTCTTTTAAAAGGATTTTAAAAGTTAAACAAATGGTGGGAGTTTACTCACACCAGTCACATGACTAACCCAGAGTTTATTTTGTTTTGTTTTCCCTAAACTCTTGGGTGCCCAATTTTGCACGAGCAGTCAAGTCGTCGGGATTTACAGATACTTGGAGAGCTAGAGCAGGAGGTTTCAGGATTATATAGCTATTGTTTATTTCCGCTGTGATATTATGTGTTATACTCTGAAATGGTATGTATATACAGTTATAAGTTTTGTATTTCAAATATTATGTTATATAATATATTTTATTCGTTTCGCTGTGAGATTCGTGTTACTTTGATTCTGTTGTTATGTTCTTCTCCTTCTTCTATTCTAATTTTCTACCTTATCTATTCTCACTCTCCAATTTCTTTCTATTAATGATCTGGAATGTTCGATGCCTGAATAATTGACATGGGTTTTATGTTGATTTTCTGGGTCGAAAATACCAGTTCGTTACAGTATTCCAAGTAAGTCCCTATTCGACGACGGAAATTATATCAAATTAGAAAACCGCCGCGAAGTGTAATAAACCGCAAGCGCACGGCGTACACTTGTAGTACATTAGCGAGTACGAGTCGATCCATGGGGAAAGAAATAATTTTAAGTATATCCAATCAAATTAAACCGAAGTCGATTGAAGATTTAACTAACTACAACTACACTAAACTAACAAACTAAGCTAAATAAGAATATGAGAGTTAAATAACAACTTAGGAATAAATCCACTCTCTAGATCACAAGAATCAACATAAAATGAAACCATGATCTCTCTTTTCTTGGTCATTTGTGAATTTAGTTGATATGATTATTATAAGCATAGCTTATTCATGCTATTAATTAGCACAACATAAACTATCAAACTATAACATACCCACTAAATCACCTTGCTAGTTCTAATGATAAATGAACAAGTTCTAATGAAAAATGAACAAGTTTAAATTGAAATAAACTTTAAGCATGGCCTATGAACTATTAATTAGAACTATAGACCATCAAATTTTTGATTTCAACCTCCACTTAATCACCATCATCAGATGTAGATGAAGAAGTAATTAGTGAACATATGACTAAACATTGCCTATTTGGTGTCAACAATATAGGCTATCAAATTCAATAATGAACACAAAACCAATAACATCAACATGACATGAAGCACAAAAAGAGAGCATGAATAACAAATTATGTTCCATCTACATAATCAAGAGAGCTTCATTACCCCTAAGTTGAAAGGGATTAGCCTCTAATATATGTAATCATGACAACAAAAGTAGATTGCATAAAATAAACTAAACTAATTAACACAAATAAACTAAACTACTTGCATAAAATAAAAAGATTTACAATAACAAGAAGTAAAAGCATGTAAATAAAAGAGAACTAAATTACTAACATTGCATAAAATAAAATGAAACTACATGAAAAATGGCTAAGTAGCCATGGAAATAAAAGAGAGCTTTTGATCCTCTCACTAAACTAAAGAAGGGGGTAAAAAAAAAGAGGATACTTACATTACATAAAGGGGTATATAAACATGTTTGAAACCCTAAAACCCTAATCACTTTTGTTGGGAACTCCCCAAAGTACCCCCTTCATGAAGCTTCTAATCCTCTCTTAGCCACTAATGTGTCATGTAGGATGTAACGACCCAGGGATTTCCGGCCCCGAAAGTCGACATAAATTCCCTTACCATAACTTATGTCGACCTCCCAAACACCGAAAACACTGGAACATTTATAGAAAGAAATTAGAGGGTGAGAAAAGAAAGAAAGAAAGTTCGAATAGAAGAAGAAGAACCAACATAACACAGAGTCTCACATCGCAGCGGAACAAAATACAATACAGAAGTAAATCTTTATTTGAGAGCCTTTAAAAATACTTACAATATCAGAGTACATCAACATCTCGGGATAGTTATAGTAATCTGTCCTCATATACACAGCGGAATAAATACTAGACATCATATGTCTGAACATCTCCAGCTCGTCTCTGGACATCTCAGTACCTGATAACCTGCACCTTTACATCCCGGGCTAACCCGAGCATTTACAAAACACCGGGTTAGTCTGGTGAACCAGAGTGAGAAAAACTCGCACAGCGTTAAGGGTATCACACAACTTGATTTTAAAGTTAAAATCATTTCGAAAGAAAAAGGATAATCGTAAGACCAATTCCACACATAAACACAGACAGTTTTTACCTTACGATAACCCAACCCAGTTTTGAAATCAATATCTTTTCTGATATTATAATAGTGTCTAAATACAAGTAAATATCAATCTAGTGGAACGCTTGCATCTCACGCTCCACATATATATATACAAATAAAACCGCGGGCACTTATTGGAGATTGGATTCCAACTATGACAAGGTATGGGACCACCTGCCGATAGTGTATCTCTAGAGGCGAATACACTGGGTTCAACAAGAACGTCTTGCAACCCGGCCCTCACATGACCGACCACTCATTTCCCTTGAGTGTATTGAATGTATATCACCAACGGTTGGACTCAAACCACCATTTCGAGAATAGGGACAACATCGAAATAGATTTAAGAATGAAATGGATTTTCTCTAGATAGGTGATTATACACCCTAATGGGAGCGACCCACAGAGCCATGCTGCCTGCCCGATTTATGTCATCTCCCGGTTGATGAGGCTTGAGGTCATAGAACATCTGGTCGCCATTTACTTTGAATGCCACATCGTCAGATCCATCAAGTCATTAATTGACGTCCACAAATATACTCTGGGTATAAAAGAAGTGCCCCTCTTTGCCACCACTCGGTATATTTGTGAAAATCAACGTACGTGATTTCAGGAAATACTCTGTCAGACATTCGTCCATACAAGTCATCCAGGAACAGGATGATCCGAAGGTACTCTCCTACTGCATCCAATATAGGAATCACCCCATGGATCAATAACGATCGTCCTTGCAAATCCACAGATTCCAACCACGACAATACCCCAGTATATCTACGGGTCGAATCAGAGATTGTAAGTGGTTCTTCCGCTTTATGAAGATCTATGGTCTTCACATGCTCCATCTCGATCATCGTCTGATCTTTTCTATATATTCGTATTTGTTGGTCGGAATGGTTTTCAAATATTCATTCGATCCCGGTCTTTCCATACCAACAATCGTAAAGGTCAGACTCGATAGTCGGTTATTTAACTATCAAGTAAACATCCATGAAATCATAAAAATAGATCCACTGGTCTAGTATTTGGCATCACTTGGCTTTTAAACTTATCGCCCAATCTCCTTTTAATTCCGTTACTAAGGAAAATAAGATCTCATATCATTTCCTTTACTTTGGAAATCTTATCAACCATTCTTGACATTACCAACTAGTATCATCCTTGGATAATCCTGCAGTCGTTCAAGTTGGGGTATTTTAATTACCTCTCAGACCTTGCTCAACTACGTTCTTATCTTCAGAAAAATACGAGTTGTAATTCAAGGACCGATATTAAATCTTATATCAAAACACATCCCTCTTATCTTGTTTATTTAAAATATAACCTTATAGCTCTCCTTACTCTTTTTGGAAGTTTCTCTTTTAAATTATTTTCTTACCAAACATTTCTTTTATTAATCTCGACTTATTTAAATAACTTGGGTTTAAACTGGATTATCATTACAAATCCTATTTTCAACTTTGTTTACCAAGCTCGATTTCAATCTCTTTTCCAATCTCCTTACTTTCAGGAAATCCCTTTTCAATTCCCTTATCTTAATTCCATTTTCAAGTATTCCTAATTCAAAACAACGCTTTAATCTCACATTCCCTTTATAACTATGTCTATACATCTCAGGTTTAACCTAAACCCCTTAAAACAATTACTTACTTAAATACATCTCATTAAGAAGTAATAAATCAAACTAACAAATAATTTACTCTTACATTTATTATTGTAAAAATAATCAGTTTTACTTACAAAGGTAAATAATAAAAATCCCTTTTGAAATCTTCTTTAAATTAACCAACTATTCGTCAGGTCATTTGGTTTAGTTCATTAACAGCAAACTAATAAAAGGTCTAACTTTGTTACAATGGTCGACTAGGTTACTTCAAAACACGATTATTTCTTTAACTAACTCCAGTTAATTCCTTCTTTAAATTAAAATATAATTAATTTAAATAACTTAATTTAATTGTCCACTTGGCGTGATTAATGAAATACTCAACCCCTAGGTTATTACTTGCTAGTTTGTATATAATTCTTATCAACATAAGAATTTTGGTTTATAAAACAATTTCATAATTCCTTATAAACTTTAAATAAATAAATATTTCCTTTTTAAATAACCCTTCAATGTAATAACTTTCAAAATCTATTTTCGTTTTAAAATATATTTATAACTTAAATATTATCGATCCACTGTCGATAAGACCTATATTCTATAAATCGACTGATTTATAGGCCAGGTGATGCCAATTTCCCAACACACTACCCATTAGAACAAATATTGAAACATGGGTCAATAATCAACAACAATCAATCATTTCTTTTTATTTGACTGAAAATTTCTATAACGATCATCAATCAATCAACAGTCAATTCAAACAATTCCAAACCCGTTTATAAACGTGACCAATCATGGGAAATTACTTTATTTGGATCAAATGAAAACGATGGGTATTTTTCTGAAATTAAACGACCGTTAAATTTTAGAATTGAAGCGGCCTCCTGAATTGAAGCGACCTCCTTCATAATTAAGCTAATTTTCCTTTTTACTTGATTTTAAATTGTTGTAATATTTTGTTTGATTTTTCTAATTTTTGAATTGGTTTGTTTCGAATGGATTTTGGTATGGCTGAAACACTACTGCATGTATACGTATTTATAGTTACGGTTTGGAATTTAGATAAGATCACTGTCTATCCGTGGCTTCATGTAGGAAATCTAGCTGAAATACTTAGGCCATTCCCCTTTTGTAAATTTTCGTGTATTGACAGTGAAGATACGTGATGGTTAGCAGTGGAAAGAGATTTGGTATTGGGTTTTATAGCACTACTGATCCGTTCAAAATGGATTTGATCGAACCTGGATAGATTGTGGCTATGAGTTGTGTAAATAAATTTACAGATTTGAAACTGTATTGTCGATTCGAGTTGGGTTTTCCAATGTAGGTAAACAGTAATTTTAAAATGGAATTTTACTGTAATTTTTTTTTGTTTGCTGTTTTGATTTGTCTTGTTACAGATTGATGTATATGAACATATATACACATATTCTTCTGTTCATTGAATTGTTTAATCGGTCAAAGATGTACATATATTTTGTTTAGCTATGCATTGTACATTTCTAGCTGTTTATAGCTGTTCTTAAGATTTTATGTTTTTATTTTTTATTTTTCTTTTTCTCTTCACTGTTCATTTATGTAAAGATCTAATGGTGAAAGTATATGCATATATTTAGCTGTTCATCTGTTTTCTTAGCTATTCATGACATGTTCTTAGCTGTTTCTTTAGCTATAAGGCTATGTATTGCTAATCTTTTTAGCTGTGCCTATGAGGGTGTCTTTCACTGTTTCATGAAAGAAACCAAGGCCTATTGATATGAATCCTTTTAGTTCTTCGTGTTTTTATGGCTTGTCATTGATTTTTTTTTTATATTGTTTATGCTGATTTTTTTTCTTTTTCTTCCGTTTCATGATCTTTTCATATACTATTCACTACTATCATGAGATCATCCCTTTTAATGGGTTTTTTTTCTTTTCTTTCTTTTCAGCTATGTCATGGGTATATGGCTGAGCTGTCATTTACTGGAAATAGAGGTCTTGTAGCTGGTGGTCTATGGACATAGATGAAGACTTGGATGGCCACTTTGCTTAGCAGTAAAGCATTAATGATTTTGTGTACTAAATCTGCTCAGACCTACATGAGCTGATCGAACTGTTTGTATATTGATTAGATGGTGTATTGTCTTTCATCTTGTCTATGTATATATTTCAGTTTGTTTTCCTTTGTAAAAATAATAATGTGTATAGATAATACATGTACTGTTTTTCTGGCATCGATCCTTTCTTCCCAGTTTTTATACAGTATATTTTAAATGGTATTGGTTTAGTGTGCGCCGGAATATTTAAATAGATTGTTTACCTTGGCAATAATATTTCGAAACAATAATAAACCTGGGATATTTAAACAGATTGTTAAACTAAATATAACAAAATTCCGGGTTATTATAAACAAACAGATTGGACTCAATAACTAGTTCTTTTATTTGAAAGTTCTGAACCAATCTGTCTATATAAACAATAAATGTCTACCAATTTAGTTTAACAAATTCCGGAACACCTATCTCTTTATTTATTATCACTAAATAGAATATTATCTAGAAGAACACATCAAAAATTGTGCTTAATTGCCATGGGAGATTTCTGGTACTGTGGTGAACAATGTATTCGGTTTTCTTCGTTTTTGCCTAATCAAGTGAAACGCTGATAAATATATAACTACACGTTAAATTCCAACAAACCGTTTTTAGATCAGTATAGAACTCAAAACCCAATGTTAGAAATTCTGGTTTTAAATAATATTTTATTTATATACAAATCCTTTAATATAAATAAAATAAATCATTATAATTTAAAAACTATTTCATAACGACTATTTGAAAATTTGAATTGGACATAACTTGAAATCTGTAAGCTGGAATTTCGATTTTTCTCTTTCATTATAACAATATAATCGAACCGGCCCCAACGTGTCTCGTTTCACAGAAATCCGACTTATATCGGATCCCATATATTTAGTTAAAGTTCAAATTGAAAATTTCGAAATACCGCGACGTTTCAAACTCGTTTTAATTAATATATAAATATATATATTCGAACTCCATTTAAATAAATAAATTCGATTAAAAATCCATTATATTTCAAATAAAATATATAAACAGATTTAAATATTTGAATTTAAATTGCCGAAAAATCTGGGACGTTACATAGGACGTATGAGACCTTTTGTCTTATTCAATTAGTCTTTAATAAGAAGCTTAAGAGAAAGAGGGTAATTTGAGAGGTGGGGTCCTCCATGGCATGTATGAGAATTATTTCCTCTTTATTCCTTTGTATGCATGCATTTGTGCTCCAAATCTTCATGTGTATGCATTATTTGTGCTCCAAAATTCCTATAAGAGACAAATGCGAAGAACAAGTAAATGCAATCACAAATTAAAACATTTACAAGTGACCATTTTACACCTTAAATGATGATGAATGCATGACAATTTGATAATTTTAGGTTTTAGGTTTAAAACATGTAAAAATAGCCAATTATGTTATTTATTTAATTAAAATAAGAATAAATGTTTGAATATAAATGTGCACATCAAATACCCCTACACTTATCTTTTTATTCGTCCTCGAATAAAAAAACAAAAAAACTAGGATAAATCCGTTTTCGTAGGGAGCACGATTGCATTGAGCGTATGCAACAAGCCGTTAAACCTCTGGGTGTCCCCAGTAGGACGAGTGTTGTCTCGTGAGGGTTTTCAGCGGATAATACTCACAAAATCCAAATGTTAAACGTAAAAAATATTTACAAAATGCAGGATTTGAAAATATTTACAAGATGAATGCAATTTTAAAAAATGGGCAATTTACTTTTAAATTTTACACGAAAGAGTTAACACAAGTTTGGGTCGTCACTATGAAATTTAAGTCCGTTACTAATCAAAACTTCAAACAAAAGTCAGTTATCGCTACAAACTCCTCCAGCTTGGCCAGTTGTTTTGGTAGAAACATAGTGCAAATATGAAATGAATTCTGTAATCGATATCAACAATCATAAATTGGCATCTTTATTTACTTTTGGTTAGCCAGTTAGGTCAAATAAGTTAATAGTGTGCTTGGATTTCAAGTGCTAACTCTCTCTTTATTACAAAGTATTTACATTATTATTATTTACAAATACATAGGTATACCACCCCTACACTGCATTACGACTTACGTGAGGGTTAGTAATCCCTAGGCTTCCAACTCATGAAATGAGACCAAGATATACCGACGCTGACTTTGTAAACAAGGTGTCGGAAAGAGCTTGGCGGGTTAGCACACCAATGCCAGATGTACCAGCAATGTTGGATACCCTTGGATTATTTTATATATATATATATATATATATATATATATATATTCTTTTTTTTTCTCTTTTTTTTAAGAGAGAGAGTTTAGCGAGAATAACTTAGCACAACTTCACTTAAACGATCTAAAATGTTATCGCAAGTATTCTAAATCAACCGTTCATTTAATCGGATTACAATTTAGAAAACATTTCATACTCATCAACTATGAATCTCCCTATATACCAGTTACACTAAATTTGCTCATAATTCAAACTTTTCTTTCGTTATCCGTTAAGAGAAGTAAAATTCCAAATATTTTAATCGTAACACCAAAACCGAATATTTACTTCATCGTGCCTATTTAAAAGTAAATTAAAATGCAATTTTTTTTTGATTTTTTTTGATGAAAAAAGAAAAGAAAAGAAAAATCTATGCAAAAAACAAAAATAAATATGAAACTCCACCCACACTTGATTTTGACTGTGTCCCCACAGGCAATCCAAGTGGAAGAAAAGAAGAAAAAAATTTGAAAATATACCCAATATTTACAAAAAAAAAAAAGAAAACATTTTTTTATAATATATCAGAAAATATATTGACAAGAGGTAAATGAAACGATCTTCCAAAGTCCGATTCATTTGTCTCTTCAAGTATGAGAGACACAACTTAAGCTTGAAAAAACAAATCGTAAAAGATTTTGAAGGTGAGTGTAGATTTGGAAAAACGAATGTCGCTTTATTAAAAAATGAATGAGTTGTTTTATTTTTGATGATTTTTGCGGTAGATTGAATAAATGGTTGAAATTCATGTTTAAATTCACCAATTTGAATTTCAAATTTATCATTGAAAATTTGTTCAAAAATATTTATTTCAAAATCCAAATGGTGATTCAAATCTACACGATTAGAATTCAACTCATCATCGAAAAGACCAAAAAATTTGTTTTCATCATATTCATCTCTTCCTTTGAATTATTCACAACTTCATTACTTACATCATTTTCAAGGTCCAATGTTGTTATTTTCAAGTTTTCAGAAAATGGAAGATCGAATTCTAAATTTTGTTTCACCCTCTCAAAAGAATTAAAATCCAGCTCAATTACCGTATTATTAACAACTTCGTTAAGATTGTTAGTTTCAATTTCGAAAGTCGTTGTCTGAAAATCGTCGATTTTGGTAAAAGATGAATTATTGTTCGAATCGTCACACACTTAGATTTGATTTTGTTTCTCACGAAATTTCAAGCAGTTTTCATACAACAAATCCGTGTAATTATCGTCAATTTCATTCGTTTGTTCAACAAAATCAAATTTATAATTATTTACATGAGAATTTTCAATTTGAAATTGTTGAGAACAAAAGTTTTCATTTGCACCACAATGGAAATTTGTCAAAATTATTTGAAAAGTGATTCACATTTCCATTTTGAATTTGAAACTCATTTTGGTGTTCGAAATTGAATTGGCATGGGTTATAATCAAAATCATTTCAATTTGGATTTGGAATTAAATTTGAATTTTGGAACTTTGGAAAACTTTGAGTTGAATTGTTGCTTATTAATGAATTATGCCCTTCAGTTAATCTTTGACCTTTTTCAAGTAAAGATTCAATTCTATTTTGAAACTTTGGCTTGAATTGTTGCACGTTAATTCACTTATTCTTTCATTAAATCTTTGATTTTGTTCAAGTAGAGCTTGAATACTTATTTCAAGTCTTGAGAGTCTATCATCATTTTGAAAATTTTGTGGTGCAAAATCCGGATTATTTTGAAAATTTTGAAAAGTCGGTGGTGCAAAATCCAAATTATTTGTACAATAGTTGTTATTAAAATATCCATATGAATTTGGTGTAAAATCATATGGATTATATTGATTTTCACAACTATCGTAAAATCCGTGAAAATAAGGAATTTGAGACATTTTCAAAAGAAATGGCTTTTTTTCTTTTTGTTTTTTTAAGAGAAAAGGAAATATTCACAAAAGAAAATTGTTTTTTTTAATATTTTGGATTTTTTTTTTTTTATATGCATGAACCTAATGCAACTATATGAATGAAAACTACCTATTTAAAAATTTTCTAAAATTATATAATGACGGTTAGATTAATTTCAAAAAAAATTCTCAGCCAGTTAACGGACAGGAGTTATCGATGCACCAGGAATCACCCTAGCAATGCAGCCGAAGGTTTAAGTACCTTCAGAGGAACAACCGATATAATATTTACGAATCACCGTAATATTTATAAACGGTTATTACTCTGCCGTAGTCTAGACACCGAGAAATAAATCGTTGGAAAGAAACCAATTTGTCATTATATAATAATGTCCTTAAAAAATAAAAATAAAATGAGATGAATGCAAAACAGAAATTAAATGTGTATTAACAATGCAACTACGAATGAATTTTTATTTTGTTTTTGGGAATTTTTTTTAAAATGCAAATGCAAGCAAACAACAATGCAATTAAATAAAAATAATGGAGAAGAGAACAATACCAGAAAGTCTGAATTTATTAGTATTTTTTTAAGCAAGCAAAGCAGAGAGCGGTTCCAAGCGAGCAATTCTTCTCTAATTGTGTAACCTGAAAAGCGATGACAATATATACACACTTGAAGGGAAAATGTTTTTTTTTTTTTTTTCAAAAAGTAAAAGAAAAAGAAAAAGACAGATAGATAAAAGGAATTAAAAACTCAAACCAAAACAAAAGCAAATTTTAACCCACGCAATCCCAAACAGAGCCCAAGCCCAAAAGAGTTGTCCGAACCCGAAAATAAGAAACAAGCGTGATCCGTTTTTTTTTTTTTAATGATTTTCTCAAAACCTCAGATGTCATCAAAAACACCCCTCCCTCATTTTTTATAAATCAACACTCGTTACGCTTACAGAAATAAAAAAAAATCGGAAAAATCAATTCCACACGAAATCGAAATGGCTGAGGTTGGAATCGAAAAACTCAGAAAGTTGATTTGGGGGATATGGGTTCAATTAGCCTGTGGGTTTCGGTTTGAATTCGAAAGGGGGTGAAGAAGTCGGTTTGAAGTGGGTAATTTGCGAACTGGTGTGATGCCGGTTTTGTGAGTGAGGCAGTCAGGGGGATGTTCGGGTATGGCTGGCGTATTGAATTGGTGAGGTCGATTTGAGGGTTTTGGACTTGCGTGAATGATGCAGTGAAGTAGAAGAATTGGGTATTTCATATGTTTGGATGGAGGCTGAAGTGGTGGTTATGGTATTGTTTTGAGGTGCAGGCGTCACAATTTTTTGATGAAGAAGAACTATGCGATGAGGACGGAAATGGATGGTGCTTGTACTGATTATTGAATGATGGGTGAATGGGTTGAATGAAACAGTTTATAGGAGTTTTGAAGAGGATTTCGGTGTTGAATGTGTGTTACTGGAATGCAGTTTTAAGTTGGATGTAGATGAGTTTTGATTGTTTGTTTCTGCTGCTTGATCGTGCTTGCGTGTATGAGAAGACAGTTGTGGTTAAGGAGCTGAATGTGGTCTGTTGTTTGTTGAAATAGTGACGTGGTTTGTGAGGTGATGCCGAGGGGATAGTAGCTTGAAGGAGTTGAAAGTGGGGGAATGATGTTTGGTGCTTGAAATGGAGGTGATTGGTGAACTTGAAGTTTTGAATGATGATTGAAAATAGTGGTTATGATGGTGGAGTGATGGAGTTGAGTTTGATGAGGTGTGCTTTGAACCGTGGTGAGCCTGACTGTGTATGGTGGTGATAGGGTAACTGTGGTTTGGCAGTTTTGGGAAAAGAAAACAGAGAACAGAAGAGAAAACAGAAGAGGATGTAAAAGACAAAAATTGTGAAAAACAGTGAAATGAACACAACTGTGAAGGTTGAATACAATGCAGAATGACTTTTTTCTTTTCTTTTTGAAATGGAAAAGTGAAAAACAAATACAAAGAAAGATGAAATAACAGACAAGAGAAATGCTGAAATGCACACAAGAGAAATGCTGAAATGCACACAAGCAGAAATGTAAAAACAGTAGTAGTTTTTTTTTTTTTTTAATTGGGCACTAGAAGAAGTGGACAGAAATACAGTGAAAATAAACAAATGCAGATGAAAACTAAACACTAAATGGATGCAAGATGAAGAAGTATGCAAATGAAGAAATACACAGTGAATGAAGAAGGGTGAGAAGAGTTGCAGTGCATAGACAGTTCACAGAGCAGAAAGCAAACTACAAAAGAAAGCAAATGAAAAGAAAATAGGTAATGGCTTTTTAAACAGAGGATGAAGAGGAAGTAAAGTGACAGCTAGAACTGAGATCTTTTTTTTTTTTTTCTTTTTTCTTTTTTTTAAGAAGAAGGCACAAAATTAAAACAAACACACAAATATTTACGAACAAACATGCTGAGAACAAAATTACAAATGAAGACAATCTCTAGTGACAAACACAAAATGAAAAAACACCTTTTTTTATGTAGTTTTTTTTAGTAACACAAAACAAAACAAATGCACAAACAACACAAAATCGAACACAACAAAACACAAGTCAAGAGGACTGAAAATAAAAAAACAAGTGAACAAAAACACATTTTTTTTTTTTTAAAAGAAGAACAACACAATAAAATTAATACGAAGAATAAAATTAAAATCAAATTTCTTTTCCCGGCAACGGCACCAAAAACTTGTTCGACGACGGAAATTCTATCGAATTAGAAAACCACCGCAAAGTGTAATAAACCGCAAGCGCACAACGTACACTTGTAGTACGTTAGCGAGTACGAGTCGATACATGGGAAAAGAAATAATTTTAATTATATTCAATCAAATTAAACCGAAATCGATTGAAGATTTAACTAACTAACTACAACTATACTAAACTAACAAACTAAGCTAAATAAGAATATGAGAGTTAAATAACAACTTATGAATAAATCCACTCTCTAGATCACAAGAATCAACATAAAATAAAACCATGATCTATCTTTTCTTGGTCATTTGTGAATTTAGTTGATATGATTATTATAAGCATAGCTTATTCATGCTATTAATTAGCACAACATAAACTATCAAACTATAACATACCCACTAAATCACCTTACTAGTTCTAATGAAAAATGAACAAGTTTAAATTGAAATATACTTTAAGCATGGCCTATCAACTATTAATTAGAACTATAGACCATCAAATTTTTGATTTCAACCTCCACTTAATCACCATCATCATATGTAGATGAAGAAGTAATTAGTGAACATATGACTAAGCATAGCCTATTTGGTGTCAACAATATAGGCTATCAAATTCAATAATGAACACAAAACCAATAACATCAACATGACATGAAGCACAAAAAGAGAGCATGAATAACAAATTATGTTGCATCTACATAATCAAGAGAGCTTCATTACCCCTAAATTGAAAGGGATTAGCCTCTAATATATGTAATCATGACAACAAAAGTAGATTGCATAAAATAAACTAAACTAATTAACACAAATAAACTAAACTACTTGCATAAAATAAAAAGATTTACTATAACAAGAAGTAAAAGCATGTAAATAAAAGAGAACTAAATTACTAACATTGCATAAAAGAAAATGAAATTACATGAAAAATGGCTAAGTAGCCATGAAAATAAAAGAGAGCTTTTGATCCTCTCACTAAACTAAAGAAGGGGGTAAAAAAAGAGAGGATATTTACATTACATAAAGGGGTATATAAACATGTTTGAAACCCTAAAACCCTAATCACTTTTGTTGGGAACTCCCCAAAGTACCCCTTTCATGAAGCTTCTAATCCTCTCTTAGCCACTAATGAGTCATGTAGGATGCATGAGACCTTTTGTCTTATTCAATTAGTCTTTAATAAGAAGCTTAAGAGAAAGAGGTTAATTTGAGAGGTGGGGTCCTCCATGATCATGTATGAGAATTATTTCCTCCTCATTCCTTTGTATGCATGCATTTGTGCTCCAAATCTTCATGTGTATGCATTATTTGTGCTCCAAAATTCCTATAAGAGACAAAAACAAAGAACAAGTAAATGCAATCACAAATTAAAACATGCACAAGTGACGATTTTACACCTTAAATGATGATGAATGCACGACAATTTGATAATTTTAGGTTTTTGGTTTAAAACATGCAAAAATAGCCAATTATGTTATTTATTTAATTAAAATAAGAATAAATCTTTGAATATAAATGTGCACATTTATGTGCATATCAGTCCCTGTTTTCTAGCCACCTTAGGCTTTTGCTTTCTTCTGAACTGACCACTGCTCTTGACGCTTGATCCTTTCTCTGCGAAACGGATGTGCTTTATAGACTTGATGGAGATCTAGTTTGACTACTAAACTCTTGAGGTGTTGTAACAACCCGTATTTCAATAACATGTTAAAACGAGAATCAAGGCAGAATTTAATTTTAAATTCTGAATCAAGTAAAACGGGCTATGCCATTGCGTTCGTCTCGGAAAAATACGCGAAATAGAGTCCGAGTTTTCGAAAATCGGAGTCTGTATGACCCGGTTAAGGCCCAAAGAAGTTTTCGGGAAATTTGAATTTCGAAACATACAGAAATGGGGCCAGGCGGGAAAATTCCCGCCCAGACAAGTCGACAGGCATGTCGACAGGCATGTCGACAGGGCTGTCGACTTGCCCTGTCGGCTGATTCTGATCTGGTGCACCTATTTTCTATCTTGGCTAGGTTTTTGGGCCTGGTTTGAAATCTGACGGTTCAGGTTGGTCCTAGGGTTAATCTAAGGGCCTAAAACTATCCTAATCTCTATAAAAATACCCTAAACCTACCCCTAAACCCTCATTATTCACTCATGTAACTAAACTATGGCCAAATTTCTACTCTCATGGCCTCCATCTCAAATCCCTAGAGCCTATGCATTCAAATCGGGTTCAAATCAAAAGATGCAAGCTTGCTACGCCAAAGAGAGGCAAAATCAACGTTGCTATGCGAGTTCCATGACGATTCTTCAACAAAGGAGGCACCTTTCTTAGCCAAGATGATTCATGCTTCTTTCTCTAGGCCTAACTATGTAAGTTCTAGCTACTTTTAGATGGAAACGGTAGTTTTGATAATGACATGGGATAAAATGAGGCTAAACATGATTATGCGAACCTATATGAACCTTACCTTGCCTCTTGTGTTCATGTTTATGATTTTAGGCCATGTGAGTGACTTAATCATGCCCCTCATGCTATGCATAACCTAGTTTAACTTGCAAGTTTGGATCTTTATGCATGAAATGCTAGCATGAACCTTTAGGAACCACTTTACGTGTGAAACATTGGCTAAGACAAGATTTTGGGGCTTATGCATGTTTATGAACCCAAACCCCTTATGGTAACATGCAAGTTTGTGGCCAAATCCTTTATGAGATTATGCATGCTCGTGGCCAATCCCCTCTTTTAAGTTGTGCATGTTTATGGCTAAACCCTTTTTGATAATATGCATGTTTGTGGCCAAATTACCTTATGACACTATGCATGTTTATGACCAATCCCTTTATGATGTTATGCATGTGGAAGCCAAGCCCTTTTTAGCATCATGCATGTTTTGAGACCAATATGTGACATAGTATCCTTACTATGTTGGCTCGCTTTGCTTGCGTTGGGAAAACACGATTTTGGGTAGTTAGATAAACATGAACATGTCGCGAAATCTTAACTTGAATATGACATGTGTTTATGCTTGAAAATATGACTTGAAAGATAACATGGAAGTTGACATGTAAGTATGCATAAAAACATGAGCTTGGGAATTTACCTATTAAGTTAGGTCTACCCTTTGGGAATTTACCTATTAAGTTAGGTCTACCCAAATGCTTGAAAAACTTGTAACATGTTTTGGAAACATGATGAACTTAGATAATATAAGTGTGGCCAACTCGAGGTTGGGTTGAGTTTGTAACGTAAAACTACCCGGAACCGACCGGCCTAACTAGTAGTTGCAAACAATAGGACCCAATGTGAGAAGTTGGTCATGTCGCGCTTAAGACCCGAGGTTAGACTAGGTTGTGGTGTAAATCTACCCGGACCCGCCCAGCTTAACTAGTAACCACAACAAGGTCTAATGTGAGAGGTTAAGAGTGCATTAATTAAATTAATGCCACATGATAAGGTTAAGTAGATTTGACTAATGACACTTAACCGATATGACACGAATGGGTAGGTTAAGTGGGACCGGGCTTGATTTCCTTAATGACACTTAACCAATTCAGACTGGGTAATTAGGTGAGGTTAAGTAATTAAGACTTAACTAACCTAACCATGGTAATTAGATGGGGTTAAGTAATCCACACTTAACTAATCTAAACACGGTAATTCGATGGGGTTAAGTTAAACACTTAACCAGTTTAAACTTGGTAATTCAATGAGGTTAAGTAACCCATACTTAACCAACTTAACGTGATAATTTAATGGGGTTAAGCAACTTATACCTAACCAATTATACATGAAGATTTGATGTGGTTAAGTGACCTAAACTTAACCAATCTAACTCGTTAATTTGATGTGGTTAAGTGACCTAAACTTAACCAATCTAACTCGTTAATTTGATGTGGTTAAGTGACCTAAACTTAACCAATCTAACTCGTTAATTTGATGTGGTTAAGTGACCTAAACTTAACCAATCTAACTCGTTAATTGGATGTGGTTAAGTGACCTATACTTAGCCAATCTAACTCGTGAATTTATAGAGGTTAAGTTAACCCATACTTAACCAATATAACGTGAAAACATGATAAGGCTAAGTCACGAATCACTTGAATACGCTTGACCGATTTGACTCGGTAATTTGACAAGGTCAAGTTAATTTATATAATTAACCAATCTAAAATGATAATTAGACGAGGTTAAGTTATGGATTGCTTAATATACTTAGCCGACTTGACACATGGTTTGTAGGGTTAAGTCTTGGACTTGGATACTTAGCCAATTTTGACATGGTTTGTAGACGGGCTAAGTTATGAAATTAAGTGACACTTAACCCATTGGATAAACCCTAATTCGGAGGATTAGGTAAATAACCATAGTTAACAAGGATTATGGAAATAAGGCTAAGTGGTAAACCTTAGTTAAGGGAAACTAAGTAATAATTCTTAGTCAAGGAAATTTGGACCATTTCTTAGATAGATTAGTAACCCGATACGTTAGGTCAACGTTTAAGTATGCGTGTAGGAGCAGGCTATCTGATTTAGATAAAGGCTCCAACGAACTGGGTAACGAAGCAGCGGCTTCGGGGAAACGTGAGGATATTCTTGGGATCCCTCTGTGAGCTGCCAGGCCATTATACTAGGCTCACGAGAGGTTGAGGTCTGCGGTAGAAGAACCAAGAATATGCCTTGGTTGCTATGCGAGCGACCTAAAGACTGGGGTGGATAGCAGTGAGTCGACGAATACATAAGGTGCCCGAGATAGCAAGTTCGTCGATCATCTACCATCTTGAGTCAAGCGTGTACGTACGGAAAGGCAGGGAACACCCAACAGACCATAATTTGCTATCTAATTATGGGTGAGGTAGGCCGTAGGATGTGGGCTGGCCGGAGTGTAGTTCTCATGCAAGATTTTCTCTTGTGTTGCCTTTCACTAGTTGAGGGAGGGGTCTCGTGGGACCATAGCCACGTGTAGAAAAGCAGACCTTAGTATCTGCATCGGCAGATAAATCTAAAGCTCCCGACCGAGTCCTGTATTTCTTGTTTTGCCCTGTGACAGGACTCGGATGGCACGATGTGATACATGTGCATACAGTTATAGAAAAACGATTCACGATGAATGCTTGGGAAAAAGGGCGCGGTTGACGGTTAGCGTAATCCCTAGTGGCCTAGGTGGTTTAACCCAAACCGAAATACGAAAGCGTGCAATAGGTAAGCATAATCCCTAGGGGTGCTAGGTGGCGTAAGTCCTAGTAGTTCAAACAATGATTCATATGGAAGAGCCTAGCTAGAACAAGGGTGACAGTCCAAACGATTCCAAGGATAATACGACATGGGGAAGCCCGTACGAGGTGCGGCAAAGGACTGAACTTATATACATGGAAAGAAACATATGATTTGAGTAACCTATATATGCGATATATTAAGTTGACATGGACCATTACACGACTTTGAGCAAGGGACATTCATGGTTAACACATGACGCGGGTAGGAATACTAGTACAAGAGGTGCAGAGCAAATATACATGTTAGAACTAGGAAGAATATACATAATAGATACCGTGGGATGTTAGACGGGGTAGATACCTTGGGATAATGTACTCGATAGAAATCTGATGATGTGATACCTTGACTTATCATAACACCGTAGTTTATCATGATACCTTAGTTTACTTGGCCACAGTAGTTCAACCGGCTACCCTGATTTATCTATCTTGTAGTTATCCTTATGTTTACTTTCAGTTTATGCATGTCATGTTACCTTTACCTGTTTTTATACTGGAAGTAGATAGGACTTACTCAGTCTTTTTGACTGACCCGTTTTGTTTCGCCTCTTTTCTTCCGTTCCCCCCCTAGGTTTCAGGGAGGAAACAATGCTGTTTAGTTCGGACTTCTTCTGCTTGAAGGTCATGATGGATGGCTTGGACTTCTCTTGGCTATGGCTACTTTACTGTTTTTACTTGGGGAATAATTTATTAAAAAGTCTTTATGCTTCTTTACTATTGCAAGACAGGTTTTGATGTACTCTGATGTAAAAGGCTTTAGACCTTAATTATTGAATTTATGAAAGTTCGATTTTACTTCCGCTATTTTATATGTTCTGTCTTGTGATATTTCTGTGCATGTTTACCAATAATGCCCCTCTAAAGCTAGTGCATTCCTTTGCGAGTGACCCTAGCGGAGGCGGGGTGTTACAGGTGTCTTTGCCTTTGATTCTGCCTCATAAGGTTCTTCTTTAGGGGGGTTGTGGTCCAAGTCTTCTTCAATAAATCTTTCAGTGGGGTCAATCTGTGGAATCAAGTCGAATACCTCCAATTCATTGTCTTCTTCCTTCATTAAGTTTGAAAGGGGTCCAGTTTCCAAATTTTCTATGTTGAAATTGAAAGGTATGCTATTGTCTAAAGTGGATGATGTGTTGAAATTTTGTTCACAATTCTTTCTTGGTCTTGCCATCCTTAATTGAAATTTGTGGTATCTCGCTGGTGACAAAACAAGGAATAAGGATGGAAGGTTTGAGATAAGTTCGGGGGCTCATGGTTATACTATTTTTCAAATATCTTGGATCAATGATGTTTTAAGCAGTTGATCGGTATCTAGAAGTTCTTTACCGAGACTCTTTATCTACAATCTTGTTTCTTCAAAGCTTAGTCCAACCCAGGACGGAACAACACAGTTAGAAACGTGGCAAGGTTATCCAAAGGGTTAAAGGTAGGAATAAGGGATGGAGGTTCAAGCCCTCCTTCTAACGCCAAAATGTTAACGATATTTTTGTCAACACCGGAGATAGGTCTAAGGAAGTGGGCTAAGGATAGAATGGGATTATTTAATTCCCACTAGCTTGAGATAGTTCTCCATTTCCCAGATATTAAGGCATTAATCCCGAAGATTAGTTACACTTCCCTCAAGGGGTGAGTATCAAGCTTACAAGACTTAAGGACCAAGAGTTACCTTGGGATAAGGGTTTTGTAAGCTCGTTACTAGTTCGGAAGCTAAACGGCCTGCGGAAGGGTTTCTTGGTAATCTAGTACTTTTGAGCTTAGTTGAATTCACCACTCCTTAGTTATTAAGACCCCCAGTCCAAGGATTAGTTACTCTTCCTTCAAGAGGTGAGTATCATGCCTATGAGACTTAAGGATCAACAGTTACCCTAGGATAGGGTTACAACAATCATCACTAATCGCCACTAAAGTACGCATTAAGGGCGTTTAGGTAATTGTTGGAAAGGTTGGAGTGAGGAGTGTAGACATGCATAAGCACCACAATATACAATATAATATGCAGAAAAGTAGAGAACACAACAATTTATAGTGGTTCAGTTCAGATTGAACCTACGTCCACTTTAAGGGCTTTGATGATTTTATTCATGGAGGAGGTTACATAGGAAATCTTTAGATCGATTTAAAAATTAGGGTTTACTATCTAGGAAACGAGAGCATGATCGTGGAATGAGAAAAGTCCCCCAAAATAAGACCCCTGGGGTCTTATTTATAGGCAAATTGGTCCCCCTTCTGGTGTGAACTCTGTAGAAGCCTGTTCCAGATGCAGAAACAAGGTTTCGACCTCCTTTTTTACTTCCGGTTCTAGCAAAAATGTATCGGTCGCCGTTCTTCTTATCGAATGTCTTTATTGATGTCCTTTTGCCTTCGGAATATCAATCTCGAGCTTTTGGGAGTGGTTCTGCCGACATGCCTCACGGAGCTTCATCGATAAGCTTTTGGTCTCGGTTGCAAATCCTCAGTGTGTTGCGCATACACTTCCGATACGCCTTCCAATGATAGGCTTTCGGCTCTAGGATCATTGGGGTAGGTCTTCTTCTGTTCTTGTCTTTCAGCTCTGTAGCTTTCGCTTGTCGGTATAGGTATCGGATCTAAGCATGTTATAGTGACTACCTCCTTTCTCCTTCCGACAACCCATGGTTTTGGTCTTGATCTTACAATTACCTCACCCGTGACCCCTTTCAGATGACTTATAAATTGTCTTCCAATGTTATTTGTGACGGCCCGCCCCGCACTAGTCGACATTTCCAATGAAACACGCTGTACCGATGTCCAACCCGTACGGGATGGTCGTCAAAAGAAAAGAAAGAAGGCGAAGAATCAACAAAGAACCTGTAGTATGTCTCATAGCGCATGGAATAAAATATAATAATAACATTTACTTGACACAAAACAGGCGAGACAGTACATAAGCTGAAAACTAAGTCATCATAGTAGCGGAAAATTTAAAGTACAGCTTATGATCCAAAACCATCATTATTACAACTTTTAAAATGTCTCTAAAGCAAAATAAGAAAGGTACACTACTAATGCCCAAAGTAGTGACCACCAACGACACAGGGAGAATATATGTAGATAATACGTAGGAGCCTCCTGCTCGTCTCCGGATCAGCTACTCGTGCATAACCAGCTAACCTGTCTCTAGTCTGCTCGTTTAGGAGCACCCAGAGCAATAAGAAGAGACATAAAACTCTGGGTCAGACAAAAGTCTGGTATGAGCGATAAGCAGCAAAACAGAACAATAACAGGTATACTAAACCATACTTGAACCTGGACCTGCAACAAAAGAGTCAGCACAACGAAATGTACAATACTCTAAGGTAGCACTAACATGAAGTGTAGAAATATGGGGGAGGGTTGTGCATGTCATAGTGATGGCAACAATTAAGCATAACAACCATCCTCACATCTCTCACTCAGTACGTAAAGCATACGATATCTACCACTTTGTTCACCAAGTCTTTTGCTACGATCACTTGCCCTTGGGAATCATAATGATCCCATTGCGCTGATCTATAGCCTCTAATCCTTTTCCCCATGGAGTCATAACGGCTCCACTGCACTTGCTCATAGACCTGCTACGATCGCTTTGTCCCTCGAGTCATGACAACTCTACTGCACTGATCCATAGCTAATAGTCCGTCTATCCGCGGTGAACTAAGTTATGGATACCAATAACCCATTTCCACAAGTCCCGCAGCAAAGCCCAATCATGAAGTTAACTCGTTGGTTCCCATCTGGATCCTGAGTACAAACTTCTCCTTCGGACTGCCTTTGCATCTCGGGTTTTGATCATCATCTCCGGATCGGTTCGGTTCTTCACTTCTCTTCACTTCATATCGTACTCCCGGTTCGGTTCGTGGCTCACGTCTCTAGTCCAAGCACCTTGGTTTGGATCAGTTGTGATTACCCTTGGCGGTCCGGTTCATGGAGCTCTAGTAACGGTGGCTCTTGGTGCCGCTGGTCGGATTGTGGCTCATATGAACAGTTTGTGGTCCTCCTTTCCTAGGTGCTTCAGTTCATAGCTCTCGCTCCGGTTCGTGATTGGCACATCGGTTTGGATCGTGGTACATAAGCCATGAGTGGGATCGGTTCGTGGTGCCCGCTCCAGAGCATCAGGTCATGACTGGCATCTTCAGGCGAGCGGTTCGGGTCGGTCTCCATCATCACGAGCGGGTCGGGTTGGAGAGGGGTGTAACGATAGGGTAGGGCGATCCGATCCGGTCCGATTTCCTGCACAATTTTCCTGCAACCTTTCCAGCGACTGTTTTACGCCACACGATAGCGTTTTCGACCATTCTAACTATTCTAAGCAATCATAAAACATTCCAAACAGTCATAGCAACATGTAAAATCAACCACAAACAACAAAACAACAATTTAACATGTTTATGTGGATCAAACGTACCCAAAAACCCATGTTTTCCCTTAATCATGTTTAAGCATAACTAATGATGGGATTAGCGAAACTTAACCAAATTAACCCAACTTTCTAACAGAGGCCTAAAACAATATTTCGAAATTTAAAAATATTTTTCCAGAATTTAATCATGTTTAAATTCGCTAATTAACGCTAATTACCCTTAATTAACCGTAATTAGTGAGGAACAATGCAAATCACTCACCTTAGCCACAAATAAAATACCAAATCTAAAATTATCCTCTGTTTGGCATTGTCCCCAAGGCTACACAGCAGCTCCAACCTTGATTTGGTGTTGATTTGCCTTGATTTGACGTTGTTAAGCTTAATCCTTGATTATAGAACGATTTGTGATGAAATTAGAAGGTGAAGGCTATTGTTAGGGTATCTAAGAGGTAAATGGCGGCTAGAAAACTGAAATAGAGTGAAAACCTAACTCATTTCAGCCTCCCCATAACTCTAATCCCGAAATGGGTTATGGCTCTATTTGGCCCGGTTAAGCAGTTTTTCACCTTCCAAACCTTGTTTCAGCCATATCTTCCAAACGGTAAGTCCGTTTTTCACATGTGACCACTCTATGGAAAGCTAAACCATCACTCGAATCCAATGGATGTAGTTTTAGGTCAAAACTCCTTTCCAATCAAAAGTTATGGATGAAACAAAATCAGCTAGAGGCAAAACGGTCATTTAAAAATCGGCAAAAATCGTGAATATGGGAAATGACCCCAATAGTCGCCTCCCAAAGTTACAAGACCATGTGACTTCGTATGTAAACAAAATAAATATTCTATGATCCTTCGATGCGTAGAATGCGGGTCATTACACTCTCCCCCCTTAAGAAATTTCGACCCCGAAATTCCTTAACTAAGAAACAAACAAAGGGTCCCGCATGCCTAACAGCCATTTACAAACAATCAAACACACATTACAAACAAACAAAACAAATCTATCCTAGCATGCAGAAAGACTAAATCGCAGAGAAAATCTTACCAGGCAAAGAGTTCTGGACATGACTTCCTTATGCACTCCTCTGTTTCCCAAGTACAATCGTTCTCGTTCTCGCCCCACTGAACCTTGACTAGCTTCAGCGCCTTCCTTCGAAGTTTCTTCGTATCGTACTCGACAATACGAATTGGCTTGCGGTTCCCAACCGCCCCGGGTTTTACTTCGATATCATCCAACTGATCAGGTGAAATAGTCATATCGGGGTCGTGCACGAACTTCCTTAACTGGGGAACATGAAAAACATTGTGAACTTCCGCCATCTTGTCTGGTAACTCAAATTTATATGCCAAATTCCCAACTTGCTCGAGAACTGTGAATGGACCAACAAATCTTGGTGTTAACTTGCCTCTCCTACCGAATCGAATCACGCTCTTTAACGAAGAGATCTTGACAAACACTAAGTCGCCATCGAAGAATTTTAAATCTCTTCGCCTCTTATCAGCATAACTCTTCTGCCTATCTTGAGCAGCCTTCATTCGTTGTTGGATAACCTTGATCTTGCCTGAAGTTTCTCTTATTACATCTAGTCCAAGCACAAATTTCTCCCCAGTTTCTAGCCAACATGACGGTGAGTTGCACGGTCTTCCGTATAAAGCTTCATATGGAGCCATACCAATATTGGACTGATAACTATTATTATATGATAACTCAACCAGATGCAAGTGATAATCCCATGATCCACCAAAATCCAATATACAAGCTCTCAAGAGGTCTTTCAATATGCGATTTACTGTAATAACCCGGAAAATCTGGGCCAGTTTAAAATTTTTATTTTGGCAATTTTAGCGAATTTTGAATATTTAAAATAGATTATTTTAAATAATATCGACGAGAAATTTATTTTGAATATAATTCGAACATATATATTGATACGCGTCGTCGTTAGAATATAAATATTTATATATAATTATAAATGGAATTGAAAATGGCGCGGTAGTTCGATAATTCGATTTCAAACTTCAATTGAGTGTACCGGGTGCAAAATAATCCGGATTTTAGTGAAACCAAAAACATTAGGATCTAATTGGTAATATCTTTCCAATGAATCCGAAAAATCAAGGTTTCATAGCGGGAATCAAAAGATATGTCCAGTTGAAAATTCTGAATAGTCGCTATGGAATTCAGGCCCTTAAAAATGGACATTTTGCAAACGACCTCAGAATTCGACGAAACCACTTTTGTTGGATCCGTGATGTTGAGTAATTGCTAGGTTTCAAATTTCATAATTTTTCGAATCAATATGTGAGCGTGGCAAAGGAAAACGTGTTTGACAAGTTTAAGTTGATTTTAATCGACTGGAAATTGGCCATTTTTCTAACGGTCTCAGAATTCGACGAAACTAGTTTTGTTAGGACCGTATCGTCAATACGAAGCTAGAAAATATTTTTCTGCAATTTTTAGAGTTAGTATGTGACCCCGGTAATTTGAAATGTACGTTTAAAATTCAATATAATGATTTAAATGTAAATTCAACGGAAACGGATCGTAACGTCCGAATCAACCTACGATACATATCCCATTGTGTTCGGAATGGGGGTAAAACGCTATGGACGACAGGCGGTGGGTTCGATTCTGAAGTCGACAGAAAAAGTTACTTTATGAGAATATAAATTAAATAAATAAATAATAAAAGTAAAATAAAATAATAAATACCCTCTCCTTTCCCCCTTTAACTCTGCCCCCCCCCCCCCCCGATTGCATTTCGAGCTGAGGCAAAAAAAAAAAAAAACAACGACGCGCTGCAAACACCATCCGCCGCCTGGAGCTTCTCCACCGCCGACCTCCGATGAGTGAATGGCCTGACGCGGCCGCCTCCGACCTTCCCTCTCCCTATTCGCTCCCCTCTTTCTTCATCTCCAAACACCCGAACTCGCTCAAACACCCACCGCCGCCACCCTCGATTTCCGCCGCCCTCCGAACCCCAGTCCGACCACCATAGACCCTGACGCTCCTCTCCACTTCCAGCAGCTCCGATTTCCCCCTCCCAATCAAAACCCTAAAAGGAATTGTAAGTTTCTACTTCTTTTATTTTTTTTTGTTTATTTAATGTTATTATAAATATGATTTGGAGTAGAGTAAATAGTTTAAATCGAAAAGGGTTTGATTTTCATATTTTTAAAAGCAGAAAGACGAGATTTTTTTTTAGAAGAAAATTTGATTTTTTTTAAATAAATAGAAATATATTTGAAAATAAAATAGCAAAGGTTAGAACAGTTTTTGAAAAATAAAATAGCATTGATTTTGAAATATCTTTGAATTGAAAAATATAGACGTCATTGATTTGAATATAAATATCATCGGAGTAAAAATATGATTTTTATATATTGAACTTCGAAATAAAAATATGATTTTTATATATTGAATAGAAAAGTAAAAATTCGATTTTTATATATGGAATAGAGAAATAAAAATGTGATTTTTATATATATAGTGACTACGGGCAACGAAGATGCGATAACGATGAAGATTTCTATCAAGGAAGAGTCAAGATGATTGGATAGCTATCTGTGAGAATTTCTCACCTTTCAATATCTTTTCTAGTTATATATATATGCTAGGAGGCAGACGGTGCTTAGTAGCACCCGACACAATCGTCCACAGACCATGGACTTGTTTGTTTGATTGCAAAAATAAGTTAGATTATTTGATTGAAATTGAATTGTTTGGTGAGATGAATGGATTTGATTGATGTGTGAATGGCGTGGGCCTTCACTAGACCGGGGATAAGGCTAGGCCTCGTCCCGTTTCTAGTATCGTGCCGTTATGCCGCCGAAATTTTCTAAAATAAGTTATAAAATAAAAATATCATTTTA
The DNA here is from genome assembly GCA_030737875.1 of Allium sativum. NCBI lineage: Eukaryota > Viridiplantae > Streptophyta > Magnoliopsida > Asparagales > Amaryllidaceae > Allium > Allium sativum. The sequence goes on along the minus strand of CM060925.1, from coordinate 96,718,428 downwards.
TTTAAAGAATGAACTGAATAGAAATTCATATGTTAAAATAAAATGTTTTATCGTTAAAAATATATAATTTTTAACGTGAATATGAATATAGTGAATGTGAATAAATAAATATTCATTTACAAACCAGACGGTTTGTTTATGTACACCTATTTGAAGGACATTGATTGGGTCGATAAATTTTACACATCGCCCAACTGCACGGATAAAATATGCGTTTGATTGTTTGAAACCCCACACGGGTGTTGGGATGAAATTTGATGTTCACTCATCCTGATTGATTAAATATGTCGATCGATTGATTAAATATTTCGAAATGAATTGAATTGAAAACGATTTCGAAATGAATTGAAAACGATTTCGAAATGAATTGAATTGAAAACGAATTCAAATTGAATTGAAAACGATTTTGAAATGAAACGAATTGAAATGAATTCAAATTGAATTGAAATTTGAATTGAATAGAAATGAATTTTAAAACGAATTTATAAAGAAGAATTCAATTTTGATTTGAATTGAAAAGGAAGTTGAAATTGCTTTTGAAACGAATTTAAAACTATTTATATAATTCGTTTTAAATAGAAATCGACGAAATATATATTATATATATTATATATATAATATAATGGCCTGAATAGAACGCGCCGCGCCGCGGCAGTTCGCGAATTTCGACCATTTATTTCAAACTGACATTGCGGGAGATCCGACCGTCGGATTCTCCTAAAACCGGAACCATTGGGTTCGTATCGAAAAGAGATTTCTAATGAATATTAGAAATTTGAAATCTAACGGTTGGATTTGGAGATACGTCCAAATCAAATTTGAAAAAGGTCGCTATAAGTGCAGTTCGATGGCCATTGTTGAAAATCGACTGTACGGGCCTTGATAAAATTATTAAAAATAGTAATAATTTGTGTAAAATCATAAGAAATGATTTAGAAAGGATTGGGATGAAAAACTCCATATTTGAAAAGATAAAAATAGATTTTTATCAAAATGAACTAGTTTTGAACTAGAATTATAATTCTATTTATTTTTAAATAAATAAATTAAATTTGAAAAGGGTTTTGAAAATAACCAAAATTTCCAATGATTGCATTGGAATGGATTTGAATCGAAATTGTCTTCGGAATATTTCGATGTTGGATTTCGTGATTATACAAATGTTGTTATGGAAATTTGAAAGATATAGATATATATATCGTTATTTCCAATACGATATTTGTTAGTCGTAGAATTTGATATTGAATATAAGCCGGTATATTTTCTATTCAGAGCCTTGTGTTTAATATCAAATGTGATTTGGGTTTGTCGTGAATGGTGTCTTCACTAACACTGTTCTTGAACCCAGTTGAGAAAAGATTAAATCTTTTTATTTAGATTTAATGAAGTGTACCAATTAAGCAATATTTAATTGGAATTGAACTGATATTGATTCTTGGGTTTATCGTGAATGGTGTTTTTAAATAACACTCGTTCTTTAACCCGATAATTAATGGAAATGTGATTTTGGGTTTATCGTGAACCGTGTTTTAAATGACACTGATTCTTTAACCCAGTCACAGATTAAAACTAAGTGGAGTTTTAATGAATCTTTAATTAGATTGAAAAGATCGAAAATGGAGTATCACCAGTTTTACTCCAGGCGATAGTTAAATCTTTAATTAGATTTGAACGTGAAATGATAATTGAATTTACCGATAACACCGTGGTGTTAGATATGAAGTATTACCAGTTTTACTTCATGGGATGAATAGGTTGGGATTGGGAAATTAAAACAAATGATTACTTCGGTAAGGTTCGCTAATCCCGACTAGTTTGAATTGATATTCAAAAATAGATTAAAGAATAAATTCAAGAAATTTATCTTGGATAAAATTAATGGGAACCTTTCCCTATGAATGTGGAATTTAGAAACTAACTGTCGGTTAGCCAAGCAGAATGGTTTTCTGGATATTGATCTGATGTTGGTTTCGGCCTTCGGGGTTAATATTTGGGGAATTATTCTCTTGATTAATTTACGGTTAGTGACCGATGAGTTGGAATGAGGCGTATGTTGTGATTGTGTAACACTTATTTAAAGTATACGCGAGTTATTCGGAAAGACCGGGTTTATCCCATTCTGAATGACTGATACGACGATAAGTCGAAGATGAAGACGATGGTCGAAGACCGGAGGTCTTCACGTCGTTTGGGTAATTACTGATGATCTTGATTGGGCTGTACACCCAAGAAGATGGAAACAGTTAGTGATCGTCCAGACGTACTTGGAGATTGATGGATATGCGGGGTACTAGGTGCCTCCGGTTTCGTTCAGACCCAGAACGGACTTGTAAATGGACTGTGTGTCTGACATTGGATTTTAGTCCGTGTGATTGATTTCTATTAAATATATATCTGATTGGCGGCGGAGAATTTATTCTCTTGCTTAACGCCCTTCTCTGAGACGTACGAGCTCAGGGGTTATATATTGATGGATATCAAACGCATGGAGTGAATTGCCTGTGTGGCATGCCTAAGTGGCAATTGATCGAGGCTTCTGTTGAAAAGCAAAGTCTTGTGGTGATGATCAAAGCACGGCCTTTGTGGCGTAGCTTTGTGTAACGTTTGCTTCGTGAGTTTCACACCCGGTATGAACCAAAAACGGGAGAAGGACCTCAGGGAGGGCATGCGTTTCTTTCTAGCTAGAAGTGGCGTCAGTGGTTTTACACGCCCTGACGAGTTTGACTTATGTGGTTGTTGCTGTTGCGAGGCGCCTCGGTTTGATCGGACGATCCGGGTCCGATGGAGTCATTCGTTGGCTCATTTACGCCCTATAGGGCAGGGGAACGCATGTTCAGGCATTTTAATCCACATCGGTGGACCGACCCTGACGATCCAAGGGCCCACCTGTGTCTGGGTCCTGAGACACGGACTAGAGCGTCTCGAATCGGTTGAGGACTATCTTTTGCCTCGGTTCATAGATGGAAACCCAATTTCCAAATACGTGATTCTGCGGTTTTATTTGTAGAGCCTAGTATGGCGACATAGTGGGATGGGGCACTTATGCCGTCTATGATTGATACTTATGATTTGAAGTTGTTTTATACACTATGCGCTTACTATAGTATCAAACAATTTGTTTTAACCATATCAAGCATTCTTTGGCTGTTATAAGGGAAAACCCTATCCTCGGCTGCGTTGCATTGTGTGATGGGACCTGGGTCTTATAACAGCTTCATTTTTCTTTATTTAGCATTGCGCTGTTTGTTTTATGCACTGGTATTCTTGGGAGGAAACCCGTTCCGTGTTATACGGCGTGGTCCCTTGATTTACCTAACTTTTAAAATAAAGGTTAATAACTGTTTTAGTTCTCACACCAGTCACATGACTGACCTGGAGTTTATTGTTTTAACCTAAACTCTGGGTGCCCTTATTTTGACACGGGCAGCTAGTAGTTTTGGTTTTGCAGATTTATATTCACAGGATCCTGGTTTTCAGCTGGAACGATATCCGGAAAGCTTTGTATCCGTATATCTCTTCTAGTTGTGTATTGTATTATTTTCCGCTGCTATGTAATTTACTGTAAATCTCTGATATTTTTGTGTAATATTCATTTATACTCTATATATTCTTATAATCTGATGCATTGTTGTAATATACAATGAAACGTTCTTTTATATGCGTTCTGATTTGTCGTGTTCTCGAACGATAGGGCGTTTCGAATGGTCTGGGTCGGTTTAGCGACTGGTTCGGACCGAGCGAAATCCCTTTTCGTCACATTTACCCTCTCTGTCTGACCGTCGGTTTGAGGATGGTACGCGGTACTGAGATGTACTTCTTACCCTAAAGCCTCTTCTAAGCTCTTCCAAAATCCGCTAGTAAACAATGGATCTCGGTCACTCACAATGCCTTTGGGTACTCCATGAAATCTCACTACCCACTTCACATACAGTTCTGCTAACTTAGCAGTTGTGTTCTGTTCGAGTTGACTTGCATAAACCTTGCACTCTTGGTCAATCGATCCACAATTACCCAAATGCTATCATGTCCTGATCTAGTCCTTGGCAAACCATCAATGAAATCCATTGCGACTTGTTCCCATTTCCATTTGGGAATTTCTAATGGTTGCAACAAACCACTAGGCTTCTTTTGCTCAGCTTTAACTAGCTGGCAATTCATGCACTTGGATATAAAATTCCCAACGTCTCTTTTCATTCCTTCCCAGTAGTAGGTCTGCTTCATGTCTTGATACATTTTGTTACCACCGGGATGTATAATCAGTTTTGAGTGATGACATTCTCTAAGAACTTCATCTCTCAATCCATTGACATTGGGTACAACTAGTCTTCCATTCTTTCTAAGCTGTCCTTCTCGATCAAGCCCATACTTGTTCATCTCCTCACCGCCGATACACATCTCTAACTTGGAGATGATTTCCAATAGATTAGGATCGTTCCTCTGACTGGAACCAATCCGCTCCATCAAAGTGGGTCTGATCGTCAAACTTGCTAACATCTCTGGATCCAATTCGCACTTTGGTCTGAAATCATACCCTGTGATATACTCCAGCTACTTCCATTCAAGAAACATAGCCTCCAAACTGGCATGTCTCCTACTTAAGGCATCAGCTAACGCATTGCCCTTTCTTGGTGTTTATGCGATATCGAATCATAGGAAGCCAAGAATTCTAACCATCTCTGCTGGCGGAGATTTAGATCCTTCTGAGTGAAAAGATAATTTAATGATTTATGATCAGTAAATAACTTGAACCTTTCTCCCAAGAGATAATGTCTCCACATCTTCAGCACGAATACGATCGCCGCTAATTCCAAATCATGGGTAGGATATCTTTTCTTCAATGCAGCGCCTAGTCTGGTACCACATGCATCCGTGTATACCATCATCTCTTCATTCCCCTTAGGAATAACTAACATTGGTGCACTCGTCAACTTCCCCTTTAGACCCTTAAATGAATTCTCGCACCTTTCGTCCCAGACGAAAGCTTGATTCTTCTTGGTCAACCGAGTTAATGGTGCCGATATCTTGGAGAAGTTTTGGATGAAATTACGATAATATCTAGCCAACCCCAAAAGAAACTTCTTACATCCGTTGCATTATTGGGCGTAGACCAATCTTATACCATAGCCACCTTCGCAGGATCCACGGCAATACCATTCTCTGAAACAACATGGCCCAATAATCTCACTTCCCTCCTCCAGAAGTGACACTTAGAAAATTTCGCTTTCAATTGGTGTTTTCTCAACACCTCCATCACTATCCTTAAATGTTCCTTGTGTTCTTCCTCTGTCCTCGAGTAAACAAGGATATCATCCATGAACACAAGAACAAACTTGTTCAATTGATCCCTAAATACCCTATTCATAAGATCAACAAAAAATGCTGGTGCATTAGTCAACCCGAATGGCATGACCAACCACTCATAGAATCCAGACGGCGTCCGAAATGCCATTTTTGGAACACACTCAGTTGCTACTCGAAGCTGATGAAATCCTGTCTCGAGGTCCAACTGGGAGAACACTCTTGCTCCTTCCAGTTGATCAAACAAATCATCTATCCATGGGAGAGGATACTTATTCTTCCTAGTCACTTTATTCAACTCGCGATAGTCCACACATGAACGAAGGGAACCATCTGCCCTAGTGGCAAACACAACTGGTGCTCCCCACTCAAAGACACTTCTTCGGATAAATACCTTCTTCAAAATATCGCTTACTTGCACGCCGATCTCTCGTTGCTCCCTTAGTGCCATTCGACGAGGTGGCAACAATATAGGTCTAGCATCTTTCACTAAATCAATACGAAACTCAATCTCTCGGTGTGGTGGAAGTCCGGTCACTTCCTCGAAGATATCCGGATATTGGCCAGCAATGGGAACCCCTGATAACTCATCCTCCGGAATGTCGAGGGAATTTAGAAAAATAGCCATCACCTCATCACTAGGTAGACCACCAAACACTACCCTCTGCCCATCATCCGCCCTAATAGTCACCCAAAATCCCTCACAGTCTACCACCACCCCGTACCTTTGGAGCCAATCGACTCCCAAAATAATGCCATACCCAGTAAAGCCCAAAACAAAGCAATCACAAGCAAACATACATCCATGACTCGATAAGACCAAATTACAACAAATCATACTGAGGCTAGTCGAACCACCAAGCGGGTTCGTCACTACTAAAGGTCTATCGACTATCTCGGGTTCTAATCTCAACCCATCTACCAGGTCACTAGATATGAAGGAATGGGAAGCCCCGGTATCAAACAACACTCGAACAAGTACATCATAAATAGAAAGCATATCTTGAATGACGACATTCTTTTCTTTCTCCGCCGCAGTTGGGGCATTCGACGAAGAAGGAACAACACTAATAGCATATCCTTTCACAATCTGCTTCTCTTTAATAGGTTGTGGACATTTATCCTTGTGATGTCCCACTTGGCCGCAATTGAAGCATTTCCTGTCCGCAAGCTTGGCCCTATAATCTTTTGCATAGTGGCCCTTCTTACCATAGCTAAAGCACTCAACATATTTCTTGTTCTTCTTCTGACCATCCTTGGTCTGGTTTTGCTTCCTTTTATTCTGAGAGTTATTCTTGCCTCCACCGCTTGCAGATGCAATAGCAACCTCGATCTTGGGCTTAGGATAAAGGCTCTCTGATCTCAATGCTTTCCCAACAATCGATTAAAAGGTCTCATCAATATGGTTTATAAGCCTTTCCCCCAAGTACTGATCTAAGCTTGTTATGAACTTCTCGTTCTTCTTCTCGGCAGTGTCGATAAGAGATAATCCATACTTCGATAAAGTATCGAACTCAGCAATATACTCCGAGACTGCTCTACCATTCTTCTTAAGTTCCAAGAACATCCTAAGCAACTCTGACTTCTGGGCAACTAGGATAAACTTATCACTGAATTGGGTCTTAAACTGATCCCAAGTAATTCGATCATCAGGAGTAGCTGCCTTAATAGCGTTCCACCAATTCATTGCCCGTCCTTGCAGCTGATGGGATGTTAGCCTTTTCTTCATTACATCCTCGATTCCCAAGTCTTCAAAGATGCGCTCACAACTATCGAGCCAATCCTGAACCTCCGTAATCGATTCCGTCCCGTGGAACGGCTTCCCACCAAGACTAGTGTAATCCTTGCAAAGCATGGCGAAATTAGCCATAGGCGCCTGCACGGCTGCACCACCACCGTTAACATCATTAGGGACCGCCCTCTGAACATATAACACCCCGCATTTTTAATATAATTAAAAATGTACATATAGGTACATATGCATAGATAGGTAAATAATGGTGATGCATAATGGAAATTAATTAACATATGAAGAAAAGATTAATTAAATGATAGTGTGTGACGGAAAAGACAATAAAATAAGGGTACTTGATTTAAATATCAAGAATTAAGCAAAACAGACATCACCATTGCGTTCGTCTCGGAATTCTGCTTGGAATATAGTCCAAGTTTACGAAAATCGGATTTCGTATGAAAGAGCTATGGCCTTCAGAAGATTCTGCAAAATTTTCAAAACAGTTCGAAATCCGACCTAGACAGCTGGGCTGGAAAAATCCCTCCAAGACCAGGCAGGTTGACCTGGGGGCCAGGTCGACCAGGGGTTCGACCTGCCCCTAGGGAGGTTGACCTGGGGGTCGACCTACCCCCCAGAACTAGGCGATTTTAGCCCCTGTGACGGGACTTTTATTTTTGGACGAACCTGATGGCTTCTGGGTCAATCTAAGGGCTCTAAAACGCTCTCTATGCCTATAAATACAATGCTAGACCAAACCTCAATTCACAACACTTCCTTAAGACGCCTCCATGTTGTCAAACTTCAATCCAGCATGGTCGCCGCCTCTAAATCAAATCTCAAGTGTTCATCAACAATTCAAATCAAAGATTAGATCTTCAACAATCAATTAGAGAAGATTAATCAACATCGATTCAACGTTTCTGCATCAACGTTTTACCTCAACAACCAATCGTTTAATTCTCCAATCCAGTCAAGGTGAGTGGTTTAAAATACAATTGTTGTATAATTGTATTTCTATCGTTGCCATTCCCCATAATGAATATGATGATAATTTAATAAGATCAGTATTTTATTTATGCTTACGATTGAGTTCTCTCCTTCTTATTCTTTCCCCTTTTTATTTTTATAGTTAGGCTATCTCGAGCCTACGTCTATCATGGGTTTATGCGTTGTAAACAGGAACGAGAAATTAACACGGAAAAGGGGATGTTTGGGCATAATATGGATTGGAAGGATTTGTGTATGATTTGAAATATGGACATAATTATATTGTAATGTTAAATTTATGTAAATTGGAGTAATTTTAATTGGCTATGGTAATTTTAAATTTATATAGTTGGGCATAATTGAAATTGGATATAGAATTAGTATAATTTAATATTAACAACATGTAATTGGATAACATGGATTGGTGAGATTTATTTGTGATTTGAAAAATAAAGCCTAAAAGGTGAATTAGAATATATGTATGAACATAGGAACGTTGGGAAATATATTAGGAAAATATTGACATAATTGTATAATTGGAAATTGGCATTTTTGTGTATGAATTACATGGAATTGATGAATTTGCCTATAATTGGATAACTTGGACAATATGTTAATTTGGCTAATTAATATATATTTAGTGTAATTAACGACAAGTTGAAATAGGCATAAAAGTAAACATGATTATATTTGGAACACATGACCTGAAATTGGGGTTTGGGTGAAATACGAATATTAATGAACCTTTTGACACGAGGTTAGACGCAATTGTGGTGTAAGACTGCCCGGAACCGCCGGGCAAATCCATCTGCCACAATTGGACGTCTAATGTGAGAGGTCAAAGGCAAGAAATTGAGCGTAACAGCTTATGACATGAGGTTAGACTCGAGTTGTGGTGTAAGTCTGCCCGGAACCGCCCGACACATCCAGCAGCCACAAAGGGTTAGTCTAATGTTGGTGGTCATACATCGTTACGGCATAATGAATGAACTAAGGAATACTAACCATAATAAGACATGTGGGTGACATGGGTATGGTTAAAGAGTTAAATGGATGACATGTGATGTAAAACATGACCAAGGTAGACTTAACCGTAGTAAGACATGTGTAAGACATGGAAACTTTAATAAAAGGGGGACACGGGTGACGTGTGAACCATAATTTAGATATGCTTAACCAAATGGGACCCGTGTCAGTATCATAAATTAATTGAATTGGGTAAAGTCTAAGTAACGGGTTAAGTGAATGGAAGGGTTAAGTCGAATCTAAAAATAATGAAAAGAAACGGGGAATGATAAATAACCCATCATGAATAAACTTGAATAAGGCAAGAAAGGATGGTAGGTGGAAATTATAACTTATGGGACAAGATAATTTATAGGAGACGATAAGGAAGATGGGATTACTTATATGTAAAGATATACTTAAACTAAGTGGTTTGGGAAGGAGAAATGTGAAATTAAAAATGATATAAGTTTTATGAATGAAAAAGAAGTAAATTAGAGTCATATATGTTGGTTGGGTTGAGCAATTCTCTGGGTGCCAGTTTGATGTTGATTTCGGTCTTCGGGGCTGGTGTTTAGAGGGTTATTCTCCTAATCAGTATATATGTGGGATAAGGCATACTTAACTATGAATTAAGTATAACATGTTGTTGTAACCCTAAAAAGGGAATAATTTATGAAATTGAAAAATAACATGTTGTGGGCTTATTAATGGACTTAAGTGGGTTAAATATAAATTGAATTAACAAGCAAGGGTAACTTGGTGAATACGGAAAAAAGGAAACTGATGTGAATAACCAAGTTAAAAGAGACGAAGTGACACAAGCGTGAAATAAGTGGTTAGACTTATGGTCTAAGGACATGTAAAACTAAGGCGCTTGAAGCAGTCCGTACGTTGTAGGATGAATAATGAGATGATCCCAAACCCCGTACTGACGGCGGCAAGGGTAATCCGTGGAATATAACACAGAAACAGAATATAATAGAACAAAATTAAATAAATACACCAGATAATGAACAATAGAATATACTGGATAAAAGTAATCATCAGAGTTACACAGTATACAGGATCTTACTTAGCACAAATACAGTTCAGCTATACATAAATGTCTACAGCGGAAATAAACAAAATATGTACAATAGGAGCTGAACAGCATAAAAAGATATAAATGATAGAATCCATCTTCAGCTCCAGCCATCCAGAAAGAACCAGCTAAACCTGAATACAAGGCCGCCCGTATAGAAAAAAAAGGGGTACCCGAGTTTGAAAGTGAAACAAACTACGAGTCAGTCATGGGACTGGTATGAGAAATCTACTCAACACATATATAATATGGCTAATCACAGGACCACGCCACTTTCGTGGAACGGGTTTACTCCATCGGTTTGCCAGTGCTTTAAAAAAATCTTTCTTTTAAACATCGCTATGCTTTTTATAAAAATGAAGCCGTTATAAGACTCAGTTCCCATCACACAATGCAACGCAAACCGGAGGATAGAGTTTTACCTTATAATGGCTAAAATATGCTTGATACGAATAAAACAAAGGCATTTGATATTATTGCTAGTGTTTACATGTTTTGAAAACAATTTCAAATCATAACTATCAATCATAGACGACATGGGTACCATATATCATGTCGCCATATATATATATATATACAATCAAAACCGCATAGTCACGTATTTGGAAATTGGATTTCCATCATGAACCAAGGCAAAAGATAGTCCTTACCGAATTCGAGACGCTCTAGCCCGTGTCTCAGGATCAGAGCTCGAGTGACCCTAGGAGCGACAGGGCCGGTCCACCGATGTGGATTAAAATTCCTGAACAATACGTTTCCCCGTCTTTTGGGGTGTAAACAAGCCAACGAATGACTCCATCGGACCCGGATCGTCCGATCAAACCGAGGCGCCTTGCAACAGCAACAACCACATAGGTGAAAAGTATATAAATGTCAGGGTTGGTAGGTCACTGACACCACCCTAGCTAGAAAGAAACGCCTGCCCTCTCTGAGGTCCTTCCTCCCGTTTCTGGTTCATACCGGGGTGTGAGGCCCGCGAATTCACGTTATACACAAAGCTACTCCACATAGGCGGTGCTTTGATCATCACCACAAGGCTTTGCTTCTCAACAGAAGCCCTGATCACTGCATCTTAGCATGCCACACAGGCAATTCATACCATGCGACTGATGTCCATCGATATACAACCTCTGAGCTCGTGCGTCTCAGAGAAGGGCGTTAAGCAAAAGAATAAATTCTCCATCGCCAAACAGATGTATATTTAATAGAAATAAATCAACACAGAATAAACTCCAATGTCAGACACACAGTCCATTTACAAGTCCGTTCTGGGTCTGAACGAAACCGGAGGCACTAAATACCTCGCAAACCCATCGACCACCATGTACGTCTGGACGATCACCACTCATTATCCATATTTCGGGATGCTTCCCAATCAGGACCTCGGTTACCATCCAAACGAGGTGAAGATCTCCGGTCTTCGACCACCGTCTTCATCTTCGAATTTCAATCGTCAGTCAATTATTCGAAATGAGAATTAACTCGGCCTTTTCAAATAATTCACGTATATTTAGAATTTCAAATCAATTTATTTCAATGGTTAAATCATTCGACAACACCAATTTTGTTCTTTAATGTAATTTTCACACCAAACACATTCAACCATCAAATACCACATAAATGGAGCAAATTCAGTTTATTTCCATTCCATATCGTTTATGATATTTTATAATGATTTATCGCTATTTTTATTTATTTTAAAATAGCCAATTTATTCAAAACGACGCTTCGGGCCATAATGCGGCCGTGGCGCTGTTTTTCTTCAGATTTGATTTACACATATCTGAAAATTTAACCGTTGGATCTTCACAAAATTTACATCATTAGAAAGGTCTTTTCAAAACGAATCCAACGGTTCCAGTTTCGGGAAAATCCGACGGTCGGATCTCCCGGTACAACCGTTTGAATTTTCGATTTCAAAATACGAACTGCAGCGTCGTTATTCGATTATATATATATATATATATAATCGACTCTGGCGCTGTTTTTCTTCAGATTTGAATTAAACATTCCAGACAATCCAACCGTTGGATTTTTACAAAGTTGGTGCCGTTGGAAAGATTTTTCTAAAGCGAACCCAACGGTTGCGATTTCAGGAAAATCCGATGGTCGGATCTCCCGGTATAATCGTTTGAAATCACGGCTTCAAAATGCGAACTGCACGGCCGCATTTCGTTTTAATTTTATTTATATTTATATATTTATATAAATATAGTTCATTCAAAAATTCCTATATCGTTTTCACTTCAAATATTTCACTAACGCCTTTAAATTCGGAAAAATTCGCCATAACCTCCTTTGTACGGGAGGGGCTGGGAAAATTCCCAAATAGCCACACGGGCGTCTCATGTCGAAGAAAAAGAAAAAGCCAAGCGACTAGACAACACGCTCATAAAATCATCACCCAAACAAAACAGTAAATGTGTACCTATTTGTCGGGCACAAAATTTTATTCCTCTTCTCTAGCCCCTTTGCAATAACATGTTCAATAAATATGCATGTACATATATATAGTTCTTATCACTTATCATTTTCTATTCAACTTCATATTTGATTCCATTTCGTTTAAAAACACCATTCATTCTAATGTTGCATGCATAGGTAAAAATCATATCATTAGCTAATTAATGAATATTTCGACTCATGCATATTTATTTGAACGAGTTGCTATTTTTAACACTTCACATTTCAACAATTCATGTGTATAATAAAAACGTGATTTTTATTTTAAAACAATTCATTTCAAAACACTATTATTTTATATAGTTTATATCGGGGATAAAAATAGGATTTTTATTGTAAAGCAATTTATTTTAAAACAAGGTCAATTTACATAGTTCATATAGATGATAAAAAGGTGATTTTTATTGTAAAACAATTTATTTTAAAATATGAATACCATTCAACACATGAATTTCTAATCAACGAATGAATATCGATTCAACACATGAAGGTTTTCTATAGTTTCTATATATAGATAAAAATGTGATTTTTATATTTAAAACACGAATACCATTCAACACATGAATTTCAATTCAACGAATGAATATCGATTCAACACATGAAAGTTTTCTATAGTTTCTATATATAGATAAAAATGTGATTTTTATATTTAAAACACGAATACCATTCAACACATGAATTTCAATTCAACGAATGAATATCGATTCAACACATGAAGGTTTTCTATAGTTTCTATATATAGATAAAAATGTGATTTTTATATTTAAAACACGAATACCATTCAACACATGAATTTCTAATCAACGAATGAATATCAATTCAACACATGAAGGTTTTCTATTCAAGGAATAAATATAGTTTCAGCAAATGAAAATAATTCAAACACATGAATATTATTCAAAATTTCGGCAGCATAACGGCAGGGTAGTTAAAACCGGGACCGTCCCTAGTACGGCTCCTCGCTCTACCTTAAAACCTCGCGGTTTTTGACAATGGGGATCATGCATCTAGTTCGCACGCAGGCGGCATGTATATATTTATTTCATTTCCACAAACTAATCCTATGTGGTTTCAACCAAATATTTCTCAACCACAAATGGGTATTTTTCAACCACAATCAATCAATATCAACCACAAACAATCCCAAACAACCATTCGCTATCAATCAATTTTCACACCAATCACAATCAATAAATATCGTCCATGGTTTGTGGACGAGTATATATATATATATATATATATATATATATATATATATATATATAGCAATTCACTTTTATTTCATCACATATATAATTTTTACAACACATATATAACTTATACATCGAACGTACAACTTATACAACGCTTATACAAGAGGTGTACAATGCTTATATAACTCATACATCGACTATATAATTTATACATCATCGTTTTCCATATTGTTTATAAATTAGAAATCTCACATTGGGTTCCACTCCACCAAAAATAGCAGAAGGCTCAGAAAAATATGCGGTCTCTTCTAAAATGTAGAAGACGTCCACACGATCACGATGTTTCCTGTTTCATCGAATTTCGTTAACACAGCAAAAAGATATGATTTTCAAAGTTTGCAACGGTTTTAAACTGTTAAAATCAGTTTTAAAATTACACAGCCGTACCTCCACTGTTTTGTTCGAAAATAGGTTTCGATTTCTCTCGAAATCCGTGAAGTATAGGATGATCGGCCTTCGCAGCGTCGAAGGGCTAGGAGAGGGCTTCGCGTGCGTGGGGGAGTTGGCCAGCTCGGTGGGGCCCAGTGGCCACGGCGGCGCTCCAAAGTCCGGCCGTTCTCGAAGGTGATTCAGCCCCAATACCCCACGATAAATCCCAAACCTTGTCTTGATTTGAAGAGCGTGCGGGGAGCTTCAAAATGGATCCAAGAACACCCGATTTCGTTGAGAAACGGAGGAGAAAAGTGGCCGGGAGGATCTGAATCGAATCCGCCGTGCGCACGAAGAACGGGGAGAGAGAAAAATAATTGACCAATCAGAATTTTTCTTATATTTATAATTTTTTAAAAATCCGAAAATACCCCTCGTCACACATGAACACCAATCCAAGCCCAACGACTGTCGTCCCTAGCGTTTTACCCCCATTCCGAACACAATGGGATATGTTTCATAGGCCCATTCGACTGTTTTAGTCAGTTTCCCTTTAAATTTAAAATATAAAACATTCAATATTTGATTTGAACGTGCATTTCAATTTGCCAGGGCCACAAACTAATTCGAAAAATTCCAGAAAAATAAATCTAGCTATGTTTTGACGATACGGTCCCAACAAAACTAGTTTCGTCGAATTCTGAGACCATTTGCAAAAAGGCCCATTTTTGGTCGATCCATTTTAACTGTAATTGACCAAAACACATTTTCCTTTGCCACGCTCACACATTAGCTTCAAAAATTATGAAATTTGAAACCTAGCAATAACTTCACATCCCGGACCCAACAAAAGTAGTTTCGTCGAATTCCGAGGTCGTATGCAAAATGGCCAACTTCACGGCTATATAAAATCCATAGCGACCCTCCTGAAAATTCATTCGGCCATAACTTTTGCTTTCTGCTATGAAAATTCGATTTTTCCGATTCGTTAGAAAGGTATTCACTAACAGATTTAAATATTTTTGGTTTCACTAAAATCCGTTTTGTTTTGCACCCGGTACAGTCCGACAAAGTTTGAATTCAAATTTTGAAACTACAGCGCCATTTCAGGCCTTGTTTATAATTAAAATTAATTATATTCGTTTTCAATTGTCGATTCAACTCACTTTTCATTGCCATTATTTAAAATATTTATTTTAAATATTTAAAATCCATTATTTTAGCCAATTAAAAAAAAAATTAAATTGGTTCAGATTTTCTGGGTCGTTACAATCTCCCCTACTTAAAACTTTTCATCCCCGAAAAGGAACAAAGTCGAAAGTGGTTTGATAAATCTATAATCATACAACACAACCAACAATCAAATCGTTTTAACCTTTAAAAAACATAATGATCAACTTCTATACTCTTTTTAAAATCATTCAGACTATAGAATTTTAAAAGTGCACATCCATGAAAAGGAAATAACAACAGAGTAGAGAATTAAATGATAATGCAAAGTAGGGTAAATGTACCTTGCACCGGAGTCAATCAGAGATATCCACTCGACATCTAGGATAAGCTTTCTGAATGCTCTCCTCAGTTTCCCAAGTACAATCTCGCGGATCTCCACTCCATTGCACTTTGACTAAGTGAACCTTCTTGTTCCTCAGTTCCTTGGTTTCTTTGCCGATAATCTTTAGCTGCTCTCTTCTCACAGCTAGTTCTGGAGTAATTTCAATGTCCTGTTGAGCTGCTTCTTCCACGATCAAGTCTGGATCATGAACGTGCTTTCGAAGTTGAGATATGTGAAATACATCATGAACTCCAGGCAACCAATCAGGCAGTTTGACCCTATAAGCGAGGGTTCCGATCCGTTCCAGAATAGGAAACGGACCAATGAATTTGGGCGCCAACTTTCCAGTTTTACCGAACCGGATAACTCCTCTCATCGGCGATACTTTCAAATATACATAGTCGCCAACAGTAAAGGATATATCTCTTCTTCTTCTATCGGCATAGCTCTTTTGTCGGCTTTGAGCGGCGAGTAATCGCTTCTTGATAAAATCGACTTTGTCGGCAGCTTCTCGAATCATATCAGGACCCAACACAAGTCTATTTCCGGGTTCGACCCAACAAGCAGGGGATCGGCACGGTCTACCATACAATGCTTCGAATGGCGACATTGTCAGACTCGCCTGGTAGCTGTTGTTATAAGAGAATTCAGCCAAATGCAGATGGTCTTCCCATGATCCACCGAAATCTATAACACAAGCCTGCAATAGATCTTCTAAAATACGATTCACCCTCTCAGTCTGACCGTCTGTCTGAGGATGATAAGCGGTGCTCAAGTTCAACTTCGTTCCCAGTTCGACTTGAAATGCTTCCCAGAATTTGCTAGTGAATAGTGTATCTCTATCACTGACTATACTGAACGGCACTCCATGTAGTCTAACTATTTCCCTGAAGTAAATTTGCGCCAGACTCTAAGCAGTTTTGTTTGATCTGACAGGTATGAAATGGGCGGTCTTCGTGAAGCAATCTACGATCACCCAAATACTGTCATTCCCTTTTCTGGTTCGGGGCAGACCATCAATGAAATCCATTGAAATATGTTCCCACTTCCAGCCTGGAACTCTAGTGGTTGTAATAATCCTGCTAGTTTCTGTTGGTCGCTTTTGACTAGCTGGCAAGTAGGGCATCGGCTAACATATAAATAAATGTCCCTTTTCATCGACTTCCACCAGAAAGTGCGTTTGATGTCATTATACGTTTTGCTTACTCCCGGATGGATACTAAGTTTCGACTAGTGGCATTCGTCCAGTACTTCCTTCCGAAGCTCAGGAATGTTAGGAACACATATTCGACCTTTGAGCCTTAGAATCCCATCATTATCAACTTGAAAACACGAGGGTTCGCCTTGTTGAATTATCCCTCTGATCTTCTGAATGAAGTGATCATCCTCCTGAAGAGCAGATATTTTATCTAGCAATGAAGTCGTGATAATAAAACTGGCGATCATCTCATTCTTTCGGCTTAACGCATCGGCCACGACATTGGCTTTCCCTGGAGTATATATAATTTCAAAGTCATATGCTGCAAGAAACTCCAGCCAACGTTGCTGCCTCAAATTCAAGTCCTTCTGGGTGAACAGATACTTTAACGACTGGTGATCTGTAAACAGTTCAAATCTCTCACCCAGAAGATAGTGCCTCCATATTTTCAAAGCGAACACAATAGCCAATAACTCAAGATCATAAGTTACGAAGTTCTTTTCGTGCGGCTTCAGTTGACGGCTAGCATAAGCAATCACTTGGCCCTATTGCATTAACACTGCGCCAAGGCCTTCTTCAGAAGCATCAGTCCAGACTTTCAAATCCTGATTGCCATCGATGATGGTTAACACTGGAGCTGTCGTTAGTCTTAATTTTAGCTCTTCAAAAGCCTCCTCACTTTCTAGAGTCCATTTGAATTTAGAGTGCTTCTTCGTAAGCTTCGTTAAGTGACCAGATATCTTCGAAAAGTTTTTAATGAACTTCCGGTAATAACTAGCCAATCCGAGAAAACTGCGGACTTCAGTGGGGGTACTGGGCTGTTTCCAATTCTGAATAGCTGTGATTTTGCTTGGATCCACAGCGATTTCTTCTTTCGATACGACGTGGCCTAGAAATTTTTCTTCATCTTGCCAGAAGATACATTTGGAAAATTTGGCTTTTAATACATTCCGTCTCAGAATTTCTAGAACCTGTTCCAGATGCTTTTCATGTTCGGCCTTTGATTTAGAGAAGATTAGAATATCAACAATGAAAACCAGAACAAATTTATTCAATACTCCTCTGAATACTCTGTTCATTAGATCTACGAAGTAAGCTGGAGCGTTACATAAGCCGAACGGCATTACTAACCACTCGTAGAATAAGTCGGGACCTCTGAATGCTGTCACTGGAACACACTCTTCGGCAATTCGAAGTTGATGGAAACCTGTAGCTAGGTCCATCCTTGAGAATACTTGTGCTCCATTTAATCGGTCCAACAAATCATCAATCCGCGACAATGGATATTTGTTCTTTATGGTACGCTTGTTCAGATCACGATAATCCACACATAAACGTAGAGTACCATCAGATTTCGGGACAAACACCACTGCTGCACCCCAATCAGAGAAACTAGGCCTGATAAGACCCTTCCATACTAGCTGTCGTGTTTGATTGTCAAGTTCTTCTTTCTCGTTCAAGGACATTCTTCGAATAGCGTGAACTACAGGCCTTGCATTGGGGATCAAAGCGATCTTGAAATCTATTTCTCTCTGCGGAGGCAAGCGAACAACTTCTTCGAACACATCCGCATAGTCCTTTACGACAGGAATATCCTTCACTAGGTCGGGAATATTCTCTGTGACTTCTGGGATATTTTCTATTTGGGCTGGAGAAACATCCAAAGCTGAACAGAAATCTTTTCTATTTGAAGTCGGGCCTTCACATGATATGGTTATATAATTCCCCGATTGGGCCTTTGCTTTAACCACCCTCTCGGCGCATCTAACCTCAGCTTCGTATTTGGTTAGCCAATCCAATCCCAGAATAAGATCGAATTCATTAAAATTCATGACGATAGAGATAATAGGGAATTTATAGCAAGAAAAAGAGACAGGTACTGCACAAATCCAACTGAGATTGATGGGACCCCCAACTGGATTTTGGACAGTCATTGGCTCTTTGAGTTTCTTCAAATTCAAATCCAGTTTCTTGACTGCACTCTTTGCAATAAAGCTTCGTGACGCGCCTGTGTCAAACAGTACTTTAACTGGAATGTTTTTGACATTGAGCGTGCCTTCTAAAACATCAGACCTTTCCTGAGCAGACGAGGATGCAGGTACTTCTACCACTTCACTTACATGTACTGCTTTAGGTTTTCGGAATAGCGGGCAGGCCTTTGAAAGATGACCGGACTGATGACATTGACTACACTTTCTATTCTCTTGAAATCCCTTCTTGGATTGAAACCTGCCTCTTAATCGTTTCTTTAAGGGTCCGCAGTTAATCGAAAAATGCCCTGGCTCCTTACAGTTACTGCATATGGTAGTCGTTCCTTGCCCTTTCTCAGATTCAGCCCTTTTTTGATTTGCTTTGGCTTCTTGCTGACCTCAGACGTTGTACTTGCCTCAGGATGATCAGTTTCAGGCTTAATTTTATTACTAGAGCTGACTTCTTCTTCGTACTGTAGCATACCTTTCCTGTCGAAATCTTCATACTGATAAGCCATATAAATCATTTCTGAGAAAGGAAGCTTCACGTTCATCATTACACTATTCTGATATTTTCTTTGAAGCCCGTTGATAAATCTCATATTCTTCCTCTTCGGATTTTCAATTAGATGAGGGGCAAAGTGAGAAAGTTCATTGAATTTCTTATGATATTCTGGGATGGTCATATCACCTTGTATCAAATAAGAAAATTCATCACATAATCGCTCAATTGCTTCTAGAGGAGTAAATCTTTCCAGGAAAATCACTTTGAATCTATCCCAGGTGATATCACCTTCTAGACTATTCTTAACAACAGAATCCCACCAGAATAAAGCTTCATCTTTGAGTGCCCAGGAGGCCAGTAATCTTTTCTGGTCATCCCTCAGCTTTAATCCTTCAAAGATTTTCTCAGCCGAACGAATACAGGCTTGTATTTTCATAATAGATTATTCGCCCGAGAATGGCTTTCCACCCAGATTTCTATATTTCATATATAGGGCTTCAATATCCGGGTCCATATTACTTCTTCTGTTTCTGGCACTCATTTTCTAGCTCATCTGCAAATAGCAGATCAAGTGTCAGGTCAGCAGAAAAGATATTTCAAAATATAGAGACAAATACTTGAATGTAAATGTGTCTATCTAGGTGTTATTTCATTCTGCTACTCATACTAGAATATTACTGATCCTATCTGTATAGAGTTACCCGTCCTAGAACACTACTGATTCTATTTCTGACGAGCTCGTTAATACGTTATATTCCAGAACTAAGCTTAACCAAAGCTCTGATACCAAATGAGATGATCCCAAACCCCGTACTGACGGCGGCAAGGGTAATCCGTGGAATATAACACAGAAACAGAATATAGCAGAACAAAATTAAATAAATACACCAGATAATGAACAATAGAATATACTGGATAAAAGTAATCATCAGAGTTACACAGTATACAGGATCTTACTTAACACAAATACAGTTCAGATATACATAAATGTCTACAGCGGAAATAAACAAAATATGTACAATAGGAGCTAAACAGCATAAAAAGATATAAATGATAGAATCCATCTTCAACTCCAGCCATCCAGAAAGAACCAGCTAAACCTGAATACAAGGCTGCCCATGTAGAAAAAAAAGGGGCACCCGAGTTTGAAAGTGAAACAAACTACGAGTCAGTCATGGGACTGGTATGAGAAATCTACTCAACAGATATATAATATGGCTAATCACAGGACCACGCCACTTTCGTGGAACGGGTTTACTCCATCAGTTTGCCAGTGCTTTAAAACAAATCTTTCTTTTAAACATCGCTATGCTTTTTATAAAAATGAAGCCGTTATAAGACTCAGTTCTCATCACACAATGCAACGCAAACCGGAGGATAGAGTTTTACCTTATAATGGCCAAAATATGCTTGGTACGAATAAAACAAAGGCATTTGATACTATTGCTAGTGTTTACATGTTTTGAAAACAATTTCAAATCATAACTATCAATCATAGACGGCATGGGTACTATATATCATGTCGCCATATATATATATATATATATATATATATATATATATATATATATACAATCAAAACCGCATAGTCACGTATTTGGAAATTGGATTTCCGTCATGAACCAAGGCAAAAGATAGTCCTTACCGAATTCGAGACGCACTAGCCCGTGTCTCAGGATCAGAGCTCGAGTGACCCTAGGAGCGACAGGGCCGGTCCACCGATGTGGATTAAAATTCCTGAACAATACGTTTCCCCGCCCTTTGGGGCGTAAACGAGCCAACAAATGACTCCATCGGACCCGGATCGTCCGATCAAACTGAAGCGCCTCGCAACAGCAACAACCACATAGGTGAAAAGTATATAAATATCAGGGCTGGTAGGTCACTGACACCACCTTAGCTAGAAAGAAACGCCTGCCCTCCCTGAGGTCCTTACTCCCGTTTCTGGTTCATACCGGGGTGTGAGGCCCGCGAATTCACGTTATACACAAAGCTACGCCACACAGGCGGTGCTTTGATCATCACCACAAGGCTTTGCTTTTCAACAGAAGCCATGATCACTGCATCTTAGCATGCCACACAGGAAATTCATGCCATGCTATTGATGTCCATCAATATACAACCTCTGAGATCGTGCGTCTCAGAGAAGGGCGTTAAGCAAAAGAATAAATTCTCCGCCGCCAAACAGATGTATATTTAACAGAAATCAATCAACACAGAATAAACTCTAATGTCAGACACACAGTCCATTTACAAGTCCGTTCTGGGTTTGAACGAAACCGGATGCACTAAATACCTCGCAAACCCATCGACCACCACGTACGTCTGGACGATCACCACTCATTATCCATATTTCGGAATGCCTCCCAATCAAGACCCCGGTTACCATCCAAACGAGGTGAAGATCTCCGGTCTTCGACCACCGTCTTCATCTTCGAATTTCAATCGTCGGTCAATTATTCGAAATGAGAAATAACTTGGCCTTGTCAAATAATTCACGTATATTTAGAATTTCAAATCAATTTATTTCAATGGTTAAATCATTCGACAACACCAATTTTGTTCTTTAATGTAATTCTCACACCAAACACATTCAACCATCAAATACCACATAAATGGAGCAAATTCGGTTTATTTCCATTCCATATCGTTTATGATATTTTATAACGATTTATCGCTATTTTTATTTATTTTAAAATAGCCAATTTATTCAAAACGACGCTTTGGGCCATAATGCGGCCGTGGCGCTGTTTTTCTTCAGATTTTATTTACACATATCTGAAAATCTAACCGTTGGATCTTCACAAAATTTACATCATTAGAAAGGTCTTTTCAAAATGAATCCAACGGTTCCAGTTTCGGGAAAATCCGACGGTCGGATCTCCCGGTACAATCGTTTGAAGTTTCGATTTCAAAATACGAACTACAGCGTCGTTATTCGATTAAATATAATTACATATATATATATATATAAATATAATCGATTCTGGCGCTGTTTTTCTTCAGATTTGAATTAAACATTCCAGACAATCCAACCATTGGATTTTTACAAAGTTAGTGCCGTTGGAAAGATTTTTCCAAAGCGAACCCAACGGTTGCGATTTCAGGAAAATCCGATGGTCGGATCTCCCGGTATAATCGTTTGAAATCACGGTTTCAAAATGCGAACTGCACGGCCGCATTTCGTTTTAATTTTATTTATATTTATATATTTATATAAATATAGTTCATTCAAAAATTCCTATATCATTTTCACTTCAAGTATTTCACTAACGCCTTTAAATTTCGGAAAAATTGGCCATAACCTCCTTTGTACGGGAGGGGCTGGGAAAATTCCCAAATAGCCACACGGGCGTCTCATGTCGAAAAGAAAAAGAAAAAGCCAAGCGGCTAACCAACAGGCTCATAAAATCATCACCTAATCAAAACAGCAAATGTGTACCTATTTGTCGGGCACAAAATTTTATTCCTCTTCTCTAGCCCCTTTGCTATAACCTGTTCAATAAATATGCATGTACATATATATAGTTCTTATCACTTATCATTTTCTATTCAACTTCATATTTGATTCCATTTCGTTTAAAAACACCATTCATTCTAATGTTGCATGCATAGGTAAAAATCATATCATTAGCTAATTAATGAATATTTCGACTCATGCATATTTATTTGAACGAGTTGCTATTTTTAACACTTCACATTTCAACAATTCATGTGTATAATAAAAATGTGATTTTTATTTTAAAACAATTCATTTCAAAACACTATTATTTTATATAGTTTATATCGGGCATAAAAATAGGATTTTTATTGTAAAGCAATTTATTTTAAAACAAGGTCAATTTACATAGTTCATATAGATGATAAAAAGGTGATTTTTATTCTAAAACAATTTATTTTAAAATATGAATACCATTCAACACATGAATTTCTAATCAACGAATGAATATCGATTCAACACATGAAGGTTTTCTATAGTTTCTATATATAGTTAAAAATGTGATTTTATATTTAAAACACGAATACCATTCAACACATGAATTTCAATTCAACGAATGAATATCGATTCAACACATGAAGGTTTTCTATAGTTTCTATATATAGATAAAAATGTGATTTTTATATTTAAAACACGAATACCATTCAACACATGAATTTCAATTCAACGAATGAATATCGATTCAACACATGAAGGTTTTCTATAGTTTCTATATATAGATAAAAATGTGATTTTTATATTTAAAACACGAATACCATTCAACACATGAATTTCTAATCAACGAATGAATATCAATTCAACACATGAAGGTTTTCTATTCAAGGAATAAATATAGTTTCAGCAAATGAAAATAATTCAAACACATGAATATTATTCAAAATTTCGGCAGCATAACGGCAGGGTAGTTAAAACCGGGACCGTCCCCAGTACGGCTCCTCGCTCTACCTTAAAACCTCGCGGTTTTTGACAATGGGGATCATGCATCTAGTTCGCACGCAGGCGGCATGTATATATTTATTTCATTTCCACAAACTAATCTTATGTGGTTTCAACCAAATATTTCTCAACCACAAACGGGTATTTTTCAACCACAATCAATCAATATCAACCACAAACAATCCCAAACAACCATTCGCTATCAATCAATTTTCACACCAATCACAATCAATAAATATCGTCCATGGTTTGTGGACGAGGGGCGTGTATATATATATATATATATATATATATATATATATATATATATATATATATATATATATATAGCAATTCACTTTTATTTCATCACATATATAATTTTTACAACACATATATAACTTATACATCGAACGTACAACTTATACAACGCTTATACAAGAGGTGTACAATGCTTATATAACTCATACATCGACTATATAATTTATACATTGTCGTTTTCCATATTGTTTATAAATTAGAAATCTCACATTGGGTACCACTCCACCAAAAATAGCAGAAGGCTCAGAAAAATATGCGGTCTCTTCTAAAATGTAGAAGACGTCCACACGATCACGATGTTTCCTGTTTCATCGAATTTCGTTAACACAACAAAAAGATATGATTTTTCAAAGTTTGCAACAGCTTTAAACTGTTAAAATCAGTTTTAAAATTACACAGCCGTACCTCCACTGTTTTGTTCGAAACTAGGTTTCGATTTCTCGCGAAATCCGTGAAGCTAGAGGACGATCGGCCTTCGCAGCGTCGAAGGGCTAGGAGAGGGCTTCGCGCGCATAGGGGAGTTGGCCAGCTCGGTGGGGCCAAGTGGCCACGGCGGCGCTCCAAAGTCCGGCGGTTCTCGAAGGTGATTCAGCCCCAATACCCCAGGATAAATCCCAAACCTTGTCTTGATTTGAAGAGCGTGCGGGGAGCTTCAAAATGGATCCAAGAACACCCAATTTCGTCGAGAAACGGAGGAGAAAAGTGGCCGGGAAGATCAGAATCAAATCCGCCGTCCGCACGAAGAACGGGGAGAGAGAAAAATAATTGACCAATCAGAATTTTTCTTATATTTATAATTTTTTAAAAATCCGAAAATACCCCTCGTCACACACGAACACCAATCCAAGCCCAACACCTGTCGTCCTTAGCGTTTTACCCCCATTCCAAACACAATGGGATATGTTTCGTAGGCCCATTCGACTGTTTCAGTCAGTTTCCCTTCAAATTTAAAATATAAAACATTCAATATTTGATTTGAACGTGCATTTCAATTTGCCAGGGCCACAAACTAATTCAAAAAATTCCAGAAAAATAAATCTAGCTATGTTTTGACGATACGGTCCCAACAAAACTAGTTTCGTCGAATTCTGAGACCGTTTGCAAAAAGGCCCATTTTTGGTCGATCCATTTTAACTGTAATTGACCAAAACACATTTTCCTTTGCCACGCTCACACATTAGCTTCAAAAATTATGAAATTTGAAACCTAGCAATAACTTCACATCCCGGACCCAACAAAAGTGGTTTCGTCGAATTCCGAGGTCGTATGCAAAATGGACAATTTCACGGCTATATAAAATCCATAGCGACCCTCCTGAAAATTCATTCGGCCATAACTTTTGCTTTCCGCTATGAAAATTCGATTTTCCAGATTCTTTAGAAAAGTATTCACTAACAGATTTAAATATTTTTGGTTTCACTAAAATCCATTTTGTTTTGCACCCGGTACAGTCCGACAAAGTTTGAATTCAATTTTTGAAACTACAACGCCATTTCAGGCCTTGTTTATAATTAAAATTAATTATATGCATTTTCAATTGTCGATTCAACTCACTTTTCATTGCCATTATTTAAAATATTTATTTTAAATATTTAAATCCATTATTTTAGTCAATTTAAAAATTTTAAATTGGTTCAGATTTTCTGGATCGTTACAAATAACCCAACGAGGTAGACCATACGGTGTCATAAGGCTCGAGGGGAGCGCACATTCACTATTTTGGCGGCTCCAACGGATTGGAAGGGGAAGCACGCTGTTTCCTGAGACGTTAAAGGTGCTCCTGGTAGTCTTCTGTGGTGGTTTAGCTTCGGGCTAGGATCACAGAGGTTGGGTCTGAGCGGAACTACCAGGTGGGTGGGCCTTGACTGCAAAAGTAGGGGGCAGTCAGAATGCTGTACGCGGTGGCATTAAGGGTGGTTGGGCGGTTGCCTCAGGCGGAGGTGGAGGGTCAAGACCAAATGATAGCAAGATCGTCGAACACCTGTCACCAGCAGCCTAAGGAATGCGAAAAGAAAAGAGCTAACCCCTAGAGATCGTTAACCTTTGCTATCAAGGGACGCGAGCGGGGAGACCCACATGGATGTTTAGATTGTTTGCTTGTTAGGGGTGGTTGCTTAGCTCATGTGGTCTTTACTAGTTGAGGGAGGGGCTGAGGTGGGGCTATAGCCACCACAGAAAAACCAGACCCGAGGATATATGTAGATTGGACACTCTTAGAGGCGGGCCCATACAGATATAGGAAAGCTTTCGACTGAGCTCCGTGTTTTCTGGTGTAGCTCTGCCACAAAACTCGGGTGCACAAGTAGAGGTTATGTGCAGTAGAAACATCGAGTACGATTAATGATACATATGTGGGAAAGTCTAGGTACAATCATGTCCGCTCTGGGTGGTGTATCGTAGACTAGAAGGCATTATCCGATAATGGAACCAATTTCGAACGAATAGATCGAGGGTGGCAGTCAGTATGCTTACGTAGCCTAGAGATAGTGGTTCTATGCGGATGTAGCGTTATACGTTACTATGGCATAGGATGAGGGACTGCGCATATTACTATGGCGATACGGAGGGGACCGCGTGTAACGACCCGAAAATTTGCGATCTTGATTATCTGATATACAACGCATATCGAACATCAAGAGTCGAAAATACCGGATGGTTAATGAAAGAGATTAGAGGGTGAGGATAGATAAGATAGAAACTTAGAATAGAAGAAGAAGAAGAAGAAGAAGAAGTTACACCATCAGAGTAAAACGAATGTAACACCCCATATTTCTGTTAATATTAATGTTCACAAATTAAATAATAACTAATCTCAAATGTAAGAATTAAGGGAAAAAGGTTGCGCCATTGTGTTCGTCTCGGAATTTTGGTTGAGATAGAGTCCGAGTTTGCGTGAATTGGACTTCGTATGAAGAAGTTATGGCCATCGGAAGTTTCAGAAAATTCAAAACAGATTTCAGAAAATTCGAATTTCAAATTTCAGAGTCAAAACAGGCTAGGCGGGAAAATTCCCGCCAGGGCCAGGTCGACCATAGGGTCGACCTGGGGGTCGACCTGCCCTGACCAGGTCGACCATAGGGTTGACCTGGGGGTCGATCTGGGGGTCGACCTGCCCCCTTGACCAGATTTTATTGATGACCTGTTTGTGACTTTGTGCTGACTCATTAGGGTTTTGATATGCTCTGATAGGCTGGGATTAATTCTGGGTTGATCCGACGGCCTAAACTAATCCTAAATTCTATATATACATGGGTAGACTCACATTCTAAAATATAATAAAATTAGAATCATGGCTGTCATGCCATCGCCTTGCAACTCAGAATAGCCGCCGCTAATTAGAGAGGAAGAAAGCTAATCAAATTCTATTCTATTCTATTCAACTCTAACAACGAATCTTCTTCAAAGGAAAGCTAATACAACTTCAGAACTCAGAATTCAGAACTCAAGAACTTCTTTGAGTTGTGAGTTCGATTTCTTTAGTAAAATAATTAGCAATTTAATTGGATTAAGTTATGATGTGGATTATATGGATATGATGTGAATTATTGACCGCATGTTATAATTATGTTGTAAAATTGTGATGTTATCATATATGTTGTAAATTCTATGATGTTATGTTATCATCTATGTTGTAAAGTTATGATCTATGTTGTAATTCTATGATTGGCTTATGTATAATCAAATTATCATGTTTTTTATATGCTAGTTGGGTTATGTTGATCCATTTGATAGATCATTTGTATGTATGCAAGTTTAGATATTGATTTTAGACATGAATCACATGCAAGTTAGTAAAGATTATGTATAACCTTACATATTCCATGACATCTATTTTAGATCAAAAGTTAGGCTATGACATGTGTGAGTTATACGCTAAATTTTACATGCTAGTTTATATGTAAATTTACACCATTCTTATGTTGCATAAATCACATATGCAAGTTTATATAAAAATATGAGTTTGGGATATGAATCATGTTATGCAAGTTTGTGGTTATTGCCTATGCAAGTTTACCCCTTTAGATGTAGATCTATGGCATACATGATTTATGTAAGTTGTGACCACTACCTAAACAAGTTTACACCTTTAGATTTGGATCTATGACATATGTAGTTTTATGCAAGTTGTAACTTTGGCCTATGCAAGTTTTAGATGTAGAACATCAGTCACACATGCAAGTTCACCCCTTGTGTTTAGATCTATTTTTAGTTGTATGTATGTTATGATGTTTTCTCTTTATTCTATGAGTTAGACTATTTGAGTCTAACATATATTTTGCGTTAAACGAACGAACGTACAACGTGGGGGTGAATTGATAATATTAAAAGATTTAATATTGAGAATTTGGCATAAATGTCTTTAATGGCATATAATAAATTTGTGATGAAATTGGTATGATTTTGCATACCATAAATAGATGGACATAATTGAGTCAATTATGGACATCATTAAATTTGGAATTGATTGATAATTTGAATAGGTAAATTAATTCAAATTGGGGTAAAAGATTATAAGTGATAATCAACGCTTAGGACACGAGGTTGGGCTCCTTTGTGGTGTAAAACTGCCCAGAACCGCCCGACAAATCCAGTAGCTACAAATGGTAGCCCAATGTGAGACGTCCTAGGCCCAAATTAAATGCGTGACAACTGTATGGACACGAGCTTAGGCCCATTTGTGGTGTAAGACTGCTCGAACCCGCCCGGCAAATCCAACAACCACAAAAGGACGGCCTAATGTGAGAGGTCCTACAGGGTTGCGGTAGTAATAAACTAAGAAACACTTAACCAAAGTAAACATGTAAGGTGGGACATGGGGGTTAAGTGGGTGCCTTGGGTGGCATGTGGAAATACGATTAGTAACACTTAACCTAGAAAAACATGTAAGTGGACATGAATAAGAAGGGGTTAAGTGGGATGTATTAGTGGGGGCCAAGCTTAGGTGGATAGCTTGTGTCAAGTAATGGGGGCCCATCTCAATCCAGTAACCCAAAAGTATCTTTATGAGCTCGACCCAAGTCGAGGACGGGACACGCTTATTGGGCTTGACTGTAAGAGGCCAAAACGGGTTAGCGGTGGCAACGCAAGTCCAACGGGGTCATGTGCGTGCATGGGCCCGGGCTGGTAGGTAAGACGTTGTTGCATCGTGTAGGTATAAGCCGTGCATCGTTGGTGGTATCGGGTTGCCACTTTGGGGAGTGATACACCCCACTGTGGGGCCAGCACGGGTATCTACGAATTAAGGAGCCGATCGCATGGGGGTAGTGGGTACACCTAGTGGAGATAGGGGCAGGCGGCACCTATGTAGTCAGCTAGGGGTACACGAAACTACTGATATGATTTCTAAGTTCAGTAAGTGGGATCAACCTTTAGGGTGACTGGTGTGGTGCAGTGTAGTAATTATTCTTTAGTAATTAGGTGCGCCTTTAACGTTATCTTTGTTCATCTTATTCCCTTTGTCTGCTCTGCCTTACCCAATAGTTCACAGTCATTTCCTTATTTTCCAGCTTATGCCTAACCCTAGTTATTTTGATAATTGTATTGTTAAAGTTATCGCACTCGCCAGACTTTATGTCTGACCCCCTCTGTTTCCATCTCTTCCCCCCCCCCCCCCACTCCAGGTGCTCAGGGTGGAACTAGCACTAGTGGAGGTTGATCGGATTGCTTTATCTCTCTTTTGGAAAAGCTTCGAACGCTGAAGTAAAGTTCATCTTATCCTATTTCTTTATGGCTATTTGTAGTAGTGGGATTATGTATTTTGTTTTATCAAGATGGATATTATGTATTTGACTCTGGATTATGGTTTTTGATGATGTAATCAAACATATTTACCTTCTGCTGCAATAAATAAAGTTTTTAATTTTCAAGTACTGCTTTATATCTGTCTTGTTGTTATTTTCTATTCTATATTCACTTAAAATGCTCCATGGAAGTTAATGCATTCCCTTTGCGAGTGACATTAATGGACGTGGGGTGTTACAACGAATCTCACAGCGGAACAAATAAAATATAACATAACTTTGAAATAAAACAGTTATGTATACAACAACACTTATCAGAGTACAGCACTTACAACACAGCGGAAAAACAATAGCGATAAAATCTTGAAGCCTCCTGCTCCAACCTCTCCAAGTATATCTGTAAATCCCGGCTACTTGACTGCCCGTACAAATTTAGGCACTCAAGAGTTTAGGGAAAACAAAATAAAATAAACTCCAGGTCAGTCATGTGACTGGTGTGAGTAAAATAGTTTAAACAGGTATATGATATCTCATAAGACCACGTCGTGAATACGGAACGAATTTTTCCCTTATGAGAATCCAAAATATCTTTATATCAAAACCCTTTTGATATTATAATAATGTCTATCAACCACAATATAATAATCATCTAGCATAAACGCTTCCATCTCACGTTCTACATATATAGTATACAATCAAAACCGCAAGCACGTATTGGGTAATGGATTTCCAACTATGACAAGGTATGGAACCACCTTTCACTAGTGTACCTCTAGAGAGGAATACACTGGGTTCAACAAGAGCATCTTGCAACCCGGCCACACTTGACCGACCACTCATTTTGCTTGAGTGTATCTGTAACACCCCGAATTTTAGTTAATACTAAAATTCACTAATTACAGGATAAATAATCTCAGATGTGGGAATTGGGGGTAACGGGCTGCGTCATTGCGTTCGTCTCGGAAAAATACGCGAAATAGAGTCCGAGTTTTCGAGAATCGGAGTCCGTATGGCCCGGTTATGGCCCAAAGAAGTTTTCCGAAAATTCAAAGTTAAAAACAGATTTAGAATGCAAAATTAGATTTCGAAATTGGAGCCAGCAGGGGGCCAGGCGGGAAGTTTCCCGCCCTACCCATGTCGACAGGGCTGTCGACAGGCCTGTCGACTGGGGAGTCGACTTGCCTATCGACTTGCCTGTCGACCTGGGCGCGGCGTCCAGGGAGCCTGGGTGCACCAGGTTGGGTTTTAGGCTGGCTTGGAGGGCTGGGTTCTAGAGATTTCCTAAATCTGACGGACCTAAACTAATCTAGGGTTAATCTAAGGGCCTAAAACACTACCTAGTCCTATAAATAAGACCCCAACCCTACCCTAATTCATTCATAATTAGATCTTGTAACTAAACTATGGCAAAATGAAACTTGATCATGGCCTCCATAAATCAATGAAGAGAGTTGCAAGCTAATCAACCTCTAATCATCTTCTTCTTCATATTTGGCAACTAGTTCTACTTCATAAGTTTGCTAATCTTGGTTTTGGTGAGTTCCTATAGCTTTAATAATCAATTGTTAAATTGATTATGGTAGGATGTGATAAGACATGGCTATGTTTGTGGATAAATGAGTTTATGCAAGTTTGTATGATATGTGAATTGCAAGTTTTATGCCATATGCAAGTTTATTGCCATGTTTTATGATGCAAAACATTATGTTGAACATTTATGCATATGTAACATGTTATGCAAATTATATGTGAGAGTATATGCAAGTTATATGTAACATGATATGCAAGTTATGCATGTAGTTTTATGCATGCTAAGTGTTTGGTTTTATGCATGCTAAGTATTTGATGCTATGCAAGTTATGTATTTGGTGTTATGCATGCTAAGTATTTGGAATTATGCATGCTAAGTATTTGATTTTATGCATGCTAAGTGTTTGGTTTTATGCAAGTTTGTCTCTTTTTATGATATGCATAATATATGCAAGTTGTCACTAAGTATGACATGTTATGCAAGTTCATAAGCAAGTTATGATGCAAGCTCATATGCAAGTTATGATATATGTTCATATGCAAGTTATGATGCAAGTTCAACATGTTATGTAAGTTATGTGTATGCTTATATGCAAGCTCAACATGTTATGCAAGTTATGTGTATGACGTTATGTAAGTTATGTGCATGTTGTTATGCAAGTTCATATGCAAGTTATGTGTATGATGTTATGCAAGTTATGTGCATGATGCTATGCAAGTTATGTGTATGTTGATATGCAAGTTATGTTTATGATATTATGAAAGTTATGTGTATGATGTTATGCAAGTTAACATGTAACATGTTGTGCAAGTTCACACCTTTAAGACACATGCAAGTTCACCCTTGAAAAACCTATGAACACTTATGCAAGTTGCCTTTAGATATGACATATGTATGTTCATGCAAGTTGGGTTATTTAGCAATGCTAGTTGGGTTAATATTATGATGTAAGTGGACACCTTTCAACCCATGTTAATGCTAATGTATGCTAAGTGAAACCCATGTTAATTGTGAAAGAATCTTCTCTTGGAAATATGTCGTGTTAGCATAAGTACGTGGGGGAAACGATGGGGTTAACAGACATGTTAATGAATGGTGTGAAATGGTTATGATTAAGCATACCATAAAATGAATAAGCATAAGTGGGAATTTACCTATTGAGTTAGGTCTACCCCATGGGAATTTACCTATTGAGTTAGGTCTACCCATGTTATGGAATTGGGAATTTACCTATTTAGTTAGGTCTACCCATATTCTTAAAAATGTGATATTAATTAGGGATAATTAATATGGGGGTGATTAATTAGGTGTAATTAATCGACTAAGACACGAGGTTGGACTCATTTGTAGTGTAAAACTGCCCGGACCCAACCGGCTTAACCAGTTGCTACAAATGTTAGCCCAATGTGAGAGGTCTTAGGCACAAACTAAATACGTGATTAACGTAAATACACGAGGTTAGACTCGGTTATGACGTAAGGCTGCCCGGACCCAACCGGCTTAACCAGCGGTCATAAAAGATAGTCTAATGTGAGAGGTCTTTATGAGGATCACGGTCTTAATTAATTAAGAAACACTTAACCAAATTAGCATGTAGTGGGACATGAGGGTTAAGTGGGTGCCTTGGGTGGCATGTAGTAACTAGTGGGGGTGCCTCGGGTGGCATGAGGAAACTAGTGGGTTGCCTTGGGTGGCAATAGAAAATACGATTAGAATACTTAACCAAAGTGGAACATGTAATTAAAACATGGGTGAAGGGTTAAGTAAGTGCTTTGGGTGGCATGTGGAAATCTAGTGGGTGCCCTATGTGGCAATTGAAATATGATTGATGACTTAACCAAATCTTAACATGTAAGTGGGCATGACTATATAAGGGGTTAAGTGGGATGCACTAGATAAAAGTGGCAAGCTTAAGTAGTAGCTTGTGGGGGCCCATTTCAACCAATATCCCAAACGTATCTTTGTGGGCTCGACTCTAGTCGAGTGACGGGACACGCATATTGGGCTTGACTATAAGTGGCCAAAACGGGTTAGCGGTGGCAACGCAGGATCAACGGGTTTCATATGCGTGTGTGGACCCGGGCTGGTTGGTAAGTCGTTGTTGCATCGTGTAGATATAAAGCCGTGCACCGTTGATATTATCAGGTAGCCACTTTGGGGGAATGATACACCCCCTTTGTGGGACCAGCACGGGTATCTACGGTAGGGAGTCGATCGCTTGGGAGTAGTGGGTACACCTAGTAAAGATAGGGGCAGACGGCACCTGTGTAGGGGTACAAGAAACTACTGGGTAAAAAAAATTACTAAGTACACTTAGTGGGATCAACCTTTAATTAGGAATTACCCTTGGTGGGTAGAACTGGTGTGGTGCAGTGTAAGAATTACCCTTGGGTGGGTAGATCTGGGGTGGTGTAAGCTAGTAATTATCCTTGGGTGGATAAATGCGTCTTTTCGATTATCGTAGTACATCCGGTGTTTAGTTGGCTACTTAGTGTAGTCATTGTCCCCAGAGGTACCGTACCTTGTTTATGACATACCCTAATTACTTTAATGGTTGTATTGTTAGGGTTATAGGACTCACTCAGACTTATGTCTGACCCCGTTGTTTTTATCTTTTTCCCAACCCTCAGGTTATCAGAGTGGGCCCGGTACGAGTGGGCTTAGATCAGGCTGCTTTATTCTCTTTTGGAGCTTGGACCATAGATGTAGAGAGCTCAGCTTACCCTTTCTTTTATGGCTATCAGTTCATGTATTGGGATTATGTACTTTCATTTATCAGGATGGATATTTTGTACTTGACTCTTATTATGGTTTTGTGATGTAACCAAACATGTTTTATTTCCCGCTGCAATGAAATGATGTTTTAAGATTTTCAAGTATTACTTATATCTGTCTTGTTGTAATTTTTCTGTTCTATATTCACTTAAAATACTCCACCGATGTTATGGCATTCCCTTAGCGAGTGACCATAGCGGGTGTGGGGTGTTACACGTGGTATCAGAGCAAAGGTTACCAGAACAAATAAATTTTTTAGAAAAACTATTTTCTAAGAACATTTTTGAAAGGAGTATTTTCAAAAACATGTCTTTTAAGAGAAAAGTTTTAGAAAGAAAAGTATAATCCCCGATAGCCATATCTTTATCTTTCGAATTCTCCGTTTGAATCTCTTCCTCTCTCGTTTTGAGTTTCTCCTCCGTGTGTAGATGATCTTTCTAAGATAGATAAGAATGGAAAACCACTTCAAGGGACCTAGACATTAGTCGGATTAGAAGTTGGTTCAAGAAGAAGGAGGACTTGTAGGTACTTATTGGATGGACGATGGGAGGAAGGCTCAAATAGTTGTTTGGTTAATGAAGGACGAAACCTCATTGATGGGAGGTTACGAGTGGAGAATGGGAAGAAGAAGGCTAGTAGTTATCCTTTTGGGAGGAATAGGACACCTTATTAGGATTGTCCAAAGAAGCAAGGGCAAGGTATGGAATCTCCTGGAGGGTAGTTGTATTCCCTCACGGCTAGTGTACCAGATGGGGATAGGACCGTCTAGGTTGGAATTTGGATTTCTATATTATCCGGTTCAAACTTTATTTGATTATGATGCATCGAGTTCGTTTATCTCATCATTGTTAGTTGAGTCACTGCACTTAGACACCAGTTTGGTAGATGATCCCTTAGTTGTTTCAAACCCAATTGGGCTCCATTATGTGTTTGGGTTTGAAAGTTTCTATACTTAGCGTTGAGTTTAGGTGTGATGCTTGTTGGGCTTCACGGGCTATGGGTTAGTTTTGGGCATGGACTGCTTATCCAGTAATGGTGCCGTTCTTATTGTGGAAGGAGAGTTGTTAGGCTTATGACCCGCTTGGGCAACACTCTCGAGATCTCTTGTAATCCCATAGAATCTGTTATGCTAAGTTATCTAGAATCGCTTGACATGCCGGTCTAAGGTTTGCGATCTGTTAGAGCGGTCCGGGAATACTCGGATGTGTGTGAGGAGGTGAAGGGCTTACCTCCGAAGCGGGAGATTGACTTCCGAACATATCTGGTGGATAATGCTAAACCAGTATCTTGGCCAGTGTGCCGCATGGCTCCTCGTGAGAGGAGGGAACTCCATAAGCAAGTAGGGGAGTTGCTTGAGAAGGGGTTCATAAGACGAAGTATATCGGAGTGAGGTGCTCCAGTAGTTTTTGCCACGAAGGCGGATGGGTCCCTCAGACTTTGTGTAGGCTAAAGAGAACTAAATAAACTCACAAAGAAGAATAGACACCCATTGCCGAGGATTAATGATCTCTTTGATCAGTTGGCTGGCGCCTCAGTATTTTTGTAGTAGGACTTAGCCACGGGATTTCATCAGTTGAGAGTGGCTGAGAATAGTATAGAGAAGACTGCCTTTAGGACTCTGGATGATTTTTTTATGAGTGGCTGGTGATGCCATTTGGTTTGACGAACGCCCCCGCATACTTTGTTGATTTGATGAGAAGGGTGTTCAAGGAGTACCTAAATAAGTTCGTGATGGTCTTTGTGGATGACATCTTGGTCTTTTCTAAGAGCGAAATAAATTTTCGTATGTGCTCAATAGGGTGAGCAAAGGCAGTTATGGGAAAAACGGTGGTTTTGGAGCGAGACTGGCGAGGAAATCCAGGGTTGGACAAGGGGCTTAATTATTTAGCCGTTTTTACTAGTATCATCTCACGTAGGTCGTCTGAATTCGAAGGAGGTATCCCTTGGGTGTTTGTCTGATATTGGTTTAGGCCTTTGGGGCTTGCATTTGGGGGATGCCGAGTTCGACTAGGGTGGTCTGCGTGAGAGATGAACAGTTGTGATGATTTTGGATGATATCCTGGTGGGGAAGAGCATGCCCTACATCTTAGGGAAATGTTGGAGACTCTTCGAGCGCATAGTCTTAGGACAGCAAAAGTGGATGGGATTCTTAGCATCCTATGAGTTTGAGATAGCGTATACCCATGGCAAGGGTAACGTGGTGGTGGACGACTTAAGTAGAAAAAGGTTGTCCTTGAGTTCATTGTTCGTTGAACGACAGAGCTTAGAGTTTATTTCGATGTTGACTTTAGACCTTCCGTTGACTTTGTACCCGGTTTGCTAGCCTCCTTGGAGGTTAGGCCTACTCTTTTGGGGCATATTGGCGGAGCACAGCGGGACGACCCACAGTTGGTTGAGTTAGTAGAGAAGCTCATGAGGAGGGGGAGTCGTCCAACCATTTGAGTAGGTACACCCTAAATGGTAAGGGGTGGTTGCGTAGAGACGGTAGCCTTTGTGTACCGTAAGACAAGGGGTTTGAGGAAGGCTATACTTGATGATGCACATCGGTCGAAGATGACCATTCATCCCGATGGGGACAAGATGTACCAAGACGTGAAGCGAGTTTTCTTTTGGGCCGGTATGAAGAAAGACGCGGCCGAGTATGTCGCTCGATGCTTGGTCTGCCAACAAGTGAAGGTGGAGCAAAAGAAACCAGGTGGGTTGCTTCACCCATTGGAAGTTCCGCAATGGAAAGGGGATAGCGTCTCGATGGATTTTATTGGCGGGTTACCCAAATCGAGAAAGGGTAATACGGGAATTTGGGTGGTGGTAGACAGACTTACTAAGAGCGCCCATTTCATACCTGTGAAGAGCAAGAGGACTGCTCCATGGCTAGCTTCAGAATATCTTCGAGAGATAGTTCGATTACATGGGGTACCCTCTAGCATAGTGAGTGATCGAGATCCTATCTTCACTAGCGAGTTCTGGGGAAGTTTGCAAGAAGCAGTGGGGACTCAATTGTGTCTGAGCACCGCATATCATCCTCAGACGGACGGCCAGACTGAGAGGGTGAATCGTGTTCTAGAAGACCTTTTGAGGCTTTGTATCTTAGATTTTGGAGGTACATGGGAAGAGCATCTTCCATTGGTGGAGTTCGCATATAATAACAGCTTTCAGTCCAGTATTGGTATGGCTCCTTTCGAAGCCCTCTATGGAAGGCCTTGTCGATCACCTACATGTTGGTGGGAATCTACGGATAAGATCTTGCTTGGGCCTGATATGATTAGGGAGACTTCTGAGAGGATTGACTTGATTCGAAGAAGGATGAAAGCAGCGCAGGATAGGCAAAAATCTTATGCGAACAAGAGAAGGACAGATCTTGAGTTTGAGGTTGGGGACATGGTCTTTGTCAGAGTGTCTCCGTTACGAAATGTGGTTCGCTTTGGATCTGTTGGAAAGTTAGCACCAAGGTTCGTAGGGCCATTTCCCATTAAGGAAAGAATTGGACGGATGGCATATAGAGTGGAGTTGCCCGACAGACTTGATGGTGTACATGATATATTCCATGTGTCACATTTGAGGAAGTTCCTACATGAGACCGCTGAGGTGGTAGAGCCGAGCTGGCTTAAAGAAGTAGAGATAGAACATGGTGAGACGATTCGACGAGCTCCTACTCGCATCCTTGGGTCAGAGATTAGGAAGTTGAGGAGTCGAGAGGTTCAACTAGTCAAAGCGCAATGGGGAGAAGATGAGAGCAACGCTACCTTAGAGACGGAAGAGAAGATGCGTTCATTATACCTATTCCTTTTTAGGATATGTCTTTTAATTTCTCCTTTATCGTTTGACTAGTACTTATCTTATCTGTAGTATGTCCTCTCATTGGTACCTTTGACCTTTAGATAGGGTAAACCCATGGTTGAAACATGTGTTTGAGACATGTTATGGTTGATGGATGCAAGTGGATGCAAGTGTTTGCTAGTGGTTGCTCGTGGATGCATATACACACACTCTAGGCACTAGATCGGCTCAGTCACTTCATATTGCATATTGCATAAAATTGTGTGTAGGAAGCTATATTTATGGATGTATAATGATTGTGTTATCATATGGATGATGCATTTTGGTGAATGATTGTGCACTCATGTAGATATTGTATGTGTCGATAGGGTTCTCTCGCATACATAATGGATGCATGGCACTATCATGGTTTGCATATGTTCATACATTAGATAGGGAACATATACACACACTTTTTGCATATGCTCATACATCATTAGAAACTATTTAAGGACAATGGATGCCCGTGGTTGATGGTTTGAGTAGATGGTTGTTTGGATGGTAGGATATGCATTCTCCTTAGCTTAGAGATTTCGGGGACGAAATCCTTTAAGGAGGGGAGAATGTAACACCCCGAATTTTAGTTAATACCAAAATTCACTAATTACAGGATAAATAATCTCAGATGTGGGAATTGGGGGTAACGGGCTGCGTCATTGCGTTCGTCTCGGAAAAATACGCGAAATAGAGTCCGAGTTTTCGAGAATCGGAGTCCGTATGGCCCGGTTATGGCCCAAAGAAGTTTTCCGAAAATTCAAAGTTAAAAACAGATTTAGAATGCAAAATTAGATTTCGAAATTGGAGCCAGCAGGGGGCCAGGCGGGAAGTTTCCCGCCCTACCCATGTCGACAGGGCTGTCGACAGGCCTGTCGACTGGGGAGTCGACTTGCCTGTCGACCTGGGCGCGGCGTCCAGGGAGCCTGGGTGCACCAGGTTGGGTTTTAGGCTGGCTTGGAGGGCTGGGTTCTAGAGATTTCCTAAATCTGACGGACCTAAACTAATCTAGGGTTCATCTAAGGGCCTAAAACACTACCTAATCCTATAAATAAGACCCCAACCCTACCCTAATTCATTCATAAATAGATCTTGTAACTAAACTATGGCAAAATGAAACTTGATCATGGCCTCCATAAATCAGTGAAGAGAGTTGCAAGCTAATCAACCTCTAATCATCTTCTTCTTCATATTTGGTAACTAGTTCTACTTCATAAGTTTGCTAATCTTGGTTTTGGTGAGTTCCTATAGCTTTATTAATCAATTGTTAAATTGATTATGGTAGGATGTGATAAGACATGGCTATGTTTGTGGATAAATGAGTTTATGCAAGTTTGTATGATATGTGAATTGCAAGTTTTATGCCATATGCAAGTTTATTGCCATGTTTTATGATGCAAAACATTATGTTGAACATTTATGCATATGTAACATGTTATGCAAATTATATGTGAGAGTATATGCAAGTTATATGTAACATGATATGCAAGTTATGCATGTAGTTTTATGCATGCTAAGTGTTTGGTTTTATGCATGCTAAGTATTTGATGCTATGCAAGTTATGTATTTGGTGTTATGCATGCTAAGTATTTGGTATTATGCATGCTAAGTATTTGATTTTATGCATGCTAAGTGTTTGGTTTTATGCAAGTTTGTCTCTTTTTATGATATGCATAATATATGCAAGTTGTCACTAAGTATGACATGTTATGCAAGTTCATAAGCAAGTTATGATGCAAGCTCATATGCAAGTTCTGATATACGTTCATATGCAAGTTATGATGCAAGTTCAACATGTTATGTAAGTTATGTGTATGCTTATATGCAAGCTCAACATGTTATGCAAGTTATGTGTATGACGTTATGTAAGTTATGTGCATGTTGTTATGCAAGTTCATATGCAAGTTATGTGTATGATGTTATGCAAGTTATGTGCATGATGCTATGCAAGTTATGTGTATGTTGATATGCAAGTTATGTTTATGATATTATGAAAGTTATGTGTATGATGTTATGCAAGTTAACATGTAACATGTTGTGCAAGTTCACACCTTTAAGACACATGCAAGTTCACCCTTGAAAAACCTATGAACACTTATGCAAGTTGCCTTTAGATATGACATATGTATGTTCATGCAAGTTGGGTTATTTAGCAATGCTAGTTGGGTTAATATTATGATGTAAGTGGACACCTTTTAACCCATGTTAATGCTAATGTATGCTAATTGAAACCCATGTTAATTGTGAAAGAATCTTCTCTTGGAAATATGTCGTGTTAGCATAAGTACGTGGGGGAAACGATGGGGTTAACAGACATGTTAATGAATGGTGTGAAATGGTTATGATTAAGCATACCATAAAATGAATAAGCATAAGTGGGAATTTACCTATTGAGTTAGGTCTACCCCATGGGAATTTACCTATTGAGTTAGGTCTACCCATGTTATGGAATTGGGAATTTACCTATTTAGTTAGGTCTACCCATATTCTTAAAAATGTGATATTAATTAGGGATAATTAATATGGGGGTGATTAATTAGGTGTAATTAATCGACTAAGACACGAGGTTGGACTCATTTGTAGTGTAAAACTGCCCGGACCCAACCGGCTTAACCAGTTGCTACAAATGTTAGCCCAATGTGAGAGGTCTTAGGCACAAACTAAATACGTGATTAACGTAAAGACACGAGGTTAGACTCGGTTATGACGTAAGGCTGCCCGGACCCAACCGGCTTAACCGGCGGTCATAAAAGATAGTCTAATGTGAGAGGTCTTTATGAGGATCACGGTCTTAATTAATTAAGAAACTCTTAACCAAATTAGGATGTAGTGGGACATGAGGGTTAAGTGGGTGCCTTGGGTGGCATGTAGTTACTAGTGGGGGTCCCTCGGGTGGCATGAGGAAACTAGTGGGTTGCCTTGGGTGGCAATAGAAAATACGATTAGAATACTTAACCAAAGTGGAACATGTAATTAAAACATGGGTGAAGGGTTAAGTAAGTGCTTTGGGTGGCATGTGGAAATCTAGTGGGTGCCCTATGTGGCAATTGAAATATGATTGATGACTTAACCAAATCTTAACATGTAAGTGGGCATGACTATATAAGGGGTTAAGTGGGATGCACTAGATAAAAGTGGTAAGCTTAAGTAGTAGCTTGTGGGGGCCCATTTCAACCAATATCCCAAACGTATCTTTGTGGGCTCGACTCTAGTCGAGTGACGGGACACGCATATTGGGCTTGACTATAAGTGGCCAAAACGGGTTAGCGGTGGCAACGCAGGATCAACGGGTTTCATATGCGTGTGTGGACCCGGGCTGGTTGGTAAGTCGTTGTTGCATCGTGTAGATATAAAGCCGTGCACCGTTGATATTATCAGGTAGCCACTTTGTGGGAATGATACACCCCCTTTGTGGGACCAGCACGGGTATCTACGGTAGGGAGCCGATCGCTTGGGAGTAGTGGGTACACCTAGTAAAGATAGGGGCAGACGGCACCTGTGTAGGGGTACAAGAAACTACTGGGTAAAAAAAATTACTAAGTACACTTAGTGGGATCAACCTTTAATTAGGAATTACCCTTGGTGGGTAGAACTGGTGTGGTGCAGTGTAAGAATTACCCTTGGGTGGGTAGATCCGGGGTGGTGTAAGCTAGTAATTATCCTTGGGTGGATAAATGCGTCTTTTCGGTTATCGTAGTACATCCGGTGTTTGGTTGGCTACTTAGTGTAGTCATTATCCCCAGAGGTACTGTACCTTGTTTATGTCATACCCTAATTACTTTAATGGTTGTATTGTTAGGGTTATAGGACTCACTCAGACTTATGTCTGACCCCGTTGTTTTTATCTTTTTCCCAACCCTCAGGTTATCAGAGTGGGCCCGGTACGAGTGGGCTTAGATCAGGCTGCTTTATTCTCTTTTGGAGCTTGGACCATAGATGTAGAGAGCTCAGCTTACCCTTTCTTTTATGGCTATCAGTTCATGTATTGGGATTATGTACTTTCATTTATCAGGATGGATATTTTGTACTTGACTCTTATTATGGTTTTGTGATGTAACCAAACATGTTTTATTTCCCGCTGCAATGAAATGATGTTTTAAGATTTTCAAGTATTACTTATATCTGTCTTGTTGTAATTTTTCTGTTCTATATTCACTTAAAATACTCCACCGATGTTATGGAATTCCCTTAGCGAGTGACCATAGCGGGTGTGGGGTGTTACAGTATCGAATGTATATCACAACCGGTTGGGATCAACAACCGTTTCCCGAATGGGACAACATCAACAATAGATTTTTAGAAGTAAATGAAACTCTAGATCAGGGTACTATACACCCTAATAGGTGCGACCTACATAGCCATGTTGCCTGCCTGATTTCTGTCATTTACTGGATTTGAGGCTAGAAGCTACGTTTATCTTTTACATGCCACATCCTCATTTACTTAGAATGTCACATCGTCATACCCTTTAAATAACAAATTGATTTATCCAAAAGTAACACGGGTATACAGCTAAGAGAAACGAATTCCTCCACCACCAAACGTGAATACGTTTGAAGAGATCAACTTACGCAATCTATCAGATATACTCTGTCAGACCTTCGTCCATACAAGTTTGTCCTGGGACTGGACAAACCGAAGGCACTATTCAGT
Organism: Allium sativum; assembly: GCA_030737875.1. Lineage (NCBI taxonomy): Eukaryota > Viridiplantae > Streptophyta > Magnoliopsida > Asparagales > Amaryllidaceae > Allium > Allium sativum. Next base: position 96,675,761 of record CM060925.1, on the reverse strand, counting down.
ATATCCATCTTAGGCACTGTTATCTAAGATTTATACAACAGCCCTTGCATTTTACTCCGTCTTTAATTATATTTGGCATATATGATTAGCAACGCTTATGCCAATACAGAGTGGTTCTTTGGATAATAATCCAACCGGTCTCTCCATATTAACAACGTTAAAACGGTCGAAAACTTCGATAGTCGGTGAGTTAACTATCAAAGAAAAACAGTTGTGCAAACAACGATATTATTTCCAAATGGAAATAATATCGATCAATCGTCATTTAACATTTATCTCTTTATTTCATTAATTTACTTATCTCCTGTTTCCATGTATTCTAAATTCTTATTTTCTATTATCAGAAAACATTTCTGATTCTCGTTTGGAAAACATTTCCAAAACTCCTTCACTATCAAACTTTACCATTTCTTAGATAAGAAGGAAGTCAATCAAGTTTTGGGTATAATTACCTCTCAGACCTTAACTGAACAACGTTTTAACTTTGAAGTAGTCAAAGTTTATCTTTTAAACCTTTAACAAACTTCCTTACGTAACTCTCTTTCGAAAAATCTTTATTCGATAACTCCTCCCTTCGAATAACTATATTTGATAATCTCTCTTATGAATAACTAGATTCGATAACCTTTCTTCGAATAAACTATATTTGATTAACTCTATTCAATTAGCTCTTATCAATTAACTCTATTGGACTAACTCTATTTGATTAACTCTATTTGGTTTAACTCTAATCGATTTACTCTTTTCACTTAACTCCTTTCGAATAAACTATATTCGATAACTCCTTTAACTCTATTCGAATATACTATATTCGATTAACTCCTTTAATTCTATTCAAATAATCTATATTCGATTAACTCCTTTAATTCTATTCGAATAAACTATATTCGATTAACTCCTTTCGAATAACTTATATTCGATTACCTCACTTTGAATAACTTATATTCGATTATCTCACTTCGAATAACTTATATTCGATTATCTCACTTCGAATAACTTATATTCGATTATCTTACTTCGAGTAACTTATATTTGATAATTATTCTCGAATGAACTATATTCGATTTCCCCTCTCTCGAATAAACTATATTCGATTACTCTACTTCGAATAAGTGATATTCGATAACTCTACTCGATTAACTCCATTTGAATAACTCTAACTGGTTAACTCTAACTGATTTACTTTAACTCTAACTGGTTAACTCTATCCGATCAACCCTAACTGATTAACTCTAACTGGTCAACTTTAACTGATTAATTCTAACTGGTTAACCCTCTTATTCAATCTTAACTTAACTTGATTAACTCCTATCGAATAACTAATATTCGATTTAACTCCATTCGCTTGACTCTAGATCGCAGCGATCACAATGGTTACGCCTGATTCCCTCAGGAAACATCCGACCGCCGTAGGCTATCTGCAGCCCTGCGAATTACGCTAGCAGTCGTGCTAAATGGCGACTCACTTGGATTAACTCTTATTCGAATAACTAATATTCGATTAACTCTAATTGATTAACTCTTATTCGATTTACTCCTATTCGAAAAATTCCTATTTGATTTACTTTACTCGAATAACTAATATTCGATTAACTCCTTGATTAACTCTAATTGGTTAACTCTAACCGCTTAACTCTAACTCCAATCGATTATCTCTAACTGGTTAAGTTTAACTGGTTAACTCTATTTTTAATTAATTCTATTCGATTAATTCTAATCGATTAACTCCTTTAACTCTATTTATTTAGCAAATAAATATTTCCTTTCAATTCTATTTATTTAACAAATAAATATCTCCTTTTAATTCTATTTATTTCACAAATAAATATCTCCTTTATCTTTTCTATTTATTTAACAAATAAATATTTCTTTTATCCTTCTATTTATTTCGCAAAAAAATAATCCCTTTTTCTTTTATTTATTTTCTAAATAAATAAATCCGTTTACTTTTATTTATTCCCTAAATAAATAAATAATCCCATTTAAATCTATTTGTAAGTGTTCTACAAATATTTCCTTTTTCTAGTCTATTTGTTTTGCAATTATTTTCCTTTATATTTGTTTTACAAATATATTTCCTTTATATTTGTTTGACAAATATTATTTCCTTTATACTTGTTTGACAAATATATTTCTTTATATTTGTTTGACAAATATATATTTCCATTATACTTGTTTGCAAATATATTTCCTTTATATTTGTTTGACAAATATATATTTCCTTTATACTTGTTTGACAAATATATTTCCTTTATATTTGTTTGACAAATATTATTTCCTTTATACTTTTTTGACAAATATATCTCCTTTATCTCTTTTGATTTTATAATTATTTCCTTTTAAAAAAATCCTTTTTCCTTTTATATATAAACTCCACTGATTTTATATAAATAAATTATTTTCAAAATATACTTTGAAATCCCCTTTCTACATTCTGGTATTTCTTATGGTATTTAACATACCACATAACAACGATAAATATCGTCCAAACACACATAATCACCGACAGTTTTTATATCACATCGTATACCACAATATATGAATCACAGATGTTAGACAATATAATTAACATCGATTATATTTCTCTATGAAATATTCTGCTAAACAGAATTGATATTTGATTAACGATTTATATATATACATCGTTATCTATAATTTCAACCAACACATAAGAAATTCAACCAAACAGTTAACACACAGCAATCAACATATAATTATCAGTACTAAAAATACGTTGTAAAAATAGAACTGTTCAAAGTTGGTGAGTTTTACTCACATTGGACGATCATCGTTAAAACGATAACCATCGCTTGATTTGATTCAGACGGACAATTTATTTTGTAATAAATTGTAACGAGGTCGGATTCACTCCCAGTCAGTTCCATTGTGGAGCTCTCGTCCATACGATCCTAACGGATCCAACCGTTCGAAATTCTGATACAGTATGTAGAAGTTATTATACTTACAAGATTATACGTTTATAAATTAAAATAAACTTTACTAATTAAATTCCCTTTTGGCCTTAACCCTCTTATCTTGGCCCATTTCCAACTTTGCAAAGCCCAACCCGTTCGCACCTTTACTCATCTTCCCCAATTCGAACGTGTACTCCAGGAAACCACTCCTCCACTAAAATCGAACGCAAACACCTTTCTCCCTCCACAAGCCATGAATCCAACCACTGAGACTTCCAATCATCTCCTCCTCACAATTCCTTTCCACTCATCACCTCATTGAAGCACTCGCATGGCCAGGTGAATTTGCGTCGACCACGCTGCTTACGACCCAGTGAAAAAAAGACCGAACCTTTTTATCATCAATCCCTCTCAAAAGGGCACACAAGGTGCGGATCCTACTTCCGATCCCAAAAACCAACTCGAATTCAAGAATCGTTGCTCCCAAAACCAAAGATATCGAACCCTAAATCTCGGTTTACCAAAACCAGCGAACTATGATGATTTCGAATTGCATAAAGCCCTATCCATTTAAAGAGGAATACTCGCTGAATTCAAATATACCCATAGAATGATTTTAGATTTTTTTTATTTGAATTCTTTGGATTGATTTCTCTCTCATACTTTTGCTGTGTAAGAATTGAGGACGGCGGATTCATTTTGTTTAAAAAGGGGAGGATGAGGTTGAGAAAGGATAAACGTGGCCATGGTTTTAATCACAATTAGCTTAGGATATTTTTCTTTTATTATTTTATTTGTTTTAGCCTTCTAAAAATCCGTGTGATCGCACACGATATTCAAAAATCACCAAACTGGACATACTGCTAGAGTTTGACATACGGTCCCAACGAAACTAGTTTCGTCGTATTCCGACTCCGTTTGCTCACACAACGTATTTTTAACCATCAGAATATTGTCTGTTTCTCACATTAAAATCTCATACGGCCACATACTGACTTCAAAAATCACGGAAATTGAAATCTAGCAATAATTTAATATTGCTGATCCAACAAAATTAGTTTCGTCGAATTCTAAGGTCGTTCGAAAAACTGGCTATTTTTACAGCTCTGAATGACCCATTTAAATATATAAATATATTTAAATATAATTAAATTAAATATAAATAAATTTATATTATCGTATATACTCACAGTGGAATACCATACAGCTCCAGAATAATCCTATATGGATTTCTAACTCGATATTTCAAATCTGGATCAACCCGATATTCGATTTATATTGAAATTCCTTTTTAGAATATAAATAATTCCTTTATAAATTATAAAGGAATTCCACAGTGACTTTTCTAAAATTTGATTTGGACATAAATCAAAATCTATACGATGAAATCCCGATTTTTCTCTTCCACTAGAAAAATATACTCCACCAGCTCCACACGTTTCTTGTTTCACAGAAATCCGATTTAAAATGAAACCTGTACATTCAGTTGAAGTTCGAATTGCCAATTTATGAACTGCAGCGCCATTTCGAGCTCGATTTTAATTATAATATAATTCTACATTCAAACGGTCGTTATTTAAATATATTCGCTAATATATTTCAACCCTAAACTGAATTAAATCTTAGGGATGACCCAGTTCACATAATATTGTAATTTCCAATATTTTTGATTATTTCTGAATTAAATATATTATTCTATTATTTATTTTAATTAAATAACCACTATAATTTAATTAAACCACTATTTAAATCTCTAAATCCTTATTTAAATAATTAAATTAATTAATTATTCGACAGCTAAAAATGCGGGTCATTACAAATCTTTCCCCATTAAAATAATTTCGTCCTCGAAATTGCTAAGGTAGAAAACAAACCGAATCACTAGTTAGAACTTACTTCTTCACTTCTTAACTTCAGTTTAAACTGAACTGGTTTAATTTCAATTAAATATTAATTAATTCTTATCAATGAAAATTTTCAGAAATCCTGAAAATTTTCTAACACCTTAATCTTTCAAAAAATTTCACCAGCACCTCCTTTATACTGGTCAATCGGTCAAACTCCAACTTGCCCCTCTGGGCCATCTCCAACCCAAAAGAAAATCAAACAGCCAAGCGGCTTGCCAAATCGGCTCATCAAAATCTCGAACCATACAAATTATAAACTTGTACCTTTTTGTTGGGCATATCAACTTTATCACTTCCATCAGCTGTTAATTCAACATATACCAATGTTATCCCAACCAAATTCCAATCAATTCATTCTCAAACCAAATCATTTGCTTATTCCAAAATTTCATTTTAAACTCGAGTTTCATTTCGATTTCAAACTCTTAACTCCACTAATCTGGTTCCATTTTAAATTCGATCACATAAATCCAAATTTCTCGATAACATTCTAATCCCATTCAACTTCAAGTTGCTTTTGCAAATTTCAGTTCAATTTCCACTTAACTGGTTTCACTTTAATTCCAATATGCTTTCCCAGATTCCAATTCAATTTGGTTTTAATTCAAACAGTCACTTCCTTGGGAGTTATAAACAACTTATCCCTTTAAGAAATAAAATATATCCTTTTGAAATGAAAACAACTTGTTTTTCTCAAAACAAATCAAAAACAAAACCTTTGGTAGTAATCCGTCACTTAGAAACCCGAAAATGAACACTGACGATACTGTGCAGTCATCATGAGAATTATTTTCCAGCGACCGAAGTGAGTTCAATACTATATCATTTTCAAAATAATTCTTAAAGACTTTTATTTTGAAATCACTTCAAAATATCATTCACAAATGCTTGGAATACAATTTAAAATCTCCCAAGATCTTAAAATTTACATATATTTAATCCAAGTGTATTTACACACTCTGTTCCAAATTTCCAGGGTTTTAATTTCAATTCTGATTCAAACTCAGATTTAATTCATTTCGTAACACTTATACGAATATTATTTGGTTATATACGTAACCATTTCACTTTTTATAATCTTACTCGATTATAACAACAACCATTATAAATCCTTTATATCAAAATATAATTTGGGTAAAATTATTTTGTTTACCCTCTTTTCAAAACATACCATGACGGTTCATCGTATTCGAGTGTTTAGAAGCTCCTACCGATACAGTGGATCAAACTGATCGACCAGAACACATAAACGACTCATCCAATAAATATCCACATTATAAAACAATTTTTTTTATATCAATAACAAATACGCTCTCGTGTATATACACTCAAACTCAATCTAAGGTATTACTAACCCTATCTCTACCGAGTCACGCCATAGAGCCAAGGTAAATCACTTTACCTTATGCTCTGATACCAATTGTAATGACCTGAAAATTTGCGATCTTGATTATCCGATATACAACACATATCGAACATCAAGATTCGAAAATACCGGATGGTTAATGAAAGAGATTAGAGGGTGAGGATAGATAAGACAGAAACTTAGAATAGAAGAAGAAGAAGAACTTACAACATCAGAGTAAAACTAATCTCACAGCGGAACGAATAAAATATAACATAACTTTGAAATAAAACAGTTATGTATACAACAACACTTATCAGAGTACAACACTTACAACACAGCGGAAAAACAATAGCTATAAAATCTTGAAGCCTCCTGCTCCAAGCTCTCCAAGTATATCTGTAAATCCCGACTACTTGACTGCCCGTACAAATTTAGGCACCCAAGAGTTTAGGGAAAACAAAACAAAATAAACTCCTGGTCAGTCATGTGACTAGTGTTAGTAAAACAGTTTAAACAGGTATATGATATAACATAAGACCACGCCGCGAATACGGAATGGGTTTTTCCCTTATGAGAATCTAAAATATCTTTATATCAAAACCCTTTTGATATTATAATATTGTCTATCAACCACAATATTATAATCATCTAGCAGAAATGCTTCCATCTCACGTTCTACATATACAGTATACAATCAAAACTGCAAGCACGTATTGGGTAATGGATTTCCAACTATGACAAGGTATGGAACCACCTTTCGCTAGTGTACCTCTAGAGAGGAATACACTGGGTTCAACAAGAACATCTTGCAACCCGGCCACACATGACCGACCACTCATTTCGCTTGAGTGTATCGAATGTATATCACCAATGGTTGGGATCAGCAACTGTTTCCCGAATGGTACAGCATCAACAATAGATTTTTAGAAGTAAATGAAACTCTAGATCAGGTGATTATACACCCTAATAGGTGTGACCTACATAGCCATGTTGCCTGCCCGATTTCTGTCATTTACTGGATGTGAGGCTAGAAGCTACGTTGATCTTTTACATGCCACATCTTCATTTACTTAGAATGTCACATCGTCATACCCTTTAAATCACAAATTGATTTATCCAAAAGTAACACGGGTATACAGCTAAGAGAAACGAATTCATCCGCTACCAAACGTAAATACGTTTGAAGAGATCAACTTACGCAATCTATCAGATATACTCTGTCAGACTGTAACGACCCATCTTTTTGCCCGGTTCTCATCGGTAATTAAACCAACTTAAACCGTTCATAACGACGAATTGTTATGGGTACATACATAAGTTAAACAAAATAACAGAACCTTTCATTAAATAATTCAATAATTACATCAGAGTCACATAGAATATTAGAGTTACAACATACATATAGCGGAAGAAAAGATATAAATAAATCTTAGTGGAAGAATAAAAAGATACAGCGGAAGCTTCAACCCTGGCATGGACTCCAACCCAGAAAATGCTCCGAACTTCACTCCAACGACCTGTAACTGCAAAACTAAACTACTTACTGCCCGTGTGAAAATTAATGGGCACCCAGAGTTTAGGAAGGAACAATAAACTCCAGGTCAGTCATGGGACTGGTGCGAGAACATAAAAATAGTTGTTTTAGGATTTATTTTAAAGTTGGAAAATTCACCGGACCACGCCGCTAACGCGGAACGGGTTTACTCCATGTGAATGCCCGTGCATATAAAGACGCATTGACATTTGAAAATGAAGCTATCATAAGCTCGTCCCACATCACACAATGCAAGCGCACACCAGATGGGCGAGTTTTATCTTGTGATAGCCAAAAATGCCTTCATACGTGAAAATCCTCTTCCAGTACTATTACATAGTATGGAAAACCATTTCGCAAATAAATGTATTAATCCTAGACGGCATAATACCAATAATATTTTGTCGCCATATATATATATATATATATATATATATATATATATATATATATATATATACAACCAAAATCGTATGGCTCATATTGGAGATTTGGGTTTCCAACTTGATGATTCCTGGCACGAAAGATCAATCGGAACACAAACGAAATGTAATCATGGGTTTTTCATCTAGACGCGGACACCAATACAAATCGCGAGGTAGATCAACGGTTTTCGACCAGACACGGCCCCCCGAACATACCCTATTCCATAATTCATAAGTGGTTTCCCACTGCTGCAGCGGTCATCATCAATTCATATATATATACACAACCTAACCGCCAGTTTCTCATCATCCGGCGTGTGAGGTTTGTCGATCTCACGTCATACACAAAGCATGCCTAGAGAAGCAAGGCCTTGATCGTACAAGCTCATTTCATATCTTAAGTATGTCACATTGTCCATTCACAACATGACCATTGATTTCCATCCATACATAACCACTTCGAGCTCATACGTCACAAACCAGATACATATCAATGGAAATCAGTGTTATGCTGTCAATTACAATGTCAGACACACAATCCATACAAGTCCGTCCTGGGTCTGAACGGAAAAAAATCCGAAAATTCTCCAAATACGTTCGGACTTTCTACCACTCCGGTAATAGGGGCATCACTCTACTGTAGCTATTCAGTAAAGAAACCAATCAGCAGGCAGTTCATTTGATGTGAAGAACCACGGTCTCCAATCGTCGTCTTCATATCTTTATCTAATACGTCGTATGGTTATTTCGAATGGTTTTCGGAAAATAATTTCCGATCCCGGTCTTTCCAAATATACAGCGCTTCATATTTCAAATAAGTGCTTTCCATCATATATATAAATATGTACTAACTTTAAAAAATAGAAATGGTTACAAATAATTACTTAATATATACTTACTTTGAAGAAGTATACAAATATAACACTTTTAAACATATACATATCTTTAAAACAAATAAGTCTATTTAAATTTTTTTTTTGAAATTAACATATAATGTTCAAATAGATGAAAACCTATTTGGTTATACAAATACTTTAAATTGGAATTGTTTCCTTCCCATACCGACGACTTGCATTCATATTCATACTCGAAGAGTATATTAGTTCCAGAAAAATCTTGGGTTAATCCAATCGATTCGAAAACATTCAACTTATTCCAAACGATTCATACTAGCTATATACGATCGAATAGAAATCCAACTTCTTATATCTGATATATGTTCCGTATTAAACCGATACTATAAGGGGAATTACGATATTTCCACTATTTTATTCCTCAAATAGTATTAGTCATCATCTACAGAACTTATATTAAATATATGAAGATCACTTCCATCCAATTTAATCAAATATAAAATTTCATTTGAACTCAAAATCAAATGATACAAATTTGAGTCATTTGAATAACAAATTATAACACCGCATCAAATTATAATTTGGATGAAAATCTAAGTTCCAAATTCACATTATGCACTGCACATGAATCACATGATGATTATCATTAACTAAATATTTAATTCACAAAATAATTAACATTTCTTAATACTCACTTTACTTTTTTTCTTCCCCAAATATCATTAACATGGGCGGTAATTAAGTTCAACTCAAAATTTCATTTAAGCTACATCAAATCAAAATCAAAAATCAATTACATTATAATATCACTTATTGTTGATGATAACATGTTAATTCGTTTCCAAAAAGGGGGGGGTTTATTTACACTATCAAATTAACAAGTTTCCAACTATTACTCAACCATTATTTCATTCCATATTTAACAATGTTAACAACATAACTTGGTTAATAAATCGCTTTAATGACACCATATAATTTAAATTAACATTATCAACTGTATTCCCTATCATAAGATGTTAATTTGGGAAAAAAATTCGCGAAATCAAATATTACTTAAATTAACAAATGTTATCGACCAAAGAATGTCGGTATTAGTAAGTCAATAACATTATTAAGTTAATAAAACACTACAAATTCACTAATTTGTCATTTAACCAGTAAATCATTCTAAATTAAATTTAGGACATTTTCAAATTTCCGCGGATAATTCATATAAGGACGTAGTGAGTACATATAGACCATATATGCATTCAACCACTATTTTATACATTCACGTTCTACATGCAATCAACCAAATAAAATTCCAAATACGCTTTACACTAACGCGCCTTAATTGCATTTATTTTGGCAACCATCACACACTTTCAATTTCTACTTGCAAGCAATCAATAAAATTCCAAATACGCGTTATACACTAACGCGCCCCACATGCATTTATTTGGCAACCATCACACATTAATAACAATTTATTAGCCATTCATGTAACCTCACAATTTCAGATTCATTACCTATGCATGTAAAATTTAAATCATATAAAATAAAATAAAATTGTTCTTTCCTTATTTGCTTCCCAGAAATGTGTTGTTCTCAATTTCACTGTTTTTGCTTCTCACGTCTTCTTTTTTCTCACTTTCAGTCCCTCTCTCTGCGTCTCCTTTTTCCTTGCATTTTTTTTCTCTTTCTTTTTCTTTCATACATTAAATTCTATTTTCCCCTCTTTCATTCATGCCAACTCACGTTCCTTTTTATTTCTGTTGAGGAGAGAAGCAAAAGTGGAGAGGTGTGAGGAGGCTTCTATGGTTGCGTGTAGTTGGCTCCAAAGTGGTGTAGCAAGGTCAAGGAAAGAAGAGGAGGTTGCAGGCCAAAGGAAAGAGGTGTCAGGCATTTCTCATGCAAAGCTGGTTTTCGGTGGCAAGTTTGCTGAGAGGATAGTGAATGGGAATGAAGTGGCAAGACGTTTGTTTGATGCAACGAAAGACTTTACAGGCGAGGTGGGTGAAGGCCTATTGCTACGGTGGTGAGGGAGGTATGGTGGCAGGTCATTTTGGCGTGAGGTGAAAAGGCTATGGGGATTTAAATGGAAAGAAGAGAGCGAGTACACGTGGAGAATAGGAGTAGGAATATTGCATGAAAGAGTGGAGAGAAGAGGGGAGTTTGGCCTTGCATGTTGGTGGAGGAATGCATGAAGGCTCATGTTTTGGTTGGTGGAGCTGGAAAGTTAGGGAAAAATGGAAGAGGCGAAAGGTGGAGTTGGTGCAAATCTGGAGAAGGAGAAACAAGGCGGGGGGGGGGGGGGGGGAGGGAAGAGGAGAAGCAAATATAATTGTAGAATTGTAAACAAAGACAAGTGGAGCGATGGCTACTACACGTGGTGGAAGACTTAGCATGCAAAGAAACATGTGTCTCAGTTCCTACTATACGCACAAGTTTTTTATTTATTTGCAGTATTAAACTTCTAATTGTTCTTTGTTTTCCGCATGTGTCATTTGAGAGTTGGGTTATAGTTCCATTATGTTAGTTATATACTTCGGAGGTTGCGTTTCTTTGTTCAGATGTTTTGTTTTGCTTCTTACTTTTTTTTCCTTTTTTTTTATAATTCGAAACTGAATACATGCGACAAACTTCAAAATGTGGAGCACAATTACACCTTAAGCCCCTTCAAATTCATGTTCATTCACATAGGTAATGTAATATATAAGGAAATTAAAACAACATGTAAATTAGTTGGTACGTGAACACAATGGGCCCAAAAATGATATATAGTGGTTCAAAACAAGAGCAACACTTAGAGCGTTCATTGTAAACAATTTTTCTCCGATCTCTTTTCTTTTTTTTTAATTATCAATAACCAATAACACAAAACTAACAATATAATCGTGCATATTAATGTGCTACGATCCCAAAACAATAATAAAACAGGCCGGTTGACTAATTCTGTAAAGTGTCAAAGGGGACCACGGTTACCCTAAAATACGTTAGAAAATTAAATGCTTATTTTCCCAAATGAAAATTGTTGTAAAATTTTATAAAATATTTTAAGATGACGCGAACTGAAATTTGAACAAAATTTTGTAACGAATATTTAATTATAATTTAGTTCCAAATTCTGATCGTTTTTAGCAACTGAACTACAACTAAAATTTGAAAATTCGATTAACCACGAAACATTTTCTCCAAACAAAATTGTTACAACTACTCTCACAATAAAATTAAACTTTTAGTCGGTTAAAATACTATTTTTGCCTTAAAATTTGATTCAACAATAATTTAAGCCTTTTAAACTTTATTTAAAATTCATATTAAATTAAAATTTGATTTTCAAAAATCTTAGATCGTTACACAGACCTTCGTCCATACAAGTTTGTCCTGGGACTGGACAAACTGAAGGCACTATTCAGTATATCCATCTTAGGCACTGTTATCTAAGATTTATACAACAGCCCTTGCATTTTACTCCGTCTTCAATTATCATTGGCATATATGATTCACAACGATTATGCCAACACAGAGTGGTTCTTTGGATAATAATCCAACCGGTCTCTCCATATTAACAACGTTAAAACGGTCAAAAACTTCGATAGTCGGTGAGTTAACTATCAAAGAAAAACAGGTATGCAAACAACGATATTATTTCCAAATGGAAATAATATCGATCAATCATCATTTAACATTTATCTCTTTATATCATTAATTTACTTATCTCCTGTTTCCATATATTCTAAATTCTTATTTTCTATTGTCAGAAAACATTTCTGATTCTCGTCTGGAAAACATTTCCAAAACTCCTTCACTATCAAACCTTACCATTTCTTAGTTACGAAGGAAGTCAATCAAGTTGGGGTATAATTACCTCTCAGACCTTAACTGAACAACGTTTTAACTTCGAAATAGTCAAAGTTTATCTTTTAAACCTTTAACAAACTTCCTTACATAACTCTCTTTCGAAAAATCTTTATTCGATAACTCCTCCCTTCGAATAACCATATTCGATAATCTCTCTTATGAATAACTAGATTCGATAACCTTTCTTCGAATAAACTATATTTGATTAACTCTATTCAATTAGCTCTTATCAATTAACTCTATTGGACTAACTCTATTTAATTAACTCTATTTGGTTTAACTCTAATCGATTTACTCTTTTCACTTAACTCCTTTCGAATAAACTATATTCGATAACTCATTTAACTCTATTTGAATATACTATATTCGATTAACTCCTTTGATTCTATTCGAATAAACTATATTCGATTAACTCCTTTAAATCTATTCGAATAAACTATATTCGATTAACTTCTTTCGAATAACTTATATTCGATTACCTCACTTCGAATAACTTATATTCGATTATCTCACTTCGAATAACTTATATTCGATTATCTCACTTCGAATAACTTATATTCGATAATCTCACTTCGAATAACTTATATTCGATAATTCTTCTCGAATGAACTACATTCGATTTCTCCTCTCTCGAATAAACTATATTCGAGTACTCTACTTTGAATAAGTGATATTCGATAACTCTACTCGATTAACTCCATTTGAATAACTCTAACTGGTTAACTCTAACTGATTAACTTTAACTCTAACTGGTTAACTCTATCCGATCAACCCTAACTGATTAACTCTAACTGGTCAACTTTAACTGATTAATTCTAACTGGTTAACCCTTTTATTCAATCTTAACTTAACTTGGTTAACTCCTATTGAATAACTAATATTCGATTTAACTCCATTCGCTTGACTCTACATCGCAGCGATCACAATTGTTACGCTTGATTCCCTAAGGAAACATCCGACCGCTGTAGGCTATCTGCAGCCCTGCGAATTACGCTAGCAGTCGTGCTAAATGGCGACTCACTTGGATTAACTCTTATTCGAATAACTAATATTCGATTAACTCTAATTGATTAACTCTTATTCGATTTACTCCTATTCGAAAAATTCCTATTTGGTTTACTTTACTCGAATAACCAATATTCGATTAACTCCTTGATTAACTCTAATTGGTTAACTCTAACTGGTCAACTCTAACTCTAATCGATTATCTCTAACTAGTTAACTCTATTTTTAATTAGTTCTATTCGATTAATTCTAATCGATTAACTCCTTTAACTCTATTTATGTAACAAATAAGTATTACCTTTCAATTCTATTTATTTAACAAATAAATATCTCCTTTTAACTCTATTTATTTCACAAATAAATATCTCCTTTATCTTTTCTATTTATTTAACAAATAAATATTTCGTTTATCCTTCTATTTATTTCCTAAATAAATAATCCCTTTTTCTTTTATTTATTTTCTAAATAAATAAATCATTTTACTTTTATTTATTCCCTAAATTAATAAACAATCCCATTTAAATCTATTTGTAAGTGTTCTACAAATATTTCCTTTTTCTAGTCTATTTGTTTTGCAATTATTTTCCTTTATATTTGTTTTACAAATATATTTCCTTTATATTAGTTTGACAAATATTATTTCCTTTGTACTTGTTTGACAAGTATATTTCCTTTATATTTGTTTGACAAATATATATTTCCTTTATACTTGTTTGACAAATATATTTCCTTTATATTTGTTTGTCAAATATATATTTCGTTTATACTTGTTTGACAAATATATTTTCTTTATATTTGTTTGACAAATATTATTTCCTTTATACTTGTTTGACAAATATATTTCCTTTATCTCTTTTGATTTTATAATTATTTCCTTTTAAAAAAAATCCTTTTTCCTTTTATATATAGAATCCAGTGATTTTATATAAATAAATTATTTTCAAAATATACTTTGAAAATCCCCTTTCTACATTCTGTTATTTCTTATGGTATTTAACATACCATATAACAACGAAAAATATCGTCCAAACACACATAATCAATGGCAGTTTTTATATCACATCGTATACCACAATATTTGAACCACAGATGTTAGACAATATAATTAACATCGATTATATTTCTCTACGAAATATTCTGCTAAACAGAATTGATATTCGCTCAACGATTTATATATATACATCGTTATCTATAATTTCAAACAACACATAAGCAATTCAATCAAACAGTTAACACACAGCAATCAACAGATAATTATCAGTTCTAAAAATACGTTGTAAAAATAGAACTGTTCAGAGTTGGTGAGTTTTACTCACATTGGACGATCATCGTTAATAACGATAACCATCGTTTGATTTGATTCAGACGAACAATTTATTTTGCAAT
Organism: Allium sativum; assembly: GCA_030737875.1. Taxonomy (NCBI): domain Eukaryota; kingdom Viridiplantae; phylum Streptophyta; class Magnoliopsida; order Asparagales; family Amaryllidaceae; genus Allium; species Allium sativum. The sequence continues at coordinate 96,660,544 of CM060925.1, read as the reverse complement.
AAATTGTAACGAGGTCGGATTCATTCCCAGTCAGTTCCACTGTGGAGCTCTCGTCCATACGATCCAAACAGATCTAACCGTTCGAAAGTCTGATACAGTATGTAGAAGTTATTATACTTATAAGATTATACACTTATAAATTAAAATAAACTTTACTAATTAAATTCCCTTTTGGGCTTAACCCTCTTATCTTGGCCCATTTCCAACTTTGAAAGCCCAACCCGTCTGCACCTTTACTCCATCTTCCCCAATCCGAACGTGTAATCCAGGAAACCACTCCTCCACTAAAATCGAACGCAAACACCTTTCTCCCTCCACAAGCCATGAATCCAACCACCAAGACTTCCAATCATCTCCTCCTCACAATCCCTTTCCACTCATCACCTCCTTGAAGGACTCGCATGGCCAGGTGAATTTGCGTCGACCACGCTGCTCACGACCCAGTGAAAAAAAGAGCGAACCTTTTTACCATCAATCCGTCTCAAAAGGGCACTCAAGGTGCGGATCCTCCTTCCGATCCCAAAAACCAACTCGAAATAAAGAATCATTGCTCCCAAAACCAAAAATATCGAACCTTAAATCTCAGTTATCAAAACCAGCGAACCATGATGATTTCGAACTGCACAAAACCCATACCCATTTGAAGAGGAATACTCACTGAATTCAAATATACCCATAGAATGATTTTAGGATTTTTTTTATTTGAATTCTATGGATTTATTTTTCTCTGATACTTTTGTTGTGTAAGAATTGAGGACGGCGGATTCATTTTGTTTATAAAGGGGAGGATGAGGTTGAGAAAGGATACACGTGGCCATGGTTTTAATCACAATTAGCTTAGGATTTTTTATTATTATTATATTCGTTTTAGCCTTCTAAAAATCCGTGTGATCACACACGATATTCAAAAATCATCAAACTGGACATACTGCTAGAATTTGACATTACGATCCCAACAAAACTGGTTTTGTCGTATTCCGACTCCGTTTTCTCACAGCGTATTTTTAACTGTCAAAATATCAACTATTTCTCACATTAAAATCTCATACAGCCACATACTGACTTCAAAAATCACGGAAATTGAAATCTAGCAATAATTTAATATTATGGATCCAACAAAATTAGTTTTCGTCGAATTTTGAGGTCGTTTGAAAAACTGGCTATTTTTACAGCTTTGAATGACCCATTTAAATATATACTTATATTTAACTATAATTAAATTAAATATAAATAAATTTATATTATCATATATACTCATAGTGGAATACCATACAGCTCCAGAATAATCCTGTATGGATTTCTAACTCGATATTTCAAATCTGGGTCAACCCGATATTCGATTTATATTGAAATTCCTTTTTAAAATATAAATAATTTCTTTATAAATTATAAAGGAATTCCACAACGACTTTTCTAAAATTTGATTTGGACATAAATCAAAATCTACACGACGAAATCCCGATTTTTCTCTTCCACTAAAAAAATATACTACACCAGCTCCACACGTTTCTTGTTTCACAGAAATCCGATTTAAAACGAACCCTGTACATTCAGTTGAAGTTCGAATCGCCAATTTACGAACAACAGTGCCATGTCGAGCTCGATTTTAATTATAATATAATTCTATGTTCAAACGGTCGTTATTTAAATATATTCGCTAATATATTTCAACCCTAAACTCAATTAAATCTTAGGGATGACCCAGTTCACAGAATATTGTAATTTCCAATATTTTTTATTATTTCTGAATTAAATATAATATTCTATTATTTAATTAAATTAAATAACCACTATAATTTAATTGAACCACTATTTAAATCTCCAAATCCTTATTTAAATAATTAAATTAATTATTTATTCGACAGCTAAAAATGCAGGACATTACACCGTGTGAGTGGGGTACCACGGGATGTACCTCAATTTGGGGGTAGCTACATATACATTGTATTAGGTTAATCTACAAGGGGTAGATGGGTGCGATGTGTGTGTAAGCCTTGAGTGCTAATAACAAGAATAACCTAAATGTAATTGAACGGTATATGTAGGATTATTCAAGAAGGGTATTTTAAATTCATTCACACAGAACTTATGTTCTGACCCCCTCCTCATAACATTCGCAGGTTAGAATCATGAAAGAGACTTATAGCTTTGGGGATACTGGTTTAGCAGTATTGTAATTAAGGTAAAGCTATGTTTTAAATATATATTATATTCTATTCCATCCGCTATGAGGTGTTTTCCGAACTCTGACATATTTCTTGTCTTTGTCATTTTCTGCAGGATACCAGAGCAACCAACTCGGGTTTCGATGGACTGTATTTTTTGAAAACAATCGGTCCGTCGGAATTCGGGTTGTTACATCTGGTATTAGAGCCTGGTTTAGGATCCTTGTATAGAAAATGGTTGAGCGTATTTATATTTTCAAAAATATAAATATATTGTATATATATGCCTAGGATTAGTATAAGAGCCCGTCTGAGAAATAGGTATAGAAAAGAATGAGATTTTACCCCTGTACACTAAAAATGGAAATCAGGAAATTTTGAACCTTTAAGAGAAAGCAGAAGGTGTACAAAAATAGATATTTAAGATTTCATGTTCCGCATTAAGTTTCTATCTCATGGAATTGGAACATATGCAAGAAGAATAGGCAGTCGCTAGAAAACATATCAAGTTTTAGACCAACAGCGTAGCATAAAGATGGAGGTGAACCATCGAGAAAGAAGATGGAGGAAGACAGGGGGAAACAGAGCGAAAAAAAGAGAGAAAAAAAAGGTCGACACCTTGGTCGACCTACCCCTAGGGAGGTCGACCAGGGGGTCGACCTCCCTGGTGCAGGAAAAAAATTAAAAGTTTGAAGGCCTTCGGCCTTCGGCCTTCGGCCTTCGGCTCAATCGTTCGCTCTAGCTCCTCCATCACCAAGAGTACAAAACCCACCTCCATCACCACGTTTTTCACCTCCCACCACTTCAAATCTCCACTATTTCTCACAAAATTACATCCAAATCGAAGCTAAAGGTCTCCTCTACCCAGATCTATATCTTTCCTCTCTCAATTTAAGCTTACTTCGCCATGGCGGACCAACATTCCCTTCTTGCCTCTTTTCCTCAACTTATGCCTTAAGAGACCGCTTGGTGCAACAGTTGGAGAGAAGTACTCAAGGCATACGTCAACACCGCAAGTTTGAAGCTATTGTTAGGGCGTCTGGTCAAATTTGATGATTTTGTTGGAACACCTTTGGAGGGTTTATTTGCGAACGCGGGATTAATCGCAATTTAAGATGTTAATACAGTTGAGCGAAGAGGCTACAAGAGGTTAGTACGACTTTTTGATGATAATTTAGCAGTTGGGGTAGACGGTGAGGGTTTGATTACATATAATTCGGATGTAAAGGGGACCATCATTAGTTTCAATGAAATAAAGTTTGGGGAAATGTTGAACATCCGCAGTACAGGACACGAGCTAGGAGAGTTTGAGATGACTGACTTGGCTGTGTGGAATCGGATTTTCTACGATAGATATGATAAGGTTTGGGATTATACCCATCTACGTCCATTAACTAGAATTGTTATTCGAATTTTGCTGTATAATGTTGTTGGACAGACTGGTGGATTTGATAGGATAACACAAATCGTTAAATGAGCCACGCATGCTATTTTTGCGGGTATTCAGATAAATTGGGCTCGCACTATCCTACAGTACTATGACTCTACTAGAGAAGGGAGATAGTCAAACATTTCTTTCGGAAATTTATGGACTGTAGTTTTTACAGGAAGCAATGTTCCTCTGCGAAAGGAAGGTTATATATCACCTCCTTCTCATCCGTCCTGTATTATAGACTTGGCCGCGCTGACTAAGATGCATATTCACTTATTTGATTTATTAGAGCCTAAGCTCATGAAGCACGATGGAGGAGATGAGAAGGAGCATGTTCAAGAGGAACATGAACAGGAACCGCAGGGGGGTGGCTATCAGCCCAGACATGATAGAGGGCCCCGGTATGTACTGCTAGCAGGATCAGACCCATATCAGACAGAGTAGACTTGGGGAGGTACTTGGACTTCCCAGGCTCCAGGATGAGGTACTTCAAGTACATCTGAGTGGGACCCTTGGATTTCCAGGGAGACGGATTGGAGGGCGGAGTTAAGAACAATTTCTGAGAAACAAGCTCAATTAGTTAAAGATCACCAGGACATCCTGAGGGCACAGCAGGAGATGCTCCAGACACAGGTTGAGTTGGGACAGACTCAACAGCAGATGTTACAGGAGATGGGAACCTCCTATGATCAGTTAGGGGCTGGGCTACAGGACTTGCAGTTAGAGGTTAGGGAGGGAGCTAGACAGCTTACAGAGCATCTGGATAGTAAGGTTGGTGGCATAGAGGATCTCATTCGTGGTTTCTTTGGATAGGGTCCTGACCTCTATTGCTGTATCAGTAGGGTAGTATCTTATTATGTAGTGTATGGCTGTTTATCTTTTATCCAGTTGAAATGATGTACTAGAACTTATTTTGAAGTAATCTACTAGTTGTTTAATTAGAAAATTTTCTGTTATAATCTGCTGGGCATGAAAATTATAGTACTATAAGAAAACATGAAAACACAATTTTTTTTTTCCGCTAAATGCTTAAGGAATAAATATTTAGGAAAAAAATTATATTTTTCTGAATATTGATTTAATGATGGTTGGTAGGGTTTTGGATGCGACAATTGGATGAACTATGCTCTTATTTTGTAAGAGTATGGGAAAATTTGGGTGAAAAATGTTTTGATTTTTCGAAAAAAAATATTGCATTCATATAGAACTGCAAGTATATTTAGGATGTGAGCATCATGTTTTGAAAAAGTTTTTAAGATTTGCATACATATAGGTGGATCCAAATTAGGCATACATGCTAGACTATGATGTATCTCACTTTGCACATGGGCACAATGTTGCAACAATTGGATGAATACTAATTGGATGTTGTGAGGGATTATCTATTTTACTCTTATCGAATTTCGGGGACGAAATTCTTTAAGGGTGGGAGAATGTAACACCTCGCATTTTTAATATAATTAAAAATGTACATATAGGTATATATGCATAGATAGGTAAATAATGGTAATGCATAATGAAAATTAATTAACAAATGAAGAAAAGAATAATTAAATGACAGTATGTGACGGAAAAGACAATAAAATAAGGGTACTTGATTTAAATATCAGGAATTAAGCAAAACAGACATCACCATTGCGTTCGTCTCGGAATTCTGCTTGTAATAGAGTCCAAGTTTTCGAAAAATTGGATTCCGTATGAAAGAGTTATGGCCTTCGGAAGATTCTGCAAAATTTTCAAAACAGTTCGAAATCTGACCCAGACAGCTGGGCGGGAAAAATCCCGCCAGGACCAGCAGGTCAACCTGGGGCCAGGTCGACCAGGGGGTAGACCTACCCGCCCAGATCTAGGCAATTTTAGCCCCCATGACGTGACTTTTATTTTTGGATGAACCTGATGGTTTCTGGGTCAATCTAAGGGCTCTAAAACGCTCTCTACGCCAATAAATACAATGATAGACCTAACCTCAATTCACAACAATTCCTTAAGACGCCCCATGTTGTCAAACTTCAATCAAGCATGACTGCCGGCTCTAAATCAAATCTCAAGTGTTCATCAACAATTCAAATCAAAGATTAGATCTTCAACAATCAATTAGAGAAGATTAATCAACATCAATTCAACATTTCTGCATCAACGTTTTACCTCAACAACCAATCGTTTAATTCTCCAATCCAGTCAAAGTGAGTGGTTTAAAATACAATTGTTGTATAATTGTACTTCTATCGTTGCCATTCCCCATGATGAATATGATGATAATTTAATAAGATCAGTATTTTATTTATGCTTACGATTGAGTTCTCTCCTTTTTATTCTTTCCACTTTTTATTTTTATAGTTAGGCTATCTCGAGCCTACGTCTATCATGGGTTTATGCGTTGTAAACAAGAACGAGAAATTAAAAGGGAAAAGGGGATGTTTGGACATAATATGGATTGGAAGGATTTGTGTATGATTTGAAATATGGACATAATTATATTGCAATGTTAAATTTATGTAAATTGGAGTAATACTAATTGGCTATGGTAATTTTAAATTTACGTAGTTGGGCATAATTGAAATTAGATATGGAATTTGTATAATTTAAAATTAACAACATGTAATTGGATAACATGGATTGGTGAGATTTATTTGTGACTTGAAAAATAAAGCCTAAAAGGTGAATTAGAATATATGTATGAACGTAGGAACGTTGGGAAATATATTGGGAAAATATTGACATAATTGTATAATTGGAAATTGGCATTTTTGGGTATGAATTACGTGGAATTGATGAATTTGCCTATAATTGGATAACTTGGACAATATGTAAATTTGGCTAATTAATATATATTTAGTGTAATTAATGACAAGTTGAAATAGGCATAAAAGTAAACATGATTATATTTGGAACACATGACCTGAAATTGCGGTTTGGATGAAATACGAATATTAATGAACCTTTTGACACGAGGTTAGACGCAATTGTGGTGTAAGACTGCCCGAAACCGCCCGGCAAATCCAGTTGCCACAATTGGACGTCTAATGTGATAGGTCAAAGGGAAGAAATTGAGCGTAATGGCTTATGACACGAGGTTAGACTCGAGTTTTGGTGTAAGTCTGCCCGGAACCGCCCGGCACATCCAACAACCACAAAGGGTTAGTCTAACGTGGGTGGTCATACATCGTTACCGCATAATGAATGAACTAAGGAATACTAACCATAATAAGACATGTGGGTGACATGGGTATGGTTAGAGGGTTAAATGGGTGACATGTGATGTAAAACATGACTAAGCTAGACTTAACCGTTGTAAGACATGTGTAAGACGTGGAAACTATAATAAAAGGGGGACACATGTGACATGTGAAACAGAATTTAGATATGCTTAACCAAATGGGACCCATGTCAGTATCATAAATTAATTGAATTGGGTAAAGTCTAAGTAACGGGTTAAGTCGAATCTAAAATTAATAACAAGAAATGGGGAATGATAAATAACCTATCATGAAAAAACTTGAATAAGGCAAGAAAGGATAGTAGGTGGAAATTATAACTTATGGGATAAGATAAGTTATAGGAAATGATAAGGAAGATGGGATAACTTATATGTAAAGATATACTTAAACTAAGTGGCTTGGGAAGGAGAAATGTGAAATTAAAAATGTTATAAGTTATATGAATGGAAAAGAAGTAAATTAGAATCATATATGTGGGTTGGGTTGAGTAATTCTCTGGGTGCCAGTTTGATGTTGATTTCAGTCTTCGGGGCTGGTGTTTAGAGGGTTATTCTCTTAATCAGTATATATGTGGGATAAGGCATACTTAACTATGAATTAAGTATAACATGTTGTTGTAACCCTAAAAAGGGAATAATTTATGAAATTGAAAAATAACATGTTGTGGGCTTATTAATGGACTTATGTGGGTTAAATATAAATTGAATTAATAAGCAAGGGTAACTTGGTGAATACGAAAAAAAGGAAACTGATGTGAATAACCAAGTTAAAAGAGACGAAGTGACACAAGCGTGAAATAAGTGGTTAGACTTAGGGTCTAATGACATATAACACTAAGGCGCTTGAAGCAGTCCGTATGTTGTAGGATGAATAACCCAACGAGGTAGACCATACGGTGTTATAAGGCTCGAGGAGAGCGCACATTCACTATTTTGGTGGCTCCAATGGACCAGAAGGGGAAGCACACGGCTTCCTAACACATTAAAGGTGCTCCTGGTAGTCCTCTTTGGTGGTTTAGCTTCGGGCTAGGATCACAGAGGTTGGGTCTGCGTGGAACTAACAGGTGGGTGGGCCTTGACTGCACAATTAGGGGGTAGTCAGAACGCTGTACGCGGTGGCATTAACGGTGGTTCGGTGGTTGCCTCAGGCGAAGGTGGAGGGTCAAGACCAAACGATAGCCAGATCGTCGAACACCTGCCACCAGTAGCCTAAGGAATTCGAAAAGACAAGAGCTAACCCCTAGAGATCGTTAACCTTTGCTATCACGGGACGGGTGCAGGGAGACCTGGATGTTTAGATTGTTTGCTTACTAGGGATGGTCGCTTAGCTCACGTGGTCTTTACTAGTTGAAGGAGGGGCTGAGGTGGGGCCATAGACACAACAGAAAACCCAGACCCAAGGATATCTGTAGATTGGAAACTCTTAGAGGCAGACCCATACAGATATAGGAAAGCTCCCGACCGAGCTCCGTGATTTCTGGTGTAGGCCTGCCACGGAACTCGGGTGCACAAGTAGAGGTTCTGTGCAGTAGAAACATCGAGTACGTTTAATGATACGTACGTGGGAAAGTCTAGGTACAACCATGTCCGCTCTGGGTGGTGTATTGTAGACTAGAGGGCATTATCCGATAATGGAACCAATTTCGAATGAATAGATCGAGGGTGGCAGTCAGTATGCTTATGTAGCCTAGCGATATTGGTTCTATGCGGATGTAGCATTATACGTTACTGTGGCATAGGATGAGGGACTGCGCATATTACTGTGGCGATACGGAGGAGACCGTGTGAGTGGGGTACCATGGGGTGTACCTTAATTTGGGGGTAGCTACATATACATTGTATTAGGTTAATCTACAAGGGGTAGATGGGTGCGACGTGTTTGCAATCCTTGAGTGCTAATTACACGAATAACCTAAATGTAATTGAACGGTATATGTAGGATTATTCAAGAAGGGTATTTTAAATTCATTCACACAGAACTTATGTTTTGACCCCCTCCTCATAACATTCGCAGGTTATAATTATGACAGAGACTTATAGCTTTGGGGATACTGGTTTAGCAGTATTGTATTTAAGGTAAAGCCATGTTTTAAATATATATTTTATTCCTTCCGTTGTGAGGTGTTTTCCGAACTCTGACATACTTCTTGTCTCTATCTTTTTCTGCAGGATACCAGAGCAACCAACTCGGGTTTCAATGGATTGGATTTTTTGAAAAAAATCGGTCCGTCGGAATTCGGGTTGTTACAAAACATCCCTAAGCATCTCTCTCATGAAGTCTGTGAACATCGTCCTTATGTCAGGGACATCCCTATTATTGGCTCCTCTACCGGTACCCCTCATATTTCGACTCATCGTCAAATCTGTAAAGAGAAAATGATTAACCATCTCCATAGTGGTGCCTGTGCAGTGCGACTTCATCCTTACATATACTAATAGTGTATATATATATATAGCTTTTGAAAACCCAAAATATAACAAATACGCACTCTCATATACGTACTATCTCTCCCTGGTGTCTTTCCCTAGGTTAACTATGCAACCTAGAGCTCTGATACCAAGTATGACGGCCCGCTCCACACCAACCGACATTTCCAATGAAACGCGCTGTACTGATGTCCAACCGGCATGGGACAGTCGTCAAAAGAAAAGAGAGAAGGCGAAGAATCAACAAAGAAACTGTAGTATGTCTCACAGCGCATGGAATAAAATATAATAATAACATTTACTTGACACAAAACAGGCGAGACAGTACATAAGCTGAAAACTAAGTCATCATAGCAGCGGAAAATTTAAAGTACAGCTTATGATCCAAAACCATCATTATTACAACTTTTAAACTATCTCTAAAGCAAAATAAGAAAGGTACACTACTAATGCCCAAAGTAGTGACCATGAACGACACAGGGAGAATATATGTAGATAATACATAGGAGCCTCCTGCTCGTCTCCGGATCAGCTACTCGTTCATAACGAGCTAACCTGTCTCTAGTCTGCTCGTTTAGGAGCATCCAGAGTAATAAGAAGAGACATAAAACTCTGGGTCAGACAAAAATCGGGAATGATCGATAAGCAGCAAAATAGAACAATAACAGGTAGACTAAACCATACCTGAACGTGGACCTACAACCAAAGAGTCAACCCAACGAAATGTAAAATACTCTAAGGTAACACTAACATGAAGTGTAGAAATACGGGGGAGGGGTGTGCATGTCACAGTGGTGGCAACAATCAAGCATAACAACCATCCTCACATCTCTCACTCAGTGCGTAAAGCATACAATATCTACCACTTTGTTCACCAAGTCCTTTGCTACGATCACTTGCCCTTGGGATCATAATGATCCCATTGCACTGAACCATAGCCTCTAATCCTTTGCTATGTCCACTCTGCCCCCATGGAGTCATAACGGCTCCACTGCACTAGCTCATAGCTCTTCTACGATCACTTTGCCCCTCAAGTCTTGACGACTCTACTGCACTGATCCATATCCAATAATCCGTCTATCCGCGATGAACTAAGTTATGGATACCGATAACCCCTTTGCACACGTCCCGCAGCAAAGCCCAATCATGAAGTTAACTCGTTGGTTCCCATCTGGATCCTGAGTACAAACTTCTCCTTTGGACTGCCTTTGCATCTCGGGTTTTGGTCATCATCTCCGGATCGGTTCGGTTCTTCACTTCTCTTCACTTCAGATCGTACTCCCGGTTCGGTTCGTGGCTCACGTCTCTAGTCCATGCACCTTGATTCAGATCGGTTGTTATTAACCCTGGCGGTCCGGTTCTTGGAGCTCTGGCAATGGTGGCTCATGGTGCCCCTGGTCGGATCGTGGCTCATATGAACGGTTCGTGGTCCTCCTTTCCTAGGTGCTTCGGTTCATAGCTCTCGCTCCGGTTCGTGATTGGCACATCGGTTCGGATCGTGGTACATAGGCCACAAGTGGGATTGGTTCGTAGTGCCCGCTCCAGAGCATCAGGTCGTCACTGGCATCTTCAGGCAAGCGGTTCGGGTCGGTCTCCATCATCACGAGCAATTTGGGTCGGAGAGGGGTGTCACGATCGGGTAGGGCGATCTGATCTGGTCCGGTTTCCTGCACAATTTCCCTGCAACCTTTCCAACGACTATTTTACGCCACACGACAACGTTTTCAACCATTCTAACTGTTATAAGCAATCATAAAACATTCCAAACAGTCATATTAACATGTAAAATCAACCACAAACAGCAAAAAAACAATTTAACACGTTTATATGGATCAAACAAACCCAAAAACCCGTGTTTTCCCTTAATCATGTTTAAGCATAACTAATGATGGGATTAGCGAAACTTAACCAAGTTAACCCAACTTTCTAATAGAGGCCTAAAACAATATTTCGAAATTTATAAATATTTTTCCAGAATTTAATCATGTTTAAATTCGCTAATTGACACTAATTACCCTTAATTAACCGTAATTAGCGAGGAACAATGCAAATCACTCACCTTAGCCACAAATAAAATACCAAATCTGAAATTATCCTTAGTTTGGCGTTGTCCCCAAGGCTACACAACAGCTCCAACCTTGATTTGGTGTTGATTTGCCTTTATTTGACGTTGCTAAGTTTAATCCATGATTAGAGAACGATTTGGGATGAAATTAGAAGATGGAGGCCATTGTTAGGGTTTCTAAGAGGTAAATGGCGGCTAGAAAACTGAAATAGAATGAAAACCTAACTCATTTCAACCTCCCAATAACCCTAATCCCGAAATGGGTTATGGGCTCATTCACTAATGTAACAACCCGGATTCCGACAGACCGAATTTTTTCCCAAAAACCCAATCTATCGAAACCCAAGTTGGGTGCTTTGGCATCATGTAGAAAAAGACAGAGATAAAGAAACATGTCATAATTCGTAAGCATCTTACAGCGGAAGGAATTTAAAGTATAATATACTTAAATATAGCTTTACCTTATAAAACATACTGCCTAACCAATATCCAAAGCTTATACCATCTCTGTCATGAACCTAACCTGGAATTATGTAATGAGGAGGGGGTCAGAACATAAGTTCTGTGTGACTGGACTTAGAATAAACTTTTGTATAATCCTACATATGTCGTTAAGTTATATTTTCTTGGTTATTAGATTATTAACAATGTTAGCTCTTCAAGCTATACTTATCCATCCACTAGTAGATTAACCTAATACAATGTATATGTAGTTACCCCTACTCGTGCCCTCTTTTCATGTGTATGTCGTTCCTTACCACCCAATGTCGTACGTAAGGGCTTTCACGTGTATATATATATATATTATCACTACGCCCACCATTCCTGTGTTGCGTAAGCGTTTGGACTTCCAACCTAGGTCTTACTAGGTTCTGTTGCCGAACACTACCTAGATCCAACTAGGGTTTACCATCGAGTGTTACCTAGGTCCAACTAGGTTTTACTTATCGAACGCTTCCCAGGTTCAACCAGGATTTACGCTACCTAGGTCCAACTAGGGTTTATGCTACCTATCGAACAATGCCCACTAGTCTAGGACACACTACCCAGAGTGATATGTGTTCCTAGGCTTTACGTCCCAATCGAATCGTTAAACGTGCTAGATATCTAGTTGCACATGTCCTCTATATGTGCGACTTGAGTCCCGTGGCAAGGCTAATCAAGAAACACAAAACTCGGTAGGGAGCTTTAAGTTATCTGCCGATGCAGATGCTAAGGTCTGTTTTTACTATGTCTATGGTCCCACTTGACCCCTCCCTCAACTAATGAAAGGTACCCAAGAATATCAAGAATGAGGACTGTACGCAGGCCCTCTATGCCACCACAAACCTATTGGCTAACCTCGTCCATAACTAGATAGCAAGTATATGGTCTTTGGGAGTTCTCCGCCTTTCCGCTTTATATGCTCGACTGACTCAAGATGGTAGGTAGTCGATGACGTGCTATCACTGGGCCAACTGGTTATCGCCGACTCACGCTGGTCCATCCTAGTCTTTAGGTTGCCTTATTATTGCAACCAAGGCATACTCTTGGTTCTTCTTACGCAGACCTTAACCTCTGTGAGCCCAAGCGGATCATCTGCATTCTCACAGAGGGATACCAAGAGTATCATCACGTCCCCTCGAAGCCGCGTGCTTCATAACCCAGTCCGTTGGAGCCTTCTTTATGATCAGATGGACGTAGCTCCCCCTTGCGTCCTACAGCACCGTGATGATCTACCGAGTTTGGTTATTCATCCCCTATCGTATGGACTGGTCCACGCGCCTTATCACTACAACAAAAAAGACTTTTTACAGCGTTTAAAAAATGCCATAAAATGTATTAACAGCGTTTTTAGATATGTTGTGTATCAACATGCAGTAAAAAGTCAGAATCATACAATAGCAGTTATGAAACGCTGTGAAAAGTATTATCCAATGGCGTTTCTTTTGTGTTGTTAATACATTTCACAGCGTTTAGTTTGATTTTTTACAGCGTTTAATTTTTGTTGTGGTAGTTATTCACAGCGTTTATGAATTGTTGTTAGTGTTTATATGTTTAATTTTGAATAAATTATTTATGGCATTTTAAAAACACCATTGAAAAATCACCATTAAAGTTTTCAATAGTTTTTAGAAACGTCGTAAAAAGTCCAAAATCAATATTAGTATTTTTATGGCTGTTTATAATCAACATATTATGTCAATACCACATTTTATAATCAATGCATATCATATCGATAACACATTTTATATTGAACACATAATTCATAACCAACAAGTAAAATTTTAATATTTTATAATCAAAATATGCAATATTCTTACATTAAACATACAAAATATTTCATAAAATAGTAGTCAGACATTAAACATACACATATACAAAGTAGTAGCGATCATAAATAGTAGTTCATACATTCTTACAAACCAAAATATAGTCTTAGCAGCAAAAATAACTTCAACCCATAATTAATCGCAACAATGTTTTCCATCAGCGTCGTCTATCTACCTGTAATGCAAAAATAAAAAAATTCATTATTGTTAGTACATCCAGATGCAAAGTTAATCACCCAAAACAATAAGTAGCTTCCAAAATACGTGAGAACATGCCATTTATTCACTTACAAATACTCTCTCAAAAAATATGCAATACAAATAATACACGCAAAGTAAATATATATTCACTGCTCACTGAGCTTAAATTTTCACTCTATTTTTTTATGTATAGAGGAACTGGACTCAAGGCCAAGGACGGTGTTACATCACAGACAAAGTATGCCAACACCCTTGTTGAACTTAACTCTGGTCAGGTGGTCAAAAAGGTGGCTAACATGTGCTGCTGCATACAATAGGAGCAGCACATGGCAGTTGTGTTGTTGGTAGGTAGCATCCAACATGGTGAACTTTTATAAAAAGTAGTTAAACTTTATTAGCTTTATTATTTTTACAAACTTAATTTATTTTCAAACCTTAATTAAATTTTATACTTTATTATTTTTTATAAACTTACGTAATTTCTATAAAACTTAGTTAGCTTCTATAAAAATTAGTTAATTTAAATTAGGTTAGTTTTTATAAAATTATTTCATTTTCATAAACTTAGATAACTTTGTTAAATTTTTATAAATTTATTTACTATTCCTCAATATTTAGATAATTATTTAATTTATATAAAACTTGTTTATTTTATTCAAATTTTATACAACTTAGTTAATATTGATAAATTTACTTAAGTTTTCAAAAAAATTAGTCAATTTTAGAAAATTATTTATCTTTGATCAAACTTGGTTAACTTTTATACAAATTAGTTGAACCTTATTAAGTTTGTTATTTTTATAAACTTAGGTTATTTTTCAAACCTTAATTTAATTTTATAAACTTTGTTATTTTTTGTAAACTTGCTTAATTTCTATAAAACTTTTTTAACTATTACAAAACACATTACTTTTTATAAATCAGATTAATTTTTATAAAATTATTTAATTTCTATAAAACTTAGATAATTAAATTTTCATTAATTCTTAACTGTTTTGTTAAACTCACATGGATGCAAGTGGATATAAGAAAAGGTAAGACACGGTAAAAAGCAGTCTACCCAAAAAAATGCTGATGGACATGAATACCTTTTATAATATTTAGTCAATTTTCATAAAATTTAATTAATTTATGAAAGTATGCAAGTATTTGTCTACAATTTGTCAAAATACTTACAAAACGGTTAACAAGTCATACCAAGATTTATAAGATGGCGTATCTAAGGTTAAAGAAGTATGCTGGATAATCAGAAACAATATCCAATGCCTGTATAAATTGCAAGGGGAGTGATGCATTAATGTTTATTACCATATAAAGTTGCATAAAAAGTTTAAATAATGGGACGTTAAAAATCTGAGCGTGTCAGTACTGGTGGTTTCTCTACTGATTGTGATAATGTGGATCCACACTGCAATGACAATTCATTTGAGCCAGGTTTAGCTACAGTGCAAAATGTGAAGACAGTTCTAGGAAACATGGCAGGGTTAACAATTGGCGACCCAGACTACAGCTTAGAATGGAATTAGCAAACTCGTTTACAGGAAAATAAATAAGGGAGATTACCTAAAAAATAATACTTACTAGATAGCGATGACAAATAATTTAGAAGCTTAACTCTTTTGATAATAATATGCCTGATAATCCGGTAGCTATAAGAGTGCAGATAAAAGCATGAAGAATAGAAGGGTTAAAAATATAGAAATTGCTAATCTTCTTTACTTCAATCACTAATAAACTTCTGCTAATAACTTCCCAAAATATACACTTCATTGCTAATAAATTTCCACTAAGATTTCCTAAAATTTACATTGCTAATAAACTTTCGTTAATTAAATTTACTTTGCATGCCTTTTTTTTCTTTTAATTACAAGTGCTGACTGGATCCTTCCTAGAATACTTCTATTTTTTTGTTACTGTTCCATTTCATAAATTTGGTTTTTAGTAATTGTGCATTTACATATGATGATATAATGAGCAAAAATCAGTCTACTGTCAAAACCTTTGCAGATTTTAATGCTAATCAAAACCTTTTTAGACGTTAAAGATTTAGACGAGCTTTTTATAAAATGTTTGCATTTTAATTAACGCAACCACTTTTAATTACAATTAAATAAACAAAACATTCAAAATTTCATGAATTTAAATATGTTCAAGTGGGGGCCATAATTTTTTCTCTTATATGTTTAATTTGATCACTTCTCTCAAACTTTACACTATATCCAAAATTTTCAATAGTTTCACCCTTTTACACCTCAAACAATAATTATTTGAAGCATCTATATTAATAGAACGTTAATCCATGTTGGCTTGCATACCATGTCAAAAATTATTTATAACCATTACGAATGGTTGAACCTGTTGTTTTGTGTAACAGTAAAATTTAAAATTGTCCTGAAAAGAATTGAGAAGCTCCAAAAATTACACACGGCCTTTTGTAATAGAAAAAACTTTCTGTTCATATAATGAAATTAAAAGAGTACAGCTTATGATTACTAAAAAACTTACAATCAAATAGTTGAGCGCTAGAACGAAGACAAGTGGTGGATAAGTTTAGCTATTCGGGTACTGAAATACATCCTCAAGGGTGTTTTCCAATCAGTTTCTTCATGTTCATCGGCTTCTTCCTCAAAGCAATTGTCCCTATGACAAAAAAAAAAAGGGATATGTTATGTTTAATTTATAATTTAGTTTATTTGCATACATATTTAATAATTTAATATATATTAATCTGTATTAATTCATACATATAAAACTATAATTGTGACGAAAAGGAATTTCGCTCGGTCCGAACCAGTCGCTAAACCGACCAAGACCGTTCGAAACGCCCTATCGTTTGAGAACACGACAAATCAGAACGCAGACGGAAGAACATTTCATTGTATATTACAACAACGCATCAGAATACAAGAATATACAGAGTATAAATGAATATTACACATAAATATCAGAGATTTAAATTACATTTAAATACATAGCAGCGGAAAATAATACAATACACAACTAGAAGGGATATACGGATACAAAGCTTTCCGGATATCGTTCCAGCTGTAAACTAGGATCCTGTGAATATAAATCTGCAAAACCAAAACTACTAGCTGCCCGTGTCAAAATAAGGGCACCCAGAGTTTAGGTTAAAACAATAAACTCCAGGTCAGTCATGTGACTGATGTGAGAACTAAAACAGTTATTAATCTTTATTTTTAAAGTAAGGTAAATCAAGGGACCACGCCGTATAACACGGAATGGGTTTCCTCCCAAGAATACCAGTGCATAAAACAACAGCGCAATGCTAAATAAAGAAAATGAAGCTATTATAAGACCCAGGTCCTATCACACAATGCAACGCAAGCCGGGGGATAAGGTTTTTACCTTATAATAGCCAAGAATGCTTGATACGTTTAAAAGAAATCATTTGATACTATTATAAGTGTATAGTGTATAAAACAACTTCAAATCATAAGTATCAATCATAGGCGGCATGAATGCCCCATACCACTATGTCGCCATATATAGTATATACAATCAAAATCGCAAAGTCACGTATTTGGAAATTGGGTTTCCATCTATGAACCGAGGCAAAAGATAGTCCTCAACCGATTCGAGACGCTCTAGCCCGTGTCTCAGGCACAGCCGCAACCGTACCTTGGATCGTCAGGGCCGGTCCACCGATGTGGATTATAATGCCTGAACAATACGTTTCTCCGCCCTTTGGGGCGTAAATGAGCCAACGAATGACTCCATCGGACCCGGATCGTCCGATCAAACCGAGGCGCCTCGCAACAGCAACAACCACACAGGTGAAAAGTATATAAATGTCAGGGCTGGTAGGTCACTGAAACCACCCTAGCTAGAAAGAAAACGCATGTCCCCCCTGAGGTCCGTCTCCCGTTTTTGGTTCACCACCGGGGTGTGAGGCTCGCGAATTCACGTTACACAAAGCTGTGCCACACAGGCTGTGCTTTGATCATCTCCACAAGACTTTGCTTTTCAACAGAAGCCTCGATCATTTGCATCTTAGCATGCCACACAGGCAAACCTCTCTATGCAACCGATACCTGTCACACAGAATGAAATCCAATGTCAGACACACAGTCCATTTACAAGTCCGTTCTGGGTCTGAACGAAACCGGAGGCACCTAGTACCCCGCATATCCATCGATCTCCAAGTATGTCTGGACGATCACCAACTGTTTCCATCTTTTTGGGTGTACAGCCCAATCAAGATCATCAGTAATCACCCAAATGACGTGAAGACCTCCGGTCTTCGACCATCGTCTTCGACCATCGTCTTCATCTTCGACTTATCGTCGTATCAGTTATTCAGAATGGAATAAACCCGGTCTTTCCGAATAACTCGCGTATATTTTAGATAAGTGTTACACAAACACAACATATGCCTCATTCCAATTCATCAGTCACTAACCGTAAATTAATCAAGAGAATAATTTCCCAGATATTAACCCCGAAGGCTGAAACCAACATCAGATCAATATCCAGAAAACCGTTCTGCTTGGCTAACCGACAGTTAGTTTCTAAATTTCACATTCATAGGGAAAGGTTCCCATTAATTTTATCCAAGATAAATTCCTTGAATTTATTCTCTAATCTTCTTTTGAATTTCGATTCAACTAGTCGAGATTAACGAACCTTACCGAAGTAATCATTTGTTTTAATTTCCCAATCCCAACCTATTCATTCCATGACGTAAAACTGGTTATACTTCATATCTAACACCACGGTGTTATCGGTAAATTCAATTACCATTTCACGTTCAAATCTAATTAAAGATTTAACTAACGCCTGGAGCAAAACTGGTGATACTCCATTCTCGATCATTTCAATCTAATTAAAGATTCATTAAAACTCCACTTAGTTTTAATCATCAATTGGGTTAAAGAATTAGTGTCATTTAAAACACGGTTCACAATAAACCTAAAATCACCTTCCATTAATTATCGGGTTAAAGAACGAGTGTTATTTAAAACACTGTCCACGATAAACCCAAAAATCAATATCAATTCAATTATATATTATTTAATTGGTACACTTCATTAAATCTAAATAAAAAGATTTAATCTTTTCTCAACTGGGTTCAAGAACAGTGTTAATGAAGACACCATTCACGACAACCCAAATCACATTTGATATTAAATACAAGGTTCTGAATAGAAAATATATCGGCTTATATTCAATATCAAATTCTACGACCAACAGATATCGTATTGGAGATAACGATATATATATATCTATATCTTTCAGATTTCCATAACAACATCTGTATAATCACGAAATCCAACATCGAAATATTCCGAAGACAATTTCGATTCAAATCCATTCCAATGCAATCATTGGAAATTCTGGTTATTTTCAAAACCATTTCAACTTCAATTTATTTATTTAAAAATAAATAGAATTATAATTCTAGTTCAAAACTAGTTCATTTCGATAAAAATCTATTTTTATCTTTTCAAATATGGGGTTTTTTCATCCCAGTCCTTTCTAAATCATTTCTTATGATTTTACACAAATTATTACTATTTTTAATAATTTTATCAAGGCCCGTACAGTCGATTTCCATCAATGTTCATCGAACTGCACTTATAGCGACCTTTTTCAAATTTGATTTGGACATAATTCCAAATCCAACCGTTAGATTTCAAATTTCTAATATTCGTTAGAAAGCTCTTTTCGATACGAACCCAACGGTTCCGGTTTTAGGAGAATCCGACGGTCGGATCTCCCGCAATATCCGTTCGAAGTCAATGGTCGAAATTCGCGAACTGCCATGGCGCGGCGCGTTCTATTCAGGCCATTATATTATATATATAATATATATAATATATACTTCATCGATTTCAATTTAAAACGTGCTTTATAAATCGTTTTCAATTCATTTTCAAAGCGGTTTCAACTTCATATTCAATTTCAAATCAAAATTGAATATTCCAATATAAATTCGTTTTAAATTCATTTCAAATCGATTTTAATTCAAACTGATTTCTAATTCCATTTCAGTTCTAATTCAATTCAATTCAATTTCAATTCGAATTCATTTATATTCAATTTCAATTCGAATTCATTTATATTCAATTTCAATTCGAATTCATTTCAATGTAATTTCAATTTCAAATCTATTCAATTTAATTCGAATTTATTTCAATGTAATTTCAATTTCAAATCTATTCAATTTAATTCGAATTTCAAATCTATTTCAATATTCATTGAAAAATGAATAAAATCGATATAAACATCGTTCTCGTCAAAATGGCGCCAATCTAATCAACACGGCTTCATATATTCCTATTTTCAAATATTCTATTTCAAATACTTCTATTTCAAATATTTCTTTTTCAAAACTGGAATGAGGCCCAATCAATTACCATATAATGTTAATTATATGGATTTTCTACAACACATGTATATATCAACAACGATGAATAATCAACCATCATCCAAAGTGCATTCTACACTGTATAAGCATCAAATATAAATATTCAACGCTTATAACAGCCTGTCAATCAATCGATCGACATACAACTAAACAATCGGGATTAGTGTACGTCAGATATCATCCCAATACCCGTGTGGGGTTTCAAGCAATCAAACACAGATTTTTATTTGTGCAGTTGGGCGATGTGTAAAATTTATCGTCCCAATCAATGTCCTTCAAATAGGTGTACATAAACAAACCGTCCGGTTTGTAAATGAATATTTATTTATTCACATTCACGTTAAAAATTATATTTTTAACGATCAAATATTTTATTTTAACACATGAATATTCTATTCGGTTCATTTATTAAATAAAACGTTATATTTATTTTTCTAACTTATTTTTAGAAAATTTCGGCGGCATAACGGCACGATACTAGAAACGGGACAAGGCCTAGCCTTATCCCCAGTCTAGTGAAGGCCCACGCCATTCACACATCAATCAAATCAATTCAAACCAAATAATCTAACCAACTACACAAACAACCATTTAACAAACAAACCATCCATGGTTTGTGGATGACGGGTGTCGGGTGCTACTAAACACCGTCTGCATCCTAGTGTATATATATATATATATATATATATATATATAACTAGAATAATAAAATTAAAGAGTGAGAAATTCTCATCGATAGCTATCCAACGCCACGACTCTTCATTTATAGAAATCTTCATTGTTATCGCATCTTTGTCAACTTCGTTGCCCGTAGCCACTACATATATAAAAATCATATTTTTTTTACTTCGCTATTCAATATATAAAAATCACATTTTTACTTCGATGTTCAATATATAAAAATCACATTTTTACTTCGATGTTCAATATATAAAAATCACATTTTTACTTATAAAAATCGTATTCTTCTATGTAAATAATATTTAAACGAAAACAGATTTTCCTATGTAAATAATATTTAAACAGAAACTGATTTAAATACTAAAAAAAAAACTGAAATTAAAGGAATCAAATTAAACTAAAAACATACTTTCATTTCAGCGAAGGGGGGGCGGCTTTAGGAGGTGTCGGCTTCGTGTTTTAGGGGGGAGGGTTTCAGCGCTGGCCTTCGAATTGGGGATAGGAGAGAGAAGAAGGGGGCTGCGGCGCTAGGAGGTGGTGATCGGAGCGGCTCAGGTGGCGGCGAAGTCAGGGTGTGGCTGCGCAGGGGGTTGGATGGCGCAAGATTGGGTCTGGTCGCGGTTTGGGGTTTCGATGGGGGGCTTCGTTTCTGGAGAGGGAAGGGGGAGGGAGGAGGAGAGAAGCGGCGGGGGAAGGTGGAGCTGGGGAGGGAGGTCGCGCCATCGACGGCAGTCGGTTTCCGTCGCCCTCCATTTTTTTTTAATTTGGGGATCGGGATTCTGAAGGGAGGAGGGAAAAGGGGGGTTAACTGAAAATATTATATATAATTTAATATTTAATTAATTAAATCCAAAAAGTCAATCTCTTATTTGAACTCCAAATCGGACCCGACGACTGCCACCCCTAGCGTATTATCCCCATTCCGAATATAATGGGATATGTATCGTAAGCAAATTTGATCGTTTTGATCAGTTTCCGTCAAAATCAACATATAACTCTATATATTGAATTTGAACGCGCATTTCAATTTACCGGGGTTACATACTAACTAGAAAAATTCCCGAAAAATATTTTCTAGCTTCGTATTGACGATACAGTCCTAACAAAACTAGTTTCATCGAATTCTGAGACCGTTTGAAAAATGGCCAATTTCCAGTCGATTTAAAATCAACTAAAACTGGTCAAACGCGTTTTCCTTTGCCACGCTCACATATTGATTCGAAAAATTATGAAATTTGGAATCTAGCAATGACTTGACACTGCGGATCCAACAAAAGTGGTTTCGTCGAAATCCGAGGTCATTTGCAAAATTTCCATTTTTAAGGGCCTGAATTCTATAGCGACTATTCAGAATTTTCAACTGGACATATCTTTTGATTCCCGCTATGAAATCTTGATTTTTCGGATTCGTTGGAAAAATATTATCAAATAGATCCTATTATTTTTGGTTTCACAAAAATCCGGTTTATTTTGCACCCGGTACATTCAATTGAAGTTTAAAATCGAATTATCGAACTACCGCGCCATTTTCAATTCTATTTATAATTATATATAATTATTTATATTCTAACGACGACGCGTATAAATATATACGTTTGAATTCTCTTCAAATAAATTTCTCGTCGATTTTATTTAAAATAATTCATTTTAAATGTTCAAAATTCGCTAAGATTGCTAAAATAAAAAAAAATTAAACTGGCCCAGATTTTCGGGTTGTTACAATCTCCCCCACTTAAAACTTTTCGTCCCCGAAAAGGAACAAAGTCGAAAGTGGTTTGATCAATCAACTCTACGTTCGATCTGGCTTCCATTCTCCAACTTTTCAGTTTCTGAGAATTTTCAAATTCTTCAAAAATTTGGCTAACACCCGGAATTGTCGAAAAATTTCGCCATAACCTCCCCTGCACCGGGAGCCACGGGAAAATCCCGAAATTGCCATACAGGCCTTCTGATCTCAAAAAGAAAAAGAAAAAGCCAAGCGGCTAGCCAATCGGCTCATAAAATCATCATCACCCAAACAAAACAGTAAATTATAGTAAACATGTACCTATTTGTCGGGCAAACAAATTTTATTCTCTACTCTAGCCTCCTTGCTATGACCTGTTCAATGTAAGTACAAGTATATGCAAGCAAATGCGACCAAATTTCAATAATATTTCAATATGTGATTCAATTAGGCGTAATGGTTCAAAATTATCAAACAATTAAACAAACAACGCAAACATTAATCAATTAGTGAATTAGAGTTTCAAATTCATAATTTTGATACATATACAAAAATCATGTTTTTGATGCCAAATCACAACAATAAATCCTATATAGCTTTGGTTCTCACACCAGTCAATTGGAAATATATAGAAATCCCACTTTCGTCGCACGAACATAAATTCTAATGATGGAGCTCCACCATCAAAATCTTCTCCGGGCGATTAGAGTGTAATTTTATATCTATCCAGTATATTAAAACTTCAAATACACGTTTGCAAGGCGTATATGCAAAATCTTTATATACTGGACTGTCCAAATCAATACAAATAAATAATCAAGTACGAATAATTGATTTAAAATTTCAAAACAAAATTTGTTTTCATTTTAAAAATATACTCTTCACATTCGTTCTAGGATACTACTGATCCCATCTCTAATGAGTCATTCTCGTTGGATATTACTAATCCAATCTCTGATGAATTCTTTCGTATGGTTCTAATGTGCCTTGTTCTCTGAGCTTGGTAAACCAAAGCTCTGATACCACCTGTGATGAAAAGGAATTTCGCTCGGTCCGAACCAGTCGCTAAACCGACCCAGACCGTTCGAAACACCCTATCGTTTGAGAACACGACAAATCAGAACGCAGACGGAAGAACATTTCATTGTATATTACAACAACGCATCAGAATACAAGAATATACAGAGTATAAATGAATATTACATAGAAATATCAGAGATTTAAATTACATTTAAATACATAGCAGCGGAAAATAATACAATACACAACTAGAAGGGATATACGGATACAAAGCTTTCCGGATATCGTTCCAGCTGTAAACCAGGATCCTGTGAATATAAATCTGCAAAACCAAAACTACTAGCTGCCCGTGTCAAAATAAGGGCAACCAGAGTTTAGGTTAAAACAATAAACTCCAGGTCAGTCATGTGACTGGTGTGAGAACTAAAACAGTTATTAATCTTTATTTTTAAAGTAAGGTAATTCAAGGGACCACGCCGTATAACACGGAACGGGTTTCCTCCCAAGAATACCAGTGCATAAAACAACAGCGCAATGCTAAATAAAGAAAATGAAGCTATTATAAGACCCAGGTCCTATCACACAATGCAACGCAAGCCGAGGGATAAGGTTTTTACCTTATAATAGCCAAGAATGCTTGATACGTTTAAAAGAAATCATTTGATACTATTATAAGTGTATAGTTTATAAAACAACTTCAAATCATAAGTATCAATCATAGGCGGCATGAATGCCCCACACCACTATGTCGCCATATACAGGTTATACAATCAAAATCGCAAAGTCACGTATTTGGAAATTGGGTTTCCATCTATGAACTGAGGCAAAAGATAGTCCTCAACCGATTCGAGATGCTCTAGCCCATGTCTCAGGCACAGCCGCAACCATACCTTGGATCGTCAGGGCCGGTCCACCGATGTGGATTATAATACCTGAACAATACGCTTCTCCGCCCTTTGGGGCGTAAATGAGCCAAAGAATGACTCCATCGGACCAGGATCGTCCGATCAAACCAAGGCGCCTCGCAACAGCAACAACCACACAGGTGAAAAGTATATAAATGTCAGGGCTGGTAGGTCACTGACACCACCCTAGCTAGAAAGAAAACGCATGTCCCCCCTGAGGTCCGTCTCCCTTTTTTTGTTCACCACCGGGGTGTGAGGCTTGCGAATTCACGTTACACAAAGTTGTGCCACACAGGCTGTGCTTTGATCATCTCCACAAGACTTTGCTTTTCAACAGAAGCCTCAATCATTTGCATCTTAGCATGCCACACAGGCAAACCACTCTATGCAACCGATACTAGTCACACAGAATGAAATCCAATGTCAGACACACAGTCCATTTACAAGTCCGTTCTGGGTCTGAATGAAACCGGAGGCACCTAGTACCCCGCATATCCATCGATCTCCAAGTACGTCTGGACGATCACCAACTGTTTCCATCTTTTTGGGTGTACAGCCCAATCAAGATCATCAGTAATCACCCAAATGACGTGAAGACCTCCGGTCTTCGACCATCGTCTTCATCTTCGACTTATCGTCGTATCAGTTATTCAGAATGGGATAAACTCGGTCTTTCCGAATAACTCGCGTATATTTTAGATAAGTGTTACACAAACACAACATACGCCTCATTCCAATTCATCAGTCACTAACCGTAAATTAATCAAGAGAATAATTTCCCAGATATTAACCCCGAAGGCTGAAACCAACATCAGATCAATATCCAGAAAACCATTCTGCTTGGCTAACCGACAGTTAGTTTCTAAATTTCACATTCATAGGGAAAGGTTCCCATTAATTTTATCCAAGATAAATTCCTTGAATTTATTCTCTAATCTTCTTTTGAATTTTGATTCAACTAGTCGGGATTAACGAACCTTACCGAAGTAATCATTTGTTTTAATTTCCCAATCCCAACCTATTCATCCCATGAAGTAAAACTGGTTATACTTCATATCTAACACCACGGTGTTATCGGTAAATTCAATTACCATTTCACGTTCAAATCTAATTAAAGATTTAACTAACGCCTGGAGCAAACCGGTGATACTCCATTCTCGATCATTTCAATCTAATTAAAGATTCATTAAAACTCCACTTAGTTTTAATCGTCAATTGGGTTAAAGAATCAGTGTCATTTAAAACACGGTTCACGATAAACCTAAAATCACCTTCCATTAATTATCGGGTTAAAGAACGAGTGTTATTTAAAACACTGTCCACGATAAACCCAAAAATCAATATCAATTCAATTAAATATTATTTAATTGGTACACTTCATTAAATCTAAATAAAAAGATTTAATCTTTTCTCAACTGGGTTCAAGAACAGTGTTAATGAAGACACCATTCACGACAACCCAAATCACATTTGATATTAAATACAAGGTTCTGAATAGAAAATATATCGGCTTATATTCAATATCAAATTCTACGACCAACAGATATCGTATTGGAGATAACGATATATATATATCTATATCTTTCAGATTTCCATAACAACATCTGTATAATCATGAAATCCAACATCGAAATATTCCGAAGACAATTTCGATTCAAATCCATTCCAACGCAATCATTGGAAATTCTGGTTATTTTCAAAACCATTTCAACTTCAATTTATTTATTTAAAAATAAATAGAATTATAATTCTAGTTCAAAACTAGTTCATTTTGATAAAAATCTATTTTTATCTTTTCAAATATGGGGTTTTTTCATCCCAATCCTTTCTAAATCATTTCTTATGATTTTACACAAATTATTACTATTTTTAATAATTTTATCAAGGCCCGTACAGTCGATTTCCATCAATGGCCATCGAACTGCACTTATAGCGACCTTGTTCAAATTTGATTTGGACATAATTCCAAGTCCAACCATTATATTTCAAATTTCTAATATTCGTTAGAAAGCTCTTTTCGATACGAACCCAACGGTTCCAGTTTTAGGAGAATCCGACGGTCGGATCTCCCGCAATATCCGTTCGAAGTCAATGGTCGAAATTCGCGAACTGCCGTGGCGCGGCGCGTTCTATTCAGGCCATTATATTATATATATAATATATATAATATATACTTCATCGATTTCAATTTAAAACGTGCTTTATAAATCGTTTTCAATTCATTTTCAAAGCGGTTTCAACTTCATATTCAATTTCAAATCAATTCAATTTAATTCGAATTTATTTCAATGTAATTTCAATTTCAAATCTATTCAATTTAATTCGAATTTCAAATCTATCTCAATATTCGTTGAAAAATGAATAAAATCGATATAAACATCGTTCTCGTCAAAATGGCGTCAATCTAATCAACACGGCTTCATATATTCCTATTTTCAAATATTCTATTTCAAATACGTCTATTTCAAATATTTCTTTTTCAAAACTGGAATGAGGCCCAATCAATTACCATATAATGTTAATTATATGGATTTTCTACAACATATGTATATATCAACAGCGATGAATAATCAACCATCATCCAAAGTGCATTCTACACTGTATAAGCATCAAATATAAATATTCAACGCTTATAACAGCCTGTCAATCAATCGATCGACATACAACTAAACAATCGGGATTAGTGTACGTCAAATATCATCCCAATACCCGTGTGGGGTTTCAAGCAATCAAACACAGAATTTTATTTGTGCAGTTGGGCGATGTGTAAAATTTATCGTCCCAATCAATGTCCTTCAAATAGGTGTACATAAACAAACCGTCCGGTTTGTAAATGAATATTTATTTATTCACATTCACGTTAAAAATTATATTTTTAACGATCAAATATTTTATTTTAACACATGAATATTCTATTCGGTTTATTTATTAAATAAAACGTTATCTTTATTTTTCTAACTTATTTTTAGAAAATTTCGGCGGCATAACGGCACGATACTAGAAACGGGACAAGGCCTAGCCTTATCCCCGGTCTAGTGAAGGCCCACGCCATTCACACATCAATCAAATCAATTCAAACCAAATAATCTAACCAACTACACAACCAACCATTTAACAAACAAGCCATCCATGGTTTGCGGATGACGGGTGTCGGGTGCTACTAAACACCGTCTGCATCCTACTATATATATATATATATATATATATATATATATATATAACTAGAATAATAAAATTAAAGAGTGAGAAATTCTCACCGATAGCTATCCAACGCCACGACTCTTCATTTATAGAAATCTTCATCGTTATCGCATCTTTGTCAACTTCGTTGCCCGTAGCCACTACATATATAAAAATCACATTTTTACTTCGCTATTCAATATATAAAAATCACATTTTTACTTCGATGTTCAATATATAAAAATCACATTTTTACTTCGATGTTCAATATATAAAAAACACATTTTTACTTATAAAAATCGTATTCTTCTATGTAAATAATATTTAAACGAAAACTGATTTTCCTATGTAAATAATATTTAAACAAAAACGGATTTAAATACTAAAAAAAAACTGAAATTAAAGGAATCAAATTAAACTAAAAACATACTTTCATTTCAGCGAAGGGGGGGCGGCTTTAGGAGGTGTCGGCTTCGTGTTTTAGGGGGGAGGGTTTCAGCGCTGGCCTTCGAATTGGGGAGAGGAGAGAGAAGCAGGGGGCTGCGGCGCTAGGAGGTGGTGATTGGAGTGGCTCAGGTGGCGGCGACGTCAGGGTGTGGCTGCGCAGGGGGTTGGATGGCACGAGATTGGGTCTGGTTGCGGTTTGGGGTTTCGATGGGGGGCTTCGTTTCTGGAGAGGGAAGGGGGGAGGGAGGAGGAGAGAAGCGGCGGGGGAAGGAGGAGCTGGGGAGGGAGGTCGCACCATCGACTACGGTCGGTTTCCGTCGCCCTCCATTTTATTTTTAATTTGGGGATCGGGATTCTGAAGGGAGAAGGAGGGAAAAAGGGGTGGGGGGGTTAACTGAAAATATTATATATAATTTAATATTTAATTAATTAAATCCAAAAAGTCAATCTCTTATTTGAACTCCAAATCGGGCCCAACGACTGCCACCCCTAGCGTATTATCCCCATTCCGAATACAATGGGATATGTATCGTAAGAAAATTTGATCGTTTTGATCAGTTTCCGTCAAAATCAACATATAACTCTATATATTGAATTTGAACGCGCATTTCAATTTACCGGGGTTACATACTAACTAGAAAAATTCCCGAAATATATTTTCTAGCTTCGTATTGATGATACGGTCCTAACAAAACTAGTTTCGTCGAATTCTGAGACCGTTTGAAAAATGGCCAATTTCCAGTCGATTTAAAATCAACTAAAACTGGTCAAACGCGTTTTCCTTTGCCACGCTCACATATTGATTCGAAAAATTATGAAATTTGGATCTAGCAATGACTTGACACTGTGGATCCAACAAAAGTGGTTTCGTCGAAATCCGAGGTCGTTTGCAAAATTTCCATTTTTAAGGGCATGAATTCCATAGCGACTATTCAGAATTTTCAACTGGACATATCTTTTGATTCCCGCTATGAAATCTTGATTTTTCGGATTCGTTGGAAAAATATTATCAAATAGATCCTATTATTTTTGGTTTCACAAAAATCCGGTTTATTTTGCACCCGGTACATTCAATTGAAGTTTGAAATCGAATTATCGAACTACCACGCCATTTTCAATTCTATTTATAATTATATATAATTATTTATATTCTAACGACGACGCGTATAAATATATACGTTTGAATTCTCTTCAAATAAATTTCTCGTCGATTTTATTTAAAATAATTCATTTTAAATGTTCAAAATTCGCTAAGATTGCTAAAATAAAAAAAATTAAACTGGCCCAGATTTTCGGGTTGTTACAATAATGCAGTTACATAATTGCATATCATCTACCTTTTCATGCTACATATCTACAAATATATTCTACAGCAAAGCATTGGACCAAGCTGCTGCTATATTTCCACAATTGTAACTATCCATGGTGCACTCCAAGAAAAGCTAACTGCAATAGAAATTATGTTAAATGGCATGATGCAAGGAATTTATGTTTTTTTATCTAGTAAGAACATGAATCTGAAGTAGCATACTGATGAAATTGATGAAAGGAATAAAGAAAGGGAAAATAAATGTGCAGCGGAACAATATTCCGGATGAAAACAAAACAATACTCAAACATGATTTCAGAACTATCATGATGTCATAATGATTATCTTTCAGACCAAATGAATAAATCTTTTCACATTGTTAAGCCGTGTATGTATAACTAACAAAACATTGCAGATCATGTGCCAAAATATTAAGGAAAAAGCAGATATATGTTATACGAGTTTCAAATGCCTACCACCTTCCATTGATCATAGCGAATGAATTTGGAATCATCACTGGAAATGTGGGAAAATAAATTTAGGCATGTCTGAAATGAACGTTGCATCTGATCTAGTATTGGCCGCAATGCTAATTAGTGGCAGGACTGTCGCATACAGCAGGCATGAGGGTTCCATTTAGAGAGCATGATGCACAGGAAATGCTGCTACATGCAACATTTATGTACAGGAGTTGGTGCAGGCATGGGAGGGGGCATAGGAGTTGCAAGAAGGGTGATTTGGAGTGAACATGCACTGAAACTGAACACTGCCAAGCTGGTGCAAGGAGGATAGAATTGAGTTATGCACACACTAGGCACTATATTGAACATCAAATGAGTGACTACATATGAAATAATCATTGGTACGATTCACAGCATTTAACGTGTCATCTTTTGTTTCAATTATAGTTTGGTGGTCTTCTTCACAATATGATACAGAAAGATAGGTAAATCCAAGCATATAACTGTTCATGCCTATACAAGAAAGTGTCATCTTTCATTGAAGAACGAGTGCAATGTTATGCATAAAAAAATACAAGCAAATCTAGTCAGACATAACTCAAAAATTGAAATTATAAGTTCACCTGAGCATGGATGACAATCAATCCATGGACAACAGACTTACAGTTATGTATATTAGTTATTTTCTATGGCGCAGATGTACTAACATAGCAAATATGGAATGCCCTTTCAAACAAGTGGTACATTGTAACATGTAGAAGTCCAGTCAAGGGACATTAAAAAGAAATAAAAATAGGAAAAATTGATGATTTTCACAAGATGGGTCGTCAATACAAAGATGCAACGCTAATAAAAAGTTTTCATATGCATATATTCAACTATACATCATGACTACTTAGTATGAAGCTTAGACCGGTAGCATTGCAAACACAGATATAAAAGAAAAAGTTCTGCTAAATATGAAAATCAAGATGGTCAAATCGAAGTGCCAATATAAATAACAATAGTATTATATATTTGGTATCATTTTAAATATGCCCTACCTATTTTCATTTGCTAAGCCCGTAGTACATCAAGTCATAACTCACCAAACATACTCCCACATGAGCTCAATGCTCACAAGTTTATGAGGTAATGGGATACATATAGAATGTACTATTCACTATCAATTTATTTAATTATTTCAATGTTTGGTAAGCCAAGTCAAAACTAAAATTCCTATTAAATTGTTAACTATATGTAAAACATGCTGAGTCATAGGCCACCAATCTTTAATTTTGACATACTATGAAGGCTTGAGGATTCGTATCTCTGTTTGTTATGACAAAGTGATCTATCCAACCATATTGTGATAAAGTGATTTCCTAAAATCTCAACTATATTGTGATAAACTAAGAGGCTCTTATACAAAGTCGTCACCCTGCAGCACCTGTGTGACCACAGTTGCCATAAGTGTTATCTTATAAGAAAGGTTAAAAAGGTTCAACATGCAAGAAAATATGTAAACAAAACAGAGGAAAATTAAAGGAAAGGAAAGGTCTGCACAACTTCTCAGGACCACGTCAATGAAGCTTCAGCCTCAATTAATAATCCATGCACGCACATGCTGGAAATTATCCTATGGTACAACTCATTACTCATAACAGATGCAGTTTCACATTTATTATAAAATACCCTTGTACTTCTCTCACTCCAGATAATAATAATAAAGGTCTTAAGAAGCAGAAACAATTCCAGATATTGTTGATTTCTCTACCTAGTGGCTTTATAAATTCTTATCCACTGCAATGCCGTTTGATGGTAAACGCATTTTGCTCTTGCCTAACACACACAGCTCCAAAAGTCATATTTTAATTGACAACTAAAGGACAAATGCATAATGATGTATTCATCATGTTATCTACAAAAAAGGCATACAAACCTCCATCCAAGCTTCTGCTAACACCATTCATTCATAGCTACCATATAAACTAACCATAGTATTTCACCACAACACTTCATAAATAGACCAGACACACCATTTGTTGTCCAACTTCAATAAATACCTCCCACATAGACAACTTACTCAAACATCGGAATTTTATAGTTACAATTAACAATTAAAAAATACCTCCCATATAGTCTTATAGTTACAATTAACAAGCTCGAAAATTTATGCTGTTTTTACTCTTAATTTTTTTTTCTTTTACAAACATTAATTACAAAGTATGCACTAGGTTCAAATATCAAATCTTTAACAACAATTTAAGATAGGCGTTTACCACCAAATTAATGGTGTTTGAAAACTAATTCTTTTTTATATCATAAATTTTGATAGATAAAAACAATGTAATATACAATTTTGATTATTTCCATAATTAGTTATTTTTTTGAAATTATATTCATATGTTAACAAGAAAAGTATGAATCGATACATTTATAAATTAGAAAACAATATTCTTTGCCGAGATTGAAAAGTTTATGGCAAATTCTATTTCAACCCAGCTAATTGCTGAGTAGCCCCCCAAAGTACATTAAAATCGAGTAAACCCATCATTTTGCTGAGTAACCCCCCATTTATTTTAAAAATTCATTAATACCCTTCCTCGTAGTGCCTCCACATGGTTTTATAGTGAACCTCGTAAGGCCACTACGTGGTATGTAATGATACCATGTAGAGCCTCTACGTGGTATCATTAGTTACCACGCAGTTCCCCTACGAGGTTCGCTACATAACCACGTAGAGGCGCTACAAGGTAGACTGAAAACTGGAAAAAAAATATAACTGAAAAGGGGCAGTTTCGTCCTTGAATTTTTTTATAAAACTGGGGGGCTACTAAGCAAATTGCAGGGTTGAAATAGAATTTGCCAAAGTTTATAATATCTTCAAAAAAATTTCATATGTTTATGCACATTCAAGTATGCATATTCAGTTGGACTTAACACAAAAGGCCAACATCATTTTGAATCTTGTCATTAAACAACATTCACCAGGGAATCACATAATAAGATGTAATCAGTATTTTACTCATCCACTTGTAATTAATATGTAAATGTCTCAAAAAGACAGTAAGTGATTTGGCATTTCATCAAAGGCATCCTTGACCAACTCTATATGTGCTTCAGTTCCAAATATACATGTATTTCAGTTCAAAAACAACGTACTTGAATCATGATGATACTTGTTTACATAATGAATATTATAGACCCCATTGTATATGATGCAAAAATAATGGTCCTAAATATATACTTCTACATAAGCTGAAGTAAACTCAAATTATTTGCAAAGAACAGAGAGTTTTACCAGTAGATTTCTTCGATAGCGAAAGTCCAAGAGCATCAAATCACAAGAATCGATAGAAGATCAAAGTGGCAGAGAAAAACACAATTTCGTGGTGAGATCGTGCGATTGGGAGTAGTAATAACAACGCAAAGTGGAATATTAGATTGCAATTTTTTGTCGAACAATGAGAGAATCATAGGCAGAATTTTTTAGGGTTTATTTTCGTTTTTTGTGATTGAGAAAGGGAAAGCATGGAAGGAATAAAGTGAGAAGCGGGAGAAAGAAAGTGAGAAGCGGGAGAAAGAAAGTGTGAAGCGGGAGATAGAAAATAACAAAGCCACGTCGTGGAAACAAACATAAGAACCAAGCTTAAAATTTGATTTCCGCGCACAATACTAGAAAACGCTGTATTTACGAAAACTTGGTTGAAACAACTGCACTGCCTCTGCTAACGCTAATCCTGGTTGCTGTTAAAAAATATTTTTCTTGTAGTGTATCCTTTCATACTATTAGACCTTATGTCTAAACTTCTAATTACGCGCTTGCTTTCTCTTATTAACTTGGTTATCCTTGTTTATGTTGTCCTTCAATTCTAATTACCAAGTTTCTCTGTAACTAAGGTTTATTACTTAGTCCTCTTCAACTAAGGTTTACTTACTTAGTTACCTTTACCGTTGCTTACTTAGTTCTCTAACTAATGTTCGTTACTCAGTTGCCGTTTTACTTAGTTCTCTAACTAAGATTCATTACTCAGTTGCAATCATCATTATTTACTTAGTTCTCTAAGGTTCAACGCTTGGTTAACTTCATCTTTACTTACTTAGTTCTCTAACTAAGGTTCAACACTTGGTTACCTCTATCGTTATTTACTTAGTTCACTAACTATGGTTCAACACTTGGTTAACT
The DNA here is from genome assembly GCA_030737875.1 of Allium sativum. NCBI lineage: Eukaryota > Viridiplantae > Streptophyta > Magnoliopsida > Asparagales > Amaryllidaceae > Allium > Allium sativum. The sequence continues at coordinate 96,626,437 of CM060925.1, read as the reverse complement.
TCATCTTTATTTACTTAGTTCTCTAACTAAGCTTCAACACTTGGTTACCTTTATCGTTATTTACTTAGTTCACTAACTAATGTTTACCAATGAACTCAAACATGACTTAAGTTTTCTTTATCAAACGATAGCGTACGGGTGCTTTACCACATTTTCAGGTTAGATTAACTTATTTCATAGTATAAGTCGTCCCACCCTTCGAGTCTTGTATTACATCTTAAGTCATAATCCTCCCTTGTCCCTAGGACAAGTTTACATGTTATTTAATTTTACATTACCGCAACTCTGGTTTATAATAGGTAGTTATCATTCCCCATTACTGTGTTGGTTAAGTTTGTCCATATGTCAAGTTTTACTTAACCCTACCTTCCCGCTCATGCGACTACTCGTATGTTCCACAAATTTGGTTAAGTGTTGTCTGTCTGTTCATATTGACTTAACCCACCCACGCATCATGTCAAATTGGTTAAGTGTTGTTAACCTAACCCTACCATACTAGCATGTGTCATTAGCATTAATTGATTACTAATGCACCAACCTCTCACATTAGACCTATTGTTGCGGTTGCAGGATGTGCCGGGCGGTTCCGGGCAGTCTTACACCACAACTCAATCTAACCTCGGGTTTTAGCGCATTATGACTAACTTCTCACATTAGACCCTATTGTTTGCGGCCACTGGATATGCCGGGTGGTTCCGGGCAGAATTACACCGCAAACTCATTCTAACCTCGAGTTAGCCATGTTTCATCTTTAGCCAATTAACCATTTTTATGAAAACGTTAAGCATCTAATTTCAGGTTATGAGTTAGGTTTCATAATCACATAAGAGGTCTCATAATCGCATAAGCTAAGTTTTATCCGTTCCTTTATCAACTTAGGATTTTTACCTTTAAAATCTGTTTTCCCGAAGTCCATAATTCCAACTCATAATATTAGATTTGAAATGAATCACTTTTTTCCCCAATCCCATTCCATATTCAATAATTCCAATTAAATTTACACAATTTCAGGTTAACATTATAAATCAGAATTCATAGTTGCGCACTATTCAGCATTGATTCATGTTTCCAAAACATACCCAAAGATTCATTATTGAAATACGCTCCAAAATTCCCAATTCAAACTTTATTTCAATGAATAATCCCAATATACAATTTACCAATTGTCCCAATATTTGCAATAGCAATTGCTATGCCACAATCCCCAAATTACATATTATATTCCTCGATTGCATAAAATAAATTATACCCCCAATATTCCCATATTTCAATCGTACGTATGTATAATAAGATTTCGTCTAGGTTCGAGATAACCTAGATCCATAAATAAAAAGAGGAAGGAGAATAAAAGAACAATTATTGTAACATGAATCTTGAATTGAATTTATAATTGGGGAATGACGAACGATATTTATACCATTATGCAACGAGTTTATTATAATTCCACTCACCTTGACTGGATTGGAGAAATAAACGGTTTGTTGTTGATGTAGAACGCTGATTTAATCTTCTTATTTGATTGCTGGTGAGGAGCTTGAATTGTTAATGAAGAATTTTTCTTCTAGAATTAGGTTTTAGGGGTGACGGCTGAACTAGTTTATGATTTGGCAGCATGGAGGTGTCATAGAGAATTTTTATGAATTAGGGCCAGGTCTTGCTATGTATTTATAGGTGTAGAGAGTGTTTTAGAGCCCTAGGATTGACCTAGAAGCTATCCGATCCGTACAACACATCAACCCACGCCACAGGAACCGAAACTGCCTAGATCTGGGGAGGGGTAGGTCAACCCCTTGGTCGACCTGCCTGGTTGATGGCAGGAAATTTCCCGCCCAGCTGCTTAGGTTGAATTTCGAACTGTTTTGAATTTTAGTTGAATCTTCTGAAGGCCATAACTCTTTCATACGGAGTCCGATTTTCGAAAACTTGCACTCTATTCCAAGCAGAATTTCGAGACGAACGCAATGGTGATGTTTGTTTTACTTAATTCCTTATATTTAAATTATGTATCCTTATTTATTATCTTTTCCGTTACGCACATTGTTATCGAATTAATTTTTCCTTCTCTTCCATATATTAATTAATTTTCATTATACATCACCATTATTTACCTATCTATGCATATATACACATTTGTACATTTTTAATTATATTAAAAATACGGGGTGTTACATTCTCCCACCCTTAAAGAATTTCGTCCTCGAAATTCGACAAGAGTAAAATAGATAATCCCTCACAATATCCATCCATCAAGTGTGCATCCAATTGTTGCAAACATTGTGCGCATGTGCAAAGTGAGATACATCATAGTAAAGTATGTATGCCTAATTTGGATCCACCTATATGTATGCAAATTTTAAAAATTCTTTCAAAACATGATGCTCATATCCTAAATATACTTGTAGTTCTATATGAATGTAATATTCCTGAAAAATCAAAATATTTTTCGTCCAAGTTTTCCCATACTCTTATAGAACAAGAGCATAGTTCACCCAATTGTCGCATCCAAAACCCTACCATCCATCATTAAATTCGAAATTTAGAAATATCTAATTTTCCAAATTCAATTTCTTATGTTACGAATAAGTATAAAACGGAAAAATTCACATCCTCCGTTTTTCTTTTCTAATCGTACTTGGATTTTTATGTGACTATTCTATGAAGATTTCCTATTTTCCTATCCAAGCACAACCACATAAGAAAATTTCTTCTCTTTTTCAACTTATCTTGGAAAAAATTCATATTTATTCATCTTTTTCTTAAGATTTTCATTTTCTTTTCCCGTCACATTTGTTGCCTTACTTAATTTATTGTTTCTCGTTAGTTAGGCTTTTCTCTTTCTTAGCTTATTTGACTTAATCCAATTACTTAAGTTTATTATTTCAAATAAGCTTTAACTCAAACAGCATCCTACACAGCTACTACTATGGGCCAAGAATCTTAGGATTTTGTCACCTCAGACAATTGCGAGTCCACACAACAGGATCTACCCACTTACTTGCCCTTTACTATTTAGTAGTCACTACTAGTCCTTGCTGTGTATTACTAGCCTGTCCCTTTTCTTTTTCTCAAGCAACAAACCTAGGTTTCTCAATGCTTATGCATTATATGAGAATTTTCCATTAGTTTAATATTAGCTAGTCCCTGATTGTAAATTGGCAAGAGAGTAACTCCCTAAATATCAACTCCGAAGACCGAAATCAACATCAGATTGACACGCAGAGAATAACTCAACTCAACCATTCTCTAGTTAGTTCCAATTGTTTAATTCATACCTTTAACCTTCTCTCATTCTTTTCTAGGCACTAATCCTTACCTACTCCATTCTTTTTAAAACATGGTTTGGCCTCCTTTCTTTTCATTACATTTTTCTTTCAAAAATTAAAAGTGTTAAAACTTTATTTTCTTCTCCAAAACTTGTTTTTGCCAAACCATAAAAACATGTTACAAAATAAAATGCAAAACATTTTTTTTTTCTTTTCAAATCACAAAACTGGAGCAGACAAGGACAATTATCGGGCTTACATTATTTCTAATTACAATGTTAATTTAACTACTCGCTCTAAGGTGCAGACATCTATTCTATTCCTACAACTTATTTTTTCCACCCAACAAAATTTCTTTGTAAATCATTAATCAAAATTTATTGTTAACAGAATAGAGATTTTAAAACTTCTTTTACAAAACGCAACACTTTCTTTTCATCCTTTCATATATTATAATATGAAAACTAACGAGTTATATATGCTTTATATTATGCACCTTTTAATGAGAGAATTCTTTTTAAAACAAGAAATCATTGTTTTACCAAAATATACCCCACTTTACTTTTAAAACCCAACATGCACTAAATAATTTTTCAAACATCAAAATTACTTTTAAGACCAAAACTTGAAAATACTACAATATCTTTTTACAAATTCAAGTTCTTAAAAGTTAATCATTGGGCTAGACTCAAAGTGGGTCTTTCAACTCAACTAGGCTTTCCTAGGCACTTTCCAAACCAATTCTCTCAACTATGTATATTCTTAATCCATTTTCCACATTTTAACCTTTTTCTAATTTATAAGGTTTCACTTTTAAACCCACTACTCCGAAATAATAACATTTCTGTTTTAATTCTTATGGGATACTTTCTTTCTCTAATAACAAATCATTTTGTACACTTTCCAACCAAACCACCTAAGGGTCTTAAAATTTCTCAGTTCATTCCTTTAGTTTACAAAATAGCTATCCCAACTCTTTCCATACCTTGTGGGCAACTTTATGGATTTAGGTTTATATATATAATTTATTTATATTTTAGAAAATACAAATACGTTCACTCATTATCTCCCTAAGATCACTAAACCGAAGCTCTGATACTAGATGTAACAACTCGGATTCCGACAGACCGACTTTTTTTCGAAAAACCCAATCTATCGAAACCCGAGTTAGGTGCTCTGATATCCTACAGAAAAAGGCATAGATAAAGAAACATGTCAGAATTCGTAAGCATCTTACAGCGGAAGGAATTTAAAGTATAATATACTTAAATATAGCTTTACCTTATAAAACATACTTCCTAACCAGTATCCAAAGCTTATACCATCTCTGTCGTGAACCTAACCTGGAAGTATGTAATGAGGAGGGGGGCAGAACATAAGTTCTGTGTGACCGAACTTAGAATAAACTTTTGTATAATACAACATATACCGTTCAGTTATATTTTCTTGGTTATTAGATTATTAACAATGTTAGTTCTTTAAGCTATCGTTATTCATCTACTTGTAGATTAACCAAATACAATGTATATGTAGTTACGCCCTACTCGTGTCCTCTTTTCATGTGTATATCATTCCTTACCCAATGTCGTACATCGTACGGGCTTTCATGTATATACATATATATGTATATATATATTATCACTACACCCACCAATCCTGTGTTGCGTAAGCGTTTGGGCTGCCAACCTAGGTCTTGCTAGGTTCTGTTGCCGAATCCTACCTAGATCCAACTAGGGTTAACCATCGAGTGTTACCTACGTCCAACTAGGGTTTACTTATCGAACGCTTCCCAGGTTCAACCAGGGTTTACGCTACCTAGTTCCAACTACGGTTTATGCTACCTCTGGAACAATACCCTCTGGTCTAGGACACACTACCCAGAGCGATATGTGTTCCTAGGCTTTACGTCACAATCGAATCATTAAACGTGCTAGATATCTAGTTGCATATGTCCTCTATATGTGCGACCCGAGTCCCATGGAAGGGATAATAAAAAAAACACGAAACTTGGTCGGGAGCTTTAAGTTATCTGCTGATGTAGATGTTAAGGTCTGTTTTTACTGTGGCTATGGTTCCACTTGACCCCTCCCTCAACTAGTGAAAGGCACCAAAGATTATCAAGAATGAGAACTGTACGCAGGCCCACTATGCCCCCACAAACCTGTTGGCCAACCTCACCCATAACTAGATAGCAAGTACATGGTCTTTTGGAGTTCTCCGCCTTTCCGCTTTACATGCTCGACTGACTCAAGATGGTAGGTAGACGACGACGTGCTATCACAGAGCCAACTGGTTATCGTCGACTCACGATGGTCCATCCTAATCTTTAGGTTGCCTTATTATTGCAACCAAGGCATACTCTTGGTTTTTCTTAGGCAGACCTTAACCTCCGTGAGCCTAGGTGGATCATCTTGATTCTCACAGATGGATACCAAGAGTATCCTCACGTCCCCTCGAAGCTGCGTGCTTCGTAACCCAGTCCGTTGGAGCCTTCTATATGATCAGATGGACGTATGCTCCCCCTTGCGTCCTACAGCACCGTGATGATCTACCGAGTTTTGTTATTCATCCCCTTTCGTATGGACTGGTCCAAGCTCCTTATCCTTTCGTACTATTAGATCTTATGTCTAAACTTCTGATTACACGCTTGCTTTCTCTTATTAACTTGGTTATCCTTGTTTATGTTGTCCTTCAATTCTAATTACCAAGTTTCTCTTTAACTAAGGTTTATTACTTAGTCCTCTTCAACTAAGGTTTACTTACTTAGTTACCTTTACCGTTGCTTACTTAGTTCTCTAACTAAAGTTCGTTAGTTGGTTGCCGTTTTACTTAGTTCTCTAATTAAGGTTCATTACTCAGTTGCAATCATCATTATTTACTTAGTTCTCTAAGGTTCAACACTTGGTTAACTTCATCTTTATTTACTTAGTTCTCTAACTAAGGTTCAACACTTGGTTACCTTTATCGTTATTTACTTAGTTCACTAACTAAGGTTCAACACTTGGTTAACTTCATCTTTATTTACTTAGTTCTCTAAGTAAGGTTCAACTCTTGGTTACCTTTATCGTTATTTACTTAGTTCACTAACTAAGGTTTATCAATGAACTCAAACATGACTTAAGTTTTCTTTATCAGATGATATCATACGGGTGCTTTCCCACATTTTCAGGTTAGATTAACTTATTTCATAGTATAAGTCGTCCCACCCTTCGAGTCTTGTATTACATCTTAAGTCATAATCTTCCCTTGTCCCTAGGACAAGTTTACCTATTATTTAATTTTACATTACCATAACTCTGGTTTATAATAGGTAGTTATCATTCCCCATTACTGTGTTGGTTAAGTTTGTCCATATGTCAAGTTTTACTTAACCCTACCTTCCCGCTCATGCGACTACTCGTATGTTCCACAAATTTGGTTAAGTGTTGTCTATCAGTTCATATTGACTTAACCCACCCACGCATCATGTCAAATTGGTTAAGTGTTGTTAACCTAACCCTAGTAGCATGTGCCATTAGCATTAATTGATTATTAATGCTCCAACCTCTCACATTCGACCTATTGTTGCGGTTGCTGGATGTGCCGGGCGGTTCCGGGCAGTCTTACACCACAACTCAGTCTAACCTCGGGTTTTAGCGCGTTATGACTAACTTCTCACATTAGACCCTATTATTTGCGGCCACTGGATATGCCGGGCGGTTCCGGGCAGAATTACACCGCAAACTCATTCTAACCTCGAGTTAGTCATGTTTCATCTTTAGCCAATTAACCATTTTTATGAAAACATTAAGCATCTAATTTCAGGTTATGAATTAGGCTTCATAATCACATAAGAGGTCTCATAATCGCATAAGATAAGTTTTATCCGTTCCTTTATCAACTTAGGATTTTTACCTTTAAAATCTGTTTTCCAAAAGTCCATAATTCCAACTCATAATATTAGATTTGAAATGAATCACTTTTTTCCCAATACCATTCCATATTCAATAATTCCAATTAAATTTACACAATTTCAGGTTAACATAATAAATCGGAATTCATAGTTGCGCACTATTAAGCATAGATTCATGTTTCCAAAACATACCCAAAGATTCATTATTGAAATACGCTCCAAAATTCCCAATTCAAACTTTATTTCATTAAATAATCCCAATATACAGTTTGCCAATTGTCCCACTATTTGCAATAATAATTGCTACGCCACAATCCCAAATTACTGATTATATTCCTCGATTGCATAAAATAAATTATGCCCCTAATATTCCCATATTTCAATCGAACGTATGTGTGATAAGATTTCGTCAAGGTTCAAGATAACCTAGATCCAAAAATAAAAAGGGGAAGGAGAATAAAGGAACAATTATTGTAACATGAATCTTGATTTGAATTTATAACTAGGGAATGACGAATGATATTTGTACCATTATGCAACGAGTTTATTATAATTTCACTCACCTTGACTGGATTGGAGAAATAAATGATTTGCTGTTGATGTAGAACGCTGATTTAATCTTCTTATTTGATTGTTGGTGAAGAGCTTGAATTGTTGAAGAAGAATTTTGCTTCTAGAATTAGGTTTTAGGGGCGATGGCTGAACTAATTTATGATTTGGCAGCATGGAGGTGTCATAGAGATTTTTTATGAATTAGGATTAGGTCTTGCTATGTATTTATAGGTGTAGAGAATGTTTTAGAGCCCTAGGATTGACCTAGAAGTCATCTGATCCATATAGCACGTCAAACCACGTCATAGGAACCGAAACTGCCTAGATCTAGGGGGGTAGGTCGACCCCCTGGTCGACCTAACCCCTAGGTCGACCTGCCTGGTTGATGGCGGGAAATTTCCCGCCTAGCTGCATGGGTCCAATTTCGAACTGTTTTGAATTTTAGTTAAATCTTCTAAAGGCCATAACTCTTTCATACGGAGTCCGATTTTCGAAAACTTGAACTCTATTCCAAGAAAAATTCCGAGACGAACGCAATAGTGATGTCCGTTTTACTTAACTCCTGATATTTAAATGAAGTATCCTTATTTTATTATCTTTTCCGTTACGCACACTGTTATCGAATTAATTTCCGCTTCTCTTCCATATATTAATTAATTTTCATTATACATCACCATTATTTACCTATCTATGCATATATACATATTTGTACACTTTTAATTATATTAAAAATGCGGGGTGTTACAACTAATCACCCTATTTGGCCCAGTTAAGCAGTTTTTCACCTTTCAAACCTTGTTTCAGCCATATCTCCCGAACAGTAAGTCCGTTTTTCACATGTGACCACTCTACGGAAAGGTAAACCATCATTCGAATCCAATGGAAGTGATTTCAGGTCAAAATTCCTTTCCAATCAAAAGTTATGGACGAAACAAAATCAGCTAAGGTCAAAACGGTCATTTAAAAATCGGCAAAAATCGTGAACATGGGAAATGACCCCAATAGTCACCTCCCAAGGTTACACGACCATACGACTTCGTATGTAAATGAAAAAAAAATTCTATGATCCTTCGATGTGTAGAATGCGGGTCGTTACACTATTGCTAATACTAAACTAAGCAGTGTTGACAGCCCTATGCCTTCTCTTGTTCGGCGCGGCCTTTCCCTTTAGTGGCCTTAAGCTTTCGGTTTATACGCCCTCGGTTGATCACCTCTGTTTGCTTACGGTTTTATATGGTATGCTTTCGGAGTCGTACCCTTGCTAACCCTCTGGTAAATGTACTTCCCTGTCGGTATCTACCTTTCGTATCAGTTCCATCCTTGTGGTCCCTTCTTTTCTTCTGCTTTGACGTTATTTTTATTTCTTCCTCTATCCTTATGTAGTATGCGTCGGAACGACACCCTTGTACTTATGTACCGGACTTGGGACTCTCGGGCCTTGCTAGCAGTAGCTCCCTGGCTTTCGGTAACTTCTAATGATACTTAATTTTGATGTCTGACCACAATTTGACCCTTTTTGCTGTCGTTTTTTTTCTTTCGGTCTTTGCCCTCTCTAGCGCCTTAGCCTCCTTCAAGGTCCTTTTCTCCATGCTTCAGTTTTTGCTGCTCGAAACCCCTTGCTCTTATTACTTCGGATCTTCTGCTTCTTTATAGTTGGCCAGTGCAAATTTTGGTGTTAACATATATGTTGTTATGCTTGTATTGTAGATATTTGAGATTTTCAAAAGTGATTTGTTTTTAAATCCTGAAGTGAAGTGTGATTTGATATGAAAGATATATATTATTACAACGATTTGAAATGAAACCGGGATTTTAAGTTCGAAAAACTATTTTCAAAAGATTGGATTTTGTAAATTAATGAAGTTGATTGGATTTGATAAATCTAAATATGAAGATGAAAATATTTTAGTTTGAGTTTTTATGACTGGTATTTATCAGGGGAAACCCGTTCCATGATATACGGTGTGGTCTTATAATTTACCCAACTTTAAAATAATGGTATAACAGTTTTATTTCTCACACCAATCACATGACTGACTTGGAGTTTATTTTTCTTCCACCTAAACTCTTGGTGCCCATATTTTCCACAAAAGTAGCCTGGTAGTTTAGGTTTTGCAGATTTTTAGAGCAGGATTCTGGATTATGGCTGGAGCTATACTTTGGATCATTTCTTAGTCTTCCGCTAAGCATAGATGTTTTTCTGCCATGTATGTATATTCGATGTACTCTAATATATTTCTGTATTCTGATGTAAAAGTTATTGCAATGATAATGAAAAAGGTCTTTTGTTCATTTCTTATGCGTTGTAACCCCAAGAGATATGTCTTTTTGATCGATTTAAGTTGGTTTAATCGTCGGTTTGAATGGGGAAAGAAGGCGGGTCATCACCTTTTTTATAACACCGGGATTTATGGAAAATTTTGGTAACGTCTCCTTTGTACGCCTTGATCGAATTTTTTTACAAATAATATATATATTATATACATCTCATCCACACATTGAGGCATCATTATGCCAGGGGAAATAAAGAAAACCAAATATGATATGTAATCCGAGATATGTACCTCGTTTGGCCTTTTAGTTGTGTTTGCTTATAATTTTAGCATTTTGCGTAAAAGCGAGCTCCAAAGCGAAGCATCCGCTATTGCAACCTACTAAAACACTCAAAAAAAAAAGATGAGAATCATGAAAATATATAGTAAAATGAATTTACATAGCAACAAACAATGTGTAACATAATAAAAACACATGTAACAACATATATTGTTACAAACAATCCATAAAATCCAATGTCAATATTCAAATGCAAGTTTCATTTCATTATATATAACTTATTTGACATTAAAGATATATGCTAATTTTATTCTCATTTCAATTCATAAACAATATTTTTATTAACATACATTACACTTACATGCAATTCATTCGCTTCCAAGATTTATTTCAGTTTTATCGTTTTTTTCCTCAATTCATTTATCCTTTTTTGTTTCGTTCAACAACCGATATATAATTCTAAGTAACTCACACAATCTATGCTACCTTCGAATACATATTTTTTTTCACATTCAATTTTACTTATCATTAAACTTATTAAATTGTTTTAGATTCAAATTTTATATACGCATTCATTTTATTTGCATTCGCTTTGCTTACATACAATCTATTATTTTAGATTATTTATTTTACAACGTCGTATAAGAATTTTTATACATCTCATTATGTGGTCCATATAATGAATATGGAATTATTAATTTAATATTAAATTTTATTATACGGTCATTTATGGAGCCCATTAATTTGATAGGATAAGATGGAAATAGAAGGTATATTCCTTTATATATGGATATTCTCTATTAACGGTCAACCTTGATGAACAGTTGAGATTATATCCATAACGGAATTTGGCCCCTCTCTCTGCCTATAAATATAACCCAATATTCATTGTTACGGTTATCGAAAAGACATCACAAATAATAGCACGACAAAGAGAGAGAAGACAATTTCTAGATCTACAACTTATAGATCTACATCTCATAGATCTACAAAGAGAGAGAACCTAATATTCACTAATGTATGTGCTTCTCCATAATGTACGATTCATGTATATTTCTGCTTTTGTTTGAATGGTCCCTTTTTTCCTTTATTTAACATGTAGTTCATTAATGGCTCTAGGATAGGAATGCCTATTGCAATTGATTTGTTTTATCTTATCTTAATTTGTACATTTTCCTATGATTTCAGAGGTCGAGCAATAGAAAATCCTAGTCATCTAGTTTAACAAGTAGTTATAAGTCAACGGGACATTCATTCTATTAAATTTGAACACAAAACCCAAGTCAAGGTTGTTGAGTTATGACTTGTAGGTTTTTTAATCTTTATCAAGTAACATTAAACACCCATTTCAATGGCCATTTGGGGAGTAACAACTAGTACATAAGCTATAATTGGTGAGTGGAGCATTAAATGGACATCATTACATTTTATGAATTCAATATTTGCTGCATTGAACTTTCTTGTTATGTCTTCAGGATCATTTGTCATTTATGTTTATTTTATTTTATTTTGAGCCGTATGGTTTCAACATCAATTTGATGTGCTATTTCAGGTATAAGCAAGAAAACAATCATTTTGTGCAATGTAAAGAGCACATAATTAACCAATTTTGTTTGATTTTTGAATTGTGTGACTTGAAAAAAAATCGCAATGATGCAAACTGTAACTCCTTAAGTTGGTGGAAACTCCGAGTAGGTCCTAGTAGTTAGAAGTATGTGGGACAATGAGATGTATTATTTCAGAATAAATTAGGAAAATCATCAGCATAATGCCATGTTTCAGATATGTTACTAAACTTTGACCACCATTATAATTTAATGATACTAACATATATTATAATTTCAATTCAATGATATTACATTTGGTTCATTTCAATGTTATTCTTAATTCCACATAAGTTAAATTTTATCGTTGATATTTATTCAAACTTCTTAAGTTGAAAATTCTGTTTCATAATAATGAGAATTTAGTTCAAGCGATCACAAATGGATTTTGTAACACCCCGTAATTTTATAACATTAAAATTCACAAATTAAAGTATACTTAATTTTTAGAAGAAGAATTAAGTAAAACGAGTTACGTCATTGCGTTCGTCTCGGAAACCTGCTTGAGATAGAGTCCGAGTTTGCGTAAAACGGATAAAGTATGAAGAAGTTATGGAGGTTAGAAGATTTCAATTTAAATCAAAAATTAAATTAATAATTAAATAATCAGATTCGAATTCAAAACAGCAGAAGGGAGGCTGGCGGGAATTTTTCCGCCAGGAGGTGTCGACCCCCTATATGGGTGTCGACATAGGTGTCGACCCCCCTCAGGGAGTCGACCCCTGGCGGCCTGTAAAGGCAGTGACGATTTTTGGTCTTCTAGGGCTACGTGGCGACTTCTGGTTGGCTGGGTGACGTGTATTTTGGATTTGGAGGGTTTAGATGGAACCTAACCTAATCCTAAGGCCCTAATTAACTCACAACACCTATATAAACACCCATAGACCTAAACCCTAATTCAATAATCAAAGTAATGGCGCCTCCATGATGCTAAATTCAAAGTTGATCTAGCCTCCACCCTAATCAATCAAATTCAAGTTAAAGACAACAATAAATGCCTACATCAACGGTTTGCTAATCAACTTCAGAAATCAGAATCCATAATCGTTCTCTTCTTTCTTAACCTATCTCTATGAGTTAATGTAGCTTTCACCAGATAATTAAATTAGAGTAATTATGATAGGTTGTGAATTTGTGGTAATATGATTATGCCTGTAATGGATCTCATCAAGTATGCAAGTTTGTCATCTTTTACATTAACCTATCATATGCCTATTAATGTCCATATGCTATTCATGTTCATATGTCATCTATGTTCACATGCCTGTTTATATTCGTATGTTTATGCCTGTTTTGACTCTCCTCCCTCTCCTTTTCCTTTTTCTTTTTATGAGGTTAGGCTACCTTCGAGCTAACCATACTTCATCGAATTATGCGTACGATTTGCGTGGGAACGATGGGGAAAAGTTTGGTAAATTGTTATAATATGTAATTTGGCCTAAATTGTGATAATTGGTAATTGGGCATAAACTGATGACGGGTAGGGTTTGGGAAAAATTGTGTATAGCATGTAAAAGTGAAATTTGGCATAAGTGGGTTTGGGTGTAAAATTGGCATAACCTATAAACTTGAGATTATATGCATAAAGTGATTAGAATTTGTCACATAAATTTGGGTAGGAATTTATGGGTACATTGGGGATAACTATAATCCATGATTTGAGAAATAAAGAATGCCTACGACACGAGGTTAGATAGGTTTGCGGTGTAAGCCTGCCCGGAACCGCCCGGCATGTCCAGCAACTGCAAGCGGTATCTAATGTGATAGGTCAAAGGCAGAAACTAGGTGTGTAATAATGCAAAGACACGAGGTTAGATTTGTATTGCGGTATAAGCCTGCCCGAAACCACCCGACACATCCCGCAACCGCAAACGATAATCTAATGTGGGAGGTCTTGCAAGACAACAATTATATGAATGACATAACGTAAGATTGGTTGAGATGAGAAATTCTCTTGGTGTCAATCTGATGTAGATTTCGGTCTTCGGGGTTGATACTTAGGGAGTTACTCTCTTAACAAATGTATATGTGAATTAAGATGTACTTAATTATAAGTTAAGTAAAACATGTTATTATAACCATAAGACATGGGTAGCATGTATAATGTAATAAAAGCACTTAACCAAGATAGGACATGGGGATAATAAAGGGTTAAGTGGGTGACTTGGATAGCATGTGAAACGCGACTAAGAATACTTAACCAAGATAAGACATGTGGTAAGGCATGGGGATGATGAAGGGTTAATGTGTAACATGGGTGACATGTGAAAACATAATTAGAACACTTAACCTAGATGAGACATGTGGTTAGACATGGGGATAAAGAGGGGTTAAGTGGGAATTACTAGTGAGGACCAAGCTTAGGAGTGAAGCTTGTGTCAAGTGTGGGGACCCTTTTCAACCAGTAACCCATTTAGTATCTATGTGAGCTCGAACTAGGTCGAGGATGGGACACGCTTACTGGGGTTGATTGTAAGAGGTCAATTAAAGGATAGCAGTGGCAGTGCAAGTCGAATGGGGTCATGTGCATGCATGGGTCCAGGCTGGTAGGTAAGACGCTGTTGCATCGTGTAGGCATAAGCCGTGCCTTTAGTTGTATCGGGTTGCCACTTTAGGGAGTGATACACCCTACTGTGGGACCAGCACGGGTATCTACGAGTTAGGGAGTCGATCGAATGGGGAGGGTAGTGGGTACAACTAGTAGAGATAGGAGCAGGTGGAACCTATGACAGTAGCTAGGAGTACACGAAACTACCATCATAATAGTAATAATAATTTTGTTTAGTAAGGGGGTGCATCTAGTGGTGATAGGTACACGTGGGTTACCTATGATAGCAGCTAGAAATACATAATCAAACAGGGAGGATAGTGGATACATCTAGTAGTGATAGTTACACGTTGGTTACCTATGATGGCAGCTAGTAGTACACGAAGCTATCATCATTCTATTTGGCCAAGAGGGATCATCTTTTAGTAAGTAACTAGTATGTTAGTACGGTGTAGAGAATATCTTATAGTGGTTAGGAGCGCAGTCGTTGTTCTGTCCTACTTGCCTTATTTACCTTGTCCTATGTTGCAGTCATCTCATTTATCCAGTTTATGTTCTTATCATGTTGTTTTATTGATTATATTGTTAAAGTTACTGGATTCGCCAGACTTTATGTCTGACCCTCTTTGTTTCGCCCCTTTTCTTTCCTCTCCCCTAGGTTCTTATGGTGGGAGTGCTGAAGTTTGATTCGGACTTTCCTGCTTGAAGTGCTAGAAGTAATGCCTAGGGTTGTTTCTCTTTCATATGGTATCTTGAATTGGGGATTATGGCTTTAAAAATTATTGCACTCTGTGGCTTTTGTACAAGACTGAGATTATGTACTTGGTTTTAGTAAGATGAGTTTTGAAAATGTAACCAGACTTATTTCTGTTTCAGCCGCAATAAAATTAAAAAGTTTTTAAGTACTATTTTATGTATTCTGTCTTGTAATATTCTGTTCTGTTTACTTACAATGCTCCTTGAAAGTTTATGCATTCTCTAAGTGAGTGACATTAATGGACGTAGGGTGTTACAGATTTTTTAATTATTTTCCAAGCCATGCTCTTTAAAGCTTATTCTTATTTGAACTAGATTTTTAAATTTATTCAATTTCCACATTTCATTTATATACTCATAACAATTAGAAAATGGAAAACTTTTTTTTTTCTATTTCATTTCATACCACATACTTATAAGTTATAGATTAGACTATATTTTTTTAGAAAGTATTTTACTTTTCCTCAACAATTACGAATTAATCCAAATTATTTAACTTTAAATCATCTTACAAGTTCTATTTATACAAATTCATTAATATATTATTTATTGGTTGATAACCATATCTTTGTAGGATTTTATACCATAAGGTTTCCTTTCAAATTACATAGTTTAATTAATACTACCAATGCTAATATTTTTATTATTTATTCACACCAATTTATTTTCCACCTAAATGTATAGTACTATAGTCATTTATTTATTTAAATTTTACCATAAATCCTTATGCATTATTTATTAAGTTAGATTCAGGATAAATTTGGAAGTAAGGTAGAAGTTGAATTAACGGATGAATCAATCGATGGGGATTAATAAAGGATAAATATCCTAATAAATTAAAGAAAATTTAGAATGTCAAAGGTTGTTAATTCTAAATTTCCAAGGATGAGATAAAACAAGATCGAAACTCATACTCAGGAAACCCTAACTTAAGGAAAGTCAATCTAAAGAGATGAATTATAAGACAAGGAAAAAAATTCAAACAAAATATCATATATATATACACATACATATTAAATTCTTTTAAAATCATTTACAACCCTCTGAAAATATTTTATTTTCAAAATATGCGCCCTCTCAAATGATTCTGAGGCGATTCTACTCATTTTAGGGTATTTTTGAAAAGTCGGTGTGTGACTTAAGTAGGATCATTCTATGGATATAGCGGAAATGTATATGATAAGTTAACTTGTAAGCTACAATAGTTATGCAGATAAAACTAAGAAGTATAGATATATAACAAATAAATAAATGTAGTAACTAAAGACACCAGGAATTTTATACTGGTTCGGACTTCTCGTCCTACGCCCAGTCCTGAAGCTCCTCTTCGGAATTCACTATCACACCCTTTCTTAACCAGGAGTAATAAGTCACAATACACTCGAGCACCAACATGGATGTCCACGCGTGAGCACCCACACAGGACTTCAAAAATTATAAGAGTTTTGACCTCTAAATGCGTTCTCGAATCAACACTGAATAGCCAACGATAAAGTACACCCTTCCTATAATCTTATTGTAACGACCCACATTTTTAACCGTTCAAATCGACAATAAACCACACATGTCGACCCAAACAAATCGCAAATGAAGGTATTTATTGGGAAAAGAAGAAAAAGAAAGAAAGAAGAGAAAAACCAATCACAGAACCTCACAACGGAAGGACAACATATAATAAACAAATAGCAGTTTAAAAGCAGTTGAAATGTATACCTCGGTTATAACATTCAATGATTATCAGAGTTACATATATAAATCTCTACATAACAACAGCGGAAACAAAGTGCAGTGGATATAATTATATATAGTAGATATATACCAATCTTCGTCTTCGTGCCTCGAGGAAAGAAAATCTTCGCTAACTGCAAACCTCTGCTGACCCGAGCGTATTGCATAAAAAGAAAACACAACAAACACTCGGATCAGCACTAAATCATTCTCATATTAGTCAAATTAAAACATGAAATAACTTGAGTGTCATGGGTGCAGTAACTCAAGAGATGTTACGGGATTTTCCATCTCTCAAGGATCCGTTAAACTAATACATATATAGTATAATACGCTATTATGATAGTGTCTATCCAGTAAAGTATAAATACTGAAAATAGCGTAAGCGGGATTACGTTTTTACCCTTACATCGTTTATAATACCGTAGTCTATACAGTACCGTAAACCAACCGTAAACAATGGCATCAGAGGGCACTCCATAGATACGATACAAATCAAAATCGTATGGGGTTCGATAAGGATAATATGACAAGGCACTCGAGGCAATGCCCAGGGTATGATTCTACCAATTGCACTCCCGGACCGGTGGTAACGCATAGCAGCCACTACCGCCCACCTCGGAACACACTCCCAAAGTCATAAATGGGCCCAAATCATCATCATCATCATCATAGTCATAGAAATAGTATCGAAGAAGTGTGTCCGATCAAAGGTGCTACCTCAGTTAGTCACGGTATAGCTCATGTTTTAGTCATTTCAATTCTGACTCGAAGGTCAGGGCTATTTCGTCATCGTCCATCTTCTTTGATTCAATAATCGCCTCCAAATCATCATACTCATTCTGGATACGTCAAAACGTTCACAGTTGTCAAAGTGGTATTGGCACTGACAGAGAGTATGCCTTATGTCGACTCTGGTCTCTTTAACAACCAACGCTTACATCTTTTCACATTGGTTGGTTCTTTTATATTTCACAAAGGTTCGCTTTCATATCAAAATATCATATATTTTTTCGAACCCATTTTTATATTCAAAATAGAATATATATTTCATATCAGAAATATCCCAATCATTCCCAACCGATTATATTCCAAACCAGGATATATTTCCATATCATTATATTATACTCATATAATATTTCAAATCGATTCTATATTCACATGGAATATACTTCATCTCAAAAGGTTTCAGTTATTTCAAATTGATTTATATTCGAAATCCATTCATTTCCAAATAGAATATATATATATTCCCATATCCATTCATTTCAATCTTTGGAAATCCATCTATATCGAGTAGAATAAAATCTACCTTTCCATATAAAAATCGGTTGAAAAATCAATTTACATTCAAAATAGAATATATCTTAATCTCAACTCCATTTGACCCAACGGTTTAAATCCAAACACTTTCCATTCGGAAGAAGAATTATAATTCATAAAATAAAATTTTGAAAATAAATATTTATAAATAAACTATATATATATAATTTCTTATAAAAAAATGATTAAAGTGTACTAAGATAATATAAATCACTATATACATATATATATACATAAAATAAAGACTTTGTTAAATAATTTTTGAATAGCAATATATATAAGAAAACTTCACTTATAACAAAATAGATATATAGTTTATAAAATAAAATAAAATAAAATTTTAAACCTTAACTTGTTTCTCCTTACGAATCTCAATATTTGAATCAAAATTCCAGTCTCAAATGGAGTTACACAGTTTCAATGTCTTAATCCAAGCCCATTTAACCAATTTCCATTTTGAAGATTCAAAACCATACTCGTATGTAGTTAAAACAACTCCAAATATCCTCGATTACTTTTATTTTAGAATTTAAATTCAAAGAGAATATATTAAATTTGAGTCACCAATTATTGGAATAAAATCCCAAATCATATTTAAATCCAAATTAGTTTGGGAAATTTTTCTTAACCCTTTCAAATAACATCGAGAATTCATATCTTTAAAGAAGAATAAAATTTATCGGAAGTCGATACATTTCCGTTAAATGAAATTTTCCATCAAATAGAGTTCAAATAATTTAAAAATCATTTAACCAATCGATGTCCATATACAATTCGCTATCCTATGGCCAAGTGATTTTAAATTTAATTTCTCGATATTTAGGGATGGATCTATCATTTCAATCCAAATCAGGGTCACAGAGATTTATCATTCACTCTGCGTTCTTAATTTATTTAAATCGATAAATCCCAGGTTTATTCGATGCCTGTAACATCAAGGGTAAATGGAATTTACCATCGAAATCAACATGCAAAAAAAATATACTGAAGTATGGAGCATCAGCAGTGTCACAATCAATTCAGTAATAAATTTCAACCAACATCCATCACAACCATTCCATTCAACTGATCAGCATTTAAACTATTTTCAGGATTAGCAAGGATTCGAATTTCCAACTAGAAATTTAAATTTAATTAAATAACTAATCGTCTAACTAAATTGGCATTTTAACACACTTGCATGCCACATTTTAAAACACACATCAACAATCAAACACAACCATGCAACCGAACTTATTTGATAATTCAATTTGATAAATATGGGAATTATTTAGTTCATCATGAGTGGAAAATCACTCACCTTCGGGTCCTTAGTGGATCGGACATCCAAAAGAAGCCCAAAATTTGACAGTCTCCAAATGCAACCAAACCATCACCAAAATGTCCGCAATTCTGCCACGATCCCAGAGCAACAAACCGCGTCCAAATCCGATTCCGTATGAGAAAGTTATTAGTGTTTACTATCTGAATTTCAATTATATAAAAATTAATAAAATAAAAACCTCACCCACATGAATTCCGCCACGTCAGCACACCCACCTTCATCTTCCCGCTCCCTCACTTTCTCACTATTGTAGCCAATGAATTTCTGAACCCAAATCACCAAACTTTGACCATCTCAAACTCTCCACTCCGGCCACTGTTCAACCCAAGACCACATCCAATTGAAAGCCTATCTCCAGGCGCATCTTCCCGTACCTTCACCTTCGACTCCGGTGGTCTCCACCTCGCCCGCGGCCTTGATGAACACATCGGTTTTAAACCCTTCAACTACCAAATTCCGGCGATACACACACCTATACAACCTCCGACTATCGTCAATCAACTCCAGTCGTCGAGAGCTATAATACCCAGATCCCCGTTTCTCCAATTAAAGCCCAAATCGAAAACCCCCAAATCAATACTTAGGCTTTCGAAACAGCGAACTTTGACCGCAGTTTCCGGCCACTACATGCCATGCATGTCGAAACTGAGAGCACCAGTTGCTTCGTGACGTCGAGAGCTTCGATTTGATATGTAATAAGTTAGGTTTTGAAGAGTTTTGAATTTGTGCTTGTATTTTGTTTTCTAAGTTTTGAAATTTGATTTCAGCCATGGATAAAGAGGAAGTAAGAAGGAAAACAACGTGAATATGAAAAAAAGAGCTGGTGAGGTAAACATGGATCTTATTTATATATGTATATAAGGCCCGATATAATAAACACTCAGCTATTCTATATCTCTGATTCAATTCGCGTTTTATCCCGTGCGATCACATAACAAGTCCGATTATTCTAAAAATTTAAATCCTATAATAATTCGCCGTTCTGGATCCAATGGCGCAAGTTTCGTCGAATTCTGAGATAGTCGCCGAAACCGTTAAATTCCACAGTTAATTAAATAAATAAAATATTCAATTATTCAATTAACTGTTTTAATTCAAATTTAAATATTTATAAATTCAAATTTAAACTAAATTATAACTTAAATAAATTCTATAAATTTATTTCATAAATTTTAAGTTCCACATTTGATTATTTTCAAATTTAAAATTTGAATTTTAAATTAAATTTAAACAACTTAAATTCCATTGTTTAACAATTCAAATTTGAATTCCTTTTTAACTTAAATATTTCAAAATTCAATTTAAATCAAATTACAACTTAAATAAAGTTTATGAATCGATTTCACAAATTCTAAGATTAACTCATTTATTTATTTTAAATCTAAATTTAAAATATACAGAAAATATTGGGATGTTACATTCTCCCCCACTTAAAAGCTTTTCGTCCTCGAAAAGGGAACGATATAAGGTATAAAATAAATCATACTTTCAAATTCCATACTTATAAAATAACATTTATAAGATAAGTATATAGTTGTAAAACCGCATAAATTTTCTAACTCCCGAAATCATGGAAAATTTCGGCAGCATCTCCCCTGTACGGAGGGCCCCGGGAAAAATCCAGATACATATATCAATCCAAAATATACATCTCATCAACGATGAGGCATCCCTGAACCAGGGGAAAACAAAAACAAACCACCAAGCTTTATACAACCCCAAATACGTACCTCTTTAAGCGTTTATTTTGCGGTTTTTATTTACCTTTGCATTTAGCATTTAGCATTTAGCGCAAGCGAGCTCCAAGGCGTAGTGCAACTTCTTTGCACCTGCTACAACTCACACACGCAAAAGAATTCAACATATAAATAATACATAGCAACAGTACACAATTTACACAACATATAATCAACATTTCTACTACAAATCCAACATATTCTCCCACTAAAATTTGGACTCTGACTGAAGCACACTAGGAAAAAGTTGTAGCTTACGCTTCAGGCTTTCCGAATTGCCCGGATTCATCGAATTAGGATAATTTGTTCAAAAGTTAGGACTGTTTTAATAAAACCGAATGCTTTAGCCCGTACCCTGAAAAATGCAGGTCTGAAATGTTCTATCCACCTTTTAGCCCCCTAAACATCAGAATTTGACTAGGCATATTAAGAGAAAGTTTTAGTTTACATTCTGGCCTTTTCGAATTGTACTCGCACATCAATATCCGACGCTCGGTTAGGAAGTTATGGTCAAAACAATATGCATATATGCTTCGGTTTTTAATTTCCTGCACATGGTATTATGATTAAACTTGAATTTCGGCCTAGTAAACATGAGAATTTCGATGTGGCGCTATGTATGAAAGTTTTAGCTCGGTTCCTAAGGTTTCCGAAAAGTTCGGAATCGTCGAATTCCGATCATCGTTCAAAAGTTATGCTCATTTTACTTCAGCTCAACGTATATTTCAGATTTTTGCATTAACGTCGATTCATTTTTATTGGTAGTTCCAACCTTTCCGATTTCAAATTTTTGCAAACCTTAAACACTTCAAAAATGTTATCACTTCATTGCTCAAGAAATGGATTCTTATTTAATCGCTTACTCCTTCCCGACATACCTTCATTCAATTTCCGGTTTCATTACAAGTATAACTTTAGTTAAACTTGAAGTCATGTTATTTCCCGAAATAATTTGATCATACTAAATCATTAATTCATTTTCATGGATCGATTCTCCAATTTCATTACTTATTTTTTTATTTTATTTTCTAAGTACTACTTCTTAACCGATCTTTATACAATCTCCTAAGTTACTCTTATCGATTCGATTCACTTGACTCTGCTCCAACTCATTTCTTAAGTTTCTTACACTTTACTAAATTTATTAACCTTATTCCTTATTTTATATTTAGTTCCAATCGACCAATCTAACTTTTCAAGTTCACTTCTAATAATTTTAGTCCTTCGACTTAATTTAATGCATTTAATCCCAACTCTTTTGATATTCGAATTTTAAAAATCCAACCTCATTTTAAATTTCCTATACCTTTTTCATATTTCCAATTCATTTCAGTCGACGAAGTTTATGACTTACCCTCTTGTTGCCTCAAGATATTCATACTCAATCTCGCTCGTATTCTATCGATTATCGCTCCGTTTGCTCATACTCAATAATCCTCTATTTAAGTTAGTCTCGATTGTTATTCATTCCAATTATCATTTACTCACCTCATTTTCATCCGTTTATGTTTGGTTCTAAATTAACCATTTAAATATTTCCAAGTTTTCTTTTATTCAATTCTAATTCATTTAACTTTAATGAATCGACTTAGTTCCAATTTCTCGATATCCCAATTTAATAGATTAGAACCTTAGTTTTATCTTCCTTATACCTTATTCATTCATTCCCATTTCATTTAAATTAAACTATTCTATAAACTCAACTTATTTATTGATTTGCAAATCATGAGTTGAATTAAGGACTATTCAAGACTCCAAATTTTTATACTTAGTTCTCAAACCATTATTATTCGATTCTTAAGTTAACTTTGTTTAACTCGATTACTCTACTCATTCCAAGTTATATTCAAACGACAAGATGATTTATATTCCATTCATTCCATCGTCCACACTTAGATTCATGTTCGATATAACGTTCAAATGAGATTTAACCCATTTAGATTTTTCTATATACATTCATTCTCACGTACTCTAACTCACCATTTATTCCCTTCAAATTTACTTTATCGATCAATTTGGAGTTTGTTTGAACTAAATTATTGTCCCTGTTTAAGCGTTAAATGACGATTCCTCCTCCTTAAAATATTTAAGTCCATTCCTCGGTTCAAAATCAAAGTTCTAATGAATGGACTTACTCTAGTACTCAAATTGATACCATTAATTAAGACGAACCCAAATGCTTGACTCCGGGTTATTAACCAAGTTTAAAATACAAATGTATTTATGAAATTTACAAAAACGTACCATAAATTGAAATCCAAACTTTAATTAACAAAACAAAGAAATTTCAATCCTGGTTAAGTCAAAAGTCCATTATACATACTCTTTGAAATTAGATCCAAAAATTCTTTTCAAACAAGTCACGAAAGTACAAAGTGGTCTCCCCTATTTAGACACTTCATAATGAACGTCGATAATGCGTGCACTCATTATCGAAGTCATTTCTGATGTCCGATGAGGGATTATACACTTATTTCTTTTGAAACCATTTCCAAACTATTTCTTATCATACGAAATTATTTCAAACATTTGCAAACTATCATCGAAAACACCCCAGGATCAAGTTTCAAGTTCATTTCTATTTCAATCACAAACCCTTTTCGCCCAATTATACCTACAGGTATTCCATTTCAAATATATTCTAGATACATTAAATTTTCCTTATTATAATTATTATCTAATCAACCATAATAGGTGATAACTTAACGTTACCACCTACTAAAATGAATACATGCATACTTGAACCAATAATATATATTTGATATATTTAAAAAAAAAATCGAAACCATATTACATCGATCATTCTGTTCGATTATTTAGAGATCCCTATCGATTCTATGGCGTCCCATATATCGACCAGAATCCATAAATATTCAACAGAACAACTCAACATAATATAAGCCAAGTTATAACCAAATACAAGTACGCTCTCTCATATCACTCAAACTCATTCTAGGGCGTTTCTAACCCCATCTCTAATGAGTTAATTCCCAACAGAGCCAAGGTTATCGCTAACCATCGCTCTAATACCAACTGTAATGACCCACATTTTTAACCGTTCAAATCGACAATAAACCACACATGTCAACCCAAACAAATCGCAAATGCAGGTAGTTATTGGGAAAATAAGAAAAAGAAAGAAAGAAGAGAAAAACCAATCACAAAACCTCACAGCGGAAGGACAACATATAATAAACAAATAGCAGTTTAAAAGCAGTTGAAATGTATACCTCGGTTATAACATTCAATGATAATCAGAGTTACATATATAAATCTCTACATAACAACAGCAGAAACAAAGTGCAGCGGAAATAATTACATATAGTAGATATATACCAATCTTCGTCTTCGTGCTCCGAGGAAAGAAAATCTTCGCTAACTGCAAACCTCTGCTGACCTGAGCGTATTGCATAAAAAGAAAACACAACAAACACTCGGATCAGCACTAAATCATTCTCATATTAGTCAAATTAAAACATGAAATAACTTGAGTGTCATGGGTGCAGTAACTCAAGAGATGTTACGGGATTTTCCATCTCTCAAGCATCCGTTAAACTAATACATAGATAGTATAATACGCTATTATGATAGTGTCTATCCAGTAAAGTATAATTACTAAAAATAGCGTAAGCGGGATTACATTTTTACCCTCACACCGTTTATAATACCGTAGTCTATACAGTACCGTAAACCCACCGTAAACGATGGCATCAGATGGCGCTCCATAGGTACGATACAAATCAAAATCGTATGGGGTTCGATAAGGATAATATGACAAGGCACTCAAGGCAATGCCCAGGGTAGGATTCTACCAATTGCACTCCCGGACCGGTGGTAACGCATAGCAGCCACTACCGCCCACCTTGGAACACACTCCCAAAGTCATAAATGGTCCCAAATCATCATCATCATCATCATAGTCATAGAAATAGTATCGAAGAAGTGTGTCCGATCAAAGGTGCTACCTCAGTTAGTCACGGTATAGCTCCTGTTTTAGTCATTTCAATTCTGACCCGAAGGTCAGGGCTATTTCGTCATCGTCCATCTTCTTCCATTCAATAATCGCCTCCAAGTCGTCATACTCATTCTGGATACGTCACAACGTTCACATTTGTCAAAGTGGTATCGGCACTGACAGAGAGTATTCCTTATGTCGACTCCGGTCTCTTTAACAACCAACGCTTACATCTTTTCACAACGGTTGGTTCTTTTATATTTCACAAAGGTTCGCTTTCATATCAAAATATCATATATTTTTTTCGAACCCATTTTTATATTCAAAATAGAATATAAATTTCATATCAGAAATATCCCAATCATTCCCAGCCGATTATATTCCAAACCAGGATATATTTCCATATCATTATATTGTACTCATATAATATTTCAAATCGATTCTATATTCACATGGAATATACTTCATCTCAAAAGGTTTCAGTTATTTCAAATTGATTTATATTCGAAATACATTCATTTCCAAATAGAATATATATATATTCCCATATCCATTCATTTCAATCTTTGGAAATCCATCTATATCGAGTAGAATAAAATCTACCTTTCTGTATAAAAATCGGTTTAAAAATCAATTCACATTCAAAATAGAATATATCTTAATCTCAACTCCATTTGACCCAACGGTTTAAATCCAAACACTTTCCATTCGGAAGAAGAATTATAATTCATAAAATAAAATTTTTAAAATAAATATTTATAAGTAAACCATATATATAAAATTTCTTATAAAAAAAATCATTAAAGTGTACTAAGATAATTTAAATCACTATATACATATATATATATACATAAAATAAAGATTTGTTAAATAATTTTTGAATAGTAATATATATAAGAAAACTTCACTTATTACAAAATAGATATATATAGTTTATAAAATAAAATAAAATTTTAAACCTTAACTTGTTTCTCCTTCCGAATCTCAATATTTGAATCAAAATTCCAGTCTCAAATGGTGTTACACAGTTTCAATGTCTTAATCCAAGCCCATTTAACCCATTTCCATTTCGAAGATTCAAACCATACTCGTATTTAGTTAAAACAACTCCAAATATCCTCGATTACTTTTATTTTAGAATTTAAATTCAAAGAGAATTTATTAAATTTGAGTCACCAATTATTGGAATAAAATCCCAAATCATATTTAAATCCAAATTAGTTTGGGAAATTTATATTAACCCTTTCAAATAACATCAAGAATTCATATCTTTAAAGAAGAATAAAATTTATCGGAAGTCAATACATTTCCTTTAAATGAAATTTTCCATCAAATAGAGTTCAAATAATTTAAAAATCATTTAACCAACCGATGTCCATATATAATTCGCTATCCTATGGCCAAGTGATTTTAAATTTAATTTCTCGATATTTAGGGATGGATCTATCATTTCAATCCAAATTAGGGTCACAGGGATTTATCATTCACTCTGTGTTCTTAATTTATTTAAATCGATAAATCCCGGGTTTATTCGATGCCCGTAACATCAAGGGTAAATGGAATTTACCGTCGAAATCAACATGCAAAAAAATATACTGAAGTATGGAGCATTAGCAGTGTCACAATCAATTCAGTAATAAATTTCAACCAACATCCATCAAAACCATTCCATTCAAATAATCAGCATTTAAACTGTTTTCAGGATTAGCAAGGATTCGAATTTCCAACTAGAAATTTAAATTTAATTAAATATATAATCGTCGAACTAAATTGGCTTTTTAACACACTTGCATGTCACATTTTAAAACACACATCAACAATCAAACACAAACATGCAACCAAACTTATTTCATAATTCAATTTGATAAATATGGGAATTATTTAGTTCATCATGTGTGGAAAATCACTCACCTTCGGGTCCTTAGTGGATCGGACGTCCAAAAGAAGCCCAAAATTTGATAGTCTCCAAATGCAACCAAACCAGTGCCAAAATGTCCGCAATTCCGCCACGATCCCAACGCAACAAACCCCGTCCAAATCCGATTTCGTATGAGAAAGTTATTAGTGTTTTACTATCTGAATTTCAATTATATAAAAATTAATAAAATAAAAACCTCACCCACATGAATTCCGCCACGTCAGCACACCCACCTTCATCTTCCCGCTCCCTCACTTTCTCAATACTGTAGCCAACGAATTTCTGAACCCAAATCACCAAACTTTGACCATCTCAAACTCTCCACTCCGGCTACCGTTCAACCCAAGACCACATCCAATTGAAATCCTATCTCCAGGCGCATCTTCCCGTACCTTCGCCTTCGACTCCGGTGGTCTCCACCTCGCCCGCGGCCTTGATGAACGCAGCAGTTTTAAACCCTTCAACTACCAAATTCCGGCGATACACACACCTATACAACCTCCGACTATCGTCAATCAACTCCAGTCGTCGAGAGCTACAATACCCAGATCCCCGTTTCTCCAATTAAAGCCCAAATCGAAAACCCCCAAATCAATACTTAGGGTTTCGAAACAGCGAACTTTGACTGCAGTTTCCGGCCACTACATGCCATGCATGTCAAAACTGAGAGCACCAGTAGCTTCGTGACGTCGAGAGCTTTGATTTGATATGTAATAAGTAAGGTTTTGAAGAGTTTTGAATTTGAGCTTGTATTTTGTTTTCTAAGTTTTGAAATTTGATTTCAGCCATGGATAAAGAGAAAGTAAGAAGGAAAACAACGCGAATATGAAAAATGCGCTGGTGAGGTAAAGATGGATCTTATTTATATATGTATATAAGGCCCGATGTAATAAACACTCAGCTATTCTATATCTCTGATTCAATTCGCGTTTTATCCCATGCGATCACATAACAAGTCCGATTATTCTAAAAATTTAAATCCTATAATAATTCGCCATTCCGGATCCAATGGCGCAAGTTTCGTCGAATTCTGAGATAGTCGCCGAAACCGTTAAATTCCACAGTTAATTAAATAAATAAAATATTCAATTATTCAATTAACTGTTTTAATTCAAATTTAAATATTTATAAATTCAAATTTAAACTAAATTATAACTTAAATAAATTCTATAAATTTATTTCATAAATTTTATGTTCCACATTTGATTATTTTCAAATTTAAAATTTGAATTTCAAATTAAATTTAAACAACTTAAATTCCATTGTTTAACAATTCAAATTTGAATTCCTTTTTAACTTAAATATTTCAAAATTCCATTTAAATCAAATTACAACTTAAATAAAGTTTATGAATCGATTTCACAAATTCTAAGATTAACTCATTTATTTATTTTAAATCTAAATTTAAAATATACAGAAAATATTGGGATGTTACACTTATCCTCAAGTTTGATGTGTATATGAAGATTGAAGAAAGTATGTTTCTTGTTGAATCAAGAGATTTGAAATAAATTCAAAGATTCAACAAGTAACTTGAATTCAAGAGAGATTTTAGAATGCAGTAAGTATAGAAATGTAAAACAGAAATTAGAGTAGAATAAATAAGAACCAGTGATTTGGAAAACATTTTTGTAGTGAAATTATAATTGTAGAAGAGTATGATCCAATCCTCAGGGAATAAAATAAAAATATTTTACGATCTTTCGATACGTAAAATGCGGGCTGTTACATATATAGTGTGATCACATTAAAGATTTGGTTAAGTGGTTTGGAAGGAACCGTTATTTTAAGTTCAAGTTTCTATTAGGCAGACTAATTAACTGCTAATGGGATGATTAAACAAGTCCATTAGGCTAATAAATTGCAACTATAAATAGAGGATTTGGGTATAGAATTAAGGTTTCTCTCTTCTTTCAAATATTTAGGCTTGGGACTGCGATTCTGTAGATTCAACCTAAACCATAATTTCTCCATCCGTTTCATCCTAATTCATCGTAGATTGCATCTATAGGATAGATCATCATCCCGCAAGGTCACATAAAATTGCATCAATTTTGGGGGTTTTTGTAATAACCCTGAATTTTGGGGCCAATTTAAAATTTTTACTTTAGAAATTTTAATGAATTTTTAATATTTGACATGATTTATTTTAAATAATAACGATTAAAATTTACGTTATTTGAAGTGAAACATATGTTAGAAAATATAGAAGTGTTGAAAATATTATTTTTCACATTGCTAGAAAATACCTGCTAGAAAAGAGGAAAAAAATATATTAAATATGTTTTTACATTAAAGATATTCTTTTTAATGTGAATACGAAGCGTATATAATTTACATGTAATAAAATATAATTTTGTTACTCTTTTTACATGTAAAGAAATAAATGGTTTGTTCTTACATCAAAATCATATTATAATTAATAGAGAGTTGAGTTCAGTAAATTTTTATTACATTTTTTGTAAAAGAGAAAACATTCATTTTTATTTATAATAAATAAGAGCTGCATATTAGTGAAAAGGAATAACTACACTTTCTCTATCTTCCCCTTTTAGGAGTTCTGAAATGGCAGGTATTAATTAATATACTAAAAAAAAAAATCAAACGTTCATGTAGGCACATAAAACATGTTTACATATAAAGTTTACATTTTTCTTTGTAATGGTAAAGGAATACATTTTCTATACAATATAGCAAAGTTTACATTTTCTTTGTAACATAAAAACATATGAAGAGGAAATCATAGTAGGTATTAATTAGCAAATTAGGTATGAAATTCTACTATAATAGATGGTGTAATTAAGGGTACATAAATGTGGATAGAAACGGAAACAAACACATAATAATTGCGTAATTGAAAAATAATAATTTATTAAGCTAGAAATAAAAGGGTTAAATTTAATAATTTGATTGACTAAGAATAGGAAATAAATTAGGAAAGAATCGTATATGTAAATTAAAAATCAATAAATGGGATATAGCTAAATTTAGAAAATAACAAAATAAAATTGTATTAGGATCATTTGTCAGCAATTCATTTTCTTTGAAATGCATAACATACGAAATGGGAATAGTTTCAAGAGTTTAAATGCCTTCCCTCTTCATTGTCTTTAATGCATCATTTATTTCTTTCTTTCTTTTTTTCTTTTTCTTCAAATACACTACCTTCTTTGCTCCAATCTATTTTTTCATTAATCAGCATTTATTTTCCTTTATTCTATTAATTTCTTCTCTAAATTCAGTACTTATTCTCTCTAAAAACAAATCCCCAACCCTTATCCTCTTCTCAGCCGCCTCCCTCTATTTCAATGGCCTTCACCGCTCCCTCCTTCCTCGATTAAATTCTTCCCATCTAAAGCGAATTAGAATCCAAACTCCATCCCGTACTGAAGCTCTTCTCTTCCTCTCCATTCTCATACAGTCGGATCTCACCTAGTGCCACCATTCCCTCGAACGGCGCACCCAAACCCGCCGCCTTTCAGCCCCGCCACACCCCCCTAGGCTCCACCGCACCCCACCCCAACCTAGGCGCAGGACCCCCTCCTTCCCCTCTTCGATTTGACATACTCCGATCGTTCTCTAGTGCTGTAAATCGGAAGCAAGGCTCTACCCTAGTTCTAAACAGAAGGGAAACACGACGGCCTTGTTCTTGGAGGAAGAAGATGTAAAACCATATTTAATTATTAAATTAATTTAATTTAAATTGTTTAGAACCTTGATTTAATCATATCTTGTTCGTTCGAAGTCAGAATTGGATGATTTCTGAACCATTGGAATCGTATTCGAGAGCACTACGGCATGAAACTGAGCAGGACCTGAAATGGAGTTGGATGGAAATTCAGATAAATTAACTGTGAGATATTCTAAACTTTTAATTAAATCTAAATTTAATTATTTTCTCTTGCCTTAAAAATCTTTGGATAAGCATGTTTATGTGAGAATTATCTGAAATGTATGTATGTATGATAATAATGGAATTGCATTGCTGTTTTTGTTGTGATGATGTTCATATGAATTGCAATGTTCTGATTGTATGTGTTGACTTGGGTATATATTATCCTATTTGAATCATCGATTGAATGGATTGGAATAAATAAATTGGTTGTGACATAACTTGAATAGTAGTTGATTTTTGATGACGTTGGTTATTTAAACCAAAAAGGTTGGATTTTTATTTTATTATTAAAGTCAAAAAGATTTGTTTTTATTATAAAAGATAATAATTTTGGGTTTTGTTACAAAGATCATAACTTTATTTTTATATATAAAAGATGAAACCTTTGTTTTATTTTTATAAATGAAATCTTTGTGTTTAGGTTAAAATATAAAACCTTTATTTTTATAAATGAAAACTTTGTGTTTGTAAAAATAAAAACTTTATTGTGTTTTTTATTTATTTATTAAAGGTGAAAACCTTGTTTTGTTTATTGAAGATGAAGACTGTAGTTTTGTTATGAAAGATTAAAACTTTATTTTATAAGATTGAAACTTTAATTTCTTTTTATCTGTTTTTGTTGAAACATTAAGAATGAAAACTAATGTTTTGTTTTTGTTGAAACGTTGAAACATTAAGAATGAAACTAATGTTTTGTTTTTGTTGAAACATTTGGAATCAAATTATTGGTTTGTTTTGTTGAAACATTATGAACCAACTTATTGTTTTGCTTTGTTGGAATTATGAATCAACTCATTTTATTGAAACAAAGTATAAACCTTTATTTGTCTTGTTGAAATAAAGTAAAAACTTTTACTTGTTTATTGAAATGAAAGCTATAACTTTTATTTTTATTCTATTTTGTTGAAACAAAATACAACCTTTTTATTTAATTTGGTTGAAACAAAATATGAACCTTTATCTTGATTTTATTGGAACAAAGCTTGAACTTAATCTGTTTCATTAAAAACAAAATGAACCAATTTTATTTTAGGTTGTTGAAACAAAAAGGAACCATCTTTAGGTTGTAGTCAAGTTGAAAACAATGTAGTAACATTTTTTTATCATTGTAGTTGAATCTTTGCAAGGACATATTATATTGTTATAGTTGAGACAAATAAAATAACATATGTTAGCACCGAAATTAGTATGACATGCAAACATAAAATTTGTACTATGGTTGAACATGAAATGCAAACATATAATTAGCGCTATGGTTGAACATGAAATGCAAACATATAATTAGCGCTATGGTTGAACATGAAAAGATAAAAGTAGATTTATAATTAGTAACAGTTAATTATAATCATAATTTTAGCGTTATTGGAAGGTATGAAATACAGGTATATAATTAACGTTATTGGAATTTATGAAATACATGTATATAACTAGCGTTATTGAAATTTATGAAATGTAGTCATATTTTCACCGTTATCAATTAATATGAATTATAACTTTATTTTTACCGTTGTTAATAAAGATGAATTATAATCATATTTTTACCGTTTTCAATAAAAATAAAGTGTAGTCTTATTTTTACCATTCTTAATAAAATTTAGTTATAAGTTCATTTTTACCGTTGTTAATAAAAACGAGTTATAAGTTTATTTTTACCATTGTTAATAGGAATGAATGGAAAGTTTATATTTTCATGTAATACAAGAACGGTGTAAAAGTTAACAATAAATATGGAAGGTAGATTAGAGATTATCGGTGTTACAAAATATGAATTATGGTTACCCAATTAGCATTAATAGGAGTCATAAACTACAATTTTAACGTTAATGGATTAAGTGAAATAGAATTATAAAATTAGCATTATAAGAAAAAGTGATTTATAATTATAATTTTAGCATTATAAGAAAAAGTGAAATAGAATTATAAAATTAGCATTATAAGAAAAAGTGATTTATAATTATAATCTTAGCATTATAAGAAAAAAAGTGAGTTATAATTATGAAATTAGAATTATAGAAAAAAGTGATTTATAATTATAAAATTAGCGTTATAAGGAAAAGGTTATTTATAATTATAACATTAGCATTATAAGAAAAAGTGATTTATAATTTTAGCGTTAATAGCAAAAGAGAATTGTACTCATATTTTTGACGTTATTAATAAAACAGAATTCTAGTCATATTTTCACCGTTCTCAATGAAAATGAAAAGAAGTCTTATTTTCACCGTTTGTGTTAAAGTAAGAAATTAGGATTATTTTTACCGTTTAAGTAAAAATAAGAATTTAAGATTATTTTCACTATTATGTTGAATTATGAAACTTAGGTTATTTTTAACGTTATTTGAGAAACATGAAAATAATCCTATTTAGAAAAAGAAGTCATGTTTAATATATGATATATATTGATATATTAGAATCAGGAAACCACATATGAAATAAAAATTCATGTTTAGAGTAGTATTACTGCATATGAAATGAAACATGATTTAGAAGCATGAACCGCACATGAAAATTTAACATGTTTTAAAAAGCATGAAGTCGCATATGAAATGCATAATCAAGAAACCACATATGAAATAAAAATTCATGTTTAGAGTAGTATTACTGCATATGAAATGAAACATGATTTAGAATCATGAACCGCATATGAAAATTTAACATGTTTTAAAAAGCATGAAGTCGCATATGAAATGCATAATCAAGAAACCGCATATGAAATAAAAATTCATGTTTAGACTAGTATTACTGCATATGAAATGAAAGGCAAATCTTGAAATAGCGTTAATATATGTATGATATTCAAACATACTTAAGGTTTATGCTACCATATTAAAAATAAATATATTTTTAAGATCACGTTCATATAGTAAAAATGAACATATTTTTGATGTCGTGTCTATATATTGAAATAAGGACCTTT
This sequence comes from Allium sativum, assembly GCA_030737875.1. Classification (NCBI taxonomy): domain Eukaryota; kingdom Viridiplantae; phylum Streptophyta; class Magnoliopsida; order Asparagales; family Amaryllidaceae; genus Allium; species Allium sativum. Next base: position 96,592,473 of record CM060925.1, on the reverse strand, counting down.
TTATTTGAAAAGAATTAAACGTTTAAAAGACTTTAATTGTATATATGTTGGCTTTAATGAAATGATATAAAATAAAATATCATTTTTATTTTGTATGATTGTTGAAATAAAAAGAATAAATTGTTGAATTATAAATTCTTTGACACGATTAATGAATGGACGATATATTTATATGCATGAAATGAATGGACGATATATTTATATGCATGAAATGAATGGACAATATTTATATACATGAAATGAATGGACAATATTTATATGCATTAAATGAATGGACGATATATTTATATGCATGAAATGAATGGACGATATATTTATATGCATGAAATGAAGGGACGATATATATATACATGAAATGAATGGACGATATTTATATTTATAAAAGAATAAATAACGATATAGAATGGTTTGCAAATTTATATATGCGAGAATTATTTGGAAAGTCCGAGTTTACTCTCATTCCAAATAATGATACGACGTTCTAAGAGTTGAAGACGATGATTGAAGACCGACGATCTTCACATCGAATGGGTGTGTTGCTATTGAGACCCATGATGGGAGTAGCTACCTTGAAGGGGCGACAGTAGTAGCCGTCCGGACGTAGTGTTGATCGCACGGGTTTGGCTTTCGCTCAAACCCAGAGCATAAGCGCGTAAATGGATTGTATGTCTGACATTGTATTCCTTTATACTGTATTCGTTGATCTCTGCTAAACATATATCTATTTGGTGTTTTACACCCTTCTCTGAGACGTATGAGCTCAGAGGTTATATGTTGGTAGAAATCAATGGTATGGTATGGATTGACGATGTGGCATGCTAAGATGCATATGATCAAGGCTTTGTTGAAAAGCAGGCCTTGTGGGATGATCAAAGCATAGCCTGTTTAGGCATAGCTTTGTGTATAGCGTGACTTCACGAGCCTCACACACCGGCGGAGTCTAAAACGGGAGAAGGGAACGCAGGGAGAGCAGCACGTTTCTTTCTAGCTAGAGTGGTGTCAGTGACCTACCAGCCCTGACATTTTACTTATGTGGATGATGGAATGAGGCGCCTCGGATAGGTCCTATAGGACCGGGGAACGTGTGCTTAGGAATTGCCAATCCTCTAAGCTGTATTTGAGGACCGGCCCTACCATTTCCAAGGGTTAACTGCGGGTAATCCTGAGGCATCAGCTAGAGTGTCTCGAATCGGTAAGGAGCTCCTCCCTAGCCTTGACTCAGATGGAAATCCAAATTCCAAATACGACCCTTGCGGTTTTGATTGTATTACTAGTATGGAGGCATAGCATATGGTACCTATGCTTCCTAGGATTGATACATTTACTTTGAAATGTTTTAAAACATATACACACTAATAATAATATCGTTTTTATCGTATCAAGCATGTTTGACCATTATAAGGTAAAACCCTATCCTCCGGTTTGCGTTGCATTGTGTGATGGGACTTGGGTCTTATGATGGTTTCATTTTTGTACAAAGCATTGCGTTGTTTTGACGATTTACTTAAATTATGCACGGCAATCCATTGGAATAAAACCCGTTCCGCTTTAGCGGCGTGGTCCTTGGATTTGCCTTATTACTATTAGTTATATTAGTTAAGAATTCTCACACCAGTCCCACGACTGACCCGTTGTTTGTTTCCACTTTTGCAAACTCGGGTGCCCTCTTTTCCACTCGGGCAGTCGAGTAGTTTTTTTTGCAGATATTTATCTCTTTAGCAGGATCCTGGATTGAAGCTCAAAGCTATGTCCAGAGCATAGAAAAGTCTTCCGTTGTCTTCGTTATTTTATTTCCGCTCCACTGTATTAAAGTAATGTAAAATTATCTTCCGCTGTAAATTTATTTAATGTACTCTGATATATATATTCTGTACTCTGATGTAACATTTATTATGATGTTATAAAAGTCTACTGTTATTGTTCTGATGTTGTTGTATTCCCAAAGTTAAAGTATTCGTGGATTTCCGACCTTTGGGTCAGACTTGTGTGGTTTATGGTCGATCCAAAGAGCGGGAATTTACGGGTCTTTACAGTTTTCATCATGGCTCAGATCTGATTTCATTGGGTTTGCATCGGATCACGGGTTAGTTGAGTGATAGATATCTTTCACATGTAAACAATTTATTATATGGGTTAAATTAGGATCGATTCACATCATATATGTTAAATTCACCTATGATCTGACCATATATGTTAATTTAGATTTATACGTCTTAAGATAATCTAATTTAATCATATAAACTGATAAGAAGTTAGATTAATCATGTTCTTCAATATGTTTTGATCCAAATCATGCTAGATCTATTATTTTATGATACATTTATTATATGTGCAAGTTTGTGTGATCAAGGTTTGATGAATCACCGTTTGTTTGGATTGAATTGAATGCACTGCTTGAATTATTTTGTTAGAATTGTGTGTCATAGATATTAGGTTTGAAGAACAGAGCAAATCATAGGTTCAGATGATTAGATTCAGACGAAACTTGGTGGAAGAGCTCTGGAAGATGATAAGAGGAAAGCCAAAAATTTTGGTTTCAGAATTCACTAATGTCTGGATCGGTACCGGTCTATGGCTGATGGACTGGCACTAGTCCATCACAGTGTGATGGATGGCGAAGATATTTGGGTCATGGCGACGTGATGGTAAATCGAGGCTCGCACAAATTTTAAAGAGATTTGAATGTGATTTGAGATGGATTGAAGCTAGTCATTCAAGCAATGGTCGATGGACTGATAGAAAAATTCATCGAAATGGAATTTGGGTACGAGAATAGACCGGTAGGAGGTGCTCAAAGACAAGGTAATAAACCATATAGTTAGCAGAAAATTGGCTAAGTGTATGGACCGGTACTGGTGAATAGGTGGTACGGGGCTCTTTTTTAGGGAGCTTTGTTGCGTGGACTTCTAGGGGTTAACGGTTAAGTTTGGTGATGAATGGACTTTAGATTGTTGATCTGCAAGTGCAAATCAAAATTGGATAGTGCTTCGATTGTGAACTCAAGTTGGAGTGGTCGAAACTTGATTGATGCGATACTGGTCGTGGGATGATATACGATTCAGTGTGATGATGGATTGACTCCGATGGAGTTGATCGTGGATGATAATGAAATTGGTTTGAGAAGTTGCTCAAACTAAAAGATGGAATCGCTGAGAAGAAAGGCTTGACACTTTGAAGTTCCAAGGGATCGTTAGTTATCAAAGTTTCTAACAGGCTCAAAGCAGGGGTATCGTAGGGATGCCCATTAGGACCAAAAGGTAGTGTACCCTGGATCGAGCTCTGGGAGTGATCTAGTTGTCTCAGTTGGAGGCAAACACACACAAGACAAATGTATAGTAGTCTGACTAGAACCGAGGGTTTTCCATTAATCCTTGATGGACAGCAACGACCGATCATTTGATGATTAATGTATTCAAGACTTTAGTCGGTGATAACTAGGATATTAGTTGATATGGATGTTATGGTTGATTGAGAGCTTTCTTCTCTAAACTCTATGGGTAGGTTATCACTATAGGTCGTCGAAAAGAAGTGAGATTGGGGGATGTCATTTCCTATTCTGGAGATACATATGATAGACGATTATCCTGTGCTAATCCTTTGGTAGTTGGGACAAATCAGATGGTCGAACTGTCCATACTCATATATCATGTGCAACCATTGATTATTATTTTATTGCTCAATTGAATTGTTGTTTGACTCAAGGTTTTATGTTTTCTCTTATTACATTGGGTTGCTCATAAATGTTGTTAATGAGTAGACTGAGATAGCAGGTGACAGATTTGGTGTCGATGATGTTGTGCGATGACGAGCTGGAGGCTGGCGTATTACTTTCTACTATATAGATTATAACACCCCATGTCCATTAATGCCACTCACTAAGGGAATGCATTAACTTTTATGGAGCGTTATAAGAGTATAGAACAGAACATCCCAAGACAGATATATAAAATGGTACTTAAAAATTCAAAATTTATTCATTGCAGCGGAAAAGAAAAACACGTCTGATTACAACATCAAAACCATATACTAAAGCCAAGTACACAAATATCCATCTTAAACAAAATTATTATCAGAGTACATAAAAGCAAAACCATAATCCCACTCCAAATAGCCATAATGAAAAAGAGATAAAGTTGAGCATTACTTCCAACACTTCTAAGCACTTCAAGAAGAAAGAAATCCAAGTCAAGCTCCACTAATCCCACCCTGAGAACCTGGGAGGGAAGAAAGAAAAGAGGCAAAACAAAAGGGGTCAGAAATAAAGTCTGGTGAGTCCAGTGACTTTAACAATATAATCAGTAAAGTAACAGGATAAGAACATAAACTGGATATAAGAGATGACTGTAACATAAGCAGATATGACAAGGTGAACAAGGTAAGCAAGCTAGAACATCGACTGCGCTCCTAACCACTATAAGATATGCTCTGCCCCGTACCCACATACTAGTTACATACTAAAAGATGATCCCTCTTAAACAAACATAATGATGGTAGTTTGGTGTACTTCTACTTACTATCAAAGGTACCAACTTGCTCCTATCCCCACTAGTTGTACCCACTACCCTTCCCATACGATCGGCTCCCTAACCTCGTAGATACCTGTGCTGGTCCCACAATAGGGTGTATTACTCCCTAAGGTGGCAACCCCGATACTACTGAAATGAACAGCTTATACCTACACGATGCAACAACGTCTTACCTACCAGCCTGGACCCACGCACGCACATGACTCCGTTGGACTTGCACTGCCATCGCTAACTCTTTATTGACCTCTTACAATCAAACCCAGTAAGCGTGTCCCTGTCCTCGACCTAGCTCGAGCTCATATAAATACTAAAATGGGTTACTGGTTGAAAAGGGTCCCCACACTTGACACAAGTTTCCCTCCTAAGCTTGGTCCCTACTGGGAATTCCCACTTAACCCCTTTTTATCCCCATGTCTTATCACATGTCTCATCTTGGTTAAGTGCTTTAATTATGTTTCACATGCTACTCATGTATCCACTTAAACCTTTATCATTCTCATGTCTTACCAAATTTCTTATCTTGGTTAAGTGTTCATTAATTCATTATAACCGTAATCTTGCAAGACCTCCCACATTAGATTACAGTTTTCGGTTGCTGGACATTGTACCACCCCATAATTTTAAAACAAGGCATAAGATATAATTAAAGAATAATTAAATATTAAAAGAAAAATTAGTTGAAACGGGTTACGCCATTGCATTCGTCTCGTAATTCTACTTGAGATAAATTCTGAGTTTGCGTAAAACGGATATCGTATGAAGAAGTTATAGACAGTAGAAGTTTGCCGGAAAATGCAGGAATTCCCGGCGCACTTGACAAGTGCACCCATGTATTTTTGCACTGGCGTACCTGCCAAGTGCGCCCATGTGACACCCCATCTCCATTAAGGTCACTCACGAAGGGAATGCCTTAACTTTGGTGAAGTCTTTATTGTGTATAAAACAGAAAAGTAAATAAGACAGATAAATATATTGGTACTTGGAAATAAAAACAAATTTTATTGCAACGGAGAAATAGTTTGGTTACACCACATCAAAAACCAACTACAAAACCAAATACACTTATTATCCATCTTGACAAATAAGTTCTGAGTACATAAAATAAAAGACATAACCCCAACATAAAAATAGCCATAAATGAGATAGGTTGAACATTACTTCAGCAATCCAAGCAACTTCCAAAGAAAGAGATAAAGCGGTCCAAATCAAGCTCCACTAGTGCTAGTCCCACCCTGAGCACCCGGGGGGGGGGGGGAGGAAAAGAGGTGGAAACAAAAGGGATCATACATAAAGTCTGGCGAGTGTGATAACTTTAACAATATAATTATTAAAGTAACTAGGATAAGGCATAAGCTGGTAAATAAGGAAATGACTATGAATAAAAGGGCAAGACTTAGCAAACCAAGGAAATAAGATGAACAAAGACAACATTAACTGCGCATCTAATCACTATAGGATAATTGCTACACTGCACCACACCAAACACCCTAAAAGTTGATCCCACCTACTAAACTTAGTAATCATAATAGTAGTTTTGTGTACCCCTAGCTATCTACATAGGTGCTGCCTGCCCCTATCTCCACTAGGTGTACCCACTACCCTCGTACGATCGGCTCCCTAACTCATAGATACCCGTGCTGGCCCTACAGTGGGTTTTATCACTCCCCAAAGTGGCAACCCGATACAACTCAAGGATGCACGACTTAAACCTACGCGATGCAACAACGTCTTACCTACCAGCCCGGGCCCACGCACGCACATGGTCCCGTTGGATTTGCGTTGCCACCGCTAACCCGTTTTGACCTCTTACAATCAAATCCAGTATGTGTGTCCCGTCCTCGACTTGGGTCCAGCCCACAAAGATACTTAATGTGTTACTAGTCTGAAAAGGGCCCCCATGCCTGACACAAGCTTTCCACCTATGCTTGGTCCCCTCTAGTACATCCCACTTAACCCCCTTCTTAGCAATGTCCGCTTACATGTTTTCAATTTGGTTAAGTGTTTCTATTCGTATTTCCACATGCCACCCACATGTCACCCACTTAACCCCCATGTCCTACCACATGTTTACTTTGGTTAAGTGTTACTTAGTTTATTACTACCGTAACCTTGTAGGACCTCTCACATTAGGCCACCCTTTGTGGTTGCTGTATTTGTCGGGCGGGTCCGGGCAGTCTTACACCACAAATGAGCCTAACCTCGTGTCCATACAATTGTCACGCATTTAGTTTAGGCCTATGACATCTCACATTGGACTACCATTTGTGGTTTCTGGATTTGCCGGGCAGGTCCGGGCAGTCTTATACCACAAATGAGTCCAACCTCGTGTCCTAAGCATTGATTATTACACATAATCTTTTACCCCAATTTTAATTAATATCCCTATTCAAATTTATCGATAAATTCCAAATATACTTATGTCCATAATTGTCACTTAAATTATGTCCATTTATTTCAGGTATAAAAATTATACCAATTATTGCCTCAAATTAATTGTATGCCTTTTAAGGCCATTACATGCCAATTCTCAATATGTGTATATCAATATTATCCCCATCGTCCCCACGTTATTTGTTCGCTTAACATGACATATATATATATATATATGTGTATATATATATATATATATATATATATATATATATATATATATATATTAGACTAGCAAATAGTCTAACACATAAAAAGGGAAGAAACGTAACAAATTTGCATAACACACAAATATATCTAACTTGCAAATAAGAATTACAACATAACTTGCATAAACTTTGTATTGTCATGAATCTAAATATAGATCTAAAAGGTGTGAGCTTGCATGTATGAATATAGTTTTCACCCAAACAGTCACAAACTTGCATAAATTATGTATGTCATAGATCTAAACTTAAAGGTGTAAGCTTGCATATATGTGAATCCAATTACTACCTAAACTTGCATATAGTCATTTTACTTGGTTCACATGTAAACTTGTGTATAATCCACATAGAAATCACCATATAATCTACACCCAAACTTGCATATAAAATGATGTCAAACATGAATCAACTTGAACATAGGTGATTGGGCATATAAAAAGGGATCCACAATAAAACTACCATCATGAACAACTAGCATATATTCACAAAATATCACATTTTTCCAATGATTCACAAACATAGCCATATAACCCAATTTATAACTCAACCTAATTAACTTGTTAATTATCTTATTGAAGAAATCGAACTCACAACTCAAAGAAGATCTTGAGTTCTGGGATCTGTATTTTGTAGTTGAATTAGCTCGCCTTTGAAGTAGACAAATTCGTTGTTATAGACTTGAGTTGAATTGAATTGGGTTGCTTTACTTTGCTTCTGGTTGGTGGCGGCTACTCTAGGTTTTGGAGTGACAGCATGACTGTAACACCCCGTAATTTTATAACATTAAAATTCACAAATTAAAGTATACTTAATTTTTAGAAAGAATTAAGCGAAATGGGTTGCACAGAGAAATATATATATTGATATATATATAAAAATTAAATATTAAATAAATAAATATGCGAAAAAGTTCAAAACAGCGAATTGGGAGGGGGGAATGACCGAACCGGCCCATTTTTGAGGTCGACCCAAGCCCCACTGGGTCGACTAGGGGTTTATCCAGGGTGTTTGGCTGTCAACCCGTAGGCCGATTCGCTCAAATGCAGATTTTGCATTTGGTTTGTTCTCATGGTTCAGGGTAAATCTAATGGTCCTAAATAACTTCCTACACCTATAAATACATCCTAATGCTAACCCTAAACTTAATTAAAATTGAAACTAAAGCCGTTATGTCGTCGCCATGGAACTCAGTGTAGCCGCCGCCAACTAAAGAGGAAGATATCTAATCAATTCAAGCTTAGAGCTTCAACAACGAATCAACTAACGTCGCTACAACAATTCTGTATCAAGTTTGATCAATTGTTCATAATTCTTTAACCACGAAAGGCAAGTTCGATTTCTCTAATCAAGATAATTATTAAATTAAGTAAGATTAGATATAATTGTGGATTATATGGATATGATGTGAATTATTGACCGTATGATATGATTATGTTGTTAAATTGTGATGTTATCATACATGTTGTAAAGTTATGATCAATGTTGTAATTCTATGATTGGCTTATGTATAATCAAATCATCATGTTGTTTAAATGCTAGTTTGGTTATGTTGATTCATATGATAGATCATATGTATGTATGCAAGTTTAGATGTTGATTTAGACATAAATCACATGCAAGTTAGTAAAGATTATGACATCTATTTTAGATCAAAAATTTTGGCTATGACATGTATGAGTTATATGCTAAATCTTTACATGCTAGTTTATATGTTTAGAGGTAAATTTACACCATTGTTATGCTGCATAAATCACATATGCAAGTTTATATAAAAATATGAGTTTGGAATATAAATCATGTTATGCAAGTTTGTGGTTATTGCCTATGTAAATTTTGTGATGAAAATCTTATTCATAACATGCAGGTTCATACCTTTTAGGCCTATGTTTAGATCTATGATTTTATGCAAGTTATGTGGTAAATTCTCATATGCAAGTTAGGCCTATTTTGTATGTTATGTGAATATGTGGTGTTTTTCCCTTTTTCATGTGTTAGACTATTTCTTAGTCTATCATATATTCTATGCGAACGGACGCCGCGGGGGTTATGGAAAAAATATTGATTATGTTAATAAATGTGAATTGGCATGTAATAGCCTTAAAAGAGGCATATATGTAAATTGAGATACTAATTGGCAAAGTGATATATGGACATAATTAATGTGAATTATGGTCATAAAGATAATTGGAATTTTATTAACATATTTGATTAGGAATAATTAATCCAAATATGGGATGAAAATATTGATTATGTTAATAAATGTGAATTGGAATGTAAATGAGGCATATAAAGAATTTGAGATATTAATTAAGGTGAATTGCCTTAAAAGGCGAAAAATTAAATGAAGGAATTAATTGGAAAATTAATGTGTAGTAATGGACATAGTTTAATTATGGACATAGATTAATTTGAATTTGAATAGGGATATTAAATATTGGGAATTGGCACAAATGCCTAAAAAGGCATGAAATTAATTTGAGATGTAAATTGGTACAATTTATGTACCATAAATAGTGGACATAATTAAGGTGACATATTTATACATAAATAAATATGGAAATGATTTGTAATTTGAATAGGGAAAGTAATTCAAATATTGGGGGAAATTAATTATGTATAATTAATTGCCTAAGACACGAGGTTGGACTCATTTGTGGTGTAAGACTGCCCGGACCCACCCAGCAAATCTAGCAGCCACAAATGGTAGCCCAATGTGAGAGGTTAAAGGCCCAAACTAAATGCGTAACAATTGTATGGACATGAGGTTAGGCTTGTTTGTGGTGTAAGACAGCCCGGACCCGCCCGACAAATCCAGCAGCCACAAATGTTAGTCTAATGTGAGAGCTCCTACAGGGGTTACGATAGTAATAAATTAGGAAACACTTAACCAAAGTAAATATGTAGTGGGACATGAGGGGGTTAAGTGGGTGCCTTGGGTGGCATGAGGAATCTAGTGGGTGACATGTGGGTGACATGAGGATGTCATGAGAAATACGATTAGAAAAATGGAGTAATTTGAATATAAACAATTATGACATGTAATTCAAATTATTGGATAAAATAGGTATTGACACATATGAAGGGGAAGGTTTTAATTAATTGATTAATTAATTAAAAATGGACATGGTAAATGAAATGGACTACTTAAACAAATCTGATCCCTAGGGATTGTAAGAACTTAAGTTTAAGTTGGGGGTTAAGTAAACTGGGTTATATGGAATGAGTGGGTTAAGTAAATCTTGGGTAGGTGGGTAATATTAGTACATATAGGCCCACAAACTTAACCGTAAATTAATATGTCTGAACCAGTGAGAGGGTTACGTAAATCTTGGGTAGGTGGGTAATATTTGTGTATATAGGCCCACAGACTTAACCAATACAACATGTTAATTAAACAAAAGGGTGAGACTAGGTTAAATTAGAAAACACTTAACCAAATTTATACATGTAAGTGGACATGGGGTTAAGTGGGATGTATTAGAGGGGACCAAGCCTAGGTGGGAAGCTTGGTGGGGGCCCTTTTCAGTCCAGTAGCCCATTAAGTATCTTTGTGAGCTCGACCCAAGTCGAGGACGGGACACACCTACTGGGCCTGATTGTTAGAGGCCAAAATGGGTTAGCGGTGGCAACGCAAGTCCAACGGGTCCATGTGTGTGCGCGGGCCCGGGCTGGTAGGTAAGACGTTGTTGCATCATGTAGGTATAATCCGTGCATCCTTAAGTTGTATTGGGTTTCCACTTTAGGGAAGTGATACACCCCACTGTGGGACCAGCACGGGTATCTACGAGTTAGGGAGCCGATCGAATGAGGCAGGGTAGTGGGTACATCTAGTGGAGATAGGAGCAGACGGCACCTATGTAGTCAGCTAGTGGGTACATCTAGTGGAGATAGGAGCAGGCGGCACCTAGGACGTCAGCTAGGAGTACATGGAATTACCATTGAACGGGTACATCTAGTGTGACGGCCCGCCCCGCGCCAACCGACATTTACCCCAAAGGTGCGCTGTACATATGTCCAGTTAGCACGGAACGGGTCGCCAGAAGGAAAAAGGAAGAAGGAAATGAACATACAAGGATCCTGTAGAATGTCTCACAGCGCATAGAACAAAATATAATAATAACATACTTGACATAAAACAGGAGAGACAGTGCATAAGCCGAAAATCAGAACTAAACATCATAGCAACGGAAATTCAGAATACAGCTTATTACAACTTTCAAACTGTCTCAAAGCAAAACAAGATAAAGGAGGTACACTACTAATGCCCAAGCAGCGACCATCAACGACACAGGGAGAATGTGTGTGTGTGTATGTATATATATATATATATATATATATATATATATATATATATATATATCATACGTGGAAGCCTCCTGCCCGCCTGCGAATCAACTACTCGCGCATCACCAGCTAACCTGTCTATAGTTTGCTCGTGTGAGCACCCAGAGTAATAAGAGGAGACATAAAACTCTGGGTCAGACATAAAGCCTGGTATGAGCGATAAGCATCTAAAGTGAACAATAACAGGTAGGCTAAAACATACCTGAACCTGGACCTGCAACCAAAGAGTTAGCACTACATATTGTACAACACTCTAAGGTGTCATATCAAACAGTATAAAGATACGGAGGTCGGGGAGGTGTGCATGTCATAATGATGGCAAACAATCAAGCATAGCATCCATCCTCACATCTCCCACTCAGTGCATAAAGCATACGATATTCACCACTCCGATCACCCAACATTCCTTGCTACGATCACTTTGCCCCATGAAGTCATAAATGGCTTCACTGCACTGATAACGTAGCCACTAATTCCTCGCTATGTCCACTTGCCCCATGGAGTTATTCACCCCATCTGCGCTGGCTCATAGCCTTACTAATCCTTCATCGGATCGGATCGGCCTTAGGCATTCGGATCGGGTCGCACCTCATGCATCGGATCGGGTCGTGATCCTCCAGGTGATCGGATCATCATTGCGGTCCCCTTTTTATTTGCCTCGGATCGTGCTCCCCTCCTTGGTTCGGATCGTGATACCCCATACGGATCGGATCGCGCCCCACCAGCTCGTGGTTCTCTCCTGGTTCGGATCGTCGTCTCGCTGTGCATCAGATCGTGGATGCTGCTTTCCTCTTGTTCGGATCGTGATATGAAGCACGAGTGGATCGGATTGGGTAGCAGTTCACGATTGTTGCTCGTGGGCCTTGCGCAGATGGTTCTGTTCGGAGGGGATGACTCGACTCGTGGGGATGTCCCACGATCCCATAGGGCGATCCGATCGTCCCTCAATCCCCTATGCGATCCGAATCCCTGCACCTTGTTCAGCGAGCTGTTTACGCCATTCGACGGCGTTTTCGACCATTCTAACTATTCTAATCAATCACAAAGCATACCATACAGTCATAGCAACACACATAATCAACCACAAACATCAAAACATAAATATGATAAGTAGAAATGGATCAAACATACCCAAAATTCCATATTTTCCCCTTAAGCATGTTTAGGTGAAACTAATGATAGGACTAACAAAACTTAACCAAATTAACCCAAATTCATATCAGAGGTCTAAAATATCATTCCGAATTTTATAAACATTTTTCCAGAATTTTATCATGTTTAAATTCGCTAATTAACACTAATCACCCCTAATTAGCCATAATTAGTGCAAAACTATGCAAATCACTCACCTTAGCCACAAAATAAACCAAGATCTGAAATATTTCTCTGATTTGATGCGAATTTCAACGCCAACCAGCAGCTCCTTTGTTGATTTGGTGAAGATCTTCCTCGATTAGGGGTTGCTAAGCCAAATCCTTAACCTAAAGGTGATTTGGAGGTGATTTAGAGGTTGGAGGCCATTTTTAGGGATCCTTGGTGATAAGTGGAGGCTAGAAAACTGAAATGGAATGATTCTCCATCTCATTTCAGCCCTCCCATAACCCTAATCCCGAAATGGGTTATGGGCCTACTCACTAATCACCCGATTTGGCCCGGTTAAGCAGTTTTTCACCCTCCAAACCTTGTTTCAGTCATATCTCCCAAAAGGTAAGTCCGTTTGACTATTGTAACCACTCTACGGAAAGAGAAACCATCAAACGAATCTAATGGAAGTGGTTTCAGGTCAAAATTCCTTTCCTATCAAAAGTTGTGGCCAAAACAGTACCAACTAGGGGCAAAATAGTCATTTAAAAATCGAAAAAAATCATGAACATGGGAAATGACTCTAATAGATGTTTCCCAAAGTTACATGACCATACGACTTCACATGGGAAAGAAATAAATATTCTACGATCCTATGACGTGTAGAATACGGGTCATTACACTCTCCCCCCCTTAAGAAATTTCGCCCCCGAAATTCCCTAATCCAAACATACACTAGGGTTCCCGCATGCCTATCAATCATGAAGCAACAATCAAACATGCAAAACAAGCTAAACAAATCTATCCTAGCACGCGGAAAACTAAATCGCAAAGTAAATCTTACCAGGCAAAGAGTTCTGGATAAGCCTTCCTAATGCTCTCCTCTGTCTCCCAAGTACAATCATTCTCATTCTCGCCCCACTGAACCTTGACTAGCTTCACCGCCTTCCTTCGAAGTTGCTTCGTATCGTGCCCCACAATACGAATCGGCTTGCGGTTCCCAACCGCCTTAGGTTCTACCTCGAAGTCCTCTAACTGATCAGGTGAAATAGTCATATCTGAGTCGTGAACGAACTTCCTTAGTTGGGAAACATGAAATACATTGTGAACTCCTGCCATCTTCTCTGGTAAGCCGACTCTATATGCCAAATTCCCGACTAATTCAAGAATAGGGAACGGGCCAACAAATCATGGTGCTAACTTGCCTCTCCTGCCAAATTGTATCACGCTCTTCAACGGAGAGATCTTGACAAACACCAAGTCACCAACGGAGAATTTCAAGTCCCTTCTCCTCTTATCGGCATAACTCTTCTGCCTATCTTGAGCAGCTTTCATTCGTTGTTAAATGATCTTAATCTTATCCGACGTTTCTCTCACCATATCTGGTCCAAGCACAAACTTCTCGCCAGTCTCTATCCAACATGATGGTGAGTTGCACGGTCTTCCATACAAAGCTTCATGTGGAGCCATACCGATACTGGATTGGTAGCTATTATTATATGCAAACTCTACTAGATGCAAATGGTCATCCCATGATCCACCAAAATCCAATATACAAGCTCTCAAGAGATCTTCCAATATGCGATTCACCCTCTCCGTCTAACCGTCGGTCTGAGGATGATATGCGGTACTGAGATGTAATCTTGACCCTAGAGCCTCTTGTAAGCTCTTCCAAAACCCACTAGTGAACAACGGGTCTCGGTCACTCACAATGCTTTCGGGTACTCCATGAAATCTCACTACCCACTTCATATACAATTCTGCCAACTTGGCTGCCGTTCTGGTCGATTTGACTGGTATAAATCTTGCGCTCTTAGTCAATCGATCCACAATTACCCAAATGCTATCATATCCCGATCTAGTCCTTGGTAAGCCATCGATGAAATCCATCGAAACTTGCTCCCATTTCCATTCGGGAATTTCTAATGGCTGCAACAACCCACTAGGCTTCTTTTGCTCGGCTTTAACTAGCTGGCAATTCATGCATTTGGATATAAACTTCCCAACGTCTCTTTTCATCCCTGCCCAGTAGTAGGTTTGCTTCATGTCTCGATACATCTTATTACCACCGGGATGTATAGTCAGTTTTGAGTGATGACATTCTCTAAGCACTTCATCTCTCAAACCATTCACGTTGGGCACAACTAATCTTCCATTCTTTCGAAGCCATCCATCCCGATCAAGTCCGTACACATTCATCTCCTCATCAACTCCCATTTCTAACTTGGTGATGATTTCTAATAGGTTAGGATCGTCCCTCTGGCTAGAATCAATCCGCTCTATCAAAGTGGGTCTGATCGTCAAACTAGCTAGCATAACTGGATCAAATTCGCACTTTGGTCTGAAATCAAACCCTGCGATATACTCCAGTTGCTTCCATTCAAGAAACATTGCCCCTAAGCTGGCATGTCTCCTACTCAAGGCATCAGCTACCGCATTACCTTTCCCTGGTGTGTATGCGATATCAAAATCATACGAAGCCAAGAACTCTAACCATCTCTGCTGACGGAGATTCAGATCTTTCTGAGAGAAGAGATACTTTAACGATTTATGATCGGTAAACAACTCGAATCTCTCTCCCAAGAGATAATTTCTCCACATCTTCAGCGCAAATACAATCGCTGCCAATTCCAAATCATGGGTAGGATACTTCTTCTCATGCGGTTTTAGCTGTCGACTAGCATAAGCTACAACCCTACCTCCTTGCATCAATACTGCACCCAGTCCGGTACCACAAGCATCCGTGTATACCGTTATCTCTTCATTCCCTTTAGGAATGACTAACACTGGCTCACGCGTCAACCTCTCTTTTAGACTCTTGAAGGCATCCTCACACACTCCGTCCCAGACGAAGGACTGATTCTTCTTAGTCAACTGAGTCAATGGTGCTGCAATCTTGGAGAAGTCCTGGATAAACTTACGATAATATCCAGCTAATCCCAAGAAACTTCTTACATCTGTAGCATTCTTGGGCGTAGGCCAATCCTGTACCGTAGCCACCTTCGCAGGGTCCACGGCAATACCACTTTCAGAAACAATATGACCCAAGAATCTCACTTCCCTTCTCCAAAAATGACACTCAGAGAATTTCGCTTTCAATTGGTGTTTCCTCAACACCTCCATCATTATCCTCAAGTGTCCCTTGTGTTCCTCCTCTGTCCTTGAGTAAACAAGGATATCATCCACGAACACAAGAACAAACTTTTTCAACTGATCTCTGAATACTCGATTCATAAGATCCACAAAATAGGCTGGTGCATTGGTCAACCCAAACGGCATGACCAACCACTCATAAAATCCAGACGGCGTCCTAAATGCCGTTTTCGGAACACTCTCATCCGCTACTCGAAGCTGCTGAAATCCTGTCGCGAGGTCCAACGGGGAGAACACTCTAGCTCCTTCTAGCTGATCAAACAAATCATCTATCCGCGGTAGAGGATACTTATTCTTCCTCGTCACCTTATTCAACTCGCGATAGTCCACACACAAACGAAGGGAACCATCTGCCTTAGTGGCAAACACAACTGGTGCTCCCCACTCGGAGACACTCCTTCTAATAAATCCCTTCTTCAAAAGATTGCTGACTTGCACCCCGCGCTCTCGCTGTTCCCTTGGTGCCATACGACGAAGTGGCATCACTATAGGTCTGACATCTTTCACTAAATCAATACAGAACTCAATCTCTCGGTGTGGTGGAAGCCCGGTCACCTCCTCGAAGACGTCCGGATACTGGCCAACCACGGGCACATCTGACAACTCATCATGCGGGATGTTGAGGGAATTTACAAAACTAGCCATAACCCCATCACTAGGTAGACTACCAAACACTACCCTCCGCCCATCATCCGCCCTCACTTTCACCAAAAAGCCCTCACAGTCTACCACCACCCCGTATCTTTGGAGCCAATCGACTCCCAATATAATGCCATACCCAGTAAAGCCCAAAACAAAGCAGTCACATACAAACATACATCCATGACTCGATAAGACCAAATTCCTGCAAAT
Organism: Allium sativum; assembly: GCA_030737875.1. NCBI lineage: Eukaryota > Viridiplantae > Streptophyta > Magnoliopsida > Asparagales > Amaryllidaceae > Allium > Allium sativum. Next base: position 96,575,660 of record CM060925.1, on the reverse strand, counting down.
CATACTAAGGCTAGTCGAACCACCAATCGGGTTCGTCACAATCAATGGTCTATCGACTATCTCGGGTTCCAGTCCCAACCTATCTACCAGGTCACTAGATATGAAGGAACGGGAAGCCCCAGTGTCAAACAAAACTCGAACTGGTATATCATAAATAGAAATCATACCTTGAATAACAACATTCTTTCCTTTCTCCGCCGCAGTTGGGGCATTCGATGAAGAAGGAACAGCATCAATAGCATATGCTTTCACAATCTGCTTCTCCTTAAGAGGTTGCGGACACTTATCTTTCTGATGTCCCACTTGGCCACAGTTGTAGCACTTCCTTTCCGCTGGCTTGGCCCGACATTCCATAGCATAATGGCCCTTCTTTCCACAGCTGAAGCACTCAACATCCTTCTTGCTCTTTTTCTGGCCACCCTTAGATTGGTCCTGCTTCCTCTTATTCTGATAATTATTCTTGCCTCCACCGCCTGCCTGCGGCTTTGGCCCTTCTACAGATGCAGCCTCAGTCTTTGACTTAGGGTAAAGGCTCTCTGATCTCAAAGCTTTCCCCACGATCGATTCAAAAGTCTCATCGATGTGGTTAATAAGCCTCTCCCCCAAGTACCCATCCAGACCAGTAATGAACTTCTCATTTTTCTTCTCAGGAGTATCAATGAGAGACAGTCCATACTTCGACAAAGTGTCGAACTTAGCAATATAATCAGAAACTGCCCTTCCGTTCTGCTTGAGTTCCAAGAACCTCTTAAACAATACTGACTTCTGGGCAGCTGGAATAAACTTCTCGCTAAAGCGAGCTTTGAACTGAACCCAAGTAACTTGATCTTCTGGATTAGCTGTTCTAATGGCATTCCACCAATTCATCGCTCGCCCTTGCAGCTGACGAGACGCTAGCCTTCTCTTCATCGCATCCTCGAGATCCAAGTCAACAAAGATACGGTCACAGCTATCCATCCAGTCCTGAACATCCGTGGCCGACTCCGTCCCATGGAACGGCTTCCCACCAAGGTTAGTGTAATCTTCGCACAACTTGGCGAAATCGACCCTAGGCGCCTGCACTACTGGGCCGGCACCAACTCCGGGATTGGGAATTGCCCCTTGCACTTCTCTAAGCATGTCTCTCATGAGGTTAGTAAACATCGCCCTCATGTTAGCGGCATTCCCTTGGTTGGTCCGTCTACCAGCACCCCTCGTGTCTTGGCTCATCGTTAATCTGTAAAAAGGGAAACGATTAACGACCCCATAGTGGTGCTAGTGCAGTGCGACTTAATCTTTATACTACTAATAGTATAGATATATACATAGCTTTTGAAAACCTAAGTAATCACAAATACGCGCTCTCCTATTCGTACTATGTAACACCCCACCTCCGTTAAGGTCACTCACAAAGGGAATGCCTTAACTTTGGTGGAGCATTTTAGTAAACAGAACAGAAACTACAAGACAGATAAAACAGTACTTGAAATTTTTTTAACTTTATTACAGCGGAAACAGAAATTAATATGGTTACATCCTTTCAATTTCAGAATTCAAGTACAAAATATCAGTCTTGTACAAAAGCCTTCAAAATGCATGGTTTAAAATCATAATCCCCATGGAAAGGAAGCTATACAGAGCCAAGCCATACTTTAAGCACTTCAAGCAAAGAGAAATCCGGATCAAGCTAAAGTATTTCCCTCCTTGGATAACCTGGGGGGGAACGGAAGAAAGGAGGCAAAACAACAAGGGTCAGACAAAAAGTCTGGCAAGTCCAGTGACTTTCAGCATATGAAAAGATAATAATAATATGATATGAACATAAAACTGGATGTGAGATAACTGTAACAGGTGTAGCAGATATAACAGAAAAACGGAATGATAAACTATTGTTTTACACTTCTCTGCACTAATACTAGTATAGCAGAATTAGGTGTCACCCTAATGTCTAAACTGAAACGGAAACGGGTACAGAATAATTTAACAGAAACAGGATGCTAATAATGGGCCTTTACTACCCGATCAGAAACAGACAGAAGCAGAAACAGATTAATCCCTACGGAAACAGAATGTAGAATTAGGTGTACACTAGTAATGGGCCTTTACCACCCGAACAGACGGTACCACGTAGAACCAGACAGGTGTTACCACCCAACAGAAACAGACGGTACCAACAGAAACAGACAGAACTAAGTGTACCCTAAAACCCTACCCCAAGCGATCGGCTCCCTAATACATAAATATCCTGTGTTGGCCCCACAGTAGGGTGTATCACTCCCTAAAGTGACAACCAATTGGCACAGACCTATTTACAGATGTCACGGCGTCTTACATCCTCAGAGGCAGACCGGGATCCATGCACGCACATGACCCGGTTGGAACGCACCATCAACACCCCTCTCCATTATCAGAATGAACCACTTATAATTAGTTCAGTAAGCGTGCCCGGACCCTACCTACTGTTGGGTCAAAGTTTTGATACCTGAAAGGGTTACTGACTAATATGGGTCCCAAACAACAGATGACACAAGTAATTCCCCTCCTAACCTTGTGTCCCCAGACTAACAGATCTCAGATTAACTTGTTTACAAGTTCAGACATACAGAATTCAGATTTACTAGTTCACAGATTAAGTTAACAAGTTTTCAGACTAACAGATCAGATGTACAGATTTTTCAGATTTGTCTAACTTTGTATTGGGCCTACAGATTCATGGACGGGTTTACTATACCTATTAATCCAGTTGGTTTAACCCTATTTTCCCCAATACGTTTTAGACGTCATTCTTATCTTACATTTGCATTAATTAATTATTAATGCCCAGACCTCCCACATTAGGTCGCTAGCTTGTGGCCGCTAGATGGGCCGGGCGGTTCCGGGCAGACTTCTGCCACAAGCCAGACCTAACCTCGTGTCTTAAGCAGGTTATGACTAACTTCTCACATTAGAACTTATTGTTTGCGGCCACTGGATGTGCCGGGCGGTTCCGGGCAGAATTACGCCGCAAACTCATTCTAACCTCGAGTTAGCCATGTTTATCTTTGCGGCCAATTAATTAATAATTTACCGTTTATGCGCAAGCCCAATATATATATATATATATATATATATGCCAATTCAGATTATATCAATAACAGGATGATTATATCAACACAGCAGATAACAGATTTTAGCAGATAGCAGATTTTCCAGATTATATGACTTAACGGATTTAATAGATTTAGCAACTTAGCAGATTTTGGCATATAACAGGTTAGGCATCGCAACAGACAAATTTAACAGATTTGGCATTTCAATCTAATTAGCAGTCTAGGCAAAATAAAAGAACTAGCAGTTTTAGGCAACTTAGCAAATTAGCAAAATAGGCATTTTCAACGGATTCAGTAAATGACAGATTTAGCAGGTTTAATATTTCTAAAGGTTCTATTTACATGCCTTGCCTAAACATAAATTAGGCCTAAATTCATATGCCTAAATAATTGTCATGATTCACAATATGAACATATATTCCATGTTTGCATAAATTTACATAGCGCAGAATATGGACACAATTTACCATATAACATATGTTCCAATTTTTGTTAAACTAGCATTTTACCTATAAATTATACCAAATATAATCATTAATTACAATGCATGCCATATATCCAAAAATTCCTATTTAGGTGTAGTCACAATAATAGATATCCTAATTAATGTAAATCTTTACACCTAAGTTTCCATATCTTCTTCTTTTTAAGTCATGAATCATTAGGAAAACTATACCCAACAACCTAAATCTTTAAATCATATCTTCTAAAAATCAGATCTTGACTTTTATATGCATTTTGTCCAAAGTCTCAAATCATATGTAATCTTACAATGGTCCCTCTTTTCTTCTATCACAGAATATGTATAGATCCAAATCTAGTTTACAACATATGCTCATCTTTTTCTAATTAATTACAGATCTAAATTACAACATACACTATGCATACAACATATATAAATTATATGTTCATAGTCAAATTTATGCATCCAATCCCAAGTCACATGTCAATTATATTTTATGCCTCAGACCTAAAGTCATACATTCAATTCAGTCTTGTCAAATTTCACGTCATTCATTATTTATCCCAAAATTTGCGTTCATACGTTCATCTCTTATGAGATTAGGCACAGGCTCGTGGTAGCCTGGCTATAGAAACAGAAAAGAAGAAAAGGGGATACAGAACAGTCACAGAAAACAGATCTGACAGAAGAGAATATATATACAATCTCAGATTCAGAATTAAAAACATATCAAAATTATAATTAACGTTTATAGCGGAAAATAACTGTACTTGCCTTGATTGGATTAAAGAAAGAACTTTAGTTGATACAGAATTGTTGCAGAAGCTTTTATCTCAAATTTGATTTTAGGATGATGTTGATTGACTTCTAGTTTTGATTCTAGCAGAGTAGCGACGCCATTTTTATTTTTTAATTAGAAGAAGAGAGCAATGGAGGCTAGAGAATTGTGTTAGAGACTTAGGTTAGGTAGAGTCTAGGGTCATTTTTATAGGGTTTATGAACTGATTAGGACCATCGATGTTGCTTGGATTGATCGTAGCCATTCATTCGAAAGAGAGACCAATTAGAGCCTGCCACCTAGCCCTAATGACAAAGCAAGCTTCTGAAAATCGACCAAACCCAGACCTGGCCAGCCAGGGCTAGACCAGACCTGGCCAGCAGGTCATTTTTGACCTGGGCGCACTTGGCAGGTGCGCCAGGTCAAAAATGTACTGGCGCACTTCCCAAGTGCGCCAGTGCATTTTTGTTCTGGCGCACTTCCCAAGTGCGCCAGTGCATTCTGACCCGTTTTCCGGTTTTTCGCCCAACTTAGTTCGTCCATAACTTCTTCATACGATATCCGTTTTACGCAAACTCAGACTCTATCTCAAGCAGAATTCCGAGACGAACGCAATGGCGTATCCCGTTTCCCTTAATTCTTTGATTTGAAATTAATTATACTTTAATTTATGACTTTCACAGTTATAGAATACACGGGGTGTTACATTCTCCCCCACTTAAAAGGATTTCGTCCCCGAAATCTTCAAGTTAAGAAGAATGTGTCCTACTATCCAATCACCCATCTACTCAACCATCATCCACAAGCATCCATTGACCTTAGAAAACTTCTAATGTTGTATGAACATATGCAAAAGTGTGTGTATATGTTCCTTTTCTAATGCAAAGATCAGGCGGTCTACTGATTCAGTTGACCTCCTTAATGCGAATTATGTCAGTGCCATGAGTCCAACATGTATGCAATAGAATTCTGATGATATATATTATTTCTATATGAGTGCACAATCATTCACTCAAATGCAACATCCATGTGCTGAATCAACCATTTTGCATCCACAAGAATTGAAAAATGCTCACCCATCCATATGCAGTATGAGAGTATTTTCGAGCCGATCTAGTGCCTAGTGTGTGTATATGCATCCACGGGCAACCACTAGCAACCACTTGCATCCACTTGCAACCATCAAACATAACATGTCTCAAACACATGTTTACACCCATTAGTTTCTACCTAAAGTTCAAATATTCGATCGATAGGATACAGTCGAATGATGGAAGCGAGTACAGATAGAACGAAAATTTGGTTCCCATTAGACATGGGTCCTAAGTATCGGCCCCAAAGACCGAAACCAACATCAAATTGACGCCCAGAGGATTACCTTCTTTAGACAATGTCAAAACTGGAAATCCTATAAAAAGTATTTAGATATTTACAGACTACTGGTACAGATCAGGTTCCCTAACGATTCTTAGGAAGCTAAGCATGATAAAATCATACCCCACGAAAACTCAGAATGTATGCGTCATACTTGACGCCTAACACAGATATCCCTCAAACCCCAATCTCAAACAGATGATCCATAACCCTTATGGGTCTGAGTCTACAGCGGAATCAGAAACAATACTAGTATTAAAGTGCAGAGTATCGATTACAGAATCAAAATGCCAGAATCAGAATGAGTTTTATTTCAACAATCAGATAAAGAAATTAAACCTCCTACAGAAAGTTATCCTAATCATATCCTATCCACTAGCCTCGAAAGTGTTCGCCTTCCCTCCAGCAGTTGGTCCTGCCCTCTTCCCTTGTCCTCGTTTCTTCGGGCAGTCCCTAGTGAAGTGTCCTATCTCACCACAGTTGAAGCAAGTGCCCTTCTTTGGATCCACTTTCTTATCGTGTGTCCTATCCATGTCTCCCATGTACTTTCTCCATTCGTGACCTTTCACCAAAATAAAGCTTCATCCTTCATTAACCAAGCAGCTGGTTGAACCTTCCTCCCATCATCTATCCCAAAGGTACCAATAAGTCCTCTACTTCGTTCAGCCAACTTCTAGCCTCGACAACGTCTCAGTCCCATAAAGCGGTTTTCCTCCCATCGCACGGAAGTCCTTACATATCTTAGAAAAAGCATCTATATGCGGAGGAAGAGATTCAAAAAGGGAAAGAGGAAGGAACTCGAAACAAAGAATCGAAAGAAAGATATATGGCTTTTAGGGATTATTTATTTTATTTTTCAAAAATAAGCTTTACTTTTGAAAATACTTCCTTTTTAAATCCTTTTTGAAAATAGTTTTCAAAACTTTTTATCAAATCTGGTAACCTTCAGATCTGATACCAAGTGTAACACCCCACCTCCGTTAAGGTCACTCACAAAGGGAATGCCTTAACATTGGTGGAGCATTTTAGTAAACAGAACAGAAACTACAAGACAGATAAAACAGTACTTGAAAAATTTTAACTTTATTACAGCGGAAACAGAAATTAATATGGTTACATCCTTTCAATTTCAGAATTCAAGTACAAAATATCAGTCTTGTACAAAAGCCTTCAAAATGCATGGTTTAAAATCATAATCCCCATGGAACGGAAGCTATACAGAGCCAAGCCATACTTTAAGCACTTCAAGCAAAGAGAAATCCGGATCAAGCTAAAGTATTTCCCTCCTTGGATAACCTGGGGGGGAACGGAAGAAAGGAGGCGAAACAACAAGGGTCAGACAAAAAGTCTGGCAAGTCCAGTGACTTTCAGCATATGGACAGATAATAATAATATGATATGAACATAAAACTGGATGTGAGATAACTGTAACAGGTGTAGCAGATATAACAGAAAAACAGAATGATAAACTATTGTTTTACACTTCTCTACACTAATACTAGTATAGCAGAATTAGGTGTCACCCTAATGTCTAAACTGAAACGGAAACGGGTACAGAATAATTTAACAGAAACAAGATGCTAATAATGGGCCTTTACTACCCGATCAGAAACAGACAGAAGCAGAAACAGATTAATCCCTACGGAAACAGAATGTAGAATTAGGTGTACACTAGTAATGGGCCTTTACCACCCGAACAGACGGTACCACGCAGAACCAGACAGGTGTTACCACCCAACAGAAACAGACGGTACCAACAGAAACAGACAGAACTAAGTGTACCCTAAAACCCTACCCCAAGCGATCGGCTCCCTAATACATAAATATCCTGTGTCGGCCACACAGTAGGGTGTATCACTCCCTAAAGTGACAACCAATTGGCACAGACCTATTTACAGATGTCACGGCGTCTTACATCCTCAGAGGCAGACCGGGATCCATGCACGCACATGACCCGGTTGGAACGCACCATCAACACCCCTCGCCATTATCAGAATGAACCACTTATAATTAGTTCAGTAAGCGTGCCCGGACCCTACCTACTGTTGGGTCAAAGTTTTGATACCAGAAAGGGTTACTGACTAATATGGGTCCCAAACAACAGATGACACAAGTAATTCCCCTCCTAACCTTGTGTCCCCAGACTAACAGATCTCAGATTAACTTGTTTACAAGTTCAGACATACAGAATTCAGATTTACTAGTTCACAGATTAAGTTAACAAGTTTTCAGACTAACAGATCAGATGTACAGATTTTTCAGATTTGTCTAACTTTGTATTGGGCCTACAGATTCATGGACGGGTTTACTATACCTATTAATCCAGTTGGTTTAACCCTATTTTCCCCCAATACGTTTTAGACGTCATTATGATCTTAGATTTGCATTAATTAATTATTAATGCCCAGACCTCCCACATTAGGTCGCTAGCTTGTGGCCGCTGGATGGGCCGGGCGGTTCCGGGCAGACTTCTGCCACAAGCCAGACCTAACCTCGTGTCTTAAGCAGGTTATGACTAACTTGTCACATTAGAACCTATTGTTTGCGGCCACTGGATGTGCCGGGCGGTTCCGGGCAGAATTACGCCGCAAACTCATTCTAACCTCGAGTTAGCCATGTTTATCTTTGCGGCCAATTAATCAATAATTTACCGTTTATGCGCACGCCCAATATATATATATGCCAATTCAGATTATATCAATAACAGGATGATTATATCAACACAGCAGATAACAGATTTTAGCAGATAGCAGATTTTCCAGATTATATGACTTAACGGATTTAATAGATTTAGCAACTTAGCAGATTTTGGCATATAACAGGTTAGGCATCTCAACAGACAAATTTAACAGATTTGGCATTTCAATCTAATTAGCAGTCTAGGCAAAATAACAGAACTAGCAGTTTTAGGCAACTTAGCAAATTAGCAAAATAGGCATTTTCAACGGATTCAGTAAATGACAGATTTAGCAGGTTTAATATTTCTAAAGGTTCTATTTACATGCCTTGCCTAAACATAAATTAGGCCTAAATTCATATGCCTAAATAATTGTCATGATTCACAATATGAACAAATATTCCATGTTTGCATAAATTTACATAGCGCAGAATATGGACACAATTTACCATATAACATATGTTCCAATTTTTGCTAAACTAGCATTTTACCTGTAAATTATACCAAATATAATCATTAATTACAATGCATGCCATATATCCAAAAAATCCTATTTAGGTGTAATCACAATAATAGATATCCTAATTAATGTAAATCTTTACACCTAAGTTTCCATATCTTCTTCTTTTTAAGTCATGAATCATTATGCAAACTATACCCAACAACCTAAATCTTTAAATCATATCTTCTAAAAATCAGATCTTGACTTTTATATGCATTTTGTCCAAAGTCTCAAATCATATGTAATCTTACAATGGTCCCTCTTTTCTTCTATCACAGAATATGTATAGATCCAAATCTAGTTTACAACATATGCTCATCTTTTTCTAATTAATTACAGATCTAAATTACAACATACACTATGCATACAACATATATAAATTATATGTTCATAGTCAAATTTATGCATCCAATCCCAAGTCACATGTCCATTATATTTTATGCCTCAGACCTAAAGTCATACATTCAATTCAGTCTTGTCAAATTTCACGTCATTCATTATTTATCCCAAAATTTGCGTTCATACGTTCATCTCTTATGAGATTAGGCACAGGCTCGTGGTAGCCTGGCTATAGAAACAGAAAAGAAGAAAAGGGGATACAGAACAGTCACAGAAAACAGATCTGACAGAAGAGAATATATATACAATCTCAGATTCAGAATTAAAAACATATCAAAATTATAATTAACGTTTATAGCGGAAAATAACTGTACTTTCCTTGATTGGATTAAAGAAAGAACTTTAGTTGTTACATAATTGTTGCAGAAGCTTTTATCTCAAATTTGAATTTAGGATGATGTTGATTGACTGCTAGTTTTGATTCTAGCAGAGTAGCGACGCCATTTTTATTTTTAATTAGAAGAAGAGAGCAATGGAGGCTAGAGAATTGTGTTAGAGACTTAGGTTACGTAGAGTCTAGGGTCATTTTTATAGGGTTTATGAACTGATTAGGACCATCGATGTTGCTTGGATTGATCGTAGCCATTCATTCGAAAGAGAGACCAATTAGAGCCTGCCACCTAGCCCTAATGACAAAGCAAGCTTCTGAAAATCGACCAAACCCTGACCTGGCCAGCCAGGGCTAGACCAGACCTGGCCAGCAGGTCATTTTTGACCTGGGCGCACTTGGCAGGTGCGCCAGGTCAAAAATGTACTGGCGCACTTCCCAAGTGCGCCAGTGCATTTTTGTTCTGGCGCACTTCCCAAGTGCGCCAGTGCATTCTGACCCGTTTTCCGGTTTTTCGCCTAACTTCGTTCGTCCATAACTTCTTCATGCGATATCCGTTTTACGCAAACTCAGACTCTATCTCAAGCAGAATTCCGAGAAGAACGCAATGGCGTATCCCGTTTCCCTTAATTATTTGATTTGAAATTAATTATACTTTAATTTATGACTTTCACAGTTATAGAATACACGGGGTGTTACATACTAACTATCCCTTGTGTCTTTCCCTAGGTTAACTACGCAACCTAGAGCTCTGATACCAAGTGTGACGGCCCGCCCCGCGCCAACCGCATTTACCCCAAAGGTGCGCTGTACACATGTCCAGTTAGCACGGAACGGGTCGCCAGAAGGAAAAAGTAAGAAGGAAATGAACATACAAGGATCCTGTAGAATGTCTCACAGCGCATAGAACAAAATATAATAATAACATACTTGACATAAAACAGGAGAGACAGTGCATAAGCCGAAAATCAAAACTAAACATCATAATAGCGGAAATTCAGAATACAGCTTATTACAACTTTCAAACTGTCTCAAAGTAAAACAAGATAAAGGAGGTACACTACTAATGCCCAAGCAGCGACCATCAACGACACAGGGAGAATGTGTATATATATATATATATATATATCATACGTGGAAGCCTCCTGCCCGCCTGCGAATCAACTACTCGCGCATCACCAGCTAACCTGTCTCTAGTCTGCTCGTGTGAGCACCCAGAGTAATAAGAGGAGACATAAAACTCTGGGTCAGACATAAAGCCTGGTATGAGCGATAAGCATCTAAAGTGAACAATAACAGGTAGGCTAAAACATACCTGAACCTGGACCTGCAACCAAAGAGTTAGCACTACATACTGTACAACACTTTAAGGTATCATATTAAACAGTGTAAAGATACGGAGGTGGAGGAGGTGTGCATGTCATAATGATGGCAAACAATCAAGCATATCATCCATCCTCACATCTCCCACTCAGTGCATAAAGCATACGATATTCACCACTCCGATCACCCAACATTCCTTGCTACGATCACTTTGCCCCATGAAGTCATAAATGGCTTCACTGCACTGATAACGTAGCCACTAATTCCTCGCTATGTCCACTTGCCCCATGGAGTTATTCACCCCATCTGCGCTGGCTCATAGCCTTACTAATCCTTACTATGTCCACTTGCCCCATGGAGTTATTCACCCCATCTGCGCTGGCTCATAGTCCTACTACGCATCACCTTGCCCCTCAGGTCATAATGACCCTACTGCACTGATAACGTAGTCTTGCTACCATCACTTTGCCCCTCAGGTCGTAATGACCCTACTGCACTGATAAGTAGCCATCATCCATTCTTAGTGGTGAATCGAAGTTATGAACGTCGACAACTCCTTAGCACACGTCCCGCAGCAAAGTCCAACCATGAAGTGAACTCACTGGTTCCCAACTGGTTCTGGCATCCTGAGCTCTAACTTCCATTTGGACTACCTTTGCATCTCGTGTTATTGGTCATCATCATCAAATCGGATCGGATCAGCCTTCACATCCTTCATCGGACCGGATCGGTCTTAGGCATTCGGATCAGGTCGCACCTCATGCATCGGATCGGGTCGTGATCCTCCAGGTGATCGGATCGTCATTGCGGTCCCCTTTTTATTTGCCTCGGATCGTGCTCCCCTCCTTGGTTCGGATCGTGATACCCCATATGGATCGGATCGCGCCCCACCAGCTCGTGGTTCTCTCCTGGTTCGGATCGTCGTCTCGCTGTGCATCAGATCGTGGATGCTGCTTTCCTCTTGTTCAGATCGTGATATGAAGCACGAGTCGATCGGATCGGGTAGCAGTTCACGATTGTTGCTCGTGGGCCTTGCGCAGATGGTTCGGTTCGGAGGGGATGACTCGACTCGTGGGGATGTCCCACGATCCCATAGGGCGATCCGATCGTCCCTCAATCCCCTATGCGATCCGAATCCCTGCACCTTGTCCAGCGAGCTGTTTACGCCATTCGACGGCGTTTTCGACCATTCTAACTATTCTAATCAACCACAAAGCATACCATACAGTCATAGCAACACACATAATCAACCACAAACATCAAAACATAAATATGATAAGTAGAAATGGAATAAACATACCCAAAATCCCATATTTTCCCCTTAAGCATGTTTAGGTGAAACTAATGATAGGACTAACAAAACTTAACCAAATTAACCCAAATTCGTATCAGAGGTCTAAAACATCATTCCAAATTTTATAAACATTTTTCCAGAATTTTATCATGTTTAAATTCGCTAATTAACACTAATCACCCCTAATTAGCCATAATTAGTGCAAAACTATGCAAATCACTCACCTTAGCCACAAAATAAACCAAGATCTGAAATATTTCTCTGATTTGATGCGAATTTCAATGCCAACCAGCAGCTCCTTTGTTGATTTGGTGAAGATCTTCCTCGATTAGGGGTTGCTAAGCCAAATCCTTAACCCAAAGGTGATTTGGAGGTGATTTAGAGGTTGGAGGCCATTTTTAGGGATCCTTGGTGATAAGTGGAGGCTAGAAAACTGAAATTGTAACGACCCGCATTCTACGCATCATAGGATCGTAGAATATTTATTTCTTTCACATACGAAGTCGAATGGTCATGTAACTTTGGGGGACGACTATTGGGGTCATTTCCCAAGTTCATGATTTTTCCCGATTTTTAAATGACCATTTTACCCCTAGTTGGCACTGTTTTGGCCATAACTTTTGACTGGAAAGGAATTTTGACCTGAAACGACTTCCATTGGCTCCGAATGATGGTTTCTCTTTCCGTAGAGTGGTCACATTAGCCAAACGGACTCACCGTTTGGGAGATACGGCTGTTCAGCCGCCACTTTCATTCCTCTTAACCTAGCCATGGCCTTCACTCTTTAAATCTCTCCAAAAAACACCCAAAATCACTTCCTAATCAAGGATTAAGGCTTAGAGGCATCAAATCAAGGAGGATTAGCACAAGGACCGAGGTAGAGCTGCTGTTATATATTGGAATTCGTGCAAATCAGAGATTCACTTCAGATCTGAAAGTTTTATTGTGACAAAGGTGAGTGATTTGCATAGTTTTTGCACTAATTACGGTAATTAAGGGTAATTTGTGAAGATTAGCGAATTTATACACTAATAAATTCTGGAAAAATATTTAGAAATTCGAAAATAATGTTTTATGCTTCTGGTAGAAATTTGGTTTAATTTGATGAAGTTTTGTTAACCTTATGATTAGTTTTGTTTAAACATGCTTAGGGGAAAATAAGGAGTTTTGGCCACTTTTGATCCATTTTGCCTTATTAGAATTGTTGTTTGGTGTTTGTGGTTGCTATTACATGTTGTTATGACTTTATGGAGTGTTTTGTGATTGATTAGAAGTGTTAGATTTGTGAAAACGTCGTCGAATGGCGTAAACTACTTGTTGGAAGAACTGCAGGAAATACCCCGAACCGGATCGCCCCTTACGCTATGCGAACCGACCCGATCGCATGCCACCCCCACGATCCGCTAGCAGCTCCGATCGCCATGTACTGATGGACCACGAACCGATCCGCCTATGGATGGTGACCACGAACCGATCCACTTCAGAAGCTCACGATCCGAACCGATGTGCATCCACGACTGAAGGGAAGCGCCACAAGCTATAGAGCACGACCCGAACCAGTGGGAGTGCCTCGATCCGATCCGACCTGGTGAAGGCGGTGTGATCCGCGAACCGATCCGAGGTGGAGCACGATCCGACGATGGCGACCCGACCTGGAGAGTGTACCACGATCCGAGCTGGGGGAGGAGGTTACTCACGATCCGATGGTGATGACCACGAGCTGGATTACGAACCGGACCAGGAGGCTACGAACAGAATGAAGTCCGATCCGGGGGTGAAGGCAAAAACCCGAGATGCAAAGGTAGTCCAAATGGAAGTTAGAGCCCAGGATCCAGTTGGGAACCGACGAGTTCACTTCATGGTTGGGCTTTGCTGCGGGATGCGTGCCAAGGGGTTATCGACGTCTATAGCTTTGGACCACTATGGTAGGAGGTACGAAGGCGGATTCAGGGCCATTATGGCATCGGTAGAACCAAGGGCTACGACCAATGAAGTGGGTCATTGAAATGTTTGGTCATGACTCCAAGTGTTTGGCTTGGTCACAGCAGGGTTTCTACAAGTCGGGATTCGTCGTTACCTCATTTTGTCTAGTGTTCCAAAGTGGTAGATATCGTATACTTTACGCACTGAGTGAGAGACGTAAGGATGGTTTCTATGCTTGATTGTTTGACATACACACCCCACCCCCGTATTCTTACACTATTTATTATGGCACCTTAGAGCATTGTATGGTATATGGTACTAACTCTTTGGTTGCAGGTCCAGGTTCAGGTATGGTTTAGTATACCTGTTATTATTCTGTTTAGATGCTTATCGCTCATATCAGGCTTTATGTCTGACCCAGAGTTTTATGTCTCCTCTTATTACTCTGGGTGCTCACACGAGCAGACTAGAGACAGGTTAGCTGGTGATGCACGGGTAGATGATCCGGAGACGAGCAGGAGGCTTCCACGTAATATATATATATAGTATTCTCCCTGTGTTGTTGAAGATCACTGCTTGGGCATTGGTGGTGCATCTTCTACTTTAGCTTTCTTTTGTTTAGAGACAGTTTTGGAAAATTGTAATAAGCTGTATTTGGATTTCCGCTGCTCTGACGTTGATGTTGGTTTTAGTTATCAGCTTATACATTGTCTCACCTGTTTTATGTCAAGTATTTTGTTATTATATTTTATTCCATGCGCTGTGAGACATTCTACAGGTTCCTTGATTAGTTCATTCCCTTCTTCCCTTTCTTCTGACGACCGTCCCGTGCTAGTCGGGCATGTGTACAGCGCACTTTCGGAGGAAATGCAGACTGGTGTGGGGCGGGCCGTCACACTTGGTATCAGAG
This sequence comes from Allium sativum, assembly GCA_030737875.1. Lineage (NCBI taxonomy): Eukaryota > Viridiplantae > Streptophyta > Magnoliopsida > Asparagales > Amaryllidaceae > Allium > Allium sativum. The sequence continues at coordinate 96,560,621 of CM060925.1, read as the reverse complement.
CTCTAGACTGCTTAGTTAACCTAGGGAAGTTATCAGGGGGAGATAATATACGTATACGAGAGAGCGTATTTGTGATTACTTTGGTTTTAAAAAGCTATATATATATATACTATTACTAGTATAAGGATGAAGTCGTACTGCACTAGCACCACTATGGAGTCGTTAATCGTTTCCTTTTTCAGATTGACGATGAGCCGATATACTAGAGTTACTGGTAGGGGAGCCAATAATGGGAATGCTGCTGACATGAGGACGATGTTTACTGACCTCATGAGAGAGATGCTTAGGGATGTACAGAGGGTAGTTCCCAATGGTGGAAATGGTGGTGGTCCAATAGTGCAGGCGCCTAGAGTCGACTTCGCCAAGTTGAACAAAGATTATACTAGCCTTGGTGGGAAGCCGTTCCACGGAACGGAGTCGGCCACAGATGTTCAGGATTGGTTGGATAGTTGCGAACGTATCTTCGAGGATTTGGGTATCGAGGATGCGATGAAGAGAATGCTAGCGTCCCATCAGCTGCAAGGGCAGGCAATGAATTGGTGGAATGCTATAAAGGCAGCTACTCCCGAAGATCAGATTACTTAGGAGCAGTTTAAAGCTCGCTTTAGCGAGAAGTTCATTCCGGCTGCTCAGAAGTCAGTGCTGTTTAAGAAATTCTTGGAGCTCAAGCAGAATGGCAGAGCTGTCTCGGAGTATATTGCTGAATTTGATACTTTGTCAAAATATGGGTTATCTCTTATTGATACTGCCGAGAAAAAGAATGAGAAATTCATAACTGGTTTGGATCAGTACTTGGGGGAAAAACTTATTAACCACATCGATGAGACGTTTGAATCGATTGTGGGGAAAGCGTTAAGATCAGAAAGTCTCTACCCTAGGTCGAAGACTGAGGTTGCATCTGCAGAAGAGCCAAAACCACAAGCAAGTGGTGGAGGCAAGGGTGGTTCCCAGAATAAGAGAAAGCAGAACCAAGCTAAGGATGGCCAGAAGAAAAAGAATTAGCAAGATGTGGAGTGCTTCAGCTGTGGTAAGAAGGGCCATTATGCTAGTAATTGTCGGGCCAAGCCAGCGGATAGGAAGTGCTTCAACTGTGGCCAAATGGGACATCACAAGGACAAGTGTCCGCAGCCCCCTAAAGAAAAGCAAATGGTGAAAGCCTACGCTCTTAATGCTATTCCTTCTTCGTCGAATGCCCCAACAGCGGCGGAGAAGGGAAAGAATGTCGTCATTCAAGGTATGCTTTCTGTTTATGATGTTCCTGTTAGAGTTTTGTTTGATACCGGAGCTTCCAGTTCTTTCATATCTAGTGACCTGGTAGATAGGTTGGGATTGGAGCCCGAGATTGTCGATAGACCTTTAGTAGTGACGAACCCGATTGGTGGTTCTACTAGCCTTAGCATGATTTGTCGTAATGTGGTCTTATCGAGTCATGGATGCATGTTTGTTTGTGATTGCTTTGTTTTGGGCTTTACTGGGTTTGGCATTATTTTGGGAGTAGATTGGCTCCAAAGATACGGGGCGGTGGTAGACTGTGAGGGCTTGTTGGTGACAGCTAGAGCGGATGATGGGCAGAGAATAGTGTTTGGTGGTCTACCCAGTAAGGGGGTATTGGCTAGTTTTCTAAACTCCCTCAACATTCCGCATAGTGAGTTGTCAGGTTTGCCCGTGGTTGGCCAGTATCCGGATGTTTTCGAAGAAGTGACCGGACTTCCACCACACCGAGAGATTGAGTTTCGTATTGATTTGGTAAAGGATGCCAGGCCTATAGTGATGCCACTTCGTCGTATGGCACCAAGAGAGCAGCGAGAGCTCGAGGTGCAAGTCAACGATCTTTTGAAGAAGGGATTTATCAGAAGGAGTGTTTCTGAATGGGGAGCACCAGTTGTGTTTGCTACCAAGGCGGATGGTTCCCTTCGGTTGTGTGTTGACTACCGCGAGTTGAATAAAGTGACGAGGAAGAACAAGTATCCCCTACCGTGGATAGATGATTTGTTCGATCAGTTGAGTGGAACGAGAGTATTTTCTCAGTTAGATCTCGCGACAGGTTTTCATCAGCTTAGAGTGGAAGCTGAGAGTATAGCTAAAACGGCATTTCGGACGCCGTCTGGATTTTATGAGTGGTTGGTCATGCCATTCGGGCTGACCAATGCCCCAGCATATTTTGTGGATCTTATGAATAGGGTATTCAGAGATCAGTTGAATAAGTCTGTCCTTGTGTTCGTTGATGATATTTTGGTCTATTCGAGGACAGAGGAAGAACACAAGGAACATTTAAGAGTAGTGATGGAGGTGTTGAGAAAACACCAATTGAAAGCAAAGTTTTCTAAGTGTCACTTCTGGAAGAGGGAAGTGAGGTTCTTGGGCCATGTTGTATCAGAGAATGGTATTGCCGTGGACCCGGCAAAGGTGGCTACGGTACAGGATTGGCCTACGCCCAAGAATGCAACAGATGTAAGAAGTTTCTTGGGATTAGCTGGATATTATCGTAAGTTTATCCAAGGTTTCTCCAAGATAGCAACACCATTGACCCAGTTGACCAAGAAGAATCAAGCTTTTGTCTGGGATGAAAGGTGCGAGAATGCATTCAAGAGTCTAAAGGACAAGTTGACAAGCGCGCCAATGTTAGACATTCCTAAGGGGGATGAAGAGATGACGGTATACACGGATGCCTGTGGTACCGGACTGGGTGCTGTATTGATGCAAGGCGGTAGGGTTGTAGCTTACGCAAGTCGTCAATTGAAACCGCACGAGAGAAGATACCCTACCCATGATTTAGAATTGGCAGCGATCGTGTTCGCGTTAAAGATGTGGAGACACTATCTCTTGGGAGAAAGATTTGAGCTGTTTACGGATCATAAGTCGTTGAAGTATCTATTCTCCCAGAAGGATTTAAATCTCCGTCAGCAGAGATGGTTAGACTTCTTAGCTTCCTATGATTTTGACATAGCATACACACCGGGAAAGGGCAATGCGGTGGCTGATGCATTGAGTAGAAGACATGCCAGCTTAGGGGCTATGTTCCTTGAATGGAAGCAACTGGAGTATATCGCGGGGTTTGATTTCAGACCAAAGTGCGAATTGGATCCAGAAATGTTAGCAAGTTTGATGATCAGACCCACTTTGATTGAACGGATCGGCTCCAGTCAGAGGGACGATCCTAACCTATTGGAAATCATCTCCAAGTTAGAGATGGGTATCGATGAGGAGATGAACAAGTATGGGCTTGATCGAGATGGATGGCTTAGAAAGAATGGAAAGCTTGTTGTACCCAATGTCAATGGATTGAGAGATGAAGTGCTTAGGGAATGTCATCACTCAAAGCTAACTATACACCCCGGTGGTAACAAGATGTATCGAGATATGAAGCAGACCTACTACTGGGAAGGGATGAAAAGGGACGTTGGGAAGTTTATATCCAAATGCATGAATTGCCAGCTAGTTAAAGATGAACAAAAGAAGCCTAGTGGGTTGTTGCAGCCATTAGAAATTCCCGAATGGAAATGGGAGAAAGTCTCGATGGATTTCATTGATGGTTTACCAAGGACTAGATCGGGACATGATAGCATATGGGTAATTGTGGATCGGTTGACTAAGAGTGCAAGGTTTATACCAGTCAAATCAACCAGAACGGCAGCTAAGTTAGCAGAATTGTATATGAAGTGGGTAGTTAGATTTCATGGAGTACCTAAAGGCATTGTGAGCGACCGAGACCCGTTGTTCACTAGTGGGTTTTGGAAGAGCTTACAAGAGGCTCTAGGGTCAGAGTTACATCTCAGTACCGCATATCATCCTCAGACCGACGGTCAGACGGAGAGGGTGAACCGTATTTTGGAAGATCTCTTGAGAGCATGTATATTGGATTTTGGTGGATCATGGGATGACCATTTGCATCTAGTAGAGTTTGCATATAATAATAGCTACCAATCCAGTATCGGTATGGCTCCGTTTGAAGCTTTATACGGAAGACCGTGCAACTCACCATCATGTTGGATAGAGACTGGCGAGAAGTTTATGCTTGGACCAGATGTGGTGAGGGAAACTTCAGATAAAATCAAGACCATTCAACAACGAATGAAGGCTGCCCAAGATAGGCAGAAGAGTTATGCTGATAAGAGGAGAAGAGACTTAAAATTCTCCGTTGGCGACTTGGTGTTTGTCAAGATTTCTCCGTTGAAGAGCGTAATACGATTTGGCAGGAGAGGCAAGTTAGCACCAAGATTCGTTGGCCCATTCCCTGTTCTTGAACTAGTCGGTAATTTGGCATACAGAATTGACTTACCGGAGAAGATGGCGGGAGTTCACGACGTATTTCATGTTTCCCAACTAAGGAAGTTCGTTCACGACTCAGATATGACTATTTCACCTGATCAGTTAGAGGACTTCGAAGTAGAACCCGAGGCGGTTGGGAACCGCAAGCCGGCCCGTATTGTCGAGTACGACATGAAGCAGCTTCGAAGGAAGGCGGTGAGACTAGTCAAGGTTCAGTGGGGCGAGGACGAAAATGATTGTACTTGGGAGACAGAGGAGAACATTAGGAAAACACACCCAGAACTCTTTGCCTAGTAAGATTTTGACTTCGATTTAGTTTTCCGCATGCTAGGATAGGCTTGTTTGCTTGTTTTGCATGTTTGATTGTTGTATGTGGTTGTTAGGCATGCGGGATCCTTTGTATGTTTTGGGTTAAGGAATTTCGGGGGCGAAATTTCTTAAGGGGAGGAGAGTGTAATGACCCGCATTCTACGCATCATAGGATCGTAGAATATTTATTTCTTTCACATACGAAGTCGTATGGTCATGTAACTTTGGGGGACGACTATTGGGGTCATTTCCCATGTTCATGATTTTTCCCGATTTTTAAATGATCATTTTACCCCTAGTTGGCACTGTTTTGGCCATAACTTTTGAATGGAAAGGAATATTGACCTGAAACCACTTCCATTGGCTCCGAATGATGGTTTCTCTTTCCGTAGAGTGGTCACATTAGCCAAACGGACTCACCGTTTGGGAGATATGGCTGAAACAAGTTTCAGATGATGAAAAACAGCTTAATTGGGCTTAACCGGGTGATTAGCAGCTAGGCCCAGAGGGGAATTTCGGGTTTAGGAGTATATAGGGGCTGATTATGGTTAGAAAACATTTCTTTAGACATTTTCCAGCCGCCACTTTCATTCCTCTTAACCTAGCCATGCCCTCCACTCTTTAAATCTCTCCAAAAAACACCCAAAATCACTTCCTAATCAAGGATTAAGGCTTAGAGGCATCAAATCAAGGAGGATTAGCACAAGGACCGAGGTAGAGCTACTGTTATATATTGGAATTCGTGCAAATCAGAGGTTCACTTCAGATCTGAAAGTTTTATTGTGACAAAGGTGAGTGATTTGCATAGTTTTTGCACTAATTACGGTAATTAAGGGTAATTAGTGAAGATTAACGAATTTATACACTAATAAATTCTGGAGAAATATTTAGAAATTCGAAAATAATGTTTTATGCTTCTGGTAGAAATTTGGTTTAATTTGATGAAGTTTTGTTAACCTTATGATTAGTTTTGTTTAAACATGCTTAGGGGAAAATAAGGAGTTTTGGCCACTTTTGATCCATTTTGCCTTATTAGAATTGTTGTTTGGTGTTTGTGGTTGCTATTACATGTTGTTATGACTTTATGGAGTGTTTTGTGATTGATTAGAAGTGTTAGATTTGTCAAAAACGCCGTCGAATGGCATAAACTACATGCTGGAAGAACTGCAGGAAATACCCCGAATCGGATCGCCCCTTACGCGATGCGAACCGACCCGATCGCATGCCACCCCCACGATCCGCTAGCAGCTCCGATCGCCATGTACTGATGGACCACGAACCGATCCGCCTATGAATGGTGACCACGAACCAATCCACTTCAGAAGCTCACGATCCGAACCGATGTGCATCCACGACCGAAGGGAAGCGCCACAAGCTATAGAGCACGACCCGAACCAGTGGGAGTGCCTCGATCCGATCCGACCTGGTGAAGGCGGTGCGATCCGCGAACCGATCCGAGGTGGAGCACGATCCGACGATGGCGACCCGACCTGGAGAGTGTACCACGATCCGAGCTGGGGGAGGAGGTTACTCACGATCCGATGGTGATGACCACGAGCTGGATTACGAGCCGGACCAAGAGGCTACGAACTGAATGAAGTCCGATCCGGGGGTGAAGGCAAAAACCCGAGATGCAAAGGTAGTCCAAATGGAAGTTAGAGCTCAGGATCCAGTTGGGAACCGACGAGTTCACTTCATGGTTGGGCTTTGCTGCGGGACGCGTGCCAAGGGGTTATCGACGTCTATAGCTTTGGACCACTATGGTAGGAGGTACAAAGGCGGATTCAGGGCCATTATGGCATCGGTAGAACCAAGGGCTACGACCAATGAAGTGGGTCATTGAAATGTTTGGTCATGACTCCAAGTGTTTGGCTTGGTCACAGCAGGGTTTCTACAAGTCGGGATTCGTCGTTACCTCATTTTGTCTAGTGTTCCAAAGTGGTAGATATCGTATACTTTACGCACTGAGTGAGAGACGTAAGGATGGTTGCTATGCTTGATTGTTTGACATACACACCCCACCCCCGTATTCTTACACTATTTATTATGGCACCTTAGAGCATTGTACGGTATGTGGTACTAACTCTTTGGTTGCAGGTCCAGGTTCAGGTATGGTTTAGTATACCTGTTATTATTCTGTTTAGATGCTTATCGCTCATACCAGGCTTTATGTCTGACCCAGAGTTTTATGTCTCCTCTTATTACTCTGGGTGCTCACACGATCAGACTAGAGACAGGTTAGCTGGTGATGCACGGGTAGATGATCCGGAGACGAGCAAGAGGCTTCCACGTAATATATATATATAGTATTCTCCCTGTGTTGTTGAAGATCACTGCTTGGGCATTGGTGGTGCATCTTCTACTTTAGCTTTCTTTTGTTTAGAGACAGTAAATTTGGAAAATTGTAATAAGCTGTATTTGGATTTTCGCTGCTCTGACGTTGATGTTGGTTTTAGTTATCAGCTTATACATTGTCTCACCTGTTTTATGTCAAGTATTTTGTTATTATATTTTATTCCATGCTCTATGAGACATTCTACAGGTTCCTTGATTAGTTCATTCCCTTCTTCCCTTTCTTCTGACGACCGTCTCGTGCTAGTCGGGCATGTGTACAGCGCACTTTCGGAGGAAATGCAGACTGGTGCGGGGCGGGCCGTCACAGAAATGGAATGATTCTCCATCTCATTTCAGCCCTCCCATAACCCTAATCCCGAAATGGGTTATGGGCCTACTCACTAATCACCCGATTTGGCCCGGTTAAGCAGTTTTTCACCCTCCAAACCTTGTTTCAGTCATATCTCCCAAACGGTAAGTCCGTTTGACTATTGTAACCACTCTACGGAAAGAGAAACCATCAAACGAATCTAATGGAAGTGGTTTCAGGTCAAAATTCCTTTCCTATCAAAAGTTATGGCCAAAACAGTACCAACAAGAGGCAAAATGGTTATTTAAAAATCGACAAAAATCATGAACATGGGAAATGACTCTAATAGATGTTTCCCAAAGTTACATGACCATACGACTTCACATGGGAAAGAAATAAATATTCTACGATCCTATGACGTGTAGAATACGGGTCATTACATCTAGTGGGGATAGTGGGTACATCTAGTAGTACACGAAGCTATCATCATTCTATTTAGTCAAGAGGGATCAAGTTTCTAGAGTGACTAGTATGGGTTTAGTTAGTGTTAGTACAGTACGGTACGGTACAGTACGGTAGAGTATAGTGATTACCCTATATTGATTAGGAAGCGCCTTTAACGTTATCTTTGCTCATCCTATTATTTTTGGTTGCTTGGTCTTGCCATTAATTCACAGTCATTTCCTTATTTACCAAGCCTATGTCTTATCCTAGTTACTTTGATAATTATATTGTTGGAGTTATCGGACTTGCCAGACTTTATGTCTGACCCCCTTTGTTTCCACCTCTTTTCTTCCTTCCCCCCCCCCCCAAAGGTTCTTAAGGTGGGAAGCTTGATTTGGATCTCTTTGGGAGCACTTGGATTTGGATTGCTGAGGTAAAGCTCAACCTATCTCTTTTATGGATATTTATGGGATTATGCTTTTTATATTATGTACTCTGATTTTGTCATGATGGATATTATGTACTTGACTTTAGTCTTTGGGTTTTGGTGATGTAACCAAACATATTTACCTTCCGTTGCAATAAATAAAGTTTTAAATTTTCAAGTACTATTTCATATCTGTCTTGTTGTGATTTTCTGTTCTATATTCACTTAAAACGCTCCATAGAAGTTAATGCATTCCCTTTTGTGAGTGACATTAATGGACATGGGGTGTTACACGTGGTATCAGAGCTGAAGGTTACCAGATAAGATATTTTGAGAAACTATTTTTCAAAAGCATTTTGGTAAAGAATACTTTCAAAAATATGTTTGTAGAAGAGTATTTTTGAAAGAAAGGTTTGTTTTAAAAAACATAATCCCCAAGAGCCATATATCCTTCCTTCGACTCTCCGTTTTGAATCTCTTCCTCTTTCTCTTTTTTGGATTTCCCCTCCGCGTGTAGATGCTTTTTCTAAGATAAATAGGGACTTCCATATGAAGGACGAAAAACCACTTCAAGGGACTTAGACGTTTGACGGGCTAGAAGTTAGTTCAAGGAAGTGGAGGGCTTGTTGATACCTTTAAGGTAGACGATGGGAGGAAGGTTAAAATAGCTGTTGGTTAATGAAGGACGAAACCTCATCTTGGTGGAAGGTCACGAATGGGGAATGTGAACAAGAAGGCTAGTAGTTATCCTTTTGGAGAAATAGGACACCTTATTAGGATTGTCCAAAGAGGCAAGGGCAAAGTACATGATCTCCTGGAGGGTAGTTATATTCCCTCACGGCTGGTATACCTGATAGGGATAGGACCGTCCAGGTAGAAATTTGGTTTCCTTTATCATCCTGTTCAAACTTTGTTTGATTCTGGCGCTTCATACTTGTTAGTATCAGCTTCGTTAGTTGAAAAAACTGCACCTAAATACTAGTCTAGTTAAGGATCCCATCCTAGTCTCAAATCTTTTTGGTGGTTCGGCTCATCCTTCAATGGTTTGTCGGGATTTGAGAGTGTCTATCTTGGATGTTGGATTTGAATGCAACGCCTTCGTCCTTGGTTTCACGGGCTATAGTTTGATTTTAGGGGTGGATTGGCTACCCAGGCGAGGTGCCATCCTAGATAGTGAAAGGAGGGTAGTTAGACTAGTGATTCATTATGGAAAGACCCTCATATTTCTTGTGACCCTAGGGGTTCAGTGACGTTTAGCTGTCTCGAATCTCTTGACGTATCCAATGGTGATTTGGAATCTTTTCGTGTGGTCCATGAGTATAGTGACGTCTTCGATGAAGTGCGGGGTTTACCTAGGGGCACGAGGTATTCGTGTGTGCCTAGGGGATAATGCAAAGTCAGTTAGGTGATTAGTGATGGTTTTGAAGCAAGACTGGCGAGGACAGCCAGAGTCGGTTAAGTGCCCAATTATTTGTTTTGCTAGTATCATCTCACGTACAGTCTGAAATCGGAGGAGGTATTCCTTAGGTGCTTGTCTGATATTGGTTTAGGCCTTTGGGGCTTGTGCTTGGGGGATATCGAGTTCGAATAGGACGGCTTGCGTGGGAGATGGATAGTTGCGATGAGTTCACATGGATAGTATCCCGATAGATTTTGTTGATGGATTACCAAGATCGAGGAAGGGTAATACGGGGATTTGGGTTATAGTAGATAGACTTACTAAGAGCGCCCATTTTATTCCCGTGAAGAGTAAGAGGACTGCTCCATGGTTAGCTTCTGTATACGTCCGAGAGATAGTTCGTTTGCATGGTGTTCCTTCTAGCATAGTAAGCGACCGCGATCCTATCTTCACTAGCGAATTTTGGAGGAGCTTACAAGAAGCGGTAGGGACTCAGTTATGTTTGAGCACCGCATATCATCCTCAGACGGACGACCAAACCCAGAAGGTGAATCGCATTCTAGAGGACCTTTTGAGGCTATGTATCCTAGACTTTGGGGGTACATGGGAAGAGCATCTTCCATTGGTGGAGTTCGCATATAATAATAGCTTTCAGTCTAGCATTGGCATGGCACCTTTCGAAGCTCTTTATGGATGACCTTGTCGTTCACCTACACGTTGGTGGGAATTTACGGATAAGATCTTACTTGGGCCCGATATGATTAGAGAGATTTCGGAGAAGATTGATTTGATTCGAAGAAGGATGAAGGCAGCGTAAGATAGGCAGAAATCTTATGCGGATAAGAGGAGTTGCCTAAGAGACTTAGTGGTGTACACGACGTATTCCATGTATCACATTTGAGGAAGTGCTTACACGAGACCACAGAGGTAGTGGAGCCGAGCTTGCTTAGAGAGGTGGAAATAGAGCGTGATGCGATGATTCGACAAGCTCCTACATGCATTCTTGGGTCGGAGATCAAGAAGTTGAGAAATCGAGAGATCAGACTAGTCAAAGTACAATGGGGAGACGATGAGAGTAACACTACTTGGGAGACGGAAGAGAAGATGCGTTCATTGTACCCTTTTCTTTTCGAGGGTATGTCTTTTAATTTCTCCTTTATCGCTTAGCTTGTGATTATCTTATCTTTAGTATGTCCTGTCGCTAGTATCTTTGATCTTCAGTTAGGGAAATCCTATGGTTGAAACATGTGTTTGAGACATGTTATGTATGATGGATGCAAAGTGGATGCAAGTGTTCGCTAGTGGTTGCTCGTGGATGCATATACACACACTATTAGGCACCAGATCGGCTCAGTCACTTCATATTGCATATTGCATATATATGGATGTATTTAGTAAAATGGATGTATAATGGTTGTATTACCATATGGTTGCTGCATTCGGGTGGATGGTTTTGCACGCATATAGAATTAATATGTATCATTAGGAATCTTTTGCATACATATTGGACGCATGGCACTATCATGAATTGCACTAAGGAGGTCGACTGAATCAGTAGACCGCCTAATTTTGCATTAGATATGGACATATACACACACTGTGCATATAAACATTAAAGCATTAGAAGTCTTTTAAGGATAATGGATGTTGGTGTTTGATGGTTGAGTAGATGGACGATTAGATGGTAGGATATACATTCTTCTTGACTTGGAGATTTCAACGACGAAATCCTTTAAGGAGGGGAGAATGTAACACCCCGTAATTTTATAACATTAAAATTCACAAATTCAAGTATACTTAATTTTTAGAAAAGAATTAAGTGAAATGGGTTGCGCAGAGAAATATATATATATATATTGATATATATATATATATATATATATATATATATATATATATAAATTAAAAATTAAATACCTAAATATGCGAAAAAGTTCAAAACAGCGAATTGGGAGGGGGAAATGACCAAACCGGCCCATTTTTGAGGTCGACCCGAGCTCTGCTGGGTCGACTAGGGGTTTATCCAGGGTGTTTGGCTGTCAACCGGTGGGCCGATTCGCTCAAATGTAGATTTTGCATTTGGTTGGTTCTCATGGTTCAGGGTTAATCTAATGGTCCTAAATAACTTCCTACACCTATAAATACATCCTAATGCTAACCCTAAACCTAATTAAAATTGAAACTAAAGCCATTATGTCGTCGCCATGGAACTCAGTGTAGCCGCCGCCAACTAAAGAGGAAGATAGCTAATCAATTCAACCTAATTCAAGCTTAGAGCTTCAACAACGAATCAACTAACGTCGCTATAACAATTCTGCATCAAGTTTGATCAATTGTTCATAATTCTTTAACCACGAAAGGCAAGTTCAATTTCTCTAATCAAGATAATTATTAAATTAAGTAAGATTATATATAATTATGGATTATATGGATATGATGTGAATTATTGACTGTATGATATGATTATGTTGTTAAATTGTGATGTTATCATACATGTTGTAAAGTTATGATCTATGTTGTAATTCTATGATTGGCTTATGTATAATCAAATCATCATGTTGTTTAAATGCTAGTTTGGTTTTGTTGATTCATATGATAGATCATATGTATGTATGCAAGTTTAGATGTTGATTTAGACATAAATCACATGTAAGTTAGTAAAGATTATGACATCTGTTTTAGATCAAAAGTTAGGCTATGACATGTATGAGTTATATGCTAAATCTTTACATGCTAGTTTATATGTTTAGAGGTAAATTTACACCATTGTTATATTGCATAAATCACATATGCAAGTTTATATAAAAATATGAGTTTGGAATATGAATCATGTTATGCAAGTTTGTGGTTATTGCCTATGTAAATTTTGTTATGAAAATCTTATTCATAACATGCAGGTTCATACCTTTTAGGCCTATTGTTAGATCTATGATTTTATGCAAGTTATGTGGTAAATTCTCATATGCATGTTAGGCCTATTTTGTATGTTATGTGAATATGTGGTGTTTTTCCCTTTTTCATGTGTTAGACTATTTCTTAGTCTATCATATATTCTATGCGAACGGACGCCGCGGGGGTTATGGAAAAAATATTGATTATGTTAATAAATGTGAATTGGCATGTAATAGCCTTAAAAGAGGCATATATGTAAATTGAGATACTAATTGGCAAAGTGATATATGGACATAATTAATGTGAATTATGGTCATTAAGATAATTGGAATTTTATTAACATATTTGATTAGGAATAATCAATCCAAATATGGGATGAAAATATTGATTATGTTAATAAATGTGAATTGGCATGTAAATGAGGCATATAACGAATTTGAGATATTAATTAAGGTGAATTGCCTTAAAAGGCGAAAAATTAAATGAAGGCATTAATTGGAAAATTAATGTGTAGTAATGGACATAGTTTAATTATGGACATAGATTAATTTGAATTTGAATAGGGATATTAAATATTAGGAATTGGCACAAATGCCTAAAAAGGCATGAAATTAATTTGAGATGTAAATTGGTACAATTTATGTACCATAAATAGTGGACATAATTAAGGTGATATATTTATACATAAATTAATATGGAAATGATTTGTAATTTGAATAGGGAAAGTAATTCAAATATTGGGGGAAATTAATTATGTATAATTAATTGCCTAAGACACGAGGTTGGACTCATTTGTGGTGTAAGACTGCCCGGACCCGCCCGGCAAATCCAGCAGCCACAAATGGTAGCCCAATGTGAGAGGTCAAAGGCCCAAACTAAATGCGTAACAATTGTATGGACACGAGGTTAGGCTCGTTTGTGGTGTAAGACTCCCGGACCCGCCCGGCAAATCCAGCAGCCACAATTGTCAGTCTAATGTGAGAGGTCATACAGGGGTTACGATAGTAATAAATTAAGAAACACTTAACCAAATTAAATATGTAGTGGGACACGAGGGGGTAAAGTGGGCGCCGTGGGCGGCATGAGGAATCTAGTGGGTGACATGAGGATGTCATGAGAAATACGATTAGAAAAATGGAGTAATTTGAATATAAACAATTATGACATGTAATTCAAATTATTGGATAAAATAGGTATTGACACCTATGAAGGGAAAGGTTTTAATTAATTGATTAATTAATTAAAAATGGACATGGTAAATGAAATGGACTACTTAACCAAATCTGATCCCTAGGGATTGTAAGAACTTAAGTTTAAGTTGGGGGTTAAGTAAACTGGGTTATACGGAATGAGTGGGTTAAGTAAATCTTGGGTAGGTGGGTAATATTAGTACATATAGGCCCACAAACTTAACCGTAAATTAATATGTCTGAACCAGTGAGAGGGTTAAGTAAATCTTGGGTAGGTGGGTAATATTTGTGTATATAGGCCCACAGACTTAACCAATACAACCTGTTAATTAAACAAAAGGATGAGACTAGGTTAAATTAGAAAACACTTAACCAAATTCATACATGTAAGTGGACATGGGGTTAAGTGGGATGTATTAGAGGGGACCAAGCCTAGGTGGGAAGCTTGGTGGGGGCCCTTTTCAGTCCAGTAGCCCATTAAGTATCTTTGTGAGCTCGACCCAAGTCGAGGACGGGACACGCCTATTGGGCCTGATTGTTAGAGGCCAAAATGGGTTAGCGGTGGCAATGCAAGTCCAACGGGGTCATGTGCGTGCATGGGCCCGGGCTGGTAGGTAAGACGGTGTTGCATCGTGTAGGTATAAGCCGTGCATCCATAAGTTGTATTGGGTTGCCACTTTAGGGAAGTGATACACCCCACTGTGGGACCAACACGGGTATCTACGAGTTAGGGAGCCGATCGAATGGGGCAGGGTAGTGGGTACATCTAGTGGAGATAGGAGCAGACGACACCTATGTAGTCAGCTAGGGGTACACGAAGCTACCATTATTAATTAATCATTAAAGGGGTACACCTAGTGGAGATAGGAGCAGGCGGCACCTATGACGTCAGCTAGGAGTACATGGAATTACCATTGAAGGGGTACATCTAGTGGGGATAGTGGGTACATCTGGTAGTACACGAAGCTATCATCATTCTATTTAGTCAAGAGGGATCAAGTTTCTAGAGTGACTAGTATGGGTGCAGTTAGTGTTAGTACAGTACAGTATGGTAGAGTATAGTAATTACCCTATATTGATTAGGAAGCGCCTTTAACGTTATCTTTGCTCATCCTAATATTTTTGGTTGCTTGGTCTTTCCATTAATTCACAGTCATTTCCTTATTTACCAAGCTTATGTCTTATCCTAGTTACTTTGATAATTATATTGTTGGAGTTATCGGACTTGCCAGACTTTATGTCTGGCCCCCTTTGTTTCCACCTCTTTTCTTCCTCCCCCCCCCCCCCCAAGGTTCTTAGGGTGGGAAGCTTGATTTGGTTCTCTTTGGGAGCACTTGGATTTGGATTGCTAAAGTAAAGCTCAACCTATCTCTTTTATGGCTATTTATGGGATTATGCTTTTTATATTATGTACTCTGATTTTGTCAAGATGGATATTATGTACTTGATTTTAGTCTTTGGGTTATGGTGATGTAACCAAACATATTTACCTTCCGTTGAAATAAATAAAGTTTTAAATTTTCAAGTACTATTTCATATCTGTCTTGTTGTGATTTTCTGTTCTATATTCACTTAAAACGCTCCATAGAAGTTAATGCATTCCCTTTTGTGAGTGACATTAATGGACATGGGGTGTTACAATGACGGCCATTGATTTAATTTTTGATTAGGTTTAAGGTTTGAGTCTACATGTGTTTATGTAGAGATTAGGATTAATTTAGGCCATCCGATCAACCTAGAAGCAACGTAAACCATCCAAATAACCAACTCAGCCCTGATGACTCAGCAGCAGCTCAGAATTGGGCTTAATTCAAATCTGCCCGAGGGGGGTAGGTCGACCTGTAGGGGAGGTCGACACTAGGGTCGACCCCCTAGTCGACTTGGCCTGGGGCGGGAAATTTCCCGCCCTGCCCAGTTCTGAGTCTGAATTCGATTTTGAATTTAAATTTGAATTTCTGGAAACTTCCGACAACCATAACTTCTTCATACAAAGTCCAATCCACGCAAACTCGGACTCTATCTCAACCAGAATTCTGAGACGAACACAATGGCTTAACCCGTTTCCCTTAATTCTCACATTTAAACTTAATTATTCTTTAATTTGTTAGTTTAATGTTAACACAAAACACGAAGTGTTACATTCTCCCCTCCTTAAAGGATTTCGACCCCGAAATCTTCAAGTCAAGAAGAATGCATATCCTAACATCCAATCGTCCATCTACTCAACCATCAAACACAGGCATCCATTGTCCTTAAAAGACTTCTAATGCTTTCATGTTTATATGTGCAGTGTGTGTACATGTCCGTATCTAATGCAAAATCAGGCGGTCTACTAGTTCAGTTGACCTCCTTAATGCAAACCATGATAGTGCCATGTGTCCATTATGTATGCAAAAGACCCTAATGATACATATTATTTCTACAAGCGTGCACAACCATTCATCCGAATGCAGCATCCATATGATAACACAACCATTATACATCCATTAACCTAGATAAGCACACATACTCATATGTAGTATGAAAGTGATTGAGCCGATCTAGTGCCTAATGTGTGTATATACATCCACGAGCAACCACTTGCATCGACTAGCATCCATCAGTCATAACATGTTTCAAATACATGTTTACATCCATTGGTTTCTACCTAAGGATAATGAATATGAGTGAGGAGATACACTAAAAAGGTAGATACAAGCTTGAATAAACTTAAGGAAAAAGAGATCAATGATGTACCCTCAAAAAGAAAAGGGTAGGCTGCACGTATTTTGGCCTCAGTCTCCCAAGTCGCGTCTTCCTCGGCGTCGCTCCATTGAATTTTAACAAGCTTGACTTCACGGTTGCGTAGCTTTTTGACTTCCGTCCCTAAGATACGAGTTGGAACTCTCCTCACAGTCGCTTCTCGTTCCACTTCGACTTCCTCAAGTATGCTTGGCTCCACAACTTCTGCCGACTCATGTAAGCACTTTCGTAGCTGAGAGACATGAAAAACATTATGAACCCCAGCCAGTCTTTCGGGTAGCTCTACTCTGTAAGCCATCATCCCAATCCTTTCAATAATAGGAAATGGTCCTACAAATCGTGGTGCCAACTTTCCTACGGACCCAAAGCGAATGACATTCCTCAAAGGAGATACTTTAAGGAACACCTTGTCTCCAACCTCATACTCAAGGTCGGTTCTTCTCTTGTTTGCATAGGATTTCTGTCTATCTTGGGCAGTCTTCATTCTTCTTCGTATCAAGTCCACTTTCTCTGAAGTCTCTCTAATCATGTCTGGCCCAAGTATGAGTTAATCTGTGGACTCCCACCAACAAGTTGGTGATCGACATGGCCTTCCATATAAAGCTTCGAAGGGTGCCGTGCCTATAGTGGCTTGGTAGCTATTGTTATAAGCAAATTCCACCAAAGGGAGATGATCCTTCCAAGATCCTCCAAAGTCAAGAATGCACAGTCTCAAAAGATCTTCCGGTACTCTGTTCACCCTTTCTGTCTGACCATCGGTTTGAGGGTGATAGGCTGTGCTTAAACATAGCTGTGTGTCTACGCCTCTTGCAAACTCATCCAAAACTCGCTCATAAAGATAGGGTCTCGATCACTCACTATGCTAGAAGGTATCCCATGGAGTCGAACTATCTCCTTAAGATAAATAGATGCTAATGATGAGGTAGTCCTCCTACTCTTGACAGGTATAAAGTGAGGGCTTTTTATGAGCCTGTCCACTATTACCCAAATACCAGTATTGCCCTTCTCGACCAAGGCAACCCATCAACAAAGTCCATCTAGATGCTATCCCATTTCCATTGCGGAACTTCTAGAGGATGAAGCAAACCACCAGGCTTCTTCTGCTCCGCCTTGACTTGCTGACATATCATGCACTTCGAAACAAGTTCATCTACATCCCTCTTCATGCCATTCCAAAAGAAAACTCTTTTGATGTCTTTATACATCTTGTCTCCATTGGGGTGTATGGTCATCTTTGAATGGTGTGCCTCTTCGAGAACCATCTTCACCAAATCCCTTGCTTGTGGGACGCATAGTCTTCCATCCCGTCTCAGCCAACCCTTATCATCAATGGAGTATCTAAAGAGGTGACTAGAAGTCTCACCCCTAATCAGCTTATCTATCACATCAACTAGCTGAGGGTCTTCACGTTGCGCGGTTCCTATTGATTCCAACAAAGTAGGCCACACCTCTAGCATTGCCATCAAGCCAGTCACATAATCAACAGAGGGTCTAAAATCAAATTTTTTTTATACTCCAAACTTTGTCTTTCTACAAAGAGATGACTTAAGGTCAGCTTCTTTCTACTCAAGGCGTCTGCTACTACATTGCTCTTGCCAGGAGTATAGGAGATCTCAAAATCATATGAGGTGAGAAACTCAATCCACCGTTGCTGCCTTAGATTGAGGTCTTTCTGCGAGAAAAGGTACTTCAACGATTTATGGTCGGTATACAATTCAAATATCTCACCTAAGAGATAATGGCGCCAAGACTTAAGCGCAAAAACGATGGCTGCCAACTCTAGATCGTGGGTTGGGTAGTTTTTCTCATGCACTTTCAACTGCCTTCCAACATAAGCTACTACCTTCCCCTCTTGCATCAAAACAACGCCTAGTCCCATACCGCATGCATCTGTGTATACCTTAAACATCTTGCTCCCATCTGGTAATGTCAAAACTGGGGCTGTTGTCAGAGCCCTCTTCAAACGTTGGAAAGCGACTTCGCAATCCAAATCCCGAGTGAAAGTCAGGTTCTTCTTCGTTAACCTTGTAAGTGGAGCTGAGATTTTCGCAAAGTCTTTAATGAACTTGTGATAAAAGCCTGCTAGCCCAAGGAAACTTCGGACTTCGGTTGCATTCTTTGGAACCTTCCAATCCTGGACCGCAACTACTTTTGCGGGGTCCACAGCTAACCCCTCTTTGGACACCACATGTCCAAGAAACCTTACTTCTTCTCTCCAGAAGTGGCACTTAGAGAATTTCGCTTTCAACTGATGTACACGGAGAGTATCCATGACTTCCCTTAAACGCAAAACATGCTCTTCCTCATTCTTCGAAAAAATCAGAATGTCGTCTAAGAAGACCACCACAAATCTATTGAGGAATTCGCAGAACATCCTACTCATCAAATCAACGATATAAGTAGGTGCGTTTGTCAAGCCAAAAGGCATGACAAGCCATTCGAAGAAACCATCCGGGGTTCTGAACGCGGTCTTATCAATACTGTCTTCAGCTACTCTTAGCTGATGGAACCCGGTAGCCAGATCTAATTGGGAGAAAACTGTTGCACCTACAAGCTAATCGAACAAATCATCTATTCTTTCCAGTTGGTGCCTATTCTTCTTGGTCAGCTTGTTTAGCTCCCTATAATCAATGCATAGGCGAAGTGAACCGTCCGCTTTGGTTGAGAACACCACTGGAGCATCCCATTCAGAAATACTCCGCCTTATAAACCCTCTTTCTAGCAGCTCCTTAACTTGCTTACTAAGCTCCTTTCTCTCCCTTGGAGCCATGTGTTTGACGGGTAAAGCAACTAGTTTTGCGTTATCAACTAGATATATGTGGAAGTCTATCTCCCGCTTCGAATGCAAGCCTTTTACTTCCTCAAAGACATCCGAATATTCACAGACTACTCTAACAGACTGCAAATTCTCAACAGACGTGTCAAGCGATTCTAGATAACTTAGCATAACAGAATTCATGGGATTACAAGAGATTTTGAGAGTGTTACCAAAGCGAGTCATAAACCTAACCTCTCTCTTTTCACAATCTAGGACAGCACCATTACTGGATAACCAATCCATGCCTAGAATCAACCTGTAGCCCATGAAGCCCAGAACATATGCATCACATCTAAACCCAACGCTAAGTATAGAAATTTTCAAATCCAAACAAATCATCGACAAATAGACTGAGCCCCCAATTGGATTTGAAACAACTAAGGGATCCTCTACTATACTGGGGTCTAGGTGTAGTGACTTAACTAAAGCAGTAGATATAAAAGAGTGTGATGCGCCAGAATCAAAGAGTGTGCAAACAGGATGATCAAAAAGATAAACTAAACTTTCAACGGAAATTGTTTAACCTCGTTCTTGCAGCGGTGGGGCCATGAGAGCCTGGACCTGCCCTCTTTCCTGCCCTGGTGCCATGAGAGCCTGAACCGCCCTCCATAAGAAGACCCTGCCTTCTGTCCTTTCTTTGGGCAGTCCTTTATTAGATGTCCCACTTCGCCACAGTGGAAATAGCCATTCTTCTTTTTCTTCCTACAGTCTTTGCTCAGATGGCCTGGTGTCCCACAGTTAAAGCATCTTTTCTTTCGCTTGCCATTGTTATCTTTACCACCCTTCTTGTTATGTTGTTGCTGTTGCGATTTCTTTTGATCCCCTTTCTTCTCGGGTGCCTTATTAGCATTAGCGCCTTTCTCTTCTTCGTGAATAAGCGCCATGTCAACTAGTCTCTCAAAGATGGCTCCCATAGCGATGTGGGTCATAGCCAACCCGTGGAGAGGCTCATTCAAACCCTTAATGAATCTCAGGGCCTTCTTTTCGGGTGTATTCACCAAGTCCAAGCCAAACCTTACCAACTGATTGAACTTGTTGACGTACTCTTTTACTGATAGATTCCCTTGCTTCAAAGCCAAAAACCTTTCCATGTATAGATTCTCTTCAGCCCTTGAGAGAAATTAAGCTTCGAACCTAAGCCTGAAATCTGCCCATGTCTCAATAGGACGCTCTCCATTAGTGACCTCCCACCAAAACGAGGCCTCATCCTTCATAAGCCCAGCAGCTAATTGGACCTTCCTTCCATCTTCTACCTTGAAAATACCAAACAAATCTTCTACCTCCTTAAGCCAATTTCGGGCTTCCATAAACGTCTCTGACCCGTGAAAAGGTTTTCTACCCATTGCCCGAAAGTCCTTACATATATTCGCAAAAGTATCAGCGTGAGGAGGGGAAGGAGCAGGAGGAACGAGTGTAGGTGGGGGAGGAGGAATGTCTGCTGGGCCTGGAGTGTTGGCCCTAGCCTCAAGGTACCTTCTGAACCAGCCAGGTACCGGCACGCCCTCTGGAAGGTTAAGATCCCCAGACATGCTGAAAAAGAAAAATATTCAAAATGGAGAATCGAAGGAAAGATGTATGGCTCTTGGGAGTTATGTTTTTTTTAAAATAAACTTTACTCTAGAAAATATTCTCTTTAAAATTATAGCTTTGAAAATATTCTTTATAAAAACGCTTTTTGAAAAATAGTTTTTCAAAATATCTTACCTGTTCTGGTACCCTTCAGCTCTAATACCACGTGTGACACCCTATCTCCATTAAGGTCACTCACAAAGGGAATGCCTTAACATTGGGGGAGCGTTTATTGTGTATAGAACAGAAAAGTAAACAAGACAGATAAATATATTGGTACTTGGAAATAAAAACAACTTTTATTGCAGTGGAGAAATAGTTTGGTTACACCACATCAAAAACCAACTACAAAACCAAATACACTTATTATCCATCTTGACAAATAAGTTATGAGTACATAAAATAAAAGACATAACCCCAACATAACAATAGCCATAAATGAGATAGGCTAAACTTTACTTCAGCAATCCAAGGAACTTCCAAAAGAAAAAGATAAAGCGGTCCAAATCAAGCTCCACTAGTTCTAGTCCCACCCTAAGCACCTGGGGGGAAGCAAGAAAAGAGGTGGAAACAAAAGGGGTCAGACATAAAGTCTGGCGAGTGCGATAACTTTAACAATATAATTATTAAAGTAACTAGGATATGGCATAAGCTGGTAAATAAGGAAATGATTGTGAATAAAAGGGCAAGACTCAACAAACCAAGGAAATAAGATGAACAAAGATAACATTAAGTGTGCATCTAATCACTATAGGATAATTGCTACACTGCACCGCACCAAACACCCTAAAAGTTGATCCCACCTACTATACTTAGTAATCATTATAGTAGTTTCGTGTACCCCTAGCTATCTACATAAGTGCTGCCTACCCCTATCTCCACTAGGTGTACCCACTACCCCCATACGATCGGCTCCCTAACTCGTAGATACCCGTGCCGGCCCCACGGTGGGATATACCACTCCCTAAAGTGGCAACCCAATACAACTCAAGGATGCATGGCTTATACCTACACGATGCAACAACGTCTTACATACCGTCCTGGACCCACCCACGCACATGGTCCTGTTGGACTTGCGTTGCTACCGCTAACCCGTTTTAACCTCTTACAATCAAATCCAGTATGCGTGTCCCGTCCTCGACTTGGGTTGTGCCCACAAAGATACTTAATGGGTTACTGGTCTTAAAAGGGCCCCCATGCCTAACACAAGCTTTCCACCTATGCTTGGTCCCTTCTAGTACATCCCACTTATCCCCCTTCTTATTCATGTCCACTTACATGTTTTCAATTTGGTTAAGTGTTTCTATTTGTATTTCCACATGCCACCCACATGTCACCCACTTAACCCCCATGTCCCACCACATGTTTACTTTGATTAAGTGTTACTTAATTTATTACTATTGTAACGTTGTAGGACCTCTCACATTAGGCCGCCCTTTGTGGTTGCTGGATTTGCCGGGCAGGTCCGGGCAGTCTTACACCACAAATGAGCCTAACCTCGTGTCCATGCAATCGTTATGCATTTAATTTCAGCCTATGACATCTCACATTGGACTACCATTTGTGCTTGCTGGATTTGCCAGGCGGGTCCGGGCAGTCTTATACCACAAAATTAGTCCAACCTCGTGTCCTAGGTACTGATTATTACACATAATCTTTTACCCCAATTTGAATTAATTTCCCTATTCAAATTTATCAATAAATTCCAAATATACTTATGTCCATAATTGTCACCTAAATTATATCCATTTATTTCAGGTATACAAATTATACCAATTATTGCCTCAAATTAATTGTATGCCTTTTAAGGCCATTACAGGCCAATTCTCAATATGTGTATATTCAATATTATCCCCATCGTCCCCATGTTATTCGTTCGCTTAACATGACATATATATAAATATATATATATATTAGACCAACAAATAGTCTAACACATAAAAAGGGAAGAAACGTAACAAATTTGCATAACACATAAATAGATCTAACTTGCAAATAAGAATTACAACATAACTTGCATAAACTTTGTATTGTCATGAATCTAATATAGATCTAAAAGGTGTGAGCTTGCATGTATGAATATAGTTTTCACCCAAACAGTCACAAACTTGCATAAACTATGTATGCCATAGATCTAAACTTAAAGGTGCAAACTTGCATATATGTGAATCCAATTACTACCTAAACTTGCATATAGTCATTTTACTTGGTTCACATGTAAACTTGTGTGTAATCCACATAGAAACTAGCATATAATCTACACCCAAACTTGCATATAAAATGATGTCAAATATGAATCAAGTTAAACATAGGTGATTGGGCATATAAAAAGGGATCCACAACAAAACTACCATCATGAAAAACTAGCATATATTCACAAAATATCACATTTTTTCAATGATTCACAAACATAGCCATATAACCCAATTTATAACTCAACCTAATTAACTTGTAAATTATCTTATTAAAGAAATCGAACTCACAACTCAAAGAAGGTCTTGAGTTCTGGGATCTGTATTCTGTATTTGAATTAGCTCACCTTTGAAGTAGACCAATTCGTTGTTATAGACTTAAGTTGAATTGAATTGAGTTGCTTTACTTTGCTTCTAGTTGGTGGCGGCTACTCTAGGTTTTGGAGTGATAGCATGACGGCCATTGATTTAATTCTTGATTAGGTTTAAGGTTTGAGTCTACATGTATTTATATAGAGATTAGGATTTATTTAGGCTATCCGTTCAACCTAGAAGCAACCTGAACCATCCAAATAACCAACTCAACCCTGATGACTCAGTAGCAGCTCATAATTGGGCTTAATTCAAATCTGCCCGAGGGGGGGTAGGTCGACCCCCAGGTCGACCCCTAGGTTGACCCCCAGGTCAAACTGTAGGGGAGGTCGACACTAGGGTCGACCCCCTGGTCGACCTGGCCTGGGGCGGGAAATTTCCCGCCCTGCCCAGTTCTGAGTCTGAATTCGATTTTGAATTTAAATTTGAATTTCTAGAAACTTCCGATAGCCATAACTTCTTCATACGAAGTCCAATTCATGCAAACTCGGACTCTATCTCAACCAGAATTCCAAGACGAACACAATGGCATACCTCGTTTTCCCTTAATTATCACATTTAAAATTAATTATTCTTTAATTCGTTAGTTTAATGTTAGCAGAAAACATGGGGAGTTACAGCCCAGAACAGTTTTTGGGTATTTGGGCACCCAGGCCCAAGTGGGTGTCGACCCATTACCCAATTTTCTTTTAGGGCTGAGGTAGCATTCGATTTCTGTAGCCTAGCAACTATAAAATCACCTCAATCCCTTTGTTTTCTTCAAAAAGAAGCAATGGTGGCCGGACTCTGCTGGATTCTGGACTGTATTAGGATCTCTCATCTTCTTCTAAAGCTTATCAAATTCTGAGATTCAAACATATACTCAACACCTTTTCTATCTTTTTAGCAATCCAATCACAGTGAGTATAGTTACTTTTAGGTTTAAAGATTTAAAAGTAATCATGTTATGAATATGAATTGGATATGCTCTTGTAATTAAATCATCTTGGATTTATCATACTTTGTGGATCTAAAATATTATATGGCTTGGATCTCAATGTTCATCATAATTAGATCTATTGTAAAATCTTAATCTATGGCATATTTGGGATCTTAACTTGTACTACGTTAGATCTATTCCTATAAGTCTAATTCACTTGTGATGTCATAATTGGATCTTAACTTGTATATGTTAGATCTACTTTCTTTAGATTTAATCCTTTTGGGGTTAATTCATCATGTTACATATGCGGATCTTAACTTTTTCCTAAAGTTTGTGGTAGATTTGAGATTATCATTTTCTTGACAATTGAACCTATGTTTAGATCTAGAACATCATATTTCGATTTATTGAGATCTGTTATTATGGGACATAAGCATTATTATTTGGATCCGTTCATCCTAAGTATATTGGGTCTAGTTTACCATTACCCTTTTTCTAGATTTGTCTAAAATGTCCCCTTATGATTCGTGATAGATCTAAAATGTCCCCTTATGATTCATGTTAGATCTATATTATGAGATCTAAAATGTCCGCTTGTGATTCATGTTAGATCTATATTATGCGATCTAAAATGACCCCTTGTGATTCATGTTAGATCTAAAATCTCCCCTTGGGATTCATGTTAGATCTATATTATGCGATCTAAAATGTCCCCTTGTGATTCATGTTAGATCTATATTATGCAATCTAAAATGTCCCCTTGTAATTCGTGTTAGATATAAAATGTCCCCTTATGATTCATGTTAGATATATGTTATGCGATCTAAAATGTCCCCTTGTGATTCATGTTAGATCTATATTATGTGATCTAAAATGTCCCCTTATGATTCGTGTTATATATATATATTATGCGATCTAAAATGTCCCCTTATGATTCATGTTATATCTATATTATGCAATCTAAAATGTCCCCTTGTGATTCATGTTAAGTCTAAAATGTTCCCTTTTATTGTTATGATGAGGCTAATTTATAGCCTCGATGCCACCAAAATACGTGTGAATACGTTAGTTAGGAATGGGGACAAAAAGGGAATTTGTAATTGGCACAATTTAATATTATATGAAATATGTATATAATTCAAAGGGGGAAACATAGAATTACCTATAATGACATAGGTAAATTTGGATATAGATGAATTAATTACCTATAATGACATAGGTAAATTTGGATAAAGATAGGATGTTTACTAATTAAAATTAAGAATTTTAATTGAACTTATGACACGAGGTTAGGTTACATTAGTGGCAGAAGTCTGCCTGGAACCGACCAGCATATCCAGCACCCACTAATGCTGAACCTAATGTGGGATGTCTAAGTACGCAAATACGAATCGGGCTAAGACACGAGGTTAGGCCCAACTGTGGAATAAGACTGACCGGACCCGACCGGCATATCTAGCATCCACACGTTGTAGGCCTAATGTGGGAGGTCTAGCCTAATACAATCATAATTGGACATGGTAATAAGAAAAGAATACTTAACCTAATTTAATACATAAGGACTGTATGATTATGAACATAAATTAGGGTTAAGTAAAGTGGATTCGATAGTGGGTGGGTTAAGTATAACTGAAGGGTAGGTGGGTAATATTAGTATATATAGGCCCATAAACTTAACCATTAAATAAACAAGATTAAATTGGTGGGAGGGTTAAGTAAATCTTGGGTAGGTGGGTAATATAAGTATATATATGCCCGCAAACTTAACCGGATAGAGGGTTATGTAATTAAATACACCTAATGGTATACATAACCGGGGGAAATAATAGAGTTATGTATTAAAGACACCCTTAGGGGTGAGCATAACTAATGGAAAGGGATAGATTTATGTATTAAAGACACTTATAGGTAAGCATAACTGATATGTAGATTAAGAGTTATGTATTAAAGACACCCTTCGGGGTAAGCATAACTAATGGAAAGGGATAGAGTTATGTATTAAAGATACCTATAGGTAAGCATAACTGATAGAGGGCTATGTAATTAAAGACACCTTAGGGTATACATAGTCAGTAGAAAACCTTGTGGGGATACAAGCCATAGGGGAGAGCTTGTATCATGTTGTGTGGGACCCATTTCAGTCAGTAACCCAGAGTGGTATCAAAGTAGAGAACTCCATACTAGGCGGAGAAGGGGCACGCTTACTGATTGATTGTAAGAGATCCAAACGAGACAGATGGTGGGAGCGGCGCAAACCGACCGGGGACATGTTCGTTCATGGGCCGGGCCGACGGGGCTAAGCCGACCGTGACAGTAGCAGATAGGCATGTGCACATCTTGGGTTGCCACTTTAGAGAAGTGATACCCCTTATTGTGGGGCCAACACAGGATATCTACAGAGTAGGGAGCTGGTCGATTAGGGCAGTGGTTAGGGTATACACGGACGTATGCCCTAAGTCTACCTAGTTGTAGTGGAGTGGATCATCTTATCTTGATTATACTAGTAAGAGTGCAGAGTAGTCATTAGTGAAGCATGTATATATCTTTCCTTATCTGCCTTGTCACCCCTGCCATTTGTATAGTGATCTCTCTTATCCATTTTATACCTGTCATGATTACCTTTATTTATTTACTGGCTAAAAGTTACTAGACTCACCAGACTTATGTCTGACCTTGTTTGTTTTGCCTTTTTTCTTCCGTTCCCCCCAGGTTCTCAGGGAGGAAACACCCAGGCTTAATCAGGATTTGGATATCATCTTCTAGGGGCTACTTCTGGCGTATGGCTTGAGTCTCTGTCTCTTCTATGGCTTGCTCTTTTAATTGGAGAATAATGTTTTTCTTTTAAATACCTATGTACTCTGATAATGCAAGACAGAAGTAATTTGTTGTAATGGCTTATGACTCATGGTATTATGAAACAAGGTATTTTGGTGATTTAATAAAGTTGTTTATTTCCGCTGCAAAAGTTTTATATCTGTCTTGTTATATTCTGTGTTTGTTTACCTAAGCGCTTCATGAAACTTAATGCATTCCCTTCGTGAGTGACATTAACGGACGTAGGGTGTTACACTTGGCATCAGAGCTGAAGGTTACCAGATTAGACAAAAGTTTTTGAAAACTATTTTCAAAAAGGTTTTAAAAGGATGTATTTTCAAAAGGAAAGTTTATTATGAAAAACATAATCCCTAAGAGCCGTACATCTTTCTTTCTATTCTCTATTTCGAATCTCTTTCTTTTCCTTTCTGAATCTCTTCCTCCGCATTTAGATACTTTTCCTAAGATATGTAAGGACTTCCGTATGATGGGAGGAAAATTTCATAGGACTGAGATGTTTTTCGAAGATTGAATTGGCTCAAGGAAGTGGAGGACTCATTTGAAATCTTTGGGATAGACGAGGGAAGGAAGGTTCAGTTAGCTGCTTGGTCGATGAGGGAGTTTAGGCTGAGGAGCACCACCTAAGGATGAGGAATTTGTTGATATGGCTTTAATCCACGAAGATGGTAAAGGAGAAATTGGAAAGAATATTTAACCCCATGACAAAAGAAGGTGTCTTTATTGTGGTATAACGGGCCATATAATTAAGCACTGTAGGAAGAAGAAGAAGCCTAGTTGTTTTCATTTCGGTGAGGCATGACATTTGATTAAAGAATGTCGAGGAGGCAAGGACAAATGCAAGGGAAGAGGACAGGATCTACTTCTGGAGGGCAGGTTTATGCTCTCATGGCACCTACGCAAGAGAGATGTAGAAACATTTCTGTTGAACGTTTGGTTTCCCTTTTTAATTATCCTGTTCATGCTTTGTTTGATTCTGGAGCTTCACACTAGTTTATATCTAGTTCTGTAGTTGAATCTGTACACTTAATTACTAGTATGGTAGTGGATCCCGTTGTTGTCTCAAACCCCTTTGGTGGTTCGGCTCCTTTATCCGTGATTTGTCGGGGTTTGAGAATATCTGCGTTAGGCGTCGAGTTTTAGTGCGACGCACATCTTGTTTCATGGGCTAGGGGTTGATTCTAGTGATGGGTTAGCTTACCACATATGGTGCCATTCTAGGCGGTGAAAGGAGGGTCATTAAGCTTCTAACTTGTCATAGGGGGAGCCTCGAAATTTCTTGTAACCCACAAGGGTCGGTTGTGCTTAGTTTCCTAGAATCTCTTGAGGCGTCTATCGATAATCTATGATCGGTACCAGTAGTCCATGAGTATCCAAATGTCTTAGTTGAGGTTCGGGGTTTACCCCGAGGCGCGAGATTGATCTCTGTATATACCTGATGGACAATGCAAAGCCAGTTGCATTACCTGTGCGCCATATGGATCCTAAAAGAAAAAAAGGAACTTGATAAGCAAGTAGGGGAGCTACTTGAGAAGAGGTTTGATAGGTGAATCATATCAGGATGGGAAACCTGTTGAAGACAGTCCTCGAGGAATCACATCATTCTAAGATGACTATCCATCCAAGCGGCGATAAAATGTATAGAGTTTGAGGTAGTGGAGCCAAACTTGTGAAAGGAAGTGAAAGTACAGAAGGAAGCAATGAGTGGATGAGTTTCGACTTGCATACTTGGATCAGAGGTTAAGAAAAATGCGCAACGGAGAGGTTAGGTTCATAAAAGTACAAAAGGGAGAAGATAGCGAGGATGCGACTTGGGAGACTGAAGACAAAGATCACACTTCATACCCTTTCCTTTTTGGGACTATGTTCTTAACTTCTTTTTCCAAAGCTTTTTATTCGTACTTGTCCCTATCATTCGTTTGTATCCTATTGATTGAATCTTCGACCTTTAGATAGGAATCCTATGGATGTAAACATGTGTTTGAGACATGTTATGTTTGATGGTTGCAAGTGGATGCTTGTGGTTGCTCGTGGATGCATATACACACACTAGGCACTAGATCGGCTCAAAAACACTCTCATACTGCATATGGATGTGTGTGCATTTTCAAATTTTATGGATGCAAAATGGTTGACTCATCATATGGATGCTGCATTTGGACGAATGAGTGTTCACACATGTAGAGCTTATATGTTATAATAGGCTTATTTGCATACATATTGGATTCATGGCACTAACATACACTACATTAAGGAGGTCAACTGAATCAGTAGACCGCCTAATTTTTGCATTAGTGTTGGGACATATACACACACTTATGCATAGATTCATGAAAAGCATTAGAAACCTTTTTAAGGACAATGTATGCCTATGATTGAATGGTTGAGTAGATGGATGTTGGATGGTAGGATACACATTCTTCTTGACTTGAAGATTTCGGGGACGAAATCCTTTAAGTAAGGGGAATGTAACACCCCGTAATTTTAAAACGGGACATAAGATATAATTAAAGAATAATTAATTATTAAAAGAAAAATTAGTTGAAACGGGTTACGCCATAGCGTTCGTCTCGTAATTCTGCTTGAAATAGAGTCCGAGTTTGCGTAAAATAGATATCGTATGAAGAAGTTATGGACGGTAGAAGTTTGCCGGAAAATGCAGGAATTCTCGGCGCACTTGACAAGTGCGCCCATGTATTTTTGCACGGGCGCACCTGCCAAGTGCGCCCAGAATAGTTTTTGGGTATTTGGGCTCCCAGCCCCAAGCGGGAGTCGACCCATTACCCAATTCTCTTTTAGGGCTGAGGTGGCATTCGATTTTTGTAGCCTAGCAGCTATAAAATCACTCAATCCCTTTGTTTTCTTCAAAAAGAAGCAATGGTGGCCGGACTCTGCATGATTCTGGACTGAATTAGGATCTCTCATCTTCTTCTAAAGCTTATCAAATTCTGAGATTCAAACATAGACTCAGCACCTTTTCTATCATTTTAGCAATCCAATCACAGTGAGTATAGTTACTTTTAGGTTTAAAGATTTAAAAGTAATCATGTTATGAATATGAATTGGATATGCTCTTCTAATTAAATCATCTTGGATTTATCATACTTTGTAGATCTAAAATATTCCATGGCTTGGATCTAAATGTTCATCATAATTAGATCTATTGTAAAATCTTAATCTATGGCATATTTGGGATCTTAACTTGTACTATGTTAGATCTATTCCTATACGTCTACTTCACTTGTGATGTCATAATTGGATCTTAACTTGTACATGTTAGATCTACTTTTTTTAGATCTAATCCTTTTGGGGTTAATTCATCATGTTACATATGCGGATCTTACCTTTTCCCTAAAGTTTGTGGCTGATTTGAGATTATCATTTTCTAGAAAATTGACCCTTTATTTAGATCTAGAACATCATATTTCGATTTATTGAGATATGTTATTATGGGACATAAGAATTATTATTTGGATCCGTTCATACTAAGTATATTGGGTCTAGTTTACCATTACCCTTTTTCTAGATTTGTCTAAAATGTCCCCTTATGATTCATGTTAGATCTAAAATGTCCCCTTATGATTTATGTTAGATCTATATTATGCGATTTAAAATGTCCCCTTGTGATTCATGTTAGATCTATATTATGCGATCTAAAATGTCCCCTTATGATTCATGTTAGATCTAAAATGTCCCCTTGGGATTCATGTTAGATCTATATTATGCGATCTAAAATGTCCCCTTGTGATTCATGTTAAATCTACATTATGCGATCTAAAATGTCCCCTTGTGATTCATGTTAGATCTATATTATGCGATCTAAAATGTCCCATTGTGATTAATGTTAGATCTAAAATGTCCCCTTATGATTCATGTTAGATCTATATTATGCGATCTAAAATGTCCCATTGTGATTCATGTTAGATCTATATTACGCGATCTAAAATGTCCCCTTATGATTCATGTTATATCTATATTATGCGATCTAAAATGTCCCCTTATGATTCATGTTATATCTATATTATGCGATCTAAATGTCCCCTTGTGATTCATGTTAGATCTGAAATGTTCCCTTTTATTGTTATGACGAGGCTACTTTATAGCCTCGATGCCGCCAAAATACGTGTGAATTCGTTAGTTAGGAATGGGGACAAAAAGGGAATTTGTAATTGGCACAATTTAATATTTATATGAAATGTGTATATAATTCAAAGGGGGAAACATAGAATTAATTATCTATAATGACATATGTAAATTTGGATATAGATGAATTAATTACCTATAATGATATAGGTAAATTTGGATAAAGATAGAATGTTTAGTAATTAAAATTAAGAATTTTAATTGTACTTATGACACGAGGTTAGGTTACATTAGTGGAAGTCTGCCCGGAACCGACCGGCATATCTAGCAGCCACTAATCTTGAACCTAATGTGGGAGGTGTAAGTACGCAAATACAAATCGGGCTAAGATACGAGGTTAGGCCCAACTGTGGAATAAGACTGCCCAGACTTGACCGACATATCCAGCATCCACACGTTGTAGGCCTAATGTGGGAGGTCTAGCCCAATACAACCATAATTGGACATGGTAATAAGAAAAGACTACTTAACCTAATTTAATACATGAGGACTATATGATATGAACATAAATTAGGGTTAAGTAAAGTGGAATCGATAGTGGGTGGGTTAAGTATAACTGAAGGGTAGGTGGGTAATATAAGTATATATAAGCCCACAAAATTAACCGGATAGAGGGTTATGTAATTAAATACACCTAATGGTATACATAACCGGGGGAAATAATAGAGTTATGTATTAAAGACACCCTTAGGGGTGAGCATAACTAATGGAAAGGGATAGAGTTATGTATTAAAGACACCTATAGGTAAGCATAACTGATATGTAGATTAAGAGTTATGTATTAAAGACACCCTTCGGGGTAAGCATAACTAATGGAAAGGGATAGAGTTATGTATTAAAGACACCTATATGTAAGCATAACTGATAGAGGGCTATGTAATTAAAGACACCTTAGGGTATACATAGTCAGTAGAAAACCTTGTGGGGATAAAAGCCATAGGGGAGAGCTTGTATCATGTTGTGTGGACTCATTTCAGTCAGTAACCCAGAGTGGTATCAAAGTAGAGAACTCCGTACTAGGCGGAGAAGGGGCACGCTTACTGATTGATTATAAGAGATCCAAATGAGACGGATGGTGGGAGCGGCGCAAACCGACCGGGGATATGTGCGTGCATGGGTCGGGCAGAAGGGGCTAAGCCGACCGTGACACCAGTAGATAGGCCTATGCACATCTTGGGTTGCCACTTTAGGGAAGTGATACCCTCTACTGTGGGGCCGGCACAGGATATCTACAGAGTAGGGAGCCGGTCGATTAGGGTTGTGGTTAGGTTATACACGGACGTATGCCCTAAGTCTACCAACTTGTAGTGGAAGGGATCATCTCATCTTGATTATACTAGTAATAGTGCAAAGTAGTCATTAGTGAAGCATGTATATACCTTGCCTTATCTGCCTTGTCACACCTGCCATTTGTATAGTGATCTCTCTTATCCATTTTATGCCTGTCATGATTACCTTTATTTATTTACTGGCTAAAAGTTAGTAGACTCACCAGACTTATGTCTGACCTAGTTTGTTTCGCCTCTTTTCTTCCGTTCCCCCCTCCCCCAGGTTAACAGGGAGGAAACACCCAGGCTTAGTCAGGATTTTGATATCATCTTCTAGGAGCTACTTCTGAAGTACGGCTTGAGTCTCTGTCTCTTCTTTGGCTTGCTCTTTTAATTGGGGAATAATGTTTTTCTTCTAAATACCTATGTACTCTGATAATGCAAGACAGAAGTAATTTGTTGTAATGGC
Source organism: Allium sativum (assembly GCA_030737875.1). NCBI lineage: Eukaryota > Viridiplantae > Streptophyta > Magnoliopsida > Asparagales > Amaryllidaceae > Allium > Allium sativum. Next base: position 96,527,720 of record CM060925.1, on the reverse strand, counting down.
TTTATGACTCATGGTATTATGAAACAAAGTATTTTGGTGATTTAATAAAGTTGATTATTTCCGCTGGAATTTTTTTATATCTGTCTTGTAATATTCTGTGTCTGTTTACCTAAACACTTCACGAAACTTAACGCATTCCCTTTGTGAGTGACATTAACGTACGTGGGTGTTACAGACATGCCGGGCGGTTCCGGGCAGGCTTATTCCGCAATCCAAATCTAACCTTGTGTCTTTGCATTATTACGCATCTAGTTCTTGCCTTTGACCTCTCACATTAGATTACCGTTTGCGGTTGCTGGATATGCTGGGCGGTTCTGGGCAGGATTATACCGCAAACCAATCTAACCTCATGTCCTAGCCATTCATTATCACTTTCTTGATTCAAGTTCCAATTTCAAATCTTGGATTATAATATATTCCAATTACCCATAATTTCCCATCTAAATTATTTTTATAACTTTAATCCAAATTACGCCTATAATCTCATGTGTACAAGTTATACCAAATTATGCCCAAACCAATTCCCATGGTTATTAATAATTTATGTCAAATCTCATGTATACAAGTTATACTCAATTATGCCCAAACCAATTTCCATGGTTACCCACAATTTATGCCAGTAATCTCATTTTACATATTTCCCAAACCTTTCCCAATCGTTCAAACGTCATTCGTACGCAAATCTCAACTTAGGCTCGAAGTTAGCCTAGTTTCAAAAATAAAAAGGAAAAGAGGTAGGGAAGAGAATCAACACATCAAGACTGGCATAAACATAAGAACATGCATATGAAATATAAAAAGACATAAAATGATAAAATAGATTAGAAAGGCATATGATAGATTTATGGGTATGAATCTGAAAGATAATGATTTACAAACTTGATAAGATTCATCTTACATACAGGCATGTTCATTAGATCCAATTTACAATCCTATCACAATTACTTTTTAATTTAATTACATGTGAAAGTAACATAGACTCACAGCGATAGGATTCTTAGAAAAGAGAATCCGGCGTTGTTGTAGCAATTCTGACCTTGAATACTCTCTACTTTGATTTGTAGATCTGATCTTCTAATTGGAATACTCCTATTCTAACTTGTTTTGGTGGAGAAGGAAAGGCTAGTTTAGATTGGAGCAGCATGGAGGCGCCATGGATGAAAACAATGGGATTAGGGTTAGGTTTAGGTGTTTATTTATATGTGTATTAGGTGTATTAGGACCTTTAGATTAGGTTAGGAACCATCTGAACCATCCAAACCAGAAAAACATGTCATCCAGCCAATCCTCGAAGGGCACGTCATCAGCCAGACCCCAAAACACGTCATCGGCCAAATCTGGGCCGATGGGGGTTGACTCCCCAGTCGACACCCCTATAGGCGGGTCGACTCCCCCTGGGGGGGTTGACACCCCTGAGCGGGAAATTTCCTGCTCAGCCAATTTGGTCAGATTTTGATTTTTGAATTGGTTTTGTTATTTAATTATTATTTAATTAAATTCTACTTTAAACTGAAGTTTTGTAAGCTCCATAACTTCTTCATACTGTATCTGTTTTATGCAAACTCGGACTCTATTTCAAGAAGAATTCTGAGACGAATGCAATGGCGTACCCCGTTTCACTTAATTCTTGTTCTAAAAATTAAGTATTCTTTAATTTGTTAATTTTAATATTTTAAAATTACGGGGTGTTACATTCTCCCCTCCTTAAAGGATTTCGTCCCTGAAATCTTCAAGTTAAGAAGAATGTATCCTACCATGCATCATCCATTTACTCATCCATCGTCCACAAGCATCCATTGTCCTTAAAAGATTTCTAATGCTATATGAACATATGCAAAAGTGTGTGTATATGTCCCTTGTCTAATGCAAAGATCAGGCGGTCTGCTGATTTAGTTGACCTCCTTAATGAGAATTATGTTAGTGCCATGAGTCCAACATGTATGCAATTATTCCTAATGCACTTTATAACTTCTATATGAGTGCACAATCATTCACTCAAATGCAACATCCACATGATAACACATCAAATTTCAATCAATATACAAATATATTCAATATGCAATATGAAAGTGACTGAGCTGATCTTAGTGCTTAAAGTGTGTGTAAATGCATCCACGATCAGTCAGTAGCAAACACTTGCATCCACCAAACATAACATGTCTAAAAACACATGTTTACAACCATAGGACTTTCTACGTAAAGATCGAAGATATAATCGAGAGAATACACTAAACGATAGAACAAGTATAAAAAAAGCGGTAGTAAAAGGAGAAGTTAAGAACATACCCTCAAAAAGGAAAGGGTACGATGCACGTATCTTGTCTTCTATTTCCCAAGTCGCGTCTCCTTGGTCATCTCCCCATTGGACTTTAACCAACTTAACCTCTCTGTTGCATAAATTCTTGACCTCCGATCCAATGATGCATGTAGGAGCTCATCTAATCGTGGCATCTCACTCTACTTCCACTTCTCTAAGCATGTTCGGCTCTACTACTTCCGCGATATCGTGTAAACACTTGCTCAAATGCAACATGTGAAATACGTCATGCACACCACTAAGTTTCTCGTGCAACTTCACTCGGTAGGCCATCTGTCTAATTCGCTCTGTAATGGGGAATGACCCTATAAACCTTGGTGCCAATTTCCCTACAGATCCAAAGCGAACTACGTTCCTCAATGGTGATACTTTAATAAAAAGCATGTCTCCAACATCGAACTCAAGATCGTTTCGTCTCTTATTAGCGTATGACTTTTTCCGGTCTTGCGCCGTCTTCATGATCTTCGAATCAAGCCTATCTTTTCCGAAGTTTCCCTAATCATCTCGGGCCCAAGCAAAATCTTATCCGTAGATTCCCACCAATAAGTCGGTAATTGGCAAGGTCGTCCATATAGAGCTTCAAAAGGTTCCATGCAAATACTAGTCTGATAGCTGTTGTTGTAGGCGAACTCTACTAATGGAAGGTGTTCTTCCCATGTCCCTCCAAAATCCAAGACGCATAACCTCAAAAGAACTTCTAGAATCTGATTCACTCTTCCTGTTTGGTCGTCCGTTTGAGGGTGATAAGCGGTGCTCAAACACAATTGCATTCCTACCGCCTCTTGCAAGCTCTTCCATAACTCACGGGTGAAAATGGGATCTCGATCGCTTACGATATTAGAAGGTATGCCGGGTAGATGAACTATCTCTCGGAGATAAACATATGCTAACCATGCCGCTGTTCTTTTACTCTTAACGGGAATGAAATGGGCACTCTTGGTAAGTCTATCTACTACTACCCAAATCTCCATATTACCCTTCCTTGACCTCGACAACCCGTCGATGAAATCCATGGAAACACTTTCCCATTTCCATGGTGGAACCTCTAAAGGGTGAAGCAAACCACCAGGCTTCTTTTGCTCAGCCTTTACGTGCCGGCACACTAAGCATCTAGAAATGAACTCAGCCACATACTTCTTCATGTCGACCCAAAAGAAAACTCGCTTCATGTCCCTATACATCTTGTCACTATCGGGATGTATGGTCATCTTAGAACGATGTGCTTCGTCAAGGATTGTCCTTCTAAGACTCTCCTCTCGTGATACGCAAAGTCTTTCATCCCTACGCAACTAACCTTTGTCATATATAGTACACCTACTAAGATGGCTCGAAGACTCCCCTCTTATGAGCTTATCCACAATTTCTATCAATTGTGGGTCATCTCGTTGTGCCGCACCTATCCGTCCCAAAAGCGTAGGTCGCACCTCTAACGATGCGAACAAACCGGGTACATAATTGATAGAGGGTCTAAAATCAAAGGTAGATATGTACTCTAAACTCTACCGCTTGACAAACAAAGGACTCAAAGCCAACCTCTTTCTACTCAAGGCGTCAGCCATGACGTTACCCTTGCCAGAGGTATATGCAATCTCAAAATCGTAGGATGCTAAGAACTCCATCCACCTCTGTTGCCTTAAGTTTAGATCTTTTTGAGAGAACAAGTATTTTAGTGACTTACGGTCTGTATACAACTCAAACCTCTCTCCAAGCAAATAGTGACGTCAAGACTTAAGCGCAAAAACTATGGCAGCTAACTCTAAGTCGTGGGTAGGGTAATTCTTCTCATGGACCTTTAACTGCCTTCCACTATAGCGTATCACCCTTCCATCTTGCAGCAAAACTGCGCCAAGCCCTATCCCGCAAGCATCGGTATACACTGTGAATGGTTTACTCCCATCTAGCAAAACGAAAACTGAAGCTATCGTCAATGCCCTCTTCAAACGTTGGAAAGCATCGTCACAGTCAAGATCCCAAGAAAATGTCAAATTCTTTTTCGTCAATCGTGTAAGTGGAGCTGATATCTTAGCAAAGTCCCTGATGAACTTTCTATAATAGCCCGCCAAACCAAGAAAACTACTTACTTCTGTTACAAACTTAGGAATCTTCCAATCTAGGATTGCCACTGCCTTCGCGGGATCCACAACTATCCCTTCCTTAGAGACCACATGCCCTAGGAATCTTACTTCCTTCCTCCAAAGCCTTGAGATCATGTGCTCGAAGGGTATCAAAAATTTCCTTAAGATGTAAGGCACGCTCTTCTTCGCTTTTAGAGAATATCAAGATATCATCCATAAAGACCACCACGAACTTGTTTAGAAACTCCCTAAACACCCTACTCATCAAGTCTACGAAATATGCGGGTGCATTCGTCAAACCAAAAGGCATGACGAGCCATTCAAAGAAACCATCTGGAGTTTTAAATGTAGTCTCATCTACGATGTCCTCATCCACCCTTAGATGATGAAATCTTGTAGCTAAATCCAACTGCAAGAAAACCAAAGCACCAACCAACTGATCGAACAAATCATCTATCCTCGGCAATGGGTGTCTATTTTTCTTCTTTAGTTTTTTAGCTCCCTATAATCCACGCACAATATAAGCGAACCATCAGCCTTCGTAGCAAAAACAACTAGAGCACCCCACTCTGAGATACTTCTTCTTATGAACCCTTTCTCAAGCAACTCTTTTTCTTGTTTACTAAGCTCCCTCCTTTCTCTTGGAGCCATGTGGAACACAGGCAATGCAACTGGCTTTGTATTGTCCACCAAGTATATACGAAAATCTATCTCGCATTTAAGACATCTGCATACTCATGGACCAATTGAACAGATTGCAAATCATCAATAGATGTGTCAAGAGATTCTAGGTAGCTAAGCATAATAGAAACCTTAGGGTCACATGAGATATCGAGAGTATTACCAAAACTAGTCAACAGTCTAACTATCCACTTTTCACAGTCGAGAATGGCACCATACCTGGCTAGCCAATCCATCCCTTGAATCAACCCATAGCCGTGAAACCAAGCACATAAGCGTTACATTCGAACTCAACACCATACACAAATATTCTCGAATCCCGACATAACATAGACAGATGAGCCGTACCCCCAATAGGATTTGAGACAACAAAGGGATCCAATACTATACTAGTATCTAGGTGCAGAGAGTCAACAACAGAAGCAGATATGAAAGAATGTGAAGCGCTCGAATCAAACAAAGTACGTACAGGATGATCGAAAAGGAAAACCAAACTTTCAACAGAAATGTTTCTACCTCTCTCTTACGTAGCTGCCATGAGAGCTTGAACCTACCCTCCAGAAGTAGATCCTATCCTCTGTCCTTGCCCTTGCCTCCTTGGGCAGTCTTTAATCATATGTCCTGCCTCACCACATTGGAAGCAACCCGTCTTCTTCTTCCTACAGTTCTTCTTCAAGTGGCCAGGTATTCCACAATTGTGACACTTTTTTTTATCTGAACCCTTGTTATCCTTACCGCCCTTCTTTTGTTGTTGCTGTGCCTTCTTTGGATCCCCTTTCTTATCCTGTGCCTTATCTACATTAGCACCTTTCACCTCTTCATGTATCAACGCCATATCAACAAGATTCTCGAAAGTAGCCCACATAGGAATGTGGGACATAGCCAACCCATGTAATGGTTCATTCAGACCCTTGGAAAATATCAAGGCCTTCTTATGTGGTGTATTAACTAATTCCATACCAAATCTTGCTAACTGGTTCAACTTCTTAACGTACTCCTTCGCAGACAAATTCCCTTATTTCAAAGCCAAGAACCTCTCCATGTATAAACTCTCCTCTGCTTGTGAAACAAATTTCAACTCGAACCTTTGTCTAAAATCAATCCACGTCTCCACTGCACGTCCTCCATTAGTTACTTCCCACCAAAATGAAGCTTCATCCTTCATCAACCAAGCAACTGGCTAAACTTTCCTTCCATCGTCTATCTCGAAGATACCAAACAAGTCCTCCACTTCCTTGAGCCAATTCCGAGCCTCAATTCCATAAAACGGTTTTCTGCCCATCGCACAGAAGACTTTACATATCTTAGAAAAAGCGTCTACACGAGGAGGAGGAGGAACGTTTGCTGGGCCTGCGGAAGTAGCCCTAGCCTCCAGATACCTTCTGAACCAGCCTGGTATCTATACGACCTTGGGTATATCAGGTGCCCCGGACATGCTGAAAGGAAAAAGGGAGAGATTCAAAATAGAGAATCGAAAGATCGACATATGGCTTTTGGGGATTATGTTTTTCATAATAAACCTTTCTCTTGAAAATACCCTCTTTAAACATTGTTTTTGAAAATACTTTTTTTAAAAATGTTTTTGAAAATGGATTTCAAAATCTTTTATTTGTTCTGGTAACCTTCAGCTCTGATACCACGTGTAACACCCCAAGTCCATTAATGTCACTCACTAAGGGAATGCATTAACTTTCATGGAGAGTTATAAGAGTGTAGAACAGAACATCGCCAGACAAATATATAAAATGGTACTTAAAAATTCAAAATTTATTCATTGCAGCAGAAAAGCAAAATATGTCTGATTACAACATCAAAACCATATACTAAAGCCAAGTACACAAATATCCATCTTGAACAAAATTATTATCAGAGTACATAAAAGCAAAATCATAATCCCACTCCAAATAGCCATAATGAAAAAGAGATAAAGCTGAGCATTACTTTCTACACTTCCAAGCACTTCAAGAAGAAAGAAATCCTAGTCAAGCTCCACTAATCCCACCCTGAGAACCTGAGGGGGGGGGGAGAAAGAAAAGAGGTGAAACAAAAGGGGTCAGGCATAAAGTCTGGCGAGTCCAGTAACTTTAACAATATAATTAGCAAAGTAACAGGATAAGAACATAAACTGGATACAAGAGATGACTGTAACATAAGCAGATATGACAAGGTGAACAAGGTAAGCAAGCTAGAACATCTACTGCACTCCTAACCACTATAAGATATGCTCTGCACCGTACCCACATACTAGTTACATACTAAAAGATGATCCCTCTTAAACAAACATAATGATGGTAGTTTCGTGTACTTCTAGTTACTATCACAGGTGTCAACTTGCTCCTATCCCCACTAGTTGTACCCACTACCCTTCCCATTCGATCGGCTTTCTTACCTCGTAGATACCTGTGCTGGTCCCACAATAGGGTGTATCACCCACTAAGGTGGCAACCTCGATACTACTGAAATGCACAACTTATACCTACACGATGCAACAACGTCTTACCTACCAGACCGGACCCACGCAGGCACATGACTCCGTTGGACCTGCATTGCCATCGCTAACTCTTTATTGACCTCATACAATCAACCCCAGTAACCATGTCCCTGTCTTTGACCTAGTTAGAGCTCATATAGATACTAAAATGGGAAACTGGTGGAAAAGGGTCCCCACGCTTGACACAAGGTTCCTTCCTAAGCTTGGTCCCCGCTAGGAATTCCCAATTAACCCCTTTTTATCCCCATGTCTTATCACATGTCTCATCTTGGTTAAGTGCTCTAATTATGTTTCACATGCTACTCATGTACCCACTTAACCCTTTACCTTTCCCATGTCTTACCACATTTCTTATCTTGGTTAAGTTTTCATTAATTCATTATAACCATAATCTTGCTAGACCTTCCACATTAGATTACCGTTTGTGGTTGCTGGACATGCCGGGCTGTTCCGGGCAGGCTTATACCGCAATCCAAATCTAACCTCATGTCTTTGCATTATTACGCATCTAGTTTCTGTCTTTGACCTCTCACATTAGATTATCGTTTGCGATTGCTGCATATGCCGGGCGGTTCCGGGTAAGCTTATACCGCAAACCAATCTAACCTCGTGTCTTAGGCGTTAATTATCACTTTCTTGATTCAAGTCCCAATTTCAAATCTTGGATTATAATATATTCCAATTACCCATAATTTCCAATCTAAATTATGTTTATAACTTTAATCCAAATTACGCCTATAATCTCATGTGTACAAGTTATACCAAATTATGCCCAAACCAATTTCCATGATTATCAATAATTTAAGCCAAATCTCATGTATACAAGTTATACTCAATTATGCTCAAACCAATTTCCATGGTTACCAACAATTTATGCCAATAATCTCATTTTACAAATTTCCCAAACCTTTCCCAATCTTTCAAACGTCATTCGTATGCAAATCTCAACTTAGTCTCGAAGTTAGCTTAGTTTCAAAAATAAAAAGGAAGAGAGGTAGGGAAGAGAATCAACACATCAAGACTGGCATTAACATAAGAACATGCATATGAAATATAAACAGGCATAAAACGATAAAACAGACCCGAAAGGCATATGATAGATTTATGGGTATGAATCTAAAAGATAATGATTTACAAACTTGATAAGATTCATCTTACATACAAGCATGTTCATTAGATCCAATTTACAATTCTATCACAATTACTTTTTAATTTAATTATATGTGAAAGTAACATAGACTCACAGCGATAGGTTTCTTAGAAAATAGAATTAGGCGTTGTTGTAGCAATTCTGATCTTGAATAATCTCTACTTTGATTTGTAGATCTGATCTTCTAATTGGAATACTCCTATTCTGACTTGTTTTGGTGGAGAAGAAATGCTAGTTTAGATTAGAGCAGCATGGAGGTGCCATGGATGAAAATAATGGGATTAGGGTTAGGTTTAGGCGTTTATTTATAGGTGTATCAGGACCTTTAGATTAGGTTAGGAACAATCTGAACCATCCAAACCAGAAAAACACATCATCCAGCCAATCCCAAAAGGACACGTCATTAGCCAGACCCCAAAATACGTCATCGGCCAGATCTGGGCCAATGGGGGTCGACACCCTATAGGGGGATCGACTCCCCAGTCGACTCCCCCTGGGAGGTCGACACCCCAAGGCGGGAAATTTCCCGCTCAACCAATTTGGTCGAATTTTGATTTTTGAACAGGTTTTGTTATTTAATTATTATTTAATTAAATTCTGCTTTAAACTGAAATTTTCTAACCTTCATAACTTCTTCATATTGTATCTTTTTTACGCAAACTCAGACTCTATCTCAAGCAGAATTCTGAGACGAACGCAATGGAGTAACCCGTTTCACTTAATTGTTCCTCTAAAAATTAAGTATTATTTAATTTGTTAATTTTAATATTATAAAATTACAGGGTGTTACATTCTCCCCTCCTTAAAAGATTTCATACCCGAAATCTTCAAGTTAAGAAGAATGTATCCTACCATCCATCATCCATCTACTCATCCATCATCCATAAGCATCCATTGTCTTAAAAGATTTCTAATGCTATATGAACATATGCAAAAGTGTGTATATATGTCTCTTATCTAATGCAAAGATCCGGCGGTCTACTGATTCAGTTGACCTCCTTAATGCGAATTATGTTAGTGCCATGAGTCCAACATGTGTGCAATTATTTCTAATGCTCTTTATAACTTCTATATGAGTGCACAATCATTCACTCAAATGCAACATCTACATGATAACACATCAAATTTCAATCAATATACAAATATATGCAATATGGAATATGAAAGTGACTGAGCCGATCTTAATGCCTAAAGTGTGTGTAAATGCATCCACGAGCAATCAATAGCAAACAATTGCATCCACCAAACATAAAATATGTCAAAACACATGTTTACAACCATAGGATTTTCAACCTAAAGATCGAAGATATAATAGAGAGGATACACTAAACGATAGAATAAGTATAAACAAAGCGGTAGAAAAAGGAGAAGTTAAGAACATACCCTCAAAAAGAAAGGGTACAATGCACATACCTTGTCTTCTATTTTCCAAGTCGCATCTCCTTGATCATCTCCCCATTGGACTTTAACCAACTTGACCTCTCGGTTGCGTAACTTCTTGACCTCTGATCCAAGGATGTATGTAGGAGCTCGTCTAATCGTGGAATCTCTCTCTACTTCCACTTCTCTAAGCATGTTCGGCTCTACTACTTCCGCGGTATCGTGTAAACACTTCCTCAAATGCGACACGTGAAGTACGTTGTGCACACCACTAAGTTTTTCGTGCAACTTCACTCTGTAGGCCATCTGTCCAATTCGCTCTGTAATGGGGAATGGCCCTATGAACCTTGGTGCCAATTTCCCTACAGATCCAAAGTGAACTACGTTCCTCAATGGTGATACTTTAATAAAAACCGTGTCTCCAACATCGAACTCAAAATTGATTCGTCTCTTATCAGCGTATGACTTTTTAAGGTCTTGTGCCGTCTTCATGCGTCTTCGAATCAAGTCTATCTTTTCCGAAGTTTCCCTAACCATCTTGGGCCCAAGCAAAATCTTATCCATAGATTCCTACCAACAAGTAGGTAATCGACAAGATCGTCCATATAGAGCTTCAAAAGGTGCCATGCCAATACTAGTCTGATAGCTGTTGTTGTAGGTGAACTCTACTAATGGAAGGTGTTCTTCCCATGTCCCTCCAAAATCCAAGATGCATAACCTCAAAAGATCTTCTAGAATCTGATTCACTCTTTTTGTTTGCTCGTCCGTCTGAGGGTGATAAGCGGTGCTCAAACACAATTGCGTTCCTAATGCCTCTTGCAAGCTCTTCCAAAACTCACTGGTGAAAATGGGATCTCAATCGCTTACGATACTACAAGGTATGCCATGTAGACGAACTATCTCTCGGAGATAAACAGATGCTAACCATGCCGCTGTTCTTTTACTCTTAACGGAAATGAAATGGGTGCTCTTGGTAAGTCTATCTACTACTACCCAAATCCCCATATTACCCTTCCTTGACCTCGACAACCTGTCGACGAAATCCATGGAAACACTTTCTCATTTCCACTGTGGAACCTCTAAAGGGTGAAGCAAACCACCAGGCTTCTTTTGCTCAGCCCTGATGTGCTGGCACACTAAGCATCTAGAAATGAACTCAGCCACATCCTTCTTCATTCCGGCCCAAAAGAAAACTCGCTTCATGTCCTTATACATCTTGTCACTACCGGGATGTATGGTCATCTTAGAACGATGTGCTTCGTCAAGGATTGTCCTTCTCAGACTCTCATCTCGTGATACGCAAAGTCTTTCATCCTACGCAACAAACCTTTGTCATCTATAGTATACCTACTAAGATGGCTCGAAGACTCCCCTCTTATATGCTTGTCCACTATTTTTTTCAACTATGGGTCATCTCGCTGTGCCACTCCTATCTGTCCCAAAAGCGCAGGTCGCACCTCTAACGATGCCAACAAACCGGGTTCATAACCGATAGAGGGTCTAAAACCAAAGGTAGATATGTACTCTAAACTCTGCCGCTCGACAAACAAAGTACTAAAAGCCAACCTCTTTCTACTCAAGGCGTCAGCCACGACGTTACCCTTGCCAGGGGTATATGAAATCTCAAAATCGTAGGATGCTAAGAACTCCATCCACCTCTATTGCCTTAAGTTTAGATCTTTTTGGGAGAACAAGTATTTTAGTGACTTATGGTCTGTATACAACTTAAACCTCTCTCCAAGAAAATAGTGATGCCGAGACTTAAGCGCAAAAACTATGGTAGCTAACTCTAAGTCGTGGGTAGGGTAATTCTTCTCATGGACCTTTAACTGTCTTCCACCATAGCATATCACCCTTCTCTCTTGCATCAAAACTGCGCCATACCCTGTCTCGCAAGCATTGGTGTACACTGTGAATGGTTTACTCCCATCCGGCAAAACCAAAACTGGAGATGTCATCAATGCCCTCTTCAAACGTTGGAAAGCATCGTCATAGTCAACATCCCAAGAAAAGGTCAAATTCTTTTTCGTCAACCGTGTAAGTGGAGGTGATATCTTAGCAAAGTCCTTGATGAACTTTCTATAATAACCCGTCAAACCAAGAAAACTTCTTACTTCTGTTGCATTCTTAGGAATGTTCCAATCTTGGATTGCCACTGCCTTCGCGGGATCCATAGTTATCCCTTCCTTGGAGACCATGTGCCCTAGGAATCTTACTTCCTTCCTCCAAAAGTGACATTTGGAGAACTTATCCTTGAGTTGATGTACTCGAAGGATCTCTAAAACTTCCTTAAGATGTAAGGCATGCTCTTCTTCGCTTTTAGAGAATATCAAGATATCATCCAAAAAGACCACCACGAACTTATTTAGAAACTCCCTAAACACCCTACTCATCAAGTCTACGAAATATGCAGGTCAATTCGTCAAACCAAAAGGCATGATGAGCCATTCAAAGAAACCCTCTGGAGTTCTATGTGCAGTCTTATCTATGCTGTCCTCAGCCACCCTTAGATGATGAAATCCTACAGCTAAATCCAACTGCGAGAAAACCGAAGCACCAACCAATTGATCGAACAAATCATCTATCCGTGGCAATGATGTCTATTTTTCTTCGTGAGTTTATTTTCTCCCTTTAGTCCACGCACAATCTATGCAAACCATCATCCTTCGTAGCAAAAACAACTGGAGCACCCCACTCCAAGATACTTCTTCTTATGATCCCTTTCTCAAGCAACTCTTTCACTTGTTTACTAAGCTCCCTTCTTTCACTTGGAGCCATGTGGCGCACAGGAAATGCAACTTGCTTTGCATTATCCACCAAGTATATACGGAAATCTATCTCGCATTTTGGAGGTAAGCCCCTAACCTCCTCAAAGACATCTGCATACTCATGGACTACTCGAACAGATTGCAAATCATAAATAGATGTGTCAAGAGATTCCAGGTAGCTAAGCATAACAGAAACCTTAGTGACGCATGAGATATCGAGAGTATTACCCAAACTAGTCAACAGTCTAACTACCCTCTTTTCACAATCGAGAATGGCACTATACGTGGCTAGCCAATCCATTCCTAGAATCAACCCATAGCCCGTGAAACCAATCACATAAGCATTGCATTCGAACTCAACGCCATACACAAATATTCTCAAATCCCGACATAACATAAACAGATGAGCCGTACCCCCAATAGGATTTGAGACAACAAAGGGATCCACTACTATACTAGTATCTAGGTGTAGAGACTCAACAACAGAAGCACATTTGAACAAATGTGAAGCGCCCAAATCAAAAAAAGTACGTATAGGAATGATCGAAAAGGAAAATCAAACTTTCAACAGAAATGTTTCTACCTCTCTCTTGCGTAGCTGCCATGAGAGCATGAACCTGCCCTCCAGAAGTAGATCCTGTCCTCTGTCCTTGCCCTTGTCCTTGACTCACCTCCTTGGGCAGTATTTAATCATATGTCCTGCCTCACCACATTGGAAGCAACCCGTCTTCTTCTTCTTCCTACAGTCCTTCACAAATGGCCAGGTATTCCACAATTGTGACACTTTCTTTTATCTGAACCATTGTTATCCTTACCGTCCTTCTTTTGTTGTTGTTGTGCCTTCTTTGGATCCCCTTTCTTATCCTGTGCCTTGTAGACATTAGCACCTTTCACCTCTTCATGTATCAACGCCATATCAACAAGATTCTCGAAAGTAGCCCCCATAGGAATGTGGGACATAGCCAACCCGTGTAATGGTTCATTCAGACCCTTGGCAAATCTCAATTCCTTCTTATGTGGTGTTTTAAATAATTCCATACCAAATCTTGCTAACTGGTTAAACTTGTTAATATACTCCTTCACAGACAAGTTCCCTGGTTGCAAAGCCAAGAACCTCTCCATGTATAAACTCTCCTCTGCTTGTGAAACAAATTTCAACTCGAACCTTTGTCTAAAATCCATCCTCGTCTCCACTGCACGTCCTCCATTAGTTAATTTCCAACAAAATGAAGCTTCATCCTTCATCAACCAAGCAGCTAGCTGAACTTTCCTTCCATCGTCTATCTCAAAGATACCAAACAAGTCCTCCACTTCCTTGAGCCAATTCCGAGCCTCAACAAATATCTCAGTTCCATAAAACGGTTTTCCGCCCATCGCACAGAAGTCTTAGCATATCTTAGTAAAAGCGTCTATACGAGGAGGAGGAGGAACATTTGCTAGGCATGCGGCAGTTGCTCTAGCCTCCAGATACCTTCTAAACCATCCTGGTATCTGTACGCCCTCGGGTATATCGGGTTCCCCAGACATGCTGAAAGGAAAAAGGGAGAGATTCAAAACAGAGAATCGAAAGATAGATATATGGCTTTTGGGGATTATGTTTTTCATAATAAACCTTTCTCTTGAAAATACTCTCTTTAAAACATGCTTTTGAAAATACTTCTTTTTAAAAATGCTTTTGAAAACGGTTTTCAAAATATTTTATCTGTTCTGGTAACCTTCAGCTCTGATACCACGTGTAACACCCCACGTCCATTAATGTCACTCACTAAGGGAATGCATTAACTTTCATGGAGCGTTATAAGAGAATAGAATAGATAATCACAAGACAAATATATAAAATGGTACTTAAAAAATCAAAATTTATTCATTGCAGCGGAAAAGCAAAACATGTCTAATTACAACATCAAAACCATATACTAAAGCCAAGTACACAAATATCCATCTTGAACAAAATTATTATTAGAGTACATAAAAGCAAAACCATAATCCCACTCCAAATAGCCATAATGAAAAAGAGATAAAGCTGAGCAATACTTTCTACTCTTCCAAGCACTTCAAGGAGAAAGAAATCCAAGTCAACCTCCACTAATCCCACCTTGAGAACCTTTGGGGGGAGGAGAAAGAAATACCGCAAAACAAAAGGGTAAGACATAAAGTATGGCGAGTCCAGTGACTTTAATAATATAATCAGTAAAGTAACAGGATAAGAGCATAAATTGGATATAAGAGATGACTGTAACATAAGCAGATATGACAAAGTGAATAAGGTAAGCAAGCTAGAACATCGACTGCGCTCCTAACCACTATAACATATGCTCTGCACCGTACCCACATGCTAGTTACATACTAAATGATGATCCCTCTTAAACAAACATAATGATGGTAGTTTCATGTACTTCTAGTTAATATCGTAGGTGCCAACTTGCTCCTATCCCCACTAGTTGTACCCACTGCCCTTCTCATTCGATCGACTCCCTAACCTCGTAGATACCTGTGATGGTTCCACAATAGGGTGTATCACTCCCTAAGGTGGAAACCCCGATACTACTGAAATGCATAGCTTATACCTACACGATGCAACAATGTCTTACCTATTAGCCTGGACCCACGCACGCACATGACTCCGTTGGACTTGCGCTGCCATCGCTAACTCTTTATTGACCTCTTACAATCAACCCCAGAAAGCGTGCCCCTGTCTTCGACCTAGTTCGAGCTCATATAGATACTAAAATGGGAAACTGGTTTAAAAGGGTCCCCACACATGACACAAACTTCCCTCCTAAGCTTGGTCCCCATTAGGAATTCCCACTTAACCCCATTTTATTCCCATGCCTTATCACATGTCTCATCTTGGTTAAGTGCTCTAATTAAGTTTCACATGCTACCCATGTACCCACTTAACCCTTTATCATCCCATGTCTTACCACATTCTTATCTATAGAACATCACAAGACAAATATATAAAATGGTACTTAAAAAATCAAAATTTATTCATTGCAACGGAAAAGTAAAACATGTTTAATTACAACATCAAAACCATATACTAAAGCCGAGTACACAAATATCCATCTTGAACAAAATTATTATTAGAGTACATAAAAGCAAAACCATAATCCCACTCCAAATAGCCATAATGAAAAAGAGATAAAGCTGAGCATTACTTTCTACTCTTCCAAGCACTTCAAGAAGAAAGAAATCCACGCACGCACATGACTCCGTTGGACTTGCACTGCCATCGCTAACTCTTTATTGACCTCTTACAATCAACCCCAGTAAGCGTGCTCCTGTCTTTGACCTAGTTCGAGATCATATAGATACTAAAATGGGAAACTGGTTTAAAAGGGTCTCCACACATGACACAAACTTCCCTCCTAAGCTTGGTCCCCATTAGGAATTCCCACTTAACCCCGTTTTATTCCCATGCCTTATCACATGTCTCATCTTGGTTAAGTGCTCTAATTAAGTTTCACATGCTACCTATGTACCCACTTAACCCTTTATCATCCCATGTCTTACCACATGTCTTATCTTGGTTAAGTGTTCATTAGTTCATTATAACCGTAATCTTGTAAGACCGTCCACATTAGATTACCGTTTGCGGTTGCTGAACATGCCCGGCGGTTCCGGGCAGGCTTATACCGCAATCCAAATCTAACCTCGTATCCTTGCATTATTACGCATCTAGTTTCTGCCTTTGTACTCTCACATTAGATTACCGTTTGCAGTTGCTAGATATGCCGGGCGGTTCCGGGCAGGCTTATACCGCAAACCAATCTAACCTCATGTCTTAGGCGTTCATTATCACTTTCTTGATTCAAGTCCCAATTTCAAATCTTGGATTATAATATATTCCAATTACCCATAATTTCCGATCTAAATTATGTTTATAACTTTAATCCAAATTATGCCTATAATCTCATGTGTACAAGTTATAACAAATTATGCCCAAACCAATTTCTATGGTTATCAATAATTTATGCCAAATCTCATGTATACAAGTTATACTCAATTATGCCCAAACCAATTTCCATGGTTACCAACAATTTATGCCAATAATCTCATTTTACATATTTCCCAAACCTTTCCCAATCATTCAAACGTCAATCATACGCAAATCTCAACTTAGACTCGAAGTTAGCCTAGTTTCAAAAATAAAAAGGAAGAGAGGTAGGGAAGAGAATCAAAACATCAAGACTGGCATAAACATAAGAACATGCATATGAAGTATAAACAGGCATATAACGATAAAATAGATCAGAAGGGCATATGGCAGATTTATGGGTATGAATATGAAAGATAATGATTTACAAACTTGATAAGAGTCATCTTACACGCAGGCATGTTCATTAGATCCAATTTACAATCCTATCACAATTACTTTTTAATTTAATTACATGTGAAAGTAACATAGACTCACAGCGATAGGATTCTTAGAAAAGAGAATTAGGCGTTGTTGTAGCAATACTGATCTTGAATAATCTCTACTTTGATTTGTAGATATGATCTTCTAATTGGAATACTCCTATTCTGACTTGTTTTGGTGGAGAAGAAAGGCTAGTTTAGATTAAAGCAGAATGGAGGCACCATGGATGAAAACAATGGGATTAGGGTTAGGTGTTCATTTATATGTGTATTAGGTGCATTAGGACCTTTAGTTTAGGTTAGGAACCATCTGAACCATCCAAACCCCAAAAACACGTCATCCAGCCAATCCCAGAAGGACACGTCATTAGCCAGACCCCAAAACACGTCGTCGGCCAGATCTGGGCCGGTGGGGGTCGACACCCTATTGGGGGGTCGACTCCCCAGTCGACACCTCTATACGGGGGTCGACTCCCCAGTCGACTCCCCCTGGGGGTCGACACCCCTGAGCGGGAAATTTCCCGCTCAGCCCGTTTGGTCGGATTTTGATTTTTGAACTGATTTTGTTATTTAATTATTATTTAATTAAATTCTGCTTTAAACTGGAATCTTCTAAGCTTCATAACTTCTTCATACTGTATCTGTTTTACGCAAACTCGGACAATATCTCAAGCAAAATTCCGAGACGAACGCAATGGCGTAACCCGTTTCCCTTAATTCTTCTTCTAAAAATTAAGTGTTCTTTAATTTGTTAATTTTAATATTATAAAATTATGGGGTGTTGCATAGATATTTCTTGTTGATTCCGCTTTATAGTGGTGATTGTTGGGACTCTGAGTGATATGTAGCGAGGCTTGATGAACAAATGTTCATTTTCAGGGATATTTTGTATTGGTGACTCTAAAATATTATGGAGAATTGATTTCTATTCTGTTAAGCTTCACTAGTATATCTTGTTATATATTTTCTATTATGTTTTATTTGTGCGCTCTGAGTTATATAACATGTTTATCTCGAGTTATTCTTCCCTGATGATTGTCCCATATTTTTCTTGCACATCGTTCAACGCATCTTTCCTTAGTTCGGTGCTGGAGATAGGGGTGGTCATCACATCCATCCTCAACCCCATATGTCAGAGCTACAAGGAATTTTTGTGCCACCTTTTGAAGGAAATCCAAAAAAATACAGATGAGGTGATAAACAATATCTTAAACACAAATCCGACCTTAAATTCATAAATAGTTCAATCAAAATCCATAAATTACGAACCCTAAAGAGCAAATTCCATTATGATTCCCCCCATCAATCCACCAAGGGTGATGTTGCACCACCCAAGCCACTCGCCGAGACGAAGCACTCCTCACGACTAGTACACAAATGTTTGTTTTGGGATTTATAGAAGAGTGTTCGAATTTATTTTGAATTTTAGAAGAGGAGATTTTTTACATTTGTAAAACTCACGACTTTAACTATTCTTTGAAGTTAGATTTGTGAAAGGGAAAGAATGAGGGTACGGTTAGTTGTCTAATTATGGTGGAGGGGTGTGTTATAGAAGCTTTGAATTTTTAGTTTGGTTTTAAAATTAATTTTCTGGTATCTCATTGTACATAAATTCAATTTCATACAAACTCCAATCAACATGATAAAAATATAGTCATATTCAGAACATTGACGCGACTCCAGAACAATAAAAATATACATAAGGAATTTGAGAAATCGCAAAACACTGCTATTTATAATTGAATTATATAAATTTAAGTTTTCCAAATTTACACTATACGTTTTAAGCATGCACGATCAAACAATAAGTCTGAACATCATGAAATTGAAATCCCACAAAAATTTAATAATCTGAATCCAATGAAACATGTTTCATCGAATTGCGAGACTGTTTACAGCATTGCTAATTTCATGTGTTAACGAAAATCAAGTAATTATAAATTGATTTCCAAACACTCTAATTTATTGATAATAATTTATTATTGTTGTTCACATTCAAATAGGATTTTTACATAAGCTTGAAACCAAATTGGTTTCAAACCTAAATTCAATATTCAAAATTCCAAGTTGATTCAACATTTAATTTTTCAATCAAAATTAATTTAAGTTGTTAAATTCCAAAATTAATCATTTTATTATTTTCATATTAGTTAAATAATCATGTATCAAAAATCCAAGTTGTTACACTAATAAAGTATTATCACTATAATTTGTAAATCATTTCATCTTAATTGGCTTACAGAATTTCGATAATAATTCCTTTATTATTCCATGTTTATGAGCATATGTGTATGATACAAAAAACAAAAGGGGGGTTATTAAGAAATTTTGTTGAATCATTTAAAATGAAATAATTTGATAAAATGTAATTATTATTGTGTTTATAATATAATGTAGGATTACTAAACATCAGAAGTAAAAATCATATGTTAAAAAGTTATGTAGGCATGTCAATGGTGACCACATCTTTTTTTGTTATCCTTCTTTCTGTAATTATCATAATCCCTCATCTCTCTTCGCGTACAATTCGTCAAATTTAGTCGATCCGAACTTTTACAGATCTAATCACACTCAATTTATGAAGGACTTAATGGGTCCGACTCCTCAAAATATCAATTGTGAATCGGTTGATATAAGAGATGTGAATTTTATATAGAGAGGAGGAGTGAGGTTGAACATGGAACAATATAAGGTTACGTTGTTATTAATTTTTTTAGTACCTTCAATACAAGGGCTGTCAAAAATATGCTCAGCCTAATTACCCAAATTTAAATAGGTTGGTTCAAACACAAATAACTATTAGTAACATTATTGGGTTAACCCAACTAGCCCATTTAAAATTGTTGGGTCAATGGTTCTAACCCATATGTCTGTTTATGCCCATTTAACACATGAAACTCACGTTCCCTTCTCGACATTCTCGTTCAAAATAATGTATTCAGAAATTAGGGTTCTTAGTTCCGCTGATGTCCACTTTTGCTTCCATCAATTGAAGTTCAATACAACAATACTAGGAAAATTCAAGTAGAAAAGTTAAATTAACACTCATTCATAACTTGCTAAAAGTTTGACTAACTAAGAGGAAATGAGCTACTGTATATGAACCAAACCAAGATTAAGTGTCATGACTTGTTCAGACATGACACGATTGACAGAAGTGTTCAAACAACCTCGTAAAGGTTCGAGCTTAACTCTAAAAGCCTCCTTTAAACTCCATTTTCTAACACTTTCCTTTAAACTAAATGAGTATGGCTTCCAGTTTACAGAGTGACACTTTTATACTCTGATTTTCTTGCTTCTTACTCATTTTTCATTCATGTTTTCAATAATGACATTCATCTTTTATTTGGTAGGATAAACTCAACTGATTTTAGTGCACTACGCATGTATTATCAACAAACTCTTTGTTTCATCCTTGAGTCTCAACTCCACGCTATATATTTATCGGGTCTATGCAAATGGATCCTCTCTTGATACTGTTGTATCTGACATTCCCTAACAAGCTAGAGTTGAGCTGCCACAATTATTTCTTTGCTTGTCAGATGAAACGAAACCTAAACTTCTTCGTTGATAATCCTATATACTCTTCATACTTCACTTGTAGGCATGTCTCCTTTCTTATAGACTTATCATCAATGGTTTCCAAGCAATATTTGAATTATCCAGCCTAATAAATGACATTGTCATCACCGCTATCAACATCTGCTACCAATGTTATGTAGAATGCTATTTATGCCAATATCACAACATGAAGACAAAATGTTCAAACTACACACATCACTCATGCTAGAACAACAAACTAATCCCATCAGTTTCCACAAATATCATCACAACACACCGCATTTCTTCAACGCTAGTTCATTTCAGACTATATCTTCACATACCAATCATGGCAACCCAAATCAAATCCCATGTACCCAAAATATTCTATCCCCCTACATCCAACCAATAAGGACTCTCCGATTTCCATTTTTTTCATTTAAATCATCTTTTTTCTCTGACTTAATTGTAAAAAAGTGAAATCAGAGATTCTGATTGTTTGGGTACAGGGGTATAAAAGAATTTGGGTACATAGGATTAGCTCTCAAGGCATCCACCTTCATCACTACAGTGGAAAAAAAAACAACGTCAACAACCAATTGTATGCCAAAATTGATCCCAAGCACCAATCTGCTCATCTTAGGGTCCAAACCTTACTTCGCCAACAAGCATCTTCATTTCAGTTCTTGGACCTACCGACTTTAAATCACTCCACCACTTTATTGCATAAATCCACAGGTTTACGTCATTACAACAACGTTAGCAGCAACTACAACGCGAACAATTGGTGTACTAGTTTGTTCACCTCACAAAATGTGAGGTGAACAAAACTCTACCTCCTTACCGGAGGAAAACAGGGAGACCCATATAGGCCCTCCTGAATTCCTCCAATAGGAGGTAGTGTTTTGTACACATAGTGGAAAACAGTGTGTACAAACTCATACTCAAACAATTGACTATAAAATAATCACCAGCAATGAAGTCGAAACAGTCAACAATTATCATGATCCACAATCTCTCCTCTTGATCTACGAACTCATTCAAATATCTCAATATTAAACAAAGAAAAAAATGTTCTCTTTCAAGACTATAATTCTGAAGAATCCTTGAATCAGTATGAGAGAAAACATTTGTAGAAGAACAGGGAGTTGAATCTGTAGCAAAAGATGCATTTGTTACTTAGCATCAGCAAGCATACTTTCATACCTCATCCACTGTGTTCTTACCCTCTTTGCTACTGATCATATTTTAGCTTGTGCAATTATATCTGGCATGTTAATACACTTTCTCTTTCCCCATTCTCTTGCACCTACACTGACTACAAAGATCAGAATATCCACAATTTTAGGATGGACAGAGAATAATAAGTTCTTCATGGTGTTTGATGCATTCCACAATTTTAGGATGGCCTGTAGATACACCTTAGCATCAATGCATTAGGACGATTCGTTAAGTCCCCATGATAGCCAATTCCAAAAGGAAGCGAAGAGTATGAAGCAACAATATAAACTGCCTTCAGTACAATCATCGAAGTATCTACTTGAACAAATAATATACCAGCACTGGTGTCATGAGAATGATGAGCACTTTCAACAAATGAACACAACACATTTGTGCACACAAACGTGACCCCTACTTCAGATAGCAAAGTATTCATGTAGCATTCCCAACAAGCACAAACACAACGAGGTGACAAAGCAATTTTGGGACTAAGGTATCGATCAAACACATAAACTCCAACTGCAAGCATTCCAGAGTAGTATGACAAAGTATCAAGCGAAGCACTACTTAGATTGATGGTGTCAACATTTCAGATCTTATCATGGCAGTACTATGATCTAAGCAACGAATGTTGACCCACTTTTTAGCAAAGTAGTTACACGTCAAGTTTATGATTAGCAATGCGCTCGAGTCTTGAGAACGATGTTGGAAAACACAAAGCGATTTTGTCGTAGCCACGAAGTGTTTGGAAATGGTTGTAAATATCGTCGATTTCCGAATCGGCGTTATCAGATTGGAAAAGCTGTTAAAACTTGGTTAATCTGGCATGATAAAAATACGTGATCAGCTCGATTCGATCAGTTCAAAATCCTTGAGCATCTCGGTCCGATCACGTGGCAAAACTCGTCAAGACAAAGTAATTTGGTTTTGGTAAATTCTGGTTTCGATCACTTAAAAACCGTTGTGCGACACGGCATGATCAAGCAAAAGTGCTTGTGCAAACGCAAAACTCGAAGATCAGCCACTTTGGCAAAGTACCAGATTTGGCGCTCAAACCAGGCTAATCGGCATGGTCGGATCACCATTCATCATTAGCGCACACCATGGTTTTTCAGCTTGGGATTTGGTAAACCCAGGATGAGAAATAATTGGCAACTCGAGATTGGCTGAGCACCCCGGGATGCGATGCGAATTTCATAACGCATCGGTGATCCGATGCGAATTCTTGGGATCTGGCATGGAGGCAGATGCGAAGTGGCAAGGCAAAAATTTTACTAACTAAAAAACGGATCACTTGTTTATGCTTGCGCGATCGAGTCAATTAGGAGTTTGGTGATGAAAAATCATGGTTCGGCACATGGTTCAGGAAAGTGGGAGATCACCTCAGATACGTGTTGATCACTGTTTTTCAGACGATCAACACGTGTCGATCACTGTTTTTTCCAAATTTTTCCAGGATTCAAAAATTTCCACCGTGACTCGATTTTTTGACTAAGTATCGAGGATACGAATTTCGCATCCCCCCTGATATGAAATTTTGGCTGACGCATTGAAATCTCACCTAAATACCTTCTCTCTTGACATTCAAAAGGTTGGGATTAGCTTGTTAGTTTTGGACCTTGGGCATATGGGAGAGTTTTCTTTGGAGCTTATTAATGACTTCATGGTGATTTCCATAGCTTTGGACTTCATCTTGGACTTGTAAACTTGATATAGAAGTTTGCCTACAACTTTTTGTATATTCTTGGACATTCGTGGATATTCTTGGGCATTCTTGGATATTCTTGGACATTCATGGACATTGAAGCTTTTCATTGAACATCAATGTTCACTCTAACACACTTTGGCATAACGAAGAAGAAGAAAGGCATTTTGGTCAAAGTTTGGAATTGGCAAGATATTGTTTTTCAATTGCACGGCTTTGTACACTCAAAGTGTCTGAACTTGTATAAACATTGTAATCGATAAAATTATGATGAGTGATTATCATAAAGTGGACATTAGCATTAGTGCTGAACTACTATAAAGTTGTGTAACCCTTTATATTTCATTGCATTTGGTTGTTCGGATATCGGGTTTTCTTCTAAACCCACTCTTGTAGGTTGGCGCGTGCAAATAACCAATTTTCCACATCAACACTTTGGCATGCCAAGAAGGGGCGCAACTTCTTCGACTCTGGTTTCGGCTTTAGATTTCGGTTTCGGCTTTGTTTCGAAAACAGATTTCGCATGCTCTTCTTCATGGTTAAACGCAAGAAGCTTGACGCTATTGTTGAGGCTCAAGGTACTGAAGGTGAAGGAAGTCAAGAACTTTCCGCGATTAGCAATCCCTCAAACTTCGTCACTTGGGACGACTTCGACGGAATGATTAAGAATTTGGCTTTTGATTTAAACGCTCGACTCGAGCGACAGGAGGAAGCAATGAATACTTTTCTCGCTCGGATTGAGGCTAGACTTGGAATTGCTGGAAGGACAACATGCCAGGCAGGTATTATTGGGACAAGCACTAGTGTTCCGCAAATCATGACTCGGGACTTGGGGACAACACCACAATCTACTCAACAGGGAGACGTCAATCTTCGAGCCGGTATAGTTCCTACTACACTCGAGGGAAATACCCCTAATCCCAACACCGCTCAATCCTGTGACACTTTGGTTGGTCGGGCCGCGGGTTTCGGCATTGGTGATGTGGCTCAAGCGCCTTTGCGCACAGGTTTGAATGGTAATGCTCCCATGGTTCCGAGAGTAATGATTATGCCTATTACAACTCCTCGGTTTTGGATTAAACCAGAAATTCTCATTCTTAATCAACCAGAACATGGACATAAACACTAGGGGCACCAGTGTCGTTTTGGATAATTTGAATCAATTGCTCGCTTTTGGTAATGGATCTCAAATCGCGGATGTTATACATCGATTTTCTCAAGGCGGTGCCTCTTCTTTGGATTTGGATTATGTTACTCACAGTCCTTTCTCTTTGGATGTCAGGAATTCTCTTAATCTACCGGACTTCAAATTACCCGTATTGAAAGCTTATGATGGTCAGAAGGATCCGATTGCTCGCTTGATGCGCTACATGGAAGTTCTTTCTACTTCGGATAATTTCATGGTGAAGTGTTTTCCATTTCACTTAACAGATATTGCTACCATGTGGTTTTGGCAATTGGAAAAGAATTCGGTTCATTCTTGGAATGCTTCGGTTAGCAGGTTCATTTAGAATTTTAGAGTTCACATCGCTCATCCGAAAAGTGATATGACTCTAATGGCGGTCAAACAGAAGTCTAGCGAGACTTTGCACAAGTTATTGAAAAGGTTTAACACAGTGGTGGTGTCGGTCGCCTAATCCATCCATGGTTTTGATGGCTGCAGTCTCTGATGTTTTGGATAAGATCGACTTTAAGATCTCATTGCAATGGGACCCGCCAAGGCATCTTAGTGATTTCTACTTTGAAGCGGAAAAGTTTCTTTGTGAAGAGGATGCGAGGATTGAAAAAAAGGCTCTCAAGGCAAATATGGTTAAGGTGGAGCACCGCCCGACTTTGGTAAAGCTAAGGATTTTGGCAAAGGTAAACCCTCTTCGGGGAATGATCGTATCATGTCTTGGAGAGAACCTAAGCTCATGTCTTACTCTGAAATTACTCACACCCACGAAGAGATTTACTTGGAGGTTCATTCCGCTGCTCCTTTAAGAAGGCCTGCCGCAAGGGAGTCGATTCAAAGATATAAGGATTCTAGTCGGCATTTCGTGTTTCATGATCTTGACGGTCATAACACAAACGGTTGTTGACATCTTCGGGATATGGTTGAAAAGCGTATCAGACGTAACGAGATGACACGGTTTGTTCGGACTTGGCCTGTGGTGCCAAGACAGGTACAACCCCTTCATGCTACCCAGGGTAGACGTGGGACTAGCTCCCATTGTGGCATTTTTATTAACTAAACTTGGTTTTGACTCTGTTGTCTCGGATTCAGGCCTTTCTAACACCAATATCTCTTTCCTTTCCGGTTATTGATTTTCCGGCTTTTGGTTTTCTTGGTTGCTTTGGCTTATGGTTTGGTTCTGTCTTCTTCTAGACTTTGGTTATGTTGGATCTAGATTAAACTTAGAGGGGGGTGAATATGGTTTATTACAATTTATCAGATAATTAAAAATTAATCACAGCACAGATAATTACAGAGTAAATAAATGCGGAAAGTAAATAACACACAGAGATACCCAGCTTCGGCAAATCTTGCCTACTTCTGCATTCCTAAGGTTTCTACTAGGTGTTAAAACAGATCCCACATACAAGACCTTGTACACTATCAATCCATGCTCCTATTCTAACCCTACGCTCAAAAACCTAGAATGGCTGATATCCCTCGATCAGATTTCCCTTGATTACGACCCCGTAACCAATAACCCAGATTTTACAGACTCTGTCAACTGCCAGTCAACACCCTGACTGGATCCCCTAGATTTTATAGACTCTAGAAAACTGGTTCGATGATTTTACAACTCAAATTAAAAGATAATACACAATAAAACTTGAAATGAAACCCTAGTTAAAATAAAGGAATTTAAATCCTCCTTTTGATTAAGCTTGGCTCAGCCAAGATCGTGTAGGCCGGCCCGTTCTCATTTCATTTGCCCGATCTATTCTCTTTTGCTCTGGAGATTAAAAATGGCAGTGGCTTGAAATCGAAACCTTGGGTTTCTCTTCTATATCCCAAATTGAATTCAATCCTTGATGTATGGATAAATATCTGAAGCTCGAATGCTCTGTTGCTCCCTTTCTTCGATTTGATTTGGTTTGGAATTTTGGCGATCGAAAAATGTGAGTGATTTTCTTAATTGATTTATGCTCCTTGAATTTTTGAGCTGACTGATTGTTGGATTTTCGATAACTCCATCCAGTGATGATGTTGGTGTTAAATAGGATTTAGAAATCCTATGATTTCTCTCTGATTTCGTATGCTTGGCTTGACTGATTATTTCGAGTTTCCCCTTTTGATATTCGGCAATGATATGAGTATGGTAATTCTGGAAAAATATATTTGTTGTCCCCCTTCAAATAATTTGCTTGCTGATTTTCTGATTTTGTGTGATTTCCGAAATGAATTCCATGAAACTTCCCTTGCTTGATTTTGGCCACTATGAAAATGATACTCAAAATAGATTTTGATGATAAACATGCCTTGAATTTGCATTTAAAAAAAACTTGCCAAAAATCATATAGTATTTGCCAAAAAAAAAACAGCATGTCTAAAACTGGAAACAAAATGACATTTTCTTTTTTCAGAAACTTGCCTAAAAATATGAAAGGTTTTATTTTCTGATTTCCTCGATTGAATCAAAACTAGAAAGTTTTAATTCGAATTATCTGAAGGTTAAATGTCCACATTATTCTTGGAACTTTTGTCTCAATTTGAAAACATGTTACCAGAAATATATTTCTATCACTTGCCTGACTTGAGCATGAATGAATCTTCATTATTTTGTAGCACTTGTTTCCCAATATTAAGCATGAATGTCTCTATTTTAAAAAAAACTTGGATTATGTTAATTCACCACTGAGTTTATCATTGTGTAGCACTTGTACTTCCTGTTTGTATACATGTAGACGCAAACCAATATTTGAGAACTCCATCTTGTACACCACTGAAACTCATTTGTGCATTGCTGAACCATTGTATATTTTGCTTGTGACATTGCCTGCTTGGTTAGTTGTCCTTATTTGTGCTTCACAGCTGAAATGAGCATGTAGAACACACACACACACTGCTGTTTCATGTCCCATACATTTCTGAGTGCATATTCACCCCCGTTTCACCATGCTGTGTACACTATTCATGTTCATGCCACAATATCTGCATATATAACTTGAATAAAAGCTTTGATGCATGTTTGCTTTTTCCTTGAGCATGCTGTGACACTCATTTTCCCTTTGTGTTGATCTTGTACGTGAGCATCCTGAAATGAAACTTATTTGCTAGCTGCTTGTACATTTGAAACTTGTACCTTTGTGAATTACTTGACCATATCCATCTTGACTGCACCATAGCCTTGTGGAGTTGGTTGCACCATTCACTTACACCATGCCTTGACTGTGATCGAACTTGTGTGTGTATGTCCATTGCTACTCCACCATGTCTCCATTATGTTGATATGCTGAACCTGTTGTGTTGCTACATCACTTTAGTATTTTCATTTGGCATACTTGCTTACTGACTTGACCATTCTTCCAGTTGCACCATGAGCTTGATACATGCTTCACCACGCTGCTATGTCACTAGCTTGTACACACTTGCACCTTGCTGTTGCATCATGTTTACATGCTGCACTTCATATTTGAGTATGTTCACACCATTGCTGCACTTGTATTTGAAAATCGTGCATTTTTTGTTTTGACTTGTGCACTTGTATTTCCTTGTGCTCGAGCATTTTGACTTGCATTGTTATATTTGTTTGCTGCATTGATACTTTGCTCGCCTCGACCACTTTGTGCATGTGTTGATTGATATGTTTGAGCTGTTTTGCACTTTTTATTGTGCGCTAAGTCGAGACGGTCCATCGTTGCTACTCCTCAGTTGCACACTACATTCTGATTGGCGAGGCAGTGCACACGTGCATATACGTGTGTATTTGTTGTCGATCAGATAAATTTTCCCTGTTCCTGTGTGTGTGTATATATATATATATATATAAACTGGCTGCCTTGTGGTATTTACAGTGTTTTACTGTAAATATCACAAGCTGTCTAGTCACAGATAAATCAGATCGAGTCAGAAAAATGATGAGAAAAACACCAAAATTCTGAGGCAAATAAAATTTTCAAAATAAAAATATTCATGTGTATTTAGTAAATTATTTCTGTTCTGGATACTCTGTGTGTGTGTCTGTGAATGACAGGTATGAAGACTGAACTGACTGTACTGACTGGACTGGACTGAAGCAGAAGACAGAAGATGAAGACTGTGTGTATACTACAATGTCAGTATAGTCAAGTGAATGTATAAATGAAAGGGTAAACAGAGTGTGAGTGTTGTTGTGAGGAGATGTGTATTGGAATTGTACTGTTATTTGTATTTAAACAAATTTGTTTGAAATAAAAATATTACTTTATTGTTGTCAAACAAATCTGTGTAATTTATTCAGTTTATTTACAGTATAGTGTTCAGTGAATGTTCAAATAGTGGAGCTGTAAGATTTATACTGCTTTGTCTGTTGAAATAAAATATTATATTTAAATAAAATACTATGTATATTTGAATTTCTGCACAGTCGTATTTTATTTAAATATAAATATTAAATTCCAGTCTGTGATGTGATATTAAACAGTACGATTTCAAACACATTAATAATAATATTTATTTGTTTGTTATCATCAAACAAAAATCATATAATTGTGTATACAACACCGTTATATGCAACAATCTCCCCCTTTTGATGATGAAAAACAAAAAAAGATTTTGAGCATAATGAATGTGTTTGACAGTGAATATTGAACTTTCCCTATTTATTAGCTCCCCCTACAACAGATAACTCCCCCTATAACTGTGCTTGAGTGAATTGAACTGAATGATAATGAATTTTCAAAATTGAAAATATTTATAAAATATTCACTCATAAATCAAAATCTAATCCATCTCCCCCTTTTGTTATCATCAAAAGGATACAGAGTTTAAAATACAGAAGAAAATTGACTAAAAATATAATTTCAGCTTAAGAGGAAGAACGGTCATCATAAATCTCAATCAGTCAAACAAAAATCATAATAAACTGAGAACTAGTGGCATATTTCACATTTCAGATAATGACGGACTTACGATGAAATTTATATAGACGGGGAGAGTTATAAAAAATATTTCCAATTATTTTCAAAGAATTTTATAAAAAAGAGCACAAAAAACAGTAACGGATTTGGACTATAATTAATAGTTCAACTTAAGTGAGAAATTGAATAATCTCATATCCCAATACCTATCAATCAATAAAACATAATACGTCATAAGATTTTAACACATTTCACAGATTAGAAGATGGATTGATAGGCTGGTTTTTATACTAAGAGGATAATTTCAAATTTATTTCTATTTTTAGCACTTTATTTCCTTTTTATTTATTTTTTATTTAAGAGCACACTGACCACGCATAATCAGAGCTTGGATTTTTAAATGGGATTAGTCGCAGCTTAAATTATAAGACGTCTAATAACCATGCATAACCAGAGCTTGGATTTTTAAATGAGGTTAGAGACACTCTTATATATTAATTATATTTTTATCGTTTTCAGCTTTATAAAGGAAAAACTCCTCGGTATATGAAACCAATATGGATGATGGAAATGTGATAGGTACAGAAATGGACTGTGAAATAAATTTCTAAATTAATTATATTATGAAATAAGCTCGACTGTACCGGGATTATTGAAAATTTTCAATTATCACTAATTCTGAATTATAATATAGTCCCATTTCTATCACAAATAATTTTCACTGTTTTAAAACAGGATGATTTTTCTTTAAAAAAAATAAACTCTCCACATTAATATAAAATCATGATGGATGGCAGACGGGTGATAGATAAAGGAGATGGTCGTGAAATAATTGCCAGTTCAAAGATATTATAATAAATATTAAACCATCATGAAAATCCAAATAAAATCTCCTCTTGTTGTGAAATATACTGCAGTCACAATTCATCACAATTTCAAAATCTGATAATAAATTTGATGAATTATAAATACAGTTCAATTTGGATATTGATTTCAATTTCTGAATGGATAATCTATAAATAATTTTAAAATTGAAAATCAATTACAAGAGGAAAAATGAAGAGCTATACAGGACTAGAGGGATTAAAAAATATATACAAAAATAAATAATCACTTCTAATACCAATTATTATCTCCATAATTGAGGATTTTAAAAAGACACTGGAGACAAGCAAGGATATCACGATGAAAACAAGAAGATCAGTCACAAGGCCCATGCAGACAAAATAACAGATTTGACAAGCAGTAGACAGATTAAAAAGACAGTTATTTGAAAAACAGTATCAAAGCAGAATGACAAAAACAGTTTCAAATCAGATTAGTCAAGATAATAATTCATGACCCGAGATTAAAAATACCGTTTATTTTAAATCATTTTATGGAAGATGAAGATATCAGGATTCAATGAATCGATCACACTAGATTGTAAATTTTTTATTCGAGATATGTGTGAGATTCAGTAAATCAATAATTTCAAATGATTTTAAACAAATAGATATTCAAACCAAATAATCATGGAATAACAGAGAATTTTAAGACCAGTTTTACAAAAGAAATTTTCACAAGTATCTCTGACAAGTGTGAGATTAAATTCAGATCATTTACATCAAATTTGAGAGGTATTCATGAACTAGAAAATTAAAGTAATTTATTTGAAATCACTTGAATCAATATCAAGTGCTAGTATATAATGAATCAGTCACACAAGGTTGATAATTTCAAATTTAGGAGGTGTGTGAGATTCAAAATATCAGGAATTTCAGATGATATCAAACAAACTAATTTCAACTGTACTAATCATGAATAAAAATGAATTTTAAGATGTATCATTGAGACAAGACATTTCAAAAAAATATTCAAGCCAATCTGAAAATTACTGGAATCGTCACAGCTGATAAATAACAGTTTGTTGTAATGAGTATATTATTTTGAGCTTTTCTAAAGTGAATTTGAATAAACTTAGAACAGAAAAGGTGTGTGAATTTCCAAATAATTTTCAGATCTTCAAAACCAATTTAGAATTCAGATTAACAGTGTTCAAGATATAACAAGAATACGTCAACATCCTTAGGAATTCAGAAAACAGAAAATGAGCTTCAAAACAATTGCAGATAAAAAAATTCAGTATCTGGAAATGATTAAAAGTATCAGAGTTCTATACACGCAAAACAAATTTCCAGAATATCATGAATACTGCAATTCAAGAAGCACAAAAAAAATATGGCGGTGATAAATCGAATCAGAATAGACAGAAGAAAGTGATAGAAGGGAGAAGAAGAAGAAGAAATAAACAAAAGAAGAAAAAAAATCAAAATAGAAAATATTTACATACGTGAGTTTAGAGATTATACCATAATCCAGTAAATCAGAATCTCTAACTCAACGGATTTGGCTAAGGAACTGTGGAGGACCCGATGATGTGAGGCAGTCAAAATTCAGTTTCTCTTTGGCAATGCAGTTCCTTAGCCTCCTCTGGTACCTAACTGTTTAGAGGATTGAGTGGTCCAACAAAAATAGTAAAACCACTCACAGTTGTATTTGTTTGTTTTGGTACCCAAACCTGTTTATATAACAAACCATTCGAATCTACCTTTGTACCCTTCGGAACCCAAATCTGCTTGAATTTAGTCGAAGTCGTTTTATTTTTATTTGGGATCCAAGATTGTTTAAATGGTTTATTATCAAACGAATTTCTACTTCAGTTATGATTCAAAAATCCTTTGTAATTTTTAGAGTTCAGATTTTCAAATCGATTCACTTCAAAGCTGATTGAAGGATTCTTAGAATCACTCGAATTTCGTTTTTCGAAAACATTGTTTTTCACAAAGCCAATACCATGTTTATTTCCAAAAGAATTTTGTTTTTGTAACAACATATTCAACGATTTTTCTCCATTTGAAAATTTATTCAAAGTCGTTTAAAGTTGTTGAACTTTGGATTTAAGATCACTATTTTCTTTGATTAAATCTGAACAACGATTATTAGAGATCTTTCGTTCAACGTCATGTTGTTTCAAAAACAGATTCTCGTTTTCAAGAGATTTGATTTTAGCTTGGGAGTCAGAAATCTCAAGATCAAAACATTTTTGTTTTTCAAATTCATGCTTTTCACATTCTTTTAATTTTTCAATTTAAGTTTCAATCTCTCTAAAAATCGCTTCGGTTTTCATTAAGCTTTCTTTTTCAAAAGATTCATGTCTGAAATTTACCTTATCCAACTCCTTTTGTAAAGAATTATTTTTATGAATTAATTCATCTTCATGACCTTTCAAAAACAAAATTTCGTTTTCAAGATTTATAAAATTTTCATTAAGATGAGCCAATTCAATTTTCAAATTCATACAATCTTTACAATCGAAGTTTTCAGATTTTAATTTCAAAACATTATTTCTGCATCATAAGTTAGAGTTTTCAGATTTTAGAATTTTATTTTTACTTAGGAAACGATTTACAGTTTTTGATAAATCAATACAACGAGAAACCAATTCTTCATATGATGAGTCTCCATTGTTCGAATCGCCGTGAATAACTCTAGTTAAGCACAGATCTTAATTCGAGTTGGCTGCTGAGGGTTTTGAGCAGTTGTCAGAATTTCCATACTGCGCGTTGAGAATTTTCCAAATATCATGCGCTGTCAAACAATGAGAGAAAAAGTCAAGCTGATTATTATCAAGATAAGAATACAAAATATGAATAACACAAGCATTTAAAACCTTATTCCTCTTATCTAACATATATCCCAAATTTTCAATAATATTCCAATAATCAAAATTAACAGATTTTAAATATAGTTCTAATTTTGATTTCCAATTTGAAAAACTTGTTCCATTGAAAATAATTGGAATATCACTGGACTGACTCTCAGAAGACTGACAACAAGTGTTAAACATAACTCTAGAGTTAATCAAAAAACCAAGCTCTGATACCAATTGTTGGATCTAGATTAACACTAGAGGGGGGTGAATAGGGTTTATTACAATTTATCAGATAATTAAAAATTAATCGCAGCACAGATAATTACAGATTAAATAAATGTGGAAAGTAAATAACACACAGAGATACCCAGCTTTGGCAAATCTTGCCTACTGCTGCATTCCTAAGGTTTCTGCTAGGTGTTAAAACAGATCCCGCATACAAGACCTTGTACACTCGAAATCCCTGCTCCTATTCTAACCCTACGCTCAAAACCCTAGACTGACTGATATCCCCTCGATCAGATTTCCCTTGATTACGACCCCGTAACCAATAACCCAGATTTTATAGACTCTGTCAACTGCTAGTCAACACCCTGATTGGATCCCCTAGATTTTACAGACTCTAGAAAACTGGTTCGACGGTTTTACAACTCAAATTAAAAGATAATACACAATAAAACTTGAAATGAAACCCTAGTTAAAATAAAGGAATTTAAATCCCCCTTTTGATTAAGCTTGGCTTAGCCAAGATCGTGTAGGCCAGCCCATTCTCATTTCAATTGTCCGATCTATTCTCTTTTGCTCTGGAGATTAAAAATGGCGGCGGCTTGAAATCGAAACCTAGGGTTTCTCTCCTATATCCCAAATCGAATTCAATCCTTGATGTATGGATAAATCTCTGAAGCTCGAATGCTTTGTTGCTCCCTTTCTTCGATTTGATTTGGCTTGGAATACTTGCGATCGAAAAATGTGAGTGATTTCTGAATTGATTTATGCTCCTTGAATTTTTGAGCCGATTGATTGTTGGATTTTCGATAACTCTTTCCAGTGATGATGTTGGTGTTAAATAGGATTTAGAAATCCTATGATTTCTCTCCAATTTCGTATGCTTGGCTTGACTCATTATTTCGAGTTTTCCCTTTTGATATTCGGCAATGATATGAGTATGGTAATTCTGGAAAAGTATATTTGTTGTCCACCTTCAAATAATTTGCTTGCTGATTTTATGATTTTGTGTGATTTTAGAAATGAATTCCATGAAACTTCCCTTGCTTGATTTTGGCCATTATGAAAATGATACTCGAAATAGATTTTGATGATAAACCTGCCTTGAATTTGCATTTAAAAAAAACTTGCCAAAAATCATATAGTATTTGCAAAAAAAACAGCATGTCTAAAACTAGAAACAAAATGCCATTTTCTTTTTTCAGAAACTTGCCTAAAAACATGAAAGGTTTTATTTGCTGATTTCCTAGATTGAATCAAAACTAGAAAGTTTTAATTCGAATTATCTGAAGATTAAATGTCCACATTATTCTTGGAACTTTTGTCTCAATTTGAAAACATGTTACCTGAAATATATTTCTATCACTTGCCAGACTTGAGCATGAATGAAGCTTCATTATTTTGTAGCACTTGTTTCCCAATATTGAGCATGAATTTCTCTATTTTAAAAAAAACTTGGATTATGCTAATTCACCACTGAGTTATCATTGTGTAGCACTTGTACTTCCTGTTTGTATACATGTAGAAGCAAACCAATATTTGAGAACTCCATCTTGTACACCACTGAAACTCATTTGTGCATTGCTGAACCATTGTATATTTTGCTTGTGACATTGCCTGCTTGGTTAGTTGTCCTTATTTGTGCTTCACAGCTGAAATGAGCATGTAGAACACACACACACACTGATGTTTCATGTCCCATACATTTCTGAGTGCATATTCACACCTGTTTCACCATGCTGTGTAAACTATTCATGTTCATGCCATAATATTTGCATATATAACTTGAATAAAAGCTTTGATGCATGTGTGCTTTGTCCTTGAGTATGCTGCGACACTCATTTTCCCTTTGTGTTGATCTTGTATGTGAGCATCCTGAAATGAAACTTGTTTGCTAGCTGCTTGTACATTTGAAAATTTTACCTTTGTGAATTACTTGACCATATCCATCTTGACTGCACCATAGCCTTGTGGAGTTGGCTGCACCATTCACTTACATCATGCCTTAACTGTGATCGAACTTGTATGTGTATGTCCATTGCTACTCCACCATGTCTCCATTATGTTGATATGCTGAACCTTTTGTGTTGCTACATCACTTTAGTATTTTCATTTGGCATACTTGCTTACTGACTTGACCATTCTTCCAGTTGCACCATGAGCTTGATACATGCTTCACCATGCTGCTATGTCACTAGCTTGTACACACTTGCACCTTGCTGTTGCATCATGTTTACATGCTGCACTTCATATTTGAGTATGTTCACACCATTGCTGCACTTGTATTTGAAAACCATGCATTTGTTGTTTTGACTTGTGCACTTGTATTTCCTTGTGCTCGAGCATTTTGACTTGCATTGTTATATTTGTTTGCTACATTAATACTTTGCTTGCCTCGACCACTTTGTGCATGTGTTGATTGATATGTTTGAGCCGTTTTGCACTTTGTATTGTGCACTAAGTCGAGACGGTCCATCGTTGCTACTCCTCAATTGCACACTATATTCTTATTGGCGAGGCAGTGCACACGTGCATATACGTGTGTATTTGCAGTCGATCAGATAAAATTTCCCTGTCCTTGTATATATATATATATATATATATATATATATATATATATAAATTGGCTGCCTTGTGGTATCAACAGTGTTTCACTTTGAATATCACAAGCTGTCTAGTCACAGATAAATCAGATCGTGTTAGAAAAATGATGAGAAACACACCGAAATTTTGAGGCAAATAAAATTATCAAAATAAAAATATTCGTGTGTATTTAGAAAGTTATTTTTGTTCTGGATACTGTGTGTGTTTATGTGAATGAAAGGTATGAAGACTGAACTGACTGTGCTGACTGGACTGGACTGAAGCAGAAGACAGAAGATGAAGACTGTGTGTATACAATAGTGTCAGTATAGTCGAGTGAATGTATAAATGAAATTGTAAATAGAGTGTGTAACACCCCACCTCCGCCAATGTCACTCTTGCAAGCGCACTAGCTTTGGAGGGGCGTTAAACGAGGCAAACATGCATGCAGATATCACAAGACAGAACATATGAGTAAAAACAGAGTAAATAAAGCAGCGGGTAAAAACTAACATTTCAAAACCATAGTCGAGTTACATCAAAGTACTGAGTCATTATTTCCCAACAAAACAAAGTCTAGAAAACATAAACTGAAAACTAGAAACAACATAAAGTAACTATCCCCAAAGCAGAATAAAGACATAGCATGCTCAAGTCCAAACCATACATGAGCTATCCAGAAAAGCAGCTAAAGATCCGAGCTAGGTACCAGTGTTCCCACCCTGTAAACCTAGGGGTGGGAAACGGAAGAAAAGAGGCGAAAAAAAACGGGTCAGTCAAAAAGACTGGTAATTCCTACCTACTATTAGTATAAAAACTAATAAAGTTAACTGGACATGTAAAGCAGAGATGAAACATAAGGTGATAACTGGCATGGTGAAAAGTTAACAAGATGGGTCAAGTGTGGCATCGCATCTACAAGGTTAAGTTGCACCAAGTGTGTACTAGTATTCCAATCCATGTCAAGTATAAACAAGAAATGATCCCTTAGCCCAATATTGGCCCAACATCATGAGATGACCTAAGTCCAGGTCCAACTACACGGTCTAGTCGATCGGCTCCCTTTAAGCCTAGCTCGTCGTGTATCGGTGTCATACGGCTTAATCGTGAAATGTAGTTAACTGTGCAAGGTCCATCCTAGGGTGTATCCTGCCCTAAGGTGTAAACCACAGACACAAATCAAGCACGTACAGTCTAATCCTACTGGTGCCCATGTTCAACTCCGGACTTAATGTGCACAACCATGGTCCGCCTGAACAACCGGTGCACCATTCAGCCGTCTCTTTTGGTCTCTTACAATCAGTCCAGTAATCGTGCCCCACCCTAGCCTAGTCCAGGGTATCCATGATACTTCCTTGTGGTTACGACTGAAAAGGACCACGCAACTAGGATTTCAAATGGGTTAAGTGTGGTTAACCCCATCCTAACCATGTATTGAGTTGGTTAAGTGTGTTCAAGTAATTCATGACTTAACCCTATCAATACATCAGGTTTAATTGGTTAAGTATTCAAGTAGCCCATGACTTAACCCTACCAATTCATCGTGTTTAACTGATTAAGTATTCAAGTGGTCCATGAGTTAACCCTACCAATTCATCGTGTTTAACTGGTTAAGTATTCAAGTGGTCCATGACTTAAACCTACCAATCCATCATGTTTAATTGGTTAAGTATTCAAGTAGTCCATGACTTAACCCTACCATGTGGCATTAATTAACTTAATGCACCCCAACCTCTCACATTATACTTTGTTGTGGTTACTAGTTAAGCCGGGCGGGTCCGGGTAGATTTACACCACAACCTAGTCTAACCTCGGGTTTTAAGTGCGATATGACCAACTACTCACATTGGGTCCTATTGTTTGTAGCCACTAGTTAAGCCGGTCGGTTCCGGGTAGATTTATGCTACAAACTCAACCTAACCTCGAGTTGGCCATTCTCATGTTTTCTAGAAGTCATGTCCAAGTTCATGTTCATGTTCCAAGCATAATCACATGTCAAACTTTCATGTCATATTTTCAAGTCATGTTTTCATGTTATTTAAGTTTGCCCAACAACCCATAACGTATTCCCATCGCACGTAAATTCGCATCAACGCAAATAGATCAAAGAGGGAACATAACAATATGAAAAGGTGGGCATAAGATGGCAAAGTCTATCACAAGTTAAACAAGGTGATATTTGAGGCCAAACGGGGTTCAACATACTCGCATATGGCCTCAACATGTATGATAGCATAAAAGGTGACTTGGCCTCAAACATATCAAATAGCATAAGGGTGATTTGGCCACTAGCATGCATAATAGCATAATGGTGATTTGGCCACAAGCATGCACAATAGCATAAGGGTGATTTGGCCACAAGCATGCATAATAGCATAAGGGTGATTTGGCCACAAGCATGCATAATATCATTAGGGTGATTTGGCCACAAGCATATTAAGGAACATGAGGGGTTAAGGTTTGGCCACAAGTTAAACATGGTGGCATATGAGGCAAATGTGTTCATAAAGTTGCATATTACATTATAAGCCTCAAAACATGCATGATATCAACTTTAGCATAATAGGTGAAACATGGCCATAAATGACATAGGATGATAGCTAGTGATTCGCATATAACATCGTATGCAAGATAACATAAGGGTTATGAGAGTTTCTATGTTGCTTTATGCAACATTTCAAATCAAAGCTCTTAGCTTTCTATGCACAAAGTCAAGGTGATAGCTTTACAAGCATGCATAGAATAAATCTATGCATAACATGATAGAATCAAAGCTCATAGCTTTCTATGCACAAAGTCAAGGTGATAGCTTTACAAACATGCATAGAATAAATCTATGCATAACATGATAGAATCAAAGCACAAATCATACTTAGGCCCAAACTCAAACTTGCAACATGTCATATTTAACTTCATAGTTAGAATCTAAGAGTAGAATAGGGCTTACAATGCTATGAAGACTTATAAAATAAAATAAGATTGAGACGAAGCCACTAGCAACTCTAAAAACCCCAAATGAATACAAGCTCCAAGTTGTCTTGAGAAACAAGAAGATCCTTTGATTTGTATGAAGAAAGATCCTTGTTTTGATGAAGAAAGGTGGCTCTTTTACTAGCTTAGGACACTCAAACTTTCATGAAGAGGATGGAGGTCATGATATGAAGATGGAGGCCATGATCAAGAAACATTTTGGCATAGTTTAGTTGTAGGAATGACTAATGAGGGTTTAGGCTAGGTCTTAGGGTCTTTTTATAGAAGATTATGTTAGTTTAGGCCATAGGATTAACCCTAGTTCTGATCTGAGCCATTAAAATCCGTCACCAGCCCTAAAGCATGTCTTGAGGAACAAGTCAGGTGCACCCAGGCCAGACTGGCCGACCACCCAAGTCGACAGGGGTGTCGACTGGGCAGTCGACACAGCCTGGGGTGTGTCGACTCCCAAGTCGACTCCCCAGTCGACTTGGGGAGTGGCGGGATCTTTTCCCGCTAGTCCTGCCCTGCTGAATTTTTTTGAATTCGAATCTGTTTTTAAACTTGAATTTTTTTGAAAACTTCTATGGGCCATATCTTGGTCATACGGACTCCGATTTTCGAAAACTCGGACTTTATTTCGCGTATTTTTCCGAGACGAACGCAATGGCACAGCCCGTTTCCCTTTATTCAGATTTTATCATTTAATTCTGCCTTGATTTATGTTATAACTTGTTATTCAAAATACGGGTTGTTACATCCTCCCCACCTTAAAGGATTTCATCCCCGAAATCTCTAAGTTAGGAAGAACGTATCCTACCATCCATCATCCATCTACTCAAAACATAATCCACATGTAAACATTGTCCTTAAAAGATTCTAAATGTTGTATGATCATATGCAGAGGTGTGTGTATATGTACTTATCTAATGCGAAAATCAGGCGGTTACTGATTTAGTAAACCTCCTTAATGCAAAGTATGTTAGTGAAATGAGTCCATATGTATGCAAATTCCTAACATAATTCATAATCTCTACATGAGTGCACAGAACATTCATCCATATGCAGCATCCATGTGATCGCATAACAAATTTCAACCATGAATATGTATAAGTACTCATGCATATGCAATATGAAAGTGTGTGAACCGATCTTAGTGCCTAACGTGTATCATGCATCCACGAGTATCCACTTGCAACCACTTGCAAACATCAAGCATAACATGTTTCAAATACATGTTTCATCCAAAGGGTTTCTACCTAAGGTTCTCATGAAAAGGTTAACGAGATAACAAGATAAACATGGATAGTGAAAGAAAGATATGCTGGCTAGGAAAAGAGATCGAGAATGTACCCTCAAAAAGAAATGGGTGAAGCGCGCGCATCTTCTCCTCGGTTTCCCAAGTTGCGTCCTTTTCAGCTTCACTTTACTAACTTGACTTCTCGATTCCTCGGCTTCTTGATCTCCGTTCCCAAGATACGGATCGGAGCTCGCCTTAGGGTTGCCTCTTTCTCTACCTCCACGTCTTCAAGAATGCTAGGCTCAACTACCTCGATTGACTCATATAGGCAATTTCGGAGGTGCGAAACACGAAAGACATTATGCCCTCCGGCCAGCTTCTCGGGCAATTCCACCTTATAGGCCATCTTCCCAATTCCCTCTATGATAGGGAAGGGTCCTACGAACCTTGGTGCTATCTTTCCACTGCTCCAAAATGAACCACGCTTCGCAAAGGAGAAGCCTTCACGAAAACCATATCTCTAACTTCGAATTCCAAATCTGTCCTTCGCTTGTCAGCATAGGATTTCTGTCTGTCTTGGGCCGTTTTCATCCGTTTTTGAATCAACTCTACCTTCTCGGATGTGCCCCTTATCATGTCAGGCCCAAGTATAAGCTTATCCGTCGTCTCCCACCGACATGTTGGTGACTTGCACGGCCTCCCATATAAAGCTTCGAATGGTACCATCCCTATGCTTGCCTGATAGTTGTTATTATAAGCAAACTCTACAAGAGGAAAATGATCTTCACAAGTACCACCAAAGTCAAGAATGCATAGCCTCAATAGATCTTCTAGTACCCTATTCACCCTTTCGATTTGGCCATTCGTCTGGGGGTGATAGGCTGTACTTAGATTCAATCGCGTACCCATCGCTTCTTGCAAACTATTCTAGAGCTGGATGGTGAAGATTGGGTCACGACCGCTAACTATGTTAGAAGGAACTCCATGCAATCGCACTATCTCTCGAAGATAAACAGATGCTAGACATGATGCGGTCCTCTTGTTCTTTACTGGAATGAAACGGGTGCTCTTCGTAAGTCTATCAACTATGACCCATATCCCATAAAGCCCAAATAGTTTGGTCATCTTAATGGACATCTTTACCCCAACTATATATCACAAACAGGTGAGTCATACTCCTTATGTGGTTTGTAACAGAACTAAGATTGAGAATGGGACCGAGAGGATATGCTTAAAAGATATCGTGCGAGTAAGCTCCAAAGAATTGTAGGGGTCAAAGACATACTCTTAGAAAGAGATATAATGCGCGTATCTAGTCTTCAATCCCCTAAGTCGCATTTTCTTGTGCTTAATCCCATCGTGCCTTGACCGTCTTTTAACTTTACAATTCTGTAGTTTCCAAATATGAGTTGGAACTCGTTTCACCGTTGCCTCTCGTTCCACATCCACTTTTTTTTTTCCTAAAAATACTTGGCTACAACTGCGTGCTCATGGTTTTCCTGCAAGCTTTCCAAAATTCGTTAGTGAATCCTGGATCTCGTTTCCAAAATTCGTTAGTTAAAAATATTATTTTTAACTTATATATGAGTTATATAAAATATTCATGTGTTGAATAAAATATGAATGAATGGTTATTATTGTTATTATACACATGTGTTGTATGGTATCCATATAAATAACATTATATGGTAATTGATCGGGTCTCATTCCAATTTGGAAAATAACGAATGTTTTAAAATAATATTCAGAAAAAAGAATTAAAAATATTCATGCGTTGAATAAAATATTCATGTGTTGAATAAAATATTTAAACAATAAAAATATCATTTTTCTTGAATGCACAAACCATTAAAAATATTCATGTGTGGAATAAAATATTCATGTGTTGAATAATAAAATTAAACAATAAAAATATCATTTTTATTGAAAGTACAAACCATTAAAAATATTCATATATTGAACAAAATATTTAAACAATAAAAATATCATTTTTCTTAAATGTACAAACCATTAAAAATATTCATGTGTTAAATAAAATATTCATGTGTTGAATAAAATATTTAAAGAATAAAAATATCATTTTTCTATAATGTAAAAACCATTAAAAATATTCATGTGTTGAATAAAATAATTAAACAATAAAGATATCATTTTTATTGAATGTACAAACCATTAAAAATATTCATGCGTTGAATAAAAGTCGTATTGATTAGATATGCGTCATTTTGACGCGAACGATATTTATATCGATTTTGTTCATTTTTATAATGAATATTGAAAGGGAAAATATATCAAAATATGAGATTTTGAAAATATTATCATTAAAATATTATAATGATAAAGATTATTCAATTTTGATTTAAAATTGAAGTAAAAATGGGAATCGTTTTAAAATGAATTTATAAAATACGTTTTGAAACGAAATATAGATAATATATTATATATATATATATATATTAATGGTTTGAATAGAATGCGCCGCGCCATGACCGTTCGCGAATTTCGACCATTGACTTCGAATTGATGTTACGGGAGATCCGACCGTCGGATTCTCCTAAAACCGGAACCGTTGGGTTCGTATCGAAAAGTGCTTTTCACAAATTTAAGAGATTTGAAATCTAATGGTTGGATTTGGAATTATGTCCAAATCAAATTTGGAAAAGGCCGTTGTAAGTGCAGTTCGATGACCGTTTATGGAAATCGACTGAAAGGGCATTAATAAAATTATTAAAAATATTAATTATTTGCGTAAAATTATTAAAAATATATTTTTATCAGAATGAACTAGTTATTAACTAGATTTGAAATCCAATAATTTTTAAAATAAATAAATTGGATTTGTGAATGGTTTTAATATAACCAGAAATTTCCAATATATAAATTGGAATGGATTTGAATCGAAATAATCTTCGGAATATTTCAATATTGGATTCCGTGATTTTATACAGATATTGTGGAGGAATTTGGAAGTTATATATATCGTTATTCCCAATACGATA
This sequence comes from Allium sativum, assembly GCA_030737875.1. Classification (NCBI taxonomy): domain Eukaryota; kingdom Viridiplantae; phylum Streptophyta; class Magnoliopsida; order Asparagales; family Amaryllidaceae; genus Allium; species Allium sativum. The sequence continues at coordinate 96,484,268 of CM060925.1, read as the reverse complement.
TTTGCGTATTTCAGAATTGATATTGAATATAAGCCGATATAATTTCTAATTAGAGCCTTGTATTTAATATCGAATTGAATTATGGGTTTGTCGTGAATGGTGGCTTTATTAACATTGTTCTTAAACCCCGATGAGAAAAGAATAAATCTTTTAAACAAGATTTAGAGAAGTTTACCAATTAATTAATATTTAATTGGAATTGAACTGAAATTGGATTTTTGGGTTTATCGTGAACGGTGTTTTAAATAACACTTGTTCTTTAACTCAAATTAACAATGAAATGTGATTTGGAATATATAAATCTTTTATTAAGATTTAATGAAAGTTTTCCAAAGTAAAGTTTTTCTAATTTAATATATTGGAATGGAATTCGATTTGGTAATAATCGAAGTAAACTTCTGTGGAGGAAGACTGTTACTATATATGGAATTTAAAAGGCTTTGCCGTTATTCCATTTATATTATTAGTCAGATACGGAAATTGATATCGGTTATATATTGATCTATTTTCCGTGAAGATTCCATAAGTAATGGAATGTGATTTTGGGTTTATCGTGAACTGTGTTTTAATTGACATTAGTTCTTTAACCCAGTTAAAGTCAGGATTACATGTCTAACATTGTATTTCGAAATGTATGCTTGATCTCTGTTAAATATACATCTATTTGGCGGCGGAGAATTTATTCTCTTGCTTAACACCCTTCTCTGAAACGTACGAGCTTAGAGGTTGTATATCGGCAGAAATCAATAGTACGGTGAAGATCGTCGATGCGGCATATTTGATTTCCCGAAGTTAAATAATCATTAATATTGATTTTTGGGAAGATTAAAACTAAGTGGAGTTTTAGTGAATCTTTAATTAGATTGAAATGTGAATGTGATAATTTAAACGATCAAATTTGGGAAATGATTGAGAATGGAGTATCACCAGTTTTGCTCCAAGCGATAGTTAAATCTTTAATTAGATTTGAAAGTGAAATGGTAATTAATTTTACCGATAACACCATGGTGTTAGATATGGAGTATTACCAGTTTTGCTCCATGGGATGAATAGGGTGGGATTGGGAAATAAAATAAATGATTTCTTCGGTAAGGTTCGCTAATCCCGACTAGTTTGGAAAACCTTAATTTGGTTTAAATTGTGAAAAGAATATTTTAATAAAAGAATATTCTGGATTGGAATTAGGCGTATGTTGTGTTTGTGTAGCACTTGTTTATAATATACGCGAGTTACTCGGAAAGGCCGGGTTTATACCCATTCTAAATAACTGATTCGACGATAAGTCGACGATGAAGACGGTGGTTGAAGACCGGAGGTCTTCACATCGTTTGGATGATTACTGATGTTTTGAATGGGTTGTACACCCAAGACGAGGTAATAAGTGGTGATCGTCCAGACGTACTTGGAGATTGACCGGATATGCGAGTTCCTCTCTCCTATATTGGACATATGGGACGAGGAATAAGGTCCTCCGGTTTCGTTCAGACCCAGAATGAACTAGTAAATGGATGTGTGTCTGACATTAGATTTTATTCTATGTTGATTGATTTCTATTAAATATATATCTGTTTGGCGGCAGAGAATTTATTCTCTTGCTTAACGCCCTTCTCTGAGACGTACGAACTCAGAGGTTATATATCGATATACATCAAGCGCATGGCGTGAATTGCCTGTGTGGCATGCTGAGATGCAAATGATCAAGGCTTCTGTTGAAAAGCAGAGTCTTATGGTTGATGATCAAAGCACGGCCTTAAAGGGCATAGCTTTGTGCATAGCGTTAATTCGCGAACCTCACACCTCGGTATGAGTCAAAAATGAGATCGTGACTACAGGGAGTGCACGACGTTTCTTTCTAGCTATGGGTGGTGTCATGGAATGGAGCCTAGACATTTATATTTTTTACCTATGTGGATGATGGATTGCGAGGCACCTCGGATATATCGGTTGCTACGGAGCCGATGGATACAGGTCCGATGGGACTGGGAAACATGTGTTCAGGAGTACTAATCCACTAACGTAAGTGTGGAACGACCCTGAATATCCAAGGGTTCACTGCAGGGGATCCTAAGGCATTTGCTAGTGTCTCGAATCAGTGAGGAGCCATCCCTGGCCTCGACTCATGACAGAAATCCAACTTCCAATACGTGACATTTCGGTTTTGATTGTGGAGCCTAGTATGGCGACATGATATATGGTACCCATGCCGTCTATGATTGATAAATTTAAATTTGAAGCTGTTTTTGACACTATACACTTATAGTAATATCAAAGTGATTTGTTTTAAACGTACCAAGCATGTTTGGCTATTATAAGGGAAAACTCTATCCTCCTGCTTACTTTGCATTGTGTGATGTTATTTGAGTCTTATATTAGCTTCATTTTCTTTAATTAGCATTGCGTTGTTTGTTTTATGCACTGGTCTTCTTGGGAGGAAACTCATTCCATGTTATACGGTGTGGTCCCTTGATTTACCTTATTTTTAAAGTAAAGTTTTAAATAACTATTTTAGTTCTCACACCAGTCACATGACTGACCAGGAGTTTATTGTTTTAACCTAAACTCTTGGTGCCCATATTTTCCACACGGACAGCTAGTAGTTTTGGTTTTGCAGATTTCTATTTTTCCAGGATCCTGGATTACAACTGGAACTATATTCTGAAAGCTCTATATCCATGTATTTCTTTCAGTTGTGTTATGTATTATTTTTCCGCTGCTATGTATTTTTAAATCTCTGATATTTATCAAATGTATATTATTTATTCATACTCTGTTATACTCTTGTACTCTGATGTAACTGTGGTAATAGCAATGAAATGTTCTTATTCTATTCTGATTTGTCGTGTTCTCAACTCAATCCGGGCTTTCCCGAAAGGGCGAGTTTGGGTCGTCTCAGTTAGTATCAGAACTTTGGTTTACAGAGCTCGAGAACAAGACACAATAGTGCCGAACGAAAGAATTCATCAGAGATAGGATTAGTAATATCCTATAAGAATAACTCATTGGAGATAGGATCAGTAGTATCCTAGAACAAGTGTGAAGAGTGTTATTTTTAAAAATAAAATAAAATGAAAACAAATTTTGTTTTAGTATTTTAAACCTTATTCGACGTATTTGAATATTTTATTATATATTAAATTTGGACAATCGAGTATAAGAAGATTTTGCATATACGCCTAGCTAGTGTGTGTGTATATGAAGTCTCAAATAAACTGGGTGGATATAGAATCACACGTTAGTCACCCGGAGATGATTCTGATGATGATGCCTCATCATCAGAGTCTATGCTCGAGTTTCGAAAGTGGGATATCTATATATTTCCAATTGACTGGTGTGAGAACTAAAACTTAGATAGAATTTATTGCTTATGATCTAACACTAAAAATTGAATTTTTGACTATATATATTAAAGATATATGATTGAAAAATTGACCAACTAATTGATTGCCGGTTGTGTTGTTTGATTATTAGTTTAACTAAAAAATTATTGAAAACAATAAAAGAATGAAAGGAAAATTTTGCCAAATCGATACAAATATTGAATTGAATTGAAAATTGCTAGAAATTGCATACATGTAGATATATTTGTGTGAACAAGTCATAGCAAGGAGGCTAGAGAAGGGGAATAAAATTGTATTCCTGACAAATAGGTACATGTTTACTAATTTATTGGGTTTTGATGATTTTATGAGCCGATTGGATTTTTCTTTTTCTTTTGGATTGGTGAAGGCCCTGCGTAGCAAGTTGCGATTTTAAATATCTCCCCGTACAAAGGAGGTTATGGCGAAATTTTTCGAAAATTTAGGGTGTTAGCCAAATATTTGAAAATTCTTAGAAACTGAAAAGTTGAAGAATGAAAGTTGAGTTGGTTAGTTAAACAACTTTCAGCTCCGTTCCCTTTCGAGGACGAAAAGATTTTAAGTGGGGGAGATTGTAACAACCCGGATTTTCAGAACCAATTTAAATTTTTTATTTTAGCTATTTTAATGAATTTTGGATATTTAAAATGATTTATTTTAAATAATAACGACTAAAAATTTATTTTAAATGAAGTTAGAACTTATAAATTTATAAAATTTACATTACGAGCCTGAAATGGCGCGGTAGTTTGAAAATTCAATTTTAAATTTCAATTGGAAATACAGATTTCAATATAAGTCAGAATTGGACGACACGAGAAACATTAGAATCTATTTAACTATATCTTTCTAACGAAAGAAAAAAAATTAGATTTCACTTTAGGAATTGAAAGTTTTCCAGTTTAAAATTCAAAATAGTCGCTATGGAATTTATATATATTTTAATAATATATGACTCTTAAAAATATCCATTTTGCAAACGACCTCTATTTTCGATGAAACCACTTTTGTTAGATCCGGAATGTCAAATTATTGCTCGATTCCAATTATCATAATTTTTGGAATTAATATGTGAGCGTGGTGAATTTAAACGCATTTGTTTATTTCAATTTGAATTTAATCGACTGAAAAATGACTGTTTTTCAAACGGTCGACAAATTCAACGACATTAGTTTTTTTAGGACCGTATCCTCAAAACATAGCTAGATTTATCTTTCGGGAATTTTGGAGTTAGTATGTGGCCCCAGTAAATTAAAATGTATGTTCAAATTCAATATATATATATTGATTTATATTTTAATTTAAATGAAAACTAATCGTAACAGTCGAATTGGCTTATGGGACATATGCCATTGTGTTCGGAATGGGGATAATTAGCTAGTGGCGACAGTCAGTGAGTTCGATTTGGAGTTCGAATTTAAAAGTTACTTTTTGGAACTAAAATAATTAAATTAATTATATATAACCCCCATACCCTTTCTCTCTCTCAGTAAAAAAAAACCTAGCCCTCGTCGCCCCCTTTCCCAAACTCGTCGTCGCCGCGCCAGAGGCACTCCACCGCCGTGCACCTGACCGCGACCCCCTCCCTCCAGTGCTCCTTGTAACACCCCGCGAATTCTATAACTGTGAAACTCACAAATTAAAGTATAATTAATTTCAAATCAAAGAACTAAGGGAAACGGGATACGCCATTGCGTTCGTCTCGGAAAAATACGCGAAATAGAGTCCGAGTTTTCGAAAAACGGATATCGTATGAAGAAGTTATGGACGAACGAAGTTGGGCGAAAAACCGAAAAAGGGCCAGAATGCACTGGCGCACTTGGGAAGTGCGCCAGAACAAAAATGAACTGGCGCACCTGTGAAGTGCGCCAGTGCATTTTTGACCTGGCGCACCTGCCAAGTGCGCCCAGGTCAAAAATAACCTACTGGCCAGGTCTGGTCTAGCCCTGGCTGGCCCGGTCGGTGTGTGGTCGAATTTCTGTGGTCTGCTTGGTCATTAGGGCTAGGTGGCGGGTTTTTATTGGTCTCTCTTCCTAATGAATGGCTACGATCTATCCAAGCAACATCAATGGTCCTAATCAATTCCTAACCTCTATATAAACAACCCTAGACTAAACCCTAATCTATTCATTCAAAATAAGATTATAGCCGCCATGTTGCTGAGGAACGACAAAGAGTAGCCGCCGACTAGAGAGAGAGTTAGGGAGAAAGTTCTAAAGCCTAAAGCAATTCAAGCAACCTAAAGCTAATCAATTCAACAAAGGAATCGTGTCTCTTAATTAGAGAATTCGCCGCAACCATTGTAAGTAGAGTATTACTTTGGTATAATAAACAACTGTGTTGATGTGTATGCTTGAATTGTGGCAATGGAAGTAATTCATATTTATGCGTTCTTATCAATTTATATACGTTTGGATATTTATGGATTATGTTATAAAGAACAACATGCGGTAGTTCTATACAAGTTTACGTTTGGAATATTGCGCAAATTATGTTATCTATGTTGAAGCTACATGTATGTAGTTGATTGAAATTTATGCGAATTTGGGCTTTGTTATTATGCTATCATGATGTATATTTTGTGCATAAATCATTTTGCAAGTAATTGAACAAGTTTGGTTGTTATAGTTCATATGAAACTATGTTGGAGTTTTGACACCATAATCCATGTATTAAACCATGCTTTTGCAAAACTCATTAATATGGCTAGGCTATGAATAATATTAGGCATAATTGAAATCCATGTTAGTTCTATGTTGTTAAATGACATATGTGAGACATGGCTAGGTTGGACTCAAAAAATCCCCTTTTTGCAAGTTTAAAGCAAACACCATGTTTAGGAATATTTATGCATCATTATGTGATTAGGCTTAAATCATGATTAAGTTGAATTATGCTATGTTCATGCTAGAAGTATTTATGCCATGCTTATGTTTGACCATATGCCATGCCTATGCTAGAAGTATTTTATGCCATGCTTATGTTTGACAATATGCCATGCCTATGCAAGAAGTATTTTATGCCATGCTTATGTTTGACAATATGCCATGTTTATGCTAGAAGTATTTAGGCCATGCTTATGTTTGACATTATGCCTAAATAAGAATATAGGTTCATGTTGTAGTTAAACCTATGCAAGTTCACATGCTTTGATTCATGTCACCTATGTTACCACTATGCAAGTACACCAATATCTATTTTGTATTTCCAACGTCGTATTGCAAGTTCATGCGCTCACCTTCCCCTCTTTGTGTATACGCCATAAGCCTCCCCTTTTCGCATGGCTAAATTGGGCTTTAAAAGGCTAAGCCCAATATATATAAACGGACGTGTAAAACGGGGGAAAATAACGTTGGGTTAAAAATTAATTAATGAATGAAAATGTGAAATAGAAGGGCCCAAAGTCAAGTATGGGTTGGGCCCATGGTTGGTGTAACCTTTACACCATTAACATAATAATGGGCCGCAAATATTTACATATAAGAAATAAAGAAGAATGACAAAATATGTAAATGTAGAAAAGACGATGTGTTTAACCCGAGGTTGGATTGAGTTGTGATGTAAACCTGCCCGGAACCGCCCGGCTGTCCAGTAGTCACAACAATACCTATCCAATGTGGGAGGTTAAACATAGAGCCCAGCAAGGACCCGAGGTTAGACTGAGTTGTGGCGTAAGACTGCCCGGAACCAACCGGCAACAGGCAGCCACAACAATACCTGTCTAATGTGAGAGGTCAGGGCCTTAATAAGACAATTAAGGCTGATTCAGGATTGTTAGGATTAAGTGAACTAAAGACTTAATCAAAATGGAACATGCTAAACTAAACGGACTGGTGGGGTTAGGTTAGGAAACACTTAACCAACTTAGCATGTTGGCTAGAGATAAAAAACCTAGTAACGGGGGACCCTTTTCAGCAGTAACCCTAAAAGGTGTATCAGGATACCCTGAAACTAGGCAGGGTGGGGCACGATTACTGGGCTGATTGTAAGAGGTCAAAGCGACGGCGGTGGTGTAGCAGTGTAGGTTCTAACGGAGTGCGGGCGTGCACACACCCCGGCGCAGAAAAATAAGGCACTGGACACCAGTAGCATACCTGTGCACTCTAAGGTTGTGTCGGGTTGCCACTATGGGACTTGATACACCCCATGGTGGGACCAGCATAGGTAACTACAGACATCGGGGGCCGTAAGACACATGTAACTATGCGAGTAGGAGCCGATCATCATTGAATGGATCACATCGCCCTGATTATGGGTGCCAGTTGGAAACTAGTTTATATGGGTTCAGAGATTAACATGGGGTACGATAGTATATTCGACCCTAGATAACTTAACCAAGTTCATAGTGTTTGCCCACTTCCTGTTTTACTTATCATACCCAGTTCTTTATTCATAGACAAAGTAGTACTAGACTTACTCAGGCTTTATGTCTGACTCTATTTTTCTTTCGTCTTCTTTCTTCCGTTTCCCCCCCGCCCCCCAGGTCCTCAGGGAGGGAACACAGCAGCTTGACCAGCCTCAACATCCAGTTTGAAGAAGAGAAATGTATTGCTTGGACTTTCCTGTTTTGAACTATGGCTTTGGACAATCCAATAAGGGGCTTTTGCAGTTTATCTATGTTTTATTTATGCTTCTTTAAATAATGTACTCAAGACAGATTATGAAAGTGTTATGTTATTGGAAAGTATGTTGTTGTAACACGTATTTGACTTAATGAAATAAAGTTTGTTGTTCTTCCGCTATTTTACAAATATGTGTTCTTATATCTTTCTTGTATATCTGTGACTTGTACTTATAAACCTCCACCAAAATTAGGGCATTCCCTTTGAGAGTGACCATAACGGAGGTGGGGTGTTTCACTTGGTATCAGAGCATAGGTTTACCAGATAAGATAAAAAGTTTTGGAAATTTATTTTCAAAAAGGAAATTTAAAGAAGCATTTTTAAAAGATAAAAATATTATTTTATTTTAAAAAAGGCAAAGTCCACTCCCCAAAGTCATAGGTACTATCTCTTATCCTTCGTTTTGAATCTATCCCTTTTGTTTCAGCATGTCCGAAGATCTTAACTTGCCGGAAGGAGTACCAATACCTGGTTGGTTTAGACGATTCTTAGAAGCTAGGGCCACTCAACCAGGTCCTACCGTTCCTCCTCCCCCAGCTGCAGGGAATCATCCAGCTGCAGCAGCACCTCTTCCTCCACCTCCTCCACGAGGAAACGCGTTTGCTAAGATATGTAAGGATTTTAAAGCTATGGGAGGAAGGGATTTCCATGGAACTGAGTCCTTCGTAGCAGCTAGAAATTGGCTGAAGGAAACTGAGGATCTATTCATCGTCTTTGAGGTAGAGGACAGACAAAAAGTACAATTGGCGGTGTGGCTATTGAAGGGCGAGGCTTCCTACTGGTGGGAAGTCACTAATGCTGAAAGACCAGTAGAAACATGGGAGGACTTTAGGGCAAGGTTTGAGACCAAATTTCTCTCAGATGCGGAAAGAAGTTTGCAGTTGGAGAAATTCTTATTTCTTAAGCAAGGAGACAAGACTGTTAGAGAGTATGTGAATCAGTTTGATGAGCTGGCTAGGTTTGGGCTTGACCTAGTCAACACCCCGCACAAGAAGGCTCTCCATTTCGTCAAAGGGTTAAATGAGCCATTACACAGTTTGGCCATGACACATATACCCATGGGGGCCACGTATGAAAGATTGGTGCAAATGGCATTGCTGAATGAGGAGGATAAGGGCAAGAAGGAGGCAAAGGCAGAAAGCTCTCAAGGGAAGAAAGAGGGTTTGCAGCCTAAGAAGGCAGACTTTAAGAAAGGCGGGGAAGGCAACAAAGAGAAGAGGACGTGTAATTTCTGTGGCAAAGTGGGGCACTTAGTAAAGGACTGCCCAAAGAAACGAGGACAGGGGCAGGGGGTTGGATCCACCCCAGGGGCACAGGTTCATGTGCTGGAAGCGCCACCTCTGCAACAGCGAGGTACAAACACTTCTGTAGAAAGTGTAGTTTATCTTTATGATCACCCCGTTCGCACTTTGTTTGATTCTGGCACATCACACTCCTTTATCTCGTCTGCTTTAGTAGAATCTCTGCACCTAAAAACTAGTATGCTAGAGGACCCCTTAATTGTTTCAAACCCAATTGGGGGCCGAGCTCATTTGTCTATGATCTGTGTGGGATTGAAAATTTCTATTCTAAGCGTAGAATTTCTATGTAGTGCCTTTGTTTTGGGCTTTTCGGGGTACAGTTTGATTTTGGGCATGGATTGGCTATCCCGTAATGGGGCCATCCTTGATTGTGAGAAAAGGGTTGTTAGGCTCCTAACCCAACTCGGTAATACTTTGGAAATTTCTTGTAATCCCTCGTATGCGGTTATGCTTAGTTATCTTGAATCGCTAGATGCCTCTGTTGAAAATTTGCAATCAGTTAGAATGGTCCGGGAATATCCGGATGTCTTTGAAGAGGTGAAGGGCTTGCCTCCGAAGCGGGAAATAGACTTCCGCATATATCTTGTAGATAATGCAAAGCCCGTTGCGTTGCCCGTTAAACATATGGCTCCACGAGAAAGGAAAGAGCTCAGTAAACAGATTAAAGAGCTTCTAGAAAAGGGGTTCATTAGGAGGAGCATTTCAGAATGGGGCGCTCCAGTGGTGTTCGCTACAAAGGCGGATGGATCACTCCGTCTATGTGTTGACTATAGGGAGCTCAACAAGCTAACGAAAAAGAATAGGCACCCTCTCCCTAGAATTGACGATTTGTTTGACCAGCTTGTAGGAGCATCTGTTTTCTCCCAACTCGATTTAGCAACCGGTTTTCATCAGCTAAGGGTGGCTGAAGATAACGTCGATAAAACGGCTTTCAGAACCCCAGACGGCTTCTTTGAATGGCTTGTCATGCCTTTCGGCTTGACAAATGCACCTGCGTACTTCGTGGACCTGATGAGTAGGGTATTTAGAGATTTCCTCAACAAATTCGTAGTGGTCTTCGTAGATGATATCCTTACCTTCTCAAAGAGTGAAGAGGAACATGCTCAGCACTTAAGGGCAATCATGGAAACTTTGCGAGTCCATCAACTAAAAGCCAAATTCTCCAAATGCCACTTTTGGAGAGAAGAGGTGAGGTTCCTTGGGCACATAGTATCCAAACAAGGGTTAGCGGTGGACCCTGCTAAGGTAGTGGCAGTACAGGATTGGAAGACACCAAGGAATGCAACTGAGGTCCGAAGTTTTCTAGGACTAGCAGGTTTCTATCAAAAATTCATAAGGGATTTTGCGAAAATCTCAGCTCCGCTCACGAAGTTGACATTTGTTTATTTTCAAGAGATAATTCATCTATGTGGAATACCTTCTAGTAAGTGAACAAGATCCAAGATTCACTAATGAATTTTGGAGAGCTTGCATGGAACCATGAGTACGCAGTTAAGGCTTGAGCCAAGTATACTAGAAGGAGAATAAGTGAAAGAGGAACGAGAGGCAAGGGTTCCAACTCATATTTTGGAAACAAGGATTAAGAAGCTACGAAATTGTGAAGTTATAGACGGACAAAGCATAATGGAGTTAAGCTCAAGGAAGTGCGACTTAGAAGATTGAAGACTAGATTCGCGCATAATATCTCTTCTTAAGAGTATATCCTCTCGGTCCCATTCTCAATCCAAATTCTGTTGCAAACCACATAGGGAGTATGACTCATCTGTTAGTAACACATGTTGGGGCTCAAGGGTGTTCATTGGTTTGACTAAAGTTTTTGGGTTTTATAGGATACAGATTGGTCTTAGGAAGGGACTCCCTTATGACCTAAAAGGAGTCCATCATGCTTAGTTGCCTAGAATCATATATGGTGGTTGGGTTGAGTAATTCTTTGGGTGCCAGTCTGATGTTGATTTCGGTCTTCGGGGCTGATGCTTAGAGAAGTTCTTCTCCTAATCAATATATATGTGGCATAGGTTTTCAGTTTTGACATTGCCTAATGGGCACAAAGTTTTTACTTGCTTCGTTCGACTATACCTTTAGATAGGAACAATTGGGAAAAATGTCCTATAGATTAGAGCTACCCGAGAAGTTGGCTGGAGTCCACAACGTTTTTCACGTTTCACATCTCCGAAAATGTCTACATGAGTCTGCTGAAGTGGTAGAGCCAAATATCCTCGAAGAGGCCGAAGTGGAACGCGAAGCAACCATAAGAAAAGTTCCAACCCGCATACTAGGAACGGAAGTGAAGAAGCTACGCAACCGCGAAGTCAAACTCGTCAAAGTTCAGTGGAGCGACGCCGAGGGAGACGCGACTTGGGAAACTGAAGCTAGAATACGCACTGCTTACCCTTTTCTTTTCGAGGGTACGTCCTTGATCTTTCTTTTTCCTTAAGTTGCGCTTTTATCTATCTTTTTAGGAATATCTCCTCGACCTTATCTTTTAGATAGAAACCTTTTGGATGAAAACATGTAATTGAAACATGTTATGTATGATGGTTGCAAGTGGTTGCAAGTGATTGCTAGTAGTTGCTCGTGGCTGCATATACACACACAATCTAGGTTTTAGATCGGCTCAGTCACTTCATATTGCATATGCATATATGTTTGCACTCGTATATGGTTGAATTGTAATGTGTTGTCATATGGATGTTGCATTTGTATGAAAGATTGTGCACCCATGTAGAATCATGAATAGGAAAAATCTGCATACATAATGGATACATGGCACTTACATGATTCGCATTAAGGAGGTCAACTGAATCAGTAGACCGCCTGATTTTGCATTAGATAAGTTCATGAACACACACACTTCGCATATGATCATGAAGCATTAGAAGTCTTTTAAGGACAATGGATGCTCGTGTTTGACGGATGAGTAGATGGATGATTGTATGTTAGGATATACATTCCTCCTAACTTGAAGATTTCGGGGACGAAATCCTTTTAAGTGGGGGAGAATGTAACACCCCGCGAATTCTATAACTGTGAAACTCACAAATTAAAGTATAATTAATTTCAAATCAAAGAACTAAGGGAAACGGGATACGCCATTGCGTTCGTCTCGGAAAAATACGCGAAATAGAGTCCGAGTTTTCGAAAAACGGATATCGTATGAAGAAGTTATGGACGAACGAAGTTGGGCGAAAAACCGAAAAAGGGCCAGAATGCACTGGCGCACTTGGGAAGTGCGCCAGAACAAAAATGAACTGGCGCACCTGTGAAGTGCGCCAGTGCATTTTTGACCTGGCGCACCTGCCAAGTGCGCCCAGGTCAAAAATAACCTACTGGCCAGGTCTGGTCTAGCCCTGGCTGGCCCGGTCGGTGTGTGGTCGAATTTCTGTGGTCTGCTTGGTCATTAGGGCTAGGTGGCGGGTTTTTATTGGTCTCTCTTCCTAATGAATGGCTACGATCTATCCAAGCAACATCAATGGTCCTAATCAATTCCTAACCTCTATATAAACAACCCTAGACTAAACCCTAATCTATTCATTCAAAATAAGATTATAGCCGCCATGTTGCTGAGGAACGACAAAGAGTAGCCGCCGACTAGAGAGAGAGTTAGGGAGAAAGTTCTAAAGCCTAAAGCAATTCAAGCAACCTAAAGCTAATCAATTCAACAAAGGAATCGTGTCTCTTAATTAGAGAATTCGCCGCAACCATTGTAAGTAGAGTATTACTTTGGTATAATAAACAACTGTGTTGATGTGTATGCTTGAATTGTGGCAATGGAAGTAATTCATATTTATGCGTTCTTATCAATTTATATACGTTTGGATATTTATGGATTATGTTATAAAGAACAACATGCGGTAGTTCTATACAAGTTTACATTTGGAATATTGCGCAAATTATGTTATCTATGTTGAAGCTACATGTATGTAGTTGATTGAAATTTATGCGAATTTGGGCTTTGTTATTATGCTATCATGATGTATATTTTGTGCATAAATCATTTTGCAAGTAATTGAACAAGTTTGGTTGTTATAGTTCATATGAAACTATGTTGGAGTTTTGACACCATAATCCATGTATTAAACCATGCTTTTGCAAAACTCATTAATATGGCTAGGCTATGAATAATATTAGGCATAATTGAAATCCATGTTAGTTCTATGTTGTTAAATGACATATGTGAGACATGGCTAGGTTGGACTCAAAAAATCCCCTTTTTGCAAGTTTAAAGCAAACACCATGTTTAGGAATATTTATGCATCATTATGTGATTAGGCTTAAATCATGATTAAGTTGAATTATGCTATGTTCATGCTAGAAGTATTTATGCCATGCTTATGTTTGACCATATGCCATGCCTATGCTAGAAGTATTTTATGCCATGCTTATGTTTGACAATATGCCATGCCTATGCAAGAAGTATTTTATGCCATGCTTATGTTTGACAATATGCCATGTTTATGCTAGAAGTATTTAGGCCATGCTTATGTTTGACATTATGCCTAAATAAGAATATAGGTTCATGTTGTAGTTAAACCTATGCAAGTTCACATGCTTTGATTCATGTCACCTATGTTACCACTATGCAAGTACACCAATATCTATTTTGTATTTCCAACGTCGTATTGCAAGTTCATGCGCTCACCTTCCCCTCTTTGTGTATACGCCATAAGCCTCCCCTTTTCGCATGGCTAAATTGGGCTTTAAAAGGCTAAGCCCAATATATATAAACGGACGTGTAAAACGGGGGAAAATAACGTTGGGTTAAAAATTAATTAATGAATGAAAATGTGAAATAGAAGGGCCCAAAGTCAAGTATGGGTTGGGCCCATGGTTGGTGTAACCTTTACACCATTAACATAATAATGGGCCGCAAATATTTACATATAAGAAATAAAGAAGAATGACAAAATATGTAAATGTAGAAAAGACGATGTGTTTAACCCGAGGTTGGATTGAGTTGTGATGTAAACCTGCCCGGAACCGCCCGGCTGTCCAGTAGTCACAACAATACCTATCCAATGTGGGAGGTTAAACATAGAGCCCAGCAAGGACCCGAGGTTAGACTGAGTTGTGGCGTAAGACTGCCCGGAACCAACCGGCAACAGGCAGCCACAACAATACCTGTCTAATGTGAGAGGTCAGGGCCTTAATAAGACAATTAAGGCTGATTCAGGATTGTTAGGATTAAGTGAACTAAAGACTTAATCAAAATGGAACATGCTAAACTAAACGGACTGGTGGGGTTAGGTTAGGAAACACTTAACCAACTTAGCATGTTGGCTAGAGATAAAAAACCTAGTAACGGGGGACCCTTTTCAGCAGTAACCCTAAAAGGTGTATCAGGATACCCTGAAACTAGGCAGGGTGGGGCACGATTACTGGGCTGATTGTAAGAGGTCAAAGCGACGGCGGTGGTGTAGCAGTGTAGGTTCTAACGGAGTGCGGGCGTGCACACACCCCGGCGCAGAAAAATAAGGCACTGGACACCAGTAGCATACCTGTGCACTCTAAGGTTGTGTCGGGTTGCCACTATGGGACTTGATACACCCCATGGTGGGACCAGCATAGGTAACTACAGACATCAGGGCCCGTAAGACACATGTAACTATGCGAGTAGGAGCCGATCATCATTGAATGGATCACATCGCCCTGATTATGGGTGCCAGTTGGAAACTAGTTTATATGGGTTCAGAGATTAACATGGGGTACGATAGTATATTCGACCCTAGATAACTTAACCAAGTTCATAGTGTTTGCCCACTTCCTGTTTTACTTATCATACCCAGTTCTTTATTCATAGACAAAGTAGTACTAGACTTACTCAGGCTTTATGTCTGACTCTATTTTTCTTTCGTCTTCTTTCTTCCGTTTCCCCCCCGCCCCCCAGGTCCTCAGGGAGGGAACACAGCAGCTTGACCAGCCTCAACATCCAGTTTGAAGAAGAGAAATGTATTGCTTGGACTTTCCTGTTTTGAACTATGGCTTTGGACAATCCAATAAGGGGCTTTTGCAGTTTATCTATGTTTTATTTATGCTTCTTTAAATAATGTACTCAAGACAGATTATGAAAGTGTTATGTTATTGGAAAGTATGTTGTTGTAACACGTATTTGACTTAATGAAATAAAGTTTGTTGTTCTTCCGCTGTTTTACAAATATGTGTTCTTATATCTGTCTTGTATATCTGTGACTTGTACTTATAAACCTCCACCAAAATTAGGGCATTCCCTTTTAGAGTGACCCTAACGGAGGTGGGGTGTTTCACTCCTCCACTTTGCCCTTATCTCCTCTTTCCCCTTTTCTAAACGGAAATCGCGCCCTAGCCCCTTAAATCGACCAACGCCAGCCACCAGTGGCCCGCTGCCTCCCCTTGCCACTTCCTATGGACCAGCGCCTCCCCTCAGTTCCCCACTTCCGATCAGTGGTGATTTTTTCTTATTTTTGTTTTATTTTATTTTATAAAAGACTGATTTTTAAATTATAGAAAGTTTCTATTTTTACTTACATAAAGCTGTGATTTTTAATTACATAGATCTATGATTTTTATCTATATAAAGAATAGATTTTTAGTTTAGAAAAGGTTAGATTTTTAATTACATAAAGATATGATTTTTTGATATGAAAAGATACGATTTTTATATATAAAGATGGGATCTTTATGAATATAAAGATTGGGTTTTATAAAAGTAAAAATATGATTTTTATATAAATCGCTTCATAGTAAAAATATGATTTTTACATAAATCGCTTCATAGTAAAAATATGATTTTTATATAAATCGCTTCATCCTAAAAATATGATTTTTATATAAATCGCTTAATAGTAAAAATATGATTTTTATATAAATCGCTTCATTGTAAAAATATGATTTTTATATAAATCGCTTCATAGTAAAAATGTGATTTATATATATATAGTAGCGGCATAAAAATGTGATTTTTAGACATATATAGCGTTGTTAAAAAATATGATTTTTAATATAAATCGCGTGAAATAGACTACGTTGGAAGAATGGTGAAGAACACAACGCACGGGGAAAAAATCTAAACTATTAAATTAAAAAATGGCGGAGTGGAAACCAAAGGTGAGAACTTCTCACTCTAATTTTGTTTATAGTTAAATATATAATAGGATGCAGACGGTGCTTAGTAGCACCGGACACCAGTAACACCCCACGCCCGTTAATGTTACTCACTAAGGGAATGCATTAACTTCCATGGAGCATTATAAGTGTATATAGAACAGAACATAACAAGACATATATAATGTAGTACTTAAAAATTAAAACTTCATTCATTGCAGCGGAAAAACAAAATAAGTTTGGTTACATCATCAAAACTAAATACTAAAGTCAAGTACATAAATATCCATCTTGAAAAAATTATTATCAGAGTACATAAAACAAAAGCATTATCCCACTACTACAAATAGCCATAAAGGAAAAGAAAGATAAAGCTGAGCATTACTCTCAGCACTTCCAAGCACTCCAAGAGAAAGAAATCCAAGCAAAGCTCCACTAACTGAGGACCTGGGGGGAAGTAAAGAGGCAAAAACAAACGAGGTCAGACATAAAGTCTGGCGAGTCCAGTAACTTTAACAATATAATAAGTAAAGCAATAGGATAAGGAATAAACTGGATATAAGAAATGACTGTAACATAAATAGAGGTGATAAGGTAAATAAGGCAAGTAAGATAAAACAAAGATTGCTCTACTGACTACTACAAGATATGCTCTACACCGCACTAACATACTAAAAGATGATCCCTCTTAAACAACCATAAAGATGGTAATAATAATAATAATGGTAGTCTCATGTACCCCTAGCTGTTGTCATAGGTGCCGCCTGCTCCTATCTCTACTAGATGTACACACTACCCTGCCCCATTCGATCGGCTCCCTAACTCGTAGATACCCGTGTTGGTCCCACAGTAGGGTGTATCACTCCCTAAAGTGGCAACCCGATACTACTAAAAGGCACGACTTATACCTACACGATGTAACAGCGTCTTACCTACCAGCCCGGACCCATGCACGCACATGACCCCGTTGGACTTGCACTGCCACTACTATCTCGTTATTGACCTCTTATAATCAACCTGTAACGACCCAGAAATCCAAGCCAATTTAAAATTTTTATTTTGGCAATTTTAGCGGATTTTGAATATTTAAAATGAATTATTTTAAATAATAACAAAGAAAATTTTATTTTGAATAAAATTCGAATCGTCGTTAGAATATAAATATTTTATTTTAATTATAAAGGAATTGAAAATGGCGCAGTAGTTCGATAATTCGATTTCAAATTTCAAAAGAATGTGCAGGATGCAAAATTAACCGGATTTTGGTGAATCCAAAAATATTTGAATCTAATAGATAATATCTTTCCAACGAATCGAAAAAATCAAAATTTCATAGCGGGAATCAAAAGATATGTCCAGTTGAAAATTCAGAATAGTCGCTATGGAATTCAGGCCCTTAAAAATGGAAATTTTGCAAACGACCTCGAATTTCGACGAAACCACTTTTGTTGGATCTGCGATGTCAAGTTATTGCTAGGTTTCAAATTTTATAATTTTTCGAATCAATATGTGAGCGTGGCGAGGGAAAACGTGTTTGACCAGTTATAGTCAATTTCAATCGATCTGAAATTGGTCATTTTTCAAACGGACTCAGAATTCGACGAAACTAGTTTTGTTAGGACCGTATCATCAATACGAAGCTAGAAAATATTTTTCGGGAATTTTTCTAGTTAGTATGTGGCCACGGTATATTGAAATGTGCGTTTAAATTCAATATATAGAGTTATATGTTGATTTTGACGAAAACTGATCGAAACGATCGAATTAGCTTACGATACATATCCCATTATGTTCAAAATAGGGGTAATTAGCTATGAACGACAGTCGTTGGGCCTCGTTTCGAGTTCGAATAAAAAGGTTGCTTTTTGGAATTTAAATAGTAAAATATAAAATTCATTTCTCTCTCCCTCTCCCTTACCTTCTCTTTCCAACCACCCCCCCCCCTCGTTGACCAAACAGAAAACAAACGATTAGAAAAAAAAAAGAAACCCCTAATCTATCGCACCCTCCCCCGCGCAACCGCCGCCGCCGCATCTTCTTCCTCCACCGCACCCTCCTTCCATTGCTCCACCTTCCTCCTTCTCCTTTCCCAGTCGATGGCGCCAGTCCCTCCCCCCTCCGTTCTCCACAAACTCGTGCGACCCCCAACCCCCATCAAACCTCGCGCAAGCCCTCCCTCCAACCAGAAGAACGCCGCCGTGAACGCCCAGGGCCCCGTCGGCCAGAGTACTCCCCCCACCTCCCTGCGCCATCACCATAGTCTCCTTCCTCCGATCGAAGTGAGTTTTCAGTTTTTATCATTATTTTATTTTATGAATGCTGATTTTAAATTAAATAAGAATCAGAAATTACATATATGAACACGACAAAATGTTGTGGTTTTTATCCATAAAAGGGTTTAGATTAGAAAACCATATAAAGGAATGATTTTTGTTTATATGAAAACAAGTAAAAGTGATTTTTGAAAACAAAAAGGAGTGATTTTTAATGGAGTAAAAATATGATTTTTATAATACAGATAGAATAAAAATATGATTTTTATATTATATAGATAGTAAAAATTTGATCTTTATATATACAGCGAAATAAAAATCTGATTTTTAGTATATATAGGTTGAAATAAAAATGTGATTTTTATAGCGGAGATATAAAAGTTCGATCTTTATATAGGAAGTAAAAATATAAAAATATAATTTTTATATAGGATGAAGCGTTATAAAAATATATGAAGTAAAAAAATAAAAATACGATTTTTATTTATTGAATGAAATAATAAAAATATAATTTTTATTTGAACAGCATGAAAAGAACTACATTGGAATTTCAAACCGATCCAGAAGGTTCAGCAGTTCAAAAGCAAAGCATGGCGGAGTGGAACCCTCTTGGAGAATTTCTCACTTTTAATTTAATTTTCTAGTTAAAATATATACTAGGATATAGACGGTGTTTAGTAGCACCCGACACCCGTCGTCTACAGACCATGGACGGCTTGTATGCTTGTTTGTTTAATTTTGATGTGTAGTTGATTGTGTGATGTGAAATGAAATAAAATATTTATATAGTTAAAAATACTTTATAGTTGAAAATAGAATTTTTAACGTGTATATAAAATAAATATTTATAAACAAATCGTAGATTTGCTTATATACACTGATTTGATTGATATTGATTGGGACGATAAATTTTACACATCGCCCAACTACAGAAATAAAATCTGTGTTTGATTGTTTGAAACCCCACACGGGTATTGGGATGATATTTGGCGTACACTGATCCCAATTATTTAGTTGTATGTCGATCGATTGGTCGACAGACTATGTAAGCGTTAATTATCTATATTTAATGCTTATTCAGTTGTGTGGTGCACTCTGGGTGATGGTTGATTAGTTATCGTTGTTATTTTATACATGTGTTGTAGAAAATCCATAAAATTAACATTATATGGTAATTGATTGGGCCTCATTCCATATTTGAAATAGAAATATTTGAAAATAGAAATATTTGAAATAGAATATTTGAAAATAGAAATATATGAAGCCGAGTAGATTAGATTGACGCCATTTTGACGTGAACGATATTTATATCGATTTTATTCGTTTTTAATGAATATTGAAAAGTGATTTCAATAATCGAATATTTTAGAAAATGAATTCGAATTGAATTGAATAGAAAATGAATTCGAATTGAATTGAATAGAAAATGAATTCGAATTAAATTGAATAGAAAACGAATTCAAATCAAATTGAAATTAAATTGAATCGAATTGATTTGAATTGAAACCGATTTGAATTGAAATTGATTTGAAATCGATTTGAAATGAAATTAAAACGAATTTTAAACGATTTATAAAATACATTTTGAAACGAAATCGAAGAAATATATAATATATATATATATATATTATATATATATAATGGCCTGTATAGAACGCGCCGCGTCGCGGCAGTTCGCGAATTTCGACCATTGACTTCGAATAGATATTGCGGGAGATCCGACCGTCGAATTCTCCTAAAATTGGAACCGTTGGGTTCGTATCGAAAAGATCTTTCTAACGAACATTAGAGATTTGAAATCTAACGGTTGGATTTGGAATTATGTCCAAATCAAATTTGGAAAAGGTCGCTGTAAGTGCAGTTCGATGGCCGTTGATGGAAATCGACCGTACAGACCATGATAAAATTATTAAAAATTGTAATAATTTGTGTAAAATCATAAGAAATGATTTGGGAAGAATCAGGATGAAAAATTCCATATTCGAAAAGAAAAAAATAGAATTTTATCGAAATGAACTAGTTTTGAACTAGAATAATAATTTATTTATTTTTAGAATAAATAAATTGGATTTGAAATGGTTTTAAAAGTAACCAGAATTTCCAATAATTGAATTGGAATGGATTTGAATCGAAATTGTCTTTGGAATATTTCGATGTTGGATTTCGTGATTATACAGATATTGTTATGGAAATTTGAAAGATATATATCGTTATTTCCAATACGATATTTGTTGGTCGTAGAATTTGATATTGAATATAAGCCAATATATTTTCTATTCAGAGCCTTGTATTTAATATCAAATGTGATTTGGGTTTGTCGTGAATGGTGTCTTCATTAACACTTTTCTTAAGCCCAGTTGAGAAAAAGATTAAATCTTTTTGTTTAGATTTAATGAAGTGGACCAATTAAATAATATTTAATTGGAATTGAATTGGTATTGATTTTTGGGTTTATCGTGAACAGTGTTTTAAAGAACACTTTTTCTTTAACCCGATAATTAATGGAATGTGATTTAGGGTTGTTGCGAACAATATCTTCAATAATTCTGTTCTTAGACCCAAAGGAGTTTAGAAAATCTGAAACTAACTGGAGATTAGTTAAGTTGAATGGTTTCTTGGGTATTGATCTGATGTTGGTTTCGGCCTTCAGGGTTAATACTTAGGGAATTTCTCACTTGCTAATTTACGGTTAGGGACTGATTGAAATGAGAAGTGATTTTGGGTTTATCGTGAACCATGTTTTAAATGACACTGATTCTTTAACCCAGTTAAAGATTAAAACTAAGTGGAGTTTTAATGAATCTTTAATTAGATTGAAAAGATCGAGAATGGAGTATCACAAGTTTTACTCCAGGCGATAGTTAAATCTTTAATTAGATTTGAACGTGAAATGGTAATTGAATTCACCGATAACACCGTGGTGTTAGATATGAAGTATTACCAGTTTTACTTGATGGGATGCATAGGTGGGGATTGGGAAATAAAATAAATGATTACTCCGGTGTGGTTCGCTAATCCTGACTAGTTTGAATTGATATTCAAAGAAGATTAAAGAATAAATTTAAAGAATTTATCTTTGATAAAATTAATGGGAACCTTTCCCAAAGTGTAAGAATATTTAAATAAAAGAATATTTTGAATTGGAATGAGGCGTATGTTGTGTTTGTGTAACACTTGTTTATTACATACGCGAGTTATTCGGAAAGACCGGGTTTATCCCATTCTGAATAACTGATACGACGATAAGTCGAAGATGAAGACGATGGTAGAAGACCGGAGGTCTTCACGTCGTTTGGATAATTATTTATGATCTTGATTGGGCTGTACACCCAAGAAGATGGAAACAGTTGGTGATCGTCCAGGCGTACTTGGAGATCGATGGATATGCGGGGTACTCGGTGCCTCCGGTTTCGTTCAGACCCAGAACGAACTTGTAAATGGACTGTGTGTCTGACATTGGATTTTATTCTATGTGGTTGATTTCTATTAAATATATATCTGTTTGGCGGTGGAGAATTTATTCTCTTGCTTAACGCCCTTCTCTGAGACGTACGAGCTCAGAGTTTATATATTGATGGATATCAAACGCATGGAGTGAATTGCCTGTGTGGCATGCCTAAGTGGAAATTGATCAAGGCTTTTGTCGAAAAGCAAAGTCTTGTGGTTGATTATCAAAGCACCGCCTGTGTGGCATAGCTTTTTGTAGCGTTGATTCGCGAGCCTCACACCCTGGTTGTGAACCAGAAACGGGAGAAGGATCCAGGGAGGGCATGCGTTTCTTTCTAGCTAGAAGTGGCGTCAGTGGTTTTACACGCCCTGACGAGTTTGACTTATGTGGTTGTTGCTGTTGCGAGGCGCCTCGGATATATCAGTCAATCCGGGACCGATGGAGTCATTGGACCCATTGACACCCCAAAGGGTGGGGAAACGCAGTGTTCAGGAATTTTAATCCACATCGGTGGACCGACCCTATGGCTCCTAAGGGTCACTCGAGCTCTGATCCTGAGACACGGGCTAGAGCGTCTCGAATCGGTAGAGGACTATCTTTTGCCTCGGTTCATAGATGGAAACCCAATTTGCAAATACGTGACTTTGCGATTTTGATTGTATAACCTATATATGGCGACATAGTGGTATGGGGCATTCATGCCCCTATGATTGATACTTATGATTTGAAATTGATTCCTTCACTTGTAGCAATAATAAAAGATTTGTTTTAACGTATCAAGCATTCTTTGGCTATTATAAGTTAAAAACCTATCCTCTAGTGTGTGTTGCATTGTGTGATGGGACCTGGGTCTTATAATAGCTTCATTTTTCTTTATTTAGCATCGCGCTGTTGTTTTATGCACTGGTGTTCTTGGGAGGAAACCCGTTCCATGTTATACGGCGTGGTCCCTTTATTTACCTAACTTTAAAATAAAGATTAATAACTTTTTTAGTTCTCACACCAGTCCCATGACTGACCTGGAGTTTATTGTTTTAACCTAAACTCTAGGTGCACTTATTTTGACATGGGCAGCTAGTAGTTTTTGTTTTGCAGATTTATATTCGCAGGATCCTGGTTTACAGCTGGAACGATATCCGGAAAGCTTTGTATCCGTATATCTTCTTCAGTTGTATTTTGTATTATTTTCCACTGCTTTGTAATTTATTGTAATCTCTGATGTTTTCTGTGTAATATTTATTCATACTCTGTATATTATTGTAATCTGATGGAATTGTTGTAATATACAATGAAATGTTCTTCCGTCTGCGTTCTGTTGTGGCTTGTTCTCGAACTATCCGCACTTTCCTCACCGGGGAGGTTACGGGTTCTTACATTTGGTATCTTAGCTTTGGTTTACAAAGCTCAGAGAACAAGACACATTAGAACCATACGAAAGAATTCATCAGATATTGGATTAGTAATATCCAATGTGAATGAATCATTAGAGATGGGATCAGTAGTATCCTAGAACGAGTGTGAATAGTATATTTTTAAAATGAAAACAATTTTTGTTTTGAAAATTTAAATCAATTATTCGTATTTGATTATTTATTTTATATTGATTTGGACTATCAGGTATATAAAAATTTTGAGTAAACGTCTGATCTGCGTGTATTCGAAGTTTTGATATACTGCATAGATATAGAGTCACACTCTAGTCGCCCGGGGATAATTCTGATGATGCGACCGCATCATCAGTATTTATATTCGAGTGCCGAAAGCGTGATATCTATATATTTCCATTAGACTGGTGTGAGAACCAAAATATAGTTAGAATATATTGTTGTGATTTGGCGTCAAAAATATGATTTTTAGACTATATATCAAAGTTATGAATTTGAAAAGCTAATCAATTAATTGATTGCTGGTTGTGTTGTTTGATTATTGTTTGATTAATTAAATGTTGAACCTATAACCAATTTGAACCAAAAAGTTAGTTGTATTGAAAATTGGTTGCATTTGCATATATGTACATGTGTATCCATTGAACAGGTCATAGCAAGGAGGCTAGAGAAGAGGAATAAAATTGTTTGCCCGACAAATAGGTACATGTTTATTGTATTTCTTGAGTTTTGGGTGATTTTGTGAGCCGATTGGCTAGCCGCTTGGCTTTTTCCTTTTCTTTTGGATTGAAGAAGGCCATGGGAGGCTATATGAAATATCCCGAAGTCCCCGGTGCAGGAGAGGTTATGGCGAAATTTTTCGAAAATTTAGGGTGTTAGCCAAATTTTTGAAAAATTTGAAAAGTTCTTAGAAACTGAAAAGTTGAAGAACGTAAGCCGTAAAGAAAATGATGTAAGTTGAGTTGATTAGTTAAACAACTTTCGGCTTCGCTCCTTTTCGGGGACGAAAAGTTTTAAGTGGGGGAGATTGTAATGACCCGGAAATCCGAGCCAATTTAAAATTTTTATTTTGGCAATTTTAGCGAATTTTGAATATTTAAAATGAATTATTTTAAATAATAACGATGAAAAATTTATTTTGAATAAAATTCGAATTGTCGTTAGAATATAAATATTATATTTTAGTTATAAAAGGGAATTGAAAATGGCGCGGTAGTTCGATATTTCGATTTCAAATTTCAAATGAATGTGCAGGATGCAAATTAACCAGATTTTAGTGAATCTAAAAATATTTGAATCTAATTGATAATATCTTTCCAACGAATTGGAAAAATCAAAATTTCATAGCGGGAATCAAAAGATATGTCTAGTCGAAAATTCAGAATAGTCGCTATGGAATTCAGGCCCTTAAAAATGGAAATTTTGCAAACGACCTCGGATTTCGACGAAACCACTTTTTTTGGATCCGCGATGTCAAGTTATTGCTAGGTTTCAAATTTCATAATTTTTCGAATCAATATGTGAGTGTGGCGAGGGAA
This sequence comes from Allium sativum, assembly GCA_030737875.1. Classification (NCBI taxonomy): domain Eukaryota; kingdom Viridiplantae; phylum Streptophyta; class Magnoliopsida; order Asparagales; family Amaryllidaceae; genus Allium; species Allium sativum. The sequence goes on along the minus strand of CM060925.1, from coordinate 96,459,268 downwards.
AACGTGTTTGACCAGTTTCAGTCAATTTCAATCGATCTGAAATTGGCCATTTTTTAAACGGTCTCAGAATTCGACGAAACTAGTTTTGTTAGGACCGTATCATCAATACGAAGCTAGAAAATATTTTTTGGGAATTTTCTATTTAGTATGTGGCCCCGGTAAATTGAAATGTGCGTTTAAATTCATTATATAGGGTTATATGTCGATTTTGACGAAAACTGATCAAAACGATTGAATCAGCTTACGTTACATATCCCATTATGTTCGGAATAGGGGTAATTAGCTATGGACGACAGTCGTTGGGCCTCATTTCGAGTTCGAATAAAAAGGTTGCTTTTTGGAATTTAAATAATAAAATATAAAATTCATTTCTCTCTCCCTCTCCCTTACCTTCTCTTTCCACCCCCCCCCCCTCGTTGACCAAACAGAAAACAAACGATTAGAAAAAAAAGAGAGAAACCCCTAATCTATCGCAACCTCCCCCACACAACCGCCGCCGCCGCATCTTCTTCCTCCACCGCTCCCTCTTTCCATTGCTCCACCTTCCTCCTTCTCCTCTCCCAGTCGATGGCGCCAGTCCCTCCCCCCTCCGTTCTCCTCAAACTCGCGCGACCCCCAACCCCCATCAAACCTCGCGCAAGCCCTCCCTCCAACCAGAAGAACGCCGCCGTGAACGCCCAGGGCCCCGTCGGCCAGAGTACTCCCCCCACCTCCCTGCGCCATCACCATAGTCTCCTTCCTCCGATCGAAGTGAGTTTTCAGTTTTTATCATTATTTTATTTTATGAATGCTGATTTTAAATTAAATAAGAATCAGAAATTACATATATGAACACGACAAAATGTTGTGGTTTTTATCCATAAAAGGGTTTAGATTAGAAAACCATATAAAGGAATGATTTTTGTTTATATGAAAACAAGTAAAAGTGATTTTTGAAAACAAAAAGGAGTGATTTTTAATGGAGTAAAAATATGATTTTTATAATATAGATAGAATAAAAATATGATTTTTATATTATATAGATAGTAAAAATTTGATCTTTATATATACAGCGAAATAAAAATCTGATTTTTAGTATATATAGGTTGAAATAAAAATGTGATTTTTATAGCGGAGATATAAAAGTTCTATCTTTATATAGGAAGTAAAAATATAAAAATATAATTTTTATATAGGATGAAGCGTTATAAAAATATATGAAGTAAAAAAATAAAAATACGATTTTTATTTATTGAATGAAATAATAAAAATATAATTTTTATTTGAACAGCATGAAAAGAACTACATTGGAATTTCAAACCGATCCAGAAGGTTCAGCAGTTCAAAAGCAAAGCATGGCGGAGTGGAACCCTCTGTGAGAACTTCTCACTTTTAATTTAATTTTCTAGTTAAAATATATACTAGGATGCAGACGGTGTTTAGTAGCACCCGACACCCGTCGTCCACAGACCATGGACGGCTTGTATGCTTGTTTGTTTAATTTTGATGTGTAGTTGATTGTGTGATGTGAAATGAAATAAAATATTTATATAGTTAAAAATATTTTATAGTTGAAAATAGAATTTTTAACGTGTATATAAAATAAATATTTATAAACAAATCGGAGATTTGTTTATATACACTGATTTGATTGATATTGATTGGGACGATAAATTTTACGCATCGCCCAACTACACAAATAAAATCTGTGTTTGATTGTTTGAAACCCCACATGGATATTGGGATGATATTTGGCGTACACTGATCCCAATTATTTAGTTGTATGTCGATCGATTGGTCGACAGACTGTGTAAGAGTTAATTATTTATATTTAATGCTTATGTAGTTGTGTGGTGCACTCTGGGTGATGGTTGATTAGTTATCGTTGTTATATTATACATGTGTTGTAGAAAATCCATATAATTAACATTATATGGTAATTGATTGGGCCTCATTCCATATTTGAAATAGAAATATTTGAAAATAGAAATATTTGAAATAGAATATTTGAAAATAGAAATATATGAAGCCGAGTTGATTAGATTGACGCCATTTTGACGTGAACGATATTTATATCGATTTTATTCGTTTTTAATGAATATTGAAAAGTGATTTCAATAATCGAATATTTTAGAAAATGAATTCGAATTGAATTGAATAGAAAATGAATTCGAATTGAATTGAATAGAAAATGAATTCGAATTAAGTAGAATAGAAAACGAATTCAAATCGAATTGAAATTAAATTGAATCGAATTGATTTGAAATTGATTTGACTTGAAATCGATTTGAAATGAAATTAAAACGAATTTTAAACGATTTATAAAATACATTTTGAAACGAAATCGACGAAATATATAATATATATATATATTATATATATAATGGCCTGAATAGAACGCGCCGCGCCGCGGCAGTTCGCGAATTTCGACCATTAACTTCGAATAGATATTGCGGGAGATCCGACCGTCGGATTCTCCTAAAATTGGAACCGTTGGGTTCGTATCGAAAAGAGCTTTCTAACGAACATTAGAGATTTGAAATCTAACGGTTGGATTTGGAATTATGTCCAAATCAAATTTGGAAAAGGTCGCTGTAAGTGCAGTTCGATGGCCGTTGATGGAAATCGACTGTACAGACCTTGATAAAATTATTAAAAATTGTAATAATTTGTGTAAAATCATAAGAAATGATTTGGGAAGAATCAAGATGAAAAATTCCATATTCGAAAAGAAAAAAATAGAATTTTATCGAAATGAACTAGTTTTGAACTAGAATAATAATTTATTTATTTTTAGAATAAATAAATTGGATTTGAAATGGTTTTAAAAGTAACCAGAATTTCCAATAATTGAATTGGAATGGATTTGAATCAAAATTGTCTTTGGAATACTTCGATGTTGGATTTCGTGATTATACAGATATTGTTATGGAAATTTGAAAGATATATATATCGTTATTTCCAATACGATATTTGTTGGTCGTAGAATTTGATATTGAATATAAGTCGTTATATTTTTTATTCAGAGCCTTGTATTTAATATCAAATGAGATTTGGGTTTGTCGTGAATGGTGTCTTCGTTAACACTGTTCTTAAGCCCAGTTTAGAAAAAGATTAAATCTTTTTGTTTAGATTTAATGAAGTGGACCAATTAAATAATATTTAATTGGAATTGAATTGGTATTGATTTTTGGGTTTATTGTGGACAGTATTTTAAAGAACACTTTTTCTTTAACCTGATAATTAATGGAATGTGATTTAGGGTTGTTGTGAACGGTATATTCAATAATACTGTTCTAAGACCCAAAGGAGTTAAGAAAATCAGAAACTAACTGGAGATTAGTTAAGTTGAATGGTTTCTTGGGTATTGATCTGGTGTTGGTTTCGGCCTTCAGGATTAATACTTAGGGAATTGCTCAGTTGCTAATTTACGGTTAGGGACTGATTGAAATGTGAAGTGATTTTGGGTTTACCGAGAACCGTGTTTTAAATGACACTGAATCTTTAACCCAGTTAAAGATTAAAACTAAGTGGAGTTTTAATGAATCTTTAATTAGATTGAAAAGATCGAGAATGGAGTATCACCAGTTTTACTCCAGGCGATAGTTAAATCTTTAATTAGATTTGAACGTGAAATGGTAATTGAATTTACCGATAACACCGTGGTGTTAGATATGAAGTATTACCAGTTTTACTTCATGGGATGAATAGGTGGGGATTGGGAAATAAAATAAATGATTACTTAAGTGCGGTTCGCTAATCCCGACTAGTTTGAATTGATATTCAAAGAAGATTAAAGAATAAATTTAAAGAATTTATCTTTGATAAAATTAATGGGAACCTTTCCCAAAGTGTGAGAATATTTAAATAAAAGAATATTCTGAATTGGAATGAGGCGTATGTTGTGTTTGTGTAACACTTGTTTATTACATACGCGAGTTATTCGGAAAGACCGGGTTTGTCCCATTCTGAATAACTGATATGACGATAAGTCGAAGATGACGACGATGGTAGATGACCGGAGGTCTTCACGTCGTTTGGATAATTACTGATGATCTTGATTGGGTTGTACACCCAAGAAGATGGAAACAGTTGATGATCGTCCAGGCGTACTTGGAGATCGATGAATATGCGGGGTATTAGGTGCCTCCGGTTTCGTTCAGACCCAGAACGAACTTGTAAATGGACTGTGTGTCTGACATTGGATTTTATTCTATGTGGTTGATTTCTATTAAATATATATCTGTTTGGCGGCGGAGAATTTATTCTCTTGCTTAATGCCCTTCTCTGAGACGTACAAGCTCAGAGGTTATATATTGATGGATATCAAACACATAGAGTGAATTGCCTGTGTGGCATGCCTAATTGGCAATTGATCAAGGCTTTTGTTGAAAAGAAAATTCTTGTGGTTGATGATCAAAGCACCGCCTGTGTGGCATAGCTTTGTGTAGTGTTGATTTGCGAGCCGCACACCCCGGTTGTGAACCAGAAATGGGAGAAGGATCCTAGGAGGGCATGCGTTTCTTTCTAGCTAGAAGTGGCGTCAGTGGTTTTACACGCCCTGACGAGTTTGACTTATGTGGTTGTTGCTGTTGCGAGGCGCCTCGGATATATCGGTCGATCCGGGACCGATGGAGTCATTGGACTCATTGACACCCCAAAGGGTGGGGAAACGCAGTGTTCAGGAATTTTAATCCACATCGGTGGACCGACCCTGTGGCTCCTAAGGATCACTCGAGCTCTGATCCTGAGACACGGGCTAGAGCGTCTCGAATCGGTAGAGGACTATCTTTTGCCTCGGTTCATAGATGGAAACCCAATTTCCAAATACATGACTTTTCGATTTTGATTGTATAACCTATATATGGCGACATAGTGGTATGGGGCATTCATGCCGCCTATGATTGATACTTATGATTTGAAATTGAATCCTTCACTTATAGCAATAATAAAAGATTTGTTTTAACGTATCAAGCATTCTTTGGCTATTATAAGGTAAAACCCTATCTTCTAGTTTGTGTTGCATTGTGTGATGGGACCTGGGTCTTATAATAGCTTCATTTTTCTTTATTTATCATCGCGCTGTTGTTTTATGCACTGGTGATCTTGGGAGGAAACCCGTTCGGTGTTATACGGCGTGGTCCCTTGATTTACCTAACTTTAAAATAAAGATTAATAACTGTTTTAGTTCTCACACCAGTCCCATGACTGACCTGGAGTTTATTTTTTAACCTAAACTCTGGGTGCCCTTATTTTGACACGGGCAGCTAGTAGTTTTGGTTTTGCAGATTTATATTCACAGGATGCTGGTTTACAGCTGGAACGATATCCGGAAAGCTTTGTATCCGTATATCCCCTTCAGTTGTATTTTGTATTATTTTCCGCTGCTTTGTAATTTATTGTAATCTCTGATATTTTCTGTGTAATATTTATTCATACTCTGTATATTCTTGTAATCTGATGGAATTGTTGTAATATACAATGAAATGTTCTTCTATCTGCGTTCTGTTGTGGCTTGTTCTCGAACTATCCGTACTTTCCTCACCGGGGAGGTTACGGGTTCTTACACAACCCCAGTAAGCGTGTCCCGTCCTCGACCTAGTTTGAGCTAACTTAGATACTAAATGGGTTATTGGTTGAAAAGGGTCCCCACGCTTGACACAAGCTTCCCTCCTAAGCTTGGTCCCCACTAGGAATTTCCACTTAACCCCTCTTTATCCCCATGTCAAACTACATGTCTCATCTAGGTTAAGTGTTCATTAATTCATTTTAACCCTAATCTTGCAAGACGTCTTACATTTGATACCATTTGCGCTTGCTGGACATGCCGGGCGGTTCCGGGCAGGCTTACACCGCAAACCCATCTAACCTCGTGTCTTTGCCATATTACGCGTCTAATTTCTGCCTTTGACCTCTCACATTAGATAACGTTTGCGGTTGTTGGACATGCTGGGCAGTTCCGGACAGGCTTACACCGCAAACCTATATAACCTCGTGTATTAGGCGTTCATTATTCCAAGTTCATCTTAATTTAGGGATTATAGCGATTTCCCGTTTACCCGCAAATTCGAACCCAAATTTATGTGAAAAATTCTAATCACTTTATGCCTATAATCTCAAGTTTATAAGTTATACTAAATTATCACAAGTTTACACCCAAACCCATTTTATGCCAAGTCTCATGTTTACATGTTATATACAATTTTGCCCAATACATAGCCATAATCAATTTATGCCTAATTACAAGTTACATGTTATTCAATATGTCCCAAACTTTCCCCAACGTCCAATGCGTTATACGTACGCGAATTTCGCACAATATGTTAGGCTCGAAGTTTGCCTAACCTCATAAAAAGAAAAAGGAAAAGGAAGGGGGAAGAGAATCATGGTATCAAAACAGGCATAAACATACGAGCATAAACAAGCATGAACTGATAAAATAGATCAGGAAAGCATAGCTTATGAATAAAAAAGGTGACAACTTGAAAATTTTACAAGATCCATTACAGGCATAATCATATGATCACAATTTACAACTTATCGTAATTACTTTAATTTAATTATCTTGTGAGCTATATGAACTCACATAGATAGGTTTAAGGATTAGAGAATGATTCTGAATTCTGATTTCTGAAGTTGATTAGCAAATCTGTTGATGTAGGCTTTGATTGTTGTCTTCCAACTTGAATTTGATTATTAATGGTGGAGGCTAGTTTAATTTAGGGTTGGGCAACATTGAGGCGTCGTGAATTTTATTAATGAATTTAGGGTTAGGTCTAGGTGTGTTTATATAGGTGTATTAGGTGAATTAGGGCTTTTAGATTAGTTTAGGATCCATCTAAACCCTCTAAATCCGAAATACACATCACCTAACCAATCAGAAGTCGCCACGTATGCCCTAAAACACCAAAATACGTCACTTCCTGTTTAGGCCACCAGGGGTCGACTCCCTAGGGGGGTCGACACCTATGTCGACACCCCTATAGGGGGGTCGACACCTGTGTCGACTCCCCTGGGGGGGTCGACACCTTATGGCGGGAAATTTCCCGCCTAGCCTCCCTTTTACTTTTGAATTCCGAACTTGGTTTATTAATTATTAATTTAATTCTGGTTTTAAACTTAAATCTTCTAACCTCCATAACTTCTTCATACTGTATCCGTTTTACGCAAACTCGGACTCTATCTCAAGCAGAATTCCAAGATGAACGCAATGGCGTAACCCGTTTTACTTAATTATTCTTTTAAAAACTAAGTATTCTTTAATTTGATAATTTTAATGTTATAAAATTACAAGGTGTTACATTCTCCCCTACTTAAAGGATTTCATCCCCGAAATCTCCAAGTTAAGAAAAATGTATCCTACCATCCAATCATCCATCTACTCAAACATCATCCACAAGCATCCATTGTCCTTAAAAGATTTCTAATGCTATATGAACATATGCAAAAGTGTGTGTATATGTTCCTTATCTAATGCAAAGATCAGGCGGTCTACTGATTCAGTTGACCTCCTTAATGCGAATTATGTCAGTGCCATGAGTCCAGCATGTATGCAATAGAATCCTAAAGATACATATCATTTCTATATGAGTGCACAATCATTCACTCAAATGCAACATCCACATGATAACACATAAAATTTCAATCAATGAACAGATATATGCATATGCAATATGAAAGTGACTGACCCGATCTTAGTGCCAAAAGTGTGTGTAAATGCATCCACGAGCAACCACTAGCAAACACTTGCATCCACAGAACATAACATGTCTCAAAACACATGTTTACAACCATAGGGTTTCTACCTAAAGACCGAAGATATACTCGAGAGGATACACTAAGCGATAGAACAAGTACAAACAAAGAGGTAGAAAAAGGAGAAGTTAAGAACATACCCTCGAAAAGGAATGGGTACAACGCACGTATCTTGTCTTCCATCTCCCAAGTCGCATCTCCTTGATCATCTCCCCATTGGACTTTAACCAACTTGACCTTTCGGTTGCGTAACTTCTTGACCTCCGATCCAATGATGCATGTAGGATCTCGTCTAATCGTGGCATCTCGGTCTACTTCCACTTCTCTAAGCATGCTCGGCTCTACTACTTCCGTAGTATCATGTAAACACTTCCTCAAATGTGACACATGAAACACGTCATGAACACCACTGAGCTTCTCGAGCAGCTTCACTCTATAGGCCATCTGTCCAATTCGCTCTGTAATGGGGAATGGCCCTATGAACCATGGTGCCAATTTCCCTACATCTCTAAAGTGAACTACATTCCTCAACGGTGATACTTTAATAAAGACCATGTCTCCAACATCGAACTCAAGATTGGTCATTCTTTTATCAGCATATGACTTTTGCCGGTCCTGTGCCGTCTTCATGCGCCTTCGAATTAAGTCTATCTTCTCCGAAGTTTCCCTAACCATATCGGGTCCAAGCAAAATATTATCCGTAGACTCCCACCAACAAGTCGGTGATCGACACGGTGGTACATATAAAGCCTCAAAAGGAGCCATGCCAATACTTGTCTGATAGTTGCTGTTGTAGGAGAACTCTACTAATGGAAGGTGTTCTTCCCATGTTCCTCAAAAGTCCAAGATACACAACCTCAAAAGGTCTTCTAGGATCTGATTCACCCTTTCGGTTTGGCCGTCCGTCTGAGGGTGATAAGCGGTGCTCGAACACAATTGCATTCCAACCGCCTCTTGCAAGCGCTTCCAAAACTCGTTAGTGAAAATGGGATCTCGATCGCTCACAATACTAGAAGGTATGCCATGAAAACGAACTATCTCTCGGAGATAAACAGATGCTAACCATGCCACTGTCCTCTTATTCTTAACGGGAATGAAACGGGAGCTCTGGTAAGTCTATTTACTACTACCCAAATCCCCGTATTACCCTTCCTTGACCTCGGCAACCCATCAACAAAATCTATGGAAACACTTTCCCATTTCCACTGTGGTACCTTTAATGGGTGAAGCAACCCGCCAGGCCTCTTTTGCTCAGCTTTAACTTGCTGGCACACCAAGCATCTAGAAACGAACTCAGCCACATCCTTCTTCATTCTGGCCCAAAAGAAAACTCGCTTCATGTCCATATACATCTTGTCACCACCGGGATGTATGATCATCTTAGAACGATGTGCTTCTTCAAGAATTGCTCTTCTCAAACTCTCGTCTCGTGATACACAAAGTCTTCCATCCCTACGCAACCAACCTCTCTTATTTATAGTATATCTACTAAGATGGCTCGAAGACTCCCCTTTTATGAGTTTATCTACTATCTCTATCAACTGTGGGTCATCTCTCTGTGCCTCCCCTACTTGTCCCAAAAGCGTAGGTCGCACCTCTAATGATGCCAACAAACCGGACACATAATCAATCGAGGGTCTAAAGTCAAAGGTAGTGATATACTCTAAACTCTGCTGCTCAAAAAACAAAGGGCTCAAAGTCAACTTCTTTCTACTTAAGGCGTCGGCCGCAACGTTACCCGTGGCAGGGGTATATGCAATCTCAAAATCGTAGGATGCTAAGAACTCCATCCACCTCTGTTGCCTTAAGTTTAGATCTTTCTGAGAGAACAAGTATTTAAGTGACTTATGGTCTGTATACAACTCAAACCTCTCTCCAAGCAATAGTGACGCCAAGAATTGAGTGCAAAAACTATGGCAACTAACTCCAAGTCGTGGGTAGGGTAATTCTTCTCATGGACCTTCAACTGTCTTCCACCATAGCATATCAACCTTCCCTCTTGCATCAAAACTGCGCCAAACCCTATCCCGCAAGCATAGGTATACACGGTGAATGACTTACTCCCATCCGGCAAAACTAAAACTGGAGCTGTCGTCAAAGCCCTCTTCAAACGTTGGAAAGCATCGTCATAGTCAACATCCCAAGAAAAGGCCAAATTCTTTTTCGTCAATCGAGTAAGCAGGGTTGATATCTTAGCAAAGTCTTTAATGAACTTTCTATAATATCCCACCAAACCAAGGAACTTCTTACTTCTGTTGCATTCTTAGGAATCTTCCAATCTTGGATTGCCACTACCTTCGCGGGATCCACAACAATCCCTTCCTTAGAGATCACGTGCCCTAAGAACCTCACTTCCTTCCTCCAAAAGTGACATTTGGAGAACTTAGCTTTAAGTTGATGTGCTCGAAGGGTCTCTAATAATTCCCTAAGATGTAGGGCATGCTCTTCCTCACTTCTAGAGAATATCAAAATATCATCCACAAAGACCACCACGAACTTGTTTAGAAACTCCCTAAACACCTTATTCATAAAGTCTACGAAATACGCGGGTGCATTTGTCAAACCAAAAGGCATGATTAGCCATTGAAAGAAACTATTGGGAGTTCTAAATGCAGTCTTATCTATACTATCCTCAGCCACCCTCAACTGATGAAATACAGTAGCTAAGTCCAATTGCGAGAAAACCGAAGCACCAACTAATTGATTGAACAAAATTATCTATCCTCGGTAATGGGTGTCTATTCTTCTTCGTAAGTTTATTTAGCTCCCTATAGTCCACACACAATCTAAGTGAACCATCAGCCTTCGTAGCAAAAACAACTGGAGCACCCTACTCCGAGATACTTCTTCTTATGAACCCTTTCTCAAGCAACTCTTTCACTTGTTTACTAAGCTCCCTCCTTTCTCTATGAGCCATGTGGCGCACGGGCAATGCAACTGGCTTTGCATTGTCCACCAAGTATATACGGAAATCTATCTCATGTTTTGGAGGTAATCCCCTAACCTCCTCAAAGACATCTGCATACTCTCGGACTACTCGAACAGATTGAAAATCATCAATAGAAGTGTCAAGAGATTCAGGGTAGCTAAGCATCACCAAACCCTTAGGATCGCATGAGATATCGAGTGTATTACCCAAACTGGTCAACAGTCTAACTAGCCTTCTTTCATAATCAAGAATGGCACCATATTTGGCTAGTCGGTCCATTCCTAGAATCAACCCATAGCCCGTGAAACCAAGCACATAAGCATTGCATTCGAACTCAACTCCATAAACAAAAATCCTCAAACCCCGACATAACATAGAAAGATGGGTCGTACCCCCAATAGGATTTGATAACCTAATGGGATCCACTACTATGCTAGTATCTAAGTGCATAGACTCAACAATAGAAGCAGATATGAACGAATGTGAAGCGCCAGAATCAAACAAAGTACGAACAAGATGATCATAAAGGAAAATTAAAGTTTTAACGGAAATGTTTCTACCTCTTTCTTGCGGAGGTGCCATGAGAGCGTGAACCTACCCTCCAGAAGTAGATCCTATCCTTTGTCCTTACCCTTGCCTTCTTGGGCAGTCTTTAATCATATGTTCTTCCTCACCACACTGGAAGCAATCCATCTTCTTCTTCTTCCTACAGTCCTTGCTCAAGTGGCCCGGTGTTCCACAATTAATGCACCTTTTCTTCCCTTGGCCTTTGTTATCCTTACCACCTTTCGTTTGTTCTTGCTGTGTTTTCTTTGGATCCACCTTCTTATCCTGTGCTTTATTAGCATTAGAACCTTTCTTCTCTTCATGAATCAGCGCCATATCAACTAGATTCTCGAAAGTAGCCCCTATAGGAATGTGGGACATAGCCAACCCGTGTAACGGTTCATTCAGACCCTTGGCAAACCTCAAGGCCTTCTTATGTGGTGTATTAACTAGTTCCATCCCAAATCTGGCTAACAGGTTAAACTTGTTCATGTACTCTTTCACAGACAAACTTCCTTGCTTCAAAGACAAGAACCTCTCCATATATGAACTTTCCTCCGCTTGTGAAAGAAACTTTAACTCGAACCTTTGCTTAAAATTCACCCATGTATCCACTGCATGTCCTCCATTAGTTACTTCTACCAAAAAGAAGCTTCATCCTTCATCAACCAAGCAGCTAGCTGAACTTTCCTCCCATCATCTATATCAAAGATACCAAATAAATCTTCCACTTCATTGAGCCAATTCTGGGCCTCAACAAACGTCTCAGTTCCATTAAATTGGTTTCCGCCCATCGCACGGAAGTCTTTGCATATCTTCAAAAAAGCGTCTACACGAGGAGTGGGAGGAGGAGGAGTGTCTGTTGGGCCTGCGGCATTAGCCCTTGCCTCCAGATACCTTCGGAACTAGGCTGGTACCTGTACGCCCTTGGGTATTTTTGGTTGATCAGAGATGCTGAAAGGAAAAAGGGAAAGATTCAAAACCGAGAATCGAAAGATAGGTATATGGCTCTTTGGGGATTATGTTTTTCATAATAAACTTTTCACTTAAAATACTCTCATTAAGGCATGTTTTTGAAAATACTTCTTTCCTAAAATGCTTTTGAAAACAGTTTTCAAAATCATTTATCTGTTCTGGTAACCTTCAGCTCTGATACCACGTGTAACACCCCACGTTCGTTAATGTCACTCACTAAGGGAATGCATTAACTTCCATGGAGCATTATAAGTGTATATAGAACAGAACATAACAAGACAGATATAAAGTAGTTCTTAAAAATTATAACTTCATTCGTTGCAGCGGAAAAACGAAATAAGTTTGGTTACATCATCAAAACCAATTACTAGAGTCAAGTACATAAATATCCATCTTGACAAAATTATTATCAGAGTACATAAAACAAAAGCATAATCCCACTACTACAAATAGCCATAAAGGAAAAGAAAGATAAAGCTGAGCATTACTATCAGCACTTCCAAGCACTCCAAGAGAGAGAAATCCAAGCAAAGCTCCACTAATTCCCACCCTGAGGACCTTGGGGGGGAAGGAAAGAAAAAAGGCGAAAACAAACGAGGTCAGACATAAAGTCTGGTGAGTCCAGTAACTTTAACAATATAATAAGTAAAGCAACGGGATAAGGAATAAACTGGATATAAGAAATGACTGTAACATAAATAGAGGTGACAAGGTAAATAAGGAAAGTAAGATAGAACAACGATTGCGCTCCTAACTACTACAAGATATGCTCTGCACCACACTAATATACTAAAAGATGATCCTTCTTAAAAAACCATAAAGTTGGTAATAATAATAATGGTAGTCTCGTGTACCCTTAGCTGTTATCATAGATGTCGACTGCTCCTATCTCCACTAGATGTACCCACTACCTTGCCTCATTCGATCGGCTCCCTAACTCGTAGATACCCATGTTGGTTCCGCAGTAGGGTGTATCACTCCCTAAAGTGGAAACCCGATACTACTAAAAGGCACGGCTTATACCTAGACGATGCAACATCGTCTTACCTAACAGCCCGGACCCATGCACGCACATGACCCCGTTGGACTTGCACTGCCACCGCTATCTCTTTATTGGCCTCTTACAATCAACCCCGGTAAGCATGTTCTGTCCTCGACCTAGTTCGAGCTCACTTAGATACTAAATGGGTTACTGGTTGAAAAGGGTCCCCACACTTGACACAAGCTTCCCTCCTAAGCTTGGTCCCCACTAGAATTTCCACTTAACCCATCTTTATCCCCATGTCAAACTATATGTCTCATCTAGGTTAAGTGTTCTTTAATTCATTTTAACCGTAATCTTGCAAGACCTCTCACATTAGATACCATTTGCGGTTGTTGGACATGCCGGGCGGTTCCGGGTAGGTTTACACCGAAAACCCATCTAACCTCGTGTCTTTCACCTATTACACATCTAATTTCTGCCTTTGACCTCTTACATTAGATAACGTTTGCGGTTGCTGGACATGTCGGGCGGTTCCAGGTAGGCTTACACCGCAAACCTATCTAACATCGTGTCTTACGCGTTTAGTATTCCAAGTTCGTCTTAATTTAGGGACTATAGTGATTTTCGGTTTACCCATAAATTCCAATCCAAATTTATCTGAAAAATTCTAATCACTTTATGCCTATAATCTCAAGTTTATAGGTTATACCAAATTATCACAAGTTTACACCCAAACCCATTTTATGCAAAGTCTCATGTTTACATGTTATATACAATTTAGCCCAATACATAGCCATCATCAATTTATGCCTAATTACAAGTTACATATTATTCAATATTTCGCAAACTTTTCCCCAACGTCCAATGCGTTATACATACGCGAATTTCGCACAATATGTTAGGCTCGAAGTTAGCCTAACCTCATAAAAAGAAAAAGGAAAAGGAAGGGGGAAGAGAATCATGGTATCAAAACAGGCATAAACATATGAGCATAAACAGGCACGAACTGATAAAATAGATCAGAAAAGCATAGGTTATGAATCAAAAAGGTGACAACTTGCAAATTTGATAAGATCCATTACAGGCATAATCATAATATCACAATTTACAACTTATCATAATTACTTTAATTTAATTATCTTGTGAAAGATACACGAACTCACAGAGATAGGTTTAAGGATTAGAGAATGATTCTGAATTCTAATTTCTGAAGTTGATTAGCAAATCCGTTGATGTAGGCTTTGATTGTTGTCTTCCAACTTGAATTTGATTATTAATGGTGGAGGCTAGTTTAATTTAGGGTTGGGCAGCATGGGGGCGTCATGAATTTTATTAATGAATTTAAGGTTAGGTCTAGGTCTGTTTATATAGGTGTATTAGGTGAATTAGGACCTTTAGATTAGGTTCGGATCCATCTAAACCCTCCAGATCCGAAATACACATCACACAGCCAATCAGAAGTCGCCATGTATGCCCTAAAACACCAAAATATGTCACTGAACGTTCAGGCCGCCAGGGATCGACTCCCTACAGGGGAGTCGAAACCTATGTCGACACCCCAAATAGGGGTCGATTGTGACGACCGCCCGCAGCCCCCGCACTATACAAGAGGAATAACGCGCTGAAAGTTGTGCTAGACAGCTATGGACGATCATCAAGGTATGGTAGATAAACGAAATCTATCGTAAACTCACAGCGCAAGGATAAAATATAATAGAACATATACAACAGGTAATGATAGTGAAGCAGAGAACACTAAACTTTCATGACAACTAGAAAGTATTCCCATACACGTGGATAACAACAGTAGTGTTTGTACAATTTGCCTCACTACAACACACATAGAAATAGCACACAGCGGAAACAAATACTAAATAGTAGTAAAGATAGTATGCTAGCCTCCTGCTTGCCTCTGAACAGCAACATTGTCCTCACTTAAGCTACCTGTTACTTGCTACTTAGTCTTCCCATCCAACAATCGGATGAACAACCAAAGGTAATAACAGGAAACATAAAACCTTGAGTCAGACAACTGTCTTAGTGAGCGATAAAACAGCTAACAAACTTCAACAATAAAGTGTATGAGAAGGGATAGATAAGCATACTAATCTACCCATGACACCAGAGAAGAACTCAACCTTATCTTCCCCACATCGGACAGTGATAGCCTTTACTATAAACAATTCAATCATTCATCCATGGGAACTAAAACACTCATTCGATCACGGAAAGCACTCATAACATCCAGATTATATATATCTCATGTAGACCATCCTAATCGAATTCAACATCCCTTAAGTACAAGCCCCAGAGGCCTAAACCAATATCAGACAAGCACCCATGAAACATCTCCTTCGACTTTGGACAACCTACATGAGACGGTACAAACAGAACAACCAAACATCCATGACTGACTCTGGCTATCACCACCAATCCTGCTTTGAAACCATCGTTAATCGTATGACGGCCAACCTTGCTAAAGGTCAAGGGCTAATGGTAACCCCAGTTCTAGCATAAACTCCATATGTCCAACCTTGACAATGTCCAACCTTGACAACTAGACCTTTCAACGATACCCAAGGTACTCGACCTACAATCGGTCTTCTGGGTGCCCCTATCTGACCGATCCAAATTTGACTCCACCGGGTCCACATCTGACCGATCCAAATTTGACTCCACCGCCCGATCCAAATTTGACTCCACCCGATCCACATCTGACCGATCCAAATTTGACTCCACCCGGTCCGCATCTGACCGATCCAAATTTGACTCCACCCGATCCACATCTGACAGATCCTAATTTGACTCCACCACCCGATCCAAATTTGACTCCACCCGGTCCACATCTGAACGATCCAAATTTGACTCCACCACCCGATCCAAATTTCTGCATATTGCAATTCAACTCCTATTTCGATCAAAACTTCGCCAAACGACGAATCCGGCGAAACCAACTCAACTAAAATCACCAAACACAATCATAAACATATCATAACATTATTAACCACATGAATATGACGATTACGACAAAAATGATGTAAATCTCACCAAAAACCATTAAAATGAACATATGATCAAAATGAGAGATCTAACTAACATAAACATGTAAAATGACATGAAATTAACGAGTAAAACTTGTTAGATTAGATCATAGGGTGATGTATATGAAAATGAACTTGTAATGGTGTAAATCTATGGTAAAGCATCCCAATTTGATGAGAAACATGCGCAAACACTCATATACTTCATTGCATTCATGTGAGAGATGTAAATCACTCACCGATTTGCCGAAATAATCTAAAACGATAGAAATAAGATTCCAGACAACGAGCACTCCGAATCAAACCCCTCGATCCGATGAATTCGCCTTTGAAACGACATAGATCTTGCCTTGGATGGTGTAGTTCTTCGATTTCCTCCCTTAGATTTGGATTTTTAGTGGTGGAAAGGTGTTAGAGGAAGAAGGAGATCAAATGCCTTCAAATGAGAGAATGGGAAAGTAAACCTTTTCCCTCCACTCTCACCCCCTATTTATAGGATTCCACCAAGGCTCAAAAACCTAAGCAACCAATTGAAAAACCTTAAAACGGCGATTTCTCCCAAACTGCTGAGCCAAATCCTTAATGTAACCACTATACGGAAAGGAAATCATCAATTCCTTCCCAATGGCACAGGTCTCACCCTTTGATTCGACATGAGTCAAAAGTTATGCCCTGTACAAGGCTGACATGGGGAAAATGGTCACAAACAAAATTGGTAAAAATTATGGACATGTCTCACATCCCCATGAACAACATATTAAAAGATGAGAATGATCCAACCCTTAGAGAATAAAATGAATACATTTTACGATCTTCCGATACGTAAAATGCGGGCTGTTACATCGACACCTGTGTTGACTCCCCTAGGGGGTGTCGACACCCTATGGCTGGAAATTTCCCGCCCAGCCTCCATTCTGGTTTTGAATTCTGAACTTGGTTTATTAATTTAATTCTGGTTTTTAACTTAAATCTTCTAACCTCCATAACTTCTTCATAATGTATCCTTTTTACGCAAACTAGGACACTATCTCAAGCACAATTCCGAGACGAACACAATGGCATAACCCATTTTACTTAATTCTTCTTCTAACAATTAAGCATTCTTTAATTTGAGAATTTTAATGTTATAAAACTACGGGGTGTTACAACACCTTTGTTTGAAACCACGGATGTTTGATTTTTGGATTAAGTGATTATTTGGTGGAATTTGAGGTGTGATGTTATTTGAATTGAATTAGAATTGGTTTTTTTATGGCGCGAGCCATTAGGCGAGGGATAAGGCTAGACCTTATTCCGGTTCTAGTATCGCGCTGTTATACTACCAAAATTTTCTAAAATATGTTAGAAATATAATGGTTAGTTAAAAATATTATTTCTAACTTACATATGGGTTATATAAAATATTCATGCATTGAATAAAATGTGAACGATTGGTTATTATTGTTATCATATACATGTGTTGTATGGAATCCATATAAATAACATTATATGGCAATTGATTGGGTCTCATTCCAATTTGGAAAATAACTAATATTTTAAAATAATATTCAGGAAAAGAATTAATAATATTCATGTGTTGAATAAAATATTCATGTCTTGAATAAAATATTTGAACAAAAAAAATATCATTTTTCTTGAATGTGCAAACCATTAAAAATATTCATGTATTGAATAAAATATTCTTGTGTTGAATAAAATATTTAAACAATAAAAATATCAGTTTTATTGAATGTACAAACAATTAAAAATATTCATGTGTTGAATAAAATATTTAAACAATAAAAATACGATTTTTTTTGAATGTACAAACCATTAAAAATATTCATGTGTTGAATAAAATATTTAAAAAATAAAAATACCATTTTTCTTGAATGTACAAACCATTAAAAATATTTATGTGTTGAGTAAAATATTCACGTGTTGAGTAAAATATTCAAATAATAAAAATATCATTTTTATTTAATGTACAAACCATTAAAAATATTCATTTATTGAATAAAAGCCATATTGATTAGATATGCGCCATTTTGATGCGAACGATATTTATATCGATTTTATTCATTTTTATAATGAATATCAAAAAGGAAAATATTTCAAAATCTGAGATTTTGAAAATATTATCATTAAAATATTATAACGATAACGATTATTCAATTTTGATTTAACATTGACGTAAAAGTAGGAATCGTTTTAAAATGAATTTATAAAATATGTTTTGAAACGAAATATATATAATATATATTATATATAGTGAATATTAGGCTCACATCCCTATTTTGAAACTTAATTAGGCTCACATCCGGTCATAAACTTAATATAAATTAGGTCCCTGTTTTCAAAACTTATAAAATAATAATTAAAAAAATAAAAAAAATCGTAAATTAGTAATAAAATATATTATGCATTATACAAAAAATTCAGTTAAAAAAACAACAAAAATAATGTCAGAAAGAAGAAAACAGCAAAAAAAAAAACAGAAAAAACTGCAGTTAAATGCATAATATTATGCACGTTTTTGATTTTATTGCATGCATATGTGCAATTATTGCAGTTCTTCCAGCGCATAGATTTAAGTTAATATTTCAGTTCATTTTTATTTGCATCCAAATGTGCAAATTTCTCAGAAAACATGCACACATGTGTGCAACATTTTTACAGGATAACACACTGGCTAAAAGTAGGGACCTAATTTATAAAATAAAAAGTTTTGAAATCTAATAGTTGCATTGGGAATTATGTCCAAATCAAATGGGGAAAAGGTCATTGTAAGTGCATTTCGACGACCATTTATGGAAATCGACTAAAAGGGCCTTAATAAAATTATTAAAAATATTAATAATTTGCGTAAAATTCCACGTTTGTAAAGATAAAAATATATTTTTATCAGAATGAACTAGTTATTAACTAGATTTGAAATTTAATAATTTTCAAAATAAATAAATTGGATTTGTGAATGGTTTTAATATAACCAGAAATTTCCAATATATAAATTGGAATGGATTTGAATATAAATAATCTTCGGAATATTTTGATATTGGATTCCGTGATTTTATACGGATATTGTGGAGGAATTTGGAAGATATATATATATCGTTATTCCCAATACAATATTTGTTGATTTCAGAATTTGATATTGAACATATGCCGATATAATTTCTATTTAGAGCCTTGTATTTAATATCGAATTGGATTTTGGGTTTGTTGTGAATGGTGTCTTTTTTAACACTGTTCTTAAACATCGTTGAGAAAAGAATAAATATTTTAAACAAAATTTAGAGAAGTTTACCAATTAATTAATATTTAATTGGAATTGAATTTGAAATTGGATTTTTGGGTTTATCGTGAACGGTGTTTTAAATAACACTTGTTCTTTAGCTCAAATTAACTGTGAAATGTGATTTGGAATATATAAATCTTTTATTAAGATTTAACGGAAATTTTCCAAAGTAAAGTATTTCTAATTTAATATATTGGAATGGAATGTAATTCTATTTGGTAATAATCGAAGTAAACTTCTGTGGAGGAAGACTGTTACTATATATGGAATTTAAAAGGCTTTGTCGTTATTCCGTTTATATTATTAGTCGGATATGGAAATTGATATCGGTTATATATTGATATGTTTTCCATGAAATTCCATAAGTAATGGAATGTGATTTTGGGTTTATCGTGAACTGTGTTTTAATTGACATTAGTTCTTTAACCTAGTTAAAGTCAAGATTACATGTCTAACATTGTATTTCGAACTGTATGGTTGATCTCTGTTAAATATACATTTGCTTGGCGGCGGAGAATTAATTCTCTTGCTTAACACCCTTCTCTGAGACGTACGAGCTTAGAGGTTGAATATCGGCCGAAATCAATAGTATGGTGAAGATTGTCGATGCGGCATATTTGATTTCCCAAAGTTAAATAATCATTAATATTGATTTTTGGGAAGATTAAAACTAAGTGGAGTTTTAATGAATCTTTAATTAGATTGAAATGTGAATGTGATAATTTAAATTATCAAATTTGGGAAATGATCGAGGATGGAGTATCACTAGTTTTGCTCCAAGCGATAACACTGTGGTTAAATCTTTAATTAGATTTGAACGTGAAATGGTAATTAATTTTATCGATAACACTGTGGTGTTAGATATGGAGTATTACCAATTTTTCTCTATGGGATGAATAGGTTGAGATTGGGAAATAAAATAAATGATTTCTTCGGTAAGGTTCGCTAATCCCGACTAGTTTGGAAAACCTTAATTTGGTTTAAACTGTGAAAAGAATATTTTAATAAAAGAAATTCTGGATTGGAATGAGGCAAATGTTGTGTTTGTGTAGCACTTGTTTATAATATACGCGAGTTATTCGGAAAGGCCGGGTTTATACCCATTCTGAATAACTGATTCGATGATAAGTCGACGATGAAGATGGTGGTTGAAGACTGGAGGTCTTCACATCGTTTGGATGATTACTGATGTCTTATGGCATGCTGATGTAATGACCCAGAAATTTGCGATCTTAGTTATCTGATATACAACACATATCGAACATCCAAGGATCGAAAATAACTGAATAGTTAATGAAAGAAATTAGAGGGTGAGAATAGATAAGATAGAAACTTAGAATAGAAGAAGAAGAAGAAGAAGAAGAAGAACACAACATCAGAGTAACACGAACCTCACAGCGGAACGAATAACATATAATAGATAACATAACACTGAAATATAACTATTATGTATACAATAGCACTTATCAGAGTACAACACTTACAACACAACGGAAATAAACAATAGCTATATGATCTTGAAGCCTCCCTCTCCAAGCTCTCCAAGTATATCTGTAAATTCCTGACTACTTGACAGCCCGTAGAAAATTGGGCACCTAAGAATTTAGGGAAAACAAAACAAAATGAACTCCGGGTCAGTCATGGTACTGGTATGAGTAAAACAATTTTTAAACGGTTAGAACAAGTAAACGATATCTCATAAGACCACGTCGTATAACGGAACGGGTTTTTCCCTTATGAGAATCCAAAATATCTTTATATCAAAAACCTTTTGATATTATAATAATGTCTATCAATCACAATATAATAATGATCTAGCATAAACGCTTCCATCTCACGTTCTACATATATAGTATACAATCAAAACTGCAAGCACGTATTGGGTAATGGATTTCCAACTATGACAAGGTATGGAACCACCTTTCGCTAGTGTATCTCTAGAAAGGAATACACTGGGTTCAACAAGAACATCTTGCAACCTGGCCACACATGACTGACCACTCATTTCGCTTGAGTGTATCAAATGTATATCACCAACGGTTGGGATCAGCAACCGTTTCCCGAATGGGACAATATCGACAATAGATTTTTAGAAGTAAATGAAACTATAGATCAGGTGATTATACACCCTAATAGGTGCGACCTACATAGCCATGCTGCCTGCCAGATTTTTGTCATTTACCGGATGTGAGGCTAGAAGCTACGCTTTATCATCGCATCAGATTCACTTCGAATGCCACATTATCAGATCAATCAAAAATCACTAATTGACGTCTACAACAGTACATTATGTGTTAGCTAGAGAAGTTTCCCTCTCCGCTTCCACTCTTGGTACGGTTGAAGAAATCAATGTACATGACATATTTGGAAATACTCTATCAGACAATCATCCATACAAATCATCCAGGAACAGGATGAACCGAAGGCACTATTCAGTACATCCATCTTAGGCACTGTTATCTTAGACTTATACAATAGCCCATGCACTTTACTCCGTCTTCAATTATCTTTGGCATATATGATTTGCAACGCTTATGCCAATACAGAGTGGTTCTTTGGAAAATAATCCAACCGGTCTCTCCATATTAACAACATAAAATGGTCAAAACTTTGATAGTCAGTGAGTTAATTATCGAAGAAAAACACGTTTGCAAAATACGATATTATTTCCAGAAGGAAATTATATCGACCAATTATCAATCATATATATATATATATATTCATATTTCCTATTTCAATATTTGATTACGTTTCTGATTCTATTTGGAAACATTTCCAAATCTTCTTTACTTGGATTTAAACAGATGTTTAAATCAACATTGTGACGACAACTCGAACAACTATACTTATTTACTAATTTCACTTAATCACTTTCACTCTCGAACCTTAACCATTTCTAAATTAAAAATGAAGTCAATCAAGTTGGGGTATAACTACCTCTCAGACCTTAACTGAACAACATTTCAAATCCCGAAATAGGGTAAGTCCATCTTTTAACTCTTTAACACTTCCTTACATAACTCTCGTTCGAATAAATCTCTATTCGATAACTCCTCCCTTCGATTAACTATATTTGATAATCTCTCTTACGAATAACTAGATTCGAAAACCTTTCTTCGAATAAACTAAATTCGATTAACTCTATTTATTTAACCCTAATCGATTTAACTCTTTTTACTTAACTCCTTTCGAATAACTAATTCGATAACTCTTATGTTTTTTACTCTATTCGAATAACTAATTCGGATAACTCTTATTTATTTAACTCTATTCGAATAACTAATTCGAATAACTCTTTTTTTATTTAACTCTATTCGAATAACTATTTCGAATAACTCTTATTTATTTTGCTTACTTTCGAATATTTATATTCGATAATCTCTTTCTTCGAATAAATCTTATTCGATTTAACTCCTGTCGAATAATAGATTCGATCAACTCACTTTGAATATTTCTGATTCGATTATCTCACTTCGAATATCTCTGATTCGATTATCTCACTTCGAATATCTCTGATTCGATTATCACACTTCGAATATCTCTGATTCGATTATCACACTTTGAATATCTCTGATTCGATTAACTCATTTCAACTCTAATCGAATAAACTAAATTCGATTAACTCCATCTGAATAACTCTAGTTCGACTTAACTCTATCGATTAACTCTAACTGGTTTAACTCTTACTGATTAACTCTAACTGGTTTAACTCTACGGTTTAACCTAACTGGTTAACTCTAATGGTTTTACTCTAACTGGTTAACCCTAACTTGTTTAACTCTAACTCTAACTGGTTAACTCTAGCTGGTCAACCCTAACTGGTTTAACTCTAATCGATTTATTCTAACTCTAATCGATCATTTCTAACTCTAATCGATATCTCTTATTCGAGTACCCCTATTTTTATAACGTTTATTCATTTATAAAGATTTACTTTTAGTAACGGTTCTGCACTTTATAAATGTTCTCTTTAGTAACGTTCTTCACTTATACAAGTGTTGTGTACCCATTCTATTTAAAACTATCGGTGTTAAAACCAATATCTCTTCTCTATATAAGTTCAGACTTATATATTCCATTTATCAAATGATAAATATTTAATTTAATTTATAAACTGTTATTTATAAATTAATCCTTCTCCATTTATTTGTTTACTCTTTCATATATAAGTTCAGACTTATATATATATATATATATTTATCAAAGGATAAATATCTCCTTTATAATACATTTGATTTATAAACAAATATTTTCTTTATAACCTATTTGATTTTGGTTTTTACACTATTTCCTTTTCAATCCTATTTGTATTTGGTTTACAAATATTTCCTTGTATATCTTTATTTATTCTACTCTAATTATTTCCCTTATAATACCTTATTTATTTCCTAAATGAATATTCTCTTTAATGTATCATATTTATTTACTAAATAAAAAATTTATTTAATATCCTATTTATTATCCCAATAAACATAACCCTTTTATCTCATTCTATTTATTTAACAAATAAATATCCCCTTTATTTTTGTCTATTTATTTATTCTAAATGTTTCCTTTATAATCTTCTATTTATTTAACAAATAAATATCTCATTTAATATCTCTTATTTATTTAACAAATAAATAATCCATTATCTTATCTTATTTATTTAACAAATAAATAATCCATTATCTTATCTTATTTATTTAACAAATAAATAATCCATTATCTTATCTTATTTATTTAACAATAAATAATTCACTTTATAAATATTCCATTTATAAAGATTTCCCTTCAATTATAATTCCACTTAAACGTATTTCCTATATATAGATATTCCATTTATAAATATTTCTATTTATAATTACTCTATTTATAAATATTCTCTTTTATAAAATCCTCTGATTTTATAAATATTCTCTTTTCAGTATTCACTTTGACAAATTCCCCTTTTCTCCAAATCCCGGTATGTTATGGTGTTTAACATATCAAATTACGATGTCCAATATCGTCCATACACACACAATCAACAACAGGTTATAATTCACATCATATATCAAAATATATGAAAACAATAAAATAATTGTTGAGGAATCCAGTCGGATGCCTCCAACCTGTTTCCCTGCATCCACAGATGTTACACAATAAAATCAACATCACTTTCAGTTTCATATGATATATTCTGTTAAACAGAATCAATATAGAAATTCAACTAACTGACTAGCAGTTCAATCAAACAGTCAACAAACAATCAATCAACCAATATTTAACAGTTCTAAAAATACAACATGAAATTATAAACTGTTCAGAGTTAGTGAGATTTACTCACTTTGGACTATCATCGTTAATTAACGATAATTGTCGTTCATTCAGATTAGACAATTTATTTTGCTATAAATTGTAACGAGCTCCGATGGATTTCCAGTCAGTTCCATGACGTAGTCACCTTCCCTACGATCCCAATGGATCTGACCGTTCAGAATTCTGATAACGTATGGATGAGATATGATTTATATCAATTACTATACAAATATTCAAATTAAAAATTGATTTAAATGGTTTCTTTGGGCCTCACCAACCTGTCAGCCCATCTCCTTTCAAACCCGTTCAAAGCCTCAATCCCTTTCTTTCTGTTCGAACCAAACTCCAGACAAGTTCTTCATTCATGGCCGCACTTTTCCAAGCCCCATTCCTCTATCATTACTCAACCAATTTCAAAATCAAAACTCCACTCTTCTCCTCTTCTCATGTCCTTCCCCTCCCTTACCATCTGATCACATTCGAACAGACCTTGAACGCTCGACGTCAGCTCAATCTTACTGTTCCCAGTGAGACGTCGAACAACCTGTTCTTCCTCTAGATTCCATTAAACCTCAAACCGTTCTCACCTAGCAACTCCTATTTCCGCACCCTACATCTCCCTCACAATCTCGCCAAACCCGATGTCACCATCTGTGTTTCGTTGTTGCTCAAAAGCCATGACCTCTTGTTGTACAAGCAGCGAATTTGATGCTCACCAAACCCATCCAACAGTCCCCCTATTCCTCTCCTCCATTAACGTCCCTCAACTATAACCTCCCATCGAAACAAGACCCAACAGATCGATCAAACTGTCGAGCTATGGGTTCACCGAACCAACGCGGTTCACAGATCCGTGAAAAGAAAAAAAAAGCATCGAGTTCACCGAAACTCATGTAGAAATGAAGAGCATGCTTCGGTGGATATAAATATATGTAACAACCCGCATTCTACGCATCGCAGGATCTTAGATCATTTACTTCTTTCACATATGAAGTCTGGTGGTCATTTCACTTTGGGAGACGACTATTGGGGCCATTTCTCATGTTCATGATTTTTGTCGATTTTTAAATGACCATTTTGCCCCTAGCTGGTACTGTTTTGGCCATAACTTTTGATTGGAAAGGAATTTTGACCTGAAACCACTTTCATTGGATTCGTTTTATGGTTTATAATTCCGTAGAGTGGTCACATTAGCCAAACGGACTCACCGTTTGGGAGATATGGCTGAAACAAGTTTCAAATAGTGAAAAACAGCTTAATTGGGCTTAACCGGGTAATTAACAGCTAGGCCCAATGGGGAATTTTGGGATTAGGGTTATGAGGAGGCTGAAATCAGTTAGAGAACGATCTTATCTTCATTTTTCAGCCGCCACTTTCATTCTTGAACCCTAACAATGGCCGCCAACATCTAGAAACATCCCCAAATCACTTTCTAATCAGGGATTAAGCTTAGCAATATCAAATCAAGGAGAAATAGCACCAAATCAGTATTAGAGCTGCTGTTAGACACCAGTATTCGCCCAAATCAGCAAGGTTTCAGTTCAGAGAATTTTATTTGTGGCCAAGGTGAGTGATTTGCATAGTTTTGCACTAATTACGATTAATTAAGGGTAATTAGTGAAGATTAGCAAATTTATACATTAATAAATTCTGGAAAAATATTTATAAATTCTTTAATAATGTTTTAGACCTCTGTTAGAAATTGGGTTTGATTTGGCTAAGTTTTTTTAATCATGTCATTAGTTTTACTTAAACATGCTTAAGGGAAAATATGGGGTTTTGGCTATATTTGATCCATTTTACATGTTATGGTTGATGTTTTGGTGTTTATGGTCACTTCTATTTGTTACTATGACTGTATGACTTGTTTTGTGATTGATTAGTATAGTTAGATTGATCGAAAACGTCGTCAAATGGCGTAAACAATTTGCTGGAAAAAGTTGCAGAAAGTTATGCAGGGTTTCAGATCGGATCGGGTATGGGCTCGGATCGGATATGAGAGCAGGGCAAGGAATCCGAACCGAACAGAAGCTTGGCACAAAGGAAGTTTGGCAGGAAGGAAGGCCATTGCTTAGAGTTGGAGTTGGACAGAAGATCGTATCGGAGCTAGGGAGCGGATCGGAGCAGGCAAGTGAGCGGATCGGATCGGAGTAGGCAAGCGAGCGGGATCGGATCGGAGCAGGCAAGCTGGAGCATGCAAGCGAGCGGATCAGAGCAGGCAAGCGAGCGGGATCGGATCGGAACAGGCAAGTTGGAGTAGGAGGGACGAACCGAACCGAAGGGAGTGTGGCACCCGAACCGAACCGGATGAGGACAACCTAACCGAACCGAGGCTAGAGCACTTGAACACGTCCGAACCGAACCGAATGACCAAGAAGTGGAGTGAGCCGAACCGAACTAGGGAAGAACAAC
This sequence comes from Allium sativum, assembly GCA_030737875.1. NCBI lineage: Eukaryota > Viridiplantae > Streptophyta > Magnoliopsida > Asparagales > Amaryllidaceae > Allium > Allium sativum. The sequence continues at coordinate 96,432,089 of CM060925.1, read as the reverse complement.
CGAACTGTACATGTGTCGTTACTACTACGCGACGACTCTTCTGAAGACCAACTCCAATTCGACCAAAACCCGAGATGCAAAGGAAGTCCAAATACGAAGTAGAACTCAGGATCCAGTTGGGAACCAACGAGTCGACTCCATGAGTTGGGCTTTGCTGCGGGACGTGTGCCAAGGGGTTGTCGATGTCTATGACTTTGGAACACTATGTATGGGAGGTACGTGGACGGATTCAGGGCCACAGTGGCCTAGGTACAACTAAGGGGCTATAGACCAATGAAGTGGGGTCATTTGTAAAGATTTGGTCATGACTCCATGTGGTAAGCTTGGTAGTGGAAGTAGTTGTACAAGTCGAACTCCGTCACTACTTCGATTGGCCTAGTGATTGACAGTGGTGGACATCGTATGCTTTACGCACTGAGTGAGAGATGTGAGGATGGTTGCTATGCTTGATTTGCTTGCCACCATTATGACATGCACACCCCCACCCCCTACCCCCCCCCCCCCCCCGTATTCTTTACACCATTTGCTATGGCACCTTAGAGTATTGTACGGTATGTAGTGCTAACTCTTTGGTTGCAGGTCCAGGTTCAGGTATGGTTTAGTATACCTGTTATTCTTCTTTTTAGCTGCTTATCGCTCATACCATACTTTTTGTCTGACCCAGAGTTTTATGTCTCTTCTTATTACTCTGGGTGCTCTCACGAGCAGACTAGAGACAGGTTAGCTGGGTATGCACGAGTAGCTGATCCGGTGACGAGTAGGAGGCTTCCACATATGATATATATATAGTATTCTCCCTGTGTTGTTGAATATCATTGCTTGGGCATTAGTAGTGCATCTTCTACTTTAGCCTTCTTTTGCTTTAGAGACAATTTGAAGTTGTAATAATCATATTGGATCATAAGTTGTACTTGGATTTCCGCTGCTATGTTGGTTTAGTTTTTTTTCAGCTTATGCACTGTCTCGCCTGTTTTATGTCAAGATTATGTTATTACTATATTTTGTTCCATGCGCTGTGAGACATTCTATAGGTTCCTTGTTAGTTCATCGTCTTCTTTCCTTTCTTTGGCCACCGTTCTGTGCTAGTCGGGCATGTGTACAGCGCACCTTCGGAGGAAATGCAGGCTAGTGCGGGGCGGGCCGTCACATTTGGTATTAGAGCTCTAGGTTGCGTAGTTAACCTAGGGAAGTTATCGGGGAGAGATAGTATACATATATGATAGCGCGTATTTGTGATTATTTCGGTTTTCAAAAGCTATATATGTACTATTAGTATAGCTAAGGATGAAGTCACACTGCACTTGCACCACTATGGAGATGGTTAATCGTTTTCTCTTTACAGATTGAACGACGAGTCGATACGCAAGAGGTGTCGGTAGAGGAGCCAATAATGGGAATGCTGCTGACATGAGGACGATGTTTACTAACCTCATGAGGGAGATGCTTAGGGATGTGCAGAGGGCAGCTCCCAATGCGGGTAATGGTGGTGGCCCAATAGTGCAGGCGCCTAGGGCCGATTTCTCCAAGCTGAATAAGGATTATACTAGTCTTGGTGGGAAGCCGTTCCACGGAACGGAGTCGGCCACGGATGTTCAGGATTGGCTGGATAGCTGCGAGCGTATCTTCGAAGACTTAGGTATCGATGATGCGATGAAGAGAAGGCTAGCGTCTCGTCATCTGCAAGGGCGAGCGATGAATTGGTGGAATGCCATTAGAACAGCTACTCCTGAAGATCAGGTTACTTGGGATCAGTTCAAGGCTCGCTTTAGCGAGAAGTTCATTCCAGCTGCCCAGAAGTCAGTGTTGTTTAAGAGATTCTTGGAACTCAAGCAGAATGCTAGGGCAGTCTCTGACTATATTGCTGAGTTCGACACTTTGTCAAAGTATGGACTATCTCTTATTGATACTCCTGAGAAGAAGAATGAGAAGTTCATTACTGGGTTGGATGGATACTTGGGGGAAAGGCTTATCAACCACATCGATGAGACTTTTGAATCGATTGTGGGGAAAGCTTTGAGATCAGAGAGTCTTTACCCTAAGCCAAAGACTGAGGCTGCACCTGCAGAAGGGCTGAAACCGCAAGCGGGCGGTGGAGGCAAGAATAACGCTCAGAATAAGAGGAAACAGAACCAATTTAAGGATGGCCAGAAAAAGAGCAAGAAAGATGTTGAGTGCTTCAGCTGTGGTAAGAAGGGCCATTATGCTAAAGAATGTCGGGCCAAGCCAGCGGATAGGAAGTGCTACAACTGTGGCCAAGTGGGACATCATAAGGATAAGTGTCTGCAACCTCTTAAGGAGAAGCAGGTTGTGAAAGCATATGTTATCGATGTTGTTCCTTCTTCGTCGAATGCCCCAACTGCGGCAGAGAAAGGAAAGAATGTCGTCATTCAAGGTATGCTTTCTATTTATGATGTACCGGTTCGAGTTTTCTTTGATACTGGGCCTTCCCGTTCCTTCATATCTAGTTACCTGGTGGATAGGTTGGGACTGGAAGCCGAGATAGTCGATAGACCGTTGGTTGTGACGAACCCGATTGGTGGTTCGACTAACCTTAGTATGATTTGCCAAAATTTGGTCTTATCGAGTCATGGATGTATGTTTGTTTGTGATTGCTTTGTTTTGGGTTTTACTGGGTATGACATTATATTGGGGGTCGATTGGCTCCAAAGACATGGGTTGGTGGTAGACTGTGAGGGCTTTTTGGTGACAGTTAAGGCGGATGATGGGCGGAGGGTAGTGTTTGGTAGTCTACCTAGTGATGGGGTAATGGCTAGTTTTATAAATTTCCTCGACATCCCGCATGATGAGTTGTCAGACGTGCCCATGGTTGGCCAGTATCCGGACGTCTTTGAGGAGGTGAGCGGGCTTCCACCACACCGAGAGATTGAGTTCCGTATTGATTTAGTGAAAGATGCCAGACCTATAGTGATGCCACTTCATTGTATGGCACCAAGGGAGCAGCGAGAGCTCGGGGTGCAAGTAAGCGATCTTTTGAAGAAAGGATTTATTAGAAGAAGTGTCTCCAAGTGGGGAGCACCAGTTGTGTTTGCCACTAAGGCAGATGGTTCCCTTTACTTGTGTGTGGACTATCACGAGTCGAATAAGGTGACGAGGAAGAATAAGTATCCCCTACCACAGATAGATGATTTGTTTGATCAACTGGAAGGAGCAAGAGTGTTCTCCCAGTTGGACCTCGCGACAGGATTTCATCAGCCCCGAGTAGCGGATGAGAGTGTTCCGAAAACGGCATTTAGGATGCCGTCGGGATTCTATGAGTGGTTGGTTATGCCATTTGGGTTGACCAATGCACCAGCATATTTTGTGGATCTTATGAATATGGTATTCAGAGATCAGTTAAATAAGTTTGTTCTTGTGTTCGTGGACGATATACTCGTTTATTCAAGGACAGAGGAAGAACACAAGGAACGTTTGAGGATAGTGATGGAGGTGTTGAGAAAACACCAATTGAAAGCAAAGTTTTCTAAGTGTCACTTCTGGAGGAGGGAAGTGAGATTCTTGGGCCATGTTGTTTCAGAGAATGGTATTGCCGTGGATCATGCGAAGGTGGCTATGGTACAAGATTGGTCTACGCTCAAGAATGCAACAGACATAAGAAGTTTCTTGGGGTTAGCTGGATATTATCGTAAGTTTATCCAGGACTTCTCCAAGATAGCAGCACCGTTGACTCAGTTGACTAAGAAGAATCAGGCCTTCGTCTGGGACGGAGTTTGCGAGAATGCATTCAAAAGTCTAAAATTAAAGTTGACGCTTGCACCAGTGTTAGTCATTCCTAAAGGGAATGAAAAAATGACGGTATACACGGATGCTTATGGTACCGGACTAGGTGTTGTATTGATGCAAGGAGGTAGGGTTGTAGCTTATGCTACTCGGCAACTAAAGCCGCACGAGAAAAGATACCCTACCCATGATTTGGAATTGGCAGCGATCATGTTTGCATTAAAGATGTGGAGACATTATCTCTTGGGAGAAAGATTCGAGTTGTTTACCGATCATAAATCATTGAAGTATCTCTTCTCTCAAAAGGATCTAAATCTCCGACAGCAAAGGTGGTTAGAATTCTTAGCTTCCTATGATTTCGATATCGCATATACACTGGAGAAGGGCAATGCGGTGGCTGATGCATTGAGTAGAAGACATGCCAGTTTAGGGGCTATGTTTCTAGAATGGAAGCAACTAGAGTACATCGCTGGGTATGATTTCAGACCAAAGTGCGAATTGGATCCGGAAATGTTAGCAAGTTTGACGATCAAACCCACTTTGATTGAGCGGATTGGTTCCAGTCAGAGGAGCAATCCTAATTTATTGGAAGTCGTCTCCAAGTTAGAGATGGGTATCGACGAGGAGATGAACAAGTATGGGCTTGATCAAGATGGATGGCTTAGAAGGAATGGAAGACTAGTTGTACCCAATGTCAATGGATTGAGAGATGAAGTGCTTAGAGAATGTCATCACTCAAAACTGACTATACACCCCGGTGGTAACAAGATGTACCGAGACATGAGACAGACTTACTACTGGGAAGGGATGAAAAGAGACGTTGGGAAGTTTATATCCAAGTGCATGAATTGCCAGCTAGTTAAAGCCGAGCAAAAGAAGCCTAGTGGTTTGTTGCAACCATTAGAAATTTCCGAATGGAAATGGGAGCAAGTCTCGATGGATTTCATTGATGGTTTACCAAGAACTAGATCGGGATATGATAGCATTTGGGTAATTGTGGAACGATTGACCAAGAGTGCAAGATTTATACCAGTCAAATCGACCAGAACGGCAGCTATGTTAGCAGAATTGTATATGAAGTGGGTAGTGAGATTTCATGGAGTACCTAAAAGCATTGTGAGTGACCGGGACCCGTTGTTTACTAGTGGGTTTTGGAAGTGCTTACAAGAGGCTCTAGGGTCAGAATTACATCTCAGTACCGCATATCATCCTCAGACCGACGGTCAAACGGAGAGGGTGAATCGTATATTGGAAGATCTCTTGAGAACTTGTATATTGGATTTTGGTGGATCATGGGAAGACCATTTGCATCTAGTAGAGTTTGCATATAATAATAGCTACCAATTGAGTATCGGTATTGCTCCATATGAAGCTTTGTACGGAAGATCGTGCAACTCACCATCATGTTGGATAGAGACCGGTGAGAAGTTTATGCTTGGACCAAATGTGGTAAGAGTAACCTCGGACAAGATTAAGATCATTCAACAATGAATGAAGGCTGCCCAAGATAGGAAGAAGAGTTATGCTGATAAGAGGAGAAGAGACTTAAAATTCTCCATTGGTGACTTGGTGGTTGTCAAAATTTCTCCGTTGAAGAGCATGATACGATTTGGCAGGAGAGGTAAGTTAGCACCAAGATTCGTTGGTCCATTCCAAGTTTTTGAGCAAATTGGGAATTTGGCATATAAAGTTGAATTACCAGAGAAGAAGGCAGGAGTTCACAACGTATTTCATGTTTCCCAGTTAAGGAAATTCGTACACGGCCCAGGTGTGACTATTTCACCTGATCAGTTGGATGATGTCGAAGTTGAACCCGAGGCGGTTGGGAACCGCAAGCCTATGCGTATTGTTGGGAACGATACGAAGCAGCTTCGAAGGAAGGCGGTGAAATTAGTCAACTTTCAATGGGGCGAGAATGAGAATGACTGTACTTGGGAGACAGAGGAGAGCATTAGGAAGACTTATCCAGAGCTCTTCGCCTGGTAAGATTTCAAATTCAATTTAGTCTTTCCGCATGCTAGGATAGGTTTGCTTTGTTTGTTTTGCATGGTTGATTGTTGTATATGATTTGTAGGCATGCAGGGTCTTTAGTATGTTATGGTTTAAGGAATTTCGGGGACGAAATTTCTTAAGGGGGGAAGAATGTAACAACCCGCATTCTACGCATCGCAGGATCGTAGATCATTTATTTCTTTCACATATGAAGCCGTGTGGTCATGTAACTTTGGGAGATGATTATTGGGGCCATTTCCCATGTTCATGGTTTTTGCCGATTTTTAAATGACCATTTTGCCCTTAACTGGTACTGTTTTGGCCATAACTTTTGATTGGAAAGGAATTTTGACCTGAAACCACTTTCATTATATTCGTTTGATGGTTTACAATTCTGTAGAGTGGTCGCATTAGCCAAACGGACTCACCAATTGGGAGATATGGCTGAAACAAGTTTCAGAAAGTGAAAAACAACATAATTGGGCTTAACCGGGTGATTAACAGCTAGGCCCAATGGGGAATTTCGGGATTAGGGTTATGAGGAGGCTGAAATCAGTTAGAGAACGATCTTATCTTCATTTTTCAGATGCCACTTTCATTCTTGAACCCTAGTAATGGCTGCCAACATCTAGAAACATCCCCAAATCACTTTCTAATCAGGGATTAAGCTTAGCAACATCAAATCAAGGAGAAACAACACCAAATCAGTATTAGAGCTGCTGTTAGACACCAGTATTCGCCCAAATCAGCGAGGTTTCAGTTCAGAGAATTTTATTTGTGGCCAAGGTGAGTGATTTGCATAGTTTTGCACTAATTACGATTAATTAAGGGTAATTAGTGAAGATTAGCGAATTTATACATTAATAAATTATGGAAAAATATTTATAAATTCTTAAATAATGTTTTAGACCTCTGTTAGAAATTGGGTTTGATTTGGTTAAGTTTTGCTAATCATGTCATTAGTTTTACTTAAACATGCTTAAAGGAAAATATGGGATTTTGGCTATATTTGATCCATTTTACATGTTATGGTTGATGTTTTGGTGTTTATGGTCACTTCTATTTGTTGCTATGACTGTATGACTTGTTTTGTGATTGATTAGTATAGTTAGATTGGTCGAAAACGTGGTCGAATGGCGTAAACAAGTTGCTAGAAAAAGTTGTAGAAAGTTGTGCAGGGTTTCAGATCAGATCGGGTATGGGCTCGGATCGGATAGGAGAGCTGGGCAAGGAATCCGAACCGAACTGAAGCTGGCACAAAGGAAGTTTGGCACGAAGGAAGGCCATTGCTTAGAGTTGGAGTTGGACAGAGGATCGGATCGGAGCTAGGGAGCGGAGCGGATCGGAGCAGGCAAGTGAGCGGATCGGATCGGAGCAAGCATGCGAGCGGGATCGGATCGGAGCGAGCATGCGAGCGGGATCGGATCGGAGCAGGCAAGCTGGAGCAGGAAAGCGAGCGGGATCGGATCAGAGCAGGAAAGTGAGCGGGATCGGATCGGAGCAGGCAAGCCGGAGCAGGAGAGACGAACTGAATCGAAGGGAGTGTGGCACCCGAACCGAACCGGATGAGGACAACCTAACCGAACCGACGCTGGAGCACTTGAACACGTCCGAACCAAACCGAATGACCAGGAAGTGGAGTGAGCCGAACCGAACTAGGGAAGAACAACCGAACCGTACATGTGCCGTTACTACTACGCGACGACTCTTCTGAAGACCAACTCCAATTCGACCAAAACCCGAGATGCAAAGGAAGTCCAAATAGGAAGTAGAACTCAGGATCCAGTTGGGAACCAACGAGTCGACTTCATGAGTTGTGCTTTGCTGCGGGACGTGTGCCAAAGGGCTGTCGATGTCTATGACTTTGGATCACTATGTACGGGAGGTACGTGGACGGATTCAGGGCCACAATGGCATAGGTACATCTAAGGGGTATAGACCAATGAAGGGGGGTCATTTGTAAAGATTTGGTCATGACTCCATCTGGTAAGCTTGGTAGTGGCAGTAGTTGTACAAGTCGAACTCCGTCACTACTACGATGGGTCTAGTGATTGACAGTGGTGGACATTGTATGCTTTACGCACTGAGTGAGAGATGTGAGGATGGTTGTTATGCTTGATTTGTTTGCCACCATTATGACATGCACACCCCCACCCCCGTATTCTTTACACCATTTGCTATGGCACCTTAGAGTATTGTACGGTATGTAGTGCTAACTCTTTGGTTGCAGGTCCAGGTTCAGGTATGGTTTAGTATACCTGTTATTGTTCTGTTTAGCTGCTTATCGCTCATACCATACTTTTTGTCTGACCCAGAGTTTTATGTCTCTTCTTATTACTCTGGGTGCTCTCACGAGCAGACTAGAGACAGGTTAGCTGGGTATGCACGAGTAGCTGATCCGGAGACGAGCAGGAGGCTTCCACGTATGATATATATATATAGTATTCTCCCTGTGTTGTTGAAGATCACTGCTTGGGCATTAGTAGTGCATCTTCTACTTTAGCCTTCTTTTGCTTTAGAGACAGTTTGAAGTTGTATTAATCATATTGGATCATAAACTGTATTTGGATTTCTGCTGCTATGTTGGTTTAGTTTTTTTCCAGCTTATGCACTGTCTCTCCTGTTTTATGTCAAGATTATGTTATTATTATATTTTGTTCCATGCGCAGTGAGACATTCTACAGGTTCCTTGTTAGTTCATCCTCTTCTTTCCTTTCTTTGGGGACCGTTCTGTGCTAGTCGGGCATGTGTACAGCGCACCTTCGGAGGAAATGCAGGCTAGTGCGAAGCGGCCGTCACAATATATATATTTCCTAATTTATAGGATTTTTCTTCGATTTCTTTTGAATTTTCTATAGCATCCGAAAATTTGGTTTGAGCAAAATCTGGTGGCGGCCGTATTATTTGAGAGTGGAAGGAATCGTATTAGGTTTGGTTTGTGAAGGAATTATATAGGATTTTTTGATTTGATTGTATGGATCTTGTGAGTGCCAAGTATTTTGTTTTGAACCAAAGAAAATGGTCGGTTGAAATGAGTGAAACGTGGTCCTTTGTTTAATGTTATAAAGTTTACCCTCACGTTGATAAAGAATTTCCTTTCTTTACAACTGTTGTCGACAGAAGTAAACATACCGTTGTAATCAGCTCGGTGCCACGATCCCAAAAATATAACAATACCGGTAGATTAACTCATATTTTGAAACCTCAAAATGTTGATTACAAGGTGCAAAATACTCCAAATAAAAAGTTGCTTATTTAATCAAATTACTCCATCTGCTGTTAATTGAGCATACACCCATGTTATCCCAATCAAATTCCAATCTGCTTTTATCCCCAAATCCAACCATTCGCTTATATCCAAGCCAAATATTATTTCAACTCGAGTTTCTTCTTGATTCCCAACTCTTAACTTGATTATCACATTACACTTCAAATTTGAATCTCATAATCCAATTTGTCTTGATATCATTCTAATTCAATCTTAGTTACCACTTTACTGGCTTTACTTTAATTCAAAATTGCTTTCACAAAGTTATGTTAAATTTGTTTTTAATTCAAACAGTCTTTCCCTGGGAGTTTTTAAACAATTTACTCCTTTCAAAAATCAAATTTTCCTTTTTGAAATTCAACACAACTTGTCTTGTCCAAAACAAATTCAAAACAGTATCTCTGGTAGTAATTCGTCACATACAACTCGAAAATGAATACTGATGATGCAGCTATCATCATCAGAAACTATTTTCCAGTGATCGAAGTGAGTTCAATACTATAAAACCATTTCTAAACATTTCCACCTTGAAATTCATTTCAAAATATAATTCACACTGCTTGTAAAACAATTTAAAATCTCACAGGATCTTAAATTTTCGTTATTTTTAATCCAAATTCATTTACAAACACTTATCCAATTTTTCCAGAATTTTAGTTCAATTTCTGGTTTAAATTCTAGATTTAACTCATCTGATTTCACGTATTTCACTTATGTGAATTCTGATTGGTTATTTACATAACCATTTCATTTACAATCTTGTTCGATTATAATATCAACAAATATATCCAATATGTATCAAAATATACTTTGGGTAAAATTATTTTAATTTACCCTCTTTTCAAAACATATCGTGCCGACCCATCGTATTTGAGTGTTTATAAACTCCTACCGATACAGTGGATCAAACTGATCGACCAGAACTCATAAACTACTCAACCAATAAATCTTCACAATATAAAATTATTTTTTTATATCATCTACAAATACGTTCACTTGTATATATACACTCAAACTCAATCTAGGGTATTACTAACCCCATCTCTACCGAGTCACGCCATAGAGCCAAGGTAATTACTTAACTTAAGCTCTGATACCAACTGTAACGACCCGGAAATTTGCGATCTTGGTTATCCAATATACAACACATATCGAACATCCAAGGATCGAAAATAACCGAATAGTTAATGAAAGAAATTAGAGGGTGAGAATAGATAAGATAGAAACTTAGAATAGAAGAAGAAGAAGAACACAACATCAGAGTAACATGAACCTCACAACGGAATGAATAACATATAATAGATAACATAACTTTGAAATATAATTGTTATGTACACAATAGCACTTATCAGAGTATAGCACTTACAACACAGCGGAAATAAACTATTGCTATATGATCTTGAAGCCTCCTGCTCCAAGCTCTCCAAATATATCTGTAAATTCCTGACTACTTGACTGCCCGTACAAAATTGGGCACCCAAGAGTTTAGGGAAAATAAAACAAAATAAACTTCGGGTCAGTCATGGGACTGGTATGAGTAAAACAATTTTTAAACGGTTAGAACAAGTAAACGATATCTCATAAGACCACGCCGTATAATGGAACGGGTTTTTCCCTTATGAGAATCCAAAATATCTTTATATCAAAAACCTTTTGATATTATAATAATGTCTATCAACCACAATAAAATAATGATCTAGCAGAAACGCTTCCATCTCATGTTCTACATATATAGTATACAGTGAAAACCGCAAGCACATATTGGGTAATGGATTTCCAACTATGACAAGGTATGGAACCACCTTTCGCTAGTATATCTCTAGAAAGGAATACACTGGGTTCAACAAGAACATTTTGCAACCCAGCCACACATGACCGACCACTCATTTCGCTTGAGTGTATCGAATGTATATCACCAACGGTTGGGATCAGCAACCGTTTCCCAAATGGGACAGTATCGACAATAGATTTTTAGAAGTAAATGAAACTCTAGATCAGGTGATTATACACCCTAATAGGTGCGACCTACATAGCCATGCTTCCTGCCCGATTTCTGTAATTTACCGGATGTGAGGCTAGAAGCTATGCTTTATCATCACATCAGATTCACTTCGAATGCCACATTATCAGATCCATCGAAAATCACTAATTGACGTCTACAATAGTACATTGTGTGTTAACTAGAGAAGTTTCCCTCTCCCCTTCCACTCTTGGTACGGTTGAAGAAATCAATGTACGTGACATTTCTGAAAATACTCTGTCAGACATTCATCCATACAAATCATCCAGGAACAGGATGAACCGAAGGCACTATTCAGTACATCCATCTTAGGCACTGTTATCTAAGACTTATACAATAGCCCTTGCACTTTACTCCGTCTTCAATTATCTTTTCCATATATGATTCGCAACGCTTATGCCAATACAGAGTGGTTCTTTGGAAAATAATCCAACCGGTCTCTCCATATTAACAACGTAAAATGGTCAAAACTTCGATAGTCGGTGAGTTAACTATCAAAGAAAAACACGTATGCAAACAACGATATTATTTCCAGAAGGAAATTATATCAATTGATCATCAATCATATATATATATTCATATTTCCTATTTCAATATTTGATTACGTTTCTGATTCTATTTGGAAACATTTCCAAATCTTCTTTACTTGGATTTAGACAGATGTTTAAATCAACATTGCGACGACAACTCGAACCACTATATTTATTTACTAGTTTCACTTAACTACTTTCACTCTCGAACCTTAACCATTTCTAAATTAAAAACGAAGTCAATCAAGTTGGGGTATAACTACCTCTCAGACCTTAACTGAACAACGTTTCAAATCTCGAAATAGGGTGAGTTCATCTTTTAACTTTTTAACACCATATTCTATTCCAAGCTGAATAAAATATCACAGATGATCCAGTTCACACCATATCGCCATTTTCAGCCAACTCTGATTATTTTAGGATTAAATATATTATTTAATTTATTATTTTAAATTAAATATTTACCATTATTTAATTAAACCATCATTGAATTCACTATATCACTATTTATATAATTATATAAATTATTATACCGCTGACGATGCAGGTCATTACAGCTGAGATGCAAATGATCAAGGCTTCTGTTGAAAAGCAGAGTCTTGTAGTTGATGATCAAAGCATGGCCTTAAAGGGCATAGCTTTGTGTATAACGTTAATTCGCGAACCTCACACCTCGGTATGAGTCAAAAAGGGATCATGATTGCAGGGAGTGCACGACGTTTCTTTCTAGCTATGGGTGGTGTCATGACATGGAGCCCAGACATTTATATTTTTTATCTATGTGGATGATGGATTGCGAGGCGCCTCCGATATATCGGTTACTATGGAGCCAATGGATACAGGTCCAATAGGACCGGGAAACGTGCGTTAAGGAATACTAATCCACTAACGTAAGTGTGGAACGACCCTGAAGATCCAAGGGTTCACTGCAGGGGATCCTAAGGCATTTGCTAGAGTGTCTCGAATCAGTGAGGAGCCATCCCTGGCCTCGACTCATGACAGAAATCCAACTTCCAATACGTGACATTTCGGTTTTGATTGTAGAGCCTAGTATGGCGACATGATACATGGTACATATGCCGTCTATGATTGATAAATTTAAATTTGAAGCTGTTTTTGACACTATACACTTATAGTAATATCAAAGTGATTTATTTTAAATGTACCAAGCATGTTTGGCTATTATAAGGGAAAACTCTATCCTCCTGCTTACGTTGCATTGTGTGATGGTACTTGAGTCTTATAATAGCTTCATTTTCTTTAATTAGCATTGCGCTGTTTGTTTTATGCACTGGTCTTCTTGGGAGGAAACCCGTTCCATGTTATACGGTGTGGTCCCTTGATTTACCTTATTTTTAAAGTAAAGTTTTAAATAACTATTTTAGTTCTCACACCAGTCACATGACTGACCAGGAGTTCAATGTTTTAACCTAAACTCTGGGTGCCCATATTTTCCACACGGACAGCTAGTAGTTTTGGTTTTGCAGATTTCTATTTTCCCCGGATCCAGGATTACAACTGGAACTATATTCGGAAAGCTCTGTATCCGTGTATTTCTTTCAGTTGTGTTATGTATTATTTTTCCGCTGCTATGTATTTTTAAATCTCTGATATTTATCAAATGTATATTATTTATTCATACTCTGTTATACTCTTGTACTCTGATGTAATTGTGGTAATAACAATGAAATGTTCTTCTATTTCTGATTTCTCGTGTTCTCAACTCAATCCGGGCTTTCCTGAAAGGGCGAGTTTGGGTCGTCTCATTTGGTATCAGAGCTTTGGTTTATAGAGCTCGAGAACAAGACACATTAGAACCGAACGAAAGAATTCATCAAAGATAGGATTAGTAATAACCTATAATGATAACTCATTAGAGATAGGATCACGAGTATCCTAGAACGAGTGTGAAGAGTGTTATTTTTAAAAATAAAAACAAATTTTGTTTTAAAAATTTAAACCTTATTCTACGTAGTTGAATATTTTATTTTATATTAAATTTGGACAATCGAGTATATGAAGATTTTGCATATACACCCAGCTAGTGTGTATACGAAGTCTCAAATATACTGGGTGGATATAGAATCACACTCTAGTCGTCTGCGGATGATTCTGATGATGAGGCCTCATCATCAGAGTCTATGCTCGAGTTTTGAAAGTAGGATATCTATATATTTCCAATTGACTAGTGTGAGAACCAAAACTTAGATAGAATTTATTGCTTGTGATCTAACACTAAAAATTGGATTTTTGACTGTATATATTAAAGATATATGATTGAAAAGTTAACCAACTAATTGATTACTGGTTGTGTTGTTTGATTATTAGTTTAACTAATAAAATTATTGAAACCAATAAGAGAATAAAAGGAAAATTTAGCCAAATCGAAACAAATATTGAACTGAATTGAAAATTACTTGAAATTTGTAACAACCCGGAAAATCAGAACCAATTTAAATTTTTTATTTTAGCAATTTTTACGGATTCCGAATATTTAAAATGATTTATTTTAAATAATAACGACTAAAAATTAATTTTCGATGAAGTTAAAATGAATAATTTTATTTTAATTATATAACGAGCCTGAAATGGCACGGTAGTTCGAAAATTCGATTTTTAATTTCATATGAATATATAGAATTCAATATAAGTCAGAATTGGACGAAACAAGAAATATTTGAATCTGTTTGATAATATCTTTCTAACGGACGTAAGAAACTGAGATTTCGTTTTATAAATTATAAGTTACGTCCAGTTTAAAATCCAGAAAAGTAGCTGTGGAATTTATATATATTTTAATATATATATAAAGCCCTTAAAAATAGCCATTTTGCAAATGACCTCCGTTTCCAACAAGACCACTTTTGTTGGATTCGGAATGTCAAATTATTGCTATATTCCAAAATTCAGAATTTTTGGAATCAATATAAGAGCGTGGCAAAATAAAACGTGTTTTGACAATTTCAGTCAATTTGAATCGACCAGAAAATGGCTGTTTTTCAAATGGTCTCCAAATTCAACAAAATTAGTTTTGTTAGGACCGTATCGTCTAAACATAGCAAGATTTATTAGTCTAGAATTTTTGGAGTCGGTATGTGGCTCCAGTGAGTTAAAATGTACGTTAAAATCAATATTGACTATTATATTAATTTATATTTTATTTTTAATGGAAACTGATCGTAACAGCCGAATTGGGAATTGGGTTACAAAACATATCCCATTGTGTTCGGAATGGGGGTAATTAGCAAGGGGCGACAGTCGTTGGGTTCGATTTGGGGTTCGGATGAAAAGTCAACTTTTTGGAGAATTAAATTAAATAAATAATAATTAATTATATAACCCCCATATGTCTCTCCTTCCTCACTTTAATAGTCAACGTAGAATTAGAAAAAGAAAAAAAAACTAAAAATCGATCGGCCTCCTCAGAATCGTCGCTACCACCACCGCGCCCCTTCACCGGCGCTCCTGCCTCCGCTCACCTCTGACGGTGGCGCCTTCCCCCAGACCCCCCTACGATCTGCCTCTTCTTCCTCCGCGCTCCCCCAAACCCTTTCCACCCTTTCCACCCAAATCGAGACCGGCCACCTCCACTGGCCCGCCACCACCACCTGCCACCATCCCCTACCCCGGCGCGTCCTTCCCCAGCCTCCCTTCTGACGATGAACGCCCCCTTTCCTATTTCGATGTAAGTTTTAATTTTTGTTTTAATCTCAGTTTTTATTTATTTAAAACATTTTATTAAATCGGTTTTTATTTATATATAATGTAAATAAACGATTATGATTTTTATAAACCTGAAAAGATTTGTTTTTTTTAACATGGAAAGTTTGGTATTTAAACATGATGAGATTTGATTTTTAAAAATATAAAGTTATGATTTTCTATAATATAAAGATTAGGTTTTTAATAAGGTAAAGATTAGATTTTAATAAGGTAAAGATTAGATTTTTAATAAGGTAACGATTAGATTTTTAATAAGGTGAAGATTAGATTTTTAAATGCGAGAAGGTGAGATTTTTATCTACATGAAGATGTGATTTTTAAATTAGAAAGATTAGGATTTTTAAAATAGAAAAGATTATATTTTTTATATAGGAAAAGATATGATTTTTTATATATGAAGTAGCAACTTAAAAATATGATCTTTATAGAGAAAACTAATTTATAAAAATGTGATTTATATATATATATAGTAGCGACATAAAAATTTGATTTTTATATATGTAGCGAATTAAAAATATGATGTTTAATATAAAATATGTGAAAACAGATTACGTTGAAAACACGGTGAAGGACACAACGCGCTATAACGGATACAAATCCAAACCGTTCAGAGATAACGAATGGAGGATTGGAAACCCAAGGTGAGAACTTCTCACTAAAATTATTTCTGTACGGTTATTTATTTTATAACTGCATATATCAACTGCTTCCCGTCGTCCATAGACCGTGAATGACTTGTTTGATTGTATTGTGGTTGTTCTGCGTGATTTGATTGAATTGTGGAAATTGATTGATTGGGGTAATTGTGTTTGGATGGATTATTTTGTATGGCGCGAGCCAATATCAGGAGAGGGGTAATGCTAGACATTACCCGATTTCAATATCGCGCCGTTATGGTGCCGAAATTTTCTGAAATAAAAAGTGTTAGTTAGTAAAAACATTTTTATTGAAAGTATGAACTGTTAAAAATAGTAAAGTGTTGAAATAAATATTTTAACGTTAAAAATATAACTTTTAATGTATAAAGGAATGGCATAGAATTCTCCTGAAATGAAAAGGAATATTCATTTAAAAATCGAATGATTTGTTTATGTACACCTATTTGACGGACATTTATTGGGACGATAAATTTTACACATCGCCCAACTGCACAAATAAAATCTGTGTTTGTTGATTGAAACCCCACACGGGTGTTGCGATGATATTTGACGTACACTAATCCCAACTGTTTAGTTGTATGTCAATCGATGGGTTGACAGGCTGTATAAGCGTTATTAATTTATTTTAATGTTTATACAGCGGTAGAAAGCACTCTGGATGATGGTTGATTATTTATTATGGTAGTTATATACACTAGTTGTATGAAATCCATATAACTAACATTATATGGTAATTGATTGGGTCTCATTCCAATTTGGAAAATAACGAATATTTTAAAATAATGTTCAGAAAAAGGAATAATAATAATGTGTTGAATAAAAGCCGTATTGATTATATGTGCGCCATTTTGACACGAACATTATTTATATCGATTTTATTCATTTCTATAATGAATATCGAAAAGGAAAAGATATCAAAATCCAAAATTTAGAAAATATTATCACTAAAATACTTTAGTGGTAGAGATTATTCAATTTTGATTTAAAATTGAAGTAAAAGTGGTACTTGTTTTAAAACGAATTTATAAAATACGTTTTGAACGAACTATATATAATATATATATTATATATATTAATGGCCTGAATAGAACGCGCCGCGGCCATTCGCGAATTTCGACCATTAACTTCGAATTGATATTAAGGGAGATCCGACCGTCAGATTCTCCTAAAATCGGAACCGTTGGGTTCGTATCGAAAAGAGCTTTCCAGCGAATATAAGAAATTTGAAATATAATGGTTGGATTTGGAATTATGTCCAAATCAAATTTGGAAAAGGTCGTTGTAAGTGCAGTTCGACGACCGTTTATGGAAATCGACTGAAAAAGCCTTATTAAAAATATTAAAAACATTAATAATTTGTGTAAAATCATAATAGATGATTTGGAAAGAATTAGGATGAAAAATTCCGCATTTGAAAAGATAAAAATATATTTTTATCGAAATGAACTAGTTATGAACTAGAATTAAAATCCAATATTTTTAAAAAATAAATTGGGTTTGAAATGGTTTTGAGAATAACCCAAATTTTGAATATATGAATTGGAGTGGATTTGAATGGAAATCACCTTCGGAATATTTCGATACTGGGTTCCGTGATTGTATGGACATTGTGGAGGAGTTTGGAATTTATATATATATATATATATATCGTTATTCCAGTACGATATTTGTTGATTTCAGAATTGGATATTGAATATAAGCCGATATATTTTCTCTTCAGAGCCTTGTATTTTATATCAAATGGGATTTTGAGTTTGTCGTGAACGGTGTCTTCACTAACACTGTTCTTAAACCCAGTTGAGAAAAGATTAAATCTTTTTATTAAGATTTAATGAAGTTTACCAATTAATTAATATTTAATTGGAATTGTATTGAATTTTGGGTTTGTCATGAATGGTATCTTTAAAAATGTCGTTCTTAAACCCAATGGAGTTAAGAAAATTAGAAACTAACTGGAGATTAGCTAAGTTGAATGGTTTCCTGGGTATTGATCTGATGTTGGTTTCGGCCTTCGGGATTAATACTTAGGGAATTGTTCTCTTACTAATTTACGGTTAGAGACTAATGGAATGTGAATTGGGTTTATTGTGAACTGTGCTTTTAACGACATTCGTTCTTTGACCCGACTAACAAAGAAATGTGATTTGGAATTCATAAATCTTTTTATTAAGATTTAATGGAAATTTTCCAAAGTAAAGATTTCCAATTTAATATATTGGAATGGAATGGAATTCAATTCAATAAAAATCGAAGTGAGCTTCTGTGGAGGAAGACTGTTAATATATATGGAATTTAAAAGGCTTTGTCGTTATTCCATTTAAATTATTAGTTGGATACAAAAATTGATATCGATTATATATTGATTTGTTTTTCCGTGAAGATTCCATAATTAACGGAATGTGATTTTAGGTTTATCGTGAGCTGTGTTTTAAACGATATTAGTTCTTTAACCCAGTTAAAGATAAGATTAATTTCTTAACTTTGAAAATTCATTAAGTAATGATTTTTGAGATTAAAACTGAACTAGAATTTTAATGAATCTTTAATTAGATTGAAATGTGGATATGATAATTTAAATTATCAAATTCGGGAAATGATCGAGAATGGAGTATCATCAGCTTTGCTCCAGTGCGATAGTTAAATCTTTAATTAGATTTGAACGTTAAATGGTATTTAATATTTACCGATAACGCAGTGGTGTTAGATATGGAGTACTACCAGTTTTTCTCCATGGGATGAATAGGTTGGGACTGGGAAATATAATAAATGAATACTTCGGTAAGGTTCGCTAATCCCGACTAGTTTGGAAAACCTTAATATGGTTCAAATTATGAAAAGAATATTTGAATAAAAGAATATTCTGGATTAGAATGAGGCGTATGTTGTGTTTTTATAGCACTTGTTTGTTATATACGCGAGTTACTCAGAAAGACCGGGTTTATCCCATTTTGAATAACTGAATTGACGATAAGTTAACGATGAAGACGGTGGTTGAAGACCGGCGGTCTTCACATCGTTTGGATTATTACTGATGTCTTGATTGGGTTGTACACCCATGACGAGGTAATAAGTGGTGATCGTCCAGACGTACTTGGTGATCGATGGATATGCGAGGGCCTCTCTCCTATATTGGACATATGGGACGAGGAATAAGGTGCCTCCGGTTTCGTTCAAACCCAGGACGGACTTGTAAATGGACTATGTGTCTGATATTGGATTTTATTCTGTGTTGATTGATCTCTACTAAATATACATCTGCCTGGTGAAGGAGAATTTATTCTCTTACTTCACCCTTCTTTGAGACGTACGGGATCAGAGGTTGTATATCGCTAGACATCAGTCGCATCGCGTGAATTGCCTGTGTGGCATGCCTGAGTGGCAAATGATCAAGGCTTCTGTTGAAAAGAAGAGTCTTGTGGTTGATGATCAAAGCACAACTTTAATATAGCGCTGCTTTGTGCATAGCGCTGATTCGCAAGCCTCACACCCCGGTGTGAACCAGAAACGGGAGAGGATCCAGGGAGAACATGCGTTTCTTTCTAGTTATGGGTGGTGTTAGGGTTTTACACGCCCTGGCATTTATATATTTTTTCCTATGTGGTTGTTAGAATGTGAGGCACCCCGGTTATATCGGTCATTACGGGGACGATGGTTGGTTTGGTTGGGATATGACTAGTTTACGCCCCATTGGGCGGGGAAACACATTGTTCAGGCATTTTAAACCACTTTTTGTGGACCGACCCTGTGGCTCCTAGGTGAAGTTGCGACTGTAGCCTGAGGCTCGGGGTAGAGAGTCTCGAATTCGGTAAGGACGATCCATTCATAGATGGGAATCCAACTTCAAATACGTGACCTTGTAGTTTTGATTGTAGAGCCTAGTATTGGCGACATGATGGATGGTACCCATGCCGCCTATGATTGATACATTTATATTTGAAGTTGTTTTCTTCACTTATATTAATAATAAAAGATTAAATTTCGTGTATCAAGCATTATTTGGCTATTATAAGGTAAAACCCTATCCTTCGGCTTGCGTTGCATTGTGTGATGGGACCTGGCTCTTATAATAGCTTCATTTTCTTTGATTAGCATTGCGATGTTTGTTTTATGCACTGGTATTCTTGGGAGGAAACCCGTTCCGTGTTATACGGCATAGTCCCTTGATTTACCAAACTTTAAAGTAAAGTTTTAAAATAACTGTTTTAGTTCTCACACCAGTCCCATGATTGACCTGAAGTTTATTGTTTTAACCTAAACTCTGGGTGCCCCTATTTTCCACACGGGCAGCTAGCAGTTTTGGTGTTGCAGATTTATATTCACAGGATCCTGGTTTACAACTGGAATGATATTCGGAAAGCTCTGTATCCGTGTATCTCTTTCAGTTGTGTTTTGTATTATTTTCCGCTGCATTGTAATTTGTAATTCTCTGATATTTATCAAATGTGTAATATTTGTTCATACTCTGTATATTCTGTACTCTGATGTAAATCGTTGTAATAAGCAGTGAAATGTTCTTCTGTTTGTGTTCTGATTCGTCTTGTTCTCAATTTAATCTGGGCTTTCCTTTACGGGGAAGTTTGGGTCGTGTCATTTTGGTATCAGAGCCTTGGTTTACAGAGCTCGAGAACAAGATATATTAGAACCGAACGAAAGAATTCATTAGAGATTGGATTAGTAATATCCAATAGGAATGACTCGTTAGAGATAGGATCAGTAGTATCCTAGAACGAGCGTGAAGAGTGTTGTTTTTAAGATAAAAAACTAATTAAAAACAAATTTAGTTTTGAGAATTTAATCTAATAATACGTATTTGAGTATATTATTTTAAATCAAATTTGGATAATCAAGTACATAGAGATTTTAATATACGTCTGATCCATGTGTATTTGAAGTCTCAAATATACTGGATAGATAAATAATCACACTTTAGTCGCCCGGAGATGGTTCTGGTGATTAATCGATTATCATCAGTATCTATGTTCGAGTTTCAAAAGTGGGATATCTATATATTTCCAATTGGCTAGTGTGAGAACCAAAACATAGTTAAAATTTATTGTTTGTGACTTGGCACCAAAAATGGATTTTTGTATATTAAAATTATGAATTTGAAACGACAATCAACTAATTGATTGCTGGTTGTGTTGTTTGATTGTTTGTTAACTAATTTAACTAATATGTACATGAAAGGAAAATTTAGCCAAAGCGATCAAATATTGAACTGAATTGAAAATTTATTGCATTTGCATATATTTACATGTATATACATTGAACAGGTTATAGCAAGGAGGCTAGAGAAGAGGAATAAAATTGCATGCCAGACAAATAGGTACATGTTTATTGTATTTCTTGGGGGTTTTGATGATTTTATGAGCCAATTGGCTAGCCGCTTGGCTTTTTCCTTTTCTTTTGAGATGAGAGGGCCTGTGTCGTGGTTTGGAGATTTTCCCGATGCTCTCCGTACAAAGGAGGTTATGGCGAAATTTTCTGAAAATTTAGGGTGTTAGCCAAATTTTTGAAAAAATTGAAAAGTTTTCAGAAACTGAATGGTTGAAGAACTTAAGCCATAATGAAAGTTGAGTTGGTTAGTAAAACAACTTTCAGCTCTGTTCCATTTCGAGGACGAAAAGACTTTAAGTGGGGGAGATTGTAACAACCCGGAAAATCGGAACCAATTTAAAAAATTTATTTTTGCAATTTTAATGGATTTCGAATATTTAAAATGATTTATTTTAAATAATAACGACTAAAAATTTATTTTCGACGAAATTAAAACGAATAATTTTATTTTAATTATATAACGAGCCTAAAATGGCGCGGCAGTTCGAAAATTCGATTTCTAATTTCAAATGAATATGTAGAATTCAATATAAGTCAGAATTGGACGAAACAAGAATTATTTGAATCTTTTTGATAATATCTTTCTAATGGATGTAAGAAACTGAGATTTCATTTTATAAATTGTAAGTTACGTCCAGTTTAAAATTCAGAAAAGTCGCTGTGGAATTTATATATATTTTAATATATACATAAAGCCCTTAAAAATAGCCATTTTGCAAATAACCTCCGTTTTCGACGAGACCACTTTTGTTGGATCCGGAATGTGAAATTATTGCTAGATTCCAAAATTCAGAATTTTTGGAATTAATATGAGAGCGTGGCAAAAGAAAATGTGTTTTGATAGTTTCAGTCATATTGAATCGACAGGAAAATGGCCGTTTTTCAAACGGTCTCCAAATTCGACGAAATTAATTTTGTTAGGACCGTATCATTAAAACATAGCTAAATTTATTTTTCTAGAATTTTTGGAGTCAGTATGTGGCTCCGGTAAGTTAAAATGTACGTTAAAATCCATATTGACTATTATATTAATTTATATTTTATTTTTAATGGAGACTGACCGTAATAGCCAAATTGGGTTATGAAACATATCCCATTGTGTTCGAAATGGGGGTAATTAGCTAGGGGCAATAGTCGTTGGGTTTGATTTGGGGTTCAGATGAAAAGTCAACTTTTTGGAGAATTAAATTAAATAAATAATAATTATTTATATAACCCCCCATATGTCTCTCCTCCCTCACTTTAACAGTCAATGCAGAATTAGGAAAATAAAAAAAAAAACTAAAAATCAATCGGCCTCCTCCGATCCATCGCTACCACCACCGCGCCCCTTCGCCGACGCTCCTGCCTCCGCCCACCTCCGACGGCAGCGCCTTCCCCTAGAACCCCCTACGATCTGCCTCTTCTTCCTCCGCGCTCGCCCAAACCCTTTCCACCCAAATCAAGACCGCCCACCTCCATAGGCCCGCCACCACCACCTGCCGCCATCCCCTACCCCGGCGCGCCCTTCCCCAGCCTCCCCTCCGACGGTGAACACCCTCCCTTCCTATTTCGATGTAAGTTTTAATTTTTGTTTTAATATCAGTTTTTATTTATTTAAAACATATTATTAAATCAGTTTTTATTTATATATAATGTAAATAAACGGTTATGATTTTTATAAACAAGAAAAGATTTGTTTTTTTTTAACATGGAAAGTTTTGTTTTTAAACATGATGAGATTTGATTTTTAAAAATATAAAGTTATGATTTTCTATAATATAAAGATTAGATTTTTAATAAGGTAAAGATTAGATTTTTATTAAGGTAAAGATTATATTTTTAATAAGATAAAGATTAGATTTTTAATAAGGTAAAAAAAATATTTTTAATAAAGTAAAGATTAGATTTTTAATAGGTAAAGATTAGATTTTTAAATGCGAGAAGATGAGATTTTTATCTACATGAAGATGTGACTTTTAAATTAGAAAGGTTTGGATTTTTAAAATAGTAAAGATTATATTTTTATATAGGAAAATATATGATTTTTATGTATGAAATAGCAACTTAAAAATATGATCTTTATAGAGAAAACTAATTTATAAAAAAGTGATTTTTATAAATATAGCAGTGGCATAAAAATATGATTTTTATATATGTAGCGAATTAAAAATATGATTTTTAATATAAACTGTGTGAAAACAGATTACGTTGAAAACATTGTGAAGGACACAACGCGCTGTAACGAATTCAAATCCAAACCGTTCAGAGTAACGAATGACGGAGTGGAAACCCAAGCTGAGAACTTCTCACTAAAATTATTTCTGTATAGTTATTTTTTTTATAACTGCATATATGAACTGCTCCCCATCATCCACAGACCATGGACAACTTGTCTGATTGTATTGTGGTTGTTCTGCGTAATTTGATTGAATTGTGGAAATTGATTGATTGGGGTAATTGTGTTTGGATGGATTATTTTGTATGGCCGAGCCAACATTAGGAGAGGGGTAATGTTAGATATTACCTGATTTCAATATCGCGCCGTTATGATGCCGAAATTTTCTAAAATAAAAAGTTTTTGCTAAAAATAACATTTTTATTGAAAGTATGAACTGTTAAATATAGTAAAGTGTTAAAATAATTATTTTAATGTTAAAAGTATAATTTTTAATGTATAAAGGAACGACATAGAATTCTCCTGAAATGAAAATGAATATTCATTTACATATCGAATGATTTTTTTATGTACACCTATTTGATGGACATTGATTGTGACGATAAATTTTACACATTGCCCAACTACACAAATAAAATATGTGTTTGTTGATGAAATCCCACACGGGTGTTGGGTTGATATTTGACGTACACTAATCCCAACTGTTTAGTTGTACGTCAATCGATGGATTGACAGGCTGTATAAGCGTTATTAATTTATTTTAATGCTTATACAGTGGTAGAGGGCACTCTAGATGATGGTTGATTATTTATTATGGTAGTTATATACATGTGTTGTATGAAATCCACATAATTAACGTTATATGATAATTGATTGGTTCTCATTCCAATTTGGAAAATAACGAATATATTAAAATAATATTCAGAAAAAGGAATAATAATATTCATGTGTTGAATAAAATCCATATTGATAAGATGTGCGCCATTTTGACGTGAACGATATTTATATCGATTTTATTCATTTCTATAATGAATATCGAAAAGGAAAAGATTTCAAAATCCGAAATTTTGAACATATTATCATTAAAATACTTTAATGGTAGAGATTATTCAATTTTGATTTAAAATTGAAGTAAAAGTGGGAATCGTTTTAAAATGAATTTATAAAATACGTTTTGAACGAACTATATATTATATATATATTAATGGCCTGAATAGAACGCGCCGCGCCGCGGCAGTTCGCGAATTTCGACCATTGACTTCGAATTGATATTACGGGAGATCCGACCATCGGATTTTCCTAAAATCGAAACCGTTGGGTTCGTATCGAAAAGAGCTTTCCATGAATATAAGAAATTTGAAATCTAACGGTTGGATTTGGAATTATGTCTAAATCAAATTCGGAAAAGGTCGTTGTAGGTGCAGTTCGACGACCGTTTATGAAAATCGACTGAAAGGGCCTTATTTAAATTATTAAAAATGTTAATAATTTATGTAAAATCATAATAAATGATTTGGAAAGAATTGGGATGAAAAATTCCTCATATGAAAAGATAAAAATATATTTTTATCGAAATGAACTAGTTATGAACTGGAATTATAATACAATATTTTTAAATAAATAAATTGGATTTGAAATGGTTTTGAGAATAATCCGAATTTCCAATATATGAATTGGAGTGGATTTGAATGGAAGTCATCTTTGGAATATTTCGATATTGGGTTCCGTGATTATACAGACATTGTGGAGGAATTTGGAAGATATATATATCGTTATTCCAATACGATATTTGTTGATTTCATAATTTCATATTGAATATAAGTCGATATATTTTCTATTCAGAGCCTTGTATTTTATATCAAATGGGATTTTAGGTTTGTCGTGAACGGTGTCTTCACTAACACTGTTCTTAAACCTAGTTGAGAAAAGATAAAATGTAACGACCCAGGATTTTCGGCCCTGAAAATCGACATAAATACCTTTACCGCAACTCATGTCGACCTTCCAACACTGAAAACACTGGAGCGTTATTAGAAAGAAATTAGAGGGTGAGATAAGAAAGAAAGAAATATTAGAATAAAAGAAAAAGAAGAAACACCACAACACAGAATCAGAGTCTCACATCGCAGCGGAACAAAATATAATACAGCAATAAAACTTTATTGAGAGCTTTTAAAATACTTACAATCATCAGAGTACATCATATATTTGGACAGTCATAATAACACGTCATTAGGTACAACAAACAGCGGAATAGTAGCTATATAATATCACACGTCTGGACTCTTCCAGCTCGACTCTTCACATCATTCGATAACCTGAATATGTACACCTCGGGTTAACCCGAGCATTTACAAAACACCGGGTCAGTCTGGTGAACCAATGTGAGTGAAACTCGCACAGTATCAAGGTATCACACAACTTGATTTTAAAGTTTAAAATCTTTCAAAAGAAAAGGATAATCGTAAGACCAAATCCACACATAAACACGAACGATTTTGACCTTACGATAACCCAAAACACTTTTGAAATCAATATCTTTCCTGATATTATAGTAATGTCTAAATACAAGTAAATAACAATCTAGTGGAACGCTTGCATCTCACGCTCCACATATATAGTATATAATCAAAACCGCGGGCGCTTATTGGAGATTGGATTCCGACTATGACAAGGTATGGGACCACCTGCCGATAATGTATCTCTATAGGCGAATACACTGAGTTCAACAAGAATGTCTTGCAACCCAGCCCTCACATGACCGACCAATCATTTCGCTTGAGTGTATCGAATGTATATCACCAACGGTTGGGCTCAAACCACCGTTTCCCGAAAAGGGACAACACCGAAATAGATTAAAGAAGCATTAGGAATTTCTCTAGATAGGTGATTATACACCCTAATGGGAGTGACCCACATAGCCATGCTGCCTGCCCGATTTTTGTCATTTCCCGGTTGATGAGGCTTGAGGTCAGAATTTCCTTTTTGAAATATCAGGTCACCATTCACTTTAAATGCCACATCGTCACATCCGCCAGATATCACTTAATTAACGTCCACAAAAATTCTCTAGTTATTTAGCTAGAGAAAACCATTTCTCCACCATCAACTATGGTACGTTTGAGGAAATCAACGTACGTAATTCCTTTGGAAATACTCCGTCAGACATCCGTCCATACAAGTCATACAGGAACAGGATGAACCGAAGGTACTCTCCTACTACATCCAATATAGGAATCACCCCATGGATCAGTAGCGAGAATTCCTTGCAACCCGTGGATTCCAACCACGATAGAACCACAGTTTATCTCTGGCCGCTAAACCAGAGATTTTTAGTAATCCTTTCGCTTATGAAGATCCACGGTCTTCAATGCTCCATCTCGACCGTCTTCTGATATCTTCATGTATTTGTTGGTCGTAATGGTTTTCGAATATAAATTTGATCCCGGTCTTTCCTTACCAACAATCGTATGGGTCAGATTTGATAGTCGGTGATTTAACTATCAAAATGAACAGTGTTTCAATCATGACAATCCAATAAGTTCACTGGTTCAGTATTCAACACCACTTGGCCTTTTAATTAAAAACAAATGTAAATTCAAACTCTTAAATATTTCGATATTATAAATATAACTTATCGCTTCTTATTTAACATAGATTATACTTTAAACAAATTCATCTTTTATATATCCAGTTTTTATTTTTCACTTTCAAAACATTTACCACATAATTATCTAATACTGGGAAATCAATCGAATTATTTCTCGTAAAATAATCGTTGAGAAATATCCTTAATTTCAATACTTGAAAAGAAAAACCTAATGCTTATTCTGGTAGAATAAAAACTTCCCTTTACATTTCCTTTCGCCACCCCTTTTTATTTCCTCTTTTTCCTTTGGAATCTCAATATATGCATCTATTCCACATCTTCATCAAAAATGTTGCTTTATTTCTTCTCTAATGAAATAATAACTCCTTACTATCCTCTTCTACCATTACGACTAATATCACCTTCAGATACTCCAGTTGTCGATCAAGTTGGGGTATTTTAATTACCTCTCAGACCTTAATCAACAATGCTCATATCTGAAGGTAGATACGAGTTGTAATCTAAACCAATATTTCATTCCAATATCAACACAAATTCCATTTAAACTTATTTTATTCCAAATACGGTTTCATAAAACCCTTTTATCCTTCTTGAAAATCTCTTTCTCTAGTATAACCATTATTCCTTAATTTAATAATTAAATAATTCCTTATAAAACACCACTTTTTAACCTTTACCCCTTTTTAAACAATTTCATTTCATCATCCGGATTTGCTTACAAAATCCCACTTCCTTTACCAAAATTTATTTCACCAATTTCTTTTCAAATCCTTTCGACCATCTCCCGCTTTGAAATTCATATTTCAATTCCCTACCTTTACACGATCACAATACTAATTAACGTTAATTTAAAATTAACGATATAACGCCTCATCACTTTTATAAACCTTGTTCAAATAAATTTTGGTTTAGTCTAAACCCTTTTCATCTAAATCCCCCTTTCGTTAAACTTTTATTCAAACTATATAATTCAAATCTCTCTTTAGATATAAATAAATTTTATAATTTCAGTTCTATCAATTCACCTGACGGTAAATCGATATAAATAAAACAATTTACTTTTAGGCCATTTACTGCCGATTACTCAACCAATATAGCCCATTGGTTAAAACACAACATGGGTTGACTTTTTGATCAATGATCAATACTCAAACCAATCACCCAAACATAACAGTTCATATGACAATATGAAATAAATAATATATTTTTAGGAATCCGGTTGGATCCCTCCAACCTGTTCTTCCCTTCCTTTCAAAATGGTTGCCTTAACAGATCACACAATTTCCTTTCATTGATGAATAAATAACGACCATTTAACATCAACCAATTCACGAGCAATTCAAACAATTCAACTAATTAAACACGTTTATTTTATAAACGTGACCAACAAGGTAAGTTACATTTATTGGAACCAATCGTTAAAATAATGATTTGGTATTTCACTAAAATTAACCGACGATTTAATTTCATCAGTTGAATCAACGAATAAATATATAATCAGCAAGCAGTCAATCATCAACAAGCAGAGCACACAAAATTAAAACCCAATTTATATAAAATATAAATGGGAAAAAGCTGAGTGATTTTAACTCACCTTGAGTTGATACCGTTGTTCGAACGGTTGCTTTTAATTAAATTAAACGAGAGTTTAATTTAATTAAAAATCCCAGCTGATTCCAGTTGTGCCCAGAACAATTCCATGATGTTGTGCATGTTGAGACGAGTCCAACGTCTCTTAGTTTGATTGATTCTGATAATAGATGGACAAGTTATTAATATTCTAGGTTTATAAAATTTAATTACTAGTTCCTTAGTTAACTATTAATATAGTTAGTTTCGTTAATTACATTGGGTCAAAATATGAGGTCGGTCTCCTTTCTCTAGTGCTTTGTTTGTTCGGCAGTGTACCCAAACGATATTCCTGCATTAAATTTACAATTTAAACTAATCACCTTTTAATTTAAAAAAATTGTAATTATATGATTATTCACCCATTTACGTTTTGAAATAAATTGGCCGAGCCCATTGGTTTTCCTTATGTCCAGCATTCAGTTAAATCTTGGTCTTCTTAAACCTGTCATGGTTTAATCAAATTAATAAATTATGGTCAAAACAGTTAATAACTACTTATATTTGTTAATTTAAATAGGGTTGATTACTTCGACGGAAAATAAAACCACGGCCCCTCTTGCTTTAACAAACCCAGCCTCTGATATTACTTCCTATATGTTTTTCCATTGTTCTGTAAGCGAAAGGATGAGTTATTAAGTTGTAAAGCTAACATAATTTAATTTAAATAATAAATATATAATTAAAGCTATTAATCACTCACTTAAGAACTAATTATATTGCGTTTGTCAGAGAAATAGCCAGCCCGATCTACATTTAAGTCCTTCATCTTCATCACTCAGTCACAGTTCCTGTTTCCATCATATGATTTCGTTCATATTATAACTAACCGTAGAATTATAAAATCGCTATTTAAATTACTTTAAACTATTCCTGTTTCGTTATGAAATATTGCTGCTCAGAACTCCATTGTCCAAATCCTCACGCTGTAAAAATTATAAGATATTAAACACTAATAATTAACCCTTAATCCTTAATTAATTTAACTAACCATGTTTGCAATAATAACTACGTTTAACTGTTCCTGGCTGATCCCTTTTCTGCTCCTTTATTCAGTTCAGTACCTCCATTTTTTCCAACCCGTCTTCATCAGGAATGAACCCACTAACACTGCCAAACACCCCAAACTACCTGCTACTTTAATACATAACGCCCTCCCATATTTGTACTTCATTTACTTCCTTCTGTTCCAACGCAAAAGTCACTCGTTCGCACACCTCTTGAAAGGCTGACCGCCCTTTATTCAACTCGCAGTTGCACCCTGCGTCTGCCCCAGTTCAACGCTTCCGTCCCAGTCCATGTCTCTACCCTCGACGTTCGTCCGTAGTGCGGCTTCCGACCCTACCCAGTTCGCCAGTAAAACACACGTGGAGTTCCCCTGGTTCAACTTCCCTTTTCCGACCCCCCTCTGACTTTGAGTTCCTCAGCCATAACGTTGGGCTCATCACTTTCTTCACCTTTTCCGTTGTTAGCTTGTCTAAACGTAATGGTTGGGAAGGTAGGATTTTGTTGACGTCAAAAGTTGGTCACTAGTGACGATCAACCCCCAATCGTGTGATCTACACACGAATAAAGATAAAATACGCAATAAAAAGTAAAAGAACGGGGAGCGCACACAGAATTTTTATAGTGGTTCGGCAAAGATAATGCCTATGTCCACTTTATATATTATTTCTCTCTTTTTATTTGATTACAAATACAATGCTTTTTCTGAAAGAAAAAAAATGACTATTTCCCTTTCTTCCTTTTTGGAGATTAAGATTCTGGAGGAGAGTAGGAATGAAAAGTTTGAAGAAAGCCCACTGGCCAAGAGAAGTTCTTCTCTCCTTTTTCTCATCAAGTTTGGAGGTATTTATAGGTGAAAAATGTTGCTTGGGCTGTTGTGGAATGGTCCGGCCATTTCGGGAAGGTCCAGATACGTGGAATCCATCCATTGGTTTGAATTGCGGCTGGAAGACTGATTCCACTGTTCATAAATAGTATCCTCGGAAGTTGGGGCCGACGTGGCATCCGTGGAGAGGTATATCAAAAGCAGAGCTTTGTCCGCATATGGTTGACCGCCTTTATCTCCTCGGAAGTCGGGATATTAAATGGACTGGCTCTGTAGAAATTCTCCACGCTGGTCCGAGATAATCGGTCGACGAGTTCCTTCTGAAAGCGAGAAACTTGGTCGCCCTAGTGAGCGATTTTTCAGGTAATGCGCAGTCAATCTGACTGAGTTGGATTTGGGCCGATATGCCATTCTTGAGGTAGCACCCCTGATGGGCCTCTTAGAGCGTAACTTGTATTCGGTTGTGCGTTTGGGATTTGGTTTTGGCCCGATAAGATTAGTGCCAAAAAGAGGGCTAACACATTGCCCCTCAGAATATATCTTCATCGACAGAAGGAGGTGTATTCTGAAATCTGAACTGAAGCACGAACGCTTGATCTGCTATGGTCGCGCCGGACCATATTAAGGCCAGAAAACCGACGGTCCGATGTTGTATTAAGACCAGAAGTCCGGCGACCATGCCAGGTCGTATTAAGGCCAGAAAACCAACAACTATCGGAAACCGTATTAAGGCCGAGGTGATGATCGCCACTGGTACAAAAGTTGGTTCCTGCAAATACAAAACAAACTATGGGTCGAGCATTTTATTCCACTTCGCTTTAGAAGGTGGCGAGCATAAACCATACTCGACTTGGTGGCGAGTATAAACCATACTCGGCTTAGTGGCGAGTATAAACCATACTCGGCTTTGTGGCGAGTATAAACCATACTCGGCTTAGTGCAAGTGTTTCTCATGCTCTACTCATGTTGGGTTAGTTAGTTTAACGAGCTATGCACGCTCATGGTGTAAAGAAAGAAAGTGTAATCCACACTCGTGTTTAAGAAAAAGCGACCTTTCTCACTTGAAAGAGTAGGTGTTTGAAGTAGTGGGGGGCTTTCGCGCTAACCACATAGAATAGGGGGCCGAGCATTAACCATGCTCGGCTTAATGGCGAACTCTAATCTGGTTCGGCTTAGAAATTTTACAACAGTCGATCTACTTTTGCA
Organism: Allium sativum; assembly: GCA_030737875.1. Classification (NCBI taxonomy): domain Eukaryota; kingdom Viridiplantae; phylum Streptophyta; class Magnoliopsida; order Asparagales; family Amaryllidaceae; genus Allium; species Allium sativum. The sequence goes on along the minus strand of CM060925.1, from coordinate 96,400,388 downwards.
AAAAGTAAAGTTCATAACTGCTAAGCATTTATTACAAAGAAAATCTACGAGGACAGCGATTGATTACATAGCATCAAAGCGTCCCTATTATTGAAAGAAATACATCGAGAGAAAAGATAAAAAAAAATCTAATTAATGATAATGCCGCGAGTGCTAGTATCAGGGTCCTTTCCATTTCAAGGAGCTTGCGGACCAGCCTGAGGAGCTTGGGCAGAAGGTTGCGGCGGCATGGCCAGGGCGCGATTTTTGACATACTCGGCGAGTTCCCCTTTTCTAACTCACCCTTCGATGAGATCGCGCAGATGTCGGCAATCATTTGTATTATGTCCAGCTACGTTGTGGAATATACAATGCTTGCCAGAGTCAAGTTCCATCTGGGTCGGTTCTCGTTGAGGTGGCCTTGGATTGGGGAAGGACTCGCGCATATCGCGATAGATATCGAGCAAAGAGGAATTGAGCTCGGTGTACTAATTATATTTGTTCTCATTTCGAGGTCGTACATTGCATTTATCCTTTTCCGGGGCCGTTCCTCTTCCTTTATTCTGGCCATTGCCATTGAGTGGACCTTGTTGTTTGGCTACTAAAACTTCAAGACTTTCCATCTCAAGGCTGGCATCCTCTTGTCGGAGGAATCTTTCGGCCTCGGAATAGAAATCATCTATATCTTTGGGAGGATCCCTAGTTAAGGAGTTCGAGAATTCTGATCTCTTCTGAACTCCCGCGATGGCTGCCATCAACACCATCGATGGCTCGGGCCGATCAACAGATGCTACGGCTGCGTTGAACCTTTCGAGGAAGGATCTTAGCGTCTCTCCGGATCGCTGTTTGATGGTAGATAGAAACATGACACTTTTCGGTCGAGAGATATGCACTTGAAATTGCTCGATGAAGCGGGTGACCAGAGTGTTCCAACTACCGATCGACTCCGTTGTTAGCTGCCGAAACCACATACCGGCTATATCTGTGAGAAAGAGTGGAAAGCACTTAGCCATGAAGCTGGTCGATGCACCAAGTACTTCCATATGTCGCATGTATCGCATAAGATGAATGGTCGGATCAGTCGACCGTTGTATGGTTCGATGGCAGGGAACCTGAAGTTCGGAGGATTTCGAGAATTTCTGATTTCTCTAGTGAAGGGGCTGCGATTAACGTTGTCAATGTCTTGCTGCGAAGAATTGCCCCGAGTGAAACATCGGATAATTCTTGCAAGCTGACTCCCATCTCCGAGGAGTCGTTGCCATGAACTTAACTCTGCATCCTGAGGGGGTTCTGTACGAGGATCCGGCCAAAGCTTGCTCAGAAGGATGGTCGTTGGCTAGGCTCGACCTCCGAGAGTTGAGTGAAGGTGTGAGGGAAGCTGAGATCAGACGGGTTGTTCTGGGTAGAATGGCCGCTCTGGAATCGGATGAGTCATGGATCGAGCCATATTTGTAGTTAAAGTTCCAGGCTGATCCAGCATAGCATGTAATGTTCGGGGGCCAGGGTTGCCCCCGTTTAGAGCGAGGTTAGGAGGGTCTACGGTAGCGTTTTCTTCCGCTACGGTGAGGACCGGTATGGTAGGGTGGCTCCCCTCGTTCGATGGGAAGGCTACTCCAATTCTTTGTTGAAGAGGAAGAGTGGTTAGATTGGTATGTGGCAAGGTCCCGGGTTGTAATGGGAAAGGCGTTGATTCTGAGGGACCCGGGGGTAGCTCGACTGATTCGATAGGTCGAGATGTTCCAAAGAGTGGAGGCATATTTGTCAGACGACATAGATCTTGGTCGCCTACATCCTGAGGTTCTGTTGCTGCAGTCGCGCTGGTCGCTGGAAGCGATATTTTCGACTGGGATCGATCGGTTGGTGGAACCAAACCAGGATGAAATAAAGGTGTAGCCTGATCAGTGGCCTGATTTCGTGCAGACCGAAGATCGGTTATTGCCCCAGCTTCGGTCGATGGAGGAATTGATGTTGAAGCGTTCAACCCTATTTCCAGTCGACCGAGAAGGTGATCCAACAACTACTGTTTTCGTTCGAGGACTTTACCCTGAGATGTCATATGGTTTCTGAGTTCGACCATGATTTTATCCATGTCGTCCCGGGTAAGAAATTGGGACATGTTGTCATGAGAGGAAACTTCGTGGCTTGCTTCTGCAGCATCGGCATCAGCTGCATCGACGTTTGCGGGATGAGAGGATGTTGCATCTTTCTTTCGTTTGTTCGCCATGACCTGGGATAAGCAGGAGCTCGATGGCGATGTCGGTGTGCTGCCCCATCTTGGCGCGCCAAAGTGTTGACGTCAAAAGTTGGTCAACCCCCAATCGCGTGATCTACACACGAATAAAGATAAAATACGCAATAAAAAGTAAAAGAATGGGGAGCACACACAGAATTTTTATAGTGGTTCGGCAAAGATAATGCCTACGTCCACTTTATATATTATTTCTCTCTTTTTGTTTGATTACAAATACAATGCTTTTTCTGAAAGAAAGAAAATGACTATTTTCCTTTCTTCCTTTTTGGATATTAAGATTCTGGAGGAGAGTAGAGATGAAAAGTTTGAAGAAAGCTCACTGGCCAAGAGAAGTTCTTCTCTCCTTTTTCTCATCAAGCTTGGAGGTATTTATAGGTGAAAAATGTTGCTTGGGCTGTTGTGGAATGGTCCGGCCATTTCGGAAAGGTCCAGATACGTGGAATCCATCCATTGGTTTGAATTGCGGTCGGAAGACTGATTCCACTGTTCATAAATAGTATCCTCGGAAGTTGTGGCCGACGTGGCATCCGTGGAGAGGTATATCAAAAGCAGAGCTTTGTCCGCATATGGTTGACCGCCTTTATCTCCTTGGAAGTCGAGATATTAAATGGACTGGCTCTGTAGAAATTCTCCACGCTGGTCCGAGATAATCGGTCGACGAGTTCCTTCTGAAAGCGAGAAACTCGGTCGCCCTAGTGAGCGATTTTTCAAGTAATGCGCAGTCAATCTGACTGAGTTGGATTTGGGCCGATATGCCATTGCTTGATGTAGCGCCCCTGATGGGCCTCTTGGAGCGCAACTTGTATTCGGTTGTGCGTTTGGGCTTTGGTTTTGGCCCGATAAGATTAGTGCCAAAAAGAGGGCTAACAGATTTACTTAGTGGATATAAGCTTTGGTTTTCATTCGAGTTTTAGTTGTGCTGAGCGAAAAAGAATGGGTTCACCTCTTTATATAGTGGGGAAACAGTTTGGAGAGCAAGTAATATTTACTTAGCGTGCACGATATAGGGGAGAATAGAATGGATTGTAGAGTAGGCATGTGTGGTTAACAGTGTGTTTACTTTTCACTGAGAAGAGAGATTGATTCGAAAATATAGGTTTGGGAGGAGGAAAGAGTACCTGTCATGAGTTTTCTTATCCTTGTCGGTGATGATACAGCTGTATGTGAACGTGGTGGTGAAAATACAAGATAGTGAGGAGAAAGGACACAGCATGTGCTATTTGTTGCCTTTGTATTTTCATTTCGTGACTGCATAGGGTCATAGTTCCAGTATGAATTGTCTTGTTCGTTTGAGTTGAACTGTATAAGGTAGATTAGGCTTGGCTTTATAATTAAATAATATTATGTGAAATTTTATGGTGAAGTAACAATCCAAAACCACCACAAACGACTTTCATTTACTGATAAAAAAGCTAATCTTAGTGTAAAAAGGTATTCCGGATCCAATGAGACAGGTTTCGTCAAAATTCGAGGTCGTATGAAAAAAATTTCTTTATAAAACCAGAAATAAACAGGCGTTTAATTTTTCCACGGTCACTAGATACGTTAAATTAACTTGAAACCTTGAAATCCTAAAATAATTCTTCAATACGAACCCAACAGCACCAGTTTCGTCGCATTCTGAGACTGTTTCCCCGGTAGGCTATTTTTACGCGCACCACAATGCCATTTTTGACACCAAATTATCCAGTCTTCAAGAATAACAAACTATATACCTATCATGACTCTAATCGACGATACGAACCCAACGGAACTGGTTTCGTGGCCTAATTCGATCATCTGCTCAAGTTACAACCAAATATCTCATTATTGAATTGATTACGCGCTGTAGAAATTTAACAGACGTTTATGGTCGCCGTGGTCACATACGACATCGGTTTGCCATGCCATTTAACTCCGTGCTATAATTTAACGTTACGGTCCCAATGAAACTGATTTCGTCGAAAACGAACTCCGTTTGCAAAATGGCCATTTTAAAGGCCGATATTTAAATAAAGATTTTGCACAGCGACTATTTTAAAATTTGATTTAGCCATAACTTACAATCTATAACATGAAATCTGAATTTTTTTCTTTCATATGAAAATTATCATCAATACGGTAACAACGTTTCCTGTTTCACAGAAGTCCGACTTATATCGGACTCTGTATATCCATTTGAAGTTCAAAACTCTATTTTACGAACTGCCGTGCCGTTCTGAGCTTGATTTATTTTATATATGAATATATATCGTTCAACTTCATTTAAATAGCAATTAAAATCCATTTATACACCAAATAAATTATTTAAAACCAATTTAAATATTCAGATTCAAATGGTCGAAAAACACGGGTCGTTACATTAAATCTTTTTATTAAGATTTAATGAAGTTTACCAATTAATTAATATTCAATTGGAATTGAATTGAATTGAATTTTGGGGTTGTCGTGAATGGTATCTTTAAAAATGTCGTTCTTAAACCCAATGGAGTTAAGAAAATAAGAAACTAGCTGGAGATTGGCTAAGTTGAATGGTTTCCTGGGTATTGATCTGATGTTGGTTTCGGCCTTCGAGATTAATACTTAGGGAATTGTTCTCTTACTAATTTACGGTTAGAGACTAATGGAATGTGAATTGGGTTTATTGTGAACTATGTTTTTAACTACATTCGTTCTTTGACCCGACTAACAGAGAAATGTGATTTGGAATTTATAAATCTTTTTATTAAGATTTAATGGAAGTTTTCCAAAGTAAAGATTTCCAATTTAATATATTGGAATGGAATGGAATTCGATTCGGTAAAAATCGAAGTGAGCTTCTGTGGAGGAAGACTGTTAATATATATGGAATTTAAAAGCTTTGTTGTTATTCCATTTATATTATTAGTCGGATACGGAAATTGATATCGATTATATATTGATTTATTTTTCCGTGAAGATTCCATAATTAATGGAATGTGATTTTGGGTTTATCGTGGGCTGCGTTTTAAATTACATTAGTTCTTTAACCCATTTAAAGATAAGATTAATTTCTTAACTTTGAAATTTCATTAAGTAATGATTTTTGAGATTAAAACCGAACTAGAGTTTTAATGAATCTTTAATTAGATTGAAATGTGAATATGATAATGTAAATTATCAAATTCGGGAAATGATCGAGAATGGAGTATCACCAGTTTTGCTCCAGAGCGATAGTTAAATCTTTAATTAGATTTGAACGTTAAATGGTAATTAATATTTACCTATAACGCAGTGGTGTTAGATATGGAGTACTACCAGTTTTGCTTCATGGGATGAATAGGTTGGGATTGGGAAATATAATAAATGATTACTTCGGTAAGGTTTGCTAATCCCGACTAGTTTGGTAAACCTTAATATGGTTTAAATTATGAAAAGAATTTTTGAATAAAAGAATATTCTGGATTGGAATGAGGCGTATGTTGTGTTTTTATAGCACTTGTTTATTATTTACGCGAGTTACTCAGAAAAACCGGAGGTCTTTACATCGTTTGGATGATTACTGATGTCTTGATTGGGTTGTACACCCAAGACGAGGTAATAAGTGGTGATCGTCTAGACGTACTTGGAGATCGACGGATATGTGAGGGCCTCTCTCCTGTATTGGACATATGAGATGAGGAATAAGGTGCCTCCAGTTTCGTTCAAACCCAGAACCGCCTTGTAAATGGACTGTGCGTTTGACATTGGATTTTATTCTATGCTCATTGATCTCTATTAAATATACATTTGTTTGTGAAGGAGAATTTATTCTCTTACTCACCCTTCTCTGAGACGTATGGGATCAGAGATTGTATATTGATATACATCAGTCACATGGCGTGAATTTCTTGTGTGGCATGCCTGAGTGGCAAATGATCAAGGCTTCTGTTGAAAAGCGGAGTCTTGTGGTTGATGATCAAAGCACAGCTTTAATATAGCACCGCTTTGTGTATAGCGTTAATTCGCGACCTCACACCCCGGTGTGAACCAGAAACGGGAGAGGATCCAGGGAGAACATGCGTTTCTTTCTAGTTATGGGTGGTGTTAGGGTTTTACACGCCTAGGCATTTATATATTTTTACCTATGTGGTTGTTGGAATGCGAGGCGCCTCAGTTATATCGGTAACTATAGGGCCGATGGATGGTTTGGTCAGGATATGACCAGTTTATGCCCCATAGGGCAGGGAAACACATTGTTCAGGCATTTTAATCCACTTTGTGTGGATCGGACCTGTGGCTCCTAGGTGCAATTGCGGCTGTAGCCTGAGGCTCGGGATAGAGAGTCTCGAATTCGGTAAGGATGATCCCTTGCCTTGGTTCATAGATGGGAATCCAAACTTCCAATACGTGACCTTGCAGTTTTAATTGTAGAGCCTAGTATTGGCGACATGATAGATAGTATCTATGCCGCCTATGATTGATACATTTATATTTGAAGTTGTTTTCTTCACATATATTAATAATAAAAGATTAAATTTCGCGTATCAAGCATTATTTGGCTATTAAAAGGTAAAACCCTATCCTCCGGCTTGCATTGCATTGTGTGATGGGACCTGGGTCTTATAATAGCTTCATTTTCTTTGAGTAGCATTGCGCTGTTTGTTTTATGCACTAGTATTCTTGGGAGGAAACCCATTCCGTGTTATACGGCGTGGTCCCTTGATTTACCAAACTTTAAAGTAAAGTTTTAAAATAACTGTTTTAGTTCTCACACCAGTCCCATGACTGACCTGGAGTTTATTATTTTAACCTAAACTCTAGGTGCCCCTATTTTCCACGTGAGCAGCTAGTAGTTCTGGTTTTGCAGATTTATATTCATAGGATCCCGGTTTACAGCTGGAATGATATTCAAAAAGCTCTGTATCCATGTATCTCTTTCAGTTGTGTTTTGTATTATTTTCCGCTGCATTGTAATTTGTAAATCTTTGATATTTATCAAACGTGTAATATTTGTTCATACTCTGTATATTCTGTACTCTGATGTAAATCGTTGTAATAAGCAGTGAAATGTTCTTCTGTTTGTGTTCTGATTCGTCTTGTTCTCAACTCAATCTGGGCTTTCCTTTACGGGGAAGTTTGGGTCGTGTCAAAATTGCATACATGTACATATATATATGTGTGAACAGGTCATAGCAAGGGGGCTAGAGAAGGGGAATAAAATTGTATGCCCGACAAATAGGTACATGTTTACAATTTATTGGGTTTTGATGATTTTATGAGCCAATTGGCTAGCCGCTTGGCTTTTTCTTTTTCTTTTGGATTGGTGAGGGCCCTGCGTAGCAAGTTGCGGTTTTTAAAATCTCCCCGTACAAAGGAGGTTATGGAGAAATTTTTCAAAAATTTAGGGTGTTAGCCAAGTTTTTGAAAAATTTGAAAATTCTTAGAAACTGAAAAGTTGAAGAATGAAAGTTGAGTTGGTTAGTTAAACAACTTTCAGCTCCGTGTTCCTTTTCGATGACGAAAAGAATTTAAGTGGGGGAGATTGTAATAACCCGGATTTTCAGAACCAATTTAAAATTTTTATTTTAGCTATTTTAATGAATTTTGGATATTTAAAATGATTTATTTTAAATATTAATGACTAAAAATTTATTTTAAACGAATTTAGAACTTATTAATTTATAAAATTTATATTACGAGCCTGAAATCGCGCGGTAGTTTGAAAATTCGATTTTAAATTTCAATTGAATATACAGAATTCAGTAAAAGTCAGAATTGGACGACACGAGAAACGTTAGAATCTATTTAACTATATCTTTCTAACGAAAGAGAAAAATTTAGATTTCACTTTAGGAATTGAAAGTTTTGTCCAGCTTAAAATTCAAAATAGTCGCTATGGAATTTATATATATTTTAATAATATATAGCCCTTAAAAATAGCCATTTTGCAAACGACCTCCGTTTTCGATGAAACCACTTCTGTGGATCCGGAATATCAAACTATTGCTAGATTCCAATTTTCAGAATTTTTGGAATTAATATGTGAGCGTGGTGAATTTAAATGCATTTGGTAATTTCAGTTTGAATTTAATCGACTGAAAAATGATCGTTTTTCAAACGGTCTCCAAATTCGACGAAATTAGTTTTGTTAGGACCGTATCGTCAGAGCAACTCTTCTCAAAATCTCAAAAGGTGCTGAGTTGGAATCCCATTCATTCTAAGGATTCTTCTGGTTCTGGAGAATCCAGCTACAGGAGAATCAGGAACCGAGAGCTCTCACCCTTTTTCCGCCATAGCTAGATTTATTTTTCAGGAATTTTTGAAGTCAGTATGTGGCCCCGGTAAATTAAATTGTACGTAAAATTCAATATATATTGATTTATATTTTAATTTAAATGAAAACTGATCGTTATAGTCAAATTGGCTTACGGGACATATCCCATTGTATTCGAAATGGGGGTAATTAGCTAGAGGCGATAGTTGGTGAGTTCGATTTGAAGTTCGAATTTAAAAGTTACTTTTTGGAACTAAATTATATATAACCCCCATACCCTTTCTCTCTCTTAGTCAAACAGTAAAAACCCGTAGCCCTCGTCGCCCCCTTTCCCGAAGCCGTCGCCGCCGCGCCAGAGGCGCTCCACCGCCGCACACCTGACCGCGACCCCACTCCCTCCGGTGCTCCCCCACCTCGCCCCTCTCTCCTCTTTCCACTTTTCTAAATGGAAATCGCGCCCTAGCCCCTCAAATCGACCACCACCTGCCACCAGTGCCCCGCTGCCACCCCTTGCCGCCTCCCATGGACCATCGCCTCCCCTCAGTTCCCCATCTCCGACAAGTGGTGAGTTTTTCTTATTTTTGTTTTATTTTATTTTATAAAAATTTGATTTTTAAATTATAGAAAGTTAGGATTTTTACTTACATAAAGCTATGATTTTTATTTACATAGTAAAAATATGATTTTTATATAAATCGCTTCATTGTAAAAATGTGATTTATATATATATATATATATAGTAGTGGCATAAAAATTTTATTTTTAGATATATACAGTGTTGTTAAAAATATGATTTTTAATATAAATCGCGTGAAACAGACTGCGTTGGAAGCATGGTGAAGAACACAACGCATGGGAAAAAAATTCTAAACCGTTAAATTAAAGAATGGCGGAATGGAAACCGAAGGTGAGGACATCTCACTCTAATTTTGTTTACAGTTAAATATATACTAGGATGCAGCCGGTGCTTAGTAGCACCCGACACCTTTGTTTGAAACCATGGATGTTTGGTCGATTTTTGGATTGAGTGATTATTTGGTGGAATTTGAGGTGTGATGTTATTTGAATTGAATTAGAATTGGTTTGTGTATGGCGTGAGCCATTGGGCAAGGGATAAGGCTAGAACAATTTTCATGTATTGCTTTGATAAGGGAATTATATTCTTCAGCCATTGCATTTTTCCAATTTTCATCACTTGAATCTTGACTGTAATTATGTGATTCATATGTACTTCCAGTTGCAGAAAAAATCTTTAGCTTGAAAATACCACTCTTGGCCCTTGTTATCATCGGATGACCTGTTTGGCCCTGAATGTTGTCGGACAATAAGATGCCTTGATCAGATTGAGTAGGACTATTATTGGATGTGCTTTCTTGACTATCTTCATTCATCTGAGTATCATAGTTGGATCTTCTTGATTGTGAACTTGCTTGTCCTTCTGCTGATTTTGTCATATTCTCATTTTCATTTGATGCAGGGTATTCAATGGCGTGGCTGAGGGGCTCACTGTGACCTTGATGTAGGTTATCAGCTATATCAGGATGATAACCCTGAGCATCAATGGTCCTTGTACCATTCACTTCAGGTCTAGAATCAGTGACGTTTGATAACTCAGGTATACATACCTTTGAGATATATACTTTCCTTGATGGTTTCATTGCGGAATCTTTGAATGAAAAGATATTTTCATTAAAAAAAACATACTACAACAGAACTGCTATTTTATAGCGGCCCACAGCCGCTATGAATAAGAAAGATGGCGGTTTCATAAGTGCTGTATATGAACATGTTATAAAAAACTGCTAAACATTTATAACGCTTTGTATGCCGTTATTAAATATCCTATTTGATAACGGTTATGTGCCACAATGTTACTTTATTACAGTAGCTCATTTTAACTGCTATAATACATCAAAATTTCATTCTAAGCCAAAATATTTATAACACAGCATTGCCGCTATGCTACGTCAATAAAATAGCTCGTTTTTGCCGCTATGCTACGTCAATACAATAGCTCGTTTTTGCCTCTATTATACATCTAAATCTCAATAAATTTTAGATTATTCATAATGCAGTTTTTCTGCTATAACATATATCTTTGATAACTTCCACAAGACGCTATTAAATTAACATGTTATAGTAAAAATCTCTCTACAGCTTATACATTTTAATAATAATAATCAAAATGAATCTTCATAATGAGTTAAAGATGAACACACAAAATATATTAATAGCAAATAAAGTATCAACTAACAAAAGAAATTCAATCCACGAGTACACCTAATTCAATACATATGTTTTTAATTCCCATTGACATCAACATGAGTACACAAAATACAAAACATAGTTCATAATTGTTCAGTTAACACACAAAAGACACAAGACAAAACAACCCAATCTTACTAGATAAAACAACCAAAACCTGCTGGACAAAACACCATCACCAAAGTCATGTCCTATTTCCTCATGAAAAATATTTAGCACCTGCAAATATAAAAATTCAAAACAATTATCTGCTATGAATATGAGCAAGATCTTAAGTAATATGTAAGGAAAAAAAAATTTATGTACTCAACAGAATGATTATCTAAATGGAATTTTGTATGTACATGGTAATATTATTTTATTCAGAAAAACTTCATAATTGTTGTAGTCGTCCATATTTGTGGAGATAATCTGTGCAGCTAAATGGAATAATGGTAATTCTCTGCATAAACAAACAGCAACAATGTTGAGCACATGAAAACCTGAAACAGCAACAAACAACAATAATGCTAAATGGAATAATGGCAATTCTCTGCATAAACATAATTTGTGGAGATACTTTTATATGTATCAAGTTCTCCATAATCAAAATAACAATCTGCATGCATGGCGAGAAGGCAAGCCACTCATAAGATTTGTCATTAAAATGCAAGCGGACATTAAACCAAACAGTAACTATTGGTAATTAACATCCTAATTCAAGCAGTAACTATTGGTAAATTTCAGTCTTTGACCACATATCTTGATTTAAAAGGGCAGAATTGGTGATATTTGTGACATTCGGACTTTCTTTGACCGGGAAACTAGTACTCATGTCTGAAACACCAAAATTAACATAGTAACACAGTCATTATCAAGTTGAGGTAAAATTATGTTCTCTTCCTTTTCCTTTCAACTATAGTAAGCTACATTTAAGAATTTAGCTGAATTTAGACCTGCAACTAAACAGGAAGCGCTAGCAGAGTACAGTGGCACAGTCATTGTCGTTTCTCATGATCGATACAATGTAAGATTATACTACTTGTAAACAGCATTTTGGTCTTCATAACCTCATAGTGTTTATTATTACCATAGCTGAATTTCATTTGTCAAATAATGTTGCAGTTCTTATGGGCTCTCTTAAAATATTATAAACTACTTTTTCTGCAGTACTACCTAGAAAAGAACATTGAAGCTAGATAAAGAGAATTTGTAGGAGAGGCGGAGCTTGAGGAAAAGGCACCTAAAATAAAGGCTAAATCAAAAATGTCCAAGGTAACTTTAAAAAAAATTAAAAAAAATAAATCCTTATTGCTTTTCTTTGTATTTCATAAACTGAGATAAAATCCAGTTAATGCCTAAAATGATTTATAATCTTAGGAGTGTGCTGCTACATATGGGAGTTTAGTTTTGGGAAGGTGTTTTAGGCTGCACATAGGCAAAGGGGTAAAACAACAAAAAATAATTATAAAATAACGAAGCTTTAGCCCAAAAAAATTACAAAACATGTTTGCTTTTTGACTTGCTCAACCTCTTTTTTGACAAAACTAGTTGAAGATGCTGATGGTGCATCCTTCAACTCAACATCTCCTGCATAGTTAGACAGTCATATAGTTGGAGGTAAAAAATTCAAGCCCAACTAATGAATGCATTTATAATAGAGGACATGTACTTTCTTGACTATTAAAAATTATAATTATTTTACACTGTATAAAGTTATTTTTTGATAAGAACTTTTTGAAGGAGTCATGTCATGTATTAGCAACGTAATACCCTCAGAAACTACAATCATAAAAGACTGAAAAATTCAATTCAAGCATTAACCGTATGGTAAATTGATGTCAGACTAATTGTGGCAACTATATTTAACTTCAAAAAAGATTATCAATTAACCGTATGGTAATTGATGTCAGACTAATTGTGGCAAAATATTTTAATAGAAAAGAAATAGCTGTACACAGATTTGAATTAAAATTAACTTTAAATGAAAATTAAGTTGCATTCAGGAACACCTAGACTACCTTCTTTGGTGGCTCTTGGTCACTCTCATCACTGCCGCAATCTTATGAGCTTTACACAGGTTTGGTCTTGGCAGCAATAACCTGCAAATTCAACATACCGAAACAATGGTCAAATAATGATAAATAACATATGTCAAGATGACGAAGCCTTCCTAACAAACAAATACATTTGAATTTTTTCCAATACGACCACATGATCAATTCTACTGGCATCTCTAGTAGATGAATTTTTACATGCTCATATGCATCCTATAATCAATATTATTAACTTCTTTATCACTAGCTATTTTGTCTTTGTGTCTCAATAAGAACTAACAGACACTTTGTGTTAATTTTCTGGTCTCTAGAAAATAAGAAAAAAAAACCTGAATTTTGTCTTAAATAACATAGAAACTCCTCGAGGGCAGATTATCTAGTCTTTGACATAATAATTAAGGAAAAAAACCGCCAGAACTAATGGGTCACTGACTATTTTAAACATCAACATAATTCATGACATTCAGAAGTACATATATTTATCTAGACTGTTGTGCAAAAATTGCACAAATGTGGAAGCGATGCTAAAATGGATATAGCTTGTCGATTAGTTATCAACCACTAACTCAATAAAAATAATCACCAAACAAAAAGAACAAAAATAGAAGAGGAGGAGAAGACATAAAAGATTTGACGTGGTTCGGATATGAATATCCTACGTCCACGGAGACCCAACAACTTTTTTATTTCTTTACTTCAAGAGGAGGTTACAAAAATGAGAAGAATTACAACAAAAAACTCAATACTAATTCTCACCCTATAATAGATACAGAAAATAGGGATCTATTGAGGAATAATACGGAGAGATATATTTTCTTGTGATGATACAAAAGTGAGCAAATGGCTTCATATATATAGGAAGAATAGAGAATTCTAGAATATAAGGATGAAGATGTTTAGGAATTTCCTTGATTTTATCCACCACAGATCTTGCGCATTAATTTGGTTTCCACCTATATAAATTCTTCATTGATTCTCCAAATCAATTAATTGTTTCCCATATTTGGCTTGATTATGGGAACAATTAATGCCTCTCTCACCCTACCAATTCTTGATTGATTCTTTAAATTCGTTGCCTTCTGTATATTAATTTATTTCCCATAATTGACTTGATTATGGAAACAAATAATGCCTTCTCATTAATATATTTTAATCGCCAAAATTTAACATAGACATATATAAATATGTATCCAGATATAAATAGTACACAGATTATGTTCTCAATATATAACTTCATCTCATGTTCTCATCATAACTCAGTATATAACTTCATCTCATGTTCTCATCATAACTGAACACTAAATGACCACAACTTAAACGAATTAAGATTTTAATATATAGCAAACATAGCGGCAACTTGATCTGGGATCTTCCAAACAAACATATATCTTAGCGGTGTATCATCTCTTATAGGAATTTGATCGAACATGTAGGTTACCTTAAGCTAAGCGAATTTGTAATGGATTCAAATCTCAAATATACAACCTTTTAATGTGGAAAATTATGTCCAATACAGTTTGCACACTCGATAAGCTCAAGTTATTGGAATGGTGCAAAGTAATAATTGTTGTTGTGTGGAACAACCTATGAAAGCAACACGCACTTCATATTTAAATGCAACTATGTATAATCCAAATAGTGTGCATACCTATATTACAAATACTCTGGCATTCTTCATTATGCTCATCATAACATGCAAGAAGAAATGAGCCATAAACCCCTACAGAAAGACGCAAATAAATGGACAAACGTATAAAATGAATCGAAATTCAGAGCTAAAAAGACATCTAAGAATAGTTTGAATTCATATTGGAATTTTTACCTTTACATTTTCCACGACCATGAAAAGCTGCAATAGGAATTAAATCCATGGAGTCTCTGTTGCTGCAAAATATCATAAACTTATACGAGATTTGCCATACCTCCAGGTATCACTTAGACCCAACCTGATAAATCCAAACCCAACCCATCGACTCAGTTTTTAATACGTAGGATTTTCTCAAGTCCAAACCATACATTTTAGCACACGAACTCAAACCGAGCCAGTTCGGATTCAAGTGTGTAACGACAAAAAATGTATGTATTTTTAGGTTTTTTGATCCTGTCTTTCAATTCAGACTTCAATTTAGGTTCTTTTTTAAGTTCAAAACATTTGATTGGATCTTTATTATATTTTTCATCGCTCAAGCTCAACCAGAGAACCTTTGGGTCTGTTCTGAGTTCTAATCTTCTCATATATACAATTTTAAATTCTAATTGAGAGTTCTAGACACTTCCAACATTTATTTCAAATCCTCTCTTCAAATCACTTTATTTACCTTTACTGGTTGAGTTAGCATACTTGCAGCAGGTTCTCATTTTATGACTAAGATATACCTTCCGATACATAAAAGTTAGTTGCAAGTTAGGTCTCTACCATAAATGCAAATTACATTAATAAAATCAAAGCATCAAAATAGATTTCATATGCCATGAAAAATAATAAATGATGCAAAATTAAAATACAATAGTCTTTTTAATAATACAATTGTCTCTTTATGAATAATATTTTTATGCACAAGTCATAACAATGATTATTGCAGTTGATTTCTTTTAGAAATGTTAATCACTAAAAATTTTAAGAGAAAAAAAACTTATTTTACCAGTCAATTTCGGCATTTGGATCATATCAACATTCTACAAACAGGAATTCTAATAAAATAAAATTTCTACAAATTTATAACTCAATTAACATGATGTTTTAGCCTTTCCTTGCAATTCTTTCAATAAAGACAGAAGTTGAAAATTATGAATTTAAACAAATAAAGTTGTAATTTAAAATTTAAGAAACATAATCCAAAGGAATAAAAGATGATTTAGGCTTAACTAATTATTTGGTAAAATGGTTTCATAGGCATTTACCTTGGAAGCCCAAGGGCCACACTTAAAAGACAAACTTTCAACCCTACTTTCACTTAGGTGAGCTCACATCAAGCTGTATCCAATATTTGATGAGCACAATTCTGAAACTAGTGGTATATCAAAAATTTATAGTACAATGTTTATATTAAAAATATACACAACAGAAAAGATATGTCTAGATCTGGTTATGGACCCAAATCCAAACCCGTATCTTGATTAGTTTATCGATTAGTATCCTTCAATGGTTTGCAATCTTCAAACTCTAAAAGATTCTGAACTTCTATTCTTAATAGTAACTTGTGACCCCCAATTCCTCATTTTTCTCTAAAAACTGAAATGCCTAATTGTTGTTACGTTGTTATAGGATCATAATTTCAAACAAAATCAATGTTCAAAGATTTGGAAGCTTGTCCTATAGTTGTTCCTTCAAAGAGAAACCAAGTTTTCTGTCGAAGTCCTTCAGGGAAAAATGGATGTTGAAAATCATTGACTCGTCTTTTATTTCGTTTTAGATTTACCAAATTTAACCTCACTAGTATTTTATTTGTCATATTTTTTTAACCTGCAATTTAATGCAACATAATTAATGTTCCATTAACTTCTTCAAACGTCAAATTCTCAAAATATAAAATAACACCAGCAATCTCTTATCCATTGCTCCTATCTTCAAAAAAAAAAAAAACTTGCCCACCTAGGACTTTAACTCAGACCACTTCAGGCCCACCTACCCCTCAAAAAAAGCCCAAGAGGTAGTGCACATTAGTATTGAACAGCGCAAGAAGGGGGGAAGAAGAACAAAGCAAAAGACAAAATGAAAATTTTATTATACCAAAGGCAGCCTCAAACATAACATGTTTCTCTTAAGAAAAATATTACCATTCTATTATGCAGGCCACAAAACATCAACCAATACAGGAAAATTTCATGTTCCAATTTTCTCTACTCAGCATACTTTTATCAGTATACAAATGGTTTTAGGGATAGAAGTACTTAAGAAAGCATAGTGATGGGACTGAAATATGTTGGGCACTAGTCCATTGTTGTTTCCTAACAAATACGTCAATATGTACATGTCATGATCATTCATAAGCACACAGATAATATGATCATAACCACATCCTCATGCTCCATACATTAAGTTATATATCAGAACAATCATATCCATATCCTTACGAATATGGATGCAGATTTGGTTGGATAAATTTGGAACCATCCGTGTACTATCTAAAACAAACAATGGCCCAATGGCATTTTTTTTAATATAACTGTTCTTATGTCTACACCTTAAGAATTTTTCCATTTAAGCATGTAATATAAACATTTGAGTGCAATTTCTATCATATAAGCACGTAATATAAACTTTGAACGAGAGAATTATCGAAGTTCGCAGAAGAACACAACATTAAGAATAGGAATGCAAAATATACCTTGCGAGCAGCAAGCTTATACTTCTTTCCTTTCAAGTGAGCTAGTCCAGAAGCACATTTCTATTTTGCAACTGTGACAACATCTAATGTGTCTGGTCCTTGCTCTGCTTTACCAATATAATTTGCTACATTAACAAACTGACCCAGCTCTATGCTAACCAATATCACATTGAAACACATATGAATTATGTGTTTTGATGTAGTGCAATAATCACAAGTACGGACATAATTGTTAAAAGCATCCCCCAATAGGCCATGAGCATAGTAAAAATCCCCAAAATCATCGTAGCCTATTTTGATACTATCGTTGATCAGATTTGTCTGACACATGAATGATAAAACTTACATTATTAAAGGGCAATCCAAATAAAAAAACATTAAGCATAAATTAAAGGTTTTATGCTTCAATAAACATGAAAATGATTTATATTATATTCAATGTTCTTATATCTTACAAGGCTGTAAATACCAGTGCCATCTATCATGTAGTACAACATATAATGTCTTTAATGAATTATATCAAACTCAACTTTGCTTGATGTTGGTTTTCTACATCTTACCAGATTTCAAAATGTCATAAATGGATATTATATCATTCATAATTTCTATCATATAAGTTTTCATATGTAAGGAAGCACTATGTTTTAATTACCAATTACCAGCTTAGTTGTGTATCTTTAATTTTTAAATAACAAAAAAGGAGACATAGTAATCAGTATTGCGCATTCCAGCACATTCAGATGTCATATATTGTGCATCAAGATAGACTAATTTGTGAATGTGAATACATGTACGTGAAACAACATAATGATGAAGTTACATAATAAGAGTTTCACTCACAATTCTTCCACATGCAAGTGTCCATCTTTAAAAGTGTAATTGTAACAGAACTGCTATCCACTTTGATGTGCATGGATCACGACGGTCCCACGAATTCAATTTACCAAGAGGATCAACCAATTTGGCTCCAGTAGCTTTTAGAGCACTAGCTGCAAAATAATTAGTAACATGTCAGCTATTATAAGCGATCCATATCTTGTAAATTTAAATTATTTCATGAATGAAATTGGCCAGCCAGTTGCAATGAAAAATTATTATTCTAGATAAGTGGAGACTTATTAAACATCCTAATCCTCAATTTTAAGATTAATAAATGAAATTTCCTGAGTACATATTTGTCTTCCCAATGAAATGAGCACGAAATTCCCATATTTTGCTTCTCTATAATGGATCAGTATTTCTTCCAGGACTTAGTTAAGTGCTGCATGTAAGCATCCAGAATATCGAGCAAGCTTGAGAATAGAGAGGGCAAGCTGATTGTTTATGCATTTAACAATAATTTTTGTCAGTAAGAAACTTGGTCGTAGTTAGAATATATTAGGCTCACCAATTAACACCTAAAAGTGATGATACTGAAATTTTCTGCTTGCAAAAAAACTATTAAAATATATAGAAAGCTTGAACTAAAATACTTAAAAGCCATAAAATGTCCTAAAAAAATTTAGCTATAAATTCATTTTATACAACTTTTGTTCAAAAGTTTCATGGGTACGTTATAAATAAATGATCAGTATCCAAACACATATGATATTTACTATAGTTTAATATCAATTATTTCCATCTTCCTAAATAATTAGATTTATTTGAAAAGACATTGTGAACAATTAATTATTCTTTTCCATATATTTGCTATACATCATGATCAATTTTGAATATGCTATAATTAATATCCAATTATCCATCACTTTTGGCAAGGAATTAATATAAAAAAGGAACCTTTTAGAATTCGAATGAAGTGTATATGTTAGAAGGCTAGAGCCATCGTGATATTGTACCTTTTTTGTAAATAAATAAATATCTAATCCTTTTTCATAAGTTAGGTTACTTTAATATTATTGAGAAAATAATTTATTGAATTCACATTCTGGATTGTATTTGAGTATGAGGACGTTTTGTTATATTTCCAAAAATAACAGTTGAAAGAAAGCCACACAATATAATAATCAAATGTGTCATTCACACACCAAATATCTTCATAGCCAAAATGCTTAGAAAACCTAAAACAATAAGGAAAGTTACGGGCAATTTTAGTTTGAAAGAAAGTACATAGAGAAAACTGTTTGCAAATATACTAATAAATGTTAGAACTTGAAGAAAGCTTGCTGTATACATAGCAGCTATTAAATATTGAAATATTGGATCCACCTATTAACACCTAAATGTGATGATACTGAATTTTCTACATGCAAAAACTATTAAAATATTCAAAAACTAAAATATTCAAAAGCCATAAAGTATTCTAAAGAAAATCAGCTATAAATTCATTTTATAAACTTTTGTTCAGAAGTTTCATGGGTAGATGATCATTATCCAAACACATATGATATTTACTATAGTTTAATATCAATTATTTCCATTTACCTAAATAATTAGATTTTTATGAAAAGACATTGTGAACAATTAATTATTCTCTTCCATATATTTGCTATACGTCATGATCAGTTTTGAATATGCTCTAAGTAATATCCAATTATCCATCACTTTTGTCATGGAATCAATCTAGAAAAAGAACCTTTTAGAATTTGAAATTATACATGTTAAAAAGGCTGGAGCCATCGTGATATTGTACCCTTTTTACAAATAAATAAACAGCTAATCCTATTTCATAAGTTACGTTGCTTTAATATTATTGAGAATTTTTTTTTTGAGTACAGTACACAAATTTGTTACTATTTAACACAAAATAGTACAATACAATATAATACACACGTTTTTGGAATTTGGTGACATTGTACATAGCCGAACACGCTTCGTTTTACAGCCTAGAATGCTAGGATAAGCATATGACTTATTCTCTTAGCTCAAAATTCAATATATGAACTACTCATTCTCTACTTAACATTGCTGCAAACCACTCTTTCCAGTCTAAGATCTTCTCTTGCCCGTTTTCCACCTTTCTTTTTCAGTCTCTTCTCTTCTATGATTCTCATTCTCGGTCTGTTTTCCCATTTAGAAAATGCTAAAATTGTTCGATGCTCCATTTAAGGCTTCATTTCCTATATTATATAGCACTGCTATTAGGATTACATCCAACCACCATGACTAAGCCATCATCGCAAATTTTACCACGGAACTCTCAGAGACATTTAATACAACAAAATATATTATTACAGGCCACAAAATATAAAGCATGAGACTAGTCCGAATTCAAAACCATCAAAATGCTTTCTGTATCTTAGTATATAGATACATCGAACAGAAGTGTGTCATAACAAAAACTAAAGAACTAAATAAAACAACAAAATTAAAATCTCACCTATTAATATCCTATGGGGCCTAAATTGATGAGCGCCGACAAGCACGATCTAGGCAGCCCAGTTTGAGGTGGTGTGACCTAATGTAGAAGGTAGACAGGAGGCGGCAATGGAGTTACTATCAGTGGATCTGGGTAGTGAGAGCGGACTAATTTAGAAAACATGATTTTTTTCTGATTTGGATTCCATTTCTTTTTCAGGTGAAATGAAGAAGGCGGCGGAAGAATATTATTGAGAAAATAATTTCTTTCACCATATGAACAAAATATACGACATTATCATCATAATCATAATGGCTCTCAAGGGATAGTGATCCACATAGAAATACAATAGACCTAAGTTATTATCCAGTATTCAGTTTTCTCCCTTCAACTTACAGAATTATTATTCAATTCTTAAATCCAACAAACACTCTTTTATAAGATTTGAATAAACAAAGTTCTATCTTCCAAATAGATCAGTTTGAGTACATCCTTTGGCAGTCTTCGTTAGTAAGTATCAGAATCAAGTTATTTGTTGTGACAATAGTGCAATACTAAAATTCTTTACATGCTTCTTATATTATTTCACTTGTGGTGCAACCCATTTTTGTTTTTTGTTCAACAATCCAATTTTCACTATTTTTCATATCTGATAATTTCAGCTTCTTTTCATTTTACCATATCAGTTTCAAAGTAGCCACTTCTCTAGTACCTACCATATTGTGTCATCGGGATATTTATTGAATGGTTTCATCTAACCGTACATCAAACAATGTGCAGCGTCGTTAGGACTAATGGTATGCCTCAAACTTAAATCATGTCCAAAGTCAGCCATCTTACATAGAAAATATCAATATTGTACATAAAATTATCCAAATATAAACAGGAAGAATACTTTAGTTTAAACTTGCATAGTCTAAATAGAAGGAAACCAATCAAGAGTAGAAACAGTTAAAGAAATGTACCTTCGTACACATGGAAAGCCTATAAAACATACAAATACAAACTATTTAAGTATTTTAAATTCTAATCAAAAAAATATAGGAGCATCATTGCAAATGTAGGTGGAAGGAAAACAACTCACAAAACTAAGTTGTTTAAAAGCAAAATTTACTGATTATAATTTAAAACCTATTGGTATGATAAAATTGGAAATGAATCTAACAATAGGACATAAGCCAATTGCCAAAAAATTACTCCTCATTGGAGCCATGGAAAATTAATGTAAGGAGACGAAAGCTAAAAACGAAGTAGAAAGAAGGGAACCGACAATCCTATAAACAGCCGAAAACACATAGACTAAAAACACGTGAATAGCAACAATCGAAGAGACGCTAAGCTCGAAATATACAGACATAGCAGGAAAAGAAGAACAAATAGATACCTCAGAGACGGGGAAAGATATAAAGGGAGGCGAAATCGACCTTGGGTTCTGAGAAGCAGATGGAGGGAGGGAGCAATCCATCGAAGGACGGGTGGGGGAAATGTCGAGAAAAAGGCAGTAGAGAGCCACCGATTGTAAATTGTCATCCCCTTTATTCACCCTTTCTGCTTTCTGAAATAGGAAGAGAGACTGTATACTGAGATGAGGCCAAAGAGTGAAAGGGAGGAGTAGGAAAGAGCGACCATTCGACTCTAATTTTACTGTGTGCCCTTAAAGTAAAACCCAAAAATAATACAGTAGTATAGAGTTTTGTAACTTATCCCTTCGAGGCATCCAAGTCCTACATATCGACTCCCTTCTACTTCTGCCTCTTTCGCAGCTCTAGCTGCAGCTAGCTGCATCTCTAATTTGGAAATTGCTTTATCTAATCTTATGATTGCATCTTGATTGCCTGAAGCTTGATTATCGTCATGCAATTTATAGATTCCTTCTTGTTTTCACAATGTATAATTTGACTTCTCAAAACATTGTCCAATTCCTCCCTCTAAGAAATATTATCCTTTTAATCTTCGCTCACAGTTCCATCCATCCAAAATCTGTTAACAATAAAAACACCCATGCAAAAGCAAGAGATGCAAAGAGTGTAAACCCATTTTGTTGGAACGCCGTTAGCTGATTTTTTCTCCTGCTTTTTTGCAAACAAAGAACCCATCTTTAACAGAAATCAATTAATGAAATTTAAATCCATTGTGTAAAGAATGATAATAAGCCATAGTTGCTTGTGAATTCCCAATGGTTTAATAAGTCTAACTAGTTGCTAAATAATATTGTAAAAAACATTCAATTAGCATAAGTTAGTCTAACAGCAATTCAGAGCTGAGATATCATGGATTATCCATTTTATAGCTGCTGTCATTATTATTATTTTATTGTTACGCTATCATAATCCAACAAAACCTAATCAAACACAACAGACTCATTACATGATTGATTTATGATCATTTCACTGCTACAAATTTAAGCAAATTATGGAGAAAGAATGAACAACAAATAACTCTCTTCCCAATTTGTCAGCAGTATTACCTTATAAAAACTACCATAGTATGCGTATATGAAGACACTTATTTCTACACAGTCATAAAACAGACATAATCGTTTTGAATTTCATAGCAGGATTCACGAACAAAATTTAGAAACGAACAAAAAATATGGAACCACTTCGATCAAGCTCAGCCAAAACCAAATAAAATTCATAAAATGAAAAAAACATGTAGAATAATGAAAATTCTTGTAAAAATTAAAATATCTTCTTTGACTCCAGGGTTGTTGAAAAGACCAAATTTTCGAACCTGAAAAATACCAATGAAAGGCGAAATTGAAGAACGGGGATTAGGGTTTCAGGCATCGTTGAGTCGACTACTGAGGAACAAACTATTGCAGTGGAGGAGAACGACTGCGAAGATCTGAGATGCAGTGTACAGTTTTGATTAGGGTTTGGGAAAGAGTACGAAAATGAATTCCTTGAGTAGGATACACAGGTCTTAATTTTTATTCTGGACGGAAGACGAAATTTTGTTGGAGGGATGAGCGTTACATAGGATGGTGTAAACAAAATGAGTTTAAAAAACAAATGTTTAATCGTATACAATAACACTTTACAATACCGTGTTATTAAATAGCGTTATTAATAACATATTTTATTGTAGTGATATATGTCTACTAATGTAGATTCTTCCATTTGCATTTATGCACTTATATCCTTTATGATCATTAAAATAACCAATGAATGTACATGGTTTGGACCTAAAGTCAAGTTTATTAGAGGTATAAGGCCTTAGATAGGGAAAACATAGACATCCATACATCTTAATCTTAATATAGTCTGATTTAACATTATACAACTTCCCTAATGGGCTAAGTCCATCTAGTACTTTAGTTGGCATTCTGTTTATTAAGTAAACAACAGAATTTAATGATTCGTGTCAAAATTTTAATGGTAGAGAAGCTTGTGCTTATAATGTTAAACCTGACTACTCCACCACGCATCCATGTTTTCTCCCAATTAGACCATTTTGTTCTGAAGTACATGGACAAGTTAATCTATGTGTTATGTCATCCTTTTGAACAAAGTTACTGAGAGGCTTAAATTCAGTTCCACCATCAGTTTGGAATATTTTCATGGTGTAACTAAATTGATTTTCAATCATTTTCACATAGTTTAATACAACACTAGTGGTTTTAGATTTGGACTTCAGTAAATATAGCCACGTATATCCAGTAAAAGCATCAATAAAGGATAAGTAATACTTATACCTGAAATCAGAACTTATTGGGGCTGGACCTTATATATTTGCATCAACAAGTTCAAATGGTTTTGTATAACACGTAAGAGAGTTAGAAAAAGGTAATTTATGACTTTTTCTCATTCGGCAGTAAGTGCATATATGAGGTAGATCAATATCAGTAAAGGGTATTTTGTTATCGAGAAGAATTTTCTTAACAAGGCAAGTACTAGGATGTCCTATTTACAATGCCACAAGTCAACGGTAGATGCATTGTTATTACAATTTTTACCTGTTTCAACATTATTGCAACTTGATAGAATATTTACAGAGTTAATACTATTATTGAAATCAAATTTATATGGACCTTTGACAGTATTATCATACAAGAGAATATCCCTAGTTAGTATGTCTCTAACTTGACAGTAATTTGGATAAAATTCAAAGTAAATATTATTATCACTAGCAAATTGTGATACGCTAATTAAATTCTTCTTGATCTCAGGTACCCTTAATAGATATGTAAAACTAGTTATCTTTTACCTCTAATGCATCCTTTGCCAATATGAGAAATGTTTATACACTAACCATTACGCATGATGATGGTTTGTTTACCTTTATACTCTTTGTTGTCAAGATTGAGATTGTCCAGATTATTGGTTATGTGATTTGTAGCTCCAGAATCTAGGTACCAACTCTGATCTGCAATATGCTCAACTCTGGCCGATTCATTATGATTTCTTGATGCACCTTGATGGCAGATTGAGTCTGAGATAAGTTGGCACTCAGGTTTTACTATTTTTTATTACTGTTGCCTTGATTAACAATATACTTTGGATTATATCTAAAATAGCATTTAGGTATTGTATGCCCTATCTTTTCGCATATCTGACATTTAGGCTTATTACTGTTGTTACTCCACCAGCCCTTTCCTCTGCCACGCTAAGAATTTCCACCTCTTTGGAAGCTTTGCTCAGATTTGTTGTTATAATTGTCTTTATTTTTGTTCTTGTTATTATTTGCCATATAGTTGATATTGAATTCACTTTCTTGAGCCCTTTTACTCTCAATTATTGCTTCATGTGCTAGCAGAATTGAGTATATATCATCTATTGATGAATACTCCTTTTTTGATGCAATGATGGCTTCTACTATTTCATATTCATCACTTAACCCATTTAATATAACAAGAAATTATTCAGATTCAGATGGTTTGTGTCCAGCAGCCTCTAACATATCGCAGATTGACTTAATCTTGCTTAAGCAATCACAGTCATGGTAATGTTATCCTTTCTGACTTTCTGAAGCTCTCTTTTATAGTGCCTAACTTTGGTATATGATCGATTATTAAATCCTATTTGGATGGTTTGCCAAATATCATTTGATGATTTGCATCCAATAACACTGGGTAACAGGTTTTGGCTTATGGATGACTGTAACCATGAACTGATTAGTCTATCTTTTCTATGAAATTTCATATTCTCCTCATTTTCAACACTTTTGGACTTGTAGTAAATTTTGATGGTGCTACTAATGTGCCCATCACATAGCCATCCAAACCGTAACCTTGTAATGCTGTTTCTATTTGTAATTTCCATAACAGATGGTTATTTTCTTCAAATTGCACTGTAATTAGATGTGGCTGAGGGATAACAACCGTATTTATCAACTTTAAGCAGATGTGTTATCTTGAGGTCCTGAAACATTAACTGAGGCTGATGAGGTGTTATCATTGGCCACGATGCGAGAATGAATCAGGAATGATTAAACAAGGGGCTTCTTGCAAGAACTTTATGCAAGAAGAATAAGGTGAATCTATCTCCACCAAAGCAATCAGATAACTCAATTATGATGTAATGATTACTGAATTGAGTTTAATGAATGACATTGTAGGGCTGCACAAAGTATGGGTTGGGTCGGGTTATACTAAATATTTCATCCGACCCACATAAGTATGGTTTTAAGATAGTTCAACCCGTATCCGACCCTATATGAGGTAGGATATGGGTTGGATTGAAGTATGGGTTAGGTCAGGTTTACTATGGTTGGGCTGGGTTGCATGAAACTAATAAAAAGTAAGAATGTAAGAGATTTTTTTTTTTAAAATAAAATTAAAATATTCAGCATAATATATCGGATTTTAGCTAGCATAACGCATTTACAATAACTAATCCATTATAACACATATTTTATTATAATTTCATTGTAAAACACATCATATGAAATTAATTCACTACATAATAGAACCATTGTTTCACTTTAAAATACATTAAAATGCTCTTTAAAAAATCTTTTTCAAATTCTATCCAGTTTGGATTGATAGAAAATATGCTTTTTTGTATATTTACTATAGAATACATAAAACATTATTCTAGGGTTGGGTTGGGTTAAAATAGGGTTGGGTATAACAAATATCACATTTGACCCATATATGGTATGAGTTACAAATTGTGAACCATATCTAAGTCGAACTTGGATGGGTTGGGTTTATGTAGGTTGGGTCGGGTTGGTCGGATTGAATATGGGTTGTGTGCATCCCTACGGCACTGTGAGAGATAGTTGATTTTCTTGAATTCTTGGATGAGGATCTTGACAAATTTTCAGTACAGTTGTGGATGATCTCTGTTGCAGCCACATATATTCACTAGCGAGGCATGAAATATTGCATCCGTGAATGTATGTGATGGCACGACACTCTGGTCAACACAACCCCTTCTCCGATGATGAGAAATTTCTGAGGAGAGGAGAAGAGATATACTCTACACGATGAAGAGGATCAAATTTTATGTCGTTAGGCTTGATTCAGCACTGCTCTGATACCAAATTAGAAAATTGGAATATTGATGTAATTTTGATATTATTGGCAGTGGAGAGAAGATGAAAAAATGTATTATTGTATTGTAAATCGAATGAATACAATGGCTGAATAAGGAAACCTATATATACAGTTGTAAACAATAAAACGCAAATGGACAAAGAAGTCCATCCCATGTATTATTACAAACTAAATAAAATGCGATGAACTAGTTGCCCCCTTTCATTTGTAAGCAGCCGACACTTTCTTGTCTTTATTTATAAGTATTTGTGTTTGACGCAAATTCTTGGCGAACAAAGTGTATGTTACACTTATTAGGGTTGGAATGTGAGCTTTTTTTTAGTTAGTTCGTCTTGTTGATAAATAGAAGAGTAGATAAAATATCACAGACTAAAACATTCTTTAATGATTGTTCACCATCCCACTGAATTAATTATATAATTTGGTTTGTATGATTCAAACATTAAGCCATAACTCAGTAAATTAATTTATACTAATTCATCTTTCGAAATCATTTTATCAAAGGCCTTTTTTTGTCAAAAAAATAAAAAGGAAAAGTTTCATCAATTATGGAATGGATCAAGTTTATTTTTTTATAAAACTAACCAAAGACGAACATTTGCAAAATGTTATTTATCAGTTGTTTACACACACTGTCAAGTGTTAGGAATTTATTTACCAGGGCCTTATTTGACTTCCAAATTTACCGAGAATAGATTAGTGTATGATTTATAGTTGCAATACAATTTGAAATTTTTCTGCATATATATACTGCTAAATTACAAGTATGTTTTATATAAAAATGTAAATAACAACCACAAGTATTTGTTGTAAAGAAACACTTCAATTATTTGTACTATGGAATGGACTGTAGTACGTACAAAAAAATCATTCGAATTTACATAGCAAGCTTTATTCAAGAAAATTTAGGATTGACAATTGTCAACAATTTATATTATACTGAAATTTTTGTATATTGTATAGTAACAATTTGTCACATCCTTAAGATCAGAAGAAATCAGGCCTTCTGTAACAACGAAATAATCAACTTTAGTCCCTAAATTATGTAGAAAGCCTTTTTAATTAATACATGTAAAAATACTTAAAAGTGCAATGTAAAATTCCCAACAAAATTTTTATTGAGTCATTACGTAGCTAGCACTTTCAACTAGGCTATTAAAATTCTTAAATGCAATGCAAAATATAATTTGATGTTATTTTTCCTTGGTTAAATGATTCAATGAAATTAGGTGGATGATTGTAACAACCCGTATTTTCAATAACCTGTTATAACATAAATGGAGGCAGAATTAAACTGTAAAATCTGAATCAAGGGAAACGGGCTATGCCATTGCGTTCGTCTCGGAAAAATACGCGAAATAGAGTCCGAGTTTTCGAAAATCGGAGTCCGTATGACCAAGATATGGCCTCGCGAAGTTTCACGAAAAATTCCCAAATTAAAGTATAATTAATTAAGTGAAATGGGTTGCGCAGAGAAATATATATATATAATTGAAAAATAAATAAATAAATATGCAAAAATGTTCAAAACAGCGAATTGGGAGAGGGGAATAACCGAAACGGCCGATTTTTGAGGTCGACCCAAGCCTGCTGGGTCGACTAGGGGTTAATCCAGGGTGTTTGGCTGTCAACCCGTAGGCCGATTAGCTCAAATGCAGATTTTGCATTTGGATGGTTCTCATGGTTCATCTTTAATCTAAAGGCCCTAGATGGTTCCTACACTTGACTTCTTCCCCAAGACATGCTTTGATGGCTTGGATTGAATCTAGGTTTAATCCTATAGCCTAAAACACTTGCCTAATCTATAAATAAGACCCTAACCTATCCTAAATCCTCATTATTCATTCATGCAACTAAACTATGGCAAAATTTTACCTCTCATGGCCTCCACTCTCTTCATAAAATTTCTAAATGGTTTCTATGAGAGATTTTCCATGCATACAAGTGTTTTCAAGCTTGTATGAGTGTCATTAGCTTGCATTCAAGTCAAGTTTCTATCTTTGCATCATAAAGCAAGGGTTTTGATCATTTTGGCTCAAGGGTTTTTATGTTAGAGCTTGCATTTTGGGTCTATTTGATTGCATAAGGGCTTTGTCATATCTTTTGTGCCTTCATAGCAATGTAAGCCCTTTCCCTACTCTTAGATATTAACTATGAAGTTAAATGTTCATGTTGCAAGTTTGGGTTTGATCATTGAGTATGATACATGCTATCATGTCATGCAAGTTTATGAAGTCATTATCTTGATCTTGTGAGCTAAAAGCTACAACCTTTATGTTGAAATGTTGCATTAGGCAACATGAGAACCCTCATAACCTTTATGTCAACTTGCATATGAAGTCATAACCCTTATATGATGATATATGCGAGTTACTAGTCATCATTCCATATCTTTTGTCACCATGATTCGCTTATGTGCCAAGTTTGGGTTTATGCATGTTTTGAGGCTTAAGAATGTAACATGCAAGTTAATGAACACATTTGTGCCTCATTTGCCACCATGATTAACTTGTGGCTTAATATCCATTTTTGTCATGTCTTTGCCAAGTCTCTTCTTTTAATCCATTACGTTGTCGCGAACGTATATGCGAGTTTAAAAGCGTTGGGTTATGTTATGGGTAATTTCTAATGACATGAAAATACAACTTGAAAACATGACTTGAAATATAACATGGAAGTTGACATGTAAGTATGCATAAAAACATAAGCTTGGGAATTTACCTATTAAGTTAGGTCTACCCTTTGGGAATTTACCTATTAAGTTAGGTCTACCCAAATGCTTGAAAACTTGTAACATGTTTTGGGAAACATGATGGACATGACACTTAGATAATATAAGTGTGGCCAACTCGAGGTTGGGTTGAGTTTGCAACGTAAAACTACCCGGAACCGACCGGCCTAACTAGTAGTTGCAAACAATAGGACCCAATGTGAGAAGTTGGTCATGTTGTGCTTGAACCCGAGGTTAGACCAAGTTGTGGTGTAAAGCTACCGGAACCGACCGGCTTAACTAGTAACCACAACAAAGTCTAATGTGAGAGGTGAAGGTGCATTAAGTAATTAATGCCACATGATAGGGTTAAGTTAATTTGATTAATGACTCTTAACCAAATATGACATGGACAAATGGGTTAAGTAATTTGATTAGGCTAATGATACTTAACAAAACATGACAAGGTTGGGTAGGTTAAGTAACTTGATTTGCCTAATGACACTTAACAATTTTTATATGACTAGTGGATGGGGTTAAGTTAACCAACACTTAATCAATCCAACGCGATAACTTGGTAAGGTTAAGTAAGTTTTCTTAATGAGGCTTAACCGGAAAATACGGTTAACGAATGGGGTTAATATTAGACTCAACTAGTCTAAACATGGAAATCGGATGGGGTTAAGTTAGCCTAGACTTAATTAATCCCACTTGGTAGTTTAATGGGGTTAAGTTAAACACTTAACTAATCTAAACATGATGAATTGATGTGGTTAAGTGACCTATACTTATCCAATCTAAATCGTTAATTTATTGTGGTTAAGTTAACCAATACTTAACCAATATAACGTAAAAACATGATAAGGCTAAGTCACGAATCGCTTGAATACACTTGACTGATTTGACAAAGTAAATTGATAGGGTCAAGTTAATATATACTAACCAATCTAGAATGATAATTGGACGAGGTTAAGTCGTGAATTGCTTAATATACTTAACCAACTTGAGCATGGTTTGTAGGGTTAAGCCTTGAACTTGGATACTTAGCCAATTTTGACAGGATTTGTAGACAGGCTAAGTCATGAACTTAAGTGACACTTAATCCATTATGTAAACCCTAGTTCTGAGGATTAGTTGGATAACCGTAGTTAAGAAGGATAACGGGAACAATGCTAAGTGGTAAACCTTAGTTGAAGAATAACTAAGTAATGATTCTTCGTCAAGGAAATTTAGACCAGTTCATAGATAGATGAGTAACCTGATACGGTAGGTCATCGTTTAAGTATACGAGTAGGAGCAAGTATCTAATTTAGATAAAGGCTCCAGCGAACTGGGTAACGAAGCAGCGGCTTCGGGGAATGTGAGGATATTCTTGGTATCCCTCTATGAGCTGCTAGGTGATTATACTAGGCTCATGAGAGGTTAAGGTCTGCGTTAGAAGAACCAAGAGTATGCCTTGGTTACTATACGAGCGACCTAAAGACGGGGATGGATAGGGGATAGTCGACGATACACGTTCGTACCCTAGATAGCATTTCATCAGGCTACCTACCATCTTTGGTCAAGCGTGTACGTACGGAAAGGTAGAGAACACCCAAAAGACCATAATTGCTATCTAATTATGGTTGCGGTAAGGCTTGGATGTGGGTTGGCCAGTGTTGCGTTCTCATACAGGATTTATCCTGTCTTGTCTTTCACTAGTTGAGGGAGTGGTCTCGTGGGACCATAACCACGTATAAGAAAAACAGACCTTAGCATCTGCATCGGCAGATAAATCGAAAGCTCCCGACCGAGTCCTGTATTTCTTGATTTGCCCTGTGACAGGACTCGGATGGCACGATTTGATACATGTGCATACAGTCATGGAAAAGCGATTCACGATGAATGCGTGGGAAAAAGGGCGCGGTTGGCGGTTAGCGTAATCCCTAGTGGTCCTAGGTGGTTGAACCCAAACCGAGATACGAAAACGTGCAATAGGTAAGCATAATCCCTAGCAGCCCTAGGTAGCATAATTCCTAGTTGTACAAACAATAATTCATGTTGGAAGACCCTAGCTAGATTTAGGGTAACAGTCCAAACCGATCTTAAGGATCATGGAACTATGTTAAAGTAATATAGAATCTCATGGGAAAGCCCGTATGGTCTACGGCAAGGGACTGAACATTTACATGGAATAAAACATACTATTTGAGTAACCTATATATGCGATATATTAGGTTGACATGGACCATTACACGACTTTTGAGTGAGGGTCATTCTTGGTTAACACATGACACGGTGGGGATACTAGTACGGTAGGTGCAGAGCTAAAATACAGGATAGATATCACGGGGCGTTATACGTGACAGATATCTTGGGGATATTATACTTGATAGAAACCTGACGATGTGATACCTTGTTTTATCTTGACATCGTAATTTATCATGACACCTTAGTTTATCCGAGTTCAGTAGTTCATCCTGTTATTTTGATTTAGCTTATCTATCTTGTTATCATGCTTATGTTCATCTCAGTTTCTCATGTCAGTTAACTTTACTAGTTTTTATGCTAATAGTAGATAGGGCTTACTCAGTCTTTTTAACTGACCCGTTTTGTTTCACCTCTTTTCTTCCGTTTCCCCCCAGGTTACAGGGAGGAAATACTGTTGTTTAGTTCGGACTTCTTCTGCTTGAAGGTCATCATGGATGGCTTGGACTTTTCTTGGCTAATGGCTACTTTACTGTTTTTACTTGGGGAATAATTTATGAAAATGTCTTTATGCTTCTTTACTATTGCAAGACAGGTTTTGATGTACTCTGATGTAAAAGGCTTTAGACCTTATTTATTCATGTTATGAAAGTTTGATTTTACTTCCGCTATTTTTATGTTCTGTCTTGTGATATTTCTATGCATGTTTACCAATAATGCTCCTCTAAAGATAGTGCATTCCTTTGCGAGTGACCCTAGCGGAGGCGGGGTGTTCCACGTGGTATCAGAGCAGAAGGTTACCAGACTGGGCAAAAGTTTTTAAAGACCTTCTGAAAACTATTTGAAAAAAAAAATGTTTACAAAGAAGCATTTTTCAAGAAAATTTTCTTTTAAAAGAAAAAGGCTATTCCCCAAAGGCCATTAGCACTATCCTTGTTTCCTTAATTGATTCTCTTTTCCTTTCTTTCCTCCATCTGTAGTCACAGTAGTTTTAACTACGACTAGTCTTTTCTACCTACGAAAGTGCTTTCCATACGATGGAGGTGGTTCTCGAGAGACCAGTGGCCGCGTTATAAGAAAGGATCGTGAGAAAGAAGGATAAAGGATACGAGCTTAAGGATGAGCAACTTGTTGTTATGGCTTAGTCCTTAAAGGAGGGAGAAAGATGAACAATGAAACCCATGACGAGAGAGTACCTTTGGCATGGTAAAACGGGGCGGATAGTTAAGTATTATGGGACAAGGACAAGATCATCGGGAGGGCAGTAGTATGCTCTCATTTCTAGAGTACCTCGGAAGGAGGGTAATGATCTTGTTAAAGGTTTAGCTTTTCTTCTCTATCATCCCGTTAGGACTTCGTTGTTCGTATCATTTAAGTCTGCTTCGATAGTTGAGTCTCTGCACCTTAAGTACTAGCGTAATAGAGAATCCCATTTTTGTCTCAAAGTCCTATTGGAGAATCAGTCCATTTATACATGACTTGTTTGGATTTGGGAATGTCTATGCCAAGTGTTGAGTTTGGAAAGGATGCTTATGTTTATAAGCTATGGATGGATTCTAGGGATGAAGTGGTTATCCAGTAGGGGGGGCCACTCTCGGTTTTGATAGGAGGGTAGTTAGACCTTTTGACTAGCCTTGGTAATGCCCTCGAAGTATCGGGTAACCTTTTTGAGGTTCTGTCATGACTAGTTACTTAGAATCCCTTGATGCCTTTATTGGAAATTTGAAGCCCGATCGAGTGGTGTTCGCCAATAAGACGGATGGTTTACTTCATTTATGCATGGGTTATAGAGATCACCCTAGTAAGTGCGCATGATAACCTGATTGACATCTGTTTACTTTCAAGAGAAAGTTCTTCTACATGGAATGCCTTATAGTATATAAACGACATCCAAGATTCACTAGTGAATTTTGGAAAGCTTGCATGAGATCATGAGTACGCAGTCATGTTTGCGTCAAGTATTCTAGGAAAAGGATAAGTGCAAGTGGAACGAGAGGCGACGAAGAAATGAGTTCCAGCTCATGTTATGGAAACAGGAATAAGAAGCTACAAAATCGCGAAGTTAAAAGACGACTTTGGTGGTCAAAGACTAGATACGCGCATGATATCTCTTTTTGGGAGTATATCCTTGATCCATGTTTTCTGTAGAGCTTACTTGTAGGCTATCTTTTGTGGACATCCTCTCGGTCCTATTCTCCGTTACAAACCCTGTAAGGAGTTTGTCCTGTTTATCTTCTCGACCCTGTTTCAGGGAATTCTAGGTAGAACCCTATGGATGTAACATGTATTTGAAACATGTTATGATTGATATGGTCGCAAGTGGTTGCAAGTGGTTGCTCGTGGATGCGCGAATACACATTAGATACTAGCTCGACTCGGTCACATTTCATATTGCATATGCACGAGTATTTATACTTGTTTATGGATGAAATCGAATGTATTATCATGCGGTTGTTGCATATGAATGAATGATTGTGCACGCATATAGTATCTATATGACTAAGACTATTTGCATACATGTTGGATTCATGGCACTATACATATTTTGCATTAGAAAGATTATTCAGGCATGATCATTAGCATTAGCTAAGGAACATGTACACACACGTTTTGCATATATTCATACAGCATTAGAAATCATCTAAGGACAATGGTTGCTTGTGGATGATGTTTTGAGTAGATGGATGATGGATGGTAAGATATGTTCTTCCTAACTTGGAGATTTCGGGGACGAAATCCTAAAAGGTGGGGAGAATGTAACAACCCGTATTTTCAATAACCTATTATAACATAAATGGAGGCAGAATTAAACTGTAAAATCTGAATCAAGGGAAACGGGCTATGCTATTACGTTCGTCTCGGAAAAATACGCGAAATAGAGTCCGAGTTTTTGAAAATCGGATTCCGTATGACCAAGATATGGCCTCGCGAAGTTCCACGAAAAATTCCCAAATTAAAGTATACTTAATTAAGTGAAATGGGTTGCACAGAGAAATATATATATATTGATATATATATATATATATATATATATAATTGAAAATTAAATAAATAAATATGCAAAAATGTTCAAAACAGCGAATTGGAAGAGGGGAATAACCGAACCGGCCGATTTTTGAGGTCGACCCGGGCCGCTGGGTCGACTAGGGGTTAATCCAGGGTGTTTGGCTGTCAACCCGTGGGCCGATTCGCTCAAATGCAGATTTTGCATTTGGATGGTTCTCATGGTTCATTTTTAATCTAAAGGCCCTAGATGGTTCCTACACTTGACTTCTTCCCCAAGACATGCTTTGATGTCTTGGATTGAATCTAGGTTTAATCCTATGGCCTAAAACACTTGCCTAATCTATAAATAAGACCCTAACCTATCATAAATCCTCATTATTCATTCATGCAACTAAACTATGGCAAAATTTTACCTCTCATGGCCTCCACTCTCTTCATAAAATTTCTAAATGGTTTCTATGAGAGATTTTCCATGCATACAAGTGTTTTCAAGCTTGTATGAGTGTCATTAGCTTGCATTCAAGTCAAGTTTCTATCTTTGCATCATAAAGCAAGGGTTTTGATCATTTTGGCTCAAGGGTTTTATGTTAGAGCTTGCATTTTGGGTCTATTTGATTGCATAAGGGCTTTGTCATATCTTTTGTGCCTTCATAGCAATGTAAGCCCTTTCCCTACTCTTAGATATTAACTATGAAGTTAAATGTTCATGTTGCAAGTTTGGGTTTGATCATTGAGTATGATACATGCTATCATGTCATGCAAGTTTATGAAGTCATTATCTTGATCTTGTGAGCTAAAAGCTACAACCTTTATGTTGAAATGTTGCATTAGGCAACATGAGAACCCTCATAACCTTTATGTCAACTTGCATATGAAGTCATAACCCTTATATGATGATATATGCGAGTTACTAGTCATCATTCCATATCTTTTGTCACCATGATTCGCTTATGTGCCAAGTTTGGGTTTATGCATGTTTTGAGGCTTAAGAATGTAACATGCAAGTTAATGAACACATTTGTGCCTCATTTGCCACCATGATTAACTTGTGGCTTAATATCCATTTTTGTCATGTCTTTGCCAAGTCTCTTCTTTTAATCCATTACGTTGTCGCGAACGTATATGCGAGTTTAAAAGCGTTGGGTTATGTTATGGGTAATTTCTAATGACATGAAAATACAACTTGAAAACATGACTTGAAATATAACATGGAAGTTGACATGTAAGTATGCATAAAAACATAAGCTTGGGAATTTACCTATTAAGTTAGGTCTACCCTTTGGGAATTTACCTATTAAGTTAGGTCTACCCAAATGCTTGAAAACTTGTAACATGTTTTGGGAAAAATGATGGACATGACACTTAGATAATATAAGTGTGGCCAACTCGAGGTTGGGTTGAGTTTGCAACGTAAAACTACCCGGAACCGACCGGCCTAACTAGTAGTTGCAAACAATAGGACCCAATGTGAGAAGTTGGTCATGTTGTGCTTGAACCCGAGGTTAGACCAAGTTGTGGTGTAAAGCTACCCGGAACCGACCGGCTTAACTAGTAACCACAACAAAGTCTAATGTGAGAGGTGAAGGTGCATTAAGTAATTAATGCCACATGATAGGGTTAAGTTAATTTGATTAATGACTCTTAACCAAATATGACATGGACAAATGGGTTAAGTAATTTGATTAGGCTAATGATACTTAACAAAACATGACAAGGTTGGGTAGGTTAAGTAACTTGATTTGCCTAATGACACTTAACCATTTTTATATGACTTGTAGATGGGGTTAAGTTAACCAACACTTAATCAATCCAACGCGATAACTTGGTAAGGTTAAGTAAGTTTTCTTAATGACGCTTAACCGAAAAATACTGTTAACGAATGGGGTTAATATTAGACTCAACTAGTCTAAACATGGAAATCAGATGGGGTTAAGTTAGCCTAGACTTAATTAATCCCACTTGGTAGTTTAATGGGGTTAAGTTAAACACTTAACTAATCTAAACATGATGAATTGATGTGGTTAAGTGACCTATACTTATCCAATCTAAATCGTTAATTTATTGTGGTTAAGTTAACCAATATAACGTGAAAACATGATAAGGCTAAGTCACGAATCGCTTGAATACACTTGACCGATTTGACTAAGTAAATTGATAGGGTCAAGTTAATATATACTAACCAATCTAGAATGATAATTGGACGAGGTTAAGTCGTGAATTGCTTAATATACTTAACCAACTTGAGCATGGTATGTAGGGTTAAGCCTTGAACTTGGATACTTAGCCAATTTTGACAGGATTTGTAGACGGGTTAAGTCATGAACTTAAGTGACACTTAATCCATTATGTAAACCCTAGTTCTGAGGATTAGTTGGATAACCGTAGTTAACAAGGATAACGGGAACAATGCTAAGTGTTAAACCTTAGTTGAAGAATAACTAAGTAATGATTCTTCGTCAAGGAAATTTAGACCAGTTCATAGATAGATGAGTAACCTGATACGGTAGGTCATCGTTTAAGTATACGAGTAGGAGCAAGTATCTGATTTAGATAAAGGCTCCAGCGAACTGGGTAACGAAGCAGCGGCTTCGGGGAACGTGAGGATATTCTTGGTATCCCTCTATGAGCTGCTAGGTGATTATACTAGGCTCATGAGAGGTTAAGGTCTGCGTTAGAAGAACCAAGAGTATGCCTTGGTTGCTATACGAGCGACCTAAAGACGGGTATGGATAGGGGATAGTCGACGATACACGTTCGTACCCTAGATAGCATTTCGTCAGGCTACCTACCATCTTTGGTCAAGCGTGTACGTACGGAAAGGCAGAGAACACCCAAAAGACCATAATTGCTATCTAATTATGGTTGCGGTAAGGCTTGGATGTGGGTTGGCCAGTGTTGCGTTCTCATACAGGATTTATCCTGTCTTGTCTTTCACTAGTTGAGGGAGTGGTCTCGTGGGACCATAACCACGTATAAGAAAAATAGACCTTAGCATCTGCATCGGCAGATAAATCGAAAACTCCCGACCGAGTCCTGTATTTCTTGATTTGCCCTGTGATAGGACTCGGATGGCACGATGTGATACATGTGCATACAGTCATGGAAAAGCGATTCACGATGAATGCGTGGGAAAAAGGGCGCGGTTGGCGGTTAGCGTAATCCCTAGTGGCCCTAGGTGGTTGAACCCAAACCGAGATACGAAAACGTGCAATAGGTAAGCATAATCCCTAGCAGCCCTAGGTAGCATAATTCCTAGTTGTACAAACAATAATTCATGTTGGAAGACCCTAGCTAGGTTTAGGGTAACAGTCCAAACCGATCTTAAGGATCATGGAACTATGTTAAAGTAATATAGAATCTCATGGGAAAGCCCGTATGGTCTATGACAAGGGACTGAACATTTACATGGAATAAAACATACAATTTGAGTAACCTATATATGCGATATATTAGGTTGACATGGACCATTACACGACTTTTGAGTGAGGGTCATTCTTGGTTAACACATGACACGGTGGGGATACTAGTACGGTAGGTGCAGAGCTAAAATACAGGATAGATATCACGGGGCGTTATACGTGACAGATATCTTGGGGACATTATACTTGATAGAAACCTGACGATGTGATACCTTGTTTTATCTTGACATCGTAATTTATCATGACACCTTAGTTTATCTGAGTTCAGTAGTTCATCCTGTTATTTTGATTTAGCTTATCTATCTTGTTATCATGCTTATGTTCATCTCAGTTTCTCATGTCAGTTAACTTTACTAGTTTTTATGCTAATAGTAGATAGGGCTTACTCAGTCTTTTTAACTGACCCGTTTTGTTTCGCCTCTTTTCTTCCGTTTCCCCCCCAGTTTACAGGGAGGAAATACTGTTGTTTAGTTCGGACTTCTTCTGCTTGAAGGTCATCATGGATGGCTTGGACTTTTCTTGGCTAATGGCTACTTTACTGTTTTTACTTGGGGAATAATTTATGAAAATGTCTTTATGCTTCTTTACTATTGCAAGACAGGTTTTGATGTACTCTGATGTAAAAGGCTTTAGACCTTATTTATTCATGTTATGAAAGTTTGATTTTACTTCCGCTATTTTTATGTTCTGTCTTGTGATATTTCTGTGCATGTTTACCAATAATGCCCCTCTAAAGCTAGTGCATTCCTTTGCGAGTGACCCTAGCGGAGGCGGGGTGTTACACGTGGTATTAGACCAGAAGGTTACCAGACTGGGCAAAAGTTTTTAAAGACCTTCTGAAAACTATTTGAAAAAAAAACGTTTACAAAGAAGCATTTTTCAAGAAAATTTTCTTTTAAAAAAAAAAGGCTATTCCCCAAAGGCCATTAGCACTATCCTTGTTTCCTTAATTGATTCTCTTTTCCTTTCTTTCCTCCATCTGTAGTCACAGTAGTTTTAACTGCGACTAGTCTTTTCTACCTACGAAAGTGCTTTCCATACGATGGAGGTGGTTCTCGAGAGACCAGTGGCCGCGTTATAAGAAAGGATCGTGAGAAAGAAGGATAAAGGATACGAGCTTAAGGATGAGCAACTTGTTGTTATGGCTTAGTCCTCAAAGGAGGGAGAAAGATGAACAATGAAACCCATGACGAGAGAGTACCTTTGGCATGGTAAAACGGGGCGGATAGTTAAGTATTATGGGATAAGGACAAGATCATCGGGAGGGCAGTAGTATGCTCTCATTTCTAGAGTACCTCGGAAGGAGGGTAACGATCTTGTTAAAGGTTTAGCTTTTCTTCTCTATCATCCCGTTAGGACTTCGTTGTTCGTATCATTTAAGTCTGCTTCGATAGTTGAGTCTCTGCACCTTAAGTACTAGCGTAATAGAGAATCCCATTTTTGTCTCAAAGTCCTATTGGAGAATCAGTCCATTTATACGTGACTTGTTTGGATTTGGGAATGTCTATGCCAAGTGTTGAGTTTGGAAATAATGCTTATGTTTATAAGCTATGGATGGATTCTAGGGATGAAGTGGTTATCCAGTAGGGGGTGCCACTCTCGGTTTTGATAGGAGGGTAGTTAGACCTTTTGACTAGCCTTGGTAATGCCCTCGAAGTATCGGGTAACCTTTTTGAGGTTCTGTCATGACTAGTTACTTAGAATCCCTTGATGCCTTTATTGGAAATTTGAAGCCCGATCGAGTGGTGTTCGCCAATAAGACGGATGGTTTACTTCATTTATGCATGGGTTATAGAGATCACCCTAGTAAGTGCGCATGATAACCTGATTGACATCTGTTTACTTTCAAGAGAAAGTTCTTCTACATGGAATACCTTATAGTATATAAACGACATCCAAGATTCACTAGTGAATTTTGGAAAGCTTGCATGAGATCATGAGTACGCAGTCATGTTTGCGTCAAGTATTCTAGGAAAACGATAAGTGCAAGTGGAACGAGAGGCGACGAAGAAATGAGTTCCAGCTCATGTTATGGAAACAGGAATAAGAAGCTACAAAATCGCGAAGTTAAAAGACGACTTTGATGGTCAAAGACTAGATACGCGCATGATATCTCTTTTTGGGAGTATATCCTTGATCCCTATTTTCTGTAGAGCTTACTTGTAGGCTATCTTCTGTGGACATCCTCTCGGTCCTATTCTCCGTTACAAACCCTGTAAGGAGTTTGTCCTGTTTATCTTCTCGACCCTGTTTCAGGGAATTCTAGGTAGAACCCTATGGATGTAACATGTATTTGAAACATGTTATGATTGATATGGTCGCAAGTGGTTGCAAGTGGTTGCTCGTGGATGCGCGAATACACATTAGATACTAGCTCGACTCGGTCACATTTCATATTGCATATGCACGAGTATTTATACTTGTTTATGGATGAAATCGAATGTATTATCATGCGGTTGTTGCATATGAATGAATGATTGTGCACGCATATAGTATCTATATGACTAGGACTATTTGCATACATGTTGGATTCATGGCACTATACATATTTTGCATTAGAAAGATTATTCAGGCCTGATCATTAGCATTAGCTAAGGAACATGTACACACACGTTTTGCATATATTCATACAGCATTAGAAATCATCTAAGGACAATGGTTGCTTGTGGATGATGTTTTGAGTAGATGGATGATGGATGGTAGGATATGTTCTTCCTAACTTGGAGATTTCGGGGACGAAATCCTAAAAGGTGGGGAGAATGTAACAACCCGTATTTTCAATAACCTATTATAACATAAATGGAGGCAGAATTAAACTGTAAAATCTGAATCAAGGGAAACGGGCTAAGCCATTACGTTCGTCTCGGAAAAATACGCGAAATAGAGTCCGAGTTTTCGAAAATCGGAGTCCGTATGACCAAGATATGGCCTCGCGAAGTTTCACGAAAAATTCCCAAATTAAAGTATACTTAATTAAGTGAAATGGGTTGCACAGAGAAATATATATATATTGATATATATATATATATATATAATTGAAAATTAAATAAATAAATATGCAAAAATGTT
The DNA here is from genome assembly GCA_030737875.1 of Allium sativum. Classification (NCBI taxonomy): domain Eukaryota; kingdom Viridiplantae; phylum Streptophyta; class Magnoliopsida; order Asparagales; family Amaryllidaceae; genus Allium; species Allium sativum. The sequence goes on along the minus strand of CM060925.1, from coordinate 96,359,148 downwards.
CAAAACAGCGAATTGGAAGAGGGGAATAACCGAACCGGCCGATTTTTGAGGTCGACCCGGGCCGCTGGGTCGACTAGGGGTTAATCCAGGGTGTTTGGCTGTCAACCCGTGGGCCGATTCGCTCAAATGCAGATTTTGCATTTGGATGGTTCTCATGGTTCATTTTTAATCTAAAGGCCCTAGATGGTTCCTACACTTGACTTCTTCCCCAAGACATGCTTTGATGTCTTGGATTGAATCTAGGTTTAATCCTATGGCCTAAAACACTTGCCTAATCTATAAATAAGACCCTAACCTATCATAAATCCTCATTATTCATTCATGCAACTAAACTATGGAAAAATTTTACCTCTCATGGCCTCCACTCTCTTCATAAAATTTCTAAATGGTTTCTATGAGAGATTTTCCATGCATACAAGTGTTTTCAAGCTTGTATGAGTGTCATTAGCTTGCATTCAAGTCAAGTTTCTATCTTTGCATCATAAAGCAAGGGTTTTGATCATTTTGGCTCAAGGGTTTTATGTTAGAGCTTGCATTTTGGGTCTATTTGATTGCATAAGGGCTTTGTCATATCTTTTGTGCCTTCATAGCAATGTAAGCCCTTTCCCTACTCTTAGATATTAACTATGAAGTTAAATGTTCATGTTGCAAGTTTGGGTTTGATCATTGAGTATGATACATGTTATCATGTCATGCAAGTTTATGAAGTCATTATCTTGATCTTGTGAGCTAAAAGCTACAACCTTTATGTTGAAATGTTGCATTAGGCAACATGAGAACCCTCATAACCTTTATGTCAACTTGCATATGAAGTCATAACCCTTATATGATGATATATGCGAGTTACTAGTCATCATTCCATATCTTTTGTCACCATGATTCGCTTATGTGCCAAGTTTGGGTTTATGCATGTTTTGAGGCTTAAGAATGTAACATGCAAGTTAATGAACACATTTGTGCCTCATTTGCCACCATGATTAACTTGTGGCTTAATATCCAATTTTGTCATGTCTTTGCCAAGTCTCTTCTTTTAATCCATTACGTTGTCGCGAACGTATATGCGAGTTTAAAAGCGTTGGGTTATGTTATGGGTAATTTCTAATGACATGAAAATACAACTTGAAAACATGACTTGAAATATAACATGGAAGTTGACATGTAAGTATGCATAAAAACATAAGCTTGGGAATTTACCTATTAAGTTAGGTCTACCCTTTGGGAATTTACCTATTAAGTTAGGTCTACCCAAATGCTTGAAAACTTGTAACATGTTTTGGGAAACATGATGGACATGACACTTAGATAATCTAAGTGTGGCCAACTCGAGATTGGGTTGAGTTTGCAACGTAAAACTACCCGGAACCGACCGACCTAACTAGTAGTTGCAAACAATAGGACCCAATGTGAGAAGTTGGTCATGTTGTGCTTGAACCCGAGGTTAGACCAAGTTGTGGTGTAAAGCTACCCGGAACCGACCGGCTTAACTAGTAACCACAACAAAGTCTAATGTGAGAGGTGAAGGTGCATTAAGTAATTAATGCCACATGATAGGGTTAAGTTAATTTGATTAATGACTCTTAACCAAATATGACATGGACAAATGGGTTAAGTAATTTGATTAGGCTAATGATACTTAACAAAACATGACAAGGTTGGGTAGGTTAAGTAACTTGATTTGCCTAATGACACTTAACCATTTTTATATGACTAGTGGATGGGGTTAAGTTAACCAACACTTAATTAATCCAACGCGATAACTTGGTAAGGTTAAGTAAGTTTTCTTAATGACGCTTAACCGAAAAATACGGTTAACGAATGGGGTTAAGATTAGACTCAACTAGTCTAAACATGGAAATCGGATGGGGTTAAGTTAACCTAGACTTAATTAATCCCACTTGATAGTTTAATGGGGTTAAGTTAAACACTTAACTAATCTAAACATGATGAATTGATGTGGTTAAGTGACCCATACTTATCCAATCTAACTCGTTAACTTATTGTGGTTAAGTTAACCAATACTTAACCAATATAACGTGAAAACATGATAACGCTAAGTCACGAATCGCTTGAATACACTTGACCGATTTGACTAAGTAAATTGATAGGGTCAAGTTAATATATACTTAACCAATCTAGAATGATAATTGGACGAGGTTAACTCGTGAATTGCTTAATATACTTAACCACCTTGAGCATGGTTTGTAGGGTTAAGCCTTGAACTTGGATACTTAGCCAATTTTGACAGGATTTGTAGACGGGTTAAGTCATGAACTTAAGTGACACTTAATCCATTATGTAAACCCTAGTTCTGAGGATTAGTTGGATAACCGTAGTTAACAAGGATAACGGGAACAATGCTAAGTGGTAAACCTTAGTTGAAGAATAACTAAGTAATGATTCTTTGTCAAGGAAATTTAGACCAGTTCATAGATAGATGAGTAACCTGATACGGTAGGTCATCGTTTAAGTATACGAGTAGGAGCAAGTATCTGATTTAGATAAAGGCTCCAGCGAACTGGGTAACGAAGCAGCGGCTTCGGGGAACGTGAGGATATTCTTGGTATCCCTCTATGAGCTGCTAGGTGATTATACTAGGCTCATGAGAGGTTAAGGTCTGCGTTAGAAGAACCAAGAGTATGCCTTGGTTGCTATACGAGCGACCTAAAGACGGGGATGGATAGGGGATAGTCGACGATACACGGTCGTACCCTAGATAGCATTTCGTCAGGCTACTTACCATCTTTGGTCAAGCGTGTACGTACGGAAAGGCAGAGAACACCCAAAAGACCATAATTGCTATCTAATTATGGTTGCGGTAAGGCTTGGATGTGGGTTGGCCAGTGTTGTGTTCTCATACAGGATTTATCCTGTCTTGTCTTTCACTAGTTGAGGGAGTGGTCTCGTGGGACCATAGCCACGTATAAGAAAAACAGACCTTAGCATCTGCATCGGCAGATAAATCGAAAGCTCCCGACCGAGTCCTGTATTTCTTGATTTGCCCTGTGACAGGACTCGGATGGCACGATGTGATACATGTGCATACAGTCATGGAAAAGCGATTCACGATGAATGCGTGGGAAAAAGGGTGCGGTTGGCGGTTAGCGTAATCCCTAGTGGCCCTAGGTGGTTGAACCCAAACCGAGATACGAAAACGTGCAATAGGTAAGCATAATCCCTAGCAGCCCTAGGTAGCATAAGTCCTAGTTGTACAAACAATAATTCATGTTGGAAGACCCTAGCTAGGTTTAGGGTAACAGTCCAAACCGATCTTAAGGATCATGGAACTATGTTAAAGTAATATAGAATCTCATGGGAAAGCCCATATGGTCTACGACAAGGGACTGAACATTTACATGGAATAAAACATACAAGTTGAGTAACCTATATATGCGATATATTAGGTTGACATGGACCATTACACGACTTTTGAGTGAGGGTCATTCTTGGTTAACACATGACACGGTGGGGAAACTAGTACGGTAGGTGCAGAGCTAAAATACAGGATAGATATCACGGGGCGTTATACGTGACAGATATCTTGGGGATATTATACTTGATAGAAACCTGACGATTTGATACCTTGTTTTATCTTGACATCGTAATTTATCATGACACCTTAGTTTATCTGAGTTCAGTAGTTCATCCTGTTAGTTTGATTTATCTTATCTATCTTGTTATCATGCTTATGTTCATCTCAGTTTCTCATGTCAGTTAACTTTACTAGTTTTTATGCTAATAGTAGATAGGGCTTACTCAGTCTTTTTGACTGACCCGTTTTGTTTCGCCTCTTTTCTTCCGTTTCCCCCCCAGGTTACAGGGAGGAAATACTGTTGTTTAGTTCGGACTTCTTCTGCTTGAAGGTCATCATGGATGGCTTGGACTTTTCTTGGCTAATGGCTACTTTACTGTTTTTACTTGGGGAATAATTTATGAAAATGTCTTTATGCTTCTTTACTATTGCAAGACAGGTTTTGATGTACTCTGATGTAAAAGGCTTTAGACCTTATTTATTCATGTTATGAAAGTTTGATTTTACTTCCGCTATTTTATATGTTCTGTCTTGTGATATTTCTGTGCATGTTTACCAATAATGCCCCTCTAAAGCTAGTGCATTCCTTTGCGAGTGACCCTAGCGGAGGCGGGGTGTTACAATGATCAAGCTTACATGTTTATGTGTGCATGCTTGGTCAAAATAGTGATATATTTTTTACAAGTTTGGTTGCATTTATCTAAAACCTCAACATCAAAATCCCATACTAGATCGAATAGATATATAATTTTAGATCGAAAATATACTTGATCTTAGATCGACAATAACATATAGGCAGAGATGGTTCGACGACAGTTTGATAGTGTTAGAAATCCAAGTGGTAGGACTAGAGATGTTGATTGATGTTAATAGTTTTATGTCGATCTTCAAGTCAATGAAAGTTTGATAGTCGATATTATTTCTAGGGTTAGCATTACTTTGTAATAAAGGGAAATGGAAAGGGTCGATAACGAAATCAAAGTACGAGAATGTAAATTGATTATTAAAATAATCAGTGCCAGGCCAATTATGGGTTCACACTTGCTATGTACTGTATGCTACGTTTATTGATGAGATAGGCGCAAATCACCATATTTGATCATTTATTAGCTATGGTTGTAGATGACAAAAGTCACAGATTATTTTTCTTATTTTCTTATAATGTTTTCCATAGACTAATTGCTATGGTTGTTAGGGAAGAACCAACGCAAATGATAATATTTGTTTTGGTATTTAGCTCAATCGATGTAAATAAGACGGCACAAAAGGCAAATTGTTTACTAATGTGTAACGACCTATATTTTCGGTCGTCTACAAATACTAAATATAATTATTTTCTGAAATGAAATTTACTAGAAATTAAATCTTATGATTTTATTCATTTGAATAAGTGGCTATAATAACATGAAAACAATTATAAACTTTGTGATATCTAACTTTCGTTGTGTATAGTCATCTTGTATATTTGTTTGGATAATTATGAACTTATAAATTGTTATTTCCTTTTTCGTTAATTAGAATCCATAGTATAAATTAAATTAAATTGCTGATGGAATTTTAAATTTAAAATGGTAGAGATGTAGATTGAAATTAATCAGTCAATATCAAACATGTATGTTTTGCATTAGACTAAAATAAGTTTTTTTTTTCACGAAATTAAAAGTGAGATATTTGTAGTTAAATTTTAAATTTGCAACTATTAACCAAACCGACCATTAGGGAGGTTTGCTTACTGTGGTTTAAAATAAATTTCATCTAAAGCCACAATTTCACGCTACATTTTGTTTATTTTTGTTCTGTTCGCGTCCTCTTCTCTTGTTCTTCTCTTCTTGTTTCGCCATTCTCATTTACTTCTCCTTCCCATTTCCCTTCCTTAATTTCTGCAGTTCTATCCTGTATCTCCATTTCTCTCGTTCACTTCTTCCCATTTCCTCTCCTTGATTTGTGCAGTTATATAAAATCTCATTCTGGCACGTTGAAATTGGTTAATAAAATCTTGATTCGAGAAATCAGTTGAGTGAATTTGAATTGTATTTGATGGAGGAGCCCGAAAGGTATAAATATTTGATCCTCCTCTCAATATTTTTTCCCTTCTTTTCCAATTAGTTCTATTCTATGCAGAAGGTTAGAGTTTTATGCTATTTTTTAAATTTTGGGTCCGTCTATTTGCACCCCATTAATTGCTCTTCACACCCCGATAAAAAATTTAACAATTAAGTATCAATTTTACCCTTTAATAATTTTTTAGATAACATGTTTAATGTGTCTATTCATCTTTCATTTCATTTTAAATGTTTATCTATTCAAATTGGCTTCAACTATAACGTGGCAGTGATGCGCGCCAGTCAAACCAACAACATCAGCACCAAGGCAGAAAAATGCAAATCAACATTCAAACGTACCGTGGAAATTCAAAGTATAGCATTCCTTCCAAGCGTTGAAATAAACTTAGCCATGTCGTTACCAGGGAATGTATAAACATATAGTGGGTAGCATGGAAATGAAAATAATATGGCATGGGCGGTAGAAAAATAGCATCCACATTTATAGTGGGCGTGGAAAAAAATTGTACCATGCTATGCTTGCGTGTGGAAAAAAATTGTACCATGCTATAATGCCACTTTGATACAGTAGTGGTCGCGCTAATTCCTTGCGTTGAAACACATCATACAAAGTAGTTTTCAGGAATTCAAAGAAGCAGAGAGTTAAACATTGTATGAAAACCAATACAGGGTAGTGGACTTTGAAAAAAATGGGCTAGCTCATTATGTCCAAATCGTTTTTTTTTTAATTTGAAATTTTGAAAACGGGGTAGGGAGCAGGCGGCATATTGGAAAAGAAAGGGCAGTTTGGGTATAAACGAGGTGCGATGAGTAAAAAGAGGGAGGAGACTTATTTTTCTAAATTAATGGGGTGGGAAGAGTAAATATCGAGGAGGGGGAGTGAATAGACGGACCCTTAAAATTTTGATAATTTCAGATATATCTGACGTGATTTTCTATTGCGCTTCATAGATTAGTCACGTCTTAATTCGGTGTGCTTCAGATTGATTAGGAGAGTCTCAATTGACAATAGCTCATGGGTATCTAATCCACTCTTTAGTATTGGTTGATATAATAATTTTCCAGTTTTTGTAATCGCTACAACTTTTGTGCACTTCCAAAACTCACATGATAATATAAAACCAGCAATACTAAATCTTTTATGTATATAGCCAAAACATATTATCTTTCTTCATAAATGAATATTAGCTATTATGCTTGTAATTTCAGTGCTTTGTATATTATTTATAGCAGTACACATAATTTCAGTGCTTTATATGTTATCCATGTACACATATATTAAGTTATCATTTAATATTCATGATAAACTTAATTAATTAGATTATGTTAATCCTCAGTGACTCCCTCCCCCCTCCCCCCTAGCCCCCTAGCACCACCACAACATAGAAATGGAAGGAAAGAAGAAAGGACAAAATAAAAACCAACACAAGCTCTTCTTTAACATATAAATTTTCTAGCTGTATTCATATTTTGCTGAAGTTCCTGATGTCTGTTAGTTTGGAAAATTGATGAAATCATGCATACATGGTTGTATAAGTGATTGTTTTTTTAATATAAATTTTATATTGTTTTAGACCCTTATATGGTGTAGCTAGATTCAATAGCATTATTGAAAACGAGCACGACATAGCAGATACATTCACTAACGTTATGGGTTTGTGAAATATTCATAGCAGTACACATAATTTCAGTGCTCTGTATATTATCCACGGCAGTACACACACACACACACACCCCCCCCCCCCACACACATATATATATATATATATATATATATATATTAAGTTATCATTTAATTTGTATGATAAACTTAGTTAATTAGATTACGTAATCCCTAAGTGACTAACACACACCCCCAAAATAAGAGGAAAGAAAAGGACAAAATAAAAACCAACACACGCTCTTCTTAAACATACAACTTTTATGATTGTATTCACATTTTTTTTGAAGTTCCTAATGTCCGTTAGCTTGGAAAAAATAATGAAGTCATGCCAAAATGGTTGTATAAGCTGTTGGTTTTTCTAAAAAAAGAAAATTGTGTATTGTTTTAGACCCTTATCTGCTGCAGCTAGATTCAATAGCATTATTGAAAATGGACATGGCATAAAAGATGGGTGTTGTTATTGACACTCCAACTATTATTAAGGGGGAGCATTTTTTTAAAAACACTCCACTTCTTGAAAAATTGTTAAGGGGCTACACAAACATATTATTTCACACTACTCAATATTCCTGGATTGCCTCTTTAAATTAGATTAAAAAAAACTAATTCGATAAAGGAAATCAATTTAAAATAAGAAGTTCATCACTACTACACCGAATGCAGCACTTGATCAATTATATATGTATTCGACAATGATATGTCCAAAATAATAATCATTTCTGTGCATTGCCTCCGTAATAATAAAATTCGTCATGTTTGTGTCAACCAAAAAAAAAATAGTTCATTGATATTCCTCCAAAAACGCTTACCCTTTAGAGTTAAAAAAATCGATATATGCTAATCGAAAAAAAATACTGCGGTCCTTGCAATAGTAATTAAGGTAAAATTGTCTTTATTTGTTAAAGGGCTAAATGAGTAATAAGGTAAAAATACATTTATTTGTTAAGGGGATACTTTTATCATTGGTACTCCCCATAACATATTTTGAAAAAAAAAATAAAAAAAATGGCTCCCCCTTAACAATATTTGGAGTGTCAATAATAATGCCCTAAAAGATACAGTCACTAACACTACGACTTTGTATGCAAATTATAAATGATTCTGAGTCTAGTTAAAACTTAACTAATTTATGTAACGGTCTTGTATATCATTAATATAGCAAGCATATGTAAGTTTTTCCATTTTTTCATTTGTTAACTTGTTAGGTCAAGATGATCTACAAAACTAAAAACTATAGGGCCTCTCTTAATCAAAAAAAATATATCCTATTGGTTTGCTAACAATTTAACGTTCATCCTGGATCACTTACCCAATATTCCATTTCTATACACAATATCTATAGGAGGACAACAATGAAGTATTAATGATAAGTGGAGCTTATTTAATTAGGTATGGTTCATTGCTCCTTACGTTTACGTTTCTTTCCTTTTCTTTTTTTATACACCATAAGATTCGATGCTAACTAGCTACATTTTTTTCACAGTTACTCTAAAACTAATTCCGTCTTCAAGTGAGAAGATGACAATCATAGTTTTCTTTTATGAGTTTTTGGTTGGAAAATCAGTATTCCTGTGTGAAATCATTGCTTTTTGTTTCATTGTTGCAGGTAAACATTGGCGTTTCTAATAGGTATGTTAATTTTTCATATCCACCAATTGTTATGTATTGTTTTATAGCATTGAATAAATATTTATTATATATTGTTCTGTTCAATAAATAAATAATAAATTTCTTATATCTGATTTATTCATAACATAAGCTTGCATTATTTGTTTACTACCAATTAACACTCACTGTCATAGTTTGGTCAATAAACCTTCTTTCACAGCTTATTGTTAATAACAGAGGTAGTGATCCTTGAATTAGCTAAACAATTACATGGTTTGTAAGTTATTATTTATGCCATTTTCCCCAGTGATATGAATTAGAAGTCTTGAATCTTGATCACATTTTTCTAATAATTGTTTTAGTGTATAAGGTAAGTTGATTGGTTGTCTATAAACTTCAACACTTTGTCATGATCATTCAAATCTTAGTTTCATGGTTTATTACAAGATAAGAGATGTTAAACATGTCACTGTCTTGAAATAAATAAACAACCTTACAGATGGTTAATACAAATGTGACACACCCTCTATGGTGTCTTGCATGTTTCACTTTTGGCGAAATTAAAATTTCTTCAACTAAATATTCCAATGTATAGTCAGCAACTTGTTATCTTCTAGTTATAACAGGTGTTTAGTTTTCTTTATATTTAGCATCTTTGATTGATTATCAGCTATAAAGCGATTTTTGATTAAAAGAGGCATTATTATCATGCCTCTTTTTTATCAGCCAACATTTTTGACTAATATCATGCAAAAATGATTCCCTATTTAAAAGCTATTGTCATGGCCATGCAAATCAATATAATCGGATGTATTCTCAAGTTGAATTAGTATGTTAAGAATCAAATGCTGCTTGATATCAATTTCCTGAGCAATATAATTTCATTGACTTTGATATTTATGTCAAGATTGGTATAAAAAGAGCACTTTTATAATTTCTTTAGCTCATCTTAGTTGACAGTGCATTCTCAAATGACACTGCGCTTTTATATTCAACGTTTTGGCCCTATGTACTTCGAACTTAGCAGCTTTGTTGTATGACTTGAAGTATATCAAAGTTCCTCCTTGCTTTAGTTACGATGATTAATTATATAGCATTTTAATTTGAAATATTCTTCGAATAATAAAGCAGTCCTCAGTGCTTTTTGTTTGAATATTTTGTTCCCAAGAGTATATTTTACGAAGTTGATTTGTTCAGATCAATTGAATTGTCTCTAATGGAGCAAAATACTTAGTGGCCTAATCATTCTTGATGATATGTTTGTTATAATTACATTATCCCGTCCATTTATGCTCTTCCTTTTCTGATATAAAGAGAATTGTTAAATGCACTATGTTCCTTTTTTCTGCACTACATCTTTTTAATGTCAAATTTATTTTGGAACAAAGGAGCTTACTATGAAAAATTTGATTTACTTTCCCTTTTGACATTTATGTTTGTACCTATATATATATATATATATATATATATATATATATATATATATATATATATATATATATATATAGTGTACAGCTTAACATTTGATATATTTGTTGATTACTTTGTTACTGTTATATAAACCATTGTTGGTTGTTCCAAAACACTATTAAATTGAATCGTCTATGGGGTCTATGCCACCTGGCAGCAAAGGAATGATCTATCCCGGGGGGAGGATCCCCGATCTCAAATTCCGAAGAGACACATTCTGTCGAGACCCGCGACTCATTAGAGGCATATACCCCAAGAGCACATCCAAATGCATTCTCCCATTCTTTGCATTTCACTAGTACGTCTTTGCATCTTATCTCTAAGTTCCTAACTTGACGCCGCAACTCATCCCGTTCTTCACAAAAATCCACAGTAGGATACGTTTTTATGCTCCTCTTTGCCTCGAGGATGTCTTTATCTTTTTGTCTTATTTGAGTCTCCAACACACATATTTGTTCGGCCAAACGTTGCGCCAATCATTTCTCGAATAGGATACATCTGCCACCTATGGTGGTAGGAGAAGTTCCCGAAAAATCTCTCAAACACAAGGAAAACAATATATCTCTATCAACCAAAGAGGAAGTATCTTCAGGTAAATCGCCCTGTTTAAATAAGCAGATAAGCTATCTTTTGCCAAAGTATTCCAAACCAAAGAAAAGCATGCGACGAAAAGCAGGTAAAAACAAATACAATTCACATTCACACGCGTTGTTGTCAAGAAATATATAGATATAACAGCTCATTTTCCCCAGTATTCTTTTCCTACATGTTACATATTAACTTTACATGATGAGCCCTAAGTTTCTTTAATATTATCTCCTTGTCGTTCCCCAAGAAGTTGAAAGATAACTGAGGATACTTCATGTAAATATGTTTGAGTTCGTTCAAGAGGCATTCTCTCCCAGATCTAAAGGGGGGCTTTGTGAGAAATTCCCTCTTCAGCTTAGAAAGAGAATGAAGATAATCCTTAAAAATAAAAATAAAAGAGGAGAGGTGAGCAGCAAGGATACCATTCCTATAACCATGGGAATAAGTCATCAAAGGTCAACTGGTACAAGTAAAGAAAGAATTCAAAGGATGGAATTTATACCTGGGGAATAGGAGAACCTATGTGCACCTCTAGCTCTCTCTCACCAAGCTTCGGAAGATTTACCCCCTCCACAAATCCATCATCTCCATACGGGCTGGCAACACTACCACCTTCCTTATGCAAAATCAGATTTTCATTACCCCCAGATGATTGATAGTCGAACATCTTTTCGACGAACAAAAGATCCTCGACCCTCGCTTTCTCTCCTTCAGAATCTCCAGTACCCTGATCTAAGGCAATAGCACCTCTCAAGATTTTGTTCTTAAGGGACAAAGGAAGGGAAAGAAAGTCCATGTCAGGAAACTTACCACAGTTATCACGATAAGCTAAAAGGAGGGCCTTTTCATAACAATTAGACATCATATCTGGAAAGTACACTTTTAGGAACAAAGAAATCTGATCCTGAGTTTCGTAAATTATTCGCCTAGCATCTGGAAGAGTCGCTTCCCTTGTTTTCAATTTGCCAGCGTGTTTCATCAGCATATCTGACTGCTCACGCCTGAGGGACAAAACTTCGGCAGTTAGGGAACTGTTGGCAACCCTTTCCCTCTTAAGGGACTCCTTCATCTGACTACAAACTTCTTCGTTGCTACTCTTCGCAAAGGTTAGATCATGAAACTTAGACTGCAACATGGCTCTCTCTTTGGAATTCTTCCTTATCCCGAACTAGAGAGGCAACTGTAGACCTGGTAACATACCAATTCTTGGATATCTAAAAAAAAATAAGAGAGGGGAGAGGGAGGCAAGAGCAATATGATGTTAGTCCTTACATCAATAAGGCGGATAAAGGGCCACTAAAGAATAAAATACGAACCAAAAGTTGTCATTTAATGAAGTTAAGATAAAACTTGAAACACCCTTCGGAAGCAAGTTCCTGAATGTCGGAGACATCGATAGAGGATAAAACAGATCTTATAATTGTGTCAAAATTTGAGGCTTGAAGAGAGGGACCGGCGGGGTCACACGAATAATAAGGAGAAAGGGAAGGTTCATACTGTCATGAATTCGGATCTCCCCGAAAATCTGATCTTAGCAGAGGAGAGACAGACGTTATGAAAGCTTCCAGGAGAAAATACAAGAGGGGTATGTAGCAGCCGACGACAAGGCGACACAACAATTTCACCTCCAGAAGAACGAGAAATAGAATTTACCCTTTTAGGATTCTGAAAGGAATCATTGTCAAAAACTAAAGCAGATCTCTTCTTAGACATAAATTCAGGAGAAGAAGAAGCCACGGAGGGTGGGAATAAACCATCTTTAAGAAACGCAAAACAAGAAGGAGAAGTTTGTTCTAGAAAATCTTGTTCCAAAGAAGAAGAGACATACCCGGAGGGAAAGCTCGAGAATAACAGTTCGGAATGCTGATTCCGGACACCTGGGATTTCACTCAAAACGTTGCTCACTTGGTGTTCCTTCTTCCCAAGCTCCTCCTCTGTCAAATAAAGCCCAAACTTATTCGAAATGAAATCACCAATTTGTGTAATCTTGTACATAGTCCTGCCAGGTGATACCATAACATAAACACGTAGTTCAATCTAATTTTTCTTTGATGATTTTGCACAAACACCACATAGGCATACGAACGGTTTGGAATTTCATTATCCTATAGAACGACAATCCTAGCTAAGGAGACTAATGTCAGTATGTTGAATTACCCACCGCTACCATTTTTTTCGCTTATACAGATTTTTACTTCCCAAAACCCCGCTAGTGAACGGGATGGGTTTGACCTCGTAGAGGGTCGCTATTAATTTTTAATTCAGACGATCAAAAAAAAACTTACTACCAGCTAGAGCTGAAGTCCTGGGAACATAATACAACAAATTTCGATGAACAGTAATCTTGCTTTGGTAAAATGCTATGCAGGGAAAGGAGGAGAGAGAAAGAGATAAAAAAATCTACCTTCCCTCTCGGTTGTCCACCTGAGACTAAATCAACGGACGAGATTCATATGAGGAAAGTAAGGATATTGTACGGGGGTAAAGAGAAAGAAAATATACTTTGTATTCAGAATCCAGATACAATCCAGATCACTCAAAAGGAGATCAATCAACACACCCGACCGAAGGAAGGCTGGAGGCACAAAAGCAACATTCCGCAGAAAAGACAAAAGTTTGACTTGTAAAGTCGAAAATACCCCTTCGCTAGGGGGGAAATGTTACTACCAAAATTAACAAAGAAGTGAGATGGCTATGAAGGGGTATCAGACAGCCGAAGGCCCACTAAAAGCTCGACAGAAAGCGGAACTCATTATTAGGAAGGGTTAAAAGATGGAAAGAATAACTCGAGACACTGCACTAAATGAAACCCTCTGCGAAAAAGGGTCGCTAAAGCTATGGGGTGTAGCTGGCAGGACTTATCCGTCAGGGCTAATCTGACAAGAATTCTCCAAGCAGCGCCGGCCCGACAAAGGAGTCCTATAGCAAAAGATCATCCTAACCTGAAACCAAATAAGCCGGAAGCAATAGATCCGATGGAAAAAATCCAAAGGAATCTTTGATAATGACCTGCTCAAATACCGATACACATGAAGATGAAAGCATCGAAGGCACTAACCCGGGAGAACGCGAAGGCTACTCAGAACCAACTTCTGGAGTATCTACTGCATAAATACCTAAAGGTCACATTCGCAAATAAATAAGAGTGACACTGGAAGCTACCCTTCAAGGAAACAGGCTACCGCAAAGACCCCACCGGAGGGCTAGCCGAAACCCGAGCAAGGATACATGCTACCCGTACTAGTCTACCTAGTACCGAAACCCATAGCAGTTTCAACCCAGCAACTATCAACATACACCACGGGGTCAAGCCCCTCTAGTATTCACGATAAAGCCGAGAGCCTACATCCGAAAGTTCATGTCCACAAGCTTACGTTCATAAGCTACCCTCAAGAGTTCGAGTATCGTAACCAAATAAAGTAAAAGTGGTCAAAGGTCAAGCACCCAAAACCGAGAATAAAACGACCGGCAGAGACCCATGCGGGTCCGATAACCCTCCGATATAAGAGGCCCTGAACCACTATAAATAAGACCCCAGAGGTCACATTCAAGAAAGGAATTTTTTAGCCTCCAAAACAATTGTACTCTTAAAATTAACTTAGCAAAGAGATCAATAGGAAAATCCCCCTATGATATTCATGTACTCTCAGTGAAAATTGAATAAAAGGGAATCTATCACAAGAAAGTTGCTCTGTAAGTGTGTATTTCCATTTTCTGATCATCACCATTGCAGTTGCTTGTTTTCCTTTTCAGATTTGAACTGGATTTCCTCTTCAATACGCCCTAGATTAGGAAGACACGCTTCATCCCCTGGGTCAAAACCCATTTTGATTGTCCTTGGCAAACCCCTTTTCCCCCAATTCCACTTCCAGGGCAGTAACCCGATTTGACTCGTGAAACAACCCACCAACCATTCCCTCCTTTAGATCCACTCCAGTCCACCTATCTCCGGTGTTGACGAAAAATATCATTAACAGATGCCACAGATGCAACTATGCACATCCTAATCTCCCAAAGCTCAAATCTCCCATAAACAACTGCAAAGTGTCATTTTCTTCCAGCCTACTCAATAGTGGATGGCTAATATCACCTTGGCTTACATGATCTAGGCACTTTTTTTAATGATCTTGCTTCAGTTTCAGATTTTTCTATGTAGTGAAGAATTGCATAGTTTTACACTCCTATTTCGGCTTGTGTAAGATTGTTATATCATTTGTGTATTTCCAATAAAGAAAATTAATAGCAAACGGTACACGTCCAGTCAATTGATCGTTTGACTTGAGATAAAATGAGACTATGTCATATACATTAACGTAGAACTGATATGTCGGTTTAACAATTTTGGAATCAGTATTTCTATAAGTAAAATTCCGTAACAAGAAGATGTGAATTCTCCACATGCAGAAGTTATAAAAAGAAGAGTTACATGGAAATGATATTCTTCTCAAACCAAGATATGTAACTAAAGAATTATGTTGCTGAAGTAAACATGTCCATTAAGAATATAATCATGGTGATTATAATCAAATTTGCATTATAAAATAACAATGGCTAATGGTCAGA
This sequence comes from Allium sativum, assembly GCA_030737875.1. NCBI lineage: Eukaryota > Viridiplantae > Streptophyta > Magnoliopsida > Asparagales > Amaryllidaceae > Allium > Allium sativum. Next base: position 96,343,664 of record CM060925.1, on the reverse strand, counting down.
AACATGCTCACGTTGATAGTAATCTGAATAATGGCTAATATAAACTGCATCGCAAATGGTTGCATGGATGACTAGCAATTTTTATTGCCATTTGATTTTCTACTAATGGTTAATAGTAACATGAGCATATAAATCTTGTTGTCCAATTCCCTGACTGAAAGTATGAACCACCTTGTCCACTAAGAATATAATTAGGGCATTTATATCATGGTAAAAAACATGCCCTAATTATGATATAAACCTCCTTGTCTTTTCAAGGTTACCATTATCCAAATTAACTACATGAACGAAAAAAAGAAAAAGATCAATGCTATGTCTTAGTCGGTTGTTGATTATTCGGTCGGATCAAATTTTTTGTTGGAAGAAATACCAACAATGACAGATTCTTCAATTTAGTTAGTTATTTATTTCAACGATGTTAGTTTAATCATCTCGACAATTTTAGTTTTTGAAATTAACAATGGTACTTTTAGTTATTATTTAAATAATGTGTTTATTGATATTTTATTTATTTATTACTACAATTATTGCTTTATTTATTTTCTTTAATTGACAATTCATTAATATAATGATGTGTTATAAGCTAACATTTGTTTAATTTTTTATTTCATTTTATAAAATCAGTAATGATTCAGAATATATTATACAATCAAGTTTACATGTTTTCACTCAATTTCACCTTTTTAATAATAACACAGTGAATTTTTCATTAATTTCTTATTTAAGAAAATTGTTAATATAAAATTTTACTTTTTGATATTATATAACCCAACGGTCGGTTTTCTCACCGTTATGCGGTAATACCAGTGGTAGTTCAAAAAAAATAGCTTTTGTCTTAGACTGGAAATGGCGACAACATTCCCCTTTTTATTTCCTTTTCTTTTCTTTCCTTCTCTCTACAACTCTATCGCTCTCCTTCCTTTTTCGCTCCCGCTTCTGATGTTGTTTTCATCTTTCCTGCTCTAATGTAGAAGCCCTCCTCACAAACCCTTCTCCGCCTTTCTCTAATCTATGGCGCTCCTAACGATCCATCCCTTTTTCTGATTTGATGAGCTTCTGACTTCAATTCATGCGCGAAAGCTCTATTCAGCCTCGATTCCTATCTGGTCGCTCAATTAAACGCCTCTACCCTTCATGACTGTTTGGAGCTGATTTGGATTAAGCGTTTCAGGTATGGTCTTCGATGGTGTTTGCTGAGTTGTTTGTGAGTATTTTTGCTTATGTTGTTTTGCGTCTTTCGGATTAAGGTGTTGGATTTTGTTCTAAGTTGTTTAATTTGGATCTATATTTTTCTAGTTTGTGACGAGTTTCTGGTTGGTATATGGTATGTTTTTTCGTCGGTCACTCGCCACTTTTCTCTCATATGAGTGAAGCTTAGCTCTTAGTTTGTTGGCTCAATGGTGGTGTTATCCACTCTTAATTCATACAGGATTTATGCCATTTTCTGAGGCAATTTTTTGTAGGTGATGGTCTTGTTTTTTCCTTGGCTTCTGTCAGCGTTCATGCACTGTCATGTCTTTTGTTTCATAGGTCATTGATTACAAGATTCGTTGGGATGTTAGAGCATCCCCAATGGGGAGGGGGGTTGCTCTTGGTCAATTCTTGGGTAGTTAACCCGAGCAACCCCCCAACCGAGGATGGGGTTGGAAAGCCTTAGGTGGCTTTGTAAAAGACGGCTAAGGCTTTACTCTCTTAGCTGTCTTTTACAAAGCCGGATAAGGTTGTAACCCTTAGCTGGCTTTGTAAAAGCCAGCTAAGGCTGCCGGCTAACAATTTTAAATTATAAGCCGACTATGCTGAACCCTCCAAACCCTCGTCTCCTTCACTTCTCCTACTTATGAAATTCAGCCACCGCTATCATTTTTCCCAACCCCGAACCCAAAAAAAAATGAAAAGAGGAGGAAGCAGTAGAACCGCCAACAATAACATAGATGAGGAGAACGTACTGGTTTACAGGACCGTTCCTACAGGCACTCGTCGTTCGAGGCCTGTTCGGAGAAGACGACTCTCTAGAGGCAGCGTGTATGCTACTCTGGATCCTCACATCGATATTAATTTGGATGGAGACAAATAGTTTGCTGATTTCCGCGAATTGCCTGAAGGTAAAATACACATTAGCACATCCGTAGAGGCGTCGGTATAACTTCTTAAACTCGTTAGTTTATAAAAAACAGTCGTACAAACATTTAGTAATTCTCTTGTATGCTACTAGGCTCGTCATGATCGTACACGAGGATCTTGGGTTAGTATCATTTGTATGTTTAGGACGATTCGTGCGTATGACACAGACGACGTTATTTATAGATATCTTAGTAGTATTGGATTTGGAGATTTTTTGAGTACGTGATTTTGTCAAACACATTTATAAACATATGCTAGAATACGTAATATATTTACTTGAATTTACTATTTTTAATTTGCTTTTTGGTATTGAAAACCTATTCAATAACGATGTTCAATTATTTGGTGCATTAGCCTTGTGTTGGTGGAAAACTACATATACATTTCACTTTAGTTTTGGAGAGATGGGTTTTACGCCACTAGATTTTACCATGCCCACTGGTATACACATTGGTCAGGGTGCAACTTTACTATACGATGGGCAATATCAACACTATGACCTTTTGGCTAGTATATTTCCACATCTGGACTTCCAAGGTGGAGGCCTAACATCCGGTCATCATATCAGATGTTCCTACATGAATCAAGCCATCCAGCATTTACTACAAGCTCGTCCTGCAGTTCACCAGTTAGAGATTGTTAGGTTCTTTATATTATATATGATGGGTAATTTTTTCTTTATGAACCCATCAAACACATTGCCTTGTGGATATGTAGCGGCTGTTGGGGGCTTGTCATTCGACACTAGTCCTATTATATATGACCGGGGTACGCCGATTTTAGCTCATTTGTATTGGGGGTTGGACCATCAGTGCATGATTAGGGCGTGGTCGTCGTCGGTTACAGGTTTTTGGGAGATTCTGCAGTATTGATATTATGAGTACTTTCATAACATGACTTGTCCGACATTGGATCCTGCACTATCACTTTTCTGTCCACGAGTAAAAGATTGGGCATCGGAAAATCAGCGGTTTGTACCAGGAGGTCATACCCGTCATGTATTTTCTGTGGCTTGTAATCAGATAGAGATGCGAACCACATGAGAGTCAGTTTTATGGCGACCATTTGATGGTTCCCCTTTCTTGCAAGGTCCAGCCCTTCAACATGCCCATTTTCTGTCAGGTAGACGATTTCCATTGGTATCATCACCACCTGCTCTAGGATGCTACTGATACTTGGGGGAGCGTTGTTCGCAATAGGTGTTCGATGGTGATGTTGTTCCGGATGATCCCCATCCCGATACAGCTCATTTATGGGTTTATTCGAGCGATGATTTACAATAGTATGTCAGGGAGTGGTGGTCAGCTAATAGATTCATTGTTATAGACATATATTACATTTCCTTTTGGGATTCGTATTACACACCTACTCATATGACAAAGTTTCTTCATGCTGCTGCAGTTGATTTAGTCGGTCCTTTTGCTGTCAAGACGGGGGTTGCCTCACCTATTTTACAGGACATGTCACAAAGTACGCACTTATATTATCAGCCGCAGCCTCCTCAACCTCCTCCCCAGCCTCATCAGTGTAACACCCCACACCCGCTATAGTTACTCACTAAGGGAATGCCATAGCATCGGTGGAGTATTTTTAGTGAGTATAGAACAGTAAAATTACAACAAGACAGATATAATGTAATACTTGAAAATTTAAAACATCATCTCATTGCAGCGGAAAGTAAAACATGTTTGGTTACATCATAAAACCATAACAAGAGTCAAGTACAAAATATCCATCCTGAATAAAATAAGTACATAATCCCACTACTCATAACAAATAGCCATAACAGAAAAGATAAGATAAGCTGAGCTCTACATCTACGGTCCAAGCTCCAAGAGATAGATAAAGCAAACTGATCAAAGCCCACTAGCACTAGGCCCAACCTGAGGACCTGAAGGAAAAAGATAAAAACAACGGGGGTCAGACATAAGCTTGAGTGAACCCTATCTCCTTAATAATACAATTATTAAAGTAATTAGGGTATGATATGAACTCGGTATGGTATCTTTGGGGATAATGACTACACTAAGTTGCCCACGAACACAGGACGAACTAAGATAACCGTAAAGACACATCTACCCACCCAAGGATAATTACTAACTGCACCACACCAGTCACTCCTACTCAAAGGTTGATCCCACCCAAGGATATCAAAGATAGATATAACCAGTAGTTTCCTGTACCCTAGTTGACTACATAGGTGTCGTCTGCCCCTATCTCTACTAGGTGTACCCCACTACCCCAAGCGATCGGCTCCCTAACGTAGATACCCGTGCTGGTCCCACAGTGGGGTGTATCACTCCCCTAAAGTGGCTACCCAATACTATCAACGGTGCACGGCTTTATATCTACACGATGCAACAACGGCTTATCTACCAGCCCGGGCCCACACACGCATATGAAACCCGTTGGACTTGCGTTGCCACCGCTACCCCGTTTTGGCCTCTTATAATCAAGCCCAATATGCGTGTCCCGTCACTCGACATGGGTCGAGCCCACAAAGATACGTTTGGGATATTGGTTGAAATGGGCCCCCCACAAGCTACTACTTAAGTTTGTCATTTTATCTAGTGCATCCCACTTAACCCCTTTTTATAATCATGCCCCCTTACATGTTAAGGTTTGGTTAAGTCATCCAATTATATTACAATTGCCCCTTAAGGCACCCACTAGATTTTCGCATGCCACCCAAGGCACTTACTTGATTCCCACATGCCACCCAAGGCACTTACTTGATTCCCACATGCCACCCAAGGCACTTACTTGATTTCCCCATGCCACCCAAGGCACTTACTTAACCCTTTAATCATGTTTAGTTACATGTTCCACTTTGGTTAAGTATTCTTATCGTAATTTCTATTGCCACCCAAGGCAACCCACTAGTTTCCTCATGCCACCCAAGGCACCCTCACTAGTTACTATATGTCACCCAAGGCACCCACTTAACCCCTCATGTCCCACTACATGCTAATATGGTTAAGTGTTTCTTAATTAATTAAGACCGTGATCTCCCATAAAGACCTCCCACATTAGACTGGCTGTTATGACCGCCTGGTTAAGCCGGTAGAGTCCGGGCAGTCTTACGTCATAACAGAGTCTAACCTCGTGTCTTTACCTTAATCACGTATTTAATTTATGGCTAAGACCTCTCACATTGGGCTGACATTTGTAGCAACTGGTTAAGCCGGTCGGGTCCGGGCAGTTTTACACTACAAATGAGTCCAACCTCGTGTCTTAGTCGATTAATTACACCTAATTAATCACCCCCATATTAATTATTCCTAATTAATATCAAGTTTTCCATAACATGGGTAGACCTAACTCAATAGGTAAATTCCCATGGGGTAGACCTAACTCAATAGGTAAATTCCCACTTATGGTAATTTATTTTTATGGTATGCTTAATCATACCCAACCATGCTTTAATTAACATATTTACCAACCCCATCGTTTCCCCACGTAAATCGTTCTCATTTCATGACATAATAAAGGGGAAGATCCATCACAACTATCATGGGTTTAGCATACAACTTTGTCATGGGTTAAGAGGATGTCAACTTGCATATATGAGCATATATTAACCCAACTATATTCAACCCAAACTTGCATATTATCAAACATGTGTCTTACATAACATGTTGCATATGAACTTACATATCATCAAACATGTGATTTGCATAACATTTTGCATATGAACTTACATATCATCATACATGTGATTTGCATAACATGTAGAACTTGCATTTTAGCATATACTTAACTTGCATAAGCACTCACATACTTGCATAAGCATTCATATACTTGCATAAGCTTGCATATCATGTTAAACTTGCATTTCAACATATACATAACTTGCGTAAACATTCACATACTTGCATAGGCTTGCATATTATGTTAAACTTGCATTTCAACATATACATAACTTGCATAAACATTCACATACTTGCATAGGCTTGCATATTATGTTAAACTTGCATTTCAACATATACATAACTTGCATAAACATTCACATATTTGCATGGGCTTGCATATTATGTTAAACTTGCATTTCAACATATACGTAACTTGCATAAACATTCACATACTTGCATAGGCTTGCATATTATGTTAAACTTGCATTTCAACATATACATAACTTGCATAAACATTCACATACTTGCATAGGCTTGCATATTATGTTAAACTTGCATTTCAACATATACATAACTTGCATAAACATTCACATACTTGCATAGGCTTGCATATTATGTTAAACTTGCATTTCAACATATACATAACTTGCATAAACATTCACATACTTGCATAAGATGTTAAACATGCATATAAGCATATACATGACTTGCATAAGTACTCACATACTTGCATAACATGTTTGCATAATGGATCCATATTCACTTAGTGTTTTGTATCATAAACATCATGAAACAACTTGCATAAAAATATCATGATTACATATTATGAAACTTGCATGACATAAGGCATATAACTTGCAAAACACATAATATTCACTACATCAAGCTTGCATAAATATATGGATCCACAAACATAGCCATACTTTATCACATCTTATCATAATCAATTCAATAATTGATTATTAAGGGGATAGAAGCTCACGAAAACAAGATTAGCAAGTTAAATGAAGCAAATCCCAATGATTAAGTAGAAGAAGATGTAGATTAGCTTGCAAACCCTCTTAGGATTTTTAGTGGAGGCTCTCCAATTTTCTAAGTGGTGGCATAATGGCCTTAGATCTATTTTTGGTAAGGATAAGGGGGGTATTAGGGTGTATATATAGATTAGTTAGATGTTTTAGGACCATAGGATATACCCTAGAACCAATCCTAGCCTTTAAAGCATGTCTTGGGGAAGAAGTCAAGTGTAGGAACCATTTAGGGCCCAAAAAAAACAGCCCAAAACTCATCCCGGGCCTCAAAACATGAGCAGTTTTCGTTTTTGATTTTTCGTGAAACTTTGACGGGCCATAACTTGGTCATACGGACTCCGATTTACGAAAACTCGGACTCTATTTCGCATATTTTTCCGAGACGAACGCAATGGCACAGCCCGTTTCCCCTGATTCAGAATATTAAATTTAATTCTGCTCTGATTTATGTTATAACAAGTTATTTAACATACGGGGTGTTACATTCTCCCCTACTTAAAGGATTTCGTCCCCGAAATCTCTAAGTCAAGAAGAACGTATCCTACCAACCAAACAACCATCTACTCAACCATCAAACACTGGCATCCATTGTCCTTAAAGTTTCTAATGTTGTATGAACATATGCAAAAAGTGTGTGTATATGTTCCCTATCTAATGCAAAATCAGGCGGTCTACTGATTCAGTTGACCTCCTTAATGCAAACCATGATAGTGCCATGCATCCAATATGTATGCGAAAGAACCCTATCGACACATACTATTTCTACATGCGTGCACAATCATTCACCGAATAAATGCATCATCCATATGATAGCACAACCATCATACATCCATTAATATAGCTACCTACACACATTTATATGCAATTTGCAATATGAAGTGATTGAGCCGATCTAGTGCCTAAAGTGTGTGTATATGCATCCACGAGCAACCACTAGCAAACACTTGCATCCACTTGCATCCATCAATCATAACATGTCTCAAACACACGTTTCAACCATAGGTTTACCCTATCTAAAAGGTCAAAGGTGCTAACGAGAGGACATACTAAGGACAAGATAAGTACAAGATAGGCAATAAAGGAGAAGTTAAAGAACATACTCTCGAAAAGAAAAGGGTACAAAGAACGCATCTTCGCTTCCGTCTCCCAAGTAGCATTGCTCTCGTCATCTCCCCATTGCACTTTGACTAGCTGAACCTCTCTGTTTCTCAACTTCTTAATCTCTGACCCAAGGATGCGAGTAGGAGCTCGTCGAATCGTCGCATCACGCTCTACTTCCACTTCTCTAAGCAAGCTCGGCTCTACCACCTCTGCGGTCTCATGTAGGCACTTCCTCAAATGTGACACATGGAAAACATCATGTATACCACTAAGTCTGTCTGGCAACTCCACCCTATATGCCATCCGTCCAATTCTTTCCATGACAGGAAACGGTCCTACAAACCTCGGTGCTAACTTCCCAGCGGATCCAAAGCGAACAACATTCCGTAATGGAGACACTTTGACAAAAACCATGTCCCCAACTTCAAACTCAAGATCAGTCCTCCTCTTATCTGCATAAGATTTCTGTCTGTCTTGCGCTGCTTTCATCCTTCTTCGAATCAAATCAACCTTCTCTGAAGTCTCTCTAACCATATCGGGCCCTAGCAAGATCTTATCCATAGATTCCCACCAACATGTAGGTGATCGACAAGGCCTTCCATAAAGAGCTTCAAAAGGTGCCATGCCAATACTAGACTGGAAGCTGTTGTTATATGCAAACTCCACCAAAGGAAGATGCTCTTCCCATGTACCTCCAAAATCCAAGATACAAAGCCTCAAAAGGTCTTCCAAAACACGGTTCACCCTCTCGGTCTGGCCGTCTGTCTGAGGATGATATGCGGTGCTCAAACACAACTGAGTCCCCACCGCCTCCTGTAAACTCTTCCAAAACTCACTAGTGAAGATAGGATCTCGATCACTCACTATGCTGGAAGGTACCCCATGCAATCGAACTATCTCTCGAACATAGACTGAAGCAAGCCATGAAGCAGTCCTCTTACTCTTTACGGGTATGAAATGGGCGCTCTTAGTAAGTCTATCAACCACGACCCAAATTCCTGTATTGCCCTTCCTCGATCTCGGTAAACCATCAACGAAGTCCATCGAGACACTATCCCACTTCCATATCGGAACTTCCAAAGGATGAAGCAACCCACCTGGCTTCTTTTGCTCTGCTTTTACTTGTTGGCACACCAAGCATCTAGCAACATACTCGGCCACATCTTTCTTCATACCGGCCCAGAAGAAAGTCCTTTTCATGTCTTGGTACATCTCGTCCCCACCGGGATGAATGGTCATCCTAAAACGGTGTGCATTATTAGGAATAACCTTCCTCAAACCCTCATCTTGCGGTACACAAAGTCTACCGTCTCTACACAAGCACCCCCTATCATCTAGGGTGTACCTACTCAAATGGCTGGACGACTCCCCCCTTATGAACTTTTCTACTAACTCAACCAACTGTGGGTCGTCCCTCTGTGCTTCTACAATTTGCCCCAAAAGAGTAGGTCTAACTTCCAAGGAAGCTAGCAAACCGGGTACACAATTAACGGAAGGTCTGAAATCCATCATAGAAATAAACTCTAGGCTCCTTCGTTCAACGAACCACAAACTCGAGGACAATCCCTTTTTCTACTTAAGGTGTCCGCTACCATGTTACCCTTGCCAGGGGTATACGCTATCTCAAACCCATAGGATGCTAAAAATCCCATCCACTTTTACTGTCCTAAGATTATGCGCTTGAAGAGCCTCCAGCACTTCCCTAAGATGTAGGGCATGCTCTTCTCCACCAGGATATCATCCAATATCATCACAGCTATCCATCCCTCACACAGACCACCCTAATCGAACTCGGCATTCCCCCAAATGCAAGCCCCAAAGGCCTAAACCAATATCAGACAAACACCCAAGGGATACCTCCTTCGAATTCAGACGACCTTCGTGAGATGATACTAGTAAAAACGGCTAAATAATTAAGCCCCTTGTCCAACCCTGGATGTCCCCGCCAGTCTTACTCCAAAACCACCGTTTTTCCCTAACTGGCTTTGCTCCTAGAAAAGACCAAGATGTCATCCACAAAGACCATCACAACTTATTTAGGTACTCCTTGAACACCCTTCTTATCAAATCATCAAAGTATACGGGGGCGTTCGTCAAACCCAATGGCATCACCAGCCACTCATAAAAAAAATCATCCGGAGTCCTAAAGGCAGTCTTCTCTGTACTATCCTCAGCCACTCTCAACTGATGAAATCCCGTGGCTAAGTCCAACTGCGAAAATACTGAGGCGCCCACTAACTGATCAAAGAGATCATCAATCCTCGACAATGGGTGTCTATTCTTCTTTTTGAGTTTATTTAGCTCTCTTTAGCCTACACAAAGTCTGAGGGACCCATCCGCCTTCGTGGCAAAAACTACTGGAGCGCCCCACTCCGATATACTTCGTCTTATGAACCCCTTCTCAAGCAAATCGCCTACTTACTTGTGGAGTTCCCTCCTCTCACGAGGAGCCACATGGCACATTGGCCAAGACACTGGTTTAGCCTTACCCACCAGATATATTTGGGAGTCAATTTCCAGCTCCGGAGGTAAGCCCTTCACCTCCTTATACACATCCGGGTATTCCCGGACCGCTCTAACAGATCACAAATTCTAGACCAACATGTCAAGCGATTCTAGATAACTTAGCATAACAGATTCTATGGGATTACAAGAGATCTCGAGAGTGTTACCCAAGCGGCCCATAAGCCTAACAACTCTCCCTCCAAAATCAAAAACGGCACCCCTACTGGATAACCAGTCCATGCCCAGAACTAACCCATAGCCCGTGAAGCCCAACAAGCATCACATCTAAACTCAATGCTAAGTATAAAAACTTTCAAACCCAACCACACCATGGAGCCCAATTGGGTTTGAAACAACTAAGGGATCATCAACCAAACTGGTGTCTAAGTGCAGTGACTCAACTATCAATGGTGAGATAAACGAACTCGATATATCAGGATCAAATAAAGTTTGAATCGGATAATAAAGAAATCCAAATTCCAACCTAGACGGTCTTATCCCCATCTGGTACCTTAGTCGTGAGGGAATACAATTACCCCCCAGAAGATTCCATACCTTGCCCTTGCTTCTTTGGACAATCCTAATAACGTGTCCTATTCCTCTCAAAAGGATAACTACTAGCCTTCCTCTTCCTATTCTCCACTCACAACCTCCCACCAATGAGGTTTCACCCTTCATTAACCAAACAACTATTTGAGCCTTCCTCTCTTCTTGAACCAACTTCTAACCAGATTTACGTCTGAGTCCCTTGAAGTGGTTTTCCATCCTTATCCATCTTAGAAAGATCATCTATACGCGGAGGGGAAACTCAAAATGAGAGAGAGGAAGAGATTCAAAATGGAGAATTCGAAAGATATAGATATGGCTATTGGGGATTATGCTTTTCTTTCAAAAACTTTTCTCTTAAAAGACATGTTTTCGAAAATACTCCTTTCAAAAATATTCTTAGAAAATAGTTTTTCTAAAAAATTTATCTGTTCTGGTAACCTTAAGCTCTGATACCACGTGTAACACCCCACACCCGCTATAGTCACTCACTAAGGGAATGCCATAGCATCGGTGGAGTATTTTTAGTGAGTATAGAACAGTAAAATTACAACAAGACAGATATAATGTAATACTTGAAAATTTAAAACATCATCTCATAGCAGCGGAAAGTAAAACATGTTTGGTTACATCATAAAACCATAACAAGAGTCAAGTACAAAATATCCATCCTGAATAAAATAAGTACATAATCCCACTACTCATAACAAATAGCCATAACAGAAAAGATAAGATAAGCTGAGCTCTACATCTACGGTCCAAGCTCCAAGAGATAGATAAAGCAAACTGATCAAAGCCCACTAGCACTAGGCCCAACCTGAGGACCTGAAGGAAAAAGATAAAAACAACGGGGGTCAGACATAAGCCTGAGTGAACCCTATCTCCTTAATAATACAATTATTAAAGTAATTAGGGTATGATATGAACTCGGTATGGTATCTTTGGGGATAATGACTACACTAAGTTGCCCACGAACACAGGACGAACTAAGATAACCGTAAAGACACATCTACCCACCCAAGGATAATTACTAACTGCACCACACCAGTCACTCCTACTCAAAGGTTGATCCCACCCAAGGATATCAAAGATAGATATAACCAGTAGTTTCCTGTACCCTAGTTGACTACATAGGTGCCGTCTGCCCCTATCTCTACTAGGTGTACCCCACTACCCCAAGCGATCGGCTCCCTAACGTAGATACCCGTGCTGGTCCCACAGTGGGGTGTATCACTCCCCTAAAGTGGCTACCCAATACTATCAACGGTGCACGGCTTTATATCTACACGATGCAACAACGGCTTATCTACCAGCCCGGGCCCACACACGCATATGAAACCCGTTGGACTTGCGTTGCCACCGCTACCCCGTTTTGGCCTCTTATAATCAAGCCCAATATGCGTGTCCCGTCACTCGACATGGGTCGAGCCCACAAAGATACGTTTGGGAAATTGGTTGAAATGGGCCCCCCACAAGCTACTACTTAAGCTTGTCATTTTATCTAGTGCATCCCACTTAACCCCTTTTTATAATCATGCCCCCTTACATGTTAAGGTTTGGTTAAGTCATCCAATTATATTACAATTGCCCCTTAAGGCACCCACTAGATTTTCGCATGCCACCCAAGGCACTTACTTGATTCCCACATGCCACCCAAGGCACTTACTTGATTCCCACATGCCACCCAAGGCACTTACTTGATTTCCCCATGCCACCCAAGGCACTTACTTAACCCTTTAATCATGTTTAGTTACATGTTCCACTTTGGTTAAGTATTCTTATCGTATTTTCTATTGCCACCCAAGGCAACCCACTAGTTTCCTCATGCCACCCAAGGCACCCCCACTAGTTACTATATGTCACCCAAGGCACCCACTTAACCCCTCATGTCCCACTACATGCTAATATGGTTAAGTGTTTCTTAATTAATTAAGACCGTGATCTCCCATAAAGACCTCCCACATTAGACTGGCTGTTATGACCGCCTGGTTAAGCCGGTAGAGTCCGGGCAGTCTTACGTCATAACAGAGTCTAACCTCGTGTCTTTACCTTAATCACGTATTTAATTTATGGCTAAGACCTCTCACATTGGGCTGACATTTGTAGCAACTGGTTAAGCCGGTCGGGTCCGGGCAGTTTTACACTACAAATGAGTCCAACCTCGTGTCTTAGTCGATTAATTACACCTAATTAATCACCCCCATATTAATTATTCCTAATTAATATCAAGTTTTCCATAACATGGGTAGACCTAACTCAATAGGTAAATTCCCATGGGGTAGACCTAACTCAATAGGTAAATTCCCACTTATGGTAATTTATTTTTATGGTATGCTTAATCATACCCAACCATGCTTTAATTAACATATTTACCAACCCCATCGTTTCCCCACGTAAATCGTTCTCATTTCATGACATAATAAAGGGGAAGATCCATCACAACTATCATGGGTTTAGCATACAACTTTGTCATGGGTTAAGAGGATGTCAACTTGCATATATGAGCATATATTAACCCAACTATATTCAACCCAAACTTGCATATTATCAAACATGTGTCTTACATAACATGTTGCATATGAACTTACATATCATCAAACATGTGATTTGCATAACATGTTGCATATGAACTTACATATCATCATACATGTGATTTGCATAACATGTAGAACTTGCATTTTAGCATATACTTAACTTGCATAAGCACTCACATACTTGCATAAGCATTCATATACTTGCATAAGCTTGCATATCATGTTAAACTTGCATTTCAACATATACATAACTTGCGTAAACATTCACATACTTGCATAGGCTTGCATATTATGTTAAACTTGCATTTCAACATATACATAACTTGCATAAACATTCACATACTTGCATAGGCTTGCATATTATGTTAAACTTGCATTTCAACATATACATAACTTGCATAAACATTCACATATTTGCATGGGCTTGCATATTATGTTAAACTTGCATTTCAACATATACGTAACTTGCATAAACATTCACATACTTGCATAGGCTTGCATATTATGTTAAACTTGCATTTCAACATATACATAACTTGCATAAACATTCACATACTTGCATAGGCTTGCATATTATGTTAAACTTGCATTTCAACATATACATAACTTGCATAAACATTCACATACTTGCATAGGCTTGCATATTATGTTAAACTTGCATTTCAACATATACATAACTTGCATAAACATTCACATACTTGCATAAGATGTTAAACATGCATATAAGCATATACATGACTTGCATAAGTACTCACATACTTGCATAACATGTTTGCATAATGGATCCATATTCACTTAGTGTTTTGCATCATAAACATCATGAAACAACTTGCATAAAAATATCATGATTACATATTATGAAACTTGCATGACATAAGGCATATAACTTGCAAAACACATAATATTCACTACATCAAGCTTGCATAAATATATGGATCCACAAACATAGCCATACTTTATCACATCTTATCATAATCAATTCAATAATTGATTATTAAGGGGATAGAAGCTCACGAAAACAAGATTAGCAAGTTAAATGAAGCAAATCCCAATGATTAAGTAGAAGAAGATGTAGATTAGCTTGCAAACCCTCTTAGGATTTTTAGTGGAGGCTCTCCAATTTTCTAAGTGGTGGCATAATGGCCTTAGATCTATTTTTGGTAAGGATAAGGGGGGTATTAGGGTGTATATATAGATTAGTTAGATGTTTTAGGACCATAGGATATAACCTAGAACCAATCCTAGCCTTTAAAGCATGTCTTGGGGAAGAAGTCAAGTGTAGGAACCATTTAGGGCCCAAAAAAAACAGCCCAAAACTCATCCCGGGCCTCAAAACATGAGCAGTTTTCGTTTTTGATTTTTCGTGAAACTTTGACGGGCCATAACTTGGTCATACGGACTCCGATTTACGAAAACTCGGACTCTATTTCGCGTATTTTTCCGAGACGAACGCAATGGCACAGCCCGTTTCCCCTGATTCAGAATATTAAATTTAATTCTGCTCTGATTTATGTTATAACAAGTTATTTAACATACGGGGTGTTACAATCAGTCTCCTCAGTCGCACCAGCCTCCTCATCCACCGTAGTTGACTGTGCCGACGTGTTACGATTGGGCTGTTGGCATTCCGGGAACTTCTGGAGAGGATACATACGTTGATATTCCACAGTATATTGTTACACATATTCCATATCCCATTGTACTTCCTTATGAGGAGATAATTCTTATTCATATTGGTCTTCGTGAGGTGATGTACAAAGAGCATTGGTGTGCTGTTGATCAGTTGACGGCTCGTATTAACGAGCTTACTACTGTGGATGACGAGCAATATCATCCTACACCACGAGTCGATGATGATAGTGGACCTGCAGTATCTTTGTGGGATGATTCGTGGCGCTCTGATGAACCTTAGTGTCATTTTATGTATTATGTTAGTGTAGTTGGCCGTATTCCGAGTTTATAGTATGAGTTAATTTGTTGTATGGGTATTTTTCATTTCGAAACCGCCCTATGTACGATGTTATTGTTTTCTTTTATGTTGTACTCTAATGTCTAAGATGTATGTGTGTAAGAAGCATGTATTCCTTTTATCAACTTGTACTGGTTATATTGTAGTTGTTTGCCCTCTTTTTCTTTCTTTTCAACTTTGTAACTTATCTCGATTTATGTTTTTGCATGGAGTATACGTAAATAAATTAAATGCAAACGAAGGTAAAAGTAAATTTGATGGCGCAAATAATGCGTAAAGCAAACACAGTATAATGGTAATACAGTAGGATACATAACTGATAGGTTACGCAAATGATAGGATACATATGATAATACTAAAGTACATGCAAACACAATATAACAGTAATATAGCGACCGAACTCCATGACCCCTACTTACCTCGATGATGCTACTAATATTAAGCATACCGATACAAGTGCTATGACGCAACAAGTAATATTAAGCATAACTTAAAATATTTAAATCCTAATTTAAACCATGTTGTAGGTGATAATTTGCATTATTATGGTCGTTTACTTGATTTCGTAGCTTTCTTGTTTCTTCCTCCAGTTCCAAAGCATACGTAACAGCTCGACGAGGAAAACGATCATCTACCCACTGTCCAAATTCACATCCATTGGTACGTACTGGACAACTATTATATCGACGTCCAATGTCGTTTCCACGACAGACGACTAGTTGTGGTGCTTCAAAACAACAAAAGCATATAATATTTGCAAATTGTATCTCGTCTTCTTCAACCGTAGCTCTCACACGAGGAATTACAAGGTTTGACCTTCGGCAACGTTGTCGAGTTTGATTTTCTTGCTGATGTCCAATTTCTATTTGATGCATCCCTGCATCCAGTTCAATTTGTCACACCTCGTCATGGTGTTTCTCTTCCATTTTGATATACCACTCAGTCGGTTGTCTAGGTGACGACGGATTAGGATTTGATGGTCCATACAAATGGTCGGTGTAATCGTAAGAAGATGGATACTAAATTGGCATTTTCATGAGTTAAGATAATTTCGCCACTTAGTATGTCTTGGGTTTTTATGACTGAATGCAACAAATATAAAGGAGGAGAATGAGTTACTACTGCAAAAGGAAATTACAAGACTTTTTCGAAAGACCCTGATGTTGGAAAGACATTGATGGCAGATATTGTATACTGTATATTGTGCACTGTATATTGTATATTTTACACTGTATACTGTATAATGTAGCCACTTTGTAAAAGTGCATCGAGAAGTCAATTGATATTTATCCGTTTGGAAGAGGACGGCCCTACTTTGTAAAGCGAAACATAAAGTAGTGTTCATTGGTGTTGTTTTGGCTTATCTATTCTATGACGACTCATTGAATTTGTTTTGACATGAACTGGTTGAATTTGTTTGCCACTGCTATATGCCGACAAGAGATAAAGATGACATTGTATTATTGGATGTGATTAGTCATTCGCAAGTTGGACCAACAAAAGCAGTGAAACATGACAGAATGATTTTGACATTACGACATTTTACAAAAATTAAATGAAAACAAGGGCAACTACAAGAAATAAAATACCAAAAATAGATAGCATAAACTTAAAACATGGACCACATAAATGGAACTTTCTATGGGAAGCTACTACGAAAGTTAAAATACATCCGAACTTAATAGAACAACCTAACACACAAACATCAAATACAAACCTTAACGTGAAGGAGTTGATGGTTTTGTCATATTTCTACCACGGATTTCTGACATATCCATCTCTAGTAGCCCGAGTAATAATCTTGTTTAACCATCATATTTCATCCTGCGCTTCAAGTGCATATTGAAGCCCACGATCGCACATCGGAGGGTCAGTCCACTTCATAAAATTACAATATTAAACTGCAATAGGATTCATTAAATGATCCTCGTAACATGCGCAACCGAAAAACCGACTCCAACTTTTTTTTCTGTTTTGGAAACAACTACAACAGATTCCTGTCTATAACGACATATAAGGTAGGATCCACCCTATAATGTTGTCCCAATAGGACATAGTCGCTCGAGCACTTGACCTTCATATACAACCTCTTTCCCTATCCTTTGATTCGCTACAAGTGCGCGCAGACGAGCATTCAAAGAACTTGATTTCGACATGGCCTTTGAGGGTTTAAATCAGCATTAGTTTCCTGGTCGTATTCAACCTTATCAGCGTTCAGTTGTATACTATTATTTGCAAGTTCATATGCATCCTAACAATTGTTCATTTCCTCATCGTCAATCTCCCAGTTTTCCATCGCCCAGAATTTTAAAGCTGATTCTAAAAAATTAAAATATAGAATGGAATATATACTTTGAGGAAGGTTTGTTTTGTTAAAAACAACGAAATAATGGCTTATATAGACTTCTATGGGGGTAAAATAATGCCACTGGCACATTACTAAAGCAAAGCCTGACAAGTCAATAAGTAACATAGTAACACAGTGATATAGTGATAGATTGAGATAGTGATTCAGTGTATATAGTGATACATTGGGACAGTAGCACAGTTACACGGTGATATAATGAGACAATCAAATAGTGTGGCGCATTGATTAAAAACAATAAGGTATCAAGAAAATTAATACCGACTTGTCATATCACTTAATTGGACGGACAAAATTACAAAATAAATCCATCATTGACTTTTTATTTTCAGGGGTCGTCACATCTACACTAATGTAACACTGCAATGACTAGTTTACTCCATTAAACTGTTGATGCGTGATATCAGTGA
This sequence comes from Allium sativum, assembly GCA_030737875.1. Lineage (NCBI taxonomy): Eukaryota > Viridiplantae > Streptophyta > Magnoliopsida > Asparagales > Amaryllidaceae > Allium > Allium sativum. The sequence continues at coordinate 96,325,450 of CM060925.1, read as the reverse complement.
CACGCTGTAAAGTTAAAGCAATGGAGTATTATTATGAAGACAATGTTGCCAGAAACATACACACCACCACATTATTTGAAACGTACATACAACAACAAGAGAGTTGAGAAAAAAATAGGAAGAGCATTTGGAGTTCTACAAGGACGGTTTCATATTTTAAGAAAAGAGGTGTATTACCATGATCAAGCAGTTATATCAGATATTATATACTGTTATATTATATTACATAATATGATAGTTGAAGAAGAAAGGGGAGGATTTGAACTGCAACTTAGGAACTATCCAGATATAGCTGTGGCGTTTACAAGTAAACCATACAAGGACCCGAATACTTTTGTAGAATACTTGCAACGCATCCAGGACGTTAGAGATCGTCAAGCCCATCTAGAATTAAGGGACGAATTAGCCGAACATTATTAGGAGCATATGGGAAACCATTAGGAAGTGGATTACCGTATCTAATGTTTCAAGTTAAATTATGTAAATTAGGTTCGTAATTTGTAAGCTTTTAAGCATTTATGTATAGTTTTATGCTAGAGTTATGACATATTATGTCAATGTTCTCTTATTACATGTTTAGAATGCTAGTAGTGCTAGTAATAACTTAAAAACCAAATTTAATTAAGGAACTGTAACAAGAATAAGAACTACAACCAAACTTAGGACACTTACATCAACAAATACTACAACACTGGAACTTAATAATTAGAAAAACCTAACGTTATAGCAACAAATAACAAACAAGAAACAATCTAAACATAAATACGTCCTATCCCATGCATCTTTTGTGGCACTCTTCTAGTTCTTTCTCCATTAATAAGCGTTGAATTGGGTTTAATGTATCAAGGATAACACTTATAAGTGCCCTACCATCAGCACATTCGAGTCGAACTAATTAATGCTCCCTAACATCCAACTCATGCTCTCTTGTTATTTGAAGTTCTTCATGTCTTCGTTGTTTTTCCTGAGCACTCTCAAATCTCTTAGCTTCCGCCAGTCGATTCGATTCTTCAGTAGCAATCATTCGACTATTTAGTTGTTCGTAGTATGAACTATAATCTACGATTGTTTTTTTTCTTACCTTTAAATTTACCAGGAGGCCTACCACCAGAACTTGTAGAAAAAGGGGTATTTTGTAACATCTCCATTTTACGTATCAAAAGATCATAAAATATTTTTATTTTATTCTCTGAGGGATGGATCATTCTCATCTTTTAATATGTTGCTTATGGGGATGTGAGACATGTCCATAATTTTTACCAATTTTGTTCGTGACTATTTTGCCCCTATCAGTCTTGTACAGGGCATAACTTTTTACTTACGTCGATTCAGCGGTTTGGGAGAAATCACTATTTTAAGGTTATTCAGTTGGTTGTCCAGGTTTTGGGAGCCTAATGGGCTGATTTGGGGGAGGCCCATTAGTGGGCTGGTGGAAATTATAAATAAGGGGTGAGGGATATGAGAAATGGTTTAGTTTCTCATTCTCCCATTTGGTGCCTTGTGCTCCTCCTTCCTCTAAACACTTTTCCACCATTAGAAATCCAAATCCAAGGAGGGAAATCGAAGATCTACACCATTCGAGGCTAGATCTACATCATTTCAAGGGGGAATTCATCGAATCGAGGAGTTTGGTTTGAATTGCTCGGTGTCCGGATTCATAATTCTATCATTTTAGCTTATTTGGGAGAATTGCTGAGTGGATTACGTCTCTCACATGAATTCAATAAAGTGTATGAGTAGTAGATCATGTTTTTCATCAAATTCTAGTGTTTTTCCTTAGATCTATGAATTGATAAGATCATTTTCATATAGATCACCCTAGGATCCGATTTAGAAAGTTTAGATAGGTAATTTCTATGATATTTCATACGAATGTGCAAGTTGGATCCATGGTTTTTGTTTATATGCATATTTGTGGTTATTTTGGTGAATTTGACATTATCCTTGATAGAATTGTCATATTGATGATATTGTTGATTTCATAACATGCTTGTAATCCATGTTGATGAATTGGATGAGTTAGTTTCGTCGGATTTATCATTTGGCGAAGTTTTGGTTGAAATCGGAGTTGAACTGCAATATGGAGGTTTTAGATCGACTATAAGTTGGATGGGCTATAAGTTGGATCAGCCATAGATTGGATTGGCCATAGGTAGGTCGACCTAGTTAGGAAAATTGGATCGGCCATAAGTGGGTCGGTCTAGTTAGGAAAAGTGGGTCAGCCATAAGTGGGTCGGCCTAGTTAGGAAAAGTGGATCGGCCATAAGTGGGTCGGCCTAGTTAGGAAGAGTGGATCAGCAATAAGTGGGCCGGCCTAGTCAGGAAAAGTGGATCGTCCTAGTTAGAAGAAGATGGGTCGGACCAAAGTTGGGTCGGACCAAAGTGGGTCGGCCTATTTTGGTCAGCCATTTCTGCCATTTCTGGGCAGCTATTACTGGTCGGACATTTCCGGTGATGATGTGACTTCAAAGTGAATTCAATTGGGAAGTTTGGAAGTGTTGAAAAGTGTTTGTTGTTCATTACATGCAACAAATGGGGAGATAACTCAAGGATGTATTGAGTTCGTGTGAAGTGACAGCTCTAAGGTATTCTGAGCTAATTAATATTCATAACTGATAACGACTAGAGAGACGAAGGCCGAGGAATTATCGTTGTCGTAGAATCTAGCGGACTCAAAGAAGAGGTATAATTGAAGACCAATTGTAGTTCAAGTGCTTTGGGCATTGTATATGGCCTAGACACATGTTGAGTATAGCGTGTAGCACGTGTTGAGAATGGCGTGTGGAGTTTTGCCGGAACCGGGGCATCGTGTGTGGTCCTTGACAATTGACAGCAAATTGTTAGCCAGTCATACGATAACGAGGGTTCCAAAGCAAGGTTGGCGGTGATAGCCAGAGTCAGTCGTGGATGTTTGAATGCATGTTGTGATCATGATTGAGTTGCTTTTCCATATATGAATGGATGCTTTAATTGCCTTAACTGAATTGTTATTCCTTTGGGTTTATGGATTGTAAAGGCTTTCACTGTCATGTAATGGGGAAGGAAATTGAGAGTTCTTCTCTGGAGCTGGGTAGATTAGTTGATTATTTACCCATTCTCATATACTTTATTGATGAAGTTTGTTAGCTGTTTTATCGCTCACTAAGACTTTTGTCTGACTCAAGGTTTTATGTTTCCTTTTATTACCATGGGCTTTTCATTCGGTTGTGGATGGACAGACTGAGTAACAGGTGGCAAGTATTGCTTTAGTGAGGACGATGATGTTAATCGATGGCAAGCAGGAGGCTCACGTACCAGTTTTATTACTATCTAGTATTTGTTTCCGCTGTTTCTATTTCTTAGAGTGTTGTAGTAAGGAAAATTGTGCAACACTATTGTTGTTATCCACGTGCATGGGAAATACTTTCTAGTTATCATGAAAGTTTAGTGTTTTCTGCTTCACTATCACTACCTATTGATATGTTCTATTATATTTTATCCTTGTGCTGGGAGTTTACAACAGGTTTCGTTTATCTACTGTACCTTGATGATCGTCCATAGCTGCCTGGCACACCTTTCAGCGCATTATTCCTCTTGTATAGCGCGGGGGTTGTAGGCAGTCGTCACATTTGGTATCAGAGCTCTGGTTAAAGATTTTAGCCAAAGTTCTAAGACGTAATCACGTATGAGAGATGTACTTTAGATTTTAGTTGGATGCTTACTATATATATTAGCATATATGGTAGTAGCGGTTGTATTCTGTAGCAGTTTTTCTTGGAAGTAGCTAATTATTCTAAATTACAAATTTAAAGTGAGTAGACGACCATCAAGACACGCTGCTAGGGAAGCTGATACTGAAGGAGGTAATGGCGGGGCACAAGAATACCCGGCCATGTTTGAAGCTATGATTGATGTATGCCTTCGAAGGAACCCCACTCCAGTGGCAGTTACGGTTGATGTTGGAGTTCTAATGCCTAGAGCTATAGAGTTTGCAAAGCTATGCAAAGACATTTCTTCATTAGGAGGAAAACAGTTCAAAGGCACGGAACCAGTTGAAGAAGTCTAGAGGTGGATGGATACTTGTGTTAGGATTTTCAAGGACATAAGCATTGATGATGCAACAAAGAGGAAGCTTGTATCAAGGCAGTTAGTGGGCAGAGCAATGGACTAGTGGAACTCTGTCACACTTGAGACCCCTGAAGAGGATATTTCATGGGAAATGTTCCAAGCTAAGTTTGAAGCAAAGTTTATCTCCACCATGAAAAAGTCTATTCTATTTAAAAGGTTCGTGGAGCTTAAACAGAATGGTCGCCCATTTCTTGACTATATTTCTGACTTCGAGGCACTGTTGAAGTATGCTCGTTCATATGTGGATACTCCTTATCAAAAGAACGAGAAGTTTGTCTTGGGATTGGATGAATATCTTGGGGATCATCTTGTGGATCACCTTGATGATAGCTTTGAGAAGATCATCGAGAAGGCTTTGAGGCATGAAAGTCCATTCCCTAAGAAGATGTCTGTTGTTACACCTAAGGAGGAACAGAAGCCACAACAGGGTGGTAATAATAAGAAAAGGAAGCAACAACAACAGAAAGGAAATGATGGCCAAAAGAAGCAGAAGTGACTTGCTTCAATTGTTGGCAGAAGGGCCATTTTGCTAGTGAATGCAAGAATCCTAAAGTCGAGAAGAAGTGCTTCAAGTGTGGTAAGCCAGGACATGAGAAGAAAGATTGTCCAGAATCAGCCAAAGGGAAGCAAGTGGTTAAGGCATATGCTTTAGGGGCAGTGCCATCTTCTTCCAAAGCTCCTACTGTTGAGGAGAAGGGAAAGGGTGTCATGGTGGTTCATGGTGTTTTAGTTCAAGTTTTGTTTGATACTGGAGCATCGCATTCATTCATTTCCAATGAGCTTGCGTGTCGCTTAGGTTTGGAACCCGAAATTTGTGATAGATCATTGATCGTGACTAATCCAGTTGGGGTTCGTCCAGATTGTGCATTTTGTGTCGTGATCTAGTGTTGTAGAGTCATGGTTGCTCTTTTGTGTGTGATTGCTTTGTTCTAAACTTCGTTGGGTTTGGGATCATCTTAGGCATGGATTGGCTCAAGAGGTATGCGGCAAGGGTGAATTGCGAGGAGCTAGAGGTGAGAGTCGGGGATGTGGAAGGGCGAAAGGTGTTGATAAAGTGTAAGCGCAAAGAGGGTGTCTTCGTTAGCTATCTATATTCGCTTGTGATTCCACAAGAAGACTTGTCATCTGTGCTGATCGCTAATGAGTATGAGGATGTCTTTGACAAGATCAAAGGGTTGCCGCCGCATCAAGAGATCGAGTTTAGGATCGATTTGGTCGAGGGTATTAGACCAATCGTTATACCTCTTAGGCGGATGGCACCTAAGGAACAGCGGGAGTCGGAGGTGCAAGTTTTTGACCTTCTAAGTAAGGGATTCATTCGGAGTAGTGTTTCCAAATGGGGTGCACTGGTCGTGTTTGCAACCAAGGCAGATGGCTCGCTAAGACTGTGTGTGGACTATCGTGAGCTGAACAAGGTGACTAAGAAGAACAAGTATCCGTTGCCAAGGATTGATGACTTGTTCGATCAGCTTCATGAAGCCAAAGTAGTTTCTCAGATGGATTTGGCAAAGGTGTTTCACCAATTGAGGGAGGCAAAGGATAGTGTACCAAATACTGCTTTTAGGACACCATCTGAAACACCCCACGCCCGTTAATGTCACTCACAAAGGGAATGCATTAAGTTTCGTGGAGCATTATAAGTAAACAAGACGGAATATTACAAGACAAATAAAGTAGTACTTGAAAAATTTTATAACTTTATTACAGCGGAAACAGAAATAAGTTTGATTACATTTCCAAATACCAAAATCAAGTAAATAATATCAGTCTTGTACAAAACCTTTAGAGTACATAATTTTAAAGCCATAATCCCCAACAGAAAATGCCATAAGCAGAGTCAAAGCCAAGCAATACACCTTTCTGCTTCAAGCTGGAAGAAAGAGATATCTGAACTAAGATTGAGTATTTCCTCCCTAAGAACCTGGGGGGAAAGGAAGAAAAGAGGCGAAACAAACTAGGTCAGACATAAGTCTGATGAGTCCAGTGACTTTAACAATATAATCATTAAAGTAACAGGATAAGAACATAAAGTGGAAAGCAAGAAATGATTGTAGAATAAACAGGCATGACAAAGCAGATAAGATGAACAAGATATAACGTTGATTGCGCTTCTAATCACTACAGGATAATTACTACACTGCACCAATGCTAGTAACACCGTATCATTACTAGTTACACCGCACCCTTACTAGTCCCATACTAAAAGTTGATCCCTCTTACAAATCATGATAATGGTAGTTTCGTGTACTACTAGCTGCTATCGTAGGTGCCTCTTTTTGCTCCTACCCCCACGAGTTGTACCCACTACCTTCCTTGTTCGATCGGCTCCCTAACTCGCATGTATTATTACTTGTGTCATTCGTCCTCGCTTGTATGTAGATACCTGTGATGGCCCCATCATGGGGTGTATCAATCCTCATGATTGCAACCCGACACGATTCAAGATGCACAGTGTATACCACTGATGCCCAGTGCCTGCTTTTTCCACTCGGAGTACGTGCAAGCCCATACTCCGTCTGAACCTACTGCCGCACCACCCGCTGCTATTTTGACCGCTTATAATCATCCCAGTAATCGTGCCCCACCCTGTCTAGCTCAGGGTACCATGATACATCTATGTGGGTTACTGCTGAAATGGGGCCCCGTTACTAGGGTTTCCTAATCAACATGTTATAACGGTTAAGTGTCCTCAATTTAACTTAACCCCACCCATCTTCCTAATTAACATACTGTAACGGTAAGTTTTCTCAACCTAACTTAACCCCATCCACTTGTCTAATTAACATGTTGTAACGGTTAAGTGGTCTCAATTTAACTTAACCCCACCCACTTGTGCAATTAACATGTTGTATTAGTTAAGTGTCGCCTATTCATATGTTACTTAACCTTTCCATTCTTAGCATGTCTGTTCCTTAGCTTTAATTCATTCATTAAAGCACCAACCTCTCACACTAGAACCGTTGTTTACAGTTGCTGGATGTGTCGGGCGGTTCCGAGCAGACTTCTACCGCAAACTCATTCTAACCTCGGGTTTTTGGGCTTAATGCGCTAACCTCTCACATTAGATCTATGTTGTTGCAGTCACTGGATATGCCGGGCGGTTCCGGGCAGTCTTACACTGCAACTCAATCTAACCCCGGGTTAGGCACATTCACATTTAGCCAATTTACATATTTACCATTTATGTCCAAGTTTATATGTAAATTATCCATAAGTGTGGTCAATTCAAGTTATGCCACATTTTCTAGTTATGCCCAAATTTAATTATATGATTACAACCCCTTTTATGCTAGTTCCATAATATTCAACTTTTACCCAAACTTTTCCCCAACGTTCCCACGTCGTTCGTACATATAGTTCATGTGATACGTTAGGCTTGCAATTAGCCCAACTCATAACAAAAAAAAGGAAAAAGGGAAGAAACACATGACATCATAACTGGCATAAACAATTTAGATCTAAGACGGTATAAATCTAGTAAACATATATAAATAGTTCCAATCAACATAAGGAATGCGAACTAGCATAGATCTAAACATAAACTTGCACAGATTTAAACATATGAACTAGTATGGATCTAGACATATAAACATGTAGATATAAACATATGAACATATAGTTCTAAACATATGGACTGACATGGATCTAATCATATAAACATGTAGGTCTAAACATATGAACATATAGTTCTAAACATATGGACTGATATGGATCTAATCATATAAACATGTAGATCTAAACATATGAACATATAGTTCTAAACATATAGACTGATATGGATCTAATCATATAAACATGTAGATCTAAACATATGAACATATAGTTCTAAACATATGGGCTGATATGGATCTAATCATATATGAACATGACTTGCATATAATCTTTCATAACTTGCATAGATCGAGCAAACTTGCATACGTAATTAGGCATATGAATTAACATAGAACATAACTTGCATATAATGAATCAAATCAAGCATAAATCAAAACATAGTTTGCAAAGTCATTAACTTTATATGATTTACAAACATTTTCATTCAGTCCAATTCATAACTCATCACAATTAGGTTTAACCAATTATCTTCTGAAAGTAACTGCACTCATAGAAAATGGAACTTGAATTCTGGGATCTGATTTCTGAAGTTGCTAAGCTAATCCGTTGATGTAGACGTTGATTCGTTCGTTGTTGTTCTAGAATTCCTTTCTGCAATTTCTAGGCTTTGAATCTTTATCTCTTATCTTTTTATCTTTAATCTAGAAGTTGATTTGTTATGGTGGCGGCTAGGTTTGTTTGTACATGAACAGCATGACGACATCGTAGTTTAGGGTTGTGAGGTTAGGGTTTAGGTTTAGCTATGTATATATAGATGTCTAGGATCAATATGGACCTTTGGATCAACCTAGGAGTCATCAAAGTCATCCAAACCCAAGAGAGCCAACCAGAACATAACTTGTGCAGTTAAAGCGCTTAGCGGTTCTATAGCGGAGGAGGTGCAAAAAGGTGCAGCGGGGAAATAGCGGGGATATAGCGGAGGCACAAAAATGTTCATTAGACGTAAAAATAAATATTTGAAAATTAATTAATCATCTTTCTCACATTATATGTGTAACAAAAACTAATAGTAATTAATCTTATATAATAAAATCATGGAATATCATAGTTATGCATGCTAAACTTGGTGAGTGTAATTGATTGTTACCATATATTAGACACGTATGCCTTAAATTTAGCCATTTATGCTAACTTTACTAAATTTATTTAAAAGAGAACTAGTCAAATCAAACTCTATATATTAATATTGCTAAAGCGGACGCTAAAAAGCATTGATTTAGCGGATGTAGCGGAGCTAGAAGCGAATCTACTGTTCATCGGCGCTAAATTGAAATAGCGTAGCGGTTGAAGAGCGCTATGGGCTATAGAGGGGATATTGCGGGGCTTTAGCGGGGCTTTAACTGCATAACACATATGCCCTAACACCTCAGAAAATCGTCACTGTCCAGATCAATTCACAGGTGTCGACCCTACAGGGGGGTCGACACCCATGTCGACACCCCTAAGGGGGGTCGATACCCCCTGGGAGGATCGACACCCCTGAGCGGGAAATTTCCCGCTCAGCTGTTTTCTGAAGTTTTGAAATTTGAGTCTGCTTTAATTATTTAATTATTATTTTAATTTCTTCATACGGAGTCTGATTCATGCAAACTTGGACTCTATCTCAAGCAGAATTCCGAGACGAACGCAATGGCGTAACACGTTTCACCCAATTCTTCATTTAAAGATTAATTATTCTTTAATTACCTCTTATGTCCCGTTTTAAAATTACGAGGTGTTACATTCCCCCCTACTTAAAGTATTTTATCCCCGAAATCTTCAAGTCAAGAAGAATGTGTATCTTACCATCCAACAGCCATCTACTCAAACATTCAATCACAGACATCCATTGTCCTTAAAGAGGTTTCTAATGCTTTCGTGATCATATGCATAGTATGTGTATATGTCCTTATCTAATGCAAAATTAGGCGGTCTACTGATTCAGTTGACCTCCTTAATGCGAATTATGTCAGTGCCATGAGTCCATCATGTATGCAATTACTCCTAATCGTACTTTATAACTTCTACATGAGTGCACAATCATTCATACAAATGCAACATCTATATGATAACACATCAAATTTCAATCCATATACAAATACATATATGCATATGCAATATGAAAGTGACTGAGCCGATCTAGTGTCTAATGTGTGTGTAATGCATCCACGAGCAGCCACTAGCAAACACTTGCATCCACCAAACATAACATGTCTCAAACACATGTTTTCAACCATAGTATTTTCTACCTAAAGATCGAAGACATAATCGAGAGGACAAACTAAACGATAGAATAAGTCTAAACAAAGCGATAGAAAAATGAGAAGTTAAGTATATCCCTTCAAAAAAAGAAAGGGTACAGCGTACGCATCTTGTCTTCTGTCTCCCAAGTCGCGTCTCCTTGATCATCTCTCCATTGGATTTTAACCAACTTGACCTCTCTGTTGTGTAACTTCTTAATCTCCGATCCAAGGATGCATGTAGGAGCTCGTCTAATCGTGGCATCTTGCTCCACTTCCACTTCTCTAAGCATGCTCGGCTCTACTATTTCCGTGGTATCATGTAAACACTTCCTCACATGCGACACGTGAAACATGTCACGAACACCACTAAGCTTTTTCGGCAACTTCACTCTGTTGTCTGTCCAATTCTTTCTGTAATGGGGGATTTCCCTACGAACCTTGGTGCTAATTTCCCCACACTCCCCAAAGCGAACTACATTCCTCCACGATGACACTTTTATAAAAACCCTGTCTCTAACATCGAACTCAAGGTCGGTTCGTCTCTTGTCAGCGTTTGACTTTTGTCGGCCCTGTGCCGTCTTCATTCATCTTCGAATCAAGTCTATCTCCTCAGAAGTTTCGCTAACCATATCTGGCCCAAGTAAAATCTTATCCGTAGATTCCCAACAACAAGTTGTTGATCGACACGTCGTCCATAAAACCCTAATACTAGCTTAATAACTGTTGTTATAAGCAAACTCCACAAATGGAAAGTGCTCTTGTCATGTCCTCCAAAATCTAGAATGCATAATCTCAAAAGATCTTCAAGGATTCTATTCACCCTTTCTGTCCATCCATTCGTCTGTGGACGATACGCGATGCTCAAACATAACTTTGTACCTACTGCCTTTTGCATATCACATTTTCCTCTTGCATCGAAAACTGCTCCAAGCCCTGCCTCGCAAGTACCAGTATATGCTGTGAATGGTTTGCTCCCATCTAGCAAAGTCAAAACTGGGGCTGATACCTTCGCAAAGCCCTTAACGAACTTCCTATAGTAGCCCGCCAACCCTAGAAAACTTCTTACTTCCGTTGCTTTTCTAGGAACCATCCAATCTTGGATTGCCACCACCTTTGTAGGATCCACTGTTATCCCTTCCTTAGAGACCACGTGTCCTAAGAACCTCATTTATTTCCTCCAAAAATGATATTTGGAGAACTTAGCTTTGGATTGATGCGCTCTAGGGTCTCTAAGACTTCCCTAAGATGTAGGGCATACTCTCCCTCGCTCCTAGAGAAAATCAAAATACTATCCACAAAGACGACCACAAACTTGTTTAGAAAACTCCCTATGGTCCATGCATAAACTAAGCGAACCATCAGCCTTCGTAGCAAAAACAATTGGAGCACCCCATTCCGAAATGCTTCTTCTTATGAACCCTTTCTCAAGCAACTCTTTCACTTGCTTACTGAGTTCCTTCCTCTCCCTCAGAGCCATGTGGCGCACTGACAATGCAACTGGCTTTGCATTATCTACTAAGTATATACGGAGGTTTATCTCGCGCCTTGGTGGTAAACCCTGAACCTCATCAAAGATGCCACCATACTCATTGACTTCACGAACAGATTTCAAATCGGTGATAGATGCGTCAATAGATTCTAGGTAGCTAAGCATCACTGAACCTCTACGGTCACAAGAAATATCAAGGGTCTTTCCACAACAAGTCAACAGTCTAACTACCCTATTTTCACAGTCTAGGATGGCACCATGCCTGGCTAGCCAATCCATCCCCAAAATCAAGCTATAGCCTTTGAAACCAAGAACGTAGGCGTTGCATCCAACGCCCAAGCTAGGTACTCTCAAATCCCAACAAACCATAGATAAATGAGCCGAACCACAATAGGATTTGAGACTACAATGGGATCCATAACTAAACTAGTATCTAGGTGCAGTGTTTCAACTAGCAAAGCAGATACAAACGATTGCGAAGCGCAAGAGTCAAATAAAGTTCAAACAAGATGATCAAAAAAAGGAAAATCAAACTTTCAATAGAAATGCTTCTATCTCTCTCCTGTCTTGGCGCCATGAGGGCATGAACCTGTCCTCCAAAAGTAGGTCTTTCCTCTGTCCATGCCCTTACCCTTACCTCTTTGGGTAATCTTAAATCATATGTCCTGCCTAGCCGCAATGGTAACAACCATGCTTCTTCTTCTACCTACAGTCCTTAATTATATGGCCCGTTATACCACAATAAAGAAACCTTCTTTTGTTATGAGGGTTAATTATTCTTTCCACTTTCTCCTTTACCTTCTTCGGGGATTAAAGCAATATCAACAAATTCCTCATCCTTGGGTTGTGTTCCTCATCCTAAACTTCCTCATCGACCAAGCAGCTAGCTGAACTTTCTTTCCATTGTCTATCTCCAAGATACCAAACGAGTCCTTCACTACCTTCAGCCAATTTATAACCTCGACAAACGTCTCAGTCCCATGAAAATGTTTTCCTACCATCGCACTGAAGTCCTTCCATATCTTTGGAAAGGAATCTAAACATGGAGAAAGAGACTCAAGAAGGAAAAAGGAAGAGATTCGAAACAAAGAATCGAAAGATAGATATATGGCTTTTGGGGATTATGTTTTTCATAGTAAATCTTTCTCTTGAAAACTCCTTCTTTGAAACATGTTTATAAAAATAATACATCTGAAAACAGTTTTCAAAATATTTTATCTGTTCTGATAACCTTCAGCTCAGTTACCAAGTGAAACACCCCACGTCCGTTAATGCCACTCACAAAGGGAATGCGTTAAGTTTCGTGGAGCATTATAAGTAAACAGGATGGAATATTACAAGACAGATAAAGTAGTATTTAAAAATTTATAACTTTATTGCAGTGGAAACAGAAATAAGTTTGATTACATTTCCAAATACCAAAATCAAGTAAATAATATTAGTCTTGTTCAAAACCTTCAGAGTACATAATTTTAAAGCCATAATCCCCAACAGGAAATGCCATAAGCAGAGTCAAAGCCAAGCAACACACTTTTCTACTTCAAGCTGTAATAAAGAGATATCTGAACTAAGCTTGGGTATTTCCCCCCTAAGAACCTGGGGGGAAACGGAAGAAAAGAGGCAAAACAAACTTGGTCCGACATAAGTCTAGTGAGTCCAGTGACTTTAACAATATAATCATTAAAGTAACATGATAAGAACATAAACTGGAAAGCAAGAAATGACTGTAGAATTAATAGGCATGACAAAGCAGACAAGATGAACAAGATATAACGTTGATTGCGCTTCTAATCACTACAGGATAATTACTACACTGCACCAATGCTAGTAACACCGTATCATTACTAGTTACACCGCATCCTTACTAGTCCCATACTAAAAGTTGATCCCTCTTACTAATCATGATAATGATAGTTTCGTGTACTCCTAGCTGCTATCGTAGGAGCTCCTTTTTGCTCCTACCCCCACGAGTTGTACCCACTACCTTCCTCGTTCTATCGGCTCCCAAACTCGCATGTATTGTTACTTGTGTCATTCGGCCTCGCTTGTATGTAGATACCTATGCTGGCCCCATAATGCGGTGTATTGTAACAACCCGTATTTCGATAACATGATTAAGACGAGAATCAAGGCAGAATTTAATTTTAAATTCTGAATCAAGTTAAACGGGCTATGCCATTGCGTTCGTCTCGGAAAAATACGCGAAATAGAGTCCGAGTTTTCGAAAATCGGAGTCCGTATGACCCGATTAAGGCCCAACGAAGTTTTCAGAAAATTTCTAAGTAAAAACAGATTTCAAATTCAAACTGGAACTTGGGAAATTGGGCCAGTTGGGCCAGGCGGGAAAATTCCCGCCACAGTACCCAAGTCGACAGCCCTGTCGACTTGGGAGTCGACTTGGTCTGACCAAGTCGACAGCCCTGTCGACTTGGGAGTCGACTTGGTCTGACCAAGTCGACAGCCCTGTCGACTTGGCTCAGACGAGCATTCTTGCCTGGTGCACCTATTCTCTATCTTGGCTAGGTTTTTGGGCCTGGTTTGAGATCTGACGGTTCAGGTTGGTCCTAGGGTTAATCTAAGGGTCCTAACTAGCCTAATCTTCTATAAATAAGCCCCTAACCCTCCCCTAAACCCTCATTATTCACTCATGTAACTAAACTATGGCAAAATTTCTACTCTCATGGCCTCCACTCAACTATCCTAGCCTCCACTTCATTTCTATGAGAGGTTTCGTGATCATGAGAGTATTAGAGAGTCCCTATGTTAGTTTGAGAGCTTCTTAAGTTGATTCCAAGGCAAAAGCTTTGATCTTTGTTCATAAAGAGGGGGTTTTCATTGATTTGGAGGGTTCATCTTTGGGTTTTTGGGTGATGGCATGCATAGGCTTCATCACAAGCTCTAGTTTAATCGATTTAGGCCTTCATAGCAAAGTAAGCCCTTCCCTACTCTTAGATATTAACTATGAAGTTAAATGTTCATGTTGCAAGTTTGGGTTTGATCATTGAGAATGATATATGCTATCATGTCATGCAAGTTTATGAAGTCATTATCTTGATCTTATGAGCTAAAAGCTACAACCTTTATGTTGAAATGTTGCATTATGCAACATGAGAACCTTCATAATCATTATGTCTACTTGCATATGAAGTCATAACCCTTATATGATGATATATGCGAGTTACTAGTCATCATTCCATATCTTTTGTCACCATGATTCGCTTATGTGCCAAGTTTGGGTCTATGCATTTTTTGAGGCTTAAGAATGTAACATGCAAGTTAATGAACACATTTGTGCCTCATTTGCCACCATGATTAACTTGTGGCTTAATATCCATTTTTGTCATGCCTTTGCCAAGTCTCTTCTTTTAATCCATTACGTTGTCGCGAACGTATATGCGAGTTTAAAAGCGTTGGGTTATGTTATGGGTAATTTCTAATGACATGAAAATACAACTTGAAAACATGACTTGAAATATAACATGGAAGTTGACATGTAAGTGTGCATAAAAACATAAGCTTGGGAATTTACCTATTAAGTCAGGTCTACCCATTGGGAATTTACCTATTAAGTTAGGTCTACCCAATTGCTTGAAAACTTGACTATGAACATGACACTAGACTAAACGAGAAAGTGGCCAACTCGAGGTTGGGTTGAGTTTGCAACGTAAAACTACCCGGAACCGACCGGCCTAACTAGTAGTTGCAAACAATTGGACCCAATGTGAGAAGTTGGTCATGTTGTGCTTGAACCCGAGGTTAGACCAAGTTGTGGTGTAAAGCTACCCGGAACCGATCGGCTTAACTAGTAACCACAACAAAGTCTAATGTGAGAGGTTGGGGTGCATTAAGTAATTAATGCCACATGATAGGGTTAAGTTAATTTGATTAATGACTCTTAATCAAATATGACATGGACAAACGGGTTAAGTAAATTGATTAGGCTAATGATACTTAACAAAACATGACAAGGTTGGGTAGGTTAAGTAACTCGATTTACCTAATGACACTTAACCATTTTTATACGACTAGTGGACGGGGATTAAGTTAACCAACACTTAATCAATCCAACATGATAATTTGGTAAGGTTAAGTAAGTCTTCTTAATGACACTTAACCTAAAGATACAGTTAATGGATGGGGTTAAGATTAGACTCAACTAGTCTAAACATGATAATCAGATGGGGTTAAGTTAGCTTAGACTTAATTAATCCCACGTGGTAGTAAAAAGGGGGTTAAGTTAAACACTTGACTAATCTAACCCGTTAATTTGATGTGGTTAAGTGATCTATACTTAACCAATCTAACTCGTTGATTTGATGTGGTTAAGTGACCTATACTTAACCAATCTAACCCGTTAATTTGATGTGGTTAAGTGATTTATACTTAACCAATCTAACTCGTGAATTTACTGAGGTTAAGTTAACCCGTACTTAACCAATATAACGTGAAAACATGATAAGGCTAAGTCACGAATCGCTTGAATACACTTGACCGGTTTGACTAAGAAATTTGATAGGGTCAAGCTAATATATACTTAACCAATTTGAGCATGGTTTGTAGGGTTAAGTCTTGAACTCAGATACTTAGCCAATTTTGACAAGATTAGTAGACGGGTTAAGTCTTGAACTTGGATACTTAGCCAATTTTGACATGATTTGTAGATGGGATTAAGTCATGAACTTAAGTGACACTTAATCTATTATGCAAACCCTAATTCGGGAATTAGGTGGGTAACCGTAATTAACAAGGATAACGGAAATAAGGCTAAGTGGTAAACCTTAGTTGAAGGATAACTAAGTAATGATTCTCAGTCAAGGAAATTTAGACCAGTTCATAGATAGATGAGTAACCTGATACGGTAGGTCATCGTTTAAGTATACGGGTAGGAGCAAGTATCTGATTTAGATAAAGGCTCCAGCGAACTGGGTAACGAAGCAGCGGCTTCCGGGAACGTAAGGATATTCTTGGGATCCCTCTGTGGGCTGCCAGGTAATTATACTAGGCTCATGAGAGGTTAAGGTCTGCGTTAGAAGGTCCAAGAGTATGCCTTGGTTGCTATACGAGCAACCTAAAGACGGGGATGGATAGGGCATAGTCGACGAGACACGATCGTACCCTAGATAGCATTTTCTCGTCAGGCTACCTTCCATCTTTGGTCAAGCGTGTACGTACGGAAAGGCAGAGAACACCCAATAGACCATAATTGCTATCTAATTATGGGTGCGGCAAGGCTCGGATTGGGGGGTTGGCCAGTAGTGTGTTCTCGTACAGGATTTATCCTGTCTTGTCTTTCGCTAGTTGAGGGAGGGGTCGCGTGGGACCATAGCCACGTGTAGAAAAACAGACCTTAGCATCTGCATCGGCAGATAAACCGAAAGCTCCCGACCGAGTCCTGTATTTCTCGACCTGCCCTGTGACAGGACTCGGATGGCACGATGTGATACATGTGCATACAGTCATGGAAAAACGATTCACGATGAATGCGTGGGAAAAAGGGCGCGGTTGGCGGTTAGCGTAATCCCTAGTGGCCCTAGGTGGTTGAACCCAAACCGAGACACGGAAACGTTCATTAGGTAGCATAATCCCTAGTGGTCCTAGGTGGCAAAAATCCTAAGCGAACGCGCGATAGTTCATGGTAAGGAAACATAACTAGATCAAGGGTTGCAGTCCAAAACAACTTCAAGGATAAAACGTTTACATGGGAAAGCCCGTATGGCCTGCGGCAAAGGACTGAACTTATACATGGAAAGAAACATACGAGTTGGGAAAACCTACATATGCTATATATTAGGTTTGCATGGACCATAACATGACATTGGGCAAGGGACATTCATAGTTAACACATGACGTGGGTTGGGATACTAGTACGAGAGGTGCAGAGCAAATATACATGTTAGAACCAGGAGAAATATACATGATAGAAACCGGGGGATGTTATACAGGATAGATACCTTGGGATATTATACTGGATAGAAACCTGACGATGTGATGCCTTGTTTTATCTTGACATCGTAATTTATCATGACACCTTAGTTTACCTGAGTTCAGTAGTTCATCCTGTTATTTTGATTTAGCTTATCTATCTTGTTATCATGCTTATGTTCATCTCAGTTTCTCATGTCAGTTAACTTTATTAGTTTTTATACTAATAGTAGATAGGGCTTACTCAGTCTTTTTGACTGACCCGTTTTGTTTCGCCTCTTTTCTTCCGTTTCCCCCCTGGTTACATGGAGGAAATATTGTTGTTTAGTTCGGACTTCTCCTGCTTGAAGGTCATCATGGATGGCTTGGACTTTTCTTGGCTATGGCTACTTTACTGTTTTTACTTGGGGAATAATTTATGAAAATGTCTTTATGCTTCTTTACTATTGCAAGACAGGTTTTGATGTACTCTGATGTAAAAGGCTTTAGACCTTATTTATTCATGTTATGAAAGTTTGATTTTACTTCCGCTATTTTATATGTTCTGTCTTGTGATATTTCTGTGCATGTTTACCAATAATGCCCCTCTAAAGCTAGTGCATTCCTTTGCGAGTGACCCTAGCGGAGGCGGGGTGTTACATGTGGTATCAGAGCAGAAGGATACCAGACTGGGCAAAAGTTTTTAAAGACCTTCTGAAAACTATTTGAAACCCGTTTACAAAGAAGCATTTTTCAAGAAAATTTTCTTTTAAAAGAAAAAGGCTATTCCCCAAAGGCCATTAGCACTATCCTTGTTTCCTTAATTGAATCTCTTCTCCTTTCTTTCCTCCATCTGTAGTCACAGTGGTTTTAACTGCGACTAGTCTTTTCTATCTACGAAAGGGCTTTCCATGCGATGGAGGTGGTTTTCAAGAGACCAGTGGCCGCGTTATAAGAAAGGATAGTGAGAAAGAGGATAAAGGATACGAGCTTAAGGGTGAGCAACTTGTTGGTATGGCTTAGTCCTCAAAGGAGGGAGAAAGATGAACAATGAAACCCATGACGAGAAAGTATCTTTGGTATGGTGAAACGGGACGGATAGTTAAGTATTGTGGGACAAGGACAAGATCATCGTTGTATACCCTCACTAGAGTACCTGAGTAGGGGGATAACATCCTTGTTGAAGATCTAGTTATTCTTTTCTACCATCCCGCCAAGACTTTGTTTTGATCCCCGCATCATTTAAGTCCGCTTCGGTAGTTGAGTCTCTGCACCTTAAGTACTAGCGTAATAGAGAATCCCAATTTTTGTCTCAAAGTCCTATTGGAGAGTCAGCCCATGTATACATGACTTGTTTGGATTTGAGAATGTCTAGGCCAAGTGTTGAGTTTGGAAATAATGCGTATGTTTATAAGCTATGGATGGATTCTAGGGATAAAGTGGTTATCCAGTAAGGGGTGCCACTCTCGGTTTTGATAGGAGGGTAGTTAGACTCTTGACTAGCCTTGGTAATACCCTCGAAGTCTCATGGAACCTTTTTGGGTTCGGTCATGATTAGTTACCTAGAATCCCTTGATACCTTTATTGGAAATTTGAAGCCCGATCGAGTGGTGTTCGCCGATAAGACGGATGGTTTATTTCACTTATGCATGGGTCATAAAGACCACCCTAGTAAGTGCGCTTGGTTGACATCCGTTTACTTTCAAGAGAAAGTTCTTCTACGTGGAATACCTTGTGGTACGAGGTCCGAGATTCACTAGTGAATTTTGGGAAAGCTTGCATAAGATCATGAGTACGCAGTCATGTTTGCGCCAAGTGGGCGAGGGGAACGAGAGGCGACGAAGAAATGAGTTCCAGCTCATGTTATGGAAACAGGAAATAAGAAGCTACGAAATCACGAAGTTAAAGGACGGACAAGGCACAATGGAATTGAGCTCAAGGAAATACGACTTTGATGGCCAAAGGCTAGATGCGCGCATAATATCTCTTTTTGGGAGTATATCTTTGATCCCTGTTTTCTGTAGAGCTTACTTGTAGGCTATCTTTTGTGAGCATCCTCTCGGTCCTATTTTCTGTTACAAACCCCGTAAGGAGTTTGTCTTGTTTATCTTCTCGACCCTGTTTCAGGGAATCCTAGGTAGAACCCTATGGATGTAAACATGTATTTGAAACATGTTATGATTGATATGGTTGCAAGTGGTTGCTCGTGGATGCGCGAATACACATTAGATACTAGCTTGACTCGGTCACATTTCATATTGCATATGCACGAGTATTTATACTTGTTTATGGATGAAATCGAATGTGTTATCATGCGGTTGTTGCATATGAATGAATGATTGTGCACGCATATAGTATCTATATGACTAGGACTATTTGCATACATGTTGGATTCATGGCACTATACATATTTTTGCATTAGAAAGATTATTCAGGCCTGATCATTAGCATTAGCTAAGGAACATGTACACACACGTTTTGCATATATTCATACAGCATTAGAAATCATCTAAGGACAATGGTTGCTTGTGGATGATGTTTTGAGTAGATGGATGATGGATGGTAGGATATGTTCTTCCTAACTTGGAGATTTCGGGGACGAAATCCTAAAAGGTGGGGAGAATGTAACAACCCGTATTTCGATAACATGATTAAGACGAGAATCAAGGCAGAATTTAATTTTAAATTCTGAATCAAGTTAAACGGGCTATGCCATTGCGTTCGTCTCGGAAAAATACGCGAAATAGAGTCCGAGTTTTCGAAAATCGGAGTCCGTATGACCCGATTAAGGCCCAACGAAGTTTTCAGAAAATTTCTAAGTAAAAACAGATTTCAAATTCAAATTGGAACTTGGGAAATTAGGCCAGTTGGGCCAGGCGGGAAAATTCCCGCCACAGTACCCAAGTCGACAGCCCTGTCGACTTGGCTGTCGACTTGGCTCAGACGAGCATTCTTGCCTGGTGCACCTATTCTCTATCTTGGCTAGGTTTTTGGGCCTGGTTTGAGATCTGACAGTTCAGGTTGGTCCTGGGGTTAATCTAAGGGTCCTAACTAGCCTAATCTTCTATAAATAAGCCCCTAACCCTCCCCTAAACCCTCATTATTCACTCATGTAACTAAACTATGGCAAAATTTCTACTCTCATGGCCTCCACTCAACTATCCTAGCCTCCACTTCATTTCTATGAGAGGTTTCATGATCATGAGAGTATTAGAGAGTCCCTATGTTAGTATAAGAGCTTCTCAAGTTGATTCCAAGGCAAAAGCTTTGATCTTTGTTCATAAAGAGGGGGTTTTCATTGATTTGGAGGGTTCATCTTTGGGTTTTTGGGTGATGGCATGAATAGGCTTCATCACAAGCTCTAGTTTAATCGATTTAGGCCTTCATAGCAAAGTAAGCCCTTCCCTACTCTTAGATATTAACTATGAAGTTAAATGTTCATGTTGCAAGTTTGGGTTTGATCATTGAGAATGATATATGCTATCATGTCATGCAAGTTTATGAAGTCATTATCTTGATCTTATGAGCTAAAAGCTACAACCTTTATGTTGAAATGTTGCATTATGCAACATGAGAACCTTCATAATCATTATGTCTACTTGCATATGAAGTCATAACCCTTATATGATGATATATGCGAGTTACTAGTCATCATTCCATATCTTTTGTCACCATGATTCGCTTATGTGCCAAGTTTGGGTCTATGCATGTTTTGAGGCTTAAGAATGTAACATGCAAGTTAATGAACACATTTGTGCCTCATTTGTCACCATGATTAACTTGTGGCTTAATATCCATTTTTGTCATGCCTTTGCCAAGTCTCTTCTTTTAATCCATTACGTTGTCGCGAACGTATATGCGAGTTTAAAAGCGTTGGGTTATGTTATGGGTAATTTCTAATGACATGAAAATACAACTTGAAAACATGACTTGAAATATAACATGGAAGTTGACATGTAAGTGTGCATAAAAACATAAGCTTGGGAATTTACCTATTAAGTTAGGTCTACCCATTGGGAATTTACCTATTAAGTTAGGTCTACCCAATTGCTTGAAAACTTGACTATGAACATGACACTAGACTAAACAAGAAAGTGGCCAACTCGAGGTTGGGTTGAGTTTGCAACGTAAAACTACCCGGAACCGACCGGCCTAACTAGTAGTTGCAAACAATAGGACCCAATGTGAGAAGTTGGTCATGTTGTGCTTGAACCCGAGGTTAGACCAAGTTGTGGTGTAAAGCTACCCGGAACCGACCGGCTTAACTAGTAACCACAACAAAGTCTAATGTGAGAGGTTGGGGTGCATTAAGTAATTAATGCCACATGATAGGGTTAAGTTAATTTGATTAATGACTCTTAATCAAATATGACATGGACAAACGGGTTAAGTAAATTGATTAGGCTAATGATACTTAACAAAACATTACAAGGTTGGGTAGGTTAAGTAACTCGATTTGCCTAATGACACTTAACCATTTTTATACGACTAGTGGACGGGGATTAAGTTAACCAACACTTAATCAATCCAACATGATAATTTGGTAAGGTTAAGTAAGTCTTCTTAATGACACTTAACCTAAAGATACAGTTAATGGATGGGGTTAAGATTAGACTCAACTAGTCTAAACATGATAATCGGATGGGGTTAAGTTAGCTTAGACTTAATTAATCCCACGTGGTAGTAAAAAGGGGGTTAAGTTAAACACTTGACTAATCTAACCCGTTAATTTGATGTGGTTAAGTGACCTATACTTAACCAATCTAACTCGTTGATTTGATATGGTTAAGTGACCTATACTTAACCAATCTAACCCGTTAATTTGATGTGGTTAAGTGATTTATATTTAACCAATCTAACTCGTGAATTTACTGAGGTTAAGTTAACCCGTACTTAACCAATATAACGTGAAAACATGATAAGGCTAAGTCACGAATCGCTTGAATACACTTGACCAGTTTGACTAAGTAATTTGATAGGGTCAAGCTAATATATACTTAACCAATTTGAGCATGGTTTGTAGGGTTAAGTCTTGAACTCGGATACTTAGCCAATTTTGACATGATTAGTAGATGGGTTAAGTCATGAACTTGGATACTTAGCCAATTTTGACATGATTTGTAGATGGGATTAAGTCATGAACTTAAGTGACACTTAATCTATTATGCAAACCCTAATTCGGGAATTAGGTGGGTAACCGTAATTAACAAGGATAACGGAAATAAGGCTAAGTGGTAAACCTTAGTTGAAGGATAACTAAGTAATGATTCTCAGTCAAGGAAATTTAGACCAGTTCATAGATAGATGAGTAACCTGATACGGTAGGTCATCGTTTAAGTATACGGGTAGGAGCAAGTATCTGATTTAGATAAAGGCTCCAGCGAACTGGGTAACGAAGCAGCGGCTTCCGGGAACGTAAGGATATTCTTGGGATCCCTCTGTGGGCTGCCAGGTAATTATACTAGGCTCATGAGAGGTTAAGGTCTGCGTTAGAAGGTCCAAGAGTATGCCTTGGTTGCTATACGAGCAACCTAAAGACGGGGATGGATAGGGCATAGTCGACGAGACACGATCGTACCCTAGATAGCATTTTCTCGTCAGGCTACCTTCCATCTTTGGTCAAGCGTGTACGTACGAAAAGGCAGAGAACACCCAATAGACCATAATTGCTATCTAATTATGGGTGCGGTAAGGCTCGGATTGGGGGGTTGGCCAGTAGTGTGTTCTCGTATAGGATTTATCCTGTCTTGTCTTTCGCTAGTTGAGGGAGGGGTCGCGTGGGACCATAGCCACGTGTAGAAAAACAGATCTTAGCATCTGCATCGGCAGATAAACCGAAAGCTCCCGACCGAGTCCTGTATTTCTTGACCTGCCCTGTGACAGGACTCGGATGGCACGATGTGATACATGTGCATACAGTCATGGAAAAACGATTCACGATGAATGCGTGGGAAAAAGGGCGCGGTTGGCGGTTAGCGTAATCCCTAGTGGCCCTAGGTGGCTGAACCCAAACCGAGACACGGAAACGTTCATTAGGTAGCATAATCCCTAGTGGTCCTAGGTGGCATAAATCCTAAGCGAACGCGCGATAGTTCATGGTAAGGAAACATAACTAGATCAAGGGTTGCAGTCCAAAACAACTTCAAGGATAAAACGTTTACATGGGAAAGCCCGTATGGCCTGCGGCAAAGGACTGAACTTATACATGGAAAGAAACATACGAGTTGGGAAAACCTACATATGCTATATATTAGGTTGGCATGGACCATTACATGACATTGGGCAAGGGACATTCATAGTTAACACATGACGTGGGTTGGGATACTAGTACGAGAGGTGCAGAGCAAATATACATGTTAGAACCAGGAGAAATATACATGATAGAAACCGGGGGATGTTATACAGGATAGATACCTTGGGATATTATACTGGATAGAAACCTGACGATGTGATGCCTTGTTTTATCTTGACATCGTAATTTATCATGACACCTTAGTTTACCTGAGTTCAGTAGTTCATCCTGTTATTTTGATTTAGCTTATCTATCTTGTTATCATGCTTATGTTCATCTAAGTTTCTCATGTCAGTTAACTTTACTAGTTTTTATACTAATAGTAGATAGGGCTTACTCAGTCTTTTTGATTGACCCGTTTTGTTTCGCCTCTTTTCTTCCGTTCCCCCCCCCCCAGGTTACAGGGAGGAAATACTGTTGTTTAGTTCGGACTTCTCCTGCTTGAAGGTCATCTTGGATGGCTTGGACTTTTCTTGGCTATGGCTACTTTACTGTTTTTACTTGGGGAATAATTTATGAAAATGTCTTTATGCTTCTTTACTATTGCAAGACAGGTTTTGATGTACTCTGATGTAAAAGGCTTTAGACCTTATTTATTCATGTTATGAAAGTTTGATTTTACTTCCGCTATTTTATATGTTATGTCTTGTGATATTTCTGTGCATGTTTACCAATAATACCCCTCTAAAGCTAGTGCATTCCTTTGACCCTAGCGGAGGCGGGGTGTTACATGTATCAATTCCCATGATGGCAACCCGACATGATTCAAGATGCACTGTGTATACTACTGATGCCCAATGCCTGCTTTTTCCACTCTGAAGCACGTGCACGCCCATACTCCATCGGAACCTACACTGTCGCATCACCCGCCGTTATTTTGACCGCTTATAATCAGCCCAGTAATCGTGCCCCACCCTGCCTAGCTCAGGGTACCATGATACATCTATGTGGGTTACTACTGAAATGGGTCCCCGTTACTAGGGTTTCCTAATCAACGTGTTATAACGGTTAAGTGTCCTCAATTTAACTTAACCCCACCCATCTGCCTAATTAACATGTTGTAACGGTTAAGTGTTCTCGACCTAACTTAGCCCCATCCACTTGTCTAATTAACATAGTGTAACGGTTAAGTGTTCTCAATTTAACTTAACACCACCCACTTGTCTAATTAACTTGTTGTATTGGTTAAGTGTCGCCTATTCATATGTTACTTAACCTTTCCATTCTTAGCATGTCTGTTCCTTAGCTTTAATTCATTCATTAAAGCACCAACCTCTCACATTAGAACTGTTGTTTGTGGTTGCTAGATGTGCCAGGCGGTTCCGGGCAGATTTCTACCGTAAACTCATTCTAACCTCGGGTTTTTGGGCTTAATGAGCTAACCTCTCACATTAGATCTATGTTGTTGCAGTCGCTGGATGTGCCGGGCGGTTCCGGGCAGTTTTACATCGCAACTCAATCTAACCTCGGGTTAGGCACGTTCATCTTTTAGCCAATTTACATATTTACCATTAATGTCCAAGTTTATATGTAGATTATCCATAAGTGTGGTCAATTCAAGTTATGCCACATTTTCTAGTTATGCCCAAATTTAATTATTTGATTACAACCCCTTTTTATGCCAATTACATAATATTCAACTTTTACCCAAACTTTTCCCCAACGTTCCTGCGTCGTTCGTACGTATAGTTCATGTGATACGTTAGGCTCACAATTAGCCCAACTAATAACAAAAAAAAGGAAAAAGGGAAGAAACACATGACATCATAACTGGCATAAACAATATAGATCTAAGACGGCATAAATCTAGTAAACATATAAAATAGATCCAATCAACATATGGAATGCGAACTAGCATAGATCTGCACATAAACTTGCACGGATTTAAACATATGAACTGGTATGGATCTAAACACATAAACATGTAGATCTAAACATATGAACATATAGTTCTAAACATATGGACTGACGTGGATCTAATCATATAAACATGTATATCTAAACATATAAAAAAAAGTTCTAAACATATGGATTGACATGGATCTAATCGTATAAACATGTAGATCTAAACATATGAACATATAGTTCTAAACATATGGACTGATATGGATCTAATCATATAAACCTGTAGATCTAAACATATGAACATATAGTTCTAAACATATGGACTGATATGGATCTAATCATATATGAACATGACTTGCATATAATCTTTCATAACTTTCATAGATCGATCAAACTTGCATACATAACTTGCATACGTAATTAGGCATATGAATTAACATAGAACATAACTTGCATATAATGAATCAAATCAAGCATAAATCAAAACATAGTTTGCAAAGACATAAAATTTATATGATTTACAAACATTTTCATACAGTCCAATTCATAACTCATCACAATTACGTTTAAACAATTATCTTGTGAAAGTAACTGCACTCACAGAAAACAGATCTTGAATTCTGGGATCTGATTTCTGAAGTTGCTAAGCTAATCCGTTGATGTAGGCATTGATTCGTTCGTTGTTGTTCTAGAATTCCTTTCCGCAATTCCTAGGTTTGAATCTTTATCTCTTATCTTTTTATCTTTAATCTAGAATTTGATTTGTTATGGTGGCGGCTAGGTTTGTTTGTACATGAACAGCATGACGGCATCATAGTTTAGGGTTGTGAGGTTAGGGTTTAGGTTTAGCTATGTATATATAGATGTCTAGGATCAGTATGTGCCTTTAAATCAACCTAGGAGTCATTAAAGCCATGCAAACCCAAGAGAGCCAACCAGAACATGACACATATGCCCTAACACCTCAAAAAATCGTCATTGTCCAGATCAGTTCGCAGGTGTCGACCCTACGGGGGTTGACACCCATGTCGACACCCCTAGGGGGGTCAACACCTATGTCGACACCCCCTGGGGGGGTCGACACCCCTAAGCGGGAAATTTCCCACTCAGGTGTTTTTTGTAGTTTTGAAATTCGAACTGCTTTAATTATTTTATTATTATTTTAATTTAATTTCTGCTTAAACTTGAAAACTTCTAACCTCCATAACTTCTTCATACGGAGCCTGATTCACGCAAACTCGGACTCTATCTCAAGCAGAATTCCGAGACGAACGCAATGGCGTAACCCGTTTTACCAAATTCTTCTTTTAAAGATTAATTATTCTTTAATTATCTCTTATGTCCCGTTTGAGAATTAAAGGGTGTTACACCATCCGGTTTCTTCGAGTGGTTGGTGATGCCATTCGGGTTTACTAACGCGCCAGCATATTTCGTGGATCTTATGAATAGGGTTTTCAGAGATCAGTTGAATAAATTTGTGCTTGTGTTCGTGGATGATATTCTGGTTTACTCCAAGAATGAGGAAGAACACAAGACGCACTTGAGAGTTGTGTTAGAGATCTTGCAAAAGCATTATTTGAAGGCTATGTTCTCGAAGTGTCACTTATGGAAGGATGAAGTAAGGTTCTTAGGTCATGTTGTTTATGGAAACGGGATAGCGGTTGACCCTGCTAAGGTGGTAGCAATCCAGGACTGGGATAGACCTAAGAATGCGATGGATGTACGGAGTTTCCTTGGACTGGCAGGTTATTATCGATGGTTTATCAAGGATTTCTCCAAGATAGCAGCACCTTTGATAGGATTAACGAAGAAGAACCAAGCATTCACATGGGATGCAAAGTGTGGACAAGCGTTCGAAATCCTGAAGGAGAGATTGACAAGTGCTCCTGTGTTGACCATTCAAAGTGGGAATGAAGAGATGGTGGTATACATCGATGCATGTGGTACTGGGCTTGGAGCAGTGTTAATGCAAAAGGATAAGGTCGTGGCCTACGCGAGTCGACAGCTAAAGCTGCATGAAAAGAATTACCCAACTCATGATTTGGAGTTGGCAGCGATTGTGTTTTCTCAAGATGTGGAGACATTACCTGTTGGGAGTCTTATTCGAGTTGTTTACATATCACAATTCGTTGAAGTATCTTTTCTCCCAAAAGGATTTGAATCTTCGGCAGCAACAATGGTTAGAGTTTTTGGCATCGTATGATTTTGATATAGCTTATACTCCTGGTAAAGGTAACGCAGTTGCAGATGCATTAAGTCGAAGATACGCGAGTTTGGGAGCGATGTTTTCGGAATGGAAGAGCCTTGAGTATTTATAAAGATTCGATTTCAGGCCAAGGTGTGAGTTGGAACCTGAAATGTTGGCAAGCTTATCGATAAGACCCACTCTTATCGAAAGGATTGGCGAGAGCCAAAAGCGAGATACAAAGCTTGTTGAGTTTATCCAAAAGATAAAGAGTTCGAAGTCGATCGAGAAGGTTGGCTTCAACAGCAAGGGCAATTAGTTGTTCCTGATATTGATGCATTGAGGAATGAGATTCTGAGAGAATGTCATCACTCGAAGTTGACGATTCATCCCAGTGGTAATAATATGTATCAGGACATGAAGCAAGTCTACTACTGGGTGGGGATGAAGCAAGATTTTGGAAAGTTCATTTCCAAATGCATGAACTATTAGTTGGAGATAGCTGAACAGAAGAAGCCAAGTGGTTTGCTTCAGTCATTGGAAGTTCCAACATGGAAGTGGGAGCAAATATCGATGGACTACTTAGAACCAGGGCAGGAAATGAAGGATTTGGGTCATTGCGGATCGCTTGACTAAAAGTGCGAGATTCATTCTTGTCAAGTCGACTAGGACGATATCGAAATTGGATGAACTTGATGTGATATGGATTGTTCGATTCCATGGTGTCCCAAAGAGTATAGTGAGTGACCGAGATCCATTATTTACAAGTGGATTTTTGAAAAGTTTGCAAGAAGCTTTGGGAACCGAGTTGTGCTTGAGTACGGCATATCATCCCCAAACTGATGGTCAGACCGAGAGAGTCAATCGAGTTTTGGAAGATCTCCTGAGGGCTTGTGTGCTAGACTTCGAAGGATCATGGGAAGACCATCTACATCTGCTTGAGTTTGTATATAACAATAGCTACCAGTCCAGCATTGGGATTTCACCATACGAGGCATTGTATGGGAGACCGTGCAATTCTCCAACATGTTGGTTAGAAACTAGAGATAAGTTTGTACTTGGGCCAGAGATGATTAGAGAGACCTCAGATTGTATTGAAATTGTTTGTCAACGAATGAAGGCGGCCCAAGATCGCCAGAAGTGCTATGCTGATAAGCATCGAAAAGATTTGAAATTCGAAGTTGGTGACATGGTTTTCGTAAATATTTCGCCATTGAAGCATGTGGTTCGATTTGGGAGTAAAGAAGAGTTGGCTCCTAGGTTTGTTGGACCATTTCCGATAGTCGAGCGAATTGGAAAGCTCGCATATAGGTTGGAGTTATCCGAGAAGATGTCGAGTGTGCATAATGTTTTCCATGTGTCTTTTCTATGGAAGTTCGTGCATCATTCGAATGTGGTGGTATCTCCAGAACAGTACGAGGTCCTAGAAGTGGAAATTGCAGTTGTTAAACCTCGTAAGCCGCTTTGTGTTGTGGAGAATGACACGAAACAGGTTAGGAGGAAGACGGTTAAGCTAGTCAAGATACAATGGAGCGAAGATGATGACAATTGTACATGGGAGACGGAAGAGAGCATGAAGGCGACTCATCCAGAACTCTTTGTCAGTAGGACCCTTTGATATCGTATCATCGTTATATCGTTGTATCTTGTTGATTGTTAGAAAGAATTCCGCGTGCTAGGATAAGGCTATGGATGCATGGCTTTATGGTTGCTGGTCTGGATGATAGAATTGGCTTCCCATGGATGGTAGGCATGCAGAATTGATGTGTTTTCTTGGAATTTCGGGGGCGAAATTCTTAAGGGGGGAGAATGTAGCAGCCCGCATTTTACGTATCGGAAGATCGTAAAATATTTTTATTTTATTCCTGAGGGATGGATGATTCTCATCTTTTAATATATTTCTTATGCGGATGTGAGACATGTCCATAATTTTTACTGATTTTGTTAGTGACCGTTTTGCCTTTATCAGTCTTGTACTGAGCATAACTTTTGAATCAGGTTGAATCAAAGCGGGATACCTGTGCCATTGGAAAGGAATTGATGATTGCCTTTCCGTCGAGTGGTTACATTAAGGATTTGGTTCAGCGGTTTGGGAGAAATCATTGTTTTAAGGTTTTTCAGTTGGTTTTCCAGGTTTTGGGAGCCTGATGGACTGATTTGGGGAAGGCCCATTAGTGGGCTGGTGGCAACTATAAATAGGGGGTGAGGGACATGGGATATGGTTTAGTTTCTCATTTCCCCATTCGGTGCCTTGTGCTCCTCCTTCCTCTAAACACTTTTCCACCATTAGAAATCCAAATCCAAGGAGGGAAATCAAAGATCTACACCATTTGAGGCTAGATCTACATCATTTCAATGGGGAATTCATTGCATCGAGGAGTTTGGTTCGAATTTCTCGCTATCCGGATTCATAATTCTATCATTTTAGCTTGTTTTGGAGAATCGGTGAGTCGATTACATCTCTCACTTGAATTCAATAAAGTGTATGAGTAGTAGATCATGTTTTTCATCAAATTCAAGTGTTTTTCCTTAGATCTATGAATTGGTAAGTTCATTTTCATATAGATCACCCTAGGATCTGATTTAGCAAGTTTAGATAGGTAATTTCTATGATATTTCATACGAATGTGCAAGTTAGATCCGTGGTTTTTTGTATTTATGCATATTTGTGGTGATTTTGGTGAATTTGACATTATTATTGATAGAATTGTCATATTGATGATATTGTTGATTTCATAACATGCTTGTAATCTTTTTTGATGAATTGGATGAGTTAGTTTCATCGGATTTATCGTTTGGCGAAGTTTTGTTCGAAATTGGAGTAGAATTGCAATATGGAGTTTTTGGATCGGCCATAGGTTGGATCGGCCATAAGTGGGTCGGCCTAATTAGGAAAAGTGGATCGACCATATGTGGGTCAGCCTAGTTAGGAAAAGTGGATCGACCATAAGTGGGTCGGCCTAGTTAGGAAGAGTGGATCGACCATAAGTTCGTCGGCCTAATCAGGAAAAGTGGATCGGCGATAAGTGGATCGACCTAGTCAGAAGAAGATGGGTCGGACCAAAGTTGGGTCGGACCAAAATAGTGTCGGACCAAAGTGGGTCGGCCTATTCTAGTCAGCCATTTCTAGACAGCTATTTCTGGTCGGACATTTCCGGTGATGATGTGACTTTAAAGTGAATTCAATTGGGAAGTTTGGAAGTGTTGAAAAGTTTTTGTTGTTCATTGTATGTAACAAATGGGGAGACAACTCAAGAATGTATTGAGTTCGTGTGAAGTGACAACTCTAACGTGTTCTGAGCTAATTAATAGTTGTAATTGATAACGACTAGAGAGACAAAGGCCGAGGAATTATCGTCGTCGTAGGTTCTAGCGGACTCAAAGCAGAGGTACAATTGAAGACCAATTGTAGGTCGAGTGCGTTGGGCGTCGTGTATGGCCTAGACATATGTTGAGTATAGCGTGTAGCACGTGTTGAGTATGGCATGTGGAGTTTTGCTAGAATCGGGGTATCATGTGTGGTCCTTGACAATTGACAGCAAATTGTTAGCCTGTCATATGATAACGAGGGTTCCAAAGCAAGGTTGGCGGTGATAGCCAGAGTCAGTCATGGACGTTTGAATGCATGTTGTGATCATGATTGATTTGCTTTGCCATATATGAATGGATTCTTTAATTGCCGTGACTGAATTGTTATTCCTTTGGGTTTATGGATTGTAAAGGCTATCACCGTCATGTAGTGGGGAAGGAAATTGAGAGTTCTTCTCTGGAGCTGGGTAGATTAGCTGATTATTTACCCATTCTCATATACTTTATTGATGAAGTTTGTTAGCTATTTTATCGCTCACTAAGACTATTGTCTGACTCAAGGTTTTATGTTTCCTCTTATTACCTTGGGCTGTTATATCCAGTTGTGGATAGACAGACTGAGTAACAGGTGGCAGGTATTGCTTTAGTGAGGACGACGATGCTGATCGATGGTGAGCAGGAGGCTCATGTACCAGTTTTATTACTATTTAGTATTTGTTTCCGTTGCTTGCTATTTCTCAGAGTGTTGTAGTGAGGCAAATTGTACAACACTATTGTTGTTATCCGCGTGAATGTGAAATACTTTCTAGTTGTCATGAAAGTTTAGTGTTTTCTTCTTCACTATCACTACCTGTTGTATATGTTCTATTATATTTTATTCTTGCGCTGTGAGTTTATGATAGGTTTCGTTTAACAACCATGCCTTGATGATCGTCCATAGCTGCCTGACACACCTTTTAGTGCATTATTCCTCTTGTATAGTGCGGGGGCTATGGGCGGTCGTCACATGTTTTCTTGAGGATCAAGACTTCCCGGGCTAGATTCCTCCATTGACCTTCTTGGCATAAATCGCAATGTTGAATGTTCTTGGCATATGTAGCTCCAGTTTTCTTCCATAGACAGAATGGCATAATAATTATGCAAGTTGAATAGTTTGTTTTTGTGATCTGCCATATAAACTGCATTCTCCTAGTTTAGTTGTGTGGAATGAACTAATGTAAGTTGCTATAATTATACAATAAAATAATATAATAATAAATTATGTAAATGAAAAGTACCAAATCGATATCGTTGGCACTGCTTTGCTGTCTACTTTCTAGTCCGGCCATAAACTCCTTCCAACACTGATAGCTAGCATTGGTTCTTTTCCATGACTGTTTCAAAGAGTCTATTGATCTCGGGGATTTTTTGGACTACATCGATTGAATAATCTCAAAACAGACCTCCAATATGAGTTATCAGTTTGACTAGTTTCTTTTACATTGGCTTTTGAGCATTCAACCTAACAGAAAGCTAGTTCTACTTGTTCTTTTGGAGACCGTTTCACTATTTTGTTTGATCTTCTCGGTTGTGTGTTCATACACAAATCTGGAATTTCAGTAAGATCGACTTCTGTTTCCTCTTTCATGCCACCATTGTCTTCAAATAAACAGTTTAAATTTCTTGATAGAGTCGGAGAAGTTTCGGGCGAGACTAACCTTGGTTGGCTGCTTGGAGAAGCGTAGTGATGATCATTGTAATTTTGCTAAAAAAGACTCATTCTGTCCGGAACCGGAATTTTTAGTATTCTGATAATGATTAGAATTTTTATAGGGATTGATAGAAATTCGGGTTTTGTTGGGAATAATAACAGTTTGGAACATTCGGGAAGTTACTATAGTTGGAAGTTTGATTTTGCTAGTATGAGGAATGCGTAGGAAACGGATTGTGGTCGGAATGATAATTATGTTGATTTTGAGCAGATTTGACGGCACTCTTCTTTACTTTAACTTTTTCTGACATTACAATTAACTTAAATAGCAGAAAATAAAGAAGGGAGTTAAGATGGTATGATTTGAAGATGGTTTGGTGTATAAATACACATGAATTAAACAGCAACAAAACTAGTAAACGGTAAGAAGAAAACAGTCGGGAAAAATGGGCAGAAATACGCCTTAACTGGCGTATTCAAAACCGGCTAAGGGGTGAAGAATTTTTATTAATCCCCCCTTAGCCGGGTTTAACAAAGTCGGCTAAGGGGGATAGAAATTCTCCCCCTTAGCCGGCTTTGTTAAAGACGGCTATGCTTAGCCAACTTCAACTAAGCTGGCTATGCACCGGTTGCTGGAGCAACCTATCGGTTGCTCCAACAACCTCCAGGGTTGCTGAAGCAACCCTGATTCTGTAACATCTCATAATTTTAGCGATTTAGTAATTAATTAATTTAATTATTTTATATAGTGGTTTGGTAATTTAATTGACTTAAATTAAATATTTTTGAATATTTAAATTAATATATAATTAATGGGATGATAATATATTTAAGTCCGAAATGGTCAAAATTAGTTGATTTTGCAATACTGTGTAAATTGGATGCATATGATATTTAATCCTAATTTGAATTCGAGTTATAATAACGAATATATTATTTAAAATGACAGATGAACGTAATAATTATAACATTAATTATAATCAAGCTCGTAACGACGCGGTAGTTCATAATATTGAGTTTTGAACTTCAATGGAATATACCAAATCCGTTTTAAGTCGGATTTCTATGAAACAAGAAACGTTGGAATCTAATCAATAGTATAAAAACGAAGATTTCGCTTTATAGATTGTAAGTTATGTGTTCAAATCAAATTTTCAAATAGTCGCTATGGAATCGTTTCTAAACCATAATGATATATTTCATTATAATTAAATATTGGTTTCGAATTTGGACAAGATTTTTAAAACATTCTTTCAGTTTAATTTATAGAATTTTTCGGTAATTTTTATTTTGGAAAATAAGCTACTTTTTATTTGAAGTACTTTACACCCAATATCGGCATTATTGGGACTTTACATAATAAGTTAACTTGTCTATATTATTATATTTTCGGGATCATGGCATATTGCTCATCACACCGATATTTTTATTTTTGTCTGTAGTTGTCCGTAAGTAAACAAAATTTTGTTGTAGCAGGATAGGCTAAAACTTTATAATTTAAAACAAAATGAACATTTTATTTATATCGAAGTACATGGCTTCTATTCTGACGAATTGTCACCATCCTAATAAGCTATTTCTGCCGCCTACTCTCCTTCATGTAAGAATATGAGTCCGAGTTTGTTCACACTTTGTCCACAAGTGTGAACATAACTCTCGGATCCCATTGGTGGAAATTAGGGGGTCCCTCTGATTTTCCCTGATTTCCACAAGAAAATCAGAGGGACCCCTTGATTTCCACCAATGGAATTCGAGAGTTATGTTCACACTTTTGGATAAAGTGTAAACAAACTCCTACTGTAAGAATATAGTACTTACATTTCTTAAGCCTTTAAGTATATAATATATATTAAACAAATATTCTTCTTCCTTAAGCCTTAAGTAAAAGCATATTATATATGTATATATATATACATATATAATATCGATTACCTCCTATTTCCTTTTTACATCTTCTTTAGCCCTCAGTAGCAATGGCTATGAAATGAAATCAAAACCAAATCTGTTTCTTCATTTAAAATTTCGAAAAGCATAGCTCTAAAATCCACTCAAACTCCTCTCCACTCTCATCTAAGTTGTATTATACTCGAGCAAACCAGGGAGGCTCCTACATGAGTAACAGCATGTCCAAAAGGGAAGCAAAGGTGAACTGAGGGCAAACGTTGAAGGTTTTAGTGGGGTGCAGCGCAAGGAGTGGGAGGAGGGGGAGCCTCGGGGCACACTGCCGAGATCACATAACCTGGTCAGGTGTTTGCTCTCGGGTGTTGGAATAGGACGGTGATCAGAAATGGTGGCCGATGGGAGCAAATCTTTTTGCTTGAAAAATAGAAAGTGGAATAAAAATAGAAACGTGAAGAGGAAATATTGGTGCGATCTGGGTTAAACGTTGACGAGGTGGTAGAGGAATGAAAGTAGATGGTGTGTTGGGTGGGTTGTCATGTGAAGCACGAACGAAGAGTTGATGATTAGTGAATAGAATAGGGTACAAATGGCACGGTAATGGAGATGTTAGTTGAAATTTGCGTGAGCAATGGTCAAGAAGGAAAGCTTTAAAGCTTTGAAATAGTGGAGTTACGTGGAAGCTTCTGCAAGTTGGAGCATTAAACAAGGAGAGAGATGGAGGTTTCGGATGGGGTGCGAGCGGTGTGAAATGGTGATGGGGTGAGTCTGCGCGGAGTGAGTTTGAAGGCGAGTTCATTGAATAGGAATTCTATAGCATGGATAGCGGTTTCTTTGTTGAGAACTATGGATTTGTGAGGGAAGGAGCTTCCTACGGCAATGGCCATTTCTTGTTTTCTATGTACTGTAATGAAGCACTGTGTTTGGGGAGGAAACAGAATAACTTGTAGCGTGCAGTTGGGTTTAAGAATTTAGGCCAAAGGAAAGGTGAGCCCAATAAAATATAAAAAAGGAGTATGTGAAGCAAAATGGGAACGTGGATAAGAATGGAGCAGGGAGCGGGTTTCTTGTCTTAATGGTGAAGGAACCGTACTGGTAGTCGTGGGGATAAAATGTAGTTGGGCCGATTATTAACAAAAACGCTAGTATGCCCGAAAACTGATTTTCGTTCTGAATTGCGGTGAAGGTGGAGAGAAAGTATTGGTTGAAACTTGCGGAAGAAAGAGATAATGGCAATATTGAAAGGAAGAATGACAATTATACCCCCCCCCCCCAATTCAACGTGGGGGGTATATTTCGGGCGCATTCAGATGAAAAATCACCTGGGTATTCTAGCAGCATTCGATTATTAAGGCTAAGTCCCGTACAGAAATATATATATATATATATATATATATATTTATATATATATATATATATATATATATATATATATACACACACACATACACATATATATATATATATACATATACATACATATATATATACATACATACATATATATGGGGCAAGCCCAAAATTGAGTACGTGGGTTAACAGGAAAGGGGAGCAGCTGGTTTTAAGTTATGAGGAAGAAAGGGGCGGAATTTATTGTTTAGGAAAGGAAGCTATCGGGTGAATCATTTTGATAGTGGGCCGACGTGATAATCAGGGTAAAGCCCATTATATTCTTATTTAGTTTAATTTAAATTTAAAATAGTATATTAACTTATAAACGTAGTATCTCGTTCATACAGTGTCAGTTTTACGAACGGTCTGATCCGTGAGGATCGTAGGGTCGCAGGCTACACAGTGGAATTGGTCTGGAGAGAATTGGAGATCATTTCAGATTATTGAAGAATTAAACGCCCGATATGATCAGCCAAACGTTAATCGTTATTCAACGATTAACGACCAATGTGAGTAAACTCACTAACTCAGTCCAGTTTTATAATTTTATAAACGTTATTTAATATTGACAAAACTAATTAAATGTTGTATGTGGTGCTTGTTTGGATGATTTGCTAGTTAAATGGTTGAAATAAAATATAGTTACGTATATAAATCGTTAATTGAATACCGATCCCATTTTTTCAAATATTTCATTTTTTATTGATATGAAATAAAATATCTATTGATTAACATCTATGGATGTAGGGAAACAGGTTGGAGGAATCCAGCTGGATTCCTCAACAATTATGGTTGTTTTTTATATATTGTATTATATGATGTGATAAATAGTCTGTGATTGATTATTGTATGATTGGGATGCTTGAGTAAAATTGACCCTGAAATAATTGGTACTTAAAATACCCTAAAATATATTCGAATATATCAGAAAAGAATTTGGGTTTTAATTAGAGATTGAATTTCAATTTGGATTGGAAAGTAATAACTTGTTTTAATCATAACAAAACAAGTAGTTGATTTATTAACAGTATTTATAAATGAAAAAAAAATCAGGATTTGACTTGATAAAACAAGTCCATTTTTCTGTGGATAAATAATATTCATGTTTTAAAATGAATAATGATGTAAAATCCAATGTTGTGCAAATTGAATTGGTTATAAAATGAATCGGGTAAATATTAGGAGTGATAAATTCAAGCATGAATTGAGAAATCAAGTTAACCTGAAACAGTGAGTTTATTCTAACGTTCGGAACGTTGTTTGAATAGAGAGTATTCAAAAGAGAGATACGCTGGAATTCGATTATATCATATTTAGGAAAGTACCATTTACTTTTCGGTTATAATCAAGATTTATTTATTATCTAATTAATTAAATATTTGTTTATTTATTTAAATAAAATTTATATTTTGAAATTAAATATTTCGAATGCAAAGATTATAACATTATCATTATAATCAAAGATTTCTGTAAAGAAGTGGATTTGTAAACTGAATAGAGAATTGTGTAAACAGTTTTGTAAATAAGAAAATAGAAATGGAATCAAGGAAATTAGAAACTGATTAGAGATTAGTGAAATTGAATGGCTTTCTGTGTATCGATCTGATGTTTGTTTCAGCCTTCGGGATTGATACTTAGGGAGTTGTTCTCTTACTAGTTTACGGTTAGGGACTAATGGACGTTGAAGGATAGTGATGAGTGGATAAGAAACGGAAATGTTTTCCAAAGATAACGTATATTTTCGAAATACGAGAAACAAGGAGTTGTGAATATATGGAAACGTTTTTTCCAAGAAATCGTGAGAGGATAAATGAGTTGAAGTGATATTTGAGGAAAGACATTGAAAGGAAATTGGGAAATGAATTAAATTAAAAGGGCTCAGTGTTGATTGATGATTGATCGGTAAGATTTCCATTTGGAAATACGACCATTGTTTGTTTGTATGTTTTCCGTTGATAGTTAAATAACCGGCATTCAAAGATTTTGACCATTTCCGTTGTCAATACGGAGAAACCGGGATCAGGTTTATTATCGGAAAACCACTCTGTATGAGCATTAGTGTTGTGAATCAAATATGATGAAGAAAATTGAAGATGGAGTTTATGCAAGGGTTGTTCTGGCGATCCTAGGTAGAAATTGCCTAAGATGGATTTACAGAATAGTGCATTCAGGTTGTCCATTCCCAGGACAACGTATATGGACGAACATCTGACATAGTATATCTTATAGATCGTATAAGTTGATCGCTTCAAACGTATTTACGTTGGTGGCGGAGAAATTCGTTTCTCCTATACCCGTGGTATTTTTGGGGAAATCAATTTGTGATTTGGCGGGTATGACGATGTGGCATTCAAAGTAAATATAGATGTGATATATATATATATATCGTTATGACCTCAACCCTCATCAACCGAGAAATGACGAAAACCGGGATGGCTGCATGGCTAAGTGGGTCGCACCCAATTAGGGTATATTGTCACCATCTACAGAATATTCATATTTGTTACTTCTTTTTATTCATGTATCTCCCAGGAACGGTTATGTTGGTATACCAACCGTAAGGTGACAATGTTGATCCCTAAAAATCCATACGCACATTGAGTAACAAGATGTGAGCAGGAGCTACAGAACGAACACCTTCAGGGTCTATCGTGCATAGTTTTGTCCAAGGCATTCAACTAACTACACAGAGCAGAGCCAAAGCCCGAAGAAAGTCGTGATACAGGCGCAGAAGCCAATGTCGGTCGTTCATATCGGAACGAAGCCGCTCGAGAATAAAAAAAAGCAAGTCGCCCATCTGACATAAGCGGGAGCGGCCATATAACACAACCATGAAGGAAAATAGCATAGTGCAAAGACAGTGAAGGACGAATGCTCTTGGGCCAAGGAAATCAGCCATACAAGATATAATGAAGAATTGATTCCAGTCCCACGTTCTGCCCTTATAAAGTCGCTCGACCGTAAAAGTAATCTTAGCCATTCGCTCATTTCACAATCAAGCGAATCAAATAATCACTCATCAATTGCCAAAAATAGCCATGCTCGAAGAACACCAGCTAAAGTCTCCCACTCACCTACTCAAAACGCTCACTCCTATTGAGTCGCTCGCACATGACAACTGGATACAGCTACGGACAGCTGGCTACAGCCAGGCGATGGCATGTTTGTAATTAATGGTATGAATGACCCATAACCTACATATACAGACTTCAGATCATTTCCTCGAGGGAGCTCACCTGTAAATACGCAATGGCTGCAGCGTAAATAGGATCCAATCTTTCTAACCACAAGGTGCTGCTAAATTATATCCTCAGTGATTCCTTAAGCATTGGGAAGGAATGATTATCTTCTCGACTTGAAGTTCCATCACTCATTTGGCCTTGGCGTCAAGTCCAATCTTGTAACTAGGGGAAACAAAGACATCCTCCTTCTCAATCATTCACCCAACCTTTTCCTCCTCAAACTCTTCCATTCTCTCATAAAATCCCAGGATTGAAATGTATGAATGAGAGTATATTGAGTGGACATACAGATTTATGGAAAAAAAGAGTTTATGTATTTTGTAACCCTCGTTATAAGAATGCAAGCTATTTTCATAGTGGACGTAGGCCTAATATACGGCTGAACCACCCTAAATCTCGTCTCTATTTTATCTTCCTCGCATTTTTATTTTCAATTGTTATTAAGTACGGCTCCATTTATTTCCTTACCACATTGGTGAAGTACAGTTTTAGTACCTTTGGTGTTTAAGCCATTTTTGGTGAAAACATTTTGGCGACCACCGTGGGGCCGTGTTCATAATTTCTTGCTTCATACTTTCTGTCAAAGTTCAGCAACCTAAAAAATCCAAAATCGCTTTTTCCCTTGAAGCCATGGCCGAATCAAAGAAAGGCAGCAAATCTGCTAAAGCTTCCACGATCAATGAGGATAATAATGTTGATGAAACCATACCACAAACTCTGAACCGAGCGGCTGGTGAAACCCCTAGGCCATCTGTAACATGAGAAGAGTTGAATGTGGCTGTAACCAACTTGAACAAAAAGATGGACGCTACGACGAACATGATAATGGAAAGGTTTTATGTCCTAACTAATGCTCAAACTAATTTACTGCCACCAAATGCTGTAAATAATGCTTGCGAAAAAGAGGACTCATGAGCTTCAGACCCTGGTCGATCTCACTACTTAATGGGAGACAAGCGAGAGGCCGGCGTTGAGGACTATAAGGCCAGATCTCCACAGCATAAGGAAAAACGTGCGACTCAGGCTGTCGCAAGTCCCATCAACATAACATCTCCCAAAAAATGGTGCAAGGCGTCGAAGCTCGAATCGTGATCGCACTGATAAGAACATCGATGCTGATCCCGATTAACAAGCAGGTGACGCGAGGCGCATCACGGACATGATCCAGCGAATAATGAAGGAGAAAACGACCCGAGAAGATGAAGAGAAAGAATGGGAGTTTTCCTCCAGCAAAAAACCGTTCACAGAGAATATCCGTCAAGCAAAATTCCCAAAGAAATCCGTGCACCCAACAATAGCACCTTATACCAGAGTTGGAGATTCGAACATTTTTCTATTCAAGTACGACCAGCACATGAATGGAGCTAGGTCCACTGACGAAATCAAGTGCTTATACTTTCCCATGTGCCTAGAAGGTGTGGACTCGTTATGGTTCACCAGACTCCCCCTAAGTGTATTGATCAGCTTGCCGATTTGACAAGGAGATTTCAAGATCAATTCCGACTACAAACCACTAAGGCAAGGGATGTAATGTCACTATGCAAAATGGAACAAAAGCCTAGGGAAACCATCAGAGCTTTCCTTACACGCTTCCATGCAGCAGAGGTCATAAAACCAAAGCCTTGGTACTTATTGGCAGCCCTGAAAGGAGTTATCAATAAGAAATCAGAATTTGGAAAGTGGCTCAAGGTGAAGAAACCAAAAACTTTGAAGAAGTTTTATAAGAAAGCTGAGGAATACATGAGTGTAGAGGATGAAGCTCCAAGCATCCAGAAGGCTATAGAAAATAAAGCCACCAGAGAAGGAAAAAGCAATGAGTCCAGAGTTGAGCAGAAGAATGACACAGGAAAAAAGAGGGGAAGAGATGAGAAGGATAGCAATGCCTATAAAAAGACGCGGCTGTATAAACTATCCGAATTAAACCTCCTAAATGAAAATCCAGAAAGAATTTACTCCGCCACAAAGGATTCAGTTATCTTTCCTCATATGAAGCCGCAGAAGATAACTGAGCAACAAGCAAATTCCGGCAAATTCTGCTGGTTTCATAACCAACTAGGATACAGCACCAACGAATGTCGGCACCTGAAGAGTTTAATTGAAGAACTCATCAGGTAGAACCAACTCCAGCAGTATGTGAAAAATCCCCAAAGTACTCCAGCTGCACAAGGACATAATAATACGGTTAGTCAACCCAACTCGAGTGAGGAAGCTCAAATATCAGTCGATTTGAGGCAAGTAATCAATACGATATTTGGGCCCCCCCTCGGCTGGGAACAGTTGGGCGGATATGGAAAAGTACGCTAATGAATTGAAGGATTCCTCGAAAGAGTAAAGATGCATGATCTTGAACAACGAGCTCCTGATGAAAATGCCCAAAACTTCGACCGATGATGTGATATTCAAAAATAAAGATGCAGAAGGATTAATTACATAAACTATCGACACCATGGTGATCACAATTGGTCTCAGTCCTGCAGTTGTAAAAAGGGTCCTAGTTGACACAAGGGCATCTGTTAATGTGATTTTTATAAGCACCGTCCAAAAGATGAATCTCCCTATGGAAGAAGTGCACGCATATCCAAATATGATCCATGGTTTTACAGGTCAACCTACGCAACCCATCGGAACAATAGATTTACCCGTGGAATTGGCAGAGGGAGAATGTAGGGTTTCTATGGTACAAACTTTTGTCCTGATAGATGAGTTTTCGTCTGACAATGCATTCCTTGGGAGGCCAACTCTTTGTGGTTTAAGGTTGCATTAGCTTCATGGTACTTGACTATGAAGTTTCCAACTGAAAAGGGAATTGGTGTGATTAAAGGCGACAAAATCGCTACAAGAGACTGCTATGTGACAGAGCTGAGAGAGGCTAAGAAAAAAGACTCAGGAAAGGATGCAGAGGCTCTTCCCCGCATCCAAAAACTCCCTTTACAGCAATTAAAGAAGGGTCCATGCATTGGCAAACTTAGTGGAGTGCAAAAAGAAATTGACCCTAGGAAAGCTAGTGCAAGGGATGAA
The DNA here is from genome assembly GCA_030737875.1 of Allium sativum. Taxonomy (NCBI): domain Eukaryota; kingdom Viridiplantae; phylum Streptophyta; class Magnoliopsida; order Asparagales; family Amaryllidaceae; genus Allium; species Allium sativum. The sequence goes on along the minus strand of CM060925.1, from coordinate 96,283,247 downwards.
AGGGCGACATCTACCGAAATCACAATTCCTATAGCTGTAATTCCAAAAGACCCAAACCGTGTGTCGAATATAGGATCTCGGTTAAGCCCTGAACTAAAAATCAATTGATTGCCTTTCTAAGAGCTAATTTAGATGTGTTCGCGTGGAACCATTCCGACATGTGAGGCATATCTCCAGACATTGCGGTCCATAAGCTAAACATTGACCCGCATGCTCCAGCTGTCAACAAAAAAGGAGAACCCAGGGGCCGGAGAGGTCGCGTGCCTTAAATGAAGAAGTTGACAGGTTAATGGAAAATGGTTTTATCAGAGAATCTACCTATCCAAAATGGGTCTCCAACACTGTGCTCGTAAAAAAGTCAAACGGCAAATGGCGAGCCTATGTAGATTATTCAGACCTTAATAAAGCTTGTCCGAAATATAGTTTCCCTCTTCCCAGAGTTGACCAATTGGTAGATTCTATGGTCGGTCATGAGTTGATGTCTTTCATGGACGCATATTCCGGCTACAATAAAATCATGATGCACGGCTCGGACCAGGAAGACACGAGCTTCATTACTGATATCGGTCTATATTTCTATAAGGTGATGCCATTTGGTCTAAAGAATGCAGGGGCGACTTATCAGCGACTGGTAAATGCTATGTTCAAAAAGGAAATCGGTAGGACGATGGAATTCTATGTCGATGATATGTTGGTAAAGTCAAAGAGAGCAATAAACCATTTGGAGGACCTAGCCCAAATGTTCGATATCTTACGCCAATATGACATGAAGTTGAATCCCTTGAAATGTTCTTTGGGAGTTGGTTCGGGCAAGTTCCTTGGATTCACGGTCAACGCTAGGGGTATAGAAGCAAATACAGCCAAAATATTAGCTTTGAGAGAAATGCGTGCTCCAAGGACCAAGAAGGAACTTCAGTGTTTAAATGGGAATATTGCGGCTTTAAATCGCTTCATATCCAGGGCAACGAACAGATGTCTTACATTCTTCGATACCCTTAGGAAAGGAAAGAAAGAGATACAATGGACCTATGAATGTTAGAAAGCCTTCGAGGAACTGATCCAACACTTGGAAACACCTCCTATGCTATTAAAGCCTAGTGACGGAGAAGACTTATTTCTATACCTGGCGGTCTCTACCCATGCCCTAAGTGCAGCGTTGATTAGGGAAGATTTTAAGGTACAAAAACCAGTCTATTACATTAGTAAGAGATTATCTGGGGCAAAGCTAAATTATCCAAAGCTTGAAAAACTCGCTTATTATTTCTTATTGCATCGAAGAAACTTCAGCCCTACTTTCAGGCTCATCCCATCAAAGTTCTCACAGACCAGCCTCTGAGGCAAGTTCTGTCCTGACCAGAGACCTCGGGGAGGTTATTAAAATGGAATATAGAGCTTAGTCAATACGACATTACGTATCACCCTCGAAAAGCGATCAACGGACAATCGCTCGCTGACTTTATCGTAGAATTTACCGACTGAGGGGAGATAAAAGAGGAAGATGATATTGAAACTGATGTCCAGTGGAAATTATTTGTAGATGGAGCCTCAAACGATCATTGTTCTGGGGAAGGGGTAGTCCGGGAAACCGCTGAAGGAAGATCTTTATGCTGTGCACTAAGGCTAGAATTTCCATCAACATATAATGAAGCTGAGTATGAAGCCCTCATCGTAGGAATAAAGCTAGCAAAAGAACTACAGATAAAAACTATACAAATCTTCAGTGACTCCCAGCTCGTAGTTGCCAAGTTCTTGGAGAGTTCCAAGCCAAAATGGGTAACTTGCCGGATTATCTTTCCAAAGCCTTGGAACTGTTGGAAGCTTTCGAACATTACACCATATCTCACATTCCTAGAGGAGAAAATACCAAAGCTGATTCATTGGTAAAATATGCAAGCATAGGAGTTGCACAACTTATGGGGTTAGTTCCAGTGGAAGTCCTTTCCAGCCCAAGCACGAGGCAGACTGAGATGGATTGGATCATGGAAACGACTGATGAACCAAACTCATGGATGTCGCCAATCAAAGAATACCTCATCACCGGGATGCTTCCAACGAAAGCCAAGCAACGAAGGATGATTTTGTGGAAAGCCCCTTTATATCTCATTCAGGACGGACGATTGTACGGACGCGAATTTTCTACAACCTTACTTCGTTATGTTACAGAAAAGGAATCAAAGGCGATCATGGCGGAATTACACGAAGGGGATTGCGGAGGTCATACCTGTGGACAAACTTCCAAGGATGCCATCCACAGCTATAACCCACATGGTCATCCCATGGACATTTGCTATCTGGGGTATTGACCTCATAGGAGCCCTTCCCACCGCAAAATCCGGTTTTAAATATGCAATTGCCGCCATTGATTACTTCACAAAATGGGCCGAAGCAGAACCATTGGCCACCATAACTTCGAAGAAAGTTATTAACTTTGTCTTGAAAAATATCATAGGTGTGAAAATCCGTAACTTCCCCGTAAAGGAAAGTGTCGGATAGTTCGAGAACAAGCCACAACAGAACTCATATAAAAGAACATTTCATTGTATATTACAACAGTGCATCAGATTACAAGAATATACAGAGTATAAATGAATATTACACAGAAATATCAGAGATTTAAATTACATTTAAATACATAGCAGCGGAAAATAATACAATGCACAACTGAAGGAGATATACGGATACAAAGCTTTCCGGATATCGTTCCAGTTGTAAACCAGGATCCTGTGAATATAAATATGCAAAACCAAAACTACTAGCTGCCCATGTCAAAATAGGGGCACCCAGAGTTTAGGTTAAAACAATAAACTCCAGGTCGGTCATGGGACTGGTGTGAGAACTAAAACAATTAATCTTTATTTTTAAAGTTAGGTAAATCAAGGGACCACGCCGTATAACACGGAACGGGTTTCCTCCCAAGAATACCAATGCATAAAACAAACAGCGCAATGCTAAATAAAGAAAAATGAAGCTGTTATAAAACCCAGGTCCCATCACACAATGCAATGCAGCCGAGGATAGGGTTTTCCCTTATAACAGCCAAAGAATGCTTGATACGTTTAAAACAAATCGTTTGATACTATTATAAGTGCATAGTGTATAAAACAACTTCAAATCATAAGTATCAATCATAGGCGGCATGAGCGCCCCATCCCACTATGTCGCCATATATAGGATTACAACTACAACCGCAAGATCACGTATTTGGAAATTGGATTTCCGTCATGAACCAAGGCAAAAGATAGTCCTTACCGAATTCGAGACTGCCTAGCCCGAGTCTCAGGATCAAAACGCATCGATCCTTGGAGCGACAGGGCCGGTCCACACGGAGTGGATTAAAAATGCCTGAGCACTACGTTTCGCCGCCCTTTGGGGCGTAAGCGAGCCAACAAGTGACTCCATCAGACCCGGATCGTCCGATCTAACCGAGGCGCCTCGCAACAGCAACAACCACATAAGTCAAACTCGTCAGGGCGTGTAAAACCACTGACGCCACTTTTAGCTAGGAGGAAATGTAGGCCCTCCCTGAGGTCCTTCCTCCCGTTTCTGGTTCATACCGGGGTGTGAGGCTCGCGATTCAACGTTACACAAAGCTACGCCACAAAGGCCGTGCTTTGATCATCAACCACAAGACTTTGCTTTTCAACAGAAGCCTTGATCATTTGCCACTTAGGCATGCCACACAGGCAAACCATCCTATGCAACTGATATCAGTCACACAGAATGAAATCCGATGTCAGACACACAGTCCATTTACAAGTCCGTTCTGGGTCTGAACGAAACCGGAGGCACCTAGTACCCCGCATGTCCATCGATCTCCAAGTACGTCTGGACGATCACCAACTGTTTCCATCTTCTTGGGTGTACAACCCAATCAAGATCATCAGTAATCACCCAAACGACGTGAAGACTTCCGGTCTTCGACCATCGTCTTCATCTTCGACTTATCGTCGTATCAGTTATTCAGAATGGGATAAACCCGGTCTTTCCAAGTAACTCGCGTATATTTTAAATAAGTGTTACACAAACACAACATACGCCTCACTCCAATTCATTAGCCACTAACCGTAAATTAATCAAGAGAATAATTCCCCAAATATTAACCCCGAAGGCCGAAATCAACATCAGATCAATATTCAGAAAACCATTCTGCTTGGCTAACCGATAGTTAGTTTCTAAATTTCACATTCATAGGGAAAGGTTCTCATTAATTTTATCCAAGATAAATTCCTTGAATTTATTCTTTATTCTATTTTTGAATCTCAATTCAAACTAGTCGGGATTAGCGAACCTTACCGAAGTAATTATTTATTTTAATTTCCCGATCCCAACCTATTCATCCCATGAAGTAAAACTGGTAATACTTCATATCTAACACCACAGTGTTATCGGTAAATTCAATTACCATTTCACGTTCAAATCTAATTAAAGATTTAACTATCGCCTGGAGCAAAACTGGTGATACTCCATTTTCGATCATTTCAATCTAATTAAAGATTCATTAAAACCCTACTTAGTTTTAATCTTCGACTGGGTTAAAGAGTCAGTGTCATTTAAAACACGGTTCACGATAAACCCAAAATCACATTCATTAATTATCGGGTTAAAGAACGAGTGTTATTTAAAACACTGTTCACGATAAACCCAAAAATCAATATCGATTCAATTCCAATTAAATATTATTTAATTGGTACACTTCGTTAAATCTAAACAAAAAGATTTAATCTTTTCTCAACTGGGTTCAAGAACAGTGTTAGTGAAGACACCATTCACGACAAACCGAAATCACATTTGATATTTAATACAAGGCTCTGAATAAAATATACCGGCTTATATTTAATATCAAATTCTACGACTAACAAATATCGCACTGGAAATAACGATATATATATATATATATCTTTCAAATTCCCATAACAATATCTGTATCATCACGAAATCCAACATCGAAATATTCCGAAGGCAATTTCGATTCAAATCCATTCCAATGCAATCATTGGAAATTCTGGTTATTTTCAAAACCATTTCAAATTCAACTTATTTATTTAAAAATAAATAGAATTGTAATTCTAGTTCAAAACTAGTTCATTTCGATAAAAATCTATTTTTATCTTTTCAAATATGGAGTTTTTCATCCCAATTCTTTCTAAATCAATTCTTATGATTTTACACAAATTATTACTATTTTTAATAATTTTATCAAGGCCCGTACAGTCGATTTCCATCAACGGCCATCGAACTGCACTTACATCGACCTTTTTCGAATTTGATTTGGACGTATCTCCAAATCCAACCGTTAGATTTCAAATTTCTAACATTCGTTAGAAATCTCTTTTCGATACGAACCCAACGGTTCCAGTTTTAGGAGAATCCGACGGTCGGATCTCCCGTAATGTCCGTTTGAAATAAATGGTCGAAATTCGCGAACTGCAGCGGCGCGGCGCGTTCTATTCAGGCCATTATATTATATATATAATATATATAATATATATTTTGTCGATTTCTATTTAAAACGAATTATATAAATAGTTTTAAATTCGTTTCAAAAGCAATTTCAACTTCCTTTTCAATTCAAATCAAAATTGAATTCTTCTTTATAAATTCGTTTTAAAATTCATTTCTATTCAATTCAAATTTCAATTCCATTTGAATTCATTTCAATTCGTTTTCAATTCAATTTGAATTCGTTTTCAATTCAATTTGAATTCGTTTTCAATTCAATTTGAATTCATTTTCAATTCAATTTGAATTCGTTTTCAATTCAATTCATTTCGAAATCGTTTTCAATTCAATTCATTTCGAAATCGTTTTCAATTCAATTCATTTCGAAATCGTTTTCAATTCAATTCATTTCGAAATCGTTTTCAATTCAATTCATTTCGAAATCGTTTTTAATTCCATTCATTCCGAAATCGTTTTTAATTCCATTCATTCCGAAATCGTTTTCAATTCAATTCATTTCGAAATCGTTTTCAATTCATTTCAAAATTATTTTTCAATATTCATTTTAAAATGAATAAAATCGATATAAATATCGTTCCTGTCAAAATGGCGTCAATCTAATCAACACGGCTTCATATATTCCTTTATTCTATTCAACAAATGAATATTTATTTTTGTCAACACACGACTAATCTCAACGAATGAGTACTGTCCACGTGTGACTGTTATTGTTAAATTATTTCGTTCAACATATGACCAATCTCAATGGATGAGTACAGTCAACACATGAACCTTTATTTTATAGTGAATAAAGATATAAAATTTATTATTAAAATATTTCGTTCAACACATGACCAATCTCAATGGATGAGTACTGTCAACACATGAACCTTTATTTTATATTATTCTTTATTTTCTAAATTGAAATGAGGCCCAATCAATTACCATATAAAGTTAATTATATGGATTCCATACAACAAATGTATATACTAGCAACGATAGATAATCAACCATCAACCAAAGTGCACTACACTGTATAAGCATCAAATATAGATATCTAACGCTTATAACAGCCTGTCAATCAATCGATCGACATATTTAATCAATCAGGATGAGTGAAATTCATATTTCATCCCAACACCCGTGTGGGGTTTTCAAACAATCAAACACAGATTTTAGTTGTGCAGTTGGGCGATGTGTAAAATTTATCGTCCCAATCAATATCAGTCAAATCAGTGTACATAAACAAATCGGCCGATTTGTTTATAAATATTTATTTATTCACTTTCACGTTAAAAATTATATTTTTAACGATAAAACATTTTATTCAACCTATGAATATTCTATTCGGTTCATTTATTCAATAAAATGATATTTTTATTTTTCTAACATATTTTAGAAAATTTCGACGGCATAACGGCATGATACTAGAAACGGGACGAGGCCTAGCCTTATCCCCGGTCCAGTGAAGGCCCACGCCATTCACACATCATCAAATCAATTCATTTCACCACACAATTCAATTTCAATCAAATAATCTAACTAATTTTTGCAATCAAACAAACAAGTCCATGGTCTGTGGACGATTGTGTCGGGTGCTACTAAGCACCGTCTGCATCCTAGTATATATATATATATATATAACTAGAATAAGAAATTGAAAGGTGAGAAATTCTCACATATAGCTATCCAAACATCTTGACTTTTCCTTGATAGAAATCTTCATTGTTATCGCATCTTCGCCATCTTCGTTGCCCGTAGTCACTATATATATAAAAATCACATTTTTATTTCTCTATTCCATATATAAAAATCGAATTTTTACTTTTCTATTCAATATATAAAAATCATATTTTTACTTCGAAGTTCAATATATAAAAATCATATTTTTATTTCGACGTTCAATATATAAAAATCATATTTTTACTTCGACGTTCAATATATAAAAATCATATTTTTACTTCGACGTTCAATATATAAAAATCATATTTTTACTTCGACGTTCAATATATAAAAATCATATTTTTACTTCGACGTTCAATATATAAAAATCATATTTTTACTTCGACGTTCAATATATAAAAATCATATTTTTACTACTTATTAAAAATACAACTTTTCTACAATAAAAATATACAACCTTTCATGATAAAAATATATTTTTATATAACTAAAACCATAACCTTTTATAGCTAAAAATTTATGACCTTACGTAATTAAAGATCGTACTTTTAGCTTTGTCAAAATCTAATCTTTTTGCATTTTAAAAATCTTTCCTTTTGCATTTTAAAAATCTTTCCTTTTGCAATTTAAAAATCTTTCCTTTTGCATTTTAAAAATCTTTCCTTTTGCATTTTAAAAATCTTTCCTTTTGCATTTTAAAAATCTTTCCTTTTGCATTTTAAAAATCTTTCCTTTTTATAAACTAAAAATCAAATCTTTATCTTCTTCAAACATTATATTTCTATACTTTAAAAAAATCAGGTTTTTTTTTCTATTCCTAATTAAAATCGGATAAAACAATATAAATAAAATAAAGAAATAAAAATAACATAAACTTACAGTGTTCGTCAACTTGGGGGGGGGGGGGGTTCACGCCAGTTGAAGAGGCCGGGGAGGTGGGGTCTTGGTGCTGGCGTCGGTCGCAGGGTAGAGGGAGGAAGCGGGGGTCGCGCTCAGCGCGAGGGAGGGGGTGCGGATACGAATTCGAGAGGGGGGGGGGGGTTTCGAACAGCAATCGCGAGGGGGGGGGGCTTCGGTCGGCGGTGGGGGATCGATCGAAGGAGCGACGAGCTCCTCCGCCCCTTTTCTCTCGTCTCTCTTTTTTTTTTGTTTCGATTCTGAACTGAGAATGAGGGGGGGCTACGGGTTTTAAGGGGAACGGTTTTTTTCTTTTCCTTTTTTTTTATTTAATTTTCCTCCAAAAAGCAACTTTTATTTTCGACCTCAAAACGGGGCCCACCGCCTGTCGTCCATAGCTAATTACCCCCATTCCGAACACAATGGGATATGTATCGTAGGCTGATTCGATCGTTACAATCAGTTTCCGTTGAGTTTACATTTAAATCACCATATTGAATTTTAAACGTACATTTCAAATTACCGGGGTCACATACTGTCTCTAAAAATTCCAGAAAAATATTTTCTAGCTTCGTATTAACGATACGGTCCTAACAAAACTAGTTTCGTCGGATTCTGAGACCGTTGGAAAAATGACCATTTTCCAGTCGATTAAAATCAACTGAAACTGGTCAAACGCGTTTTCCTATGCCACGCTCACATATTGATTCAGAAAATTATGAAATTTGAAACCTAGCAATAATTTGACCCTGCGGATCCAACAAAAGAGGTTTCGTCGAAATCCGAGGTCATTTGCAAAATTCCCATTTTTAAGGGCCTGAATTCCATAGCGACTATTCAGAATTTTCAACTGGACATATCTTTTGATTCCCGTTATGAAATCTTGATTTTTCGGATTCGTTGGAAAGATATTATCAATTAGATCCTATCATTTTTGGTTTCACTAAAATCCTGATTGTTTTGCACCCGGTACATTCAATTGAAGTTTGAAATCGAATTATCGAACTACCGCGCCATTTTCAATTCTATTTATAATTATATATAAATATTTATATTCTAACGACGACGCGTATATAATATATACGTTCGAATTATATTCAAAATAAATTTCTCATCGATATTATTTAAAATAATTCATTTTAAATAATCAAAATTCGCTAAAATTGCCAAAATAAAAATTTTAAACTGGCCCAGATTTTCGGGTTGTTACAATATGCAGGTTTGGAGTGCCACAAAAGATAATAACAGACAATGGGAGACAATTTGAAAGTGAAGAGTTCCAAAACTTTTGTGCCAAGTATAAAATCCAGAAAAGCTTTTCAGCAGTTGCTCATCTGCAAGCGAACGGGCAAGTGGAAGCAGTAAATAAAATCATCAAAACGACCATTAAAAAGCGGCTAGAGAAGTCTAAAGGTGGTTGGGTAGATGAACTCCCATTAGCATTATGGGCATATCGCACCACACATAAAACTGTGACCGGGCATACTCCCTTTTCTTTATCTTACGGCTCTGAAGCTATGATACCAGTGGAACTAGACGTCCTTACCCATAGAAGAATATACTTTGATCACAAAGAAAATGAGAAATTACAAATTGAAGCCCTCGACCAGCTTGAGGAAAGAAGAAAGGAAGCAGAACTCAAAGTAGTTGCACATCAAAGAAGGGTGGCAAGGTATTTTAATTCAAAAGTCAGACACAGGACTTTCGAAATTGGGGACCTTGTTTTGAAGAAGATAATGACCGGTATTGGGATTTTTGGACCCAATTAGGAAGGGCCTTATGTTATAAATAAAAAAACTCTAGGATGGTACTTTCAAATTGGCCACCACAGATGGAATCCAGATTCCACGAGCATGGAACAGCGAGCATATTCATCATTATTTTTTATAACACATTGTTCGAATACATAAAGAAGGCTGTGAAAATTTACAAAAAATTTCGGATCTGAATGACGTACATAAAATGAATGAATATGGAGTTTCGTTTGCATGTACAATCACTCATTCACAAGTTCCTACTAAAAGTTGACTTCTTTGTGTAGGCAAACAAGCAACCAGGGGGCGCCAACTCAAGGAGTTCCGACTTTCATCAAGAAATACCGAATCTTTTGGCACACGACCAACAAAAGGCTTGGTAGCAGATTAAGGAATCAATGCTAGGGTGAAAGCAACTCAAAATGTCCGACGGTTAAAATTGCTGAGCCCATAAAAGGGGCACCTTCTTAGGTGCAGGACACGGGTTCTCCGGCTTGAGAAAAAACTCGATAAGGTGAACTAGTGTCTGTTTCCTAGGGTGAAGCATAAAGTCGGAAAAAACCGACATGTCCGAAAAAGGAAAAAGAAAATTGCAATCCAAAAAACGGGGGGCACATTGTTAGGTGAAGGACACGAGTTTTTTGAATTGAGTCAAAACACGATGAGATAAATTAGTGTCCGCTCCCCGGGATGAAGCATAAAAAGGGGAAGGATCAAACATGCTGGAAGGACCAGTAAAAAGTAGAAATCCCGGCTGAAAGGGGATATCCATTCTTGTTCTTTGTTGTTAACCAAGTCAAACAGAGCCAAGATTGGATTACAACATTGAAGCCAAAGTCCTCCCATGGGGGCATGCATCTAAATGCATCCTAGAATCTACCATAACATATATACAAACATACGTTTAATTAAAATTCCCGAATGGCTTAATTACTAAAATAAAGAACAATGAGAAACTCACTGGTCAAGACAAATACTAAAATGTCGGACGATCCTAGATCAATAAACCCATAATAAAACCAATCATAACGATGTATTGGTAACACTAATAGTAACACTAATAGTAACACGCCGTAAACACGATGCTAACGTACGATCGATCCATAATACGGTACTAACGAACAATCGTCAGAAAAACTATAATATAAATTATTAAAAAATATATGTGTTGCTAAGCAGAGAAAAGAGACATGATGTGGCAGACAAAGGCATAAAGAGCATCATAAAACCAACAAAGCAACCATCCGTCAAGACCACAAAAGCATCAAAGGTCAACACGAGTCACCAACCAACATAATGTCATGAGCGAGGTCCGACACCCGCTTACACAACCAGTCTTAAAGTTCGAAGAGGAAACAACCAAAGACAGGAAGAGAAGACTACAAATTCCTGACCTTCCTGGGCCTACCTACCTTCCTCTTAGTCTGGGAAGCACAGGATGGAAGTTCATCAGTACATTTAGAAACCGCTGACTCGACATCTCTTGGGGCAAAAGAAGCAACCACGCTATCTTTGGATCCAAGGGCACGAATCAACTTCGCATTATCATCTTCTAAAACAGAGTTACGCTCGAGATTGTCCTTGTGAAGCTTTTGAAGGTCGCAAGCCAGTGTATGCCAGCCATTCATCCATTTTGCAGAATGATTTTTTTAGCAAATCCATTTGTTTTCCAAATTGATGTACAGCAGTCTCGAGACGGGCCAACATCTGACCTTTTCCGGAAATCATGTTACAAGAAAAAGTCTGAGAGTCAGACGGAGATATGTCCATGTTAGAAGGTACTCCCTACAAGTTCCACCCCCGGAACCGCTTAGCAAGCCTAGGACTGCATGGCCCAGGAGCATAACGCGGCCTATTGATGATAGTCTAAAGCTGCGTATGAGATGGACTGAAGGGAGAATTCACAGGCAGTTGACCAGTTGACTGAATCTCGTCTATCGGGACATCCAAATCAAAGAATCTTTCCAATCGACTTCGTTTTGGAGACGAAACCATCCTGCAGATGGATCAAAGAATAATCGTGAGATCCAAGGGAAGAACAAACGTAAGTAAAAATCGACAAACCTGTGTTATACGAAATGGCGATAGAAAGAAACACGTAATTTTTTAGTTGAGAAACCTTGTTGAAGGAAAATGAGAACAAAATAGAACGAGAAATAAGAAAATAAGGGGGAAGATTAAAGGAAATACATCAAGAGCATTTCTTGCCAAGTCAGCCCAATACTTGATTGCAGAAATAAGTGTCCAATCAGAATCCAGTTGGCATGATCACTTCCCCATGATTCATCCATTTGCAATAATTACAAGATAGTTCAAACGTCTCACCCGAAGGAAACGACACCAATCAACCACAATGAAACAATCCTAGGCTTTGCACGAACAACCCTTCGACGAGTCAGGTTAAATCTACCAAGCAATGTTGCGACCAATTGTGTCGAAGCCAGTAATCCTCTACCAAAGAAAATAACAAGCTTCGAGGGGCTAATGTTGATCCCTAAAAATCCATATGCACATTGAGTAACAAGATCTAAGTAGGAGCTATAGAACGAACACCTTTAGGGTCGATCCCACATAGTTTGTCCAAGGAATTCAAGCAACTACACAGAGCAAAGCCAAAGCCCGAAGAAAGTCGTGATACAGGCGTAGAAGCAAAGGTTGGTCGATCATATCGGAACGAAGTCGCTCGAGAATCAAAACAAAGCAAGTCGCCCATCTAACATAAGCGGGAGTGACCATATAACACAACCATGAAGGAAAATAGCATAGTGCAAAGACAATGAAGGACGAATGCTCTTGGGCCAAGGAAATCAATCATATAAGATACCGAGAAGAATTGATTCCAGTCCCATGTTCTGCCCTTATAAAGTCGCTCGACCATAAAAGCAATCTTAGTCGTTCGCTCATTTCACAATCAAGCAAATCAGATAACCACTCATCGATTGCCAGAAATAGCCACGCCCGAAGAACACCGGCTAAAGTCGCTAACTCACCTACTCAAAACGGTTGCTCCTATTGAGTCGCTCGCACATGACAACTGGATACAGCTACGGACAGCTGGCTACAGCCAGGCGATGGCATGTTTCGAATTAATGGGATGAACGACCCATAACCTGCATATACAGACTTTAGATCATTTCCTCGAGGGAGCTCACCTATAAATACGCCATGGCTGCCAGCGTAAAGAGGATCCAATCTTTCTAACCACAAGGTGCTACTAAATTCTATCCTCAGTTATTCCTTAAGCATTGGGAAGGAATGATCATCTTCTCGACTCGAAGTTCCATCACTCATTTGGCCATAGAGTCAAGTATAATCTTGTAATTAGGGGAAACAAAGACATCCTCCTTCTCAATCATTCCCCCATCCTTTTCCTCCTCAAACTCTACCATTCTCTCATAAAATCCTAGGATTGAAATGTATGAATGAGAGTATATTGAGTGGACACAGAGATGTATGAAAAAAGAGAGTTTATGTATTTTGTAATCCTCGTTATAAGAATGCAAGCTATCTTCATAGTGAACGTAGGCCTAATATACGACTGAACCACCCTAAATCTCGTCTCTATTTTATCTTCCTCGCATTTTTATTTTCAATTGTTATTAAGTACGGCTCCGTTTATTTCCTTACCACTTTGGTGAAGTACAGTTTTAGTACCTTTGGTGTTTAAGCCATTTATGGTGAAAACAGACAATATATTCGGAACATTCAAGCGAAATGAATGGCCGGTCATGTGTGGCTAAGTTACAAGATGTTCTTGTTGAACTCCAGTGTATCGCTTCTAGAGTACACTGATCGGAAGGTGGTTTCATACCTTTTTATAGTTGGGAATTCGTTCTCCAGTGAGAACTCTCGGTTTTTGATTGCTTATTATATATTTATAGCGTGAGATGAAAGCGTCATGCTAGATTATTATTTACTTGTACTAGACATTATTATAATATCTGAATAGTATTAATTTTTTGAAACTTTTTGGGTTATCATAAGGTAAAAACCATCTATGTTTGTGTGTGGATTGGTCTTACGATTATCATTTCTTTTGAAAAGGATTTGGAAAAGTTAAACCAAGTGTTTGGAGTTTAATCACACCATACACATGACAAACCTAGAGTTTATTTTGTTTTGTTTTCCCTAAACTCTTAGGTGCCCAAATTTGTATGGGCAGTCAAGTAGTCGGGATTTTTCAGGTATACTTGGAGGAGCTTGGAGCAGGAGGCTCCAACACTAGATATATATATAGAGTTTATTTCCGCTGTGATGTTATGTGATAATGGTATGTATATACTGTTAGAAGTTGTATTTCCAAAGTTATGTTATATAATATATTTTATTCGTTCCACTGTGAGATTCGGATTACTCTGATTTTTTTCTGTTGTTATCTTCTTCTTCTTCTATTCTAATTTTCTATCTTTCTATTTCTCACCCTCCAACTTCTTTCCATAAATGATCTGGTATTTCTGATACTTTAATAGTCCATATGGTGTTTATGTTGATTTTCAGGGTTGAAAATGTCGTGGTCGTTACAGACTCCATGCTTGGCATCCCCGTTGGGGGTCTGTTGAAAAACAACTGACCCCCTGTTGGGGATGCTCTTACTGTCTACATCGTTCCTGGTCAAAATAATATGTAATGAAACTGCTATTGTCTTGCTGGTTCAAGTCATTTAGCTTTTTCAATGCTTCTTTGTTTTCAAGAAGGTGTTGTACACTGTTTTGGTTTTGCTGGTGTGGAGACGATGTCAAATTAGTCTTGCAACTGGTTTGTCTCGTGCTTTATTTTTCTTCTTGTGCCTTGGATGCCAGTTTTTCCTTGGAAGAGATGAACTCTTTTGGGTACACTAGGAGGTGACCTATTGTGTCAAGTTTGTAATGTTGTTCTGCTGTGAAGTGATGTGCCTTTCAGTGCAATGTTGCTTACTTGTCTGTGTGGAGGTCATGCTAGGAATTTAAAAGTTGTGCAGGCTTGTGATTATTAAAGTGAAGTTGTTGTAACTTGTGTGTAGTGTGTGATTTTTTTTTTTTGACTTCCCTATATTAGGTGTTGGCCATTACAACCTGTAATTCTTTGGCAATGTTATTAGTCTCCCTACGTGGAGAATGAAAATAGTTTGTAGTCTAATCACTTAGATTAACTCTTGTCCTTTAAGCTAGGTTATTAGCAGTGATCAGTCCAATATAAAAACTGGGTGTGATGGATGGTCCACCTTTAAAATCGATATTGTAGGTTGTTAATCTGCCAACCTCCTATAATATTTGTAATTACTATTTGTTATAATGATAAGTGTTTGTGGTCACTATAAAAACTGATTGGCTTTACCAAGAAAAAAATGCGTGTTTTAACGTATTTAAAAAATATTTCAAGGAAAATAAATTGAAAAATTTATTTTTAATTTAAGCATAATTCAATAAAAAACAAAAATAAATTTTGTACTGATATTTACAGTCGTGAGTGATAATGTAAATGGAAATTTGATGTCAAAATCTGATTTAACATAATTGTGCATTGGGTGTTTTTGATAGTTTCAATGGATTAAAAATATCAGAAACATATATTTCGATATACAGGTTGACATACTTTGTTTGGCAATGGAAACGGGCTTTTTGGGCTTTGTTTACCACTTTGGCCCAATAAACCATCGTTGTATATAAATAAATTTTTATTATGCAAAATTAGTAGCCTCCGCATCATCTCTAATCTTAGATTTTTCTCCTGAAATATCGAAATTTTGTAATCATCTGTTAATGGCAATTAACAAACGAATTAAAATAGTGATAAATTTTTTAGCTCTCCAAACTATATCGAATTATATATCATCGAAATGATCACGACGAATGGAATCAATTTCTAGTGTCCATTTCTTCAATAGGAAGTCGAGTCGATTAATATTCATGGTAAAATCTCTATTCTACGAAACCCTAAAGGTCGATTTAGAGGATTCTGATTCGAGTAACGATTGAGAAATTGAAATAAAGGGTTTGTTGAGCTCATCGAATTGAGTGCAACATTTGTGGTCTCATGATCAATGAATGACCAAGGTGGATGGAATTAGACTTTTAGGGCTCGAAAACCCCAAGGGTTGATGTGGCGGTGGTGACTACAAGGGCATGCAGACATAGGTGATGGGTGGTAACCATTAGTGTTCGGTGAGGTGAAGTAGATGAGAGTAGTCGAGCAGTGTAATTCATGGCAAGGCAGTGGAAATCGGCAGTCAAAGTTCGCTCTAAGGACGTGGAAATGGGTCCAATGGTTTCGCTATTCAACCGAAGACGATGGACTGAGGTGGCGACGTGGCATCACATGATTGGTCCATTCTTTGTTGTTTAAATTTGATTAAGTCGAAATCAAGTATTCTAACTTGAATAACTTCTACATACGAGCTCTAATTAACGTTTTATTTTTCCCTTGGACTCGTATCGAAATTTCTAATGAGGAATTAGTTTGGTTGAGACTGAAGGCTACAATAAAAAGCGTGTTTGTTTGGATATTAGTTTGGACTTAAACAAAAGGTGAGTGTTTAAAGTCATTCACAAATTACTACGATTACCAATGCATGTTAAATTAAATTTATAAAATGATACAATTTATTTAATTGTAATATGGGAAAACAAATTTACATTGAGACTGAATATAACTACTATTAGAATGTTTGATATATTATAATTGATATTAGTATGATATATAATTTGGGTTTATAGTTTGGAAATTTAAATATACATTGAAATTGTATATGAATCTGAATGGATTGAATTTTAGTTGACATTTAATTGAATCGACATTTAGTTATCATTGAAATTGAATTAATAGTTAAAACAAACACATTTATAAACTGGTGACTATTTTGATATACTGGTCGATTGCGATGTTTTTTGAATGCACATGCTTATTGATTGATATGATGGTTGATTGGTTATTTATATTTCTGATGACTATTGATTAAGATTTATCATTGTCACCACCCCGTTTATCTTTGAATTTGAATAAACTATTATATGCATCATGTACGTTAAATATCTGAACTAAGAAATGGGTTGAAATTATATATATCTATGACATTTAAATTTGGGTTGAAATGATGTATACTCATGTAATTTAACGAAATGATAAACTGATCACAAGGTAGAACATTAAATAATGGACATCAGATTTGATCAGATGAAACATTTTCATATCTATTAATTTGAATTTGTTAAATGGAATCATGTAAAGGATTTGGCTAAAATTCATTGTTTTTAAAGGTACAGTTGATACTGATAATTAATTTGAATTTGTCGAAATTGAATTATTTTAAGTGTTAAATTTGAAAATTTGGAATTTAAGTTTTGAAACCAATTTAATGTAATGTGTTTAAAATGGAAATTAAGATTGAAACCATTTAAATTGAGGTTGGTTATGAATTGAAAATCAAATTTTGAGTTGATTATAAATTAAAGCTCGTAATATTTTGAAAATTTTCATAGGCTGAAATATGGAATTTATAACGATTTAAAGTGAAATTAGAAACTAGGTTCAAAGGTTTTAAAGGAAAATAAATATTTCCAATTAATACCATTTTATTCCAAGTTAATATTATTTAACTTCAAACTATATTTTCTTAAAACTATATAATTTGAGACTGCTTTTAAATTCAAACTATTCTCGATTTTATATTCTAAACTATTTAAATTCAACCACTTTATATTAAAACAATTTCAACACGAAACTACCATAAATTCAAACTATTTCAATTTAACTATTTTATATTCAAAACTATTTTTAAATCTAAGTTGTTTGATCCTGAAATTGTTTTTAAATGTAAAGGGTTACATTTGAATAATAACGTGTGGTATGAAAATATGGAACTGAAATTTGAGCCTAATATTGAACTGATTTATGATATGAACTTATGATATTTTATTAGAATATAAAATGATCACGATGTGTAAAATGAAAATTGGTTATTAAAGAGAGAGGGACCAGATATTGCCTAACTCTCTATCAATATTAAGCAACTTTAATAATTGTGTACGTGAAGGATGCTATAGAATGAAGTGGTTAGATTGGGGAACATTTGTTGTATTAAAAGAAAGAGAATGACGATAGATAGCCTCGATACTAGTGTCAATTTAAAATGACTAAATAGGAACCCTATGAACTGTCCAAGAGATTTGCTACTTTGACGACCACCCCATACCACGTGCATTCAATGACCAGAAAGATATGTTGAATACCGTGCCAGGATTATGTGGGACAATCGTTGGGGAAAGAAACCAAAATAACTTATTGTATATCTCACAACGCACGGAGAAAACATGATAAGAATTTTTACAACAGAATAGCAGCGAAACAAGAGAAAAACAAAAATCCCACTTATATAGAATCATTTATTTGATGCAAAATGTCATAATCATTGAAAACATCAATGCCTCACCACAACACTTTGAATACAACAAATCAATGGAAATAGAATGTCTATAAATGGAATAATACGCCAGCTCTCCGAGCTCATCTTTGGTGAGCAACCTCGTCACCAAATATGATATCTAGTCTGCTCACCAGCATCGTCGATCAACACTTAAGATAATATAAAGAAATATAAAACATTAGATCAGACAATAGTGTGGTGTGATCGATAAATGACTATCAACGTCTATATTATAAAATATGATACTATATAGGTCTAAGTCTCGTATTTGACCCATCTCTACAACCAAAGAGTCAGTATATAATAACTAAATAATATATGTTACTCAAATAAAAACAATAATGGATATTGCAACTGAGCAGAATAGAAGAATCTAAGCAGCCTCATTTAGTCCTCCAACTCCCGATCCCTACTTCAATATCCTGAAGTTGATAGTCTACTAAGAGAAAGAAGAGAGAGCATTTGAAACAACCATAACATCCGTCAAACAAAACCCTAGTTATCACATTCTAAATCCTTGAATACATTGATAATTCATTTGGTCATCCTCGCTCACTCATGCCAAAGGCTAATGAAAACCCTGATTCTAACCGGACTTTCATGTTTGCGGTACGAGTAGTTCAAGATGCTTGCCTACAGGACCCAAGTCCAGCAACTAGAACCTCGTTTGGGAGATGTAGGGTACACGACCATCATTACCATCCCTAATGGACATCCTCATAATACCCCTACTTTGAGTCAACAACTAGAACACTCTAAGTTATATATGATTCCTTGTCACTCCCAAGCACAAAAGTCGTCCACAACTCCATCTTTGGTTCAAGTCCCTCTAAAATCAATCCATTATTTCATAACCTCATTCCATTTTGAGTTGCTTATTGCATTCCTTCGACCACCTCCATCCGAGTTCACATTCGAAAAGTCACAACTTTAACAGGACAATACTTCATCACCAACTTGGCACTGCTCTAGATAAGTCCTCTGCCTCCCATATGGAACGCACATCAATTGGGCACCACTGGATAGATCGGCACCAATCCAAACCCTATGAATCTGTGTCGATCCATATACTTCATGAATATTTTGGTTATGACTCTTCTAATTCCTCAACAAGCTCCTACCTGATGTTTTGGACCATGTTACATCCTTCTTGGCTCAAATATAATCCTTTATCGACATCACAATCAAATTCAAAGTCTCCTCTTGGTCGAAACACCACCATGTTAACATTCGGCCTACCCACTCACAATCATTTCTTCACAATATCTCCAACTGTCCCCCTAAATCTTCCTTTGTGGGTCACTCCACTACTATGTAGTTAAATCCCAATAATATCCCTTCTATAGCTCATAGCGCTCTTCAACCGGTACGCAATTTAAATTTATCATTGATGAACTATAGATCCACTCTTAGCCCCGCTATTTTCCGATGCATCTGCTAAATCAACGCTTTTTAGCAACCACTATAGCAATATTGATATACATAGTTTGATCTAAATAGTTATCTTTATAAAAAGATCAATAAATTTAGTGTAAAGAGCTAATTTTAATGCATAAGCATCTAATATATTATAGATATCTATTATAGGCGTCAAATCTATTGTGCATAACCATGATATTCTTTGGTTTTTTTATATAAGGTCAATTAATATTGGTTTCTTCTGCACATATAATATGTGAATGGTAATTAATTAGTTTTAAGTATTTCGTTTCAACATCTAATGAACATTTTTGTGAATCCACTATATCCTTGCTATTTCCCTGCTTTATCCTCGCTATAACTTTTCACCCTTTTGCCACTATAGAACCACTGAGCGCTTTAACTGCTCTAATCCACTATCAGAGCTTTACTTATGGGTCAATGCCAATCCATATACTTATCTGTGAGTTTGGTGTGATTTCACAGTGTCCTTTTGGCTTTGCTTCAGATCTAATCCTCCAAGTTTCATGTGATTTCAAAGAATTTTGGTCTTTATATGATTCGGTCATCCATTTAAGTCCTAATACATGAACAATACCCACACGAAAATGAAAAAAGTAAGCAATCAAATAACCCAAACAATAAATTCAACCAATTTCAATTATACATAATCGTCTAATAGCATAAAATCATAATTAACTCAAATCTTATCATGGATCTAGCGTTAAACACGGTTAACTACTCACTGATTACCTTAAATCTAATATATTATAATCTATTTCATAATTAGGTCATTCTACGCGTTTCTAGAACTAAAATTAATAGATATAATCAGATTTTGAGGTTAGTTTAACATATAAGTGCTTGAATCACCTAATTACAACATATAATCTAACGTAGACATTTTAGATATCATAATAACTAACCAAATCTCATAATTTGATGAAATCGAATGGAAATTTATTTAGGACAGAAAGGAAAAGTGTAACAACCCGTATTTTCAATAACCTGTTATAACATAAATTGAGGCAGAATTTAATTCTATAATCTGAATCAAGGGAAACGAGCTATGCCATTGCGTTCGTCTCGGAAAAATACGCGAAATAGAGTCTGAGTTTTCGAAAATCGGAGTCCGTATGAAGAAGATATGGACGAACGAAGTTTGGCAGAAAAACCCGAAAACTAGCCAGAATGCACTGGCGCACTTGTGAAGTGCGCCAACACAATATATGCACTGGCGCACTTGTGAAGTGCGCCAATACATTTTTACACTGGCGCACTTGGGAAGTGCGCCCGTGTCGAGCCAGAAAACCTGCACAGTTTCTAGAGAGTTCTGTGGTTGGGTGCACCAGTTTGGGGTTTGGGCTTGGTCTTAGGGCTGGCTTCTGGAAGGCTCCGAAACCCAAGGGTCCTAATCTAATTTAGGGTTAATCTAAGGGCCTAAAACACTAGCCTAATCTATAAATAAGACCTAATCCTACCCTAAAACCCCATTATTCATTCTAGCAACCAAACTATGTCAAATTGATTTCTCAAATGGCCTCCACTTAAAAACCCTAGCCTCCATCCTCCTCAAAAATCATTCCTATGAAGATTTTGATGTTCATACAAGCATTTCTAAGTTGTATGAATGATCATTAGCTTTCATACATCATCAAGTTGCAAGCTTTATTTGCTAAGCTAGAGTTTTTGGGATTTTTGTTAATTGGAGCTTTGTTTTGGGTTTTTATATGCTTGCATAAAAGGGCTTCTCAATCTTTATTAGTAGATTTGTGTCTTCATAATATTTGTAAGCCCTCTTACCTTCATTTTAGAAACTCTAAAGTTAATATGTGATGAAAGTTGGGGTTTATGCATGTTTAATAAGTTATGCATGCTTATGCGAGTTCACTATGCTATGTTACGCATGTTTAATAAGTTATGCATGCTTATGCGAGTTCACTATGCCATGTTACACATGTTTGATAAGTTATGCATGTTTATGCAAGTTCACTATGCCATGATTTGCAAGTTTAACAAGTTATGCATGTTTATGCAAGTTCACTATGCCATGATTTGCAAGTTTAACAAGTTATGCATGTTTATGCAAGTTCACTATGCCATGATTTGCAAGTTTAACAAGTTATGCATGTTTATGCAAGTTCACTATGCTAAGTTATGCAAGTCCAACACGTTATGCATGTTTATTATGATATGTAAGATTTATCTTGTATGTTGTGCCAAGTTCCCTCTTTCTATCCTTTATGCGTTATGACGAATATGTAAGCGATAGAATGACGTTGGGGGGGGGGGGGGGGTTTGGGGTAAAACTTAAAATACATGAAAATATGAGATTGGGAATTTACCTATTAAGTTAGGTCTACCCCTTGGGAATTTACCTATTAAGTTAGGTCTACCCAAGTATTTGTTAAACTTGTGATTATGTTTTGAAAATAAAGTGGACATGACACTTAGAAAACATAAGTGTGGCCAACTCGAGGTTCGGTTGAGTTTGTAGCGTAAACCTACCCGGAACCGACCGGCTTAACTAGTTGCTACAAACAATAGGACCCAATGTGAGAAGTTGGTCATGTGTACCTTGGACCCGAGGTTAGACCAAGTTGTGGTGTAAAGCTACCCGGACCCGCCCGGCTTAACTAGTAACCGCAACAAAGTCTAATGTGAGAGGTTAAGGCACAATTAAATTAATTGATGCCTCATGATTAGGGTTAAGTCATGGCCCACTAATACTTAACCAATTTTGGGGATACGAGGGATTAAATGGGGTTAAGTGGTGAACTGTTGGTTACACTTAACTAATTTAATCCATGATTAGTGAGGGGTTAAACCACACTTAACCCTCTTAGAAAACCCTAGCAACGTGGTCTGTTCCAGCAGTAATCCCAGTTTGGTATCATTCACAACCCTAGAGGCTAGGCTAGGGCGGGGCACGATTACTGGACTGATGTAAGCGACCAAAGCGATGGCTGAGTGGTACAGCGGTGCGGGTCCAGGCGGGCTACGGACGTGCACGTAGTCCGGTGTTGGACAAACTCGAGGCACGGGTACCAGTAGGTTTAGACTATGCATTATTGCTTAGGTGTCTGGGGTTGACACCCGAGGGCTTGATACACCCGAAGGTGGACCCAGCACAGTCTGACTACAACCATATGTGGGCCGTATGGACACCAACACTTGACGTGTTAGGTTTATAGGGAGCCGATCGACTAGACCGTTGGGCTGGACCTTGTATTAAGGTCACCTCATGTTATTGGGCCAAAGTTTGGGCTGAGGGATCAATACCTGTTATGTTAGTTTGCTAGTACAATGTGGTGCAAAGCTTAATCTTCTTTATGTGATGACACCTTTATCTATTGCCAGTATGTTCATCTCAGTTTCCATCATGATGTTAACTTTACTAGTTTATAGACTGATCGTAGTAGGGCTTACCAGTCTTTTTGACTGACCTGTTTTCTTTCGCTTCTTTTCTTCCGTTTCCCCCCTCCCCCCACCCCCCAGGTTCTTAGGGAGGGAATAGTGGTGCTTAGCTTGGATCGCTTGCTTGTTTGCTGGATAGCTCATGTATGTCTGGACATTGAGCTCGCTATGGTTTATCATCTTTATTTTGGGGATAGCACTATGTATTTCAGTATTTCTGTTTATGATGTACTAGACATGTTTATTTTGGCAGATGACTTTATGATGTACTAGACTTGTTTTGAGATGGTTTGAGATATTCCGCTGTTTTATTCTCACTTACTCTGTTTTATATATATACATTTATGTTCTTGTTCTGCCTTGATATATCATTATGCATGCTTACCCAGTTCTAACGCCCCCCAGAAGCTAGTGCCCCCGAAAGAGTGACCCTAGCGGAGGTGGGGTGTTACAAATTTGGTATCAGAGCATAAGGTTTACAAGAAAGAACAAAAAGTTTTTAAAAAGACTTTTGAAAAACTATTTTCAAAACAAGTATAAAGTATTTTCCAAAGAAAAGTCTAGTATTTTAAAAGGCTATTCCCCAAAAAGCCATTAGCGTTATCCTTCGTTCCCTTGACCTAATCTTATCTTATCTTTCGTTTCAGTATGGCTGAGAATCTTGCCATCCCGGATGGAGTAAATGTACCACTCTGGTATAGGAGACTTCTAGAAGCTAGGGCGGCAGCCGGCCCCGCAAACCCTACTCCCACTCCTCCTCCTGTAGTTGAGAATCCTCCCCCTAATGTCCCTCCTCCGGTGGTCCCTGTTCCTCCTCCTCCAGTGGTTAATATTCCTCCTCCCGTTGCTAATGTTCCTCCCCCTCCTGTTGCTGAGGCTCCTCTTCCTCCTCCTCCCCCTCAGCATCCTCAGGTTGAGTTCACGAAGGTTTGTAAAGACTTCAAGGCGATGGGAGGCAAGAATTTCCTAGGCACGGAATCTTTTGTTGAAGCTAGGAATTGGCTGAAAGACACTGAGGACTTGTTTGCTATCTTTAGGATTGATGACGAGGGGAAGATCTTATTGACAGTGTGGCTTTTGAAGGACGAAGTAGCCTATTGGTGGGAGGTCACCAATGGGACGAGACCCGTCGAGACTTGGGCCGATTTGAGGGCTAGATTTGTGGCCAAGTTTCTATCTTCTGCTGAGGCGAATTTACAGATGGAGAAGTTCATTGCATTAAAGCAAGGTGATATGTCTGTCAAGGAGTATGTGAACAAGTTTAATCAGCTGGCCCGTTTTGGTTTGGATATGGTGAACACTCTTGAGAAGAAGGCTCTTCGATTTGCTAGAGGATTTAATGAGCCGCTGCAGCGTTTGGCGATGTCACATATTCCGCATGGGGCTACTTTTGAGAGTTTGGTCGATATGGCTCTACTTCAGGGAGATGGAAAGAAAGAGGTCAAGTCGAGTGATACTCAAGCAAAGAAGACTGATTCTCAGGGTAAAGGCAATCAAGGTGGTCAAAGCAGTCAGGGGAATCAGAGCAAGAACAAGAAGGGGAACAATAACAAAGGCAAGGGAAAGTGCAATTACTGTGGTGCACCTGGACACTTTGCTAAGGATTGTAGGAAGAAGAAAAGGAAGCTTAGTGGTGGATGTTTTTCCTGTGGTGAGACTGGACACTTCAGCAAGGAATGCCCGAAGAAGAAAGGGCAGGCTGGACCTTCAGGAGGGCAAGTTCATGCTCTCAATACCGCTTCAGTTCCCGATCGAGGTAGTGTTTCTGTTGAGAACCTTGTTTATGTTTCTGATCTTCCAGTTCGTACCTTGTTTGATTCTGGTGCATCACATAGCTTTATTTCATCTGATCTTGTTGATAGTTTGCACTTTAGTACTAGCTTAGTGGATGATCCCGTTTGTGTTTCGAATCCCATTGGGGGTTCTGCTCATCTATCTATGATATGTGAGGATCTGAGGATCTCTATACTCAGTGTAGAGTTCTTGTGTAGTGCGTATGTTCTTGGTTTCAGGGGATACGGATTGATTTTGGGCATGGATTGGCTGTCTAGACATGGAGCCATTCTTGATTGTGAGCATAGGGTTGTGAGGCTTGTGACTCGCCTTGGCAACACCTTAGAGATTTCATGCAATCCGAAGGATCCCGTCATGTTGTGCTATCTTGAATCTCTCGACTCGTCAGAGGAAACCCTTCAGTCTGTAAGGGTGGTCCGAGATTATCCAGATGTTTTTGAAGAAGTTAAGGGGTTGCCCCCTAAACGAGAGATTGATTTTCGCATTTATCTGGTGGATAATGCTAAGCCTGTTTCTTTGCCCGTTCGGCACATGGCTCCGCGTGAAAGGCGGGAGCGCAGCAAGCAAGTAAAGGAGTTGCTTGAGAAGAACTTCATTAGACGAAGTATATCCGAATGTGGAGCGCCTGTGGTGTTTGCTACTAAGGCAGATGGTTCTCTTCGACTTTGTGTGGACTATAGAGAGTAGAATAAACTGACTAAGAAGAACAGACACCCATTACCAAGGATTGATGATCTTTTTGACCAGCTTGTCGGTGCTTCTGTTTTCTCTCAGCTTGATCTTGCTACTGGATTTCATCAGCTCAGAGTGGCTGAAGATAGTATAGACAAGACTGCATTCAGAACTCCAGATGGATTCTTTGAATGGCTTGTTATGCCGTTCAGTTTGACGAATGCACCCGCGTATTTCGTGGACTTGATGAGTAGGGTGTTTCGAGAGTTCTTGAACAAGTTTGTCGTGGTCTTTGTGGATGATATTCTGATCTTCTCCAAGGATGAAGAAGAGCACGCGAGACATCTTGTAGAGGTGATGGATACGCTTAGAGCGCATCAGTTAAAGGCCAAGTTCTCCAAGTGTCACTTTCGGAGAAGGGAAGTTAGATTCCTTGGACATATCGTATCCAAGCAAGGCTTAGCGGTGGATCCCGCTAAGGTGGTTGCAGTTCAGGATTGGAAGACTCCAAGGAATGCAACCGAGGTGAGAAGTTTTCTAGGTCTTGCGGGTTTTTACCGGAAGTTCATCAAGGACTTCGCGAAGATTTCTGCTCCTCTCACTAAATTGACGAAGAAGAATTCAGTTTTTGCTTGGAGCTTAGATTGCGAGCTTGCTTTTCAGAAGCTCAAGAGAGCTCTCACATCAGCACCCGTTCTAGCTTTGCCCGATGGAGGGAAATTATTTACAGTATACACCGATGCGTGTGGCACGGGGTTGGGATTTGTTCTGATGCAAGAGGGCAGAGTGATATGCTTTGGCGGTAGACAACTCAAAGTGCATGAGAAGAATTATCCCACTCATGACTTAGAGTTGGCAGCAATAGTATATGCACTCAAGGCATGGCGCCATTATCTTCTAGGAGAAAGATTTGAGCTTTATACCGATCACAAGACTTTGAAGTATCTCTTTTCTCAGAAGGATCTGAATCTGAGGCAGCAAAGATGGATGGAATTCTTGGCGTCCTATGATTTTGAAATAGCTTATACCCCTGGCAAGGGGAATGTGGTGGCTGATGCATTGAGTAGAAGAAGGTTGACCCTAAGTCCTCTATTCGTTGAGATGAAGAATTTAGAGTATGTGGCAACCTTTGATTTCTCTTTGGCGATGGAGTCGATGACCGGTTCTTTAGCATCTCTGGAACTCAGGCCTACCCTTCTTGATCAAGTTGGGGCTTCACAGAGAAAAGACCCTCACATAGTGGAGATTATGGATAAGCTGACTCGAGGAGCGACGTCTAGCCACCACGCTCGATATTCTGTTGATGACAAGGGTTGGCTGAGGAGAGATGGAAGGTTATGTGTTCCCATGGTAGAAGATTCAGTAAGAAAAGTTCTGGAGGAAGCGCATCGCTCTAAGTTGACTATACATCCAAGCGGTGATAAGATGTATAAAGATATGAAGCGTATTTTCTTTTGGCCTGGGATGAAGAAGGATGTGGCAGAGTTTGTCTCTAGATGTATCATTTGCCAGCAAGTTAAGGCCGAGTCAAGGAAGCCCGGTGGGCTATTGCATCCTCTAGATGTTCCACTTTGGAAGTGGGAGAGTATCTCCATGGACTTTATTGATGGGCTTCCAAGGTCAAGGAAAGGGAATACGAGCATTTGGGTTATTGTAGATAGACTTACGAAGAGTGCTCATTTTATTCCAGTAAAGAGCAAGAGGACCGCATCTTGGCTAGCGTCCGTATATCTTCATGAGATTGTGAGACTACATGGAGTCCCTTCTAGTATTGTCAGTGACCGTGACCCAATCTTTACAAGTCAATTCTGGAATAGCTTGTAAGAGGCTATGGGCACGAGGTTGAATCTGAGTACTGCTTATCACCCACAGACGGACGGCCAAACCGAAAGGGTGAATAGGGTACTCGAGGATCTATTGAGGCTTTGTATTCTGGACTTTGGTGGTACTTGGGAAGACCATCTTCCTCTTGTTGAGTTTGCATATAATAACAGTTATCAGGCAAGCATAGGGATGGCACCATTTGAAGCTTTATATGGGAGGCCGTGCAAGTCGCCTACATGTTGGTGGGAGACTACAGAGAAGCTCATACTTGGGCCTGATATGATCAGAGATACGTCCGAGAAGATCGAATTGATTCGGAGACGAATGAAAGCGGCCCAAGACCGACAGAAATCCTATGCTGATAAGCGAAGATCCGATTTGGAGTTTGAAGTTGGGGATATGGTTTTCGTAAAGGTTTCTCCTTTGCGGAATGTGGTCCGATTTGGAGCTGTTGGGAAGTTAGCACCGAGATTTGTTGGACCCTTCCCTATTATAGAAAGAATTGGGAAGATGGCTTATAAAGTGCAATTGCCCGAGAAACTGTCCGGAGTGCATAATGTCTTTCATGTCTCGCATCTCCGAAAGTGCCTACATGAGTCCGCCGAGGTGGTTGAACCTAGCATTCTAGAAGATGTGGAAGTAGAGAAAGAAGCTACCTTGAGGAGAGCTCCGATTCGTATCTTGGGGACAGAGATCAAGAAGCTAAGGAATCGTGAGGTCAAGTTGGTGAAGGTTCAATGGGGTGAAGCCGAGGAAGACGCAACTTGGGAAACTGAAGAGAAGATGCGTAGGCTTTATCCATTCCTTTTTGAGGGTACACTCTCAATCTCTTTATCTTTCCATGTCTATCTAGTTTATCTAGTTCATCGTGTCTATCTTATCATGAGAACCTTAGGTAGAATCCTTTGGATGAAACATGTGTTTGAGACATGTTATGTTTGATGGTTGCAAGTGGTTGCAAGTTTTTGCAAGTGGTTACTCGTGGATGCATGATACACATTAGGCACAAGATCGGCTCACACACTCCTCATATTGCATGTGCATGAGTGTTTATGCTTATTCTTGGATGAAATTTGTATGCTATCACATGGATGTTGCATATGGATGTATGATTGAGCAAGCATGTAGATATTATACATTATGTTAGGGATTTGCATACATATGGATACATTTCACTAACATATTTTGCATTGATCTTTGCATTAGATAAGTACATATATACACACACCTTTGCATATGTTCATCCAGCATTTAGAAACTTGTAAGGACAATGATTGCTCGTGGATGATGTTTTGAGTAGACGGATGTTGGATGGTAGGATACGTTCTTCCTAACTTGAAGATTTCGGGGACGAAATCCCTTAAGGAGGGGAGAATGTAACAACCCGTATTTTCAATAACCTGTTATAGCATAAATTGAGGCAGAATTTAATTCTATAATCTGAATCAAGGGAAATGGGCTATGCCATTGCGTTTGTCTCGGAAAAATACGCGAAATAGAGTTTGATTTTTCGAAAATCGGAGTCCGTATGAAGAAGATATGGACGAACGAAGTTTGGCAGAAAAAACCCGAAAACTAGCCAGAATGCACTGGCGCACTTGTGAAGTGCGCCAACACAATAAATGCACTGGCGCACTTGTGAAGTGCGCCAATACATTTTTACACTGGCGCACTTGGGAAGTGCGCCCGTGTCGAGCCAGAAAACCTGCACAGTTTCTAGAGAGTTCTGTGGTTGGGTGCACCAGTTTGGGGTTTGGGCTTGGTCTTAGGGCTGGTTTCTGGAAGGCTCCGAAATCCAAGGGTCCTAATCTAATTTAGGGTTAATCTAAGGGCCTAAAACACTAGCCTAATCTATAAATAAGACCCTAATCCTACCCTAAAACCCCATTATTCATTCTAGCAACCAAACTATGTCAAATTGATTTCTCAAATGGCCTCCACTTAAAAACCCTAGCCTCCATCCTCTTCAAAAATCATTCCTATGAAGATTTTGATGTTCATACAAGCATTTCTAAGTTGTATGAATGATCATTAGCTTGCATACATCATCAAGTTGCAAGCTTTATTTGCTAAGCTAGAGTTTTTGGGATTTTTGTTAATTGGAGCTTTGTTTTGGGTTTTTATATGCTTGCATAAAAGGGCTTCTCAATCTTTATTAGTAGATTTGTGTCTTCATAATATTTGTAAGCCCTCTTACCTTCATTTTAGAAACTCTAAAGTTAATATGTGATGAAAGTTGGGATTTATGCATGTTTAATAAGTTATGCATGCTTATGCGAGTTCACTATGCTATGTTATGCATGTTTAATAAGTTATGCATGCTTATGCGAGTTCACTATGCCATGTTACACATGTTTGATAAGTTATGCATGTTTATGCAAGTTCATTATGCCATGATTTGCAAGTTTAACAAGTTATGCATGTTTATGCAAGTTCACTATGCCATGATTTGCAAGTTTAACAAGTTATGCATGTTTATGCAAGTTCACTATGCTAAGTTATGCAAGTCCAACACGTTATGCATGTTTATTATGATATGTAAGATTTATCATGTATGTTGTGCCAAGTTCCCTCTTTCTATCCTTTATGCGTTATGACGAATATGTAAGCGATAGAATGACGTTGGGGGGGGGGGGGAGGTTGGGGTAAACTTAAAATACATGAAAATATGAGATTGGGAATTTACCTATTAAGTTAGGTCTACCCCTTGGGAATTTACCTATTAAGTTAGGTCTACCCAAGTATTTGTTAAACTTGTGATTATGTTTTGAAAATAAAGTGGACATGACACTTAGAAAACATAAGTGTGGCCAACTCGAGGTTGGGTTGAGTTTGTAGCGTAAACCTACCCGGAACCGACCGGCTTAACTAGTTGCTACAAACAATAGGACCCAATGTGAGAAGTTGGTCATGTGTACCTTGGACCCGAGGTTAGACCAAGTTGTGGTGTAAAGCTACCCGGACCCGCCCGGCTTAACTAGTAACCGCAACAAAGTCTAATGTGAGAGGTTAAGGCACAATTAAATTAATTGATGCCTCATGATTAGGGTTAAGTCATGGCCCACTAATACTTAACCAATTTTGGGGATACGAGGGATTAAATGGGGTTAAGTGGTGAACTGTTGGTTACACTTAACTAATTTAATCCATGATTAGTGAGGGGTTAAACCACACTTAACCCTCTTAGAAAACCCTAGCAACGTGGTCTGTTCCAGCAGTAATCCCAGTTTGGTATCATTCACAACCCTAGAGGCTAGGCTAGGGCGGGGCACGATTACTGGACTGATGTAAGCGACCAAAGCGACGGCTGAGTGGTACAGCGGTGCGGGTCCAGGCGGGCTACGGACGTGCACGTAGTCCGGTGTTGGACAAACTCGAGGCACAGGTACCAGTAGGTTTAGACTGTGCATTATTGCTTAGGTGTCTGGGGTTGACACCCGAGGGCTTGATACACCCGAAGGTGGACCCAGCACAGTCTGACTACAACCATATGTGGGCCGTATGGACACCAACACTTGACGTGTTAGGTTTATAGGGAGCCGATCGACTAGACCGTTGGGCTGGACCTTGTATTAAGGTCACCTCATGTTATTGGGCCAAAGTTTGGGCTGAGGGATCAATACCTGTTATGTTAGTTTGCTAGTACACTGTGGTGCAAAGCTTAATCTTCTTTATGTGATGACACCTTTATCTATTGCCAGTATGTTCATCTCAGTTTCCATCATGATGTTAACTTTACTAGTTTATAGACTGATCGTAGTAGGGCTTACCAGTCTTTTTGACTGACCTGTTTTCTTTCGCTTCTTTTCTTCCGTTCCCCCCCCCCCCAGGTTCTCAGGGAGGGAATAGTGGTGCTTAGCTTGGATCGCTTGCTTGTTTGCTGGATAGCTCATGTATGTCTGGACATTGAGCTCGCTATGGTTTATCATCTTTATTTTGGGGATAGCACTATGTATTTCAGTATTTCTGTTTATGATGTACTAGACATGTTTATTTTGGCAGATGACTTTATGATGTACTAGACTTGTTTTGAGATGGTTTGAGATATTCCGCTGTTTTATTCTCACTTACTCTGTTTTATATATATACATTTATGTTCTTGTTCTGCCTTGATATATCATTATGCATGCTTACCCAGTTCTAACGCCCCCCAGAAGCTAGTGCCCCCGAAAGAGTGACCCTAGCGGAGGTGGGGTGTTACAAAAAGTGATGAATATGTAACCAAATAAAGAGAATAATCCACCGATGTAGGTCTAATATCTGAGTAGTAATTATGGATGATTTAATGTGAATTTAAGTGTTGTCTTGAGAAATCAGGGGCTAGTAGAGTAAATCTTTATTCAAAAGGTGATAGGAAATGAGAGGAAAACTTAAATTAACTCCTTCCATCTCTATTTATACGTGAGATTGATTAGACAAATGGTCTTGCTAATCTCATCCCATAATCACTAATTTAATTTTGTCCATTAATCTTAAAAACTTAAAACTACAATATCTCTTAAACTGCCTATCTAATTTTTTTTGTTTGACCACTATATGAAATGAGAAACCGCCATTCCAGGGTAACGGGAGTGATTTGAACATAAAATTCTTCTACTATTAAAATTTAAGGACAAAATAATATTTTTAAAGGAAAATTGGTCATGTAAAGATTCTGTAAAAACCATGAAAAACATCCCAAAGAACCATATACCAGAATATTAGAATGGTACGATCATATGTGAATTAAATAGAATAATTTTATAATTATCCAATATGTAAAAATATGGATCATTACATTCTCCTTCCCTCCTATAGAATTTTACCCATGAAACTCTGAGAAAACATAAGCAAACATGGCATCCAGCATGCGTACCATTCACGAAAAATCAATCTAACATCCAATCTAGCATCCGAACTGTTGACTTAAATTTTGGTTCTCTTGAGTACAACACCAAAATTCAATAATAATAACTAAACAACATTATCTAATCATAAAATAGAAGAAAAAAAGTAAGAGACATAGGCATTTATAGTGGTTCGACAATCAGACCTACGCCCACTTGATGTAATATATCGTTTGTATTACTATACGATCACAAATACAGTTTATTTTCAGTAAGAATATTGGAGAGATAAGAGCTAAATATAGTAGTTGTAATGTCCTTGCGTGTATGAGTTGAGAAATCATAACTTGATCCTTTGGAATGTCCAAAATCTAGGTATTTTTAATTAAGCCTGGAACGGGTACATCATGGAAACGTGGAGGCCAATCTGGATGTTGTGGAGACTATGGACCACGCCACACTAAGAAGTGGGGGTAGTGGGACACATCACTGGGTTGTACCCCTTATCGAACCGAGAATGCCGATATGGAAATGAATGTTTCACCCTTAAGGCCGATCAGGGGTGGTCGAACCGAGATAGATAAACCGAAGCTTGCCAATGTGAATTCCATCCCTTTGAGATATCCAATGTTGCAATCAAATGTATTTAGGCTTATTCAAAGCCATGTTCAAGTCCTGAGCACTTCGATAGCCGGAAAACCAAAATGTGACTGCCTTTTATAATTGCAGATCTACACTTACCTCCCAAAACATGTTTTTTGGTGGAAGACAAGTTTTGGATAATCCAGAAATCCATAAGTCAATAAGTTGAAATCTGGGAGAAGACTCGAAAAAAATTCAATAATCGAGTATTAAACAACCACAATCGCTCGAGATCATATTAACAGAGAATTAGAAATCAGCAATCGCAACAGATCATATTAGTAGGAAAACAGAAATCCAATGAGGTCCTATGATCTCTCCGGATCGAAATATAATCCAACGATATCTCCGGATCATATTATAATAGAAAACCAAAGAATCTGACGATCTTTGCGGATCGTACTGTGAGAGAAATCCAAATCGATGGCCTCGCTAGGCACAAACAATGCGAGTGTAATCCATACCTACAATAAACAAAATAAACTATTTTTCTAAGTCCTGACAAAACAATTCAAATCCAATCAAGTATATTCCATACCCGAGTTACAACCAAGCAATCTAGCCAAATCCTAACAAGATAGCCTAGCCTCTTCAAGCATAGTCCATGCTTGGAAATCCAATCAAGTATAGTCCATACTCGAGCCATAACCAAGTTATCTGGTCAAATCTTGATAAGATAACCTAGTCGTTCAATCATAATCCATAATTAGAAATCCATGATCAAGTGATCTTGCAAAATCCTGACAAGACACCCTAATCCCTCAAGCATAGTCCATGACTATAAATCTAATTATTAAAATTAACAAATA
The DNA here is from genome assembly GCA_030737875.1 of Allium sativum. Taxonomy (NCBI): domain Eukaryota; kingdom Viridiplantae; phylum Streptophyta; class Magnoliopsida; order Asparagales; family Amaryllidaceae; genus Allium; species Allium sativum. Next base: position 96,249,673 of record CM060925.1, on the reverse strand, counting down.
TTATAAAATTAAGATAAGACATAATGGTTTATCATTGGACGTAGAGCACACCTAGGGGTATGATCTTAACCCCATACGTGAATAAGTTAGCTTAGATGTTTCTAATTATAAATAGATAATTTCGCGAAGGAGGATGGTTTGTTTCCGGGTACAGAGCGTGTTTGGGGATTAAGTCCTAATCCCATATATGGGTGGGCCGACATAGGCATCCAAAACAAAAGGAAAAAATATAAAGAAGAAAAATATCCAAGGAAATCCAAATCATTTGATGATCAATCCACTTGAGCCTGATCTTGGCTCACTCCTGTTCCAAGGGGTATTGAGCGGTTCCCCCTGTTCCACAACTATAACCCGATCTCTAACATATTGTGTCATCTCTCCCCGTTTGATACATTTCTCAATTGTGTCATGTAAATGCCTACATTCGTATGTAGTATGGCTATCTAGCTCATGAAACAGGCAGTGTTTTCCAGACTCCAGTTCTTTTTGCATGGGCTCCCTCTTGGAAGGCTTTTTGAATAAAGATGATTCATGAGTATCCAAGTAGACATCCTCCAACAGTAATTGAGTCTAGTATATTTGGAGAATTTGAATTCCCTCCACGGTTGAACATTATGATCATCCCTGACCGGGGCTTTCGCTTGCCCTTGTCTTTGCCTTTTCCCTTATCAGAACGGAGCTGTCCTCCGCCCATAACCACATTAACTTTGAGAATCTCCTTCTCGACTCTTACATCTTCCTCTTGTAGAAATCTAACCACTTCGAAATAGAACTCACCGAGATCCCTCGTTGGGTCCCGCTGTAGGAAATCTTAAAATAGGACTTATATAAGATGTTAAATATAGCAGCCATAAGCACCACTGACGGTTCCAATTGATCCACCGATGCTTCCGCCGCATTAAATCTTTCAAAGAAAGAGCATAGAATCTCTCCAACCTTTGCTTAATCGATGTGAGAGTCATAACGTTTTTTGGATCGAGAGATGTGGACCTTGAATACTTTGACAAACGTTGCGATCAAAGTGTTCCAACTATTAATCGTCTCTGATTCCTACTTCCCAAACTAGTAGCAACAATATCAGTGAGATAAAGTAGGAAGCATTTGCCTATGACATTCTCTAAACCTGATAGCACTTCAGTATGATGCATGTAGCATATTAAGTGAATGGTAGGAACCCTCCAACAATCATGCGCTCCCAAGATGGGTAGTTTGAAACCCGACGGGTTTCGGGAATTCCTGATATCTTGATTCTTGATTGAAAGGGCTGCGGTTGGACCGTAGGGTTAAGTAAACTTGAACAATTAACCATCAGAATATGATAAATGAATAGGGTTAAGTCTAAGACACGAAGAGATGATACTTAACCATTAATAACAGGTTTAGTAAAAACCGGTGGGAAAGGTTAAGTTAAAAAGGGAACACTTAACCAATATAGGATGAATGGGTAGGGTTAAGAAATACTTAACCAATATGACTTGGTTTGTGGTGGGGTTAAGTCAACATGAATACTGACAACACTTAACCAGTTTAACAGGATAAGGGAAGAGGGTTAAGTTAGCTTGAATCGACTAAAGACACTTAACCAATCCAACTTAATGGGAAAGAGAACTAAGTAGTAAAACTTAGTGAAGAAGACAATGATCCTGGAAACTAAGTGGTAAAACTTAGTTAGTAGAACTAAGTAGTAATTCTTAGTATAACACAAAGGAGCGGAGTCCATCTGATTTTAAAGAAGACTCCAACGAATTGGGATACGAAGCCCGAGGCTTCGAGGGGACGTAAGGGTACTCTTGGTATCCCTCTGTGGGGCTGCAGATGGTCCGCCTGGGCGCATAGAGGTTAAGGTCTGCGGTAGAAGAGCCAAGGGTATGCCTTGGTTGCAATATATGGCAACCAAAAGACTAGGATGGACCAGCGTGATTCGGCGAGAAGACGGAAGCCCTGTGATAGCAACTCGTCGTCTACCTACCATCTTCAGTCAAGCGAGATACGTGAAGAGGGAAGGCTGGAGGACTCATAATGACCACATACTTGCTATCTAGTTGTGGTTACGGGGTGTTGTTGGCCATAGAATTAGTGGGGCAGATAGGGGCCTTCGTACAGTTCTCATTTTACAAGGGTAGCCTTCCATTAGTTGAGGGAGGGGTCGAGTGGGACCATAGCCACTGGAAAAACAGACCTGAACATCTGCATTGGCAGATATTGAAAGCTTCCGACCGAGTTCCGTATTTCTAGAGTAGCCCTGACACGGGACTCGGGCAGCACATTACAGGTCATGTGCATCAAGACAAGCGATAACGATTCGCGATACATGCGTGGGGAAAGTCTAGGAACATGTACCGCTCTAGGTAGTGTATCCTAGACTAAAGGGCATCGTTCGACAGGTAGCATAATTCCTAGTTAGACCTAGGTGGCATCAAACCTGAATCCGAGAAGCATTCAGCAGATAGCGTAGACTCTAGTTGAATCTAGAAAGCACTGGATAGAAAACCCTAGATTAGATCTAGGTAATAAATAATAAATGGATGCTCGAAGGCAATGGAAAATACTGGGATTGGGATCACGTTATCATTACTAGTTGGGACACTAGTTAGGTGGTGCAGAGATATAGAAACCAGTATAACAAGGAAATAGCGAAGCGGCGGAAGTATTAAAGCGTATCCAGTTTATCTTATCTTAGCATATCTTGTGATTACCTTGTCTAATCTTGTTGACCCTATCGTCATGGTGTAATCTTGTATTCAGTTAATTCATGTCGTTTTGTTTTCCATGTTCACATGCTAGAAGTTACCGAACTTACTCAGGCTTTATGTCTGACTCTGTTTTTCTTTCGTCTTCTATTCTTCCGTTCCCCCCTCCAGGTAGTAAAGGAGGGAATAGTTTAGCACAAGTTAAGTTGGACTGCCACTCTTTCCCAGCTTGAAGATTTGTCGAAGTTTGCTTGGATTCTCTTTTCAGATGCTATGGCCGGATCTTGCTAAAATCGGGGAATATAAATGTTGTTTTTTATTCTTCTTTATTTTGTAAGACAGATGATACTCTGATATTGTAAAGAAACCATTGTACAAACTATTTTATCAATAAAGCAGAGTTTTATTTTCCGCTGTTTAATTTCTGTCTGTCTTGTAATTTATCTGCATCTTTTACCCTAAATGCTCCATAGAACTTAGTGCATTCCCTTTGTGAGTGACACTAATGGATATGGGGTGTTACACGTGGTATCAGAGCTGAAGGTTACCAGATCAGATAAAGGATTTGAAAAATTATTTTCAAAACGGTTTTTAAAGAAGCATTTTTAAAAGAAAGGATTTGTTTTAAAGGCATATTCCCCAAAGCCATACGCATTGTCTTCTCTTCCTCTGTTTAAATTCTTGTCTCCTTCTTTCTTGAGTCTCTGGGGCTCCTGGCTTTCTGGGAGGTAACCTCATCGAAGGGAAAAGTATTGCCCGGCTTCCATCCATAGCCGTAGTTGTTTCATCTACAGGCTGTTTTCTTTCGAAGCTTATAGGGTTTTCCGGACGATGGAGGCAGTTTTCGAGAGATTTGTCAACATGACTACACACGGAAGGGGGATGAGGAGTTTGGCTAAGGAGCACAACCCAAGGATAAGGAATTCATGGATAGGGACTTGGCTCACCAAGGAGGAAGGAGTTATAAAGCGTAAGACAAGAGGAAGTAGCTTTTCTATGATATAATAGGGCATATAATTAAGGACAAGAGCAAGAATGAGGAACAAGATTTTCATAAGGGCAAGAACCTACTTTTGCCACCAAACGTACCTAGGAGAAAGGTAGTAAAAGTTCTCTTGGAAGAGTCTAGTTTTGCTATTCGTACTATTTCCTTTGGTTTTATCGCTTCGCATTTGTTCGTATCCACTTCCATAGTTGAGTCTCTGCACCGTAGTACTTGTATAGTAGAAAGGTCCCACTATAGTCTCAAATCCAATTAGTGGTCCGACCAGTTTATTTTTGGTTAGTAGGGATTTGATAATAGCTATCGAGTCTGCTTATATCATCTCACGTAGATCGTTTAAATTCAAAGAAGATATTCCTTGGGTGCTTGTCAGATATTGGTTTAGGCCTTTGGGGCTTGTACTTGAGGAATGTCGAGTTCGACTAGGATGGTTTGCGTGAGAGATGAATAGTTGTGACAGGCGCTCTAAAAAGCGCGTAGTGATCTTTCAACCCTTATAGTTATGGCATGGTGGATAAGGGAGAGACCTCTAATCATACACTTGGTACCGTGATTGACATCTATTTATTTTGGAAATGGAGGTTAGGAACTTCACAATCGTGAAAGATAAATTGGTTAAGATACAGTGGAGTAAAGCTCAAGAAGGCTAGATACTAGCAACATGCCCTTTTTCCTTAAGGGTGCATCCTTGATTTCTCTGTTTAGGAGCTTTGCGCGTAGTTGTTTCTCTCCTTCCAAAGTATATCCTCTAGGTCGTATCTGTGATCCTTAGGTAGAAGCCAATGGATGTAAACATGTATTTGAAACATGTTATGGTTGAATGGTTTCAAGTGGTTGCAAATGGTTGCTCGTGGATGCATATGCATACGTATTAGGCACTAGATCAAGTTCGGACGCTCTCATATTGCATTTACATATATGCATTTGTTTATAAGTTGAAATTGATATGATATCATATGGACGTTGCATATGGATGGATGGCTGTGCACGCATGTAGTATTTACATGACTAGGGATGTTTGCATGCATGATTGGACGCATGGCACTAACATGATTTGCATTAAGGAGGTCAACTGAATCAGTAGACCGCCTGATTTTGCATTAGATAGAGACATATACACAAACTATGCATATGAACATGAAAGCATTAGAAATATTTTAAGGACAATGAATGCATGTGATTGAATGGTTGAGTAGATGGGCGATTGGATGGTAGGACACATTCTTCCTAACTTGAAGATTTCGGGGACGAAATCCTTTTAAGTGGGGGAGAATGTAACACCCCGTAATTCTGTGACATTAAGATTCTCAAATTAAAGTATAATTAATTTTTAAAAGAAAAATTAAAAGAAAAAGATCCATGCAGTTGTTTAATTTAAGTATTGTAACTAACATGAAAAAGAGAAGTAAGGAGAGAACAATAATTATTATTGTTCTAAGACTTATTAACAAAAGCCTCTGTAGCTTAGTTGGTTAAGGCATTGGATTTGTAGCATGGAGGTCGGGGGTTCGAACCCCGGCGGCGGCATAATTTTTTATCTTTGTTTTAGAGAGGGCCAACTGAACATGCAAATATATGTACGTATACAAATTCAAAATTTGAAAGGATAAGAACGTACATATAAGGAAATAAAGAAAATATATATATATATATGAGAATATATATATATATATATGCAAAAATATACGTATACGAAAGATAAAATTCAAGTTAAGGCTACAGTCAATGAAATATGGCAACATCGTTTGAATTTTGAAAATAAAATGAAAGTTGTGCGTATATATATACGCGTAAAATGGTCGTTAGAGGAATTGTGTACATATAAGAATATTTCATGTGAATAAAATAGTTAAATAAATTCCAGAAATTCAAAAGTTCGAAAATCAATTTTCTACGCCAAAATGGTGGGACCCAATGCTGACTCAGCACTGCGTGTATGATAAGGTTTGGCTAGATTCATCTATGTACCTGGACTATTTTCTTAACTAGGTTCAATGCTGACTCAACGCTGCGTGTACGATAAGGTCTTGAGCAGCTATATAAACAACCCTTGTCTTCATTCTCTTTGCACCAATTCTCTTCTATCCTTATGCTGCTAAGATTCATGGCTTCTTCCCCTCCTCTAAATTTTCTTAAATAATTAAAATAAAATATAAATTCAAGACATGGAGATGCTGCTCAAATCTGTTCAAGAGAAGATTCAAATCAAAGTGAAGAATTCAAAGGCTAAATCAACAAACCTCGAGCAACGACATACGAATCTTAGCATCGCCATTCTTCTATTCTAGATCTAATTTATGTAAGTCAGTTGTTTCTAGATTTGAACGTTTTTTCTTTATTTTGTGACATGAAATTAAAGGAATAGAAAAATATGCCAAATCTCTCTCTCTCTTTATCTATTCGAATCTGTGTTTATACTCTTGGACTAAATTAAGAACTGTTATGATTCAAGGATAAATAAGACTTTGCCTAAGACCGTTGCCTATGACTATGGATTCTGAGATCATGTGCCTTTGGACTATGAACATAAGCCTTTGATTTTGGGACATAAAACATTACCTATGACGGTGACCTATGACTGTGGGAATTATTTTCCCTTTTGACTATGAATATTGCCTATGACTATGGACATTTGCCTATGACTATGAACACAAGCCTTTGATTTGGTCATAAAGTATTACCTATGACATAACAACGGTGATTTAAACACCTATGATTCATGACTAGGAAAATTGTTGCTTAGGTTTTGTGACTATGAAATTGGGTCTAAAACCCGATTTATCTATTCTGTCTGTTCTTGATTTTCTTTGGTTTTAGACTATGGGAATTTACCTATTAAGTTAGGTCTACCCATGTTCTCGAACCTATTCTGTCTATTCTTGGTTTTAGACCGTGGGAATTTACCTATTAAGTTAGGTCTACCCATATTCTTGAATTTGCGTCGTTATTCAAAATCTTTTTATGCCAATTATTATGTCCACCCTTTTTCATAGCATCTTTGGTTCATTCCCTATTTTCTACGAATCCAGATTTATTTACAACCTAGGTTGAATCATGATTATACGAATGGTGGGAATGCGATTTGGGAAAAACACAAAAATAAACATAAATATAGTTGTAAGCTTGAAATTGGCATAGTTTGGAAGCGAACATGATTCTGATTTATACAATTTTAGAACATGTGTTAAGACATGTGAATTGGGTAGATTTGACATGGATTATAGGTTATGAAATTTAGATCTAGTATTGGCCTGTAAACTGAAAAACTAGAATAATAAATCTAGTTTGTATGTAGACTGTAAACTAGAAGAATAAATCTAGTTTTTGGGCATAAACGGTGAACTAGAATAGAAAATCTAGTTTGGCATATAAAATCTAGTTTAGCATAAACTGAAAATAAAGATGATAGATCTAAATTGCTATGAACTGTAGGTTAGGCAAATCAAGATTTGGGCCTAGAATATAAGTTTGTTAGCGACAAATGAATATAGGCCAAATTTATTTAAAAAGGGGGAAATGGGCTGTAAGATAAATTGTTAACAATTTATAAACAAAAGAAAGATATTTTGATAACACCCCTTTTTATAACTCGTACCAGAAAGTTCTAGGGTGACAGAGAGGATAGTGTCTAGGCTTGGGTTTGGAAAATACAAGTTTCCTGCCCTCCCTGGCTATCCCTAACTGATCCGACGAACGGGATGGTTGCTTTCAAAACCAGGTTTGGAAATTAATCAGAAAACCCTTTGAACTTAGAAAACATGAATATGCCTAACCCGAGGTTAGACTGAGTTGCGGTGTAAACCTGCCTGGAACCAACCGGCACATCCAGTAACCGTAGCTATATCTGTCTAATGTGAGAGGTTGCGGCTTTAATTTATTAATTAAAGCTAGAACAAGAAGGGGAGGGTTAAGTCCATAGAAACACTTAACCAACTTAACACAGTTAAAGCTAGAATGGGAGGGTTAAGTCCATGGGAATACTAAGCCAAATTAACATGTTGACTAGACTAGAAGGTGGGGTTAAGTAAAGTTAATACACTTAGCCAATTTAACATGTTAATTAGACTAGAGGTTGGGGCTTAAGTAATACACTTAGACAATTTAACATGTTAGCTGGGTTGGACCGTAGGGTTAAGTAAACTTGAACACTTAACCATCAGAATATGATAAATGAATAGGGTTAAGTCTAAGACACGAAGAGATGATACTTAACCATTAATAACAGGTTTAGTAAAAACCGGTGGGAAAGGTTAAGTTAAAAAGGGAACACTTAACCAATATAGGATGAATGGGTAGGGTTAAGAAATACTTAACCAATATGACTTGGTTTGTGGTGGGGTTAAGTCAACATGAATACTGACAACACTTAACCAGTTTAACAGGATAAGGGAAGAGGGTTAAGTTAGCTTGAATCGACTAAAGACACTTAACCAATCCAACTTAATGGGAAAGAGAACTAAGTAGTAAAACTTAGTGAAGAAGACAATGATCCTGGAAACTAAGTGGTAAAACTTAGTTAGTAGAACTAAGTAGTAATTCTTAGTATAACACGAAGGAGCGGAGTCCATCTGATTTTAAAGAAGACTCCAACGAATTGGGATACGAAGCCCGAGGCTTCGAGGGGACGTAAGGGTACTCTTGGTATCCCTCTGTGGGGCTGCAGATGATCCGCCTGGGCGCATAGAGGTTAAGGTCTGCGGTAGAAGAGCCAAGGGTATGCCTTGGTTGCAATATATGGCAACCAAAAGACAAGGATGGACCAGCGTGATTCGGCGAGAAGACGGAAGCCCTGTGATAGCAACTCGTCGTCTACCTACCATCTTCAGTCAAGCGAGATACGTGAAGAGGGAAGGCTGGAGGACTCATACGGACCACATACTTGCTATCTAGTTGTGGTTGTGGGGTGTTGTTGGCCATAGAATTAGTGGGGCAGATAGGGGCCTTCGTACAGTTCTCATTTTACAAGGGTGGCCTTCCATTAGTTGAGGGAGGGGTCGAGTGGGACCATAGCCACTGGAAAAACAGACCTTAACATCTGCATCAGCAGATATTGAAAGCTCCCGACCGAGTTCCGTATTTCTAGAGTAGCCCTGACACGGGACTCGGGTAGCACATTACAGGACATGTGCATCTAGACAAGCGATAACGATTCGCGATACATGCGTGGGGAAAGTCTAGGAACATATACCACTCTAGGTAGTGTATCCTAGACTAAAGGGCATCGTTCGACAGGTAGCATAATTCCTAGTTAGACCTAGGTGGCATCAAACCTGAATCTGAGAAGCATTCAGCAGATAGCGTAGACTCTAGTTGAATCTAGAAAGCACTGGATAGAAAACCCTAGATTAGATCTAGGTAATAAATAATAAATGGATGCTCGAAGGCAATGGAAAATACTGGGATTGGGATCACGTTATCGTTTCTAGTTGGGACACTAGTTAGGTGGTGCAGAGATATAGAAACCAGTATAACAAGGAAATAGCGAAGCGGCGGAAGTATTAAAGCGTATCCAGTTTATCTTATCTTAGCATATCTTGTGATTACCTTGTCTAATCTTGTTGACCCTATCGTCATGGTGTAATCTTGTATTCAGTTAATTCATGTCGTTTTGTTTTCCATGTTCGCATGCTAGAAGTTACCGAACTTACTCAGGCTTTATGTCTGACTCTGTTTTTCTTTCGTCTTCTATTCTTCCGTTCCACCCCCCAGGTAGTAAAGGAGGGAATAGTTTAGCTCAGGTTAAGTTGGACTGCCACTCTTTCCCAGCTTGAAGATTTGTCGAAGTTTGCTTGGATTCTCTTTTCAGATGCTATGGCTGGATCTTGCTAAAATCGGGGAATATAAATGTTGTTTTTTATGCTTCTTTATTTTGTAAGACAGATGATACTCTGATATTGTAAAGAAACCATTGTACAAACTATTTTATCAATAAAGCAGAGTTTTATTTTCCGCTGTTTAATTTCTGTCTGTCTTGTAATTTATCTACATCTTTTACCCTAAATGCTCCATAGAACTTAGTGCATTCCCTTTGTGAGTGACACTAACGGATGTAGGGTGTTACATTGACATTATGAATTCCAACCCTTCGCGATATCCAATGCCACAATCAAGCGTACCCAAGCTTGTTTAGACCCTTGCTCAAGTCCTGATCTCTTCGATACCGAAAATCCAAAATGTTACTACCTTGTAAAAAGGAGGACCAACATAGATAATTAATAACAGAGCAATTTTCTATACTAATACGTAGATTCTAATAGTACTAGAAGACATGATAAATAAGGCATACCACATAAAGAGTTTTGAATAGGCCATTCTTATACTCCCTTCTGTCTCTTGTGTACAATCATCATCATCCTCGCTACATTGCACCTTAACTAAGTTAACTATCTTCCTTGTAAGTTGTTTCCTGACATTTCCAAAGACTTGAAGCAGCTTACGATGGAATTTGGAAATATAAATTAATTTTTATAATTTCAAAAATAAGAATTCCTAAAAACGATGGAATTTGGCTATGGAACTTTAACCAATGCGTTCGTCTCGGAATTCTGGTTAACTTTAATGTTTCAAGTTTCACGAACGGAGTCCGTATGAAAAAGTTACGGACGAAATATGAAAATGGATGGAAAATAAATAAATTGGAATTTATAATTATATATTACCTTATTTAACAAAGCCGACCTGAGCATATGGGGCCCAAGCGGTCGACCATACTGGGCGACCGCCACGGTCGACCTACTGGGCGTCAGTTTGCCCAGTAGCGGCTAGGTTTTTGTATGGTTAGGTTGTAATATTTATATAACGAATGGACGGATATAACTTAAAACTAATCCAATGGTCCTAAGCCATTTCCACCCCTATAAATAAAGGGGCAAAGCATCATTCTTTCCCCACAAACTTGTAGTGGCAGTAGAGCTCTACCATTTTCCTCCTTCTCCAAACCTAATTTCTTAGTCTAAAATATATTCATAGAATCAATTCAAATCCAATTCATATGAAACTGAGAGAATTAGCAAATATAATGAAAAAGAATGCAAATTGACGCTCCAAATCAGATTCTCCCCTCTCTCTCTGTTTTCTTACATCTCTACAGATCTGGAATTTTTCCCTTTCCAGATAAATCGTAGATTTATAAGAATTTGGGGATTGTAGGATTAAGGGTTCAAACTTTGGATTTTGAGGCTATAAGGTAAGTGGGAAATTTAAGAATACAGTTATAATGACCTATCTATTTCGTTTAACTTAGACCTATGTTTTTATGCCAAATCCCTTTTAGATCTGTTCATTTAAGTATTGTGAATTTATTAACAACGATCAGATCTGATTATAAGTATGGTTAAAACTTGTAAATTGTAGTTTTGCTTAATATCAATTGTAGGACTCTTAAACTTGTTTACACATATTCCTATAGTTATGTTATGAAATATATTGCAATTACATTGTAAAATGTATTGTGGACATTGCATACCACTATAGATCTGGAAATCAGCCCCATTAAACACCATTTAGATGTATTTACATTCCAGATCTCTAGTTCAGTGTTGTATAAATGAAATTTTGGTAAAAACGTGAAATTTGTAAATTGTGCGATTGTAATGTTAAATGAAATATGCACGTTTGTATTTGATATTGTTGGGTTTTGGCTTGAACGTTGTAAATATGTCGTTTTCCTCCTTTTGAATAAAAATACATTATTTTGAAATAACAAGAGATATGATAAAAAGAATTAAAAAGGGGGAAAGTTGTGCAAATGTACGTGTATATATATATATATACATTTGTGCATAATTTGCTTTAACTATTCCAAATTATATATTTTTTGTGATTTGGAAATATGTCAATCCACTAATTAGGCACTATATACAATGATAACGGCTAACGGTCTTTTGTGAGATTTGAAACCTTTTGGAAAGATTGAATGTAAAAAGGAATGTATGGTTATTGATTTAACCATATCATTTAATTTAAAAACAATAATAATAACAAAAATAAAAATAGTAAGAACACTGAACGTTGAAAACATAAATATATACATATTATCCGTCCAATCAACGTAAAACGGTAAAATACACACTATATAGAATGTTGAATGTGTGAATAAAGTTTGATTTTGGAATTATATGAAAATGTAATCCATATTGAATTAATATATTTGTGGTGACCATTTGTAGCAATCAATATAATTAAATGCTATAAATAGGATGCAAATAAATAAATAACTATTGTGAACAATGTGGATTGAGGAAAGTAAATATAATAGGATAATAGGTATAATTCTTAAAATTTATCAGGATAAATGTTATACATCCCAAATTAGGAAATTTGAATTATGACCGCATTTAGACACAAGGTTAAGCTCAACTTGTGGTATAATTCTGCTCGGAACCGACTGTCAAATCCAACAACCACAGGTGTCAGCTTAATGTGAGGGGACTAATGTGTAAATGTACTAAGGCACGAGGTTAAGTTTCACTTGTGGTAGAAGCCTGCCTGGAACCGACCGGCAATCCAGCATCCATAGGTTGTCAACTTAATGTGAGAAGCTTAGTACATATATATATATATATATATATAACAGTCAACCAATAATTAAACAAAAAAATAAATGAATAAGAATAGTAGTTGTATATTGGGGTACAACAAATAGATACCTTTGGACTGATAAATAGTTGCCTTAGGGAAATATGACCGTTATGGTCATAAAGGGCAATAAAGATAGAAATAAACAAAATGGATGTCATAAGGGGATTAATGGATTTTTATTGACATTTTAATACTAAGTCCAAATTAGGGGAAAAATCAAATAAATATCCTAGAAAAAAAAAGGGATATAGCCTTCCTTATTTATGTAAATGAATTTAGAACTTATAGTTAAAAATAGAATTGGACTTAGTAGGTTAATAATGGAGAATATTATTAATCATAATAACCTGTGACTATAATAAATCATGTGGAGAGAGACTAAACAGGAAGGGTGTAATAACATAGCCCACTTTATCCAAATAGGGAAAGGTATTAAGGGATAATGGGGACGAACCTAATAACCTTTGCGTATAGCCCGCTTCCTGGGTCTTAAAGGCTGGGGTCGGAGAGTCCACCTAGGGATTGATCCTTCAATATAGGGGTCATAAACGGCATGTGTGATGTGCAAACCTGGAAACTAAAGACGTCATATATGGCTACCTACCCTATGGGAAGTATTAAGCGGCTAAGGGGGTTATCTAATAAGATCATCTAGAGTTATGGAGAACGATATAATACCATCTATCACCTTATACGGGATAAGGGTATGTGCATGAATGACGAAAGCCTTAATTACAAGGGTCGTAGCTAGTGCTGTCTAGTTTATAAAAATATGGAATGAGTTATCAAGAGGTGTTAAGTCACCAATAAGTCCGCCAACCATTGAGTCCTCCTAGGGTCTTAAGTGATCGAGATAATCCACCCTATCTATCATTGATAGTGAGGCGGAAAACTTTAAAGGGAAAGTGGATGGAAAGGTATATATATGTATGTGAAGACTCCACGGTCAGGGGTTCATTTCTCGGTTTAATAATCAATTAAATTATATTACGAAAAGGGGGCTTCCTAATTATATGCGTAAACGTCCTATCTCGGTATTATACCACTTTGGAAAGAGTGGTAGAGCAGTGCGTAAACATTTACAAGGTTAGGCTAGAATCATTAATCTGTTTAGGCATACATCTTGGGTTGAACCAAACGAGATACGTCCGTGTATTATAATATGTGTTGTACATTTCTTAGTCACCAGAACTTGTTGTTCTAACCCCCCTCCTCGTTACAACCTCACAGATTTCCTAGAGAAGGTCGGGTTCTCACAGATGTTTAAGTTTGGCCTTCGGTTCTAGTTCTCTCTCATGCTCAGTATTGGCAAATTGACTTACTTCGAAAAAGGCAGTTACTTAAGTTAATACTAGTTATCCTATTATGTTTCTGTTGTGAGATTTCTTTATTGTACTCTGATTATGCTCATGCTCACTTATTGCAGGTACCAGATATACACGCTTCATGCTTGTATGTGTTCAAGTTTTGATTTTTGTCGAAATTTGGGTGCAGAAAAGTGTGGGGTGTTACAGAAAATGTACTTTATAAGTTAGCTCCCAGTTCTTTTCATAACTGAAAACGGTCTAACAAATCTTGGCACTAATTTTTATTTTCCTATCGAATTAGATAACATTCCTAAGAGGAGTAATCATTACAAATTCGAAGACTTCATAAGAAAATCCCAAATCTTTTCTCCTTTTGTCCACATATCTTTTCGATGATTCTGGGTAGTCTTATATCGTTGTTCAATGATCTCTATCTTAATTGATATTTCTCTTATCGTGTTCGGCCGAACCATATTTTTTTATTTTGTTTCTAACCAACAAAAGGATGCATCACAAGGTTTTCAGAATAATGCCTCACATGGTGCCATGCAAATACCTGACTGATAGCTATCACTGTAGGCAAACTCGACTAGAAGAAGGTCTTCCCACAATCCTTCAAAATACAAAACACAAGCACTAAGAAGAACTTCAAAAACTCAGTTTATTCTTTTGATTTGCCTATCAATTTGGGGGTAGTAAGTTCTACTCTTATGCAGCTCAATTCTCAGTATCTCTTGCAAGCTCTTCCAAGACCCATTAGTGAATTAAGGATTTATACCATTCACAACATTTTGAGTACTCCATGAAATTAAACTATCCATCTAACATAAAATCCAGCCATTTGGTTTTTTTTCTAGTTGACTTGATAAGAATGAATTTTGCATTCTTGGTTAGGCTATCAACAACTACTCATATGCTATCATATTTTGCCATAGTCCTGGGCAGATTGTTGAAGAAGTCCATGGATACTTGCACTCATTTCCATGTAGGAAGTTTCAACGATTGTAGAAATCCACAGGCTTCTCCTATTCAACTTTTACCTACTGCAGTTCATATATTTCGAGATGAATTTCACAACATCCCTCTTCATACCTTCCCATTAGGAACTCTTTATACATTTTATTATGACATGAAAGAATAGTCAATTGGGAATGATGGGATTCTTCCAAGACTTAACCTTGTAGTCCATCTACTTAAGGAATATACAACCTTCCGTCTCTATAAAACAAACCATCTCGATCAATTTTGTATTTCTTTATGTCCTCAGACTCAACTCTCAACTCTACCTTATTTATAATCTCCTCTAGCTTGACATCTTGCTTCTGGCTAGTTCCATTCCTTCAATGAGAGTAGATTTATTGGATAAAATTGCCAATATCTCAAGCTTTAACTCACAATGTGGACTGAAATCAGATCCAACAAAATATTCTAGTTGCTTCTACTTTAAGACCATGGTTCCTAAACTAACATGTCTTTACTTAAGGCATCTACAACCACATTGCCTTTCCCAACAGTGTAGGAAATATCAAAATCATATAAGGCTAAAAATTCCAACTGCCATTACTATAGAAGATTAAGAACATTTTGTAAGAAATGATGCTTCAATGATTTATGATTTGTGAATAACTCAAATCTCACTCCCAATATATAATGCCTCAACATCTTCAAAGCAAACAATATTATTGCAAACTCTAGATCGTGAGTGTAACAAATCGAATTCCGAAAGACCGAATATTTTTCAAAATTCTAATCTATTGAAACTCGTGTTAGTTTGTCTGGTATCCTGTAGAAAAGATAGAGATATAAAATATATCAGAGCTCAGAAAACATCTCACAGCGGAATGGATAAAATATAATATAATTAAAATATAGCCTTACCCAAATAATAATACTACCTAACCAGTATCAAAAGCTATCATATCTCTACCGCAATCTAACCAGCCAGTATGTTATGAGGAGGGGGTCAGAACACAAGTTCTGGTGACTGTATTTAAACTACACATTTTGGACAACCCTACATATATCGTTCAGTTACATTACTTTGGTTAATAACACTCAAGGCTTACAGACACGTCGTACCCATCTACTCCCTACTAGATTAACCTAATACAGTATATACGTAGCTACCCTCAATATTAAGGTACACCCCATGGTATCACACTCGCACGTTCTCCGCTGTAAAGCCATAGAAATATACGCAGTCCCTCATCCTACGTCGGAGCGACGTACAGATCTCAATATAACAACACTACGTTCCGTATAGCCCCGCCATGCTATGTAAGCATACGGGTTGCCACCTTCGAACCATTCGATCGAATCTGATTCCATCATAGAGTAATGCCCTAGAGTCTACGATACACCACCAGGAGCAGACATGCTTGTATCTAGACTTTCTCATGTAAGTATTGTCAATCATACTCGATTCCTTAACCGCACATATTCTCTACTATGAACCGAATTCCATGGCAGGCCTGTACAAGAAACACGGGACTCGGTCTGGAGCTTTTCAGATATCTGTATACACAAATGCTATGGTCTGCATTTTCAGTGGCTATGGTCCCACCCGACATCTCCCTCAACTAGTTAAAGACTAACAAAATTAAGAGCTAGTGATGTGGCCTAGAAACAAAACAACAAATAGCATCCTAATTGGCCTATTCCGCAATCAAATCCTTGATAGCGAATGGTCGATGATTTGTAGGTTTAGCTCTCCGTCTTTCTGCATCACGCATTAAGATGACTGTCGATGGTTGGTACCCGATGACTGCTATCAAATAGATGGTTAGACTCGCCCAAAGGCAAACAGATAAAATGGTCATAACCCTCCTAGTCACAAGGCAACGAAATCGTCAAATCACTAATTCCACCCTACGACCTTCTGACTGCCCACTATCGTGGCAGTCGAGGTATACTCACCAGGTAGTAACGCGCGGATCTAACCTCTGCGAGCATAGCCTAAGCGTTGTCACCACACAGAGGACTACCAGGAGTACCCTCCACGTCCTAGGAAGCCGCGTGCTTCCCCTTCCAGTCCTTTAGAGCTAGCAGAATATCAGCAGAACATGTAGAATGTCAGTAGAACATGCAGAATAATCAGATGACTTGCGCTCCCCTCGTGCGTCATGACACCACGATGATCTACCCCGTTGGGTTATTCAACTTGAAACGTACGGACCGGTCCAAGCGCCTTGGGTTAATGTGTTATTAGACCCTATGTCTAGTTATTTAATTATGAGCTTGTTCTACCTTTTCAGATTTCCATTTAATTTGGTTATTCCAAGTCATATTGACTTTAATTCAAGCTACCAAGTTCCTCTTGCTTATTAATCTCAGTTATATAACATAACCCATTTAAGTTCATTACTAAGCCTTTAACATGTTATTCTCATCAGTAGGACTCGATTTCTCAAGTTCACAGATTACTTAATGTATAATTAAGTACAGCTTATTGCATTTCATAAATATTCCTCTCTTTTCTCTACTTACTGCAAACAGCAGGTTTCAGGTTTCCAGATTTACGGATTACTAAACATATAATTAAGTACAACTTATCTCATTACATAAGTTATCTCATTCCCTTTATCGTTTATTATAACCTAAGTTATAATTTTTACTTGTCCCTAGGACAAGCCTACCTATTATCTTCCCTTTTTACCTTTCAAGTTTATTCATAGTAGGTTATTATCACTCCTCGTTCATTCCACTTCTTAAACTGTTGTAACTTTCATTCATTTCCATTAATTACAATCAATGCCATTGATTTCAAACCTGTTATATACATATATTTATATATATGTTTATGCACCAGACCTCTCACATTAAGCTGACCACTTGTAGGTGCTAGATTTGTTGGGCGGTTCCAGGCAGACTTCTACCACAAGTTGGACTTTAACATCATGTCTTAGCACCGTTACATGTATATTTACTGTGACAACCCGAATTCCGATAGACCGAATTTTTCAAATTCTATCCATCGAGTTCTGAGTTGGATGCTCTGGTATCCTGCAGAAAAAGACAGAGATAAAAAACATGTAAGAACTCGTAAAGCATCGCACAGTGGAGGGAATTAAAATATAATATATTCGAAAATAGCTTTACCTTATATATCATACTATCTAACCAGTATCCAAAGCTATACCATCCTTGTCATGAATCTAACCTGGAAGTATGTAATGAGGAGGGGGTTAGAACATAAGTTCTGGTGACTGGACTTAGAATAAACTTCTGTATAATCCTACATATATCGTTCATTTATATTTTCTTGCTTATTAGGTTATTCGCGATATTAGCTCTCTAGGCTATACTCTTGTCCCACTAGTAGGTTAACCTAATACAACGTATATGTAGATAACCCCAACTCGTCTAATCCTTTCCATGTATATATACAATCCCTTGCCGTATGTCATACGGGCTTCATCATGTAAATCTATACTACTTTAGTGTAGTGCCACCATTCTCGAAATCGTTTGGACTGCCACTCTTGATCTTGCTGGATTCCGTGTATCATCTAGATCTAATCTAAGGTTTACTATCGAGTGCTTCTAAGATTCAACCAGGATTTACGCTACCCAAGGCCTCTGGGGTTTATGCTGCCTATTGAACGCTTCTCGGATTCAGGGTTTACGCGACCTAGGTCCAACTAGGGATTATGCTACCTATCGAACGATGCCCCCTAGTCTAGGACACACTACCCAGAGCGATATATGTTCCTAGACTTTCCCCATGTGCGTGTCGTGAATCGTTATCGATGTCTAGTTGCACATGTCCTCTATATGTGCAGCCCGAGTCCCGTGGCAGGGCTAACCAAGAAACACTGAACTCGGTCGGGAGCTTTAAGTTATCTGCTGATGCAGATGCTAAGGTATGTTTGTATCAGTGTGTGGATATGGTCTCAATTGACCCCTCCCTCAACTAATGAAAGGCACCCATGAAAATCAAGAATGAGAACTATACACAGGCCCCTATGCCCCCACAGACCTATTGGCCAAACCTCACCCATAACTAGATAGCAAGTATACGGTCTGTTGGAGTTCTCCGCCTTTCCGATTCACGTACTCGATTGACTCAAGATGGTAGGTAGACGACGACATGCTATCACAGGGCTAAACAAGATATCGCCACCTCACGCTGACCCATCCTAGTCTTTAGGTTTCTTATATTGCAACCAAGGCATAACCTTGGCTCTTCTAACGCAGACCTTAACCTCTGTGAGCCCAGGAGGATCATCTGCAACCTCACAGAGGGATACCAAGAGCACCCTCACATCCCCTCGAAGCCGCGTACCCAGTTCGTTGGAGCCTTCTTCATGATCAGATGGACGTTCGCTCCTCTTCGTGTTCTACTTGGCTTTCCTGACTAAGGTTTACTACTTAGTTCTCTTAACTAAGGTTAACTACTTAGTTTCCTAAATCGTTAGCTTTCTTAACTAAGGTTTACTACTTAGTCCTTTTAACTAAGGTTTACTACTTAGTTCTCTTAATCGTTCGTTTTCTTAACTAAGGTTTATTACTTAGTCCTCTTAGCTAAGGTTTACTACTTAGTTCTCTTTCTCGTTATTTACTTAGTTCTCTTAACTAAGGTTTATTACTTGGTTCTCTTAACCAAGGTTTGATACTTAGTTTCTGTTACTTAGTTCTCTTTAACTAAGGTTTGTTACTTAGTTCCTTTTAACTAAGTTTTACCAATGAATTCAATCATGACTTAAGTTCTCTTTATCAAATGATAGCGTACGGGTGTTTTCCTACATTTCCAGCTTAGATTAACTTATTACATGGTATAATTCATCCCACCCTTCGAGTCTTGTATTACATCTTAAGTCATATTCATTTCTTATCCCTAGGATAAGTTTATCTATTATTTAATCTTATCATTCCCCAGTTTTCCTTGCTTTGATACTGTTATATTGGTTAAGTTTGCCCATGTGTCCAAGTTGACTTAACCCCCAATCACGTATTCAATTCAACCCACATACCATGCCAAATTGGTTAAGTGTTCTCTGTCAGTTCATGTTGACTTAATCCACCCATATATCACGTCAAATTGGTTAAGTGTTATCTAGCGGTTCACATTGACTTAACCCACCTATATATCATGTCAAATTGGTTAAGTGTTATCCAGCGATTCACGTTGACTTAACCCACCCATATATCATGTCAAATTGGTTAAGTGTTATCTAGCGGTTCACGCTGACTTAACCCACCCATATATCATGTCAAATTGGTTTAAGTGTTGTCTTGTATTTCATGTTGACTTAACCTTACCATACTAGCATGTGTCATTAGCATTAATTAATTATTTATGTCCAACCTCTCACATTAAACCTATTTTTGCGGTCACTGGATGTGCCGGTTGGTTCCGGGCAGGATTACACCACAACTCAATCTAACCTCGGGTTTCAAGCATGTTATGACTAACTTCTCACATTAAAACCTGTTGGTTGCGGTCACTGGATGTGCCGGGCGGCTCCGGGCAGGATTACACTGCAAACTCATTCTAACCTCGAGTTAGTCATGTTTCATTTTTAACAAATTCATAAATATGTTCATGTTCTTGTTATGCCACTAGTGTCAATTTTCATGTTATGTTTCTAAACTTCCCATTTCTTTAACCAATCAAACCCAAATTTAATTAAAGTACTCATACCTCGAATTTCAGGTTTTTAAATTAGACTTCACAAATACATAAAACAGATTAACCCCAAACTTATCTGATTCCAATTAGGTTTCTAGTTTACCTATTTCTTCACCAAATTAGGATGTCTTTAACTCATTTTTCCCGAATCCCCCATTCAAACTTTATTTACCTTTAGCGTAAGTTACTCCAAATTACCAATTTCATGATCCTTTCCACTTATTTCATTGAATAATATCAATATATACTTTGCCAATTACCCCAATATTTGCAATAAAGATTGTTATGCCATAAACCCTAAATTACAGATTATATTTCTCGATTGCATAAAATAGATTACGCCCAATATTCACATATTCTAACCGTACGTACGTATACTAAGATTTTCGCCTAGGTTCGAGATAACCTAGATCCAAAAATAAAAAAAGGAAGGAGAATAATAGAACAATTATTATATTATGAATCTTGCATTGAATTTATAACTGGGGAATGATGAACAAGAATAATACTATTATACAACAAATTTATTATAATTCCACTCACCTTTCTTTTCATCTTCAATTCAAGGATTTGGCTTAACTTTAATTGATTTCATGCCCCAATTCATAGATCTGATCTATCTTTGATTTCTTTGCACAGCGTAAGTTGTGAATCTGAATTTCTCCTCCTTGCATAGTGTAAATTGCGGATCTGAATCCCTTTTTCTCTTTAATTTGGAGGTTGTCTTGATTCTAAACTTTTAATTTTTAGAATAGATGTTTTGAAGAGAAAAGGTGAAGAATGTGGATCTAGAAATTTCTTGGAGAAGAGGATTTCTTTGTTTTGATTTAGATTAGGCCAGAGTAGAGACGTAATGGAGTTGTCCAGAGAAAGCACAAGGTCTAGGGGTGTTTATATAGGTAGGAACCAACAAATCTAGCCAGAAATCATGTCTCGGTGCGAAAAAGTGAATTCTTCTCGAATATGTGGGTAGGTCGGCCCCTAGGTCGACCTCCCTGGGTAGGTCGACACCCAGGTCAACCCCCAGGTCGACCTCCCTGGGTATTTTCCTATGTAAATTCTGAATTTTTGTTGAATCTTCCAAAGGCCATAACTCTTTCATATGGAGTCCAATTTTCGAAAATTTGGACTCTATTCCAAGCAGAATTCTGAGATGAACGCAATGGCGATGTACGTTTTACTTAATTCCTGATATTTAAATTAAGAATCATTATTTTATTATCTTCTCTGTTACGTACACTATTATCGAATTAGTTTTTCCTTCTCTTCCATATATTAATAAATTTCCATTGTACATCACCATATTTTACCTAGCTATGTATATATATACATACATTTTTAATTATATCAAAAATACAAGGTGTTACATTCTCCCACCCTTAAGGAATTTCGTCCGCGGAATTCTATAAGAGTAAAATAGATAATCCCTCGCAACATCCAATTAGTGTTCATCCAATTGTTGCAACATTGTGCACATATGCAAAGTGAATTACATCATAGCAAATCATGTATGCCAAATTTGGATCCACCTATATGTATGCAAACTTTAAAAACTCTTTCAAAACATGATGCTCACATCCTAAATATACTTGCAATTCTATATGAATGCAATATTTTTGAAAAATCAAACGTTTTTCATCCAAATTTTCCTACACTCTTACAGAGTAAGAGCATAGTTCATCCAATTTTCGCATCTAAAACCCTACCAACCATCATTAAATTCGAAATTTAGAAAAATCTAATTTTCCAAATTCGATTTCTTATGTTATGAAAACGGAAAAATTCACATCCTCTTTTTTTATTTTCTAATTGCACTTTGATTTTTACATAACTATTCTATAAAGATTTCTTATTTTCCTATCCAAGTACAACCACATAAGAAAGCTTTCTTTTCTATTTCATCTTATCCTGGAGTAATTTCATATTTATTCATCTTTTTCTTAAGATTTTCATTTTCTTTTCCCGTCACGTTTATTTGCTTGATTGATTCAGTTGTTTTCTTGTTAGTTAGGCTAGTCTTCTTCTTAAGTTTATTTTTCAAACAATCTCTTCTGTTTTCAACTCAAACAGTATCCTACACAGCTACAACTATGGGCCAAGAATCTTAGGACTTTGTTACGAGTCCACTCAACAGGATCTATACACTTGCTTGCCCTTTACTACATAGTATTCACTACAAGTCCATGCTATGTATTACTAGCCCATACTTCTCTTTTCAAGCAACATTCCTAGAATTACAAGGCTTATGCATTCTACGGGAGTTTTCCGTTAGTTCAATATTATCTAATCCCTGACTATAAATTGGCAAGAAAATATCTCCCTAAGTATCAACCGCGAAGACCGAAATCAACATCAGATTGACACTCAGAGAATTAATCAACTCAACCAATCCCTAGTTGGTTCTAATAGCTTTCACTTTATCTCATTATTTCTAGGCCTTAATCCTTAACTACATTTTTAAATCATGGTTTGGCCTTCTTTATTTTTATTACATTCTTCTTCCAAAAACTAAAAGTGGAAAAACTTTTATACTTTTCTCAAAAACTTGCTTTTGCCAAACCATAAAAAAACATGTCTCAAAATAAAATGCAAAACATTTTCTTCATATCACGAAACTGGAGTAGACAAGGACAACTATAGAGGTTACGTAGTTCCTATTTACCATGTTAACTTTGGCTGTTAAGGCGCAAGCATCAACTCTATTCTTACACTTTACTACTTTTTTTGTTTACCCAACAAAATTTCTTTTTAAAACAATAATCAAAATTTATTGTTAACAGAATAGAGATTTCAAAACTTCTTTTCAATCCTTTCATATATGAAAACTAGCGAGTTATACATGCTCTATAACATGCACCTTTTCATGAGAGAATTCTTTTAAAACAAGAAATCATTGTTTTACACAATATACCCCACTTTACTTTAAAACCCATCATGCACTAAAAACATCAAAATACTTTTAAGATCAAAACTTGGAAAAATACCACAAACTCTTTTACAGATTCAAGTTCTTAAAAGCTTATCATTGGGTTAGACTCAAAGCGATTCTTCAACTCACTAGGCTTTCCTAGACACTTTTGCGAATTCAATTCTCTCGACTATATATATTCCTAATCCATTTTTCATTTTTCAACCTTTTCTAGTTTCTAAGGTTACACTTCTAAACCCACTATTCTGAAATACTAACATTCCAGTTTCCATCCTATAGGATATTTTCTTTCTCTAACATCATGTCATATTGTACACTTTCCAACCAATCCTCTTAGGGGTCTCAAAATTCCTATGTTTATTCCTTTAGTGTACAAACTAGATATCCCGACTCTTTTCATGCCTAGTGGGCTACTATATGGATCTAGGTTTGTATATATATATATATAATATATTTATATTTAAAAAAAATACAAATACGTTCACTCATTATCGCCTTAAGATCAATAAACAGAAGCTCCGATACCAGATGTGACAACCCGAATTTTGACAGACCGAATTTTTCAAATTCTATCCATCAAGACCCAAGTTAGGTGCTCTGGTATCCTGCAGAAAAAGACTGAGATAAAGAAACATGTCAAAACTCGTAAAGCATCTCACAGTGGAAGGAATTAAAATATAATATATTCGAAAATAGCTTTACCTTATATATCATACTGTCTAACCAGTATCCAAAGCTATACCATCTCTGTCATGAACCTAACCTGGAAGTATGTAATGAGGAGGGGGACAGAACATAAGTTCTGGTGACTGGACTTAGAATAAACTTCTGTATAATCCTACATACACCGTTCAGTTATATTTTCTTGCTTATTAGGTTATTCGCGATATTAGCTCTCTAGGCTATACTCATGTCCCACTAGTAGGTTAACCTAATACAACGTATATGTAGATACCCCTAACTCGTCTAATCCTTTCCATGTATATATACAGTCCCTTGCCGTATGTCGTACGGGCTTCATCATGTAAATCTAAACTACTTTAGTGTAGTGCCACCATTCTCGAAATCGTTTGGACTACCACTCTTGATCTTGCTGGATGCCGTGTATCATCTAGATCTAATCTAAGGTTTACTATCGAGCGCTTCCTATATTCAACTAGGGTTTACGTTACCCAGGGCCACTGGGGTTTATGCTACCTATTGAACGCTTCTCGGATTCAGGTTTTACGCGACCTAGGTCTAGGGATTATGCTACATATCGAACGATGCCCCTAGTCTAGGACACACTACCCAGAGCGCTATATTTTCCTAGACTTTCCCCACGTATGTGTTGTGAATCGTTATCGATGTCTAGTTGCACATGTCCTCTATATGTGCGGCCTGAGTCCTGTAGTAGGGCTAATCAAGAAAAAC
The DNA here is from genome assembly GCA_030737875.1 of Allium sativum. Lineage (NCBI taxonomy): Eukaryota > Viridiplantae > Streptophyta > Magnoliopsida > Asparagales > Amaryllidaceae > Allium > Allium sativum. Next base: position 96,225,121 of record CM060925.1, on the reverse strand, counting down.
GGAACTCGGTCGGGAGCTTTAAGTTATTTGCCGATGCAAATGCTAAGGTCTGTTTTATTATGTGCGTGGCTATGGTCCCACTTGACCCCTTCCTCAACTAATGAAAGGCACCCAAGAAAATCAAGAATGAAAACTATACGCATGCCCCATATGCCCCCACAAACCTATTGGCCAAACCTCACCTATAACTAGATAGCAAGTATATGGTCTGTTGGAGTTCTCCGCCTTTCCGCTTCACGTACTCGATTGTCTTAAGATGGTAGGTAGACGGCGACGTGCTATCACATGGCTAAAGAAGATATTGCCGCCTCATGCTGACCCGTCCTAGTCTTTAGGTTGCTTATATTGCAACCAAGGCATATCCTTGGCTCTTCTAACGTAGACCTTAACATCTATGAGCCCAGGAGGATCATCTCCAACCTCACTGAGGGATACCAAGAGCACCCTCACGTCCCCTCGAAGCCGCGTACTTCGTAAACCAGTTCGCTGGAGCCATCTTCATGATCAGATGGACATTTGCTCCTCCTCGTGTTCTACTTGGCTTTCCTGACTAAGGTTTACTACTTAGATCTCTTAACTAAGGTTTACTACTTGGTTTCCTGAATCGTTAGCTTTCTTAACTAAGGTTTACTACTTAGTCCTCTTAACTAAGGTTTACTACTTAGTTCTCTTAATCGTTCGTTTTCTTAACTAAGGTTTACAACTTAGTCCTCTTAACTAAGGTTTACTACTTAGTTCTCTTTCTCGTTATTTACTTAGTTCTCTTAACTAAGGTTTATTAATTGGTTCTCTTAATCAAGGTTTGATACTTAGTTTCTGTTACTTTAACTAAGGTTTGTTACTTAGTTCCTTTTAACTAAGGTTTACCAATGAATTCAAGCATGACTTAAGTTCTCTTTATCTAATGATAGCGTACACGTTTTTTCCCACATTTCTAGCTTAGATTAACTTATATCATGGTATAAGTCGTCCCACCATTCGAGTCTTGTCTTACATCTTAAGTCATATTCATTTCTTATCCCTTGGATAAGTTTATCTGTTATTTAATCTTATCATTCCCCAGTTTTCCTTGCTTTGATACTGTTATATTGGTTAAGTTTGCCCATGTGTCCAAGTTGACTTAACCCCCAATCACGTATTCAATTCAACCCACGTACCATGCCAAATTGGTTAAGTGTTCTCTATCAGTTCATGTTGACTTAATCTACCCATATATCATGTCAAATTGGTTAAGTGTTATCTAGCGGTTCACGTTGACTTAACCCACCCATATATCATGTCAAATTAGTTAGGTGTTATCTAACGGTTCACGTTGACTTAACCCACCCATATATCATGTCAAATTGGTTAAGTGTTATCTAGTGGTTCACGTTGACTTAACCCACAAATATATCATGTCAAACTGGTTAAGTGCTGTCTAGTATTTCATGTTGACTTAACCTTACCATATTAGCACGTGTCATTAGCATTAATTAATTATTAATGCCCAACCTCTCACACTAGACCTATTGTTGCGGTCACTGGATGTGCCGGTTGGTTCCGGGCAGGATTACACCATAACTCAATCTAACCTCGGGTTTCAAGCACGTTATGACTAACTTCTCACATTAGAACCTATTGTTTGCGGTCACTGGATGTGCCGGGCGGTTCCGGGCAGGATTACACCGCAAATTCATTCTAACCTCGAGTTAGTCATGTTTCATTTTTAACAAATTCATAAATATGTTCATGTTCTTGTTATGCCACTAGTGTCAATTTTCATGTTATGTTTCTAAACTTCCGATTTCTTTAACCGATCAAACCCAAATTTAATTAAAGTACTCATGCCTCAAATTTCAGGTTTTTAAATTAGACTTCACAAATACATAAGACAAACCCCAAACTTATCTAATTCCAATTAGGTTTCTAATTTACCTATATCTTCACCAAATTAGGATTTTTGTCTTTAATTCATTTTTCCCAAATCCCCCATCCAAACTTTATTTACCTTTAGTGTAAGTTACTCCAAATTACCAATTTCACGATCCTTTCCACTTATTTCATTGAATAATATCAATATATACTTTGCCAACTACCCCAATATTTGGAATAATGATTGTTATGACACAAACCCCCAAATTACAGATTATATTTCTCGATTGCATAAAATAGATTTTGCCCAATATTCCCATATTCCAACCATACGTATGTATAATAAGACTTTCTCCTAGGTTCGAGATAACCTAGATCCAAAAATAAAAAAAGGGAAGGAGAATAAAAGAACAATTATTATATCATGAATCTTGCATTGAATTTATAACTGGGGAATGATGAACGATAATTATACTATTATACAACAAATTTATTATAATTCCACTCACCTTGCTTTTCATCTTTAATTCAAGGATTTGGCTTAACTTTGATTGATTTCATGCCCCAAATCATAGATCTGATCTGTCTTTGATTTCTTTGCGCAGCGTAAGTTGTGAATCTGAAATTCTCCTCTTTGCTTAGTGTAAATTGCAGATCTGGATCCCTTTTTCTCTTTAATTTGAGGTTGTCTTGGTTCTAAACTTTTAATTTTAAGAATAGATGTTTTGAAGAGAAAAGGGGAAGAAAGTGGATCTAGAAATTTCTTGGAGAAGTGGATTTCTTTGTTTTGATTTAGATTAGGCCATAGTAGAGACGTAATGGAGTTGTACAGAGAAAGCACTAGGTTGAGGGGTGTTTATATAGGTAGGAACCAATGAATCTAGCCAGAAATCGCGTCCAGGTGCGAAAAAGTGAATTCTGCCCGAATCTGGGGGTAGGTCGGCCCCCAGGTCGACCTTCCTGGGTAGGTCGACCCCAGGTCGTCCTTCCTGGGTATTTTCCTATGTAAATTCTAAAATTTTGTTGAATCTTCTGAAGGCCATAACTCTTTCATAGGGAGTCCGATTTTCAAAAACTTGGACTCTATTCCAAGTAGAATTCCGAGACGAACGCAATGGTGACATCCCTTTTACTTAATTCCTGAAATTTAAATTAAGTATCCTTATTTTATTATCTTCTCTGTTACGTAGATTATTATCGAATTAATTTTTCCTTCTCTTCCATATATTAATAAATTTCCATTGTACATCACCATATTTTACCTAGCTATGTATATATGTACATACATTTTCAATTATACCAAAAATGCGGGATGTTACATTTATGCACTAGGCCTCTCACATTAAATTAACAAATTGTGGATGCTGGATTAACATGCCACAGATTAACATGTAAGTATCCCAATTTCACTGTAACTTAACTTAAAAATATCCAGTTAACACGTTATTAAAACATGTATGTATACAACAGTAATCGTTTCCACATATTTTAACAGGTTTAGACATTTTAGCAGATTTACATTTCAACAGATTAACCATTCCAGCAGATTTACTATGCATATTAACGGGGAATGTCAAACGATAAATATACCATTATCAAAAAGGTACAACTTAAATCCACTCACTTAATTGCTTTCCAATTCAGAATCTGGGCCAGACCTAGCATTCCGTGGCTCTCCTAACAGGATCTAAAATCTAAACGACCATGAATTCACAATTCTCAGACTAAAAGAAAAAGGGAAGAAAGTGGAGAAATTTAAATTGACCAAATCCAAGAATTTACCTTACTTCGATTAGAACTTTGAATACCCATTTGCAGAAAACATTCTTTTCCTCCAAATCTTGAATCTGAATTTCCTTAGACTAATTATTCTATTTTTCTGAAGAGATTTGAGGAGGAAAAAGAATGGCAGAGCTTAGGCTGCCTCTCAGAAAAATATGAGATTTAGGCTAGGCTCTGCTAGCCTATTTATAGGTGTTTAAGATCTTATCGTACATGCAGCGAGGCGTCAGCAACGAATATAGTTAGAAAAACTGTTCAGATTCATCAATGAATCTGCCCAGATCTGGGGTGTGTCGATCCCTAGTTCGACCCATGGGTCGACCCACCCTTGTTTGGGTCGACCTCTAGGTCGACCCAGGCCGCGTTATTTTTTTCTTCGCGTATGGCCTTCGGTTTGAATTGATTTGAATTATATTCATATATAAGGTCCTTATATGTATACAAAACTTCAAATGCCAATTTTACACGAATATATATATATACGCACAACTTTTATTTCATTTTTAAAATTCAAACGGTGCTTACGTCGTTATTTAATTCTTACCAGATTTCTTTGATTCAGCTTTACTTTGAACTTTTCTCTTATGTGTGTGTGTGTGTATATATATATACATTTACACATATATACTCATATATTTACATATACATATATTTTTTATACTTCCTTATATGTATTATTTTCCTTATATATGCGTTTATACATATCTTTCCCTAAAGAACATATATTATTTTAGTTGTTTCTCTAAAATAAAAATATGGCACCCACGGAGATCGAACTTGCACCTCTCCCTTGAAAGCCACATGATCTTACCGACCGGACTACATTAGTCTTTTGTTAACAAGATTAAAATAATGGTGGTCATTATTCTTTTTCTTTTACCTACTTTTCATGTTTGTTACAATATTTCATTTAAAGGTATCTCTTTCATCATAAATCAGTTTTCTACAATCCATAGGTCTAAATTGACCAAAAAATCTACTAACGCAATGATGCTAATCCCGTGACCAAATTCTGGAAGCTCTTCAAATTTTATTTTATTTTTCTTAATTAAAAATGTGGGGCGTTACAGTGAGTAAGGTCATTCCTTTCATGCAACTCCATCTGTTGACTAGCATAAGTGACAAATCTTCCTTTCTTCATCAATATTGGTCCTAAATCGGTACAACATGCATATGTATAAACATTCGTCTCCTTATTTTCACTTGGAATAAGTAACACTAGAGCACTTTCCATTCTTTCCTTCAAAGACCTGAAAACACGCTCACACTTAGCATCTCACATGAAGGTATGATTCATCTTCATGATGTTATTTAATAGTGCTTCTATGTTCAAGAAATCATGGATGAAGCGTCTAGAGTACCGGGATAAACTAAGAGAATTCCTAACATCCATAGCACTTTTAGGTCGATTCTAATCTTGGATTTTTGCTATCTTAGTAGGATATTCTGCTATTCCTCGACCTATTACTACATGACCTAATAATCTCACTTTTTTCCTTTTGAGAAGTAACTCTTAAAAAAACTTTTCTTTCAAGTGATTGCTTCCTTATAATCTCCAGTACTATCCTTAAGTGTGTCTTATATTTCTCCTTGGTTGTCGAGTAGATATAGATATCATCCATAAACACAACTACAAACTTGTCCAATGGAACTCTGAAAAGTTTATGTAAAGATCCAAAAAATACTTTGGTGCACTAGTCAATTCAAAAGATGTCACCAATCACTTGAAGAATCCCAATTGTGTACTAAGAGTAGTCATCGTACACTGTCCTTTTTCACTCTCGACTAGTGAAATCCTATAGCTAATTCATTTGCAAGAAAACCTTTGTTGATCAAACAAGTCATTAATCCGTGGAAGAGGGTACTTGTTCTTTTTAGTCATCTTGTTCGGCTCATGATAGTCAACATATAACTAAAAGAGTCATCTGCCTAGGCTATGAAAATAACTACTAGACCCTATCTGGATATGCTTCTCCGAATAAATCATTCCCTCAACAGGTTATTAACTTACTCCTCCAAATCTAGTTGTTCTCTGGGCTCCATATGCCTCAAAGGCATAATTATAGTTCTGGCTCCATCCACTAAATTAATCCCAAAATTGATCTATTTTTGTAGTGGCAATCCTTTGACTTCGTCAAAGACACCCGGATACTTACTAGCAAAAAGACACAAATGACAATCCATTCCATGGAATCTCATGTGAATAAATAAAACTGATCAATGTTGCGTCCACCGGCAGGTGACATATCACAACCGTTAAGCCTTCCATATTTTTGATTATCACCTCAAGATTCTCGCAATCCATTATAGAGGCATACTACTTTAGTCAGTCCATTCCCTAAATAATTATAAATCTAGAAAAGTTCAAAACAATCACGGACAAGAGAACAATCATGAATGATAGGACTAAACCATGATAAATCATGCAAAGACCAATGGTACTCCTACAGGGTTAGTCCCAATCAAAGGTCTATCCACTATCTCAGGTTCCAAATTGCATACTAGATCAGTAAAGATAAAAGAACGCAAAGCTCTAGTATCAAATGAAACTCTAATGGAAACTTCTTTGATAGAAAGCATACCTTGCACCATAACTCCTTTTCCTTTATCTAGAGCACTAAGATTCCTAGAAATAGTAACCACTACATTCAAAGCATAAGCCTTCACAATCTTCTTATCGTTGGGTGGTTCTAGAAAATCCTACTTTAAATGCTTATATTTTTCACGATTAAAGCAATCGTTTTTTTTTATTTAGCTGCTTTGCACTCTCTAGAGTAATGGCCCTTTCCTCCTTATAGTTGTAGCAAACAACTTCACTTTATTCTTTTTCTATCTATCATTGCCATGTTGTTGTCGCTTCCATTTATCATTCCAATTCTTTTTACCTCCACTACCTTGTCCAACATTGCCATGTTGTTTTCACTTTCTTTTACCATTCCAATTCTTTTTACCTCCATAGACTTGATACAACTTTGGTTATCCCATCTCAGTAACATCATACACAACAGTATTGTTCTCTGGGAACATTCTCTCATGTCGAAGTGCTTTCTCAACTAGTTTTTCACCGAGGTACTCATCATGACCAGTTATGAATTTCAAATTCATCTTTAAAGAAGTATCGGTGAATGATATTCCAAACTTAAGCAAGGCCTCAAACTAGGCAATAACTCAGCAACTTGCCTATATCCTTGCTTCAACTCAGCAAACTTCTTGGAAGAATGGGCTTTTGAATGGTAGGGATGGACTTGACTTTAAATTTAATCACCGAGTTTGATACAAACTATCACAACCTATGAATACATCAATGTGCCCGCTGAGGTTACAACATTATATAGAAAACATAATATCTACAAATGGAATAATATGTTGGATCTCCAAGTTTGTCTTTGATCAGCAACCTCATCACCAAACTCAATATCTAGTCTACTTACCAGCATTGTCGATAAGCACCCAATATAATAAGAAAATACATAAAACCTTGGATCAGACAATAGTCTGGTGTGAACAATTAGGATGTGAATGATAAATGACAATCAATAGCTATACTGCAAAGTACGATACTATACAAGTCTAAGTATCATACCTCGCCTATCCCTACAACTAAAGAGTCAGCACACAATAATTAAATAATATATGCCACTCAAATAACAACAATAATGGATACTGCAAATGAATAAGATAAGAGAATAAAAGTAACCTTTTTCAGCCCATCAATTCTCGATCCACACTTCAATATCCTAAAGGTGATAGCCTGCCCAAAGAAAGAAGAGAGAGCATCTATAACATACATTAAATCACCTTCTACAGCCGTGAATACATCGATATCCTATATGACCATCATTGCTCAAGTAAAGGGCTATGTGAAAATCCTTGTTCTAGTCAAACAATCATGTTTGCGGAACCCATAGTCCAACACATTTGCCGTCAGGACCCAAATGTTTAACAATTAGACCCGTCACTCTAAGCTATCCTAGGTACATAAACATTGCTACCAATGCCAATAGGCATCTCTGTGATACCCCAAATTTGAATCAAAAACTAGAACACTCCAAGATATCAATAATTTCCAAGCACAATAACCATCCACAACTCCGTCTTAGTTTCCAAGTAAACTCAAAACAGTCCATTATCATATGCCACGTTCCATCCGATCTGCTTACCATATTCCTTCGACCACTCCCATCCAAGTTTATAATCGAAGAGTCATAACTTAAACATGCATAACTTTCTCATAGTAGAAGCTATTAACGAACCAATTAGGATTTCACATTAATGGGGCACCACTGGATGGACCGTTATCATTCCATACCCATTGGATTATTGTCGATACATATACTTAACTTATATTTTTATTAAGTCTTTTACAGGTCCTCAACATGATTTTCTTGATGCTTCGGATGATTCTATATCCTTCTTGGCTCAAATCTAACCCTTCATGTGACACCCTACATCCCTTAACGTCATCCATATGAGGATGCGTTAAGTTTTGTGAAGCACTTAGGTATAAAATAATAACATAGAGACTAAAGTTCACAAGACATAATTGTAAAATACAACGGAAACTTTAAAAAGAATTTATTATTAAAATGAATAAATCAAGTCATAGTACTGATTATATTTCAAATATTCATCATTTTAATGAAAATATACTGTCTCGTGGAAAAATATTAGAGTACAATAGTAAAACCACAAAAGCTACCTCTCTCATAAGTCATTACAATGATAAGAAATTAAGAACTGAAACAATACATGGAACTAGAAAGAGTTTGAATCCAAGCTAATCCAAAAGATCAAAAGTCACTGTTTTGATCCTCTACCCAGAGAACCTTGGAGGGGAAGGAAGAGAGAAGGAGGAAAACAAACTAGGTCAGACATACATCTGGTGAGTTCTAGTAATTTCTAGTGTGAGCGTAACATAAGGAACTATTTAGATAGATGAACAGTTCTAAAAGAAATGGACATAAAAGCATAAGTAAAATAGCGGAAAATACAAAATTAAGATAGCCTTCTCATTCATATCTGAAAATTGTTGCACTAACCACCAAAATATCATAATTAGACTTTACCTGATTTCTACCCATCGATCGGCTTCTTTTCCAAAATGTGAATAACCTATGCCAGCTATGGAATTCAGAGTTATCGATCCCAAACCCAACAACTAAAAAGACATAAACATTAATCACAGGTGTTACAGCGTCTTATCTTCCGCGGTCGGAACAAAATACGCTCATGGTTCCGCTGGAACACGCCCATACCCACCGCGTTTGAACCACGTACTATCCAGTTCATAAAAGTGTCCCTAGCCTCTACGTAGTGCGAGACTCTGTGATAACAAAGGGATACTAACTGATACAGGTTCCCAAACAAAAATGCACTTGACACAAGTTACCCCTAGACTTAGTCCCCAATTTATAACTAGGAATTCTACGAGCTCTTATATCCTCACATGGAACGAACTCCATCTTAGCTTATTAATCTCATAATTTTAACTTAACACATTTAAGGCCATTAGTAATCCAAACATACTCACGTGTTATATTTTTATGTTGATGTTTAAATTGAAAATGGTTCAACACCAAAGGTGTCTTATTGACACTTCACCAAAAGGTATGCAATAGAAAATGAGACCACAATCTCAAAAAAGTAAATAAAAACAAAGGATTTTTATAGTGGTTCGATCTAGGATAAATCTACGTCTACTTTTGCAAGGATGTTCATTATCATGGAGAAGTTTACAAAGTGCATCATCTCATACATCTCATTTATATCACTTGTTCTCTCTCTTTATAATGATTTTCCACTTTTTACACTCTTTCCGTTTTAGATCTCACTTGAATTCGAAAAGGAACGGATTAAATCTAGTGATTAGACAATCTTCCTTGATTCCATCATGAAAATAGTGCTAGATCCGAGCTTTAAAGAGGGGCAATAGTGGTTGGAGATCACTTGGATTGAATTTGAGTGAGAATTAATGGTGTTTGTAAAAGATGAGATCCACTAGATGTCGGAGGAAGATGGAGTGAGCTTAGGAATCCATTATTGGAGTTTGAGAAGCTTTGAAATGATGGAAAAGCGAAATGATAGCCCTTTGGGGTGGCTTAGATCGGTCCCTTAAATGGTTGTGAAAGGGGGTATTTATAGGTGGATTTGGTGTGGGGAAAATGGAGTGACAATGTTGTAATTATGGGGTGCAAGGTCATGTGGGACAGCTGGTTTTTGCTACTTTACAGTTGGCTCCAGCCTGGCGCAAGCTTGCACATCCAGGAACGAGTGCGACCCGATATGTACGCACGAGCAACCTCTCCTCTGAAACAAATGTACGACCAACCTCATAACCTTTTTACTGGAGCGAGTGAGCTCTCCATCAATCATAACTATCCATGCTTTTATTATCGTGTACGCCACTTTTTACTATTCAAAAATGGGAACATGAATCACAGTATGCCATTGTCCTTATTATTATATTTGCACTGTGCAAATATGCGTATAATAATCATGAAAATGCCATCCTTTCTTTGATATAAATTCCTCTTGTTTTACAGAAAGATGCTCGACCACTCACTTTTGCCTTGCTCGACCGAGTTGCTGTGCTCAACGCATAACCCCTTACCCTTGTGATGCTCGACCACCCAAGCATGGTGGAGATGCTCGACCCCTCTTAGTATGCATGAGACTGCTTGTCCGACCCACTTGGTTCGTGCTCGACCTCTGTAAAGGTCACTGTGTTGACGTGGCCTTTATATCTTTTATGGCATTTACTATACCACGTTTCCACCTTTTATGTATGTAGTAACTCACATATCCAGATTTATGTACTGGAGCTATTTTCATGGAAATCATTTGTTTGAACCATACCATGCAGCTTTTACACGCAAGTGATCTCACTTACAATATGTGTTGTCATGTTTGAACATGAACGACTGATGATGTGTATGGTTTAGTTGTACCACGTGGCACCCTTAACAGCAAATGTCCCCTTGTATGTAGCTTGCTGGCTTCACGTGGTTAATGCGTTTTTCCTGTGTGAAGGTGTTTACATGTCCTACCATATACATATACAATGTATTCGAACATTGAGGTGTTTTCATGAGTCTTCACGTCCTATGCTCACAACCAGTTCATATATTATTTGTTATGCAGTTTTATTATAAAAAACTCAATCCATATTTATTGTGAAAATAGGTTCACATGCCTTTCCATATGTATGCATTGGTCAACGTTACTTTCAGTGCACGTTCTGGAGTGTTTTGCACGACCAGTCCAAGATACGCGGTGTGACTTACACGATCGATCCGAAGAGTGCGTACGACCAATCCAAAGTACCGTCGTTCGACCCGAGATTTTGTACGACCAGGCGTGGCTTGCCCGACTGGTAATGGTGCTTGAACGGGCCTGCTTGACCGACCAGTTTGATAGTGCTCGACCAGGACAGTTCGACCCATATAATGACACGTGCGAACGAGCTGTTGTGTATTATACCATCAGCGCATTTATTCTGAACTGCGTTTATAGAACAGGGTTAACAGTTGCAATTAACATTCCTAAGTAAATGTAATATTTTTATACAACCCTTCCCAATGTCACTTAATGTCCAATTAAGTCAAATTTTCTATTGTTTACATGTTTTTCACGTTACTTAATGTCCAATTAAGTGCATTTTATTCCAATTCACATGTTTTCTAGTTACATGTTACTTAATGTCCGATTAAGTATAACTTATACCAATTCATAAGTTTGAATATTGTTTAATTTAGATTTATCCCAATTTACAGTCCATTAATTGAATATAATATTCACCAATTCCCAACATGCCCAAAATCCCTTTTTTGACATACTTTCAATGTTATTCCAATTTTTAAGCAAATTAAACGATAAAGGCCCAGGATCTCGTTGGCCTAGGCTCAGCATAGAAATAAATAAAAAGTAGAAATTGGTCTAGACTACTCGTAAGGCCTAGACTCAGAAATGAACAATTATATAAATTAGGGCATTGCAAGACTATAAATAAAATAATAACATAGAAGGGGATAAAGAGGAAGAATTGCTTATAAAAGATAAACAAATGAAAAGGAATAAATAGTAGACAACAAATACATTGTATAATAACATGTAGAAACAAACTTATAATTACACTAAATGTAAGACTTGTAGATCCAAACTATTTTACTGTTAGATCTTTCTTATAAAATTTGTTTATCAAAAAATCACATAAAACTCATAAAGAAAGATTGAAATTCCAGAAAAAGCCTAGGAATAAGAAAAAGAATGATCCGTCGGACCTGCTTAACACTCTAACTTATTCCCCAATTTTATTTCATTTCAGAGCATAATGGAGTGGAGGCTAAGAAAATGAAGAAGAGGTGTAAGGGAAAAGTGAGAAACATAAGTCAATTTATAGGTGTAGAAGGATAATTCAGGCCTTGGGATTTTAGGTTTTTAATCTCATCCCTAAAAAGCACATCAGCAAAATGTTAGCAAAGAAGTCTCCAGAAACATTCGTCATCATGTTAGGCAAAAGTCGTGCTTAGCACATATATGGGTCGACCCACCCCTATGTGGGTAGACACGTGTGTCGACCAAGTTATGGGTTGGGTCGCCCATTACTCCGCTGATTAAGTTTTATTTATTTAATTTTCTGAATTCAAATTTCAAACTTTAACTAATCATAACTTGTTCATTTTTCGTTCGTTTAACGCAAAGCAAAAGTCTATTTGAATCAGAATTTCGTAACGAACGCAATGGTGAATCCTCTTTGCCTAATTATGAATACTATTTCGATTAATATTTATTTTATTACTCTTCTTTATTTAATTATTGTTTATTAAAATTCGGTGTGTTACATTCTCCTCACCTAAAAGGATTTTGTCACCGAAATTTCCAAGGCTAGAAGAATGTTATGAATGCTATCAATCATTATGTACACCCATCTACTCAACCAGCAACCACTTGCATCCATTGCCCTTAGAATTTCTAATGGTTGGTATGAACATATGCAAAGGTGTTGTGTATATATCCCTAGGCTAACGCAAAAATCAGGCGGTCTACTGATTCAGTTGGCCTCCTTAATGCAAGTCATGTATTTGCCATATGTCCAATATGTATGCAAAAGAATCCTAATGATACATATAAAATTCTATATGTGTGCTGCAACCATTCACCAAAATGCAACATTCAAGTGATGATTCAACCATTTTCATCCATATTTTAAATAAATTAAAATGTGCACTCATCCATATGCAATATGTAAGTGTCCTAGTTCAGTTGATCCCTAATCCAGTACCTAGTGTGTGTGTATGCATCCATTGCATCCAATAGTAAACTCTTACTTCTACGTGAATCCATTCAACCATAACATGTTCTACTAACATGTTTTAAACCACTTCCTACCATCTATAGGCTTCTACCTAAGAATTATGACTCAAATGATAGACTCAAATTCGAAGCTTAGATCATAATTAAGAGCGTGCTCTCAAAGAGAAATAGAAAAGAAGCACGAATCATATCCTCTGTTTCCCAAGTCGCATCGTCTCTATTTTCTCCCCACTATATGTTGACTACCTTGATCTCTTTATTCCTTAGCTTTTTTACTTCAGATCCAAGTACCCAAGTAGGAACTATCTTGACTGATTCAAGTGTGAAACAAGGAACACATCATGAACTCCTACGGTAGTCTAACTTTGTAGTCCATACAAACATCGGTGTTGATTTCCTTATTGAGCCAAACCGAACAACACTCCTCAAGTGTGACACCGTAACAAAAACCATATCTTCTACCTCAAACTCTGGATCTGTCCTCCTCATATCAGCATACGACTTCTACCTATCCTGAGCTGCCTTCTTCGCCTTCGAATCAAGTCTATCTTCTTGAGGTCTCTCTAACGATCTCAAGTCCATGTAGAAGTTTGTTCGTAGACTCCCACAAACATGTAGGTGATATGCAGGGTCACCCATAAAGTGCCTCGAAGAGAGCCATACCAATACTCGTTTGACAGATGTTATTGTATGCGAACTCTACCAACGAAGATGCTCCTCCTAAGTCTCTCTGAAGTCTAGGATATAAAGCATCAATAAATCCTCGATAATCCTATTAACCCTTTTCGTCTATCCATCTTCTTGAGGTTGATAGGCAGTACTAAGTCATAGTTGTGTCCCCAATGCTTTTTGCGGGCTCCTCCAAAACTCACTCGTAAAAATGGGGTCTCGGTCACTAACAATACTAGAGGGTAATCCATGAAGTCGAACGGTCTCTCTAAGATATACCGATGCCATCCAAGCTGGCGTCCTTTTACTCTTGACTGGGATAAAGTGAGCGCTCCTAGTCGATCTGTCAACTATAACCCAAATACTGGTATTGCCTCTTCTCAATCTTGTAACCCATCTATAAAGTCCATAGAGATGCTCTACCACTTCCACTGCGTTATGTTTAGAGGCTGAAGCAATCCACCAAGCTTCCTCTGCTCAGCTTTCACTCGCTGGCAGGTCATACATCGTGCTACATATTCTGCTACATCCTTCTTCATCCAATTCTAATGAAAAACCCTCCTCATATCTCTGTACATCTTATCACCTCCCGGATAGATAGTCATCTAAGAGTGATGAGCCTTCTCTAAAACTGACCTCAACAAATCATCATCAACTCTCGAAACACACAATCGCTCATTTCAACATAGCAACTCTTTATCATCCACACAATACCTAGCAAGGTGAATAGAGGTCCCTCCTCTACTGAGTCAGACCATGATATCTACTAACTGCTAATCCTCACGCTAACTGGATCCAATGATCTTTAAGAGAGTAGGTCTCACCTCCAATGATGCCAATAATTCGGGTGCAAAACTGTACATGGTCTAAAATTGAATGATGAGATGAACTCCATACTCTGCCACTCTACGAACAATGGATTCAAGGTCATTCTCTACCTATTCAATGTGTCTGCTACAACATTCCCCTTCCCGGAGGTATACGTTATCTCAAATCCATAAAATGCAAGGAACGCCATCCAAAGTTGTTGTTGCAAATAGAGATCTTTTTACAAGAAGAAGTATTTGAGTGATTTATGGTATGTATAAAGCTTGAACCTCTAACCTAATAAATAGTGTCTCCAAGACTTGAGCTCAAATACTATCGCAGCTTGCTCCAAATCATGTGTAGGATAGTTCTTCTCATGTACCTTCAACTGGATACTCTAATAACAGACAACTCTAACTTCCTACATCAACACTGCACCTAAACCCATGCCGCAAGCATCTGTATAAATGGTAAACATCTTCGTACCATCAGGAAGAGTCAAAACCGGGGTTAATGCAGGGCCTTCTCCGGTCTCAAGAATGCATCCACGCAATCTACATCCCAAGCAAAAACCAAGTTCTTCTTAGTTAGATGGGTAAACAGAGCCGAGATATGTGCAAAATCCTTAATGAACTTTCTGTAGTATCCCACCAAACCCAAGAAACTCCTAACCTATGTCGCATTCTTAGGGGTTTTCCAATCCTGAACCATGGAAACCTTGGTGGAGTCCACCGCTATACCATATCTAGAGACAACATGCCCCAAGAACCTTACTTTCTTCTGCCAAAAATGGCACTTAGAAAACTTCACATTCAGCTGATGTGCACAGAGAGTATGGAGGACTTTCCTAAAATGCAAGGCATGCTCATTCTTGCTCCTCGAGAAAACCAAGATATCATCAACAAATACCACTACAAACTTGTTCAGTACTCCCTAAATACACGGCTCATGAAATCCACAAAGTACACCGGTGAATTGATTAGCCCAAAAGGCATAACCAATCACTCAAAGAATCCGTTGGGTGTTCTAAAAGTTGTCTTGTCTATGATGTCATCTGCTACCTTAATCTGATGAAAATCTTTGGCTAAATCCAACTATAAGATAACCGAAGCGCCCATTAACTGATTAAATAAGTCATCTGTCCACGGGAGTGGATGTCTATTCTTCCTAGTGTGTTTTTTCAGCACCCTATAACCCACACATAAATGGAGAGAGCCGTCTGCCTTGGTCGTGAAGATGACTGGTGCTCCCCACTCATAAATGATCCATCTAATAAATCCTTTCTCGAATAACTCACCCACTTGCTTACTAAGCTCCCTCCTCTCTCTCTCTTGAAACCATGTGGTGCACTAGTAAAGAGACAGGCTTAACATTCTCCACCATGTATATCTGGAAATCTATCTGGAACCTAGGAGGTAACCCTCTCACCACCTCGAATACGTTCGGAAAGTCTAAAACTATGGTACCAAACTGAGATCATCAACAGAAGCATCTAGAGAATCTAAAAAACTGAGCATGACCAATCCTTGCGAGTCACAGGAAATCTCAAGTGTCCTACTGTGGCATGTTAAAAGCCTAATAACTCTCCTCTCACAATCAAGGATAACACCATACATTGCTAGCCAATCTATCCCTAGAATAAGCCCGCAACCCATAAAACCCAGTACATATGTGTCGCACTCAAATTAAACGCCAAGAATAGAAATCCTCAAACCTCTGCACATCATAGATAGGTGAGTCGTACCTCCTATGGGGTTTGAGACAACTACTGGATCAGAAACTATAGAAGTATATAGGTGTAGATTAACAACAACAGAGCTGGATATGAAAGAATGAGAAGCACCAGAATCGAACAAGGTCCTAATGGGAAAATCGAGAAGAGAAATCAATCTTTCTATAGTGACTTTCGTACCTCAATCCTCGCTGCCATCACCTATCTAGGTCACCTCTAGCGCATGGACCTGTGCTTCAGATGATCATGCCCTATGTCTCTTCTTCTGAGGGCATTGATTTCTATAATGTCCCATCTACCCGCACTGAAAACAAGCACCTTTCTTAGTCTTCCTACAGTATTTGATAAAGTGCCCCATCATTCCATAGCCATGACACTTAACTTCCTTCTTGATTTGCGCCTTCTCAGGTTATCTCTCCCATCTTCACTGCCCTCTTCTTGGGCCACCACTTTTTTCTTTCCAATATTTGGCTTGACCTCCTCAGTCTAATACTTTTGCTTACTCACTTTTCCATCCTCTTGCTTCATAGCCATATACACAAGCCTCTCAAATGTAGCTCCCATAGGAATATGTGTCATTGCCAGTCCTTGAAGAGGTGGTTCAGCCCCTCGCAAATCTCAAAGCCTTCTTGTGTGCAGTATTAAGTAGATCCAAGCCAAACCTTGCCAACTCATTGAAATTATTCACATACTCCTTCATCGACAAGCTACCCTGCCTCAACCTCAAGAAATTTTCCAATTGCATTTCTTTTCCAGCTTGTGATAAGAACTTCTTCTCAATTCTATCCTTGAACTAATCCTATATCTCAACAATCCGCTCTGCCTGAGCCACTTCCCACCAATAAGATGCTTCCAGCAACCCAAACACACAATCTGTCTCTCTAAGACAATTACGAGCCTCTATGTAATTCTCTAATCGAAGAAATGGCTTGCCTCCCATAGTACAGAAATCCTTATAGAGCTTAGAGAAGTTAACTACTGGATTAGGTGTAACTACCATGACTGCAGTTGGCGGTGGGGCATTTTCTTGTTCTTCGGCAGGTGTCCTAGCTTCAACATATCTATGGAACCATGTCAAAATGGGAATGCCCTCTGGGAAATTAGGAACACCAAACATGCTAAAAAGAGAAGAGATAAGAATTCAAAAGAGATCAAATGGATATTGTAATTGACTAGCAGGGATATTATTTTCAAAAGTAGGTTTTACTTGAAAATTATTTACTTTTGAAAACACTTTTTCAAAAACTTTTCTTTGATCTTGTAACCTTAGGCTCTGATACCAAATGTGACACCCCACATTTTTTAATGTCACCCCCACATCCTTTAATGTCACCCATATAAGAATGCGTTAAGTTTTGTGAAGCACTTAGATATAAAGTAACAACACAGATACTAAAATTCACAAGACATAATTATACAATACAGCAGAAACTTAAAAAAAGATTTATTATTAAAATGAGCAGATCAAGTCATAGTACTGAATATATTTCAACGATTCATCATCATAAGGAAAATATATTGTCTCATGGAAAAATATCAGAGTACAATAGTAAAATTACAAAAGCTATCTCCCTCATTACTCATTAGAATGATCAGAAAACAAAAAATGAAATAATATATGAAATTAGAAAGAGTCTAAATCCATAAACTAAAAGATCAAAAGTCACTGCTGCGATTCTTCGCCCTTAGAACCAAAGGGGAGGAAGAGAGAAGGAGAAAAACATATTATGTCAGACATACGTCTGGTGAGTTCTAGTAATTTCTAACATTAGCATAAGATAAGGAAATATTTAGATAGATGAACAGATCTAAAAGAAATGGACATATATGCATAAGTAAAATAGCAGGAAACACAAAATAGGACAGGCTTTTCATTCATATCCAAAAGTTATTGTACCAACCACCAAAATATCATAATTATGCTTCACCTAATTTATACCCATCGATCAGCTTCTTTACCCAAATGTGAATAACTAATGCTAGCTACGAAATTTGGAGTTATCAATCCCAAAACCATCAACTAAAAAGACAATCACAGGCATTACAACATCTCATCTTCCCCAATCGTAACAATACACGCTCATGGTTCCACCGGAACGCGCCCGTACCCACCTCGTTTGAACCACATACTGTCCAGTTCATAAAAGGATCTCGTAGCCTCTACCTAGTGCTAGACTCTGTGATAATAAAGAGATATTGACTGCTACGGGTTCCCAAACAAAAAAACACTTGACACAAGTCACCCTAGACTTGGTCCCTAATTTATAACTAGGATTTCTATGAACCCCTTATACAATCACTTGGAATGGACTCCCTCTTAGCTTATTAATCTCATAATTTTGACTTAACACGTTTAAGTTCATTAATAAGCCCAATATATCCATGTGTTATATTCTTAGGTAGTAATTAACATTTCTAAATAAATGTAATCTTTCTATGCAACCATTCCCCATTTATTTAATGTCCAATTAAGTCCAATTTACTATTGTTTACATGTTCCTTAAAGTACAATTAAATGCATTTTATTTTAATTCACATGTTTTCTAATTACATGTTACTTAATATCTGATTAAGTATAACTTA
The DNA here is from genome assembly GCA_030737875.1 of Allium sativum. Taxonomy (NCBI): domain Eukaryota; kingdom Viridiplantae; phylum Streptophyta; class Magnoliopsida; order Asparagales; family Amaryllidaceae; genus Allium; species Allium sativum. Next base: position 96,206,385 of record CM060925.1, on the reverse strand, counting down.
TTCCAATGCATAAGTTTGAATATTCTTTAATTTAGATTTATCCCAATTTACAGTCCATTAATTGAAAATAGTATTCACCATTTCCCAACATGCCCAAAATTCCCTTTTTGACATACTTTCAATGTTATTCCAATTTTTAAGCAAATTAAACGATAAAGGCCTAGGCTCAATGGAAAAATAAATTAAAAGGAGAAATTGGTCTAGGCTACTTGTAAGGCCTAGACTCAAAAATGAAAATTAAATAAAATAGGGCATTGCAAGATTGTAAATAAAATAATAACAGAGAAGGGGATAAGGAAGAAGAATTGCTTTTAAATAGATAAAAAATGAGAACAAATAAACAATAGACAGTAAATAGATTGTATAATAACATGTAGAAACAATCCAATAATTACTGGAAATGTAAAACTTGTAGATCAAAATTATTTTACTGTCAAATCTTTCGTATAAAATTAGCTAATCTAAAAATCACATAAAACTCACAAAGAAAGATTTCAATTCTAGAAAAAGGCCTAGGAAGAAGAAGAATAACCCTTCAGACCTACAATTAGACAGGGCTATGATTTATTCTCCAATTTTATATCATTTTAGAGCATAATGAAGTGGAGGCTAAGAAAATGAAGAAGAAGAGATATGGGGGAAAATTGAGGAGTAACAATAATTTATAGGTGTAGAAGGATAATTCAGACCTTAGGATTTTAGGTTTACAATTTCAACCCTTAAAAATGCATCAACATAACATCAGCAAAGAAGTTTGCAGAAACATTCATCATCGTGCCAAGCAAAAATCGCGCTTGGCATGCATATGGGTCGATCAACCTATAACAGCCGCATTTTACATATCGAAAGATCGTAAAATATTTTTATTTTATTCCTTGAGGGCTGTATCATTCTCATCTTTTAATATGTTGCTTATGGGAATGTGAGACATGTCCATAATTTTTACCGATTTTGTTTGTGAACATTTTGCCCCTGTCAGTCTTGTATAGGGCATAACTTTTGACTCAGGCTGAATCAGAGGGTGAGACCTATGCCATTGGAAAGGAATTCATGATTCTCTTTCCGTAGATTGGTTACATTTAAGATTTGGCTCAGCAGTTTGGGAGAAATCGCTGTTTTAAGGTTTTTCAGTTGGCTGCTCAGGTTTGGAGAGCCTAATGGGCTGAATTGGGGAGGCCCATTAGTGGGTTAGTGGAATCCTATAAATAGGGGGTGAGAGTGGAGGGAAAAGGTTTAAATTCCCATTCTCTTATTTGGAGGCCTTGATCTCCTTCTTCCTCTAACACCTTTCCAGCATTAAAAATCCAAATCTAAGGAGGGAAATCATAGATCTACACCATTGGAGGCTAGATCTACATCAATCAAAGCAAGAGTTCATTGGATCAAGGTGTTTGGTGCAAGATGCTTGCTGTCCGGATTCCTTTTTTGTTGATTTTAGCTTGTTTTGGCAAATCGGTGAGTGATTTACATCTCTCACATGAATGCAACGAAGTATATGAGTATTTGTGCATGTTTTTCATCAAATTGGAATGTTTTACCATAGATTTACATCATTATATGTCTATTTTCATATGAACACCAAAGGACCTAATTTAGCAAGACTAAATTGATAATTTCCATATGTTTTCATATGATTTTGCATATAGGTCCATCATTTTTGTTCATATGTTCATTTATCACTAGTTTTGAGTGAATTGGTATAATTTTTTGGTGAAATTGTCATATTCATGTTGTAGTGTGTTCATGACATGCTTATGATTGTATTGAATGAGTTAGACGAGTATATTTCGTCGATTGGCGAAGTTTTGTTGAAATTGGATTTGGTATAGGCCTGTACAGGGGACCGATCGGTCGGAAAACTCATGGCTTGGAGAATAAGTCAGACGGAAGACCGACCGACTGGTGGCAGAAGTAGAAGACTGACCGACCGACGTAGTTGCTTTCTAGATCGATCGGTGTAGTGACTGGACAACTTACCAATGGAGTTCAGAGAAGGACCGACCGTCAAGATAACAGGTTTTGGTGATTCCAGAAGGGACTGTGAGACCGACTGGTGGTGACTAGGGAGGACCAACCGGTGGTGACTAGGGAGGACCGACCGGTGGTGACTGGGGAGGACCAACCGGTGGTGTTTGGAAGGACCGACCAGAGGTGTGTTTGGGAGGACCGACCGGTATGTTTTGGGAGGACCGACCAGCGATGTTTTGGGAGGACCGACCGACCGGTGTCGATTTTTTGTAAATTTTATTTTTCGGGTATGGCTCGGATTTTAATAGAAGGGTGTTTTAAGATTTTTTTTTCGGACAGCGGTGTCCGGACTCGTACCGCAGCGCAGTGATGTAATATGGCTCGGTGGTGGTGTGACTTCGAAGTGGTTCAAGTAGAAAGGTTCGAAGTGTTGGAAGGTGCTCGTTGATCGGTGTAGAACAATGAAGGAGGTGACAACTCAAAGGTCGTGAGTTGGTGGATAATGGTTACTCGAGAAGGATGCTTGAGCCATGAAAATTTACCAGGTTGGGTGACTAGAGATGCGAAGGCTGAGAGATGATCGTTGTGTAAGTTCTAGCAGGCTCAAAGCAGGGGTACGATAGGGGCACCTAAAAGACCGGTTGTAGGTCGAGTACCCTGGGTCTTGGGGAAAGGCCTAGTTGTCAAGGTTGGACATATGGAGTTTATGCTAGAACTAGGGTTACCATCAGCCCTTGACATGTGGCAAGGTTGGTCGTCATACGATTTACGATGGTTCTAAAGCAAGATTGGCGGTGATAGCCAGAGTCAATCATGGATGATTGGTTGTTCTGTTTGTACTGTCTCATGTAGGTTGTCCAATGTCGAAAGAGATGCTCCTTAGGTGCTTGTCTGATATTGGTTTAGGCCTTTGGGGCTTATGCTTGAGGGATGTTGAATTCGATTAGGATGGTTTACATGAGATACCTATAATCTGGATGTTATGAGTGCTTTACCATGATTGAATGGGTGTTCTAGTTTCCATGGATGAGTGGTTGAATTGTTTATTGTAAAGGCTATCACTGTCCAATGTGGGGAAGATAAGGTTGAGTTCTTCTTGGTGTTGTGGGTAGATTAGTATGTGTATCTATCCATTCTTTTCTACTTTATTGTTGAAGTTTGTTAGCCGTTTTATCGCTCACTAAGACTGTTGTCTGACTCAAGGTTTTATGTTTCCTCTTATTATCTTGGGTTGTTCATCCGGTTGTGGATGGGCAGACTGAGTAGCAGGTGATGCTTTAGTGAGGACGATGATGCTGATCAACGACGAGTAGGAGGCTCACGTACCAATTTTATTACTATCTAATAATTGGATTTCCGCTTTTTTCTTTTCTGAGTGATGTAGTGAAGCAACTTTGTACAAACACTATTTCCAAGTTGTGGATATTACTTTCTGGTTGTATGGAAGTCTTGTGTTTCTGCTTCACTATTTCTACCTGTTGTATATGTTCTATTATATTTTATCCTTGCGCTGTGAGTTTACGACAGGTTCCACTTGTGTTTACCTACTCTGATGATCGTCCATGACTGCCTGGCACACCCTTCAGCGTGTTATTCCTCTTGTGTAGCGCGGGGGTTATGGGCGGTCGTCACACAACCCCTATGTGGGTCGACACGTGTGTCGATCCAGTTATGGTCTGAATCGCCCATTACTCCGCTATTAAGTTTGAATATTTATTTAATTTTCCGAATTCAAATTTCAAACTTTAACTGATCATAACTTATTCATTTTTCGTCCCTTTAATGCAAACTAAAAATCTATCTGAATTAGAATTTCATAACAAACGCAACAGTGAAATCCTCTTCGCCCAATTCTGGATATTATTTCAATTATTATTTATTTTATTACTCTTATTTATTTAATTATTATTTATTAAAATTTGAGGTGTTACATTTCATTGATGTTACAACCAAATCCTAAGTCCCTTCTTAGCTGATCCACCACCCTGTTGACATATAACATATCCAATCACTGTTATCTCTACATAATAGCTTCAATAGGACTCCATAATCTTCCTTTGTGGATTTATCACTATTAGAGTGTTACTTATAGACAGATATTGATACATGCCTAATGGATTAGTGTCGATCCATAAACTTAACTATGATTTTATTGTAGTGTCTTAGTCGCCCTTCTGCCATGCGCTAGAGCCTATTCTTTAAATTTCATTTGACTTAAATGAACTTTGATCCCGATATGCTACATCTTCAATTTAAGTCCTAGCATGTGCCTAATACTAATACACAAAATCAAGCATAGCAAGAAATTCAACCATTCAAAAGGTAAATTCAACCAATTTCAATCATACATAATAATCCAATTACATACAGATATAATTCAATCAACTCTAACCACACATCAGGCATTAAAATGGTTAATTACTACCAATTACCTTAGATCTAATATATTAATCATCATGCGTCATACTTTTGTTATTCAAGGGGTTTTTAGATCTAAAGTTAGTAGATCTTATTAAGTTTTAAGATTAATTTAACACATAAGTGACTGAACCTCCAATTATATCATATAATCTACTATAAACAGCTGAAAGATCATAATCACTTGGAAAATCTTACAATTCTTTGAAATCAAGTAGAGTTATGTTATAGAAAGCATGGAAAAGTGATTAATATATAACCAAATAAAAAAAATCTAATCTTCCGAAGTAGATCTAATCTTTGATTAGTAACTAAAGACGATCTGATGTGAATTTGGGTTTGATTTGTGAAATTAGTGATGAACTAGAGTAGATAATAATTCAAGAGATGATAGAAAATGAAAGAGAAAGGTTTGATTAACTCCCTTCAGCCCATATTTATAGATGAGAGTGATTAGACCATTGGGCTTTCTATTTCCAACCCATTAGCACTACTTAATTTTTTCCAACAATCTTAAAAAAAATTAACTGCAATATCTCTTAAATCACGTTTCTAATTTCATCATGTGACAACTCTATGGAATGAAAAACCACCATAATAGAGAAAAAAGATAGGTTAGAGCATTTAATTCGACTGCTATAAAAAATTATGCTTAAACTAAGACTTTCTAAGAGTAATTTGGTCACATAAAGATTCGAAAAAAATCATAGACATGAAAAACATCTTGAAGAACCATATCAAAAAATCTTAGAATGATAAAACCATATGTAAATCGAATAAAATTATTTTACGATCCTTTGGTACGTAAAATACAGGACGTTATATATTGTACTCATTATTTGCTATAATGAAAAAGCAGTACAATGCACTATAAAACAGGTTGGCTTTTCCCAAAATACTGGCTGTTAAAGCTACCTTTAGCTGACAATCCTTTGTCGTATTACTATCTAATGTTGAAGTAATTGATGCACCTTTGATCCGATTTTGATAAATGATATGCAGTTGGCTGTTAGAGGTTACGACCAGTTGCAATGGGTAAACTGTTAAAATCCTACCTGAGCCTTTCCTTATTTTATCCATGTACGAGACCACTAAAGTTATAATTTGTATTATACCTATAAGGGACCCTATAACATCTACCGTTTTACGGTGGTATTATGGTACCTAAGCAGACTACATGCAAATAAAATTGTTAAGAGCAATATGGGTAATGCCTTAACACAATTTTCAGTATTATAATTTATTGATAGACATTACATATATAACTTATCTTACAATGTATAATAGTCTGAAGGATCTAAGGAGATGGAAAATCTCGTAACATATCTTAAGTTATCTGCACTTTCATTGCACTTGATTTTATTTAACTTACATGAAATTTTAGTTCTGACTCAAATGTATTGTTTTTCATTATGCTCAAGTCAGCCTTAATTGTTTCAGTTGTTTGAAAACAATGTCTTAAATATGGAGACGTAGATTGAAAATTTGTATTTATTAGTATTATCCCATTACATTATTTTGTTATGTCTACTGATTGTTTAACTCTAATACTGTAGAAATGAAATAAAGTGTATATTGTAAACAAGTTTATGATTTTAGTATATGATTACTACATTATACCCTTGCACTGTGAGATTATGCATTATGTTTTGCTCTTATCTCCTTTATTCTTATACTTTGAACCTTATTAAAAATTCGCCTTTTTGAACGCTTTGGGTCAGTCAAGTGTGGTATATTGTCGATCTGAATTGTTTGAAATGGCGGGTCGTTACAATGATTATATTAAAAATTAAAGAAATTAGAACTTTGGATATTTCAAAAAAGCACTTCCAATTTAAAAGAAGAATTGAGTAATATTATTGGTTAGGAATAAATAAAATGGAAGAAAAAATATGGAGTACAATGAATGAGTAAAGGAGACTTAAATACTTTTATTTTCTCAAAAATTAATTATGGTAGAAAACATAGAAATACTATCACTTCCTTGTTAGTAAACTATACCGAGATTTTTGATATCAAGTTCGACTTAATTAAGAGTTCACTAATTACTACAGAGATATTTTTGATACTTCTAATGCTCGCATAATTAAAGCTATTTGGGACATACTTTACACTAAATATACTAATGTCAATTTTGTAGGTTTAGATGATCCATTCATGAAAGAGAAATTTGGAAGTATATTAAGAATACACCTAATGATAAATTTCTGGATCTAGATGAATGTCCTATTTTGTTCAATGGTTTTTTTTTTGGAATGTGTTAATAAATGATATAGTGAAAATGTTTAATGCATTTTATGATGTTCACTTCAGTTAGTTAGAATCAATTTTGAAAATGACATATTATTACATAAGAAATTAGGTGCTAATCGATTAAGTGATTTATAGGCCTATTTCGATAATAAATTGTTTTCATAAATTTATTTCCAAAATTTTTATAAATCGGGTAAATGCTGAAATGAACGATTTAATTGATAATTCCCAAATGCTTTTTATAAAAGTTACGAATATTAAGGATGAAGTAGAAGTAGTTTGAAAATATTTTATGTTACCGTTGTTAAAATATTATTATTACTTGTAACATCTTGGATTTTTAGTAAAAAATATTTAATTTATTTAAATACTGGAATAGTGATTTGGAAATTTAAACAAATCAAGTTTTATGATTTTGAGTATTTTATTAATATAAATAGTGAAATAATAAATTTAATTCCGAAATAGAAGAAATAAGTTGGATTTGCAATATAGTATGAATTGGACAATATAAAAAGATTTAATTAAGTTCAGATTTGAATTATAGTAAGGATTTTATTAACTAAACGAAGTTTGAACGTATTAATTTAATTTAATTAAAACGACCTTGTCGCATCGCGGTAGTTCGTAATTTTTGGATTTGAACCTCAATTGAGTGTATAGAATTCAATATAAGTCAGAATTCTTTGAAACAAGAATCTTCCTGATATATTGGAGTATAGTTTTCTAATGCGAGAGAAAAATCGAGATTTTATCTTGTAAATTTTGAGTTATGTCAAAATCAAATTTTCATAAAATTCGTGGTATAATCGTTTATGAACTACAACGATTTATTAAATAAAATAAAGGAATTTTATTATAAATTGAATATTGATCTAACTTGAAATCTGAAATGACGATTTCAAAACCCAAATTAGTTTATTTTGAAGTTAATTCTATTTGAATATATACGATAATAATAATTTATTTTCAATGGATTTGATTATTTTAAAATCGATTTATATATCGAATTTATTTAACACTTGAGAATTGCCATTTTTCAAACGACCTCGGATTTCAAAGAAACGAATTTTATTAAGTGGAAATTCTCTCACATCCTCATTTCTGAAAATGCTTCACTATGCATCCCTCTTCAAGTTTAGTTACGAAGTGGGTCCCTATTGTGACGGCCCGCCCCGTACCAGCCTGCATTTCCTCCAAAAGTGCGCTGTACACATGCCCGACTAGCACGGGACGATTGTCAGGAGAAAGGAAAGAAGGGAATTAACTAACGAGAAACCTGTAGAATGTCTCACAGCGCATGGGATAAAATATAATAATAATAACATACTTGACATAAAACAGGTGAGACAGTGCATAAGCTGATAACTAAAATCAACATCAACATCAACATCAAAGCAGCGGAAATCCCAATACAGCTTATTACAATTTTTTCAAAATCTACTGTCTCTAAACAAAAGAAAGCCAAAGTAGAAGATACACCACCAATGCCCAAGCAGTGATCTTCAACAACACAGGGAGAATACTATATATATTACGTGGAAGCCTCCTGCTCGTCTCCGGATCATCTACCCGTGCATCACCAGCTAACCTGTCTCTAGTCTGCTCGTGTGAGCACCCAGAGTAATAAGAGGAGACATAAAACTCTGGGTCAGACATAAAGCCTGGTATGAGCGATAAGCATCTAAACAGAATAATAACAGGTATACTAAACCATACCTAAACCTAGACCTGCAACCAAAGAGTTAGTACCACATACCGTACAGTTCTCTAAGGTTCCATAATGAATAGTGTAAAGAATACGGGGGTGGGGTGTGTATGTCATAATGATAGCAAACAAATCATCCATAGCAACCATCCTCACATCTCTCACCCAGCGCGTAAAGCATACGATATCTACCACTTTGGAACACTAGACAAATTGTGGTAACGACGAATCCCGACTTGTAGAACCCTGCTGTGACCAAGCTAAACACATGGAGTCATGACCAAACATTTCAATGACCCACCACATTGGTCATAGCCCTTGGTCCCACCAATGCCATAATGGCCCTGAATCCGCCTTCGTACCTCCTACCATAGTGGTCCAAAGCTATAGACATCGATAACCCCTTAACACGCGTCCCGCAGCAAAGCCCAACCATGAAGCGAACTCGTTGATTCCCATCTAAATCTTGAGCTCTAACTTCTCATTTGGACTTCCTTTGCATCTCGGGTTTTGATCGAGTTGGAGTGGGTCTTCAGAAGAGTTGTCGCGCAATAACAGTCCTAGAATTCGGTTCGGTTCGGTAGTCATCACCCTCGTCGGTTCGGTTCGGTGGTCATCTCTTCATTCGGTTCGGTTCGGGTCGGATACTCCACTTCGGGTCGGGTCGGTGTCCTCCTCCGAGTCGGGTCGGGTTGTTGTCTTCATTCCAGTTCATGCTCCTTCTCCGATCAGTTCCCTCGTTTTCCACCTACTTTGATCCGATCCGATCCCTTCGCCTTACTCCAGTCCGATCCGCTCCGCTCCGTAGCTTACTCTTATCCGGTCCGCTCCCAATGTTCTTCCGATCCGATCTGGCACCCACTATTCTTCCGATCCGATCCCCTTGTCCACTCCAACTCTAAGTAAATGGCCTTCCTTTTCACCAAGTCTCTTATGTGACAAACTCCAGTTCGGGTCGGGTTTTCTTGCCCAGTTCACATATCCGATCCGAGCCCTCATCCGATCTGATCCGAAGCCCTGCACAACTTTCTGCAACTTTTTCCAGCAACTTGTTTACGCTGTTCGACGACGTTTTTGACAAATCTAACTATTCTAATCAATCACAATTCATGTCAAATAGTCATAACAACATAGCAAACTAACCACAAACCCCAAAACAATGAATTTATATGTCAAAATGGATCAAATGTGCCCAAAACCCCTTATTTTACCTTAAGCATGTTTAAGCAAATCTAATCATAGGGTTAAAAAAACTTAATCAAATCGAACCAAATTTCAACCAGAGGCATAAAACATTATTTAAGAATTTCTAAACATTTTTCCAGAATTTATCAGTGTATAAATTCGCTAATCTTCACTAATCACCCTTAATTAACTGTAATTAGTGTCAAAACGATGCTATCACTCACCTTGGCCACAAAGTAAAACACCAAATCTGAAATACTCTCTGTTTGGGTCGAATTCCTATGTATAGCAGCAGCTCCAACCTTGCTTTGTTGCTATTTGGCCTTGTTTTGATGTAGTCTAGGCTTAATCTTCACTAAAAATGTGTTTAGGAGTGGTTTTAAAGGATGGAAGCCATTACTAGGGTCTCAAGAAGGTTTGTGGCGGCTCAAAACTGAAATGAAAGTGATTTCCTAACCCTAATCAGTCCTCCTATACCTCTAAACCCGAAATTCCCCTCTGGGCCTAACTGCTAATCACCCGGTTAAGCCCAATTAAGCTGTTTTTCGCCATCTGAAACTTGTTTCAGCCATATCTCCCAAACGGTGAGTCCGTTTGGCTATTATGACCACTCTACGGAAAGAGAAACCATCATCCGGAGCCAATGCAAGTGGTTTTAGGTCAAAATTCCTTACCAGTCAAAAGTTATGGCCCAAACAGTACCAACTATGGGTAAAATGGTCATTTAAAAATCGGGAAAAATCATGAACATGGGAAATGACCCTAATAGTCGTTTCCCAAAGTTACATGACCATACAATTTTGTATGTAAAAGAAATAAATATTCTACGATCCTATGATGCGTAGAATGCGGGTCGTTACACTCTCCCCCCCTAAAGAAATTTCGTCCCCGAAATTCCTTAACCTAAAACATACAAAGGATCCCGCATGCCTAACAACCACATACAACAATCAAACATGCAAAACAAACAAACAAGCCTACCCTAGCATGCGGAAAACTGAATCGAAGTCAAAATCTTACCAGGCAAAGAGTTCTGGATAAGTCTTCCTAATGTTCTCCTCTGTCTCCCAAGTACAATCATTCTCGTCCTCGCCCCACTGAACCTTGACTAGCTTCACCGCCTTCCTTCGAAGTTGTTTCATGTCGTGCTCGACAATACGGGCCGGCTTGCGTTTCCCAACCGCCTCGGGTTCTACTTCGAAGTCCTCCAACTGATCAGGTGGAACAGCCATATCTGGGTCGTGAACGAACTTCCTTAGTTGGGAAACATGAAATACATTGTGAACTCCCGCCATTTTCTCTGGTAAGCCAACTCTATATGCCAAATTCCCGACTAGTTCGAGAACAGGGAATGTGCCAACGAATCTTGGTGCACCCTTGCTTCTCCTGCCAAATCATATTACGCTCTTCAACGGAGAAATCTTGACAAACACCAAGTCGCCAACGGAGAATTTTAAGTCTCTTCTCCTCTTATCAGCATAACTCTTCTGCCTATCTTGGGCAGCCTTCATTCGTTGTCGAATGGTCTTGATTTTATCTGAAGTTTCCCTCACCACATCTGGTCCAAGCATAAATTTCTCGCCAGTCTCTATCCAACATGATGGTGAGTTACACGGTCTTCCGTACAAAGCTTCAAACGGAGCCATACCGATACTGGATTGATAGCTATTATTATATGCAAACTCCACTAGATGCAAATGGTCATCCCATAATCCACCAAAATCCAATATACATGCTCTCAAGATATCTTCCAAAATACGGTTCACCCTCTCCGTCTGACCGTCGGTCTGAGGATGATATGCGGTACTGAGATGTAACTCTGACCCTAGAGCCTCTTGTAAGCTGTTCCAAAACCCACTAGTGAACAACGGGTCTCGGTCACTCACATTGCTTTTGGGTACTCCATGAAATCTCACTACCCCCTTCATATACAATTCTGCCAACTTGGCTGCCGTTCTGGTCGATTTGACTGGTATAAATCTTGCACTCTTAGTCAATCGGTCTACAATCACCCAAATGCTATCATGTCCCGATCTAGTCCTTAGTAAACCATCGATGAAATTCATCGAGACTTGCTCCATTTCCATTCGGGAATTTCTAATGGTTGTAACAACCCACTAGGATTCTTTTGCTCGGCTTTAACTAGCTGGCAATTCATGCACTTGGATATAAACTTCCCAATGTCTCTCTTCATCCCTTCCCAGTCGTAAGTCTGCTTCATATCTCGATACATCTTATTACCACCGGGGTGTATAGTCAGTTTTGAGTGATGACACTCTCTAAGCACTTCATCCCTCAATCCATCGACATTGGGTACAACAAGCTTTCCATTCTTTCTAAGCCATCCATCTCGATCAAGCCCATACTTGTTCATCTCCTCATCGATACCCATCTCTAACTTGGAGATGATTTCCAATAGGTTAGGATCGTCCCTCTGACTAGAGCCGATCCGCTCAATCAAAGTGGGTCTGATCGTCAAACTTGCTAACATTTCTGGATCCAATTCGCACTTTGGTCTGAAATCAAACCCCGCGATATACTCCAGTTGCTTCCATTCTAAAAACATAGCCCCTAAACTGGCATGTCTCCTACTCAATGCATCAGCCACCGCATTGCCCTTTCCCGGTGTATATGCGATGTCAAAATCATAGGAAGCTAAGAACTCTAACCACCTTTGTTGCTGGAGATTTAAATCCTTCTGGGAGAAGAGATACTTCAACGACTTATGGTCTGTAAACAGCTCAAATCTTTCTCCCAAGAGATAGTGTCTCCACATCTTTAACGCGAACACGATTGCTGCCAATTCTAAATCATGGGTAGGGTATCTTTTCTCGTGCGGCTTCAATTGCCGACTTGCATAAGCTACAACCCTACCGCCTTGCATCAATACAGCACCCAGTCCGGTACCACAGGCATACGTGTATACCGTCATCTCTTCATTCCCCTTAGGAATGACTAACACTGGTGCGCTTGTCAACTTGTCCTTTAGACTCTTGAATGCATTCTCGCACCTTCCATCCCAGACAAAAGCTTGATTCTTCTTAGTCAACTGGGTCAATGGTGCTGCTATCTTGGAGAAACCTTGGATAAACTTACGATAATATCCCGCTAATCCCAAGAAGCTTCTTACATCTGTCGCATTCTTGGGCGTAGGCCAATCCTGTACTGTAGCCACCTTTGCCGGGTCCACGGCAATACCATTCTCTGATACAACATGGCCCAAGAACCTCACTTCCCTCTTCCAGAAGTGACACTTAGAAAACTTTGCTTTCAATTGGTGTCTTCTCAACACCTCCATTACTATTCTTAAATGTTTCTTGTGTTCTTCCTCTGTCCTCGAGTAGACCAAAATATCATCAACGAACACAAGGACAAACTTATTCAACTGATATCTGAATACCCTATTCATAAGATCCACAAAATATGCTGGGGCATTGGTCAGCCCGAATGGCATGACCAACCACTCGTAAAATCCAGACGGCGTCCGAAATGCCGTTTTGGCTATACTCTCAGCTTCCACTCTAAGCTGATGAAAACCTGTCGCGAGATCTAACTGAGAAAATACTCTCGCGCCACTCAACTGATCAAACAAATCATCTATCCGCGGTAGAGGATACTTGTTCTTGTGATGTCCCAATTGGCCACAATTGAAGCACTTCCTATCCGCTGGCTTGGCCCGACAATTACTAGCATAATGGCCATTCTTACCACAGCTGAAGCACTCAACATCTTGCTTATTCTTTTTCTTCTGACCATCCTTAGTCTGATTCTGCTTTCTCTTATTTTGGGAACCACCTTTGCCTCCACCACTTGCTTGTGGTTTTGGCTCATCTGCGGATGCAACCTCAGTCTTCGGCTTAGGGTAGAGATTTTCTGATCTTAATGCTTTTCCCACAATCGACTCAAACGACTCATCGATGTGGCTAATAAGTCTTTCCCCCAAGTACTGATCCAAACCAGTTATGAATTTCTCATTCTTTTTCTCGGCAGTATCAATAAGAGATAACCCGTACTTCGACAGAGTGTCGAATTCAGCAATATACTCCGAGACAGCTCTGCCATTCTGCTTGAGCTCCAAGAATGTCTTAAACAGCACTGACTTCTGAGCAGCTGGAATGAACTTCTCGCTAAAGCGAGCCTTAAATTGCTCCCAAGTAATCTGATCTTCGGGAGTAACTGGCTTTATAGCATTCCACCAATTCATTGCCCGCCCTTGCAGCTGACGGGACGCTAGCTTTCTCTTCATCGCATCCTCGATACCCAAATCCTCGAAGATACGTTCGCAACTATCCAACCAATCTTGAACATCCGTGGCCGACTCCATTCCGTGAAACGGCTTCCCACCAAGGCTAGTATAATCCTTATTTAGCTTGGCGAAGTCGACCCTCGGCGCCTGCACTATTGGACCACCACCATTTCCATCATTTGGAGCTGCCCTCCGTACATCTCTAAGCATTTCTCTCACGAGGTCAGTAAACATCGTCCTTATGTCAGCAGCATTCCCATTATTGGCCCCTCTACCGGTACCTCTAACATATCGGCTCATCGTCAATCTGAAAAAGGAAACGATTAACGACTCCATAGTGGTGCTAGTGCAGCACGACTTCATTCTTATACTACTAATAGTATACATATATAGCTTTTTAAAAACCAAAGTAATCACAAATACGCTCTCTCGTATACGTATACTATCTCTCCCTGATAACTTCCCTAGGTTAACTACGCAACCTAGAGCTCTGATACCAAGTGTGACGGCCCGCCCCGTACCAGCCTGCATTTCCTCCAAAAGTGCGCTGTACACATGTCCGACTAGAACAGGACGATTGTCAGGAGAAAGGAAAGAAGGGAATTAACTAACGAGAAACTTGTAGAATGTCTCACAGCGCATGGGATAAAATATAATAATAATAACATACTTGACATAAAACAGGTGAGACAGTGCATAAGCTGATAACTAAAATCAACATCAACATCAAAGCAACGGAAATCCCAATACAGCTTATTACAATTTTTTTCAAAATCTACTGTCTCTAAACAAAAGAAAGCCAAAGTAGAAGATACACCACCAATGCCCAAGCAGTGATCTTCAACAACACAGGGAGAATACTATATATATTACGTGGAAGCCTCCTGCTCGTCTCCGGATCATCTACCCGTGCATCACCAGCTAACCTGTCTCTAGTCTGCTCGTGTGAGCACCCAGAGTAATAAGAGGAGACATAAAACTCTGGGTTAGACATAAAGCCTGGTATGAGCGATAAACATCTAAACAGAATAATAACAGGTATACTAAACCATACCTGAACCTGGACCTGCAACCAAAGAGTTAGTACCACATACCGTACAGTTCTCTAAGGTGCCATAATGAATAGTGTAAAGAATACGGGGGTGGGGTGTGCATGTCATAATGATAGCAAACAAATCATCCATAGCAACCATCCTCACATCTCTCACCCAGTGCGTAAAGCAGACGATATCTACCACTTTGGAACACTAGACAAATTGTGGTAACGACGAATCCCGACTTGTAGAACCCTGCTGTGACCAAGCTAAACACATGGAGTCATGACCAAACATTTCAATGACCCACCACATTGGTCGTAGCCCTTGGTCCCACCAATGCCATAATGGCCCTGAATCCGCCTTCGTACCTCCTATCATAGTGGTCCAAAGCTATAGACATCGATAACCCCTTAACACGCGTCCCGCAGCAAAGCCCAACCATGAAGCGAACTCGTTGATTCCCATCTAAATCTTGAGCTCTAACTTCTCATTTGGACTTCCTTTGCATCTCGGGATTTGATCGAGTTGGAGTGGGACTTCAGAAGAGTTTTCGCGCAATAACAGTCCTAGAATTCGGTTTGGTTCGGTAGTCATCACCCTCGTCGGTTCGGTTCGGTGGTCATCTCTTCATTCGGTTCGGTTCGGGTCGGATACTCCACTTCGGGTCGGGTCGGTGTCCTCCTCCGAGTCGGGTCGGGTTGTTGTCTTCCTTCCAGTTCATGCTCCTTCTCCGATCAGTTCCCTCGTTTTCCATCTACTCCGATCCGATCCGATCCCTTCGCCTTACTCCAGTCCGATCCGCTCCGCTCCCTAGCTTACTCCGATGCGGTCCGCTCCCAATGTTCTTCCGATCCGATCTAGCCTCCATTATTCTTCCGATCTGATCCCCTTGTCCACTCCAACTCTAAGTAAACGGCCTTCCTTTTCACCAAGTCTCTTATGTGCCAAACTCCAGTTCGGGTCGGGTTTTCTTGCCCAGTTCACATATCCGATCCGAGCCTTCATCCGATCCGATCCGAAGCCCTACACAACTTTCTGTAACTTTTTCCAGCAACTTGTTTACGCCATTCGACGACGTTTTTGACAAATCTAACTATTCTAATCAATCACAATTCATGTCAAATAGTCATAACAACATAGCAAACTAACCACAAACACCAAAACAATGAATTTATATGTCAAAATGGATCAAATGTGCCCAAAACCCCTTATTTTCCCTTAAGCATGTTTAAGCAAATCTAATCATAGGGTTAACAAAACTTAATCAAATCGAACCAAATTTCAACCAGAGGCATAAAACATTATTTAAGAATTTCTAAACATTTTTCCAGAATTTATCAGTGTATAAATTCGCTAATCTTCACTAATCACCCTTAATTAACTGTAATTAGTGTCAAAACTATGCTATCACTCACCTTGGCCACAAAGTAAATCACCAAATCTGAAATACTCTCTGTTTGGGTCGAATTCCTATGTATAGCAGCAGCTCCAACCTTGCTTTGTTGCTATTTGGCCTTGTTTTGATGTAGTCTAGGCTTAATCTTCACTAAAAATGTGTTTAGGAGTGGTTTTAGAGGATGGAAGCCATTACTAGGGTCTCAAGAAGGTTTGTGGCGGCTCAAAACTGAAATGAAAGTGATTTCCTAACCCTAATCAGTCCTCCTATACCTCTAAACCCGAAATTCCCCTCTGGGTCTAACTGCTAATCACCCGGTTAAGCCCAATTAAGCTGTTTTTCACCATCTGAAACTTGTTTCAGCCATATCTCCCAAACGGTGAGTCCGTTTGGCTATTATGACCACTCTACGGAAAGAGAAACCATCATCCGAAGCCAACGGAAGTGGTTTCAGGTCAAAATTCCTTACCAGTCAAAAGTTATGACCAAAACAGTACCAACTAGGGGTAAAATGGTCATTTAAAAATCGGGAAAAATCATGAACATGGGAAATGACCCCAATAGTCGTTTCCCTAAGTTACATGACCATACAACTTTGTATGTGAAAGAAATAAATATTCTACGATCCTATGATGCGTAGAATGCGGGTCGTTACACCTATTTACTATAGCAACGCATTTTTCTATTTTTTTGCGCTATTGTATAAAAATAATTCAAAAAATTGAAAATATTCACGAAAGTATTCTGCACAAAAAAGTGCTGAAATATCAGCAATTTTAGTGAATAATTGCTAATATTTCAGAGGGGAGGTCATTCAAATAGAGCCAGATGCAGGGGAAGCAGGTTTAATAGCAACAATAGAATTCGATGTCAGATCTGTGAGAAGTACGGTCATAGTGCAAACAAGTGCTACTTCAGATACAACACTAATTACACCCCAAACTAGAACAACACAAACAACTCAACTATCAATGCAAACACACGCAAGGACAATCTAGGGGAAGCAGAGGCTCACAATACTGAAAATGTAAAAAGTAAAGACATAAATAATGAGTGCTGGTATCCTGACTTAGGTTCAACTCATCATGTGACAAGCAACTTAAACAACCTGAATCTCGGCAATATGGAGTACAAAGGTTCACAAACCTTAACTATTGGTAATGGTAATAATATACACACCACACACACATGAAATGCAAGTTTAAATGGTTCTGGACCTCTGTTTTTAAATAATTTGTTATGTGTTCCAAAAGTCAAAATAAAGCTAATGAGTGTTTCACAATTTGCCAAGGATAATAATGTATTCTTTGAATTCTACCCAAACATATGTCTAGTCAAGGATATACCAAATCAGGAAACTATTCTGCAGGGTAGGGAAAGTTATGGACTATACAAGTTTACTGCAAGTACGGGACAGTCAGAATTTTGTAACAATTATAGTCCAAATATTAATAATGTTTCTAAGTCTTGTAATTCTTTTAATCTCTAGCATGATAGACTAGAGCGTCCAAGCATAAAAATTGTCAAAGCTGCATGCGATGAGAATAAAATCTCTATAAATGACATTCCAAATAAATATGTGTGTGAATTCTGCCAAATGGGTAAAAGCCATAAACTTGAATTTCCACGCTCTAAAACCACATACACAACACCGCGAGAACTGGTTGCTACCGATGTATGGGGACCTGCACCCATAACCTTTGATTATGGATACAAATATTACATTTCCTTTGTTGATGTTTACTCTAGATTTGTATGGATTTACTTTTTAAAATCAAAAGCTGAAGTAAACAATATTACCATGCAATTTATAAATACCGCTGAAAAACAAATTGGTCACTAAGTTAGGAAAGTTCAAACTGATGGAGGAACAGAATTCCTTCCACTAAAACATTTTTTCAAAACAAGAGGATTGAACACAGAATTACATGTTTACGCACCTCATAACAAAATGGTTTTATTGAAAGAAAACACAGACACATTGTAGAGACTGGTCTAACATTGCTTGGGAAAGCCTCTGTACCACTAAAGTTCTGGCCAGAGGTATTCAACGTTGTTGTGTACTTGATCAACATCATGCCAACCAAAATACTTAATTTCTAGTGCCCACATGAAGTGTTGTACGATGTCAGACCAGACTATAATCACCTAAAAGTTTTCGGATGTTAGTGTTTCCCTTGGTTAAGACCATACAATGCACACAAACTAGAGTACAGGTCTATACCATGTACATTTCTGGGTTACCTCAATGATCACAAGGGGTATAAATGCATAGACATCAAAGGTAAAATCTATGTTTCAAGACATGTTGTATTTAATGAAGATGTGTTCCCTTTTAGCACATCAGAAATTAAAATAATCAAAAAAATTCCAAAATACCAGACAGTATGATCTCAATGATGATGAAGTCATGATTCAGCCAATACAGCAAGAATCACACAACACAAATCAAGAGGGGGATACACACACAACATCAAGTCACAACACCAATTAAGGAAGCAATACATATGAAGAAATTAGCAGGAATGAAAGAGAAGAAAATGGAATACCTAAGGGTGAAGCAAGAATTAGCACCAATACAGACCAACTGGAATCTGTTAGAGGCATAACTAACTAACACCCAATGATGACGAGGGCAAAGAGTGGCATTTATAAGCCCAAAGTTTTTAACATAATTCTGGACTCAACAGAACCCATGTCATACAAGAAAGCCGCATCAAGTGCTAAATGGAGAGATGAAATGCAAAAGGAGTACAATGCACTTCTCAAAAATAAAACATGGACATTGGTAGAGATGCCAAGCGACAAAAGCATTATAGGAAGCAAATGGACATATAAATTAAAACGAAATGCTAATGGATCAGTATCAAAATATAAGGCTAGACTTATAGCAAAGGGGTACTCACAACAGCGTGGATTCGATTTCACTGAAACATTCTCATCTTTCGTGAAACCCACCTCAATTCGAATAATTCTAACCATAACCTTATATAAGAACTGGCCCATCAAGCAATTGGATGTTAATAACGCTTTCTTAAATGGTGTTTTGCGGGAAAAGGTCTTTACGGAACAACCGCAGGGATTTATTCAGAAAGGATAAGAAACTATGGTATGCAAACTTAATAAGGAAATATATGGACTAAAGCAGGCATCCAAGGTTCGGTTCGATAAACTAAAAGCAACACTGGTAAAGCAAGTCTATCAGTCAATAAGATCAGACCACTCTATATTCACAAAGTTTTCCAACATCAACATTACTTACATTCTGGTGTATGTTGATGAATTCATCATAACAGGAAACAATGACACAGAAATCAACAATATCACCAAGCTACTAGACATTGAATTCTCTATAAAAGATCTCGGGGAACTCAATTACTTTCTAGGCATTGAAGTAATAAAGAAGGCAAGGACTGAAATGCATCTTAACCAGAAAAAAAATACATTCATGAAATACTACAAAGATCCAACATGGACGAAGCTAATGCACTTCCAACACCCATGGCAACAAATTAGCAATTCTCAAGGGACAAGGGACAACTATTCCAAAATCCAAAACTATATCTAAGCATAGTAGGAGCCTTACAATATGTCAAAAATTTTCGACCTGACACTGTTATAGTGTCAATAAAGTGAGTCAATACATGCAGTGGCCTACAGATGTTTGGACAATAGTTAATAGAATTCTACGATACCTCAAAGGCACTACTAATCAAGGACTAATGTTGCAGAAGTAACGACCCACATTCTACGCATCGGAGGATCGTAGAATATTTATTTCTTTTTCTTGGTAAGTCGTATGGTCATGTACTTTTGGGGAACGACTAGTGGGGTCATTTCCCATGTTCATGATTTTTGTCGATCTTTAAATGACCGTTTTTCCCTTAGCTGATCTTATTTTGTCCATAACTTTAGATTGGAAAGGAGTTTTGACCTGAAACCACTTCCATTAGCTTCGGATGATGGTTTACCTTTCCGTAGAGTGGTCACATTAGCCAAACGGACTTACTGTTTGGGAGATAGGGCTGAATTAAGGTTTAGAATGCATAAAACAGCTTAACCGGACTTAATTGGGTAGTTAACAGCTAGGCCCATTGGGGGATTTCGGGTATATACGGGCTGTTTAGGGTTAGAAAACATTTATTTAGTCACTTTTTCAGCCGCCACTAACCTCCTCTCAAACCAAACAATGGCCTCCATCTTCTAGAATCACCTTTAAACACCATTTAATCAAGGGTTAAGCTTAACAACATCAAATCAAGGCAAACCAACACCAAATCAGGTTAGAGATGCTGTGTAGTCTTGGGGACAGCGCCAAACAGAGAATAATTTCAGATTTGGTATTTTATTTGTGGCCAAGGTGAGTGATTAGCATTGTTTTTACACTAATTGCAGTTAATTAGAGTGATTAGTGGTAATTAGCGAATTTAAACATGATAAAATTCTGGAAAAAATATTTATAAATTCTTAAATGATGTTTTAGACCTCTGTTAGGAACTAAGGTTAATTTGGTTAAGTTTTGCTAATCCCATCATTAGTTTTGCTAGAACATGCTTAAGGGAAAATATGGGGTTTTGACTATGTTTGATCCATTTTACCATGTTAGATTGTTGTTTTGATGTTTGTGGTCGATTATACATGTTGCTATGACTGTATGATATGCTTTGTGATTGTTTAGAATAGTTAGAATGGCCGGAAACACGGTCGAATGGCGTATAAACAGTCGCTGGAAGTTGCAGGAAAAAGTGCAGGATGTGAGCCGAACCGGATCGGATCGGATGGGAAGGCCCGAACCGAACCGATTGTGAAGCCCTTCCCCACGATCCGCCTGGAGGCTTGTGAACTGATGGCCAAGGAGGATCATAGACCATAGCACCTGAGTCGACCCGATCCACCCGAGGTCTCTGACCCGATCCGCTAGAGGCTCTCCGACCCGAACCGCTTATGTAACTCCAACCTGACTTGAAGATTAGAGGAGAACTCGAGCTGCTTGAACTACGAACGGAGACCACAAGCCGAACCGATCCGATGCTTAGAGAGGAGTACCCAAACTGAGCTACTTCAGGGAGTCCGATCCGAAGAAAAGTGAAGAAAGAGGACCGAACCGATCCAGTGGAGACCAAAAACCCGAGATGCAAAGGTAGTCCAAATGGAAGTTAGAGCTCAGGATCCAGTTGGGAACCAATGAGTTCACTTCGTTATTGGGCTTTACTGCGGGACGTGTGCCAAGGGGTTATCGACGTCCATAACTTTGACTCACCACCGAAAGACAAACGTTAGGATACATATCAGTGCAGTGAAGTCATCATGGCTTCATGGGGCAGAGTGATCGCAGCAAGACTATGAGCCAGTGCAGTGGAGCCATTACGACTCCATGGGCAGAGTGGATATAGCAAAGTATTAGTGACTATGGGTCAGTGCAGTGGTGTCGTTACGACTCCATGGGGCAGAGTGATCATAGCAAGGCATTGGGTGATCAAAGTGGTAGATGTCGTATGCTTTACGCACTGAGTGAGAGATGTGAGGATGATTGCTATGTTGATTGTTTGCCTTCACCATGACATGTAGACCCCCACCCCCGTATCTTTATACCTTATGTTTAGTGGCACCTTTGAGTATTGAGCGGTATGTTGTGCTAACTCTTTGGTTGCAGGTCCAGGTTTAGGTATGGTTTAGTATACCTGTTATTGTTCTGTTTTTCTACTTATCGCTCATACTAGAGACAGGTTAGCTGGTTGTGCACGCGTAGCTGATCCGGAGACGAGCAGAAGGCTGCCACGTATGATATATATAGATTTTCTCCCTGTGTTGTTGATGGTCGCTACTTTGGGCATTAGTAGCGTTCCTTTTCTTTTCTTTTTCTTTAGAGACAGTTATTTGAAAGTTGTAATAAGCTGTATTTTGGATTTCCGCTGCTATGATGTTTAGTTTTAGTTTTCAGCTTATGCACTGTCTCACCTATTTTATGTCAAGTATGTTGTTATTATATTTTGTACCATGCGTTGCGAGACATTCTATAGGTTCTTGGTTAGTTCATTCTCTTCTTTCCTTTCTTTGGCGACCGTTCCATGCTAGTCAGGCATGTATACATCGCACTTTCGGAGGAAATGCCGGCTGGTGCGGGGCGGGCCGTCACATTTTGAGACGACCCGAAATCCCGTTCAGACGGAGACAACGGTTATCTTTGGAATATAACGCAGAAACAAATAATAGCAGAACAGAATTAAATAAATACACCAGATAATGAACAATAGAATATACTGGATAAAAGGAATCATCAGAGTTACACAGTATACAGGATCTTACTTAGTACAAATAAAGTTCAGCTATACATAAATGTCTACAGCGGAAAACAAACAAAATATGTACAATAGGAGCTGAACAGCATAAAAAGAGATAAATGATAGAATCCTTCTTCAGCTCCAGCTATCCAGAAAGAACCAGCTAAACCTGAATACAAGGCTGCCCGTGTAGAAAAAGGAGCACCCGAGTTTGAAAGTGAAACAAACTACGAGTCAGTCATGGGACTGGTATGAGAAGTCTACTCAACACATATATAATAGGGCCAATCACAGGACCACGCCACTTTCGTGGAACGGGTTTACTCCATTGGATTGCCTGTGCTTTAAAACAAATCTTTCTTTTAAACATCGCAATGCTTTTTGTAAAAATGAAGCCATTATAAGACTCAGTTCCCATCACACAATGCAACGCAAACCGGAGGATAGAGTTTTTACCTTATAACAGCCAAAATATGCTTGATATGAATAAACAAAGGCATTTGATATTATTGCTAGTGTTAATATGTTTTGAAAACAATTTCAAATCATAACTATCAATCATAGACGGCATGGGTACCATATATCATGCCGCCATATATATATACAATCAAAACCGCACGATGTCGTATTTGGAAATTGGATTTCCGTCAGGAACCAAGGCAAAAGATAGTCCTTACCAAATTCGAGACAATCTAGCCCATGTCTCAGGCAAGCGCGCAGGCAAGCCTTGGAGCGACAGGGCCGGTCCACTGATGTGGATTATTATGCCTGAACAATATGTTTCCCCGCCCTTTGGGGCGTAAACGAGCCAACGAATGACTCCATCGGACCCGGATCGTCCGATCAAACCGAGGCGCCTCGCAACAGCAACAACCACATAGGTGAAAAGTATATAAATGTCAGGGCTGGTAGGTCACTGACACCACCCTAGCTAGAAAGAAACGCATGCCCTCCCTGAGGTCCTTCTCCCGTTTTAGGTTCATACCGGGGTGTGAGGCTCGCGAATTCACGTTATACACAAAGCTACGCCACACAGGGGGTGCTTTGATCATCACCACAAGACTTTGCTTTTCAACAGAAGCCCTGATCACTGCATCTTAGCATGCCACACAGGCAATTCATGCCATGCGACTGATGTCCATCGATATACAACCTCTGAGCTCGTGCGTTTCAGAGAAGGGCGTTAAGCAAAAGAATAAATTCTCCGCCGCCAAACAGATGTATATTTAATAGAGATCAATCTACACAGAATAAAATACAATGTCAGACACACAGTCCATTTACAAGTCCGTTCTGGGTCTGAACGAAACCGGAGGCACTAAATACCTCGCAAACCCTTCGATTACCACGTATGTCTGGACGATCACCACTCATTATCCATATTTCGGGATGCCTCCCAATCAGGACCTCGGTTACCATCCAAACGAGGTGAAGATCTCCAGTCTTCGACCAACGTCTTCATCTTCGAATTTCAATCGTCGGTCAATTATTTGAAATAAGAATTAACTCGGCCTTTTCAAATAATTCACGTATATTTAGAATTTCAAATCAATTTATTTCAATGGTTAAATTATTCGACAACACCAAACTTTGTTCTTTAATGTAATTTTCACACCAAACACATTCAACCATCAAATACAACATAAATCGTGCAAATTTAGTTTATTTCCATTCAATATTGTTTATGATATTTTATAACGATTTATCACTATTTTTATTTATTTAAAAATAGCCAATTTATTCAAAACGACGCTTCGGGCCATAGCGCGGCCGTGGCGCTGTTTTTCTTCAGATTTGATTTACACATATCTAAAAATCTAACCGTTGTATCTTCATAAAATTTACATCATTAGAAAGGTCTTTTCAAAACGAATCCAACGGTTCCAGTTTCGGGAAAATCCGACGGTCGGATCTCCCGGTGCAATCGTTTGAATTTTCGATTTCAAAATACGAACTGCAGCGTCATTATTCGATTAAATATAATTATATTTATATATATATAAATATAATCATTCCTGGCGCTGTTTTTCTTCAGATTTGATTTAAACATTCCAGACAATCCAACCGTTGGATTTTTACAAGGTTGGTGCCGTTGTGAAGATATTTCCAAGGCGAACCCGACGGTTGAGGTTTCGGGAAAATCCAATGGTCGGATTTCCCGCACTAGTTGTTTGAAATCACGGTTTCAAATTACGAACTGCACGGCCTCGTTTTGTTTTAATTTTATTTATATTTATATATTTATATAAATATAGTCCATTCAATGATTTCGATATCGTTTTTACTTCAAATATTTCACTAACGCCTTAAAATTTTGGAAAATTTCGCCATAACCTCCCCTGCACCGGGAGCATCGGGAAATCTCAAATAGCTTCCCCGGTCCTTCTAATCTCAAAAAGAAAAAGAAAAAGCCAAGCGGCTAGCCAACAGGCTCATAAAATCATCACCCAAACAAAACAGTAAATGTGTACCTATTTGTCGGGCACAAAATTTTATTCCTCTTCTCTAGCCCCTTTGCTATAACCTGTTCAATGAATATGCATGTACATATATATAGTTCTTATCATTTATCATTTTCTATTCAACTTCACATTTGATTTCTATTTGGTTTAAAAACACCATTCATTCTAATGTTACATACATAGGTACAAATCATATTATTAGCTAATTAATGAATATTTCAACTCATATATATTTATTTGAACAAGTGGCTATTTTTAACTCTTCACATTTCAACGATTCATGCATATAATAAAAATGTGATTTTTATTGTAAAACAACTCATTTAAAAACACTATTATTTTATATATTTCATATTGGTGATAAAAATAGGGTTTTTCTTCTAAAACAATTTCTTTCAAAACGAGATTATTTTACACATTTCATATAGTCGGTAAAAGGTGATTTTTATCATCAAACAATTTATTTCAAAATATGAATACCATTCAACACATGAATTTCTAATCAACGAATGAATATCGATTCAACACATGAAGGTTTTCTATAGTTTCTATATATAGATAAAAATGTGAATTTTATATTTAAAACGCGAATACCATTCAACACATGAATTTCTAATCAACGAATGAATATCGATTCAACACATGAAGGTTTTCTATAGTTTCTATATATAGATAAAAATATGATTTTTATATTTAAAACGCGAATACCATTCAACACATGAATTTCTAATCAACGAATGAATATCGATTCAACACATGAATGTTTTCTATAGTTTCTATATATAGATAAAAATGTGTTTTTTATATTTAAAACGCGAATATCATTCAACACGTGAATTTCTAATCAACGAATGAATATCGATTCAACACATGAAGGATTTCTATTCAATGAATAAATATAGTTTTAGCAAATGAAAATAATTCAAACACATGAATATTATTCAAAATTCCGGCAGCATAACGGCAGGGTAGTTAAAACCGGGACCGTCCCTAGTATGGCACCTCGCTCTACCTGAAAACCTCGCGGTTTTTGACAATGGGGATCATGCATCTAGTTCGCACGCAGGCGACATGTATATATTTATTTCATTTCCACAAACTAATCCTGTGTGGTTTCAACCAAATATTTCTCAACCACAAACGGGTATTTTTCAACCACAATCAATCAATATCAACCACAAACAATCCCAAACAACCATTCGCTATCAATCAATTTTCACAACAATTTCAACCAATAAATATCATCCATGGTTTGTGGACGAGGGGCGTATATAAATATATATATATATATATATATATATATATATATATATATATATATATTTTTATATATAGCAATTCACTTTTATTTCAACACATATATAATTTTTACAACGCATATATAATTTATACATCGAACGTACAACTTATACAACGCTTATACAAGAGGTGTACAACGCTTATATAACTCATGCATCGACTATATAATTTATACATCGTCGCTTTCCATATTGTTTTTAATTTAGAAATCTCACATTGGGTTCCACTCCACCAAAAATAGCAGAAGGTTCAGAAAAATATGCGGTCTCTTCTAAAATGTAGAAGGCGTCCACACGGTCACGATGTTTCCTGTTTCATCGAATTTCGTTATCATATGATAAAGATACAATTTTTATTCAATAATATAAAATAGCAACGCTTTTAAACTATCAAAATTAGTTTTAAATAATCACCTTCCCCTCAGTTCAATACAGGCTGATGGTTCCTCTTCTTGCTCGAACCTAGGGCTCGAATTTCCATGCACCCAAGAACGCCGGACGCTGATCAAGAAGCACCACGTCGTGGTGCTTGGAAAACCGCACCAAGGGGTACCAATCCCCTCGAACTCGCACACTCCCTGGTCCGACAATCTTCAGGCGAACAACGGTGCTTTGGGGCCGCGAATCGGAGAAAATACAACTCCAGAGATAATCTCACCATATAGATTCGAAGATCACGTGATTCTCTACAATATTGTCTGAAGAATCAAACGATTTCAATGCGTGGATCATGAGTTATGGAGGGAGGAAGTTGCGAGGGTTTTTCTGCGTTGGATTTTGAAGAGGCGGCGGGAATTTCTGATAAGTGATTGGGCTTTGGTTATTAAATGAAAATAAATATTAATATTTAACTCAGTTTATCTCTAAAAGGTGTACTTCGCATCAGAACCCCGAATCGAACCCAACGACTGCCGTCCCTAGCGTTTTACCCCCATTCCGAACACAATGGGATATGTTTCGAAGGCCCATTCGACTGTTTCAGTCAGTTTCCATTCAAATCAAAATATAAAACATTCAATATTTAATTTGAACGTGTATTTCAATTTGCCAGGGCCACAAATTGATTCGAAAATTTCCAGAAAAATAAATCTAGCTACGTTTTGACGATACGGGCCCAACAAAACTAGTTTCGTCGAATTCTGAGACTGTTTGCAAAAAGGCCCATTTTTGGTCGATCCAATTTAACTATAGTTGACCGAAACACATTTTCTTTTGCCACGCTCACATACTAGCTTCAAAAATTATGAAATTTGAAACCTAGCAATAACTTCACATCCCGGATCCAACAAAAGTGGTTTCGTCGAATTCTGAGGTCATATGCAAAATGGCCATTTTCACGGGCTATATAAATTCCATATCGACCCTTCTGAAGATTCATTCGGCCATAACTTTTGCTTTCCGCTACGAAAATTCGATTTTTCAGATTTGTTAGAAAGGTATTCACGAACAGATTTAAATATTTTTGGTTTCACTAAAATCCGGATTGTTCTGCACCCGGTACAGTCCGACAAAGTTTGAATTCAATTTTTGAAACTACAGTGCCATTTCAGGCCTTGTTTATAATTATAATTAATTATATTCGTCTTCAATGGTCGATTCAAACTCACTTTTCATCTTACTTATGTAAAATATTTATTTTAAATATTTAAAATCCATTATTTTAGCCAATTTAAAAATTTTAAATTGGTTCAGATTTTCTGGGTCGTTACAATCTCCCTTACTTAAAACTTTTCGTCCCCGAAAAGGAACAAAGTCGAAAGTGGTTTGATAAATCTACAATCACACAACACAACTACCAATTTGTTTTTAACTTTCCAAAAATATACTAATCAAATCCTATATTCCTTTAAAAATCATTCAGAGTATAGAATAAATAGAGCACATCCATAGGAAGAAAATAGCAACAGAATAGAGAATTAAATGGTAATGCAAAGTATGGTAAATGTACCTTGCACCAGAGTCAATCAGAGATATCCACTCGGCATCTAGGATAAGTTTTCTGAATGCTCTCCTCAGTTTCCCAAGTACAATCTCGCGGATCTCCACTCCATTGCACTTTGACTAAGTGAACCTTCTTGTTCCTCAACTCTTTGGTTTCTTTGCCTATTATCTTTAGCGGCTCTCTTCTCACAGCTAATTCTGGGGTTATTTCAGTGTCATGTTGAGCTGCTTCTTCCACGATCAAGTCTGGATCATGAACGTGCTTTCGAAGTTGAGATATATGAAATACATCATGAACTCCAGGCAGCCAATCAGGCAGTTTGACCCTATAAGCGAGAGTTCCGATCCATTCCAGAATAGGAAACGGACCTATAAATTTGGGCGCTAACTTTCCAGTTTTACCAAACCGGATTACTCCTCTCATTGGCGATACCTTCAAATATACATAGTTGCCAACAGCAAAGGATATATCTCTTCTTCTTCTATCGGCATAGCTCTTTTGTCGGCTTTGAGCGGTAAGTAATCGCTTCTTAATAAAATCGACTTTGTCGGCAGCTTCTCGAATCATATCAGGCCCTAACACAAGTCTATTTCCAGGTTCGACCCAACAAGTAGGAGATCGGCACGGTCTACCATATAATGCTTCGAATGGCGACATTGTCAGACTCGCCTGGTAGCTGTTGTTATAAGAGAATTCAGCCAAATGCAGATGGTCTTTCCATGATCCATCGAAATCTAGAACACAAGCCCGCAATAGATCTTCTAAATTGTGATTCACCCTCTCAGTCTGACCGTCTGTCTGAGGATGATAAGCGGTGCTCAAGTTTAACTTCGTTCCCAGCTCGACTTGAAATGCTTCCCAGAATTTGCTAGTGAATATTGTATCTCTATCACTGACTATGCTGAGCGGCACTCCATGTAGTCTAACTATTTCCCTGAAGTATATCTGCGCCAGACCCTGAGCAGTTCTGTTTGATCTAACTGGTATGAAATGGGCGGTCTTCGTGAAGCAATCTACGATCACCCAAATACTGTCATTCCCTTTTCTGGTTCTGGGCAAACCATCAATGAAATCCATAGAAATATGTTCCCACTTCCAGCCAGGAACTTCTAGTGGTTGTAACAATCCAGCCAATTTCTGTTGGTCGCTCTTGACTATCTAGCAAGTAGGGCATCGGCTAACGTATAGAGAAATGTCCCTCTTCATCGACTTCCACCAGAAAGTGCGTTTGATGTCATTATACATTTTTCTTACTCCCGGATGGATACTGAGTTTTGACTTGTGGCATTCATCCAGAACTTCCTTTCGAAGCTCAAGAATGTTAGGGACACAGACTCGACCTTTGAGCCTTAAATCCCATCATTATCAACTTGAAAACTCGAGGCGCCTTGTTGAATTATCCCTCTGATCTTCTGAATGAAGTGATCATCCCCTTGAAGAGCAGATATCTTATCTAGCAATGAAGTCATGATAATAAAACTGGCGATCATTTCATTCTTTTGGCTTAACGCATCGGCCACGACATTGGCTTTCCCTAGAGTGTATAAAATTTCAAAGTCATAAGCTGCAAGGAACACCAGCCAACGTTGCTGCCTTAGATTCAGGTCTTTCTGAGTGAACAGATACTTTAGCGACTGGTGATCTGTAAACAGTTCAAATCTCTCACCCAGAAGATAGTGTCTCCATATTTTCAAGGCTAATACTATAGCCAATAACTCAAGATCATGAGTTACGTAGTTCTTTTCGTGTGGCTTCAGTTGACGGCTAGCATAAGCAATCACTTGGCCCCTCTGCATTAACACTGCGCCAAGGCCTTCTCTGGAAGCATTAGTCCAGACCTTTAAGTCCTGGTTGCCATCGATGATGGTTAACACTGGAGCAGTCGTTAATCTTAACTTTAGCTCTTCAAAAGCCTCCTCACTTTCTGGGGTCCATTTGAATTTAGAGTGCTTCTTTGTAAGCTTCGTTAAGTGACCAGATATCTTCGAAAAGTCTTTAACAAACTTTCGGTAATAGCTAGCCAATCCGAGAAAACTGCGGACTTCAGCGGGGGTACTGGGCTGTTTCCAATTCTGAATGGCCGTGATTTTGCTTGGATCCACAGCGATTCCTTCTTTCGATACTACGTGGTCCAGAAATTTTACTTCATCTTACCAGAAGATACATTTGGAAAATTTGGCTTTTAGTACATTTCGTCTCAGAATTTCTAGAACCTGTTCCAGATGCTTTTCATGTATGGCCTTTGATTTAGAGAAGATTAGAATATCGTCAATAAAAACAAGAACAAATTTATTCAAAACCCCTCTGAACACTCTATTCATCAGATCGACGAAGTAAGCTGGAGCGTTACATAAGCCGAACGGCATTACTAACCACTCGTAGAATAAGTCGGGGCCTCTGAACGTTGTCATTGGAACACACTCTTCGGCAATTCGAAGTTGATGGAAGCCTGTAGCTAGGTCCATTCGTGAAAATACTTGTGCTCCGTTTAATCGATCCAACTAATCATCAATCCGCGGCAATGGATATTTGTTCTTTATTGTCTGTTTGTTCAAATCACGATAATCCACACATAGACGTAGAGTACCGTCAGATTTTGGGACAAACACCACTGTTGCTCCCCAATCAGAGAAACTAGGCCTGATCAGACCCTTCCATACTAGCTATCGTGTTTGATTGTCTAATTCCTCTTTCTCTTTCAAGGACATTCTTCGAATAGCGTGAACTACCGGCCTTGCGTTCGGAATTAAAGCAATTTTGAAATCTATTTCTCTCTGCGGAGGTAAGCGAACAACTTCTTCGAACACGTCCGCATAGTTCTTGACGACAGGAATATCTTTCACTAGATCGGGAATATTCTCTGTGATTTCAGGGATATTTTCTATTTGGGAAGGAGAAACATTCAAAGCTGCCCAGAAGTCCTTTCTATTCGAAGTCGGGCCTTCACATGGTATGGTTATATAATTCCCCGATTGGGCCTTTGCTTTAACCACTCTCTCAACGCATCTAACCTCCGCTTCATATTTGGTTAGCCAATCCAATCCCAGAATGATATCGAATTCATTAAAATTCATGACGATAGAGATAATAGGGAATTTATAGCAAGAAAAGGAGACATGTACTGCTTAAATCCAACTGAGATTGATAGAACCCCCGACCGGATTCTGGACAGTCATTGGTTCCTTGAGCTTCCTCAAATTCAAATCTAGTTTCTTAGCGGCACTCTTTGCAATAAAGCTTCGTGACGCGCCTGTGTCAAACAGTACTTTGACTGGAATGTTTTTGACAGTAAGTGTTCCTTCTAAAACATCGGCCCTTTCTTGACTAGCTGAGGGCTCAGAAGTTTCTGCTACTTCATTTACCTGAGCACCTTTGGCCCTTTTTAACAGCCAGCAATCTCGCTTTATATGACCGGGCTGGTGACAAAGATTGCACTCTCGAGTCATAGGAGACTTGTTCTTTGATTTAGATTCTTTCCTCCTTCGCTTTTTCGAGGGTTTGCAATTTCCCTGGAAATGCCCTGGCTTATGGCAGTTGTTGCATATGGCAGTCATTGCTGATTCTTTTCCAGCACTGGCTCCTTTTCGATTGGCACTATGCTTCTTACTGACCTCAGACATTGCACTGGCCTCAGGACGATCAGTTTCAGACTCAATTTTATTACTAGAGCTGACTTCTTCTTCGTACTGTAGCATACCTTTCTTGTCTAGATCTTCGTACTGATAAGCCATGTATATCATTTCAGAAAAGGGGAGCTTCACGTTCCTCATTACACTATTCTGATATCCTCTTTGAAGACCGTGAATAAATCTCAGATTTTTCCTCTTCGGATTTTCAATTAGATGTGGGGCAAAATGAGAAAGTTCATTGAATTTATTATGATATTCTGGGATGGTCATATCACCTTGTATCAAATAAGAAAATTCATCACATAATCTCTCGGTTGCTTCGGGAGGAGTAAATCGTCCTAAGAAAATCACTTTGAATCTGTCCCAGGTGATATCACCTTCTGGATTATCTTTAATAACTGAATCCCACCAAAACAAAGCTTCTCCGTTGAGTGCCCAAGACGCCAGTAATCTTTTCTGATCGTCTCTCAACTTTAAACCCTCAAAGATTTTCTCTGCAGAACGAATCCAAGCTTGTGTTTCCATAATGGACTCCTTGCCTAAGAATGGCGATCCACCAAGATTTCGAAATCTCTTGAATAGAACTTCTATATCGGATTCTGACTGTGGGGGCACAACTGGCTCATTAGCTGGTCGATCCATATGATTATTTCTTCTGTTCCTGTCACTCATTTTCTAGTGCGTCTGCAATTAGCAGACAAAGTGTCAGGTCAACGGAAAGATATTTGAAAATATAGAGACAAATACTTGAATGTAAATGTGTCTATCGAGGTGTAATTTCATCCTACTTTACTCATACTAGGATATTACTGATCCTATCTGTATAGAGTTACCCGTCCTAGAACACTACTGGTTCTATTTCTGACGAGTTCGTTCAAATGTTATATTCCAGAACTAAGCTTAAACAAAGCTCTGATACCACGTTGAGACGACCCGAAATCCCGTTCAGACGGAGACAAGGGTTATCTTTGGAATATAACACAGAAACAAATAATAGCATAACAGAATTAAATAAATACACCAGATAATGAATAATAGAATATACTGGATAAAAGGAATCATCAGAGTTACACAGTATATAGGATCTTACTTAGTACAAATACAGTTCAGCTATACATAAATGTCTACAGCGGAAAACAAACAAAATATGTACAATAGGAGCTAAACAGCATAAAAAGAGATAAATGATAGAATCCATCTTCAGCTCCAGCTATCCAGAAAGAACCAGCTAAACCTGAATACAAGGCTGCCCGTGTAGAAAAAGGGGCACCTGAGTTTGAAAGTGAAACAAACTACGAGTCAGTCATGGGACTGGTATGAGAAGTCTACTCAACACATATATAATAGGGCCAATCACAGGACCACGCCACTTTCGTGGAACGGGTTTACTCCATTGGATTGCCTGTGCTTTAAAACAAATCTTTCTTTTAAACATCGCAATGCTTTTTGTAAAAATGAAGCCATTATAAGACTCAGTTCCCATCACACAATGCAACGCAAACCGGAGGATAGAGTTTTTACCTTATAACGGCCAAAATATGCTTGATACGAATAAAACAAAGGCATTTGATATTATTGCTAGTGTTAATATGTTTTGAAAACAATTTCAAATCATAACTATCAATCATAGACGGCATGGGTACCATATATCATGTCGCCATATATATAAACAATCAAAACCGCACGATGTCGTATTTGGAAATTGGATTTCCGTCAGGAACCAAGGCAAAAGATAGTCCTTACCGAATTCGAGACAATCTAGCCCATGTCTCAGGCAAGCGCGCAGGCAAGCCTTGGAGCGATAGGGCCGGTCCACCGATGTGGATTATTATGTCTGAACAATACGTTTCCCCGCCCTTTGGGGCATAAACGAGCCAACGAATGACTCCATCGGACCCGGATCGTCCTATCAAACCGAGGCGCCTCGCAACAGCAACAACCACATAGGTGAAAAGTATATAAATGTCAGGGCTGGTAGGTCACTGACACCACCCTAGCTAGAAAGAAACGCATGCCCTCCCTGAGGTCCTTCTCCCTTTTTAGGTTCATACCGGGGTGTGAGGCTCGCGAATTCACGTTATACACAAAGCTACGCAAAACAGGCGGTTCTTTGATCATCACCACAAGACTTTGCTTTTCAACAGAAGCCCTGATCACTACATCTTAGCATGCCACACAGGCAATTCATGCCATGCGACTGATGTCCATCGATATACAACCTCTGAGCTCGTGCATTTCAGAGAAGGGCGTTAAGCAAAAGAATAAATTCTCCGCCGCCAAACAGATGTATATTTAATAGAGATCAATCTACACAGAATAAAATCCAATGTCAAACACACAGTCCATTTACAAGTCCGTTCTGGGTCTGAACGAAACACGAGGCACTAAATACCTCGCAAACCCTTCGATCACCACGTACGTCTGGACTCATTATCCATATTTCAGGATGCCTCCCAATCAGGACCTCAGTTACCATCCAAACGAGGTGAAGATCTCCGGTCTTCGACCATCGTCTTCATCTTCGAATTTCAATCGTCGGTCAATTATTTGAAATGAGAATTAACTCGGCCTTTTCAAATAATTCACGTATATTTAGAATTTCAAATCAATTTATTTCAATGGTTAAATTATTCGACAACACCAAACTTTGTTCTTTAATGTAATTTTCACACCAAACACATTCAACCATCAAATACAACATAAATCGAGCAAATTCAGTTTATTTCCACTCCATATTGTTTATGATATTTTATAACGATTTATCACTATTTTTATTTATTTAAAAATAGCCAATTTATTCAAAACGACGCTTCGGGCCATAGCGCAGCCGTGGCGCCGTTTTTCTTCAGATTTGATTTACACATATCTGAAAATCTAACCGTTGGATCTTCATTAAATTTACATCATTAGAAAGGTCTTTTCAAAATGAATCCAACGGTTCCAGTTTCGGGAAAATCCGACGGTTGGATCTCCCTGTGCAATCGTTTGAATTTTCGATTTCAAAATACGAACTGCAGCGTCGTTATTCGATTAAATATAATTATATTTATATATATATATATAAATATAATCGTTCCTGGCGTTGTTTTTTTTCAGATTTGATTTAAACATTCCAGACAATCCAACCGTTGGATTTTTACAAGGTTGGTGCCGTTGGGAAGATATTTCCAAGGCGAACCTGACGGTTGAGGTTTTGGGAAAATCCAATGGTCGCATTTCCCGCACTAGTTGTTTGAAATCACGGTTTCAAAATACGAATTGCACGGCCTCGTTTCGTTTTAATTTTATTTATATTTATATATTTATATAAATATAGTCCATTCAATGATTTCGATATCGTTTTTACTTCAAATATTTCACTAACGCCTTAAAATTTTGGAAAATTTCGCCATAACCTCCCCTGCACCGGGAGCATCGGGAAATCTCAAATAGCTTCCCCGGTCCTTCTAATCTCAAAAAGAAAAAGAAAAAGCCAAGCGGCTAGCCAACAGGCTCATAAAATCATCACCCAAATAAAACAGTAAATGTGTACCTATTTGTCGGGCACAAAATTTTATTCCTCTTCTCTAGCCCCTTTGCTATAACCTGTTCAATGAATATGCATGTACATATATATAGTTCTTATCATTTATCATTTTCTATTCAACTTCACATTTGATTTCTATTTGGTTTAAAAACACCATTCATTCTAATGTTACATACATAGGTACAAATCATATTATTAGCTAATTAATGAATATTTCAACTCATATATATTTATTTGAACAAGTGGCTATTTTTAACTCTTCACATTTCAACGATTCATGCATATAATAAAAATGTGATTTTTATTGTAAAACAACTCATTTCAAAACACTATTATCTTATATATTTCATATTGGTGATAAAAATAGGATTTTTCTTATAAAACAATTTCTTTCAAAACGAGATTATTTTACACAGTTCATATAGTCGATAAAAGGTGATTTTTATCATCAATCAATTTATTTCAAAATATGAATACCATTCAACACATGAATTTCTAATCAACGAATGAATATCGATTCAACACATGAAGGTTTTCTATAGTTTCTATATATAGATAAAAATGTGATTTTTATATTTAAAACGCGAATACCATTCAACACATGAATTTCTAATCAACGAATGAATATCGATTCAGCACATGAAGGTTTTCTATAGTTTCTATATATAGATAAAAATATGATTTTTATATTTAAAACGCGAATACCATTCAACACATGAATTTCTAATCAACGAATGAATATCGATTCAACACATGAAGGTTTTCTATAGTTTCTATATATAGATAAAAATGTGATTTTTATATTTAAAACGCGAATATCATTCAACACGTGAATTTCTAATCAACGAATGAATATCGATTCAACACATGAAGGTTTTCTATTCAATGAATAAATATAGTTTTAGCAAATGAAAATAATTCAAACACATGAATATTATTCAAAATTCCGGCAGTATAACGGCAGGGTAGTTAAAACCGGGACCGTCCCTAGTACGGCTCCTCGCTCTACCTTAAAACCTCGCGGTTTTTGACAATGGGGATCATGCATCTAGTTCGCACGCAGGCGGCATGTATATATTTATTTCATTTCCACAAACTAATCCTATGTGGTTTCAACCAAATATTTCTCAACCACAAACGGGTATTTTTCAACCACAATCAATCAATATCAACCACAAACAATCCCAAACAACCATTCGCTATCAATCAATTTTCACAACAATTTCAACCAATAAATATCGTCCATGGTTTGTGGACGAGCGGCGTTTATATATATATATATATATATATATATATATATATATATATAGCAATTCACTTTTATTTCAACACATATATAATTTTTACAACGCATATATAACTTATACATCGAATGTACAACTTATACAACGCTTATACAAGAGGTGTACAGCGCTTATATAACTCATACATCGACTATATAATTTATACATCGTCGCTTTCCATATTGTTTTTAATTTACAAATCTCACATTGGGTTCCACTCCACCAAAAATAGCAGAAGGCTCAGAAAAATATGCGGTCTCTTCTAAAATGTAGAAGGCGTCCACACGGTCACGATGTTTCCTATTTCATCGAATTTCGTTATAATATGATAAAGATACAATTTTTATTCGATAATCTAAAATAGCAACGCTTTTAAACTATCAAAATTAGTTTTAAATAATCACCTTCCCCTCAGTTCAATATAGGCCGATGGTTCCTCTTCTTGCTCGAACCTAGGGCTCGAATTTCAATGCACCCAAGAACGCCGGACGGTGATCAAGAAGCACCACGTCGTGGTGCTTGGAAAACCGCACCAAGGGGTACCAATCCCCTTGAACTCGCACGCTCCCTGGTCCGGCAATCTTCAGGCGAACGACGGTGCTTTGGGGCCACGAATCGGAGAAAATACAACTCCATAGATAATCTCACCGTATAGATTCGAAGATCACGTGATTCTCTACAATATTGTCTGAAGAATCAAACGATTTCAATGCGTGGATCATGAGTTATGGAGGGAGGAAGTTGCGAGGGTTTTTCTGCGTTGGATTTTGAAGAGGCGGCGGGAATTTCTGATAAGTGATTGGGCTTTGGTTATTAAATGAAAATAAATATTAATATTTAATCAGTTTATCTCTAAAAGGTGTACTACGCATCAGAACCCCGAATCGAACCCAACGACTGTCGTCCCTATCGTTTTACCCCCATTCCGAACACAATGGGATATGTTTCGAAGGCCCATTCGACTGTTTCAGTCAGTTTCCATTCAAATCAAAATATAAAACATTCAATATTTAATTTGAACATGTATTTCAATTTGCCAGGGCCACAAATTGATTCGAAAAATTCCAGAAAAATAAATCTAGCTATGTTTTGACAATACGGTCCCAACAAAACTAGGTTCGTCGAATTCTGAGACTGTTTGCAAAAAGGCCCATTTTTGGTCGATCCAATTTAACTTTAGTTGACTGAAACACATTTTCTTTTGCCACGCTCACATACTAGCTTAAAAAACTATGAAATTTGAAACCTAGCAATAACTTCACATCCCGGATCGAACAAAAGTGGTTTCGTCGAATTCCGAGGTCGTATGCAAAATGGCCATTTTCACGGGCTATATAAATTCCATATCGACCCTTCTGAAGATTCATTCGGCCATAACTTTTGCTTTCCGCTTTGAAAATTCGATTTTTCAGATTCGTTAGAAAGGTATTCACTAACAGATTTAAATAATTTTGGTTTCACTAAAATCCGGATTGTTCTGCACCCGGTACAGTCCGACAAAGTTTGAATTCAATTTTTGAAACTACAGCGCCATTTCAGGCCTTGTTTATAATTATAATTAATTATATTCGTCTTCAATGGTCGATCCAAACTCACTTTTCATCTTACTTATTTAAAATATTTATTTTAAATATTTAAATTCCATTATTTAACCCAATTTAAAAAATTTAAATTGGTTCAGATTTTCTGGGTCGTTACACATTTGGTATCAGAGCTCTAGGTTGCATAGTTAACCTAGGGAAGTCATCAGGGAGAGATAGTATACGTATATGAGAGCACGT
This sequence comes from Allium sativum, assembly GCA_030737875.1. NCBI lineage: Eukaryota > Viridiplantae > Streptophyta > Magnoliopsida > Asparagales > Amaryllidaceae > Allium > Allium sativum. Next base: position 96,167,972 of record CM060925.1, on the reverse strand, counting down.
ATTTGTGATTATTTTGGTCTTCAAAAGCTATATATATGCTATTAGTATAATTACGGATGATGTCGCACTGCGCTGGCACTACTATGGAGATGGTTAATCGTTTTCTGTGTACAGATTGAACGATGAGCCGATATACGAGGGGTACTGGTAGAGGAGCCAATAATGGGAATGTTGCTGAGATGAGGACAATGTTTACTGACCTCATGAGAGAGATGCTTAGGGATGTTCAGAGGGAAGCTCCTAATGCTGCTAATGGTGGTGGTGCAACGGTGCTGGCGCCTAGGGCCGATTTCGCAAAGCTTAACAAGGATAATACTAGTCTTGGTGGGAAGTCATTCCACGGAACGGAGTCGGCGACGGATGTTCAGGATTGGTTGTAAAGCTGTGAGCGTATCTTTGGAGATTTGGGGATCGAGGATGCAATGAAGAGGAAGCTAGCATCTCGTCAGCTGCAAGGACAGGCAATGAATTGGTGGAATGCTATGAAGGCAGCTACTCTAGAAGATCAACTTACCTAGGATCAGTTCAAGACCCACTTTAGTGATAAGTTTATCCCAGCTGCTCAGAAGTCCGAACTGTTTAGAAAGTTCTTGGAGCTTAAGCAAATTGGCAGAGCTGTCTCGGAGTATATTGCTGAGTTCGATACTTTATCGAAATATTGGTTATCTCCTATTGACACTGCCGAGAAGAAGAACGAGAAGTTCATAACTGGATTGGATGGATACTTGGGGGAAAGGCTTATAAACCACATTGATGAGACGTTTGAATCGATTGTGGGGAAAGCATTGAGATCGGAGAGTCTTTACCCTAAGTCAAGGACCGAAGTTACTGTTGTATCTACAAGAGAGCCAAAACCGCAAGTAGTCGGTGGAGGCAAGAATAGTTCTCAGAATAAGAGAAAACAAAACCAAGCCAAGGATGGCCAGAAAAAGAGTAAGAAAGATGTTGAATGCTTCAGCTGTGGTAAGAAGGGCCATTATGCCAAAGAGTGTCGGGCCAAGCCAGCAGATAGGAAGTGCTTTAACTACGGCTAAGTAGGACATCACAAGGATAAGTGCCCGATGCCCCCTAAAGAGAAGTAGATCGTGAAAGCATATGCTATCAGTGTTGTTCCTTCTTCGTCGAATGCCCCAACTGTGGCGGAGAAGGGAAAGAATTTTGTTATCCAAGGTATGCTTTCTGTTTATGATGTTCTTATTAGAGTTTTGTTTGATACCGGAGCTTCCAGTTCCTTCATATCTAGTGACCTGGTAGATAGGTTGGGATTGGAACCCGAGATAGCCGATAGACCTTTAGTTGTGACGAACCCGATAGGTGGTTCGACTAGCCTTAGTATGATTTGCCATAATGAGGTCTTATCGAGTTATGAATGCATGTTTGTTTGTGATTGCTTTGTTTTGGGCTTTACTGGGTTTGGCATTATTTTGGGAGTCGATTGGCTCCAAAGATACGGGGTGGTGGTAGACTGTGAGGGCTTTTTGGTGATAGTTAGAGCGGACGATGGGCGGGGGGTAGTGTTTGGTGGCCTACCAAGTGATGGGGTGATGGCTAGTTTTCTAAATTCCCTCGACATCCCGCATGATGAGTTGTCAGATGTGCCTGTGGCTGGCCAGTATCCGGATGTCTTCGAGGAAGTGACCGGGTTTCAACCACACCGAGAGATTGAGTTCCGTATTGATTTAGTGAAAGATGCCAGACCTATAGTGATGCCACTTCGTTGTATGGCACCGAGGGAGCAGCGAGAGCTCGGGATGCAAGTCAGCGATCTTTTGAAGAAGGGATTTATCAAAAGAAGTGTTTTTGAGTGGGGAGCACCAGTTGTGTTTGCTACCAAGGCCGATGGTTCCCTTCGATTGTGTGTAGACTACCACGAGTTGAATAAAGTGACAAGGAAGAATAATTATCCTCTACCACGGATAGATGATTTGTTTGACCAGTTGAGTGGAGCAAGAGTGTTCTCCCTGTTGAATCTCGCGACAGGTTTTCATTAGCTTCGAGTAGTAGTTGAGAGTATAGCTAAAACGACATTTCGGACGCCGTCTGGATTTTATGAGTAGTTGGTTATGCCATTTGGGCTGACCAATGCCCCGACATATTTTGTGGATCTTATGAATAGGGTATTCAGAGATCAATTGAATAAGTTTGTTCTTGTGTTCGTGCACGATATCTTGTTTTACTCAAGGACAGAGGAAGAACACAAGGAACATTTGAGGATAGTGACGGAAGTGTTAAGAAAACACCAAATGAAAGCGAAGTTTTCTAAGTGTCACTTCTGGAGGAGGGAAGTGAGGTTCTTGGGCCATGTTTTTTCAGAGAATGGTATCACCATGGATCTTGCGAAAGTGGCTACGGTACAAGATTGGTCTACGCCCAAGAATGCGACAGACGTAAGGAGTTTCTTGGGATTAGCTGGATATTATCGTAAGTTTATCCAAGACTTCTCCAAGATAGCGGCACCGTTGACTCAGTTGACCAAGAAGAATCAAGCTTTCGTCTGGGACGAAAAGTGCGAGAATGCATTCGTAAGTCTAAAGGAAAAGTTGACGTGTGCACCAGTGTTAGTCATTCCTAAGGGGAATGAAGAGATGACAGTATATACAGATGCATGTGGTACCGGACTAGGTGATGTATTGATGCAAGGAGGTAGGGTTGTAGCTTATGCAAGTCGGCAGTTGAAACCGCATGAGAAGAGATATCCTACCCATGATTTGGAATTGGCAGCGATCGTGTTCGCATTGAAGATGTGGCGACATTATCTCTTGGGAGAAAGATTCGAGTTGTTTACTGACCATAAATCGTTAAAGTATCTTTTCTCTCAGAAGGATTTAAATCTTCGTCAGCAAAGATGGTTAGAGTTCTTGGCTTCGTATGATTTTGATATCGCATAAACGCCAGGAAAGGGCAATGCAGTAGCTGATGCTTTAAGTAGAAGACATGCCAGTTTAGGGGCTATGTTTCTAGAATGGAAGCAATTGGAGTATATCGCAGTGTACGATTTCAGACCAAAGTGCGAATTGGATTAAGTAATGTTCGCAAGTTTGAAGATCATACCCACTTCGATTGAGCAGATTGGTTCTAGTCAGAGGGACGATAACAACTTATTGAGAATCATCTCCAAGTTAGAGGTGGGAATCGACGAGGAGATGAAAAAGTATGGGCTTGATCGATATGGATGGCTTAGAAAGAACGGAAGATTAGTTGTACCCAACGGAAATGGATTGAGAGATGAAGTGCTTAAAGAATGTCTTCACTCAAAACTGACCATACACCCTGGTGGTAACAAGATGTATCGAGACATGAAGCATACCTACTACTGGGAAGGAATGAAAAGAGATGTTGGGAAGTTCATATCCAAGTGCATGAATTGTCAGTTAGTTAAAGATGAGCAAAAGAAGCCGAGTGGTTTGTTGCAACCGTTAGAAATCCCCAAATGGAAATGGGAGCAAGTTTCAATGGATTTCATCGATGGTTTACCGAGGACTAGATCAAGCCATGATAGCATTTGGGTGATTGTTGATCGTTTGACCAAGAGCACAAGGTTTATACCAGTCAAGTCAAATAGAACAACAACTAAGTTAGCTGAACTATATATGAAGTGGGTAGTGATATTTCATGGAGTACCCAAAGGCATTGTGAGTGACCGAGATCCATTGTTTACTAGTGGGTTTTGGAAGAGCTTATAGGAGGCGTTAGAATCATAATTACATCTCAGTACCGCATTCCACCCTCAAACCGACGGACAGACAGAGAGGGTGAATCGAGTGTTAGGAGATCTTTTGCGAGCTTGTGTAGTAGATTTTGGTGGGCCATGGAGAGACGACCCGAACTTCCCCGTGAAGGAAAGCACAGATAGAATTGAGGACAAGACAAAATAGAATGCATACAGAAGAACATTTCATTGCTATTACAACAATTCCATCAGATACAAGAATATACAGAGTATAAATGAATAAATTACATTCGACAAATATCAGAGATTTAAATTACATTTAAATACATCGCAGCGGAAAAAAACATAAAACACAACTGAAAGTAATACACGGATACAGAGCTTTCCGAGCATCGTTCCAGCTGTAAATCAGGATCCTGTGAATATAAATCTGCAAAACCAAAACTACTAGCTTCCCATGTCGAAAATAGGGGCACCCAGAGTTTAGGTTAAAACAATAAACTCCAGGTCAGTCATGGGACTGGTGTGAGAACTAAAACAGTTATAATTCTTTATTTTAAAGTTCGGTAAATCAAGGGACCACGCCGTATAACACGGAACGGGTTTCCTCCCAAGGATACCAGTGCATAGAACAAACAACGCAATGCTAAATAAAGAAAAATGAAGCTGTTATAAGACCCAGGTCCCATCACACAATGCAACGCAAGCCGGAGGATAGGGTTTTTACCTTATAACAGCCAAAGCATGCTTGATACGTTTAAAACACATTATTTGATACTATTATAAGTGTATAGTGTCAAATCAATTTCAATCATAAATATCAATCATAGGCGGCATGAATGACCCATACCACTATGTCGCCATACTAGGTTCTACAAATAAAACCGAAACACACGTATTGGAAATTGGATTCCATCATGAGTCGAGGCAAGGGGCAAGCTCCTCTCCGCGTTCGAGACACTCTAGCAAATGCCTCAGGACCCCACTATGATCCTTGGATCTTCAGGGCCGGTCCTCTCTTACTTTTGAGGATTAGTTATTCCTGAACACACGTTTCCCGGTCCTTACAGACCTATATCCGAGGCGCCTCGTATCCAACAACCACACAGGTGAAAAGTATATAAATGTCAGGGCTGGTAGGTCACTGACACCACCCTAGCTAGAAAGAAACGTCGTGCTCTCCCTGCAGTCACTATGCCGTTTTTGACTCATACCGAGGTGTGAGGCTCGCGAATCCACGTTATACACAAAGCTACGTCACACAGATCATGCTTTGATGATCAACCACAAGACTTTGCTTTTCAACAGAAGCCTTGATCAATTGCCACTTACGCATGCCACATTGGAAATTCACTCCATGCGACTGATGTCCATCGATATACAACCTCTGAGCTCGTACGTCTCAGAGAAGGGCGTTAAGCAAGAGAATAAATTCTCCGCCGCCAAACAGATGTATATTTAATAGAGATCAATCAACACAGAATAAAATCCAATGTCAGACACACAATCCATTTACAAGTTCGTTCTGGGTCTGAACGAAACCGGAGGCACTTTCCTCGCATATCCATCCATCTCCAAGTACGTCTGGACGATCACCAACTGTTTCCCTCATCTTGGGTATACAGCCCAATCAAGATCATCAGTAATCACCCAAACGATGTGAAGACATCCGGTCTTCAACCACCGTCTTCATCTTCGACATCTCGTCGAATCGGTTATTCAGAATGGGTATAACCCGGCCTTTCTGAATAACCCACGTATATAATAAACAAATGTTACACAAACTCAACGAACGCCTCATTCCAATTCAGAATATTCTTTTGTTCACAAAATCACATTCTTAGGGAAATGTTCCCATTAATTTTATCCAAGATAAATTCTTCTAAATTTATTCTATAATCTTCCTTTGGATATCATTTCAAACTAGTCGGGATTAACGAACCACACCGAAGTAATTATTTATTTTATTTCCCAATCCCAACCTATATATCCCATGGAGCAAAACTGGTAATACTCCATATCTAACACCACGGTGTTATCAGTAAAATTAATTACCATTTCACGTTCAAATCTAATTAAAGATTTAACTATCGCTTTGGAGCAAAACTGGTGGTACTCCATTCTCGATCACCTTTCAAATTTGATAATTTAAACTATCAATTCATATTTTTAATCTAATTAAAGATTCATTAAAACTCCACTTAGTTTTAATCTTTTCAAAAATCAACATCTTGCCTTTAACTGGGTTAAAGAACCAATGTCATCTAAAACACGATCCACGATAAACCCAAATCACATTCGATATTAAATACAAGGCTCTGAATAGAAAATATACCGGCTTATATTCAATATCAAATTCTGAAACCAACAAATATCGTATTGGAAATAACGATATATAATATATCTTTCAAATTCCCAAAACAATATCTGTATAGTCACGAAATCCAACATCGAAATATCCCGAAGAGTATTTCGATTCAACTCCACTTTCACTTCACCTATTGGGAATATTGATTATTTTTAAAATCACTTTCAAATTCAATTTATTTATTTCAAAAATAAATTGTTTTTAATTCTAGTTCAAAACTAGTTCATTTCGATAAAAATCTATTTTTATCCTCTAATGTGGAATTTTCCAACCCAATTCTTTCCAATTCACATATTATAATTTTACACCAATTATCGATATTTTTAATAATTTTATCAAGGCCGTACAGTCGATTTCCATCAACGGCCATCGAACTGCACTTACAGCGACCTTTTTCTGAAATTGATTTGGACATAATTCCAAATCCAACCGTTAGATTTCAAATTTCTAATATTCATTGGAAAGCTCTTTTTGATACGAACCCAACGGTTCCGGTTTTAGGAGAATCCGACGGTCGGATCTCCCGCAATATCCGTTTGAAATAAATGGTCGAAATTCACGAACTGCCGCGGCGCGGCGCGTTCTATTCGGGCGATTATATATATATATAATATATATAATATATATTTCATCGATTTCTATTTAAAACGAATTTTATAAATCGTTTTAAATTCGTTTCTAAAACAATTCGACTTCTATATTCAATTTCAAATCGATTTGATTTCAATTCAACTCGAATTCATTTCCATTTTATTTAATTCGAATTCAAATTCGTTTCAAATCAATTCAAATTCAAATTCGTTTCAATTCAAATTGATTTCAATTTAATTTCGATTCGAATTCAATTAAATTTCAGTTCGTTTTCAATTCAACTTGAATTTGTTTTATATTCAATTCCATTCGAAGTCCTTTTATATTCAATTCAAATTCGTTTTCTTTTCAATTCGAATTTGATATAATGTTCATTTCAATTTGAATAAAATTGATATAATTATCGTTCACGTCAAAATGGCGCAAAACTAATCAACACGGCTTTATATTTTTCACAACTTCTTTATTCTATTCACAAATGAATATTTATCCCATTCAACACATGAATCTATATTTCTTTCAACACACGACTAATCTCAACACATGAGTGCCGTCAACACATCACTATTGTTGTTATGTAAAATATTTTATAAAACTATGGTATCTATCGTTTGATTTTCAATTAGACTCCTACTGAAAAGTAGGTTCTAATTTTAAATATGATAAAGATGTGAATTTTATTGTATAAAATATTTCGCTCAACACATGAACATCGTCAACACATGACTATTTTTATATTCAACACATGAATTTTCTTTTATAACATTCATTATTTTCCCGATTGGAATGAGGCCCAATCAATCACCATATAACGTTCATTATATGGATTTTCATACATCACACGTATATAATAGCATTGAAAAATAATCAACCATCAACCAAAGTGCACTACTCTGTATAAGCATCAAATATAGATATCTAACGCTTATAACAGCCTGTCAATCAATCGATCGACGTATTTAATCAATCAGGATGAGTGAACTTCAAATTCCATCCCAACACCCGTGTGGGGTTTCAAATCAACAAACACACATTTTTGTTTGTGCAGTTGGGCGATGTGTAAAATTTATCATCTCAATCAATGCCTTCAAATAGGTGTACATAAACAAACCGTCCGGTTTGTAAATGAATATTTTATTTTATTCACTTCCACGTTAAAAATTATATTTTTAACGATAAAATATTCTATTTCAACACATGAATTTCTATTCAGTTCATTTATTCAATAAAATGATATTTTTATTTTTCTAACATATTTTAGAAAATTTCGGCGGCATAACGGCACGATACTAGAAACGGGACGAGGCCTAGCCTTATCCCCGGTCTAGTGAAGGCCCACGCCATTCACACATCAATCAAATCCATTCCATTTCACCAAACAATTCAATTCAAACCAATTAGACTAACCAACTACACAACCAAACAATTTAACAAACAAGCCATCCATGGTCTGTGGATGACGGGTGTCGGGTGCTGCTAAGCACCGTCTGCATCCTAGTATATATATATATATATATATATATATATAATTTGAAAAAGAAATTTAGAGTGAGAAGTTCTCACCAAAAGCTATCCAATACCACGACACTCCTATTGTAGAGATCTTCGTCGTTCTCGCCTTTTCATCTCCTTTGTTGCCCCTAGCCACTACATATATAAAAATCACACATTTTTATATTTTGATGTCTTTAAAATAAAAATCACATTTTTATTCACTTTCAATTTAAAAATCATATTTTTATAATCACTTCATATATTTAGAAATCGAATTTTTACTATGCTATTCAATATATAAAAATCGAATTTTTACTTTGGTGTCATATAGATAAAAATTCCGTTTCAAAAATATTGATTTTGCCTTTATAAAAATAAAGTTTTCGCCTTTATAAAAATAAAGTTTTCGCCTTTATAAAAATAAAGTTTTCGCCTTTCATCACTATAAAAATTCCCTCTTTATTTCAACATATATAAAATAAAAATCAGATTTTTATTTCGCTACATATACAAAGATGATATTTTTACATTCTATATCTCATAAAGATTATATTTTTTTATAGTTCCTACTATGCAAAGATTATATTTTTATCTTTCTACAATATAAAAGATTATATTTTTACTACTTTAAAAATATAAAAATCCAATTTTTAATTCTTTAAAAATATAAAAATCATATCTTTAAATTTTCCTATCAAATAAAATTCAGTTTTTAAATTTAGAAAAATAAATAAAACTTGAATTTAAAACTTACATTGTTTTCAAATGGAGAGGAGGGGTCCTTGCGCTCGGTAGAGGGCTGTCGGGGTTGTCGGCTAGGGTTTCAGGAGGGAGGGAGGTGCGGTGGGGGTGAGGCGGTGGTCCAGGCGGCGGAAGGGGGACTGGAGCGTCGGAGATGAGGAGGGGAGGTGGCGCATTCGATTTGGATAAAGGGGGGCTCGCGTCGGCTCTGGGTTGGGGGGGGGGCTTCTGCTTGCGGCGGCGCGCCAGGGGAAGGGGAGGAGGAGATGAAGCAGCGGCGGCGGTTGCTGGGGGGCGCGCACCTCGCGCGGCGGCGCGATGGGGCTCCGTCGCCCACCCTTTTTCTTTTTCTTTTTTTATTTTCGTTTCTGTTGAATGAAAACGAGAAGGGGGGGCAGCGGGTTAAGGGGATGAAGATATTTTTATTTATTTATTTAATTATTTTATTTTCAAAGAAGTTGACTTTTACATACGACCCCGAAACGAGGCCCACCGCCTGTCGTCCATAGCGTTTCACCCCCATTCCGAACACAATGGGATATGTATCGCAAGCTGATTCGATCGCTTTGATCAGTTTCCGTTGAATTTACATTTAAATCATTATATTGAATTTTAAACGTACATTTCAAATTACCGGGGTCACATACTAACTTTAAAAATTCCAGAAAAATATTTTCTGGCTTCGTATTGACGATACGGTCCTAACAAAACTAGTTTCGTCGAATTCCGAGACCGTTTGAAAAATGACCAATTTCCAGTCGATTAAAATCAACTAAAACCGGTCAAACGCGTTTTCCTTTGCCACGCTCACATATTGATTTAAAAAATTATGAAATTTGGAATCTAACAATAATTTGACACTGCGGACCCAACAAAAGTGGTTTCGTCGAAATCCGAGGTCGTTTGCAAAATTCCCATTTTTAAGGGCCCGAATTCCATAGCGACTATTCAGAATTTTCAACTGGACATATCTTTTGATTCCCGCTATGAAATTTTGATCTGTCGGATTCGTTGGAAAGATATTCACAATTAGATTCCATTATTTTTGGTTTCACTAAAATCCGGATTGTTTTGCACCCGGTACATTCAATTGAAGTTTGAAATCGAATTATCGAACTACCACGCCATTTTCAATTCTATTTATAATTATATATAAATATTTATATTCTAACGACGACGTATATATTATATACGTCGAATTCCATTCAAAATAAATTTTACGTCGATATTATTTAAAATAATTCATTTTAAATATTCAAAATTCGTTAAAATTGCCAAAATAAAAATTTTAAAATGGCCCGGATTTTCCAGGTTATTACACATGGGATGACCATTTGCATCTAGTAGAGTTTGCCTATAATAACAGTTATCAATCCAGTATTGGTATATCTCCATTTGAAGCTTTGTATGGAAGGCCGTGTAACTCACCATCATGTTGATTGGAAACCAGTGAGAAATTTGTGTTGGACCGGATGTAATAGGAGAAACTTCAGACAAGATCGAAATCATTCAACAGCGAATAAAGGCCGCTCAAGATAGACAGAAGAGTTATGCTGATAAGAGACAAAGAGAATTGAAATTCTCCGTTGGTGACATGGTGTTTGTTAAGATTTCTTCATTAAAGAGCGTGATTTGTTTTGGTAGGAGAGGCAAGTTGGCACCAAGATTTGTTGGTCCATTCCCAGTTCTCGAACAAGTTGGGAATTTGGCATATAAAGTTGAGTTACCAGACAAGATGGCGGGAGTTCACAACATATTTCATGTTTCCCGGTTAAGAAAGTTTGTGCATGACCGTAGTGTGGCTATTTCACCAGATCAGTTTGATGATGTCGAGGTTGAACCCGAGGCGGTTAGGAACCGTGAGCCTATGCGTATTGTTGGGAACGATACGAAGCAGCTTCGAAGTAAGGTGGTGAAGCTAGTCAAAGTTCAGTGGGGGTGATGATGGGAAAGACTGTACTTGGAAAACAGAGGAGGATGTAAGGAGGAAGTATCCAGAACTCTTTGCCTGGTAAGGTTTTATATCGATATTGTACTCCGTTGTTAGTAAACCGCATGCTAGGATAGACTTGTTGTGTTGTTTTGTATGCTTTATTGTTTATGAATGGTTGGTAGGCATGCGGAATCCTTTGTATGTTTTGGGTTAAGGTATCCCGGGGGTGAAATTTTTTAAGGGGGGAGAATGTAACGACCCGCATTCTACGCATCGGAGGATTGTAGAATATTTATTTCTTTTTCTTGGTAAGTCATATGGTCATGTACTTTTGGGGAATGACTAGTGGGGTCATTTCCCATGTTCATGATTTTTGTCGATTTTTAAATGACCGTTTTGCCCCTAGCTGATCTTATTTTGTCCATAACTTTTGATTGGAAATGAGTTTTGGCCTGAAACCACTTCCATTAGCTTCGGATGATGGTTTAACTTTTCGTAGAGTGGTCACATTAGCCAAACGGACTTACCGTATGGGAGATATGGCTGAATTAAGGTTTAGAATGCATAAAACATCTTAACTGGGCTTAATTCGGTAGTTAACATCTAGGCCCACTGGGGGATTTCGGGATTTGGGGTATATAGGGACTGATTAGGGTTAGAAAACATTTCTTTAGTCACTTTTCAGCCGCCACTAACCTCCTCTCAAACCTAGCAATGGCCTCCATCTTTTAGAATCACCTTTAAACACCATTTAATGAAGGGTTAAGCTTAGCAACATCAAATCAAGGGAAACCAATACCAAATCAAGGTTAGAGCTGTTGTGTAGTCTTGGGGACAACGCCAAACAGAGAATAATTTCAGATTTGGTATTTTATTTGTGGCCAAGGTGTGTGATTAGCATTGTTTTTAAACTAATTACAGTTAATTAGAGTGATTAGTGGTAATTAGCGAATTTAAACATGATGAAATTCTGGAAAAAATATTTATAAATTCTTAAATGATGTTTTAGACCTCTGTTAGGAACTTGGGTTAATTAGGTTAAGTTTTGGTAATCCCATCATTAGTTTTGCTAGAACATGCTTAAGGGAAAATATGGGGTTTTGGCTATGTTTGATCCATTTTACCATGTTAGATTGTTGTTTTGATGTTTGTGGTCGATTACACATGTTGCTATGACAGTATGGTATGCTTTTTGATTGTTTAGAATAGTTAGAATGGCCGAAAACGCCGTCGAGTGGCTTATAAACAGTCGCTGGAAGTTGCAGGAAAAAGTGCAGGCTGTGACCCGAACCGGATTGGATCGGATGGGAAGGCCCGAACCGAACCGATTGTGAAGCCCTTCCCCACGATCCGCCTGGAAGCTCGTGAACTGATGGCCAAGGAGGATCACGAACCAAAGCACCTGAACCGACCCGATCCACCCGAGGTCTCCGACCCGATCCGCCAGAGGCTCTCCGACCCGAACCGCTTATGTAACTCCGACCCGACCCGAAGATAAGGAGAACTCGAGCCGCTTGAACTATGAACGGAGACCACAAGTCGAACCGATCCGATGCTTAGAGAGGAGTATCCGAACCGAGCAACTTCAGGGAGTCCGATCCGAAGCAAAGTGAAGAAAGAGGACCGAACCGATTCAGTAAAGACCAAAAACGCGAGATGCAAAGGTAGTCCAAATGGAAGTTAGAGCTCAGGATCCAGTTGGGAACCAATGAGTTCACTTCGTGATTGGTCTTTACTGAGGGATGTGTGCCAAGGAGTTGTCGACGTCCATAACTTTGACTCACCACTGAAAGACAAATGTTAGGCTACGTATCAGTGCTGTGAAGTCATCATGGCTTTATGGGGTAGAGTGATCGCAGCAAGGCTATGAGCCAGTGTTGTGGAGTCATTACGACTCCATGGGGCAGAGTGGACATAGCAAAGTATTAGTGACTATGGATCAGTGCAGTGGTGTCGTTACGACTCCATGGGGCAGAGTGATCATAGCAAGGCATTGGGTGATCAAAGTGGTAGATGTCGTATGCTTTACGCACCGAGTGAGAGATGTGAGGATGATTGTTATGTTGATTGTTTGCCTTCGCCATGACATGCACACCCCCACCCCCATATCTTTATACCTTATGTTTAGTGGCACCTTAGAGTATTGAGCGGTATGTTGTCCTAACTCTTTGGTTGCAGGTCCAGGTTCAGGTATGGTTTAGTATACCTGTTATTGTTCTGTTTTGTTGCTTATCGCTCATACCAGACTTTGGTCTGACCCAGAGTTTTATGTCTCTTCTTATTACTCTAGGTGCTAAACGAGCAGACTAGAGACATGTTAGCAGGTTGTGCACGAGTAGCTGATCCGGAGACGAGCAGGAGGCTGCCACGTATGATATATATAAATATTCTCCCTGTGTTGTTGATGGTCGCTGCTTTGGGCATTAATAGCGTACCTTTTCTTTTCTTTTTCTTTAGAGACAGTAATTTGAAAGTTGTAATAAGCTGTATTTTGGATTTCCGCTGCTATGATGTTTAGTTTTAGTTTTCAGCTTATGCACTGTCTCACCTATTTTATGTCAAGTATGTTGTTATTATATTTTGTTCCATGCGTTGTGAGACATTCTATAGGTTCTTAGTTATTTCATTCTCTTCTTTCCTTTCTTTGGCGACCGTTCCAGGCTAGTCGGGCATGTGTACTGTGCACTTTCGGAGGAAATGTCGGCTGATAGCAGACCAGCAAATTATAAGCTATATACGCTTATCCAGACGTAGACTGCGTAACTGATCAAGACGACAGAAAATCAACCATAGTGCATCTTTATGGGGAAAAACCCAGTATCCTGATGCGCAAAAAAGCAAAACACTGTGTCTGTTCAAGCACTGAAGCAGAATTCAGGAGTGTAGCAAGCAGTGCGACGGAAATATTATGGATACAATCTCTATTAAGTTGACTCAAAATGGAGACCAACAAGAACCCCACGGTGTGGTGCGACAATGTCAGTTCAATAGCTCTTACAGCAAACCCAATATTGCACTCAAAAACTAAACACATCGAACAGGACCTATACTTTATTAGGGAGCAAGTCATTAGCGGGAAAATTAATGTAGGAAACATACCATCGAAGTGTCAGAAGGAAGATATACTCACCAAACCCTTACCGAAGGCAACCTTTTCACAACAGAAACATGAATTAAATGTAGACGAGGAAGAAGCGAAGCTGCGGTCCACTACCTTGACTTATCTACCTGTATAATGTCCAGTTCTCTCTCCCTCGAATCTATTATTAACTTAGTAGTTTGGATTTGCTTCTCTATTGTGTTGGCGTCGCAAGAATGTTATTTGCCTCTTTTGTTTCCTTCTTCGGCTGCATCCCTAATTTGGTGAATTAGGTTTGAGGGGGGTGATAAGGAACCAGCTCATCCATACACATCATGTTGCGTCACAAGATAAGGATGCTTATCCATACACATATCATATTGCGTCACAGGATAAGGATCCGACTCATAATATATCATTTCCCCCTTATAACTTGTTACCATTATGTACTCCATCTATATAAAGCACTGTACTGTATACATTCTATAATCAATTCTCTATCAATAATAATACAAACTTGTATCTACTCTACAACCTCTCACTCTATCTTAAAATCAAACAATAGTTGTCAATTTTTTTCTTTATCTATTTTCATGAATGAAAATCGATGCCAGAGGGGGGGTGCTGATTTACGGTCATCACAGATATTCCTCATTTGTTAAACTTTACTTATGTCACAATTTTATTCGGAAAAGGTGGTAGGTGCAAAGATAACTTGAAAAAAATGTCTAATACCTAATTAATGAGTAAAGGGTAAAAATGGAATTTAAAATTTTAGATTATAACTGGGGGTGTAAAGCAAAAGGAGGGGTGTCAATAGCTAAAGCCTTTCATATGAGTATTAAGCAAAGGTAAATCCTTACAACTATATTTCAGTGCCTAAGTTCAAATCTGATTATTAGTTAATAATCTTTTTCCTTTAACATTAGGAACATCCTATTTTTAACCATTCACTTTTACTTAGATTTATGTTCAAATTCCACTAGATAACTGCTAAATTTGAAATAACATTTTTTTTTTCCACCAACGTCTTGAACATCCTATTTTTATTCATTCACTTTTACATTGATTTATGTTCAAATCTTACCAGATATCTACTAAACTTGAGATAACTCAACATATATATTAGTAATGTTGTCATATAGTTTTTACCAACAAAACATTAAAATCGCTTTTCCAATAAAATCTCAATACTCATTTTAAATGGCATGAATAGTTTAGCAAATTTCCAAAATATGAAAAGTATAAACATTATAGTAGGAAAAATCAATAGTCGTATGGTTGGTAGGTATGAGTCACATCTCCAATTTGGTTCCTGGGTTTGAGTACTAGCACTTGAGCTTTTGTTTCCAATTCCATACTTCATTTTGCTCTTTGGTTAAAGATGTTAGCACCAAAGCATTGCTTGGAAAAGTGGTAAGCTTGTATGAATTAGTTCTTCAGTGCCTATTCAAGTTCAGTTATTGTTTAATAATTTTTCCGTTTAACGTTTTGAACATCCTATTTTTAGCCATTCACTAATACTTTGATTTATGTTCAAATCTCTCTAGCTAAGTACTAAATTCGAAATAACTCAACAATTTGTTCCCTTTAACCTCATGAACACCTATTTTTAACCACTCACTTTTACTTTGACTTATGTTCAAAACTCAATGGATAGCTGCTAAACTTGAAATAACTCAACATATAGTTTAGTGATATTTATATGTAGTTGTTATCAAAAAAACTTCTCCAATTTTGTGTATGGGTTTGAGTACTAGCACCTGCATTTTTGTTTCCAATTCCTCATTTCATTTTGCATTCTGGCAAAAGATGTTAGCAACTATAATTCAAAGTATTTTTGGCATAGTAGTAAGCATGAAAACATTAGTTTCTCAATGTCTCAGTTCAGTTATTGGTTAATAGTTTTTTTCCTCCAGTGTTTCAAACATCCTAGCTTTAGCCATTCGCTTTTACTTTGATTTTGACTTTCAGTACCATTCTTTATATAATCTACCTATAGTGTATTTCATAACAAACCTTAGATTTGTTGAAAGAAGTTTTGCTATAGATACAAAACTAGTACAAATGCAAGAGCAATTGAGCATTTGAGTGTACGAATTAGATATGAATGCATTTTCACTAATTGGACTTAAAGCGGTTTTGAGATTCACTATGGTGAAAACCATATCACAAGCAATTGAGCATTTGAGTGTACGAATTAGATATGAATGCATTTTCACTAATTGGATCTATACTCCCTTCTGCTCCTTAAGATCTTGCTCGTTTGAATTCCAAAACCCTACTTTTTAATGCTTCCTTTCTGCTCCTTTCCAACCAACAATGGACGACCCTAATAGCCCCCATACTTCTCAAATTCAATCTTCAATAAACTTAAATTGATTAAAATTCAAACCACATTGGTGACAACATTAAGATCGGTAGAACTTATTTTAAAATTAGGTTCAAGGAGTTCTGATTGGTCATCTCAAGGAGTTTCATTTAAGTATTAGGCAAAGGTAAATCGTTACAACTATATTTTAGTGCATATATTTCCCATCATATCATATAAATGTTGTAGTTAGTACATCCATTTATAAGAATCTACATATGTTGGTGTTGTTATTTCATGATAAAGTGTGTATATATATATGTGTACAATCCATTATTATTATATATATATACACACACATACAGTTATAGTTTGCTAATTTTTTTGTTAAATACAATAATATTAGAAAATGATTATTAAGTCAAGTAGATTTTAAATTCCGGTAAATAATAAAATATAATGTATATGTTTATTATTTTATTAGTTTATAAATATAGTTTAACTTTCATTGAATTTAGAAGTATATATTAAGATTAAATGTAGTACATGTAGTGTATATATATATATATGTGTGTGTGTGTGTGTGTGTGTGTGTGTGTGTGTGTGTGTAATTAATTTGGACATCATATGTTTTCAAATACAAATAAGTATAGATATAAAAACTGTAAAATACATACATGAAAATATTTTATGAAATACATGCTTGTTTATACAATTTTAGAACACTAAAACAAAAAAAAACTATTTTACTGACTTCCATAAGGAAATTAATAGTTTGAAAAATAATTTATTTTTGAGCCAAGTAAAGAACTTTTTATAACAATGTTAGCTAAAGTACATAGTTTTACATATTTAATAATTGATTTACATTAAACTAATTTATTTGTATAAGTTATATATATAGTATTTATAAGTAATATTTTAATATGTTTGTCTACATGTATTAGTATATGTGTGTGTAAGTATATATATATATATATATATATATATATATATATAGGAAAAGTCTAAATAAACTCAAAATGGTAACATAAAATTAGACAAAAGAAACCTTAACCATTTACCTCACTCTGAATTCCATCTTTCACACAAAAATAAACAAATTCAGTGATTCACAATTCACATGTCTAATTTTATATTTAATTCTATATCCTAATAGCCACTCTGATATGTGCACGTGCGCATGTGTATATGTATATTTAAAAAATTGATTATGAAATGTTATACAAACTATACAGATATTTACTCAAACTTTAATATATTAAATCTTAGTTTTGCAGTTACAAGATTTTATTAAGTCTATTTGAATATTTATATGAATTTTTGGACTTCCTAAGCCAAATGAAAATCCAAATGGAATAATTTTTTTGAAGTTTAATCGGTTATTTCACTGCGTAATGGTCGACTTTTGATAATTTGTTCCTATGGCTTGTTAACTTTACTAAAATTCTAGTGGATTATGTAGAATAAGTTATATGTAAGATAAAACAGTCACGTCGAATAGTCAAACCTAGCTTATTAATCACAACCAGAAACAAATAATATTGAAACAAAAACAAAATATAAATAGGATAAAATAATATAGTGGTCTCGATATCCATTTGGTAGCGTATAACCACTTTGATGTAAATCGATTTTATCAATAATTTGGATAGTATTATAAAAAGATTGATATTTCTATTTCAATGGAGTTTTAATGTTAAAAGTAAGGGAAAAAATATCACTTGGCAGCAAATTTTATACACCCTCGTATTGATTTGAAACTTAGGGTTAAAAATATTATGTTAATTAACAATGACACTGATACCGCTGATCACAGATAGATTTCAAATTAAAACACATATTTTTTCAACCTATAACATTTTCCAATGAGTTTGCTCTTAATAAACATACATTTAGTTAATTATTAACTAGGAAATTGGCTAGTTATTGTTTGTATTACGAATTCATTTTTCTTGATATATTTGCTTTGTCTTGTTATTTAATATAATCAATTTGATTTTAATTAAAGAAATCATATCGCTAGTTAATATGATGGACAACATGGTTAGTATATATATTTGAGTCACAATCTCAAATCTTGCGCGCTTTCACGAATGAAATTAAGAACTTTTCTATGGCTGGTTAAAATGAGACATATCCATAAACATGAGATAAATGGGTATGGACAAGCCTTACCACTTTTTATTACCAATATCGAAGTTGAAGTGTTAAGATAATATGAGCAAAAGACCATCGCGACCACAACAACAACAGTGACGACGATGAATTCTTTTTTTTACCAAACTAACTCTCATTGACATAAAAGCTTTCCTCGTAATCCTTTTTTTAGTTTAATTAGTGTGCACTTGTGCTGTAACAACCCGCAATTTACCTATCAGAAGATCGTAAAATATTTCTATTTTATTCCTTAAGGGTTGGATCATTCTCATATTTTAATATGTTGCTTATGGGGATGTGGGACATAGCCATAATATTTACCAATTTTGTTTGTGACTATTTTCCCTTATCAGTTTTGTACAAGGAATAAATTTTAACTCAGGTCAAACCAGGTGATGAGACCTGTGCCATTGGAAAGGAAATGATGATTGCCTTTCCGTAGAGTGGTTACATTAAATATTTGGCTCAGCGGTTTGGGATGAATCGCTATTTTAAGGTTTTTCAGTTGGTCATTCAGGTTTTGGGATCCTTAATGGGATGATTTGGGGAGGCATATTAGTGGGCTGGTGGAAGCTATAAATATGGTGTGAGAGATATGGGAAAGGGTTTAGTTTCTCTATTCTCTCATTTGGTGGGCTATGTTCCTCCTTCCTCTAACACCTTTCCACCATTAAAATCAAAATCTAAAGGAACGAAATCGAAGATCTACACCATTTGAGGCCATATCTACATCAACTGAAGTGAGAGTTCATCGGATCAAGGAGTTTGGTTCGAATTGCTTTCTATTAGGAATCTTAATACATTAATTTTAGCTTATTCTGGAGAATTAGTGAGTGATTTGCATCTCTCACATGGATTCAATGAAGTATACGAATGTTTGATCATGTTTTTCATCAAATTCAAGTGTTTTACCATATATCTATACCTTGGTAAGTCCATTTGCATATGAATCACCCTAGAATCTAGTTTAGCATATTTAAACCGGTAATTCCTATGTCATTTCATATGTTTATGCAAGTTAGATCAGCAATTTAGTCCATATGTTCACTTTTCATGATTTTGGTGAATTTTACGTAATTATTGACGAAATTGTCATATTCATGTTGTTAGAGATTTCGTAACATGTTTATGGTTGCAATTGATGAATTGGATGAGTATGTTTCGTTGAATTTGTCGTTTAGCGAAGTTTTGGTCGAAATTGAACTTGGTTTGGGACTGTACAGGCCAGGGGTCGAGCGTGTGGTACAAGCGTAGTACGGTGTAGTACAACATGGCGTCGGTCGAGCATACATATGGCTGGGTCGAGCGAGCTAGCGGGGGTCGGTTTAGCAAATGGTGGGTGGGTCGGTCATCTGTTGAGGTCGGACCACTTGCAATGAGAAGACATCGGGTCGGTCGTACACCCTAGGTTTTGGGTCGGTCGAGCTGCCTCCTGGTCGGGTCGAGCAAGAAATGGTGGATCGGAGTGTCAAGATAGGGTTGATCTCTGGTCGGTCGAGCATGGGTTCGAGCATGCGTGGGTCGGCCTTGATTCCAAGGTCGGTTGAGTGATGATCGAGCAGTGAGTGGCTCAAGCAGGATACAGTCGGCCATTATAGTGTGGTTGAGCGAGAAAGGGTGGTCGGTCGAGCATCTCGGGGGGTCGGTCAGTCGTGCATAACAATGTCATTTTTGAAAATTTACATTTTCGAGTACGATCCAAATTTGAGCCAAAGGGCCTAGAAAAAAAAATTGGTGGCAACCCCCTGAACCCTAGCCGCTGTAGTGATGTAATTTGGCTCAATGATGGTGTGACTTCGAAGTAAATTCGAGTAGGAAAGTTCAAAGTATTGAAAGGTGTTCGTTGAAAGGTGGTCGTCATACGATTAACGATAGTTCCAAAGCAAGATTGGCGATGATAGCCAGAGTCTATCATGGTTGATTGGTTGCTTTATTTGAACCGTCTCATGTAGATTGTCCAACGTCAAAGGAGATGTTCCTTGGGTGCTTGTCTGATATTGGTTTAGGCCTCTTTTGCTTGTGCTTGAGAGATGTTGAGTTCGATTAGGATGGTTTACATAAGATATATAATTTGAATGTCATTAGTGCTTTTCCATGATTGAATGTGTGTCTTGGTTTCTATGAATGTATGGTTGGAATTTAGTTGTAAAGGCTATCACTGTCCGATGTGGGGAAGATAGGTTTGAGTTCTTCTATAGTTTTATGGGTATATTAGTATGTTTATCTATCCTTTCTCATATACTTTATTGTTGAAGTTTGTTAGCTGTTTTATCGCTCACTAGGACTGTTGTCTGACTCAAGGTATTATGTTTCCCTCTTACTACCTTGGGTTGTTCGTCCGTTTTTGGATAGGAAGACTAGGTGGCAGGTGACAGGTGATTGCTTAGTGTGGACGATGTAGCTGTTCGGAGGCGAGCAGGAGGCTAGCGTACTATCTTTTAACTGTATAGTATTTGGATTTACGCTGTTTGTTATTCTCTAAGTGCAATAGTGAGGCAATTTGTATAAACACTATTGTTGTAACTCAAGTCTATGGGTATTACTTTCTAGTTGATATGAAAGTCTAGTGTTTTCCGCTTCACTAATAAACCTGTTGTATATATTCTATTATATTTTATCCTTGCGTTGTGAGATTTACGATAGGTTCTGATGTTGTTTACCTACTTTGATGATCGTCCGCAGCTGCCTGGCACACCTTTCAGCGCATTATTCCTCTTGTTTTGTGCGAGGGCTATGGGCGATCGTACCATTTGGTATCAGAGCTCTGGTTAACGATTTTAGCCAAAGTTCAAAGACAAAATTACGTATGAGAGACGTATTTGTTGATTTCAGTTGGATGTATACTATATGATACTATATAGTATAGTAGCGTTTGTACTTCTTTAGCAGCTTTTCTTGCAAGTGGATAATCATTCTAATTTGCGGATTTAGAATGAGTCGAAGAGCTACAAGACATATTGCTAGGGAAGGGGTTTTGCTTGGAGGGTGTAATGGAGGTACACCAGATTACCCAACCATGTTTGAGGCCATGATGGAAGCAGTCATGCGAAGGGTACCCGCTCCAGTAGCAGCCACGGTAGATGTAGTTGTGCGAGTTCCTAGGGTTGTGGATTTTGTGAAGTTGTGAAAGGATTATACATCTTTTGGAGGGAAACCATTCAAAGGAATTGAGCCAGCTGAAGAGGCTCATAGGTGGATGGATTCTTGTGTCCATAGTTTTGGAGACTTGGGGTTAGAGGATCCAACTAAGAGAAAGCTTGCGTCAAGGCAGTTGCAACGCAGGGCCATGGAGTGGTGGAATTCTGTTACACTTGAGACTCTAGAAGAGGAGACTTTATGGGAGCAACTCCAAGCTAAGTTTGAAGCAAAGTTTATCTCCACTGCTCAAAAGTCTGCTCTATTCGAGAAGTTCGCAGAGCTAAAGCATAATGGTTGTTTTGTGCTTGATTATGTTTTTGATTTCGAGGCTTTGTCCAAATATGCTCGTTCATACATTGACACACCTTATCAGAAGAACGAGAAGTTTGTCATGGGTCTGGATACCTATATAGGAAGGACGTTGGTGGATCATATTGACGATCCGTTTGAGAAGATTGTGGAAAAAGTTGTTCGCCATGAGAGCTTGTTTCCTAAGGAAGCAAATGTTGTCGCTACAACCAAGGAAGTTTGGAAACCACATCAAGATGGTAATGATAAGAAGAGGAAGCAGTAACAGCAGAAATGAAAGGATGGCCATAAGAACCCTAAGAGTGAGGTGGTTTGCTTTAACTGCTAATAGAAGGGTCATTACTCGAATGAATGCAAGAATCCCAAAGCTGAGAAGAAGTGCTTCAAGTGTGGGAAGCCTGGGCATAAGAAGAAGGATTGTACAGAATCAACTAAGGGCAAGCAGATTGTGAAGGCATATGCTTTGAAAGCCGTGCTATCTTCTGAAGAGATCCTACTGTAGAGGAGAAGGGAAAGGGTGTCATCGTTCAAGGTACTCTTTCAGTTAATGGTGTTTCAGTTTGTGTGTTGTTTGATACTAGAGCAACATATTCTTTCATTTGCAATGAGCTTGTGTGCCGCTTGGGTTTGGAACCCGCGATTTGTGATAGACCATTGATCGTGACTAATTCAGTTAGGGGTTCATCCAGTTTGAGCATGTTGTGTCGTGGTCTAGTGTTGTCGAGTCATGCTTTCTCTTTTGTGTGTGACTACTTTGTTTTGAACTTCGCTGGGTTTGGGATCATCTTGGGCATGGATTGGCTCAAGTGGCATGCAGCAAGAGTGAATTGCAAGAAGGTAGAGGCGAGAGTCGGGGATGTGGAAGGGAAAAAGTGTTGATTAGGTGTAAGCCTGAAGATGGTGTCTTTGTGAGCTATCTATATTTGCTTGTGATTCCACAGGAAGACTTGTCATTTGTGTTGATCGCTAATGAGTATGAGGATGTCTTTGACGAGGTCAAAGGGTTGCAGCCGCATGGATAGGTCGAGTTTAGGACCGATTTGGTCGAGGGTGCTAGACCAATTGTTATGCCTCTTACGCGGATGACGTCTAAGGAACAGCGAGAGTTAGAGGTGCAAGTTCGTAACCTTCTAGGAATGGGAATCATTCGTAGAAGTGTTTTCGAATGGGGTGCACCGGTCGTGTTTGCAACCAATGCAGATGGCTCGTTGAGATTGTGAGTGAACTATCGTGAGCTGAACAAAGTGACTAAGAAGAACAATTATCCGTTGCCAAGGATAAAGACTTGTTCGATTAGCTTCACGAAGCCAAAGTGTTTTCCCAGATGGATTTGGCAATGGGATTTCACCAGTTGAGGGTGGCAAAGGATAATGTGCCAAAGACTGCTTTTAGGACACCATCTGGTTTCTTCGAACGGTTGGTGATGCCACTCGGGTTGACTAACGCACTGGCGTACTTTGTGGATCTTATGAATAGAGTTACCAGAGATCAATTGAACAAGTTCGTGCTTGTGTTCGTGGATGATAATCTGGTTTACTCTCGGAACAAGGAAGATCACAAGATGAACTTAAGAGTTGTGTTGAAATCCTGGGAAAGTGTCAGCTGAGAGCTAAGCTTTCGAAGTTTCATTTCTGGAAGAAGGAAGTGAGGTTCTTAGGTCATGTTGTTTCTGGTAATGGGATAGCGGTTGACCCCGCTAAAGTGGCAGCAATCCAAGACTGGGATAGACTTAAGAATATGATGGACATGAGAAGTTTCCTCAGGTTGGCTGGTTATTACCGACGATTTATCAAGGATTTCTCAAAGATAGCTGCACCATTGAAATGATTGAAAAAGAAGAACCAATTGTTCACATGGGATGCAAAGTGTGAACAAGCGTTCGCAATCCTAAAGGAGAGACTGACAAGTTCTCTTGTGTTGACCATTCCAAGTGGGAATGCAGAGATGGTTATGTATACCGATGCATGTGGTACTGGACTTGGAGCAGTGCTAATGCAGAAGGATAAGGTTATGGCCTACACGAGTCGACAACTGAAGCCGCATGAGAGGAACTACCCAACTCATGATTTGGAGTTGGTGGCGATTGTATTTGCTCTAAATATGTGGAGATATTACCTGTTGGGAGTTTGATTCGAGTTGTTTATGAATCACAAGTCGTTGAGGTATCTTTTCTCCCAAAAGGATTTAAATCTTCAGCAGTAAAGGTGGCTTAGAGTTTCTTGCATCGTATGATTTTGGTATAGCCTATACTCCTGGCAAGGGTAACTCAGTTGCAGATGCGTTGAGTCAAAGACACGTAAGTTTGGGAGCGATGTTCTCGGAATGGAAGAGCCTTGAATATTTGGCAAGATTTGATTTCAGGCCAAGGTGTGAGTTGGAACCTGAAATGTTGGCAAGCTTATCAATAAGACCTACTCTTATCGAAAGAATTGGCGAGGGCCAAAAGCGAGATGTGAAGCTTGTTGAGTTTATCCAGAAGTTGGAACCAGAGGATAAAGAGTTCGAAGTTGATCGAGAAGGTTGGTTTATAAAGCAAGGGCGATTAGTTTTTTCTAATATCGAAGGATTAAGAGATGAGATTCTGAGGGAATGTCATCACTCGAAGTTGGCGATTCATCCCGGTGGTAATAAGATGTATCAGGACATGAAGCGACTCTACTACTGGGAAGGATGAAGCGAGATATTGGAAAGTTCATTTCCAAGTGAATTAACTGTCAGTTAGTGAAAGCTGAACAGAAGAAGCCAAGTGGTTTGCTTTAGCCATTGGAAGTTCCTACGTGGAAGTGGGAGCAGATATCAATGGATTTTATCGATGGACTACCTAGAACCAGGGCAGGAAATGAAGGGATTTGGGTCATCTTGGATCGCTTGACCAAAAGTGCAAGGTTCATTCCAGTCAGATCGATTAGGACGGCATCGAAATTGGTCGAACTTTATATAAAATGGGTAGTTCGATTCCATCGTATCCCAAAGAGCATAGTGAGTGACCGAGATCCATTATTCACGAGTGGATTTTGGAAGAGTCTATAGGAAGCTTTCGGAACCAAATTGTGTTTAAGTACGGCTTACCATCCTCAAACTTATGGTCAAACCGAAAGGGTTAACCGAGTCTTGGAAGATCTCTTAAGATCTTGTTTGTTAGACTTCGGAGGATCATGGGAAGACCATTTACATCTAGTTGAGTTTGCTTATATCAACAACTACCAGTCTAGTATTGGGCTGGCACCATACGAGGCGTTGTATGGGAGGCCATGTAATTCTCCCGTTTGTTGGTTTTCATGAAGATTTCACCATTGAAGCACGTGGTTCGATTAGGAAGTAAAGGAAAGTTAGCTCCTAGGTTCGTTGGACCATTTCCGATAGTCGAGCGAATTGGAAAGCTCGCATATAGATTGGAGTTATCCGAGAAGACGTCGAGTGTGCATAATGTGTTCCATGTGTCGTTTCTACTGAAGTTCGTGCATGATTCAAATGTAATGGTATCTTCAGAGCAGTATGGAGACCTAGAAGTAGAAACCGCAGTTGTGAAACCTCGTAAGCCACTTTATGTTGTGGAAAATGACACGAAACAGCTTAAGAGGAAGACTGTTAAGTTAGTCAAGGTAAAATGGAGTGAACATGGTGACGATTGTATGTGGGAGATGGAAGAGAGCACGAGGGCGACTCATCTATAACTCTTCGTCGGTAGGACCCTTTGATAACGTATCGTCGTTATATTGTTATATCTTGTCGTTGTTTGATGGAATTCCACGTGCTAGGATAAGGCTATGGATGCATGGCTTGATGGTTACTAGTTTGGATGATATAATTGGCTTCTTATGGATGATATACATGCAGGATTGTTGTGGTTTCTTGTGGTTGCTTGTAATTTCGGGGGCGAAATTACTAAGGGGGGAAGAATGTACCAGCCCACATTTTATGTATCGGACGGTCGTAAAATATTTCTATTTTATTCCCTGAGGGTTGGATCATTCTTATATTTTAATAGGTTGCTTATGGGGATGTAAGACATGTCCATAATTTTTACCAATTTTATTTGTGACAATTTCTCCCCTGTTAGTTTTGTACAGGTAATAACTTTTGACTCAGGTCTAACCAGGTAATGAGACCTATGCCATTGGAAAGGAAATAATGATTGCCTTTTCGTAGAGTGGTTACATTAAAGATTTAGCTCAGCGGTTTGGGAGGAATCGCTGTTTTAAGGTTTTTCGGTTGGTTGTTCAGGTTTTGGGAGCCTTAAGGGGATAATTTGGGGAGGCCCATTAGTGGGCTGGTGGAAGCTATAAATAGGGGGTGAAGATATGGGAAAGGGTTTAGTTTCTCTATTATCTGATTTGGTGGCGTATGTTCCTCCTTCCTCTAACACCTTTCCATCATTAAAATCAAAATCTAAAGGAAGGAAATCAAAGATCTACACCATTTAAGGCTAGATCTACATCAATTGAAGTGAGAGTTCATCGAACCAAGGAGTTCGGTTCGAATTGCTTGCTGTCTGGAACTTAATACATTGATTTTAGCTTATTTTGGAGAATTGGTGAGTTATTTGCATCTCTCACATGGATTCAATGAAGTATATGAATGTTTGATCATGTTTTTCATCAAATTCAAGTGTTTTACCATAGATATATACCTTCGTAAGTCCATTTTCATGCGAATCGCCCTAGAATCTAATTTATCATGTTTAAACCGGTAATTTCTATGCCATTTCATATGTTTATGCAAGTTAGATCCGCAATTTAGTCCATATGTTCACTTATCATGATTTTGGTGAATTTTAAATAATTATTTATGAAATTGTCATATTCATGTTGTTAGAGATTTTATAACATGTTTATGGTTGCAATTGATGAATTGAATGAGTATGTTTCATCGAATTTGTCGTTTGGCGAAGTTTTTGTCCAAAATTGAACTTGGTTTGGGGTTGTACAGGCTAGGGGTCAAGCGTGTGGTACAAGCGTAGTACGGTGTAGTAGAACATAGGGTCGGTCAAGCTTACATATGGCCGAGTCGAGCGAGCTAGCAGGGGGTCGGTCGTGCAAATGGTGGGCAGGTTGATCATCTGTGAAGGATGGACCAGTTGCAATGAGAAGACATCGGGTCGGTCGTACACCCTAGATTTTGGTTCGTCGATCTGCCTCTTGATCGGATTGAGCAAGAAATGGTGAATCGGAGTGTCAAGATGGGGTTTGTCTATGGTCGGTCGAGCATGGGCTCAAGCATGTGTGGGTCGGTCAAGATTCCAAGGTCGGATGAGTGGTGATCGAGTAGTGAGTGGCTCGAGCAGGATACGGTCAGCCATTATAGTGTGGTCGAGCGAGAAAGCATGGTCGGTCAAGCATCCCAGTTGGGGGGTCGGTCGTGCCTAACATGGTCATTTGTGAAAATTTACATTTTCGGGTACGTTCCAGATTTTAGCCAAAGGGTCTGGAAAAAAAATCGGGGCAACCCCCTGAACCCTAGCCGCAGCGCATTGATGTAATTTAGCTCGATAATGGTGTGACTTCGAAGTAAATTCAAGTAGGAAGGTTCGATGTGTTGAAAGTTTTTCGTTGATCGGTGTAGAACAGCGAATGAGGTGACAACTCAAAGGTCGTGAGTTGGTGGATAATGGTTGCTCGAGAAGGTTGCTTAAGTTAAGAAAAGTCGTTGGGTTAGATGAATAAATATATGAAGACTGAGAGATTATTGTTGTCGTAAGTTCTAGTAGGCTCAAAGCAGGGGTACAATAGAGACGTCTAAAAGAGCGGTTGTAGGTCGAGAACCCTGGGTATCGTTTAAAGGCATAATTGTCAATGTTGGACAAATATACGTATCGTTGAAAGGCGTATGAAGTTTATGCTAGAACTAGAGTTACCATTAGCCCTTGACATGTGGCAGCGTTGACCGTCATATGATTAACGATGGTTTCGAAGCAAGATTGGCAGTGATAGCCAGAGTCTGTCATGGATGATTGGTTGTTTTGTTTGAACCATCTCATGTAGATTGTCCAACGTCGAAGGAGATGTTCCTTGGGTGTGTTAATGGCAAAAAATTTCGTAAACACCAAAGATTCCAATTACTAGGAATTATAAATATGGTTGCACAGACAAGAACATAAAATAGAACATAAGCAGTAAACAACACAGGAGATTTTTAGTGGTTCAGCCTCAGTGAGGGCCTATGTCCACAAAGAGTTGTTGGAATTTTATTGATCACTTGAAAGATTACAAGGTTGAGACTCTCTCATTACATATGTTGACTATGATACATGAAGTTACAATAGTCATATTTGCAAGAAATAGTAAAATGGATAATATTACCCTTCTTCTTCCTCAAAGAGGAGATGCCATTAATGAAGCTCTATAGTGATCTTAAAGCTCAAGAATCCAACCCTTTTGAAGTGTGAGGCCATGGGGTATTTATAGGAAGTGGTTAGGTAGAAGTAGGTAGAAATGGGGAACATCTACAGGAAATTCGCACAACAAGCCTTCAACCTCGGAAAATTCGCACTCGGGTTGAGGTGCGAAATTTCGCACTTACTGGGTGCAAAATTTCGCCCCTGCTAGGTGCGAAAATTTTGCACCTGCTAGATGCGAAATCTCGCACCTGTAGGGTGCGAAATTTCGCATCTACAGGGTGCGAGATTTCGCACCTACCAGGTACAAAATTTCGCACCCGACTAGGTGCGAAATGTGCTTAGCGAGGGTCGTTGGTCGAGGCTCGTTGGCTCTTCTGGGGCATTGACATGGTAACGTGATGGTGACGTGGCACGTTCCTTGTTGGCGTGATCCCTCTTCATCCTTCCTCCCGCGCTTCCTGAGTTTCTCCCTGGGCCCTGACTTCATGCGACAAGTTGAGTCGAGCATGTCTTGAGTACATTTGGAAACCGGACCAAAAGGCCGGTTAACATTTGCCCCCTAAATTATGTCTTATCTTGATTTCTTGTCTTGGCATGATGTACTTTGGAATGAAAGTTGAGTTGATAGTTGCATTGCAGATTTATCCTGCAAGTTACAGGAAAAAATATGTTAATTAGCGGGCTCGCTCGATGGGTAAAAGTGAGCGAGTCGCTGTTGGTTTGGAGTCACACTCTCGTTGTTAGGTATTCGCATGGTGTCATCGTTGCGCATTTTTAAGCGATTTGACACTTGCGGGGAATAGGCGTATGCAAGCGGGATGGGCGAGAGGATGTATATATATTTATGTATATTTTTTTAAGGCACGAAATTCCAAACCATTGGGGTTCGAAATTTCGAACCGTATAGGTTCGAATTTTCGAACCGTATAAGTTCGAATTTTCGAACCGTAGTGGCTCGAAACTTCGAACCATATGGCTCGAAATTTCGAATCCTGGGGTTCGAAATTTCGAGCCCGTAGGTTCGAAATTTCGAGCCTAGGGTCGAAATACAAAGGGACTTTTCCCTTTTTATTATAAATATGCCCCTTCCCCTCATTTTTCTTCCTACTTCTATTTTACGCCATTAGCTGCCGTTATTCTGAAAGCTTCGTTACTCGACCCTTTCGACTAAAAAAAGTTTTTTAGGTAATGAACTTGGTCGAAGGAGGAAGGAAGGATGGGGGTCGAAGCACTATGGTCAGAGGAGGCTAGAGATTTCGAGCCTGGTAGGAGAGGTTCGAAAATTCGAACCTGATGGGGCTCGAATTTTCGAACCCTGTAGGGTTCGAAATTTCGAGCCTTGGGTCCGACTTCTCGATCTCCCAAGCCCAATATTTCTCGAACACTGGGGTGCAAGATTTCGAACCCTAGGCTTCGAAATTCCGAACCCTAAGGGCTTGAGAGTTCGAGCCTGAGGGGCTCGAACTTTCGAGTCACCGTGGTTCAGATTTCCAATTTCTGAGGGGTTCGAATTTTTGAGCCACCTAGGCCCGAATTTTCGAACCTAAGCGGTTCGCATCTTCGAACCCTAGGGAGTTCGGATTTTCGAGCCACCTAGGTTCGAATTTTCGAACCAAAGTGGTTCGAATTTTCGAACCAAAGTGGTTCGAATTCTTCGAGCCCTGGGTTTGATTGTGTTGCCTTGTCTGGGTGTCGGTCTTTTGCCTCTTCGAGCTTCAATTTCCTAACCGCATGTCCTTGGACGTATATATTATCTGTTTGATTGCATGAATGTGCCAAGGCGCACATAGATAACTGTACAGGCAGGGACTCGAATCTTTCACGTAGGATAGAGCATATATCTGGACTGTGACTGAACTGTTAGGATCTTTTAAGTTTCTATGTACATTCTGATTTTTGCATGACACCGCACAAACTCGTTAATTTTCACCAACGCAAGGGTACAGGCTATTTCACTGTGATGTATAATACTGATGTATTAAAGTATAGCGAACCATGCAAAAAAAATCGAAGACCGAGAAACTTCTGGAAGCCGAGGTTTCCCCGCCATTGTCTCAACCTTCTGACTCTACGAACAACGCCAGCTTCGGAAGCAACGAGCTTGAGACTATCGAAGAGTCGGTTCCTTCCCATTCGGGGAGCTCGCCTGAGGTGTCGGAGCACGAGGAACATGTTGAGAGGCTACATTCTCCATTCGTACATGCCGAGATGGAGAATGTGGACATTATGGATGGTGGCGAGCCGCCTGCCCCAGTAGCTCCTGACATGCTACCTAACGCGGTTATTTTGGACAATTCACAGGACTCGGTGTCGTCGCGCTTGGATGCCACGGCAGTTAGAAAGTTGGCATTGCGGTTTAGTATCCTGGAGGGAGATGCTCATGCCCCTGGATCGGGCGGAAGGGCCCACGCACCACCGGAGTGTTTCACTGCTTGGAATCGACATTCTTGCTATGCGGGGTGCGTTCCCCCGGCCAATGACTTCATTCGGGAAATATTATCCTATTTCCGCCTCGCACCTTCATAGCTGCACCCGAATGCTTATTCCTTACTCCTAGGTAATTGTGTTCTTTATCGAGAATTTCTAAACCGAGATCCTACCGAGAGGACATTAGGTATATCTTTCATTTTAGGCGATCAACGGGTGGATCGTCCTCCCAATGGTTCTTGGAAGCTTCTCCCGTCACTAGATTCTTTGTTGGAAAGTGGCCCAGGCTGTCTGTGATTAAGTATGACTGGTTCTTCGTTCGCTGCCCTCCCGGGTTTGCAAGGAGGTGGATACAAGGAAGTGAGTACCTTCGATCCCTTCTTGTAACATTGTCGGGTTTCGTGTCCCACTGTTTTCTAATTGTGGCAGGAATCCCGAGGTGCCTACTGGTTATGAGTATATGCAACGTTTCGATGCTTTGCGAGCTATTCCTGAAGGTTCTCGCAAGACGGATGCTGTGGTAGATCAGGACTGCCTTCGGCGTGTTGGGTTGCTTCCGGCAAATCAAGCCATAATTAGGCCCGCCGTGGCGAGTGGTGTTCTAAAAGGGAAAATGACGGAAGGCCCAGCTGCTTCTGGTTTGAAGAGGAAAACAGCTTCTACTGGGCTCGGACCAAAAATGGATGTTAAGTTCCAAGAAGATGTCGGCGGTAGCAAGGCTGGAAGCGCGGAGAAGGCTGCTCGAGACGAGGGGCTAACTGACGCTTCTGTCCCGCCCCCGGTGGGAGGGACGGGAAAGAAGCGTTGGCTATCCCTCACTCTCCTGTGACCTCTCTAAACACTACCACTTCCCTCGAAAAAGTGGATCAGTTTGCTGGTCTGGGTACCGTCCCTATGGACTTATCTCCGTGGCTGAGCGTAGCTAGTATGGAGGACCTAGCTCGTACCGCGGAGGGGCTAACTCCCCCAATTTGGGAACAATCTGGTATGTTGAGAGAGCACTTAGGGCATACAATTATACACACCACATTGCATAGAAGAGTGCCTGTGCGTGTTGCTTGACTGATTTCGCTTCGTTTCTTTAATAGGTGACATGGCCAGAGGAAGTGGAGGAGGAGGTCGTGGAGACCGCCATCGCCCCGAGAGTGCTTTTATCAGCTCCTTCAGGAGGGGAACTAGTTTGTATGGCAATGTTCCACCCCCGTGGAGTCACGGTAGCAGGAGTCAGTGCCAGGATAGGCCTCACTCTTTTACGACTCCTCCCCCTCCTCCTTCGATTCGGGTGCCCCGAGGAGATTCATGGCTTGATCTAGGAGGGTCGAGTCATACGTCGTCAACAACTCTGCCCATCGCCGCCCTGCCGGCTCCTGTTTAGACTTCAAGGGAGAGGGAGCCACCGCTTGCCCAGCCAAGGTTGGAGAGAGCGAATATGATAGAAACGGATGATTTGACGGAGCCCCAAATTTAAGAGCTTTCTTTAGAGGAGAAGAAAGAGTTCTTGAAACATCATTTCCCACGACTTTACTTTAACGAGTTGCCATCTCTCCCTGATCTTCGTCCAGCTCCTAACATGGCATCCAGAGAGATATGGATGCATGCAGAGGCAGCGTATCACTAGGTCAACAAGCTTACCAAATATTCTCACCACCTATCGGACCAAATTAGGCAGAAGAACCTGCACCTCCTGAACCATCAACCAACTATTGACACTGAGAAGACTTCCGTTGCTAACTTGAATACGGAAATTGGTAGGCCTTCCTCTTCCTCCTCCTTTCCTGTTTATCATAAGTCTTTTGTTCCTGTATCTTCAAACACTGTCTTACAGGCCACGTGGTTTTCAGCAGAGCTAAAGCAGGGGTACGAGACGCTTAAAAAGGAGGCTGATGATTCTCGGTCTGTGTTCACAGAGACTATAGCTAACTTAACCACCCTATACATGACCTTGAAGAAGGAAAAGGATGAGGTGGACCAGGCTTGCATTGACTTAGGGAAAGAAAACGCCAAGGTCTTCTAGCTTCAGGAGGATAATAAAGCTTTACAAGCGGAGAATGACGGCTTAAAGAGGGAGCTTGAGGCAGAGGAGAAGGCGCAGGAGGACGCGGAAGCCAGCAATCGGGATGTGTTAGGCACCATGGAAGGATCGATAGCTGAGTTCTAGAGAGAGGTGAAGAAATTAAGAGACGAGCTAGCGGATGCATAGTACCGGGCATAGTCATCTATATAGGAAGATATTAAGGACATGCTTGTTAATTTCCTAAAATTCCGGGGAATTTCTTAGATGGATGACTACTCCCGTGAGCTAGCTCGAACCAGGGATAGGTTGGTTCCGTACGAGGCCTTCTTGCGCCGAGTGGATGTTAGGACCTTGGATGAGCGGCAACTTATGATTGACCTCTTGACCGAGGAGGAGCGCAAGAAGTTGGAGGAGGGTAGGAAGTTGCTGCTCGAGGATGCGGAGAGAGAGGGAGAGGTTGGAGAGGCTTGTTGCTAAGAAGAAGAAGTCCGTCATGCCTAGAAGCGTTGTGGTAGCGAAGGACCCTAGGGAGGGAAGTTCTTATCGATCATCCTCTCCTGAGTTGGTCACAGCGATTGACCCGAAGGCTCTGACTCGGATTTCGACCGAGCATGATCCTGAGCATCTAGAGCCGAGGGAGACTGGATTTACATTGCCTGTTGCGCTGGGTTCACTTTCTGCTCTTCCTACGCCATCCTTGTCCGGAGGTAAATTTTCTTCACAATGCAAGGATGACGCGATTATCGAGTTTGCGGACTAAAAGATTGTGTTTTGATTGTGCAGTCCCTTCTGGGTTAACTACGGCATTGGAGCCTGCCACTGCGATTCCCCAAGTGACTGAGTCCGGGCTAGGACTTGAGGGGATACAATTTGGAGAGAGCGGACATCAGCTTGACACCTTCTTGGGGATAAGGATAACACCCAACCTCTATGAAGGCCTTATTAACGAAGGAGAGGAGGCAGATGGGCAAAGTACGACTACTTGAGGTCTGGTGGGGGGCAGGAGGTCACCATAAAGACCAGGGAGGATACTGTGGAGAGGGCTGTTGTGACTGTTGCCCCGGAGCAGACTGATGAGGAAGCGGAGAGGAAGAGGGTGGCTGAAGAGGCTCGGAAAAAGCAAGAGGATGAGGAGGCTCAGGGAAGGGTCATTGAAACTCGCGAGAAAACTAGGGCTGGCGATCCAATGCATAAGTCTCAGAAACTTATTGAGCGTTAAGCCACTAAAGAAGCCAAGGAGAAAGCTAACCAGGAAGGGAAAGCAATTCTGGTGACGAGTGCCGCAATGATAGGCCTTGCTGCCGGTGGTGGCCCCATGCCTTTGACGCTTACCTCCCCTGCTGATGTCACTTAGATTTCTAGTGGTGATGGGGCAGATAAGAGGCGTCTTTCAGCTTCTCACGAAGCGACCACCTCCCCTAAGAGTCGAGACGGAAAAGGCGGGTCTGACAAGAAAAGGCCCAGCTCCAAGTATGAACCGTCGAGTGCTGAATCTGCAAAGAAGAAGCACAAAGACAAAAAGAGGAAGCATGGTTAGCGTTAGTTTCTTAAGTATAGGTTTAGCGATCATTTTGGTAGTGTAGGCCGATAGTTTACGTGAGTTCGGCCCTCGCTTTTGGTTTTTCAAGACGCGGTGTGGTTCTCATGTACACCCTGTCATTAGAAAGGAAGATATTAGTTATGTAGTTAGTTGTAATGTGTGTGTGTGGTAATGATATATGAATTAGTAAAGATCGCATTTTGTGTTAAACGTTCGGATGCTCTTCCCATGTTTTCGGGCGTCCCATACTTGCATAGGCCTACTTATCGTTACATGTAACAAAAAATGCAATTGTGAGTGTTGTGCCCTAGATTGATGATTCCAGGGAGGAGTGGTAGTGCGCAGGCTTCTAGTAAGTTTCCCTCAGCTCAGGAAACCCGTAGTTTGCGAAGCCAGGCTAAGTGCCCTGCTGTATTTGGGTTGCCTGGGGTTAATCCCAAGTGTAGCGAAGGCGTATGACGTCGAGTTGTGCGGCCCATCCGGTGTAGGCTCTCCCGTCGTTCATCAGGTTGAGGCGAGTCTGTAGACGTTGTTGTTCGCTTGGGAAGAGAACCCCGGATCATCAGCCCATAGGGTCCGATCGTGGTCGTGGGCTACCCCTTAGCCTTGAGAGCTTCAGGGAAGTAACGATTTAAGAGTCGGTCTCGGTGCTGCGCCAAGATTCGACCATCACCCGTAGTTCGGGTGGAGTTTTTATTGCCTCGTTTGGCTGTTGGGTGGCCCCAAGTCGCGTGGGACTAGGGAGAACGATTTATCCTTGGTCTCAGCCTTGAGCCTAGGTTCGAGTTAGAGGTTATTTATACTCGGTCACGCCGCGTGCCGGCGACTCGGGTAGCGTTGTTGGCTCCTGTGCTCGGGGTGCCGATCGGTGCCAATATGGTTATATTTTGAGGTTGGCTCGTGTCCCAAACGACGGTGTCGGCCCCCCACTAGTGGTCGACATAGTGGTCGGTAGTTTACACGAAAACTAGCTATCAGGATTAATCAAACATGTCATGTGAGGAGTAAACACAGAATAAAGAGACAGAAAGCTGAACATCATTTCCATTAGCAACTTTTGGCATGAATAGCCTTTACAATGCCTTGAATTTCTAGAAAACAAAACATTGCTGAAAAGCGTGCACAACCATGTACTAAGTTTTGTGAAGTAGCGGCGAAGATGATCGATGTTCCAAGCCCTTGCTAGTTGGACTCCATCCACGGTCGCTAGCTTGAAAGTTCCGTCACTGAGCCTTCGTAGGATAGAGTACGGGCCTTCCTAACGAGGAGCGAGGCCTGCTGGCGGAGGGAATACCCGTTTTAGGATGAGGTCGCCGATGTTGAGGTCCTTGTGGCAGACTCGAGAATTGAAGTACCGGGCGACTCGTTGTTGTTGGCAGCTGCTCGTAGATCGGCTTGGTTCCTTTTCTCTTCTAGTAAGTCGAGCGATCCCATAAGTAAATCTAGGTTTGTCTTTGGATCGAAGTAGGTGACTCGATGAGATTGAAGCTCGAGCTCGATGGGGATGACGGCTTCGGACCCGTAAGTAAGGGCGAAGGGAGTATGCCCGGTCGCCGTCTTGCGGGTTGTCCGGTAGGCCCACAGGGCAAAAGGAAGTTCATCTTGCCACATGCCCCACACTACACCATAATGGTCATTTGGTAACCCTTTTTTTTCCAATCGTCAACCCTTATTTGTGTTGCCGTGTAATAACAAAAATAAGCGTTGCAATGTTCAAAAAGTGTTACCAAAAATACATTATTTCAAAATTTTTATTACCAACAATTATTTGCGTTGTTAAGGCTGATTTCTTAGGGGTAAAAAAGTAAACTTACACCGGAAAACCTATTTCCCATTTCTCCATCGTTGCCCAATGCTTTTGCTAGAATCGGCCGCCAAAATCACAATTCTCAATCCCAATTTCAGAACGACGGAAAAAGAAAAAAAAAACTCGAATCCAAATCAAGAAGTCCAGCATGGGCGGAAATTAAAAAAATGTTTTTTGGGTTCGATTTTAGGGTTCGGTTTGTGCTCACTTTCAATTTTAGGGTTCGATTTGTGCTCGGTTTCAACTGGAATTCATCACGTTCAGTCGCTTCAGGTGAATTTTGTTCCATTTGTGCTTTTGTCGATTTGGATATACATGAAGTTAGTCGATTTTTGCTTTTGTCGATTTGGATATACTGAAGTTAGTCTTCAATTTTCCACTAGTTATTACTTGAGATGAGATCTCGCATCTCCTGTTTTACATATTCCTATTTGTCTAACTAGTTAAATAACACTTGAGGATTAAAATGATTTGATATTATGGAACACTTTAGTCTTGTAAAATAATTATGATACAAATGAGTGGGCACATTAGAGAATAAATTCGAGTTTCTATGTACTTTGGCACATGTATATTCACATAATGAATAAAAGTAAGTAAACAAATTTGACTTCTTTTGTAAGTATTAAAGAAAAAACCACATATGAAGTTTACAGTTGGCCCTCCATGATAGATTGGATTTTTAATTAAAAAAAATCCCAAGAAAAACAAAACTCTCAGAGCATTAAATTATACTTAAATTTAGTGAGTTTGAGAAGATATTATAAAATATATAACCCCTCCATTGTCTTTTATTCTTTATATTTGTATTTGATTTGATTAAATCTACTTGCCATGTTTGCTAGATTTTGTTTAATCCATATTCCATGTTCCCTTTTAGATAATGCTAGATTTGTATGCTTCCTCCTCAAATGTTTATTCATACTTTAGACTTTTTTTCTAAACCTTCTCTATGCATTCTTTTGTAATGTCATCTCTTTGACACAACAAGTGCGTAAGTAGTTCTTTCTCTTAAGTGTTTTAAAAAGGTCTTGAGGTGTTCTACAATTTTTCGAACATTATACTTAGCCTTTCCCATCTTTAATTTCCGTGATCTATGTGGTTTTGGAAATAATGGTTGCATGTATTGAATCTTTTGACATTTTATGTAAAATGATTTTAAATTTTCAAATCTTAACATATGGATTTTTATTTCATCATTTTTCTATTTTTTAACCGTATTTTTCTAATTCGATAACCATTTACTTTAAATACTATCGTCAACGTATTTAATTAAATCCCACAAATATTTTAAAAACTAAATGAATATATGGGAAGAAATACGGTGAAGCAATCAAATAGCGCTCAGAAAAACTGAGCTTATCGGCTCAGAAAAACTGAGCCTATAGCGCTTAGTTTTGCTGAGCCAGAAGCTCAGAAAAACTGAGCCTATGGCTCGTTTTTCCGAGCTTATCGGCTCAGAAAAACTGAGCCATAAGGCTCAGCAAAACTGAGTCTTACGGCTCAGGTTAAAACTGAGCGTATAGCGCTTAGTTTTGCTAAGCCATAAGGCTCAGCAAAACTGAGCCTTACGGCTCGGTTAACCTAAGCCTACAGCTCAGTTTTTCTGAGCCTTTACGGCTCGGAAAAACTGAGCCATCATGTATTTAAAAAAGTGTATATTTTAACACATCCAAAAGAAAAATATTTGTGAAAACAATTAGTTTTTTTAGTTGAGCCAATGTAAGTTGTTTGAATTTTCCTTTTTAAGTTTAAATATCTAGCTTTTCATTAATTTTAGTTTTAATTTGTATTGTTAAATAGAAAAAATGATGTTGCAAGGAAAGTTCATTTGTTTAATCCTGTTTTTCATCATATTTGATTTAGATATTTATGTTGTTTAAGGGTTAAATAGATTAGAATGGAGGGTGTTGAGAAAACCAAAACAGCAGCAGTATCTAGTAAAATAGTTGTCAGTGTATTCTATTGGCAAGCAAGACAGATAAAACCTTTCTTTGTTTGACATCTTAGTATGTGTCTGTCTTGTGTTATGATTATAATCAGTTCATACTTAAACTGTTAAGGTGTCTTGAAGGAAACCCGTAACGGCCATGTATTTTCTTAACATCATGGACGTAAATACACTGTGTAGCATAGGTATTAGTACAAGTAAAAAGTATCATTGGATAAAACTAAAAGCAAGGAAGTGGGTCTGGGAATCATGCGGTATTGAGCTGTTAAGCTACGCTGGAAAGTGAAATGAGTATGGCATGTTAACCACTTAGAATTAGGAAGGCGATGGTCTGCTTTATTTCAAGGTGAGCTCAGTTTTTCCGAGCCATAAAGGCTCAGAAAAACTGAGCCTATAGCGCTCAGTTTTGCTGAGCCATAAGGCTCAGCAGAACTGAGCCTTACGGCTCGGTTAACCTAAACCGTAAGGCTCAGTTTTGCTGAGCCTTACGGCTCAGAAAAACTGAGTCTATGGCTCAGTTTTTTGAGCCGTAAAGGATCAGAAAAACAGAGCCATAGGCTCAGTTCTGTTGAACCTTATGGCTCAGCAAAACTGAGCCATAGGCTCATTTTTTCTGAGCCGATAAGCTCGGAAAAACCAAGCCATAGGCTCAGTTTTTCTTAGCCGATAAGCTCGGAAAAACCGAGCCATAGGCTCAGTTTTTCCAGGCCGTAAAGGCTAAGAAAAACTGAGCCATAGGCTCAGTTTTGCTGAGCCTTACGGCTCGGAAAAACTGAGTCTATGGCTCAGTTTTTCGAGCCGTAAAGGATCAGAAAAACTGAGCTATAGGCTCAGTTCTGCTGAGCCTTATGGCTCAACAAAACCGAGCCATAGGCTCAGGTTTGCTGAGCCATAGGCTCAGGTTTGCTGAGCCATAAGCTCAGAAAAACTGAGCCTATGGCTCGGGTTAACTGAGCGCTATAGGCTCAGAAAAACTGAGCCTATAGCGCTTCGTTTTTCCGAGCTTATCGGCTTAGAAAAACTGAGCCTATTGCGCTCAGTTTTTCCGAGCCATAAGCTCAGAAAAACTAAGCCTATAGCACTCAGTTTTTCCGAGCTTATCGGCTCAAAAAAACTGAGCCTATAGCGCTCGGTTTTTCGTAGCTGCATGGATTAGAGTTCAAGCCTTCGGTTGCTATATGTATGTGCAGAAATCAGCGTGTATATGATGTTATTTTGTTGGGCTGGAAATTGCAGTAACTGGGCTTTATGTAATATTTTGGGTCTGTTGAAGGAGTTGAATGGTTGTGTCACTTTGTGTATAAATATAGCATGTGGGAGGCATTGTAAGTGTGTGTGATCAAATAATCAGAAACCAGTCTTCCTGTTGTTTTTTAACAAATGCAGTTTTTTTATAAATATGTGCATTTTTTTTTTTAAACAAGTGCATTGCAGTTTTTCTAAAAACAACAGTGCGGTTTTTTGTAGAAAAAACAGTGCAGTTTTTTATGCATTTATGTATAGCTCAAATTAAAGTATTTATTCTATATTTTTCTTTGATAGGTCCAAAAGGTAAAATCTGAAATTTATGTCTAACTCAAGTTCAAGAGTGTGGATTAAAAGTCCATATAGAAATACTGAAGAATACAAGAAAGGCGTTCGAGACTTCATTAGTTTTGTGAAGAATCACTCATCCCGCGATGTTGAAATTTGCACCTACCCTTGTATTAAGTGCAAGAACTCTAAAAATCTCTCACTGGAAAACGTTGAGAAACACTTAATCATTCATGGTATGATTAAAACATATAATAGGTAGTTTTTCCATGGAGAGATGAGCAACAATAACTCGGGCATGAATCATACAAAAAATATCATTTCAGATCCTCATATCCAAGATCAAATTCAAACCGACCAATTTGTAGAGGGGGGTCTTAGAAATCTCATAGACGATGATTTTGGAGTGCATAATATGCCACAAGCTAGCGGTGAAGAGGAAGTTCAACAGACAAATACAGACGATTATCATACTAACTTTGAAGAGAAGCACAAAAACTACGCAGACAAAGCAAATGAAAAACTTTATTCTTCTTGCGAAGAGGGGATTACAACGTTAGGTGTAATTGTTGAGCTTCAGAACCTTAAAAAAGAATTTAACTGGTCGGAAAATAGTGTGACTAAGTTGTTGAAGAGATTAAAATGTTGGCTTCCAAAAGAAAATAATTTACCTGACAAGTATCCCACGATGAAGAAAATAATAAAGGATTTGGGAATGGAGGTGAAGCATATACATGCTTGTGTCAATGATTGTATATTATTTTGGAAAGAAAATGTTGATGTGAAAGAATGTCCTGTGTGCCATAAAACAAGGTACAAAACAAAACAAAAACAGTGTTAGGGGAGGTTAAATTGACGAAAGAACCAAGAAAAGTTTTAAGATACTTTCCTGTAAGTCCAAGATTAAGTAGATTGTACACTATACCATGGATAGCTCGTAAAATGCAATGGCACAAGAAAGCTACACCATCTTGGAATTCCATGCGACATCCTATAGATTCAGCTGAATGGAGATCAGTCAAAAGTCGGTGGCCAGAATTTGCTATTGAAGGACGCAATGTTTGGCTTGGTATTTCTACGGATGGGTTTAATCCAAATGGCGTTCTCTCCAATAGTTATAGTTGTTGGCCTGTTTATATGATACCTTATAACCTACCCCCTTCGTTGTTTATGAAATCACAATTTCAAATGTTGGGTATTTTAATTCCTGGACCAAAAGCACCTAGTCAGGACATTGATGTATACTTGGAACCTCTTGTTGATGAATTAAAACATCTTTGGGACGAAGGAGTGTCCGTTTTTGACACAGACAAGCAAGAATTTTTCAATATGAAAGCAATATTACTATGGGGAATTCATGATTTACCATCTTTTGGTAACTTATCTGGCTGTGTGACTCATGGTTATTAGGCGTGTC
This sequence comes from Allium sativum, assembly GCA_030737875.1. NCBI lineage: Eukaryota > Viridiplantae > Streptophyta > Magnoliopsida > Asparagales > Amaryllidaceae > Allium > Allium sativum. Next base: position 96,127,152 of record CM060925.1, on the reverse strand, counting down.
CTGTCTATGCTACCGAGACAGAATCAGAGTACATCGGCAACAAGATCATCTATTCAAAATATAGAAGGTTTCTGAAGAATGATCATCCATATAGAGCATTAAAACACGGATGGTATAGGGATGTTGAATATAAAGAGCCTCCAACTCGGCTAAGAGGCTCGTCTCTTTTAGAAAAGCTTGACCGTATCAAATATATTCGTGGCAAAATACCACCAAGCAAAAAGAGATTGATTTCTGAAGCTTATGACAATGTAGATTGTCTTGTCGATGAGGAAGGAAGGTCGGCATGGTATAAGAAGTCAATTTTGTTTGACTTGGATTATTGGAGCAGTCATAAAGTTCGTCATACTATTGATGTGATGCATACTGAAAAAAATGTTATTGAACATCTCATCAATTTTATGTTTAACAAAGGAAAGCAATTTTCTAAACTTGCATTTGATAAGGATCACAAGTTGCAATGTTGTCGAGTTCTTAAAGATGCAAAACTTCCATCATATCTTGCAACTAAGTTACACGGTCTTATATGTCTTCAACCACCCGGTTTGCAAATTAAAAAGACATATGATTATCATATTCTCATCCAATACTTGCTTCCTATCATGGTTCAACATGCATATCCAAAGTGCCGTGAGTTAAGACGAGCGCTTTTACAAGTAAGCTTGTACTTCAACATAATATGTTCAAAAGTTCTTGTTCGAGAAAAGGTGAAAGCGGCTAAAGATATGATTGCTGAAGCATTATGTGTGTTGGCACACTATGTTTCAACGGATTTTTTTGATATAAGCATCCATTTAATGGTACATTTAGCAGATCAAGCTCTGCTTTGGGGACCATCGACTTATATATGGATGTATCCATTTGAAAGGTAAATATTGTTTTTGCATTAAAATTATTTTACCTAAGGTTATGTAGTAACTAACTGTAAGTATGCATATTAATTTTTATGTGCTAGGGCTATGAAAGATTGCAAAAACATATTTAGTAACAAAAGGTATATAGAAGGATCAATTTCTGAAGCATACTTTGTTTCAGAATCAGTTCGATACCCAACGGAATATATGCCAAATCCACGTGATGGAAATCATAGCTCTAAACAAGCATCCTTTTTAGATGTGAATAGTGATGATATATATGAGTGTTCCATCGTTGAAGGTAAACCGTTAAAATTATCTAGAGTGCAACGATCACAGATTCGACGATGGTTACTATTTAGAATTGATATACCGGAATGAGATGAATACTACAGGTCATACATTTTCACCTTTTTCAATACGTATATCACATTTAGTCAAGAATATATACATATTTATCACAATATTGAATTTGTAGTGCATACCGCTTATCTTTAGAAGACGGTCTTCGTGGTAAAAGGAAAACTATCACAAAAGCAGAAGTAGTAGTCCAATCTGAATTTGTTGATTGGCTATACAATAAGGTGTGATATATTTACTTGAGAGCAATGTATTTCTTCTTAACTAATGTTATTCTATTAATTTTGTTAATTCTTAACAGTTAGTGGACGAAAAATGCATGAACACAATGTTATGGTTGTATGTCAATGGTCCAAAGTGGGAAGTCAAAACGTTTCTTAAGTATAGAGTGAACGGCTATACATTCTCTCCTCAACATTATGACGATAGCATTTCAACGCAAGATAGTGGTGTTTGTATGGATGCGATCACTACATTTGTTGCAAGTTCAAAAGATTTAAATCCTACGGATGATAATACTACTTGGTATGGTGTTATTAGAGAGATCATGGAAGTTGATTACTATGATTTTCAACATGTGGTATTTTATTGTGATTGGGTGAATGTTGCAGATAAGACAAATGGTTGTAAAGTTTGCCCGGATACAAATTTGTTAATGGTAAACTTAAAGAAGCTCAAGAATACCGATGGAGAATATGATGAGCCTGCTATTCTTGCGTCCGAAGCAAGTCAAGTATTTTACATCATAAATACACAAAATTCCGACTGGTCCATTGTTCGACGCTCTCCTAAACGCATAATGGATAACACAGATGATTATGAAGTACCAACAACATATCAATCTATTTTGACAGAAGAACCAAATTTAGAACCATTATTGAAATGTATTCAATTGAAATCAACATGTTGATTGAAAATATGTTGCATGTATTTTGCTTGTTTTGATCATGCATTAATCTTTATTGATGCATTGTACAATTGTGATGTGTTTTGAAATGTATGATTTTCTTTTATTGATGTCTTTTGAAACTATTATCAGTTTGTTATGTTAATTCATGTCTTGCAAGTATCTTTCATGTGTTATGTTAACTTTACATTTTGTTTGTTTTTTAATGTAGATTTTTCATTAAAATGACAAACGATTTTAGCGCAAATCCAAATTTAAGTACAACAGAGACTACTGAACCTCAACCATCCAAAGGTAAAAAGCACTTTATAACGGTTGGTGTTGAGGTGCAGTAGGGGAAGATTCAGCTAAATGGAGTACACGTTGTGGTGAGTTAATTCGTTGTCATATACCCGTTGGCTACAAAAAATGGAGGGCCGTAGATAGCTTCTACAAAGATAAACTATGGGAAGGGCTTTTGGTATTTTCACTCATATCAATTTCACCATCAAGTTTAAATTATGATATATTTGATTGTTTCATGATTTCTTTTTCTTTTTCCTTTTCTCGTGATAGGAAGAAATTGACATGGATGTAGATCCTAGCATAGCTCGACCGTTATTAGAGAAACATTTCCCACCGTACTATAGATCAATGAAGTCAACATTAAGAAAAAACCTTCTTAAAGTTGATGACACTATGATTCCTAAACGCGTTGCCATTGATAGATGTTCAAATGATATAGAAAGAGTATAGTGGGAAAAGTTCCTTGATATCGAGTATAAGAATGAAAAGATGGAGCAATGTAAAAAAAATGCCAAAACCAAAGCGAAAAACCAAATCACTCATACTCTGGGAAGGAAACCTTACCATAGAGTGCACCATGAAATGGTAATAATATTATCTTTTGTAAATGGTTGTTTGTAGAATGTTATATTAATAATGTGTTGTCAACTTTGATATTTATTGTAGGTCTTAGCCAATCCAGAAGCAAATATTTCATGAACGACGATTTGGAAGGTTGGACATAAAAGAAAATCGGGAGAAGTACTATCATGTGCCGCGGAAACATATGTAGGTTTGCATATATGTTCAAAACTCAGTTTTGTAAGGCTCGGTTTTGCATAAAAGAAAAACTGAGCCTATAGCGCTCAGTTTTGCATAAAAGAAAAACTGTGCCTATGGCTCGGTTTTTCCGAGCTTATCGGCTCAGAAAAACTGAGCCTATGGCTCAGTTTTGCTAAGCCATAAGGCTCAGCAGAACTGATCCAATGGCTCAGTTTTTCTGATCCTTTACGGCTCGAAAAACTGAGCCATAGACTCAGTATTTCCGAGCCGTAAGGCTCAGCAAAACTGAGCCTTACAGTTCAAGTTAACCAAGCCGTAAGGCTCAGTTCTGCTGAGCCTTATCGCTCAGCAAAACTGAGCCTATGGCTCGGTTTTTCCGAGCTTACCAGCTCAGAAAAACTGAGCCATAGGCTCAGTTTTCTAATCCTTTACGGCTCGAAAAACTGAACCATAGACTCAGTTTTTCCGAGCCGTAAGGCTCAGCAAAACTGAGCCTTACGGCTCAGGTTAACCGAGCCGTAAGGCTTAGTTCTGCTGAGCCTTATGGCTCAGCAAAACTGAGCCTTTACGGCTTGGAAAAACTGAGCCTATGGCTCGGTTTTTCCGAGCTTATCGGCTCAGAAAAACTGAGCCTATGGCTCGGTTTTGCTGAGCCATAAGGCTCAGCAGAATTGAGCCTATGGCTCAGTTTTTCTGATCCTTTACGGCTCGAAAAACTGAGCCATAGACTCAGTTTTTCCGAGCCGTAAGGCTCAGCAAAACTGAGCCTTACGGCTCAGGTTAACCGAGCCGTAAGGCTCAGTTCTTCTGAGCCTTATGGCTCAGCAAAACTGAGCCTATGGCTCAGCTTTTCTGAGCCTTTACGGCTTGGAAAAAGTGAGCCTATGGCTCGGTTTTTCCGAGCTTATCGGCTTAGAAAAACTGAGCCATAGGCTCAGTTCTGCTGAGCCTTATGGCTCGGCAAAACTGAGCCTATGGCTCAGTTTTTTTGAGCCTTTACAGCTCGGCAAAACTGAGCCTATGGCTCAGTTTTTCTGAGCCTTTACGGCTCGGAAAAACTGAGCCTATGGCTCGGTTAAGGCTCGGAAAAACTGAGCCTATGGCTCGGTTTTTCCGAGCTTATCGGCTCAGAAAAACTGAGCCATAGGCTCAGTTTTGCTGAGCCATAAGGCTCAGCAGAACTGTGCTTATGGCTCAGTTTTTATGATCCTTTACAGCTCGAAAAACTGAGCCATAGATTTAGTTTTTTCGAGCCTAAGGCTCAGCAAAACTGAGCCTATGGCTCAATTTTTCTGAGCCTTTACGGCTTGGAAAAACTGAGCCTATGGCTCGGTTTTCCGAGCTTATCGGCTCAGAAAAACTGAGCCATAGGCTCAGTTCTGCTGAGCCTTATGGGTCAGTTCTGCTGAGCCTTATGGCTCAGCAAAATTGAGCCTATGGCTCAGTTTTTTTGAGCCTATACAGCTCAGAAAAACTGAGCCTATGGCTCGGTTTTTCTGAGCATATCGGCTTAGAAAATATGAGCCATAGACTCGGTTTTTCCGAGCCATAAGGCTCAGCAAAACTGAGCCTTACGGCTCAGGTTAACCAAGCCGTAAGGCTCAGTTTTGGTGAGCCTTATGGCTCAGCAAAACTGAGCCAATGGCTCAGTTTTTCTAAGCCGATAAGCTCCGAAAAGGCTCGGAAAAACTGAGCCATAGGCTCGGTTTTTCCGAGCCGTAAGGCTCAGCTAAACTGAGCCTATATCGCTCAGTTTTTCCGAGCTTATCGGCTCAGAAAAACTGAGCCTTATGGCTCAGAAAAACTGAGTCGTAGCCGTTTGGTATTATTTAGTCACTCCGAAATTTTCTGTTATGCGAGATGCAAATTCATGTTTTTTGTTTTTAACAAGAAACCGAAATTTTCAATTTAATGTGATATTCATTAAATGTAGGCACTTCTAGAGGCAGCGAAAGAAAAGAGAAAATTAGATGGTAGTTCTAATGGTGCAGTAGATGATCTTGATAATGATCCAATTGCAGAAGTTTTTGGTTCCAACAGGAAGAAAAATTATTGTCGAGTAATTAGTTCTACTTCCTCTATAAAACAAGTAAAGGTGGCTCGAGCTGTAAAAGCTGTAACTGATAAAAAACAAGCCGTGGATTTGTCCGTTTGGAAATTGGAGATAGAAAGGCAAGTAGCTACTCAAGTTAGTAACGCCATCAATACAATTACTTCAACTTTTATGAAATTTATACCTAATTTGCAAGAAAAACTTGTTGCAAGTCCTTCCACTCCTCGTACAGAAGGTGCTTCTAATTTAGGGGATCCTCCTATAAATAATAATGTAACCATTACTCCAAATGTGTCACTTAATGATCTTCATTCATCTACAATGGAAAAGAAATACGTAATGCTATTGTCACATGATCTTGAGACGGAGGTAGCAAAAGGTTATCTTGGAACACAAACAAATATTCATTTTAGGAAAGTGGTATCGAATGTAGAAAAAGCAATTTGGGTTATTGAAGTTCTTGAACCGGATGCACTAATTTATGACGGTCCTCAAAATGGAATGTACAAGTTATGTGAATTTTCAGATGGAGGCTTTGTTATATGGCCAGAATTTCGTATTCGGTATTTGTAGAATCTTATTTATGTGTTGAATTTAGCAAACTAATTATGTATTGAATTTGACATCTTAATTATGTATTGTGCTTGTTTATTGTTAATTGATATTCTATGTCGTTATGTGATTATGAATGTTATCTATTAGTATGCATTGAGTTTAATATTAGTTTTTGATTCATATTAAATATCGTCTATATTATCATCATGTTGGTTATTAATTGACTATTAATGTTAGAATATGCGAGTTGCGAATACATATTTCTGTTATTATTAAAATTTATATTTCTTGTGAATTAAAATTTTGTAACATGTATAGGCGTTGCAAACAAATATATTGCAACATGTATAAGCGTTGCGCACAAAAATATTACAACGCTTATAAGCGTTGTTAAAGAAAATCTACCAACGCTTATAAGCGTTGTTAAAGAAAATCTACCAACGCTTATAAGCGTTGGTACTACATTGTCACCCCCTCATAGCAACGCTTATTAAGCATTGTGGAAATTGTTTGCGACGGTTATACTCGTTGGGAATCACCTGTTTTGGTGTAGTGCCCGACCTTCTCGAGGCACTTCTTGATAACTTTGTTAACTACCTCAACTTGTCCGTTAGCCTGGGGGTGTGCTACGGCCGAGAACCTTTTTTGATGTTATGCCGCCAACAAAAGGATTTGAACTATGCGCTCTCGAACTGAGTGCCATTGTCTAAAATGATGGCCTGAGGGACCCCGTATCGGGTGATGATGTTGCATACCACGAAGTTGATCATTTTCTTGGTCGTGATTGTGGCGAGGGCTTCGGCCTCTGCCCATTTGGTAAAATAATCGATAGCGTATCATGCCTCGCCTCTGGCCATGGGAAGAGTCCCAATGATGTCGATTCCCCACATGGTGAATGGCCATGGGATGGTCATTTGAGTTAGTTCTGTTGGAGGGGCTCTCGGGATTTTTGAGAAGCGTTGGCACTTGTCGCATTTGCGAGCATAATTGGTGGCGTCCTAGTCGAGTGTGGGCCAGTAGTAGCCATGTCGGAGTATCTTCCTGGCCAGGGTTTGCCCCTGACACCACATTCTCCTTCATGTACGCTTACTAGAACCTTAATGGTGTCATCATGGGCTACACATCTGAGTAAGGGGACATAGAAGCCTCTTCAATAGTGCACCCCATCCATAAAGAGATAACGGGTTGACTGGCAGGTGAGCGCTAGCCTTTCCTTGCGGATTTCCGGGAGGATCCCCTGCCGCAAGAAGCTTTTGATCGGCGTCATCCATGATTCCGGCTCAGGTTTGGCGCTCATGGCCGTACTGATTTGTGTTGGCTTTGTATTGGGGGTATTGAGCACCTCAACGGGGGCGAACCCCAATAGTTTCAGATCTTCTGAACTTGCTAATCTGGCTAGCGAGTCGGCCTTTTCATTTTGCTCTCGCGGAATATGAGTGATAATGAAGTGGTCAAAGTGAGTGAGTAGTTCATGTACTCGAGCTAGGTATAGGGTCAGTCGTTCCCCATTAGTTTGGTACTCTTCCTTCACCTGGCGCACAATGAGATGTGAATCGGAGAAAATCTAAATAATCTTCAGCTTGAGTTCGATCGCGATCCTTAGTCCTGCTATCAGCGCCTCATATTCTGGATCGTTGCTAGTAGCGGGGAAATTTAGTTTGTGCGCGTTGTGTATTAAGTGTCCCTCGGGAGTGAAAAGTACAATGTCGACCTCCGAGAACTTGTTGTTGGAGGACCTGTCCACAAATATCTTCCATTTATCGTCGGGGGCCTCAGTGTCCTCCGTAGAAGTTTCCTCGGGGGTCGTGAACTCTACTATGAAGTCGGCGAGGGCTTGTCCGAAGATGTCTCGACGAGGAATGAATGTCATCTCGAACTAACTTAGTTCCATACTCAACTTTAGCAATCGACCGAAGGCCTCGGGTCGTTGTAGAACCGGACGAAGCGGCTGGTCGGTGAAGACCGTTATAGGATGAGCTTGGAAATATGGCCGAATCTTCCGGGAGGAGACCAGTAAGCAGAACATCAGCTTTTCGAGCTTCGGGTAGTTCTTTTCCGCTCCTGTCAATCGTTTGCTGATGTAGTAGACATGTCGTTGGATGCGGTCTTCAAGCCGTATTAATGCCGAGCTAATTGCCATCCGTTGAAATGTGGCGCAGGCATTCTTGAGGCCAAAGGGCATAACGCGGTAGCAGTAAAGGCCAAGGTCAGTTATGAAGGAGGTATGGTCCTAGTCGCGGAGATTCATCAGGATCTGGTTGTAACCGGAGTAAGCATCCATGAAAGATAGCAATTGGTATCCGGCGGTCGAATCGACTAGCCGATCGATCTTTGGGAGCGGGAAGTTGTCCTCCGGACATGCCTTGTTTAAATCAAAAAAGTCGACGCACATCTGCCATTTACCATTGCCCTTTTTGACTAGGACCGGATTGGAGACCCATTCGGGGTAATCGGCTTCACGGATGAAGTTGTTGTTTAGCAGGCGACCTACCTCTTATTCAAGTGCCCTAGATCTTTCGGGTCCTAGGAAGCGGCGCTTTTGTTTGACTGGAGGCATCGTAGGGCCTATACATAAAGAATGGCAGGCAATTGCCGGGTCTACGCCGTTCATGTCGGAATGAGTCCATGCGAATATGTTCAGATTAGCCTTTAGGAAATCCACAATATCATCTTTAACTGTTGGGTGAAGGTGTGATCCTATCTTTAATACTCGCGATGTATCGTCGGGACTGACAGGTACATCTACTATGGGCTCGACTGGAGTAGGTCTCTCGTACTTAGGCTCTTCATCTTTCCTTGGATCGAGGTCATCGGAAAGACGGAGTGGCGTCTGAGCCATGGCCCAAACGCCGCTGATTATTATGCGGAGGCGGTCTTGGCGCAAAAGGCTACGGGCGCTGCTTTGCCCTTATCCTTATTGCGCGCGTTCTTCCATTCTATTACATAACATTCTCTAGCATTGACTTGGTCACCTCTGACCGTTCCGATCTCATTTTCTGTTGGGAACTTCATTAGGAGGGACCATGGCGAGATGTGGACGCGAAATTCTGTGAGGAAGGGACGTCCAAGAAAGACGTTATACGGCAAGATGATGTCGATAACCACGAAGGTGAGGACCCGAACTCGGCTCTGATCCCCTGTACCGAGTTCGACGGGTAGGTCGATGACTCCTACCAGACAGCTGGATGCCCCATTAAAGCCCTAGATCGTGGAATGGCATGGTTTGAGATCTCTTGCCTCTAACTTCATCTGGTCATAGGCGGCTTTGAAAATGATGTTGACCGAGCTTCCTGAATCGACCAATATTTTCCAAACAGTCGCAGCGCCAATTTGGGCCGTGATAACCAAAGGATCGGTGGTCGGGATTTCGATCCCTGTGGACTCCCTTCCATTGAAGATAATGTCGTCCCGCATGGCTTTCCGGAGCTTGGACGGAACAGAATTGTCGGGGGCAGAGCAAGCCTCGTACGTTGCATGCTTAATGGAGCCCACATATTCTTCCATCTTTCGGAAACTGTCATGCGTAGGGCCAGGCCCGCCGCATATGATGTTGATCACGATTCCTCGCCTCGCGCTAGACGGTCCTGGGGCTGTCTTGGCGGCCATTTGAGGAGTTAGCGCTGGAGGCTTTGGATTGGTTTCGGGGCGAAAGGGATCTTGAATGTATTGTTCGAGTCTCTTTTCGCGGATAAGCTTTTCAATTGCATCCCTTAGCTGGCGGCATTCATTCGTGTTATGCCCATACATGTCGCGGTATCGGCAATATCTCCCCGAGTTCTTCTCAGAATCGGTTGACTCCCTAACACGGGGTATCTTGTATGGCAAAGTGTTACATGTCTCTAGTAGGTAGTTTCTGGATCTTCATTCAGTGGAGTGTATGTCTCGTAAGCTTGGTAAGGGTCGGGCTTCCTCGGCTCTACCTGTACTTGATTGTTGCCCCGGCCACCATGCCCCCCAGTGTTGGGTCTTGGTCTGAGGGGTCCTGCCCCCGTGTTCGTATTGGAGGGTCCTTCCGCTTCTCACCCCCTAGGACGGTTATTAGCGGTGTCCACTCGAGGGATATTGGGGCGACTGGTCTTGGAGATGCGGTTCCATCTTGCTCCCTCTTGTCATAAGAACTGCCTCGCTTTCTCATAGAAACCATCGAGGCTCTTTGGTTGCTTTCGGTCGATCCATGCCCCAAATTCAGAAGTTGGAAGGACACCATTAGCTAGTTGGAAGAGTATGGTGCGCGGAACTGGATCCTCGACCTCGGCGAGAGAAATGTTGAACCTGGAAAGATAGCTTTTGAGTGACTCCATGGGCCCTTGGTATAGGTTGGAAAGGGTGAGGGCGTTCTTTGGAGTCGGGATGTGCATCCTGAATTGCTTGACCAACTGCATTGCTAATTGGCCGAAGTTGTTGATGGAATTAAGCGAAAGGCGAGAGAACCATAGTAGGGAGGTCCCAGATAGGAAGACTGGAAAGCATTTGCATTTGACTGGATCGTCGCCTCTGCTCGAGTCCATTTGCCATTCATAACGGTTTAGGAAAGCACAAGGGTCAGTGGTAACGTCGTAGAGTGGCATCTGCGGCATGCTGAAGCGTCGCGGCCATTCAGCTTCATTACCTCTTCGAGTAAAAGGGTTGCGCCTAATGTGCGCTTCCCATGAATCATGCACATTCCCTCGCATCTCCCTTATGATCCTTCGGACCATGCCGGGAAGGTAGGTCGGATGAGGGTTGGCCATCGGGACCCACGGGTTTTGGCGAGGATCCGGAGTTCCGGCACGAGGGTGTCTTCTATGGTGGACATCCGGCCATGTCCTCGACATCAATAATGGGAGCACGGTGTGTGTGATGATGTGGAGCGGGGTCACGCGGATCAGGTTCCGGAAAGGCACGGGCCGCCAAAACATTAGGTTCATTGTCTCGACGGGCGGCCGTTGAGTCTTGTCGAGGAGGAGGTTGGTTAGTAGGAGTGGATCCTTCATTGATGACTAAGCGAGAATGGTCCCGATATTGGGCGTCCTCGCTATAGATAACCGTGGTTCGGTCGCTGTTGCCATTGGCATACCCATTGTCATTGCCGTTGTCGAGGGCGTTTGTTCGGACGGCGGCGTTGTTAATGAGACTAAATCTCCTTCGTTGGTGACGTCCCCTTGACTCGGAAGAGGAAGTTTCCGATGTTGGTGGTCGAGGTCAAGCAATGTTCCAAGCTAATTGCAGTTGAGCGACGATGCGCTGACTTTCTTGAAGTTGCCGCATAAGGTCGATGTTATTCCTTAGCACTTGGTTAAGCTTGACAGCTGTATTTTCATACTTCTCACTAAGCGTGCGGACTTGCGCTTGGGTTGCGGGCGCTTCGGGGTCCGCAACTGGAGGTTCACTTCCATTAGTGGCCGGGATGTCCGCCGGTTGAGGTTGTTGAGATGTACCGGCCTCGGTTGCGGCTGAAGAGCCGATCATTGCGCTCTATGACTTTTTTTACCATCGTAAGCGGATTCGACGGCAGGTTAAGCAAGGAACATTAAGCTCGGCGAAGTCGAGATGGTAATGTGCGAGAAAGACGCAATATCCGAGTTTACTCAGTGAAAGCACCAAATTTTGACGGCAAAAAATGTCGTAAACACCAAAGATTCCAATTACTGGGAATTAAATATGGCCGCACAGACAAGAACATAAAATAGAACATAAGCAGTAAATAGCACATGAGATTTATAGTGGTTCGGCCTCAGTGAGGGCCTACGTCCACTTTGAAGAGTTGTTGAAATTTTATTGATCACTTGAAAGATTACAAGGTTGAGACTCTCTCATTACATTTGTTGACTATGATACATGAAGTTACAATAGTCATATTTGCAAGAAATAGTAAAATGGACAATATTGCCCTTCTTCTTCCTCAAAGAGGAGATGCCATTAATGAAGCTCTATGGAGGTCTCAAAGCTCAAGAATCCAACCCTTTTGAAGTGTGAGGCCATGGGGTATTTATAGGAAGTGGTTAGGTAGGGGTTAGGTAGGAGTAGGTAGAAATGGGGACCATCTACAGGAAATTCGGCCCTCAAGCCTTCGGCCTCGGAAAATTCGCACCTGGTTTGAGGTGAGAGATTTCTCACCTACCAGGTACAAAATTTCGCACCCGGCTAGGTGCGAAATGTTCTTAGCAAGGGTCGTTGGTCGAGGCTAGTTGGCTCTTCCGGGGCGTTGACATGGTAATGTGATGGTGACGTGGCGAGGTCCTTGTTGGCATGATCCCTCTTCAGCCTTCCTCCTGCGCTTCCCGAGTTTCGCCCTTGGCCTTGACTTCATGCGACGAGTTGAGTCGAGCATGTCTTGAGTACTTTTGGAAACCAAACCAAAAGGCCGGTTAACAGGGTGCTTGTCTGATATTGGTTTAGGCCACTGGGGCTTGTGCTTGATGGATGTTGAGTTCGATTAGGATGGTTTACATAAGATATATAATTTGGATGTCATGAGTGCTTTTCCATGATTGAATGGGTGTCCTGGTTTCTATGGATGTATGGTTGGAATGTTGTTGTAAACGCTATCACTGTCCGATGTGGGGAAGATAGGGTTGAGTTCTTCTCAGGTGTTGTGGGTAGATTAGTATGTTTATCTATCCATTCTCGTATACTTTATTACTGAAGTTTGTTTGCTGTTTTATCGCTCACTAAGACTGTTGTCTGACTCAAGGTTTTATGCTTCCCTCTTATTACCTTGGGATGTTCATCCGTTTTTGGATGGGAAGACTAGGTGCTAGGTGACAGGTGATTGCTTAGTGTGGACGATGTAGCTGTTCGGAGGCGAGCAGGAGGCTGGCGTACTATCTTTTTACTATATATTATTTGGATTTCCTCTTTTTGTTATTCTCTGAGTGCAGTAGTGAGGAAAATTGTACAAACACTATTGTTGTAACTCATGTCTATGGGTATTACTTTTTAGTCGATATGAAAATCTAGTTTTTTCTGCTTTACTATTAAACATGTTGTATATATTCTATTATATTTTATCCTTGCGCTGTGAGATTTATGACAAGTTCGGATGTTGTTTACCTACTCTGATGATCGTCCACAGCTTCATGGCACACCTTTCAGTGCATTATTCCTCTTGTTTAGTGCGGGGGTAGCGAGCGGTCGTCACATGTGCTATGCATACAACCATTAAAATATAAGGTAGTAGAATTATGTGATAAAATAAATTATTTTAATGATGTTCTACTTGTCACTTATACGGAATAATGGTCGAACATTTTAAATATGTTAGCAAGCATTCTTTTCATATCCTAGCTAGTTTTCATCTATTATACAGTTGATGCCAGGAAAATAATTATTTAATTTTTGCATATATTTGAAATGTATTAAATCATTAAGTTGAATATAAAGAAAGTTTAACATCATGCAATAAACTATATAAAAGTCATTAGGATAATTAATAATATTGATCCAACAAAAACAGAAAATCAAATATTCATGAAGACTGGTAGGTAGTGATAACAACAACTCCATACATTTAAAGCTTTATTGACTTCATAAATTGAGTTCCAGTTAGAAAGCATAGCCTTCTTATGGAAATGATAAATGTGAAGACTGGATTAGAATTGTCTCGCACGCAACACTACCAACAAGAATGAATATGGTGCTAATAAGAGCAAAATTAGTGATAAGCCATAGGGGGCTTAGAGTAGCTCCAAAAATTTATGACCCGTAATATTACGAGTCCACTAGCACAGAACTTGTCTTTTGCATATCCCCATTTGCAACTGTTGTATAAACAGCAAATGCAAATAGTATAATCTGCATCCATTTCTAACCCACAACAGATGCAAATAAGAGGAAACAAATATTATATTCCCCTTTGCATCCACTGTTGTCAAACAACAGACGCGGTAGGGTGGTGTTGAAAATTAATTATTGCAATTTGCGTCTGTTTAATGAATAATGTGATGCAAATGGACACAATTAATTAAACACATGGCAAGTGGTAGAATGAAGTAATTTGCGTCTTCTTTTTATAGAATGGACGCACTTAATTAAACAGGAAGAAAATAAAATAAAGGCGTGCGTAGAAGGGAAATGAAAACACTTTCGCGCACTTTACTAAAATTATCGTGGAAAACCCTAAATTCAATCAATTTCCATTTCCTAAAGTCGGTCGCAATCCAGCCTTTGCTAAACTTCAGGTAATCTTGAATCTTTTTTTGTTGTTTACGTAACCAAGCGTTTTATTTGTTTACGTAAACAAGCATTTGCTAAAATTCAATCAAGTGATGTTAACGAAAGGTTCAGACCTTTTTTCTTGATTTTTGTTATGGTTTCGAATGTGAACATATTTGTATTTCGAATGTGAAGATAATTTCTAGAAAAGGGACTCAAGCCCTATGTAATTGCCTTTCTCATATTCGGAAGTAGAGGGAAAACATCTTTGCTATTGCTGAAGCTATGAGATGGATTAGGCCTTTGATTTATCTTCTCTTTTCAAACTATTTGCATTTTTCCTGTGGTTGTGATCCAAAGGTTCCCGAGTATTAGAAAGGTTTTGATTTTATCCTCCTCTTGAGCCTGATTGAAATTACTGGGGTTGTTAAAGACATCTTTTGTATTTTTTTCTTTTCTTTCCGTGAACAATTTAAGCTCTAATGCACTTCAGAAATTTCGGAGTATGGATAGGTTTCGCTTTTACCTGCAAAGACATTTGGGTTTTGTTTTGGGACAAAGGTCAAATAAAAATATGTAAAGTGTTGAATTTGGGTCGTAATATGAGCCAGTCGAATAGTAGTAAGTAATCTTGGGTTGATTACAAGGACTCAAGCGACAAAGAAATATCACAGCTGAAATTTTTTTAATATGAAAAGGATATGTACACATATGACAATGATTATGATGGCTACGTCTGAATGCGACACACCATACATGTGCATGTACATTTCACGTAGAACCAGCACACACTTAGATAGATGATTGAAGAGTTTTAACTTAAAAAAAGCATCATAAATAGTGTTAATGAATATGAATTGCTGTTGTTGGGTTTGGACAAATTTTCATGTCAGTTACATGCTTGAGGGGTACCTTTTTATGTGTCGACTGTTGGATTATGCTAATTTATCAGGGTGGTAGATGATCTACATATCTCGGTTTGAATATATTGATAATTTCCTAATAATTTGTCTGTAATGGAAGGGCCTCATTTTTTTCATTCAGATGTTATGTTAGTTAATTGATCGTATGGACAAACCCAAGAGTTTCATCTCTATAAAATCACATGTTCATTCATAAACGTGTTGCATGTGACACAAATTCAGCAAATCACAACAGAGAGTTGCAACGCATTATAAGGTCACACTCTTTAGTTGCTACAAAATAATGTTGATCTAGTTGGATTCATAATTGTATTTGGATTTTGGCAGTTATTTTATTTGGATTTCGTAGTTGTAGTGTGCCATTTCATACTTGCATTTAATTTTCATACTTCATCTTAGCTTCTCAAATGATGTATTTGCAGTTGTTCTCGTAGTCTTTTTTTGTTAGAGAATAACTATTGTACTATATTCATGTGTGTGAATTATATAATCTAAAAGAAGAAAGAAAACAGGAATGTCAAGTGCACATATAGAAAGAAGCACACATAACAATGGGAACGTATAAGAGGAAGGAAGGAAAGACTTGCAGATGAAATAAAATATATACACATCAGTAATGCATTGTAATTTGGAATCAAACAAAATAAAACATAAGAATATAAACAAATAGAAAATGAAATTGCAGAATCTATGGGGAAAAAATACTAATAAAAAAATATAAGAAACACGCGAGATTGAAAATGATTGATAGTAAACAGATTAAGTCTAGTGAGTAAGGATTTGAGGAGAGTTAGTGTGAGCCATTTGATGTTCAAGAAAATATTTTTTACGTATGCATCTTTATTGCACATTTTTAAATAGCAATGGGTATATAGGTGTTGCTAGATGTAGGCCCGACCCTTTGCTTGGTCCGCTAAACTGTGGTATGTTGCCTTCAATGTTTAAGTGTCAAAATTAAGTATCAAATATATATATATATATATGTGTGTGTCATGGACATGCAACCGTTAAATGTATGTCTCGATGATTGAATTGCAAAGTTCATTGGAGATAACTTGTGTTTGATTGTCATTTCCTTCTGCTTCACCGAAAAAAAATACAATAAAAAAGGGATCGTGTGTTTGATTGCCATTTGCTTCCGCATCAGTGAAAAAAATACAATAGCACAAGGATTGAACTTTAGTGGGCAGGGAAGTAGGTAACGTAACAAATTGCTTGAACTTTTACTCGTTTGTAGCATAATTGTCATGTAGAATTGAATATTTCTGAACTCATGAATATATTGCTTTTTTACATATTGGTTTCATTTGAATTGCTTTTAATTAGAGAAAACGTCATACTAATGTTAGCAAATATCATGTGTTAGGTAATGAGCCAATATCATAAAACTGTTAGGCATAAATATTCTATCTTAATGACAGTATAAACTAAAAATATTAAGTCATAAAGTTTGCCACTAGGGAGTTATATGGCATTTCGATGTTTATATAGTATTTTGCTTGATGAAAACATTACACGTTAGCATAATGACGGTAACTTATATGGTTTTGATATAGATGAATTGAAAATTTCTTTAAAAATGCTGAGAGTGTTATAAAACGAACACAGAAAAGAAGAAACAAGGGAGAGAGGACATTTCTATTCATTCAGATGTGTCTTTATTTCTATTACATTGGCTCCTTTATATATAGGCTTTGGAGCTGATCTTTAACTTATTCCCATGATGTGGGACTAAACAGAGAACTAATAAAAGCATATTCACAACATTCATATATATATATATTACAACACTCCCCCTTGAATATGCGTCTTCAAAATCTTGAATGCTCTGCTAACTTGAAGTTGTCCCTTTTAAAACATATATGATGATTGCTCCCTCTTATAATTATCCGTTCAGTCGATACAACTATTGTCTGTTGCCTTTAAAGCTCTATTAGGAAAACCCAATGGGAAAAACCTTGAACGAGAAAAAGAGTACAACGTCTGACATTATGAATATCATATTAAAATGATATTCCTTAAAAAAGTTTGATTCTTCAGGATCAAAACAATGCCTCATTAAAAACCTTTTTATGAAAAACTCTGTGGGAAAAATCATAAACAAGGAAAAGAGTGCAAATTCATTTCATCTTTAGGTAACATGTTTTACAATGTTACAGTAAGGGTTGATACTTCAGGATCAAGATAATGCCTCATTAAAAACCTTACTAACAAAAACCCAGTGGGAAAAATATTAGTGAAGGAAAAGAGTACATTATAGCATATTTTTATATGCCCCCCCCCCCCCTTATTTATAACTCATTATTCAATTAGTCTATTGATGTAGTTAACGCATGCCAATTTTGTACATCATCTTCTATTATGTTGATTTTGAAATCGCCTTTGAGAATAGATCTACCCTCTTTTCTTGAACTGAATTTGTTTCTCCTCAATCTTGTTATCCTTTCATTTATATGTGAAGAGAAATTTAGAAGAAATTTGCTCCATCCTATCAGCCTTGATATAATTCACTTGAATTTGAGCCATGCAAATTGCCTTGTCTTCATAAGTAAATGTTTACTTCATCAAAAGATGTTTGATACTTCTGGATCGAAATGTTGCCTCGTTAAAACCTTACTAAGGAAAATCTGATGGGAAAAATCTTAGTGAAGGAAGAAGAGTACAATATAAAATGTCATATTCACTACGTCAAAAGTAGTATGGTACTTCTGGATCAATGTTATGCCTCATTAAAACCTTATTAAGAAAAACCCGGTGGGAAAAATCATAAATAAGGAAAAAGAGTACATTATAACTTATTTTTGTATGTTACTTTTGGGTTGATACTTCTGAATCATGACCCTTGCCTCATTAAAACCTTACAAAGAAAACCCAGTAGAGAAAAAACTTAATTAAAGAAAAAGAGTGCATTATATCATACTTATGGATGCTCCCCCTGATTTAATAATTTCCTCTGAATTCTTATTCTTCTTTCAATATATCAAATTGCTTACAAATACTTCTTAATGAAGTTTTTCATTTAAAAACTTGATGTGCATTTCCATGCTTCAGGCATGTTTTCTTATTTAAAATTCCTTCCTTTTGTGATTTGTATGTTACTAATATTCATTTATGAATACACTTCAGGTGGTTATAATTTTCTGTTTCAATCGGACTTGCATGTTGCAATAATAATTGATGAATAAGACAACTTTCATTACTAAGCAGGAACTAATCTACTCATCTTGAATTATATCAAGATTTTCATTACAACATTACTTATAAGAATGAAGTATATCAAGATTTTCATTACAACAACACTAAGAAAGAAGTAATATACTCACCTTGAAGTATATCAAGATTTTCATTACAACAATACATAGAAGAATGTTGCAATCTATCATCCATGTTCTTGGTATTCTTTATAATAAAAAATGTTATTTATGTTCTTCAGGAAATTATATATTATAATAAGTTTTGCATATCGCAACTACCACTTTAATGGATATTAAGACTTTTATTACAACAATTCTTGAAATCGGGAAGTGATCTACTCATCATGAATTATTTCAAGATTTTCATCACAACAATACTTAAAAGAATGTTGTAATCTACACTTCTTGCTCTTTATCACTATCAAAGTTATTTAAATTCTTCGGAAGTGATCTACTCATCATGAATTATTTCAAGATTTTCATCACAACAATACTTAAAAGAATGTTGTAATCTACACTTCTTGCTCTTTATCACTATCAAAGTTATTTAAATTCTTCTGGAATTTTTATACTTTCATCGTATATACCTTCAGGGTATTGTAAATGTTTTAAACACTTTCACCACTTTAATCAATTCAATTTTCTCTGAAAATACAATGTTCATGGCACTTACCATGTTGTTGACACTCTATGGTGCTTCAGTAACTTCCATGTGTTTTTGTCATTATATATATTTCTATTATTATCTTATGAACTACAGGTTCATGTCTTATGGACTACAGGTCCATATATCTTATTTAGGAGAATTTCATGATGGCCAATCATGTTTCTCTCTAATATGAGATTTTTAATCCATTTATAAATATAAGCGCTTTATTATTTATTAATTTATCATCAATTATTATTTCTTGTCGGTTATATATATAATTTATCAAGATCTCAAAACTTATCATGCTTTAGGTACCTAAACCACTTCTGGGGTTATTTTGACAATCATGTCATGGGTTTCTTTAAAGCACCCTTAAGTGTTTCTTCTGTAACACTCACCTCCTTTATTTTGCATCTTTATGACTTACTCCAAAGATATTTTGAACTGACTTTTATACCACATTTTCAGCTGTGATTTACACCTTTTGATCCTTCCGGGATTCAAATGTATATTGGAGAAAGTCTATTAGGGAAATAATTGATAATTTATGCAAGTTACTAAATATTTTGCATAATTCTACATGTTAGCAAATATTTAACGTCGATGATTTCTTTATCCTCCCCCTCAATGTTGACAAACATTGTCACTTTAAATAATAAACCTACTTTGGATTCATTTTTGATCCATTATAGCATCATAGCTAGCAAATACATTAGATGTATTTCAATTGTAGGAGGATAATGCTCATGTTAGTTGATAAGATGCATTCATATTGCATTGCTTATTCCCTTTCATTAATTTGATGACTTGGAGTAATTTTCTATCATTTGAATATGCACATGACTTCGGGTCATTCAATATTGATGTCAATCAACTTTCTGAAATATAAAATAATATATGCATAATTTATAATATGAGCTCATGATAACTTCAGGTTGTTAATAAAATTTTCTTACATATTTGTATATACGTGCGTCCGCGTATTACATATGTAATTGATTTGCATATTCTCTCTCATTCAAGTTATTGATTTTAGAACAAATTGTTTATAATGTTCCAATCATTAATTTTTTCTTATTAAGCAATGTCAACGTAAATCTTAAAGATCGTTTCGTAATATCCAAAATATCTGATTTGGAACTGTATTGAACTTCTGGTTCAAATAATATATAAACAATTTCAAGTTTGTTAAACTGTATTGAACTTCTGGTTGCACTGTATTGAACTTATGGTTCCATTGAATTGAACTTCTGGTTCCAGTGTATTGAACTTCTGGTTCCACTGTGTTGAACTTCTAGTTCAATAAAATATATAACAACTTCGAGTTGTTAAAATTTATTCTACAATACAATATGTAAATATAAATATATAAGCAAGATACAGCTCATTTTGATAATTGTGAAATCTTTGGATATCAATTTTATTAATGTTATTATTTCACATAGTTTCAATAAAGCTTCAGGCTTTTAAATTATGATTTATTTCAAGTTCATTGGTTAAGAAACTTCAAGTTCTTATGCATATATGTACACATACATATGTATATCAAGTTTATTAATTTATGATGAACTTCTGGTTCTCAATCTTTTAACATACTTTTAATTTAGAAGCTTTTACATTTTTGCTAATTGACAAGATTTCAAACTTGTATACTTAACAAAAATGTTTATACATACATATATATATATATAATTCAAGACTTCAGGTCCAAGACTTTGAGTTATACAATTTCCAGTATAAATATTTTCTTTGCACAACTTCAGGTTGTGGTTCTATCCTTTCTTCCATAACATTAATTATTACCAACTAAATACATCGAATAATAATACATATGTTTATTCTTATTCCAAATACAAAATACATCAATTAACTAACAATAACTAATGCATTCAATGCATTTATGACAATAAGGTAATATAATATATTATCATAACAATGCATTCTCTAACATTCAATGCATTTATGACAATAAGGTAATATAATATATTTATCAATCACATAATCAACATTTTACATTCTCTAACATGAATGGTTCAAAAGTTTACAGATCTGTACATAAAATTCACAACTACAAACAAAAATAAACTACATGTCTCATATTCAATTTTTTTTTCTCGTTCTTTAATATGAATGATTTGAAAAACTTGTAAATTTATACATAAAATTCACAAACATAAAAATTACATATTTTTTGATTCAAATTATACAACTCATATAAAGATCTTTTAGATATTTCTTTCTATATCAAAATTGCTTCTTGCCTTTTTAGAAACTGCAGGTTCTAAATTTCCCATGTAATGACAAAAATTGTTTTTGCACTCACTTCCGGTGTGTAGAATTAAGATCAATATTTAGATCTTAACTTCATATGATCTTCAGGATGCATATTTTCTTTATAAAAGTTTTTCCTAAGATACAATAAAAACATTTCTTTTGGAAATATGATATGTTTTAAAATTACTGTAATAAAACTTCAGGTTTTATTATTATTCACATATTATTATTGTATATTAGATTTTCTTTTATTCACATATTATAGTCATTTCCTTAATAAATATGATACAACGCATCATAAATAAATTACATAAAAAAATGTCGTAAATTAATGTCAGAATTAATGCCACATGAAAATTACATATAAATGACATAGCAAATGTGTTAAATAACATTAATGAACATAATAATAGCTATGATGTATATCTGACCATAGTATAGCTACATAAAATGCTACTATGTCATTTTTCCTTTGGCTTATTAGTGGAATACTTAACTAAGCCATAAATGATGTAGTTTAGATAAACATGCAAACTATTGCTCCTTTTATTTTACGCTGACTAAAATATGAAAGTGCAGCATATCTTTCACATGCTCCATACATATAAAATATATGTATCTATTAAACATAAATGCATTAAATAAATAAAAAAATCTTTTCTTATTCCAAATAGAAACAAGCTGATTTACTTAATTTCCATAACCAAAGCATTTAATGCATTTATGATATTACCATAACAACTACAATTAATGCATTTATAATAAAAAAAATGCAATGGGCCGTTATATGGCCAAAAAATGTAAACCAATATTACAGCGAATTGGTTTAATTGCAAATATATATAAAACAATGAAACAAAAAACATTTCATCTCAGATCTAGGCATGCATACTTGATTCAAAATTTCTAAAATATCCCAAATACCATATATATATATATATATATATATATATATATATATATAACTGTATGTCCAAATTAATTAAATCAAGGAGCTGATTTCCTAGCATAAGTGGTTCTATATTATTCAAACCATTATATTCAATAAATAAACAGCAGAGGAAAACCATTGTTCATAACATATTCAAAATGTACTTTCATATTGAAGTTCATAAGTGATTCAGTATAATATTCAATAACTTATGTTATGACTGACAAAATTTGTTTTCCAATTTTTAGAGCGATTCAGATTATTTCCAAAAAAAAACGACTTAAATTTTTTAATCTTCGAGGTCTATCTTTTGAAACCAAAAGAGTTTCATAAGTCAACCTTTAATTTTCAATGCAAAAGCAAACCAAAGATTGCAAGTGGAAACATAAGTGATATGTTCAGATCCGAATCCAAAAAATATATATCGAATGAAACAACAAATTGTAAACATCAAAACCCTAGAAAATTCTCAATAAAATCAATTATGGGCGGCTCTGATACAACTTGTTGGAATTTCTATATACTTGATGATTGACAAATCATGAAATTCCATATTTGAATAGATGGCCCCATATTGATTTAATTGAGAATGAATCAGAGAGAAAGTAAAATGAATTAATGGGAGCCATACCTGAATCCTGATGTTTACATAGAGAAAATTAACCAAATTAAGTCATGGATTTGATTATCAAACCTGATATAAGCATTAGATCTGAATCCATAGTTGTTGCTTTCATCAACTTAGACTGATCTGTATCTAGAGCTTCGTGCTGATAACGTGTTATAAAACGAACACAGAACAGAAGAAACAAGGGAGAGAGGACATTTCTATTCATTCAGATGTTTCTTTATTTCTATTACATTGGCTCCTTTATATATAGGCTTTGGACCTAATCTTTAACTTATTCCCATAACGTGGGACTAAACAGATAACTAATAAAAGCATATTCACAACATTCATATATATATATATATATATATATATATTACAACAGAGAGCATATCATAGATATATTTATTTCATTCCATATTTGTTCCAAAATTTTAAATGATTGACATACATGCACTAATCTCCTTTTTCAATGAAATCACCTTTCCGTGAGCATTATGAAGCTATCTAGCTCTTCGGCTTTATTATCCCACATAACCTACCATATTAATTCACTGTTTAAACTATAGGACATAGAGTGTAAGGAGAGTACTCAATTTGTAAAAATGTAAATCCACAAAATATTGTTTTTGATTCATCTGTTCATTTTTTTAGTAAACTCGATATATGTAAATACATTTAAATATTAAGATCTTTTGGCTGTTTTTCTCAGTTACATTTGTACTTTAATACAGCAAAAGCATTAACTCTAACCATCTCTTATATAAGGTTAATTTGTAATTGCAATGCATGAACTATAATGAGGCTGAGGCCACTTAATTTACATGATGAATAGAAAATACATGTTTCATTTTATTTGACTATTGAAAGTTTTGTTTTGAATCAATTCAAATGCATTTGATTTCCAATTTAAGTTTTGAAGTAATAACAGTAGCACTCAGTAGAGCTGTTATCTTTCCATGAATGTGAAAGAAACTGCATACTGAACAGATTTTCTGTAGAGTGCCCATTCTATTATGTTTCGTTTTCTTACCATGTGACGACATTTGCACATTTTATTCATGAGTTATTTAATCTCTAAATTTGGATGGAAGTAGTAGTAGGATTGTGCTAGAATTGTCCTTTTCAGTAATAATTTGCTAAGAAAGACCTGCTAAATAATTATAGTTGTAGTGTTTGGAAGAAAAAAAGGGTAATTTGCAATTGTTATGTCATGGTAAAGTAAAAAAATCTTAGAGGTTTCAGAGGGAATTGATATGAAATTGAAATATCAAACCAAAGATATTCATTATAAAACAACTAGTCAAGAACATAGTATAACAAAAATTGTTGGCTATATATATATGGTTTCTTGATTGAATTTAAATGTTAGAAAAAGTTGGTACTACAAAAGCATTTAAGATGTTAAAGAACTTAACTTGTTACATTAATGTTAAATATACCATTAATATACCAATATCAAACAATTGATAATCAGTATTATGCTACATCAACATATTAATGCTACAGTATAAACATAATATATTAAATACTGTTAATAATTAATATAATTTTAATGAAATGTCAAAATTTGTGATAACAATTATTTTAGCGATAATATTAGTCTTGTTTTTCAATATTTTATTTAATCCTGACCATGGACAATTTTTGAAAGATATATCATATTTTAAGAAGTTCTTTTAAACATTAAACTGTAAAGTAAAATTTATCTCACTGCCTGAGAAAATAAGTTTTAAGATTAAGAACATGATCGATGAACTCAGTTGATATAAAACTTTCAATCTAGAAATACATATTAATCAAAGGCATAATATCAACAAACACGGATCGATCTCTGTAACAGAAGTATGACTGTGTGAGGATAAAACTATAAGAGCTGGATAAAAATATACCATTCAATCTAATCCATGCATGCCATGTTTAGGGTAAGATGTAAAATATTTCCATTAGGTAGATACAAATGTTAGTTTTCATAACTAATGCGCCTGATCATGTTACAGTAGATATTTATAAGGTGATCCTAACAAAACTTCTTCAAACAAGATATGAGACAGACTTGTTAGCATTATTTCTGGAATAGTGATCAAAGTAAAAACAAACATAGAGACAAAATATACAGCAAATGCATATGATTATCATTGGCAGAGCATAAGTGGTGGTGTGTGAATCTACCATGATCGATATATCTTTAATATTCATGTTTTTTTCCATTTGTTAAAAGGCTAAGATATAAACTTGTACGATTGTGATATGCCACCAAATTGTCCATAACTGTTGACCAACATACAGAATTTGTAAAAATTTCCGACTTACTGCCTTTGATTATGGAGACTTGAATTTTGTATTTCAGATTAAGTCTCCGCAGTTTTATATACTTACACATTGGTTGCTCTGTCCTGACTATTCACATTGGCTAGTTCCTCTGGTTCATCCTGCATTAGTTCATTTTTGGTAGTTTGGTTAGTTCTCTCTTTCTCCATCCATTTGTCGTTGCGTTTAAAAAGAAGAAATGACCAGAAAGATTAAGTCTCCTGATAATAGTTCAAATAGTTCTAGTTTCTGTGGCAGGGGAGGCATTTCAAATTTTCATGTTATTGGGTATAAAGATGACTTCTCCAGCAACAACATACCATAAATTTTGAAATAAAGAAAGACATATTTATATCAGTTGAATTTGTCACTTTAATTTTTTGTATTTTATAAAACAGTTTATATCATTAATTAACAAAACATTTCTATCACATCCCAAACCATAAAAGAAAATTTTACAACCCTGTAAATTGAATATTAAAATTAGTCTGTTATATGACTAGGTCAACAAAGTGTGAAAATAGCCGGGTACCTAAGGTTTTGAAAAAATGTTTATTGCATTAATGTGTAAATTGGTAAAAACCCATTTCTTTCTTTAATAGCATGGAGGAAAGTATGTCTCGACTTGAAAATTCTAAAAGGCAAATATAAAACACTGTCAAAGTCTTTGAACTTCATAAACTTTTATATCCCATTTCTTGCATTGACATTTGGAACTGTTTCATTTACCTTTAATGAATAGTTTTTTATTTTGGCTGGTACTCTTCAGGTTATACCAATTGATGAGATGCACGAGCTCTTGAAGTCGTGTAAGCAGATGATCCAAAATAGTAAGTGGAATATCTCATTTGTTTTTGAAGATCAGTTGTTTATAAATTTATAGTGAAGATCAGAAATGCTACTGTTATATTCATTTCCTATTTTATTCTTATTATTGTGAATGTCGGTTGGCCACTTTTAGGTTTGCATCATGATAAACAAGTCTTGAAAACTGCTGCCATAAGCCTGTAATGTGATAAGTCATTTTCAATCTTTCAGTGACTTATTTTAACGAAATGATAGGCAGTAATGCTTGATCAAACTTAACATTTACTGCAATCAACAGTAATCATAAATTCTATGCTTAAATTCTTTGCTTATAATTTAAATTAAAAGATGCTTCGTATATCTCATTTCTTCAAATTTTCATGATTAGTAACTTTACCTGTGCATGCTAATTTGGCGAAGTATGTTAGTATATGATTTATAATTTATTTATGACATATTAAAGGTAAACTTCTTACATGGTTGGTATCATATCATGTCTTCAAACTTGCAAGTATATCTTTGACATGTACAAAGTCAAAACACACAATTTAATATTATGAAGTTTAGCTTTTCATATAGAGGTGTTTTCTGAAGATATTTATCCTATTTTTTTTATCCATTTAAGTCTTCTGACATGGATTCTTTTCATAAAGAGGTGAACACATAGAATATATGAGTGCATGTTTTAGTATGTATGGACTCTAGCCAATCAATTTTTTTGTTCTGAGGTTAAAAACTTATTGGTTTGGGTTTACGATTCTAATGCGTTCAGTGAAATTTATGTGAGTATCGATGTTTACTTATTTTATGATCAACTTTTGTTTCAGTTTAGAAAATTACAAGAAAGTGGATGGAGACCAAGATGGTTTCAGAAAGCAATTGAAGATGGAACGTTTCAGTACATCAGTGGGTATTGGGAAGCAAGGAAGAAGAGGAAACGGAGAAGACTGTTGGGATATTTTTGGTGAAAATTCATTTGATAGAAAAATGATTCAACGGTGAAAGGTGGAAATTTGACGACTGTTTTGTTTTGGTACTCAGTTTCCTTCTTTTTGCAACCAAAATCAGAACAAAAAAACTTAAATGTACACCTTCATATTTTGGAATTTAGGAACTCACATTGTGACGACCTCCCACAACCCATGCACTAAACAAGAGCAATAATGCGCTGAAAGGTGTGCCAGGCAGCTATGGACGATCATCATGATATGATAACACAATCAGAACCTGTCGTAACTCTCAGTGCAAGGATAAAATATAATAGAACATATACAACAGGTAGTAATAGTGAAGCAGAAAACACTAGACTTTTGTAACAACCGGAAAGTAATATCCATGCACTTGGAAATAGTGTTTATACCAAGTCGCCTCACTACATCATTCAGAGATTAGCAAACAGCGGAAATCTAAATACTATATAGTAAAAAGGTAGTACGCCAGCCTCCTGCTCACCTCCGAACAGCTACATCGTCCACACTAAGCAATCACCTGTCACATGCCACCTAGTCTACCCATCCAAAAATGGATGAACAACCCAAGGTAATAAAAGGGAAACATAAAACCTTGAGTCAGACAACAGTCTTAATGAGCGATAAAACATCTAACAAACTTCATCAATAAAGTATATGAGGATAGGTAGATTTACCAACCACTACCCAATATCAGAGTAAAACTCACCCTTTTCTTCCCCGCATCCGACAGTGATAGCCTTTACATTAAACAATTCAACCATACATCCATGGAAAACAGAACACCCATTCAATCATGGTAAAGCACTTATCTCATCCAAATTACATATCTCATGTAAACCATCTTAGTCGAGTTCAACGTCCCTCAAGCACATGCTCCAGAAGTTTAAACCAATATCCGACAAGCACCCAAGGAACATCTCCTTTGACGTTGGACAATCTACATGAGATAGTATAAATAGAGCAACCAAACAATCAAACATTCATGACTGACTCTGGCTATCACCGCCAATCCTGCTTTGAAACCATCATTAATCATATGACGACCCATCATGACTTCCATATGTCAAGGGCTAATGGTAACCCAGTTCTAGCACAACTCCATATGCCATCATGACTCGTATGTTTGTCTTCTCAAATCTCGACAATTAGGCCCTTCACGACTGCCCAAGGTACGAGGCCCTTCTTGACTGCCCAAAGTACCTCGGCTTTGAGTCTGCTAGAACTTACGATAACGATAATCTATCGGCCTTCACATCTCTAGCCATCAACTCCAATAACTATTCATTAACTCAAGTCCCATTTGAGTATCCATTATCCATGAACTCAAAACACCCTTGAGTCGACTTCCCATTCGTTGCATTACACCGATCAATGAATACATCCAACACTTCAAATATTCCCACTTGAATCTACTTCGAAGTCACACATCACTGAGCCAACATACATCACTGCGCTGCGGCTAGGGTTCGGGGGGTTGTCCCCGAAAAATAATTTTTTTTTCTAGACCTTTTTGTTCAAATCTGAGTCGTACCCGAAAATATAATTTTTCAGAAAATGACCATGTGCGACCAGCCAGAGATCGACCGACCCACTTGAATGCTCGACCCTCTCTAGACCGACCCTTTCACTTGAATGCTCGACCGACCTACCTTACTCCAAAGAATCACCGATCCAAACAGAAACCAATGACCGACCCACCTCCATGGAAGCAGACCGACCCAATTGGAAGCATCAGACCGACCAACTCCTGGATAGTAGTCCGACCCGACCCAAATGGAACCAGACTCCTAGGCCTGCTCGACCGACCCACACCGAGACAGACCCGACCCAAAATGAGACCGACCGACCAGGGCATGGAACTCACCCCTCTTCTGACTTGTTCCCCAAGTCAAGTTTTCGGCTCGACCGACCCAACCTCGACCGACCCAAAACCTGCACCACCCCAATGCAACTCCGATTTCGACCAAAACTTCCCCAATCGACACAATCGACGAAATATACTCGCCAAATTCATTCAACACAATCATAAGCATGTTATGAAGTCACTAAAAACATGAATACGATGATTATCACTAAAATTATGTAAATTCACAAAAAAATCATAATAAATGAACATATGATCTAAATGCGGATCTAACTTGCATAAACATATGAAATGGCATAGGAATTATTGGTTTAAACTTGCTACAATGGATCGTAGGGTGATTCATATGAAAATGGACTTGTCATGGTATAGATCTATGATAAAACACTTGAATTTGATGAAAAACATGATCAAACATTCATATACTTCTTTGAATCCATATGAGAGATGCAAATCACTCACCGATTCTCCAAAATAGGCTAAAATCATTGCAATAAGATTCCGGACAGCAAGCACTTCGAACAAAACCCCTTGATCCAATGAATTCTCACTTCAAATGATGTAGATCTAGCCTCCAATGGTGTAGATTTTTGATTTCCTACCTTAGATTTTGATTTTTAATGGTGGAAAGGTGTTGGAGGAAGGAGGAACATAAGCCACCAAATGAGAGAATAGAGAAATTAAATCATTGCTCATACCTCTCACACCCTATTTGTACCCTTCCATCAGCCCACTAATGGGCCTTCCCAAATTAGCCCATTGTGGCTCTCAAAACCTGAACAACCAACTGAAAAACCTTAAAACAGTTATTCCTCCCAAACCGGTAGCCAAATCTTTAATGTAACCACTCTACGGAAAGGCAATCATCATTTTCTTTCCAATGGCATAGGTCTCACCAACTGATTCAACCTGAGTCAAAAGCTATGCCCTGTACAAGACTAACAGGGGCAAAATGGTCACAAAAAAATTAGTAAAAATTATGGACATGTCTCACATTCCCATAAGAAACATATCAAAATATGAGAATGATCCAACCCACATAGAATAAGATAAAAATATTTTACGATTTTCTGATATGTAAAATGCGGGCTGTTACGCACATGTAACTTTTTTTATCTTCTTTCTCAGGAGCGACCTAAGTTTTGAAGAAAACATAATACTTTGCACGAAAGCTAGAATACACAAGTTGCTTTTGGGTGAAATTCATGGATCCATAAATAGCCTTACAGGTCATATAGGGACTGAGGTTGAGTTGAGAAACTATAGATGGTAATTCAGTGTATGCTTAGTCAGTAATGAGTGATGTACCATTTGGTGATAACTCTAGCTCAAGTACGAGTATATGTATTTACATAAATTATTCAGGAAATCAATTGTACATTCCAGTCTATTATGTCGTATTCTAATGACAAATACAGAGGTGTACGCATAGAATATAAATGGCTCATTTAAAAAAAATGCATTTGTTGTAGTAGAAAAACAGACGCAAACGCACCGAAGAGTAAAACTATTATACACAACAATTTGCATCTGTTGTAATAGTATAACTGTAACACCCCGCCTCCGCTAGGGTCACTCGCAAAGGAATGCACTAGCTTTAGAGGGGCATTATTGGTAAACATGCACAGAAGTATCACAAGACAGAACATATAAAATAGCGGAAGTAAAATCGAACTTTCATAAACATTCATAATTAAGGTCTAAAGCCTTTTACATCAGAGTACATCAAAACCTGTCTTGCAATAATAAAGAAGCATAAAAACCTTTTCATAAATTATTCCCCAAAATAAAGCGGTGAAGCAGCCATAGCCAAGAGAAGACCAAGCTATACACCAAGCTATACATGATGACCTTCAAGCATAAGAGGCCCGAACTAAACAACATCATTTCCTCCCTGGAACCTGGGGGGAAACGAAAGACAAAGAGGCGAAAGAAAACGGGGTCAGTCATAAAGACTGGTAAGTCCTATCTACTCCCAGTATAAAAACAGGTAAAGGTAACATGACATGCATAAACTGAAAGTAAACATAAGGATGACTACAAGATAGATAAACTAAACCAGGGTAACTGGCTGAACTACTGTAGCAAGGTAAACTAAGATATCGTGATAAACTACGGTGTCGTGATAAATCAAGGTATCACATCGTCAGGTTTCTATCAAGTATACTATCCCAAGGTATCTATCCTGTCTAACATCCCCCGGTGTCTATTATGTTTATTTTTCCTGGTTCTAACATGTATATTTGCTCTGCACCTCTCGTACTAGTATCCCTACCCGCGTCATGTGTTAACCATGAATGTCCCTTGCCCCATGTCATGAAATGGTCCATGTCAACCTAATATATAGCATATGTAGGTTTTCCCAACTCGTATGTTTCTCTCCATGTGTAAGTTCAGTCCTTTGCCATAGGCCATACGGGCTTTCCCATGTAAACGTTTTATCCTGGAAGTTGTTTTGGACTGCAACCCTTGATCTAGTTGTGTTTCCCTACCATGAACTATCGCGCGTCCACTTAGGATTTATGCCACCTAGGGCCGCTAGGGATTATGCTACCTAATGAACGTTTCCGTGTCTCGGTTTGGGTTTTGGCCACCTAGGACTACTAGGGATTACGCCACCCGCCAACCGCGCCCTTGATCCCACGTATGTATCGTGAATCGTTTTCCATGTCTAGATGCACATGTTCCACAATGTGCCATCCGAGTTCCGTGCCAGGGCAAACTAAGAAACATGGAACTCGGTCGGGAGCTTTAAGTCGTCTGCTGATGCAGATACCAAGGTCTGTTTTTGTACCCGTGGCTATGGTCCCACGTGACCCCTCCCTCAACTAGTGAAAGGCAACCCACGAAAAATCATGTATGAGAACCACTCCCCGGCCCCACTATAGCCCACTTTCCTACGGGCCAACCTCACCCATGACTCGATAGCAAGCACATGGTCTGTTGGGGGTTCTCTGC
The DNA here is from genome assembly GCA_030737875.1 of Allium sativum. Taxonomy (NCBI): domain Eukaryota; kingdom Viridiplantae; phylum Streptophyta; class Magnoliopsida; order Asparagales; family Amaryllidaceae; genus Allium; species Allium sativum. Next base: position 96,095,752 of record CM060925.1, on the reverse strand, counting down.
CTTTCCGTACGTACACGATTGACTAAAGATGGTAGGTAGTCGGCGATGTGCTATCCAGGGCAAAAACCAAGAATCGTCGACTCCACGCTAATCCATCCCAGTCTTTAGGTCGCTCGCATAGCAACCAAGGCATACTCTTGGTCCTTCTAACGCAGACCTTAACCTCTCATAGGCCTAGTATAATTACCTGGCAGCCCACAGAGGGATCCCAAGAATATCCTCACGTCCCCCGAAGCTTCCACTTCGGCACCCAGTGCGCTGGAGCTTTTATCCAAGTCAGATAACTTGCTCCTCCTCGTATACTAAGCGATGACCTACCGTATCAGGTTACTCATCGCTTTGTGAATTAATCCTATGTCCTTAGCTAAGAATTATTACTTAGTTACCCTTAACTAAGGTTTACCACTTAGCTTCCTTTCCCGTTGTCCTTGATTAACCACGATTCTATACCTAGTTCCTCTAACTAGGGTTTGTCTTATTGGGTTAAGTGTTATCATTCAAGTCCATGCCTTAACCCGCCCACGAATCACGTCAAGATTGGCTAAATATTTAAGTTCAAGACTTAGCCCTACAAGTTGGTTAAGTGTACCCAGAGGCTCATGACTTAACCCTATCAAGTCAAATCGGTCAAGTACTAGCTTACCGTAATCCTATCGGATTATCTTGCTAGATTTATTAAGCATATATTATCTTAATCCCATCAAATTATCGAGTCGGATTGGTTAAGTATATGTGGGCTTAACCCCATCCTCTAATCGTACTACAATGGTTAAGTATATTCTAAAAAGGTACCTTATCAGGTCCGCGTATTAGATTGGTTAAGTGTAGGTTACTTAACCCCATCAAATCATCATGTATAATTGGTTAAGTATAAGTTGCTTAACCCCATTAAATTATCACGTTAAGTTGGTTAAGTATTGGTTACTTAACCTCATTGAATTACCAAGTTTAAGTTGGTTAAGTGTTTAACTTAACCCCATCGAATTACCGTGTTTAGATTAGTTAAGTGTGGATTACTTAACCCCATCTAATTACCGTGGTTAGATTAGTTAAGCGTCAATTACTTAACCCCATCTAATTACCGTGTTTAGATTAGTTAAGTCTTAATTACTTAACCCCATCTAATTACCAAGTCGGATTAGTTAAGTGTAAATTACTTAACCTCATCCCCTAATCATCTTGCATGGTTAAGTGTCATTAAGAAATCAAGTCCGGTCCCATTTAACCTACCCATTCGTGTCATATCGGTTAAGTGTCATTAGTCAAATTTACTTAACCTTATCATGTGGCATTAATTTAATTAATGCACCCTCAACCTCTCACATTAGACCTTGTTGTGGTTACTAGTTAAGCCGGGCGGGTCCGGGTAGATTTACACCACAACCTAGTCTAACCTCGGGTCTTAAGCGCGACATGACCAACTTCTCACATTGGATCCTATTGTTTGTAGCTACTAGTTAAGCCGGGCGGGTCCGGGTAGATTTATGCTACAAACTCAACCCAACCTCGAGTTGGCCACTTCCATGTTTGGTCTAGTGTTATATTACACTTACAACCCATACGCGTCTAATCTCAAGTCCCAAGTTTACCCCACGTGTCATGCCCCCATTTTGGTTCAACTTACATGTCGTGTTCACATGTAACCTCAAGTCAAGTTTTCATGTCATATTCAAGTCAAGATTTCGCGTCATGTTCATGTTTATCTAACTAACCCAAAGTCGTGTTTTCCAACGCAAGCAAAAGCGAGTCAACATAGTAAGGATACTACGTCACATATTGGCCTCAAAACATGCATGATGCCAAAAAGGGATTGGCTTCCACATGCACAACCTTGGCCAAAAACATGCATAGTGTCATAAGGTGATTTGGCCACAAACATGCATAGTATCTCAAGGGGATTTAGCCACAAACATGCATAGCATAAAAGGGGATTACTTGCATAAGTGTTCATGTCATAAACCTATCATGAAGGGATGAACATGCCCATGTTACTCATGTGATAAAAAGGTAAACTTGCATATTATCATAAGGGATTTCGGGTTCATATACTTGCATAGCCTCAAAGTCACATTCATGCACATGTTTCATGAGTCAAAGTGGTTTCAAGTGTGCATGCTAACATACCACAAGCAAAGGTCCAATCTTGCATGGCAAACTAGGTCCAATGTAACATGAATAGCATGGTTTAGTCGCTACAACATAACCCAAAGTCATATGTTCATGCTAAAGGGGCAAACTAGGTTCCCATAGGCTAACATACTCATGTTACTTTGCATTTTATCCCATGTCACATCAAGATCATCGTTTAAATCTACAAGTAGCAAGAACTTACATAGCGTGGCAAGAGGACTAGGAGCATGAATCGTTTTGACGAAGAAAGGTGGCTCCTTTGATGAAGATCCGTCATGAAACTCGCATAGCAACGTTGATTTGGCCTCTATTTGGTGTAGCAAGCTTGCACCTTTTGATTTGAACCCGATTTGAATGCATAGGCTCTAGGGATTGGAGATGGAGGCCATGATCAAAATTGATTTTGGCAGCACTTAGTTGCTAGGTTTGATTTTTAGGGATTTAGGTTAGGTTTAGGGTCTTTTTATAGAGATTAGGATAGTTTTAGGCCCTTAGATTAACCCTAGGATAGATCTGAACCATCAAACAACGCCAGAAGCTTCCAGAACAAGACCAGGGACCAGTGCAGGTGCACCAAGCCAGGAATGCTCGTCTGAGCCAAGTCGACAGGGCTGTCGACTTGGTCAGACCAAGTCGACTCCCAAGACGACAGGGCTGTCGACTTGGGTACTGTGGCGGGAATTTTTCCCGCCTGGCCCAATTTTCCAAATTCAAGTTTGAATTTGAAATCTGTTTTTACTTAGAAATTTTCTGAAAACTTCGTTGGGCCTTAACCGGGTCATACGGACTCCGATTTTCGAAAACTCGGACTCTATTTCGCGTATTTTTCCGAGACGAACGCAATGGCATAGCCCATTTCGCTTGATTCAGAATTTAAAATTAAATTCTGCCTTGATTCTCGTCTTAATCATGTTATCGAAATACGGGTTGTTACATTCTCCCCACCTTTTAGGATTTCGTCCCCGAAATCTCCAAGTTAGGAAGAACATATCCTACCATCCATCATCCATCTACTCAAAACATCATCCACAAGCAACCATTGTCCTTAGATGATTTCTAATGCTGTATGAATATATGCAAAACGTGTGTGTACATGTTCCTTAGCTAATGCTAATGATCAGGCCTGAATAATTTTTCTAATGCAAAAATATGCATAGTGCCATGAATCCAACATGTATGCAAATAGTCCTAGTCATATAGATACTATATGCGTGCACAACCATTCATTCATATGCAACATCCACATGACAACACATTCAATTTTATCCATAAAGAAGTATAAATGCTCGTGCATATGCAACATGAAACGTGATCGCGTCAATCTAGTATCTAACGTGTATTCGCGCATCCACGAGCAACCACTTGCAACCATTTGCAACCATATCAATCATAACATGTCTCAAATACATGTTTACATCCATAACGTTCTACCTAAGGTTCCCAGGATAAGATCGAGAAGATAAACAAGACAAACTCCTTACGGGGTTTGTAACAGAAACAGGACCGAGAGGATATCCACCAAGCGATAGCATGCAAGTAAGCTTTACAGGTGAACCAAGGATCAAAAATATACTCTTAAAAAGAGACGTGATGCGCGCGTCCAAGCCGTATTTCCATGAGCTCAATCCCATCAGGCCTTGACCGCCTTTGACTTCATGATTTCGTAGCTCCTTGATTCCTATTTCCAAGGTGTGAGTGGAACTCATCTCACTGTCGCCTCCCGTTTCACTTTCACTTATTCTTTCCCTAGTATGCTCGGCTCAAATATGTCTGCGTACTCATGCAAGCTCTCCAAAATTCACTAGTGAATTCTGGATCTCGTTTTCCGATGCCGATCCATGTTGCCAAGGGTTCTTACTAGGGTGATTGCCATAACCCATGCATAATCGAAACGAACCATCCGCCTTAGCGGCGAATCCTATTTGAACGGATTACCAACAACTGCATCCCGGGATTCTAGGTAATTAACCATGACAGAACCCAAAAAGGTTACACGAGACTTTGAGGGTATCACCAAGATGAGTCGAGAGTCTAACTACCCTCTTTCCAAAACCGAGAACGGCACCCCTTATTGGGTGACCACTTTATCCTTAGAATCTATCTGTAGTTGAGACATGTCATTCTCAAATCCAACAAGTCATGAAGGAATGGACCAACTCTCCAACCAGATTTTTGGGACAAAACTGGGATCCTCTACCATGCTAGTACTAAGGTGCAGAGACTCAACTATCTAAGCAGACTTAAGTGATACGATGATCAAAACAAAGTCTGGACGGGATGATGGAAAAGGAAGGCTGAACCTCTAATAGAAACGGTACCATTTCTTTTAGGCACCCCAGAAGTGGGAGCGTACTATTTCCCTCTCCGCTGATCTTGTCCTTGTCCTCCTTGATGGACCAAGCCCTAACAACAGTTTCTTATCCTTAAGCTGGTATCCTTTATCCTTATTCTTATTATCCTTTCTTGTAACACGGCAATGGGTCTCTCGAGAACCACCTCCATCGTACGGGAAACACCTACGTGGCTAGACCAAGATTAGTCACAGTGAGAACTACTGTGACCATAGATGGAGAAAAGAAAGGAAACGAGATTTAATCAAGGAATCAAAGGATGGTGCTAATGGCTTTTGGGGAATAGCCTTTAAAACAAACTTTTCTTGAAAATGCTTCTTTATAAACGGTTTTTCAAATAGTTTTCAGAAGGTCTTTAAAAACTTTTGCCTAGTCTGGTAACCTTCTGCTCTGATAAGAAATGTAACACCCCGCCTCCGCTAGGGTCACTCGCAAAGGAATGCACTAGCTTTAGAGGGGCATTATTGGTAAACATGCACAGAAGTATCACAAGACAGAACATATAAAATAGCGGAAGTAAAATCGAACTTTCATAAACATTAGTAATTAAGGTCTAAAGCCTTTTACATCAGAGTACATCAAAACCTGTCTTGCAATAATAAAGAAGCATAAAAACCTTTTCATAAATTATTCCCCAAAATAAAGCGGTGAAGCAGCCATAGCCAAGAGAAGACCAAGCTATACACCAAGCTATACATGATGACCTTCAAGCATAAGAGGCCCGAACTAAACAACATCATTTCCTCCCTGGAACCTGGGGGGAAACGGAAGACAAAGAGGCGAAAGAAAACGGGGTCAGTCATAAAGACTGGTAAGTCCTATCTACTCCCAGTATAAAAACAGGTAAAGGTAACATGACATGCATAAACTGAAAGTAAACATAAGGATGACTACAAGATAGATAAACTAAACCAGGGTAACTGGCTGAACTACTGTAGCAAGGTAAACTAAGATATCGTGATAAACTACGGTGTCGTGATAAATCAAGGTATCACATCGTCAGGTTTCTATCAAGTATACTGTCCCAAGGTATCTATCCTGTCTAACATCCCCCGGTGTCTATTATGTATATTTTTCCTGGTTCTAACATGTATATTTGCTCTGCACCTCTCGTACTAGTATCCCTACCCGCGTCATGTGTTAACCAGGAATGTCCCTTGCCCCATGTCATGAAATGGTCCATGTCAACCTAATATATAGCATATGTAGGTTTTCCCAACTCGTATGTTTCTCTCCATGTGTAAGTTCAGTCCTTTGCCATAGTCCATACGGGCTTTCCCATGTAAACGTTTTATCCTGGAAGTTGTTTTGGACTGCAACCCTTGATCTAGTTGTGTTTCCCTACCATGAACTATCGCGCGTCCACTTAGGATTTATGCCACCTAGGGCCGCTAGGGATTATGCTACCTAATGAACGTTTCCGTGTCTCAGTTTGGGTTTTGGCCACCTAGGACTACTAGGGATTATGCCACCCGCCAACCGCGCCCTTGATCCCACGTATGTATCGTGAATCGTTTTCCATGTCTAGATGCACATGTTCCACAATGTGCCATCCGAGTTCCGTGCCAGGGCAAACTAAGAAACATGGAACTCGGTTGGGAGCTTTAAGTCGTCTGCTGATGCAGATACCAAGGTCTGTTTTTGTACCCGTGGCTATGGTCCCACGTGACCCCTCCCTCAAATAGTGAAAGGCAACCCACGAAAAATCATGTATGAGAACCACTCCCCGGCCCCACTATAGCCCACTTTCCTACGGGCCAACCTCACCCATGACTCGATAGCAAGCACATGGTCTGTTGGGGGTTCTCTGCCTTTCCGTACGTACACGATTGACTAAAGATGGTAGGTAGTCGGCGATGTGCTATCCAGGGCAAAAACCAAGAATCGTCGACTCCACGCTAATCCATACCAGTCTTTAGGTCGCTCGCATAGCAACCAAGGCATACTCTTGGTCCTTCTAACGCAGACCTTAACCTCTCATAGGCCTAGTATAATTACCTGGCAGCCCACAGAGGGATCCCAAGAATATCCTCACGTCCCCCGAAGCTTCCACTTCGGCACCCAGTGCGCTGGAGCTTTTATCCAAGTCAGATAACTTGCTCCTCCTCGTATACTAAGCGATGACCTACCGTATCAGGTTACTCATCGCTTTGTGAATTAATCCTATGTCCTTAGCTAAGAATTATTACTTAGTTACCCTTAACTAAGGTTTACCACTTATCTTCCTTTCCCGTTGTCCTTGATTAACCACGATTCTATACCTAGTTCCTCTAACTAGGGTTTGTCTTATTGGGTTAAGTGTTATCATTCAAGTCCATGCCTTAACCCGCCCACGAATCACATCAAGATTGGCTAAGTATTTAAGTTCAAGACTTAGCCCTACAAGTTGGTTAAGTGTACCCAGAGGCTCATGACTTAACCCTATCAAGTCAAATCGGTCAAGTACTAGCTTACCTTAATCCTATCGGATTATCTTGCTAAATCGATTAAGCATAGATTATCTTAATCCCATCAAATTATCGAGTCGGATTGGTTAAGTATAGGTGGGCTTAACCCCATCCTCTAATCGTACTACAATGGTTAAGTATATTCTAAAAAGGTCTTGTGACTTAACCTTATCAAGTCCGCGTATTAGATTGGTTAAGTGTAGGTTACTTAACCCCATCAAATCATCATGTATAATTGGTTAAGTATAAGTTGCTTAACCCCATTAAATTATCACGTTAAGTTGGTTAAGTATTGGTTACTTAACCTCATTGAATTACCAAGTTTAAGTTGGTTAAGTGTTTAACTTAACCCCATCGAATTACCGTGTTTAGATTAGTTAAGTGTGGATTACTTAACCCCATCTAATTACCGTGGTTAGATTAGTTAAGCTTCAATTACTTAACCCCATCTAATTACCGTGTTTAGATTAGTTAAGTCTTAATTACTTAACCCCATCTAATTACCAAGTTGGATTAGTTAAGTGTAAATTACTTAACCTCATCCCCTAATCATCTTGCATGGTTAAGTGTCATTAAGAAATCAAGTCCGGTCCCACTTAACCTACCCATTCGTGTCATATCGGTTAAGTTTCATTAGTCAAATTTACTTAACCTTATCATGTGGCATTAATTTAATTAATGCACCCTCAACCTCTCACATTAGACCTTGTTGTGGTTACTAGTTAAGCCGGGCAGGTCCGGGTAGATTTACACCACAACCTAGTCTAACCTCAGGTCTTAAGCGCGACATGACCAACTTCTCACATTGGATCCTATTGTTTGTAGCTACTAGTTAAGCCGGGCGGGTCCGGGTAGATTTATTCTACAAACTCAACCCAACCTCGAGTTGGCCACTTCCATGTTTGGTCTAGTGTTATATTACACTTACAACCCATACGCGTCTAATCTCAAGTCCCAAGTTTACCCCACGTGTCATGCCCCCATTTTGGTTTAACTTACATGTCGTGTTCACATGTAACCTCAAGTCAAGTTTTCATGTCATATTCAAGTCAAGATTTCGCGTCATGTTCATGTTTATCTAACTACCCCAAAGTCGTGTTTTCCAACGCAAGCAAAAGCGAGTCAACATAGTAAGGATACTACGTCACATATTGGCCTCAAAACATGCATGATGCCAAAAAGGGATTGGCTTCCACATGCACAACCTTGGCCAAAAACATGCATAGTGTCATAAGGTGATTTGGCCACAAACATGCATAGTATCTCAAGGGGATTTGGCCACAAACATGCATAGCATAAAAGGGGATTACTTGCATAAGTGTTCATGTCATAAACCTATCATGAAGGGATGAACATGCCCATGTTACTCATGTGATAAAAAGGTAAACTTGCATATTATCATAAGGGATTTCGGGTTCATATACTTGCATAGCCTCAAAGTCACATTCATGCACATGTTTCATGAGTCAAAGTGGTTTCAAGTGTGCATGCTAACATACCACAAGCAAAGGTCCAATCTTGCATGGCAAACTAGGTCCAATGTAACATGAATAGCATGGTTTAGTCGCTACAACGTAACCCAAAGTCATATGTTCATGCTAAAGGGGCAAACTAGGTTCCCATAGGCTAACATACTCATGTTACTTTGCATTTTATCCCATGTCACATCAAGATCATCGTTTAAATCTACAAGTAGCTAGAACTTACATAGCGTGGCAAGAGGACTAGGAGCATGAATCGTTTTGACGAAGAAAGGTGGCTCCTTTGATGAAGATCCGTCATGAAACTCGCATAGCAACGTTGATTTGGCCTCTATTTGGTGTAGCAAGCTTGCACCTTTTGATTTGAACCCGATTTGAATGCATAGGCTCTAGGGATTGGAGATGGAGGCCATGATCAAAATTGATTTTGGCAGCACTTAGTTGCTAGGTTTGATTTTTAGGGATTTAGGTTAGGTTTAGGGTCTTTTTATAGAGATTAGGATAGTTTTAGGCCCTTAGATTAACCCTAGGATAGATCTGAACCATCAAACCACGCCCGAAGCTTCCAGAACAAGACCAGGGACCAGTGCAGGTGCACCAAGCCAGGAATGCTCGTCTGAGCCAAGTCGACGGCCAAGTCGACAGGGCTGTCGACTTGGTCAGACCAAGTCGACTCCCAAGTCGACAGGGCTGTCGACTTGGGTACTGTGGCGGGAATTTTTCCCGCCTGGCCCAACTGGCCCAATTTTCCAAATTCAATTTGAATTTGAAATCTGTTTTTACTTAGAAATTTTCTGAAAACTTCGTTGGGCCTTAACCGGGTCATACGGACTCCGATTTTCGAAAACTCGGACTCTATTTCGCGTATTTTTCCGAGACGAACGCAATGGCATAGCCCATTTCGCTTGATTCAGAATTTAAAATTAAATTCTACCTTGATTCTCGTCTTAATCATGTTATCGAAATACGGGTTGTTACAATAACATACGCAAATGCATAGGTATTTGCATTCGATGTACGCTATAACAGACGTAAATATATCAAATTTGCATCTACTGTAATAGAAAAACAGATACAAATGCATTGGTATTTGCATCTAATGTACGCTATATAGATGCAAATATATCAAGTTTGCATCTGCTGAACAACAGAAGAAAATTTATTTCAACATTTGCGTCCACTGCATTTGCATCCACAGTGGAGCAGACGCAAATAACGCAAAATATTATATGCAAATACCTTGTTTTGTACTAGTGGTCGTTATATTACGGGAGAAAATGGAGAAGTTCTACCAATATGCAAGCGTTGATTTAATCAGCGCTTAAGGCTTAGGCACTGATTTAATCAGCGTCTTTGCGCTTAAGGCAAAGGCGCCGATTTAATCAGCGTCCGCAGTAGGGCGCTTATAAATTACATCCTACTTGGCCTTGTCTCCTTCCCCCACTCATTATTTACATGTTTTTTAAAAAATTATTCGGTATCGCATTGAGATGATGCCACGTGGGACAAAAATGGCTAGACAGATAGTTCGACTTTAGAAAGATGAGATGACTGGTCCTGCGCACATTCCTCCAATGTAGGAGAGACAATATTTGACTTATGGATTCTACATGATTTACCTAAGGGTTACATCCCCATATGTTCACATCTTTTGAGGCCATTGAGATATGATTTTAGACTGTAATATAATTAGTAATGTACAATTAATTATCAACCATATCGCATAGTCAGGTTGTAGTATTATTTTATATTATATTAACTAGGAACAAATGTCTGTTTACTAGTCTTGATACCTCAGATTTTGTGGAAGTTGGTCGAGGCGTATTACATGTTTTTTATGACGTAGTGCCTAAGGTTTTAAGGGATAGGCTATGGGCTAGTCCATTCGAATACTTCTTACAGATTAGACCTGCCAAGTCATTTGACCATCCACTGTTAGGTGCTTTAGTCAAGAGGTAGTGGCCCACCATACATACATTTCATTTTTCAGATTTTGAGCTTGGTATTACCCTCAAACGATTTTTATATGCTCATGGGGATTAAGATATGAGGGTAGATATAGTGCGTATTCCTTTGACTCCGGCTACTAGTCACCTGAGATATACATGAAAGGTAAACTACTAAATAGATTTAGTTAGCCAAAAGGAGAAGCTAGATCATGCTACAGTTAAGAAGAAGTACCTGTAATACCTCAATCTGACCCGGGTATTATTTATAATAAAATAAACAATAAACGGATCAGTCAAGATGTACTCATCATAATAAGCAAAGATAGAATAAGATATATAAACATAAAATGATATGTAAGTAATAACAAGAAGGTTTACATGTAGGATGTGAAAGCTCAAAATGCCCATATAATATGTCGAGGAAATCTCAGTGTTAGATAAGGATATCTCATCCTAACTCATGAAGCTACTCCTAAGATATAATATTGTGTATCTCGCTGATACAAAATGATTGGAATATTATCGATATAATCAAACAAACCGAAGTTCCTCAAGATAATCCGAAGACCATCACAGTGATCCGAAGGTCGGAATGATCCGAAGATCCACCGGAACCGAAGTTCCTAGGGGTGACCCAGAGATCATTGATATGATCAAAATTGATCATTTATAGTGTAAAATATGCCAAGCTAGTAAATATAAGAATAAAGATACATGTCCAATAACTACTTGCTCTAGTCGAATATTTACGAACAAGTTGTATATTCCACTAGAGATACGAAACGATCATTGCAACGGTTTTCAATCGAATGAGTCCAAGAATTAACCTTTGAAGCAAACTCAAGGGTGCATAGTCCTTGTTTTTACTAAGGCGTTTAATTAGATTTCTCATACGAACGAGAAAAAGGTTTATATAAATATATACTATTATATTGTAAAATAATTTCATATAATGAAGTAGGATTAGAAACCATTTTAATAAAAGAATTTGATATCTACTAATAATGTTAAAACCCTTTATATAATTTTGAAGTGGCAAATCTCGGGTGATAGCGATCGAACTAACGATCAAACTAGGAATTCACGTTTTAACAACGTAAATCGAATTCCACGAATATCGATTATAAATTCATTTATCACGAATGAAACGTATGATCATCAAAGGTCGATATAATCGAGCTGTTGGAATACGTGGATTTGAGTAACTAAAAAGTCAGAGGAGAAGAGCAAATGGGTTGAACCTTGACCGAGGATAAGCCTGAAACAACCTATACAGTCGACCGTGGTCTCTACTGGTCGACTGCGAATAATCATCAGGACCAATCGACTGGTCCATTTTTGACTGGTCGGTTAGTTAATTTACCAGTCGATTGGTTCATTTTTGACTAGTCGACTGGTCACTGCTGCCTGGAGTAGCATAATGCTTGGCCATTAAGCTAAGGCGAACTTCAATGAATTTTGGACGAATGGTGGAGGCTAAGGACTTTATCAAAGTGACAATGATGCCTCAATTGTTCATCGAAACACTACTATCACACGAATCAAATGTATACAAAGATTTTACATTAGCATTTATATAATCAAATTCAAATGTATGAAATGGAATGTACACGAAATCAATCCAAATCACACAACATAAACACAATACAAATGCGGCATAGGCACACTATACAAGCTTAAAGCTTGAGGCATAGATATGAGTTCTCCCAGAACTCACCTTTGATTGTTAGAAGCAAAGAATCGGTCCAAAGCTTAGCTAGAACAACCTCTCTTCCGATACTACTCATAAATCTTCAATCTACACAAAAATATACAATATTTCCTAAGAATTAGGTTTAGGAAATATCACAAATTGATGAGGAAACAAGATGGAGAGTAAGACGGAGAAGCTTACCTAGGTTACCTCTTCAATTTTCCTCTTAATTTGAGCTCCTCATTGAAATCCCTAGCTTAGGAATTTTAATTTCCCATTCCCTCTCCCCATTTTTACTTTCTTTGATGAAGGTGTAGAGTGACTGAGGAGGAGGGGTTGTGGGAGTTATAAGGTTGGGCTTGGTTGGCTAACCCGACCCAAGTCCAAAGTCCTAATTTCCGTAACTCAAAATATATTGATGTTTATACTTTTTCTTATCGTAAACGACATTTTGAACTCGACGGAAGTGGTCTCGAGTCCAAATTCATCCGTATGCAAAAAGTGACTTTTTGGACTTATACTTGATTAACGACGTTATATTAAAATAAAATATTTAAATATATTATCATAAAATATGCGGGTTGTTACACAAAAGGTTATTATAACCATCCTGACTGCCCAGCTAGGTAGTCGTATTTAGAAATCCATAAAGCATACGGTGGTTTTGCGGAAGCTCGTAATTGATACCGCAACATTGTCGAGGTTGTTGAAGAAGAAGGCATTTTTCAAGCAAATTGTTCTATATTTGATTCGTGTTAACTATCTGAATACGGAATGGAATTGTTGGTCATGAGGCATATGAACTTCTTTATAGTTAGCTTACACAATATGGCTCTAAATAAGCATTACTACAATTGTAGGAAGATTGTATTTATGTATCATTTTCATGTTTATCAATTGAAAATTCTCAACAATTTATGTAATATGTTTTCGCATTGTATAATGGTTGTTATGAAAGTGTTCTGAAGTTAATTTTAATTATTTAACATGGGCTCTTGTTTAACTATATGGAGAACGGCCTGGATTGTTTAACTTTGAATATTGATGAAACTTCAAACTCCATAATCTAAAAGATTCAATTTAGTTAAGCCTTTAGGTATAGTTAACAAACTTGCTAACTGCGAGTTTTTTGAAAATTAATTTAGTCAAATCTCAAAATGTACAAGACCAAATCAAGAATTATGAAATTCGTTTGAAAGCTCTATTCGAGTAAGTCCTAATTCCTGACATATTTTTGATTTTATATATCAATTTGAGCTTCATTTAGAAAAATAACGAACTACCACTATGCGAAGAACTTGATTTAATTAAATTTAGTTTATTCATTAAAAATTATTAAAAAGAGGACGATGCAGATTGTTTAACTCGTTTGGAAGCCATTAAGAGATATATAACATTGAATCTCGATTGAGTGCCTCGGGTTGTCAACATTGACGTGTATTACATCATTGGGATACAATATATCATGGCTACAGTGAATGCCATTGACAGGACAATTTAGCTGGTTTATAATTTAGGTTTGAATATTGATGAACTTCAAACTCCATAATTTAAAAGATTCAATTTAGTTAAGTCTTTAGGTATGGTTAACAAACTAGCTTACCATAATTTAGACATATCTCGAAACGCACAAAACCAAATCAAGAATTGTGACATTTATTTGAAATTTATATTCGAATAAGTCCCAAAGATTCTTGTTTGGAAGGATTTCAACATATTTTTGATTTTATACATCAATTTGAACTTCATTTCGGAAAATTATGAACTACCACTACACGATGAGCTCGATTTAATTAAATTTAGTTTATTGGTTAAAAATTAATAAAAAGAGCATAACCTGGATTATTTAACTCATTCGGAAGCAATTAAGAATTATATAACATAGAATCTTGATTGTGTACTTCATGTTGTCAACATCAACGAGTATTACATCATTTGGAGACAATATATTACGGTTATAGTAAATGACATTAATAGGTAGGAGATCTACCAGCGGCTAGTAATCTGGAGGGCACGAGGATAGGGGCCAAAAGAAATAAGGTTCAGAACGAGCATAGAATTAAATAACCTCTTATAACTCCTGTTGGAATCCATTCGTTTCGTTACCTGAAAGAACTTTTTTTTGTTGACCTTTCGCTACTTAAAGTAAAAGTAATCCAATCTATAGCGGGTTTGACTCCATCTAAACACTTAATGATGTGATCTGTGATAATAAAGTGTCATGTGATAACGTTATGAGTTGTCTCAATCATTAGAAATCATGTGGTGACTTATATCAATCATTCAGAAGTCATGTGATATATTGTCCTGTCTCTTGTGTAAATGTTTCAACCTATACCATGTGCAATGTGAAAACGTGGTGAGTTGTCTCAATCGTTCAGAAGCCATTTGATAACATGGTGAGTTGTCTCAATCATCCAGAAACCATGTGCGAATGTTTTTCAAACTATTTCTTATATAATTCGGTAACCTTGCAAAGAATAGCTCATAGAAAAAAAAAAGAGTTCATCATGGTTTTTTGAGTGCATGAAAGCTTTTGACATTGATACTCAAGAAGAAGCTATCCTTCAGGAGGAAGCCAAAGGACTACAACAGGTTATCGACATATGTCACGAAGCTTATGGCTCATCATCCAAATAGCATGGAGGATAGGTACATAGTCATAAACTTATAAATCATAAACAAACTGCATTCCATTAATCTCTTATGCAGGATTTTTTTAATGTCAATTGCACTAAAGGACCAGATATGCGTCGAAGAAGATACGAATGAGAAGAGAACTATTTTTGAGAATTTTGCTAGGTATTCAAAACAATAACAAATACTTTAAGTACAAACCAAATGCTTCGAAAACGCAAGGTTTTAGCTATGAATAGAAAACGACGACCGCAATGAGAATGTTAGCTTATGACACCACTTAAAATGCATATAACGATGCATAACGAATTTTGGAGAGCGCAGCACTAGAAACTCTCAAAAATTCTATCAACCTATCGTAAATGTCTATGAGACTGAGTACTTAAGGTTTCCAAACAAAGACGACGTTGTGTGCATCAGAGAAATGCACGCAAGAAAATGATGGCTAGACATGTTGGGAACTCTCGACTGTATGCATTGTGAATGGAAGAATTTCCCTAAGACATATCAAGACTGTTACAATGGCAAGGAAAAATGACTAACCTTCATTTTGGAAGCCATAGCTTCATATGATTTGTGAATTTGTCATGCTTTCTTTGGAATGCCCGATTCTAGTGACGATTTAAGTGCTATCAAAAGATCACATCTATTTAATGATCTAGCTCAAGATCAGGTACCTCCAATAACATTTACTCTTGGGGAAAAAACTTACAATTATGACTATTACATAAGTGATGGAATTTATTAGAAATGAAGCACCATTATTAAAACATGTCCAAATCTCATAACATCAAAACAAGAAAAATTTGCTCCGATGCAGGAGGGACAAAGAAAAGACATAAAAAGAGCTTTTAGCGTTCTACAGTTTAGATTAGCAATGATCAGTAATTCTTTTCATTTATGGTCTAGAAGAAAATTGTCTACTATCATGTTTGCCTGCGTTGTTCAACACAACATGCTCATTGAAGAAGAAAGATATATGGATGAAGAACAATGACACTATGAATATGAAGGTGCTTTGCAGCCATCAGATGTTTTCCGAGACAGCACCAGTATAACGGAAGCGCCCTTCAGCATTCTTCTAGGCCACTAGCTTTCATTCAAAGATACACAACGCGACAATAGGCTATAGAAAGATCTTATGAACCATATATGGAACCACTACGGTGATCCTTAGTAATAATAGCTTTGTGTTTATTTGTAGTTGTATGAACTTGTGTTGCCTTTATGATGTAGCACTAATTAAGAGAGAATATCATTTGCTTCAAATTCTTATTTCTACGGAGAAGCAACTAGTATTAATGAAACTAAAGTTAACAATTGATGGTAGAACTAGGTAAATAATTCAAACAAACATCACATTGATAATTAAATAGCTACTACAATGGAAATAAAACAGTCACTACATTGATAATAAAGCAGTTAGTACAAAGCAAATAATAGAACTAAATAAATTTAAGGAAACTTTGACATAAGAATTTGCTTTTATATCCTCATCCAATACACCTTTTGAAAGTCATCAATTCCAGTCATGTCTTTGTTCATTATTTTTTTGCTTCTGTCTTTGTTGTTCTATACCCTGTTTGTATTGTTCATCAACAACCTCTACGTTTCAATTAGCAACTTCTGCTGCTCAATATCAGCAAACCAACTCATTATTTCTATTTTCTTTTGAGATTGCATAGTTCTATCTTGATGTCTACGCTCGTTGATTTCATAGGCGGTGTTGAGATTTGCATCCACGACAACATCAACCTTTTTCTTCCTCTTTGCAGCTTTGACTAGTCCATAATCTTTGTCTTGTCTTTGACTGAACTCATCAACTACGTTTTACACTGAAATTGAGAATCTCTTCCTGACGAATTTCCAAGACTAGAGGAATAATTTGATTTTGAAACTTTATTCTTTCTCTTCGAAAAGTTTGAACATTGCATAGGCTCATGGCAGTACCAGAGGTCCACTTTGGTTTACTGATAAAAAGCTCATAATTGTTCAAGAACTGGTAATAATGTTGTCTTTTTGCCCAATTTTCTTTTGTAACACCCCACGTCCATTAATGTCACTCACTAAGGGAATGCCTTAACTTTCATGGAGCGTTTAAGTGAACATAACAGAATATTACAAGACAGATACATAAAAGAGTATTTGAAAAATTTATAACTTTATTGCAGCGAAAACAAAAACAAGTTTGGTTACATCTTCAAAACCCACCTTACTAAAAATAAAACCAGGTACATAATATCAGTCTCGTACAAAAGCCATCAGAGTACATAATTTTTAAGACCATAATACCCAATCCAAAATACCATATGCAAGAGAAACAAATCTAGGCATTACTTCCAGCAATTCAAGCTGGAAAGTCTGAATCAAACTTCAGTGCTCCCACCCTAAAAACCTAGGGGGGAAGGAAATAAAAGGGGCGAAACAAAGAGGGTCAGACATAAAGTCTGGCGAGTCCAGTAACTTTAACAATATAATCAGTAAAGCAATATGATAAGTAGTAAACTGGATAAATGAAATGACTGTAACATGAACAGGGATGACAAGGTAAATAAAGCAAGTAAGATAGAACAACGACTGCGCTTCTAACTACTACAAGATATGCTCTGCACCACACTGACATACTGGTCATTTACTAAAAGATGATCCCTTTTGGCTAAAAAGAATGATGATAGCTTCGTGTACTTATAACTTCCATCACAGGTAAACAACGTGTACCTATCACTACTAGATGTACCCACTATCCTCCCCGATTGCTTATGTATCCCTAGCTGCTATCATAGGCATCCTTCGTGTACCTATCACCACTAGGTTTACCCCCATACTAAGCATAATAATAATAATAAAGTGATGGTAGTTTCGAGTACCCCTAGCTACCGTCATAGGTGCCACCTGCTCCTATCTCCACTACTTGTACCCACTACCCTCCCCATTCGATCGGCTCCCTAACTCGTAGATACCCGTGCTGGTCCCACAGTAGGGTGTATCACTCCCTAAAGTGGCAACCCGATACGACTAGAAGGTACGACTTATACCTACACGATGCAACAACGTCTTACCTACCAGCCCGGACCCATGCGTGCACATGACCCCGTTCGACTTGCACTACCACCGCTATCTCTTTATTTACCTCTTACAATCAACCCCAATAAGCGTGTCCCGTCCTCGACTTAGTTCAAGCTCACAAAGATACTAATAAATGGGTTACTGGTTGAAAAGGGTCCCCACACTTGACACAAGCTTCCCTCCTAAGCTTGGTCCCCACTAGGAATTCCCACTTAACCCCTCTTTATCCCCATGTGAAGCTACATGTCTCTTCTAGGTTAAGTGTTCTAATTATGTTTTCACATGTCACCCATGTTACCCACTTAACCCTTCGTCATACCCATGTCTTCTTACATGTTTCATCTTGGTTAAGTGTTTATTATTTATTCGCCCAGTTGACTTAACCCCATCCGCTTATCAATTCAATATGTATTATTGATTAAGCTTGCCTTAATCCTATCCACTTTGTTCATGCAGTATTGGTTAAGTTGTCATCTCACACAGGTTAATTTAACCCCACCCACTTAATGTTTACTTAATTTATAATTAAGTATATCTTAATTCACATAAACATTAGTTAAGAGAATAACTCCCTAAGTATCAACCCCGAAGACCGAAATCAACATCAGATTGACACTCAAAGAATAATTCAACTTAACCAATCTTATGTTATGTCCTTCATATAATTATAGTCTTGCAAGACCTCCCATATTAGATTATCGTTTTGCGGTTGCTGGATGTGCCGGGCGGTTCCCGGCAGGCTTACACTGCAATCCAAATCTAACCTCGTGTCTTTGCATTATTACACATCTAGTTTCTGCCTTTAATCTCTCACATTAGATATCGTTTGAGGTTGCTGGACATGCCGGGCGGTTCCGGGCAGGCTTACACCACAAACATATCTAATCTCGTGTCGTAGGCATTCATTATTACTCAAATCATGGATTATAGTGATTCTCCGTTTACCCATAAATTCCAATCTAAATTTATGTACAAATTCTAATCACTTTATGTCTATAATTTCAAGTTTATAGGTTATGCCAATTTTACACCCAAACCCAATTATGCCAAATTTCATTTTTTTTCATGTTATACACAATTTTTGCCCAACTATGGCCATCATCAATTTTATGCCCAATTACCGACTATCACAATTTAGCCCAAATTACATATTATACAATTTCCCAAACTTTTCCCCATCGTTCCCACGTTATTCGTTCGCATAATTTAACGAAGAATGGTTAGGCTCGAAGGTAACCTAACCTCATAAAAAGAAAAAGGAAAAGGAGAGGGAAGAGAGTCAAAACGGCATAAATACATGAACATAACAAGCATATGAACATAGGTGATATATAAACATGAATAACATATAGGCATGAATAGGCATGTGATAGGTTTAGGTAAAAGATTATAAACTTGCAATCTTGGTGAAATTCATTGCAGGCATAATCATATGATTCAATTCACAACTTATCAAAATCACTTTAGTAAATTATCTTGTGAAAGCTACATGAACTCACCTTGCTAGGATTAAGAAAAGAAAATTGAATCGTTTGTTGTTGCAACTCTAATCTTGAATAATCTCTATTTGATTGGAAGAAGAAAAGCTCTCTACTTTTATTTTTAGATTTGAGGCGGCGGCTAGGTTATATGAGAAATTAGCAGCATGGAGGCTAGCGTTGAAGAGAGAAATCAGATTAGGGTTACGTTTAGGTGTCCTTTTATAGGAGCATTAGATGTATTAGGATCTTTAGATTAACCCGGAAACCATCAGGACCACTCAGATGCCACATCAGCCCTAGGGCGAATCGAGCCACGGGTTGACAGCCAAATACCCTGAATCGACCCCTAGTCGATACAGCAGAGCTCGGGTCGACCCCAAAAATGGTGCGGTTCAGCTATTCCCCCTCCCGATTCGCTGTTTTGAACTTTTTTGAATATTTATTTATTTAATTTTTATATATATCTATATATATATATTTCTCATATGCATACAAACTTCAAGGCTTAATAACTTCTTCATAAGGTATCCGTTTTATGCAAACCAAATGTCTATCTTGACCCAAAATTTTTGAGACGAACATAATAGCGCAACCCATTTCACTTAATTTTTCTTCTAAAAATTAAGTATACTTTAATTTGTGAATTTTAATGTTATAAAATTATGGGGTGTTACATTCTCCCTTCCTTAAAGGATTTCATCCCCGAAATCTCCAAGTTAAGAAAAATGTATCCTACCAACCAATCATCCATCTACTCAACCATCATCCACAAGCATCCACTGTCCTTAAAAAAAATTCTAATGCTATATGAACATACGCAAAAGTGTGTGTATATGTTCCTTATCTAATGCAAAGATCAGGCGCTCCACTGATTCAGTTGACCTCCTTAATGCGAATTATGTCAGTTCCATGAGTCCAACATGTATGCATTAGAACTCTAATGATACATATTATTTCTACGTGAGTGCATAGTCATACATCTGAATGTAACGTCCACATGATAACATATCAAATTTTAATAAGCAAACAAATATATGCAATATGAAGTGACTGAGTCGATCTAAGTGCCTAAAGTGTGTGTAAATTCATCCATGAGCAACCACTAGCAACCACTTGCATCCAAAAAACATAACATGTCTCAAACACATGTTTACAACCATAGGACTTCTACCTAAAGACCGAAGATATACTCGAGAGGATACCCTAAACGATAGAACAAGTACCAACTAAGAGGTAGAAAAAGGAGAAGTTAAGAACATACCCTCAAAAAGGAAAGGGTACAGTGAACGCATCTTATCTTCCATCTCCCAAGTCGCATCTCCTTGATCATCTCCCCATTGAACTTTAACCAACTTGACCTTTCGGTTCCGTAACTTCTTGGCCTCCGATCTAAGGATGCATGTAGGAGCACGTTTAATCGTAGCATCTCACTCTACTTACACTTCTCTAAGCATGCTCGGCTCTACTACTTCCGTTGTATCATGCAAACACTTCCTCAAATGTGACACGTGAAACACGTCATGCACACCACTAAGATTCTCAGGCAACTGCACTCTGTAGGCCATCTGTCCAATCCGCTCTGTAATGGGAAATGGCCCTACGAATCTTGGTGCCAATTTCCCTACCACTCCAAAGCGAACTAGATTTCTCAACGGTGAAAATTTGATGAAGACCATGTCTCCAACCTCGAACTCAAGATCGGTCCTTCTCTTATCAGCATATGACTTTTGCATGTCCTGTGCCGTCTTCATGCGTCTTCGGATCAAGTCTATCTTCTCTGAAGTCTCTCTAACCATATCAGGCCTAAGAAAAATCTTATCCGTGGACTCCCACCAACAAGTCAGTGATCAGCACGGTCTCCCATACAAAGCCTCAAAAGGAGCCATGCTAATACTAGTCTGATAGCTATTGTTGTAAGCGAACTCTACTAATGGAAGGTGTTCTTCCCATGTCCCTCCAAAGTCCAAGATACATAACCTCAAAAGGTCTTCTAGAATCCTATTCACTCTTTCGGTTTGGCCATCCATCTGAGGATGATAAGCGGTGCTCAAACACAATTGCGTCCCTACCGCCTCTTGCAAGCTCTTCCAAAACTCACTAGTGAAAATGGGATCTCGATCACTCACAATACTCAAAGGTATGCCATGTAAATGAACTATCTCTCGGAGGTAAACTGATGCTAACCATGCCGCCGTCCTTTTACTCTTAACGGGAATGAAATGGGCGCTTTTGGTAAGTCTATCTACTACTACCCAAATCCCCGTAATACCCTTTCTTGACCTTTGCAACCCGTCAACAAAATCCATGGAAATACTTTCCCATTTCCACTATGGAACATCTAAAGGGTGAAGCAACCCACTAGGCTTCTTTTGCTCAGCCTTAACTTGCTGGCACACTATGCATCTAGAAACGGATTCCACCACATCATTCCTCATTCCAACCTAAAAGAAAACTTCTTACTTCCGTTGTATTATTTGGGATCTTCCTATCTTGAATTGCCACTACCATCGCGGGATCCACAACTATCCCTTCCTTAGAGACCTCGGGACCTAAGAACCTCACTTCCTTCCTCCAAAACTGATATTTGGAGAATTTAGCTTTGAGTAGATGTACTCGAAGGGTCTCTAAAAACTTCCTAAAGATGTAGGGCATGCTCTCCCTCGCTTCTATAGAATATCAAGATGTCATTCACAAAGATTACCACGAACTTGTTTAGAAACTCCCTAAACACCCTACTCGTCAAGTCTACGAAATACGCGGGTGCAATTGTCAAACCAAAAGGCATGACAAGGCACTTAAAGAAACCGTCGGGAGTTCTAAATGCAATCTCATCTATACTATCCTCAACCACCTTCAACTGATGAAATCCAGTAGCCAAGTCCAACTGCGAGAAAACCGAAGCACCAACCAACTGATCAAACAAATCATCTATCCACGGCAATGGGTGTCTATTCTTCTTCATGAGTTTATTTAACTCCCTATAGTCCATACATAGTCTAGGTGAACCATCAGCGCCAGTAGAAAAAAAAACTACTGGAGCACCCCATTCCAAAATACTTCTTCTTATGCACTCTTTCTCAAGTAGCTCTCCTACTTGCTTATTGAGCTCCTTCCTCACTCTCGGAGCCATGTGGCGCACTAGGAAATGCAACTTGCTTTGCATTATCTACTAAGTACATACGTAAGTCGCGCTTCGGGGTAAACCCAGAACCTCATCAAAGACGTCTGAAAACTCACGGACTGTTCGAACAGATTGCAAATCATTAATAGAAGTGTCAAGAGATTCTAGGAAGCTTAGCATCACCGAACCCGTAGGATCGCATGAGATCTAGAGAGTATTACCCAAACTAGTCGACAGTCTAACTACCATGCTTTCACAAGGGAGAATGGCACCATAATTAGTTAGCCAACCCATTCCTAAAACCAATCCATAGCCCGTGAAACCAAGCATATAAGCGTTGCATTCGAACTCAACGCCATACAAAATTTCTCAAACCACGACACAACATAGAAAGATGGGCAATACTCCCAATCGGATTTGAGACACTAATGGGATCCACTAACATATTAATATCTAGGTGCAGAGACTCAATAGTAGAAGCAGATATGAACGAATGTGAAGCGCCAGAATCAAACAAAGTATGAACACAATGGTCAAAAAGGAAAATCAAACTTTCAACAGGAACTTTTCTACCTTGTTGACCTGCTTTTTAGTCAAAGCCGTCACACATGAAATCTCGAGTTAACAATACGAACAAATATGGGGAATACCGTCCGAAGACACGAAGCGATTTAGCTGAAGTCGCATCACGAACAAAGAAAGGCCCGAAACTCCTATCAAACGATCTCTTTTGGGCCCGAAAACAGCAATTACGGAGCTGTGCTTGGTAACTCTTGTAGCCCTCTGAATCAGCTTCAAATCGAGCTTTCGTTTGGGCAAAACGAACTTATAGTTTGAAATTTACGCCCGTTTCCGTGAACGCATGCAAAACCGGAAACTTGAATTTTGGCATGAGAAAAGCCCCGGATCGGATCGGACCCGCTCCGGCCCCACGCTTCAAAGTTGCTCAGACTTGTACTTTAACTTGTATCGGTTCGGATCAGATCATCCGAACCCGATCCACCTTAGCTCCAACGGCACAAAAATGCACACCGCCTTGAAGCAACATCTTCGGATCGAAGACGCCAACTCGGTTCGGATCGGACCCGAGCCGACCCTCTGGACCTGCTTCTACACGCAACTTTTGACCGATTCTCAAGGAGTAACCGCCCCTACATTCATGGATCTGGCTCCACTTGGCAAAACACAAATAGAGGGACTTCTTCCACTACTTTTCGAGATCAACTCCGGTCGCGACACGTGGCATATCCGAACCGGACCACCCAGAAGCGCCTCTGCGCCTATAAATACACCACAACATGGCCATTTGAAGGGATCTTTTCGGTTCTCACTGATTATGGCTTCCACCACTACTTCGCGCAAGGCCATTGCTCAATAAGGAAGCCAAATTCCACATTATAACACAAGGGTTTCGTGTATAATCTCCACTTTTCTCACTTCTTTTCATTGTAAACACGAGGATTTCGTGTATAAACCGCAAGCAAACAATATTGTAATAGCTTCTTAGGATTTAAGAAACTGTAAAGTCGACGTAGGCTTGGTTTGAGCCGAACCACTATAAAAATCTCATGTGTCTCCTCTTATTTTACTGCTTTTCTGTATTGATTTGTGATTGTGAGGTTTTCGTATTGGATTTGGGTGTTAGTGCCAATTTTTGGTCTAACATTTTGGCGCGCCAGGAAGGGGGGTACATGACAACTTCAACTTCTAGCTTGAAAGGAGACTCAATGGCAATCAAAAGGAAGAAAACTGGAACTTCCTCTCATGCTGAGGATGCTGATGCTCAAGGCACGAGAAACGAGGCAAGCCAGGAGGCTTCCTCTCATGAAAATCCATCAGCATACTTAAACAGAGACGAAATGGACGGCGCTCTCACTGAACTGAGAGCTCAGATGGCAAGGCAAGACGATCTACTCCGCAAACAACAGGAGATGATCGACCATTTCTTCGCTCGGATGGAAGGAAGGCCGAGCGATAACACTCAACTCATTAGAAATGGCATAGAATCAGCACCACCCGGAGCAGCAATTTGGATCGGATCGGACCTGATTCGAACCGAAGGAGACCCAAATTCAGCAGCCGCTCGAGATGCATCAGCTCACGCCAACTGGGTCGGATCAGCCTTCACTCGACCCGCTGCTCCACTTGAGCTTGGGGGAAACCCCCTAAATTTTGGAAACTCAGGTCGAGCATGACCAATCTCTGCCCCGGTTTGGATAGAACCCACACGAGTGCAGTAGCACGAAGCAACTCAGAATGGCAACCAAGCATCGGTTCGGACCGGGCATCACGAACCAAACCGGTTCGGCCTCCAGGACCCATAGCAGGGGGCACCTCCAAACCGAACTGGATGGTCTTTTAAGCTCCCCGTACTTTTCCGAACTCTTCCGTACTTAACGCTGGGGGCAGCAGCTCTGACTTGGCAGCTTGCAACAGCTTTTTGAAGGCGACCAGCTCGCCAATCTCATTGAACGCCTCTCTCGAGGACGCACTTATCAGAGTGACATTGATGATGTCAATCACAATCCATTCACACTGGAAATCAGGAATTCTCGCAATCCCCCAGATTTCAAACTTCCACAACTAGAGCCCTACAATGGCAGGACGGATCCTACCGTGCATCTCATGCGCTACAAACATCATATGGAAGTTCAGTCGGCATCGAAAAACGTCATGGCAAAATGCTTTCCCCTCTTCTTAACTGATATAGTTGCTATGTGGATTCGGCAGTTGGAATCTGAATCGATCAACAGTTGGAACATGTTGGTCGCTCGCTTTATCGAACAATTTCGGGTCCATATCGCTCGACCCAAGAATGTAATGTCACTAACTACAATCAAGCAGGGGCCCAGAGAAACTCTGCGCTCATTTCTAGAAAGATTCAACGTTGCAGTAGCATCAGTTGATCGACCTGAGCAATCTATGGTACTAATGGCGGCAGTATCCGGCGTTCTGGACAACTCGGAGCTCAAAAAATCCTTGTACCGAGACCCACCATGGAATTTCAGCGAATTCTATCTTGAATCAGATAGATTTCTGCGTGAAGAAGACGCAATGTACGAAAATAAAATTCTCGATGTCAACATGCTTAAGGACGGAGAACCGTCTGATTCTGGAAAAGGCAAAGGGAAAGATGCTGTCAAGAATGACCGCAACGCTCAGCCCCGGAGAGGGCCCAGATATGAAAAGTACACCGAACTCAATTCAACCTTGACAGACATCTATGTGAACACAAATGGTGACGTCTCCTATCCAAAGCCTCCTAGAAGGGAGCCATCGCAAAGAGAACGTGATTCTAGAAAATACTGCATATTTCATGATACGGACGGTCATGATACAAATGACTATAGGCACTTGCGAGACTTGATTGAGGAACGGGTCAGACGTGGAGAGCCACCCGAGTATGTGAATCAACCAACAGTGCCTGCACCCGCGCTGCCACCACCTGCTCCCCGGAGACGGAATGACCCTGGATCGAGCTCCCATGGGCTCATCGTCAACTAATCTGGATTGGATCACTCTACATTTTCAGCATTTCTTAGGATTTAAGATATGTCTCTTTGCTTTCTTTAGGTTTTCCGATTGGCTAAATCGGAGTACACACTTTCGGGGTTAGGATTTAGCTCCAAAGCGTGCTCTGCACTCGATGACAAACCAATCAGGATTTTCTTTGGTTTTGTACTTGAAATTGAATAAGGAAGAACTTTCTGAGCATGGATTATATTTGGCGAATTTAAGTGTCTTGTCAGGTTATGGCAGGATTCTCAATCTCAATTAAAGTATGGCTTATACTTATCTCGGACCCCTAGGCATGGATTATGCCTAGGGACAGACTGTCTTGTCAGGTTTTGGCAAGTATAGCTCTATCCCGACATGAGCATGGATTGTACTCACTAGGATTCTTAAGTATGGATTATACTCAGGAATGACGAACGATCTTGCTAGGATTGGGCAAAGGAACTCAATAAAACTCGAGTATGGCTTATGCTCAGTTTGAACTTCCTGGTATGGCTTATACCCGGAAGGTTAGGTCCCTCACCAGGTTTTGGCAGGATGATTCGAATGTCCCTCGGTTATGGTTTATGCTCAAACAAACGTCCAAGCTTGGTTTATGCTCGAAAGTTTAATTAGTTTTGTCAGGATTTGACATACCTTTTTGCTCTCTTTACTTCGCAGGAATGGATTATACTTGCAGCTGGCAGGCCCAAATTGACATTGGATTATCCAGAACACATCTTCCTTCAACCAGCAAGATAGATTCTGGGGGGCAAAATGTTGATCTGCTTTTTAGTCAAAGCCATCACACATGAAATCTCGGGTTAACAATACGAGCAAGTATGGGGAATACCATCCGAAGACACGACGCGATTTGGCTAAAGTCGCATCACGAACAAAGAAAGGCCCGAAACTACTATCAAACGATCTCTTTTGGGCCCGAAAACAGCAGTTATGGAGCTGAGATTGGTAACCCTTGTAGCCCTCTGAATCAGCTTCAAATCGAGATTTCGTTTGGGCAAAACGGACTTATGGTTTGAAAGTTACACCAGTTTCCGTGAACGCATGCAGAACCGGAAACTCGAATTTTTGCATGAGAAAAGCCCCAGATCGGATCGGACCCGCTCCGAACCCACGCTTCGAAGTTGCTCAGACTTGTACTTTAACTTGTCTCGGTTCGGATCGGATCATCGAACCCGACCCGCCTTAGCTCCAGCGGCACAAAAATGCACACCGCCTTGAAGCAACGTCTTCGGATCGAAGACGCCAACTCGGTTCAGATCGGACCCGAGCTGGCCCCCTAGACCTGCTTCTGCACGCAACTTTTGACTGATTCTCAAGGAGTAACCGCCCCTATATTCATGGATCTGGCTCCACTTGGCAAAACACGAACAGAGGGACTTCTTCCACTACTTTTCGAGATCAACTCCAATCGCGACACGTGGCATATCCGAACCGGACTACCCAGAAGCGCCTCTGCGCCTATAAATACACCAGAACATGGCCATTTGAAGGGATCTTTTCGGTTCTCACTGATTATGGCTTCCACCACTACTTCGCGCAAGGCCATTGCTCAATAAGGAAGCCAAATTCCACATTATAACATGAGGGTTTCGTGTATAATCTCCACTTTTCTCACTTCTTTTCATTGTAAACACGAGGATTTCGTGTATAAACCGCAAGCAAACAATATTGTAATAGCTTCTTAGGATTTAAGAAACTATAAAGTGGACGTAGGTTTGGTTTGAGCCGAACCACTATAAAAATCTCGTGTGTCTCCTCTTATTTTACTTCTTTTCTGTATTGATCTGTGATTGTGAGGTTTTCGTATTGGATTTGGGTCTTAGTGCCAATTTTCGTCTAACATACCTGTATCAGGTATGCCGACCGTGAGAGCACGCATTTTCCCTTTGGAAAATCATGTACTATGTCCTTGCCCTTGCCCTTTCCCTTCGGACAATACCTGATAAGATGTTCCGTCACTTTGCAATGATAACGACCAGTCTTCTTCTTCTTCATACGGTCTTTGGCTATATCATTGACCCGCCATACCCTAGTAATGGCACTTCCTATTTCCTCGGGGTCTATAGTTCTTTCGACCCTTCTTAGGTTCCACTTCCTTATTATGTGGTTCTTCAGCCTTGACCTCCTTCTTTTATCCTTTATCTTCTTTGCATCAAGGCTATACCCATGAGTTTCTCATTCTTGGGCTGTGCTCTTTAGCCCAAACTCCCTCATTCTCTTTCTCATTCTCACGGAACATGTTAATAAGTCTCTCTCTAAAGCTGCCTCCATCGCATAGAAAACCCAACAAAGCTGGAAAGAAAATTAGTCGTAGGTAAAACTACTGCGGCTATAGAGGGAAGTTAGGCATTCCTTTGAACTTTGACAGGCGCCATAGTCTCATCATGCCTACGGGACCTTGCCGCGATGAGGTTACCTCCGAGAAAGCCAGGAGCCCCGGAGACTCAAAAACAAGGATTCAAATAGAAGAATCAAGAGATAGTGCATATGGATTTGGGGAATATGTCTTTCAAAACAACTTTCTTTTGAAAATACTTCTTTAAAAATCGTTTTTGAAAACAACTATCAAAATCTTTTACCTGATTCAGTAACCTTCAGCTCTGATGCCACGTGTAACAACCCACGTCCATTAATGTCACTCACTAAGGGAATGCAATAACTTTCATGGAGCGTTTAAGTGAACAAAACAGAATATTACAAGACAGATACATAAAAGAGTACTTGAAAAAAATATAACTTTATTGCAGCGGAAACAAAAACAAGTTTGGTTGCATCTTCAAAACCCACCTTACTAAAAATAAAACCAAGTACATAATATCAGTCTTGTACAAAAGACATCAGAGTACATAATTTTTAAGACCATAATCCCCAATCCAAAATACCATCTGCAAGAGAAACAAATCTAGGCATTACTTCCAGCACTTCAAGCAGGAAAGTCCGAATCAAACTTCAGTACTCCTACCCTAAAAACCTGGGGGGAAAAGGAAAGAAAAGGGGCGAAACAAAGAGGGTCAGACATAAAGTCTGGCAAGTCCAGTAACTTTAATAATATAATCAGTAAAGTAATATGATAAGGAGTAAACTGGATAAATGAAATGACTGTAACATGAACAGGGATGATAAGGTAAATAAAGCAAGTAAGATAGAACAACGACTGCGCTTCTAACTACTACAAGATATGCTCTGGACCACACTAACATACTGGTCATTTACTAAAAGATGATCCCTTTTGGCTAAAAAGAATGATGATAGCTTGGTGTACTTCTAACTTCCATCACAAGTAACCGACATGTACCTATCACTACTAGATGTACCCACTATCCTCCCCGGTTGATTGTGTATCCCTAGCTGCTATCATAGGCATCCATCGTGTACCTATCACCACTAGGTGTGCCCCTTACTAAGCATAATAATAATAATAAAGTGATGGTAGTTTCCTGTACCCCTAGCTGCCGTCATAGGTGCCACCTGCTCCTATCTCCACTAGTTGTACCCACTACCCTCCCCATTCGATCGGCTCCCTAACTCGTAGATACCCGTGCTGGTCCCACAGTAGGGTGTATCACTCCCTAAAGTGGCAACCCGATACGACTAGAAGGTACGAATTATACCTACACGATGCAACAACATCTTACCTACCAGCCCGGACCCATGCATGCACATGACCCCGTTGGACTTGCATTGCCACCACTATCTCTTTATTTACCTCTTACAATCAACCCCAATAAGCGTGTCCCGTCCTCGACTTAGTTCAAGCTCACAAAGATACTAAATGGGTTACTGGTTGAAAAGGGTCCCCACACTTGACACAAGCTTCCCTCCTAAGCTTGGTCCCCACTAGGAATTCCCACTTAACACCTCTTTATCCCCATGTGAAGCTACATGTCTCTTCTAGGTTAAGTGTTCTAATTATGTTTTCACATGTCACCCACGTTACCCACTTAACCCTTCGTCATACCCATGTCTTCTTACATGTTTCATCTTGGTTAAGTGTTTATTATTTATTCGCCCAATTGACTTAACCCCATCCGCTTATCAATTCAATATGTATTATTGATTAAGCTTGCCTTAATCCTATCCACTTTGTTCATGCAGTATTGGTTAAGTTGTCATCTCACACAGGTTAATTTAACCCCACCCCCTTAACGTTTACTTAATTTATAATTAAGTACATCTTAATTCACATAAACATTGGTTAAGAGAATAACTCCCTAAGTATCAACCCCGAAGACCGAAATCAACATCAGATTGACACTCAGAGAATTACTCAACTTAACCAATCTTATGTTATGTCCTTCATATAATTATAGTCTTGCAAGACCTCCCACATTAGATTATCGTTTTGCGGTTGCTGGATGTGTCGGGCGGTTCCGGGCAGGCTTACACCGCAATCCAAATCTAACCTCGTGTCTTTGCATTATTACACATCTAGTTTCTGCCTTTAACCTCTCACATTAGATATCGTTTGCGGTTGCTGGACATGTCGGGCGGTTCTGGGCAGGCTTACACCACAAACCTATCTAACCTCGTTTCGTAGGCATTCATTACTACTTAAATCATGGATTATAGTGATTCCCCGTTTACCCATAATTTCCAACTCAAATTTATGTACCAAATTCTAATCACTTTATGTCTATAATTTCAAGTTTATAGGTTACGCCAATTTTACACCCAAACCCAATGATGCCAAATTTCATTTTTTTCATATTATACACAATTTTTGCCCAACTATGGCCATCATCAATTTTATGCCCAACGTAACACCCCACATCCGTTAGTGTCACTCACAAAGAGAATGCACTAAGTTCTGTGGAGCATTTAGGGTAAAAGATGCAGATAAATTACAAGACAGATAGAAATTAAACAGCGGAAAATAAAACTTTACTTTATTGATAAGATAGTTTGTACAACAATTGTTTTCCAATATCAGAGTATCATCTGTCTTACAAAATAAAGTAGCATAAAAATACATTTATATACCCCGATGTAGCATAAGCCAGCCATAGCAGCGAAAAGGAGAGTCCAAAGCACTTTGTCCAAGAATCTTCAAGCTTGGGAAAAAGTGACAGTCCAACTTAACCTGAGTTATACTATTCCCTCCATTACTACCTGGGGGGGAACGGAAGAAAAGAAGACGAAAGAAAAACAGAGTCAGACATAAAGCCTGAGTAAGTTCAGTTACTTCTAGCATGTGAACATGGAAAAACAAAACGACATGAATTAACTGAATACAAGATAACACCATGATGATAGGGTCAGCAAGATTAGACAAGATTAACACAAGATATGCTAAGATAAGATAATCTGGATATGCTCTAATACTTTCGCCACTTTGTTATTTCCTTGTTATACTGATTTCTATATCTCTGCACCACCTAACTAGTGTCCCAACTAGTAACGATAACGTGATCCCAATCCCTGTAGTTTCCATTGCTTTCAGGCATACATTTATTATTTGTTACCTAGATCTAATCTAGGGTTTTCTATCAAGTGCTTTCTAGATTCAACTAGAGTTTACGCTATCTGCTGAACGCTTCTCGGATTCAGGGTTTATGCCACCTAGTCCAGCTAGGGATTATGCTACCTATCGAACGATGCCCCCTAGTCTAGGACACACTACCTAGAGTGGTATATGTTCCTAGACTTTCCCACGCATGTATCGCGAATCGTTATCGCTTGTCTAGATGCACGTGTCCTGTAATGTGCGGCCCGAGTCCTATGGCAGGGCAAATCAAGAAACACAGAACTCGGTCGGGAGCTTTCAGATATCTGCCGATGCAGATGCTAAGGTCTGTTTTTATTCCAGTGGCTATGGTCCCACTTGACCCCTCCCTCAACTAATGAAAGGCACACCTTGAAAAATGAGAACTATACGCAGGCCCCCTATGCCCCCACTAACCTATGCCCATCCTCACCCATAACTAGATAGCAAGTATATGGTCTTTTGGAGTTCTCCGCCTTTCCGCTTCACGTATCTCGATTTGACTCAAGATGGATGGTAGACGACGAGTTGCTATCACAGGACTACCATTTTCTCGTCGAATCACGCTGGTCCATCCTAGTCTTTAGGTTGCCATATATTGCAACCAAGGCATACCCCTGGTTCTTCTAACGCAGACCTTAACCTCTGTGAGCCCAGGAGGATCATCTGCAGCCTCACAGAGGGATACCAAGAGTACCCTCACGTCCCCTCGAAGCCTCGGGCTTCGTAACCCAATTCATTAGAGCTTTCTTTTAAAATTAGATGGACGTTCACTCCTTCCCGTGTTATACTAAGAATTACTACTTAGTTTTGCTAACTAAGGTTTACCACTTAGTTTCCAGAATCGTTGTTTTCTTAACTAAGGTTTACTACTTAGCTCCTTTTAACTAAGGTTTACTACTTAGTTCTCTTTCTCGTCAATTTGGGTTGGTTAAGTGTAATTAGTCAATTCAAGCTAACTTAACCCTCTTCATTTATCCTGATAAACTGGTTAAGTGTTATCAGTAATTCATGTTGACTTACCCCTACCACAAACCAAGTTATATTGGTTAAGTATTTCTTATTACTTAACCCTATTCATTCATCCTGTAATGGTTAAGTGTTCCTTTTTAACTTAACCTTGCCCATCTGTTTTAACTAACATTTTATTTATGGTTAAGTATTATCCCTTCATGTTTTAGACTTAATAGTCATGCTATAATGCATGTTCCCAAATTATGTCAATTTCCAAGTTTGCTCAATTTCATGTTTTTCCCAAAACGTATTCCCATCGTTCGTAAAGCCGTGATTCAACATCGATTATAAATAAATCTAGATTCGTAGATAAAAAGGGAATGAACCAAAGATGTTATGAAAAGATAGACATAATAACTGGCATAAAATGATAATTTACTAATTACAGACCTAACGAATTACACTGAAATAAATTGATCTAAAACATCGAAGGCCTATAGATCTGAAAACGTTATGACATAAAAAGGGTTGAATAACGATGTAGGTTCAAGAACATGGGTAGACCTAACTTAATAGGTAAATTCCCAAGATCAAAATCCAAAGAAAATCAAGAATAGACAGAATAGATAATCAGGTTTACACCCAATTTCACAGTCACAAAACTTAAGCAACACTTTCCTAGTCATGAATCATAGGTGTTTAGTCACAGTTGTCCTTGTTATGTCATAGGCAATAGTTTATGTTTCCTAATCAAAGGCATAGGCTTGTGTTCATAGTCAAAAGAAATAATCCTCATAGTCATGAGTCACAGTCATAGGCAATGTTCATAGTCATAGGCAATGTTCATAGTCAAAGAAGCATATAGTTTTAAGGTCCATAGTTTCATAGTCACAGTCTTATTGGTCATCGAATCATAACAGTTCTTAATTAGGTCCAAGGATATAAGCACTGATTCGAACAGAAAGATTTGGCATATTCTTTTATTCCTTTAATTTCATGTCACGAATAGAGAAAACGTTCAAATCTAAAAAGTAACCGACTTACAGAGATTATATTAGATTCGTAGAAAAACAGTCGTTGAAGTCGTTTGAATCTTCACTTGAATCCTACCTTGTTTTGAATCCCCTCTTGAAAGTCTTGAGCAGCATTTCCTCGTCTTGATTTATTTTACATATTATTTAATTTAGAGGAGGAGAAGAAGCCATGTCCACCAAGAATCTTTGCAGCATATTGTTAGAGAAGAATTGTGAATAGTGAAGGAGACTAGGGGCTGTTTATGTAGGATTAGGCGGACGAACCTAGGCAGAAAACGAGACCAGGTACATCAGAATGCACCCAGGGCCAAAAGTGGGTTTTGCACCCAGGTCGACACCCAGGTCGACTGGGCAGTCGACCTGGTCAGGGGGGGTCGACTACCCAGTCGACTCCCCAGTCAACCTGGGTCCTGGGCGGGAATTTTCCCGCCCAGCCCGCTTCTGGGTTTGAATTCAAATTTCGAAATTCGAATTTCGAGTTGTTTTCTATTTTAGAAAATTCCTGAAACTTCGGAGGGTCATATCTCCCTCATACGGACTCTGATTCTCGCAAACTCGGACTCGTTTTCAAGAAGAATTTCGAGACGAACGCAATGGCACCATCCGTTTCCCTTAATTCTTCCATTTTGAATTAATTAAACCTTGATTTGTGAATCTTATTGTTACAGAATTACGGGGTGTTACACCCAATTACCAACTATCACAATTTAGGCCAAATTACATATTATACAATTTCCCAAACTTTTCCCCATCGTTCCCACGTTATTCGTTCGCATAATTCGACGAAGAATGGTTAGGCTCAAAGGTAGCCTAACCTAATAAAAAGAAAAAGGAAAAGGAGAGGGAAAAGAGTCAAAACGGCATAAACATATGAACATAAAAGGCATATGAACATAGGTGACATATGAACATGAATAACATATAGGCATGAATAGGCATGTGATAGGTTTAGGTAAAAGATGATAAACTTGCAATCTTGGTGAAATTCATTACAGGCATAATCATATGATTCAATTCACAACTTATCAAAATCACTTTAGTTAATTATCTTGTGAAAGCTACATGAACTCACCTTGCTAGGAGTAAGAAAAGAAAATTGAATCGTTTGTTGTTGCAACTCTAATCTTGAATAATCTCTATTTGATTTGAAGCAGAAAAGCTCTCGACTTTTATTTTTAGATTTGAGGCGGCGGCTAGGTTAGATGAGAAATTAGCAGCATGGAGGCTAGGGTTGAAGAGAGAAATGAGATTAGGGTTAGGTTTAGGTGTCTATTTATTGGAGCATTAGGTGTATTAGGACCTTTAGATTAACCCAGAAACCATCAGGACCACTCAGATGCCACATCAGCCCTAGGGCGAATCGGGCCACGGGTTGACAGCCAAACACCCTGAATCGACCCTGAATCATGGAAATGTTCTTGTCCTCTATTAAGACGCTGATTAAAACATCGTCATGTTATGGAACTGATTAAATCAGCGTACACTATAGGATGTTGATTTAGGAGCTGATTAAATCAGTGTTCGGTCCAATTCAGAATACTGAATTGACCTCTGAATTTTACCCTGAATATTCAGGGGGAAATCCTTTCATTTGAATTCATACGTTGAGATGCTCTTAGAATTGGCTTGCATGCAGGAAGCTCCTGTTGCGTAAATTTTGAACGTTTAAGCCTGTTATTTTCCTCTGACTAATTACATCTGCCATGGAACTCGGTCCACTTGTTGATTGTGTCGCATTGCCCTTCAAGATTCAATCTTCCACATAGAAATCTCAAATTAGCACAAGTAATCAAAGTGGGTCTCCAAAACAATAAGAAAAACTCTGATCCTTCTATCACCCCCTCACCTCCCCCCCCCCCCCCCCGCCAAAAATAATAATAGAATTCCCCCTTCCAGTTTCTCTTATATATCTTATAAATCTTAAATTTTGGATAGGTCCTTAAATATATGTGGATTGAACATCTATAAATTCTCGTTCGATTTGGATCGCCGTAGCTCACGGACCGACAGGGGTGCTCACAAACAGAGGTGCCCCCGATCTCTCATATATATATATATATGTGTGTGTGTGTGTGTGTATATATATATATATGTGTGTGTATATATATATATATATACACACACACACACATTGTTATAGTTTTGTATGCGTATACGTTATCCTTGAACTAGGTCATTTTAGTTGGACAAACTTGAACACTTTAACCCAAAATTCTAAAGTCATAGAAAGGTAATTTTAGCTTCAAGACCGAACTATTGGTGTTAAGCATGCCAACATAACAAAGATACATGTAGTTTGATGTTAAGAAAATAACTATGCATTTTTAGTAATTTACTGTTTGAAATTATATTTTTCATTAATGCATATATTTTTGTGGATATTTGTTTCAAGGACACATTTCAGTAAAAAATTAGATCCAAGGACAAACAACTTTTGCTACCTAAATCAAGGACAACTTTTATGTTTTAATTGAAAAAAGTCCATATATTTTAAATTAAGGACACACATTGATATCTTGTAAATAATAAAAAATTAATAAAAAATGTTTTTCTATGATTATTACCTTAAAAATTTAATTAGAAAATGTTTTTTGATTTACAAATATAGAAAAAAACGAATATAAGACAATTCAGGACGGAAAGCTAAATGAATATAGCTTCGCTTTTTACATATAGCTTTTTTTGGGTGTAAACGACATTAGCTTTAAAATGACTTGGTTCTGTGTTTATGTGATACAATATAAAACTATATTTTTAAGTTATAAAGCTATATTCATTTAGCTTTCCGAGCTGATTATTTTTATATGTTTATAATTACATTAATAGACTAAAATAATTTTAAAATTACATTATTTTTAACAAATTTTTTTGAAGGTTATTTATTATTCTTTAATTAAGTTAGTAATGATGAGAAACAAAGTGAATTTCATGTTGATATAGTTCGATTTAGTCTTTGTCCTTAATTTAATTATGAAACTTGGTTGTCCTTTGATCTAATTTTTTATTGGAATGTGTCCTTAAAACTAAATACCCCTATATTTTTATCATCATTGTTTATATTTCAACAGTTTCAATTTTTCTAATAATAGTGGTACTTTTATGTGATTTATTTCTTTTATGTCTTTAACCCATTAATTGGTATAAAACAGCAAAATAGCCAAACATCAAGAGTCCACTAATCGTAATTAGTATATAATAAAAATGTATGTATCTGCTTACAACTAATTTAAATAAACACATTTACATGTACAATTCAATTTAATTGGATTTACACTTTTTCAATTATTTTCATTTTCTATTAAAATACACAATATTTTTTTACTAAAATCTGACTTAAAATAAGTTTTAACAAATAATTTTTTATTTTATATTGGGCACCTTAACGATCGGTTTTCTCACCGTTATGCGGTAATACTAGTAACAATTTAAGTGGCTACGTATACAATAGAAAAAATTCAGTAGACTTGAAATACATTGAGTCTGCTCCTTTAAAATTTTAATCTCGCATCATCATATTAGAGTGAAAAAAAATTATGCTTCACGAATTAAGAAGGCTTATGAATAAAATGCGAACATAAATTTGGCATTTCTACGAATAGTACATGCAACACTTTTCAACTAACAATCACGAAGAAAGATCAAAGATAACACAGTACTAAACCGTGTTGGGTATGTCTTATGTGATTTATCAACTGAGATGTCGCAGTATATATATAGAAACTCTCATGAAAATTACTCAACAATGGTACAAAAGGCCACGTGAATTTCCAAAATTAGCCAGATCGAATTTAAAGGATGTAGAATTCTTCCAAATGCAACATATACACCCGTTATCATTCTGCTAAATGCTTTAAAGGATGTAGAATTCATTTGATGCACCGCATAGATCAGCAGTTAAAGAAAACTGAGCATGAGCCAGAGGCCCAGATTAGATTAAAGTATAATTCATAATAATATACAAATGTTATGCACACTTTTTTTTTAATAAAATAGGGTACTCGTATTACAAAAGAAAAGATTACAAAGGAAGGATCGAGCTTTTTAAAAAAATAACACACTACAACAAGGAATACTATACAAAACTAACTTTAAAAAACAGCTCGATCTAAATCATTCACATAAACACCAAACAGCAGATAACTCTGGAAAGGAAACTAAATAAAATACCATGTCAATAAAACCTGAACAACACAGCGACATGAAGCGCTTCCAGCAACAAATAATAAGGGTGCGTTCGCAGCTAAAATTTGGCACGTTCATTTTTTTTTTTTTTTTTTGGCGTCCGACGTGTCGGACGCTAGCACCTTTTACCCCTTCCAGATTCCATGATTCTCGAACGTTGGAAAAGTAACTGTTGGCGTCCGACGCGTCGGACGCCAACGGTTAATTTTCCAACGTACCCTTTCGCTGGCTATAAGAACGGACACCCCCCCTCCCTCCCCCCCCCCCCCCGGCTTTTCCTCCCCATCCCAACCCGAAACCTCTCCCCTTTTACCCAATATTTCGAATTTTTTGAGCAATTTCGAGCTGCAAAAACGGTAAAAAATTTTATAGTTGAGTTTATTTTTCAATTCTCTACCATATATATTTTTTTTGAATTTTTTTTTGTTTACGCAGATGGCTTCCACTTCCACCACTGCTACCTCGCAGCCATTTGCGAATTGGACGGACGACCGGGAGTCCGCTTTCATAAATGTTTGCGTTGAGTTCATAGCGGAGCGCGATACAAGCGTCAGTGGGTTCTACGCAATAGTCGCAACAACAATGAACAACCGTTTTAATCTGGAGTTCACAGAAAATCAGATTAAAAACAAATGAGACAACATGAAGCGAGCTTTTCGCGATTGGGACATGCTGCTTAGAACACCTGGGGGTGTATGGAATGCAGAGTTCGATTATCTAGACGGTCCTGATGATTTTTGGAGTACCGGCGGTGGCAGACCATTCAGAAAATTTAGGAAGCACTCGCCGATGAAGTTTCGAGAGCAGGACATTATGTTCGAGGGTTGTTTGCGGAAAGATACTTGTGCGTATCCGATTCCTCCGGTTGCACCTCCTGCTGCATCAGCACCTCCACCAGCGCCTGTGCCAGCTGCTTCTTTCTCCCCTGCCGACGCGGGTTTCTATACCGGTTGGATGGCTTCGGGTGATCCCCCTTCTGGTCAGCCCTCTAGGCGCAGACAGACAGCGCGTGCCAGCTCGTTTATGACTGACGATACGAGACAGCTTGCTGCTCGTTGCTTGGAGCTTCTTCAGAGATCGGGTACGCGTGCGGACCTTTGGGAGATTCTGACGATTTTCCGCAATGATGAGCGGAATGTGGATATTGTTCAGGAGCTTAGCGATGAGGGCATATGTGGGTTTATTTCAGCGGAGTTGAGTCAGTTACCTCATCGTCGTTTATTTTAGATTTTCATGTACTTGTTTTAGTTCCAGTCTTGGTGTGTTTGCTATGTTTTATGAAAAACGTTGTCGTTTATTTTATGAAATATGTTGTCGTTTTGTTTGATGCAATTAGAATTTAATTAAATCAAAACCATTAATTTAACAATTAAATACCACGCTCAAATACCACGCTCAAATACCCCGTTCGTAGCTAAAAACACATTTCCCTTCGCTACAGTACCACGCTCAAATGCCACGCTCAAATGTCACGCTCACGTTCGTTAAAAACGCACCCTAAAGCTCCAGAAAACACCACACAGTAAAAGCAAACTGCCACCAAGCAAAACTTCAAAAACAACTGAGTTAGAAGTTCAAAAAAACCACAGGCATACCCACAACAGCCTCAAAACAAACTCCAACAGAATTAGTGATGTATACAAGCAATTCTAACCATGCCAATAAACCCATCCATCACTGATTCAACCTCAACCCAACTTAAACACAGCAACAACTTAATCCTTAAAACAAGAACGAAATCCCAAAACCAGCTACTACACCAACCATAAGACACAAAACAAAACTAACACAATCCATCCAAAAACATTCATTTTTTAGATACACCAACCTTTACATTCTTAGTTTTGGATCGAGTTTGAATTTCATTCATAAGTTTGGTCCAGTCTGGATTATCCTCGATCAAGGGCCAAGGGTTCATCAATAAACAGCTTGCTACCCTTTCTATTTCTACTTGGTTTAATTTTTTTTCCTCGTCTTTTTGAAACTAACTGTCGAACTGTATGAAAAATAAGAGTTATCAGATTCATCCATAATGTAATCTATATTAGTAGCTTCCTCTCCATTTATCTGCACAGTACAATCCCTAAAGCTATTCATACTTTCAACCTTCTCTTTCTCTTTATGATCTCCTATATCTTTAACTACCATGTTAGTTTGATCCATCTCTTCCTCTACATCAATTCCTTTGGTATCATTCTTACTACCAGACTTTTCTACAAACAAATCTTTAGGTACCTCCGACACTACATTTGATTTAACACAGCCAATACTATTCACATTTACTTGCTGCATGAACTTATGATTATCTGTTTCACGTTGAATCCTATCAAACACTCAGATGCTTAGCAGCTTCATCACCATATGCTGCAATTTTATCCTCGCAAATTGACTTATAAGAAGAATTTTTATCCATTTTAACTCCTTCCTCTGTACATTCAGTTTTATTTTTACTCTGATTAAAACCTGTTTTGTCAATGTCCATCTTAGAGAGCACATTTTTATTTGACTTAGGAGACCAGACCTTGATTGCTATACAATCTTCATGAGTATGACCATGTTAGAATTTTGACATAGAGAGGAAGAGAGAGATTAAACGCAGAATAATTTAATGAATACATTTTTCTTTCTTTTTAATTTTCCTTTACTTTTTTCCATTCATTACAACTAAAATGACCACCATTATATATAGTGGACAAAACACCCTTACACATACTACTAGACACCATTTCATTAATAAACATATCATTTAATGACATGACTCTTAGACTTAAAGAACACTTCATCAATAGACATGACAATTCATCTAATGGACATGACACTTCATTAATAGACATGACACTTAATGACCTTTTATTTTAATAGGCACTTAAAGTAATTAATGGATTTTGGTTTACGCCAACAACATCTGGAGTCCATTCGTAAATTACTCTTTGCCATGTAATGTCACCTTTATAATTTCAAATAGGAATGAGTCATGCACACTTTTGTATTGGCGAAATTTTAAAATTTAAAACCGTAAACCAATCGTTGTTTTATTTTGTTTTTCTTCCAGTTTTGAGGTACTAAAAACATTTTATGTTTTAACGATTATATAACACTTAGTTAAACTCATTATATGGATATATATATATATATTTATTTATGTATGTATGTATATGTATGTATGTATGTATGTGAATATGGTATCGAAATTGGACTTTGTGAGGATGTCAACGGATTTCAAATTGTTGCCCATCTTTGCCTTTGATTTAGCTATTATAAGGTATACCATTTTGCAGTAGAGTTAACTATTCACTACATTATCGTTGCCTATCAAGTTAGATAATAACATAACCCAATCAAATAAAGATGGCGGTTGTTATGGGCCATTATGTTTGGTCACTTTCGATTATCCACACTGATACGCTTCCACGATCATCGGGGCGAGTAGCACAGAAAAATAGTTCTAAGATTCAAACACAGACACAGATAACACCATGAGACGATGGTTGAATAAGCACAGCAGAGCAACATTCGAGAACTCTCTAAGTAAGGAAATGGACTAAATCCACTTTGGATTGGTACGATGTCGTGATGAACCAGTTGAAAATTCAAGTTAGTCCAATATCACTTCAAATCTCTCAAACAATAAAGCAACTATCAATACAAACATCAAAATTACAAAGACGAAATCAAGATGGAGCCACATCAAGGATCGCACCCTCTAGATCGACATCGAGCTGGATTGGTATTGATCCTTGACTTGGTGCGATCTTGGGTCAGACTCCTCTATTTTGATTTCATCCATGGCCTCCGACTTTCCTAAAGATATTTCTAGCAACCTGCATTTATGAATAGCTTCTCCCTAGGAGATGAATGAATCTTTTTGACTCGTTATTTACTTTATAATTTTGTATGCCTTAGATCCTTAATTATACGACTTTGTAATCACAGATTCATCAATAAAATAACAAATCCATCAAAGTGGACTTAGGCCAAAAAATGCCGAAGCATTGTTCGAAATAATGGAGAGTAGAAGATTTTGTTACTGTTGAATTGATAATGATTGTACAGAGGGATGTTGTATTATATACAAAGTTATCAAACGTTAAGGCCTTGTGTAATAAAAGCGAAACGAATAATTGGGCCCAGGCCAATTTGTACAAAATATATTGATAATGGATATTCTGGGTATTCAGTATTCGCCCGGAAACCCTATTCTCCAAACAAGGGTTTGGAGAAAGAAATATGGCTACCGCCGATATCTTCAACAAGCTCCCTTCACCATGTTACTTCACAAAATCTTCTCAGATGTAATTAAGCCCTTCTTATCTATGCTTCCTTTCTTCAATCCATGGCTTTTAGTGGCGATGGTAAGAATATTTGTGGCAGATCCATGACTTTTAATGTTGGATCTGTCATATTTGTTGGCCAGGGGTTGATCCTCCTTAGATTTAATGAAAGTATGAGTATTCATGGCAGATCCATGGCTTTTAGTTAAGAATCTGTCACATTTGCTGACCAGGGGTTGATTTTCATTCTCTAGGTCCTTTGTGATTGTCATGACCAAAAGATTTGAGCTTCCTTGCGGCTGCAAACTACTGATTTCAGCTATGCAGAGCTTGTCTCTTAGAACTTTGAATCTATGCTTAGACAATGGCTTGGTAAAAAGGTTTATTGTTTGGTAAGTAGAAGCTACATGGTTCACCTGAAGCTTTGCTTTTCTACTAGTTCTCTTATAAAATAGATGTCCAATTCTAAGTGCTTAGTCTTGGAATGAATATTGGATTAGTTGTTAATGCTATTGCACTTAGATTATCACACCACACTGTTGCTTTATTGTCTGTTGGTCTTTGGTTCACTCGGAAGAGGTTGAATCCAAATTATTTCTGCTGTTGTGCTAGATATGCTACGATACTCTTCTTCTATACTTGATTTGGAAATAATGTTTTGTTTCTTTGCACACGAAGATATAGGATTATTCCCTAGGAATATACAGTAACCAATAGTAGAGTTTCTGTCATCATAATCATTATCCCAATCTGCATCTGAGTATGCATTAATGCTGAGATTGTTGCATGACTTCATTATTAACCCTTTCTAAATTGAGCCCCTTGAGATATCTTAATATTCTCTTGACTACCTTCCAATGTTCAGTTAATGGTTTTTGCATAAATTGACTTGCTTTGTTCACACTACAAGATATATCTGGTCTTGTTATTGTAACATACTGAAGTTCTCCAATGATACTTCTGTATTGTTTCTCATTGCATATTGTTTCACCTTTTTCTTTACTTAGATGCAGATTAGTTATCATTGGAGTAGGTAGTGTGGTTGCCTTGTCCATCTTTGACCTGGCTAATATTTCTACAATATATTTTCTGTGACTTAGTTGTAATTCATTTTCTTTTGATTTGTAGACTTCAATGCCAAGAAAGTATGATAGTTTCCC
This sequence comes from Allium sativum, assembly GCA_030737875.1. NCBI lineage: Eukaryota > Viridiplantae > Streptophyta > Magnoliopsida > Asparagales > Amaryllidaceae > Allium > Allium sativum. The sequence goes on along the minus strand of CM060925.1, from coordinate 96,052,794 downwards.
TAAATCCTTGACTGAGAACTTACTATTTAATTGACTGGTAATGCACTTGATTTCACTCTTACTGTTACCTGTGATTATAAAGTCATCAACATAAAATAGTACATAAGTAATAATATTAGTAGTGAATTTTGTAAATAATGAGTTGTTATATTTTGTGGGATTGATCTAAGCTTTGACAATGTTGCTTTTAGCTTGTCAAACCACACTTTTGGTGCCTGCTTGAGTCCATATATGGCTTTATTTAGCATGTACACCAGTCCTTTGTTTGCTTTTTCATTGAGCCCAGAAGGTTGCTCCATGTGAACTTCTTCCTGTAAATCATCATTTAAGAATGCATTATTTACATCAAGTTGTTTGATGGACCAATTTTTATGCAAGGCTATGGTTAGTATAATTCTAATTGAAGTTGGTTTCACAATAGGTAAAAATGTTTCGTTAAAATCAATTCCACACTGTTGTGAGTACCCTTTAGCTACTAACCTAGCCTTGTATTTAGATATTGTACCATCAACATGTCTTTTTATTCTATACACCCTATAATATTTTTGTCTTTGGTTGGTGGAACCAAACACCATGTTTGCTTTCTATTTAAAGCATCTAGTTCTTCCTTCATAGCTAACCTCCACTTATCATTTAACATTTCTTGATGATAAGTGGATGGTTCTGCTTCATTAAAATCAATGCAGTAAGTTTTCGGCTTGAATATACCACCGTTTGCTCTAGTTATCATATGATGTTTGTTTTGCATTTGATTGCTGCTGCTATTGTCCTCCCTCTGAGTATTATCTGAGTTACTACCTTCATCATTTATGGCACTTTGAAGTTGGGAATCTGTATCACTGTTAGTGGCAGTGACCCCGTACTTTGACCTGATCCATTGTTGGATACTATGTGTTGAGATGTACTAACAGTTTGTGTAACTTTTGTGTGTGTCATGTTATCATCACTAGAATATGGCACATACACAATATCATCAAATTGTTCAGGAATGGATGGAATATAATATCTTGGGTTGTAGATTTTCTTTGTGGTCTTGTATGTGGAATTGTTAAATGGAAAAACTTTATCATTAAATATTACATGCCTAGATATGTAAATTTTTCCATTACCAAGACACTTATAGCCTTTGTGATTTGTAGTGTGACCAAGAAAAGTGCATGGTGTAGAACTGAAATCAAGTTTATGTTTGTTGTATGGTCTAATATGAGGAAAACACAGACATCCAAATACTTATAAACCACTGTATTCTGGTTTGATCTGAGTCAAACCTTCAATGGGACATTTGAAATCTAGAACTTTAGTTGGTAGCTTATTTATTAGATGCACTATTGTGGCAAAGGCATAAGGCAAAAATTTCAATGGCAATGATGCATGTGCAAGCAGTGTTAGCCGAGTCTCTACAATATGTATGTGTTTTCTCTCTATGAGACCATTTTGTTCAGATGTATGTGAGCAGGTTAATCAGTGTGTGATACCTTTTTTGCAGAAACAATTTTTCAATGGTAAAAATTCTTTGCCCCATCACTCTGTAATATCTTCACTTGACGATTTAGTTGATTTTCAGCACTTGTTGTGAACTGCCTAACTGCATTGTAAGTGCCAGATTTTGATTTTAAGAAATATATCCACACATATCTAGAGTACGCATCAATGAATGAAATGTAATACTTATACCCATAGTCAATATCAATTGGTGTTGGACCCCATAAGTCAACAATTACCAACTCTAGTGGGTTCAGGTATTTACTTTCAGAATTTGGGAATGGTAATTTATGACTTTTCTCATTTGATAGTATGAACATATATAATTTTTAGGAATACCAATCAAAATACCTTTTGCTATCTAAAACTTCCTTTACAATTCTAGTACTTTGATGACCAAGCTTACAATGCCACATATCAAAAGTCATACAGTCTTTATTTACTTTTAATTCTGTCACATTACATGAATTTCCCTTTAATTTGGTTTTTCTAAATTTTTCAGTGTCAAACTTGTATAGCCCATTATGTTCTCTACCCTACAATAAATTTCCTTAGTTAGCATGTCCCTAACTAGGCAGTGCTTTAGGTAAACCTCAAAAGACACATGGTTGTCTTTTGCACACTGTGACACACTTATTAAGTTTTTTCTTATGTGTGGTGCACGTAATAGATTATTTAGATAAAGTTGTTTGCCACCCTTAATACTAGCATGTCCAGTGTGAGAAATAAAGATAGACTTAGCATTACCCACAAGTAGAGTTTGCTTACCCTTGTATTCTCTGTTCCCAAGTTTGAGATTATTTAGATTATTGGTACCATGATGGATAGCTTCAGAATCTGGGTAGCATGCTTCATCTTGAATATCTTCAATTGTGATAGAATTTGAAGTAGTTTCTTGACTATTCTTGTTGTCAATCTGACTGTTGACCATATTTGCATTGGGATTGTTGTTTCTGTTGTTATTATTAGCATGTTGATTCACATTGAAGCTAATGTCGAATCTGAAGTAAAATATGTTAGTTGTATGGCCAAATTTTCACATATTTGGCACTTTGGCTTGTTGTTGGAGTTCTATCTCTTTGCTCTTCCTCATCCTCTGTTGGACTGACCGCCTCTTTGGTAAGTATTCCGATTTCTTGTCTTATTGGCTTGATTCTTTGGTTTATTGCTTGCTATGTAGTTAACTGAGTAATCTGTGTCTTGCTCTTTCTTTTGTAATAATCTTCTTTCATGTCCAAGAACCATAAAATAAACACTTTGTATGGATGGTGTGGGTTCAATAAATGTGATTAAGACTATTACAGCTTCATATTCATCTTCTAGCCCCCCATGTATAATACCTGTTCATTTTCTTTGATCTTGTGCCCTGCACATGCAAGTTGGTCACACAGATTTTTAACCATCATAAGATACTAATTCATGCTTGAGTTGTCTTTCCTTATGTTTTGTAGTTGTTTCTTGTAATATAGAACTCTTGCAGCAGATTGACATGTAAATGATCTTTCAAGTGTTGTCCATATCTCATGTGATGTTTTACAACCAATTAATTGCGGCATAAGAGATGAATCATAAGTCAAGCACTGACTAGATTATCTTGCCTTTGATGTGCTGTGGATTCTTAATTGAGTATCAAACTGTTTCCACTGTCTATAATGTATTTTGCAAGAACTGTTTTTGTTTCATAGAGATAATCTTCTAATCCATAACCTTTTGTTACTGTCTCTGTTTGTAGACTCCATAGGAGATAATTGGACTCATCCAATTGAATTGAGATGAGTTGACTTTGAGGCTTTATTATTGCCTTGATGAAATCTTGGGTGTTATCAGCACTGGGCTGATTTGATCTAGCTGTGGATTTTGGGGAGGTGGACACATCTCCTTCGACCATGATTGCTGATTTCATGTGGAATCAAATAGGTAAGAATTACTGAACTTTTGTGCTTAAATTGAGATTTTTGAGAAACTTTTTCCAGTTGAGTTTTAAAGCAACTAGATTGCTGAGATGATGATTTTGATGTGTTTTATGATCTGTTTTTTTTGATTAACTTTCATGGATGGCTTTATTCTTCAACTGAGTGGTTTTATTTGATTTCTTGATCAGTTTACAAGAGTTTTTGTATTATTTTACCACCAAGCCTGTAGATTTGAAAATTGCTGCACCCAAATATTAATTGCGTGGCACAATTTTTTGAAACATGGCCTCAACTCCTGCGTAAAGAGATGAATAATCTTGGATAAGAGGTATCCAAGTGATGAAACAAAAACTGATGGATAATTTATCTTTTGATAGATCACAAATGAGGCTGAATAACGGAAACGAAAATTTGTTGTTGTTTTTAGCATTATTGCTCTGATACCATGTTCGAAATAATGGAGAGTAGAAGATTTTGTTATTATTGAATTGATAACGATTGTACAGAAGGATGTTGTATTTATATACAAAGTTATTAGCCGTTAAGGCCTTGCAGAATAAAAGCGAAATGAATAATTAAGCCCATGCCCATTTGTATAGAATATATTGATAATGGAGATTTAGGGTATTCAATATTCACTTCATAACCACTATAAATCGTCATGTTCTCTTATTTACTGTATTTATGCTGTTTTAATCATCTTTTTACATTTTATTTTTTCTGTTTAGTTCTCCTTAGACTCTTCAGTGTTTATCTCAATTTTTGACACAAACCGTTGTCACATACGGTTAGCGGCAGTTCCCATGTAAGCAACGTGACTAATTATGTCGTACGGTATTCATGCACTACATATCTTATAACAACAATGTGTGATGATCTAATGCACTTTGTACATAAAATCACCTCTGTATTATGTGCGATGAATTCCTCTCTTCTATTTTTATATGTCCCATATATCACATTAATTTCAATTTTTTTTATTTTTTTTATCATTAATCATTTATCAAATACGGTGGACTCCATCAATTCATCAAAATTGTCGTCACACATTGTTATGAAGTGTGACAGATATTTTTTTGAACATATGGGGTGAGGGACAAATGAAAGAGAATATTACATATCTAGAAGTAAATACTAATAAATTACTACATATAGACTATTACATATCTAGAAGTAAGTTTGAGATTTGTAGTCAAGTTACATATCACTTAAGATGATGGTTAAATCTAGGAAAACCTGCACCTCAAAGTAAGATTAATGAAGAAGCAGTACGATATTAAGGCCTGGCGAAGCTGCTCTGCGTATGTTTTATTTCTTGGGCCTGTTGGAAATGAATGAGAAAGAGAAAGAGGGAATTTGGAAGAAGAGAAAGGAAAACAACTTTTAGTCCCACATTATGAAATATGAGTACCAACTCTTCTACAATCTTATATAAATAAAGGAGAAGAGAGCTCATATCAGGTATGGCTAAGCCAAGACACAATATTACATTGATGTCAACTTGGGCCTAATGCCTTGGGACTCTTGGAGTCCATGACACAATATTATATTGATGTCAAATCGGGCTTAGTGCCTTGGGACTCTTGGAGTCCATGACACAATATTATATTGATGTCAAATGTGGGCTTAGTGCTATGGGACTCTTGGAGTCCATGACACTATTATATTGATGTCAAATGTGGGCTTAGTGATTTGGGGACTCTTGGAGTTCATGACACGATATTAGTGTCAATAATTGGGCGTTGGACCTTGGGACTCTTGAGGTCTCATGGTTAAATAGGCCGCTGATTTCAGTTTGGGCCTATTGTGCTGAAACGAGTTATTTTGATCATTTTATGATCTGGTATGTCCCTTCTATTGAAGGGATACAACCGTTTCATCATAAATGCGCACGCACATTTAAGCACCGCTTGGTTAAAGGGTCGCAACCTTTCCAAAGGTCATTAATGTTCGTATAGGCATTTCCTCCAGCCTATAAATACATAGCCCAAAAGGAGAGAATAAATATTAATTATTCTTCTCAATTGTTACTCCCTCTTCAAAGCATTCCTCTGTTCAAGTTTCTATAATTTACTTCAGTTCGTCGGAGCTCCATTTGCTGGCACTGCACTACGGGGCTGGTCCGTTTTATCCTGGGAAACAAATTGCAATCACGTCAATCAGTGAATACGACGGCAATATTGTTTTAAGGAAACAGAATTATTTCTGGACTCGGACATTACGGTTGGTGACGGTTCTGTACCGCTCCAATCCAGTGCACAATCGGTCTTGCTTACTGTCTTTTCTGCAATCACAGTTTGACTTGACAATTGTGGCATTATTGAGTAACATTGATATTGTTACTATTTATTTGCAATACAATTGTGTATTGACAAAAGGATCTAACTTTGTAATACAATTGTGTATTGACAAAAAGATCTTCTAACAATCTTAAAACAATATTGATTGTTGCAGACGACAATAAGCTGTGTCGCAAAATAGCAACAATAATTTTACACCGACACAGACGGTGACCAACGCTCTGATTGCGCCAAATGGTTCCAATAATGACTCTGCCTCATGGAGAAAGGTCAGAGAAATTCAACGTCATCAATATTAAGTGCTGACAATAGAAAAATGTTGCTTTGTCTAACAACATTGGGACTTGCCAAATTTCTGACTCTAAAAAAAAAAGGAAAAAAAAGAAAAATTGGCTCAAATCCCCAAAAGGGCATTGCTGATATGAATTTATATACAATAATATCAGAATGCAACCTGGAAAGGAACTAACTTTAAATGACGTTCTCTATGTTCCAGAAATTCATAAGAACCTGATTTCAGGATCATTGCTCAGCAAACATGGATTTAAATTAATCCTTGAAGCTGAGAATGGAGTGTATGTAGGAAGAGGACATGTGTGTGATGGTTCGTTTAAAGAAAATGTAATCACTATTGTACCACACACTGATATGAATAAAAGTGAATCTTTTGTTTATATTGTTGACTCTTCCAACGTGTGATATTCTAGATTAGGGGATGTAAACTTTGATACATTGCACAAATTGATTAATCTAGACACCATTTTTAAATGTCAAATTTGTACAGAAGCAAAATTGACAAGAATCTTGTTTCATTATGTTGAACGAGAAACAGAACCGCTAGATATAATACATACAAATGTATGTGATTTGATGTGTTTAAACAATACAAAGCGGAAGTTGAGGATCAACTCAACAAGAAAATCAATGCTTTAAGAAGTGATAGAGGAGGAGAATATGTATTCCCTTTTGAAGAATCTTGCGTTGAACATGGTGTTTTACACCTAATTACAGCACCATATTCACCTCAATCCAACGGTATAGCCGATCGGAAGATAAAACTCTTAAAGAAATGATGAATGCCTTATCCTGGCTTGCCAGATAATTTTTTGGGAAGAAGCTATTCTTTCGGCAAATCATATTTTAAATAAAATATCCCGAAAGAAAACATCTCTATCTTCTCATGAACTTTGGAAAAACAGACCACCATCCTACAAATACCTAAAAGTGTGGGGGTGTCTTGCCAAAGTAGAGGTACCAAAACCAAAGAAGGTCAAAATTGGACCAAAAACAATTGATTGTGTATTTATTGGATGTGCACAAAGCAGTGCCGCATATCGATGTTTGGTACACAAATCTGAAATTGATGATATTCATGAAAATACCATCATTGAGTCGAGAAATGCTAAATTTTTCGAACATATATTTCCCTTGAAATATGGTATTGAAAATCATACACCTAAGAGATCAAGGGAAAAAAGAAGCTCATTATTCTATTGAGGATGCTGAACAAAATAACACTCAGCTAAGTAGTGTTGAGCAGCAAGTGGAGGAGCCAAGAAAAAGTAAAAGGTCAAGGACGTTAAACCTTTGGACTGGACTTCTATACATTTATGTTAGAAGATGATCCATTGAAATACAAACAAGCTATGTCCTCCAGCGATGCCCCTTATTAGAAAGAGGCAATTAACAATAAGATTGAATCCATTATGTCCAATCATATATGGAAATTAGTTGATTTACCTCAAGGATGTAAGACCTTAGGTAATAAATGTATATTTAAAAAGAAATTGAAACCTGATGGTTCAATAGACAAGTACAAAGCTCGTCTAGTAGTCCAAGGATTTAAACAAAAGGAAGACCTGGACTATTTCGACAAACATCAATTAGAATGCTCATTGCAATTGCATCCATACATGACTTAGAAATACATCAAATGGATGATAAAACTGTATTCTTGAATGATGAATCAGAGGAGGAAATCTATATGGAACAACCTGAAGGATTTCTAAGCTCAGAAAATGAGAATAAAGTGTGCAAATAGGTGAAATCACTTTATGGCCTTAAGCAAAATCCAAAAACAGTGGCATGAGAAGTTTGATAATACTATGTTATCAAATGGATTCACAATAAATGAATCAGATAAATGTGTGTACATAAAACATACACATATTGGATATGTCATTGTTTGTCTTTATGTTGATGACCTATTAATCCTAGGCAATAACAGGGCCATAATAACATCTACAAAGGATATGTTATCCTCTAGATTCGATATGAAAGACCTAGGACTGGCTGATGTGATATTGGGTGTAAAAATTCTGAGAACACCACATGGATATGCATTATCCCAATCGCATTACATCACCAAGATACTTGAGAAATTCAAACAATATAATGTAACTATTGCAAAATCACTAGTAGATATGAACCAAAATTGGGTAAAGAACACTGGTGATGGTATTTACCAATTGGAATACTCTCGTATACTAGGAAGTATCATGTATGAACTGTACTAGGCCTGATGTCGCATATGCTGTAAGCAAACTAAGTAGATTTACCAGCAATCCTGGTAAGCATCATTGGAAAGCGATAATCAGAGTTCTAGGATATCTAAAGTATACACAGAGCTATGGTTTATACTACACAAACTATCCTTCAATAGTGGAAGGATATAGTGATTCAAATTGGATCACTGGATCAAATGATACAAAGTCTACAAGTGGATACGTGTTCACATTAGGAAATGGAGCGATTTCATGGAAATCATCCAAACAGACTTGTATCACTAGATCTACGACGGAATCAGAGTTTATTGCACTAGATAAGACTGCAGAAGAAGCAGAATGGATTCGAAGCTTCTTGGAAGACATTCCTAATTGGAGCAAACATGTGCCTCCAATATGTATACATTGTAATAGTCAATCAGCTATTGGAAGAGCTAATAGTACACTATACAATGGTAAATCTAGGCATATTCGTCGTAGAAATAAAACGATAAGACAACTTCTCTCTAATGGGGTTATCACGATAGATTACATTCGATCTAAAGATAACTTAGCGGATCCACGTACCAAAGGCTTGCCAAGAGAGAAAGTTCAAATCTTATCGAAGGGAATGGGGCTAAGGCCTATAGACTAAAGGTTTCTCTAAAATGGAAACCCCACCTAGTTGACTGGAGATCCCAAGATCTAGGTTCAAAGGGACAACGAAGTTTAAGAGAAACTTGATGGCACTGTTATACACAAACCATTCCTATGATAAGTCAGTGCATTATATGTTGAATAAGGATAAGTATTAGTACTTTTAATGATGTCTGTATTTGAGGAATTAAGAGAATACCCTTTACAGAATCACCTACGTAAGTGCGAAGGCGCCGCTTCAAAGAGAATTATGAGGCCAAATTCTCTAAGCACTTATGAGACCAGGCAGGTGTTCAAGGCAAAAACGAACACATACAGAGAACGAAGGGTTATAAGAAACATTTATCGTGTGTTATCTACTTTGGAATTACACAAAAGGCTTACAGTTCAAGGACAGTCAATGTCTACTGATTCGCCTGTGATTCAAATAGGTAATCACTAGGAAAGTTCAAGGCCCATGTGCTACTTTAACCGATGCGATAAATGATTCGTGAAACTAAGAACGACTTCTCATTCATGTGGGGGATTGTTGGAAATGAATGAGAAAGAGAAAGAGGGAATTTGGAAGAAGAGAAAGGAAAACAACTTTTAGTCCCACATTATGAAATATGAGTACCAACTCTTCTACAATCTTATATAAATAAAGGAGAAGAGAGCTCATATCAGGTATGGCTAAGCCAAGACACAATATTACATTGATGTCAACTTGGGCCTAATGCCTTGGGACTCTTGGAGTCCATGACACAATATTATATTGATGTCAAATCGGGCTTAGTGCCTTGGGACTCTTGGAGTCCATGACACAATATTATATTGATGTCAAATGTGGGCTTAGTGCTATGGGACTCTTGGAGTCCATGACACTATTATATTGATGTCAAATGTGGGCTTAGTGATTTGGGGACTCTTGGAGTTCATGACACGATATTAGTGTCAATAATTGGGCGTTGGACCTTGGGACTCTTGAGGTCTCATGGTTAAATAGGCCGCTGATTTCAGTTTGGGCCTATTGTGCTGAAACGAGTTATTTTGATCATTTTATGATCTGGTATGTCCCTTCTATTGAAGGGATACAACCGTTTCATCATAAATGCGCACGCACATTTAAGCACCGCTTGGTTAAAGGGTCGCAACCTTTCCAAAGGTCATTAATGTTCGTATAGGCATTTCCTCCAGCCTATAAATACATAGCCCAAAAGGAGAGAATAAATATTAATTATTCTTCTCAATTGTTACTCCCTCTTCAAAGCATTCCTCTGTTCAAGTTTCTATAATTTACTTCAGTTCGTCGGAGCTCCATTTGCTGGCACTGCACTACGGGGCTGGTCCGTTTTATCCTGGGAAACAAATTGCAATCACGTCAATCAGTGCATACGACGGCAATATTGTTTTAAGGAAACAGAATTATTTCTGGACTCGGACATTACGGTTGGTGACGGTTCTGTACCGCTCCAATCCAGTGCACAATCGGTCTTGCTTACTGTCTTTTCTGCAATCACAGTTTGACTTGACAATTGTGGCATTATTGAGTAACATTGATATTGTTACTATTTATTTGCAATACAATTGTGTATTGACAAAAGGATCTAACTTTGTAATACAATTGTGTATTGACAAAAAGATCTTCTAACAGGGCCTGGGTCGGCCTGATTGATGTTCGTACATCTATTTACTTCGCTCCGACCCGTGCGTTGTTGGACAAATTAAATCAGCAGCTACCGACATGCTACCGGGAATGGTGATGTATTCTTCCTTTGCTCCTTGAGCTTGACGTATTTATGCATGGTAATATTTTCCTCATTTAACATGGTGCTAAGGGATGGACATTAAGGTCACAGTTTTAAAACAATCATCGCCAAAATGGTAACTGTTTAAATTTGTACTAACAATAATCGCCAAAATGGTAAAATTACAAGTACTTAAACGGTCAAAAGACACTGATTTGATTTGATGGGTTGAAAATAACGTTCAAAATTATACTTGTTTTTATCACTTTACAAGATCCCAACAACTTGTAGGGATATTAACTTTGGACTGAATGTTCAACATTCGTTCACGTTGGCAGTAGAAATATGTGAGCTTAAGTTCGCTCGGTAAGCTGTCGGTAGTAGTCAATAGCCATGAGAAATTCGAGTACTTCTTTTCAATGTTTTTACCGACTTTCGTCCTCTTGCATTACGCTCATATCAATGCATATTAACGCTCAAATTCATGTGTGTGTGTCTATATATATATATATATATATATATATATATATATATATATATATATATATATATGTGTGTGTGTGTGTGTGGGGGGAAAGTCTAAAAAAACACAAAATTTTGACATAAATGATGACACAATTGATTTTGACCATTGGATCATCCCATGAATTACACCTCTCCATAAAAAGAAAAAAAGATCCAACGACTGAGGCTCTGTGTCTCTCTTCGTGTTTAATTTTGTATTCAAATAGCCGGCCCATAATTATAAGTCTCTTATGTAAAAATAGAAGGTCTCGTTTTTCATCAGTTTTTCAATACCAATTTTAGATCTGAAAGTTTTACTTCACCCTTTTTCTTTTACCTAATCTCTACGGAATGCCAGATCTGTTACAACCGAAGTTAGATCTGGCTTCCTAACAAAATATGCTCACAACTTTAGAAGGGTTCTAAATGATTGGTTATATATTCACTCAATCACCTATAAACTGAACGAAAGGAATACTTGGTTGTCCTCATCATTCGATGTATATACTGTAGTAAGTATGACAACAGAAATATGCAACAACCAACCTAACTTCTTACCAATATATTTACACAACAATCTACATTTTTTTTTTATTCATAAAAAATGTGCTTGAAAAAAGGAAGGAAAAAATGTTCCCATGTTTGAATTTTCATCTATACACGTCATTTTCAAAAGTGTATTAAATCCAACATATTGTAGCTCTAGGGCAACACTAATATTAGAGCACTAAAAAGCAGTGGATAATTCAGTAGAGGTGAGCCAAACAGAACTAATAGACAGGGCCGGTCCAGGGCAGCCTAGCAAGCCCATATGTTGGGACAACCCACTAGAAAGGGACAACAAAAAATAAAATTAAAATCACTCCATATATGTGCAGCAGCCAACTTAGTCCAACAAAAAGACGAACAACCGTCAAACACACGAATCATAGACAAAATAGGGTTTCTTGTTTCAAATTCTTTGCGTGTTCTATCAAAGCACATCAGCAGTAGCTGATAGGCCTCTCGATTCCTTTAGTCTTCTCCACCGAAGTTAATAACACACTTCGTATCCATTTGATTTTGAACATGATGGGTTATTTGGAAGGGTTATTTAAAGAGAAATTGTTGCGAACGGGGAATGCGTTTTTTTAAGAAAGGGGCAAATTGGAAGGGGCAAAATTATTATTTTATTGTTTTTGTGTTTATTATTTTATTGTTTATTGTTTGTGTGTGTTTATTGTTTGTGTTTGGTTTGTGTGTATTTATTGTGAACACTGTAATACGTTTTTTCTTCAATAAACAAGTTTCTGACCTAAACTATACTACTCCCTCCGGTTGACGTTCTAAGGTTTGTGTCATTTTACTACCAACGAACGGTTTACACTTATGGCTATTTAAAAAAAAAAAAAAAAAAAAAAAAATCTTTAGTCTTCCCAAGCATGCGGCTGTAATTCCCAAGCATTTCAGAAGTTAATACATGTTGTAATTCCCAAGTTGACGTTCCAAGTTACATGTTGAAAGAGCAGTTAATACATGATGTAATTCCCAAGCATTTAAGAAAAATTAATGTTCAAAAGAAAAGGCAGTTACATGTTGAAAGAGCAGTTAATACATGTTGTAATTTTTGCATCGGCTGCGTCTAACGGGAAAGCAACACTTTGAACCGTTCGGATGGAAGGGGCAAATGGTGTGGACCCCACATTGACGCGTCCGATGCATCCGACGCGTCCGACGCGGACGCGAACATTAACTGGACAGTTCGAAAATCAAACGGTACCTTCGTCAACAGTCGAGCATCTGTGTCTCTCTCATTCTTCTTGTCCATCTTCAAACTGAAATTCGAAAGTAAGATTTGGTGCTTTTTTCATTTTCTCAGGCCGGTTGTCTTGCTTGTCTTTAGGAAAAGCTCAAAAGGTAACATTTCTATTATTACATAAATTAATTTAAGAACATTTAAGAACCTTGAATCTTGGTTTATATGATGCATTTTTATGGCTTTTGGGTAAATTTCATACTGCATCTAATAATATGAAGATAAAATTGTGCTTCACTATATTGTCAAAAGTTCACATTGTTGGGGTTTTGTGCGCAGCGGAAGTTTTGACAAAACACCCAAAAACAAAATGAATCTTTTTCACCCAATCACTTGAAGATGAATGTGATTGAAAAACAAACAACAGCACAAAAATATCGAAAATATGAACACACGATATTCCACCCAACCACCATCTTTATTGATTCACCAAAATATTGTTTACAACTGATCTCAACTATCGTTAAACAAACAAACACAACTTGAATCAATAACCTTATTGAGAAATAGGTAGATAATATCTAATGGCTAAATAATGTGAGGAGAAAGATAATGAAGAACAATGTCAAATTTTTCCACCACTTAATGAAGATATCAATTAGGCCTTTTTATAGAGTGAATTGCTTCATACCCGAGTTTTCTTGGCACCCAAGTAAAGTTGCCACTAAGTAAACTTGACACTCAAGTTATCTTCATATATGTCAAATATCTATTTGGATAAGCACCAAATAGTCCTTGTCTTCATTTCCAAATATCCCACAAAAGTAGCAACAAATCTCTCCACCAAAAGTGGATCTACATAGAAAATTTATTGTCCACAATTGTGATTTGCGTATCACAAATCTCAACACTCCACCTTGATGCCAAATCACAACATCTCCTCCACTCAACACTAGCCAACTTAGCTCTCACTTTCAACCTACTTTTCTCAATTAAAATCATTACAAACCTCCACCATCGCCCACTAATGGTGCACCTCCCTCATCCGTGCACCACGCTAATAGCGATCTTCAAAAGCGTTTATAATACCATAAAGATCTCCATCTTGTCTTCGTGGATTTCACAACTCGACATCCATCTTCCGCTTGACATGATATCTTCATCTCCGGGATCCCTCGAGCATCATCAACATCTAGACCCTTGTCGATACCATGATCCTCCAGCTTAGGACCATCAGCGGTGACCATATTAACTTCTCTACCTTGCTGTGGACTAGGTTCTTCAACCGTCACCCGCCTTCCACATCGACACCCGTCTACCACTTGACCTGAGCTCCTTCCTCGATCACTCCGGATTCATCGAGCATCATCAACGTGGAGACCCCTGTCAAAAACATGAACTGAATCACCAAGGTATAGGCAAATCGAACCAATTGTCAACATCTTCGTCTTCTTCTATCTTCCCTCATCCACGTCGGAGGGTTTCTCTTCATCTCCATCAACCAAACCATTGAGGCCTTCAAATCCCCAATCAAAATTAATCATCACCAATAGCGCCATCATATCCGACATAAAAAAAATCAAATTTTTTCAACAAAAAATCAATTTTTTTCCAAACAAAAATCAATTTTTCCAATCCAAAATCACTCTAAGTTTTGCGATGATGTAGCTCCGATACCAACTGTTGGGGTTTAGTGCACAGCGGAAGTTTTGACAAAACACCCAAAAATAAAATGAATCTTTTTCACCCAATCACTTGGAGATGAATGTGATTGAAAAACAAACAACAACACAAAAATATCGGAAATATGAACACACGATATTCCACCCAACCACCGTCTTTATTGATTCACCAAAATATTGTTTACAATCGATCTCAACTATCTTTAAACAAACAAACACAACTTGAATCAATAACCTTATTGAGAAATAGGTAGAGAATATCTAATGGCTAAATAATTTGAGAAGAAAGATAATGAAGAACAACAGCAAATTTTTCCACCACTTAATGAAGATATCAACTAGGCCTTTTATAGAGTGAATTGCTTCATACCCAAGTTTTCTTGGCACCTAAGTAAAGTTGCCACCTAAATAAACTTGACACTCAAGTTATCTTCATATATATTAAATATCTATTTGAATAAGCACCAAATAATCCTTGCCTTCACTTCCAAATATCCCACAAAAGTAGCAACAAATCTCTCCACCAGAAGTGGATCTACATAGAAAATTTGTTGCCCACAATTGTGATTTGCATATCACAAATTTCAACACACATCAGTTTGGGTGCTCAAGTGGGCTGATGATGGTTTTGAGTTCCAGGATTCAATGGAGACAATGAGATGATGAGCTGATGTAGTGTAGGTTGGAAAGTGTGTGGCAGCAATTTTAGGTTGTGGTTGTCTTGTTTGTACATAGAATATAGTCTTTATAGCCTCTTGTTTGTTTCAAGTAGTAGTTTTAGGATTAAATGGTCTTGTTTATTTCACCTCTATAGCCTCTTAACCCTTTTCAAAGAGCTTCAAATTGCTGCGCTCATGCAGACACAATCGCAAACCTCTTTAGGAGAATGACCAAAGTGTGAAATTTTGCTATAGAGATTTGAATCATTATTTTGCGAAATTTTGAAAATTCTCTTATATCGCACACCGTGAAGGCTACCGTCACGATTAGGATGATGCACATTCCCAGTAGTGCTAAGGAGACTAAACACTACGTCAATATTGTGAGTATATAATATACCTGGTTAGTGTTAATGTTTGCGTTAATACAATTTGTTTTGAATAGTATCTAAATTACATTAAAGTTTGGAAACTGGAATGGTTAGTGTTGATTTTTTAGTTAATTAGTGAAATGGTATATGGCAATAATAGCAAATTTGGACTAGTTCATGTTTTATTATCCAAATAGCATTTTGTGTGAGAAATTAGTGCTTGACATTTTCTTAAATCTTTTAGTGTTGTCCAACTGATTTCGTGATAATATTTTTGTTTGATATGACATTCATGAATGCATACGGAACCTGCTTTCAGGCGACGTTCGATTAGACCAGGCGACGGTAGCGGATATGCAATGTTGAGGCATTGTGTTGTCGGAACGGATACTGACGAAACGTATGTAGAATAGGGCAATCACGCTGTGGAGTTCACAATGATAATGGAGGTTGATATGTTGACTGGCTAATAGGTGACGGCCCCTGAAATTAAATGTTATATGTTTACATGTCCTTGCTTGTTATGTTACTTCCAAAAAAATTAATAGTTACTATTGTTTGTGTTAGTGGGCAATCGAAATCTAATGGGGCTTGGGCAATGAATTGGTTGGGCCGCCACTACTAATAGAGCACTACAAAATAGATGATATCAATTCACTAAAAATTTGCATGTTCATTTCTTTGATGTTCTACATCAATAAACGACAATGTAGCTTGCCAGAATCAAAAGGGTGGAAAGGTATGTTCTAGCTAGGTTTTGTTGGAAATTTTATGTGAATTATTAAAAATTTGACTAAGTGTAAGAGTGGCTCCTATATGTGAATAGTCCCACATCATGAGACTATATGAAAGAGGCAAGTACTTATACTTGTTTCTAAGAAATCATGTTGGGGCCTTGGGCCCCCAATACATGTTTTGTTGTGAAGAGGGACGCCATGCATCATGACCACCACATGCGCGCGACCGACCGACTCGACCTAGCTCGGCTCGGTTTGGGCTTGGGCTTGGCTTTGCGGTGTAAACACTTATATATTTTTTAGACCAGAAAAATTGCTCTTTTCACACTGTGTTTTTAAACATGAGAAATAATTCTAAGCCGATTTTTTTTTTGAAGCGGTAAACTATTGACCTGGTATTTTAGCAGATTTATCCACTGCTCGGTATTTTCGTTCAGCCCTAATCCCCATCTATATATTATCTTCAGCTGTAGATGAAAATAGATAACAAAAATACCCTTTTCTGGCCTCCGCCATTAAAATCTTCTTACAGAAATTTCGATTGGTATTTTTATTTTCGAAAGTGTAAATCTGCAATGATTTGTTGTGCAAAGCAAATCAGTTATTATTTCCAGAGGCTGTTTTATCCTAGAGGCAGCGGCGAGAGTACGAACTGGTTTTGAACCATCGACCAGATCGCCGAATCATCTTCAGAAAAGCGACCTAGTCCGCGACTCAACCATTGTTTCCCAACAATTTGAAGATGATACGTGAAACAATGGCTTCGACTGCCCCATTTACATTCGGTGAACAAACATCTTCAAGCTCGCTCATTTCTAATAGCCATTACATACCAGACCGCAGCTACCACTCTCGATATTCACTGAAGATCCCAGATCTAATAATTGGCCTGATTGAGCTTTCGTGGTTACCCTGGATCTGAAGAAATACTTATACGGTGAAGATGAGATAGTTGAGTTGAGAGAGCTGATGCGCGGTCATGAAGGGAAGGAGAGCGATCGAAAGTTTCAAAGGACGAGTCTGGATTGCTGATAAACTCATGCCCCAAGGATTTATCATTGAAAGAGAAGTAAAGCTTTAGAACTTGTTTCCTACATGCAACTTAATGCCTGGTATGGTTTTAATTTTTATCGTTCCTTTTGCTCCATGTGACGTTTGAAGTATGATAATTTATACAGTAATGTGCTTTGTTAATGCTGATTAAAGTGGTTGTGAATGCCGAAGCACATATACATGGTTAAACGTAATTACACACTCATGTGATGACCACGAGGTTGAGCAAGTAGAAATGCATGAATTGCGTTGTTTAGACTGTATTATGATGCATAAATCTCTCGATTTATGTATATATATTTTAGGGAAGATAAGAAGTGGCCAAAAATAAATAATTGGTCAATACATATGAAATGAAATGTATTACTTGCATATTACTTGTTCCTATCACTAAGTATACATAGTTCGATGTTTGTTACTCCATGAGTTTACGTAGAAAAAAATAAATTCTCAAACATATGAATATCCTTAGCAATAGTAAGCCTCCACGGCCGGTCATTAGAGAACAGAATGGGAATTCATAAGGAAACCATAAATAACAGCAGCGACCAACCTAAAAGTATGATTCTGGACAGTTGTTCAATCAACTGTAGAAAACCAGATCGTATGGCACGAAAGTGTTGGAACAAGCCATGCCCTGCACCGCAGGCAAACCTGACTGAGAAGCCTTTAACGGCTACGACTACCAAGATTCAATTTAATGGTGGGTCAGAGGGTTGGTGGGTAGACACTGGTTTTTATCGCCATTTCTGCTATGATCGTGAAATATTTACAATATACATGGCTGCTGATGATCAGAAAGTGTTGTTGGGAGATCCTCACACCAATAAAACTATAGAGATTGGTGATGTGAAAAATAAAGCTTACAATTAGAAAGACAGTGTTTCTTAAAGTTGTGATGCATTTGACATGTTTGAATCATTAAAAACTAAAATTGAGAAATAAGAAAATTAAGAGAATTCATAGTGATAGAGGAACAGAATATAAATCTAGTTTATTCTGTTTTTTATTTTTTATAAATTACATGGTATAGTACATGAGAGAACTGCACCATATTCACTTGAAACGAAAGGTAAAGCTGAAAAAAATAAGACCTTTACCGAGTTAGTAATTGCCATTTTATTAAATTTTGGTGCAGAAAAACATTGGTGGGGGGATATTTTATTGACTGCATGCTACGTTCTGTTTAGAATCCCTTAATCTAAGAATAAAATTTCACCTTATGAAATTTTAAAGAATTATAAATCCAATGTGTCATACTTTAGAACTTGGGTTTGTTTAACATATGTTAGCGCTCCAAACCCTAAGAGAATAAAATTGGCTAGTAGAGCATATGAATGTGTATTTATACGCTATGCTATTAATAGCAAAGCATACAGTTTTTATGACCTAAATACAAATAATATAATTGAAACAAATGATGTCGATTGTTATGAAACAAAATTTGTTTTATATTAAGAAATAGTGGGGGCACTTCTAGTATGCCTATTAGAACAAAATTTAATGAAAATTCTGAAGCTTAACCTAGAAGAAGTAAAAGAACAAGAACCGTAAAAGACTTTGGCTCGGATTTTTGTGTTTTTACTATAGAGGAGGATCCCTTAAACCTCCAAGAGGCCTTATCTTCTTTAGATGCCGAATTTTTGGCAAAAGGCTATAAACGATGAGATGGATTCTCTGGAATCCAATAAGACTTGGCATCTGGTAGATTTACCCCCGTTGTAAATCTATAGGCTGTAAATGGGTACTTAAAGATTAAAACTTGATGGCATTATTGATAAATATAAAACTCGACTAGTAGCTAAAGGTTTTAAGTAAAAAGAAATATAGGTTTCTTTGACACTTTTCACCAGTAACTAGAATTACATTCATTTGGGTATTACTCTCACTTGCTTCTATTCATAATTTACTAATACACCAAATGGATGTAAAAACTACATTTTTGAACGGTGAATTAGAAGAAGAAATTTATATGGACCAGCCTGAAGGATTTGTTGTACATGGTCAAGAGCATAAAGTATGCAAATTAGATAAATCATTATATGGTTTAAAACAAGCATCTAAACAATGGCATGAAATTTTTTTATAATTTAATCACTTCACATGGTTTTAAAATCAATGAAAGTGACAAATGCATTTATTACAAATCTGAGAATGACATTTGCACTACTATATGCCTTTATGTTGATGACCTACTCATCTTTGGGTCAAACATTCATGCCATAAATTCAGTCAAATCCTTATTAAGTGCCAATTTTAATATGAAAGATCTTGGTAAGGCAAGTGCAATCCCTGATATTAAGATTACTTGGTAAAAAGTGGGATTTTCTTTGGATCGTTCTCATTATATTGAGAACACTCTGAAGAAATATGATTACTTTAACTGTAAACCTGCATGTACATCATATGATCCCAGTGTAAAGTTATTTAAGAACACTGTTGAATGTATAAGATAGCCTGTTTAAGCGAGCATCATTGGCAGCCTTCAGATGCCATTGATTGTACTAGACCTGACATTACCTATGTCGTGGGATTATTTTGCATGTTTTCAGTAGACCTAGTATAGAACATTAACATGCTAATGAGAGGGTAATGAGATACCTATAATAAACTATAACCTTGGATTACATTATGAAAAGTTTCCAGCTGTACTTAAAGGATATTCTGATACAGACTAGAATACTTTATATGATGATTCAAAAACAACCAGTGGTTATATATTTAGCATTATAAGAGAAGTTGTTTCTTGAAAAAATTCATGAACATACTATTTTGACTCAGTCTACTATAGAAACTGAGATAATAGCACTAGCTACAACTAGTGAAGAAGTAGAGAACAAAAGAAATCTGCTAGTTGAGATCCCTATATGAAAAAAAGAGACACAAGTGGTGTAATCGATTGCGATAGTACCGCGGCTATTGCAAAAAGTGTAGAACCGTTATTACAACGGTAGAAAATGACAGTCGTAAGCATAATACTGTAAAAGAACATCACACACATAGTGATGAAAAATTTGACGACTGTTGAAAGAAGAACTATACCGATATTACAACGGTAAGAAATGACAGTCGTATGCACAGTATTATTAGAGAACATCACATACGAAGTGATGACAATTTGGCAGATCCTTTGACAAAAGTACTGACCAGAAAGAAAACCCTTATTAATTCTAAAAGAATGGGACTATTGCCCTTAGATAGTTGAGTCACGCACAATGGTAACCCGACCTAAATGACTGGAGATCCAAAGAAATAGGTTCAATGGGTAAAAACAAGTTGTGTAGTGATAGAAGTTGAACATGCTATTTAATAAACCAAGAAGCATGCATTCCTGAAGTGATTAGAGGATGAGTTGATAGCAAATCTTAATGAGATATATACTCTATTTGGAGTGGAGTACCTACCTTCAGGAGTACTCTTGATAGACTCACCTATGTGAATGTTGAAATGTGGCCGTTTCCTATGGAGTTTTGGGCAAAACTTCTTGAGCGTTCACTAAACTGGGATAGACGTGCATGTCCATAAATGCACGGGCTTATTTGATTGCACTAAAGAAATGGTTGTGTGTGGTTTGATGTCAGGAATAGAGTTCAAGACTACGTGTCACTCTAGTAAAAACTGAATCTTATTCTCTATGCAAAGGTTTAAGTCGGATGACACCTTTGTTTATGCAAAATTTTATGTTTTTTAGAAACTGCTCGAAAATATTTTTAAAAATTCAAGTGGGGTATTGTTTGAAATTTTATGTGAATTATTAAAATTTTGACCAAGTGTGAGAATGACTCCTATATGTGAATAGTCGCACATCATGAGACTGTATGAAAGAGGCAAGTACTTATACTTGTTTCTAAGAAATCATGTTGGGGCCTTGGGCTCCCAATACATGCTTTGTTGTGAGGAGGGAGGCCGTGCATCATGACCACCACACACGCGCGCGACCAACCGACTCGACCCGGCCCAGCCCGGCCCGGCTCGGCTCGGTTCGGTTTGGGGTTGGGCTTGGGCTTTGACCTTGGCTTTGTGGTGTAAACACTTATATATTTTTTGGACTAGAAAAAACTGCTTTTTCGAACTATGTTTTTAAATATGAGAAATAATTCTGAGTCGATTTTTTTTTTGAAGCGGTAAACTATTGACCCGGTATTTTAGCAGATTTATCCACGGCTCAATAATTTCGTTTAGCCCTAATCCCCATCTATGTATTATCCTCAGCTGTAGACGAAAATATATAACAAAAATACCTTTTTCTTGCCTCCGCCATTAAAATCTTCTTACAGAAATTTCGAGCAGTATTTTTATTTTCGAAAGTGTAAATCTGCACTGATTTGTTGTGCAAAGCAAATCAATTATTATTTCGAGAGGCTGTTTTATCCTAGAGGCGGCGGCGAGAGTATGAACTGGTTTTGCACCATCGACCAGATCGTTGAATCATCTTCAAGAAAGCGACCTAGTCTGCGACTCAGCCATTGTTTCCCAATAATTTGAAGACGATGGCTTCGACTTCCCCATTTACATTCGCCGACCAAACATCTTCAAGCTCGCTCATTTATGATAGCCATTGCATACCTGACCGCAGCTACCACTCTCGATATTCACTGAAGATTCCAGATATAATAATTGGCCAGATTGAGCTTTCGGGTTTACCCTGGATCTAAAGAAATACTTGTACGGTGAAGATGAGATAGTTGAGTTGAGAGAGACGATGCGCGGTCATGAAGGGAAGGAGAGCGATTGAAAGTCGCAAAGGACGAGTCTGGATTGCTGATAAACTCATGCCCCAAGGATTTATCATTGAAAGAAAAGTAAAGCTTCAGAACTTGTTTCCTACTTGCAACTTAATGCCTGGTATGGTTTTAATTTTTATCGTTCCTTTTGCTCCATGTGATGTTTAAAGTATGATAATTTATACAGTAATGTGCTTTGTTAATGCTGATTAAATTGGTTGTGAATGCCGAAGTACATATACATGGTTAAACGTAATTACACACTCATGTGATGACCACGAGGTTGAGCAAGTAGAAATGCATGAATTGCATTGTTCAGACTGTATTATGATGCATAAATCTCTCGATTTATGTATATATATTTTAGGGAAGATAAGAAGTGGCCAAAAATAAATAATTGGTCAATATATATGAAATGATATGTATTACTTGCATATTGCTTGTTCCTATCACTAATTATACATAGTTCGATGTTTGTTACTCCATGAGTTTACGTAGGAAAATATAAATTCTCAAACATATGAATATCCTTAGCAATAGTAAGCCTCCACGGCTGATCATTAGAGAAAAGAATGGGAATTCGTAAGGAAACCATAAATAACAGCAACGACCAAACTGAAAGTCTGATTCTTGACAGTTGTTCAATCAACTGTAGAAAACCAGATCATATGGCACAAAAGTGTCGGAACAGGCCATGCCCTGCACCGCAGGAAAACCTGACTGAGAAGCCTTTAATGGCTGCGACTACTGCGATTCACTTTAATGGTGGGTCAGAGGGTTGGCGGGTAGACACTGGTATTTATCGCCATGTCTGCTATGATCGTGATATATTCAAAATATACATGGCTGCTGATGATCAGAAAGTGTTGTTGGGAGATCCTCACACCACTAAAACTGTAGAGATTGGTAATGTGAAAAATAAAGCTTACAATTAGAAAGACAGTGTTTCTTAAAGTTGTGATGCATTTGACATGTTTGAAACAATAAAAACTGAAATTGGGAAATAAAAAAATTAAGAGAATTTATAGTGATAGAGAAACAGAAAATAAATCTACTTTATTCTGTTTTTTATTTTTTATAAATTACATGGTATAGTACATGAGAGAACTACACCATATTCACTTGAAATGAACGGTAAAGCTGAAAAAAATAAGACCTTTACCGAATTAGTAACTGTCATTTTATTAAATTTTGGTGCAGCAAAACATTGGTGGGGGGATATTTTATTGACTGCATGCTATGTTCTGTTTAGAATCCCTTAATCTAAGAATAAAATTTCACCCTATGAAATTTTAAATAATTATAAATCCAATGTGTCATACTTTAGAACTTGGGTTTGTTTAACATATGTTTGTGCTCCAAACCCTAAGAGAATAAAATTGGCTAGTAGAGCATATGAATGTGTATTTATAGGCTATGCTATTAATAACAAAGCATACAGTTTTTATGACCTAAATACACATAGTATAATTGAAACAAATGATGTCGATTCTTATGAAACAAAATTTGTTTTATATTAAGGAATAGTGTGGACACTTCTAGTATGCCTATTAGAACAAAATTTAATGAAAATTCTGAAGCTTAACCTAGAAGAAGTAAAAGAACAAGAACTGTAAAATACTTTGGTTCGGATTTTTGTGTTTTTACTATAGAGGAGGATCCCTTAAACCTCCAAGAGGCCTTATCTTCTTTAGATGTCGATTTTTTGGCAAGAGGATATAAATGTTGAGATGGATTCTCTGGAATCCATTAAGACTTGGCATTTGGTAGATTTACCTCCATTGTAAATCTATAGGCTGTAAATGGATGCTTAAAAATTAAAACCTGATGGCACTATTGATAAATATAAAACACGACTAGTAGCTAAAGGTTTTAAGCAAAAAGAAAATATAGCTTTCTTTGACACTTTTTCACCAGTAACTAGAATTACATTCATTTGGGTATTAATCTCAATTGCTTCTATTCATAATTTACTATTACACCAAATGGATGTAAAAACCACATCTTTGAACGGTGAATTAGAAGAAGAAATTTATGTGGACCAGCCTGAAGGATTTGTAGTACATGGTCAAGAACATAAAGTATGCAAATTAGATAAATCATTATATGGTTTAAAACAAGCATCTAAACAATGGCATTGATAACTTTATCACTTCACATGGTTTTAAAGTTAATGAAAGTGACAAATGCATTTATTACAAATCTGAGAATGACATTTGCACTATTATATGCCTTTATGTAGATGACCTACTCATCTTTGGGACAAACATTCATGCCATAAATTCAGTCAAATCCTTATTAAGTGCCAATTTTGATATGAAAGATCTAGGTAAGGTGAGTGTAATCCCTGATATTAAGATTACTAGGAAAAAAGTGGAATTTTCTTTGGATCAATCTCATTATATTGAGAACACTCTAAAGAAATACAATTACTTTGACTATAAACCTACATGTACACCATATGATCCCAGTGTAAAGTTATTTAAGAACATTGTTGAATGTATAAGATAGCCTGTTTAAGCGAGCATCATTTGCAGCCTTCAGATGCCATTGATTGTGCTAGACCCAACATTACCTATGTCGTGGGATTATTTTGCATGTTTTCAGTAGACCTAGTATATAACATTAACATGCTAATGGGAGGATTATGAGATACCTATAATAAACTATGAACCTTGGATTACATTATGAAAAGTTTCCAGCTGTACTTGAAGGATATTCTGATACAGACTGGAATACTTTATATGATGATTCAAAAACAACCAGTGGCTATATATTCAGCATTATAAGAGAGGTTGTTTCTTGAAAAAATTCAGGAAACATACTATTTTGACTCGGTCTACTATAGAAACTGACATTAGCTACAACTAGTGAAGAAGCAGAGAACTAGAGAAATCTGCTAGTTGAGATCACTATATGGAAAAAAGAGACACCAGTGGTGTAATCGATTGCGATAGTACCGCGGCTATTGCAAAAAGTATAGAACCATTATTACAACGGTAGAAAACGATAGTCATAAGCATGATACTGTAAAATAACATCACACACATAGTGATGAAAAATTTGATGACTATTGAAAGAAGAACTATACCGATATTACAACGGTAAGAAATGACAGTCGTATGCACAGTATTATTAGAGAACATCACATATGAAGTGATGACAATTTGGCAGATCCTTTGACGAAAGGACTGACCAGAAAGAAAGTCCATAATAATTCTAAAAGAATGGGACTATTGCCCTTAGACAGTTGAGTCACGCACAATGGTAACCCGACCTAAATGACTGGAGATCCCAAGAAATTGGTTCAATGGGTAAAAACAAGTTGTGTAATGATTGAAGTTGAACATGCTAATTAATAAACCAAGAAGCATGTATTCCTGAAGTGATTAGAGGATGAGTTGATAGAAACTCTTAATGAGATCTATACTCTATTTGGAGTGGAGTACCTACCTTCAGGAGTACTATAGATAGACTCACCTATGTGAATGTGGAAATGTGGCCGTTTCCTATGGAGTTTTGGGCAAAACTTCTAGAGCGTTCACTAAACTGGGATAAACGTGCATGGCCATAAATGCACGGGCTTATTTGATTGCACTATAGAAAAGGTTGTGTGTGGTTTGATGTTAGGAATAGAGTTCAAGACTACGTGTCACTCTAGTAAAAACTGGATCTTATTCACTATGCAAAGGTTGAAGTCGGATGACACCTTTGTTTATGCACAATTTTATGTTTTTTAGAAACTGCTCGAATTTTTAAAAAAAAATTCAGGTGGGAGATTGTTGGAAATTTTATGTCAATTCTTAAAATTTTGACCAAGTGTAAGAATGACTCCTATATGTGAATAGTCCCACATCATGAGACTATATGAAAGATGCAAGTACTTATGCTTGTTTCTAAGAAATCATGTTGGGGCCTTGGGCTCCCAATACACGCTTTGTTGCGAGGAGGGAGGCCATGCATCATGACCACCACACACGCGCGCGCGACCGACCAACTCGACCTGGCCCAGCCCGGCCCGGCCCGGCCAGGCTCGGCTCGGTTTGGTTCGGGCTTGGGCTTGGGCCTTGGCTTTGTGGTGTTTACTTATATATTTTTTGGACCAGAAAAAATTGCTTTTTTTGAACTGTGTTTTTAAATATGAGAAATAATTTTGTGCCAATTTTTTTTGAAGCGGTAAACTATTGACCCGGTATTTTAGCAGATTTATCCACTGCTCAGTATTTTCGTTCAGCCCTAATCCCCATTTATATATTATCTTCAGCTGTAGACGAAAATAGATAACAAAAATACCTTTTTCTTGCCTCTACCATTAAAAATAGAAATTTCGAGCGGTATTTTTATTTTCGAAAGTGTAAATCTGCACTGATTTGTTGTGCAAAGCAAATCAGTTATTATTTCCAGAGGCTGTTTTATCCTAGAGGCGGCAGCGAGAGTACGAACTAGTTTTGCACCATCGACCAGATCGCCGAATCGTCTTCAAGAAAGCGACCTAGTCCACGACTCAGCCATCGTTTCCCAACAGGTTTGAGGCACAAGCTTTTGGTTTTTGAACGAGAGGAGATGAGCATTTTTATCCTACTTTTACACATATTCCTTCCTTTGCTAAAACGCAGACGACATGGAAGACGATAATTAGGACTGTCTGTGTGATTGAACATTCATTGGAAGACGACAAAATACAAAGACTGAAATATTGGCATGAAGGTTTACACGTTATGTATAAAAAGTGTGTATTTGAATTATAGAGATTCAATTGAGGATATTTTGTAGGTCTTTGAGTGGAATTGGAATGTATTAATGTTGGTTTGGAAGAATTAGGATAGCTATGCACCTTTCATTGTTCCTCTCAACCGTCTTAAATGACCTCGTGAAGTGAAATATTAGAGAATGATATAAGAATGTATACTTTTGTTATTGAAATGAACTTTCATGGGTGTTTGATCATGCATAGTGCTTTAACCGAAATTGCTATGTACGATGCTACAAAGACCAAATAAATTCTGACATTTTATGCGGCCGATGACGTAATTCACGGAGGGCAGTTGATTTGAAGTGGGTAAACTATTTTCTGTCTCTTGATATCTGTCGGACTCATTTTCTGACCCTGATTTCGGTCCTCGTAGCTTTGTCGATAAGTTTTATGTGTTAGAATTGCAAGTGTTGTGTTCGAGGCTTTAAGGAGCCTGTATCGTACTCGCATATCTTTTTATTATTACTCTTCCATTATTGGTAGTTACATTGATCTATACTTGTGTGGTACTATTAATTTTCTGTTTGGACAAGGAGTATCATTCCTAACGCATTTTTCAACTGTCTAAACATGGCTTGTGAGTTCACGTTCCCCTTTTGCATTGTTAATCTCCTTACCTCCTTTTCTAATTTCCTGTTTAGTTTCTCTTTTTATCTTATAAATCTCGATATTGAGCTAAGAATTGATTGACTCGATGAATAGAGAGAAGGGGAAGCGTTCTCTTTTGGCTTGCATCTTTAAGACTATAACAACAGTTTAAGTGGCTTTGTATGCAACAGGAAAAAGGTTAGTAGATTTGAACTATGCTGAGTCTATTCCTTTAATATTTTAAACTCATATCATCAAATTAGAATGTCAAAAGATTATGCTTGTATTAGAAATTTTCAAAACTTTATTTTTTTTTGGGGGGGGGGGGGGTTGGTTGGTTTTGAAGAGATAAGAAAGAAGAAGGAAGGAATGGTAAATGCTCTGTGTCCCACATCATGAAATATACGAGGACTTCCTCTATATATGTAAAAGCATGATGTATCATATCAAAAGAAAGAAGAGTAGGGAGAGATAAGGCACCGCATGAACATGGCATGCACATTAATATTTAAAAGGTCAAAAGATGGGCCTTGGGTTAAACTATAAATACCGACGACTTGGCCAAAATACACATCTCTCCACTGCTATAAATTTTCGAATTTGTAACGTTTGAGTGGCATTACAGAACTATACTTCTTACTATCTTCATATTTCTTCTATCTGATTGCATCATCAGAATCAAAATCAGAGTGTTCTTGATCGGATCAAAGTCGTACAAACTTTGAATTCGATTTCGATGTACCAAAGCTTTATTGAATGCTGAAAGTCAATAGTTCGATAATTCGTTTGTACCCGGTGGGTTGAACTATTGTCTGAAAGAATTTGCTCCGCAAATTCTTAAAGTCTGAAGTTCGTCAATATTAATCATCAAATAGCCTCAAACCACAAAAATCCCCAACAAATTTTCAGATAATATCTTCAATCATGGAAGGTTTGAGCGCATTGCAAGTGATGAATTAGCATTTGACGAAATTAGAGAGTTTTGATGGTGAAAACTTCACTCGTTGGCAAAAGACAATGAAATTCTTTATGATCACCGTCAAATTGTTTTACATCTTGGAAGACGATTTGGAAGATATACCATGGGATACCGCTGACAAGGATGCCGCTCTGAAAGAAAAACGTGCAAAGCGCAAAGAGGATGATTTTCTATGCAGAGGGCACATTCTGAATGCATTGTCTACTCCAGTCTACAACCTTCACAGAACCTTGGAAACTGCAAAGGAACTCTGGACTGCTTTAGAGGGCAAGTATCACATATCTGAGGCAAACAATAAAAAATTTCTTATTCGTAATTTTATGGACTTCAAAATGGTCGCCAACAAGTCCATAATTGGATAAGTGAGTGAAATCTTACTGTTGGTAAATCAACTTAAAGATGTCGGTATTGGTCTCCCTGAATCATTTGTTGTTGGAGTTATTATTTCGAGACTCCCAAATTCTTGGAATGATTATAAGAAAAAATTGAAACATGCGGAAACGAATTATGATTTAGATGGTTTACAACGTCGTCTTTGTATTGAAGAGGATTCTCGTAAACGCGAACTGGATGATAATCCGCAAACTGAGTCTCACGCTAAGGCAAATAATGTTGGAATTACTGATAAATTGAAGCCTACGAATGAGACATAGTTTAAGAAGAATAATAATTCCAAGAACAAAAAGAAGGGTGCCTGTTACTATTGTAACAAACCCGACCACTATGCCCGAGACTGTCGTCTTTGGAAGAAACAACAAAAAGCGAATGCGGTCGAAGAAAAGCTTGTGATTGTCGTACAAGAGGCAAACTCCGTTAGTGGCACTGATAATGATTGGTGGCTTGATACTGGAGTAACCATCCATGTTTGCAAAGACCGTAATTTGTTTAAAACTTATGAAGAAAACAATGGGGAATCCAGCGAAGTTACTGGCGCAAACAAAGTTGCAAGAAAAGTTTTGGGAAAAGGCACAATTGAACTTACATTCACCTCTGGGAAAGTTCATACATTAGTCAATGTATTTTATGTACCAGATATGTGTAAAAATTTGGTTTCTGGATACCTTCTCAACAAAGGAAGATTCAAGATGGTATATGAGTTGGATAAGTTAGTGTTGTCCAAAACAACAAATTTAATGGATAGGGATATTCTTGTAATGGCATGATTAAGTTAAATCTAATGAAGAAATCTTCTGCTTATATTGTTGATTATGTTAATTTATGGCATGGTAGATTAGGACATGTTAATTATAAATCTCTTAGAAATATGCATAAATTAGGATTAATTTCTGATTGTGGTTTCGATTCCATCTATAAATGTGAAATACGTGTTCAAGCAAAAAAGCACTGGAAATCCTTTAAATCTGTAGAAAGGTAAACCGGTTTGCTTGATTTCGTATATAATGATGTGGGTGACTTGAAAAGTCGTATCACCTATGGTGGTTACCAATACTATATAACATTTATTGATGATTATACAAGATATGCATATGTATATCTAATGAAATCGAAAGATGAGGCCTTTGATAAATTCAAAATTTAAAAAAGTAGAAGTCGAAACACAGTTAGGAGTTAAAATTAAAGTGCTACATTCAGAACGTGGTGGTGAATATTTTTTAAATGAATTTATTTTGTTTTGTAAATAAAATGATATAATTCACCAATGTACTACACTGTATACACACGACAAAATGGTGTTGCTGAGAGGAAAAATAGAACTTTAGTAGAAATGGTTAACGCCATGCTCATAAGTTCTAATTTACCTTATAACCTATGGGGTGATGTTATGTTATCTGCATGTCACATTTTAAATAGAGTACCACTTAAAAAGAATAACATTTCCCTTTATGAATTATGGTTTAATAGAAAACCAAATCTTACTCGACTTAAGTTTGGGGTTGCTTAGCATATGTTAGAAAACCTGACCCTAAACGACCCAAGTTAGGAAATAGGGCATATAAGTGTGTTTTCATAGGATATTCTCTTAATAGTATTATAAGTTCCTTATTCTCGACACCTTAGAAGTTATATAATCTATAGATGTATAATTCTTTGAAAATCAAACTATTGAGAATCCATTGAGATCATCTAGTCCAGAACCAACTGTAACTAAAGATATCAATGATCATGAATATGTTCCTGCTCAAAACAGCAAGGAAGTGTTAATACCAGTTAATAGCACCAAACACATGAGAAGTAAAAGAGCGAGAATAGATAAGGACTACGGTCCTGACTTTATAACATATCTCGTAGAAGGCAATAAGGGCGAAGTCCTTAATGTGACAAGATATGTAATGAACGTAGATGATGATCTCAAAACTTATTCTAAGGCTATGAGGTCTAGAGATTCTAACTTATAGAAAGAACTATCAATGATGAAATGAATTTCATAATGTTAAACCAAACTTGGATTTCAACTATTTTACTTCCTGGTGCTAAACCTATAGGATGTAAATGGATATTCAAGAAAATGTTGAATACAAATGGATCCATTGATAAGTTCAAAGCCAAACTAGTTGCTATGGGATATAAACAAAGACAAGGAGTAGATTATTTTGATACATACGCTCCAGTTGCTCGCATGTCTTCCATACGCTGTTCAATAGCACTTGCATCAATTCATAATTTGGTCATACATCAAATGAATGTAAAGACAGATTTTCTAAATGGAGATTTAGAAGAAGAGATATATATGGGACAACCTGAAGGTTTTATAACCCCAGGCGAAGAAAAGAAAACTTGTAAATTAGTCAAATCTCTTTATGGCCTTAAACAAGCTCCCATGCAATGGAATGAGAAGTTTTATAAAGTTGCACTATGTAACAACCTGGAAAACCTTTTTATTTTGGCTATTTTAATGGATTTTTTAATATTAAAATGATTTATTTTAAATGATAACGACGGAAAATTTATTTTTGATGAAGTTAAAACGAATAATTTTATTTTAATTATACAACGAGCCTGAAATGGCGCGGTAGTTCGAAAATTCGATTTCGAATTTCAAATGAATATACAGAATTCAATATAACTCGGAATTGAACGAAACAAGAAATATTTGAATCTGTTTAATCATGTCTTTCTAACGGATGTAAGAAACTGATATTTCGCTTTATAAGTTGAGAGTTACGTCCAGTTTAAAATTCAGAAAAGTCGCTGTGGAATTTATATATATTTTAATATATATATATATATATATAAAGCCCTTAAAATAGCCATTTTGCGAACTACCTCCGTTTTCGATGAAACCACTTTTTTTGGATCCGGGATGTCAAATTATTGCTAGATTCAAATTTCCATAATTTTTGAAATCAACATGTGAGCGTGGAAAAAGAAAACATGTTTTAACAGTTTCAGTCAATTTCGATCGACCAGAAAATGGCCATTTTTCAAACGGTCTTCAAATTCGACGAAATTAGATTAGTTAGGACCGTATCGTCAATACGAAGCTATAAATATATTTTTTGGAATTTTTAGGGTTCGTATGTGACCCCAGTAAATTGAAATGTACGTGTAAAATTGAATATATAGATTTATATTTTATTTCAAACGAAAACTGATCGAAACGGTCGAATTGGATTATGGGATATATCGCATCGTGTTTGGAATAGGGGTATTTGGTTAGGGACGACGGTCGGTGGGTTCGATTTTGAGTTCGAAATAAAAAGTTGCTTTATGGAATAAATTAAATAAATTAAATTAATATATTATATTACCGTACCCCCTATACTCTCCCTCCTCTCTCTCTTCTGTTTCAAATCGAACAGAATAAAATAGAAAAAAAAATCGCGCGTGCCCTAGCCAGCCGCCACCACCGACGGTCGCACACCACCCGCCTCCGGTGATCGATGGCGGCCTCCCTCCTCCATAACTACGACGCCGTCGCCCCTCCCTTCTCCCCCCTTTCTCCAATACCCAACGCGCGACACACCCCCCATCGCAAGGCACAGCCGTACCTTCCCCCATGACCCTCCAACGCACCCATCACCTCTTCCTTACCCGAACCCGACGTGGAAACCCCCCCTGCAGCGCTGATCCGATTTCTTTGAAATGAAAAGTAAGCTTTTATTTTATTTTATTTTATTTATATTTATTTGTGAAAATAAAAATGTGATTAAAATAAGAAAGATTTCATTTTTTTATTAGAGAAAGGATTTCATTTTTATTAGAGAAAGACAAGTCTTTTAAAAGAAGAAAGATTATATTTTTAAATCAAAAAGATCGGATTTTTAAAAGTGAAAAAGACTAGATTTTTATAAGTAGAAAGACTAGACTTTTAAAAGCAAAAGGATTAGATTTTTAAAACTAGAAAGAAGTGATTTTTACTTTGAAAAAGAAGTGATTTTTAAAATATAAAATACATGATTTTTAAAATCTAAATAGCGAATAAAGATTGGACTTTTATCTATATGATAGCATAATAAAGATATGATTTTTATATAGAATAAAAATATGATTTTTAATTTAGGTAGTGTTATAAAAAATATAATCTTTATTAGAAGAAGAGCGATACAAAAATATAATTTTTATAACGAAGTAGCGAGGTAAAAATATGATTTTTATATATAAAACATCATATTAAAAATATGATTTTTACTATAAACAACGTGAAAAGGGTTGCGATGGAACGGGTGGAAAGCCAATCTAAACCGTTCATAAATAAAGAATGACAGAGTGGAACCCGAAGGTAGGAACTCCTCACTGAATTTTTTTATACGGTTATTTATTTTTAACTGCATATATGAACTGCTTCTCATGGTCTACAAACCATGGACGACCTGTTTGATTGTTTGGTTGATTGGAATATTTGTTTGATATGATTTGGTTTGGGTATGACATGCGCCATTATTAGGCGAGGAATAAGGCTAGACCTTATCCCGTTTCTAGTATCGCGCCGTTATGCCGCCAAAATTTTCTAAAATATATTAGAACAATAATAATACCATTTTTATTAGACAAATGAACTGAATAGAATATTCATGTGTTGAATAAATATTTTATCGTTAAAAATATAAGTTTCAACGTGTATATGAAATGAAAATAAAAATTCATTTACAAATCAAACGATTTGATATGTACACTTATTTGACTGATATGGATTGGGACGATAAATTTTACACGTCGCCCAACTGCACAAATAATATTCTATGTTTGTGGATTGAAACCCCACATGGGTGTTGGGATGATATTTGACGTATACTAATCCCAATTGTTCGGTTGTATGTCGATCGATTGGTGACAGACTGTTATAAGTGTTAAATATTTATATTTAATGCTTATACAGTGTAGAACGCACTCTAGTTGATGGATGATTATTTATCACTGTTGTTGTATACATATATTGTATGAAATCCATATAATCAACATTATATGGTAATTGACTGTGTCTGATTCCAGTTCAGAAAGAAATAATAATTTAAAATAACGAATATTTTAAAATAACGAATATTTTAAAATAATATTCAGTAAAAGATCAAAATCTGATTTTGATGTCCGATTTGGGATGGACACGAAAATATTTAAATATATAAAGCCGTGTTGATTAGATTAACGCCATTTTGACGCGAATGATATTTATATCAATTTTATTCATTTTTATAATGAATGTTGAAAAGGAAATGATTTCGAAATATAATATTTTGAAAATATTATCATTTATATATATTGATGATATGGAATATTCAATTTTGATTTGAAATTGAATATGAAGTTGAAGTAGTTTTGAAAAAAAAATTAAAATGATTTATAAAATACATTTCAAAGGAAATCAACAAAAAATATATAATATATATTATATATATTTAATGGCCTGAATAGAACGCGCCGCGCCGCGGTAGTTCGCGAATTTCGACCATTGACTTCGAATTGACATTACGGGAGATCTGGCCGTCGGATTCTCCTGAAACTGGGACCGTTGGGTTCGTATCGAAAAGAGCTTTCTAACGAATATGAGAGATTTGAAATCTAACGGTTGGATTCGGAATTATGTCCAAATCAAATTTGAAAAAGGTCGATGTAAGTGCAGTTCGATGGCCGTTTACGGAAATCGACTGTACGGGCCTTGATAAAATTATTAAAAATATTAATAATTTGTGTAAAATCACAATAACTGATTTAGAAAGAACTAGGATGAAAAATTCCATATTTGAAAAGATAAAAATATATTTTTATCAAAATGAACTAGTTATGAACTAGAATTATAATCCAATATTTTTAAATAAACAAATTGGATTTGAAATGGTTTTAAAAATAACCGGAATTTCCAATATATGAATTGGAATGCATTTGAATCGAAATTATCTTCGGAATATTTTGATATTGGATTCCGTGATTATACGGATATTGAGGAGGAATTTGGAAGATATATATATCGTTATTCCAATACGATATTTGTTGGTTTCAGAATTTGATATTGAATATAAGCCGATATATTTTCTATTCAGAGCCTTGTATTTAATATCAAATTGAATTCTGGGTTTGTCGTGAACGGTGTCTTCACTAACACTGTTTTAAAACCCGTGTGAAAAGAATAAATCTTTTAATTAAGATTTAAAGAAGAGTTACCAATTAATTAACATTTAATTGGAATTGAAATGGGAGGTGAATTGGGTTTATCGTGAACTGTGTTTTTAACGACATTCGTTCTTTAACCCAATTTACAGGGTAATGTGATTTGGAATATATAAATATTTATTTAAGATTTAATGGGAATTTTCCAAAGTAAAGTTTACCAATTAATTAATATTTAATTGGAATTGAATTGAATTGAATTGAATTTTGGGTTTATCGTGAATGGTATCTTTAAAAATATTGTTCTTAAACCTAATGGAAGTTGAATGGTTTCCCGGGTATTGATCTAATGTTGGTTTCAGCCTTCAGGGTTAATTCTTAGGGAATTGTCCTCTTACTAGTTTACGGTTGGGGACTGATGGAATGTGATTTTGGGTTTATAGTGAACCGTGTTTTAAATGACATTGGTTCTTTAACCCAGTTAAATACAGGATTTATTTCCTAGATTTGAATCATCATTAATATTGATTTTTGGGAAGGTTAAAACTGAATAAGAGTTCTAATGAATCTATTAATTAGATTAAAAAGATAATGTGATAATTAAAATTATCAATTCAAGAAAAGGATCAAAAATGGAGTACCACCAGTTTTACTCCAGGCGATAGCTAAATCTTTAATTAGATTTGAACGTGAAATGGTAATTAATATTTACCGATAACACCATGGTGATAGATATGGAGTATTACCAGTTTTTCTCCATGGGATGAATAGGTTGGGATTGGGAAATTAAACAAATGATTACTTCGGTGTGATTCTCTAATCCCGACTAGTTTGGAAAACCTTAATATGGTTTGAATTGGTATTCAAAGGAAGATTAAAGAATAAATTTAAAAGAATTTATCTTTGATAAAATTAACTAGAACCTTTCCCTAGGAAAGTGAATATTTGAATCAAGAATATTCTAGAATGGAAAGAGGCGTATGTTGTGTTTCTAGCACTTGATTATAAAATATACGCGAGTAATTCAGAAAGGCCGGGTTTATACCCATTCCGAATAATTGATTCGACGATAAGTCGACGATGAAGATGGTGGTTGAAGACCGGAGGTCTTCACATCATTTAGATGATTACTGATATCTTGATTTGGCTGTACACCCGAGACGAGGTAATTAGTGGTGATCGTCCAGACGTACTTGGAGATCGACGGATATGCGAGGGCCTCTCTCTTGTATTGGACATACGGGACGAGAAATAAGGTGCCTCCGGTTTCGTTCAGACCCAGAACGAACTTGTAAATGGATTGTATATCTGACATTGGATTTTATTCTGTGTTGATTGATTTCTATTAAATATGTATCTGTTTGGCGGCAGAGAATTTATTCTCTTGCTTAACGTCCTTCTCTAAGACGTACGAGCTCAAAGGTTATATATCGATAAATATCAGTCGCATGGCATGAATTGCCTGTGTAGCATGCTGAGATGCAGTGATCAAGGCTTTTGTTGAAAAGCAGAGTCTTGTGGTTGATGATCAAAGCACAACTTTAATATAGTGCTGCTTTGTGTACAGCGTTGATTCGCGAGCCTCACACCTCAGTATGAGTCAAAAAGGGGATAAGGGACCCAAGGAGAACATGACGTTTCTTTCTAGTTATGGGTGGTGTCAGCGTTTTACCAGCCTGACATTGTTGTTATTTTCCCTATGTGGTTGTACTGCGGGAGCCGATGGATATAGGTCATATAGGACCGGGAAAAGTGTGTTCAGGAATTGCTAATCCTCAAACATAAGAGAGGACCGGCCTTGGAGGATCCAAGGGTCTACTGCGAGAGATCCTGAGGCATTTGCTAGAGTGTCTCGAATCGACAAGGAGTACATCCCTTACCTCGACTCATGACAGAAATCCAATTTCCAATACGTGACATTTCGGTTTTTATTTGTAGAGCCTAGTATGGCGACATGATAGATAGTACCCATGCCGCCTATGATTGATACATTTATATTTGAAGTTGATTTCTTCACTTATAGTAATAATAAAAGACTAAATTTCACGTATCAAGCATTATAAAACCCTATCCTCTGGCTTGCGTTGCATTGTGTGATGGGACCTGGGTCTTATAATAGCTTCATTTTCTTTATTTAGCATTGCGTTGTTTGTTATATGCACTGGTATTCTTGGGGTTAAACCCGTTCCGTGTTATACGGCGTGGTCCCTTGATTTACCTAACTTCAAAATCAAAAGAATAACTGTTTTAGTTCTCACACCAGTCACAAGACTGACCTGGAATTTGTTGTTTTAACCTAAACTTTGGGTACCCATATTTTCCACACTGACAGCTAGTAGTTGGGTTTTGCAGATATTATATTCACAAGATCCCGATTTACAGCTGAAACGAGACTCGGAAAGCTCTATATCCGTTTATCTCCTTCAGTTGTCTTTTGTATTATTTTTCCGCTGCTATGTAATGTATTTTAATCTCTGATATTTTTCTGATGTATAATATTTATTCATACTCTATAATATTCTTGTATTCTGATGGAATTGTTGTAATAAGCAATGAAATGTTCTTCTGTTTATGTTCTGATTCATCTTATCCTCGAAGCAATCCGAGCTTTCCTCCACGGGGAATTTTGGTCGCTACACACTGTCATTTGGATTCACTGTTAATGATGCTGATAAATGTATTTATAACAAATCGGATAGCAAAGGTTATGTTATAATATGTTTATACGTTGATGACATGCTAATGTTTGGTTCCAATATATCATGTATGAATGAAACTAAGAAGTTTCTA
Organism: Allium sativum; assembly: GCA_030737875.1. NCBI lineage: Eukaryota > Viridiplantae > Streptophyta > Magnoliopsida > Asparagales > Amaryllidaceae > Allium > Allium sativum. Next base: position 96,015,153 of record CM060925.1, on the reverse strand, counting down.
TCTTCTAAATTTGATATGAAAGATTTAGGAGAGGATGATGTAATTTTAGGAATTAAAATCACTAGGAAAGCGGGGGAGTTATTACTAACCCAATCTCATTATATTGAGAAGTTCCTAAAGAAGTATGGTCATTATGATGACAAACCGGCGCCAACTCCTTTAGATCCAAGTATCAAATTAGAAAAGAACATTGGACGTACCATTTCTCAACTTGAGTATTCTAGTGTTATTGGGAGTCTTATGTATGCTATGCATTGCACTAGACCCGATATTGCACATGCTATAAGTGTATTTTGTAGATTTACGGGTAACCCAGGTTTCGAACACTGGAAAGCCATTTCCATAGTTTTAGCTTATTTGAAAGGAACCATTAACTATGGTTTATCTTACAAAGGATATCCTGCTGCAATAGAAGGATATAGGGATGCAACCTGGAACAATGTAGAATCCGAATCTACGACGGGATGGATATTTACATTAGGAGGCGCTGCTGTATCTTGGGCTTCCAAGAAGCAAATCTGTATATCTGATTCAACTATGATGTCAGAATTGATTGCATTAGCATATGCATGTAAAGAAGCGGAATGGCTTAGGAATTTATTAATGGAAATCTCATTATGGAAGAAGCCATCTCCAACAGTCCTGATTAACTGTGATAATCAAGCAACGATATACAATGTCTCTAATAAGACATATGATAGAAAGTCTAGACATGTGAGTCTAAGACATCAGATGGTAAGATAGTTTCTCAAAAGTGGAGTTATAACTGTTGACTACATAGAAATGAAAAAAAAAAACTTGGCTGACCCACTTACAAAAGGTCTTCCAAAGGCAATTGTTTCTATAAAGTTAAAAGAAACGAGACTAAGGTCTGTGAATGAAGATTGATCATCCTTAAAGGAAATCCCACTTGCATCTTAAAATAGATAAACAAAGTTCAATGGGTACCAACAAGTTAAGAGTATGATTATGGAACACTAAATCGATAATCCCATAATATTTAGTGTTGGATTCTACAAGAACAAAGGATGAATGAATATCCTTAATAAGTCTAGAAACCTTAAAAGGTGTATCGTAGAAACACCTTAAGAGACTTACCTGTATGAGTATGGAAATCAGGCCGTTTCCTAGGAAAGTAAGGTCGCTTTCTAAAGTAGACTCATGAACCAGGATTAAAGCACATGGCCATTAACGTGCTGAGCAATACAGAACACTCTAACTAAGGAAATCAACATGTGTGATTGTTCCCGTTTTATCATTAAGGGATACTTGGTTCAAGATTCGTTCACCATAGAATCTCGATAGAACTTTGAATGGTTTATACTAAGTAAAGGTTCAAATCCTAAAGATACCTTTTATTTATGTAATGTTTCCACGATGATGCAAAACTTGATCTTAGAACTACATAGTCTTGATCCCACCTGGATATGTAGGAAGTCACATTAGTGATTTAGCCATCCATTTTACTTTTTTTTTAATTTCGAAAACTGGGGGAGATTGTTAGAAATTTTCAAAACTTTGTTTTGAGGGGGTTTGGTTTTGAAGAGAAAAGAAAGAAGGAAGAAGGAATGGGAAATGCTCTTTGTCCCACATATTGAAATATACAAGGACTTGTCTCTATATATGTAAAAGCATGATGTCTCATTTCAAAAAAAGAAGAGAAGGGAGAGATAAGACAATGCATGAACATGGCATGCATATTAATATTTAAAAGGTCAAAAGATGGTCTTTGTCCCAGGGGCTCTTGGGGTCTCGTGACCGCTTTGGCCTCCGAATGCCGATGGACTTGCTGCACTACGGACCATTGCAATTTTGAATTTCGCGCACAGATTTGTAACGGTTCCGAAGCGTTACAAATGAATTGACACGTCATTTGAATTTGCAACACTTCGGGAATGTTGCAAGCGAAGGGATGCAACCGTTATAAACGGTCGCGACGCTTGGCCAGAAGACACATCTCTCGGCTGCTATAAATACCGAAGGATGGTAACGTTACAAAATCACTTGAATAATTCTTTTTCTTCCTCTCAAGTTCTGCCATTGCCACATTGTTAAGGTGTTGCAAATTTCCGAATTTGTAACGTCTGAGAGGCATTGCAAAACTGTACTTCTTACTCTCTTCATATTTCTTCTATCTAATTGCATCATCAAAATCAAAACCATAGTGTTCTCGATCAATTCAAAGTCGTACAAACTTTGAATCCGAGTTCGCCGTTCCAAGGCTTTATTGAATCCTGAAATTCAATAGTTTGATAATCCGTTTGCACCTGATGGGTTGAACTATTGTTTTGAAATAATTTGCTTTGCAAATCCTTAAAGTCTAAAGTACGACAATATTCATCATCAAATAGCCTCAAACCACAAAAATCCCCAACAAATTTTCAGTCAGTATCTTCAATCATGGAAGGTTTGAGCGCATTGCAAGTGATGAATCAGCAATTGACGAAATTAGAGCGTTTTAATGGTCAAAACTTCACCCATTGGCAAGAGACAATGAAATTCTCTATGATCACCGTCAAATTGTTTTACATCTTAGAAGACGATTTGGAAGATATACCATGGGAAACCACTAACGAGGATGTCGCTCTGAAAGCAAAACGTGCAAAGCGCAAAGAGGACGATTTTCTACATAGAGCGCACATTCTGACTGCATTGTCTACTCCAGTCTACAACCTTCACAGGACCTTGGAAACTGGAAAGGAACTCTGGACTGTTTATATAGAAAGTATCGCATATTCGAGGCAAGTAATACAAAAATTCTTTGTAATTTTATGGATTTCAAAATGGTCGCCAATAAGTCCATAATTGGATAAGTGAGTAAAATCTTATTGTTGGTAAATCAACTTAAAGATGCCGGTATTGATCTCCCTAAATCTTTTGTTGTTGGAGTTATTATTTCGAGACTCCCAAATTCTTGGAATGATTATAAGAAAAAATTGAAACATGCAGAAACGGATTACGATTTAGATGATTTACAGTGTTATCTTCGTATTAAAGATGATTCTCGTAAACGCGAACGAGACGATAATCCGTAAACTGAGTCTCAGGCTAAGGCAAATAATGTTGAAATTACTTATAAATCAAAGCCTAAGAATGAGACACAGTTTAAGAAGAAGAATAATTCCAAGAACAAAAAGAAGGGTGCCTGTTACTGTTGTAACAAACCCGACCACTATGCCCGAGACTGTCGTCTTCGGAAGAAACAACAAAAAGCGAATGTGGCCCAAGAAAAGCTTGTGGCTGTCGTCCAAGAGGCGAACTCCGTTAGTAGCATTGATAAAGGCTTGATACTGGAGCAACCATTCATGTTTGCAAAGACTATAATGTGTTTAAGACTTATGAAGAAAATAATGGGGAATCCAACGAAGTTCCTGGCACAAACAAAGTTGCAAGCAAAGTTTTGGGAAAAGGCACAATTGAACTTACATTCACCTCTGGAAAATTTCTTACATTAGTCAGTGTATTTTATGTACCGATATGTGTAAGAATTTGATTTCTAGATACCTTCTTAACAAAGGAGGATTCAAGATGGTGTATGAGTCTGATAAGTTAGTGTTGTCCAAGAACAACAAATTTATTGGATAGGGCTTGTAATGGCATGATTAAGTTAAATCTAACGAAGAAATTTTCTGCTTATATTGTTGAATATGTTAATTTATGGCACGGCAGATTAGGGCATGTTAATTATATATCTTTTAGAATTATGCATAAATTAGGATTAATTTCTGATTGTGATTTCGATTCCATCTCTAAATGTGACATATGTGTTCAAGCAAAAATACACCGGAAATCCTTTAAATCTATAGAAAGGAAAACTGGTTTTCTTGATTTGGTATATAGTGATGTGGGAGACTTGAAAAGTCATATCACCATGGTGGTAACCAATACTATATAACATTTATTGATGATTATACTAGGTGTGCATATGTATATCTAATGAAATCGAAAGATGAGGCCTTTGATAAATTCAAAATTTACAAAGCAAAAGTGGAAACACAATTAGGAGTTTAAATTAAAGTGTTACATTCAGATCGTGGTGGTGAATATTTTTCAAATGAATTTATTTTGTTTTGTAAACAAAATGGTATAATTCACCAATGTATCGCCCCATATACATCACAAAAAATGGTGTTGCTAAGAGGAAAAATAGAACTTTAGTAGAAATGGTTAATGCCATGCTCATAAGTTCTAATTTACCTTATAACCTATGGGGTGGCGCTATGTTATATGCATGTTACATTTAAATAGTTTATGACTTAAAAAGAATAATATTTCCCCTTATGAATTATGGTTTAATAGAAAACCAAACGGTAACACCCCACCTCCGCCAGGGTTACTCACAAGAGAATGCACTAGCTTTGGAGGGGCGTTGTCTAGGTAAACATGCACAGAAATATCACAAGACAGAACATATAAAACAGCGGAAGAAAAATCAAATTTCATTACTTCATAAGATTATAAGGTCTAAAGCCTTTTACATCGAAATGCCTTTAAAAGCCGTTACATTGGAAACTTGTCTTGCAATAGTTAAAGAAGCATAAAACCACAGTCATAAAATATTCCCCAAGTAAAACGGTAAGCAGCCATAGCCAAGAAAAATCCAAGCCATACATGATGACCTTGAAGCAGAAGAAGTCCGAGCTAAATAACAGTATTTCCTGCCTGAAAACCTTGGGGGGGGGGGGACGGAAGACAAAGAGGCGAAAGAAAACGGGGTCAATCATAAAGACTGGTAAGTCCTATCTACTCCCAGCATAAAAACAGGTAAAGGTAACATGACATGCATAAACTGAAAGTAAACATAAGGATGATAAGATAGACAAGCCAAATTAAGGTAACAGGATGAACTACTGTATCAAGATAAACTACGGTCACTATGAATCAAGTATAACATCCCAAGGTTCTATCGAGTATAACATCCCAAGGTTCTATCGAGTATATTTGCCCTGCACCTTCCGTACTAGTATCCCAACCCGTGTCATGTGTTAGCTACAAAATGTCCCTTGCCCAATGTCATGAAATGGCCCATGTCAACCTAATGTAGGTTTTCCCAACTCGTATGTTTCTTTCCATGTATATGTTTAGTCCCCTTGCCGTATATCGAACGGGTTCCATCACGTTATTCTATACTACTACAACGTAGTGTCACCATCCTTGAAATCGCTCGGACTGCCACCCTTGATTTGGCCAATTTTCCTTGTCACGAATTATTGCGTGTTCAACTAGGATTTACGCCACCTAGGACCACTAGGGATTATGCTACCTATTGGACGTTTTCTAGATTCGAACAGGGTTTATGCCACCTCGGACCACTAGGGATTATGCTACCTATCGACTACGCCATTTTCCCACGCAATGATCTAATCGATCGGCTCTCTACAAGTCCTAGCTCGTCGTGTGTCTGTGTCATACGGCCCAATCACGAATGTAGCTACTCTGTGTTAGGTCCACCCTAGGGTGTATCAAGCCCTAGGGTGTCAACAACTAACACCATTCCAAGCATGCACAGTGTACAACTACTGGTGCCCACGCCTGCTTTTTCAACTCCGGACTACGTGCACGACCATAGTCCGCCTGAACCTACAATGGCGCACCAAACTCAGCCATCGTTTTGGTCGCTTACAATCAGCCCAGTAATCGTGCCCCACCATAGCCTAGTCCCTAGGGTATCGTGATACATTCAAGAGTGTTACTGCTGAAAAGGACCGCGTAACTAGGGTTTCCGTCCGTTAGGTTAAGTGTTGTCATCTAAATTCAAGACTTAACCCCTATCAGTCTAGCATGTCAAGTTGGTTAACTGTGGTCATTCAAGTTCGTGACCTAACCCGTATACAAGTCATGTCAAGTTGGCTAAGTGTTGTCATCCGAGTTCATGAGTTAGCCCCACGAATCACGTGTCAAGTTGGTTAAGCGTATTCCAGCGGTTCATGACTTAACCTTATCCAAATCATCGTGTCAAATTGGTTAAGTATATTTAAGCTTAACCCCATCGAATTACCGTTTTAGATTGGTTAAGTATATTCAAGCTTAACCCCATCAAATTACCGTGTTAGATTGGTTAAGTATATTCAAGTGACTCATGACTTAACCTCATCAAGTTATCATGTTAGATTGGTTAAGTATATTCAAGCGATTCATGACTTAACCCCATCAAGTTACCGTGTTAGATTGGTTAAGTATATTCAAGCGATTCATGACTTAACCCCATCAAGTTACCGTGTTAGATTGGTTAAGTATATTCAAGCGATTCATGACTTAACACCATCAAGTTACCGTGTTAGATTGGTTAAGTATATTTAAGAGGTTCGTGACTTAACCCTATCAAATCATCAAGTCGGATTGGTTAAGTGTAAGTTAACTTAACCCCATCAAATTACCGAGTCGGATTGGTTAAGTGTAGGTTAACTTAACCCCATCCACTAGTCATATTTATAAAGGTTAAGTATCATTCTTGTGGGTTTACTTGACTCTACCACGCATCGTGTTATCCTAGACGGGTGTTATCAACCCATTTAGGTTAAACTAACCCATCCGCTAATCATGTTATATGGTTAAGTGTCTTTAAGTAATCAAGTCTGGTCTTACTTAACCTACCCATTCATATCATATCGGTTAAGTACCATTAGTCAAACTAACTTGACCTTATCATGTGGCATTAAGTAAATTAATGCACCCCAACCTCTCACATTAGACTTTGTTGTGGTTACTAGTTACGCCGGGCGGGTCCTGGCAGCTTTACACCACAATCTAGTCTAACCTCGGGTTTTGAGCGCGATATTACCAACTTCTCACATTGGGTCTTATTGTCTGTAGCTACTGGGTTTGCCGGACGGTTCCGGGAAGATTTATGCTACAAACTCAACCCAACCTCGAGTTGGCCACTTTCATGTTTTCCTACTTATCATGTTCATGTCAAATTTAGGCTACGACAAAGTCCACGTTTTACACTTATGCCCATTTTCCCCTTTTCTTAATTCATGTTAAATTTCATAGCCCATCTCACATTTGCCTAAACTACCCAAGGCGTATTCCCAACGCAAGTGAAAGCGAGTCAACATAGTAGGAATAATATGACAACACATTGGCCTCAAACATGTATGATAGCATAAAGGGATTGGCCTCAAATATGTATGATAGCATAAAGGAATTGGCCTCAAACATGTATGATAGCATAAAGGGATTGGCCTCAAACGTGTATGATAGCATAAAGGAATTGGCCTCAAACGTGTATGATAGCATAACACTAGGTTCATCATCATAGGCATGTAAATGGTCATGGGGGGTTTAGGTTCTTTTACATGCATAAGGCCCAAGTCAAGTTCATACGAATGTTCCACAAGGCAAATTGTTTTTAGGGTTCATGCCAACATTCCACAAGTCAAGATTCAATCTTGCATGATAAACTAGGTCCAACACAACATGAGTGGCATGATTTAATCACTAAGAAATAGCCCAAAGTCATAGATTCAAAAGAGAGGCAAGACTAGATTCACATAGACTACATACTTAGTTTTCATCTCATTTTATTCCATGTCAACATTAGAACTACCGTTTAGATCTAAAAGTAGCTAGAACTTACAAAGCATGGCTAGAGAATAATGAGAAAGCATTTGTCGTAGAACGGTGTAGGAATGATGCTCTACTCCCTTGATTTGACGTAGAAAGCTTGCTCCTTTGACATGGATCTATTTTGAATGCTCAAGCCTTTGAAGTTGGAGATGGAGGCCATGATCAAGAGAGATTTGGGCAGCACTTTGTTGCTAGAATGATTTTTAGTGATTTAGGTTAGGTCTTAGGGTGTTTTTATAGAAGTTACGACTAGTTTAGGCCCTTAGATTAACCATAGTTTAGATCTGAACCGTCAAAATCGTCACAGGCCAACAAACCAGAGCCAAAAGACCATACAGGTGCACCCAGGCCGACCTGGCTCGACCAGGGAAGTCGACACCCAGGTCGACATCCAGGTACTGGGCAGTCGACCTGGTCCCTGGGGGGTCGACTCCCCAGTCGACCTGGGGCTGGGCGGGAAATTTTCCCACCCAGACTGTTTGGGGCTAAATTTGAAATTCAAAAAACTGTTTTCGTTTCTGATTTTTCGTGAAACTTCTAGAGGCCATATCTCGGTCATACGGACTCCGATTTACGAAATTTCGGACTCGTTTCCAACCTGAATTCCGAGACGAACGCAATGGCGCAACCTGTTTCGCTTGATTCTTAATTTATAATTTAATTCTGCCCTGATTCCTTGTTTTAACATGTTATAAAATTCGGGTTGTTACATTCTCCCCACCTAAAAGGATTTCGTCCCCGAAATCTCTAAGTTAGGAAGAACGTATCCTACCATCCATCATCCATCTACTCAAAACATCATCCACAAGCAACCATTATCCTTAAAAGATTTCTAATGCCATATGAACATATGCAGAAAGTGTGTGTGTATGTTCCTTATCTAATGCAAATGATCAGGCCTGATTGATCTTCTCAATGCAAAAATATGTTTAGTGCCATGAATCCACATGTATGCAAATAGTCCTAGTCACATAAACACTATATGTGTGCACAAACATTCATCCATATGCAATATCCACATGCTAACACATTCAATTTCATCCATAAACAAGTATAAACACTCATGCATATGCAACATGAAAATGTGTCTGAGCCGATCTAGTGCCTAATGTGTATTCATGCATCCATGAGCAACCACTTGCGACCACTTGCAACCATTTCGCTAACATCAATCATAACATGTTTCAAATACATGTTTGCATCCATAGGGTTCTACCTAATGTCCTCAAGAAAGGATCGAGAAGATAAGCAAGATAAACTCCTTTTTGGATTACAAGAAATCCCTTTCTAAACCCAACCCATACCTATAAAGCCCAATAAGGTTCAGTCAACCTAACAGACATCTTCAAACCCTGACATGTATTATGAACCAATGAATCCTACCCCCTATGGAGTTTGCAACAGAAATAAGATCGAGAATAGGACCGAGAGGATATACATAAAAGATAGCATGCGGGTAAGCTTTACAGGAAAACAGTGATCAAGAATATACTCTTAAAAAGAGATATGATGCGTGTATCTTGTCTTCAATCTTCTAAGTCGCATTTCCTTGAGCTTAATTCCATTGTGCTTTGGCCATCTTTAACTTCATGATTTCGTGGCCTCTTAACTCCTATTTCCAAGTATGAGCTGGAACCCACTTTTATTGTCGCCTCTCGTTCCACTTTTACTTATTCTCCCTCTAGTATATTTGGCCCAACCATATCTGTGTACTCTTGGTTTTCATGCAAGATCTCCAAAATTCACTAGTGAACTCTGGATCTCGTTTACTCACTATACGACACTCCATGCAGAAGAACGATCTCTTGAAAACAAACAGATGCCAACCATGTTACCAAGTGTACTTACTAGAGTGATTTCCATAACGCATGCACAAGCGAAATGAATGGCACCCTTACTGGATAACCACTCCATTCATAGAATCAACCCATAGCTCAAAAACATAAGCATTATTCCAAAAAGTCATAGATGTCCTCAAATACAAACAAGTCATGAATAAATGGGACGATCCCCCAACAGGATTTAAGACAAAAACGGGACCCTCTATTATGCTAGTACTAAGGTGCAGAGACTTAACTATCGAAGCAAGATTTTTTTTAAAAAAAGGATGCTATGTACAAAACAAAGTCCTGATGGGATGATAGAAAGGAAAACCTATAACAGAAACGTTACCATCCCTCTTAGGTGAGAGTATACAATTGCCCTTTCGACGATCTTGTTCTTTGCCCATGTCCTTGTCCTATAGTACTTAACTACCTTCTTGTTCTGAGCCTCATTCGCCTTAACCACTCCTAGCCTTTCTTGTATAACGCGGTAACGGGCCTCTTGAGAACTTCCTCCATCGCACGGAAAACATTTACGTAGCTAGAAAAGGATTAGTCACAGTTAAAACTACTGTGACTACAGGCAGAGGAAAGAAAGGAAAAGAGATTCGATCAAGGGAACACAGGATAGTGCTAATGGCTTTTTGGGGAATAGCCTTTTTCTTTAAAACTTTTCTTGAAAAAAGCTTCTTTGTAAAATGGCTTTGAAAATAGTTTCAGAAGGTTTTAAAAACTTTTGCCCAATCCGGTAACCTTCTGCTCTGATACCAAATGTAACACCCCACCTCCGTCAGGGTTACTCACAAGAGAATGCACTAGCTTTGGAGGGGCATTGTCTAGGTAAACATGCACAGAAATATTACAAGACAGAACATATAAAACAATGGAAGAAAAATCAAATTTCATTACTTCATATGATTATAAGGTCTAAAGCCTTTTACATCAAAATGCCTTTAAAAGCCATAACATTGGAAACCTGTCTTGCAATAGTTAAAGAAGCATAAAACCACAGTCATAAAATATTCCCCAAGTAAAACGGTAAAGCAGCCATAGCCAAGAAAAATCCAAGCCATACATGATGACCTTGAAGCAGAAGAAGTCCGAGCTAAATAACAGTATTTCCTCCCTGAAAACCTGGGGGGGAAACGGAAGACAAAGAGGCGAAAGAAAATGGGGTCAGTCATAAAGACTGGTAAGTCCTATCTACTTCCAGCATAAAAATAGGTAAAGGTAACATGACATGCATAAACTGAAAGTAAACATAAGGATGATAAGATAAACAAGCCAAACTAAGGTAACAGGATGAACTACTGTATCAAGATAAATTACGGTCACTATGAATCAAGTATAACATCCCAAGGTTCTATCGAGTATAACATCCCAAGGTTCTATCGAGTATATTTGCCCTGCACCTTCCGTACTAGTATCCCAACCCGTGTCATGTGTTAGCTACAAAATGTCCCTTGCCCAATGTCATGAAATGGCCTATGTCAACCTAATGTAGGTTTTCCCAACTCGTATGTTTCTTTCCATGTATATGTTTAGTCCCCTTGCCGTATATCGTACGGGTTGCACCAAGTTATTCTATACTACTACAACGTAGTGTCACCATCCTTGAAATCTCTCGAACTGCCACCCTTGATTTGGCCAGTTTTCCTTCTCACGAATTATTGCGTGTTCAACTAGGATTTACGCCACCTAGGACCACTAGGGATTATGCTACCTAGTGGACGTTTTCTAGATTCGATCAGGGTTTATGCCACCTAGGACCACTAGGGATTATGCTACCTATCAACTACGCCCATTTCCCACGTAACGATCTAATCGATCGGCTCCCTACAAGTCCTAGCTCGTCGTGTGTCGGTGTCATACGGCCCAATCACGAATGTAGCTACTCTGTGCTAGGTCCACCCTAGGGTGTATCAAGCCCTAGGGTGTCAACAACTAACACCATTCCAAGCACGCACAGTGTACAACTACTGGTGCCCACGCCTGCTTTTTCAACTCCGGACTACGTGCACGATCATAGTCCGCCTGAACCTACAATGGCGCACCAAACTCAGCCGTCGTTTTGGTCGCTTACAATCAGCCCAGTAATCGTGCCCCACACTAGCCTAGTCCCTAGGGTATCGTGATACATTTAAGAGGGTTACTGCTGAAAAGGACCGCATAACTAGGGTTTCCGTCCAACAGGTTAAGTGTTGTCATTTAAATTCAAGATTTAACCCCTACCAGTCTAGCATGTCAAGTTGGTTAATAGTGGTCATTCAAATTCGTGACCTAACCCGTCTACATGTCATGTCAAGTTGGCTAAGTGTTGTCATCCGAGTTCAGGACTTAGCCCTATGAATCACGTGTCAGGTTGGTTAAGCGTATTCCAGCGGTTCATGACTTAACCTTATCCAAATCATCGTGTCAAATTGTGTAATGACCCGTATTCTACACATCATAGGATCGTAGAATATTTATTTCTTTCCCATATGAAGTTGTATGGTCATGTGACTTTGGGAAACATCTATTAGAGTCATTTCCCATGTTCATGATTTTTGTCGATTTTTAAATGACCATTTTGCCCCTAGTTGGTACTGTTTTGGCCATAACTTTTGAATGGAAATGAATTTTGACCTGAAACCACTTCCATTGGATTCGTTTGATGGTTTACCTTTCCGTAGAGTGGTCATAATAGCCAAACGGTCTTACCGTTTGGGAGATATGGCTGAAATAAGGTTTGGAGGGTGAAAAACTGCTTAATCGGGCCAAATCGGGTGATTAGTGAGTAGGCCCATAACCTATTTCGGGATTAGGGTTATGGGGAGGCTGAAATGAGATAGAGGATCATTCCATTTCAGTTTTTTAGCCTCCACTTATCACCAAGGATCCCTAAAAATGGCCTCCAACCTCTAAATCACCTCCAAATCATCTTTTGGTCAAGGATTAAGCTTAGCAACCCCTAATCAAGGAAGATCTTCACCAAAGCAACATAGGAGCTGCTGTTTGGCATTGAGATTCACATCAAATCAGAGAATTATTTCAGATCTTAGTTTATTTGTGGCTAAGGTGAGTGATTTGCATAGTTGTACACTAATTATGGCTAATTAGGGGTGATTAGTGTTAATTAGCGAATTTAAACATGATAAAATTCTGGAAAAATGTTTATAAAATTCGGAATGATGTTTTAGACCTCTGTTAGAAATTTGATTCCATTTGGTTAAGTTTTTCTAATCATATCATTAGTTTTGCTTAAAACATGCTTAAAGGAAAATATGGGGTTTTGGTCATGTTTGATCCACTTTGATATGTCATATTGTTGTTTTGGTGTTTGTGGTTGATTCCCTATGTTCCTATGATTGTATGATATGCTTTGTAGTTGATTAGAAGTGTTAGATTGGTCGAAAACACCGTCGAGAGGTGAAAATAGCTTGTTGGAATGGTGCAGGTTTTAGGACCAGGAAAAACCGACCAGGCTTCTGACCGACCAGGTTCTTGACCGACCAGGTTTCGACCGACCGGGGGAAAACAGAATGACCGACCAGGTTCCAGACCGACCAGGAATGAAGGAGGACGACCAACCAGAAATGGTGAAGGAGACCGACCGACCCGAGCTCCAGAATGACCGACCAGGGATGGTGAAGGTTAGACCGACCAGGAGGGAACAAAACCGACCGACCAGGTTTGGTGAAATGTGACCGGCCAGGGGGGAACAAAACCGACCGACCAGGGATGATGAAAACCGACCAGGATGAAAGATGCTTGATCAACCGACCCAAACAAGAAAGAAGACCAATAACCCGAGATGCAAAGGTAGTCCAAATGGAAGTTAGAGCTCAGGATCCTGGAACCAGTTGGGAACCAATGAGTTCACTTCATGGTTGGACTTTGCTGCGGGACATGTGCTAAGGAGTTGTCGATGTTCATAACTTCGACTCACCATTAAAAAGGAATGATGGGCTACTTATCAGTGCTGTAGGGTCATTATGACCTGAGGGGCAAAGTGATGGTAGCAAGACTACGTTATCAGAGCAGTAGGGTCATTATGACCTGAGGGGCAAGGTGATGCGTAGTGAGACTATGAGCCAGTGCAGTGGGGTTCTTTTGACTCCATGGGGCAGAGTGGACATAGTAAGGATTAGTTAGGCTATGAGCCAGTGCAGTGGGGTTCTTGAGACTCCATGGGGCAAAGTGGACATAGCGAAGGATTTGTGGCTACGTTATCAGTGCAGCGAAGCCATTTATGACTTCATGGGGCAAAGTGATCGTAGCAAGGAATGTTGGGTGATCGAAGTGGTGAATGTCGTATGCTTTACGCACTGAGTGAGAGATGTGAGGATGGATGCTATGCTTGATTGTTTGCCATCATTATGACATGCACACCTCCCCAACCTCCATATCTTTACACTGTTTGATATGATACCTTAGAGTGTTGTACAGTATGTAGTGCTAACTCTTTGGTTGCAGGTCCAGGTTCAGGTATGTTTTAGTCTATCTGTTATTGTTCACTTTAGATGCTTATCGCTCATACCAGGCTTTATGTCTGACCCTGAGTTTTATGTCTCCTCTTATTACTCTGGGTGCTCACACGAGCAGACTAGAGACAGGTTAGCTGGTGATGTGCGAGTAGCTGATTCGGAGGCGGGCAGGAGGCTTCCACGTATTATATATGTATACACATTCTCCCTGTGTCATTGGTGGTCGCTACTTGGGCATTAGTAGTGTACCTCATTTATCTTACTTTGCTTTGAGACAGTTGAAAAGTTGTAATAAGCTGTATTTTGGATTTCCGCTGCTATGATGTTTAGTTCTGATTTTCAGCTTATGCACTGTCTCTCCTGTTTTATGTCAAGTATGTTATTATTATATTTTGTTCTATGTGCTGTGAGACATTCTACAGGTTCCTTGTATGTTCATTTCCTTCTTCTTTTTCTTTCTGGCGACCCGTTCCGTGCTAACTGGACATGTGTACAGCGCACTTTTGGAGTAAATGTCGGTTGGTGCGGGGCGGGCCGTCACACTTGGTATCAGAGCTCTAGGTTGCGTCGTTAACCTAGGGAAAGACACCAGAGAGAGATAGTACGTATATGAGAGCGCGTATTTGTGATTACTTTGGTTTTCAAAAGCTATGTATATATACTATTAGTAGTATAAAGATGAAGTCGCACTGCACTAGCACCACTATGGGGTCGTTAATCGTTTCCCTTTTTCAGATTGACGATGAGCCGAGACACGAGGGGTGCTGGTAGAGAGACCAACCAAGGGAATGCCGCTGACATGAGGGCTATGTTTACTAACCTCATGAGAGACATGCTTAGAGAAGTGCAAGGGGCAATTCCCAATCCCGGAGTTGGTGTTGGCCCAGTAGTGCAGGCGCCTAGGGTCGATTTCGCCAAGTTGTGCAAAGATTACACTAATCTTGGTGGAAAGCCGTTCCACGGAACGGAGTCGGCCACGGATGTTCAAGACTGGATGGATAGCTGTGACCGTATCTTTGATGACTTGGGTCTCGTGGATGCGATGAAGAGAAGGCTAGCGTCTCGTCAGCTGCAAGGGCGAGCGATGAATTGGTGGAATGCTATTAGAACAGCTACTCCAGAGGACCAGGTTACTTGGGATCAGTTCAAGGCTCGCTTTAGCGAGAAGTTTATCCCAGCTGCCCAGAAGTCAGTGTTGTTTAAGAGGTTCTTGGCACTCAAGCAGAACGGAAGGGCAGTTTCTGATTATATTGCTGAGTTCGACACTTTGTCGAAGTATGGACTGTCTCTTATCGATACTCCTGAAAAGAAGAATGAGAAGTTCATTACTGGTTTGGATGAGCACTTAGGGGAAAGACTTATCAACCACATCGATGAAACTTTTGAATCGATTGTGGGGAAAGCTTTGAGATCAGAGAGTCTTTACCCTAAGTCAAAGACTGAGGCTGCATCTGCAGAAGGGCCAAAGCCGCAAGCAGGCGGTGGAGGCAAGAATAACTCTCAGAATAAGAGGAAGCAGGACCAATCTAAAGGTGGCCAGAAAAAGAGCAAGAAGGATGTTGAATGCTTCAGCTGTGGAAAGAAGGGCCATTATGCTAAAGAATGTCGGGCCAAGCCAGCGGAAAGGAAGTGCTACAACTGTGGTCAAATGGGACATCAGAAGGATAAGTGTCCGCAACCTCTTAAGGAGAAGCAGATTGTGAAAGCATATGCTATTGATGCTATTCCTTCTTTGTCGAATGCCCCAACTACGGCGTAGAAAGGAAAGAATGTTGTTATTCAAGGTATGCTTTCTATCTATGATATACCAGTTCGAGTTTTGTTTGATACTGGGGCTTCCCGTTCCTTCATATCTAGTGACCTGGTAGATAGGTTGGGACTGGAACCCGAGATAGTCGATAGACCATTGGTTGTGACGAACCCGATTGGTGGTTCGACTAGCCTTAGTATGATTTGCAGGAATTTGGTCTTATCGAGTCAGGGATGTATGTTTGTATGTGATTGCTTTGTTTTGGGCTTTACTGGGTATGGCATTATATTGGGAGTCGATTGGCTCCAAAGATATGGGGTGGTGGTAGACTGTGAGGGTTTTTTGGTGACAGTGAGGGCGGATGATGGGCGGAGGGTAGTGTTTGGTAGTCTACCTAGTGATGGGGTTATGGCTAGTTTTGTAAATTCCCTCGACATCCCGCAGGATGAGTTGTCAGATGTGCCCGTGGTTGGCCAGTATCCGGACGTCTTCGAGGAGGTGACCGGGCTTCCACCACACTGAGAGATTGAGTTCCGTATTGATTTAGTGAAAGATGTCAGACCTATAGTGATGCCACTTCATCGTATGGCACCAAGAGAGCAGCGAGAGCTCGGGGTGCAAGTCAGCAATCTTTTGAAGAAGGGATTTATAAGAAGGAGTGTCTCCGAGTGGGGAGCACCAGTTGTGTTTGCCACTAAGGAAGATGGTTCCCTTCGTTTGTGTGTGGACTATCGCGAGTTGAATAAGGTGACGAGGAAGAATAAGTATCCTCTACCACGGATAGATGATTTGTTTGATCAGCTGGAAGGAGCTAGAGTGTTCTCCCAGTTGGACCTCGCGACAGGATTTCATCAGCTTCGAGTAGCAGATGAAAGTGTTCCGAAAACGGCATTTAGGACGCCGTCTGGATTTTATGAGTGGTTGGTCATACCATTTGGGTTGATCAATGCACCAGCCTATTTTGTGGATCTTATGAATCGAGTATTCAGAGATCAGTTGAATAAGTTTGTTCTTGTGTTCGTGGATGATATCCTTGTTTACTCAAGGACAGAAGAGGAACACAAGGGACACTTGAGGATAGTGATGGAGGTGTTGAGGAAACACCAATTGAAAGCAAAATTCTCTAAATGTCATTTTTGGAGAAGGGAAGTAAGATTCTTGGGTCATGTTGTTTCAGAGAATGGTATTGCCGTGGACCCTACGAAGGTGGCTACGGTACAGGATTGGCCTACGCCCAAGAATGCTACAGATGTAAGAAGTTTCTTGGGATTAGCTGGATATTATCGTAAGTTTATCCATGACTTCTCCAAGATTGCAGCACCGTTGACTCAGCTGACTAAGAAGAATCAGTCCTTCGTCTGGGACGGAGTGTGTAAGGATGCCTTCAAAAGTCTAAAGGAGAGGTTGACGCGTGCGCCAGTATTAGTCATTCCTAAAGGGAATGAAGAGATGACGGTATACACGGATGCTTGTGGTACCGGACTGGGTGCAGTATTGATGCAAGGAGGTAGGGTTGTAGCTTATGCTAGTCGACAGCTAAAGCCGTATGAGAAGAAGTATCCTACCCATGATTTGGAATTGGCAGCGATTGTATTTACGCTGAAGATGTGGAGACACTATCTCTTGGGAGAAAGACTCGAGTTGTTTAGCGATCATAAATCGTTAAAGTATCTCTTCTCTCAGAAAGATCTGAATCTCCGTCAGTAGAGATGGTTAGAGTTCTTGGCTTCGTATGATTTTGATATCGCATACACACCTGGGAAGGGTAATGCGGTAGCCGATGCCTTGAGTAGGAGACATGCCAGCTTAGGGGCAATGTTTCTTGAATGGAAGCAAATAGAGTATATTGCGGGGTTTGATTTCAGACCAAGGTGCGAATTGGATCCAGTTATGCTAGCTAGTTTGACGATCAAACCCACTTTGATAGAGCGGATTGGTTCTAGCCAGATGGACGATCCTAATCTATTAGAAATCATCTCCAAGTTAGAGATGGGTATTGATGAGGAGATGAGTGTGTATGGGCTTGATCGATATGGATGGCTTCGAAAGAATGGAAGACTAGTTGTGCCCAACGTAAATGGTTTGAGAGATGAAGTGCTTAGAGAATGTCATCACTCAAAACTGACTATACATCCCGGTGGTAATAAGATGTATCGAAACATGAGACAGACTTACTACTGGGAAGGGATGAAAAGAGACGTTGGGAAGTTTATATCCAAATGCATGAATTGCCAGCTAGTTAAAGCCGAGCAAAAGAAGCCTAGTGGGTTGTTGCAACCATTAGAAATTCCCGAATGGAAATGGGAGCAAGTCTCGACGGATTTCATCGATGGCCTACCAAGGACTAGATCGGGATATGATAGCATTTGGGTAATTGTGGATCGATTGACTAAGAGTGCAAGATTTATACCAGTCAAATCGACCAGGACAGTGGCCAAGTTGGCAGAATTGTATATGAAGTGGGTAGTGAGATTTCATGGAGTAACCAAAAGCATTGTGAGTGACCGAGACCCGTTGTTCACTAGTGGGTTTTGGAAGAGCTTACAAGAGGCTCTAGGGTCAAGATTACATCTCAGTACCGCATATCATCCTCAGACCGACGGTCAGATGGAGAGGGTGAATCGTATATTGGAAGATATCTTGAGAGCGTGTATATTGGATTTTGGTGGATCATGGGATGACCATTTGCATCTAGTAGAGTTTGCATATAATAATAGCTACCAATCCAGTATCGGAATGGCTCCATATGAAGCTTTGTACGGAAGACCGTGCAACTCACCATCATGTTGGATAGAGACTGGTGAGAAGTTTGTGCTTGGACCAGATGTGGTGAGAGAAACCTCGGGTAAGATTAAGATCATTCAACAACGAATGAAAGCTGCTCAAGATAGGCAGAAAAGTTATGCTGATAAGAGGAGAAGAGACTTGAAATTCTCCGTTGGTGACTTGGTGTTCGTCAAAATCTCTCCGTTAAAGAGCGTGATTCGATTTGGCAGGAGAGGCAAGTTGGCACCAAGATTTGTTGGCCCATTCCCTGTTCTTGAATTAGTCGAGAATTTGGCATATGGAGTTGGCTTACCAGAGAAGATGGCGGGAGTTCACAATGTATTTCATGTTTCCCAACTAAGGAAGTTCGTTCACGACTCAGATGTGACTATTTCACCTGATCAGTTAGAGGACTTCGAAGTAGAACCCGAGGCGGTTGGGAACCGCAAGCCTATTCGTATTGTTGGGCATGATACGAAGCAACTTCGAAGGAAGGCGGTGAAGCTAGTCAAGGTTCAGTGGGGCGAGAACGAGAATGATTGTACTTGGGAGACAGAGGAGAGCATTAGGAAGATGCATTCAGAACTCTTTACCTGGTAAGATTTACTTTGCAATTTAGTTTTCCGCATGCTAGGATAGGCATGCAGGAACCTTTGTGTATGTTTGGATTAGGGAATTTCGGGGGCGAAATTTCTTAAGGGGGGGAGAGTGTAATGACCCGCACATCATAGGATCGTAGAATATTTATTTCTTTCCCATATGAAGTTGTATGGTCATGTAACTTTGGGAAACATCTATTAGAGTCATTTCCCATGTTCATGATTTTTGTCGATTCTTAAATGACCATTTTGCCCCTGGTTGGTACTGTTTTGGCCATAACTTTTGAATGGAAAGGAATTTTCACCTGAAACCACTTCCATTGGATTCGTTTGATGGTTTACCTTTCCGTAGAGTGGTCATAATAGCCAAACGGACTTACCGTTTGGGAGATATGGCTGAAATAAGATTTGGAGGGTGAAAAACTGCTTAATCGGGCCAAATCGGGTGATTAGTGAGTAGGCCCATAACCCATTTCGGGATTAGGGTTATGGGGAGGCTGAAATGAGATAGAGGATCATTCCATTTCAGTTTTCTAGCCTCCACTTATCACCAAGGATCCCTAAAAATGGCCTCCAACCTCTAAATCACCTCCAAATCATCTTTTGGTCAAGGATTAAGCTTAGCAACCCCTAATCAAGGAAGATCTTCACCAAAGCAACGTAGGAGCTGCTGTTTGGCATTGAGATTCACATCAAATCAGAGAATTATTTCAGATCTTAGTTTATTTGTGGCTAAAGTGAGTGATTTGCATAGTTGTACACTAATTATGGCTAATTAGGGGTGATTAGCGAATTTAAACATGATAAAATTCTGGATAAATGTTTATAAAATTCGGAATGATGTTTTAGACCTCTGTTAGAAATTTGATTCCATGTGGTTAAGTTTTGCTAATCATATCATTAGTTTTGCTTAAAACATGCTTAAAGGAAAATATGGGGTTTTGGTCATGTTTGATCCACTTTGATATGTCATATTGTTGTTTTGGTGTTTGTGGTTGATTCCCTATGTTCCTATGATTGTATGATATGCTTTGTAGTTGATTAGAAGTGTTAGATTGGTCGAAAACGCCGTCGAGAGGTGAAAATAGCTTGTTGGAATGGTGCAGGTTTTAGGACCAGGAAAAACCGACCAGGCTTCTGACCGACCAGGTTCTTGACCGACCAGGTTTCGACCGACCGGGGGAAAACAGAATGACCGACCAGGTTCCAGACCGACCAGGAATGAAGGAGGACGACCAACCAGAAATGGTGAAGGAGACCGACCGACCGGAGCTCCAGAACGACCGACCAGGGATGGTGAAGGTTAGACCGACCAGGAGGGAACAAAACCGACCGACCAGGTTTGGTGAAATGTGACCGACCATGAGGGGAACAAAACCGACCGACCAGGGATGATGAAAACCGACCAGGATGAAAGATGCTTGATCAACCGACCCAAACAAGAAAGAAGACCAATAACCCGAGATGCAAAGGTAGTCCAAATGGAAGTTAGAGCTCAGGATCCTGGAACCAGTTGGGAACCAATGAGTTCACTTCATGGTTGGACTTTGCTGCGGGACATGTGCTAAGGAGTTGTCGATGTTCATAACTTCGATTCACCATTAAAAAGGAATGATGGGCTACTTATCAGTGCAGTAGGGTCATTATGACCTGAGGGGCAAAGTGATGGTAGCAAGACTACGTTATCAGTGCAGTAGGGTCATTATGACCTGAGGGGCAAGATGATGCGTAGTGAGACTATGAGCCAGTGCAGTGGGGTTCTTTTGACTCCATGGGGCAGAGTGGACATAGTAAGGATTAGTAAGGCTATGAGCCAGTGCAGTGGGGTTCATGAGACTCCATGGGGCAAAGTGGACATAGCGAAGGATTTGTGGCTACATTATCAGTGCAGCGAAGCCATTTATGACTTCATGGGGCAAAGTGATCGTACCAAGGAATGTTGGGTGATCGAAGTGGTGAATATCGTATGCTTTACGCACTGAGTGAGAGATGTGAGGATGGATGCTATGCTTGATTGTTTGCCATCATTATGACATGCACACCTCCCCCACCTCCGTATCTTTACACTGTTTGATATGATACCTTAGAGTGTTGTACAGTATGTAGTGCTAACTCTTTGGTTGCAGGTCTAGGTTCAGGTATGTTTTAGTCTACCTGTTATTGTTCACTTTAGATGCTTATCGCTCATACCAGGCTTTATGTCTGACCCAGAGTTTTACGTCTCCTCTTATTACTCTGGGTGCTCACACGAGTAGACTAGAGATAGGTTAGCTGGTGATGTGCGAGTAGCTGACTCGGAGGCGGGCAGGAGGCTTCCACGTATTATATATGTATACACATTCTCCCTGTGTCGTTGGTGGTCGCTACTTGGGCATTAGCAGTGTACCTCATTTATCTTACTTTGCTTTGAGACAGTTGAAAAGTTGTAATAAGCTGTATTCTGGATTTCCGCTGCTATGATGTTTAGCTCTGATTTTCAGCTTATGCACTGTCTCTCCTGTTTTATGTCAAGTATGTTATTATTATATTTTGTTCTATGCGCTGTGAGACATTCTACAGGTTCCTTGTATGTTCATTTCCTTCTTCTTTTTCCTTCTGGCGACCCGTTCCGTGCTAACTGGACATGTGTACAACGCACTTTTGGAGTAAATGTCGGTTGGTGCGGGGCGGGCCGTCACAAATTGGTTAAGTATATTTAAGCTTAACCCCATCGAATTACCGTGTTAGATTGGTTAAGTATATTCAAGCTTAACCCCATCAAATTACCGTGTTAGATTGGTTAAGTATATTCAAGTGACTCATGACTTAACCTCATCAAGTTATCATGTTAGATTGGTTAAGTATATTCAAGCGATTCATGACTTAACCCCATCAAGTTACCGTGTTAGATTGGTTAAGTATATTCAAGTGATTCATGACTTAACCCCATCAAGTTACCGTGTTAGATTGGTTAAGTATATTCAAGCGATTCATGACTTAACCCCATCAAGTTACCGTGTTAGATTGGTTAAGTATATTTAAGAGGTTCGTCACTTAACCCTATCAAATCATCAAGTCGGATTGGTTAAGTGTAAGTTAACTTAACCCCATCAAATTACCGAGTCGGATTGGTTAAGTGTAGGTTAACTTAACCCCATCCACTAGTCGTATTTATAAAGGTTAAGTATCATTCTTGTGGGTTTACTTAACTCTACCATGCATCGTGTTATCCCAGTCGGGTATTATCAACCCATTTAGGTTAAACTAACCCATCCGCTAATCATGTTATACGGTTAAGTGTCTTTAAGTAATCAAGTCCGGTCTTACTTAACCTACCCATTCATATCATATCGGTTAAGTACCATTAGTCAAACTAACTTAACCTTATCATGTGGCATTAAGTAAATTAACGCACCCCAACCTCTCACATTAGACTTTGTTTTGGTTACTGGTTACGCCGGGCGGGTCCGGCCAGCTTTACACCACAACCTAGTCTAACCTCGGGTTTTGAGCGCGATATGACCAACTTCTCACATTGGGTCTTATTGTCTGTAGCTACTGGATTTGTCGGGCGGTTCCGGGCAGATTTATGCTACAAACTCAACCCAACCTCGAGTTGGCCACTTTCATGTTTTCCTACTTATCATGTTCACGTCAAATTTGGGCTACGACAAAGTCCACGTTTTACACTTATGCCCATTTTCCCCTTTTCTTAATTCATGTTAAATTTCATAGCCCATCTCACGTTTGCCTAAACTACCCAAGGCGTATTCCCAACGCAAGTGAAAGCGAGTCAACATAGTAGGAATAATATGACAACACATTGGCCTCAAACATGTATGATAGCATAAAGGGATTGGCCTCAAATATGTATGATAGCATAGAGGAATTGGCCTCAAACATGTATGATAGCATAAAGGGATTGGCCTAAAACATGTAAGATAGCATAAAGGAATTGGCCTCAAACATGTATGATAGCATAACACTTCATCATCATAGGCATGTAAATGGTCATGAGGGGTTTAGGTTCTTTTACATGCATAAGCCCCAAGTCAAGTCCATATGAATGTTCCACAAGGCAAATTGTTTTAAGGGTTCATGCCAACATTCCACAAGTCAAGATTCAATCTTGCATGATAAACTAGGTCCAACACAACATGAGTGGCATGATTTAATCACTAAGAAATAGCCCAAAGTCATAGATTCAAAAGAGAGGCAAGACTAGATTCACATAGACTACATACTTAGTTTTCATCTCATTTTATTCCATGTCAACATTAGAACTACCGTTTAGATCTAAAAGTAGCTAGAACTTACAAAGCGTGGCTAGAGAATTATGAGCAAGCATTTGTCGTAGAACAGTGTAGGAATGATGCTCTACTCCCTTGATTTGATGTAGAAAGCTTGCTCCTTTGACATGGATCTAGTTTGAATGCTCAAGCCTTTGAAGTTGGAGATGGGGGCCATGATCAAGAGAGATTTGGGCAGCACTTTGTTGCTAGAATGATTTTTAGTGATTTAGGTTAGGTCTTAGGGTGTTTTTATATAAGTTAGGACTAGTTTAGACCCTTAGATTAACCCTAGTTTAGATATGAACCGTCAAAATCGTCACAGGCCAACAAACCAGAGTCAAAAGACCATGCAGGTGCACCCAAGCCGACCTGGCTCGACCAGGGAAGTCGACACCCAGGTCGACTGGGCAGTCGACCTGGGGCTGGGCGGGAAATTTTCCCACCCAGTCTATTTGGGGATAAATTTGAAATTCGAAAATCTGTTTTCATTTCTGTTTTTTCGTGAAACTTCTAGAGGCCATATCTCGGTCATACGGACTCCGATTTACGAAATTTCGGACTCATTTCCAACCAGAATTCTGAGACGAACGCAACGGCGCAACCTGTTTCAATTGATTCTTAATTTATAATTTAATTCTGCACTGATGAATGCAACGGCCATTTTCTCGGAAAGTAAGACCACTTTCCAAAGTAGACTCATGAAGCAGGATTAAATCACATGGCAATTAACGTGCTGAGCAATACAGAACACTCTAACTAAGGAAATCAACATGTGTGATTGTTCCGGTTTTATCTTTAAAGGATACTTGGTTCAAAATTTGTACACCATAGAATCTCGATAGAACTTTGAATTGTTTACACTAAGTAAAGGTTCAAATCCAAAAAAAACCTTTTATTTATGTGTTGTTTCCACGATGATGCAAAACTTGATCTTAGAACTACATAGGCATGATCCCACTTGGGTATGTAGGAAGTCACATTAGTGATTCATCTGTCCATTATACTTATTTTTATTTTGAAAATTGGGGGAGATTGTTAGAAATTTTCAAAACTTTGTTTCGGGAGGGGGGGGGGGGTGATTTTGAAGAGATTAGAAAGAAGGAAGAAGGAATGGGAAATGCTCTTTGTCCACATAATGAAATATACATGGACTTGCATCTATATATGTAAAAGCATGATGTATCATATCAAAAGAAAGAAGAGAAGGGATAGATATGGCAATGCATAAACATGACATGCATATTAATATTTAAAAGGTCAAAAGATGGGCCTTGGGGCTCTTAGGGTCTCGTGATCAGTTGGGCCTCAGAATTTCGATGGGCTTGCTGCACTACGGACATTTGTAATTTTGAATTACGCACACAGACCATTGTAAATTTGAATTACGTGCATAGGTTTGTAATGGTTTCGAAGCGTTACAGATGAACTGATACGTTGTTTGAATTTGCAAGCGAAGGGATGCAACCATTATAAACGGTCGCGACGCTTGGCCAAAAGACACATCTTTCCACTACTTTAAATACCGACGGCTGGAAACGTTATGAAATCACTTGAATAATTCTTCTTCCTCCTCTCAAGTTCTGCCATTGCCACATTGTTAAGGCGTTGCAAATTTCCGGATTTGTAACGTCTGAGAGGCATTGCAGAACTGTACTTCTTACTCTCTTCGTATTTCGTCTATCTAATTGCATCATCAGAATCAAAATCAGAGTGTTCTTAATCGGATCAGAGTCGTACAAACTTTGAATCCGATTTCGCTGTTACAAGGCTTTATTGAATCCTGAAAGTCAATAGTTCGATAATCCGTTTGTACCTGGCGGGTTGAACTATTGTCTGAAAGAATTTTCTCCGCAAATCCTTAAAGTCTGAAGTACGACAATACTCATCATTAAGTAGCCTCAAACCACAAAAATACCCAATAGCTTCACCAATTAAGAAGGCTTATAAATAAAGTGTGAACATAAATTTGGCATTTTTACGAATAGTACATGCAGCACTTTTTAACTGACAATCATGTTGAAAGATTAGATCGATACAACACGGCAAACCGTATAATGCATGTCTTATGTGATTTATCAACTAAGATGTTGCAATATATATACAGAGACTCTCGAGGAAACTACCCTATAATGGTACAAAAAGCCCTGTGAATTTCCAAAATGATCCAGATCAGATTTAAAGGATGTAGAATTCGTTTTTCATGCAATATATACACCTGTTCCCTTTTTTCCAAATGCTTTAAGGGATGTAGAATTCGTTTGATTTACAGCATAGACCAGCAGTTGAAGCAAACTGAGTATGAGCCAGATTAGATTGAAGTATAATTCATAATATACATGCATCATGCGCACTCTTACCTTGGGAAAGTTATAAACTTAAAATCGTAAACCAATCGTAGTCTTATTTTGTTTTACTTCCAATTTTGAGTAACTAAAAACATTTTATGTTTTAATGGTTATATCATAAGCGATACCATTTTTGTCTTTGATCTAGCTATATATTATAAGGGATGTCATTTTGAAGTAGAGTTAACTACTCACTACATTATCATTCTCAATAAAATTAAATAATAACATAACCCAATCAGATGAATATGGTTGTAGTTATTACAGATTTCTGAAAATTCCCTATTAGCCCATGAGCTAATCAGGAATTTTAATATGAAAAATAGAAATCTCATGTGTATAAAGATTGATCTTCACAAAGCTTTTGATAAAATAATTAGAAAATTCATCATTTATGCCATGCTGAAAATGGGCTTTAATGGAAGATTTTGTGATTTGATCAATGTGTGTATATGTAATGTGACTTACTCTATAATGATAAATGGTTCCCCTAATAGATTTATTAATAGCAATAGAGGAATAAGGCAAGGAGACCCTTTGTCACCTTACTTATTCTCTATTGTCATGGAATATTTCTCCATGCAAATGGAATTAGAAGTTCTTAAGGGAAACATCAAACCAATTAATAGAGTAAAGCCACACATTACACACCTTCTTTATGCTGATGACGTGCTTCTTTTTTTAAAAGCAGATAAAAACTGTGCTATTGCTATTCACAAAGTTTTAAACAATATGGAAAAATATGCTGGCCTAGCTGTTAATTTAAATAAAAGCAAGGTGTATTTCAGTAAAGATGTTCTTATAAAAGATGAGATTCTTAATCTCTTAAATTTTAAAGAGGGCAATCTTCCTGTTAAATACTTAGGGTTGCCTTTAAGTATTAATCAGGTTAATGATAGGGATTGCCTTAGATTAATAGACATGATTCAGAATAAACTTGAGGTGTGGGCTGGCAAGTTATTGTCATTAGCTGGCAGAATGGAATTAACTCACACAATCATCACTGCTATGGTTATCGACTGGGTCCAATCTTACAACATCCCAAATAGTGTCATTGCTAAAATTGAGAAAATGTGCTCCAATTTTATCTGGAGAGGTAAGTATCATAAAGTTGCATGGGACATTGTGTGCAAGCCTAAAAAATTTGGACGGCTTGGGCTTAGGAAAATTAAAGATATGGCTGATGTTTGTAAATTTAAACTTTTTTGGAAATTTCTTGAGAGTACATCTCTTTGGTCCAGATGGATGAGGGAAAAGTATTTAAAAAACAATAAGAATTTTTGGATTGCTAGAAAAGAGATGCATCACTCATATGTTTGGAAAAACATTTTGTATTGTAGAGATATAGGTAGAAAATTTCTGCTCAGAAAGTCAAAGGATGGAAGTCAAACCAGCTTATGGTTTGACCCATGGATTAGTGGTAATTCACTAATCAACCTTCTGGGATGGAACAACCTATACATTCTTGGGGGGGGGGGTTAATGACAGAGTGCAGAACATCATTATAAATAATTGTTGGAGCTTTCTTAACAACCCTGCTGCTAGTATTTTTAAAAATTCTATTTTGAATATTCAAATTGACCAGAACTGTTACAAGGATCATTGGTCCTGGATTTTAAGTTCTAAAGATAAATTCTCTTTTAAAAAAGTTTGGGAGTTTTTACAGGGTGATGAAGTTGAGGTGAATTGGCACAAAATTATTTGGTGCAAAGCTAATAGTCCCAAAATGGCTCACTGTACCTATTTTGCTATTTTAGACAAACTCCCAACCAGAGACAGATGTAGCAATTGGTTTAATAATTCTGAAAATACTTGTCTTTTATGTAAAAAAGAGGTTGAAAGCTCCAATCACTTATTTTTTGACTGTATCTTCACCCAGTACATCTGGATTGATGCCAAATGCACTATGGGTCTCAGTCATTTCACTGACACTATGAGCATTAGGGACTGTATTGAGGTTATTTTAAAAAAATTTAAGCCCAAGTCTTACAATTTTAAGAGAGCTTGTGTCATACTCACTGCTTCTGTTTATTATATATGGAGAGAAAGAAATCAGAGGCTGCACACAGGTAAGGAAACTAATTGCATTCAAGTCTGGAAAACTATTTTTCATGACATTGAAATTGTCATGAAGAAAGGCAACAGATTGGGCAATGAGAGAAAGCATACAATTTTGTCTCATATTGTTAACACAGATGATGACTATCAAGTTGAAGATTTTTTACTAAATGGCAAGCAATTTGCTAATAATAAGTCTATATTCCTAACATTGGTGAAGATAGGCATTATTATGGCAACAGTCATCAGCCCAACAAAGGGAAGAACCACATTTCTACTGATAGTCATCCTCCCAATTTATATAATAGGAACAGTAATTCTATGATTTTACCTTTGGCAGGGAAAAAAGAATATTTCCACTTCAGCACAGATGCTCTGATCAGATCTGACGTCCTCACTGGGGCTTCCACTAACTCTGCATTCAATTTGAATGTTAGAAAGGGAAGTGGACATAATTCTGATAATAAAGTGCATAATTTTGAGAGAAATACAAGTAGTAATCACATGTTTTTACCTTTGGCAGAGTGTGGTTCCACTAGCATTGATCCAGATCTCGCAAAGCATCTGGAAAAGAAGAAATCAGATGAAAAGTTCAGTACTTTAAACAGAATCGGGAATACTCACTACAAGAGCATGTTGAACAACCAAATTTATCACTTATCTGCTTGGATAGAAGGAGAAAGCAGCACTAACAGATCGGGGAACAACAATAGAGATTTATTTGGATCGAAGAGAAGACAAGAGAGCATGGAGAGTTCAGATCCAAAAGATATAAACTCAATAACACTCATTGAGCTTCTAGATCCGCCATCAAGAAAGCATATTTTGCTTCTAAGACACTATGAAATCAAACATAGGCTGGATTCGAGCCATCAAAGAAAGGAAACCAACGTAGAAATGGAGATGGTGTGGAAACCGCCTTGAAGACAGCGGATTTCTTTTCCACAGAGGAGCCGCCATTATTGAGTTTTTGTGAGCGTTTAGTGCTTAACTGATTATGTCGGTTAGGGTTTCATAACCCTTATGTTTGTAGCTGGGTTTGCTATGTCTCTTTGGACCTTGGGCCAAACCTTGTTTTTACTCATTTCAAAAATAAATAAATAAACCACCTAGGTATTATGTGAGATGAATTCCTCTTTTCTGTTCCTGTTTGTCTCATGTACCACATTAATTTTAACTTTTAGTTTTGTATCCTTAACCATTCAGCAAATATGGTGGATTCCATCAATTTCTCAAAACTGTTATGATGTGTAAGAGAGATTTGTTAAAACACGAGGGGCCGAAAACGAAGGAAAGAGAAGATTTCACCTGGAATTATGGCATGTGTACTGCAGATGTAGCTAAATGACAAGAGTCAAAAGTCAGATGCAAAACTGATGGGGTATCAATATAAAAATATACTTTTACAAACTAATTGTATACACATCATATTTTGGCAAAATGTACTAATAAAATTACTACATATCGACTAATTACATATCTTGAAGTTTAAGATTTGTAATCAAGTTACATCACTTTAGATGATGCTTAGATCTAGGAAACCTGCACCTCAGAATAAGATCTATGAAAAAGCAGTAGGATATTAAGGAAGACATCCAAACAGTTAATAAGCCGCTACTTACCTTCTTTATCCCTGACATAGCCAGCATGAGATTTACCGTAGGTATCTTGTACCTATTCTAAGATGGCGAGAAGCGATATGAAGCTATGAAGGACCACACTGGGCCTGCAAATCTATTTTCCGTCGTTATTTGGGTTTTGAGCTGAGGAGAAGACATAAGATCTTTCTGCAAATTTTTTCAACTTCA
This sequence comes from Allium sativum, assembly GCA_030737875.1. NCBI lineage: Eukaryota > Viridiplantae > Streptophyta > Magnoliopsida > Asparagales > Amaryllidaceae > Allium > Allium sativum. The sequence continues at coordinate 95,985,698 of CM060925.1, read as the reverse complement.
TACAGTACTTCTTTGGCTTATTTTTGTATATTGGAGTCTAATCTATGTTCTATATGCATTTTATTGGTTAATTTCTCCATAACATAAAAAATTATTAATATAATTGCACAACGGGTAGGAAAACCGAGAGTTAAGTGTTTAATATATAAAATATAAATTATTTATTAAAAAATTATTTTAAATCTGCTTTGCTGTAAAATATAAAATTCATATAAAATCTATTTGTTGAGGAAAAACATTCTTATTCTCTTGAATATCACCACACTTGTAGGTGAAATCTGAAGTTACTTACAAAAGTGAATCAAATAAGAAAATAGTTAGAAGATAGAACATAAAAATCAGTCTATGTGCTCATTCAAAAAAAATAATCTAAAGTAAACATCTACCCGCAACAAATATATAATTTATAAGGATTATTGAATTTAGAATGAGTTACTGTTATTTTTTAAGAGAACATCAAGTGAACCTAACTTAAAAACGAGATCCAAATTCACGTCTGCAATATTGCATGTTTGATAAATGATAATGGTAGAAGTTGAAACCGTATAGGGAAATATTTCCTTGGGTACAAATTAAAAGTGTTACCAATAATAAAGTAAACTAACCTTTAGGTTGTTGTATTTGACTAAAGCAACTTGTGTCACAATGAATTATAATTAGTTCGGTAGGAGTTTATATACCTTAGCTATTGAAAAATAGTGTGCCGCAATCAATGTTACCCTCATAATTTAGCATTGACTCATTATTTATTTATTAAATTTAAATATCAAACTTTTAAAAATAATGGTTTTAGTAGTGTCTTAAGTCTTGACTCATGAATCCATAGTGAAAATTGTATTGTTTTATGTTTTAGACACTTATATGGATGCCTTGATAATGCAAAATAACTAATAAATCTTACATTTAATAGAGCTTACAATATTTTCTTTTCTTTTAATATGTGTATGTTTATATTTGAAATCATCTCATTAAAAATGACATTCAACAGCAAGAAATTCATTTAAAGTTTGGTTACATCTAACTTGCACATTAGATCCAACACTTAAGTACTACTTTTTTTCCAGTATAAATCAAGAGTTACAATACCTAAAAGCTTTTAAAAAATGTTTACTTTTGCACTGACACTACAATTACATGACTAAGAAATTAGAAGAATGATCTTGTTCACCACGACGTGAACAAAACAGATAAACCCTTGGATTTCCGCCAATGGAAGATGGTGTTTTGTTCACACTTCGTAGGTCTCCATGTTTCCCTAAAGTACAAATATTTACGAGGTACAACAATATCTTTTGTTGTAGTGAGAACATGTATGTTTATGTATTTATCACTTTATTAATGGTAAGTCCACTACCTTCACAACCAAGCCAAACCATTTGATCAACTACTGAACTACCTTCAAGCTCAAAGTAGGATCAGTAAATACTATTAAGTTTTTATCTACTGTTGAAACCAAAAGATTTGTATCATCATTCTTTGATCACAGTTTAATGCCAAGGCTGTAACATCTTTCCATGAAATCTCTAGAAAGTACGCAACCTCAGAAAGCAAACTGAAGGCATAGGAATAGAAACCCTATCTTGCCTACTTTCATTTAAAACATCAACGCCTTGCTCAGAAGAAGAGGTACCAATTACTGCATCCTCCCCATCAATAAAAACATCAATACAACTAACAGCTCCTAAAAGGGGTGAAGGAACTGTAGTGGCAATTAAAATTCCATTTACAATAAAAGTGCTAATCCTTTTCACGAACTCATTCTATATCAACACAACTCCTTGCAATGAAAGACATATTGTATTAGCATCTCCGATATCCAATTTTCTTAGCAAATGACCTTTTTTAATTGAATGCAAAAGCAAGCATGAGTTTCTAGAACTTGATGCTACAATGCCCAAGTCTGAGTTCACGGCATATGACAAAATTTCTTCTAAATGACCTCTTAATATGTGAATGAGTCCTTCAGTATGGTTATTTGGAGTAATTACAGAAGTTGGAGAAGAGGGGATGTCTGAAATATCTTTTAAAATAGCAGCAGATGCTCTGTTTATTTTCAGAAATTAGCTTATCTCTGAAAATTCTTTGTTATCACATGAGCTTATAAGGGATTTCAATAAGAGAAACAAAAATATGTTGTGTATCAAAATTGACTTGCAAAAAGCTTTTGATAAGATTAATAGAGATTTCATTATTTTTGCTGTGTTACAGTTGGGTTTTAATAGCAGATTTTGTAACTTAATAAAAGAATGCATAAATAATTTTACATTTTCAGTAATGATAAATGGATTTCCCAAAGAATTCATTCATAACAACAGAGGCATAAGGCAAGGAGATCCATTGTCTCCTTACTTATTCTCTATTGTTATGGAATTCTTTTCTATTCAGATGGAATTGGAATTACTGAAATGTAATATTAAACCTATCAACTGGAGCAAACCACATATCACACATCTTTCATATGCAGATGATATATTGGTTTTTGCTAAAGCCGATAAGTCAAGTGCTTCTTCAATTAAGATCATTCTTGGAAATATGGAAAAAATTTGTTGGACTCAAAGTCAATGAGAATAAGAGTAAAATTTACTTTAGTAAAGATACTTTATCAAAATTTGACATCCTTAATCTCCTGAAGTTTAAAGAAGGTAACCTACTAGTCAAGTATCTTGGTTTACCACTTAGTATTAATCAAATAAAAGAAAGGGACTGCTTTAGACTTTTTGATATCATCCATAGTAAATTAGAAGGATGGTCTAGTAAGCTCTTATCTATGGCTAGTAGAATGGATCTCACTCACACTGTCATCACTGATTATCTATTGTATTCAAACTCATAACATCCCTATTAATGTTAATAAAAAAATTGAGAGAATGGGTGCCAATTTTATTTGGAAGGGTAAACAACACAAGATTTTTTGGGATAAAGTTTGTAAGCCTAAGAAATTTTGGGGTTTGGGTCTTAGGAATATCAGGGATTTGAATGAAGTTTGCAAAATAAAATTGTTTTGGAAGTTTTTAGATGGCAAATCACTCTGGGCTAGCGGATGAAGGCTAAATACCTTAAATCAAAAAATTTCTGGACTGCAAAAAAAGAGAACCATCATTCTTTTGTTTAGAAAAATATTTTGGACTGTAGGGAAATTGGCAAAAAATTAATTGAGAGAAAATTAATGGATGTTAGTTGTAACACCCCACCTCCGCCAGGGTGGCTCTTGCAAGCACTCTGACTTTGGAGGGGCGTTTGAATCAGGTAAACATGCATAATGATATATCAAGGCAGAACAAGAACATATGTATATATGTAAACAGAGTAAATAACATAGATAAAACAACGGAAGATTTCAAACCATTTCAAAACAAGTCTGGTACAACATAATGTCAACTTTCCAAATACACAAGTCTAGATAAAAACAACATTACTCAAAAACTGAAATACATAAGTACTATCCCCAAAATAAGTGATAACCATAGCTAGCTTCATGTCAAGACCGTACATGAGCTAAAATCCCACAAGCAAGCGATCGGAAATCCAAGCTAAGCTCCAATATTCCCTCCCTGAGAACCTGGGGGGGGAACGGAAGAAAAGAGGCGAAAGAAAAACAGGTCAGTCAAAAAGACTGAGTAAGCCCTACTACAATCAATGTAAACTGATAAAGTTAACTGGCATGATGAAAGCTGAGATGAACATATGGATAACTACATACTGGCATGATGATTAACTAACAAGGTAGATAAAGGTGTCATCGCATAATCAGGTTTAAGGTTTTTGCACCACAGGTGTACTAGCAAACTAACATGACTTGAATAAGCAAATATTGATCCCTTGGCACAAGCTTTGGCCCAATAACATGAAGTGACCCTAATACGCGGTCAAACCAAATGGTCTAGTCGATCGGCTCCCTACAAGCCTAACTCGTCACGTGTTGGTGTCAATGCGGCCCAAACATAATTGTAGTCAGACTGTGCCGGGTCTCCCGTCGGGTGTATCAAGCCCTAGGGTGTCAACCCCTGGACACCATAAACAGAAGCGCACAGTCTCGATCTACTGGTACCCGTGCATATTTTCCCCGGCTTCGGACTATGTGCACGACCATAGTCCGCCCGGAACTACACCGGCGTACCCATCTGCCGTCGTTTTTGGTCTCTTACCTCAAGTCCAGTAATTGTGCCCCCACCCTAGCCTAGACCCTAGGGCCATAATGATACGAACTTGGGATTACTGCTGGAGTGGACCCCCATTGCTAGGATTTTCTAGTGGGTTAAGTACGGTTTAACCCTCTTGCTAATCATGGATTAACTTGGTTAAGTGTAACGATGAGTTCACGACTTAACCCTGATTAATCTACCAAGCCCAAATTGGTTAAGTATCAAGTGGACCATGACTTAACCCTAATCATGAGGCATTAATTAATTAACGTGCCTTAACCTCTCACATTAGACTTCGTTGCGGTTACTCGTTAAGCCGGTCGGTTCCGGGTAGCTTTATACCACAACTTGGTCTAACCTCGGGTTCAAGGTACAACATGACCAACTTCTCACATTGGGTCCTATTGTTTGTAGCAACTAGTTAAGCCGGTCGGTTCCGGGTAGCTTTACACCACAAACTCAACCCAACCTCGAGTTGGTCACACTCATCTTTTCTTAGTGTCGTGTCCATCATGTTTCCAAAACATGTTACAAGTTTTCAAGCATTTGGGTAGACCTAACTTAATAGGTAAATTCCCAAAGGGTAGACCTAACTTAATAGGTAAATTCCCAAGCTTATGTTTTTATGTCTTTTAAGTTTACCCAACCCCAAACGCAATCCCATCGCTTACATATCGCAATAGCGCATAAAGGATAGAAAGAGGGAACTTGGCATAATCATGACATAAAGGTGTTGAAGCCACAAGTTTAACATGGTGGCATATGAAATGTACATATGTTCATATACTTGCATATTACATTTTTAGGCCTCAAAAGCATGCATAAAACAAAACTTAGCATATTGGTGATACATGGTGATAAATGACATGTAGAAATGGCCATAAGTTCGCATTTAGCCTCACATGCAAGTTATCATAAGGGATATGATAACTTACATGTTGCCAAATTGCAACCTTTAGCATAAAGCTTGAAGCTTTATGTCCATATACTCAAGATAAGCTTGCATAACATGATAATATGAACAAAATGATCATCCCAAACTTGCATAACATACTTGCATATCATATGACGAACTTGCATATCAAACTTGCATAACATAACTTGCATATCATATGACAAACTTGCATATCAAATTTGCATAACATCACTTGCATATCATATGACAAACTTGCATATCAAACTTGCATAACATAACTTGCATATCATATGACAAACTTGCATATCAAACTTGCATAACATAACTTGCATATCATATGACAAACTTGCATATCAAACTTGCATAACATAACTTGCATATCATATGACAAACTTGCATATCAAACTTGCATAACACATCATAGTAAACTTGCATAACACATCTTAGTAAACTTGCATAACACATCATAATGATCAAACACAACTTGCATCATTCATTAACTTTAGAGTTTAAATATGAAAGTAGAAAAGGGCTTACAATGCTTATGAAGGCACAAAAAATATGACAAAGCCCTTATGAAATCAAATAAACCCAAAATGCAAGCTCTAACATAAAAACCCTTGAGCCAAAATGATCAAAACTCTTGCTTTATGATGTAAATATGGAAACTTGACTTGAATGCAAGCTAATGATGCTCATACAAGCTTGAAAACACTTTTATGCATGGAAAATCTCTCATAGAAATAATTTAGAAATTTTATGAAGAGAGTGGAGGCCATGAGAGGATTGATTTTGCCATAGTTTAGTTACTAGAATGAATAATGATGATTTAGGGTTAGGTTAGGGGCTTATTTATAGAGATTAGGACTAGTTCTAGCCTTAGGATTGAACCCTAGTTCCAATCTCAGCCCTTAAAACCGAATCTGGCCCCCAAACTCAACACAAACCCAAAATGGTGCACCAGGCAGAATTGCCCGGCTGGACCAAGTCGACAGCCAAGTCGACAGGGCTGTCGACTTGGGTCCAACCAAGTCGACTCCCAAGTCGACAGGGCTGTCGACTTGGGTGCTCTGGCGGGATTTTTCCCGCCTGGCCCAATCTTACCCTAATTTCCAAATTCAAACTTGAATTTGAAATCTGTTTCACTTTGAAATTTTCTGAAAACTTCGTTGGGCCTTAATCGGGTCATACGGACTCCGATTTTCGAAAACTCGGACTCTATATCGCGTATTTTTCCGAGACGAACGCAATGGCATAGCCCGTTTCCCTTGATTCAGATTTTAGAATTAAATTCTGCCTCGATTTATGTTATAACAGGTTATTGAAAATACGGGTTGTTACATTATCCCCTCCTTAAAGGATTTCGTCCCCGAAATCTTCAAGTTAGGAAGAACGTATCCTACCATCCAACATCCATCTACTCAAAACATCATCCACGAGCAATCATTGTCCTTACAAGATTCTAAATGTTGTATGAATATATGCAAAGGTGTGTGTGTATGTACTTATCTAATGCAAATATCATCAATGCAAATTATGTTAGTGAAATGAATCCATATGTATGCAATTCCTAACATAATGTATAACATCTACATGTGTGCCCATAACATACATCCATATGCAACATCCATGTGATAACACAAAAATTTTCATCCATGAATAAGCGTAAACACTCATGCATATGCAATATGAGGAGTGTGTGAGCCGATCTTGTGCCTAACGTGTATAATGCATCCACGAGTAACCACTTGCAAACACTTGCAACCACTTGCAACCACCAAGCATAACATGTTTCAAACACATGTTTCATCCAAAGGGTTTCTACCTAAGGTTCTCATGACAAGATTAATACGATATAGATAGCAAAAGAAAGATATGCTACAAAGAGATCGGGAAGATAAGCAGGATATACTCCTTTCGGATTACAAGAAATCCCTTCCTAACCCAACCCCAATCCTATAAAAGCCCAAAAGGTTTAGTCAACCTAACGGACCCCTTCAAACCTTGACATGTATTACTAACCGATGAGTCATACCTCCCGACAGATATAGGACCAAGAATGGGACCGAGAGGATATACGTAAAAAGATAACATGCGAGTAAGTTCAACCGGAAAACAAGGATCAAGGATATACTCTTAGAAAGAGATATGATGCGCGTATCTAGCCTTCAGTCTTCTAAGTCACGTTTCCTTGAGTTTAACTCCACTGTGCTTTGACCATCTTTTACCTCATGATTTCTTAGCTTCTTAACTCTTATTTCCAAATATGAGTTGGAACTCATTTCATTGTTGCTTTTCGTCTTCCTTTTTCACTTACCCTTCTATCTTTCTTGGCTTAAACATAACTATGACCTCATGGTTTCATGCAAGCTCTCCACAATTCACTAGTGAATCCTGGATCTCGTTTACTTACTATAAAGTATTCCACGCAACAGAACTTTTCTTGAAAATACCAATCCACGTTGCCAATTGCTCTTACTAACGCGATTTTCTATAACTCATGCTTGAACAAAATAAACCATCCGCCTGCGAATGATAGGCCGTACTTAGATTCCGTTGCTTGCCCATGACTTCCCGTAGACTATCCCAAAACTGGCTAGTGAAGATTGAGTCATGGTTACTAACTATACTTTAGGGAACCTCGTGCAACCGCTTTATTTCTTGAAAGTAATCCGTTGCTAGCCATGATGCAGTCCTTTCGCTCTTTACCGGAGTGAAATGAGCACTCTTCGTGAGTCTACCTACTATGACCCACATGCTCGTATTCCCTTTCTTGATCTAGGCAGTCCATCCACGAAATCCTTCGTGACGCTTTACTACTTCCATTGCGGGGACCTCCAATGGATATAATAGCCCACCGGGCTTCTATGACTCGGCCTTTAACCTGTTGGCACAACATGCACCTTGGGACAAACTCGGCCACTTCCTCGAGTGATGTGCATCTTCAAGAACCTTCTTTCTCTCATCTCGTCTTAGCCATCCCTTGTCATCTATAGCGAGGTGACTTACCATCTCGCCTCGAATCAACTTGTCCATGATCTCGACTAACTGCGGGTCTTCTTTCTGTGAAGTCCCTACTTGATCCAGAAGGGTAGGTCTAAGCTCAAGGGACGATAACTAACTAATTAAACTGAGAGAACTTCTTACTTCGGTTGCATTCCTTGGAGTCTTCCAATCCTGAACTGCAACTACCTTAGCGGGATCCACCGCTAAGCCTTGCTTAGAAACTATGTGCCCAAGAAATCTAACTCCTTTTTCTCCAAAATGACACTTGGAGAACTTGGCCTTTAACTGATGCGCTCTAAGCGTATCCATCACCTCCACGAGATGCCTTGCGTGCTCTTCCTCATCCTTAGAGAAGATCAGAATATCATCTACGAAGAACACGACAAACTTGTTCAAGAACTCCCTAGACACCCTACTCATCAAGTCCAAGAAGTAGGCGGGTGCATTAGTCAAACCGAATGACATGACCAGCCATTCTAAGAATCCATCTGGAGTTCTGAACGCAGTTTCGCCTATACTATCCTCAGCTATTTTGAGCTAATGGAACAGATGTTCCTACAAGCTGATCAAACAAATCATCGATCCTTGGCAATGGTTGTCTATTCTCCTTGTTTAGCTCACGATAATCAACACAAAGTCGAAGAGAACCATCTGCCTTGGTAGTAAATACTACAGGCGCTCCCCATTCAGATATACTTCATCTAATGAAGTTCTTCTCAAGCAACTCCTTGACTTGCTTTCTTAACTCTCATCTTGCGGGGCCACGTGCCTAACCGGCCACAAAACTATCTTGGCATTATCAACCAGATAAATGCGGAAATCCATCTCCCGTTTAGGGGTAACCCCCTTCACTTCACCCAAGATATCAGGATATTATCGGACCACCCTCACCGATTACAAACTATCGATAGACGAGTTGAGGGATTCAAGACAACACAACATGACGGGACTCATAGGGTTACTAGAAATTTGTAGGGTATTACCGAGGCGAGTCATGAGCCTCTCAACCCTATGCTCAAAAATCAAGAATGGCTCCAAAACTGGACAACCAATCCATGCCCAAAATCAACCCATACCCCATGAAACCGAGAATATAAGCATCACGCGAGAATTCTATACTCAAGATAGAGACTTTCAAATCCACGTAGATAATAGACAAATGGGCAGAAACCCCAATTGGATTTGAAACACACACGGGATCATTAACTAGACTAGTACTTAGGTGCAAACTTTCAACTAAACCAGTTGAAATAAAGCTATGCGATGCACCAGAATCAAACAAGGTACGAACTGGAAAATCAGAAATGTAAACAAGACTTCCGACAGAAACACTACCTCGATCATGAGCTGAAAGAACGATGTTGAGGGGATGAACTCGCCCTCCAGATGGTCTTGCACACTGAGTCTGACCTTGCCCTTGCTTCTTCGGGCAATCTTTGCTGAAATGTCCAAACTCACCACAACGATAGCATTCACCACTCTTCCTTTTCCTCTTCTTACAATCCTTAATAAGATGTCCAACTGAACCGCAATAATGGCACTTCCCCTTTTTGTTATTGCCCTTGTTGTTGTTCCCCTTGTTGCCTTGACTCTTGTTCTTATTGCCTTGACTGCTCTGACCACTCGGATTACCCTGATTTCCTTTCCACTGGGAATCAATCTTCTTGGCTTGAACATCATTCATCTTGATCTCCTTCTTGTCACTCCTATTCTCTTCGTTGAGTAGGGCCACATTCACCAAACTCTCGAAGGTCGCTCCGATGGGTATATGAGACATGGCCAAACCATGTAATGGCTCGTTTAATCCTAGAGCAAAGTATAGGGCCTTCTTCTGAGCTGTGTTAACCAAGTCTAAATCGACCCGAGCCAGTTGATTAAACTTATCTATGTATTCCCTAATAGTCATGTCCACTTGCTTCAGTGATAGGAACCTTAGTCCAAACTTTCCCCGAAAGTCATCCCAAGTCTCAATTGGCCTAGTAGCGGTGGTGACCACCCACCAACGTGCAGCTTCTTCCTTTAGCAACCATACTGCCAATAAAACCTTCCTACAGTCATCTATATCAAAGAAGGCAAAAAGATCTTCGGTTTCTTTCAACCAATTCCTTGCCTCTACATAAGTCTCCGTTCCAATGAAATTCTTGCAACCCATCGCCTTAAAGTCTTTGCAAATCTCCGCGAAATCCTCTTGTGGATGCTGAGGGGGAGGAGAAACATCAGCGACAGGAGGAGGAGGAGGAACATTAACTACCGGAGGAGGAGGAGGAGGAAAATCGGCGGGGCCGGCTTCGGTCGCCCTAGCCTCCAAAAGTCTCCTATACCAAACAGGTACGTGTACTCCCTCCGGAATAGCAAAGTTATCGGCCATACTGAAAACGAAGAAAAAGATAGATTCAGAATGGAGAAAAGCGAAGGAATTTTGCTAATGGCTTTTTGGGGAATAGCTTTTAAAATAAACTAGACTTTTCTTTGGAAAATACTTTATACTTGGTTTTGAAAATAGTATTCCAAAAGCTTTAAAAACCTTTTTTTGTTCCTTCTCGTAAACCATATGCTCTGATACCAAATGTAACACCCCACCTCCTCCAGGGTGGCTCTTGCAAGCACTCTGACTTTGGAGGGGCGTTTGAATCAGGTAAACATGCATAATGATATATCAAGGCAGAACAAGAACATATGTATATATGTAAACAGAGTAAATAACATAGATAAAACAGCGGAAGATTTCAAACCATTTCAAAACAAGTCTGGTACAACATAATGTCAACTTTCCAAATACACAAGTCTAGATAAAAACAACATTACTCAAAAACTGAAATACATAAGTACTATCCCCAAAATAAGTGATAACCATAGCTAGCTTCATGTCAAGACCGTACATGAGCTAAAATCCTACAAGCAAGCGATCAGAAATCCAAGCTAAGCTCCAATATTCCCTCCCTGAGAACCTGGGGGGGGGGGGGGGAAACGGAAGAAAAGGGGCGAAAGAAAAACAGGTCAGTCAAAAAGACTGAGTAAGCCCTACTACAATCAATGTAAACTGATAAAGTTAACTGGCATGATGAAAGCTGAGATGAACATATGGATAACTACATACTGGCATGATGATTAACTAACAAGGTAGATAAAGGTGTCATCGCATAATCAGGTTTAAGGTTTTTGCACCACAGGTGTACTAGCAAACTAACATGACTTGAATAAGCAAGTATTGATCACTTGGCCCAAGCTTTGGCCCAATAACATGAAGTGGCCCTAATACGCGGTCCAACCAAACAGTCTAGTCGATCGGCTCCCTACAAGCCTAACTCGTCACGTGTTGGTGTCAATGCGGCCCAAACATAATTGTAGTCAGACTGTGCCGGGTCTCCCATCGGGTGTATCAAGCCCTAGGGTGTCAACCCCTGGACACCATAAACATAAGCGCACAGTCTCGATCTACTGGTACCCGTGCATGTTTTCCCCGGCTTCGGACTATGTGCACGACCATAGTCCGCCCGGAACTACACCGGCGTACCCATCTGCCGTCGTTTTTGGTCTCTTACCTCAAGTCCAGTAATTGTGCCCCCACCCTAGCCTAGACCCTAGGCCATAATGATACGAACTTGGGATTACTGCTGGAGTGGACCCCCATTGCTAGGATTTTCTAGTGGGTTAAGTACGGTTTAACCCTCTTGCTAATCATGGATTAACTTGGTTAAGTGTAACGATGAGTTCACGACTTAACCCTGATTAATCTACCAAGCCCAAATTGGTTAAGTATCAAGTGGACCATGACTTAACCCTAATCATGAGGCATTAATTAATTAACGTGCCTTAACCTCTCACATTAGACTTCGTTGCGGTTACTCGTTAAGCCGGTCGGTTCCGGGTAGCTTTATACCACAACTTGGTCTAACCTCGGGTTCAAGGTACAACATGACCAACTTCTCACATTGGGTCCTATTGTTTGTAGCAACTAGTTAAGCCGGTCGGTTCCGGGTAGCTTTACACCACAAACTCAACCCAACCTCGAGTTGGTCACACTCATCTTTTCTTAGTGTCGTGTCCATCATGTTTCCAAAACATGTTACAAGTTTTCAAGCATTTGGGTAGACCTAACTTAATAGGTAAATTCCCAAAGGGTAGACCTAACTTAATAGGTAAATTCCCAAGCTTATGTTTTTATGTCTTTTAAGTTTACCCAACCCCAAACGCAATCCCATCGCTTACATATCGCAATAGCGCATAAAGGATAGAAAGAGGGAACTTGGCATAATCATGACATAAAGGTGTTGAAGCCACAAGTTTAACATGGTGGCATATGAAATGTACATATGTTCATATACTTGCATATTACATTTTTAGGCCTCAAAAGCATGCATAAAACCAAACTTAGCATATTGGTGATACATGGTGATAAATGACATGTAGAAATGGCCATAAGTTCGCATTTAGCCTCACATGCATGTTATCATAAGGGATATGATAACTTACATGTTGCCAAAATGCAACCTTTAGCATAAAGCTTGAAGCTTTATGTCCATATACTCAAGATAAGCTTGCATAACATGATAATATGAACAAAATGATCATCCCAAACTTGCATAACATACTTGCATATCATATGACGAACTTGCATATCAAACTTGCATAACATAACTTGCATATCATATGACAAACTTGCATATCAAACTTGCATAACATAACTTGCATATCATATGACAAACTTGCATATCAAACTTGCATAACATCACTTGCATATCATATGACAAACTTGCATATCAAACTTGCATAACATAACTTGCATATCATATGACAAACTTGCATATCAAACTTGCATAACATAACTTGCATATCATATGACAAACTTGCATATCAAACTTGCATAACATAACTTGCATATCATATGACAAACTTGCATATCAAATTTGCATAACACATCATAGTAAACTTGCATAACACATCTTAGTAAACTTGCATAACACATCATAATGATCAAACACAACTTGCATCATTCATTAACTTTAGAGTTTAAATATGAAAGTAGAAAAGGGCTTACAATGCTTATGAAGGCACAAAAAATATGACAAAGCCCTTATGAAATCAAATAGACCCAAAATGCAAGCTCTAACATAAAAACCCTTGAGCCAAAATGATCAAAACTCTTGCTTTATGATGTAAATATGGAAACTTGACTTGAATGCAAGCTAATGATGCTCATACAAGCTTGAAAACACTTTTATGCATGGAAAATCTCTCATAGAAATAATTTAGAAATTTTATGAAGAGAGTGGAGGCCATGAGAGGATTGATTTTGCCATAGTTTAGTTACTAGAATGAATAATGATGATTTAGGGTTAGGTTAGGGGCTTATTTATAGAGATTAGGACTAGTTCTAGCCTTAGGATTAAACCCTAGTTCCAATCTCATCCCTTAAAACCGAATCTAGCCCCCAAACTCAACACAAACCCAAAATGGTGCACCAGGCAGAACTGCCCGGCTAGACCAAGTCGGCACCCAAGTCGACAGGGCTGTCGACTTGGGTCCAACCAAGTCGACTCCCAAGTCGACAGGGCTGTCGACTTGGGTGCTCTGGCGGGAATTTTCCCGCCTGGCCCAATCTTACCCTAATTTCCAAATTCAAACTTGAATTTGAAATCTGTTTTCACTTTGAATTTTTCTAAAAATTTTGTTGGGCCTTAATCGAGTCATACTGACTCCGATTTTCGAAAACTCGGACTCTATTTCGCGTATTTTTCCGAGACGAATGCAATGGCATAGCCCGTTTCCCTTGATTCAGATTTTAGAATTAAATTCTGCCTCGATTTATGTTATAACAGGTTATTGAAAATACGGGTTGTTACATTAGTCAAACCAGTGTATGGGTTGAACCATGGATCTTTGGCGATTCTCTAATTAATCTTTTGGGGTGGAATAATTTACGTATTCTTGGTGGTATAAATGATACAGTCGAAAACATTATTCAAAACAATTGATGTTTCATAGGAGACACTCAAGCTGCCTCTATATTCAAATCTGCTATTGATAAAATTCCCATTAATAATAATAGTTTTATATATGATTGGATTTGGAAGTTAAATTCAAAAAAAATCCCCTTTAAAAAAGTATGTGAATTTTTTTATTGAAGAGGAGGCTGAGGTAAATTGGCATAAGGTTATTTGGTGCAAGACTAATTGCCCTAAAATGGCTCATTGTGCTTACTTTGCACTTCTAAATAAGCTTCCTACTAGGGACAAGTGTGTAAAATGGAATAAAGACTCTGAGGCTAATTGTCTCTTTTGCATAAATAATTTAGAAAATGCCAATCATTTAATTTCTGACTGCCTTTATTCTCAGTTCATTTGGTATAATGCCAAATGTAAATTGAATTTTAATATGTACATTCCTACTTTGAATATCAGGGACAATGTTGCATACATCAAGAAAAGCTTAATGCCAAAAACAATATTATTTAACAGGGCTTGTGTGATGCTAACTACTGTGACCTATCATGTATGGAGAGAAAAGAATCAAAGATTGCATGAATCCAAGGAAATCAGTTGCAATCAATTATGGAAAAATATTGTTTCTGATAGTCATATTATCATCAAGAAAGCTAACAGATATAGAAATGATCAAAATCTAAATCAGGCTATAGCATGTAATGAGGAGATTCAAGTTGAGAAATTTATACTCAATGAGAGGCTCAATCTGAGCAGATTCAAAGAACATCACTTCATACCCAACTCCTGCATCAATAATTCAGAGGGTAGCTCAAAACAAGTCAAGCACTTTGATTACACTAGTTGTTGTAGTATCGATTTCAACATCAGATCAACTTGCGAGGGAAGTAAAAAATATATTAGAAAATAAGCATGTTCATTTTAATCATAATATGAACAATAATGTACTTTGTTTACCTAATGTAGAGAATCAAGACTGCCATCCAACCAATTTAGCACAAAAAGCTGAATATTATCAGCATGTTAGCACGATTAAAAATACTGCGAAGCACTCTGGTTTCCTTCCTAGAGGTTGCCGCTCTAGCCTCAACATCAACAATCTAATGGGAAATAAACAGAATTATAAAACAAAAAGTAAATTTTTTTGTTTATAAATCGAGTAGTAATCTGCATATTTTACCTGATGCAGAGATTAGGGCTACACACCCACCCAGCAGTGATCCAAAGGAATTACGTTCGCTGTCGAAGAGAAAGAAAGATAAAGCTTGCCACTTTTTACATAAAGTGGGTAATAATCATTATAGAAGCAAGATTAATAACGAGATTTATCACTTATCTTGCTGGGAAGATGGAGATAGCAGTGGAAGCAAGCTGTTAGAAGCAGATCTGAGCTCAAAGTGGAATAGCGAAAGCTTCTCGAGCTCATTGAGCAAGAAGATAAGTAGATCTGAAGATACCATGGATGAAAGCTTCGAAGATAGGGATTGCACTGATTTTAAAAACCATAACTCCTATAGTAGAAAGCTTGTAGACAACGAAGACATTGTCTGGAAACCGCCATGAAGTTTGTGTGTCTAAAGATGGAAAGTGGTGAAAGCTCTCTAATCGTCCACCATTGTTTAGGATTTTTAGAGAGAAAATGGTATGTTGAGGATGTCAGCTAGGGTTTGCAACCTTTCTGACTTGTTGAGTTGAATTATTGTGTTCGGGTTTTCTTTTACCCGATTATTCTGTTTTTATGGGCCTTGGGCCAATGATATTTTTTTTACCTGTTCCAAAAAAAAAACTTGATAGAGTTGTCTACATGTCCACCCAGGGACGAAGCCAGGAAATCGGGCAAGGGGGTGGAATCGAATGGGGGGGGCCAATTTTTTTTTATACCGGTTGACCCTTAATTTCAACCTATAATGTCATATGTTATCAATAAAAATGTCTTAAAAGTGGTCGTTTTTGTTTAAATCGGTAAAAAAATATTGTTATTTCTTTAAATCTAGGGGGCCACCGCCTCCACTTGCCCCCCGAGCTACGTCCCTGTGTCCATCCATGATAATCTATTCCACATGTCACACACAACAACTGCAGGCGGGCTTCATATTCCAGTTGTCAGGCCCGACCTAATCACAAGGCGACCAAGACTATTGGCTAGAGCAACCCCATCTCCGAAGCAACCCCGCGAATGAAAAAAGCGATGGAAAAAAAACCTAATAGCCAAAAGAAAAAACTCAGCAAGGAAGAAGAAAGAAGGCGTAACATGCTCAGCAAGGAAGAAGGAAGAAGACACAACAATATAGCACAATAGACAACACTGTAAAAGGTAATTTATCAATTTGGGGCAAACTATGTTTGCCCCCATTAGATAGAACTATACCCCAAAAGCTAGTTCAAAGAGGTAGGGTGCCTAATGGGTTATATAGTCATCACCCGTACCGTATTAGGTTATATAGTCATTTATGTCACATGCTTTCAATGACCAATCGAGTGACGCCACGCCCATACATGTCGCCAACGGGTTTCGAACTTTTTCAATCGTGGTGGCCTGTTGTGATACCATGTGTTATTCCCCACTAGGTAGAACTACACCCCAAAAGCTAGCTCAAAGGGGTAGGGTGTCTAATGGATTATATACTCATCACCCGTACCATATTAGATGATGTGGGACATTACAAACTATTGAATCAGCGTGCTCGTTTAATTCAACGATCTAGGGGTTAGAGTTGGAATCTACTGCAAATTTTATGGCTTTCGTTTCTTTATTTTTTGATTGCAATGGTTAAGTTGGGGAAAATGTTGGTTAGTTTTACAGTTTCTACTTTCTACCAAATTGATTGCAACTGAATTCACTGCAGCCTATTTTGATTGACTTTTGTTGTGATTTCATTGTTTATCTCAATTTGACAGATGCCCTTGGTTCAATTTTTAGATTTTGAAATATAAAAATCGGTACTTAGAAGCATTTTTGTCTAAGTTCACAAAACAATCATTAAAGCCCAGTGAACAAATGCTTGTGGTAGTGTACATCAGAACTCAGAAGCACAATTTCATAACAGTCCAAACAAATATGCAATTGCTAATAGCTTTACAAGTATTTTTAAAAGGTAATATATTCTTCTTTACAAATCAGAAAACATAAGTTACTTACAAAACAAAAGCCGGTATGTGTTCTGACATGGCATCTTATTATACCTTTACCAGTAAAATTAGCATTTTCCGTACATATCTTAAGTATGATTATTATGCAAATTTGCCATTATTGTGCTTTTATTATAAAATCAAGGATAATGACGAAGAATGAAGATGACAACAATCGTATAAGGTTTCGAAATTAAAATCCCCGGAGCTTACAACGCGAAGGTTAAAACGAAATCGTTGGAGATTGCAATGTAATAATTTGTCCTAATTATATATTTTGTATGTGAACAAGCGATATGATGAATACAACTTCAAATTTTTTGTTTATGACTATTATCTACTTTGTACTTGACAAAATGGTGGACAACAAAATAAATCTCGTCTTAGGCAACCAAACTCATAGGATCGGCCTGCAAGATGTAGCAAATGTTAAAGCTTTTCGGAATTTCCAATCTTCGTTTCCTGACCCGGTTGATCCTTTTATCATACGCATGAAACAAACTGCTAGAATTTGATGCTGCTTTTCCATGAGAAAATAAGAAAGGCATCCCTTGGCCATCAGAAGTATTTGGCTGCCATTTATGAAGTGCTAGTTGTGCTCCCGGGGCATTTCCATCTATTACTACAATGGAATTTTGTGATGCACAAATACATGAAGCAGGAAGGTTCAAGAGTTCTGGATTTGGAACCGTGTATGGATTTATCTCAGTCTGAAGACGAAGAACATCGACAGGTGGTATTCTTTTCGCCTGTGCGACAGTTAGCAACTAAGATGTAACGACCCAAAAATTTGGACAACTAGAATATGAGATTTATTAGAGATTTAAATGATTAATAATCAATTGGATACTTGGACTAGAAATTTAAAAATCAAATATATTGTTTTGTATATGGATTGAATTCAAGATTTAATTTAGAATATGATCAGATGGAATCAAATATTTAGTGTTGAATATTTGAATTAAATTGTGTGGAGTATTTGAATTGGATTTGAAACTCAAATGGGAAAATATTGAATTTAAAGATAAATGTAGTTGACATTAATTGAAGAATTTTATTTGTTGAAATATATAGAAATTGGTTTAGAGATGTGTGTATTTGCGATTTGACGGTTCAAATCTGAAATGAAGCGGACTTGTCGATAAATGAACAATCAGTGAAACGATAAATAAATGCAAATAAAAATATAATGTTGTCGGATTTCGACCAATGAATTTTACTGGATTTGGAATATGAAAATGAAGTAGCACCGTGAAATTTCGTAGCATTTGGAATTAGGCGGTGGCATAATAAAAAAATAAAACATGTAGTAGAATAAAATTTTATAGGGTTAATATTCTATTTCCTTTAAGTACCAAGTAATTTAGAACGCAGAAACCACCCACCCCAATTCAGCCTACCTCAAAATTCCTTGCGTCCCACGGTTCTCTTCTTTATAAAAATCCATGGTTTTCTGCCCAAATCGCCAACGCTTCCTTATTTTTCCTTTAACGACCATTGCTTTGTTCCTCTCTACAAAGCAAAAGTCGTTTCCTTTCTCAAATTGATTTCTCTCAATTCAATTTAATGACCTCGGAAATATTCTCCCACTCCACGGTTGATTGATTTCAGCGCCTTCACCAGTAGCCACCATTTCAAGGCGTCGCACTCCTCTGGCCGTCCACCACATCGACGCCAATGCTTCACTGCTTGTCGCTGCTGAAGCCGCTCAACAAACCGGCTGCCTCATCAGCTCCCAAGACATTGCTTTTCAGTCGAAGCCCTAATTTTTTTAGCACGGCCTGTAGCATCTTTCGCCTCCAGTCGAGTTTTTCACCGTTGCTTTGATCGGTAAGAATCCTCTTATGATTAAATTTAATTCAAGTAATTTAGAATCAGTAATAAACTGAAATAAATGGGTAACATCTTCGACCCTGTCTTATTGTCGCTTTGTTGTTGCGTGCTAGACTTGTTTATTTGTAAATTTTGGCCTGTGAGAAATTGTAGTACAGTTTTTGAAACCCAAAACCTTGCCCTTCTCATATCAGACCTGGTGCCTGTATTTCTGTTTAGCCAGTGCTTGATTTAACCATGATAGTTTTGTTTGCTGGATTTATATAGCATGCGGATCTTGCTACTGCCTTAATCCTCTGTGTTGCTGGTCCGATGAATCGATGTGCAGTTGTACTTGAAATTCATGTTTCAGTTTTTTACAAGTGTTTCATATACCTGTTGTGTATGCATTTCATTGCCTTCTCATTTTTTTTCATCACAGCATGTAGGATATGGGTTTAAGATGGACTGTATGTGTGTGTGATGCATGAAATTATGCATGTATAGTGAAATACATGTGTGTATAAAGATGGATGTAGGCTGTTAGGTGTGAAAACAAAGAAAGAAAAAAAACAATTTACAGTATTTGGATAAATTCAAGTTTTACCGTTTTGTATGATTATTTGTCAACTTCTATTGGTCATTTACATGTTTATTTTTAAGTTTGTGAATTACTGTAATGTGACAACATATAAAACAATATTGTCAAATTGGTATCAAGATTCAAGCAACTATTTACTCTTAAATAATGGGGAGAAACATATCTCCCTACCATAATATTAAACAACTGATTCGAGTTCAGTCACTATTGAGTCGTACAACTTAAAACAACTAACCTTGATACATGCATATGTATATTTTGCATTCTCACTATGTAGTTACCATTTCGTTTTGAAAACTTGGGACAAACACTTGATTTACTACTTTTTATATAGACATTTGTGGATCTGTTGGAAACTTAGAAGGGCGTATTGACATGTGTTTAAGGGCTAGACCATACCCTTATGGTTATAAGTGTAAATGACAGGTATTTATCGGTCGGGTAAATGAATTAGATATTAGAGAGGTGAACATTAAGAGGGTAAATGAATTAACCTTCTCAGTAACCGGTTACACTGTTATTTTAAATTTTCTCAAATCAACTAATTAACTATTCACCGTCATTCAACAATCGGTGGTGCACCCAAAATGAGACAACCCCAAACCCCGCACTGGCGGCGGCAAGAGTTATCCGTGGAATATAACACAGAAACAGATAATAGCAGAACAAAAATAAATAAATACACCAGATAATGAACAATAGAATATACTGGATAAAAGTAATCATCAGAGCTACACAGTATACAGGATCATACTTAGTAAAAATACAGTTCAGCTATACATAAATGTCTACAGCGGAAAACAAACATAATATGTACAATAGGAGCTGAACAGCATAAAATAGATAAATGATAGAATCCATCTTCAGCTCCAGCTATCCAGAGAAAGAACCAGCTAAACCTGAATACAAGGCTGCCCGTGTAGAAAAAGGGGCACCCGAGTTTGAAAGTGAAACAAACTACGAGTCAGTCATGGGACTGGTATGAGAGACCTACTCAACACATATATAATATGGCTAATCACGGGACTACGCCACTTTCGTGGAACGGGTTTACTCCATTGGATTGCCAGTGCTTTAAACAAATCTTTCTTTTTAAACATCGCAATGCTTTTTATAAAAATGAAGCCATTATAAGACTCAGTTCCCATCACACAATGCAACGCAAACCGGAGGATAGAGTTTTTACCTTATAACGACCAAAATATGCTTGATACGAATAAAACAAAGGCATTTGATATTATTGCTAGCGTTTATATGTTTCAAAAACAATTTGAATCATAACTATCAATCATAGGCAGCATGGGTACCATATATCATGTCGCCATATATATATATATATATATATATATATATATATATATATATATATATATATATATATACAGTCAAAACCGCATGATGTCGTATTTGGGAATTGGATTTCCGTCCTGAACCAAGGCAAAAGATAGTCCTTACCGAATTCGAGACGCTCTAGCCTGTGTCTCAGGTACAGCCGCGACCATACCCTGGATCGTCAGGGTCGGTCCACACGAAGTGGATTATAATGCCTGAACGATGTGTTTCTCCACCCTTTGGGGTGTAAATGAGCCAACGAATGACTCCATCGGACCCGGATCGTCCGATCAAACCGAGGCGCCTCGCAACAGCAACAACCACATAGGTGAAAAGTATATAAATGTCAGGGCTGGTAGGTCACTGACACCACCCTAGCTAGAAAGAAAACGCACGTCTCCCCTGAGGTCCTGCTACCGTTTCTGGTTCATACCGGGGTGTGAGGCTCGTGATTTCACGTTATACACAAAGCTACGCCACACAGGCGGGGCTTTGATCATCACCAAAAGACTTTGCTTTTCAACAGAAGCTCTGATCATTTGCCACTTAGGCATGTCACACTAGCAATTCATGCCATGCGACTGATGTCCATCGATATACAACCTCTGAGCTCGCGCGTCTCAGAGAAGGGCGTTAAGCAAAAGAATAAATTCTCCGCCGCCAAACAGATGTATATTTAATAGAGATCAATCAACACAGAATCAAATCCAATGTCAGACACACAGTCCATTTACAAATCCGTTCTGGGTCTGAACGAAACCGGAGGCACTAAATACCTCACAAACCCATCGATCACCACGTACGTCTGGACAATCACCACTCATCATCCATATTTCGGGATGCCTCCCAATCAGGACCTCGGTTACAATCCAAACGAGGTGAAGATCTCCGGTCTTCGACCACCGTCTTCCTCTTCGACTTTCAATCGTCGGTCAATTATTTGAAATGAGAATTAACTCGGCCTTCTCAAATAATTCACGTATATTTAGAATTTCAAATCAATTTATTTTAATGGTTAAATCATTCGACAACATCAATTTTGTTCTTTAATGTAATTTACACACCAAACACATTAAACAATCAAATACCACATAAATCGAGCAAATTCGGTTTATTTCCATTCCATATCGTTTATGATATTTTATAACGATTTATCGCTATTTTTATTTATTTTAAAATAGCTAATTATTCAAAACGACGCTTCGGGCCATAACGCGACCGTGGCGCTGTTTTTCTTCAGATTTGATTTACACATATCTGAAAATCTAACCGTTGGATCTTCACACAATTTACATCATTAGAAAGGTCTTTTCAAAACGAATCCAACGGTTCCAGTTTCGGGAAAATCCGACGGTCGGATCTCCTGGTACAATCGTTTGAAGTTTCGATTTCAAAATACGAACTACAGCGTCGTTATTCGATTAAATATAATTATATATATATATATAAAATCGTTTCTGGCGCTGTTTTTCTTTAGATTTGAATTAAACATTCTAGACAATCCAACCGTTGGATTTTTACAAAGTTGGTGCCGTTGGAAAGATATTTCCAAGGCGAACCCAACGGTTGCGGTTTCGGGAAAATCCAATGGTCGGATTTCCCGCACTAGTTGTTTGAAATCACGGTTTCAAAATACTAACTGCACGGCCACGTTTCGGTTTAATTTTATTTATATTTATATAAATATAGTTCATTCAACAATTTCAATATCGTTTTCTCTTCAAAAATTTCACTAACGCCTTAAAATTTTGGAAAATTTCGCCATAACCTCCTTTGTACGGGAGGGGCTGGGAAAATTCCCAAATAGCCACACGGGCGTCTCATGTCGAAAAGAAAAAGAAAAAGCCAAGCGGCTAGCCAACAGGCTCATAAAATCATCACCCAAACAAAACAGTAAACGTGTACCTATTTGTCGGGCACAAAATTTTATTCCTCTTCTCTAGCCACTTTGCTATAACCTGTTCAATAAATATGCATGTGCATATATACAGTTCTTATCACTTATCATTTTCCATTCAACTTCATATTTGATTCCATTTGGTTTAAAAACACCATTCATTCTAATGTTGCATGCATAGGCGAAAATCATATCATTAGCTAATTAGTGAATATTTCGACTCATGCATGTTTATTTGAACGAGTTGCTATTTTTTTCGCTTCACATTTCAATAATTCATGTGTATAATAAAAATGTGATTTTTATTGTAAAACAATTCATTTCAAAACATTATTATTTTATATAGTTTATATAGGTGATAAAAATAGGATTTTATTGTAAAACAATTTATTTTAAAACAATGTCATTTTACATAGTTCATATAGATGATAAAAAGGTGATTTTTATTATAAAACAATTTCTTTCAAAATATGAATACCATTCAACACATGAATTTCAATTCAACGAATGAATATCGATTCAACACATGAAGGTTTTCTATAGTTTCTATATATAGATAAAAATGTGATTTTTATATTTAAAACACGAATATCATTCAACACATGAATTTCTAATCAACGAATGAATATCGATTCAACACATGAAGGTTTTCTATTCAATGAATAAATACAGTTGCAGCAAATGAAAATAATTCAAACACATGAATGTTATTCAAAATTTCGGCAGCATAACGGCAGGGTAGTCAAAACCGGGACCGTCCCTAGTACGGATCCTCGCTCTACGTTAAAACCTCGCGGGGGGATCATGCATCTAGTTCGCACGCAGGCGGCATGTATATATTTATTTCATTTCCACAAACTAATCCTATGTGGTTTCGACCAAATATTTCTCAACCACAAACGGGTATTTTTCAACCACAATCAATCAATATCAACCACAAACAATCTCAAACAACCATTCGCTATCAATCAATTTTCACACCAATCACAATCAATAAATATCGTCCATGGTTTGTGGACGAGGGGCGTATATATATATATATATATTTATATATAGCAATTCACTTTTATTTCAACACATATATAATTTTTACTACGCATATATAACTTATACATCGAACATACAACTTATACAACGCTTATACATGAGGTGCACAACGCTTATATAACTCATACATCGACTATATAATTTATACATCGTCGTTTTCCATATCGTTTATAAATTAGAAATCTCACATTGGGTTCCACTCCACCAAAAATAGCAGAAGGCTCAGAAAAATATGCGGTCTCTTCAAGAATATAGAAGGCATCCACACGGTCACGATGTTTCCTGTTTCATCGAATTTTATTAACATAGCAAAAAGATATGATTTTTCAAAGTTTGCAACGGTTTTAAACTGTTAAAATCCGTTTAAAATAAAAACAGTCGATACCTGCTTGAAATCTTCGAAACTAGGTTTCAATTTTTAGCTCCACCCGTTGTACTTCGTCCCGATCAGGTTATACCACATCGTCGAGCTTGGAATGGGCTTCAAACGCCAGGGGCGGCGCTCCGTTCGATGGCCAGAATCAGTGGCGACGGCGAGATGAAGTTGCCGCCTTTGAGGTGCTCGATCTCGCTCTACAGGGCATGGTGGAGGCCAAACCAGGTATGGATGGGAAGAGGGAGGAGAGTACTCTAAAAAGTTCAACTGGAGGGAGGTCTATCGAGGCGTGGTTTCGCCGGAAAATGGACGAGAAGGTTTGAATGCTGGCCACCGTTCGTCGCTGAGGATATCGGGTTTTTTTTTGTTTTTTTTATATTTTTAAATTAATGAAATAAAAAATCCTATTGGCCGATGTTATATTAAATTCAAAAATTGGGGTTTTCTTGGACGAACTCGAAATCAAACCTAACGACTGTCGTCCCTAGAGTTTTACCCCCATTCCGAACACAATGGGATATGTTTCGTAGGCCCATTCGACTGTTTTAGTTAGTTTTCCTTCAAATCAAAATATATAACATTCAATATTCGATTTGAACGTACATTTCAATTTACTAGGGCCACAAACTGATTCGAAAAATTCCATAAAAATAAATCTAGCTATGTTTTGACGATACAGTCCCAACAAAACTAGTTTCGTCGAATTCTGAGACCGTTTGCAAAAAGGCCCATTTTTGGTCGATCCAATTTAATTGTAATTGGCCAAAACACATTTTCTTTTGCCACGCTCACACGTTAGCTTCAAAAATTATGAAATTTGAAACCTAGCAATAACTTCTCATCCCGGATCAAACTAAAGTGGTTTCGTCGAATTCCGAGGTCGTATGCAAAATGGTCATTTTCACGAGCTATATAAATTCCATATCGACCCTTCTGAAAATTCATTTGGCCATAACTTTTGCTTTCCGCTATGAAAATTCGATTTTTCAGATTCGTTAGAAAGGTATTCACTAACAGATTTAAATATTTTTGGTTTCACTAAAATCCGTTTTGTTTTGCACCCGGTACAGTCCGGCAAAGTTTGTTTTCAATTGTCGATTCAAACTCACTTTTCATTGCCATTATTTAAAATATTTATTTTATATATTTAAAATTCATTATTTTAGCCAATTTAAAAATTTTAAATTGGTTCAGATTTTCTGGGTCGTTACAATCTCCCCCACTTAAAACTTTTCGTCCCCGAAAAGGAACAAAGTCGAAAGTGGTTAGATAAATCTACAATCACACAACACAACCAACAATCAAATCGTTTTAATCTTTCAAAAATATACAGATCAACTTCTATTCTCTTTTTAAAATCATTCAGACTATAGAGTTAAAAGTGCACATCCACGGAAAGAGAATAACAATAGAGTAGAGAATTGAATGGTAATGCAAAGTAGGGTAAATGTACCTTGCACCGGAGTCAATCAGAGATATCTACTCGGCATCTGGGATAGGCTTTCTGAATGCTCTCCTCAGTTTCCCAAGTACAATCTCGCGGATCTCCACTCCATTGCACTTTGACTAAGTGAACCTTCTTGTTCCTCAGCTCTTTGGTTTCTTTGCCAATAATCTTTAACGGCTCTCTTCTCACAGCCAATTCTGGAGTAATTTCAATATCCTGCTGAGCTGCTTCTTCCACGATCAAGTCTGGATCATGAACGTGCTTTCGAAGTTGAGATATGTGAAATACATCATGAACTCCAGGCAACCAGTCAGGCAGTTTGACCCTATAAGCGAGAGTTCCGATCCGTTCCAGAATAGGAAACGGACCAATGAATTTGGGTGCCAACTTTCAAGTTTTACCGAACCGGATAACTCCTCTCATCGGCGATACTTTCAAATATACATAGTCGCCAACAGCAAAGGATATATTTCTTCTTCTTCTATCGGCATAGCTCTTTTGTTGGCTTTGAGCGGCGAGTAATCGCTTTTTAATAAAATCGACTTTGTCGGCAGCTTCTCGAATCATATCGGGACCCAACACAAGTCTATTTCCTGGTTCGACCCAACAAGCAGGAGATCGGCACGGTCTACCATACAATGCTTCGAATGGCGACATTGTCAGACTCACCTGGTAGCTGTTGTTATAAGAGAATTCAGCCAAATGCATATGGTCTTCCCATGATCCACCGAAATCTATAACACAAGCCCGCAATAGATCTTCTAAAATGCGATTCACCCTCTCAGTCTGACCGTCTGTCTGAGGATGATAAGTGGTGCTTAAGTTCAACTTCGTTCCTAGCTCGAGTTGAAATGCTTCCCAGAATTTTCTAGTGAATATTGTATCTCTATCATTGACTATACTGAGCGGTACTCCATGTAGTCTATCTATTTCCTTGAAGTAAATCTGCGCCAGACTCTGAGCAGTCTCTATTTGATCTGACAGGTATGAAATGGGCGGATACTGTCATTCCCTTTTCTGGTTCTGGGCAGACCATCAATGAAATCCATAGAAATATGTTCCCACTTCCAACAACGTACTTCTAGCGGTTGTAACAATCCAGCCAATTTCTGTTGGTCGCTCTTGACTTGTTGGCAAGTAGGGCACCGGCTAACATATAAGGAAATGTCCCTTTTCATCGACTTCCACCAGAAAGTGCATTTGATGTCATTGTACATTTTGCTTACTCCCGGATGGATACTAAGTTTCGACTTGTGGCATTCGTTCAGTACTTCCTTCCGAAGCTCAAGAATGTTAGGAACACATATTCAACCTTTGAGCCTTAGAATCCCATCATTATCAACTTGAAAACTCGAGGGCTCGCCTTTCTGAATTATCTCTCTGATCTTCTGAATGAAGTGATCATCCTTTTGAAGAGCAGATATTTTATCTAGCAATGAAGTCGTGATAATAAAACTGGCGATCATTTCATTCTTTCTGCTTAACGCATCAGCCACGACATTGGCTTTCCCTGGAGCGTATATAATTTCAAAGTCATATGCTGCAAGAAACTCTAGCCAATGTTGCTGCCTCAGATTCAGGTCTTTCTGAGTGAACAGATACTTTAACGACTGGTGATCTGTAAACAGTTCAAGTCTCTCACCCAGAAGATTGTGCCTCCAAATTTTCAAAGCGAACACAATAGCCAATAACTCATGATCATGAGTTACGTAGTTCTTCTCGTGTGGCTTCAGTTGACGGCTAGCATAAGCAATTACTTGGCCTCTTTGCATTAACACTGCGCCAAGGCCTTCTCTAGAAGCATCAGTCCAGACCTTTAAATCCTGGTTGCCATCAATGATGGTTAACACTGGAGCAGTCGTTAGTCTTAACTTTAGCTCCTCAAAAGCATCCTCACTTTCTGGAGTCCATTTGAACTTTGAATGCTTCTTTGTAAGCTTCGTTAAGTGGCCAGATATCTTCGAAAAGTTTTTAACGAACTTTCGGTAATAGCTAGCCAATTCGAGAAAACTACGGACTTCTGTGGGGGTACTGGTCTGTTTCCAATTTTGAATAGCTGCGATTTTGCTTGGATCCACAACGATTCCTTCTTTCGATACGACGTGGCCCAAAAATTTCACTTCATCTTGCCAGAATATACATTTGGAAAACTTTGCTTTCAATACATTCCTTCTGAGGATTTCCAACACTTGTTCCAAATGTTTTTCATGTTCGGCCTTCGATTTAGAGAAGATTAGAATATCGTCAATAAAAACCAGAACAAATTTATTCAAAACTCCTCTTAATACTCTGTTCATCAGATCGACGAAGTAAGCTGGAGCGTTACATAATCCGAACGGCATTACTAACCACTCGTAGAATAAGTCGGGACCTCTGAATGCTGTCATTGGAACACACTCTTCGGCGA
This sequence comes from Allium sativum, assembly GCA_030737875.1. Taxonomy (NCBI): domain Eukaryota; kingdom Viridiplantae; phylum Streptophyta; class Magnoliopsida; order Asparagales; family Amaryllidaceae; genus Allium; species Allium sativum. The sequence continues at coordinate 95,957,644 of CM060925.1, read as the reverse complement.
TTCGAAGTTGATGGAAGCCTGTAGCTAGGTCCATTCGTGAAAATACTTGTGCGCCATTTAATCGATCCAACAAATCATCAATCCGCGGCAATGGATATTTGTTCTTTATGGTCTGCTTGTTCAGATCACGATAATCCACACATAAACGTAGAGTACCGTCAGATTTCGGGACAAACACCACTGCTGCTCCCCCAATCCGAGAAACTGGGCCTGATCAGACCTTTCCATACTAGTTGTCGTGTTTGATTGTCAAGTTCTTCTTTCTCTTTCAAGGACATTCTTCGAATAGCGTGAACTACCGGCCTTGCATTCGGAATTAAAGCAATTTTGAAATCTATTTCTCTCTGCGGAGGTAAGCGAACAACTTCCTCGAACGCATCCGCATAGTTCTTGACGATAGGAATATCTTTCACTAGGTCGGGAATATTCTCGTTGATTTCAAGGACATTTTCCATTTGGGATGGGGAAACATTCAAAGCTGCCCAGAAATCTTTTCTGTTAACATTCTGACCTTCACAGGGAATGGTTATATAATCACCTGATTTAATCTTTGCCTTTACGACTCTGTCGGCGCATTTAACTTCAGCTTCATATTTGGTCAACCAGTCTAACCCCAAGATAAGATCAAACTCTTTAAAATTCATGACGACCGCGATGGTAGGAAACCGATAACGAGAGAAAGAAACCGGCACTCCACAAATCCAACTGAGATCAATGGAACCCCCAACCGGATTCTGGACAGTCATTGGTTCCTTGAGCTTCTTCAAATTCCAATCCAGTTTCTTAGCTGCTTCTTTGGCAATGAAACTTCGTGATGCGCCTGCGTCAAACAGTACTTTGACTGGAATGTTTTTGAAAGTTAGCGTGCCTTCTAAAACATCGGCCCTTTCTTGACTAGCTGAGGGCTCAGAAGTTTCTGCTACTTCATTTACCTGGGCTTCTTTGGTTATTTTTAACAGCCGACACTCTTGTTTTACATGACCAAACCGATGGCATTGATTACACCTATTCTTCCCTTGAAAATTCTTCTTGGATTGAAGCCCACCTTTTAATCGCTTCTTCAAGGGTCCGCAGTTTATTGACAAATGCCCCTTTTGATGGCAGTTACTGCATACGGTGGTCATTACGGGTTCTTTCCCAGATCTGGCCCTTTTCCTCTTGGCACTGGGCTTCTTACTGGCTTCAGGAATATCAGTTCCCGACTCTTCTTTGTCACTACAACAAACTTCCTCTTCGTCGCGCGACATTCCTTTCTTATGGAGATCTTCATACTGATAAGCCATATAAATCATTTCAGAGAAAGGAAGTTTTACATTCCTCAGTACACTATTCTGATATCTCCTTTGCAGGCCATGAATAAATCTCAGATTTTTCCTCTTTGGATCTTGAATCAGATGAGGAGCAAAGTGAGCAAGTTCGTTGAATTTCTTATGATATTCTGGGATGGTCATATCACCTTGTATTAGATAAGAAAATTCATCACATAATCGCTTCGTTGCTTCAGGATGAGTAAACCTTCCTAGGAAAATCACTTTGAATCTATCCCAGGTGATATCACCTTCTGGATTATCTTTTATGATTGTTTCCCACCATATTAAAGCTTCTCCATTGAGCGCCCAAGATGCTACTAATCTTTTCTGGTCGTCTCTTAGTTGGAAACGCTCAAATATTCTTCTTGCAGAGCTCACCCAAGCTTGAGTTTGAATAATAGATTCATTGCCCGAGAATTGTGCTCCACCCAGATTTCGATATCTCTTAAATAGAGCCTCTAGATCGGGTTCTGCATTTCTCCTGTTTATGACACTCATTTTTCTGGTACCTCTGCAAATGGCAGATCAAGTGTCAGGTCATAGAAAAGATATTTTAAAACATAGAAACACATACTTCAAATGTAAATGTGTCTATCGAGGTGTAATCTCATTCTGCTTTACTTATACTAGGATATTGCTGAAACTATCTGTATAGAGTTACCCGTCCTAGAACACTACTGGTTCTATTTCTGACGAGTTCGTTCAACTGTTATATTCCAGAACTAAGTTTAACTAAAGCTCTGATACCAAATGAGACAACCCCAAACCCCGCACTGGCGGCGGCAAGAGTTATCCGTGGAATATAACACAGAAACAGATAATAGCAGAACAAAAATAAATAAATACACCAGATAATGAACAATAGAATATACTGGATAAAAGTAATCATCAGAGCTACACAGTATACAGGATCATACTTAGTAAAAATACAGTTCAGCTATACATAAATGTCTACAGCGGAAAACAAACATAATATGTACAATAGGAGCTGAACAGCATAAAATAGATAAATGATAGAATCCATCTTCAGCTCCAGCTATCCAGAGAAAGAACCAGCTAAACCTGAATACAAGGCTGCCCGTGTAGAAAAAGGGGCACCCGAGTTTGAAAGTGAAACAAACTACGAGTCAGTCATGGGACTGGTATGAGAGACCTACTCAACACATATATAATATGGCTAATCACGGGACTACGCCACTTTCGTGGAACGGGTTTACTCCATTGGATTGCCAGTGCTTTAAACAAATCTTTCTTTTTAAACATCGCAATGCTTTTTATAAAAATGAAGCCATTATAAGACTCAGTTCCCATCACACAATGCAATGCAAACCGGAGGATAGAGTTTTTACCTTATAACGACCAAAATATGCTTGATACGAATAAAACAAAGGCATTTGATATTATTGCTAGCGTTTATATGTTTCAAAAACAATTTGAATCATAACTATCAATCATAGGCAGCATGGGTACCATATATCATGTCGCCATATATATATATATATATATATATATATATACAGTCAAAACCGCATGATGTCGTATTTGGGAATTGGATTTCCGTCCTGAACCAAGGCAAAAGATAGTCCTTACCGAATTCGAGACGCTCTAGCCCGTGTCTCAGGTACAGCCGCGACCATACCCTGGATCGTCAGGGTCGGTCCACACGAAGTGGATTATAATGCCTGAACAATGTGTTTCTCCACCCTTTGGGGTGTAAATGAGCCAACGAATGACTCCATCGGACCCGGATCGTCCGATCAAACCGAGGCGCCTCGCAACAGCAACAACCACATAGGTGAAAAGTATATAAATGTCAGGGCTGGTAGGTCACTGACACCACCCTAGCTAGAAAGAAAACGCACGTCTCCCCTGAGGTCCTGCTACCGTTTCTGGTTCATACCGGGGTGTGAGGCTCGTGATTTCACGTTATACACAAAGCTACGCCACACAGGCGGGGCTTTGATCATCACCACAAGACTTTGCTTTTCAACAGAAGCCCTGATCATTTGCCACTTAGGCATGTCACACTAGCAATTCATGCCATGCGACTGATGTCCATCGATATACAACCTCTGAGCTCGTGCATCTCAGAGAAGGGCGTTAAGAAAAAGAATAAATTCTCCACCGCCAAACAGATGTATATTTAATAGAGATCAATCAACACAGAATAAAATCCAATGTCAGACACACAGTCCATTTACAAATCCGTTCTGGGTCTGAACGAAACCGGAGGCACTAAATACCTCGCAAACCCATCGATCACCACGTACGTCTGGACGATCACCACTCATCATCCATATTTCGGGATGCCTCCCAATCAGGACCTCAGTTACCATCCAAACGAGGTGAAGATCTCCGGTCTTCGGCCACCGTCTTCCTCTTCGACTTTCAATCGTCGGTCAATTATTTGAAATGAGAATTAACTCGGCCTTCTCAAATAATTCACGTATATTTAGAATTTCAAATCAATTTATTTTAATGTTTAAATCATTCGACAACATCAATTTTGTTCTTTAATGTACTTTTCACACCAAACACATTCAACCATCAAATACCACATAAATCGAGCAAATTCAGTTTATTTCCATCCCATATCGTTTATGATATTTTATAATGATTTATCGCTATTTTTATTTATTTTAAAATAGTTAATTATTCAAAACGACGCTTCGGGCAATAACGCGACCGTGGCGCTGTTTTTCTTCAGATTTGATTTACACATATCTGAAAATCTAACCGTTGGATCTTCACACAATTTACATCATTAGAAAGGTATTTTCAAAACAAATCCAACGGTTCCAGTTTCGGGAAAATCCGACGGTCGGATCTCCCGGTACAATCGTTTGAAGTTCCGATTTCAAAATACGAACAGCAGCATCGTTATTCGATTAGATATAATTATATTTATATATATATATAAATATAATCGTTTCTGGCGCTGTTTTTCTTCAGATTTGAATTAGACATTCCAGACAATCCAACCGTTGGATTTTTACAAAGTTGGTGCCGTTGGAAAGATATTTCCAAGGCGAACCCAACGGTTGCGGTTTCGGGAAAATCCAATGGTCGGATTTCCCGCACTAGTTGTTTGAAATCACGGTTTCAAAATACTATCTGCACGGCCACGTTTCGGTTTAATTTTATTTATATTTATATATTTATATAAATATAGTTCATTCAAAAATTTCAATATCGTTTTCTCTTCAAAAATTTCACTAACGCCTTAAAATTTTGGAAAATTTCGCCATAACCTCCTTTGTACGGGAGGGGCTGGGAAAATTCCCAAATAGCCACACGGGCGTCTCATGTCGAAAAGAAAAAGAAAAAGCCAAGCGGCTAGCCAACAGGCTCATAAAATCATCATCCAAACAAAACAGTAAATGTGTACCTATTTGTCGGGCACAAAATTTTATTCCTCTTCTCTAGCCACTTTGCTATAACCTGTTCAATAAATATGCATGTGCATATATACAGTTCTTATCACTTATCATTTTCCATTCAACTTCATATTTGATTCCATTTGGTTTAAAAACACCATTCATTCTAATGTTGCATGCATAGGCGAAAATCATATCATTAGCTAATTAGTGAATATTTCGACTCATGCATGTTTATATGAACGAGTTGCTATTTTTTTCGCTTCACATTTCAATAATTCATGTGTATAATAAAAATGTGATTTTTATTGTAAAACAATTCAATTCAAAACATTATTATTTTATATAGTTTATATAGGTGATAAAAATAGGATTTTTATTGTAAAACAATTTATTTTAAAACAAGGTCATTTTACATAGTTCATATAGATGATAAAAAGGTGATTTTTATTATAAAAAAATTTCTTTCAAAATATGAATACCATTCAACACATGAATTTCAATTCAATGAATGAATATCGATTCAACACATGAAGGTTTTCTATAGTTTCTATATATAGATATAAATGTGATTTTTATATTTAAAACACGAATACCATTCAACACATGAATTTCTAATCAACGAATGAATATCGATTCAACACATGAAGGTTTTCTATTCAATGAATAAATATAGTTGCAGCAAATGAAAATAATTCAAACACATGAATGTTATTCAAAATTTTGGCAGCATAACGGCAGGGTAGTTAAAACCGGGACCGTCCCTAGTACGGCTCCTCGCTCTACCTTAAAACCTCGCGATTTTTGACAATTGGGATCATGCATCTAGTTCGCACGCAGGCGGCATGTATATATTTATTTCATTTCCACAAACTAATCCTATGTGGTTTCGACCAAATATTTCTCAACCACAAACGGGTATTTTTCAACCACAAACAATCCCAAACAACCATTCGCTATCAATCAATTTTCACACCAATCACAATCAATAAATATCGTCCATGGTTTATGGACGAGGGGTGTATATATATATATATATATATATATATATATATATATATATATATATATATAGCAATTCACTTTTATTTCAACACATATATAATTTGTACAACGCATATATAACTTATACATCGAACATACAACTTATACAACGCTTATACATGAGGTGTACAACGCTTATATAACTCATACATCGACTATATAATTTATACATCGTCGTTTTCCATATCGTTTATAAATTAGAAATCTCACATTGGGTTCCACTCCACCAAAAATAGCAGAAGGCTCAGAAAAATATGCGGTCTCTTCTAGAATGTAGAAGGCGTCCACACGGTCACGATGTTTCCTGTTTCATCGAATTTTGTTAACACAGCAAAAAGATATGATTTTTCAAAGTTTGCAACGGTTTTAAACTATTAAAATCCGTTTATAATAAAAACAGTCGATACCTGCTTGAAATCTTCGAAACTAGGTTTCGATTTTTAGCTCCACCCGTTGCACTTCGTCCCGATCAGGTTATACCACATCGTCGAGCTTGGAATGGGCTTCAAACGCCAGGGGCGGCACTCCATTCGATGGCCAGAATCAGTGGCGGTGGCGAGATGAAGTTGCCGCCTTTGAGGTGCTCGATCTCGCTCTGCAGGGCATGGTGGAGGCCAAACCAGGTATGGATGGGAAGAGGGAGGAGAGTACTCTAAAAAGTTCAACTGGAGGGAGGTCTATCGAGGCGTGGTTTCGCCGGAAAATGGACGAGAAGGTTTGAACGCTGGCCGCCGTTCGTCGCTGAGGATATCGGGTTTTTTTTTTATATTTTTAAATTAATGAAATAAAAAATCCTATTGGCCGATGTTATATTAAATTCAAAAATTGTGGTTTTCTTGGACGAACTTGAAATCAAACCCAACGACTGTCGTCCCTAGCGTTTCACCCCCATTCCGAACACAATGGGATATGTTTCGTAGGCCCATTCGACTGTTTCAGTCAGTTTTCCTTCAAATCAAAATATATAACATTCAATATTCGATTTGAATGTACATTTCAATTTACAAGGGCTACAAACTGATTTGAAAAATTCCAGAAAATTAAATCTAGCTATGTTTTGACGATACGGTCCCAACAAAACTAGTTTCGTCGAATTCTGAGACCGTTTGCAAAAAGGCCCATTTTTGGTCGATCCAATTTAACTATAATTGACCAAAACACATTTTCTTTTGCCACGCTCACACATTAGCTTCAAAAATTATGAAATTTGAAACCTAGCAATAACTTCTCATCCCGGATCCAACAAAAGTGGTTTCATCGAATTCCGAGGTCGTATGCAAAATGGTCAATTTCACGGGCTATATAAATTCCATATCGACCCTTCTGAAAATTCATTTGGCCATAACTTTTGCTTTCCGCTATGAAAATTCGATTTTTCAGATTCGTTAGAAAGGTATTCACTAACAGATTTAAATATTTTTGGTTTCACCAAAATCCGTTTTGTTTTGCACCCGGTACAGTCCGGCAAAGTTTGAATTCGATTTTTGAAACTGCCGCACCTTTTCAAGCCTTATTTATAATTATAATTAATTATAATCGTTTTCAATTGTCGATTCAAACTCACTTTTCATTGCCATTATTTAAAATATTTATTTTATATATTTAAAATTCATTATTTTATCCAATTTAAATTTTTTAAATTGGTTCAGATTTTCTGGGTCGTTACACAAAATGTGTGGATTTGTTGCTTTATGAAAACTGATTATACTGCTTTAGATATGTGAACTCGTACTCGATTTCTAACCATGCTAATTCGGAACCTTACATATATGTTGCCTCAGAATGGAACATTAAATTTTTATGACAGCAGTCCTTGTAAGTTGATTTATTTATGCAGTTCTAATCTAAATCCATACTATATGGAAATATTTATACCATATATGCATGTTTGGTGTACAAACATATTTCGAAACCAAGTGTTGACATATAATATGATACATGAGCATTGTTTAAAAATATTAGTAGTTATTAACTAAGTATAATCACTGGTAAGAATATTCTGTTCTCAAATTGGAATGGACAATTTGTTATCCCCTTGGAAATACTACAAATGACTGTGCAAACATACACATTCAACATATATAAACTTATACCTTGTTCTAGAATGATTGTTAAATATTTAGGATTTGTGACTTTTTACCAGATCTGGTTACATGTTTTAACATAAGTGTGTGTGCATCTATATGTGATGATGTCCCTTCTGTTATACATATTCATGATATTTGGATTTAAGGGGAAAATTATACCACCCAGTCCACGTTTGTATTTCAAATTTTAGAGTAGTCTATGCAATCTTTAATGTCTCAATGAGTTGCATATACAGCCTTAATCATGGCATAGATAACTTGTCTTATATATGTTGTTCCAGGTACACATGTCTGAGTACCATGTACTTACTTTTATGCCTATGTGAAGACTTGGCTCATTTGTATGATGTGTCTTCAGAATGGGATATATTACTAATATATGTACTAGTTACATTGTCTGTATCCCATTATGCAAAATTTCATGCCTTGGAATAGAAATTTTTTGTCCCATCTATACATGCATAGATAAACTTTCATGGGTAATATTACCTTCTTATTTTCGTGAGTTCTGCATATTTGGGTATCTGGTCCTATCTATATTTGACTACAGACTTATAAATGGTTTGCCCCATTTATATCGCTTGTATGTAACTGAAAGAGGTACCATTTTGGGTTGCCACCCCTGCTAATTTATTAGTGTGCATGAATATATGATCTGTCTGGTACGTACAGATGACTTGAATGTGCTATCTGTCCCCGTTCTGCTGTAATATTCGTGACATTCTAAAAACTTAAGTGCATTTGTTATTTATGGTTACGGGATGTTGGGGCAGTGCACACGTGTACCTGTACACGTGTATTCGTGCAAGCTTCCGTGACCGCCTGTCCCTAGAATAAAAACTGATATGTATAAATATCACACCACTTTATTTTGTATATTTCGGAGGTTATCAGCTATTATATTTCGGTTCCTATTGAAATTAATTTACTTGAACTATGATTTAATCCTGACTCGAGTGTTTTTTGTTTCTGCATGGAACGCTCAGGTCAGAACCTGAGCGTTACAGATTTAGGGATTCCAGCTTAAGATTCGAAGATTGGTAAAGCTGGGGATTCCAGGCGCACTTTGAAGAGATAATACAGTAAATATTTTCTGTTTTCAAACTGTATTTTTACATTCCATTGTATCAGAAAAATCTTGTATTCTAGAATTCTTATTAATAAATGAAAGTTTATTTTGCTGTTCAATGTTGTGTTATCTATTTATTCAGTGTTTTTGTGTTGATTCGGTTTTAAATTATATAAGCTAAATAACGATCCGTCAATTTGAATGTTTTAAGTTGTTTTAATCACCGATTTGAAGCGGTCAAAAAGGCGGGACGTTACAGTTGGTATCAGAGCTTTGGTTTATTCAAAGAGTAGCTTATCGAGTTTGAAATAGAATCGACACTGGAAAAGCGGATTTTGAAAATAAAAAGATTTTGAAATATAATTTTGTAAAATGTAAATAATTTTAAAATAAATTTTGAAAGGAAAAATATTTTGGAAATATTATATATTTTGAAAATTAGTATTTTGAAAATAATACAGCGGAAATAAAAATTTATTTTGAGATTTAAATTTTTTCGAAATCCCCAGTCTTCGAATCCGGATTTGCCAGAGCTGTTCTTCGAAAAGTTCTCTAAGGATTGAATCTCGAATCCGTTGTCGAATGGTATCAAATGAAGATACGTACCGGAGAATAAACGAATAAAATTTCTAAAATTGTGAATTTCAGAAATGGAAGCCAGATGAAATTGATTTGAAATAAGAATTTAGATGAGAATTTGAATGGAAAAGGGGAAACTTGGAATCGTTTCAGAAATAAAACGCTGAATTTTATTTTGATATTCGGGCTAGAAATAAGTGAAAATAAAATCGAAGCAATATATAATTGGAGTACGACTGTGCTAAATTTGAAATGTGACAAGGAAAATTATAATTGGTTTCAAACCAATAAGGTATAATCATATATATATGAATTCGATAATAAGATATAAACTTGTTAATTAATTAATAAGAAGTGAATGATAAACGAGAGTTATAAATGAAGCGAATCATTAATGAGATATAGTGAAATATGAATGGAGATTTTAAAGAGATTTGAACGTGTATTTAAATGGAATCAAAACTGATTTAGTGTGACGAGTTCATATTCCTATAAAAGGGATAACATTTACTTTTTAGAAGTAAATAACATGTGAAAGAAAAAGTATTGCAGATGATTGAGGATAAAAGAAATGGAATTGACCAGTACAGTGAAATTATTCTAAGTTCAGAATATAAATCAAATGAGATTTTTTTGAAGTTCGGAATATATTATCAAATAAGATGTTATTCGAAAGGAAGTTATGATGGAAGTTAATTGTATTGAAATTTAGAAATGTGTTGTTATTTTCCATTTTAATCAGAATTAAATATATTATTAAGCAATTGTTTATATAAAGTATATTTTAAAGTTAAAACATATTGAAGGCGTGAATTATCACTATAATCGACGATTTTCGGAAAGAAAAAAAAAGTAAGATTTTGAGAAAATAAAAATTTAAAGAAAGTGATGAACTTGATAATGGGGAAATTGAAAGAGATTTTGGTTTATCACCAATCGATTCATAAATCTAAGTTTAAAGGATATTAAATATCTGAATTGATAAAGAGATCAAATTGAAAATTTGAAATTTGAATGGAAACTTGAGGATATTCGATTTGAGATATTGGATATAGAAGTTTTTGAAAATATAAATATGAATATAGCGAATCCGGAAACCATTGATTTGGAAGGAATGAATTGAGATAAATTTTATAACAGAATTTACATAAGAATGAGATGAGATGTTTGGAAATATGATTTGAAAAGTAGATCTTACGTAAGTTGACATAAGTATGATTTAGGAGAATTTTGAAATAAAGTACTATATGTATAGTATTATATGTTTTCAAAGCAAAATAAGGAAAGTACCTTCCTTTTCTTTTGAATTTTGAGTTTAGCTGAAATATGCTGCTGGTGGTAGTAGGTTTTCCGGACATAAAACTCATGAGTTGCCATTGAGCATGACTACTAGCGTAATTCACAGGGCTGCATATAGCCGACGGCGGTCGGATGTTTCCTGAGGGAATCAGGCATAACCATTATGATTGTTGCGATCTAGAGTCATTAGAATTCGACCGTGTAGCGAAATTCGCAGGGCTGCAGGTAGCCTACGACGGACGGATGTTTCTTGGGGAACCAAGTGTAACCATTGTGACTGCTGCGATCTACAGTCGAAATATAAGGGAGTAATCCACAGAGCTGTGAAAGCTTACGGGTATGGATGTTTCCTGGGGGACCCATGCGTAACCATTGTGTACCTACGGTCCACACGGTAAATTGTCTACCAGTGAAAGAGATGTAACCACTAGAGTTACTAAAGGTAGTATGATGAGCCGTGTGAATATTTGAGATATTTTAGTAATGTGGAGCCACCTGTTTGATGTAGCATTGTGTCTTCGTGACTTGATTCATCTTCTTGACGAGATTCTCCCTCGTGACTTGATTGGTCCTCGTGACTTGATTTGTCCTCATAATTTCGGTGATTTGTTTTCGTGACTCTGAGATAGAGCAGTCAACGCTCAGTTACCTCAGATTTTCTTTGATTCAAAAATATCTTCTGTTGATCTGTCCATGACGGAATACGCAAGGAAATGATTTCCTACGGATACAGATGTTTTCTGGGGGATCCAGATGAAACCATTGTGTATCTGCGATTCATGAACAATCAACATATCAATATCGCATTGGTATTTTCCGTAACTGTTTTTAAAGGAATTTTTAAAATATTTTTCACTGGGAGTTGAAACAAGGATATTTAGCGCTTGGAGATTTTAGTCGTGCGCCTGGCCAACGTATGCCTAACGTCTGTAAGAACGACAATAGACTTGTCAGACTTCGAGTTATAAAGAATTTTCGACTTTAAGAAACAAATCAATAATCTGAAATTGAAAGATTTACTTAACCAAATAAATTGAGAAAGATGATTTTTAATGGTTTTCAAGAACACGTCTTTGTATCAATACAAATATTTTTAGATTTTGATAATTTTCAAGTTTTGGATATATAAATAATTGGCTAGTAGGGAAGATATTATTTAAACTCTTCGATGGGTGTTTGAAAAGGATAAATGGATTGGATGGATTGAATGAGAAATATTTGGATGAACGTGGATTGTAAGGAATAAGCGGAATGATGAATAATAAATATTGATAGATGAGGTTTATACAGAAATTTGGAATAATTTGAAATGCGAAAATCCAGTTTATGCGTAAGTTGAGATTCAAGAAGAGATTGGACTTGAGAAAAAATTTGGTTTATCTGAGTTAAGAAAAAGGGTTGATGATTTAAACTTGGGTATTTAAGTGTGGAAAAGTTCCACAAATGTTGAAGTATACATTGGTATAATTTCTAACGATCTTTCCTTTTCGAGGACGAAAAGTTTTAAAGGGGGAAGAATGTAACGACCCAGAAATTTCGACAACTAGAATATGAGATTTATTAGAGATTTAAATGATTCATAATCAATTGGATACTTGGATTAGAAATTTAAAAATCAAATATACTGTTTGGTATATGGATTGAATTCAAGATTTAATTTAGAATATGATCAGATGGAATCAAATATTTAGTGTTGAATATTTGAATTAAATTTTATGGAGTATTTGAATTGGATTTGAAACTCAGCTGGGAAAATATTGAATTTAAAGATAAATGTAGTTGACATTAATTGAAGAATTTTATTTGTTTAAATATATAGAAATTGGTTTAGAGATGTGTGTATTTGCGATTTGACGGTTCAAATCTGAAATGAAGCGGACTTGTCGATAAATGAACAATCAATGAAACGATAAATAAATTTAAATAAAAATATAATGTTGTCGGATTTTGACCAATGAATTTTACTAGATTTGGAATATGAAAATGGAGTAACACGTGAAGTTTCGTAGCATTGGGAATTCGGTGGTGACATAATAAAAAATAAAACGTGTAACGTAAATTGCGGTAGAATAAAATTTTATAGGGTTCATAGTCTATTTCCTAAGTACCAAGTAATTTAGAACGCAGAAACCACCCATCCCAATTCAGCCTACCTCACAATTCCTTGCGTCCCACGGTTCTCTTCTTTATAAAAATCCATGGTTTTCTGCCCAAATCTCCAACGCTTCCTTATTTTCCCTTTAACGACCATTGCTTTGCTCCTCTCTGCAAAGCAAAAGTCGGTTCCTTTCTCAAATTGATTTCTCCCAATTCAATTTAATGACCTCGGAAATATTCTCCCACTCCACGGTCAATTGATTTTAGCGCCTTCACCAGTAGCCACCATTTCAAGGCGTCGCACTCCTCTGGTCGTCCACCACATCGACGCCAATGCTTCACTGCTTGTCGCTGCTGAAGTCGCTCAACAAATCGGCTGCCTCGTCAGCTCCCAAGACATTGCTTTTCAATCGAAGCCCTAATTTTTTTAGCATGGCCTGTAGCGTCTTTCGCCTCCAGTCGAGTTTTTCACCGTTGCTTTGATTGGTAAGATTACCAATCCTCTTACGATTAAATTTAATTCAAGTAATTTAAAATCAGTAATAAACTGAAATAAATAGTTAACATCTTCGACCCTGTCTTATTGTCGCTTTGTTGTTGCGTGCTAGACTTGTTTATTTGTAAATTTTGGCCTGTGAGAAGTTGTAGTACAGTTTTTGAAACCCAAAACCTTGCCCTTCTCATATCAGACCTGGTGCCTGTGTTTCAGTTTAGCCACTGCTTGATTTAACCATGATAGTTTTGTTTGCTGGACTTATATAGCTTACGGATCTTGCTACTGCCTTAATCCTCTGTGTTGCTGGTCCGATGCATCGATGTGCAATTGTACTTGAAATTCATGTTTCAGTTTTTTACAAGTGTTTCATATACCTGTTATGTATGCATTTCATTGCCTTCTCATTTTTTTTCATCACAGCATGTAGGATATGGGTTTAAAATGGACTGTATGTGTGTGTGATGCATGAAATTATGCTTGTATAGTGAAATACATGTGTGTATAAAGATGGATGTAGGCTGTTAGGTGTGAAAACAAAGAAAGAAAAAAAAACAATTTACAGTATTTGGATAAATTCAAGTTTTACCTTTTTGTATGATTGTTTGTCAACTTCCATTGGTCATTTACATGTTTATTGTTAAGTTTGTGATTTACTGTAATGTGACAACATATAAAACAACGTTGTCAAATTGGTAACAAGATTATAGCAACTATTTACTCTTAAATATTGGGGAGAAACATATCTCCCTACCATAATATTAAACAACTGATTCGAGTTCAATCACTACTGAATCGTACAACTTAAAACAACTAACCTCGATACATGCATATGTATATTTTGCATTCTCACTATGTAGTTACCATTCTGTTTTGAAAACTTGCGACATACACTTGATTTACTACTTTTCATATAGACATTTGTGGATCTGTTGGAAACTTAGAAGGGCGTATTGACATGTGTTTATGGGCTAGACCATACACTTGTGGTTATAAGTGTAAATGAGAAGTATTTATCGGTAGGGTAAATGAACTAGATATTAGAGAGGTGAACATTAAGAGGGTAAATGAATTAACCGTCTCAGTAACCGGTTACACTGTTATTTTAAATTTTCTCAAATCAACTATTAACTATTCACCGTCATTCAACAATCAGTAGTGCACCCAAAATGTGTGGATTTGTTGCTTTATGAAAACTGATTATACTGCTTTAGATATGTGAACTCATACTCGATTTCTAACCATGCTAATTCGGAACCTTATATATATGTTGCCTCAGAATGGAACATTAAATTTTTGTGACAGCAGTCCTTGTAAGTTGATTTATTTATGCAGTTCTAATCTAAATCCATACTGTATGAAAAAAAATTATACCATATATGCATGTTTGGTGTACAAACATATTTCGAAACCAAGTGTTGACATATAATATGATACATGAGCATTGTTTAAAAATATTAGTAGTTATTAACTAAGTATAGTCACTGGTAAGAATATTCTGTTCTCAAATTGGAATGGACAATTTGTTATCCCCTTGGAAATACTACAAATGACTGTGCAAACATACACATTCAACATATAAAAACTTATACCTTGTTCTAGAATGATTGTTAAATATCTAGGATTTGTGATTTTTTACCAGATCTGGTAACATGTTTTAACATAAGTGTGTGCGCATCTATATGTGATGATGTCCCTTCTGTTTTACATATTCATGATATTTGGATTTAAGGGGAAAATTATACCACCCAGTCCACGTTTGTATTTCAAATTTTAGAGTAGTCTGTGCAATCTTTAATGTCTCAATGAGTGGCATATACAGCCTTAATCATGGCATACATAACTTGTCTCATATATGTTGATCCAGGTACACATGTCTGAGTACCATGTACTTACTTTTATGCCTATGTGAAGACTTGGCTCATTTGTATGATGTGTCTTCAGAATGGGATATATTACTTATATATGTACTAGTTACATTGTCTGCATCCCATTATGCAAAATTTCATGCCTTGGAATAGAAATTTTTTGTCCCATCTATACATGCATAGATAAACTTTCATGGGCAATATTACCTTCTTATTTTCGTGTGTTCTGCATATTTGGGTATCTGGTCCTATCTATATTTGACTACAGACTTATATATGGTTTGCCCCATTTATATCGCTTGTATGTAACTGAAAGGGGTACCATTTTGGGTTTCCACTCCTGCTAATTTATTAGTGTGCATGAATATATGATCCGCCTGGTACGTACAGATGCACTTGAATGTGCTATCTGTCCCCATTCTGCTGTAATAATCGTGACATTCTAAAAACTTAAGTGCATTTGTTATTTATGGTTACGGGATGTTGGGGCAGTGCACACGTATACCTATACACGTGTGTTCGTGCAAGCTTCCGTGACCGCCTGTCCCTAGAATAAAAACTGATATGTATAAATATCACACCACTTTATTTTGTATATTTCGGAGGTTATCGGCTATTATATTTCAATTCCTATTGAAATTATTTTACTTGAACTATGATTTAATCTTGACTCGAGTGTTTTATGTTTTTGCACGGAATGCTCAGGTCAGAACCTGAGCGTTACAGATTTAGAGGTTTCAGCTTGAGATTCGAAGATTGGTAAAGCTGGGGATTCCAGGCGCACTTTGAAGAGATAATATAGTAAATATTTTCTATTTTCAAACTGTATTTTTACATTCCATTGTATCAGAAAAATCTTGTATTCTAAAATTCTTATTAATAAATGAAAGTTTATTTTGCTGTTCAATGTTGTGTTATCTATTTATTCAGCGTTTTTGTGTTGATTCAGTTTTAAATTCTATAAGCTAAATAACGATCCGTCAATTTGAACGTTTTAAGTTGGTTTAATCACCGATTTGAAGCGGTCAAAAAGGCGGGACGTTACAGTTGGTATCAGAGCTTTGGTTTATTCAAAGTGTAGCTTATCGAGTTTGAAATAGAATCGACACTGGAAAAGCGGATTTTGAAAATAAAAAGATTTTGAAATATAATTTTGAAAAGTGTAAATAATTTTATAATAAATTTTGGAAGGAAAAATATTTTGGAAATATTATATATTTTGAAAACTAGTATTTTGAAAATAATACAGCGGAAATAAAAATTTATTTTGAGATTTAAATTTTTTCGGAATCCCCAGTCTTCGAATCTGGATTTGCCGGAGCTATTCTTCGAAAAGTTCTCTTAGGATTGAATCTCAAATCCGTTGTCGAATGGTATCAAAGGAAGATACGTGCGGGAGAATAAACGAATAAAATTTCTAAAATTGTGAATTTTAGAAATGGAAGCCAGATGAAATTGATTTGAAATAAGAATTTAGATGAGAATTTGAATGGAAAAGGGGAAACTTGAAATCGTTTCAGAAATAAAACGCTGAATTTTATTTTGATATTCGGGTTAGAAATAAGTGGAAATAAAATCGAAGCAATATATAATTGGAATACGACTGTGCTAAATTTGAAATGTGACAAGGAAAATTATAATTGGTTTCAAACCAATAAGGTATAATCAAATATATGTATATATGTGAATTCGATAATAAGATATAAACTTGTTAATTAATTAACAAGAAGTGAATGATAAACGAGAGTTATAAATGAAGCGAATCACTAATGAGATAAAGTGAAATATGAATGGAGATTTTAAAGAGATTTGAACGTGTATTTAAATGGAATCAAAACTGATTTAGTGTGACGAGTTCATATTCCTATAAAAGGGATAACATTTACTTTTTAGAAGTAAATAACATGTGAAAGAAAAAGTATTGCAGATGATTGAGGATAAAAGAAATGGAATTGACCAGTACAGTGAAATTATTCTAAGTTCAGAATATAAATCAAATGAGATTTTTTTGAAGTTCGGAATATATTATCAAATAAGAAGTTATTCGAAAGGAAGTTATGATGGAAGTTAATTGTGTTGAAATTTAGAAATGTGTTGTTATTTTCCGGTTTAATCAGAATTAAATATATTATTAAGCAATTGTTTATATAAAGTATATTTTATAGTTAAAACATATTGAAGGCGTGAATTATCACTATAGTCGACGATTCTCGGAAAGAAAAAAAGTAAGATTTTGAGAATATAAAAATTTGAAGAAAGTGATGAACTTGATAATAGGGAAATTGAAAGAAATTTTGGTTTATCACCAATCGATTCATAAATCTAAGTTTAAAGGATATTAAATATCTGAATTGATAAAGTGATCAAATTGAAAATTTGAAATTTGAATGGAAACTTGAGGATATTCGATTTGAGATATTGGATATAGAAGTTTTTGAAAATATAAATATGAATATAGTGAATCCGGAAACCATTGATTTGGAAGGAATGAATTGAGATAAATTTTATAACAGAATTTATATAAGAATGAGATGAGATGTTTGGAAAAATGATTTGAAAAGTAGATCTTATGTAAGTTGACATAAGTATGATTTAGGAGAATTTTGAAATAAGTACTATATGTATAGTATTATATGTTTTCAAAGCAAAATAAGGAAAGTACCTTCCTTTTCTTTTGAATTTCGAGTTTAGCTGAAATATGCTGCTGGTGGTAGTAGGTTGTCCGGACATAAAACTCATGAGTTGCCATTGAGCATGACTACTAGCGTAATTCGCAGGGCTGCATATAGTCTACGGCGGTTGGATGTTTCCTGAGGGAATCAGGCGTAACCATTGTGATTGCTGCGATCTAGAGTCGTTAGAATTCGACCGTGTAGCGAAATTCATAGGGCTGCAGGTAGCCTATGGCGGACGGATGTTTCTTGGGGGAACCAAGCGTAACCATTGTGACTGCTGCGATCTATAGTCGAAATATAAGGGAGTAATCCACAGAGCTGTAAAATCTTACGTGTATGGATGTTTCCTGGGGGACCCAGGCGTAACCATTGTGTACCTACGGTCCACGCGGTAAATTGTCTACCAGTGAAAGAGATGTAACCACTAGAGTTACTAAAGGTAGTATGATGAGCCGTGCGAATATTTGAGATATTTTAGTAATGTGGAGCCACCTGTTTGATGCAACATTGTGTCTTCGTGACTTGATTTGTCTTCGTGACGAGATTCTCCCTCGTGACTTGATTGGTCCTCGTGACTTGATTTATCCTCATAATTTCCGTGATTTGTTTTTGTGACTCTAAGATAGAGCAGTCAACGCTCAGTGACCTCAGATTTTCTTTGATTCAAAATTATCTTCTGTTTATCTGTCCATGACGGAATTCGCAAGGAAATGATTTCCTACGGATACAGATGTTTTCTGGGGGATCCGGACGAAACCATTGTGTATCTGCGATTCACGAACAATCAACATATCAATATCGCATTGGTACTTTCCGTAACTGTTTTTAAAGGAATTTTTGAAATATTTTTCACTGGGAGATGAAACAAGGATATTTAGCGCTTGGAGATTTTAGTCGTGCGCCTGGCCAACGTATGCCTAACGTCTGTAAGAACGACAATAGACTTGTCAGACTTCTAGTTATACAGTATTTTCGACTTTAAGAAACAAATCAATAATTTGAAATTGAAAGATTTACTTAACCAAATAAATTGAGAAAGATGATTTTTAATGGTTTTCAAGAACACGTCTTTGTATCAATACAAATATTTTCAGATTTTGAAAATTTTCAAGTTTTGGATATATAAATAATTGGCTAGTAGAGAAGATATTATTTAAACTCTTGGATGGGTGTTTGAAAAGAATAAATGGATTGGATGGATTAAATGGGAAAATATTTGGATGATTGTGGATTGTAAGGAATAAGCGGAATGATGAATAATAAATATTGATAGATGAGGTTTATACAGAAATTTGGAATAATTTGAAATGCGAAAATCCAGTTTATGCGTAAGTTGAGATTCAAGAAGAGATTGGACTTGAGAAAAAATTTGGTTTATCTGAGTTAAGAAAAAGGGTTGATGATTTAAACTTTGGTATTTATGTGTGAAAAAGTTCCACAAATGTTGAAGTATACATTGGTATAACTTCTAACGATCTTTCCTTTTCGAGGACGAAAAGTTTTAAAGGGGGGAAGAATGTAACGACCCAGAAATTTCGACAACTAGAATATGAGATTTATTAGAGATTTAAATGATTCATAATCAATTGGATACTTGATTTAGAAATTTAAAAATCAAATATATTGTTTGGTATATGGTTTGAATTCAAGATTTAATTTAGAATATGATCAGATGGAATCAAATATTTAGTGTTGAATATTTGAAATAAATTTTATGGAGTATTTGAATTGGATTTGAAACTCAGCTGGGAAAATAGTGAATTTAAAGATAAATGTAGTTGACATTAATTGAAGAATTTTATTTGTTGAAATATATAGAAATTGGTTTAGAGATGTGTGTATTTGTGATTTGACGGTTCAAATCTGAAGACTTGTCGATAAAAGAACAACCAGTGAAACGATAAATAAATTTAAAAAAAAATATAATGTTGTCGGATTTCGACCAATGAATTTTACTGGATTTGGAATATGAAAATGGAGTAGCACGTGAAGTTTCGTAGCATTCGGAATTCGGTGGTGACATAATAAAAAATAAAACGTGTAACGTAAATTGCGGTAGAATAAAATTTTATAGGGTTCATATTCTATTTCCTTAAGTACCAAGTAATTTAGAACGCAGAAACCACCCACCCCAGTTCAGCCTGCCTCACAATTCCTTGCGTCCCACGGTTCTCTTCTTTATAAAAATCCATGGTTTTCTGCCCAAATCGCCAACGCTTCCTTATTTTCCCTTTAACGACCATTGTTTTATTCCTCTCTGCAAAGCAAAAGTCGGTTCCTTTCTCAAATTGATTTCTCCCAATTCAATTTAATGACCTCGGAAATATTCTCCCACTCCACGGTCGATTGATTTCAGCACCTTCACCAGTAGCCACCATTTCAAGGCGTCGCACTCCTCTGGCCGTCCACCACATCGACGCCAATGCTTCACTGCTTGTCGCTGTTGAAGCCGCTCAACAAACCGGCTGCCTCGTCAGCTCCCAAGACATTGCTTTTCAATCGAAGCCCTAATTTTTTTAGCACGGCCTGTAGCGTCTTTCGCCTCCAGTCGAGTTTTTCACCGTTGCTTTGATCGGTAAGAATCCTCTTATGATTAAATTTAATTCAAGTAATTTAAAATCAGTAATAAACTGAAATAAATGGTTAACATCTTCGACCCTGTCTTATTGTCGCTTTGTTGTTGCGTGCTAGACTTGTTTATTTGTAAATTTTGGCCTGTGAGAAGTTGTAGTACAGTTTTTGAAACCCAAAACCTTGCCCTTCTCATATCAGACCTGGTGCCTGTATTTCTGTTTAGCCAGTGCTTGATTTAACCATGATAGTTTTGTTTGCTGGATTTATATAGCTTGCGGATCTTGCTACTGCCTTAATCCTCTGTGTTGCTGGTCCGATGAATCGATGTGCAGTTGTACTTGAAATTCATGTTTCAGTTTTTTTACAAGTATTTCATATACCTGTTGTGTATGCATTTCATTGCCTTCTCATTTTTTTTTCATCACAGCATGTAGGATATGTGTTTAAGATGGACTGTGTGCAGGGGCGGAGGAAAGGTTAGGTGAGATAGGGCATGTGCCCTAGTTGAATTTTCCACTTTCTTTTGTAAAACATAAAGCAATGATCATTTTTCCCTATCTTAAATAATAATTAGGCCATATCTGAAACTCCGCCCTAGCTGATGAAGGATGCTAGCTCCGCCACTAACTGTGTGTGTGTGATGCATGAAATTATGCATGTGTAGTGAAATACATGTGTGTATAAAGTTGGATGTAGGCTGTTAGGTGTGAAAACAAAGAAAGAAAGATTTTTTTTTACAGTATTTGGATAATTTCAAGTTTTACCTTTTTGTATGATTGTTTGTCAACTTCCATTGGTCATTTACATGTTTATTATTAAGTTTGTGATTTACTGCAATGTGACGACATATAAAACAACATTGTCAAATTGATATCAAGATTCAAGCAACAATTTACTCTTAAATGTTGGGAAGAAACATATCTTCCTACTATAATATTAAACAACTGATTCGAGTTCAATCACTATTGAGTCGTACAACTTAAGACAACTAACCTCGATACATGCATATGTATATTTTGCATTCTCACTATGTAGTTACCATTCTGTTTTGAAAACTTGGGACATACACTTGATATACTACTTTTCATATAGACATTTGTGGATCTGTTGGAAACTTAGAAGGGCGTATTGACATGTATTTATGGGATATACCATACCCTTGTGGTTATAAGTGTAAATGACAAGTATTTATCGGTCGGGTAAATGAATTAGATATTAGAGAGGTGAACATTATGAGGGTAAATGAATTAATCGTCTCAATAACCGTTACACTGTTATTTTAAATTTTCTCAAATCAACTAATTAACTATTCACCGTCATTCAACAATCAGTGGTGCACCCAAAATGTGTGAATTTGATGCTTTATGAAAACTGATTATACTACTTTAGATATGTGAACTCATACTCGATTTCTAACCATGCTAATTCGGAACCTTACATATATGTTGCCTCAGAATGGAACATTAAATTTTTATGACAGCAGTCCTTGTAAGTTGATTTATTTATGCAGTTCTAATCTAAATCCATACTATATGAAAAATAATAATACCATATATGCATGTTTGGTGTACAAACATATTTCGGAACCAGATGTTGACATATAATATGATACATGAGCATTGTTTAAAAATATTAGCAGTTATTAACTAAGTATAGTCACTGGTAAGAATATTCTATTCTCAAATTGGAATGGACAATTTGTTATCCCCTTGGAAATACTACAAATGACTGTGCAAACATACACATTCAACATATATAAACTTATACCTTGTTCTAGAATGATTGTTAAATATCTAGGATTTGTGAGATTTTACCAGATCTGGTTACATTTTTTAACATAAGTGTGTGTGCATCCAGGGCCGGCCCCAGGGCAAGGCCCATGAGGCAAGCGAATTGGGCAACCCACCATGGTTAGGGCATCTAGTGGAGAAGAAGAACAGTGTTTTTGTATTAATAAGTTAATGTTCAATAGTCTAGTAGAGAAGATTAATTGGCTCAGTGGGTAAGTTTAAAGATTTGGGCAAATGCTCATGGGTTCAATGCTTGTCAGCTTCGTCTTGAGGCAAATTTTTCCCCCTGCTGCCATTTTGCTATTGGGCTTCTATATTTGCCTTGGGCAACCCAGTACAACGGGCCGGGCCTTTGTGCATCTATATGTGATGATGTCCCTTCTGTTATATATATTCATGATATTTGGATTTAAGGGGAAAATTATACCACCCAGTCCACGTTTGTATTTCAAATTTTAGAGTAGTCTGTGCAATCTTTAATGTCTCAATGAGTGGCATATACAGCCTTAATCATGGCATAAATAACTTGTCTCATATATGTTGTTCCAGGTACACATGTCTGAGTACCATGTACTAACTTTCATGCCTATGTGAAGACTTGGCTCATTTGTATGCTGTGTCTTTAGAATGGGATATATTACTTATATATGTACTAGTTACATTGTCTGCATCCCATTATGCAAAATTTCATGCCTTGGAATAGAATTTTTTTTGTCCCATCTATACATGCATAGATAAACTTTCATGGGCAATATTACCTTCTTATTTTCGTGTGTTCTGCATATTTGGGTATCTGGTCCTATCTATATTTGACTACAGACTTATATATGGTTTGCCCAATTTATATTGCTTGTATGTAACTGAAAGGGGTACCATTTTGGGTTGCCACGCCCTGCTAATTTATTAGTATGCATGAACATATGATCCGCCTGGTACGTACAGATGCACTTGAATGTGCTATCTGTCCCCGTTCTATTGTAATATTCGTGACATTCTAAAAACTTAAGTGCATTTGTTATTTATGGTTATGGGATGTTGGGGCAGTGCACACGGGTACCTGTACGCGTGCGTTCGTGCAAGCTTCCGTGATCGCCTGTCCCTAGAGTAAGAACTGATATGTATAAATATCACACCACTTTATTTTGTATATTTCGGAGGTTATCAGCTATTATATTTCAGTTCCTATTGAAATTAATTTACTTGAACTATGATTTAATCCTGATTCGAGTGTTTTATGTTTTTGCATGGAACGCTCGGCTCAGACCCTGAGCGTTACAGATGTAGAGATTTCAGCTTGAGATTCGAAGATTGGTAAAGCTGGGGATTCCAGGCGCAATTTGAAGATATATTACAGTAAATATTTTCTGTTTTCAAACTGTATTTTTACATTCCACTGTATCAGAAAAACCTTGTATTCTAAAATTCTTATTAATAAACGAAAGTTTATTTTGCTGTTCAATGCTGTGTTATCTATTTATTCAGCGTTTTTGTGTTGATTCGGTTTTAAACTCTGTAAGCTAAATAACGATACGTCAATTTGAACGTTCTAAGTTGGTTTAATCACCGATTTGAAGCGGTCAAAAAGGCGGGACGTTACATGACAAGGTGTCTGTCCAAAGTAAGCTATTTTATCTTGTGTAGCCTGTTGTTCCACCGGGTCTGTATTTTTATCAATGTCAACAGTTCCCTCATATGTTATGTAGATGAAGACATTCTTAGCTGCACTGGCTTCCTTTCCTCTTTCCTTGTAACCAAAAATATTGAGGTCAATCCATGTGACAAATTGCAGCTCTAATGTAAGCAACTTTTGTGTATTCAGTACAATGATATGGTAATGGGGTTCCATATGACAAATCCGTCTATGGTTTTTTTTCTATCGGTGAATATAAAGCTAAACTTCTGCTATATATTGTCTTCATATTATACTGCAATGCTACATTTAACTTATACCAAGAGATAACCACTTCCACTTCAGCACACAATAATTAGAAACAATCACTACAAACTCAAAATAACACCGAAAGAAAATAATTTATTTTGCACTTGATAAATCAGATCAACATGGTATAAAATTTTTAGAATTTTCTTCAGCAGTTGCAACTTACAAAACTTGTTTTTTCCCTTCTAGAACTGCAAAAAATGGCACCATGTTTTTGTTTGAAGCGGTTTTGTCGCTATTTTAGTGGCTTTAGCTGAGGGATTACATGATATTTTACTTTTATATTTAAAGCTTTGTAATTTGTATAACAAAATTGCTACAGCGACCGGTTTTTCTTCATCGGTTAAGTGCGGAAGAAATATGAGCCACACAATTTTCAAACTTCCCCATGATTTGCACTGCGTAAGTACTATTTTGCCCTTTCTTTTGTTTGTCGTTTTCCTATTTCGCTGATTTCAACCGGGTTTAACTCCGGTTGATGTAGCAGCGTTCTTTGTATAATTATATTAACGAAGTTATTAATAACGTAGTATCCTTTTGCTTCGACTTAAATCTATCCTCTCTCCACATAATATTCTAATTGTCTTAATGCATTTAAGACTGATATTAAAACAGTCATGTGTAAGCATGAATTTCCATACATCTGACATTTTGGAACTGACTTATTGTCAGAATAGCGAATATCCGAAACCTAATACCATCTTATACTCTGGATACAAGCCAACTGGATCGATACTTTATACACTCTACTATTATTTGTGATAGTGGGCTCGGCCCAATGTCTTTATATTAGTATTACCATCTATACTATATTATAATTACGAGTTCACTACCGAACTCTTGCAAGCCTCCTGGATATTCTACACCTATCTAAAGCTGAACCGCCTCATTTTCCCCTTTTCAGAATTTCTCCTCTCAAACCGTACTTCCCATCCAATCCCTTCGCATTTTCCTTCCTCCCATCTCAATCCCATGCCCTTCTCTTCCCCAAAGCGTCATGTCCATTCTATTCTGCCTTCCCCCCATCCATGAAACGCGTCATCCACCTTCTCCCTTCTCAATCTTGCACTGACAGCTGCTTTCAATCGGCGGTTGGTGCCTTCTAAAGCACGACAGTTCTTTCCATCCCCTCTTCAACTAATCGACCTTTTCCAATCTTATACTACTTCCATATGCCCCCTTGCATCCCGTGGTTATCAGAATCTGTTGCAGCAACCCAAATCGTGTGGTTTGTCGACCTTCTCCACCAGCAGATGCAATTATAGCCAAGTGGTTACTTCCCATCGTTATTCCTTATCTTCTTACCACATTGACAGCGTAATTTAGGGAAAATAAATCCTGCTGCAACGACTTCCAGTTAGCCCTAGGTTGTTCGTCGACATGCTTTTCGGGAAATAACTAACTTGGGGTTTCTTTTCGCGTCTACAGCTGCGGTTTTCCTCTTTCACATGGTTGCTTCCAAACACGGCTGCTTTGACCACACTCAATTCAATTCAACATGTAAAGGTACCATTTTTCTGTCTAACTCGAATTTTATACTTGAATGCTTTTGTTTGGTTGTTGTTTGTGTTGGTAGATTCTCAGCGATTTCAATAGTTGTGGCCATTCGTTAGGTAATAGTTATTCATGGTTTTACTTAGGGGTGAGCAATATTCGATTCAAACCGAATTAACCGACCAAATCGGTTCATTTCGGTCGGTTTGGTTCGGTTTTAAAACTAAATCGGTTTGAATTCGGTTTGTAAAATAATTTTTTTGGGTTATCGGTTTAACTGAATTAACCGAACTTTTAATTTATTATCTAATTTTACGGTCTTGTTGTGCTTTAAATAATTTGTTTAGTTATATAGTACAAAGAAATTTGTTGCAAATAGATCAAATCTTATCATAAACATAAAAGTTTTACTACATAAAATTTCTCTAAATATGAATTTATATTTTACTTTGAGTGAATCCATCATTTGAATTATAGTGCATCCTTTAAGTTCGGTTAAATCGGTTACCGACCGAATTAACCGAAATTAATTCGGTTCAGTTTAGAAAATTTTCAGTTCCAATTCGGTTTGATGTTTTTTTACGTCCAAACTAACCGAACCGACCGAACGCTCACCCCTAGTTTTACTAATACTAAATTAGCATCTCTTTTTTTCTATCTAATGCTTAAAGTTATGTTTCATTCAGGGTAGTTATGTTTTTTTACACGCATATAAAATCCCTAAATGAAGGAATATGTATGTAGAAGTTTAATATTCCATATTATTTGAGAAAACTGAATAAACTTTAGGGTTTAAATTAATACTTCCATGAAGTAGAGAGTATAAAGTACATAATTGTGCCTAAGGAAATTCGATTAGTCGAAGTCAGCAATTTGTAGTGACCTTATTACAATAATAAGTGGAATTTATGTACTTGCAACTCAGTATATAATACTTTATTGTATGAATATATTTTACGTATTTTCATTTCTGCTCAACATCTTTAACATTACGTACTTGGTGCAACTACATATTTCAAAGCATGTTGCGTGCTTTTATGAATAATGCGATGTTAATGAATTTATAGTCATTTTTGTTTAAATGCTGATATTTCTTTATTTCCTCGATTAACAAGGAAATGGGGATAGTGCGAGCTTTGCCAAATTATTAACTATACACCAAAGCAGAAATAATATCTCATGACCTGGAAATGTATGTGATTAGAGTAATGTGTGTGTGTGTGTGTGTGTGTATATATATATATATATATAATTTAATCTTATTAAATGATTTATGGATGAAACCCATGTGCATAACATGGGTTCAATCTAATATTTTGTAGTTGATGCCTGTCTTCCTATGTTAGTGTCAGACTGATCTTTATTCTCTTTGTGTATAGGTATAAGTTACACATATTTGGTCATTATAATGTCCGCATGGAGTAATTTAAAATTATTCTAACTAAATAGAAAATGATTATATTTTCATGTGGTACACCAATGTATATTCATTAGTTTCCATGAATAAGAAAATTAAACATCTCAGCAGTTTTTTAAAGGTTTTGATTAATAAAATTACATGCGTACTTTTTAGTATCGAATTATTGATTTTTGTTTTTTTATTTTCATTTCAAAAAATCGATTTCCATCTATTTGGAGAATAATTTCTAATTTACAAAATTACTTCCATTACAAGTAGTAAGTTGATGGCTAAATGTTTGTGGATAATATCTTCGTCTAGCTTGATTTCCAATATGATTTGTCTTCAATTTCTTTTTTTTAAATACTGAATTTTTCCGCATTCAATTGTACTTAACTTTAGTGATAGTGAACTTAACCTAAAGATAAGTGCTAATAAGTATAAATATTTTTAATGATATGATATCACTAAATTATGTCCTAAATCATATAAATAACTATATGTCCTTTGTTTTTTGAGACGAGCTATTGCATTAACATAAATTTATTTACAATTTTCAAAAATTAAGTTGCCTTCTATAGTTTTTCTTTCTTTCTTTCCTTTTTTCTTTATTTACTTTATGCATTGCAGTGATCATTAATGCACAATGATATTACTTTTTGTTTAGCATGCTAGGAGTTTTCTATGTGCTCAATGTTTCCTCTCATGTTAATTACAATGTTATTGACTAGAATGGTTATACGCAAATTTTCGGACATGCACATATTTCATGTACCTATTGGTTGCACTTATTATGACATAAATTTTCCTTCCTCCGCTTTATAGGTTGTCAGGGTTATCATATTGACTTTTAGAGGATTTCTTTAAGGAAGGTGCTTTTGGGTGATCAAATGGTTGCTTATGGATTACCTCAAATTCTACACCACCAGCAATGACAATTCGAGTGATAAGGTCTGATTTATTTTCTTCCCTTGCATAGTTGAACACAAAGTAGAATTAGTAGGATAATATGATTCATCTTAATAATTTTTTTTATCAATCAGCATGGTAGAGCAAATAAGTTTTAGTTTGTCACTCAAAACCAAATTTTTTAGTTCCTTATACAATCTTCTGTTGTGGTGATAAATACGTGCTACTCTGACTAATATACTTACCTGCAATGTAAATACAACACACACTCATTATTACCAGTCAGCACTATAAATTTGTTTTTTTAGAACTTTGTATGGATGATTTTTTATTAAACCCAAACTACAACGTGAGCTTTATTTTAAAAAAAAGTAATACTGATTTTGCTTTAAAGGACCGCTTTGAAAAAGCATGGACGTGGGTCCTGATGTCCTGACCTTGACAAAGCCGGAATTCTTATTCTGTGTCGTCTTATCAGGAAATTTACAAATTTATCATGTTTCTAACATATTTTTGTGCATTACTTCACGCTTAGGCAAAATCATCTATAAGCGCATTTACATTGTTTTAATGTTCGATATTTTTTTATTAGCATGGTATGGAAAGGTTCAATTGAATCAAATTAAAGTTGTATGCTATAAAGTATTCCTATTTTAGCATTCAAATTAATGTATTTAGATATTCTTAATGGTTTATTACTAATTTATGTTTTATAAATTAGGCAACATAAGTGATAGACTTAAAAGGGAAAAAAAATTAAATCGATAATCGTAAAAATACCCATTTAACATTTTCTAGGAATAAAACACATCACTACATTCTAAGAATAAAATACATTACTACATAATTATTGTGCTAAGAATAAACCCACTTTTTTTTGCTTTCAAAGCGTACAATGCGACCCAAACTTTAGAAAAAAATGTAGTAAGACAGTAGATTATACTGATTGGAACTTTACGATATATTTTTTTAAACAATAATTTTTATGAAACACTAACTAATTACCCCTTTAACGAAAAATAATTAGAAGACAAACAAAGATAGCCACAAAGAAATATTGTTGTAACCATTTGTGTATTAGTTCTCAAAACAACATGCTGAATATATGGGTTAGAAAAGATTTTGTATCATTTGTAAAGTTCTGCGACTCTTCTCCATTTCTTCCTATATAAATTTAATTAGTCCATTTATGCGTATACATGCATGTGTAATGTTAGATAATTTTTCACCAAAGATTCTTGCCAGTGGACTTTTAAGAGTGATTATCTTTGCTACGTCTGTAAAATATTTTTAGTAAATCAAGTTTGTCATGGAAAAACAATCAACCATGGTATCATCCAGCCTAGCAAGGGAACCTTGCCAATTATTCAACCAATACTAAAAATCATACATTTTCCTGTATGTAGCTTCATTTTTTTTGGATCATCTTCATATATTTTATGTTAGTACTACATAATTCTTAATCATGGACACATGCACATATGCGAACACCCACTAACACACCCATCCACACACATAATTCAAATCGTATGATATTTTACGTGTTTTAATTCAATTAGTTACTGTAATATACTTATTTTGGACTCCTTTTAGAACTATGGTTTCACAGATGGAAGTTAATACAAGTTTTCAAATTTGATGAAAGTAAAATTACCATTCCTTAATTCTGATTCTTATAATTATATTTAACAAACTACAATTGAATTGTTTTGTCTACCCAAGCGAAAATATTATATAGATTATTGACAGCATGATTATGTTCATTTTTCTAGAGTTCTAACTACCTTTTCGAAAGCTAAGCGACAAAACAATCTCAGTAGTAAGCAATGACTGCGTAACTGGATCTTGATGATGTATTATTCCACAATTTTCTAATTGGTTTACATTTATTCCATATAGATGAAATTAGACTCCCTGTAACTGAAATTAGATGTGCTTCTTCTTCATTATACCTCTCTACCTGGGTTTAATTTAGTTTTGAAAACGTCAAGTAGATTGAAACATCAATGTTGGAAAATATATACATAATATTATATAAAGAATCTGATTTCAAAATCTAATCGATCTGGGTGTAGACGTTGGGAGCTCAATTATATAGAGACAAGATTTGAGAAACTGAAAGAAAAAGGATAAAGTATAATGTGTAAAATGCATAGAGATGAGGAAGATGGAGGAAAAAAAATGATTTCTGGCTTTTGATATCTGCAGTTAGGGAGACGTGTGATAAGTTGGAAGTTATTTATCAGGTAAAAAGGAGAATGGCTACTGACCCATTATGTTAAATAGAGAGATGATAATGAGAAGTATGTGTTCATTCCAACTTTTAAGTAATAGAAATTGATTAGGCTGTATTCACTTTATTTATTCATGAACATCAGACCTTAAAATTTTAAATTTTGACATGGAAGTATGATCTCTTCAGTAATGTTTAGGGTGATATTTAGTTAGATCATCTTCATTTGGTTATCATAAAGTTCAATATGACCCAACTAAAAGACCGAAGTACTTATTGTTGAAAGCTCATGCTATAATGACATTCTCCCCATTTAGCTTTTATGTATTTCAACTTAAAACTTAAATTTGGTGGTCAAGTTTGTTAAGGAACCCCTTAATGTTGCTTCATTTTTTTTTTAAATGTGGAATAATTGATTAAATAATGGGTTTGTTTTCAACTTCACCATATTATGTTTACAAGCAATTTTATAACACGAAGGTGGGAAACGATGTTTCGGTTTGAACACAAAATTTATTTTAATAACATAACTGTGACAATATACTTGAAATTCAAGTATGGCTATTTACGTCCCCTCCCCGTTCACCCATAACGACATTCATCCACTAAACTAAATATTAAAAATTATTTCCACACGTTTTTTGTCTGCCAAAGTTATCGAAGTGACACTTTTTCATTAAGTGGCACATACATTGAAATGATATTCTCCAATTGCAAATTTTATATTTCAAATCTGATTTTGGACCTCATTGTTATTTTTTTCATGGTAATTTGTATTCTAATTGTAGTTTAATTGGTAATCTGATCAATTTGTGTTTTTATATGTTAAGTATGTGAGACTAAAATCTCTTTCTATTTTATATGCGCGTACTCTCTTTTTCCTTTTAAATTCTCTGTTTAGTTTCCTTTTTGGCAAAATTATTTCTAAATCATTTATTATTGAAACGAATTTTCATGCCTGAGATGGTCCATGTTTGCCTTTCTATTTAGAATAAAAATTGCGTTTGAGTTGACATTAGTTTTTACTTTATAACAAACTTTTTTTGATGGTGGTACTCAACTGAATTCTTTTTTCCATATCTGATTTATGTGTGATGATATCACTAAGTTGCTGGATTTGAATACAATAAATAAAGAGAAGAAAAAGGTAAATTCTGGTTTTCTGCTGCTTTAATGATGTAAGTTTCAATGATTATGAATTGTGAGAAAGAAAATTGTTAATGACGCATTCTCTTAGTTTGCATCTACAAATTTTTTTGTTCAAGACATTTGAGACTTTATAGTTGGGGATAATAGATACTGATTGAATTTTTCCACTGATTTTCTGGATTTATTATGGTGTAACATCCACGGTTAGCTAAGAAATCCATTTAAATGTTTTATTGTGATAAATACAATTGTTGGTTTTTGAAGTTGTATAAAAGTTGGTTACTGTTATGCGTGCTTCATTCACTATGATTATATAATTTACATGCAATTTTTTTTCCAGCTAGAATGTATTCGTAAACTATACTGTTAGTTTAGATATGTGTACAAGTCCATATAGCGTAGGTATTGAAACATACATATATACATATATTGATACGGACGACCACAAATGCCATAAATCTCTTTAGATTGTTTCTATTTTGCATTAGGATGTTTTATCATTTATCTTTTACATGAAATGTTAGTTAAACAAAAAAAGCCAAATCGTTCAATAAATGATATTTTAAGTTGGTAAATACGGTTATTAATTGACAAAAATAAAATAACAATTGGATTGATGGTCATATAAATTGAACTGCCATTTTCATGAACTCTCAGAAATATGACGGTCCAAAGGAGATGATTTCTGAAGCTGTTCGAAAGTAAATAATACAGTAGCCATCGGATATGGTTGATACAAATAGTTGATAATTTCATAGCCACTGATTTGTAACAGATATGTGTAATATGCGTGTTTACTGTTGTTTATAGTGTACAACAACCATATTATTATCTACAAAGCTATGTCCAATGCTTTATTTTTCTGTTCTTTTAGTATGTTTACATAAATTCATAGGCACTGAAATGTGGTTTAGGTTAGCAAAAACTTTGTTTGTATAGAGGAAGGGATTAAGTGGTGTATGATATCGTTAACTGCAGAGTTTCAAATCACTGTCAAAATTTGTATTTTCCTTATAAACAAATCTGCAGGCAAATTTAGCTAGACTAAAGTATAATTTTCACCACTCTTTCAGTCAGTAATATTGATCTTTTATATGACAACTTTTTAATTGTATGTTTACCATGCAGTTCCATTTGAGTTGCAATTGAGATTATAGTCATTTTTTTTAACCATGCCTCCGTTAATGGTATTTTTGTTAGCTTCAAACGATGAAATTATCTAATTGGAAAATTCTTCTTTTTTTCATTGTCGGGTTGAACGCACTTTTGCTCATTGTTTGTAACATGTGAAGGGCAAATGATAGTATTTGCAGTGCAAATTAATACCGATGATTAGCTGTTTAAGATGCTGATGACAACTTTGTAATCTTTCATTTAGGTCGTACGATATGACATAACCATTTAGTGTAATTATGAATTTCCGGTTCAAACAATTTTAGTTTACCTCATTTCCTTCAACTTGATGGCTTGCACCCATCTCTACCACCAACCTTGCAATCTTGCAGATTCCTTCATATTCAATTGGTTCATCCAGTTTGCAGTGTAAGCGAACTAATTACCCTGCTTTTCGTCCAATTTATAAAGAAAGTTGTTGCAATCCCCTTAAAATCAAGTTATTTTCTTACTCTTCGATGTTCTGTTGTATCCTTTAGATTATTTACCTTTGTTTTTTATTTTAAATACCGTAGGATTAGTTATATTAACACTTTGGATAATATGTAGTTTATTGAGTTAATAGATACAGGTTTTGTCTCTTCATTCACTAGCTGAAAGGTAACACTTAGGTTAACCAAATAAACAATGAAAGATTCAGAGTTGAGAATTAATTACAAGCATATTAGAAATCATTATTGATGGAAAACACTTAATTCCAGCTTAAGCTTTACTTTGTGGTTTTGATATCAGATTATAGATATAAATCTAGCCGATTGATTGCCTCAGAATTTCAGAACGGACTTAAGTGGAGGCTACATTGAGGACAATTTTTTATCCTATTTGGGATCTTTCGTCGGGTTGTTTTTTTTTTTTTTTTTTTTTTTTTTTTTTTTTGCAAGTCATGTCGTGCTTTTAAATTGCTATATAATCATTTGAATAGAAAGTTCAAACAAAATTTGGTTGAATATATTTATCTTGACTGTCCTGAAGATATTTGTATCTCATTATTTCATAGCTACTAACATTCCGATATTAGTGCTTCCAGTTTAAGCGAACTTTGTATTTTTATTTTTCTAATTTGGAGATTAATTATCTTCTAAAAAATTGAATAACAATGAATGCATACATATTTAGGATGCACTCAAGATGGAAAGCCACAAAATAATTATGTTCTCGGCCATATGCGGATATTAAACATATAATTAAGTTCTTTGCGATATAATTAAATTTAAGATGGAAAGATCAGGTTAAAAATTTGGTCACTGTTACCATTTAACTATGATTGAAAATTTTCAAAAATTTAGAAAATGGTTGTTTGCCTTGCCTTTGTTGCGAATAAACATCGTACAAATGCTGAAAAGATGTTTATGTACTGATTTTGTGATCAATAAACACAGGAAAATTTATTAAGCCCATTTATCGTCCATTACCTACAGGTAAACATAAAAGTTAAAAATATTAGAATCATGAACTATTGGTTTGTTACAGTTTGAATTGTCCAAAATTATTACATTTTTCATTGGATTATTTCGAAATCTTAGATTTTATACTGCTGGCCTTCAAAACTCTGGATAAAAATATTAGAATCATGAACTATTGGTTTGTTACCATTTGAATTGTCCAAAATTATTACATTTACATTGGATTATTTCGGAATCTTAGATTTTATATTGCTGGCCTTCAAAACTCTGGATGAGTTACTTAAAATGAAGGTAATGAAAAATGATGCTCCACATTGTGTGCATTTTTTTTCTCTTCTGCCATTCCAACATCCGGGTAGTTATACTGTTTCAATCAGAAAATTGAAAATGAAGCCAAACTTCGTATGTAAATTCTCATAATAGTTAAGATCACCTATTGAAAATATTGGATTGTTTGGGCCACTTACCGTTTTCATTATAATACTTTCTTATTGCTAAGTACATTCATATCTTCTGCTAAAGCTGACTGTGGTCTTAAATTAATTCCATATATTTTCCTTGGGATCATACGCTTTGAAAAGAAAATAAAAAAAATGAAGTTGTTGGCATAAACTTTTCATTTGAATTGGCAATAAAATCTTACATTTTGTCACTTACCACATAAATAAAGTGAAGCTTGTTAGTTCTTAATATGTTGATGGTTAATGTCAACTCAAAGGAGATAAGCACTATTACTACAGATGAAATTACCATACACGTAGCTTATTTCATTGACTAATAAGTGACAATAATTTTATTACAAAAGGTAGGTAATAAATAGGGTTTTTTACCCTTAAGGACAAAAGGAACAAAAAATTGTTCCATAAGGACAAGGGGGCAAAATTTATCCTCAAGGACAAAATTTAGTGTAAAAAGAGGAATTCAGGGACCCACTATAATCCATTCCTTTACACTAAAACTTGTCCTTATGGACAAAATTTTGCCCCCTTGTCCTTATGAAGCAATTCTTTGTTCATTTTGTCCTTCAGGGTATATTCCTGAGGGGTTTTTACCCTCAAAGACAAAAGGAACAAAAAATTGTTCCATAAGGACAAGGGGGCAAAATTTTATCCTCAAGGACAAAATTTAGTGTAAAAAGAGGAATTCAGGGACCCACTATAATCCGTTCCTTTACACTAACACTTGTCCTAATGGACAAAATTTTGCCCCCTTGTCCTTATGAAGCAATTCTTTGTTCATTTTGTCCTTCAGGGTATATTCCTGTTTAAATAATCTATAAAATATGATTCTATCATAATGGAATTTTAGTATGATAAATAAAGCAGCAATATATTTCGGATGAATAAAAGACCGAAAACTTCATTATGTAAGTATCATAATTATGGATATAGTTAATGGAAAAATAAATTTTGTTATGGTGAGTGAAAAAGTATCTATTTAAAACATAAAATTATATTAAAAAACTTTATTGTGGAAAAATCTAATATTCAATTCCCTTATTATTAAACAGGAATATACCCTGAAGGACAAAATGAACAAAGAATTGCTTTATAAGGACAAGGGGTAAAATTTTGTCCATAAGGACAAGTGTTAGTGTAAATGAATGGATTATAGTGGGTCTCTGAATTCCTCTTTTTACACTAAATTTTGTCCTTAAGGATAAAATTTTGCCCCTTTGTCCTTATGGAACAATTTTTTGTTCCTTTTGTCCTTGAGGGTAAAAACCCCTTATTTAAATAGCATCTATTTATAAAAGTGAACGATTTTTTTTTTAAAAAAAGTGTTTTGTTGAATTGCAGAATAAACTACAATTTAATGTTCGTTAGTTCAGATATATTGGAGAACTAGTTACAAATATTTTTCAATGAAGCTTAGTCATTTTGAAATTAAAAAAACATTAATCATATCCAGTGAAAATAAAGTTGTGAATTACTTTACATTTTTTATTTCTAAAGCTACTAACAAAAATGTGTACAAACAATTGAATAAATCTTCAGAAATAAAGAAGGGCATTAGTCTATAAAATCTGCCACTTTCATCCTCTAGTTTCAATATGGTGTGATTTTTAACTCTTACTCACATATTCTTATTCTTATCCCCCATATCTATTAGTTAATCCACCCTATTTTTTAGGATTACTACCTAATTTTCTAATTGTATGGTGTCTATAATTATTTAAAATTGATAAGTTCATCCACCCTATTTTTTTTTATGTTTACTGGTTTTTTCCATTTTCTTGGGTACATAAGTAAATTGGAGAAGTATATATTGTCTTTCCCATGCTGAAAGTTGATTTGTCAGGATTACCAACACAATGCTCTATAGAATCATTGTTGTGTGTGTTTTCGTTTTCTGTAATTGGTGCATTTAGCCACACCTCATATGTCTCATTACTTGTAATTTTTGAATGCATTAACCACTGTTCACTTTCGTTTGTACTAAAAATGTTAATGTTCTCATTTGTATTGGAAGAACTATTCGTTTCATACATAATCCTCTTGAACCTAGATCAAAAGACATAAAATAAAATAATTTTTTTTTTATGATTACTTTTTCAGCAGCAAACACTGTAATTTCATTCATTTGTTTCACATTGGTTTCAATTGTCAATAAATCGATATTTGATTTTGCAAGATGGTATCATTTTGAAAAGCAACTAAATTTACAATCAAAACTCTATTGCATATCGAATTATCTTAAAAAAAAAAAAAAAATTCCTTTTGAAAATAAGGTATCTTACATCAACCGTCTACTTTACTACTTCAAATCTGGACATACTCTTCTTGATAGAGCATTATAATGAGAAGAAAAAGAGAGTTTTTTTTTTTTTTTTTTTTTGATTTGTAAGTATTTGAGATTTGATTATAAGAAGGATGAAGGAGGAGAGGCTAAGAAAGAGAAACGCGAGAACAAACAGAAAGAGGAATGTGAAAAAAATAAAAAGTCTACGTTGTGTGGATAAACTAATCAATTTTTATAATTCAAATAACCCATAAAATTAGGTAGTAGTCCTAAATTTAGGATGGATTAACAAATAGGTATGGTGGATAAGAATAAAATTTTCCTTAAATTATATATAATTAGAATATTTAACTAAATAGAATCTTTGATAATGCATATCACAATGTCACTTTTGACATGAGTTATAATCCACTTACATTGTTTGCATTTTAATTGGCATGATTGGTGTCAGTAATTGTCTTTCTATTTAGCATGTAATTTTATGCCTCTGTATTATACTTTGAACTTTTTAGATTTCATAGTGTTCATTGTGTTAGAAATGAATTAAAACTTATACTACAATTCCTATCTAGAAATTCCATTAAGTTTGCCAATGAAATTTTAATATTTACTTTTATCGGCTTCGCATAAGGGATATATTGTCTAAAAATGTACTTGAATTTGTGTATAAGCGTGAAATATATTTTCAATCAAAACATTGTAAATAATTGGTTCTCAGTTGTTAATACTATTATGCCCTAGCATAATCATTAGTATGGTATTATATGCAAGCAACATAAAGAAATAATAAAATAAAAACATCAAAACCATAAAGATAGCCCACTATGTTTAGGTAGGCAAAAATAATATAACAATAAATTAAAAACCTTAATAACCAAGAAGCAAAACGTAAGAAAAAGACATAAGTTCATAATTATACTGATTTTGTAATAACCCGAATTCTGACAGACCGATTTTTTTTTTCAAAATTCTAATCTATCGAAACTCGTGTTGGTTTGCTCTGGCATCTTGCAGAAAAGACAAAGATATAAAATATATTAGAGCCCGAAAAAACATCTCACAGCAGAATGGATAAAATATAATGTAATCAAAATATTGCCTTACCGTAGTAATAATACTGCCTAACCAGTATCCAAAGCTATCATATCTCTTCCACAAATCTAACCTGCGAGTATGTTATGAGGAGGGGGTCAGAACACAAATTCTGGTGACTGGATTTAAACTGCACATTTTGGATAATCCTACATATACCGTTCAGTTACGTTTTCTTGTTTATTAGGTTACTTAGGTTAACAGCACTTAAGGCTTACACATACACACACACGTCGTACCCATCTACTTCCTAGTGGATTAACCTAATACAGTATATATGTTGCTACCCCCAATATCACGGTATACCCCATGGTACCCCACTCGCACGGTCTCAGCCGTAACCTTATCGAAATATACGCAGTCCCTCGTCCTACGTCGGAGTGACGTATTGATCTCTATATACAATATTACGTTTCGCATATATATGCCATTGCCATGCTACATAAGCGTACGGACTTCCACCTTCGATCGAATCAGATTCCATCATAGAGTATTGCCCTCGAGTCTATTATACACCACCCAGAGCAGACGTTCATGTATCTAGACTTTCCCATGTTCGTATCGTCAATCGTACTCGATGCCTTAACAACACATATTCTCTACTGTGCACCGAGTTTCGTGGCAGGGCTGTACAAGAAACACGGAATTCGGTCGGGAGCTTTTCCATATCTGTACAGGCCTTCCTTTAAGGCCCTCAAAATACATATATCCTTCGGGTCTATTTTTCATGGTGGCTATGGCCCACCTCGGCCCCTCCCTCAACTAGTAAAGACTACAAGAGCTAAGCGACTTGCACCTAAAAAACAATTTAAACATTCAGTTGGCGTCTCCCCTCAAGCACAATGCCTCGATAGTGAAAGTTGAATGGCATCTTGGGTTTAGCTCTAGTCTTTTCGCATCCCACTAGCTACCGATGACGGGTACCCGACGATCTACTGTCCTTGTTGGTTGTGACCCCTGCCTCCCTGTTGAGGCGACCGCCGAATCACCTTAGTATCACCTCGTCATAGCTTTCTGACTGCAAAGCTACTTTTGCAGTCAAGGCTACTCACTGGGTAGTTACGCGCAGACCTAACCACTGTGAGCACAGCCCGAACACTGCACCACCACAGAGGACTACAAGGGGCACCTTCCATGTCCTAGAAAACCTCGTGCTTCCCCTTCCAGTCCTTCGGAGCCGATAGAATAATCAGATGAACGTGCGCTCCTCTCGTGCCTCATGACACCACGATGATCTACCCTGTTGGGTTTTTCACCCTCTATCGTACGGATTGGTCTAAATGCCTCATTTTAATATGTTATTAGACCCTATGTCTAAAAATTCCATTATGCGTCTGCTTTACCTCATCAGGTTTCCATCTAACTTGGTTATTCCCATTCACATTGACTTCTTATTCAAGTTACCAACTTCCTCTTGCTTATTAATTTCAGTCATATAACTTAACCCATTTACGTTTATTAATAAGCCCACAACATGTTATTCTCTAGACTGTGATCCAAGGTCTGTAATCCATAATCCTTTTATATTATTGTTTGATTTCATAGTTACAATAGCATGTTCTACTTAATACATAATTAAGTATATCTCAATTCACATGTTTTCTGTTTAACATGTTGCTCATTATTTATGATTAAATATAACTTATTTCATTTCATACGTTTGCCTCATTCTTTCTTATTTAATCATAATTCTCTCTTATACTGTTACTACCACTTATCTTTGTTTACTTATTAACTTAGTTCTCTAAACTAAGGTAAACTAATAAGTTTCCTTTCCATAAATATAACTTATGTTGCCCTCATCCGTAGATTTCAGATTCTCGTTCTTACAAATAACTTGATTTACAATTAAGTACCACTTATCTCATTACGTAAGTTATACCATTTCCTTTATCTTTTATTATAACCAAAGTTGTAATTTCCACTTGTCCCTAGGACAAGCCTACCTATTCTATAACATTGTCATTAATGTAATTTATTTATAATAGGTTATTATCATTCCCCGTTCAATCCACTTCTTTTATATTTGTAACTTTCCTTCATTTCCTCATTTATTTTCCATTAATCACAATTAATGCCATTTATCTCTATCCTTTTATATACATATATTTTATATATGTTTATGCACTAGACCTCTCACATTAAGCCGACCATTTGTGGATGCTGGATTTGCCAGGCGGTTCCGGCAGACTTCTACCACAAGTTGAACTTAACCTCGTGTCTTCGCACCGTTACATGTATATCTATGCACTATACCTCTCACATTAAATTAACAACTTGTGGCCGCTGGATTTGCCGGGCGGTTCCGTGCAGACATTGTAACAACCCGCACCTCCGTTCGCACAAGATATTGTCTCCAACTTAGCCACCATAGTGGGGTTTTGTTTTGTAAAAGGCCTCGGCTTTAGTAAGAGATGGGCTCTACTATATTGGTACCCACTTCACACAGGCTTTCACGATGTGGGACTTAGGGGTGTTACATTCTCCCCTCCTACAGAGCCCAACGTCCCCATTGGCTCACAAACACCTTACGCAGACGCTGTGGTCCACACAGGAGCCACAATTCAGGCTGGGTATTGGCTTTGATACCACGTGTAACACCCCATGTCCATTAATGTCACACACTAAGGGAATGCATTAACTTACATGGAGCATTATAAGAGTATAGTACAGAACATAATAAGACAGACATATAAAATAGTACTTAAAAATTCAAAAGTTATTTATTGCAGCGGAAAAGCAAAACATGTCTGGTTACAACATCAAAACCATATACTAAAGACAAGTACATAAATATCCATCTTGAACAAATTTATCATCAGAGTACATAAAGCAAAACCCTAATCCCACTCCAAATAGCCATAATGAAAAAGAGATAAAGCTGAGCATTACTTTCAACACTTCCAAGTGCTTCAAGAATGAAGAAATCCAAGTCAAGCTCCGCTAATCCCACCCTGAGGACTTGGGGGGAAGGAAAGAAAATGGCAAAACAAATAGGTCAGACATAAAGTTTGGCGAGTCCAGTTATTTTTAGTATGAAACCAAGTAAAGCATAATGACAGGAATAAACTAGATGAAAGATATGACGATGACATAAGATAAAGAAGGATACTAGGATGAATATAAAGGAATGTCTAGTGCACTTCCCAGATTTCTTACTTAATTTAATTCTCTACACCTCCTACTAGTAATTCTTGTCGAAATGATCCTAACCCGCAATTGGTAGCCCTCAGGCGCAAGATCTAGTAAGAGTTATCCACCCCATACAATCCTCGACAGCCTACTTACCCATAATAAATACTAGATGTCCCCACACTACCCCTAATCGATTGGCTCGCTAACTTGTAGATACCTGTGCGGGTCCCAACTTAGGGTGTATCACTCCCTAAGTGGCAACCCTTTGTTGCACAACTTTATACTTACTGATGTATAGTGGCTAAATCTTCCAATGCCGGGAACACCTTTTTGCACGCTTAATGAACCCGTCGGAACCTGCACTACTACACCCTCGCTCTAATTTGACCACTTATAATCAGCCCAGTAAGCGTGCCCCAACCCTGCCTAGCTCTGGGTTACCAATACCTCTAAGTGGGTTACTGTCTGAAAAGAGTCCCTACCGCTACTAGGTTTTTCCCAGGGTTTATCCTAACCCGACTTATATTGGTTAAGTGTTGTCTATCCGCTCAGTTGACTTAACCACATCCGCTTATCAAATCAATATGTATTATTGGTTAAGCTTGCCTTAACCCTATCCACTTATCAAATCAATATGTATTATTGGTTAAGCTTGCCTTAACCCTATCCACTTTCTTCATGTAATATTGGTTAATTGTCATTTTACACAAGTTAACTTAACCCCACCCACCTAACATGTTTTAGGTATCATATTCATCTTTGATCGGCATTAATTAGTTACTAATGTACATACCTCTCACATTAAGTCGATTGCTTGTGGCCGCTGGATATGCCGGGCGGTTCCGGGCAGACTTCCACCACAAGCCAGACTTAACCTCGTGTCTAAGCATCTTTTAGTTATGCCTACGATCTCTCACATTAGGCTGACTGTTTGCGGTTGCTGGTTAGGCCGGTTGGTTCCAGGCAGGCTTCTACCGCAAACGGAGTCTAACCTCGTGTCTCAGCATGTTTATCTTAGCAAATTTATTCATTTGCAATTTGTGCCAATTTCAGGCTAATTATGCCAAATACCCAAAATCCCCAATTTCATATCATGCCCAAAATTTATCATTTGTTATGCCCAAATCAACCCAACGTATATTATGACAAATTTAACATTTGTCATGCCCAAATCAACCTAACATATATTATGCCAAATTTCCCAACGTTCCCTAAATTACGATTCGTACATTCATCTCTACGAGATTTGGCCTAGGCTCGAAGGTAGCCTGGCTATAAAAACAAAAAGGGAAGGAGGGAGGAAAGAGATAAAGAACATGCATAATATTAACAATAAAATAGGCATAAGTATGAACTGATCACGAGGATATGATAAAACTGATGATAATATCAAATGGGCATATAAGAATCATAAATCTGGTGTATAGGCTAAGATAGAATTGATGAGATTCAATCTTATTATCATGTATAATTCCCAAATCCGATTTCAACATGTCAGAATTGCTTTATTATTTACATCTAAAAATAATCAATGGACTCACAAAGACTGGATTTAGGAAGAGAATTAGGCATAGTTATTGTTGCTGCAAATCTGATCTTGAATACTCTCTAATTTGATTGTTTGGATCTGATCTTCTAACTTGTATACTCATATTCTGATTTGATTTAGTGAAGAAGAAAGCCTAGTTTAGATTTGAGCGGCATGGAGGTGCCATGGATTAGTGTAATGAAATTAGGGTAAGGCTAGGTGTTTATTTATAGGATTATTAGGTGAATAAGGGCCTTTAGATCTGACCTGGAACCATCTAGACCAGAAAAGCACGTCACCCAACGAATCGGAAAAAGACACGTACCACAAACAAGTCATCGACCAGATTTGGGCCGATGGGGTCGACACCCCTATAGGGGGGTCGACACCTATGTCAACTCCCCGGGGGGGGGGGGGGGTCGACACCATAGGGCGGGAGATTTCCCGCCCACCAATTTGGCTTATTTTCTATTTTTGAATTCATTTTTGATTTATTATTAAATTCTTCTAATTATTGAATTCTTCTAAGCTTCATAACTTCTTCATACTGTATCCGTTTTACGCAAACTTGGACTCTATCCCAAGCAAAATTCCGAGATGAACGCAATGGCGCAATCCATCTCCTTTAATTCTTCTTCTAAAAATTAATTATTCTTTAAATTTGCTAATTTTAATATTTTAAAATTACAAGGTGTTGCATTCCCCCTCCTTAAAGGATTTCGTCCCTAAAATCTCCAAGTTAAGAAGAATGTATATCCTACCATCCAATCATCCATCTACTCATCCATCATCCACAAGCATCCATTGTCCTTAAAAGATTCCTAATGCTATATGAACATATGCAAAATTGTGTGTATATGTTGCTTATCTAATGCAAAGATCGGGCGGTCTACTGATTCAGTTGACCTCCTCAATGCGAATTATGTTAGTGTCATGAGTCCAACATGTATGCTAATTATTCCTAATGCACCTTATAACTTCTATATGAGTGCACAATCATTCACTCAAATGCAACATTTACATGATAACACATCAAATTTTCAATTATACAAACATATGTGCAATGTGCAATATGAAAGTGGCTGAGCTGATCTTAGTGCCTAAAGTGTGTGTAAATTCATCCATGAGAAATCACTAGCAACCACTTGCATCCACCAAACACAACATGTCTCAAACGCATGTTTACATCCATTGGATTTTCTACCTAAAGATCGAAGACATAATCGAGAGGAT
Source organism: Allium sativum (assembly GCA_030737875.1). Taxonomy (NCBI): domain Eukaryota; kingdom Viridiplantae; phylum Streptophyta; class Magnoliopsida; order Asparagales; family Amaryllidaceae; genus Allium; species Allium sativum. The sequence continues at coordinate 95,913,953 of CM060925.1, read as the reverse complement.
ACACTAAATGATTGAACAAGTATAAACAAAGCAGTAGAAAAGGGAGAAGTTAAGAACATACCCTAAAAAAGGAAAGGGTACAACACACATATCTTATCTTCAGTCTCCCAAGTCGCGTCTCCTTGATCACATTCCCATTGGACTTTAACCAACTTGACCTCTCGGTTGTGTAATTTCTTGACCTCCGATCCAAGGATGCATGTAGGAACTCGCCTAATTGTGGTATCTCGCTCTACTTCCACTTCTCTAAGCATGCTCGGCACTACCACTTTCGCGGTATCATGTAAACACTTCCTAAAATGCGACACGTGAAATACATCATGAACACCACTAAGCTTCTCAGGCAACTTTACTCTGTAGGCCATCTGTCCAATTCTTTCTGTAATGGGGAATGGTCCTACGAACCTTTGTGCCAATTTCCCTACAGATCCAAAATGAACTATGTTCCTCAATGGTGACACTTTAATAAAGACCATGTCCTCAAAACTGAACTCAAGATCGGTCCTTCTCTTATCAGCATATGAATTTTACCGGTCCTGTGTCATCTTCATATGTCTTCGAATTAAATCTATCTTCTTCGAAGTTTCTCTAACCATATCGGGCCCAAACAAAATCTTATCCATAGATTCACACCAACAAGCAGGTGATTGGCAAGGTCGTCTATATAGAGCTTCAAAAGGTGCCATGCCAATACTAGTCTGATAGCTGTTGTTGTAGGCGAACTCTACTAATGGAAGGTGTTCCTCCCATGTCCCTCCAAAGTCCAAGATGCATAACCACAAAAGATCTTCTAGAATCCGATTCACTCGTTCTTTTTGGCCATCCGTTTGAGGGTGATAAACGGTGGTCAAACACAATTGCGTTCCCACCGCCTCTTGCAATCTCTTCCAAAACTCACTAGTGAAAATGAGATCTCGATCGCTTATGATACTAGAAGGTATGCCATGTAGACGAACTATCTCTCGGAGATAAACAAATGCCAACCATGCCGCTGTCATTTTACTCTTAACAGGAATAAAGTGGGCGCTCTTGGTAAGTCTATATACTACTACCCAAATCCCCATATTACCTTTCCTTGACCTTGGCAACCCGTTGACGAAATCTATGGAAACACTTTCCCATTTCCACTGTGGAACCTCTAAATGGCGAAGCAACCCACCGGGCTTCTTTTGCTCAGCCTTGACTTGCTGGCACACTAAGCATCTAGAAATAAACTCAGCCACATCCTTCTTCATTCCGACCCAAAAGAAAACTCGCTTAATGACCCTATACATCTTGTCAATACCAGGATGTATGGTTATCTTAGAACGATGTGCGTCTTCAAGGATTGTCTTCCTCAAGCTCTCGTCTCGAGATACACAAAGTCTCCCATCCCTATGCAGTCATCCTTTGTCATCTATCGTATACCTACTAAGATGGCTCGAAGACTCCCCTCTTATGAGCTTGCCTATTATCTCCATCAACTGTGGGTCATCTCGCTGTGTTGCTCCTATCTGTCCCAAAAGCGTAGGTCGCACCTCTAACGATGCCAACAAACTGGGAACATAATCAATAGAGGGTCTAAAATCAAAGGTGGATATGTACTCCAAACTCTGCCTCTCGACAAACAAAGGAATCAAAGTCAACTTCTTTCTACTCAAGGCTTCAGCCACGACGTAACCCTTGCCAGGGGTATCTGCAATCTCAAAATCGTAGGATGCTAAGAACTCCATCCACATTGGTTGCCTTAAGATTAGATCTTTTTGAAAGAATAAGTATTTTAGTGACTTATAGTCTATATACAACTCAAACCTCTCCCCAAGCAAATAGTGACGCCAAGACTTAAGCACAAAAACAAAGACAGCTAACTCTAAGTAATGGGTAGGATAATTTTTCTCATGGACCTTTAACTGCCATCCACCATAGCATATCACCCTGCCCTCTTGCATCAAAACTACACCAAGCCCTGTCCCGCAAGCATCGGTATATATTGTGAATGGTTTACTCCCATCCTGCAAAACTAAAACTGGAGCTTTCGTCAATGCCCTTTTCAAACGTTGGAAAGCATCGTCACAGTCAACATCCCAAGAAAAGGTCAATTTTTTTTTGTCAACCGTGTAAGTGGGGATGATATCTTAGCAAAGTTCTTGATGAAGTTTCTATAATAGCCTGCCAAACTAAGAAAACTTCTTACTTCTGTTGCATTCTTTGGAATATTCCAATCTTGGATTGCTACACCTTCACAGGATCTACTGCTATCCCTTCGTTAGAGACCACGTGTCCTAAGAACCTCACTTCCTTCCTCCAAAAATGACATTTGGAGAACTTAGCTTTGAATTGATATGCTCGAAGGGTCTCTAAGACTTCCCTAAGATGTCAGGCATGTTCTTCCTCGCTTCTAGAGAATATCAACATATCATCCACAAAGACTACCACAAACTTGTTTAGAAACTCCCTAAACACCCTACTCATCAAGTCTACGAAATAGGTGGGTGCATTCGTCATACCAAAATGCATGACAAGCCACTCAAAGAAACCGTCGGGAGTTCTAAAAGCAGTCTTACCTATACTATCCTCAGCTACCCTCAACTGATGAAATCCTGTAGCTAAGTCCAACTGCAAGAAAACCGAAGCACTAACCAACTGATCGAACAAATCATCTGTCCTTGGCAACGGGTGTTTGTTCTTCTTCGTGAGCTTATTCAGCTCCCTATAGTCCACGTACAATCTAAGTGAACCATCAGCCTTCGTGGAAAAAACAACTGGAGCACCCCACTCGGAGATACTTCTTCTTATGAACCCTTTCTCAAGCAACTCTTTCACTTGTTTACCAAGCTCCTTCCTTTCTCTTGGAGCCATGTCGTGCACAGGCAATGCAACTGGCTTTGCATTGTCCCCCAAGTATATACGGAAATCTATCTCGTGTTTTGGAGGTAAGCCCCTGACCTCCTCAAAGACATCTGCATACTCACGGACTACTCGAACAGATTGCAAATCATCCATAGATGTGTCAAGAGATTCTAGGTAACTAAGCATAACAGAACCCTTAGTGTCGCATGAGATATCGGGAGTTTTACCCAAACTAGTCTACAATCTAACTACCCTCTTTTCACAGTCGAGAATGGTACCATACCTGGCTAGTCAATCCATTCGTAGAATCAACCCATAGCCCGTGAAACCAGGCCCATAAGCGTTGCATTCGAACTCTATGCCATACACAAATATTCTAAAATCCCGACATAACATAGACAAATGAGCCGTACCCCTAATAGGATTTGAGACAGCAATGGGATCCACTACTATACTAGTATCTAGGTGCAGAGACTCAACAACAGAAGCAGATATAAACGAATGTGAAGCGCCATAATCAAATAAAGTACGTACAGGATGATCGAAAAGGTAAATAAAACTTTCAACAAAAATGTTTCTACCTCTCTCTTGTGTAGCTGCCCGGAGAGCATGAACCCGCCCTCCAGAAGTAGATCCTGTCCTCTGTCTTGCCCTTGCCTTCTGGGGCAGTCTTTAATCATATGTCCTGCCTCACCGTACTGAAAACAACCAGTCTTTTTCGCCTTCTTCTTTCTACAATCTTTAGCTAAATGACTTGGTATACCACAGAAATGACACTTCCTTTTATCTCGGGGTTTCCCACTCTTCATAGGATCCACTTTCTTGTTCTGTGATCCTTCAGCCTTCACCTCTTTCTTTTCACCTTTCTCCTCTTCATGTATCAACACCATATCAACAAGATTCTTGAAAGTAGCCCCCATAGGAATGTGGGATGTAGCCAACCCGTGCAATGGTTCATTCAGACCCTTGGCAAATCTTGGAGCTTTCTTATGTGGTGTATTAACTAGTTCCATACTAAATCTTGCCAACTGGTTAAACTTGTTAACGTACTCGTTTACAGACAAACTCCCTTGTTTCAAAGCCAAGAACCTCTCTATGTATAAATTCTCCTCTGCTTGTAAAAGAAATTTCAACTCGAACCTTTGTCTAAAATCCATCTACGTCTCCACTTCATGTCCTCCATTAGTTACTTCCCACCAAATTGAGGCTTCATTCTTCATCAACCAAGCAGCTAGTTGAACCTTCCTTCCCTCGTCTATCTCAAAGATACCAAACAAGTCCTCCACTTCCTTGAGCCAATTCCGACCCTCAACAAACGTCTCAATTCCATGAAATGGTCGCCCATCACACGGAAGTCTTTGCATATCTTAGAAAAAGCGTCTACACGAGGAGGAGGAGGAGGAGGAGAGGTTGCAGCTGGAGGAGGAGGAACATTTGCTGGGCCTGTGGCAGTACTCCTAGCCTCCAGATACCTTCTGAACCAACCTGGTATCTATACGCCCTTGGGTATATCGGATTCCCCAGACATGCTGAAAGGAAAAAGGAAGAGATCCAAAACAGAGAATCGAAAGATAGATATATGGCTTTTAGGGATTATGTTTTTCAAAATTAACTTTACTCTTGAAATTACCCTCTTTAAAACATGTTTTTGGAAATACTTCTTTATAAAAATGCTTTTGAAAATGGTTTTTCAAAATCCTTTATATGTTCTAGTAACCTTCAGCTCTGATACCACTGTAACAGCCCGAACCTCCGTTCGCGCAAGATATTGTCCCCAACATAGCCACCGTATAGGTGTGGGGTTTTGTTTCTCAAAAGGTCTCAGCGTTAGTAAGAGATGGGCTCTACTATATAAGTACCCACTTCACACAGGCTTCCACGATATGGGACTTAGGGGTGTTACAGACTTCTACCACAAGTTGAATTTAACCTCGTGTCTAGGTCTGTTACAGTTTTCTTTTTATTCTAAATTTAAGCATATTATTCTTTCCAAATTTTTACTGTAATTTATTTTACATGTCATCATATTAAGCCCATTATATGTCGCATGTTCTTCCTAACATGTAATTAATTTCATCTCAAAATAACATGCGATCGTCCAATCATGTAATTATTCTAATTTAACATGTAATTACTCCAGTTTCTACAAATTAGGGTTCTAGTACATAAATATCACAAGTTAACATGTAATTAGAACAATAGTAATCGCTGCACATATTTTAACACGTTTACATTTCAACATGTGAACATTTCATCATATTAAACGTTTCAACATATGATTTTTCCAACATATTAATATTTAACATATTAATATTTCAACATGTCATATTAGCATTTCAACACTTTAAATCATTCTAGCAGATTTACATTGCATATTAACGGGGAATGTCAAACGATAATATATCATTATCAAAAATGATATAACTTAAATCCAATCACCTAATTTGCTTTCCAAATCCTGAATACGGTTCAAAACTACCATTCCATGGTTTCCCCTAACTGGATTTTGAACCAAACAACCGTGGATCCACAATTCTTAGTAAAAGAAAAAGGGAAGAAAGAGAAAGAAAATTGAATAGACCAGATCCAAAAATTTAACTTACTTCGATTATGATTCTGAACACCTTCTTTATTAATATTCATTCTTTTCCTCCAGATCTTGAATCAAAATTTTCCTAAACTAATTCTATTTTTCTAAAGAGATTTAAGGAGGAAGAAGAATGGCATAGTATAGACGTCGTCTTAGAAATATAAGATTTAGGCTAGACTCTGTTAGCCTATTTATAGGTGTTCAGGATCTTATCGTACATGCAGCGCTGATTCATCAACGAACGTAGTTAAGAAAATAGTCTAGATTTATTAACGAATATGGCTAGATCTAGGGTGGGTCGACCGCCTTACGGGTGGGTTGACCCATGGGTCGAGCCCCATGCATGCGTCGAACCCGGCTATAATTGTTGGGTACATAAATGTGTTGTTTAATATGATTTTTGTTTGATGATAACAAACATATGTTGCTATTTAAATGTGTTTGCAATTGTACTGTTACACCGTTTCATAGAAATAAATATTTGTTGAATAATATACTATTATACAAAATTGAATATTTTCATAGTATATTTATTCAATCAAATATTTTATTTCAACATTTGAAATAATATGACATTCATGCTCCACTATTGTATATTCACAGATATTTTGCACATGATATTGTACTTGTAAATAAATTGAATATGATAGACAAATTTGTTTGAATACAATAAAAAGATATTTTATTTCACTCAAATTTGTTTATTACAAATATTAGTACAATCTTCTCGTTCAGTGCATTTGTTGCTCACTACGTCACTCAGTCACTCTGTACAATTTCATTTATACATTAACTAACATTTATATACACTGTTGCTTCAATTTTATCTTCACAGCTTTCAGCCAATCCAGTCATCTATACCTATCACATACGAAAACACACATAGAGTATCTGGAATAGAAATATTTTAAATTCTAGGAAATATAATTTTAATTTTAAAAATTTATTTGCCTCAGAATTTTGGTGTGCTTCTCATCATCTTTCATGACTAGATCTGATTTGTATATATTTCTAGTACCCACTGATCAGCCTTAACATACTACATTGGTCTGCTGATCAGAACCAGTAGCTGATTCTGAACAGCCACAACACAGTGCAGCAGTCTGCTGATAAATAAATTACAAGTGCAGGATATATGTATACACACACTGTTGTATATATATACACAAATACAGATGTACAGGGGAATATGGTCGAGCCATAAGCAAATATGTGAACCAAGCTATCATACACAAGCTTATACGTGGTACTGGACGAGTTCAATACATGCCAACATGTCAGAATGGTCGAGGCATGAAAATACAACAGTGCAACTAAATGGACAAGCCGTTCACAAGTTAACAAAGTCAAACTAGAATGGTCAAACAATAAACATTTCAGCAGCATGGTCAATGTAACTCAATCAATCATGGCAGCATATACAATGATCGGTAAACATATAACATGTTTTAAGTGTACAAGTGATCAGCCCAGTCAAGTACATGGCCAAAGAAAACATGCAAGGATCAGATTCAGGAAGATGAAGCTCAAGGCATTTTAAAACAATTAAGGGATGGTGCACAAACAATTGCAAGCGGACATGGCGACATATTTGCATGGACACTTATCAAAACAACATGGTTCAGGTAGAGACAATCATGGGTCAAGCAAAACTTGCAAATGATTCAGCATGTATGACAAGTGCAACACAACAGGTCAATCAAAGCATAAGTGGGAGCATCAGTTTTTCATATGGATAGAGCAATGGTGGAGCAACAACAAGATACAACTAAAATGATATAGTAATGCATCAGGTTTACACATAGCATGAAACAATGGGCTCAGTGGAATATAACATGTTTTCTCAAGAAATCCAGAGCAATAATGTAGAGACACACATACATGATCAAGCAGCATACATAATGGTTCATGATCATAGCAGTAATCAAAGGCACTTCAACAATCACTAAGCAACTGGAAATCAGGTCTGAATTAATGCAAGTGAAAATTAGAGATTGAAACAACATGAAGGTTAACACCACATTGTCAAGCATAACATGGAGCTGTGAAGCATGAATATATGGCATGTGAAAATGGCATGCTCAAATGTGCACAGTTTTTATTTTCAAGTGTCAAGAGAGATGTGCATCATATTATCAAAATCAGAAACTAAAGGGCACGATTTCAGTTATCAATTCATATATGGATCAACCAAGACAGGAGGACAAACATTCCATATTTAAACAAATCAGTGTTCAAATATTTTGGCAAGGTTTCAATGCAATTAATTACTCTAGAAATGAATCAATGTTTGGCAACTACTTTTAATCAAGCAATTACTTATTTCCTGATTTCTCCAATACATTCAAGCCAAGGAATTCATTTCTAATCAAGGTAGATAAAAGAGAAATTTAATCAATCAATCTCGAGAACATATTTGGCAAGGATACTAAAGATTTCCAGAAATTCATCCAAGGCAATTGTTAATTTTTGGCAAGAAATCAAGTGAGTGTTTTATGAGATAAATCAAGCAAATCAGCGAGCAAATACTTGGCAAGTTTTTCAATTATTTCAAGAAGTTATCAATCAAGTTTAGGGAAGATCTTAAATTTGGAAATTTCCAGAATTCATCCGCAAATAAAGTCGACCAGAATCAAGTCTAGTTTCATCTCAAAAATCACGGCAATTTACAGTGCAATCAAAAGAGGAAATACTAGAAAATTAGGCAAGTCATTTTATACGAAATTAGAGAGCAATTATAGTATTTATATATCCTATATGTATCACCAATTCATCATCGGCAATAGGAATCGAAACCACAAACAACTCAATCGAAAACCAGAGCATAATCAAAAAATAAAACTCAGAGAAACTCACTAATTTATCCATCGTTTTCGATCACCGCTATCCCAAATCGAAGCAACAGAGAGCATCCAGTTTCGAAGTTCAACAGAGAAGCAAATCAAAGAGGAATCGATTCGATTTGAGCATTTCAAAAACCCTAGTTATTTTGAGAGATCGACCGCATTCTTTTTCAGGAAGAAGAGATCGATCGGACAAATGAAATAACAAATGGGTCGGCATTTCTTTGGGGCTTAAAGGAGTTTATTTTTTAACTAGGGTTTTCTAATTGTTTTTTATTTTGTGTTTAATTTGTGTTGTAATTCATTGATCAGTTTCTAGAGTCTGCAAAATCTAGGTAATCCAGATAGGGTTTTAACTAGCAGTTTACTAGAGTCTGTAAAAACTAGGGTTTACTGGCTATGGGGTTGTAGCTTAGGGAAATCTGATATAGGGGATATAGATCAGTCTAGGGTTTTGAGCGTAGGATTAGAATAAGAGCGAGGGGTTCACGAGTTTATATGGTCTTGTAAGCAGGATCTGTTCTATTACCTAGTAGAAACCTTAGGAATGCAACAGTAGGCAGGATTTTTCTGAAGCTGGGTATATCTTGTGTCATTACTTTTCTGCATTTATTTTCTGCTACGTTCTGTGATCTGATATTTTTTAAATATCCTGCTAAAATTTATTAAACCCTATTCAACCCCTTCTCTAGGGTTAATCTAGATCCAACAAGTGGTATAAGAGCAGGTTTTTTCTTTAACTCTAGAGTCATGGGTCATCCTAGTTGTCCGCCTAGTGAGAGTCTGTCCAGTTCATCTTCAACTATTTTCGATGGAACAGATTTTTTAAAGTGGAAATCCAAAATGAAATTTTATTTAAAATCTATTAACGTTGGGATGTTATTATCAATGGGTTTGATAGGGTAGATATTGCTTTTAAAACTCGTGCTATGAATATCATATTTGATTATCTTAGTACTAAACAGTTTATTCATACGTCTCATTGTTTAACTGCACATGATATTTGGAAAACTCTCGACAAGCTGTACGGAACAGACAACAACTGCTCAAAATCCCAGAATGTCAACTCAGATTCTGATCTATGCTTGAAAGGAGATATAAATGAAAATTCAAATAGATCAGACGATGGAGATTCAACAGACAATGAGACTGAAAGTTTCTCAAATGAGGATATAGTCTTTATGTGTGCTGATTTAACTAAATCTGTTGATAAACTCCAACGGAAACAATAAAACTCTGAAATCAAACAATCTTGAGTTGACCAGCAAAAATCATGATTTGGAATTAAAGCTTGAAAATTTTAACGACCTAAACTTCCCCGTAAAGGAAAGCCCGGATTGAATTGAGAACATGACAAATCAAGATGCAAACAGAAGAACATTTCATTGCTTATTACAACAATTACATCAGAGTACAAGAATATAACAGAGTATGAATAAATAATACACATTAGAAAAATATCAGAGATTTAAATTACATTAGCAGCGCAAAAATAATACAAAACACAACTGAAAGAAATACACGGATACAGAGCTTTCCGTATATAGTTCTAGCTATAAACCAGGATCATGTAAGAATAAATCTGCAAAACCAAAACTACTAGCTGCCTATGTGGAAAATAAGGGAACCCAGAGTTTAGGTTAAAACAATAAACTCCAGGTCAGTCATGTGATTGGTGTGAGAACTAAAAGAGTTATTTAAAACTTTACTTTAGAAATAAAGTAAATCAAGGGACCACGCCGTATAACACGGAACGGGTTTCCTCCCAAGAATACCAGTGAATAAAACAAACAGCGCAATGTTAAATAAAGAACAATGAAGCTATTATAAGACCCCGGTCCCATCACATAATGCAACGCAAGCCGGAGGATAGGGTTTTACCTTATAATAGCCAAATAATGCTTGATACGCAATTTTTTTTTATTACTATAAGTGAAGAAATCAACTTCAAATATAAATGTATCAATCATAGACGGCATAAGCGCCCCATCCCACTATGTCGCCATATATAGGATTACAACTAAAGCCGAAATGTCACGTATTGGAAATTGGATTCCGTCATGAGTCGAGGCAAGGGATTTACTCCTCTCTAGCTTCGAGACACTCTAGCAAATGCCTCAGGGTTGCTAACACACAGTACAACCCTTGGATCCTCCTAGGGAGGTCCACACATAGCAGATTAGTTATGCCTGAACACATGTTTCTCGGTCCAATAAGACCTATCCATCGGCTCCGTAGTAAGCGATATATCTGAGGCGCCTCGCATTCCAACAACCACACAGGTAAAAATAAATAAAAATGTCGGGCTGTGTAAAAACCCTGACACCACCTATAGCTAGAAAGAAACATTATGTTCTCCTGGCGTCCCTTATCCGGTTTTTAACTCATACCGAGGTGTGAGGCTCGCGAAATAATGCTTACACAAAGCTATGCCACACAGGCGTGCTTTGATCATCATCCACAAAACTTTGCTTTTCAATATAAGCCTTGATCATTTGCCACTTAGGCATGCCACACATGCAATACATGCCATGCAATTGATATCCATCAATATATAACCTCTAAGCTCGTACGTCTCAGAGAAGGGTGTTAAGCAAGAGAATAAATTCTCCGCCACCAACCAGATATATGTTTAGTAGAGATCAATCTCACAAAATAAGATCCAATTCAGACACACAGTCCATTTACAAGTTAGTTTTGGGTCTGAACGAAATCGGAGGCACCTTATTCCTCGTTCCATATGTCCAATATCGGAGAGAGGCCCTCGCATATCCGTCGATCTCCAAGTACGTCCGAACGATCACCACTTATTACCTCGTCTTAGGTGTACAGCCCAATCAAACATCAGTAATCATCCAAACGATGTGAAGACCTCCGGTCTTCTACCACCATCTTGATCTTCGACTTATGGTCGTATCAGTCATTCAGAATGGGTATAAACCTGGCCTTTTCGAATAACTCGCGTATATTATAAACAAGTGATATAAATACACAACATACGCCTCATTCCAATCCAGAATATTCTTTTACTCAAATATTCACATTCTTAGGGAAAGGTTCCCATTAATTTTATCAAAGATAAATTCTTTTGAATTTATTCTTTATTCTTCCTTTGAATATCAATTCAAACCATATTAAGGTTTATTCAAACTAGTCGGGATTAGCGAACCACACCGAAGTAATCATTTATTTTATTTCCCAATCCCAATCTATTCATCCCATGGAGCAAAACTGATGATACTCCATATCTAACACCACGGTGTTATCGGTAAATATTAATTACCGTTTCACGTTCAAATCTAATTAAAGATTTAACTATCGCCTGGAGCAAAACTGGTGATACTCCATTTCCGATCATTTCACAATTTTGATAATTTAAATTATCACATTTCAATCTAATTAAAGATTCATTAAAACTCCACTTAGTTTTAATCTCCCAAAAAATCAATATTAATGATTATTCAAAATCAATATTAATGATTATTCAAGTTTCAGGAAATAAATCCTGTCTTTAACTGGGTTAAAGAATAAATGTTATTTCAAACACAGTTCATGATAAACCCAAAATCACATTTCTCTTAATTATGGAACCTTCACGGAAAACAGATCAGTATATATATATATATATATTCAATATAAACTTGTTAGAGTTTGTGCCCTAGTGGCAATTCATTTGATGAGATTGATAACACTGTAGATGTTATCATTATGTTTGGAATAAAATATTATTATATTGTATTTACTGCGTAATATAAATAATAATATAATAGAAGTCCTTAGAATAATAATACGGAATTATATAGTTCGAGTAAGACTGAATTTGAGATTATATAATTATTAAGAATTATAATTCTTAAATGTCCCTAGTTAGGTTTTATTGTTTATAAAGGAAAACAATAAAGCATTAAGACTAGTATATTGATTGACTGATGATCACATCTCATTGATCATTAATATACATGATATTAAAATCAAATATAAATACGTATTGGAGAATAGCGTATTGGGCTGACCTACTGTGAGATAACTACATGGAATATAATTAACAAGTATCATAAGTTGTTCTCATAGTGATAGTGATATAATGGTCCTCAGACCTGAAATCGTTATAATTTTATTCGAGGATATTTGTGTTTTGATATTATCTAAAGTTATTTCGTAACAGAGTAATGATAACGGTGATTATTGGATATATTTAGAATTGAAAATAAATTATGAATGATCTAGATGGAATTTAACCCTACGATATATTCTTAGTGATATCCATGGGCCTCTTGATTAAGTGAGACTGTGAAATGCATGGCCGTGCTCAAATATTGATTTGTTTCAAACAGTCTACTTATTGATCAAGAAAAACAGATTAAATTATAAAGAGGATGATACGATCCATGCCTCCAGTTTAATCTTGGATATAACGGTTAAAAGGATTAAATTATATTGATACACCATTCACAAAGGTCATATCGAATCATTGATATTGTTGTAGCTTAGGTAGCAGTGATGTATTACTAGATGTCGCTCACTGTTTATGGTTTAATTGTTTAAATGGTTGCTAACGCTACAACAACCTATAGGGTCACACTTATAGGTGTTAAAAATGAAGATAATATTTAAAATGGAAATCAAAATTAGTTTTGACTTGTTCCATATGAATGGATAATAGGGTGATAAAAATATCACATTAGGTTTTTTTATAAAAGGATAAAAGGGCCGCACTATTCCTGATTTTTCCTTTTTCAGAAAAACCTAATCGAAATCAAACCCTAGATCTCGCTTCAAACTAAATCGGCTAGTACCGAACCTTCATACTCGGATTTGATCATCAATCTCGAGAGCAACACTTGTGGATCTCCCATAGAGGTGTTTGATTTCAAGCACTCGATTCGAAGAAGATCTGGAATTCATTCAACGATTTCATAGACAGGGTTTCTTTCGATTCTGCTATTCAAGAAAAAAGTTACCTGTTTTGATTTAATTTTGCTCGATTTAATCAACTAGGGTTTCTGATTTTAATTGGTTCTGCTGTAATTCGATCCTAAATTACCTTCAATGATATCAGAGCATTAGGTTTAACTCGAATCAAATATTGGTTAGGCCATAAGAATTATTATAGTAATAATTTAAATTATGCGGTGAATATTGATAAAAGGTAGATCTGGAGTACAATAAAAATCCGATTTTGAAATAAAATTATTTCAAGATTAAAAAAATTCTGTTTTGATTAATACTGTTGAAACTGAATCAGTAAACGTTATTGATTCAGTTGTATATGGTTAACTCTCCAGTTCTGATCAATATGCGATATGGTTTGATCATGTTTGTTTCTGTTATCATTAGTGAGTTCAAACTTGCTGTTTTCAGATTGAATGATTAAGGACCAAATAATTTTATTTGGATTTGTTTAAGTGGTTTGATCATATATTAGATAATATTTTCATTCATAGGAGTGACAGGGTTATTTTAATTCACAGGTAGATCTATAATAATATGAACTGAACCAAATATACACTCAGTTCTAAAATTTTAGTGTTTTTAGAGTCAACAATAGATAATTGATCTTAAGATTTTGTGAGTGACAGAAATGTGATTCTATAACTTAAGTAATTTTGTGATTGTTTCATGATCAACACACTATACCAGGAAATTCCATTCAATACTAAAACCTTCATGTGGCTGTTCTTAAACAGATGAATGTTTCCTGTATATGTATATTCTCATGTATGATACACTTATTAGTTTAAATGATGTCAATTCTGATCATAGGAAATTACCATAGTTTACTAGTTCTGGAATATATATATATATACACATATTCATATATATATATATATATATATATATATATAAACATCTATCTTACTATATAGCACAATATTATATGATTAACATATATGAACACCTATGATGATTAAGTATTGAAAATAGCTACAGTGTGATTAGATTTGATCTGATCATGTATGCCAAGCAAAACCAGTTACAAAGCATCAGATTTGATCTGATTTATTTTGTTTGATATAATAGTAATATGCATACAAGTTAACTGACATAAACATATAAGATTTTATCTGATTTTATCTTGTTTTTTTATTTCAGTTACTTGTGAATGTGTAATACCCTAGTGCATGTGTCAGATTTGATCTGTTTTACCTTTTCAGTATTACAGTCACATATATATAAATGAAATGAATATTAACATATCAGATATGATCTGATTAATCTTGTTTTATTTTCAGTTATGTGTACATATGATGAACTGTGTCTATAAGTGCATCTATTCCTTTTACCGAAATTTATATTTATAAATTTTATGGAAAGCCATTTAAATTCTGTAAAGGGTTTTAATGATAATCTGTAATCAGATTGATATGAAAAGTATAACATATTTCAGAAATCATGTTATATAACTATCAGTATCCTCTAGATATCATACTGAATTTAAATGGCTGATCAAATAATGTTCATTGTGATGACATTGATACAAAACAGTTTGACTGATAACTTATTGCAAAATAGTTTCACTATTGTGTTATTAACACAGTTGTGAGTAATGAATAGGTAGAAAATTAAATCTTAGATGAAATTAGTTCATTATGAACAAGATTTGATTTCTGCCAAATCTGGAAAGAACTACTACTTAATATATGGTATTAATTATGGAAATTCTTATTCGTTGGAATCAAAAAACAAGTTGGTCAATATGATTACCTCTGCATGTTTAATCAGACATGAATTTGTGTTAGATGTTATTTTGTCTATATGTTAAGTGATGACATATCCGTTTTGAATATGAGGTAAAAGGTAAAAACTAATAATCAAAATCTATTTGATTAGCATTTTTTTTGTTTATTAAGAGTTATAATCTCCAATATAAGAGGATTATAACATAAAACTCTTTTATATAATGAAATCGTTTCATTGTAAACGATTTTGTATTTGATATAAAATAAACAAGAATGGATTTGTGAGTTAAAGAAATTGGGTAGGACTCCTGGTTTGAAATGTTTAAACCCCACCAAATATTATTCAATGTTCTGAAATGGATTGATTTCAGTAAACACAAATTTTTGTTTTGCTATTAAATCTGATTGGAATCATGAGTAAATATGTGACATTATTCCCAACCTATTACCAGATCCAATATATCATATTTGATGATATGATCTGTATACCTGGTTCATTGTTTGCCTCATATGATTTATTAAACAAATTTGAATATGATTTGAATTATCTCAAGCACTCATATTGTAACGACCCAGGAATTCTGAACCAATTTAAAATTTCTTATTTTGGCAATTTTGATGAATTTTGAATATTTAAAATCAATTATTTTAAATAATAACGACGAGAAATTTATTTTGAATAGAATTCGAACGTATATATTTATTCGAATCGCCGTTAGAATATAAATATTTATTTATATACATAAAAGGAATTGAAAATGGCGCGGTAGTTCGATAATTCGATTTCAAACTTCAAATGAATGTACAGGATTCAAAATAAACCGGATTTTAGCGAAACCAAAAATGTTAGAATCTAATTGAGAATATCTTTCCAACGAACCCGAAAGATTGAAATTTCATAGCAGGAATCAAAAGATATGTCCAGTTGAAATTTCAGAATAGTCGCTATGGAATTTCGGCCCTTAAAAATGGCCATTTTGCAAACGACCTCAGATTTCGACGAAACCACTTTTGTTGGATCCGCGATGTCAAATTATTGCTAGGTTTCAAATTTCATAATTTTTTGAATCAATATGTGAGCGTGGCAAAGGAAAACGCGCTTGACCAGTTTCAGTTGATTTTAATCGACTGGAAAATGAACATTTTTCAAACGGTCTCAGAATCTAACGAAATTAGTTTTGTTAGGACCGTATCGTCAATACGAAGCTAGAAATAATTTTTTGGGAATTTTAGAGTTCGTATGTGGCCCCAGTAAATTGAAATACGCGTTCATATTCAATATATAGAGTTATATTTTGATTTTGACGAAAACTGATCGAAACGGCCGAACTGGCTTGCGAAACATATCCCATTGTGTTCGAAATGGGGGTACTTAGCTAGGGAAGATAGTCGGTGGGTTCGAATCCGAGTTCGAAAATAAAAGTTACTTTTTGAAAGAATAAAATAATATTAATTAAATAAATATAAGCCCTCAACCCTAAATTCCCTTTCCCAAACCCAAACCCCGTCGTTCAAAAGAGAAACCGCTCCCTCGCCCAAATTCGATCCGCCGCCATCGCCGTTACAGGCGCCGCCACCGCCGAACTTCGCCTCCTCCCTGGCTACCCGCCTCTCCCATGACGCCCTCCCCTCTTCCTCCTTGCTAATCCGTGAACCCAAACCCAACCCCCATCTGAAAACATGACCGCCGGCCTCCGCCTGAGCGCCACCGGACCTGCTCCGACCTACCGTACCTCATGACGTCCAACGCCGGCCAAACCCCACCCCAAAACCCTCTGTAAGCTTTTTCCTTCTTTTTCTTTCTTTATTTGCATTTATTTTCTTTTCTTTTCAGTGTTATTATATTTAACCATGGTTAAAAATCTGATTTTGAATGAAGGATTATATTTTTATATTTAAAAAGACTATATTTTTATATTTAAAAAGATTATGTTTTTTTTTATATGTAGAAAGATTATTTTGTTACTTAGAAAAAGATTTCAGTTTTTTTTATATATGTGAACAAGGGATAAAAATCCGATTTTTAATGTGAAATTGAGGCAATAAAAATTCGATTTTTATCATTGAAGAGTAGCGATAAAGATATGGTTTTAATTAGAAGATGGTAAGAGAATAAGAATATGATTTTTATATTATAGAAAGAATAGAAATATGATTTTTATATTGGTAGAGTATTAAAAATATGATTTTTAATGTATAGAACATCATATAAAAAAATGTGATTTTAATATGAACAGCGTGGAGAAGACTACGTTGGAAGTACGGGCAAATCCAAACTGTTCTGAATTTCAGAAATTTCTATGGAGGAGTGGAACCCTCGGTGAGAACTTCTCACCTTTAATTTAATTTTTCTAGTTAAAATATATACTAGGATGCAAATGGTGTTTGGTAGCACCCGACACCCGTCGTCCACAGATCATGGACGGCTTGTATGCTTGTTTGTTTGATTTTGATGTGTAGTTGATTGTGTGATGTGATGTTAAAGAAAATAAAATAGATATATAGTTAAAAATATTTTATAGTTGAAAATAGAAATTTTAACGTGTATATAAAATAAATATTTATAAACAAATCGGAGATTTGTTTATATACACTGGTTTGATTGATATTGATTGGGACGATAAATTTTACACATCACCCAACTGCACAAATAAAATCTATGTTTGATTGTTTGAAACCCCACACGGGTATTGGGATGATATTTGGCGTACACTAATCCCAATTATTTAGCTGTATGTCGATCGATTGGTCGACAGACTGTGTA
Source organism: Allium sativum (assembly GCA_030737875.1). Classification (NCBI taxonomy): domain Eukaryota; kingdom Viridiplantae; phylum Streptophyta; class Magnoliopsida; order Asparagales; family Amaryllidaceae; genus Allium; species Allium sativum. Next base: position 95,896,247 of record CM060925.1, on the reverse strand, counting down.
AGCGTTAATTATTTATATTTAATGCTTATGCAGTTTTGTGGTGCACTCTGGATGATGGTTGATTATTTATCGTTGTTATTTTATACATGTGTTGTAGAAAATCCATATAATTAACATTACATGGTAATTGATTGGGCCTCATTCCAGTTTAAAGAGAAATATTTGAAAAAGAAATATTTGAAATAGAAATATTTGGAAATAGAAATATATGAAGCTGTGTTGATTAGATTTGCGCCATTTTGACGTGAACGATATTTATATCGATTTTATTCAAATTGAAATGAATATTAAAGTGAATTGAAATTCAAATTAAATTGAATTGATTTGAAATTCGAAATAAACTGAAATGATTTGAAATTCGAATAGAATTGAAATTCGAATTAAATTGAAATCGTTTTGAAATGAATTCAAATTGAAATTGAATTAATTTGAAATTCAAATTGAATTGAAAACAAATTGAAATTGAACTAAAAATCGATTTGAATTGAAATTGATTTGAAATGAATTTAAAACGAATTTGCAAGGGAAAATTCAATTTTGATTTGAAATTTAAATGGAAGTTGAAATCGTTTGAAAACGAATTTAAAACGATTTATAAAATACGTTTTAAAAGGAAATCGACGAAGTATATATTATATATATAATATAATGACATGAATAGAACGCGCCGCGGCAGTTCGTGAATTTCGACCATTGACTTCGAATGGATATTGCGGGAGATCCGACCGGTGGATTCTCCTCAAACCGGAACCGTTGGGTTCGTATCAAAAAGAGCTTTCTAATGAATATTAGAAATTAAAAATCTAACGGAATTATGTCCAAATAAAATTTGGAAAAGGTCGTTGTAACTGCAGTTCGATGGCCGTTGATGGAAATCGACTGTACGGACCTTGATAAAATTATTAAAAATAGTAATAATTTGTGAAAAATCATGAGAAATGATTTGGGAAGAATTGGGATGAAAAACTCCATATTTGAAAAGATAAAAATAGATTTTTATCGAAATGAACTAGTTTTGAACTAGAACTATAATTCTATTTATTTTTAAATAAATAAATTGAATTTGAAAAGGGTTTTAAAAGTAACCATAATTTCCAATAATTGAATTGGAGTGGATTTGAATCGAAATTGTCTTTGGAGTATTTCGATGTTGGATTTCGTGATTATACAGATATTGTTATGGAAATTTGAAAGATATATTTATATCATTATTTCCCAAACGATATTTGTTGGTCGTAGAATTGATATTGAATATTAGCCGATATATTTTCTATTCAGAGCCTTGTATTTAATATCAAATGTGATTTGGGTTTGTCGTGAATGGTGTCTTCATTAACACTGTTCTTAAGCCCAAGTGAGAAAAAGGTTAAATTTTTTTATTTAGATTTAATGAAGTGTGCCAATTAAATGATATTTAATTGGAATTGAATTGGAATTGATTTTTGGGTTTATCGTGAATGGTGTTTTAAATAACACTGGTTCTTTAACCCGATAATTAATGGAATGTGATTTTGGGTTTATCGTGAACCGTGCTTTAAATGACATTGGTTCTTTAACCCAGTTAAGACAGGATATTGATTTCTGTAAAGATTAAAACTATGTGGGGTTTTAATGAATCTTTAATTAGATTGAAATGGTCGAGAATGGAGTATCACCAGTTTTGCTCCAGGCGATAGTTAAATCTTTAATTAGATTTGAACGTGAAATGGTAATTGAATTTACCAATAACACCATGGTGTTAGATATGAAGTATGACCAGTTTTACTTCATGGGATGAATAGGTTGGGATTGGGAAATAAAACAAATGATTACTTCGGTGTGGTTCGCTAATCCCGACTAGTTTGGATGGATTAAAGAATAAATTTAAAGAATTTATCTTTGTTAAAATTAATGGGAATCTTTCCCAAAGTATAAGAATATTTGAATAAAAATATATTCTGATTTGGAATAAGGCATATGTTGTGTTTGTGTAACGCTTGTTTATTATATACGCGCGTTATTCCGAAAGACCGGGTTTATCCCATTCTGAATAACTGATTCGACGTGGTGCCGAGGATGAAGACGGCGGTTGAAGACCGGAGGTCTTCACGTCGTTTGGGTGATTACTAATGATCTTGATTGGGCCATACACCCAAGAGGAGGGAATCAGTTAGTGATCGTCCAGACGTACTTGGAGATCGATGGATATGCGGGGTACTAGGTGCCTCCGGTTTCGTTCAGACCCAGAACGAACTTGTAAATGGACTGTGTGTCTGACATTTGATTTTATTCTGTGTGATTTATTTCTATTAAATATATATCTGTTTGGCGGTGGAGAATTTATTCTCCTGCTTAACGCCCTTCTCTGAGACGTACGAGCTCATGGGTTATATACTGATGGATATCAAACGCATAGAGTGAATTGCCTGTGTGGCTTGCTAAGACGCAAATGATCAAGGCTTCTATTGAAAAGCAAAGTCTTGTGGTTGATGATCAAAGCACGACCTTTGTGGCGTAGCTTTGTGTAGCGTGAATTCGCGAGCCTCACACCCCGGTTGTGAACCAGAAATGGGAGAGGACCTCAGGGAGGACATGCGTTTCTTTCTAGTTAGAAGCGGCGTCAGTGGATTTACACGCCCTGACGAGTTTGACTTATGTGGTTGTTTGTAATAACCCGAAAATCTGGGCCAGTTTAAAATTTTTATTTTGGCAATTTTAGCGAATTTTGATTATTTAAAATGAACTATTTTAAATAATATCGACGAGAAAATTTATTTCGAATATAATTCGAACGTATATATTATACGCGTCGTCGTTAGAATATAAATATTTATATATAATTATAAATAGAATTGAAAATGGCGCGGTAGTTCGATAATTCGATTTCAAACTTCAATTGAATGTACCGGGTGCAAAATAATCCGGATTTTAGTGAAACCAAAAATAATGGGATCTAATTGTGAATATCTTTCCAACGAATCCGAAAAATCGAAATTTCCTAACGGGAATCAAAAGATATGTCCAGTTGAAATTCCTGAATAGTCGCTATGGAATTCAGGCCCTTAAAAATGGACATTTTGCAAACGACATCGGATTTCGACAAAACCACTTTTGTTGGATCCGTGGTGTAAAGTTATGGCTAGGTTTCAAATTTCATAATTTTTCGAACCAATATGTGAGCGTGGCAAAGGAAAACGCGTTTGACCAGTTTCAGTTGATTTTAATCGACTGGAAATTGGCCATTTTTCTAACGGTCTCAGAATTCGACGAAACTAGTTTTGTTAGGACCGTATCGTCAATACGAAACTAGAAAATATTTTTCTGGAATTTTTAGAGTTAGTATGTGGCCCCGGTAATTTGAAATGTACGTTTAAAATTCAATATAGTGATTTAAATGTAAATTCAACGGAAACAGATCGAAACGATCGAATCAGCTTTCGATACATATCCCATTGTGTTTGGAATGGGGGTAAAACGCTATGGACGACAGTCGGTGAGCTTGATTTCGAGTTAGAAATAAAAAGATGCTTTTTGAAAATTTAATAATTAAATAATATAAAATTCTATAAAAACCCCTACCCTCTTTTCTTTTTCTATTCTGTCTTGGATCGAAATAAAAAAAAAAAACCCGGGCCGCTTTCAAATCGAAGCCGCCACGACGCCGCCGCCCGCCCCATGACCGCCGCCCGCCGTCGGAGTCCCCTCTCCCCCTCTCCTCCTCCCCGTCGCTTCGGCCCCCCTCTCCATCGAAGGCCACGAATCCCTCAAAACTCCACAACCCTTGAATCCGCAACCACCGCCCACCATTGACCTACCGCCGCCACTAGCTTCCGCCAGCACCCCGCTGCGCCACTCCCTGACGCCAGCGCCGCCCCTTAGCCACCCATCGTACGTTGTAGGCCCCTTTTCTATTTAAAAATCATTTTTTTTCTTTTCCAAGTGCTCGCCTCTAACCCTGAAGCCACCAGCGAGCTTCGATGCCCCCGCTGTGCTGATTTGGATCTTCTTTGACGAGAAAGGGGGTGAGTTTTATTTGTATTTTTATTTAAAGTAATTAGTTAAATAAAAATCAGTTTATATACTTAGCATGAAAAAACTATGGTTTTTAAAAATGAATTTGCTTTGAATATAAAACTATGGTTTTTAAAAATGAATTTGCTTTGAATATAAAACTATGGTTTTTAAAAATGAATTTGCTTTGAATATAAAACTATGGTTTTTAAAAATGAATTTGCTTTGAATATAAAACTATGGTTTTTAAAAATGAATTTGCTTTGAATATAAAACTTTGGTTTTTAAAAATGAATTTGCTTTGAATATAAAACTATGGTTTTTAAAAATGAATTTGCTTTGAAAATAAAAATATAATTTTTGTATTGTTTGAATCGAAATAAAAATATGATCTTTATATTGTTTACATAGAAGAAAATTTAGATTTTTATATATTGAAAGTCGAAGGAAAAATCAGATTTTTATATATTGAAAGTCGAAGGAAAAATCAGATTTTTATATATTGAAAGTCGAAATAAAAATCAGATTTTTATATATTGAAAGTCGAAGGAAAAATAAGATTTTTATATATTGAAAGTCGAAGTAAAAATCAGATTTTTATATATTGAAAGTCGAAATAAAAATCAGATTTTTATATATTGAAAGTCGAAGTAAAAATCAGATTTTTATATATTGAAAGTCGAAGGAAAAATAAGATTTTTATATATTGAAAGTCGAAGGAAAAATCAGATTTTTATATATTGAAAGTCGAAATAAAAATCAGATTTTTATATATTGAAAGTCGAAGGAAAAATAAGATTTTTATATATTGAAAGTCGAAGGAAAAATAAGATTTTTATATATTGAAAGTCGAAGTAAAAATCATATTTTTATATATTGAAAGTCGAAGTAAAAATCAGATTTTTATATATTGAAAGTCGAAGTAAAAATCAGATTTTTTATATATTGAAAGGCGAAGTAAAAATCATATTTTTATATATTGAACAGCATCGTAAAAATTCGTTTTTACATATGTAGAGAATACGGGCGAAAGCGACAAAAAGGCGAGGTCGACGAAGAAGTCTGCAAAAGAAGATTCAAGCTATTGGTGAGAACTTCTCACCTTTCAATTTAATTTTTCTAGTTATATATATATATATATATATACTAGGATGCAGACAGTGCTTAGTAGCACCCGACACAATCGTCCACAGACCATGGACTTGTTTGTTTGGTTGCATAGATTAGTTGGATTATTTGTTTGAATTGTTTGGTGAGATGAAATTGATTTGATTGATGTGTGAATGGCGTGGGCCTTCACTAGACCGGGGATAAGGCTAGGCCTCGTCCCGTTTCTAGTATCGGGCCGTTATGCCGCCGAAATTTTCTAAAATAAGTTAGAAAAATAAAAATATCATTTTATTTAAAGAATGAACTGAATAGGAATTCATACGTTGAAATAAAATGTTTTATCGTTAAAAATATAATTTTTAACGTGAATGCGAATAAATAAAATATTCATTTACAAACCAGACGGTTTGTTTATGTATACTGATTTGACTGACATTGATTGGGTCGATAAATTTTACACATCGCCCAACTGCACAAATAAAATATTTGTTTGATTGTTTGAAACCCTACACGGGTGTTAGGATGAAATATGCAGTTCACTCATCCTGATTGATTAAATATGTCGATCGATTGATTGACAGGCTGTTATAAGCGTTAGATATCTATATTTGATGCTTATACAGTGTAGTGCACTTTGGTTGATGGTTGATTATTTTTCAATGTTATTATATACATGTGTTGTATGAAAATCCATAAAATTAACTTTATATGGTGATTGATTGGGCCTCATTCCAATTTAGAAAATAAAGAATATTATAAAATAAAAGTTCATGTGTTGACAGTACTCATTCATTGAGATTGGTCATGTGTTGAACAAAATATTTTAGTAATAAAATTTACATCTTTGTAATATAAAATAAAAGTTCATGTGTTGACAGTTCTCATTCATTGAGATTGGTCATGTGTTGAACGAGATATTTTGATAATAACAACTATTTTGAAAAAGAAATATTTGAAATAGAATATTTGAAAATAGAAATTTATGAAGCCGTGTTGATTAGATTGACGCCATTTTGACGTGAACGATATTTATATCGATTTTATTCGATTTCGAAAAGAATTGAATATATAACGATTTCGAAATGAATTGAATATATAACGATTTCGAAATGAATTGAATATATAACGATTTCGAAATGAATTGAATATATAACGATTTCGAAATGAATTGAATATATAACGATTTCGAAATGAATTGAATTGAAAACGATTTCGAAATGAATTGAATTGAAAACGATTTCGAAATGAATTGAATTGAAAACGATTTCGAAATGAATTGAATTGAAAACGATTTCGAAATGAATTGAATTAAAAACGATTTCGAAATGAATTGAATTGAGAACGAATTCAAATTGAATTGAAAGCGAATTGAAATGAATTCAAATTGAATTGAAATTTGAATTGAATAGAAATGAATTTTAAAATGAATTTATAAAGAGGAATTCAATTTTGATTTGAATTGAAATGGAAGTTGAAATTGCTTTTGAAACGAATTTAAAACTATTTATATAATTCGTTTTAAACAGAAATCGACGAAGTATATATTATATATATTATATATATATAATATAATGGCCTGAATAGAACGCGCCGCGCCGCGGTAGTTCGCGAATTTCGACCATTTATTTCAAACGGACATAACGGGAGATCCGACCGTCGGATTCTCCTAAAACCGGAACCGTTGGGTTCGTATCGAAAAGTGCTTTCTAACGAATGTCAGAAAAATGAAATATAACGGTTGGATTTGGAGATACGTCCAAATCAAATTCGAAAAAGGTCGCTGTAAGTGCAGTTCGATGACCGTTGATGGAAATCGACTGTACGGGCCTTGATAAAATTATTAAAAATAGTAATAATTTGTGTAAAATCATAAGAAATGATTTAGAAAGAATTGGGGTGAAAAACTCCATATTTGAAAAGATAAAAATAGATTTTTATCGAAATGAACTAGTTTTGAACTAGAATTATAATTCTATTTATTTTTAAATAAATAAATTGAATTTGAAAAGGGTTTTAAAAATAACCAGAATTTCCAATGATTGCATTGGGATGGATTTGAATCGAAATTGTCTTCGGAATATTTCGATGTTGGAATTCGTGATTATACGGATGTTGTTATGGAAATTTGAAAGATATATGTTTATATCGTTATTTCCAATACGACATTTGTTAATCGAAGAATTTGATATTGAATATAAGCGATATATTTTCTATTCAGAACCTTATATTGAATATCAAATGTGATTTGGGTTTGTCGTGAATGGTGTCTTCACTAACACTGTTCTTGAACCCAGTTGAGAAAAGATTAAATCTTTTTATTTAGATTTAATGAAGTGTACCAATTAAACAATATTTAATTGGAATAGAATTGATATTGATTTTTGGGTTTATCGTGGACAGTGCTTTAAATAACACTTGTTCTTTAACCCGATAATTAATGGAATGATATTTTGGGTTTACCGTGAACCGTGTTTTAAATGACACTGATTCTTTAACCCAGCTAACGATTAAAACTAAGTGGAGTTTTAATGAATCTTTAATTAGATTGAAATGATCGAAAATGGAGTATCACCAGTTTTGCTCCAGGCGATAGTTAAATCTTTAATTAGATTTGAACGTGAAATGGTAATTGAATTTACCGATAACACTGTGGTGTTAGATATGAAGTATTACCAGTTTTACTTCATGGGATAAATAGGTTGGGATTGGGAAATTAAAACAAATGATTACTTCGGTAAGTTTCGTTAATCCCGACTAGTTGAATCGAAATTCAAAAGACGATTAGAGAATAAATTCAAGAAATTTATCTTGGATAAAATTAATGGGAACCTTTCCCTATGAATGTGAAATTTAGAAACTAACTGTCGGTTGGCCAAGCAGAATGGTTTTCTGGGTATTGATCTGATGTTGGTTTCGGCCTTCGGGGTTAATATTTGGGGAATTATTCTCTTGATTAATTTACGGTTAGTGACTAATGAATTGGAATGAGGCGTATGTTGTGTTTGTGTAACACTTATTTAAAATATACGCGAGTTATTCGGAAAGTCCGGGTTTATCCCATTCTGAATAACTGATACGACGATAAGTCGAAGATGAAGACGATGGTCGAAGACCGGAGGTTTTCACGTCGTTTGGGTGATTACTGATGATCTTGATTGGGCTGTACACCCAAGAAGATGGAAACAGTTAGTGATCGTCCAGACGTACTTGGAGATCGATGGATATGCGGGGTACTAGGTGCCTCCGGTTTCGTTCAGACCCAGAACGGACTTGTAAATGGACTGTGTGTCTGACATTGGATTTTAGTCTGTGTGATTGATTTCTATTAAATATATATCTGTTTGGCGGCGGAGAATTTATTCTCTTGCTTAACGCCCTTCTCTGAGACGTACGAGCTCAGGGGTTATATATTGATGGATATCAAACGCATGGAGTGAATTGCCTGTGTGGCATGCCTAAGTGGCAATTGATCGAGGCTTCTGTTGAAAAGCAAAGTCTTGTGGTGATGATCAAAGCAAGGCCTTTGTGGCGTAGCTTTGTGTAACGTTTGCTTCGCGAGTTTCACACCCGGTATGAACCAAAAACGGGAGAGGACGTCAGGGAGGGCATGCGTTTCTTTCTAGCTAGAAGTGGCGTCAGTGGTTTTACACGCCCTGACGAGTTTGACTTATGTGGTTGTTGCTGTTGCGAGGCGCCTCGGATTGATCGGTCGTTCTCGAACCGATGGAGTCATTTAGTTGGCTCGTTTACGCCCCCATAGGGCGGGGAAATGCATGTCCAGGGTTTAAGTTTAATCCACATCGGTGGACTGGTCCTGAGGATCCAAGGGCCCACCTGAGTCTGGGTCCTGAGGGGCGGGCTAGAGCGTCTCGAATCGGTTGAGGACTATCTTTTGCCTCGGTTCATAGACGGAAATCCAATTTCCAAATACGTGACATTTGCGGTTTTATTTGCAGAGCCTAGTATGGCGACATAGTGGGATGGGGCACTATGCCGCCTATGATTGATACTTATGATTTGAAGTTGTTTTTATATACTATGCACTTATAATAGTATCCAATGATTTGTTTTCAACGTATCAAGCATTCTTGGCTATTATAAGGTAAAAACCCTATCCTCAGGCTTGCGATTGCATTGTGTGATGGGAACTGGGTCTTATAATAGCTTCATTTTTCTTTATTTAGCATCGCGCTGTTTGTTTTATGCACTGGTATTCTTGGGAGGAAACCCGTTCCGTGTTTTACGGCGTGGTCCCTTGATTTACCTAACTTTAAAATAAAGATTAACTGTTTTAGTTCTCACACCAGTCACATGACTGACCTGGAGTTTATTGTTTTAACCTAAACTCTGGGTGCCCCTATTTTGACACGGGCAGCTAGTAGTTTTGGTTTTGCAGATTTATATTCACAGGATCCTGATTTACAGCTGGAACGATATCCGGAAAGCTTTGTATCCGTATATCTACTTCTAGTTGCGTATTGTATTATTTTCCGCTGCGATGTATTTAAATGTAATTTAAATCTCTGATATTTCTGTGTAATATTCTTTATACTCTGTATATTCTTGTAATCTGATGCATTGCTGTAATATACAATGAAATGTTCTTCTGTATGCGTGCTGTTGTGGTTTGTTCTCGAACTATCCGACGCTTTCCTTTACGGGGAAGTTACGGGTCTTCACATTGTTGCTGTTGCGAGGCACCTCGGATATATCGGTGACTATGTGAAGTCGATGGAGTCATTCGTTGTCTCATTTGCGCCCCAAAGGGCGGGCAAACGTAGTGTTCAGGCATTTTAATCCACATCGGTGGACCGACCCTGACAATCCAAGGGTCACTCGAGATCTGATCCTGAGACATGATAGGCTAGATTGTCTCGAATCGGTAGAGGACTATTTTTTGCCTCGGTTCACAGATGGAAATCCAACTTCCAATACGTGACTTTGCGGTTTTATTTGTAGAGCCTAGTATGGCGACATAGTGGGATGGGGCGCTTATGTCATCTATGATTGATACTTATGATTTGAAGTTGTTTTATACACTATACACTTATAGTAATAAAAAATGATTTGTTTTAAACGTATCAAGCATTCTTGGCTATTATAAGGTAAAAACCCTATCCTCTGGCTTGCGTTGCATTATGTGATGGGACCTGGGTCTTATAATAGCTTCATTATTCTTTATTTAGCATTGCGCTGTTGTTTTATGCACTGGTATTCTTGGGAGGAAACCCTTTCCGTGTTATACGGCGTGGTCCCTTGATTTACCTAACTTTAAAATAAAGATTAATAACTGTTTTAGTTCTCACACCAGTCCCATGACTGACCTGGAGTTTATTGTTTTAACCTAAACTCTGGGTGCCCTTATTTTGACATGGGCAACTAGTAGTCTTGGTTTTGCAGATTTATATTCACAGGATCCTGGTTTACAGCTGGAATGATATCCGGAGAGCTTTGTATCCGTATATCTCCTTCAGTTGTGTATTGTATTATTTTCCGCTGCTATGTATTTTATTGTAATCTCTGATATTTATCGAATGTGTTATATTTATTCATACTCTGTAAATTCTTGTATTCTGATGGAATTGTTGTAATATACAATGAAATGTTCTTCCATCTGCGTTCTTTTGTGGCTTGTCCTCGACTCAATCCGGGCTTTCCTCACCAGGGAAGTTCGGGTCGTTTCAGCTGGTATCAGAGCTTTGGTTAAACTCAAATCTTTTGGGTGCAACTCATTAGAACTGAACAAAAACTCCTCAGAGGTAGGATTAGTAATATCCTATAGAAGAATTCTCATTATAGATGAGGTTAGTAATGCCCCAGAATGAGTGGAGAGTTATATGCTTATAAATAACGTATTTGTGATTATATATATATAGTCTGGTTTTAGAAATATGATTTTTGAATATATAAAAGATATATATTTGAAAGGTTAAAAATGAAATTGATTGTTGTTTGTGTGGTGTGATAGTGGATTTGATTAATTAAATTATTAGAACGATAGTTAATTTAATTAATACGAGAATGAATAGTAAATTTATTCGATTAAATCACACATTGAACTGATTAGAGAATAGATAGGAATATATACATGTGCATTATATATGTTTGAACAGGTAAATGGATTCGCTGTTGAGTAAAGAATTTATTTGCGTGCCCGACAAATAGGTAAACCTTAATGAGTTGGATGCGCAATTTTATTATTATATCAACTCCTGTGAGTGCCATTGGATGCGGAGTGCTGGTTATTCTGTGTGTAATTAATAAACGTCGCCATAGGATAGTAACAATTAATTTTGAACTACACCGCATGGCATACTTCTTGAAGATGGCATACTTCTTGAAGATAACATACTTCATCATATACCACACAAGCATTTGGAGCTTGTGTGACGAGATTGAAGATTTACCATACGAGCGAGAGGCTTGTATGGCGATGACTATTTATTACAGGTTGAATTGATGACAGATATGGACTATATATTACAGGTTGAACTGGTGACTGTTATGGACCATATAAAATTGTAACGATAAATTGCTAGATTAATAAAAAACCCACACGGGTCTGGAGTTGACAATAATCACGTCTCTCTAGTTATTAGATACAGCACATGGATTATTTATTTCCCACATGGGACGAGGAGACGAGGATTTATTCTCTGGAGTAATTAAAAACACACACTCCCTCAGGCTTAGACAGGGTGACAAGAATTTATTCTCTGGAGTTATTATCTATACACGCTCCCATGTAAATACCCGAATATATCACTATAAATATGTGTATGCTTATTAGAATTTAATGGGTACCTAATACGGCCCAATAAATTTCCAAACCCCTCCCCGTACAAAGGAGGTTATGGCCAAAATTTTCGAAAATTTAGGGTGTTAGCCAAATTTTTGAAGAATTTGAAAATTCTTAGAAACTGAAAAGTTGAAGAATGGAAGCCGGATTGAAAGTAGAATTGGTTAATCAAACCACTTACAACTTTGTTCTTTTTCGGGGACGAAAAGTTTTAAGTGGGGGAGATTGTAACGACCCGGAAATTCTGAACCAATTTAAAAATTTTTATTTTGGCAATTTTGATGAATTTTGAATATTTAAAATCAATTATTTTAAATAATAACGATGAGAAATTTATTTTGAATAGAATTCGAACGTATATTTTTATTCGAATCGCCGTTTGAATATAAATATTTATTTTTATATATAAAAGGAATTGAAAATGGCGCGGTGGTTCGATAATTCGATTTCAAACTTCAAATGAATGTACAGGATTCAAAATAAACCAGATTTTAGCGAAACCAAAAATATTAGAATCTAATTGAGAATATCTTTCCAACGAATCCGAAAGATTGATATTTCATAGCAGGAATCAAAAGATATGTCCAGTTGAAATTTCAGAATAGTCGCTATGGAATTTCGGCCCTTAAAAATGGCCTTTTTGCAAACGACCTCGGATTTCGACGAAACCACTTTTGTTGGATCCGTGATGTCAAATTATTGCTAGGTTTCAAATTTCAAAATTTTTTGAATCAATATGTGAGCATGGCAAAGGAAAACGCGTTTGACCAGTTTCAGTTGATTTTAATCGACTGGAAAATGTTCGTTTTTCAAACGGTCTCAGAATCCGACGAAATTTGTTTTGTTAGGACCGTATCGTCAATACGAAGCTACAAATAATTTTTCGGGAATTTTAGAGTTCGTATGTGGCCCCAGTAAATTGAAATACGCGTTCAAATTCAGTATATAGATTAAATTTTGATTTTGACGAAAACTGATCGAAACGGCCGAACTGGCTTGTGAAACATATCCCATTGTGTTCGGAACGGGGGTAATTAGCTAGGGAAGACAGTCGGTGGGTTCGAATCCGAGTTCGAAAATAAAAGTTACTTTTTGAAAGAATAAAATAATATTAATTAAATAAATATAAGCCCTCAACCCTAAATCCCCTTTCCCAAACCCAAACCCCGTCGTTCAAAAGAGAATCCGCTCTCTCCCCCAAATTCGATCCGCCGCCATCGCCGTTACAGGCGCCGCCACCGCCGAACTTCGCCTCCGCCTCCTCCCTGGCCACCCGCCCCTCCCACGACGCCCTCCCCTCTTCCTCCTTGCCAATCCGTGAACCCAAACCCAACCCCCAGCTGAAAACATGACCGCCGACCTCCACCTGACCGCCACCGGACCTGCTCCGACCTGCCGTACCCATAGACGTCCAACGCTGACCAAACCCCACCCCAAAACCCTCTGTAATCTTTTTCCTCCTTTTTCTTTCTTTATATGCATTTATTTTCTTTTCTTTTCAGTGTTATTATATTTAACCATGGTTAAAAATCTGATTTTGAATGAAGGATTATATTTTTATATTTAAAAAGACTATATTTTTATATTTAAAAAGATTATGTTTTTTTATATGTAGAAAGATTATATTGTTACTTAGAAAAAGATTTCAGTTTTTATATATATATGAACAAGGGATAAAAATCCGATTTTTAATGTGAAATTGAGGCAATAAAAATTTGATTTTTATCTTTGAAGAGTAGCGATAAAGATATGGTTTTAATTAGAAGATGGTAAGAGAATAAAAATATGATTTTTATAATATAGAAAGAATAGAAATATGATTTTTATATTGGTAGAGTATTAAAAATATGACTTTTAATGTATAGAACATCATATATAAAAAATGTGATTTTAATATGAGTAGCGTGGAGAAGACTGCGTTGGAAGTACGGGAAAATCCAGACTGTTCTGAATTTCAGAAATTTCTATGGAGGAGTGGAACCCTCGGTGAGAACTTCTCACCTTTAATTTAATTTTTCTAGTTAAAATATATACTAGGATGCAGACAGTGTTTAGTAGCACCCGACTCCCGTCGTCCACAGACCATGGACGGCTTGTATGCTTGTTTGTTTGATTTTGATGTGTAGTTGATTGTGTGACGTGATGTGAAAGAAAATAAAATAGTTATATAGTTGAAAATAGAAATTTTAACATGTATATAAAATAAATATTTATAAACAAATCGGATATTTGTTTATATACACTGATTTGATTGATATTGATTGGGATGATAAATTTTACAAATCGCCCAACTGCACAAATAAAATCTGTGTTTGATTATTTGAAACCCCACACAGGTATTGGGATGATATTTGGCATACACTAATCCCAATTATTTAGCTGTATGTCAATCGATTGGTCGACAGACTGTGTAAGCGTTAATTATTTATATTTAATGCTTATGCAGTTGTGTGGTGCACTCTGGATGATGGTTGATTATTTATCGTTGTTATTTTATACATGTGCTATAGAAAATCCATATAATTAACATTATATGGTAATTGATTGGGCCTCATTCCAGTTTAAAAAGAAATATTTGAAAAAGAAATATTTGAAATAGAAATATTTGAAAATAGAAATATATGGAGCCGTGTTGATTAAATTTGTGCCATTTTGATGTGAACGATATTTATAACGATTTTATTCAAATTGAAATGAATATTGTAACAACCTGGAAATGCGAGCCAATTTAAAATTTTTATTTTGGCAATTTTTATGAATTTTGAATATTTAAAATGAATTATTTTAAATAATATCGACGAGGAATTTATTTTGAATAGAATTCGAACGTATATGTTTATATACGTCGTCGTTAGAATATAAATAATTATACATAATTATTAAAGGAATTGAAAATGGTGCGGTAGTTCGATAATTCGATTTCAAACTTCAAATGAATGTACAGGATTCAAAATAAACTAGATTTTAGCGAAACCAAAAATATTAGAATCTAATTGAGAATATCTTTCCAACGAATCCGAGAAATTGAAATTTCATAGCGGGAATCAAAAGTTATGTCCAAATGAATTTTCAGAATAGTCGCTATAGAATTCTGGCCCTTAAAAATGGGAATTTTACAAACGACTTCGGATTTCGACGAAACCACTTTTGTTGGATCCGTGATGTCAAGTTATCGCTAAATTCCAATTTTCATAATTTTTCGAATCAATATGTGAGCGTGGCAAAGGAAAACGTGTTTGACCAGTTTCAGTTGATTTTAATCGACTCGAAATTGGCCATATTTCAAACGGTCTCAGAATTCGACGAAATTAGTTTTGTTAGGACGGTATCGTCAATACGAAGCTAGTAAATATTTTTCTTAATTTTTCGAGTCCGTATGTGACTCCGGTAATTTGAAATGTGTGTTTAAATTGAATATATAAAGAATTATACTTTAAATTCAACGGAAACTGATTCAAACAGTCGAATTGGCCTACGATACATATCACATTGTTTTCGGAACGGGGGTAATACGCTAGGGACGACAGTCGGCGGACTTGATTTCGAGTTCGTATGGAAAGTCAACTGAGGAGAGAGAAAATAATAAATTAAAATATATAAAATAATAATTCTTTCCTTTAAAACCTAGCCCCCGTTCAGTTCTCATTCCCACTATTTCCCCAAATCAAAAAAAATCCCGCCGCTCCTCCCCAGGAAAGCCGCCGCCGCATCCATCTCCACCTCGCTCCCCAGCGCCGACGCCGTTCATTCCCCCCCTCGCGCCTTCTCTCTCCTCCTCGATTTCCGCCTTCATCCGCAGAAAACCCACGCCCCACAGTCCCAAAACCCCACCGCCTCAGTCCAAACATGACCGCCTCCGTCCAACCCTCGTCGCCAACGACCCTAGCGCCACACCCCGACCGCCTGACAGCCCCCCTTCCTCCAGTCCGTCGTTGAGCCCCTCCTCCCTTGTACATTCAAGAACGATGCCCGAATCCCCTTACCCATCAACTGAAATCGAACGACGCCCCCACCTGGAACTCGGCCCCCTGCTGCAGCCATCCCGACCCCCTGCACCGACTTGGACCACCCCATCTTCGTTAGGAACCGGTGAGTAGTTTATTTTTCTATATAAACAAGCCTAGTCTTTTTTAGTTTTATTTTCTGATTTTAATGTGAAACACCATAGGTAGATTTTCAGTTTTCTTTTATAAAAATCACATTGTTTTATTTTCAACAATTGATATATGATAGGATTTGATTTTCTTAAGTATAAAGTTGTGATTTTTAAAGCGACAAAGAAGTGATTTTTTTTACATTACAAAGAAGTGGTTTTTATATAAAGTTGGCGAACTAAAAAGGCGATTTTTATACAAAGAGATTTAAACTAGATTTTGCGATGTAAAAAGATTTGATTTTGAAATATAAAAAGATAGGATTTTTAAAATAGAAAAGGAAATATTTTGAAAGTATGAAGATATATGACCCTTGAAAATATAAAAATATGATTTTTATATAGTTTACATATTAAAAATATAATTTTTATTAAACTAGAGTTATAAAAATATTATTTTCATATACTAGATATTATAAAAATATGATTTTTGTATTATAGAAGGAGTAAAAATATGATCTTTATATTTGAAAAGGCGAAATCTTTATATAGAGTGTAGAAATATAAAAATATAAATTTTATATAGTTATGATAATAAAAATTCAATCTTTATATAAGAAGTAGAAATATAAAAATATAATTTTTTATAGAAAGAAGCGTTGTAAATAAATGAAGTGAAATAAAAATCTGAACTTTATTCTATCGTGAAGTAAAGAGAATATAAAAATGTGATTTTTATAAATGTAGTGGCTACGGGCAACGAAAGTGACAAAAGGCGAGAACAGCGATGACTTCTACATAAGAAGAGTCGAGGCGTTTGGTTTGTTATTTAGTGAGAATTTCTCACTTTAAATTTTCTTTTCCAGTTAAAATATATACTAGGATGCAGACGGTGCTTAGTAGCACCCGACACCCGTCATCCACAGACCATGGATGGCTTGTATGTTTGATTGTTTGATGTGTTTTAAAAATTGATTGTGTGATGTGAAATAAAATATTTATATAGTTAAAAATATTTTATCGTTAAAAATATTATTTTTAACGTGTGTGTGTGAATAAAAATGTGTGTTTATTGATGTGAAATCACACACGGGTATTGGGATGATATTTGGTATAAACTAATCCCAATTATTTAATTGTATGTCGATCGATTGGTCGACAGGCTGTGTGAGCGTTAATTATCTATATTTAATGCTTATGCAGTTGTGTGGTGCACTTTGGGTGATGGTTTATTATTTTTCGTTGCTATTATATACATGTATTGTATTGAAACCATATAATTAACATTATATGGTAATTGATTGGGCCTCATTCCAATTGGGAAAATAAAGAATATTATAAAATATATTCATGTGTTGAATAGGATAAATGGTCATGTGTTGACGATGCTCATGTATTGAGAATAATCATGTGTTGAAAAATTATCATGTGTTGATAGAAATATTTTAACAATAAAATTTACATCTTTATCATATTTAAAGTTAGAAACTAACTGGAAAATAGATAAGATGAGTGGTTTCCTGGGTATTGATCTGATATTGGTTTCGGCCTTCGGCGTTAATGTTTAGGGAATCATTCTCTTACTACTTTACGGTTGGAGTCTGATTTGAAAATCAAACGATAGATACCATAATTTTATAAAATATATTGAATAACAAAAATAATCATGTGTTGATAGTGCTCATGTGTTGAGAATATATTCATGTGTTTAATAGAATAAATATTCATTTGTTGAATGGGATAACGAATTTATTGAAATATATAAAACCGTGTTGATTAGATGCGCCATTTTGACGTGAGCGATATTTATATCGATTATATTTGTTTTTATAATGAATATAGAAAAAGAAGTGATTTCAAAATATAACGTTTTGAAAATATTATCATTTGTATATCGATGATATGGAATATTCAATTTCGATTCGAAACTGAATATGAAGTTGAAATCGTTTCGACAATGAATTTAAAACGATTTATAAAATACGTTTTAAAAGGAAATAGACGAAATATATAATATATATATATATATATATATATTATATACAATGGCCTGAATAGAACGCGCCGCGCAGCGGCAGTTCGTGAATTTCGACCATTGACTTTGAATTGACGTTATGGGAGATCCGACCGTCGGATTCTCCTGAAACTGGAACCATTGGGTTCGTATCGAAAATATCTTTCTGATGAATATTAGAAATTTGAAATCTAATAGTTGGATTTGGAATTATGTCCAAATCAAATTTGGAAATGGTTGTTGTAAGTGCAGTTCGATGGCTGTTGATGGAAATCGACTGCACGGGCCTCGATAAAATTATTAAAAATATCTATAATTTGCGTAGAATCATAAGAAATGATTTGGGAAGAATTGGGATGAAAAATTCCACATTTGAAAAGATAAAAATAGATTTTTATCGAAATGAACTAGTTTTGAACTAGAATTAAAATCAATTTATTTTTGAAATAAATAAATTGAATTTGAAAGTGGTTTTAAAAATAATCAAAATTCCCAATACGTGAATTGAACTAGATTTGAATCGAAATTATCTTTGGAATATTTCGATGTTGGATTTCGTTATCGTATAGATATTGTTATGGGAATTTGAAAGATATATTTTATATCGTTATTTCCAATATGATATTTGTTGGTTTCAGAATTTGATATTGAATACAAGCTGATATATTTTCTATTCAGAGCCTTGTATTTAATATCAAACGTGATTTGGGTTTGTCGTGAATGGTGTCTTCATTAACACCGTTCTTAAGCCCAGTTAAAGTGATTTTGGGATTATCGTAAATCGTGTTTTAAATGACATTGGTTCTTTAACCAAGTTAAAGACAATATATTGATTTTTGAAAAGATTAAAACTAAGTGAAGTTTTAATGAATCTTTAATTAGATTGAAATGTGAATTGATAATTTAAATTATCAAATCTGAAAGGTGGTCGAGATATGGAGTATCACCAGTTTTGCTCCAAAGCGATAGTTAAATCTTTAATTATATTTGAACGTGAAATGGTAATTAACTTTACCGATAACACCGTGGTGTTAGATATGGAGTCTTACCAGTTTTTCTCCATGGGATAAATAGGATAGGATTGGGAAATAAAATAAATGATTACTTCATTGTGGTTCGCTAATCCCGACTAGTTTGAAATGATATCCAAAGTAAGATTAAAGAATAAATTTAGAAGAATTTATCTTTGATAAAATTAATGGGAACCTTTCCCTAAGAATGTGATTTTGTGAATAAAAGAATATTCTGAATTGGAGTGAGGTGTATGTTGTGTTTGTGTAACATTTGTTTATTATATACGTGGGTTATTCAGAAAGGCTGGGTTTATACCCATTCTGAATAACCGATTTGGCGATAAGTCGAAGATGAAGACGGTGGTTGAAGACCGGAAGTCTTCACATCGTTTGGATGATTACTGATGATCTCGATTGGGCTGTACACCCAAGAAGAGAGAAATAGATGGTGGTCATCCAGTCGCACTTGGAGATCGATGGATATGCGAGGAAAGTGCCTCCGGTTTCGTTCATACCCAGAACGAACTTGTAAATGGACTGTGTGTCTGACATTGGATTTTATTCTGTGTTGATTGATCTCTATTAAATATACATCTGTTTGGCGGCGGAGAATTTATTCTCTTTCTTAATGCCCTTCTCTGAGACATACGAGCTCAGAGGTTGTATATCGATGGACATCAGTCGCATGGAGTGAATTGCCAGTGTGGCACGCGTAAGTGGCAATTGATCAAGGCTTCTGGTGAAAAGCAAAGTCTTGTGGTTGATGATCAAAGCACGACCTGTGTGGTTCAGCTTTGTGTATAGCATGAATTCGCGAGCCTCATACCTCGGTATGAGTCAAAAACGGGATACAGACCGTTGGGAGAACACGACGTTTCTTTCTAGCTAGTGGTGGTGTCAGTGCTTAAACTGGCTGACATTTATATACTTTTCACCTGTGTGGTTGTTGGATGAGGCGCCTCGATATTAGGTCTGTTAGGACCGGGAAACGTGTGTTCATGAATAACTAATCCTCAAAAGTAAGAGAAGACCGGCCCAACTGATTCCAAGGATCATAGTGGGGTCCTGGGACATTTGCTAGAGTGTCTCGAACGGAGAGGAGCTTGCCCCTTGCCTCGACTCATGACGGAAATCCAATTTCCAATACATGCATTGCTGTTTTATTTGTAGCGCCTAGTATGGCGACATAGTGTGATGGGGCACTTATGCCGTCTATGATTTATATTTATGATTGAAATTGTTTTGACACTATACACTTATAGTAGTGTCAAAATAATGTGTTTTAAACGTATCAAGCATGCTTTGGCTATTATAAGGTAAAAACCCTATCCTCCGGCTTGCGTTGCATTGTGTGATGGGACCTGGGTCTTATAATAGCTTCATTTTTCTTTATTTAGCATCTCGCTGTTTCTTTTATGCACTGGTATTCTTGGGAGGAAACCCGTTCCGTGTTATACGGCGTGGTCCCTTGATTTACCTAACTTTAAAATAAAGATTAATAACTGTTTTAGTTCTCACACCAGTCACATGACTGACCTGGAGTTTATTGTTTTAACCTAAACTCTGGGTGCCCTTATTTTGACACGGGCAGCTAGTAGTTTTGGTTTTGCAGATTTATATTCACAGGATCCTGATTTACAGCTGGAACGATGCTCGGAAAGCTCTGTATCCGTGTATTACTTTCAGTTGTGTTTGTATTGTTTTTCCGCTGCTATGTAATATATTTTCTATGTAATATTTATTCATACTCTGTATATTCTTGTATTCTGATGGAATTGTTGTAATTAACAATGAAATGTTCTTCTGTTCGCGTTCCGATTTGTGTTGTTCTCATCGCAATCTGGGCTTTCCTTCACGGGAAAGTTCGGGTCGGGTCAGTTTGGTATCAGAGCTTTGGTTTACAGAGCTCGAGAACAAGACACATTAGAACCGAACGAAAGAATTCATCAGATATTGGATTAGTAATATCCAATTAGAATGACTCGTTAGAGTTAGGATCAGTAGTATCCTAGAACGAGTGTGAAGAGAACATTTTTCAAATGAAAACAAATTTTGTTTTGAAATTTAAATCATTTTATATGTATTTGAATATTTATTTATATTGATTTGGACAATCCAGTATATAAAAGTTTTTCATATACGCGTCATGAACATATATTCGAAGTTTTAATATACTGGATAGATATATAATCACACTCTAGTCGCCCAGAGAGGATGTTGATAATGACCATGGCATCATCAATATTTGTGTTCGAGTATTGAAGGTGTGATATCTATATATTTCCATTGACTGGTGTGAGAACCAAAACTAGATAGATTTATTGTCGTGATTTGGCATCAAAAACATGATTTTCTATATATTTATCAAAATTTATGCATTTGAAACGTTAATTCACTAATTGATTGATGGTTGTGTTGTTTGTTTATTTATTTGAAATTTGAACCGTTTAGCCTAATTGAACCGAATATTGAATTGTACTGAAAATTAGTCGCATTTGCTTGCATATACATGTGCTTACATTGAACAGGTCATAGCAAGGAGGCTAGAGCAGAAGAATAAAATTGTTTGCCCAACAAATAGGTACATGTTTACTGTAAAGACCCGGAAATTCCCGCTCTTTGAATCGACCATAAACCACACAGGTCTGACTCAAAGGTTGGAAATCTTCGAATACTTTAACTTTGGGAATACAATACATCAGAACAATAACAGCAGACTTTTATTACATTATAATAATGTTACATCAGAGTACAGAATATATCAGAGTACATTGAAATAAAATTACAGCGGAAGATAAATTACAAAAGATTTAATAAATTAAATAAAATACAGTAAACAGCGGAAGACTACTAAGCTCTGGACACAGCTTTAGGCTTCGATCCAGGATCCTGCTAAAAGAATAGATATCTGCAAAAAGCTACTCGACTGCCCGTGTGGAAAAGAGGGCACCCGAGTTTGCAAAGTGAAACAAACTACGAGTCAGTCATGGGACTGGTGTGAGAATTCTAAACTAACATAACTAATAAGACAAATCCAAGGACCACGCCACTTTCGCGGAACGGGTTTACTCCTATGGATTGCCAGTGCATAAACCAAAGTAAATCGAGAAATAACGCAATGTCTTTTTGGAAAAATGAAACCATTATAAGACCCAGGTCCCATCACACAATGCAACGCACACCAGAGGATAGGGTTTTACCTTATAATGGTCAAAAGATGCTTGATACGTATAAAACGGATTTGATATTATTATTAGTGTATATATGTTTTAATAAAAAGATTTGAATCATAAGTATCAATCCTAGACGGCATGGTTACCATATAGCATGTCGCCAATACTAGTTCTACAATCAAAACCGCAAGGGCGTATTGGAAATTTGGATTCCATCATGAGTCGAGGCTAGGGGCAAGCTCCTCTCCGATTCGAGACACTCTAGCAAATGCCTCAGGATCCCCCGCAGTGAACCCTTGGATCTTCAGGGCCGGTCCCCGCCTATGGGCAGTGGATTAGTTATGCCTGAACACACGCTTCCCGGTCCCTTTGGACCTATAGTATGACCACCAACGGCCTATAAACATAACGAGGCGCCTCAAAATCCATCATCCACATAAGTAAAATGTCAGGGCTGGTAGGTCACTGACACCACTCTAGCTAGAAAGAAACGTGTGCACTCCCTGCAGTCCGTATCCCGTTTTTGACTCATACCGGGGTGTGAGGCTCGCGAAGTCACGCTATACACAAAGCTACGCCTAAACAGGCCGTGCTTTGATCATCAACCACAAGGCCTGCTTTTCAACAAAAGCCTTGATCAATGCATCTTAGCATGCCACATTGTCAGTCCATACTATACCATTGATTTCTGCCAATATATAACCTCTAAGCTCATATGTCTCAGAGAAGAGTGTTAACCACCAAGCAGATATGTATTAACAGAGATCAACGAATGTAGTATAAAGGACTACAACGTCAGACATACATTCCATTTATAAACTTATGCTCTGGGTCTGAGCGAAAGTCAAATCCGTACAAATCAACACTACGTCCGGATAACTACCATCTTAGCCCCGTCTTGGGAGCAAATCAATCAAGGACCTCAACGCTAGTTACCCATTCGATGTGAAGATCGTCGGTCTTCAATCGCCGTCTTCAACTCTTAGATTTAAAACGTCGTATAATCATTTGAAATGAGATTGAACTCGGTCTTCTCAAATGATCCTCGCATATATATATATATAATTTGAAAACATTTCATATCGTTATTAATATTTGATAACGAGAATTAATTTAACGACGCTTCGGGTCGATGGGCGTCCCTGGCGCTGTTTTTAACCAAATTTGATTTACACATATCCTAAAATCTAACCGTTGGATTTTGACGAAATTTATATCGTTGGAAAGATCTTCCTAAAGCGGTCCTAAAGGTTCCAGTTTTGGGAAAATTCAACTGTCGGATCTTTCGGTATAACCGTTTAAAGTAACGATCATCGATATGCGAACTACCGCGCGTGTTTTGTTTAATTTATAATTTATATTTATATATATATAAATATAAATCGCTTGACTATTCAAATTTCAAAAGTCTATTCTTTTTATCGCATCTAAAATGACGATAAAAACACCATTTGTTTTATTTACCCTAAATGTAAATTATGCTTTATCTATCATTTGTCTTATTTACTGAATGTAAATAAATTATATTCCTTTCTTATTCTATTTAGTTACCTAAATGTAAATAAATATATTCGTATCCTTTTCTTATTTATTTACCTAAATGTAGATAAATGTTTTATTTTTACTTTTGCTATATTTATTTACATTAATTGTAAACAAATGTATCTAATTTCTTATTCATATTTATTTACCCTATTTGTAAATAAATGGTTTCATTTTCCTTTGCAAATCTCATTTACATAGTAAATGTAAATAATTGTATTTCTTTAATTCTTTTCTAATATTCCCCTTTAACATAAAAAGAATATCTTATGTTAGTTCTTTTCTAACCTTTCTTTTTATTATTTACATAAGAAAACGTAAATAATTACCATTTACAAATTGGTTCTTTTTATTTACATAAGAAAAATGTAAATAAATACTTATTCACATAATTATTATTTTTAATCTTTTTATTTACATAGGAAAATGTAAATAAATTTTAATTCACATATTTGTTCTATAATTTCTATTTATTCTTAATTACATAAAATGTAATTTTATTTCTTATAATCATAATTACATAAAATGTAATTTTCTTTACAGTGTAAAATATATTCTTTTAATTACATATAAAAATGTAATTTATTTAATCTCTTATTTACCTAATGTAAATATATATGTTTTCCTTTGTCTACATTTTATTTATTTATCATAAATATTTTGAAGTAATTTACATATATAAAATGTAAATTTAGAAAATTAATATATATGCTTTAACCTCTCACATTGGATAGGTATTGTTGTGATTACTGGACAGCCGGGCGGGTCCGGGCAGATTTACATCACAACTCAATCCAACCTCGGGTTACACATATTATTTCTTATTTATTTACCTATTTGTAAATAAATATTTTTAACCTTTTATCCTAACAAAATGTCTATTTTGTTTTAACCACCTTTTATCTTAACAAAATGCTTATTTTGTTTTAACACACTTTTAATATACAAAAATTTGTATTTTGTCTAATTCACTTTACATAGAAAATGTAAGCGTTTCTTTTATTTTCTTTTGCATTGAAAATGTACATATTACTTTTCATTTACATTAAAAATGTACATATTACTTTTCATTTACATCTTCATAACATAAATGTACATATATCTTAATTACATTTTTAATAACATAAAATGTACTTTTGTCTTAATTACATTTTAAATTTGTAGACAAGACAAAGATAAAAATTGTCCTTTTATTTATGTTGACAAAATAACGTAAAAATTTGTCTCTTTATTATGTTAACAAAATAACATAAAAGCTTGTTCTTTTTATTATGTTAAAAAGAAATGACATAAACACTTGCTCTTTTTCTATGTTAACAAAATAACATAAAAGCTTGTTCTTTTTATTATGTTAAAAAGAAATGACATAAACACTTGCTCTTTTTCTATGTTAACAAAATGAGATGATTTTGTACAATTCTTTTAAATGACAAAATGTGAATCTTGGTCTATGTTTTGTTTGCATCCAAAAATGCAACTAAAAATATATAGTTCTTTTCACTTTAACATTTTATATGTAAAATTGTTATTTTACTTTACTCTAACATTTTATGATTTGAAATGTTATTTCTCTTTACTCTAAAATGTCAATTTATTTCTCTGATATAAATGTCACTTTATTTCCCTAATATAAATGTCACTTATTTCTCTAACATAAATGTCACTTTATTCCTCTAATATAAATGTCACTTGTTCCTATGATATAAATGTCACTTATTCCTATGATATAAATGTCACTTATTCCTATGTTATAAATGTCACTTATTCATATGTTTGTATTTGTAGTGTATAATATAAATAAATAAATAAATAAAAATGAACTTTGTTCCTACGTCATAATTGTATTAAGAACACAAATAAAACGATAATTTATGGTCTATGCTATATTTGTGTTAGAGAGCACATATAAAAGGGCAATTTATTCTCTAAGTTATATTTGTGTTGAAAGACACAAATAAAAAAAAATACTTCATTTCAATGTTGATATTTGTGTTGAATACACAAATAAAGGTGATTCCAATTCTACGTTATATCTGTGGTGAATACACAAGTAAAGGGATGCAATTCAATTTCAATGTAAATATTTGTGTTAAGTACACACATAGAAGAATGGTTCATTTTCTAATCAAAATGTTCTAATGTTAACATTTTTAACATTTCTGATCTAATGTTAACATTTTAACTAAAACGATGCTTTTATTTTAATGTTACCTTTTTGACAGAATGGTGTTTGGTAATCTAAATGAACAAGTATAACAAAATATGATTTTGTATTCTAAATGAACATTTTAACTAAATGTTCCTTTTAATCCTTATTGACTTTTCTTTTAATGTATCAAAATATACCTTTCCTATTCATTTCTTTTTGATGTAACAAAAATATGCATTTGGTTTGTAAACTTCTAATACAAACAAAAATGTGAATTTGTTTGTAATCTTCTAATGCGAACAAAATGGTGATTTTGTTTATAAACTTCAAATGCGAACAAAAGTGTTAATTTTGTTAATAATTTTTAATGTAAACAAAATGATGAATTTGTTTGTATCTTCAATTCAAACACAAATGATACTTTCGGTTATATCTATCAATGCAAAACAAAAATGACAATTTTGTCTATATCTTTCGATGCAAAACAAAAATGATACTTTTGTTTGCTACATTTCCTAATCTAGCTTAGTAAATAAAAATGAAAATTTTATTTCCAACTTGATATACTTGTTTTATCTATTTTATAACAAACGTGATATATTTGTTTCCATCTATTCTCTAACAAACATGAATATATTGATTTTGCAAATCAAAAAGAAAGGTCTAATCTTTAACTGTTTTATGGATCCACATGCACATCCCAAAACAACGCAATACATAACTATAATTCATACATCATTAATAATCAACCATGAATATTCCATAAACAACTCAATCCATACAACAATCCAATCCAAACATAAATCATCTCAGATCTAAATTTATTTACAAACAACAATTTAACGGTGATAAAATAATTAATTAAATTAATTAAAAATAGAAATTCTCACCCATAGCTTTCCATTCAGATTCAAATTTTCCCTAAATTTTGATTTGCACAGTTTCAGTCCTAGTCAGTCTAGGCGCGAAGATCTTGGTCTCACGATTCCAACATGACTGAAATCCTCGAATTTCATCGCTGTTCGCAAAAGTTATGATAATATAAACCTTAAACGCTTAGTTAAAATAATTAATTAACCAATTTCTTTTAAATAGTATTTAGGAAAATCGTTACCCCTTAATTCTCCTTTCTTCTTCGTTTGTTCTTACCGTAACAAAGCAACCCATCATCGTGGCCTTCCTCCTCCCATCGCACGCGCCAGACCCCACCGGACTTCGATCAGAGGGGCCCACATCGTCGCCCGTCAGCTCGCCTACCCACGCCCCTCTCGCCGTCCAACTCGCACCCCCCTCTGTCGCCAAAACCCATGGCGAACGCTGCGCCTTTAGGCGTAGAAACCGAGCCAACCACGACACCTTCTGTGATCATCACCGTACAAAATTCAAGAGCTCGGATCCCTCTTCGATTTGGTATATGACTTGCGTTTTAATTTGTTGTGTGGTGGAAGAAATTGAAGAATCAAAATCGAATGTTTCTGGCCATTGAAGAAGTTGAATACGGCGGCTGCTAATGTAATTTAGGGTTTAGCGTATTATACCCTGTATTTATACCGTATTTTTCTATTTATGTAATTATTTAATTCAAAGGAAAATCCAATTTCTCGATACGAACTCCAAATTAAATTCAACGAAAAATGTTCCTAGGCAAATACCCCCGTTCCGGACCCAATGGAAATGGTCTCGAGACCCAATTCCAAAGTCTACTACCTGTTTTATTTAATTTTATATTTAAATCATTTATTTATTAGATTTAACTGTACATTTTAATTTACCGGGGCCACATACGGACTCAGAAAATTACAGAAAAATTATTTTTGGTTATGTTTTGACGATACGGTTCTAACGAGACTAATTTCATCGAATTCTGAGACTGTTTGAAAAATGGCCATTTTTAAGCTGATTAAATTTGACCGAAACTGTCAAAACACATTTTCTTTTGCCACGCTCACATACTAGCTCGGAAAATTCTAAAAATTGAAACCTAGCAATAATTTGACATTCCGGTTCCAACAAAAGTGGTTTCGTCGAAAACAGAGGTCGTTTGAAAATTGACTATTTTCAGTGGCTTTAATATTATTTAAAATTGAAAATTTTAAATTCTGGCACATTTTCCAACAAAATTCTTTAAAATAAAAATTTTAAATTGGCCCTGATTTTCCGGGTTGTTACATTTACCATAATTTACTGTTTTGTTTGGGTGATGATGATTTTATGAGCCGATTGGCTAGCCGCTTGGCTAGCCGCTTGGCTTTCTCTTTTTCTTTTGAGTTGAAGAAGGCCATGGGTGGCTATATGAAATATCCCGAAGTCCCCGGTGCAGGGGAAGTTATGGCGAAATTTTTCGGAAATTTAGGGTGTTAGCCAAATTTTTGAAAAATTTGAAAAGTTATTAGAAACTGAAAAGTTGAAGAACTTAAGCCGTAATGAAAATAATGGAAGTTGAGTTGATTAGTTAAACAACTTTCGGCTTCGTTCCTTTTCGGGGACGAAAAGTTTTAAGTGGGGGAGATTGTAACAACCCGGAAATGCGAGCCAATTTAAAATTTTTATTTTGGCAATTTTAATGAATTTTGAATATTTAAAATGAATTATTTTAAATAATATCGACGACGAATTTATTTTGAATAGAATTCGAACGTATATATTTATATACGTCGTCGTTAGAATATAAATAATTATATATAATTATTAAAGGAATTGAAAATGGCGCGTAGTTCGATAATTCGATTTCAAATCTCAATTGAACATACCGGGTGCAAAATAAACCGGATTTTAGAGAAACCAAAAATATTAGAATCTAATTGAGAATATCTTTCCAACAAATCCGAAAAATTGAAATTTCATAGCGGGAATCAAAAGTTATGTCCAAATGAATTTTCAGAATAGTCGCTATAGAATTCTGGCCCTTAAAAATGGGAATTTTACAAACGACTTCGGATTCCGACGAAACCACTTTTGTTCGATCCGTGATGTCAAGTTATTGCTAAATTCCAATTTTCATAATTTTTCGAATCAATATGTGAGCATGGCAAAGGAAAACGTGTTTGACCAGTTTCAGTTGATTTTAATCGACTGGAAATTGGCCATTTTTCAAATGGTCTCAGAATTCGACGAAATTAGTTTTGTTAGGACCGTATCGACAGTACGAAGCAAGAAAATATTTTTCTGGAATTTTTCGAGTCCGTATGTGACTCCGGTAATTTAAAATGTGCGTTTAAATTGAATATATAAAGAATTATACTTTAAATTCAACGGAAACTGATTCAAACAGTCGAATTGGCCTACGATACATATCCCATTGTTTTCGGAACGGGGGTAATACGCTGGGGACGACAGTCGGCGGACTTGATTTCGAGTTCGTATGGAAAGTCAACTGAGGAGAGAGAAAATAATAAATTAAAATATATAAAATAATAATTCTTTCCTTTAAAACCTAGCCCCCGTTCAGTTCTCATTCCCACTGTTTCCCCAAATCAAAAAAAATCCCGCCGCTCCTCCCCAGGCAAGCCTCCGCCGCATCCATCTCCACCCCACTCCCTATCGCCGACGCCGTTCATTCCCCCCCTCGCGCTTTCTCTCTCCTCTTCGATTTCCCCCTTCCTCCATAGAAAACCCACGCCCCACAATCCCAAAACCCCACTGCCTCAGTCCAAACATGACTACCTCCGTCCAACCCTCGTCGCCAACGACCCTAGCGCCACACCCCGACCGCCTGACAGCCCCCCTTCCTCCAGTCCGTCGTTGAGCCCCTCCTCCCTTGTACATTCAAGAACGACTCCCGAATCCCCTTACCCATCAACTAAAATCGAACGACGCCACCACCTGGACCTCGGCCCCCTGCTGCAGCCATCCTGACCCCCTGCGCCGACTTGGACCACCCCATCTTCATTAGGAACCGGTGAGTAGTTTATTTTTCTATATAAACAAGCCTAGTCTTTTTTATTTTTATTTTCTGATTTTAATGTGAAACACCATAGGTAGATTTTCAGTTTTCTTTTATAAAAATCACATTGTTTTATTTTCAGCAATTGATATATGATAGGATTTGATTTTCTTAAGCATAAAGTTGTGATTTTTAAAGCGACAAAGAAGTGATTTTTTTTTACATTACAAAGAAGTGGTTTTTATTAAAGTTGGCGAACTAAAAAGGCAATTTTTATACAAAGAGATTTAAACTAGATTTTGCGATGTTAAAAGATTTGATTTTGAAATATAAAAAGATAGGATTTTTAAAATAGAAAAGGAAAGATTTTGAAAGTATGAAGATATATGACCCTTGAAAATATAAAAATATGATTTTTATATAGTATACATATTAAAAATATGATTTTTATTAAAGTAGAGATATAAAAATATGATTTTTATATACTAGATAATATAAAAATATGCTTTTTATATTATAGAAGGAGTAAAAATATGATCTTTATATTTGAAAAGGCAATATCTTTATATAGAGAGTAGAAATATAAAAATATAATTTTTATACAGTTATGATAATAAAAATTCAATCTTTATATAAGAAGTAGAAATATAAAAATATAATTTTTATATAGAAAGATGCGTTGTAAATAAATGAAGTGAAATAAAAATCTGAACTTTATTCTATCGTGAAGTAAAGAGAATATAAAAAATGTGATTTTTTATATATATAGTGGCTACGGGCAACGAAAGTGACAAAAGGCGAGAACAACGATGACTTCTACATAAGAAGAGTCGAGGCATTTGGATTTGGTATTTGGTGAGAACTTCTCACTTTAAATTTTCTTTTCTAGTTAAAATATATACTAGGTTGCAGACGGTGCTTAGTAGCACCCGACACCCGTCATCCACAGACCATGGATGGATTGTATGTTTGATTGTTTGATGTGTTTTAAAAATTGATTGTGTGATGTGAAATAAAATATTTATATAGTTAAAAATATTTTATCGTTAAAAATATTATTTTTAACATGTGTGTGTGAATAAAAATGTGTGTTTGTTGATGTGAAACCCCACACGGGTATTGGGATGATATTTGGTATACACTAATCCCAATTATTTAATTGTACGTCGATCGATTGGTCGACAGGCTGTGTGAGCGTTAGTTGTCTATATTTAATGCTTATGCAGTTGTGTGGTGCACTTTGGATGATGGTTTATTATTTTTCGTTGCTATTATATACATGTGTTGTATGGAAACCATATAATCAACATTATATGGTAATTGATTGGGCCTCATTCCAATTGGGAAAATAACGAATATTATAAAATATATTCATGTGTTGAATAGGATAAATGGTCATGGGTTGACGAAGCCCATGTGTTGAGAATAATCATGTGTTGAAAAATTATCATGTGTTGAAAGAAATATTTTAACAATAAAATTTACATCTTTATCATATTTAAAGTTAGAAACTAACTGGAAAATAGATAAGATGAGTGGTTTCCTGGGTATTGATCTGATATTGGTTTCGGCCTTTGGCGTTAAAATTTAGGGAATCATTCTCTTACTACTTTACGGTTGGGTCTGATTTGAAAATCAAGCGATAAATACCATAATTTTATAAAATATATTGAATAACAAAAATAGTCATGTGTTGACAGTGCTCATGTGTTGAGAATATATTCATGTGTTCAATAGAATAAATATTCATTTGTTGAATGGGATAACGAATTTATTGAAATATATAAAGCCGTGTTGATTAGATGCGCCATTTTGACGTGAGCGATATTTATATTGATTATATTCGTTTTTATAATGAATATAGAAAAAGAAGTGATTTCAAAATATAACGTTTTGAAAATATTATCATTTGTATATCGATGATGTGGAATATTCAATTTCGATTCGAAATTGAATATGAAGTTGAAATCGTTACGAAAATGAATTTAAAACGATTTATAAAATACGTTTTAAAAGGAAATCGACGAAATATATATATTATATATATAATGGCCTGAATAGAACGTGCCGCGCCGCAGCAGTTCGTGAATTTCGACCATTGACTTCGAATTGACGTTATGGGAGATCCGACCGTCGGATTCTCCTAAAACTGGAACCGTTGGGTTCGTATCCAAAAAAGCTTTCCAATGAATATTATAAATTTGAAATCTAACGGTTGGATTTGGAATTATGTCCAAATCAAATTTGGAAAAGGTCGCTGTAAGTGCAGTTCGATGGCCGTTGATGGAAATCGACTGCACGGGCCTCGATAAAATTATTAAAAATATCTATAATTTTTGTAAAATTGTAAGAAATGATTTCGGAAGAATTGGGATGAAAAAATCCACATTTGAAAAGATAAAAATAGATTTTTATCGAAATGAACTAGTTTTGAACTAGAATTAAAATCAATTTATTTTTGAAATAAATAAATTGAATTTGAAAGTGGTTTTAAAAATAATCAAAATTCCCAATACGTGAATTGAACTGGATTTCAATCGAAATTATCTTTGGAATATTTCGATGTTGGATTTCGTGATTATACAGATATTGTTATGGGAATTTGAAAGATATATTTTATATCGTTATTTCCAATACGATATTTGTTGGTTTCAGAATTTGATATTGAATACAAGCCGATATATTTTCTATTCAGAGCCTTGTATTTAATATCAAACGTGATTTGGGTTTGTCGTGAATGGTGTCTTCATTAACACCGTTCTTAAGCCCAGTTAAAGTGATTTTGGGTTTATCGTGAATCGTGTTTTAAATGGCATTGGTTCTTTAACCCAATTAAAGACAGGATATTGATTTTTGAAAAGATTAAAACTAAGTGGAGTTTTAATGAATCTTTAATTAGATTGAAATGTGAATTGATAATTTAAATTAACAAATCTGAAAGGTGGTCGAGATATGGAGTATCACCAGTTTTGCTCCAAAGCGATAGTTAAATCTTTAATTAGATTTGAACGTGAAATGGTAATTAACTTTACCGATAACACCGTGGTGTTAGATATGGAGTCTTACCAGTTTTTCTCTATGGGATAAATAGGTTGGGATTGGGAAATAAAATAAATAATTACTTCGGTGTGGTTCGCTAATCCCGACTAGTTTGAAATGATATCCAAAGGAAGATTAAAGAATAAATTTAGAAGAATTTATCTTTGATAAAATTAATGGGAACCTTTCCCTAAGAATGTGATTTTGTGAATAAAAGAATATTCTGAATTGGAACGAGGCGTATGTTGTGTTTGTGTAACATTTGTTTATTATATACGTGAGTTATTCAGAAAGGCCGGGTTTATACCCATTCTGAATAACCGATTCGGCGATAAGTCGAAGATGAAAACGGTGGTGGAAGACCGGAAGTCTTCACATCGTTTGGGTGGTTACTGATGATCTTGATTGGGCTGTACACCCAAGAGGAGAGAAACAGTTGGTTGTCATCCAGACGTACTTGGTGATCGATGGATATGCGAGGAAAGTGCCTCCGGTTTCGTTCAGACCCAGAACGAACTTGTAAATGGACCGTGTGTCTGACATTAGATTTTATTCTGTGTTGATTGAACTCAATTAAATATACATCTGTTTGGCGGCGGAGAATTTATTCTCTTTCTTAACGCCCTTCTCTGAGACGTACGAGCTCTGAGGTTGTATATCGATGGACATCAGTCGCATGGAGTGAATTGCCAGTGTGGCACGCGTAAGTGGCAATTGATCAAGGCTTCTGTTGAAAAGCAAAGTCTTGTGTTAGATGGTCAAAGCACGGCCTGTGTGGCGCAGCTTTGTGTATAGCGTGAATTCGCGAGCCTCACACCTCGGTATGAGTCAAAAACGGGATACGGATCGTTGGGAGAACATGACCTTTATTTCTAGCTAGTGGTGGTGGTAGTGCTTAAACTGACCAACATTTATATACTTTTCACCTGTGTGGTTGTTGGATGAGGCGCCTCGATATTAGGTCTGTTAGGACCGGGAAACGTGTGTTCAGGAATAACTAATCCTCAAAAGTAAGAGAGGACCGACCCAACCAATTCCAAGGATCATAGTGGGGTCCTAGAACATTTGCTAGAGTGTCTCGAACGGAGAGGAGCTTGCCCCTTGCCTCGACTCATGACGGAAATCCAATTTCCAATACATGCATTGCGGTTTTATTTGTAGAGCCTAGTATGGCGACATAGTGTGATGGGGCACTTATGCCTTCTATGATTTATATTTATGATTGAAATTGTTTTGACACTATACACTTATAGTAGTATCAAAATAATGTGTTTTAAATGTATCAAGCATGCTTTGGCTATTATAAGGTAAAAACCCTATCCTCCGGCTTGCGTTGCATTGTGTGATGGGACCTGGGTCTTATAATAGCTTCATTTTTCTTTATTTAGCATCGCGCTATTTGTTTTATGCACTGGTATTCTTGGGAGGAAACCTGTTCCGTGTTATACGGCGTGGTCCCTTGATTTACCTAACTTTAAAATAAATATTAATAACTGTTTTATTTCTCACACTAGTCACATGACTGACCTGGAGTTTATTGTTTTAACCTAAACTCTGGGTGCCCTTATTTTGACACGGGCAGCTAGTAGTTTTGGTTTTGCAGATTTATATTCACAGGATCCTGATTTACAGCTGGAACGATGCTCGGAAAGCTCTGTATCCGTGTATTACTTTCAGTTGTGTTTGTATTGTTTTTCCGCTGCTATGTAATATATTTTCTGTGTAATATTTATTCATACTCTGTATATTCTTGTATTCTGATGGAATTGTTGTAATTAACAATGAAATGTTCTTCTGTTCGCGTTCCGATGTGTGTTGTTCTCATCGCAATCTGGGCTTTCCTTCACGGGGATGTTCGGGTCGTGTCAAATATTAAAGTGAATTGAAATTCGAATTAAATTGAATTTATTTGAAATTCAAAATAAACTGAAATGATTTGAAATTCGAATAGAATTGAAATTCAAATTAAGTTGAAATAGAATTGAAATCATTTTGAAATGAATTCGAATTGAAATTGAATTAATTTGAAATTCAAATTGAATTAATTTGAAATTCAAATTGAATTGAAAACGAATTGAAATTGAATTAAAAATCGATTTGAATTGAAATCAATTTGAAATGAATTTGTAAGGGAAAATTCAATTTTGATTTGAATTTGAAAAGGAAGTTGAAATCGTTTTGACAACGAATTTAAAACGATTTATAAAATGCGTTTTAAAAGGAAATCGACGAAGTATATGTATTATATATTATATATGTAATATAATGGCCTGAATAGAACGCGCCGCGCCGCGGCAGTTCGTGAATTTCGACCATTGACTTCGAATGGATATTGTGGGAGATCCGACCGTCGGATTCTCCTAAAACCAGAACCGTTAGGTTCGTATCGAAAAGAGCTTTCTAACGAATATTAGAAATTAAAAATCTAACGGTTGGATTTGGAATTATGACCAAATCAAATTTGGAAAAGGTTGCTGTAAGTGCAGTTCGATGGCCATTGATGGAAATCGACTGTACGGGCCTTGATAAAATTATTAAAAATAGTAATAATTTATGTGAAATAATAAGAAATGATTTGGGAAGAATTGGGATGAAAAACTCCATATTTGAAAAGATAAAAATAGATTTTTATCGAAATGAACTAGTTTTGAACTAGAATTATAATTCTATTTATTTTTAAATAAATAAATTGAATTTGAAAAGGGTTTTAAAAGTAACCATAATTTCCAATAATTGAATTGGAGTGGATTTGAATCGAAATTGTCTTTGGAATATTTCGATGTTGGATTTCATGATTATATAGATATTGTTATGGAAATTTGAAAGATATATTTATATCGTTATTTCCCATACGATATTTGTTGGTCGTAGAATTTGATATTGAATATAAGCCGATATGTTTCCTACTCAGAGCCTTGTATTTAATATCAAATGTGATTTGGGTTTGTCGTGAATGGTGTATTCATTAACACTGTTCTTTAGCCCAGTTGAGAAAAAGATTAAATCTTCTTATTTAGATTTAATGAAGTGTGCCAATTAAATGATATTTAATTGGGATTGATTTTTGGGTTTATCGTGAATGGTGTTTTAAATAACATTGGTTCTTTAACCCAATAATTAATGGAATGTGATTTTGGGTTTATCGTGAACCGTGTTTTAAATGACATTGGTTCTTTAACCCAGTTAAAGACAGGATATTGATTTCTGTAAAGATTAAAACTAAGTGGGGTTTTAATGAATCTTTAATTAGATTGAAATGGTCGAGAATGGAGTATCACCAGTTTTGCTCCAGGCGATAGTTAAATCTTTAATTAGATTTGAACGTGAAATGGTAATTGAATTTACCGATAACATCATGGTGTTAGATATGAAGTATGACTAGTTTTACTTCACGGGATGAATAGGTTGGGATTGGGAAATAAAACAAATGATTACTTCGGTGTGGTTCGCTAATCCCGACTAGTTTGGATAGATTTAAGAATAAATTTAAAGAATTTATCTTTGATAAAATCAATGGGAATCTTTCCCAAAGTATAAGAATATTTGAATAACAGAAAATTTTGAATTGGAATGAGGCGTATGTTGTGTTTGTGTAACGCTTGTTTATTATATATGCGAGTTATTCAGAAAGACCGGGTTTATCCCATTCTGAATAATTGATTCGACGTGGTGTCGAGGATGAGGACGGTGGTCGAAGACCGGAGGTCTTCACGTCGTTTGGGTGATTACTGATGATCTTGATTGGGCCGTACACCCAAGAGGAGGGAATCAGTTAGTGATTGTCCAGACGTACTTGGAGATCGATGGATATGCGGGGTACTAGGTGCCTCCGGTTTCGTTCAGACCTAGAACGAACATTTAAATGGACTGTGTGTCTGACATTGGATTTTATTCTAGGTGATTGATTTCTATTAAATATATATCTGTTTGGCGGCGGAGAATTTATTCTCTTTCTTAACGCCCTTCTCTGAGACGTACGAGCTCAGGGGTTATATACTGATGGATATCAAACGCATAGAGTGAATTGCCTGTGTGGCATGCTAAGATGCAAATGATCAAGGCTTCTGTTGAAAAGCAAAGTCTTATGGTTGATGATCAAAGACGGCCTTTGCGGCGTAGCTTTGTGAAGCATGAATTCGCGAGCCTCACACCCCGGTTGTGAACCAGAAACGGGAGAGGACCTCAGGGAGGACATGCGTTTCTTTCTAGCTAGAAGTGGCGTCAGTGGTTTTACACGCCCTGACGAGTTTGACTTAGGTGGTTGTTGCTGTTGCGAGGCACCTCGGATATATCGGTTACTATGTTAAGCCGATGGGTCATTCGTTGGCTCATTTGCGCCCCAAAGGGCGGGGAAACGTAGTGTTCAGGCATTTTATTCCACATCGGTGGACCGGCCCTGACGATCCAAGGGTCACTCGAGCTCTGATCCTGAGACATGGTAGGCTAGATTGTCTCGAATCGGTAGAGGACTATCTTTTGCCTCGGTTCACAGATGGAAATCCAACTTCCAATACGTGACTTTGCGGTTTTATTTGTAGAGCCTAGTATAGCGACATAGTGGGATGGGGCGCTTATGCCATCTATGATTGATACTTATGATTTGAAGTTGTTTTATACACTATACACTTATAGTAATAATAAATGATTTGTTTTAAACGTATCAAGCATTCTTGGCTATTATAAGGTAAAAACCCTATCCTCCGGCTTGCGTTGCATTGTGTGATGGGACCTGGGTCTTATAATAGCTTCATTATTCTTTATTTAGCATTGCGCTGTAGTTTTATGCACTGGTATTCTTGGGAGGAAACCCGTCCCGTGTTATACGGCGTGGTCCCTTGATTTACCTAACTTTAAAATAAAGATTAATAACTGTTTTAGTTCTCACACTAGTCCCATGACTGACCTGGAGTTTATTGTTTTAACCTAAACTCTGGGTGCCCTTATTTTGACACGGGCAACTAGTAGTTTTGGTTTTGCAGATTTATATTCGCAGGATCCAAGTTTACAGCTGGAATGATATCCGGAAAGCTTTGTATCCGTATATCTCCTTCAGTTGTGTATTGTATTATTTTCCGCTGCTATGTAGTTTATTGTAATCTCTGATATTTATCGAATGTGTAATATTTATTCATACTCTGTAAATTCTTGTATTCTGATGGAATTGTTGTAATATACAATGAAATATTCTTCCATCTGCGTTCTTTTGTGGCTTGTCCTCAACTCAATCTGGGCTTTCCTCGCCGGGGAAGTTCGGGTCGTTTCACATATGGACTGATAGATTATTAAAAACATACATACTCATATGAATGACACCAAACCTTATCATATTTTCTCATATCTGATGGGGTTGTACTGTATCAATTTATCTATTCATAGATGGACTATTGGATCTTATTATGATAAAATCCTTTGTCTTGTATATTTCTTTGTTTTGCATGAATGTGTTTTAAGAAACACAATAAAACCGATCTGTTTTCTATTATATGTATATGTACATATATACTGCAAGAACAGACTTAACAAGTGTGACTTGATTCATGGTTCAAACTGTTGGCATATATATTAATATATGGACCTGGTTTTAATATTTATACTAATAAATGGACACTAGTATCAGACTGGTTACTGAAATAAAAGAAATACTAAATGCATGTGTGTTTTTAAACCACTGATAATATTATAGTTTGAGAAAAACCTTTTTGACCACATTATGAATGATAAATCTTGGCTGAATAATCATAAAAGACCTCTGTTCATATATGTACGATACTTCGTTCATATATGTTTGACATGGATGAATTTAAGCAATGTTATACATACATATATATTTGATATATATATATATATATATATATATATATATATGTATACATACGGCATAATGATGCTTTGTTTAATTTCGTTAGAGTATCTAATCTGCATCTGTTTATATTGATGAATGTGTGCAGATTAATCCCTATAGCATCAATCAGTTTGATTGAGCTAAACTATACAAGAGGATCGACATGTGAATGCAAGATTATAGGGCTTTCTGAAGCATATGTAGTTATGATACTTTGCAGTATGACTGCATATAAATGTCATATTGTTTTGTTTATTTGTATTGATAAGTATGAATCATAATTGTACGTGTATACATTACGAACATGCTGGTTTGCACATTTATATTAATGTCTAAATACAGAACTGTTTTGTATTGAATAAATGTATGTGTCATTATCATTATAATATCATTATGGTGTTTGATCAATGATAAGTCAATACATGTTTATTATGTCAAGTGCTATTGCTCATGATCTTTTGCTTAAATCTATGAATGCAGTACAGTATGGACTGAATATTATATAATCATATAATGGTTACATAATGCATGATGCTTATTTATATATTCTTTTTCTTAACGAGACTGTAGGTTTTATCCACATACATTTTAAAATTTATGAGGATTCAAACCAATTTTAATTGGTCCTTGAATTCCTTTAGGGTGGATAAAAGTATACAATGAAAATCTATTTGGTTGTATAGACATCAAGTAGATTTATATTTTATCTGAAACTTTGCAATATAAAAGTTATATCAACCATCTCTTTGAAATGTTCAAAGAAGAATAGACCGCTTCATTGAATTTGAATATATATATATATACACACACACAAATATATATATATATATATTATTTAAATTTAAATAATATTACGAATATAAAATACATATATTTTGATATGTGTAAGTTACTTTAATATTATTTCTCACTACGAATTATAAATTCTCTTTAAAGCAAATTTTTATTTGTTATATTAAATCAGGGTGAAGTCTTCCAATAGTACAACCATCAATGTCCAATCTTATTGGGTGTAGGTAACGCCAAAGTGTTGTGCATCCTCTTATATTGGTTATATGCGGTAGAAGTAATTGTGGTGCTTCGACTGTATTATTGGGTTTGATTTAACTAAGGCTTCATAATAGGATTATGGCCCTAGAGACAATAGCGTGAATTATTCTATATTTGAGCAAACGAATAATACTGAACAAAATGTTCATCATGCGATCCAGGAATTATATAAACGATATAATTGACATAAGATGTCTACCTAAAAGGTTGTGTTTTGGGGATTTGCCAAAGCAGATCAAAACATGATTAGATATGGATCTTGGAACACCATTATATATATATATATATACTGATATTTGTACATAAATGAAGGAATGTTAATTTGAGTGGTAGCATATTTTAGTTTAAAATATATATACATTTATGCTAATATAAATTTTGATTGTCGAAATTTGTATTAAATAAATATTAAAGAATCAGTTATTATTTATTATCTACTGTATATATTAAATAACAAAATAACTACGATAATTTAAATTAATCCTGAAGAAGGATAAATTGAATTAAATCAAATTTCTTGACTAATATTGAAATTTGAGGATTGTCCTCAAACAAATTAAATGTAATTGTTTTACCATTATCGAAGATCTAAAATAAAAGTTGAAGTATGACTTCAACTGAATAAGAAATAAATGTTATAAAATCTACTTATATACCTCTAGTATTAGATACTAGATATTAATCACGTAAATGTATGTGAATTTACAGAAATTGCAAAATAAGTAGAAATCTGAAAAGACAAGTGGACTTACGATTGGAAATGAAGAAAATGTTGATGGATTATCCATAGAAA
This sequence comes from Allium sativum, assembly GCA_030737875.1. NCBI lineage: Eukaryota > Viridiplantae > Streptophyta > Magnoliopsida > Asparagales > Amaryllidaceae > Allium > Allium sativum. Next base: position 95,855,757 of record CM060925.1, on the reverse strand, counting down.
GTTGATTCTTGTTGAATATACTGGCTTAATTAATTAAATAAATAATTGTTAGTATGAAATTTCACTTAAAATAAATGTTATAATATATCTTGTTTAAAAAAGTTTGAATTTCATTTGTAATAAAAGAATAATTGTTATTCATTTTATTTAAATGAAATATCGTATGGAATTTCACAAATAGTTAATGATATTTGTAAATCCTTAACTATAATGTACTTAACATTAATAATGAATGGATTAAATTTAGTGATTTAAATCCAATACACCTTTAGTATTACCAGTTAGCACTATAAACAAGAAAGCATATCAAAACTCCATAATGATGGAATTTTGAGATAATTTGATTTTGAATACAGATCTTGTTTATTAGGTAAAATAACTGAATCACCTTTCACTTGACGCAGTGAATGAGTGATAAGTATTAGGTCTCATACATAATGATGTATATGGAGCAATGGATACATAAGCTAGAAGCAGGTTTTATTACTTCATTATATTTACTGATGATATCAGTAGATACAAATATGTGTATCTTATGAAACACATATCAGAATCCTTTGAAAAGTTCAAAGAATTCAAAGTGGAGATTGAAACCAATTTTAAAAGAAAAATAAATACTTTTCGAACAGATCAAAAAGAATATTTAAGCCAATTAATTAATGACTGTCTATATGAGTTTGAAATTGTTTCATAACTTACTCCATCTAGAAGACCATATTCAAATGGTATGTCTAAAAGGAGATATTGTACCTTATAAGACAAAATACGATTAATGATAAGTCATATAGATCTTCCAATAAATTAAATTGAGAAAAATTAAATTAATCCTACTAAAACAAGTCTTAAGATGCCATATAAGATATGGATTAGGAAATTTCCTAGTATGTCTAAATGAGCAGATTTGGGATGTATGGTGCTTATTAAACGTCCTTCTGATAAGATTGGATACAAATCAAATAAACATTTTGTAGAATATCCAAAAGAACCAAGTGGATATTATTTCTATATATACTTTGAGAATAAAATGTTTATTGCTCGAATTGGTATCCTTTATACAGGAGAGCCAGTCTCTAAGATACCAATTAGAATAAAATGGAATTCAAAACGTTTCGCAACCACAAAATGCCACTGAATCTTGTATAGACAAGAAATTGAGTGGGAGTGATACAATAATTCAAATGTTATTTGATAACACTTTAATTATTGCAAATAATGTTAGTTTAAAAACAAGAAATAAATACTGATTCTAAGAAAGAAAATGTTTGGATTAAGAAGTTCATGATTGAACTTAATTCATTGTTCATTGAATGATATACATTGCGATAACAATATGGCTGTTGCTCAGGCCTAAAACATTAAACTCATCATCAATCCAAATATATATTTTCAGAAATATTATTCTTATGTGAATTTGTTCATAGAAGAAATAAACATATCTGCAAAGTTACAAAAGTTGTAATGTTGCAAACCTACTAAATTAAACTCTGTCGCAGGAGAAGTTTAATAGTCACACTAGTTTCATAAGTATACGATACGTAAATGATTGACTCTGGTGCAAGTGGGAGATTGTTAGAGTTTGTGCCCTAGAGGCAATTCATTTGATGAGATTGATAACACTGTTGATGTTATTATTTTATTTGGAATAAAATATTATTCTATTATATTGTATTTACTGCGTAATATAAATAATAATATAATAGAAGTCCTTAGAAAAATAATATGGAATTATATAGTTCGAGTAAGACTGAATTTGAGATTATATAATTATTAAGCATTATAATTCTTAAATGTCCCTAGTCAGGTTTTATTGTTTATAAAAGACAACAATAAAGCATTAAGACTAGTATATTGATTGACTGATGATCACATTTCATTGATCATTAATATACGTGATATTAAAGTCAAGATATAAATACGTATTGGGCTGACCCACCGTGAGATAACTACACAGAATATAATTAACAAGTATCATAAGTTGTTCTCATAGTGATAGTGATATAATTACCCTCAGACCTGAAATCATTATAATTTTATTCGAGGATATTTGTGTTTTGATATCATCTAAAGTTATTTCGTAATAGAGCAATGATAACGGTGATTATTGGATATATTCAGAATCGAATATAAATTATGAATGATCTAGATGGAATTTAGCCCTATGATATATTCGTAGTGATATCCATGGGCCTCTTGATTAAGTGAGACTGTGAAATGCATGGCCGTTGTAATAACCCGGAAAATCTGAGCCAGTTTAAATTTTTTATTTTGATTAAATTTAGAAGAAATTGAGTCAGAATTTAAAAATTCCATTTTTAAATAATATTAAAGCCTTGGAAATAGCAGTTTTGCAAACGACCTCAGAATTCGACGAAACCACTTTTGTTGGATCAGAGATGTCAATTTATAGCTAAGTTTATTTTTCCATAATTTTTAGGATCAATATGAGAGCGTGGCAGAAGAAAATGTGTTTGGTCGATTTAGTCAAATCGGGTCGACCAGGAAAGAGCCATTTTTTAAACGATCTCAGAATTCAACGAAATCAGTTTTGTTGGGACCGTATCGTCCCAACATAGCTAGATAAATTTTTCGGAAATTTTTAGAATGAGTACGTGGCCCCAACAAATTAAAATGTACGTTCAAAACAGAATTTGAATGTTTTATACTTTGATTTGAAAAATAACTAACTGTAACAGTCGAATTGGCTTACGAAACATATCCCATTATGTCCGGGATGGGGGTATTTAGCTAAGGGTGACAGTCGTTGGGTTTGAAAAGGAGTTCGTTTGTGAAAACCCTAATTTTCCGAAATATATAAACTCCGGCCAATAGAAAAATTAATTCATTAATTAAAATTCCTCGAAATATCTCTTTCTCTCTCCCCGCTCCAGGTCTCGACGATGGAAACTGATCCCACCTTCTCCACTCATTTTCTCACGATCCTCTCATTAAAACCACCTGCTCCTGTGGAGTAATTTGAAGATCCTCTCATGAGCTTCGAATCAATATAAGGTTGGGATTTTTTCATTGAGTATTTGAGAAGTTTTGAGGCTGGGAAGTCGCCGCCTTTAGCTCGCCGCCGTGCCCTCCTGACAGCATCGATCGTGTAACGACCCGCATTCTACGCATCATAGGATCGTAGAATATTTATTTCTGTCACATACGAAGTCTTATGGTCATGTAACTTTGGGAGACGACTACTGGGGTCATTTCCCATGTTCATGATTTTTCCCGATTTTTAAATGACCATTTTACCCCTAGTTGGCACTGTTTTGGCCATAACTTTTGACTGGAAAGGAATTTGGATTTGAAACCACTTCCATTGGCTCCGGATGATGGTTTCTCTTTCCGTAGAGTGGTCACATTAGTCAAACGGACTCACTGTTTGGGAGATATGGCTGAAACAAGTTTCAGATGGTGAAAAACAGCTTAATTGGGCTTAACCGGGTGATTAGCAGCTAGGCCCAGAGGGGAATTTCGGGTTTAGAGGTATAGGAGGACTGATTAGGGTTAGGTTATCACTTTCATTTCAGTTTTGAGCCGCCACAAACCTTCTTGAGATCTTAGTAATGGCTTCCATCCTCTTAAACCTCTCCAAAACACATTTTTAGTGAAGATTAAGCCTAAACTACATCAAAGCAAGGCCAAATAGCAACAAAGCAAGGTTGGAGCTGCTGCTATACATAGGAATTCGACCTAAACAGAGAGTATTTCAGATTTGGTGTTTCATTTGTGGCCAAGGTGAGTGATTTGCATAGTTTTTGCACTAATTACGGTGATTAAGGGTAATTAGTGAAGATTAGCGAATTTATACGTAAATAAATTTTGGAAAAATTCTTAAAATTCTAAAATAATGTTTTAAGGGTCTGTTAGAAATTTGGGTTAATTTCGATGTGTTTTGCTAATTGTATGCTTAAAACATGATTAAGAGGGATTATAGGAAAATGTGAGGTTTTAGCCACTTTTGATCCATTTTGGTTCATTTGAATTATTGTTAGCTGTTTGTGGTTGTTCTTACATGTTGCTACGACTCTATGGTATGATTTATGATTGATTAGAATAGTTAGATTGGTCGAAAATGCCGTCGAATGGCGTAGAAAGCTCGCTGGAAAGTTGCAGAAGTGTGCAGGTTCCGAACCGGTTCGGATCGGAGAAAGGGGTCGGATCGGATTTGTGAACTGACCAAGGGAATTCGAACTGGATTGGAACTTGTCAGTGGAGGAGGCTTGGCGAGAAGGAAGGCCATTTACTTGGAGTTGGAGTGGACAAGGGGATCGGATCAGAAGAATAATTGGAGGCCAGATCGGATCGACTTGGAGATGCAGGGCTCGGATCGGAAGTAAACATTTGGGAGAACTAGCAAGAGAGAAGGCCACGCGGATCAGATGGTAAGGAGGGATCGGATCAGAATACATGAAGAAATAAGGGAGTGGATCGGAGCGCTGGAACGAAGGACACCCGACCCGACCCGGAGGAGGACACCGACCCGACCTGAAGTGGAATACCCGACCCGAACCGAATGGAAAGATGACAATGAAGGAGGACCGAACCGAACCGACGAGAGTAATGACCACCGAACCGAACCGTATTCTAGGGCTGCTACTGCACGACAACTCTTCTGAAGACCCACTCCAATTCGATCAAAACCCGAGATGCAAAGGAAGTCCAAATGAGGAGCTTTGACTCAGGATCCAGCTGGGAACCAATGAGTGGGCTTTGCTGCGGGACGCGTGCCAAGGGGTTATCGACGTCTATAGCTTTGGACCACTATGGTAGGAGGTACGAAGGTGGATTCAGGGCCATTATGGCATCGGTAGAACCAAGGGCTACAACCAATGAAGTGAGTCATTGAAATGTTTGGTCATGACTCTATATGTTTAGCTTGGTCATAGCAGGGTTTCTACAAGTCGGGATTCGTCGTTACCTCAATTTTGTCTAGTGTTCCAAAGTGGTAGATGTCGTATGCTTTACGCACTGAGTGAGAGATGTGAGGATGGTTGCTATGGATGGTTTGTTTGCTATCATTATGACATACATGCCCCACCCCCGTATTCTTTACACAATTCATTATTGCACCTTGGAGTATTGTACGGTATGTGGTACTAACTCTTTGGTTGCAGGTCCAGGTTCAGGTATGGTTTAGTATACCTGTTATCATTCTGTTTAGATGCTTATCGCTCACACCAGGCTTTATGTCTGACCCAGAGTTTTATGTCTCTTCTTATTACTCTGGGTGCTCACACGAGCAGACTAGAGACAGGTTAGCTGGTGATGCACGGGTAGATGATCCGGAGACGAGCAGGATGCTTCCACGTAATATATATAGTATTCTCCCTGTGTTGTTGAAGATCACTGCTTGGGCATTGGTGGTGCATCTTCTACTTTAGTTTTCTTTTGTTAGAGACAGTAAATTTGGAAAATTGTAATAAGCTGTATTTGGATTTCCGCTGCTCTGATGTTGACATTGATTATTAGTTATCAGCTTATGCACTGTCTCGCCTGCTTTATGTCAAGTATGTTATTATTATATTTTATCCCATGCGCTGTGAGACATTCTACAGGTTCCTCGTTTAGTTTATTCCCTTCTTCCTTTTCCTTCTAACGACCCGTTCCGTGCTAACTGGACATGTGTACAGCGCACTTTTGGAGTAAATGTCGGTTGGTGCGGGGCGGGCCGTCACACTTGGTATCAGAGCTCTAGGTTGCGTAGTTAACCTAGGGAAGCTATCGGGGAGAGATAATATACGTATACGAGAGAGCGTATTTGTGATTACTTTGGTTTTTAAAAGCTATATATATACTATTACTGGTATAAGGATGATGTCGTACTGCACTAGCACCACTATGGAGTCGTTAATCGTTTCCTTTTTCAGATTGACGATGAGCCGATATACTAGAGGTGAAAGAACCCGTAACTTCCCCGTGAAGGAAAGCACGAATACTTTGAGAACAACACACAAATGAACGCATACGGAAGAACATTTCATTGTTATTACAACAATTCCATCAGATACAAGAATATACAGAGTATAAATGAATAAATTACATTTGACAAATATCAGAGATTTAAATTACATTTAAATACATCGCAGCGGAAAATAATACAAAAGCACAACTGAAAGTGATACACGGATACAGAGCTTTCCGAGCATCGTTCCAGCTGTAAATCAGGACCCTATGAATATAAATATACAAAACCAAAACTACTAGCTGCCCGTGCGGAAAATAGGGGCACCCAGAGTTTAGGTTAAAACAATAAACTCCAGGTCAGTCATGGGACTGGTGTGAGAACTAAAACAGTTATTAATATTGGTTTTAAAGTTTGGTAAATCAAGGGACCACGCCGTATAACACGGAACGGGTTTCCTCCCAAGAATACCAGTGCATAGAACAAACGGCGCAATGCTAAATAAAGAAAAATGAAGCTGTTATAAGACCCAGGTCCCATCACACAATGCAACGCAAGCCGGAGGATAGGGTTTTCCCTTATAACAGCCAAAGCATGCTTGATACGTTTAAAACACATTATTTGATACTATTATAAGTGTATAGTGTCAAAACAATTTTCAATCATAAATATCAATCATAGGCGGCATAGCTACCATCTACTATGTCGCCATACTAGGCTCTACAAATAAAACCGAAACACACGTATTGGAGATTGGATTCCGTCATGAGCCGAGGCAAGGGGCAAACTCCTCTCCAATTCGAGACACTCTAGCAAATGTCTCAGGACCCCACTATGATCCTTGGATCTTCAGGGCCGGTCCTCTCTTACTTTTGAGGATTAGTTATTCCTGAACACACGTTTCCCGGTCCTTACAGACCTATATCCGAGGCGCCTCGCATTCCAACAACCACACAGGTGAAAAGTATATAAATGTCAGGGCTGGTAGGTCACTGACACCACCCTAGCTAGAAAGAAACGTCGTGCTCTCCCTGCAGTCACTATCCCGTTTTTGACTCATACCGAGGTGTGAGGCTCGCGAATTCACGTTATACACAAAGCTACGCCACACAGGCCGTGCTTTGATCATCAACCACAAGACTTTGCTTTTCAACAGAAGCCTTGATCAATTGCCACTTACGCATGCCACATTGGCAATTCACTCCATGCGACTGATGTCCATCGATATACAACTTCTGAGCTCGTACGTCTCAGAGAAGGGCGTTAAGCAAGAGAATAAATTCTCCGTCGCCAAACAGATGTATATTTAATAGAGATCAATCAACACAGAATAAAATACAGTGTCAGACACACAATCCATTTACAAGTTCGTTCTGGGTCTGAACGAAACCGGAGGCACTTTCCTCGCATATCCATCCATCTCCAGGTACGTCTGGACGATCACCAACTGATTCCCTCATCCTGGGTGTACAGCCCAATCAAGATCATCAGTAATCACCCAAATGATGTGAAGACTTCCGGTCTTCAACCACCGTCTTCATCTTCGACATCTCGTCGAATCGGTTATTCAGAATGGGTATAAACCCGGCCTTTCTGAATAACCCACGTATATAATAAACAAATGTTACACAAACACAATGAACGCCTCATTCCAATTCAGAATATTCTTTTATTCACAAAATCACATTCTTAGGGAAAGGTTCCCATTAATTTTATCAAAGATAAATTCTTCTAAATTTATTCTTTAATCTTCCTTTGGATATCATCTCAAACTAGTCGGGATTAACGAACCACACCGAAGTAATTATTTAGTTTATTTCCCAATCCCAACCTATATATCCCATGGAGCAAAACTGGTGATACTCCATATCTAACACCACGGTGTTATCGGTAAAATTAATTACCATTTCACGTTCAAATCTAATTAAAGATTTAACTATCGCTTTGGAGCAAAACTGGTGGTACTCCATTCTCGATCACCTTTCAGATTTGATAATTTAAATTATCAATTCACATTTTAATCTAATTAAAGATTCATTAAAACTCCACTTAGCTTTAATCTTTTCAAAAATCAATATCCTGTCTTTAACTGGGTTAAAGAACCAATGTCATCTAAAACACGATTCACGATAAACCCAAATCACATTTGATATTAAATACAAGGCTCTGAATAGAAAATATATCGACTTATATTCAATACCAAATTCTGAAACCAACAAATATCGTATTGGAAATAACGATATAAAATATATCTTTCAAATTCCCATAACAATATCTGTATAGTCACGAAATCCAACATCGAAATATCCCGAAGATAATTTCGATTCAGCTCCAGTCCAATCCACGTATAGGAAATATCGATTATTTTTAAAATCACTTTCAAATTCAATTTATTCACTTCACAAATAAATTGATTTTAATTCTAGTTCAAAACTAGTTCATTTTGACAAAAATCTATTTTTATCTTTTCAAATTTGGAGTTTTTCACCCCAGTTCTTCCCAATTCACATATTATGATTTTACACAAATTATGAATATTTTTGATAATTTTATTAAGGCTCGTGCAGTCGATTTCCAACAACGGCCATCGAACTGCACTTACAGCTACCTTTTTCGAATTTGATTTGGACATAACTCCAAATCCAACCGTTAGATTTCAAATTTCTAATATTCATTGGAAAGCTCTTTTCGATACGAACCCAACGGTTCCGGTTTTAGGAGAATCCGACGGTCGGATCTCCCGCAATGCTCGTTCGAAATAAATGGTCGAAATTCACGAACTACCGCGGCGCGGCGCGTTCTATTCAGGCCATTATATATATAATATATATATTATATATATTTCGTCGATTTCCTTTTAAAACGAATTTTATAAATAGTTCTACATTCGTTTCAAAACAATTTCAACTTCATCGTCAATTTCAAATCGATTTGATTTCAATTCAATTCGAGTTCATTTCAATTCAATTCAAATTCAAATTCGTTTCAATTCAATTCAAATTCAAATTCGTTTCAATTCAATTCAAATTCAAATTCATTTCAATTCAAATTGATTTCAATTTAATTTCGATTCGAATTCCATTAAATTTCAGTTCGTTTTCAATTTCAATTTCAACTTAAATCAATTTGAATTTATTTCTATTTTATTCGAATTCAAATTCGCTTCCTATTCAATTCGAATTTTAATCTAATTCAATTTGAATTTCATTTCAAAATATTTAATTTTGAAATCACTTTTCAATATTCATTATACAACGAATAAAATCGATATAAATATCGTTCGCGTCCAAATAACGCATCTCTAATCAACACAGCTTTATATTTTCAAAACTTCTTTATTCTATCGAACAAATGAATATTTATCCCATTCAACACATGAATCTATATTGCTTTCAACACACGAATAATCTCAACACATGAGTACTGTCAACACATCACTATTGTTGTTATGTAAAATATTTTATAAAACTATGGTATCTATCGTTTGATTTTAATCAGACTCCTACTGAAAAGTAGTTCTAATTTTAAATATGATAAAGATGTAATTTTTATTATTTAAAATATTTTACTCAACACACGAATATTTTCAACACATGAACATCGTCAACACATGACTATTTTTATATTCAACACATGAATTTTCTTTTCTAATATTCATTATTTTCCCGATTGGAATGAGGCCCAATCAATCACCATATAACGTTAATTATATGGATTCCGTACAACACATGTATATAATAGCATTAATAAACAATCAACAATCAACCATCAACCAAAGTGTAAATGTCGGTCCGGTTTGTAAATGAATATTTTATTTATTCACTTTCACGTTAAAAATTATATTTTTAACGATAAAATATTCTATTTCAACACATGAGTTTCTATTCATTTCATTTACACAATAAAAGTGATATTTTTATTTTTCTAACATATTTTAGAAAATTTCGGCGGCATAATGGCACGATACTAGAAACGGGACGAGGCCTAGCCTTATCCCCGGTCTAGTGAAGGCCCACGCCATTCACACATCAATCAAATCAATTTCAATTCACCAAACAATTCAATTTAAACCAAATAGACTAACCAACTACACAACCAAACAATTTTAACAAACAAGCCATCCATGGTCTGTGGATGACGGGTGTCGGGTGCTACTAAGCACCGTCTGCATCCTAGTATATATATATATATATCTAGAAAAAGAGATTTTGAGTGAGAAGTTCTCACCAATAGCTATCCAACTTCACGACACTTCATTTATAGAAATCTTCTTCTTCTTTGTTGCCCCTAGCCACTACATATATAAAAATCACACATTTTTATATTTTGATGTCTTTAAAATAAAAATCACATTTTTATTTATCCACTTTCAATTTAAAAATCATATTTTTATAATCACTTCATATATTTAAAAATCGAATTTTTACTTTGGTGTCATATAGATAAAAATTCCATTTCAAAAATATTGATTTCGCCTTTATAAAAATAAAGTTTTCGCCTTTATAAAAATAAAGTTTTCGCCTTTATAAAAATAAAGTTTTCGCCTTTATAAAAATAAAGTTTTCGCCTTTATAAAAATAATCACTTGATTTCAACGTATATAAAATAAAAATCAAATTTTTATTTTGCTACATATACAAAGATGATATTTTTAATATTCCTATCATGTAAAAATTATATTTTTAACTCCCACAATTCAAAATCAAATCTTTACTTTTCATATTTAAAAATATCATCTTTTCTATTTGAAAAATCCTAACTTTTCCCTTTGAAAAATCCTAACTTTTCCCTTTGAAAAATCCTAACTTTAACTGATTTTTTTATATACTGTTTGCTAATCCTATACAAAAGAAATAAATAAATAAAATAAAACAAATTAGAAAAACTTACTTTCTCAATCGGAGGGGGGGGGGGGTTTCTTGCTCGCGGAAGTGTGGTGGGCCCTCCAGCAGGCGGCGGAAGTGGAGCGGAAGGGGGGGGGGGTTGCGGCTGCCGATTGAAGAGGAGAGGGGGAAGAAGAAGGGGCGGCGCGGTGGTTTGGTGGTTGCGGTGGGCTCCAGCAAAGGCGGTGAGGGTTTGGGTGGGTTCGACACGGGTTCGGCGAGGAGGAGAAGGGGAGGTGGAGGAAGAGGGGGCCACGCCCTAGTGGCGGCGCGCCAGGGGGGTCGCGGCGGTGGTCGATGCCGCGCCTCCGTCCGTCGTTCGATTCAATTCTTTTTTTTTTCTATTTAAAACTGAATTCGGTAATGAATTACAGAAGGGGGGCTTAGGGGATAAAGGAGAAGGAGGGGCCCAATAATATTTAATTTAATTTTTTTTTAATTTTTTTTCTCCTAAGTGTTGACTTTTCGTCCGAGCTCGGAATCACACCCAACGACTGTCGCCACTAGCGTATTGCCCCCATTCCGAACACAATGGGAAATGTATCGCAAGCCAATTCGACTGTTTGAATCAGTTTCCGTTGAATTTTCATTTAAATCACTATATTGAATTTTAAACGTACATTTCAAATTACCGGGGTCGCATACGAACTCTAAAAATTCCAGAAAAATATTTTCTAGCTTTGTATTGACGATACGGTCCTAACAAAACTAGTTTCGCCGAATTCTGAGACCGTTGGAAAAATGGCCAATTTCCAGTCGATTAAAATCAACTGAAACTGGTCAAACGCATTTTCCTTTGCCACGCTCACATATTGATTCGAAAAATTATGAAATTTGAAATCTAGCAATAACTTGACATCACGGACCCAACAAAAGTGGTTTCGTCGAAATCCGAGGTCATTTGCAAAATGTCCATTTTTAAGGGCCTGAATTCCATAGCGACTATTCAGAATTTTCAACTGGACATATCTTTTGATTCCCGCTATGAAATTTTGATTTGTCGGATTCGTTGGAAAGATATCACCAATTAGATCCTAATGTTTTTGGTTTCACTAAAATCCGGATTGTTTTGCACCCGGTACATTCAATTGAAGTTTGAAATCGAATTATCGAACTACCGCGCCATTTTCAATTCTATTTATAATTATATATAATTATTTATATTCTAACGACGACGTATATAATATATACGTCGAATTATATATTCAAAATAAATTTCTCGTCGATAATATTTAAAATAATCTATTTTAAATATTCAAAATTCACTAAAATGGCCAAAATAAAAAATTTAAACTGGCCCAGATTTTCCGGGTTATTACAAGAGGTGCTGGTAGGGGAGCCAATAATGGGAATGCTGCTGACATGAGGACGATGTTTACTGACCTCATGAGAGAGATGCTTAGAGATGTGCAGAGGGCAGCTCCCAATGGTGGAAATGGTGGTGGTCCAATAGTGCAGGCGCCAAGAGTCGACTTCGCCAAGCTGAATAAGGATTATACTAGCCTTGGTGGAAAGCCGTTCCACGGAACGAAGTCGGCCACGGAGGTTCAGGATTGGTTGGATAGTTGCGAACGTATCTTCGAGGATTTGGGTATCGAGGATGCGATGAAGAGAAAGCTAGCGTCCCGTCAGCTGCAAGGGCGGGCAATGAATTGGTGGAATGCTATAAAGGCAGCTACTCCCGAAGATCAGATTTCTTGGGAGCAGTTTAAGGCTCGCTTTAGCGAAAAGTTCATCCCAGCTGCTCAGAAGTCAGTGCTGTTTAAGAAATTCTTGGAGCTCAAGCAGAATGGCAGAGCTGTCTCGGAGTATATTGCTGAATTTGACACTTTGTCAAAATATGGGTTATCTCTTATTGATACTGCCGAGAAAAAGAATGAGAAATTCATAACTGGTTTGGATCAGTACTTAGGGGAAAAGCTTATTAACCACATCGATGAGACGTTTGAGTCGATTGTGGGGAAAGCATTAAGATCAGAAAGTCTCTACCCTAAGTCGAAGACTGAGGTTGCATCTGCAGATGAGCCAAAGCCACAAGCAAGTGGTGGGGGCAAGGGTGGTTCCCAGAATAAGAGAAAGCAGAACCAAGCTAAGGATGGCCAGAAGAAAAAGAATAAGCAAGATGTTGAGTGCTTCAGCTGTGGTAAGAAGGGCCACTATGCTAGTAATTGTCGAGCCAAGCCAGCGGATAGGAAGTGCTTCAACTGTGGCCAAATGGGACATCACAAGGACAAGTGTCCATTGCCCCCTAAGGAAAAGCAAATGGTGAAAGCCTACGCTCTTAATGCTATTCCTTCTTCGTCGAATGCCCCAACAGCGGCGAAGAAGGGAAAAAATGTCGTCATTCAAGGTATACTTTTTGTATATGATGTTCCTGCTAGAGTTTTGTTTGATACCGGAGCTTCCAGTTCTTTCATATCTAGTGACCTGGTAGATAGGTTGGGATTGGAGCCCGAGATTGTCGATAGACCTTTAGTAGTGACGAACCCGATTGGTGGTTCGACTAGCCTTAGCATGATTTGTCGTAATGTGGTCTTATCGAGTCATGGATGCATGTTTGTGATTGCTTTGTTTTGGGCTTTACTGGGTTTGGCATTATTTTGGGAGTAGATTGGCTCCAAAGATACGGGGTGGTGGTAGACTATGAGGGCTTGTTGGTGACAGCTAGAGCGGATGATGGGCGGAGGATAGTGTTTGGTGGTCTACCCAGTAAGGGGGTATTGGCTAGTTTTCTAAACTCCCTTGACATTCCGCATAGTGAGTTGTCAGGCTTGCCCGTGGTTGGCCAGTATCCGGATGTTTTCGAAGAAGTGACCGGACTTCCACCACACCGAGAGATTGAGTTCCGTATTGATTTGGTAAAGGATGCCAGGCCTATAGTGATGCCACTTCGTCGTATGGCACCAAGAGAGCAGCGAGAGCTCGAGGTGCAAGTCAGCGATCTTTTGAAGAAGGGATTTATCAGAAGGAGTGTTTCTGAATGGGGAGCACCAGTTGTGTTTGCTACCAAGGCGGATGGTTCCCTTCGTTTGTGTGTAGACTACCGCGAGTTGAATAAAGTGACGAGGAAGAACAAGTATCCTCTACCGCGGATAGATGATTTGTTCGATCAGTTGAGTGGCGCGAGAGTATTTTCTCAGTTGGATCTCACGACAGGTTTTCATCAGCTTAGAGTGGAAGCTGAGAGTATAGCTAGAACGGCATTTCGGACGCCGTCTGGATTTTATGAGTGGTTGGTCATGCCATTCGGGCTGACCAATGACCCAGCATATTTTGTGGATCTTATGAATAGGGTATTCAGAGATCAGTTGAATAAGTTTGTCCTTGTGTTCGTTGATGATATTTTGGTCTATTCGAGGACAGAGGAAGAACACAAGGAACATTTAAGATTAGTGATGGAGGTGTTGAGAAAACACCAATTGAAAGCAAAGTTTTCTAAGTGTCACTTCTGGAAGAGGGAAGTGAGGTTCTTGGGCCATGTTGTATCAGAGAATGGTATTGCCGTGGACCCGGCAAAGGTGGCTACGGTACAGGATTGGCCTGTGCCCAAGGATGCAACAGATGTAAGAAGTTTCTTGGGATTAGCTGGATATTATCGTAAGTTTATCCAAGGTTTCTCCAAGACAGTAGCACCATTGACCCAGTTGACCAAGAAGAATCAAGCTTTTGTCTGGGTTGAAAGGTGCGAGAATGCATTCAAAAGTCTAAAGGACAAGTTGACAAGCGCACCAGTGTTAGTCATTCCTAAGGGGGATGAAGAGATGACGGTATACACGGATGCCTGTGGTACCGGACTGGGTGCTGTATTGATGCAAGGCGGTAGGGTTGTAGCTTACGCAAGTCGGCAATTGAAACCGCACGAGAGAAGATACCCTACCCATGATTTAGAATTGGCAGCAATCGTGTTCGCGTTAAAGATGTGGAGACACTATCTCTTGGGAGAAAGATTTGAGCTGTTTACAGATCATAAGTCGTTAAGGTATCTCTTCTCTCAGAAAGATCTGAATCTCCGTCAGCAGAGATGGTTAGAGTTCTTAGCTTCCTATGATTTTGACATCGCATACACACCAGGAAAGGGCAATGCGGTGGCTGATGCATTGAGTAGAAGACATGCCAGCTTAGGGGCTATGTTCCTTGAATGGAAGCAACTGGAGTTTATCGCGGGGTTTGATTTCAGACCAAAGTGAGAATTGAATCCAGAAATGTTAGCAAGTTTGACGATCAGACCCACTTTGATTGAGCGGATCGGCTCTAGTCAGAGGGACGATCCTAACCTATTGGAAATCATCTCCAAGTTAGAGGTGGGTATCGATGAGGAGATGAACAAGTATGGGCTTGATCGAGATAGATGGCTTAGAAAGAATGGAAAGCTTGTTGTACCCAATGTCAATGGATTGTGGGATGAAGTGCTTAGAGAATGTCATCACTCAAAGCTGACTATACACCCCGGTGGTAACAAGATGTATCGAGATATGAAGCAGACCTACTACTGGGAAGGGATGAAAAGAGATGTTGGGAAGTTTATATCCAAGTGCATGAATTGCCAGCTAGTTAAAGCCGAGAAAAAGAAGCCTAGTGGGTTGTTACAGCCCTTAGAAATTCCCGAATGGAAATGGGAGCAAGTCTCGATGGATTTCATCGATGGTTTACCAAGGACTAGATCGGGATATGACAACATTTGGGTAATTGTAGATCGACTGACTAAAAGTGCAAGGTTTGTACCAGTCAAACCGACCAGAACGGCAGCTAAGTTAGTAGAATTGTATATGAAGTGGGTAGTGAGATTTCATGGAGTACCTAAAAGCATTGTGAGCGACCGAGACCCATTGTTCACTAGTGGGTTTTGGAAGAGCTTACAAGAGGCTGTAGGGTCAGAGTTACATCTCAGTACCGCATATCATCCTCAGACCGACGGTTAGACGGAGAGGGTGAACCGTATTTTGGAAGATTTCTTGAGAGCATGTATATTGGATTTCGGTGGATCATGGGATGACCATTTGCATCTAGTAGAGTTTGCATATAATAATAGCTACCAATCCAGTATCGGTATGGCTCCGTTTGAAGCTTTGTACGGAAGACCGTGCAACTCACCATCATGTTGGATAGAGACTGGCGAGAAGTTTATGCTTGGACCAGATGTGGTGAGGTAAACTTCAGATAAGATTAAGATCATTCAACAACGAATGAAGGCTGCCCAAGATAGGCAGAAGAGTTATGCTGATAAGAGGAGAAGAGACTTAAAATTCTCCGTTGGCGACTTGGTGTTTGTTAAGATTTCTCCGTTGAAGAGCGTAATACGATTTGGCAGGGGGGGGGGGCAAGTTGGCACCAAGATTTGTTGGCCCATTCCCTGTTCTTGAGCTAGTCGGGAATTTGGCATATAGAATTGACTTACCGGAGAAGATGGCGGGAGTTCACAACGTATTTCATGTTTCCCAACTAAGGAAGTTCGTTCACGACTCAGATATGACTATTTCACCTGATCAGTTAGAGGACTTCGAAGTAGAACCCGAGGCGGTTGGGAACCGCAAGCCGACCCGTATTGTCGAGCACGACATGAAGCAACTTCGAAGGAAGGCGGTGAAGCTAGTCAAGGTACAGTGGAGCGAGGACGAGAGTGATTGTACTTGGGAGACAGAGGAGGACATTAGGAAGACACACCCAGAACTCTTTGCCTAGTAAGATTTTGACTTCGATTTAGTTTTCCGCATGTTAGGATAGGCTTGTTTGCTTGTTTTGCATGTTTGATTGTTGTACGTGGCTGTTAGGCATGCAGGATTCTTTGTATGTTTTGGGTTAAGGAATTTCGGGGACGAAATTTCTTAAGGGGGGGAGAGTGTAACGACCCGCATTCTACGCATCATAGGATCGTAGAATATTTATTTCTGTCACATACGAAGTCGTATGGTCATGTAACTTTGGGAGACGACTATTGGGGTCATTTCCCATGTTCATGATTTTTCCCGATTTTTAAATGACCATTTTACCCCTAGTTGGCACTGTTTTGGCCATAACTTTTGACTGGAAAGGAATTTTGACCTAAAACCACTTCCATTGGCTCCGGATGATGGTTTCTCTTTCCGTAGAGTGGTCACATTAGTCAAACGGACTCACTGTTTGGGAGATATGGCTGAAACAAGTTTCAGATGGTGAAAAACAGCTTAATTGGGCTTAACCGGGTGATTAGCAGCTAGGCCCAGAGGGGAATTTCGGGTTTAGAGGTATAGGAGGACTGATTAGGGTTAGGTTATCACTTTCATTTCAGTTTTGAGCCGCCACAAACCTTCTTGAGACCTTAGTAATGGCTTCCATCCTCTAAAACCTCTCCAAAACACATTTTTAGTGAAGATTAAGCCTAAACTACATCAAAGCAAGGCCAAATAGCAACAAAGCAAGGTTGGAGCTGCTGCTATACATAGGAATTCGACCCAAACAGAGAGTATTTCAGATTTGGTGTTTCATTTGTGGCCAAGGTGAGTGATTTGCATAGTTTTTGCACTAATTACGGTGATTAAGGGTAATTAGTGAAGATTAGCGAATTTATACGTAAATAAATTCTGGAAAAATTCTTAAAATTCTAAAATAATGTTTTAAGGCTCTGTTAGAAATTTGGGTTAATTTCGATGTGTTTTGCTAATTGTATGCTTAAAACATGATTAAGAGGGATTATAGGAAAATGTGAGGTTTTAGCCACTTTTGATCCATTTTGGTTCATTTGAATTGTTGTTAGCTGTTTGTGGTTGTTCGACTCTATGGTATGATTTATGATTGATTAGAATAGTTAGATTGGTCGAAAATGCCGTCGAATGGCGTAGAAAGCTCGCTGGAAAGTTGCAGAAGTGTGCAGGTTCCGAACCGGTTCGGATCGGAGAAAGGGGTCGGATCGGATTTGTGAACTGACCAAGGGAATTCGAACTGGATTGGAACTTGTCACTGGAGGAGGCTTGGCGAGAAGGAAGGCCGTTTACTTGGAGTTGGAGTGGATAAGGGGATTGGATCGGAAGAATAATTGGAGGCCAGATCGGATCGACTTGGAGATGCAGGGCTCGGATCGGAAGTAAACATTTGGGAGAACTACCAAGAGGGAAGGCTACGCGGATCAGATGGTAAGGAGGGATCGGATCGGAATACGTGAAGAAATAAGGGAGTGGATCGGAGCGCTGGAAGGAAGGACACCCGACCCGACCCGGAGGAGGACACCGACCCGACCTGAAGTGGAATACCCGACCCGAACCGAATGGAAAGATGACAATGAAGGAGGACCGAACCGAACCGACGAGAGTAATGACCACCGAACCGAACCGTATTCTAGGGCTGCTACTGCACGACAACTCTTCTGAAGACCCACTCCAATTCGATCAAAACCCGAGATGCAAAGGAAGTCCAAATGAGGAGCTTTGACTCAGGATCCAGCTGGGAACCAATGAGTGGGCTTCATGATTGGGCTTTGCTGCGGGACGCGTGCCAAGGGGTTATCGACGTCTATAGCTTTGGACCACTATGGTAGGAGGTACGAAGGCGGATTCAGGGCCATTATGGCATCGGTAGAACCAAGGGCTACAACCAATGAAGTGGGTCATTGAAATGTTTGGTCATGACTTTATATGTTTAGCTTGGTCATAGCAGGGTTTCTACAAGTCGGGATTCGTCGTTACCTCAATTTTGTCTAGTGTTCCAAAGTGGTAGATGTCGTATGCTTTACGCACTGAGTGAGAGATGTGAGGATGGTTGCTATGGATGGTTTGTTTGCTATCATTATGACATACACGCCCCACCCCCGTATTCTTTACACTATTCATTATGGCACCTTGGAGTATTGTACGGTATGTGGTACTAATTCTTTGGTTGCAGGTCCAGGTTCAGGTATGGTTTAGTATACCTGTTATCATTCTGTTTAGATGCTTATCGCTCACACCAGGCTTTATGTCTGACCCAGAGTTTTATGTCTCTTCTTATTACTCTGGGTGCTCACACGAGCAGACTAGAGACAGGTTAACTGGTGATGCACGGGTAGATGATCCGGAGACGAGCAGGAGGCTTCCACGTAATATATATAGTATTCTCCCTGTGTTGTTGAAGATCACTGCTTGGGCATTGGTGGTGCATCTTCTACTTTAGTTTTCTTTTGTTAGAGACAGTAAATTTGGAAAATTGTAATAAGCTGTATTTGGATTTCCGCTGCTCTGATGTTGACATTGATTATTAGTTATCAGCTTATGCACTGTCTCGCCTGCTTTATGTCAAGTATGTTATTATTATATTTTATCCCATGCGCTGTGAGACATTCTACAGGTTCCTCATTTAGTTTATTCCCTTCTTCCTTTTCCTTCTAACGACCCGTTCCGTGCTAACTGGACATGTGTACAGCGCACTTTTGGAGTAAATGTCGGTTGGTGCGGGGCGGGCCGTCAGAGATCGGAACGCCACTGGTGGCGTTGGGTGCGCACCTCGGAGCTCTACACCGATGCGAAGTCTGATTTTCCTCAAGGTTCACGGATTGGCCGATATTTTAAAACCCTAGTTCGAACCTAACCTGAAAGGTAATGGGTTTTATTAATTAAACTATATACAATACTTTAAAAGTGCTACTAATTTAGTTTATTAAGAAAAATCATAACTTTCTCATGTGTTAACGAAATTCGATGAAACAGGAGACATCAGGACCGTGAGGACGTCTTCTACATTCTAGAAGAGACCGCGGATTTTTCTTAGCAAGCTACGATTTTTAGCATCTCGAAAACCAAAGTGAGAACTCTAAATTCAAAACGTAAATGAAAGTGTGTTGTATAAGTTATATAAGTGGAGTATAAATTATATACGCATGGTATACCTCATGTACATGTGTTGTATAAGTTATATGAGCGATGTTTAAATGATACAAGCATTGTTTGAAACATATACGCATTGAAAAGTGTTGAAATAGAAGTGAAATATACTTATTTATATATACCATGGACGATATTTATTGGTTGTGATTGGTGTGAAAATTGGTTGATAGCGAATGGTTGATTAGAATTGTTTGTGGTTGATAATGTTTGAAAGAGGTTGAAAAATACCCGTTTGTGTTGAGAATTATTTTGGTTGAAACCACATAGGATCAGTTTGTGGAAATGAAAGAAATAAAACATGCCGCCAGCGTGCGAACTAGATGCATGAAATCCCCATTGTCAAAAACTGCAAGGTTTTAAGGTAGAGCGAGGAGCCGTCTTCGGGATTGTGCCGGTTTAACAACCATGTCGTTATGCTACTGAAATTTTCAATAATATTCATGTGTTAGTATTATTTTCATATGTTGAAATTATTTTCTTGTGTTGAAACCCTATTCATATGTTGAAACCATATTCATGTGTTGAAACTAAAGTCATGTATTGAAACAATATTCATGTGTTGAAAAATATATTCATGTATAGAATAAATTCTTTAAACGATAAAAATAACATCTTTAACATAAGTATGAAGTAAATAATGCTCACGTGTTGAGAAGTTCATGTGTTGAAAAATAAATTCATGTGTTGAATAAATAAATTGTTTTTACAATAAAAACACATTTTTATTATATATATGAAGTACGTAAAATATCCTTGTTTTAAATAAATTGTTTTAATAATAAAAATCACATCTTTATTATATGTACGAACTATATAAAATATCCATGTATGGAAATATTCATGTGTTGAGTTATTCATGTGTTGAAAATGGTTAATGTGTTGAATAAAAAGATTGAACAATAAAATTTACATTTCTATTGAGAATATGAAGTGCTAAAAACATTCATGTGTTGAATAAATATTTTTGATGATAAAAATATCATTTTTATCACGTATATGACTTGCTAAAAAAACACAAGTGTTGGAATAAATATTTGTTTGATATGAATATTATTTTTAACAAGTATAGGAACTAAATAAAATAATCATGTGCTGAAATATATTTTAGTTCGTTAAAAATATCATTTTTAAATGAAATATTAAGTGTTAAACTAACCATTTGTTCAGATAAATATTCATGAGTTGAAAATATTCATTAGTTAGCTAATAATGAGATTTTCAGCTTATGTATGCAACATTAGAATGAATGGTAACGTTAAACCAAACCGAATCAAATGTGGAATTGAATTGAAATTTGATAAGTGATTAGAATCGCACACATGTATATGCATATTTATTGAACAGGTTATAGCAAAGAGGCTGGAGAAGAGGAATAAAATTGTATGCCCAACAAATAGGTACATATTTACTGTTTTGCTTGGGTGATGATTTTATGAGCCGATTGGCTAGCCGCTTGGCGTTTTCTTTTTCTTTTTGAGATGAGACTTCTGTGTGGCTGTTTGGGGATTTTCCCGACCCTTCCCGTACAAATGAGGTTATGGCGAAATTTTCCAAAATTTAAAGGCGTTAGTGAAATATTTGAAGTAAAAACGATATAAGAATCGCAGAAAGAATTATATATATATATATATGTATAAAAATATAAATTAAATTAAAATGAATCGAGGCCGTGCAGTTCGCATTTTGAAATCGTAATTTTAAACGATTATACCGAAAGATCCGACCATCGGATTTTGACGAAATTGGAACCGTTGAGTTCGCTTTTGAGAGATCTTTCCAATGGTATAAACTTTGTTAAGATCCAACGGTTAGATTTTCAGATATGTGTTCGAAGAAAAACAGCGTCAGTGCCACGGCACGACCTGAAACGTCGTTTAATTAAATAAGACCATTTTTAAATAAATAATAATGGCAAAAAATCGTTATAAAATATTATAAGCGATATGAAATGAAAATAAACCAATTTTACTTGATTTTCTTGATATTTGATGGTTGAATGTGTTTGACATGAAAATTATACTAAAGAACTGAAATGTGAGTGTTGAATAATTTAACCATGGAAAGAATTGATTTGAATTCTAATATACGTGAATTATTTGAAAAGGCTGAGTTAATTCTCATTTCAAATAATTGATCGACGATTCAAAGTCGAAGATGTGAAGACGGTTTAAGACCAACGATCTTCACATCGGATGGATGGGCGCTACTGAGGTTCATGATTGGAGTAGCTACCTGAAGGGGCTGAAGTAGTAGCATCCAGACGTGTGTGTTGATTGGACGGATATGCGAGGAATATGGTGCCTCCGGTTTCGTTCAGACCCAGAATGGACTAGTAAATGGACTGTGTGTCTGACATTGGATTTTGTTCTGTGCTGATTGATCTCTATTAAATATATATCTGTTTGGTGGTGGAGAATTTATTCTCTTGCTTAACGCCCATCTCTGAGACGTACGAGCTCAGAGGTTATATATCGATAGGAATCAGTTGCATGGAGTGAACTGCCTGTGTGGCATGCCTAAGTGGCAGATGATCAAGGCTTCTGTTGAAAAGCAAAGTCTTGGGGTTGATGATCAAAGCACGGCCTACGTGGCATCGCTTTGTGTATAGCGTGGATTCGCGAGCCTCACACCCCGGTATGAACCAGAAACGGGAGAAGGTCTCAGGGAGAACATGTGTCTCTTTCTATCTAGAGGTGGTGTCAATGCTTAAACTGGCTGACATTTATATTATTTTCACCTGTGTGGTTGTTGGAATGCGAGGCGCCTCAGATATGGAGTCATAGAGCTCATTTACGCCCCATAGGGCGGGGAGACGTATTGTTCAGGGTGTTATTTACGTCCCTGATGATCCAAGGGTCGATGCGTTCTGATCCTGAGACTCGGGCTAGACAGTCTCGAATCGGTGAGGACTATCTTTTGCCTCGGTTCATAGATGGAAATCCAATTTCCCAATACGACATCGTGCGGTTTTGATTTTATACCTATATATGGCGATATAGTGGTATGGGGGACTTATGCCATCTATGACTGATACTTATGATTGAAATTGTTTTTGAAACATTTCTACACTAGTAATAATATCAAATGACTTTGTTTTATAAGTATCAAACATATTTTAGCCAATATAAGGTAAAATTCTATCCATCGGCTTCATACTTTCTAAAAACATTGCGTTGTTTAAATGATTTGTTTTATTATATGCATTGGCAATCACTGGAGTAAACCCGTTCTGCGAAAGTGGCGTGGTCCTATGATTTGCCTTGTTATTGTTGTTTGATTAGTTAAGTAGATTTCTCATACTAGTCCCACGACTGACTCGTAGGTTGTTTCACTTTTCAAACTCGGGTGCCCTCATTTCAACATGGGAGGCCTTGTATTCAGGTGTTAACAGACACATTTTGGACAGCTATGGAGCTGGGGCAGGACTTTATCTTTTCTATCACTGTTTCAAACACTGTTATGTATATTATGTTTGTTTCCGCTGCAGACATTTTATATTGAACTGAAACTGTATTTTGTGCTAAGTATGATCTTGTACACTGTGTAACTCTGATGATTACATTTACACAGTGTATTTTGTTGTTAATTATCTGTGTAATGATATATTTCTGTTTCGCTGTTATTATTTATGTGTTATATTCCAAAGATTACCCTTACCACCGTCGTATGGGGGTTTTGGGGTCGTCACACGTGGTATCAGAGCTTTGGTTAAGCTTAGCTCAGGAATATAACATATTAACGAACTCGTCAGAAATAGAATCAAAAGTATTCTAAGACGAATAACTCGTTACAGATAGGATCAGTAAGGTCCTATTATGAGTATAGCAGAATAAAATACACCCCAGTAGACACATTTACATTCAAGTATGTGTCTCTATGCTTTAAGATACCTTTTTTGTTGACCTGACACTTTGTCTGCTTTTTGCAGACGCACTAGAAAATGAGTGGCAGAAAAAGAAGAAGTAATACAGACCCAGATATAGACGCTCTATTTAAGAAATATAGAAATCTGGGTGGAGTACTATTCTTGGGCGAAGAATCTATTATTAAAACACAAGCTTGGATTCGTTCTGCTGAGAAAATCTTTGAAAGTTTAAAGCTGAGAGATGATCAGAAAAGATTACTAGCATCTTTTGCACTCAAAGGAGAAGCTTTGTTATGGTGGGATTCGGTCGTTAAAGATAATGCTGAAGGTAATATTACCTGGGATAGATTTAAAGAGATTTTCCTAGGGAGATTTACTCCTCCAGAAGCAACTGAGCGGTTATGTGATGAATTCTACTATCTGATACAAGGAGATATGACCATTCCAGAATATCATAAGAAATTCAATGAACTTTCTCATTTTGCCCAGCATCTAATTGAAAATACAAAGAGGAAGAATCTGAGGTTTATTCACGGGCTTCGAAGAAAGTATCAAAATAGTGTAATGGGACATGTGAAGCTTCCTTTTTCTGAAATGATATACATGGCTTACCAGTGTGATGATCTCGACAAGAAAGGTATGTTGCGCTACGAAGAGGAAGTCAGTTCTAGTAACAAAAGGGAGTCTGAAACTGATAGCCCTGAGGCCAGTACGATGCCTGAGATAAGTAAGGAGCCTAAAGTCAATCGGGAAAGGGTCAGATCTGAGAAAGAACCAGTAACGACGGCCACATGCTCTAACTGCAATAAGCAAGTACATTTGTCGATAAATTGCGGGCCCTTAAAGAAACGAGGAAAGAAGGGATCTAAATCCGTCAAGAAGGTTCAAGAGATCAGAGAATGCAACATTTGCCATCAGTTTGGTCATGTAAAGCAAGATTGCCAGCTGTTAAAGAAAAAGTCTAAAGTGACGCTTGTAAATGAAGTGGCCAAAGAGGCTGAAGTCAATGAAGTAGCAGAAACTGCAGAACCCTCAACTAGTCAGGGAAGGTTAGATGTCTTGGAAGGCACGCTAAATGTGAAAAACATTCCAGTTAAAGTTCTGTTAGATACATGCGCGTCACGAAGCTTTATTGCAAGTAATGCAGTGTAACGACCGGGAATTTCACTCGATCCGAATCAGTCGCTAAACCGATCAAGACCGCTCGAAACGCCTGATTGTTTCGAGAACACGACAAAATAGAACGTAGACAGAAGAACATTTCATTGTATATTACAACAATACCATCAGAATACAAGAATATACAGAGTATGAATGAATAAATATTACAGAAAATATCAGAGATTTAAAATACATTTAAATACATCGCAGCGGAAAATAATACAAAACACAACTAGAAGGAGATATACGGATACAAAACTTTCCGGATATCGTTCCAGCTGTAAATCAGGATCCTATGAATATAAATCTGCAAAACCAAAACTACTAGCTGCCCATGTCAAAATAAGGGCACCCAGAGTTTAGGTTAAAACAATAAACTCCAGGTCAGTCATGGGACTGGTGTGAGAACTAAAACAGTTATTAATCTTTATTTCAAAGTCCGGTAAATCAAGCGACCACGCCGTATAACACGGAACGGGTTTCCTCCCAAGAACACCAGTGCATAAAACAAACAGCGCAATGCTAAATAAAGAAAAATGAAGCTATTATAAGACCCAGGTCCCATCACACAATGCAACACAAGCCGGAGGATAGGGTTTTACCTTATAACAGCCAAAGAATGCTTGATACGCTAAATTTCATCTTTTATTATTAATCAGACTCCAACCGTAAATTAGTAAGAGAACGATTCCCTAAGTGTTAACCCCGAAGGCCGAAACCAACATCAGACCAATACCCAGGAAACCACCCATCTTAGCTCGTTTCCAGTTAGTTTCTGATTTTATATACAATCATAAATATCAATCATAGACGGCATGGGCACCATATATCATGTCGCCATAATAGGCTATACAATCAAAACCGCGCTGTCACGTATTTGGAAATTGGGTTTCCATCTGTGAACCAACGCAAAAGATAGTCCTTACCGATTCGAGACTGTCTAGCCCGAGTCTCAGGAACAGAACGCATCGTCCCTTGGATCGTCAGGGCCGGTCCACCGATGTGGATTAAAATTCCTGAACACTACGTTTCCCCGCCCTTTAGGGCGTAAATGAGCCAACGAATGACTCCATCGGCTTCACATAGTCATCGATATATCCGAGGCGCCTTGCAAACTAACAACCACATAAGTCAAACTCGTCAGGGCGTGTAAAACCACTAACGCCACTTCTAGCTAGAAGGAAACGCATGTCTTCCCTGACGTCCTTCTCCCGTTTCTGGTTCACTACCGGGGTGTGAGGCTCGCGAATCAATGCTACACAAAGCTATGCCACAAAGGCCGTGCTTTGATCATCAACCACAAGACTTTGCTTTTCAACAAAAGCCTTAATCATTCGCATCTTAGCATGCCACACAGGCAAACCACTCCATGCAGCCGATATCCATCAATCACACAGAATGATATCCAATGTCAGACACACAGTCCATTTACAAGTCCGTTACGGGTCTGAAGGAAACCGGAGGCACCTAGTACCCCTCATATCCATCGATCTCTAAGTACATCTGGACGATCACCAACAGATTCCCTCCTCTTGGGTGTACGGCCCAATCAAGATCATTAGTAATTATCCAAACGACGTGAAGACCTCCGGTCTTCTACAATCGTCTTCATCTTCGACTTATCGTCGTAACAGTTATTCAGAATGGGATAAACCCGATCTTTCTGAATAACTCGTGTGTATAATAAATACGTGTTACACAAACACAACATACGCCTCATTCCAATTCATTAGTCACTAACCGTAAATTAATCAGAGAATAATTCCCCAAATATTAACCCCGAAGGCCGAAACCAACATCAGATCGATACCCAGGAAATCGTTCAGCTTAGCTAACCTACAGTTAGTTTCTAAATTTCACATTCTTAGGGAAAGGTTTCCATTAATTTTATCAAAGATAAATTCTTTTAAATTTATTCTTTAATCTACTTTTGAATATCAATCCAAACTAGTCAGGATTAGCGAACCACACCGAAGTGATCATTTATTTTATTTCCCAATCCCAACCTATTCATCCCATGAAGTAAAACAGGTAATACTTCATATCTAACACCACGGTGTTATCGGTAAATTCAATTACCATTTCACGTTCAAATCTAATTAAAGATTTAACTATCGCCTGGAGCAAAACTGGTGATACTCCATTCTCGATCTTTTTTTCAATCTAATTAAAGATTCATTAAAACTCCACTTAGTTTTAATCTTTACTTGGGTTAAAGAATCAGGGTCATTTAAAACACGGTTCATGATAAACCCTAAAATCACATCACATTTCAATCAGTTCCTAACCGTAAATTAGCAAGTGAGCAATTCCCTAAGTATTAACCCCGAAGGACGAAACCAACATCAGATCAATATCCCAGGAAACCACCCACCTTAACTAATCTCCAGTTAGTTTCTGATTTTCTTAACTCCTTTGGGTCTAAGAACAGTATTATTGAAGATACCGTTCACGACAACCCAAAATCACATTCCATTAATTATCGGGTTAAGAAACAAGTGTTATTTTAAAACACTATTCACGATAAACTCGAAAATCAATACCAATTCAATCCAATTAAATATTATTTAATTGGTACACTTCATTAAATCTAAATAAAAAGATTTAATCTTTTCCTCAGCTGGGCTTAAGAACAGTGTTAATGAAGACACCATTCACGACAAACCCAAATCACATTTGATATTAAATACAAGGCTCTGAATAGAAAATATATCGGCTTATATTCAATATTAAATTCTACGACCAACAAATATCGTATTGGAAATAACGATATATATATATATATCTTTCAAATTTCCATAACAACATATGTATAATCACGAAATCCAACATCGAAATATTCCGAAGACAATTTCGATTCAAATCCATTCCAATGCAATTATTGGAAATTCGGTTTATTATCAAAACCATTTCAAATCCAATTTATTTATTTTAAAAATAAATAAATTATTATTCTAGTTCAAAACTAGTTCATTTCGATAAAAATCTATTTTTATCTTTTCAAATATGGAGTTTTTCATCCCAATTCTTACCAAATCACTTCTTATGATTTTGCACAAATTATTGATATTTTTAATAATTTTATCAAGGCCCGTACAGTCGATTTCCATCAACGACCATCGAACTGCACTTACAGCGACCTTTTCTAAATTTGATTTGGATAAAATTCCAAATCCAACAGTTAGATATCGAATTTCTAATTTTCGTTAGAAAGCTCTTTTCGATACGAATCCAACGGTTTCGGTTTTATGAGAATCCGACGGTCGGATCTCCCGTAATATTCATTTGAAGTCAATGGTCGAAATTCGCGAACTGCCACGGCGCGGCGCGTTCTATTCAGGCCATTATATATATATATAACATATATATATATTATATATATTTCATCGATTTCCTTTTAAAACATATATTATAAATCGTTTTAAATTCGTTTTCGAAATGATTTCAACTTCCTTTTCAAATTCAAATCAAAATTGAATGTTTCAATATAAATTCGTTTTAAATTCCTTTCAAATTAGTTTCAATTCAAATCGATTTTTAACTCAATTTCAGTTCGTTTTTAATTCAATTTGAATTTCAAATTAATTCAATTCCAATTCGAATTCAATTCTATTCAATTTCAATTCGAATTCAATTCTATTCAATTTCAATTTGAATTCAATTCTATTCAATTTCAATTTGAATTCAATTCTATTCAATTTAAATTCGAATACAATTCTATTCAATTTCAATTCGAATTCATTTCTATTCAATTTCAATTCGAATTCATTTCTATTCAATTTCAATTCGAATTCAATTCTATTCAAATTCAATTCGAATTCATTTCTATTCAATTTCAATTCGAATTCATTTCTATTCAATTTCAATTCGAATTCTATTCTATTCAATTTCAATTCGAATTCAATTTTATTCAATTTCAATTCAAATTCAATTCTATTCACTTTCAATTTGAATTCAATTATATTTAATTTCAATTCGAATTCATTTTATATTTAATTTCAATTCGAATTCATTTTAATTTAAATTTCGAAATCACTTTCAATATAGTTCAAATTTCGAATATTTTCAATATAATTCAAATTTCGAAATCACTTTCAGTATACATTGAAAATTGAATAAAATCGATATAAATATCTTTCACGTCAAAATGGCTTCAATCAAATCAACACGGCTTCATATATTTCTATTTTCAAATATTCTATTTCAAATATTTCTTTTTCAAAACTTTCTACTTCAAAACTGGAATGAGGCCCAATCAATTACCATATAATGTTAATCATATGGATTTTCTACAACACATGTATAAATCAACAATGGAAAATAATCAACCATCATCCAAAGTGCATTCTACACTGTATAAGCATCAAATATAAATATTTAAGGCTTATAACAGTCTGTCAATCAATCGATCGACATACAACTAATTATTGGGATTAGTGTATGTCATATATCATCCCAATACCCGTGTGGGGTTTCAAACAATCAAACACAGATTATATTTGTGCAGTTGGGTGATTTTTAAAATTTATCGTCCCAATCAATATCAGTCAAATGTGTGTATATAAACAAATCATCTGATTTGTTTATATTTATTTCATTTCATATACACGTAAAAAATTCTATTTTCAACCATAATTTTTTTTTATTTCAATCCATATCACACAATCAACTACACATCAAAATCAAACAAACAAACAAGTCGTCCATGGTCTGTGGACGACGGGTGTCGGGTGCTACTAAACACCGTCTGCATCCTAGTATATAATTCAACTAGAAATAAATTTAAATGTGAGGAGTTCTCACATTTGGGTTCCACTCCGCCGTGCTTTGCTTTTGAACTGTTGAACCGTTTGGATCTCCTTGAAATTCCAATGCAGTTCTTTTCACGCTGTTCACAATAAAAATTATATTTTTATTGCTTCATTTCAATAAATAAAAATCATATTTTTATTTCTACTTCATATGTAAAGATCGAATTTTTATTTCATCGCTATAAAAGTCTCATTTTTACTTCACTATGTATATAATAAAAATCAGATTTTTATTTCGCTACATATATAAGGATCAAATTTTCACTAGTTATATAATATAAAAATCATATTTCTATTCTTTCTATACTATAAAAATCATATTTTTATTGTCTCTATTCTATAAAAATAACATCTTTAATATTTCTACTATATAAAAATTATATTTTTAACCATTCTATATTATAAAAATTATATTTTTAACCTTTCTATATTATAAAAATTATATTTTTAACCTTTCTATATTTTATTTTTAATTCACTACTCGCATAGAAAAAAAAAATCCAATCTTCCTTCGCTATAAAGAAAAATATAATCTTTACATGAATAAAAAATATAATCTTTTCCTTCTCATAATTAAAGATCTCATCTTTTTCTATAATAAAGGTCTAAACTTTCTTCACATAAAAATCGTCTGTTTCTTTATATAAAATCGAAAATGAATTCAGTACTAATATATATAAAATCAGATTTTTAAAACCATCGTTTAATCACAAAATTACTTAAATTAATTACATAAAAGAAAAATAAAATAGTTAAAACTAACTTTGCCTATCGAAGAAGATGTCAAAGGCGGTTGCTAACATCAGGGGGGGTCAGGGGGTGGTGCTAATGGTCGAAAACGACTTGGGTTTGGCCAAAGGAGGCGATTTGGGGCTGTTTTGAGGAGAAGGAGGAGGATGGGGCACTGGCTGTCGCGGGTAAGGGTGATTGGATGCGCGTCAGTGGTCTGATCAGCATGGGGGTCACGGCGGAGCTCAGGGGGTGGCTCAGGTGGTGGTTTGGGCTGATTTAAGGGGATAAACGGCGGCACTGGAGGGGGTTCGTCGTGATGAGGAGACGGGGGGCGAGGCTCGCTGGACGGGGCGCAGCGCCTGGTGGCAGCTCGACGGTGGCGTCGCCTGGGGGGGGGGGAGCATCGAGTTCCGTTGGTTCTTTTTTTTCCTGAAAGAGAACGTGGAGAAGAGGGAGAGTATAAAGGGGCGTTGACCAAATTATTAAATTTAATTTTTAAATTCCCAAAAAGGTACTTTTTATTTTGAACTCCAATCGAGACCCGATGACTGTCGTCTATAGCTAATTACCCCCATTCCGAACACAATGGGACATGCATCGTAGGCTGATTCGATCGTTTCGATCAGTTTCCGTCAAAATCAAAATATAACTCTATATAACGAAGTTGAATGCGCATTTCCATTTACCGGAGTCACATACTAACTCGAAAAATTCCAGAAAAATAATTTCGAGCTTTGTATTGACGATACAGTCCTAACAAAACTAGTTTCGTCAAATTCTGAGACCGTTTGAAAAATGGCCATTTTCCAGTCGATTAAAATCAACTTAAACTGGTCAAACGCGTTTTCCTTTGCCACGCTCACCTATTGATTCGAAAAATTACGAAAATTGAAACCTAGCAATAACCTGACATCACGGATCCAACAAAAGTTGTTTCATCGAAATCCGAGATCGTTTGCAAAATGGCTATTTTTAAGGGCCGAAATTCCATAGCGACTACTCAGAATTTTCATTTGGACATAACTTTTGATTCCCGCTATGAAATTTCAATTTTTCGGATTCGTTGGAAAGATATCCTTAATTACATTCCATTATTTTTGGTTTCACTAAAATCCAGTTTACTTTGCACCCGGTACATTCATTTGAATTTTGAAATCGAATTATCGAACTACCGCACCATTTTCAATTCCTTTTATATATATAAATAAAATTATTTATATACTAACGACGATTCGAATAAATAAATACGTTCGATTCTATTCAAATAAATTTCTCGTCGATATTATTTAAAATAATTCATTTTAAATATTTAAAATTCGTCAAAATTGTCAAAATAAAAATTTCAAACTGGCTCGCTTTTCCGGGTTGTTACAATCTTCCCCACATAAAACTTTTCGTCCCCGAAAAGGAACGAAGCCGAAAGTTGTTTAACTAATCAACTCAACTTTCTCTATTTTCTCTACGGCTTAAGTTCTTTAACTTTTCAGTTTCTAAGAACTTTTCAAATCTTTCAAAAATTTGTCTAACACCCTAAATTTTCGAAAAATTTGGCCATAACCTCCCCTGCACTGGGACTTCGGGATATTTCATATAGCCTCCTATGGCCTTCTTCAATCCAAAAGAAAAAGAAAAAGCCAAGCGGCTCACAAAATCATCATCACCCGAACAAAACAGTAAATTATGATAAACATGTACCTATTTGTCGGGCAAACAAATTTTATTCTTCTGCTCTAGCCTCCTTGCTATGACCTGTTCAATGTAAGTACATGTATATGCAAGAAAATGCGACCAATTTTCAATACAATTCATTATTTGATTCAATTTGGTTATAGGTTCAACATTTAATTCATCAAACAATAATCAAACAACACAATCAGCAATCAATTAGTGAATTATCATTTCAAATTCATAACTTTGATATAGAGTCAAAAATCACATTTTTGATGCAAAATCACAACAATAGACCCTATCTAATTTTGGTTCTCACACCAGTCTAATGGAAATATATAGATATCACACCTTCGAAACACGAATATAAATACTGATGATGTCCGGACATCACCAGAATTATCCCCGAGCGACTAGAGCGCGAATCTATATCTATCCAGTATATTAAAACTTCGAATACATGCGGATCAGACGTATATGTAAAATCTTTATATATTGGACGGTCCAAATCAATTTAATTAAGTATCCAAATACGAATAATTGATTTAAATTTTCAAAACAAAATTTGTTTTCATTTTAAAAAGTACTCTTCACACTCGTTCTAGGATACTACTGATCCCATCTCTAACGAGTCATTCCCGTTGGATATTACTGATCCAATATCTGATGAATTCTTTCATTTGGTTCTAACATTCCTTGTTCTCTGAGCTTTGTAAACCAAAGCTCTGATACCAAATGTAACGACCGGGAATTTCACTCGATCCGAATCAGTCGCTAAACCGATCAAGACCGTTCGAAATGCCTGATTATTTCGAGAACACGACAAAATAGAACGCAGACAGAAGAACATTTCATTGTATATTACAACAATACCATCAGAATACAAGAATATACAGAGTTTAAATGAATAAATATTACACAGAAAATATTAGAGATTTAAATTACATTTAAATACATCACAGCGGAAAATAATACAAAACACAACTAGAAGGAGATATACGGATACAAAGCTTTCCGGATACCGTTCCAGCTGTAAATCAGGATCCTGTGAATATAAATCTGCAAAACCAAAACTACTAGCTGCCCGTGTCAAAATAAGGGCACCCAGAGTTTAGGTTAAAACAATAAACTCCAGGTCAGTCATGGGACTGGTGTGAGAACTAAAACAGTTATTTATCTTTATTTTAAAGTTCGGTAAATCAAGGGACCACGCCGTATAACACGGAACGGGTTTCCTCCCAAGAACACCAGTGCATAAAACAAACAGCACAATGCTAAATAAAGAAAAATGAAGCTATTATAAGACCTAGGTCCCGTCACACAATGCAACGCAAGCCGTAGGATAGGGTTTTACCTTATAATAGCCAAAGAATGCTTGATACGCTAAATTTCATCTTTTATTATTAATCAGACTCCAACCGTAAATTAGTAAGAGAACGATTCCCTAAGTATTAACCCCGAAGGCCGAAACCAACATCAGACCAATACCCAGGAAACCACCCATCTTATCTCGTTCCCAGTTAGTTTCTGATTTTATATACAATCATAAATATCAATCATAGACGGCATGGGTACCATATATCATGTCGCCATACTAGGCTCTACAATCAAAACCGCACTGTCACGTATTTGGAAATTGGGTTTCCATCTATGAACCAAGGCAAAAGATAGTCCTTACCGATTCGAGATTGTCTAGCCCGAGTCTCAGGAATAGAACGCATCGTCCCTTGGATCGTCAGGGCCGGTCCACCGATGTGGATTAAAATTCCTGAACACTGCGTTTCCCCGC
This sequence comes from Allium sativum, assembly GCA_030737875.1. Classification (NCBI taxonomy): domain Eukaryota; kingdom Viridiplantae; phylum Streptophyta; class Magnoliopsida; order Asparagales; family Amaryllidaceae; genus Allium; species Allium sativum. The sequence goes on along the minus strand of CM060925.1, from coordinate 95,822,115 downwards.
CCTTTGGGGCGTAAATGAGCCAACGATTGACTCCATCAGTTTCACATAGTCACCGATATATCCGAGGCGCCTCGCAAACCAACAACCACATAAGTCAAACTCGTCAGGGCGTGTAAAACCACTGACGCCACTTCTAGATAGAAGGAAACGCATGTCCTCCCTGACGTCCTTCTCCCGTTTCTGGTTCACTACCGGGATGTGAGGCTCGCGAATCAACGCTACATAAAGCTACGCCACAAAGGCCGTTCTTTGATCATCAACCACAAAACTTTGCTTTTCAACAAAAGCCTTGATCATTTGCATCTTAGCATGCCACACAGGAAAACCACTCCATGCAACCGATATCCATTAATCACACAGAATGATATCCAATGTCAGACACACAGTCCATTTACAAGTCCGTTCTGGGTCTGAACGAAACCGGAGGCACCTAGTACCCCTCATATCCATCGATCTCCAAGTACCTCTGGACGATCACCAATTGATTCCCTCCTCTTATGTGTACGGCCCAATCAAGATCATCAGTAATTATCCAAACGACGTGAATACCTCCGGTCTTCTACCGTCTCTTCATCTTCGACTTATCGTCGTAACAATTATTCAGAATGGAATAAACCCGGTCTTTCTGAATAACTTGCGTATATAATAAATACGTGTTACACAAACACGACATACGCCTCATTCCAATTCATCAGTCACTAACCTTAAATTAATCAGAGAATAATTCCCCAAATATTAACCCCGAAGGCCGAAACCAACATCAGATCGATACCCAGGAAATCGTTCTGCTTAGCTAACCTACAGTTAGTTTCTAAATTTCACATTCTTAGGGAAAGGTTTCCATTAATTTTATCAAAAATAAATTCTTTTAAATTTATTCTTTAATCCACTTTTGAATATCAATTCAAACTAGTCGGGATTAGCGAACCACACCGAAGTGATCATTTATTTTATTTCCCAATCCCAACCTATTCATCCCATGAAGTAAAACTGGTAATACTTCATATCTAACACCACGGTGTTATCGGTAAATTCAATTACCATTTCACGTTCAAATCTAATTAAAGATTTAATTATCGCCTGGAGCAAAACTGGTGATACTCCCTTCTCGATCTTTTTTTAATCTAATTAAAGATTCATTAAAACTCCACTTAGTTTTAATCTTTACTTGGGTTAAAGAATCAGTGTCATTTAAAACACGGTTCACGATAAACCCCAAAATCACATCACATTTCAATCAGTCCCTAACCGTAAATTAGCAAGTGAGCAATTCCCTAAGTATTAACCCCGAAGGCCGAAACCAACATCAGATCAATACCCCAGGAAACCACCCATTTTAACTAATCTCCAGTTAGTTTCTAATTTTCTTAACTCCTTTGGGTCTAAGAACAGTATTATTTAAGATACCGTTCACAACAACCCAAAATCACATTCCATTAATTATCGGGTTAAAGAAACAAGTGTTATTTTAAAACACTATTCACGATAAACCCGAAAATCAATAACAATTCAGTTCCAATTAAATATTATTTAATTGGTACACTTCATTAAATCTAAATAAAAAGATTTAATCTTTTCCTCAGTTGGGCTTAAGAACAATGTTAATGAAGACACCGTTCACGACAAACCCAAATCACATTTGATATTAAATACAAGGCTGTGAATAGAAAATATATCGACTTATATTCAATATCGAATTCTACGACCAACAAATATCGTATTGGAAATAACGATATATATATATATATATCTTTCAAATTTCCATAACAACATCTATATAATCACGAAATCCAACATCGAAATATTCCGAAGACAATTTCGATTCAAATCCATTCCAATGCAATTACTGGGAATTCAGTTTATTTTCAAAACCATTCCAAATCCAATTTATTTATTTTAAAAATAAATAAATTATTATTCTAGTTCAAAACTAGTTCATTTCGATAAAAATCTATTTTTATCTTTTCAAATATGGAGTTTTTCATCCCAATTCTTCCCAGATCACTTCTTATGATTTTACACAAGTTATTGATATTTTTAATAATTTTATCAAGGCCCGTACAGTCGATTTCCATCAACGACCATCGAACTGCACTTACAGCGACCTTTTCAAAATTTGAATTGGACATAATTCCAAATCCAACCGTTAGATTTCTAATTTATAATATTCGTTAGAAAGCACTTTTCGATACGAACCCAACGGTTCCGGTTTTAAGAGAATCCGACGGTCGGATCTCCCATAATATTCATTCGAAGTCAATGGTCGAAATTCGCGAACTGCCGCGGCGCGGCGCGTTCTATTCGGGCCATTATATATATATATATATATATAATATTATATATATTTCATCGATTTCCTTTTAAAACGTATATTATAAATTGTTTTAAATTCGTTTTCGAAATGATTTCAACTTCCATTTCAAATTCAAATCAAAATTGAACGTTTCAATATAAATTCGTTTTAAATTCCTTTCAAATTGATTTCAATTCAAATCGATTTTTAATTCAATTTCAGTTCGTTTTCAATTCAATTTGAATTTCAAATTAATTCAATTCCAATTCGAATTCAATACTATTCAATTTCAATTCGAATTCAATTCTATTCAATTTCAATTCGAATTCAATTCTATTCAATTTCAATTCGAATTCCATTCTATTCAATTTCAATTCGAATTCATTTCTATTCAATTTCAATTCGAATTCATTTCTATTCAATTTCAATTCGATTTCAATTCTAATCAATTTCAATTCGAATTCATTTCTATTCAATTCAATTCGAATTCATTATTATTCAATTTTAATTCAAATTCAATTCTATTCAATTTCAATTTGAATTCAATTCTATTCTATTTCAATTCGAATTCAATTCTATTCACTTTCAATTTGAATTCAATTCTATTTAATTTCAATTCGAATTCATTTTATATTTAATTTAAATTCGAATTCATTTTAATATAAATTCCGAAATCACTTTCAATATAATTCAAATTTCGAATATTTTCAATATAATTCAAATTTCGAAATCACTTTTAGTATACATTGAAAATTGAATAAAATCGATATAAATATCGTTCACGTCAAAATGGCGTCAATCAAATCAACACGGCTTCATATATTTCTATTTTCAAATATTCTATTTCAAATATTTCCTTTTCAAAACTTTCTATTTCAAAACTGGAATGAGGCCCAATCAATTACCATATAATGTTAATTATATGGATTTTCTACAACACATGTATAAATCAACAATGGAAAATAATCAACCATCATCCAAAGTGCATTCTACACTGTATAAGCATCAAATATAAATATTTAATGCTTATAACAGTCTGTCAACCAATCGATCGACATACAACTAATTATTGGGATTAGTGTATGTCATATATCATCCCAATACCCATGTGGGGTTTCAAACAATCAAACACAGATTTTATTTGTGCAGTTGGGCGATGTGTAAAATTTATCGTCCCAATCAATATCAGTCAAATGTGTGTATATAAACAAATCTTCTGATTTGTTTATATTTATTTCATTCATATACACGTTAAAAATTCTATTTTCAACCATAAAAATATTTTTTTATTTCAATCCATATCACACAATCAACTACACATCAAAATCAAACAAACAAATAAGTCGTCCATGGTCTGTGGATGGCGGTTGTCGGGTGCTACTAAACACCGTCTGCATCCTAGTATATAATTCAACTAGAAATAAATTTAAAGGTGAAGAGTTCTCACATTTGGGTTCCACTCCGCCGTGCTTTGCTTTTGAACTGTTGAACCGTTTGGATCTGCTTGAAATTCCGATGCAGTTCTTTTCAGGCTGTTCACAATAAAAATTATATTTTTATTGCTTTATTTCGATAAATAAAAATCATATTTTTATTTCTACTTCATACGTAAAGATCGAATTTTTATTTCATCGCTATAAAAATCTCATTTTTACTTCACTATATATACAATAAAAATCAGATTTTTATTTCGCTACATATATAAAGATCAAATTTTCACTAGTTATATAATATAAAAATTGTATTTCTATTCTTTCTGTACTATAAAAATCATATTTTTATTGTCTCTATTCTATAAAAATAACATCTTTAATATTTCTACTATATAAAAATTATATTTTTAACCTTTCTATATTATAAAAATTATATTTTTAACCTTTCTATATTATAAAAATTATATTTTTAATTCACTACTCGCATAGAAAAAATCCAATCTTCATTCGCCATAAAGAAAAATATAATCTTTACATGAATAAAAAAAATATAATCTTATCCTTCTCATAATTAAAGATCTCATCTTTTTCTATAATAAAGGTCTAAACTTTCTTCACATAAAAATCGTCTGTTTCTTCATATAAAATCGAAAATGAATTCAATACTAATATATATAAAATCAGATTTTTAAAACCATTGTTTAATCACAAAATTACATAAATTAATTACATAAAAGAAAAATAAAATAATTAAAAACTCACTTTGCCTATCGAAGAAGAGGTCAAAGGCGGTTGTTGACATCAGGGGGGTCAGAGGGTGGTGCTAATGGTCGGAAACGGCTAGGGTTTGGCCAGAGGAGGCGATTTGGGGCTGTTTTGAGGAGAAGGAGGAGGAGGGGCGCTGGGCGTCGCGGGTAAGGGTGATGGGAGGCGCGCCATTGGTCTGATCCGTAGGGGGGTCACGGCGAAGCTCAGGGGGTGGCTCGGGTGGTGGTTTGGGATGATTTGAGGGGATGAACGGCGGCGTTGGAGGGGGTTTGTCGTGATGAGGAGGCGGAGGGGCGAGGCTCGCTGGACGGGGCGTAGCGCCTGGTGGCAGCTCGACGGTGGCGTCGCCTGAGGGGGGAGCATCGAGTTCCGTTGGTTCTTTTTTTTTCCTGAAAGAGAACGTGGAGAGGAGGGAGAGTATAAAGGGGCGTTGACCAAATTATTTAATTTTTAAATTCCCAAAAAGGTACTTTTTATTTTGAACTCTAATCGAGACCCACCGACTGTCGTCTATAGCTAATTACCCCCATTCCGAACACAATGGGACATTCATCGTAGCTGATTCGATCCTTTCGATCAGTTTCCGTCAAAATCAAAATATAACTCTATATAATGAATTTGAATGCGCATTTCCATTTACCGGAGTCACATACTAACTCGAAAAATTCAAGAAAAATATTTTCTAGCTTCTTATTGACGATACGGTCCTAACAAAACTAGTTTCGTCAAATTATGTGACCGTTTGAAAAATGGCCATTTCCCAGTCGATTAAAATCAACTAAAACTGGTCAAACGCATTTTCCTTTGCCACGCTCACCTATTGATTCAAAAAATTACGAATATTGAAACCTAGAAATAATTTGACATCACGGATCCAACAAAAGTTCGTCGAAATCCGAGGTCGTTTGCAAAATGGCTATTTTTAAGGGCCGAAATTCCATAGCGACTATTCAGAATTTTCATTTGGACATAACTTTTGATTCCCGCTATGAAATTTCAATTTTTCAGATTCGTTGGAAAGATATCCTCAGTTATATTCCATTATTTTTAGTTTCACTAAAATCTGGTTTATTTTGCACCCGGTACATTCATTTGAATTTTGAAATCGAATTATCGAACTTCCACGCCATTTTAAATTCCTTTTATATATATAAATAAAATTATTTTTATTCTAACGACGATTTGGATAAATAAATACGTTCGATTCTATTCAAATAAATTTCTCGTTGATATTATTTAAAATAATTCATTTTAAATATTCAAAATTCGTCAAAATTGCCAAAATAAAAATTTCAAACTGGCTCGCATTTCCGGGTTGTTACATGCGGTTAAGAAGTTGGATTTGAAACTAAAAAAGCTCAAAGAACCCATCACTGTCCATAATCCGGTTGGGGGTTCCCTCGATCTTAGTTGGGTTTGTGGGGTGCCTGTTACTTTTTCCCTTCATCGGTTCCCTACCATCTCGATCATCATGAATTTTATAGAATTTGATCTTATTCTGAGATTGGATTGGTTAACCAAATACGAAGCTGAGGTTAAATGCGCCGAGAGAGTCGTTAAGGCAAGGACTAAATCAGGAAATTATATAACTATACCATATGAAGGTCCGAATTTGGATAGGAAAGACTTTTGGTCAGCTCTTGATGTTTCTCCTACTCAAATAGAACCTATCCCTGTTGTCATAGAAAATATCTCGGCCGAAATAAAAAATATTCCAGTCGTCAAGAATTATGCGGATGTGTTCAAAGAAGTTGTCAGCTTACCTCCGCAAAGGGAAATTGATTTTAAAATCGCTTTAATTCCAAACGCAAGACCAATAGTGCACACTATTCGGAGAATGTCTTTAAAAGAAAAAGAAGAATTAGACAATCAAACTCAACGGCTTGTATGGAAGGGTCTGATCAGACCTAGTTTCTCTGATTGGGGAGCAGCAGTGGTGTTTGTCCCAAAGTCAGACGGTACTCTTCGACTATGCGTGGATTATCATGACTTGAATAAGCAGAAATTAAAGAACAAATATCCATTGCCACGGATTGATGATTTGTTGGACCGTCTGAATGGAGTCCAAGTATTCTCAAGGATGGACCTAGCTACAGGTTTCCGTCAATTACGTATTACTGAAGAGTGTGTTCCTTTAACAACATTCAGAGGTCCCGATTTATTCTATGAATGGTTAATAATGCCGTTCAGCTTGTGTAACGCTCCATCATACTTCGTCGATTTAATGAATAGAGTGTTCAGAGGAGTCTTGAACAAATTTGTTTTGGTATTCATCGATGATATTCTTATCTACTCCAAGTCAAAAGCTGAGCATGAAAAACATTTAGAACAAGTTCTAGAGATTCTGAGAAGGAATGTCTTTAAAGCTAAGTTCTCTAAGTGTATCTTCTGGCAAGACGAAGTCAAGTTCCTTGGCCATGTCGTATCAAAGGAAGGGTTTGCTATGGATCCAAGTAAAATTACAGCAATTCAAGACTGGAAACAGCCTACTACACCTACTAAAGTCCGAAATTTACTTGGATTGGCTAGTTATTATCGGAAATTCGTCGAAGGCTTTTCAGAGATATCCAGTTCATTAACCAAGCTTACTAAGAAGCATGCCAAATTTAGGTGCACTCCTGAATGTGAAACAAATTTCCAGGATCTGAAATTAAGATTGACAACTGCTCTAGTGTTAACAATAATCGATGGCAATCAAGACTTGAAACTCTGTACTGATGCTTCTCAAGAAGGTATTGGTGCAGTATTAATGAAAAGAGGGAAAGTTGTTGCTTATGCTAGTCATCTATTAAAGCCACATGAAAAGAACTATGTAACTCATGATCTTGAGTTGTTGGCTATCGTATTTACTTTGAAAATCTGGAGACATTATCTCTTGGGTGAGAAATTCAAACTATATACAGATCATCAGTCATTGAAGTATCTGTTCACCCAGAAAGATCTGAATTTGAGACAGCAGCGTTGGCTAGAGTTTCTTGCAGCGTATGATTTTGAGATTCTGTACACTCCAGGGAAAGGCAATGGTTCGGTGGACGCGCTTAGTAGAAAGAATGTAATCATTGCCAGTCTTATTCTTACGACTTCATTGATGGATAAAATATCTGCTCTTCAGAAGGATGATCATTTCATTCAAAGGATAAGAGAAGGAATTCAGAAAGGCGAACCCTCGAGTTTACAGATTGATAACCAAGGGGTTCTAAGGTTAAAAGGTCGAATATGTGTTCCAAACATCTCTGAGCTCCGGAAGGAAGTACTGGATGAATACCACAAGTCCAAGCTGAGTATCCATCCAGATGTGAGAAAAATGTACAACGATCTTAAGCGCACATTCTGGTGGAAGTCGTTGAAAAGAGACGTTTCCTTGTACGTTGCCAGGTGTTCCACTTGCCAACTGGTCAAAAGCGATCAACAGAAACTGGCCGGATTATTACAACCATTGGACATTCCAGGTTGGAAGTGGAAGCACATTTCTATGGATTTCGTCGATGGCTTGCCCAGAACAATGAAAGGTAATGACAATATTTGGGTGATCGTAGATCGTCTCACGAAGACCGCCCATTTCATACCTGTCAAATCCAATAGAACGGCTCCAAGCTTAGCGCAGATTTACTTCAAAGAAATAGTTAAACTGCATGGAGTGCCACTCAGCATAGTCAGTGATAGAGACCCAATATTTACTAGCAAGTTCTGGGAAGCATTCCAAACAGAATTGGGAATAAAACTAAACCTGAGCATCGCTTATCAGCCTCAGACAGATGGCCAAACTGAGAGGGTGAACCGTGTTCTTGAAGATTTACTACGGGCTTGTATTATTGATTATGGTGGATCATGGGAAGACCATTTGCATTTGGCTGAGTTCTCGTACAACAACAGCTTCCAAGCGAGCTTGGGAATGTCTTCATTTGAAATGTTATACGGTAGACCGTGCCGATCTCCCGCATGTTGGGTTGAATATGGAATTGGGACCCGATATAATTCGGGATGCTTAGGACAAAGTCGATCTCATCAAGAAACGATTACAAACCGCTCAAAGCCAACAGAAAAGTTATGCGGATTCTAGAAGAAGAGATTTGTCATTTGCTGTTGGCGATTATGTTTACTTAAGAGTTTCTCCGATGAGAGGAGTAATCAGATTTGGCAAAACTGGGAAGTTAGCACCGAGATTTGTTGGTCCCTTTCCTATTCTTGAACGGATTGGAACTCTTGCTTATAGAGTTCAATTACCTGATTGGTTGCCTGGAGTACATGATGTGTTCCACATCTCTCAACTCAGAAAGCAGGTACATGATCCGGACTCTATTGTGGAAGAAGTAGCACAATGGGATTTGGATATTACTTTAGAATTGGCAGTCAGAAGAGAGCGGATGAATATCATTGGCAAAGAAACTAAAGAGCTGAGGAACAAGAAGGTTCACTTAGTTAAAGTGCGGTGGAGTAGTGATCCTAGAACTGTACTTGGGATACTGAAGAGAGCATTAAGCCTGCTTATCCCAAATGCAGAGTGGACATCTCTGACTAATCCTGGTGCAAGGTATATTTACAATACTTTACATTTCCGTCTTGTTTCCGACTTTACTGTTGTTCCCTTTTCGGGGACGAAAAGTTTTAAGTGGGGGAGATTGTAACAAACCGGAAAATCTGAGCTAGTTTAAAATTTTTATTTTGATTAAATTGAGCAGAAATTGAGTCAAAATTTAAAAATTCCATTTTTAAATAATAATAAAGCCTTGGAAATAGCAGTTTTGCAAACGACCTCAGAATTTGACGAAACCACTTTTGTTGGATCCGGGATGTCAATTTATTTCTAAGTTTATTTTTCCATAATTTTTAGGATCAATATGTGAGCGTGGCAGAAGAAAATGTGTTTGGTCGATTTAATTCAAATCGGGTCAACGAGAAAAGAGCCATTTTTCAAACGATCTCAGAATTCGACGAAATCAGTTTTGTTGGGACCGTATCGTCCCAACATAGCTAGATAATTTTTTCGGGAATTTTTATAATGAGTATGTGGCCCTGACAAATTAAAATGTACAATCAAAACAGAATTTGAATGTTTTATACTTTGATTTGAAAAATAACTGACTGTAACAGTCAAATTGGCTTATGGAACATATCCCATTGTGTCCGGGATGAGGGTATTTAGCTAGGGACGACAGTCGTTGGGTTTGAAAAGGAGTACGTTTGTGAAAACCCTAATTTTCTGAAATATATGTACTCCAGCCAATAGAAAAATTAATTCATTAATTAAAATTCCCCAAAATATCTCTTTCTCTCTCCCCGCTCCAGGTCTCGACGACGGAAACCGACCCCACCTTCTCTCTTCATTTTCTCGCGATCCTCTCATTAAAACAACCTGCTTATGTGGAGTAATTTGAAGATCCTCTCACGAGCTTCGAATCAATATAAGGTTGGGATTTTTTCGTTGAGTATTCGAGAAGTTTTGAGGCTGGGAAGTCGCCGCCTATAGCTCGCCGCTGTGCCATCCTGACAGCATCGATTGGAACGCCACTGGTGGCGTTGGGTGCGCGCCTCGGAGCTCTACGCCACTCCGAAGTCTGATTTTCCTCAAGGTTCACGGATTGGCCGATATTTGAAATCCCTAGTTCGAACCTAACCTGAAAGGTAACGGGTTTTATTAATTAAACTATATACAACACTTTAAAAGCGCTACTAATTCAGTTTATTCAGAAAAATCATAACTTTCTCATGTGTTAACGAAATTCGATGAAACAGGAGACATCGGGACCGTCAGGACGTCTTCTACATTCTAGAAGAGACCGTGGATTTTTCTGAGCAAGCTACGATTTTTATCATCTCAAAAACCAAAGTGAGAACTCTAAATTCAAAACGTGAATGAAAGCATGTGGTATATGTTATATAAGTGGAGTATAAATTATATACGCATTGTATACCTCATATACATGTGTTGTATAAGTTATATGAGCGATGTATAAATTATACAAGCGTTGTTTGAAACATATACGCATTGAAAAATGTTGAAATAGAAGTGAAATATACTTATATATATATATGCCCCGCGTCCACAAACCATGGACGATATTTATTGGTTGTGATTGATGTGAAAATTGGTTGATAGCGAATGGTTGATTAGAATTGTTTGTGGTAGATAATGTTTGAAAGAGGTTGAAAAATACCCGTTTGTGTTGAGAATTATTTTGGTTGAAACCACATAGGATTAGTTTGTGGAAATGAAAGAAATAAAACATGCCGCCTGCATGCGAACTAGATGCATGAAATCACCATTGTCAAAAACCGCAAGGTTTTAAGGTAGAGCGAGGAGCCGTCTTTGGGATCGTGCCGGTTTAACTACCCTGCCGTTATTCTGCCGAAATTTTCAATAATATTCATGTGTTAGAATTATTTTCATATGTTGAAATTATTTTCATGTGTTGAAACCCTATTCATGTGTTGAAACCATATTCATGTGTTGAAACTAAAGTCATGTGTTGAAAAATATATTCATGTATAGAATAAATTCTTTAAACGATAAAAATAACATCTTCAACATAAGTATGAAGTAAATAATGCTCATGTGTTGAGAAGTTCATGTGTTGAATAAATAAATTGTTTTAACAATAAAAATCGCATTTTTATTATATATATGAAGTACGTAAAATATCCTTGTTTTAAATAAATTGTTTTAATTAACAATACAAATCACATCTTTATTATATGTACGAACTATATAAAATATCCATGAGTGGAAAATTTCATGTGTTGAGTTATTCATGTGTTGAAAATGGTTCATGTGTTGAATAAAAAGATTGAACAATAAAATTTACATTTCTATTGAGAATATGAAGTGCCAAAAACATGCATGTGTTGAATAAATATTTTTGATGATAAAAATATCATTTTCATCATGTATATTACTTGCTAAAAATACACAAGTGTTGGAATAAATATTTGTTTGATATGAATATTATTTTTAACATGTATAGGAACTAAATAAAATAATCATGTGTTGAAATATATTTTAGTTTGCTAAAAATATCATTTTTAAATGGAATATGTAGTGTTAAAGTAACCACTTGTTCAGATAAATATTCATGAGTTGAAAATATTCATTAGTTAGCTAATAATGTGATTTTCAGCTTATGTATGCAACATTAGAATGAATGGCAACGTTAAACCGAACCGAATCAAATGTGGAATTGAATTGAAAATTGATAAGTGATTAGAATCGCACACATGTATATGCATATTTATTGAACAGGTTATAGCAAAGAGGCTAGAGAAGAGGAATAAAATTGTATGCCCGACAAATAGGTACATATTTACTGTTTTGCTTGGGTGATGATTTTATGAGCCGATTGGCTTTAACGTTTTCTTTTTGAGATGAGACGCCTATGTGGCTTTTTGGGGATTTTCCAGACCCTTCCCGTACAAAGGAGGTTATGGCGAAATTTTCCCAAATTTAAAGGCGTTAGTGAAATATTTGAAGTGAAAACGATATAGGAATAGCCGAAAGGATTATATATATATATATATATATATATATATAAATTTAATTAAAATGAATCGAGGCCGTGCAGTTCGCGTTTTGAAATCATAATTTTAAATGATTATACCGAAAGATCCGACCATCGGATTTTGACGAAAATGGAACCGTTGGGTTCTCTTTTGAGAGATCTTTCCAACGATATAAAATTTGTTAAGATCCAGTAGTTAAATTTTCAGATATGTGTAAAACAAATTCGAAGGAAAACAATGCCAGTGCCACGACACGACCTGAAACGTCGTTTAATTAAATAAGACCATTTTTAAATAAATAAAAATAGCGAAAAATCGTTATTACATATTATAAGCGATATGAAATGGAAATAAACCAATTTTACTAGATTTTCTTGATATTTGATGGTTGAATGTGTTTGACATGAAAATTATACTAAAGAACTGAAATGTGAGTGTCGAATAATTTAACCATGGAAAGAATTGATTTGAATTCTAATATACGTGAATTATTGGAAAAGGCCGAGTTAATTCTCATTTCAAATAATTGATCGACGATTCGAAGTCGAAGATGTGAAGACGGTTCAAGACCGACGATCTTCACATCGGATGGATGGGCGCTACTGAGGTTCATGATTGGAGTATTTACCTTGAAGGGGCTGAAGTAGTAGCCATCCGGACATGTGTGTTGATTGGACGGATATGCGAGGAACATGGTGCCTCCGGTTTCGTTCAGACCTAGAACGGACTTGTAAATGGATTGTGTGTTTGACATTGGATTTTGTTCTGTGCTGATTGATCTCTATTAAATATATATCTGTTTGGCGGCGGAGAATTTATTCTCTTGCTTAACACCCTTCTCTAAGACGTAAGTGCTCAGAGGTTATATATCGATAGGAATCAGTCGCATGGAGTCAACTGCCTGTGGGCATGCCTAAGTGGCAGATGATCAAGGCTTCTGTTGAAAAGCAAAGTCTTGGGGTTGATGATCAAAGCACGACCTACGTGGCATCACTTTGTGTATAGCGTTGATTCGCAAGCCTCACACCCCGATATGAACCAGAAATGGGAGAAGGACTCAGGGAGAACATGCGTCTCTTTCTAGCTAGAGGTGGTGTCAGTGCTTAAACTGGCTGATATTTATATTATTTTCACCTATGTGGTTGTTGGAATGCGAGGCGCCTCGAATATGGAGTCATAGAGCTCATTTACGCCCCATAGGGCGGGGAGACGTACTGTTTAGGGTGTTATTTAGTCCACTGCGTGTGGACCGACCCTGATGATCTAAGGGTCGATGCGTTCTGATCCTGAGACTCGGGCTAGACAGTCTCGAATCGGTGAGGACTATCTTTTGCCTTGGTTCATAGATGGAAATCCAATTTCCCAATACAACATCGTGTGGTTTTGATTTTATACCTATATATGGCGACGTAGTGGTATGGGGCACTTATGCCGTCTATGATTGATACTTATGATTGAAATTGTTTTTGAAACATTTCTACACTAGTAATAATATCAAATGACTTTGTTTTATATGTATCAAACATATTTTAGCCAATATAAGGTAAAACTCTATCCTCCGGTTTGCGTTGCATTGTGTGTTGGGACTTGAGTCTTATATCGGCTTCATACTTTCTAAAAAGCATTGCGTTGTTTAAATGATTTGTTTTATTATATGCACTGGCAATCACTGGAGTTAATTCGTTCCGCGAAAGTGGCGTGGTCCTATGATTTGCCTTGTTATTGTTGTTTGATCAGTTAAGTAGATTTCTCATACCAGTCCCATGACTGACTCGTAGTTTGTTTCACTTTGCAAACTCAGATGCCCTCATTTCTACATAGGCAGCCTTGTATTCAAGTTTTAGCAGACTCATTCTGGACAACTATGGAGTTGGAGCTGGACTTTATCTTTTCTATCACTGTTTCAGACACTGTTATGTATATTATGTTTGTTTCCACTGCAGACATTTTATATTGAACTGAAACTGTATTTTGTGCTAAGTATGATCCTGTACACTGTGTAACTCTGATGATTACATTTATCCAGTGTATTTTGTTGTTTATTATCTGTGTAATGATATATTTCTATTCTGCTGTTATTGTTTATGTGTTATATTCCAAAGATTGCCCTTGCCACCGTCGTACGGGGGTTTTGGGGTCGTCACAGTCGTGCTCAAATATTGATTTGTTTCAAATAGTCTACTTATTGATCAAGAAAAACAGATTAATTTATAAAGAGGATGATACGATCCATGCCTCCAGTTTAATCTTTGATATAACGGTTAAAAGGATAAAATTATATTGATACACCATTCACAAAGGTCATATCGAATCATTGATATTGTTGTAGTATAGGCAGTAGTGATGTATTACTAGATGTCGCTCATCGTTTACGGTTTAATTGTTTAAATGGTTGCCAACGCTACAACAACCTATAGGATCACACTTATAGGTGTTGCAAATGAAGATAATATTTAAAATGGAAATCAAAATTAGTTTTGACTTGTTCCATATGAACGGATAAAAGGGTGATAAAATATCTCGTTAGGTTATTTGATAAAAGGATAAGAGGGCCGCACTATTCTTGATTTTTCCTTTTTCAGAAACACCTAATCGAAATCAAACCCTAGATCTCGCTTCAAACTAAATGGCTAGTACCGAAACTTCATACTCGGATTTGATCGTCAATCTCGAGAGCAACACTTATGGATCTCCCATAGAGGTATTTGATTTCAAGCACTCGATTCGAAGAAGATCTGGAATTCAATAAATGATTTCATAGACAGGGTTTCGTTCGATTCTACTATTCAAGAAGAAAGGTACCTGTTTTGATTTAATTTTGCTCGATTTAATCAACTAGGATTTCTGATTTTAATTGGTTCCGCTGCAATTCGATCCTAAATTACCTTCAAAACTTCCATATCCAACCAATAATATAAATGGAATAACACCAAAGCCTTTGAAATTCCATGTATAGTAACGGTCTTCCTCCATAGAAGCTCACTTCGATTATTACTAATCGAATTCCATTCCATTCCAATTTATTTTATTAAATTGAAAAACTTCACTTGGGAAAATTTCCATTAAATATTAATAAAAGATTTATAAATTCCAAATCATGTTTCACTGTTAATCGGGTTAAAGAACGAGTGTTATTTAAAACTCCGTTCACGATAAACCCAAAAACCAATTCGATATTAAATATAGGCTCTGAATAGAAATTATATCTGCTTATATTCAATATCAAATTCTGAAACTAACGGATATCGTATTGGGAATAACGATATCTGTATTTTCCAAATCCCCCTAACACTATCCATATAATCATGGAATCCAATACTGAAATAATCCGAAGATTATTTCCATTCCAAACCATTCCAATTTATTTTCTTAAATTGGGAATTTCTGGTTATATTAAAACCATTTCAAATCCAATTAATTTATTTTTAAAAATAATTGGATTATTATTCTAGTTATAAACTAGTTCATTTCAACAAATATATATTTTTATCTTTCCAAATGTGGAGTTTTTCATCCAATTTTTTTCCAAATCATTTATTACGATTTTACACAAATTATAGAAATTTTTAATAATTTTATCAAGGCCCGTACATTTGGTTCCCAATAACGGCCACCGACAAGCACTGACTGTAACAACAAGGAATTTCGCTCGATCCGAATCGATCGCTAAACCGACCAAGACCGTTCGAAACCCCTGATTGTTTTGAGAACTCGAAAAATCAGAACTCAAACAGAAGAACATTTCATTGTATACTATAACAATTCCATCAGAATACAAGAATATATAGAGTATAAATAAATAATATACACTTGATAAACATCAGAGATTTAAATACGTTACTGCAGCGGAAAAATAATACAAAACATAACTGGAGGAAATACACGGATACCGATCTTTCCGAATACCACTTCAGGTAAAAACCAGGATCCAGTGAATATAAATCTGCAAAACCCAACTACTAGCCGCCCGTGCGGAAAATAAGGGCACCCAGAGTTTAGGTCAAAACAATAAACTCCAGGTCAGTCATGTGACTGGTGTGTGAACTAAAAAAGTTATTAATCTTTATTTTAAAGTTAGATAAATCAAGGGACCACGCCATATAACACGGAATGTGTTTCCTCCCAAGAATACCAGTGCATAAAACAAACAACGCAATGCTAAATAAAGAACAATGAAGCTATTATAAGACACAGGTCCCATCACACAAAGTAACGCAAGCCGGAGGATAGGGTTTTTAACTTATAATAGCCAAAGAACGCTTGATACGTTTAAACAGATTATTTTGATAGTACTATAAGTGTATAGGATCAAAATCAATTTCAATCATAAGTATCAATCATAGGCGGCTTGAATGCCCCATACCACTATGTCGCCATATATAGGTTTACAACTAAAACCGCGATGTCATGTATTGGAATTTGGATTTCCAACTATGAACCGAGGCAAAAGATAGTCCTCACCGATTCGAGACAATCTAGCATACCATGTCTCAGGAACAGAGCTCGAGTGTCCCTTAGGAGCCATAGGGCCGGTCCACTCGATGTGGATTAAATAAAACCTGAACACTACGTCTCCCCGCCCTTTGGGCGTAAATGAGCCAACGAATGACTCTATATCTGAGGCGCCTCGCAACAGCAACAACACACAGGTGAAAATAATATAAATGTCAGGGCTGGTAGGTCACTGACACCACCCTAGCTAGAAAGAGACGCACGTTCTCCCTGGATCCTTCTCCCGTTACTAGTTCATACCGGGGCGTGAGGCTCGCGAATTAACGCTACACAAAGCGATGCCACAAAGCCCGTGCTTTGATCATCAACCACAAGAATTTGCTTTTCAACATAAGCCTTGATCAATTTCCACTTTGGCATGCCACACAGGCAATTCGTGCCACGTGATTGATATCCATCAATATATAACCTCTGAGCTCGTACGTCTTAGATAAGGGCGTTAAGAAAGAAAATAAATTCTCCGCCGCCAAACAGATATATATATTTAATAGAATCAATCATAGAGAATAAAATCCAACGTCAGACACACAGTCCATTTACAAGTTCGTTCCGGGTCTGAACGAAACCAGAAGCACTTTCCTCGCATATCCGTCGATCTCCAAGTATGTCTGGATGATCACCAACTGATTCCCTCTTGGGTGTACAGCCCAATCAAGATCATCAATAATCATCCAAACGATGTGAAGACCTCTGGTCTTCAACCACCATCTTCATCTTCGATTTATCGTCGAATCGGTTATTCAGAATGGGTATAAACCCGGCCTTTCCGAATAACCCAAATATATAATAAACAAGTGTTACACAAACACAACATATGCCTCATTCTAATTCATCAGTCACTAACCGTAAATTAGTAAGAGAACAATTCCCCAAATATTAACCCCGAAGGCCAAAACCAACATCAGATCAATACCCAGGAAACCATTCATCTTAACTAACCTTCAGTTAGTTACTAAATTTCACATTTTTAGGGAAAGGTTCCCATTAATTTTATCAAAGATAAATTCTTTGAAATTTATTCTTTGATCTTCCTTTGAATATCATTTCAAACTAGTCGAGATTAGCGAACCACACCAAAGTAATTATTTATTTTATTTCCCAATCCCATCCTATTTATCCCATGGAGCAAAACTGCTAATACTCTACATCTAACACCACGGTGTTATCGGTAAGATATTAATTACATTTTCACGTTCAAATCTAATTAAAGATTTAACTATCGCTCGGAGAAAAATTGGTGATACTCCGTTCTCGATTAGTTCAATCTAATTAAAGATTCATTAAAACTCCACTTAGTTTTAATCTTTAACTGGGTTAAGGAACCAATGTCATTTAAAACACGGTTCACGATAAACCGAAAATCACATCCCATTGTTAATCGGGTTGAAGAATAGGTGTTATTCAAAACACCGCTCACGATAAACCCAAAAACCAATTTAAATTCAATTCCAATTAAATACTAATTAACTGGACAATTTCACTAAATCTTAATTAAAAGATTTATTCTTTTCTAAACTGGGTTCAAGGACAGTGTTATTTAAGACACCATTCACGACGAACCCAAAATCCCATTTGATAATAAATACAAGGCTCTGAATAGAAACTATATCAGCTTATATTCAATATCAAATTCTGAATCCAACAAATATCTTATTGGAAATAACGATATAAATATATCCTTTAAATTTCCACAACCATATCTGTATAATCACGAAACCTAACACCGAAATATTCTAAAGATAATTTCGATTCAAATCCATTCCAATACGTATATTGGAAATCCGGATTATTTTTAAAACCACATCAAATCCAATTTATTTATTTAAAAATATTGAATTTAAATTGTAGTTCATAACTAGTTCATTTCGATAAAAATATATTTTTATCCTTTCAAATAGGGAATTTTTCATCCCAGTTCTTTCTAAATCATTTATTATGATTTTACATAAATTATTAATATTTTTAATAATTTTATCAAGTCCCGTACAGTCGATTTCCATGAACGGTTGTCGAACAGCACTTACAACGACCTTTTCCAAATTTTATTTGGACATAACTCCAAATCCAACCGTTAGATTTCAAATTTCTTATATTCTTCGAAAGCCCTTTTCGATACGAACCCAATGGTCCCGGTTTCAGGAGAATCCGATGGTCGGATCTCCCGTAATGTCAATTCGAAGTCAGTGGTCGAAATTCGCGAATTGCTGCGGCGCAGCGCGTTCTATTCATGCCACTAAATATATATTATATATATTTCATCGATTTCAGTTCAAAACGTATTTTATAAATCGTTTTAAATTCGTTTTTAAAACGGTTTCAACTTCATATTCAATTTCGAATCAAAATTGAATATTCCATATCATTAATATATATAAATGATAATATTTTCAAAGCACTTGATTTTGAAATAAATTCCTTTTCGATATTCGAATAAAATCGATATAAATATCGTTCACGTCAAAATGGCGCAAATCTAATCAACATGGCTTTATATATTTCAATAACTTTGTTATTCTATTCAACAAATGAATATTTTCTTCAACACATGGATATATATTTTATTCAACACATGAATATATATTTTATTTCAACACATGAATATGTATTTTATTTCAACACATGAATATATAATTAATTTCAACACATGAATATATATTTTATTTCAACACATGAATATATATTTTATTTCAACACATGAATATTTTTTTTCAACACATGAATATATATTTTATTTCAACACATGAATATATATTTTATTTCAACACATGAATATATATTCTAAAATATTCTTTATTTTCTAAAGTGGAATGAGGCCCAATCAATTACCATATAATGTTAATTATATAGATTCCATACAACACATGTATATAATAGCAATGATAAATAATCAACCATCATCCAAAGTGCACTACACAGCTGTCTATCAACCCATCGATTGACATACAACTAATTATCGGGATTAGTGTACGTCAAACGTCTTTCCAATACCCGTGTGGGGTTTCAAATCAACAAACACTGATTTTATTTGTGCAGTTGGGCAACATGTAAAATTTATCGTCCCAATCAATATAAGTCAAATCAGTGTACATAAACAAATTGTCTGATTTGTAAATGAATATTTCTTTTTATTCACATACACGTTAAAAATTATACTTTCAACGATAAATTATTTTATTCAACCTACGAATATTCTATTCAGTTCATTTATTCAATAAAATGATCTTTTTATTTTTCTAACTTATTTTAGAAAATTTCAGCGGCATAACGGCACGATACTAGAAACGGGATAAGGCCTAGCCTTATCCCCAGTCTAATAATGGCCCACGCCATATACATGCCAATCTAATCAATTCCATCTCACACACCAAATCAAATTCAAACCAATAATCCTAATAACTACACAACCAAACAAACAAGTCGTCCATGGTCTGTTGACGACAGGTGTCAAGTGCTGTTAAGCACCGTCTGCATCCTTGTATATACTTTTAATTAGGAAAGGAAATTTAAAGTGAGAAGTTCTCACCGATTAGCTAAACCAAACGCCACGACTCTTTATATGTAGAAAATCTTCGTCGTGCTCTCCTTTTGATACTTGCGTCGTCCGTGTTCACTACATATATAAAAAATCACATTTTTATATATTCTCTAGTATATAAAAAAAATCATATTTTTATACCGCCATTGTATTTATAAAAATCTTATTTTTACTTCGCTCTCATGATAATAAAAGTTTCATTTTTATATGTTAGTTACAAAAATAAAAATCACTTCTTTGTGCGTTGTTCATATGAATAAAAATAAAATCATTGTCGCCACTTCATATATAATAAAAATCGAATTTTTATTTCTCTTCCTATATAATAAAATCAAATCTTTTTCACTATTAAAAATATCACCTTTGCTTCATGAGAAAACTAATTTTTATACCTCATTCACATATAGAAAAATTCGATTTTTATACTTCCTTTACATATATAAAAATTTAACCTTTTCATGTTTAAAGATCTTATATTTTTATTCCTACCCTCTTGATAAAAATCATATCTTTATTTGCATAAATATTATATTTTTATTCGCTAAAATCTCGTCTTCTTCAAATGTAAAAATCGAATCTTTGCAAATGTAAAAATCGAATCTTTAACACTTTAAAAATCCTATCTTTATATGGTTTTCATATAAATAAAAATCACATCTTTCTACGGTTTAAAAATCTAAACCTTTCTATAATAAAAATCTATTATTTTCTATTATAAAAATCTATCCTTTTTATTCATATAAAAATCTTAGTTTCTACTGTATATAAAAATATTATTTTTTTACAACTAAAAACCCTATTTTTATTAAGCTTATCCTATAGAAATTAAATAAATTAAAATAAATGAAATAAAAACTTACTTTTCTTTCAGCTAAGGGGGGCGTTAGGCTTGAAATGGAGAAAGGAGATCGCACAGGCGGGCGATGGGGTCAGTGGGGTTCGTCGGAGGGTAAATAGGGGAGGCGTAGGCAGGTCAGAGGCCATAGGCGGCGGAATCTATGGATTTGGGGCTAGGGTGGTGGTCAGGTTCGAATTAGGGGAAGTGAGAGGGAGCAGAGGGGCAGAGGAGGAGGGAGGGTAGTTGGGTGGGGTGCGCCGTCGATTGGCGCTGGCCAGGCGGTGGGGAGGGATCGCGGATCATCCACAATTCGTTTTTTTTTGAATGACCATCGTGGAAGTGGGGGTGGGGGGTGATTGAGGGATAAGGGAGAATTACATATTTTAATTTATTTAATTTTGTTTTAAAATCCTCATAAAGTAACTTTTTACAATGAACTCAAAATCGAACCCACCGACTGTCGCCTCTAGCTAATTACCCCCATTCCAAACACAATGGGATATGTATCATGACCCAGTTCGATTGTTACGATCAATTTTGATCAAAATTAAAATATAAATCAGTATATATCAAATTTGAGCGCACATTTTAAATTACCGGGGCCACATACTGGCTCTAAAAATTCCCAAAAAATTATTTCTAGCTTCGTATTGACGAAACGGTTCTAACAAAACTAATTTCATCAAATTATGAGACCGTTTGAAAAATGGCCATTTCCTGGTCGATCGAAATTGACTGAAACTGTTTAAACACGTTTAACTTTGCCACGCTCACATATTGATTCAGAAAATTAAGAATTTTGGAACATAGCAATAATTTGACATCTCGGATCGAACAAAAGTGATTTCATCGAAAACCGAGGTCGTTTTCAAAATGGCTATTTTTAAGGTCATTATATATATTAAAATAGATATAAATTCCACAGCGACTTTTCTGAATTTTAAACTGGACATATCTTTCACTCTATAAAGTGAAATCTCAGTTTCTTAACTTCGTTAGAAAGATATTCCTATACAGATTCAAATATTTCTTGTTTTGTTCAATTCCGACTTAAAACGAAACCTGTATATTCATTTGAAATTAGAAATCGAATTTTCGAGTTACAGCGCCATTTCAGGCTCGTTATATAATTAAAATAAAATTATTTGTTTTAAGTTCATCGAAAATAAATTTTCCGTCGTTATTATTTAAAATAATTCATTTAGATATTCAAAATTCACTAAATTCGCCAAAATAAATTTTTTAAATTTGCTCAGAATTTCCGGGTTGTTACAATCTCCCCCACTTAAAATCTTTTCATCCTCGAAAAGGAACAAAGCTGAAAGTTGTTTAACTAATCAACTCAACTTCCATTATTTTCTCTACAGCTTAAGTTCTTCAACTTTTCAGTTTCTAAGAACTTTCAAATTTTTCAAAAATTTGGCTAACATCCTAAATTTTAGAAAAATTTCGCCATAACCTCCTCTGCACCGGGAGCTTCGAGATATTTCCAATAACCTCCCATGGCCCTCACCAATCCAAAAGAAAACGAATAAGCCAAGCGGCTAGCCAATCGGCTCATAAAATCATCATCACCCAAGAAATTAGTAAACGTGTACCTATTTGTCGGGCATACAATTTTATTCCTCTGCTCTAGACTCTTTGCTATGACCTGTTCAATGGATATAGATGTATATGCATGCAAATTTCAAGCAATTTTCAATACAGTTATAAATTTGGTTCAATTTGGCATAATGGTTCTAAATTTAACTTAATCAACCAAAAATCAAACAACATAACCAGCAATCAATTAGTTGATTATCTTTTCACATTCATAATTTTGATATTTATGCTGAAAATCATGTTTTTGATGTCAAATCACAACAAATAATCCTATGTAATTTTGGTTCTTACACCAGTCTAATGGAAATATATAGACATCACACTTTCGAAACTCGAACATAAATACTGATGATGCGATCGCTATCATCAGTATCATCTTCGGGTGACTAGAGTGTGATCCTATATCTACCCAGTATATTAAAACTTCGAATATACGTTCATGACGCGTATACGCAAAATAATCATATACTAGATTGTCCAACTTCAATACATATAAAATATTCAAATACATATACTTGAATTTAATTTTCAAAACAAAATTTGTTTTCAATTTTATTTGAAAAATATACACTTCACCCTCGTTCTAGAATACTACTGATCCTATCTCTAACGAGTAATTCTTATTGGATATTGCTAATCAAATCTCTGATGAATTCTTTCGTTCGATTCTAATGTGTATTGTTCTCGAGCTCTGTAAACCAGAGCTCTGATATCAAATGTAACAACAAGGAATTTCGCTCGATCCGAATCGATCGCTAAACCGACCAAGACCGTTCGAAACCCCTGATTGTTTTGAGAACACGACAAATCAGAACTCAAACAGAAGAACATTTCATTGTATATTACAACAATTCCATCAGAATACAAGAATATACAGAGTATAAATAAATAATATACACTTGATAAACATCAGAGATTTAAATACATTACTACAGCGGAAAAATAATACAAAACATAACTGAAGGAAATACACGGATACAGAGCTTTTCGAATATCACTTCAGCTAAAAACCAGGATCCTGTGAATATAAATCTGCAAAACCCAACTACTTGCTGCCCGTGCGGAAAATAAGGACACACAGAGTTTAGGCCAAAACAATAAACTCCAGGTCAGTCATGTGACTGGTGTGAGAACTAAAATAGTTTTTAATCTTTATTTTAAAGTTAGAGAAATCAAGGGACCACGCTGTATAACACGGAACTGGTTTCCTCCCAAGAATACCAGTGCTTAAAACAAACAGTACAATGCTAAATAAAGAACAATGAAGCTATTATAAGACCCAGGTCCCATCACACAATGCAACGCAAGCCGGAGGATTGGGTTTTTACCTTATAATAGCCAAAGAATGCTTGATACGTTTAAACAGATTATTTTGATAGTACTATAAGTGTATAGGGTCAAAATCAATTTCAATCATAAGTATCAATCATAGGCGGCATGAATGCCCCATACCACTATGTCGCCATATATAGGTTTACAACTAAAACCGCAATGTCACGTATTGGAATTTGGATTTCCATCTATGAACTGAGGCAAAAAAAAGTCCTCACTGATTCGAGACAATCTAGCCTACCATGTCCCAGGAATAGATCACGAGTGTCCCTTAGGAGCCATAGGGCTGGTCCACTCGATGTGGATTAAATAAAACCCTGAACACTATGTCTCCCCGCATTTTGGGGCGTAAATGAGCCAATGAATGACTCCATATCCGAGCCGCCTCGCAATAGCAACAACCACACAGGTGAAATTAATATAAATGTTAGGGCTGGTAGGTCACTGACAACACCCTAGCTAGAAAGAGACGCACGTTCTCCCTGGATCCTTCTCCCGTTTCTGGTTCATACCAGGGTGTGAGGCTTGTGAATTAACGCTACACAAAGCGATGCCACAAAGGCTGTGCTTTGATCATCAACCACAAGACTTTGCTTTTCAATAGAAGCCTTAATCAAATTCCACTTAGGCATGCCACATAGGCAATTCATGCCATGCGATTGATATCCATCAATATATAACCTCTGAGCTCGTACGTCTCAGAGAAGGGCGTTAAGCAAGAGAATAAATTCTCCGCCGCCAACAGATATATATTTAATAGAAATCAATCACACATAATAAAATCCAATGTTAGACACATAGTCCATTTACAAGTTCGTTCTAGGTCCGAATGAAACCAGAGGCACTTTCCTCGCATATCCGTCGATCTCCTAGTACGTCTGGACGATCACCAGCTGATTCCCTCCTCTTGGGTGTACAGCCCAATCAAGATCATCAATAATCATCCAAACGATGTGAAGACCTCCAGTCTTCAACCACCGTCTTCGACTTATCGTCGAATCGGTTATTCAGAATGGGTATAAACCCGGCCTTTTCGAATAACCCACATATATAATAAACAAGTGTTACACAAACACAACATACGCCTCATTCCAATTCATTAGCCACTAACCGTAGTAAGAGAACAATTCCCCAAATATTAACCACAAAGGCCGAAACCAACATCAGATCAATACCCAGGAAATCATTCATCTTAACTAACCTTCATTTAGTTGGTAAATTTCACATTCTTAGGGAAAGGTTCCCATTAATTTTATCAAAGATAAATTCTTTGAAATTTATTCTTTAATCTTCCTTTGAATATCATTTCAAACTAGTCGGGATTAGCAAACCATACCGATGTAATTATTTATTTTATTTCCCAATCCCATCCTATTTATCCCATGGAGCAAAACTGGTAATACTCCATATCTAACACCACGGTGTTATCGGTAAGATATTAATTACCATTTCACGTTCAAATCTAATTAAAGATTTAACTATCGCTCGGAGCAAAACTGGTGATACTCCGTTCTCGATTATTTCAATCTAATTAAAGATTCATTAAAACTCCACTTAGTTTTAATCTTTAACTGGATTAAAGAACGAATGTCATTTAAAACACGGTTCACGATAAACCCAAAATCACATCCCATTGTTAATCGGGTTAAAGAACAGGTGTTATTCAAAACACCGCTCACGATAAACCCAAAAACCAATTTAAATCCAATTCCAATTAAATACTAATTAACTGGATAATTTCACTAAATCTTAATTAAAAGATTTATTCTTTTATAACTAGGTTCAAAAACAGTGTTATTTAAGACACCATTCACGACGAACCCAAAATCCCATTTGATATTAAATCAAGGCTCTAAATAGAAAATATATCGACTTATATTCAATATCAAATTCTGAATCCAACAAATATCGTATTGGAAATAACGATATAAATATATCTTTCAGATTTCCACAACGATATCTACATAATCACGAAACCTAACACCGAAATATTCTGAAGATAATTTCAATTCAAAACCATTCCAATACGTATATTGGAAATCCTGATTATTTTTAAAACCACTTCAAATCCAATTTATTTATTTAAGAATATTGGATTTTAATTCTAGTTCATAACTAGTTCATTTCGATAAAAATATATTTTTATCCTTTCAAATAGGGAATTTTTCATTCAAGTTCTTCCTAAATCATTTATTATAATTTTACATAAATTATTAATATTTTTAATAATTTTATCAAGGCCCGTATAGTCGATTTCCATGAACGGTCGTCGAACTGCACTTACAGCGACCTTTTCCAAATTTGATTTAGACATAACTCCCAATCCAACCGTTAGATTTAAAATTATTATATTTGTTGGAAAGCTCTTTTCGATACGAACCCAATGGTCCTGGTTTAAGGAGAATCCGACGGTCGGATCTCCCGTAATATCAATTCGAAGTCAATGGTCGAAATTCGCAAACTGCCGCAGCGCGGCGCGTTCTATTCAGGCCATTAAATATATATAATATATATATATATAATATATATTTCGTCGATTTCAATTCAAAACTTATTTTATAAATTGTTTTAAATTCGTTTTTAAAACGATTTCAACTTCATATTCAATTTCGAATCAAAATTGAATATTCCATATCATTGATATATATAAATGATAATATTTTCAAAACACTTGATTTTGAAATCAATTTCTTTTCGATATTCGAATAAAATCGATATAAATATCGTTCGCATCAAAATGGCGCAAATCTAATCAACACGGCTTTATATATTTCAATAACTTTGTTATTCTATTCAACAAATGAATATTTTCTTCAGCACATGAATATATATTCAATTCAACACATGAATATATATTTTATTTCAATACATGAATATGTATTTTATTTCAACACATGAATATATAATTAATTTCAACACATGAATATATATTTTATTTCAACACATGAATATATATTTTATTTCAACACATGAATATTTTTTTTTCAACACATGAATATATATTTTATTTCAACACATGAATATATATTTTATTTCAACACTTGAATATATATTCTAAAATATTCTTTATTTTCTAAATTGGAATGAGGCCCAATCAATTACCATATAATGTTAATTATATGGATTCCATACAACACATGTATATAATAGCAATGATAAATAATCAACCATCATCCAAAGTGCACTACACAGCTGTCTATCAACCCATCGATTGACATACAACTAATTATCGGGATTAGTGTACGTCAAACGTCATCCCAATACCCGTGTGAGGTTTCAAATCAACAAACACTAATTTTATTTGCGCATTTGGGCGATGTGTAAAATTTATCCTCCCAATCAATATCAGTCAAATCAGTGTACATAAACAAATCATCTGATTTGTAAATGAATATTTCTTTTTATTCACATACACGTTAAAAATTATACTTTCAACGATAAAATATTTTATTCAACCTATGAATATTCTATTGAGTTCATTTATTCAATAAAATGATCTTTTTATTTTTCTAACTTATTTTAGAAAATTTCGGCGGCATAAAGGCACGATACTAGAAATGGGATAAGGTCCAGCCTTATCCCCAGTCTAATAATGGCCCACACCATACACATACCAATCTAATCAATTCCATCTCACACACCAAACCAAATTCAAACTAATAATCCCATCAACTACACAACCAACCAAACAAGTCGTCCATGGTCTGTGGACGACGGGTGTCAGGTGCTGCTATGCACCGTCTTCATCCTAGTATATATTTTTAACTAGGAAACGAAATTTAAAGTGAGAAGTTCTCACCGATTAGCTAAACCAAACGCCATGACTCTTCATATGTAGAAAATCTTCGCCGTGCTCGCCTTTTGTCACTTGCGTCGTCCGTGTTCACTACATATATAAAAATCACATTTTTATATATTCTTTAGTATATAAAAAAATCATGTTTTTATACCGCCATTGTATATATAAAAATCGTATTTTTACTTCACTCTCATGATAATAAAAATTTCATTTTATATGTTAGTTACAAAAATAAAAATCACTTCTTTGTACGTTGTTCATATGAATAAAAATCAAATCTTTGTCGCCACTTCATATATAATAAAAATCGAATTTTTATTTCTCTTCCTATATAATAAAATCAAATCTTTTTCACTATTAAAAATCTCACCTTTACTTCATGAAAAATCTAATTTTTATACCTCATTCACATATAGAAAAATTCGATTTTTATACTTCCTTTACATATATAAAAATTTAACCTTTTCATGTTTAAAGATCTTATATTTTTATTCCTACCCTCTTGATAAAAATCATATCTTTATTTGCATAAAAATTATATTTTTATTCGCTAAAATCTCATCTTCTTCAAATGTAAAAATCGAATCTTTGCAAATGTAAAAATCGAATCTTTAACACTTTAAAAATCCTATCTTTCTATGGTTTTCATATGAATAAAAATCACATCTTTCTACGGTTTAAAAATCTAAACCTTTCTATAATAAAAATCTATTATTTTCTATTATAAAAATCTTTCCTTTTTATTCATATAAAAATATTAGTTTCTACTATATATAAAAATATTATTTTTTTACAACTTAAAACCCTAATTTTATTAAGCTAATCCTATAGAAATTAAATAAATTAGAATAAAATAAAAACTTACTTTTCTTTCAGCGAAGGGGGGGGGGGTTAGGCTTGAAACGGAGGAAGGAGGTCGCACAGGCGGGCGGTGGGGTCAGAGGGGTTCGTCGGAGGGTAAATGGGGGAGGCACAGGCTGGTCAGAGGCCATAGGCGGCGGGATCTGCGGATTTGGGGCTAGGGTGGTGGCCGGTTTCGAATTAAGGGAAGTGAGAGGGAGCAGAGGGGCGGAGGAGGAGGGAGGGTGGTTGGGTGAGGTGCGCCGTCGATCGGCGCTGGCCAGGCGGCGCGGAGGGAGCGCGGATCATCCTCAATTCGTTTTTTTTTATAAATGACCATCGTGGAAGTGGGGGGGTTGACTGAGGGATAAGGGAGAATTATATATTTTAATTTATTTAATTTTGTTTTAAAATCCACATAAAGTAACTTTTTACAACGAACTCAAAATCGACCCCACCGACTGTCGCCCCTAGCTAATTAACTCCATTCTAAACACAATGGGATATGTATCGTGACCCAATTCGACTGTTACGATCAGTTTTAACCAAAATTAAAATATAAATCTGTATATATTAAATTTAAACGCACATTTTAATTTACCGGGGCCACATACTGACTCTAAAAATTCCCAAAAAATTATTTCTAGCTTCGTATTGACGATACGGTTCTAACAAAACTAATTTCATCAAATTCTGAGACTGTTTGAAAAATGGTCATTTCCTGGTCGATTGAAATTGACTGAAACTGTTAAAACACATTTAACTTCGCCACAATCACATATTGATTCAGAAAATTATGAATTTGGGAACATAGCAATAATTTGACATCCTGGATCCAACAAAAGTGGTTTCGTCGAAAACCAAGGTCGTTTGCAAAATGGCTATTTTAAGTGCTTTATATATATTAAAATATATATAAATTCTACAGCGACTTTTCTGAATTTTAAACTGTACATATCTTTCACTCTATAAAGTGAAATCTCAGTTTCTTAACTTCTTAGAAAGATATTCTTATACAGATTCAAATATTTCTTGTTTCGTTCAATTCCGACTTAAAACGAATCCTGTATATTCATTTGAAATTAGAAATCTAATTTTCGAACTGCAGCGCCATTTCAGGCTCGTTATATAATTAAAATAAAATTATTCATTTTAACTTCGTCGAAAATATATTTTTCGTCATTATTATTTAAAATAATTCATTTTAAATATTCAAAATTCACTAAATTTGCCAAAATAAAATTTTTAAATTGGCTCAGAATTTCCGGGTTGTTACACTTACATCAACCTTTTCCAAATTTGATTTGGACATAATTCCAAATCCAACTGTTAGATTTCAATTCTCTTATATTCGTTGGAAAGTTCTTTTCGATACAAACCCAACGGTTCTGGTTTTAGGAGAATCCGACGGTCGGATCTCCCTAATGTCCATTCGAAGTCAATGGTCGTAATTCGCGAACGCTCGCGGCATGGCTCGTTCTATTCAGGCCATTTAATATATAATATATATTTCGTCAATTTCCATTTAAAACGTATTTTATAAATCATTTTAAATTCGTTTTAAAAACGATTTCAACTTCATATTCAATTTTAAATCAAAATTGAATATTCCATATCATTAATATATAAAGGATAATATTTTCAAAATATCATATTTTGAAATCAATTCCTTTTCGCTATACATTATAAAAATGAATAAAATCAATATAAATATCGTTCACGTCAAAATGGCGCATATCTAACCAACACGGCTTTATATATTTCAATAATTTCGTGTCCATCCTAAATCGGACATCAAAATCATACTTTGAACTTTTCTGAATATTATTTTAAAATATTCGTTATTCTATCAAACAAATGAATATTTTCTTCAATACATGAATATTTATTTTATTCAACAAATGAATATTTACTTTATTCAACACATGAATATTTATTTTATTCAACAAATGAATATTTACTTTATTCAACACATGAATATCTTTAATCCTATTCTGAATATTATTTTAAAATATTCTTTATTTTCCAAATTGGAACGAGACCCAATCAATTACCATATAATGTTATTTATATGGATTCCGTACAACACATGTATATAATAATAATGATATATAATCAACCATCATCTAGAGTGCAAATTACAACTGCATAGGCGTTAAAAATAAATAATTAACGCTCATCACAGCCTGTCAACTCATCGATTGACATACAACTAAATATTGGGATTAGTGCACGTCAAATATCATCCCAATTACCCCTGTGGGGTTTCAAATCAACAAACACAAATTTTTATTTGTGCAGTTGGGCGACGTGTAAAATTTATCGTCCCAATCTATATCAGTCAAATGGGTATACATAAACAAATCGTCCGATTTGTAAATGAATTTTTATTTTATTCATATACAAGTTAAAAATTATATTTTTAAGTATAAAATATTTATTTAACACATGAATATTTCATTTTCATTCCACACCACAATCACAAACAATTTTAACAACAACTACAATCAAACAAGTCGTCCATGTTCTGTGGACGACGGTGCAGGAGCTACTAAGCCCCGCCAACATCCTAGTATACATATTTGACTAGAAAATAAATTTGAGTGAGAAGTTCTCACTTTCGTTTCCACTCCGTCAGTTTCATGTTTGAATTTCTGTTCTGTTTGGATTTGAATTTTCCTCTAATTCAAATCTGCTCCGTTTCCGTTCTGGTCACTTCTGAAATGTAGAATTCTCTGCCACCGTCACAACGAGACAGAAATCGTTCAGTTTTGACCTCGTATGAAAGAGTTATAGATTTTTAAACATTCGATTATATAATTATATAATTAATTATAACATTTCTTAGTTACCCTCTAACTAATCAAGGCCGCTAATCTTTCTTCGTTACCCTTGCAAAACCGTGTCCATTGATTTCCTTTTTTTTTACTGAACCCATCATCGATGGGATAAATTAACCGCCACCGTCACCCTAGGGCGCCAGAGCGCCATCCAACCCCGCCATGTCAGAGCCGCCACCGTCCTCTACTAGCGTCGACCATCCCATTAAAACTCGAGCCCCCTTCCAACGATGGAAACTCAACCAAAGACACAGCCTTTGTGCTTCAAAAACTCATGAACCCCAAAGTTTTAAATCATCACAACAGTTGAAACTTTAAATCTTGATCTTCTCTTTGATTTTGTTTTGGAAAATTCCTGAACTGATTTGTAAATCTCACGAATTTTGGAGAGGAAAAACCGAAGATATCGGCCCTCAATTAGAACCGGCGGCTGCGTTCTGTGGTTTGGGGAAAAGGGTTTTGGGGGCCATTTATATATTAATATTTTTAATATTTTAATGTTTTAATTCCACAAATTCTCGTTTATTGATTCGAACTCCAAATTGAACCCAACGAGTGTTGCCTTTAGGTAAATGACCCCATTTCGGATACAATGGGATATGTTTCGTAAGCCAATTCTATCGTTTCGATCAGTTTCCATTAAAATTAAAATATAAATCAATATATTTTTAATTTGAACATACATTTTAATTTACCGGGGCCACATATGGACTCTAAAAATTCCTAAAAAATAAATTTAGCTATATTTTGAAGGTACGGTCCTAACAAAACTAATTTCGTCGATTTTGGAGACCGTTTGAAAAATGGCAATTTTCTGGTCGATCCAATTCAACTGAAATTGTCAAAACACGTTTTCTTTTGCCAAGCTCACATATTGATTCCAAAAATTATGAAAATTGGAATCTTGCAATAATTTGACATTACGGATCCAACAAAAGTGGTTTCATCGAAAACGGAGGTCGTTTGAAAAATGGCTATTTTTAAGGGTAATATATTATATAAAATATATATAAATTCCATAGCGACTATATTAAATTTTAAACTGGACATAACTTTTAATTTATAAAGTGAAATCTCAGTTTCTTACATTTGTTAGAAAGATATAGTTAAACAGATTCAAATATTTCTTGTTTCATCCAATTCTAACTTATATTGAATTCTGTATATTCATTTTAAATTAGAAATCAAATTTTCAAACTACCGCGCCATTTCAGGCTCATTTTGTAATTAAAACAAATTTATACGTTTTAACTTTGATTAAAATAAATTTTAGGTCGTTATTATTTAAAATAAATAATTTTAAATATTCAAATCCATTAAAATAGCTAAAATAAAAATTTTAAATTGGTTCTAAAAACCCAGGTTGTTACAATCTCCTCCACTTAAAAACTTTTCGTCCTTGAAAAGGAACGGAGTTGAAAGTTGTTTAACTAACCAACTCAACTTTCATTCTTCAACTTTTCAGTTTCTAAGAATTTTCTAATTCTTTAAAAATGTGGCTAACACACTAAATTTTCGAAAAATTTCGCCATAACCTCCTTTGTACGGGGTGACTTTTAAAAATTTATTGGGCCGTATTAGGAACCCAATAAATCATAAAAAGCGTACACACATTTTTAGTGACCTAATCTTGTGTCCACAAGAGAGTGTGTATAGATCGTAACTCCAGAGAATAAATTCTCGTCACCTAATAAATAGTTTTTGTGCCTTATCTAATAACTGAAGAGACGTGATTATTGTCAACTCCAGACCCATGTGGGGTTTTATTAAATCTGACAATTTACCATTATATTTTTATTTAGTCCATATCAGTCCATGATCCATTCAACCTGTAATGCAGTCATCGCCATACAAGCATCATTCTTGTATGGTGTTTTCAACCTCGTCACATAAGCTCCAAGTGCTTATGTGGTATATGATAGAGTATGCTATCTTCAAGTAGTATGCCATGTGGTGTAGTTCAAAATTAATTGTTACTATTCTATGGTGACGTTTATAATCTCACACAGAAAAACTAGCACATCGTATCCAATGACACTCACAGGAATTTATATAATAATAAATTTGCGCTGCCAACTCATTAAGGCTTACCTATTTGTCGGGTACGCAAATAAATTCTTAACTCAATAACTAATCCATAACCTTTTTTACAAATGTATATACGCATCTATCTATAAAATAAATAAATCCAATCAATATTCAATTTAGTTCCACCATTAAATTTTATTTGGCTTTACTGTTCAAAATTTTAATTAATCAAACCAACAATCACCCAACACAATCAACAATCAATTAGTGGATTATCGTTTCAAATGCATAACTTTAATACATAGTCAAAAATCATATTTTTGATGCAAATCACAACAATACACCCTAGCTAGTTTTGGTTCTCACACCAGTCAATTGGAAATATATAGCCATCTCACTTTCGAAACTCGAACATAAATTCTGATGATACTCGTGTAATCATCAGAATCATCTCCAAGCGACTAGAGTGTGATTCTATATCTATCAAGTATATTTGAGGCTTCGAATACACGGTAGCTAGGCATATATCCAAAATAGTTATATACTAGATTGTCCAAATTCAATACAAATAAAATATTCAAATACGTAAAATTAGATATAATTTTCAAAACTAAATTTGTTTTCACTTTTATTTTAAAAATAACACTCTTCACACTCATTCTAGGATTGTAACATCCCACAAATTTAGATCGTTTAATTTTTGAATTAATTGAATTTAATCCTTGAATTTAAAATGGTTTGAAAATAAATTTTAGGATATTATTAATAAACGATCTCAAATTTATTTCCAATAAACGACAATTTATGATTGGATGAATGATGATTTATAACAAAGGAAAAGTTTGTCAAATTGTATGTATGTTTGAAATCATTAACTTTGAACTATAGTTTATAAAAAGAAATTTAGTAGTCGAATCCTTAATTTGTTTAAAGACTTATTACATGAACAAATACGATAATCAATATTTAAATCAACATTTTAATTTAATTCATTAAAGGAAATTGTAAAGAAATTAAATGTAAACGATATATATAGCATATGTTTAACTAGCGTGGTTAACGAAATTTATGGTAACATTAATAATATAATAAGTTATACATGTACATTTCTCAATATAATTATATTCTTAAACTTGGGTTTGAAACGATAATCGTGAAATAATAACCATAATAACGTAGAAATGGTTTGACATGTGAATTTGAACTCCAACTTTAAATGGGATCGAAATTTGAACTACGTACGTTTAAGGTTAATTAAAGGAAATTTTAACAGTATGGAAATATAATTCTATTTTTAAATTTTGTTGCAAACGTAAATAATTAATAAACAATAGGAATATCGGATCTTGAACATAATTATTTTGCATAAAATGATTTCGGGAATGTATAAGTTTAAATGTCAATGTTTGTTTGTCAAATTTGGTGATCGCTGTTCGTTTAAATAAATTTTTTTCTATAAATGTTTAGCGGTCCGTAAACCGGATTTAATTCTGATTGGTAATGAATCTAAATTAATTGACATACGATGGAAATAATACGAAGAAATAAACGGTTACTTTGGAAACTGAAAGAGTAGATTCAGAAATCATGCTTTTTATTTACCGAATCAAAGCACCTGTTAATTCAGAATAAGTAAAATAATTTAAACCATTAATATTTGGATTTGGAAACATTTAATACATATTCAAAGTCTACCAGAAATTGGAAACAAGCATATGAAACGGCAAACATTAAATACTTTAGGAAGAGGTAGATAAAATTAAATAAATAAACAAGCGTATGAAACGGTAAACATTAAATACACATTAAAAATATTAATGAAGAGAGAGAAAAAACCGTAAGATTAAATAAAAAAAATATATTTAATTACAAGCAATTCAACTTAGATCCAACTATAGAGACGTGAATTGGTAAATATTTAAACGCGGATCTGATACGTGATTTAAGGCTTGTGATGTAAGGCAGCATTGAATATAAAAAAATGTCTCATTCTATTGAAGCATATATATATATACCCAGTTATTCCTATCTCTTTCTCTCCTCATTATCTTACTAGCCGTTTCTTTTATTTTTTCCGAAAATTATTTGTTCCTAAAATCAATGTCTCCCTAAAAATTCATTTTCCAATCCATCCAGCCACTTCAGTCACCGATCCTCTAGACCGCCGCAAGCCGCCTCCTTCCTCGAAACCCTGGCCGCTGTTGTTTTCCTCCTTCTAATTGAAGCTAAGTCGCGCCTGACCGTCGATCCGCTCCTTCCTCTGCAACATCACCCCGAAGCCGCTAGCACAAAACTGAACCCTCGCAACAGTAGCAGCCGCCTTTGCCTCCTAGTCGCCCTGTCGACCGTCCGCTGTGATCAGCGCTTCCTTCACCGACAAAAGTAAGCATAGCTTACGATTTAACTGATTACAAGTTGAAATTTCGAATATTCACCAAGTATAAATTGTTGATGATTGTCATCTTGTCCCTTCCTCGGTTGTATGGTCATTATTCCCTACTTGAGTAGTCATTGCTAGTGATCATAAACCCTTAGAAACACACTGGTCTTTGTGGCTACGAAGTCCA
Organism: Allium sativum; assembly: GCA_030737875.1. Classification (NCBI taxonomy): domain Eukaryota; kingdom Viridiplantae; phylum Streptophyta; class Magnoliopsida; order Asparagales; family Amaryllidaceae; genus Allium; species Allium sativum. The sequence continues at coordinate 95,786,234 of CM060925.1, read as the reverse complement.
AAATAGTCCGCAATTTTCTATAAGTATTATTGAGAAAATGATGTCAATTTGTACTAAAAAAAAAGGAATCGACCGTCTAGTTACTAATTGCGCTGTTGTTGACACTTTTGCATATGCCATGACCTTGATACATTGGTATTTTATGTCTCGATCACCATGGACATGTACACCTACACCTTGATTTTTCTTTTTTACTAAAGCCTGTACTTTTACTAGTTGGCATGTTTGTTAATGTAGTGGCATGTTCAGGTGCATTTTGTTTGCCAGGCGTTTGTGAGTGATCTTTGGCATTTCTCAACTTTCCCTTTTCTATGCCAGTAAAAAAGTAAAATAAATAATATATATATATATATATATAAAGAAAAAAAATGGGAAATTTTTTGGTAAAGTTTCTTGTTATGTGCATTTGTACCTTGTTCACATTCCAGTCCATTTACTTGTTTTCAGCACTTCTGTTATACTGTGGAAAAATATATTTCATGCCTATGTTTTTAATTGTGAACATGGGTGTATTAAATCTAAGGGTGGTCTATATGTATGTGTCACAAACTTAAGCATATAAATTATGAATGGACTCTAGCAAACTTTGTTTAGTTGATGTATGCCTTGCGTTGTGCATGTTTTTTTGATACTGTTGATTTGGTTCAGAGTTGCATGCATTTCCTTGTTTAAAATCTTACTAGCACACATTCTGTCCAATGGAAATTGAACATGTATACCTACTACCACTCACTTTTACATTAGGAAACCATCCCGTGTACAAATATGCTACACTAGAATATTGTACTACTTGGAATGCTCGCTGCATTTACTTTGATAAATGAACCATGCAACGCGCCCATCCGTTGTTGCCCCATGTACATTTCTTGACATTTATAATTTGTGATACATTTTTCCTTCACCTTTGTGTTAGCAGTACTGCATGTGCTTACATGCGTGCTTGCTATTAATATTGGAAAGATAACCTTGCATGTTCAACATTATTATTGCATAGCGACTGAAGCCTTCGTATGCCTCTATTCTTGAGTACATGTCGCATACCATATGCCTCTTTGTTTGTTCGACAGTTTCATGGGTATTATACTCGCATCAGTTAATAATTTGTTAGGATTAAACAATTATATTTATGTGTTTATGTCGAAATTTGCTAACTTGAAATAAGTTTAATCCTGACTCGGGTGTTTTGTGCATTTTGCATGGAACACTCGGGTCAGGTCCTAAGTGTTCCAGATTTTATGGATTCAGCTTGTAAACCGGAGAGGAACGTGAAGACGCAAGACGCTTATGCGCGCGCAAGGCCCGACTAAAACTGTAACTTTATTTTAAAATTTCGTGTACGTATATTATTCTTCCGCTGTAAAATAATTTTGTATATCTCTGATTTTGTAATAAAATTCCGCTATTGCTTATTCCCTGTTATGTGATTCTGTTAGATTTATTTGTTAAACCCGTTAAGCTAAATAACTATCTGTCTTTATGAACACTTTGAGTTAGTTTAAATACCGACTTAAAGCGGTCAAAAAGGCAGATGGTTACAGTTGGTATCAGAGCTTTGGTTTGACAAAGCTTAGCTTATCGGGTTTAAAAACTCATTACAGATAGAGTAGCAATACTCTAGAATGAGCGGAATTATCACAAGAATCACTGTTGAGAGAGCGTATTTTGAAAATATGAATTATTTTTAAATTAAATAAATAGTTTTGAAAATCAAAATTATTTGGAAATATAATTTATGATAAGAGTTTTGAGTATTTTATTCGACGTCGAGATTATACTATCAAGTATGTACGGATTTTGAATATACGCTAGCTAACGTATATACAAAGTCCAATATATACGAGACAGATATAGAATCACATTCTAGTCGCTTGGAAATAATTCTGGGGATGATCGGGACATCACTAGTATTCATTTTCGAGTTTCGAAAATGGGATTACTGTATTTTTCTGATTTAAACGTCGAGAATACTTGAAACCGATTAGATGATCATGTTTGGATAAAATTTAATAAAACGTTTTGATAAATTAATATGAACTGAAACAGATAAGAGAAATTTAAATAAGCCACATATTAAATATTTTGTAAAGTATAAATTGAAATTGCAAATGAATTGCGATGAAATTGGGAATAATTTGAATAAAGATTCAAATAGAAGTGAATGTTTAAAAATATAATTTTGTCGTTTCACTTGTTTTGTTTGTTGGCCTTGACCTGCCGTTATCGTTCGTCTATCATTCATACCATTCGTGCTTAAATTTTTGAAACTGTCCAAATCTTTTCCCAATCCTTTGGATTACTTTAACAAAATCTACGGACAAGTTGAAATTTGAATTTTTTTTTAAAACAAAGAACATGGAATGAATGAAAAATTCAAACTTCAAATGAAAATTTAAATGAAAATTTTGGGTTGTGATCTAAGTAGAACACTTAGTTCAAACTGAAAGGTTTCTAATTGAACTTTTAGTTAAATTTGAGTTTGATTACGACATTGAAATCGACGTTAGCTAAATTTTGTAAAGTTCGAGAAATTTAGTTCGAATTGGAATATTTCCTAAAAATAGTATTTATTTTATAACTATTATATGTTTTATTATTGTTTTATGTGAACTAAAGTTTAACTTTTATCTATCTTATTCAATTATTCTCTACCAAATCTATTCTGATTTTCGAACTATTCTGCAAACTATTTAGTATTAATATATATTTAATTTATTCAAAACTATTTAATTTACTTAAACTATTTTATATCATAACTTATCTAATTTATTCAAATTCTATTTTTCTAAAGACTTATTTATTCGAACCTATTTTAGTTTAAGCTTGCTATTTTAAAACTAATTTGAGATAAATTATTTATTCCCGATCCAAGCAATTTAGTCCGAAGTAATTGAATGTAAAGTTTCAACTGAATAATGATATTTTGTGATGTGTAACCTAAATCAAATGTGAATTTTGAAATTTGATTAATTTGTGAATATGAATTAGATTTGAAATGAAATTGAATATACGAATCAATTGTGAAATCAAAACTAAATTGGTATTGAAATGGAATTTTGTGAAATCTTATATAATGGAACTAATATAAGAATGATATGTTGAAACGTGATTTGGACAGAAAATCGTAAGAAAATTGATATTTATGCAAGTGCGGTATATGCGAAACGTGAAATGAAATATTATAAATATAGTATGCATGTTTGAAATGAAGATATGGAAATAACATTTACAAATGAAACCTACTTCATGGAATTTAGAAATCTTATAGATGATTATGTAAGTACGTCAAACTCAAAATTGCAACTTGATAAAACGGAATTCGTACGAGTCATGTTGAAATTTACCTGTTGAGTTATATAGAAAATGATTTATGAGAGATATTTGAAAATATCAAGAACAAATGTTATTCGAACATGAAACAAAATCCATATGGTTAATTGTAAAATGTTAGAATTTGAAAATTGATAATCTTATATGTAGATAAGTGTGGAAATGAAATAGTTTTGAAAGCTATGACTATTAAAATTTTTGAATTCGGCAAAGACTCAATTTAATTTGATTCTTATATAAAATTGGAAGCTTTATATGTATGCGGTGAATTTGATAATTACTGATTTGAACGAATCTCGATTGGAAATAAAGAAAAACTTTTGTAAATGGAATTTTCTATAAGCACGATATATGCGATGTACGAAATGAAAAATGCTATATATAGTATTATCTGTTTTGAAGTCGAAGATATGGAAAGTACTTTCCATCGAAAATCCTGTTTAAAATTTAAATTTAAATTTCACTTTATAAATGAAAAGTTATGTCCAGTTTAAAATTTAGAAAAGTCGCTGTAGAATTTATATATATTTTAATATAATATATTGGCCTTAAAAATAGCCATTTCGCAAACGTCCTCTGTTTTCGACGAAACCACTTTTGTTGGAATCGGATTGTTAAATTATTGTTAAGTTTAATTTTCCAGAATTTTTCGAATTAATATGTGAGTGTGGCAGGGGAAAATGTGTTTTGTCAGTTTTGGTCAAATTTAATCGACTTGAAAATGGCCATTTTTCAAAATGTTTCAAAATTCGACGAAATTAGTCTTGTTAGAACCGTATCGTCAAAACATAACTAGAAATAATTTTTCTGTAAATTTTAGAGTCCGTATGTGGCCCCGATAATTTAAAGTATACGTTTGAATTTAATAATTAAATAATTTATAATTTAATTTAAAGAAAAACATATTGTAACAGCCGAACTGCGTTACAAAACATATTCCAATGTGTCCGGGACGGGGGTTATTAGCTGCGGGCGACACTCATTGGGTTTGGTTTGGAGTTCGTATTGTTAAACACAAATTTTTGAAAATATATTAATTAAATATAATTAAAATACGGTATAAATACCATGGAATACGGTGTACAACGTAACCCTAATTTCATTTCCTGTAGCCGCCTTCTTCAGCGATTCAATGGCCGTTATCTTATGATCTTCTCTCCCCCTTTTCTTCTAAATTCTTCAATGGTTTTCAAAATTTTAAAAAATGAAATCGAAGAACAAGGAGAGCCCTTCGTGATGTACGGTGGGGATCGTCTCAGGTGCCACGAGTTTCTCGAAATCGGCGCTAAAAGGCTCGACATTGGAGCCTGAATTCCGGCGCAACATGGCGCGCGAGTTGGCCCACCTACCGGGCGTTAGGAGGTGTGTCCAAGGCGGTGGTCGTGGTGATCGTGGATCGGAGTACGGAGGCTCGGAGTGTCGCACACAGGAGGGAGTTAAAGTCGAAGTTTGGGTCGTTACATTTGGTATCAGAGCTTTGGTTTACAGAGGTCGAGAACAAGGCACATTAGAACCGAACGAAAGAATTCATCAGAGATTGGATTAGTAATTTCCAATGAGAATAACTCATTAGAGATAGGATCAGTAGCATCCTAGAACAAGTGTGAAGAGTATTATTTTCTTTAAAATAAAAATGAAAACAAATTTAGTTTCGAATTTTTTTATCTTAAAATGTGTATTTGATTATATTATATTTTAATGTGGACAATTGAGTATATAAAGATTTCGAATATACGAGTAATTAACGGATATTCGAAGTTTTAATATACTAGATAGATATAAAATCACACTCTAGTCGCCCGGAGATGATTCTGATGATGGAGCTCCATCATCAGTACTTATGTTCGACTTTCGAAAGTGGTATATCTATATATTTCCATTGACTGGTATGAGAACCAAAACTTAGATAGGATATACTGCTGTGATTTGCACTAAAAATATGATTTTTGATTATATATGTAAAAGTTATATATAATTGAAAAGTTAATCACTTAATTGATTGCTGGTTGTGATGTTTGATAATTAGTTTCACTAATTAAAATATTAGAATGATAATTAATTAAACCAATAAAAAAAAGAATTTAAAGTTGAGTTGGTTAATTAAAACAACTTTTAGCTTCGTTCCTTTTCCAGGACGAAAAGATTTTAAGTGGGGGAGACTGTAACAACCTGGAATTTTGGGGCTAATTTAAAATTTTTATTTTAGAAATTTAAATGGATTTGAATATTTAAAATTATTTATTTTAAATAATAACGACTAAAAATTTATTTTAAAACGAATAAATTTAATTTAATTATAAAAGGAGTTTAAAACAGCGGTGCAGTTTGAAAATTTTAATTTGAACTTTGAGTGAATGTACAGGATTCATTTTAAGTCAGAATTAAGCGAAACAAGAAATATTTGAATCTGTTTAATCATATATTTCTAACGAATCTGAAAAATCTAAATTTCACTTTATAAATAAAAAGTTATGTCCAGATTAAAATTTAGAAAAGTCTCTGTAGAATTTATATATATTTTAATATAATATATTGGCCTTAAAATAGCCATTTCGCAAACGATCTCTGTTTTCGACAAAACCACTTTTGTTGGAACCGGAATGTCATATTATTGTTAAGTTTAATTTTCCAGAATTTTTCGAATTAATATGTGAGTGTGGTAGGGAAAAATTTGTTTTGTCAGTTTCGGTCAAATTTAATCGACTTGAAAATGGCCATTTTTCAAACAGTCTCAAAATTCGATGAAATTAGTCTTGTTAGAACCGTATCGTCAAAACATAACTAGAAATAATTTTTCTGTAAATTTTAGAGTCCGTATGTGGCCCCGGTAATTTAAAATATACGTTTGAATTTAATAATTAAATAATTTATAATTTAATTTAAAGAAAAACATATTGTAACAGCCGAACTGGGTCACAAAACAAATTCCAATGTGTCCGGGACGGGGGTTATTGGCTAGGGGCGTCACTCGTTGGGTTTGGTTTGGAGTTCGTATTGATAAACATAAATTTATGAAAATATATTAATTAAATATAATTAAAATACGGTATAAATACCATGGAATACGGTGTACAGCGTAACCCTAATTCCATTTCCTGTAGCCGTCTTCTTCAGCGATTCAATGGCCGCTATCTTATGATCTTCTCTCCCCCTTTTCTTCTAAATTCTTCAATGGTTTTCAAAATTTTAAAAAACGAAATTGAAGAACAAGGAGAGCTCTTCGTGATGTACGGTGGGGATTGTCTCAGGTGCCACGAGTTTCTCGAAATCGGCGCTCAAAGTCTCGACATTGGAGCCTGAATTCCGGTGCAACATGGCGCGCGAGTTGGCCCACCTGTCGGGCGTTAGGAGGTGTGTCCAAGGCGGTGGTCGTAGTGATCGTGGATCGGAGTACGGAGGCTCGGAGTGTCGCGCGCAGGAGGGAGTTGAAGTCGAAGTTTGGGTCGTTACATTGATTCTAAAAAGAATAGTTTGCTTGATTTTCGACGGTGAATTTCTAAAAAGAATTCAGATATGAATCTAAAATTCTCTATCATAACTTATTGCTATGCAAGGGGAATAGAAGTTTCTTGTCAAGAAGTCGAATTTGAAGTTCGCATTAGAGTGATCGGGTTATCAATACTAATTGGAAGCATAATTTTGTATTTAAACAAGCAATTGAGGTTGATAAGCGAATGAATTATATATCGTTAAATTACTAGTTCTTTACTATGTTCCTTTTCGAGGACGAAAAGTTATGAGTATGGGGGTATGTAACATCCCGCAAATTTAGATCGTTTAATTATTGAATTAATTGAATTTAATCCTTGAATTTAAAATGGTTTGAAAATAAATTTTAGGATATTATTAATAAACGATCTCAAATTTATTTCCAATAAATGACAATTTATGATTGGATGAGTGATGATTTATAACAAAGGAGAAGTTTGTCAAATTATATGTATGTTTGAAATCATTAACTTTGAACTATTGTTTATAAAAAGAAATTTAGTAGTCGAATCCTTGATTTGTTTAAAGACTTATTACATGAAAAATACGATAATCAATATTTAAATCAACATTTAAATTTAATTCATTAAAGGAAATTGTAAAGAAATTAAGTGTCAACGATATATATAGCATATGTTTAACTAGCGTGGTTAACGAAATTTATGGTAACATTAATAATCTAATAAGTTATACATGTACATTTCTCAATATAAGTATATTTTTAAACTTGAGTTTGAAACGATAATCGTGAAATAATAACCATAATAACGTAGAAACGGTTTGACATGTGAATTTGAACTCCAAATTTAAATTGGATCGAAATTTGAACTACGTACATTTAAGGTTAATTAAAGGAAATTTTAACAGTATGGAAATATAATTCTATTCTTAAATTTTGTTGCAAACGTAAATTATTAATAAACAATAGGAATATCGAATCTTGAACATAATTATTTTGCATAAAATGATTTCGGGAATGTATAAGTTTAAATGTCAATGTTTGTTTGTCAAATTTGGTGATCGCTGTTCGTTTAAATAATTTTTTTTCTATAAATGTTTAGCGGTCCGTAAATCGGATTTAATTCTGATTGGTAATGAATCTAAATTAATTGACATACGATGGAAATAATACGAAGAAATAAACGGTTACTTAGGAAACTGAAAGAGTAGATTCAGAAAGCATGCTTTTTATTTACTGAATCAAAGCACCTGTTAATTCAGAATAAGTCAAATAATTTAAACCATTAACATTTGGATTTGGAAACATTTAATACATATTTAAAGTCTACCAGAAATTGGAAACAAGCGTATGAAACGGTAAACATTAAATACACATTAAATACATTAGGAAGAGGTACATAAAATTAATTAAATAAACAAGCGTATGAAATGGTAAACATTAAATACACATTAAATATATTAATGATGAGAGAAACAAACCGTAAGATTAAATAGAAAAAAATATATACTTAATTACGAGCAATTCGACTTAGATCCAACTATAGAGTTGTGAATTAGTAAATATTTAAACGCGGATCTGATACGTGATTTAAGGCTTGTAATGTAAGGCAGCATTGAATATAAAAAAATATCTCATTCTATTGGAGCATATATATATATATACCCAGTTATTCCTATCTCTTTCTCTCCTCATTATCTTACTAGCCGTTTTTTTCTTTTTCCCCAAAATTATTTATTCCTAAAATCAATGTCTCCCCAAAAATTCATTCACCAATCCATCCAGCCACTTCCGTCACCGATCCTCTAGACCGCCGCAAGCCGCCTCCTTCCTCGAAACCCTGGCCAATGTTGTTTTCCTCCTTCTCATTGAAGCTGAGTCGCGCCTGACCGTCGATCCGCTTCTTCCTCCGCAACTTCAACCCAAAGCCGCTAGCACAAAACTGAACCCTCGCAACAGTAGCAGCCGCCTTTGCCTCCTGGTCGCCCTATCGACCGTCCGCTGTGGTCAGCGCTTCCTTCACCGACAAAAGTAAGCATAACTTATGATTTAACTGATTATAAGTTGAAATTTCAAATATTCACTGAGTATAAATTGTTGATGATTGTCATCTTCTCCCTGCCTTGGTTGTATGGTCATTATTCCCTACTTGAATAGTCATTGCTAGTGATCATAAACCCTTAGAAACACACTGTACTTTGTGGCTACTAAGTCCAAACTAGTCCGCAATTGTCTATAAGCATTGTTGAGAAACTGATGTCAATTTGTACTAAAAAAAAAGGAATCGACTATCTAGTTACTAATTGCGCTGTTGTTGACACTTTTGCGTATGCCATGACCTTGATACATTGGTATCTTATGTCTCGATCACCATGGACATGTACACCTACACCTTGATTTTTCTTTTTTACTAAAGCCTGTACTTGTACTAGTTGGCATGTTTGTTAATGTAGTGGCATGTTCAGGTGCATTTTGTTTGCCGGGCGTTTGTGAGTGATCTTTGGCATTTCTCAACTTTCCCTTTTCTGTGCCAGTAAAAAAATAAAAAAAATAATATATATATATATATACACATATAAAAAGTAAAAAAAAATGGGAAAAAATTGGTAAAGTTTCTTATTATGTGCATTTGTACCTTGTTCACATTCCAGTCCATTTACATGTTTTCAGCACTTCCTGTTATACTGTGGAAAAATATATTTCATGCCCATGTTTTTAATTGTGAACATGGGTGTATTAAATCTAAGGGTGGTCTATATGTATGTGTCACGAACTTATGCATATAAATTATGAATGTTCTCTAGCAAACTTTGTTTAGTTGATGTATGCCTTGCGTTGTGCAAGTTTTTTTTTGATACTGTTGATTTGGTTCAGAGTTGCATGCATTTCCTTGTTTAGTATCTTACTAGCACACATTCTGTCCAATGGAAATTGAACATGTATACATACTGCCACTCATTTTTGCATTAGGAAACCATCCCGTGTACAAATATGCTACACCAGAATAATTGTACTACTTGGAATGCTCGCTACATTTACTTTGATAAATGAACCATGCAACGCGCCCATCCGTTGTTGCCCCATGTACATTTCTTGACATTTATAATTTGTGATACATTCTTCATTTACCTTTGTGTTAGCAGTACTGCATGTGCTTACATGCGTGCTTGCTATTAATATTGGAAAGATAACCTTGCATGTTCGACATTATTATTGCATAGCGACTGTAGCCTTCGTATGCCTCTATTCTTGAGTACATGTCACACACCGTATGCCTCTTTGTTTGTTCGACAGTTTCACGGGTATTATACTCGCATCAGTTAATAATTTGTTAGGATTAAACAATTATATTTATGTGTTTATGTCGAAATTTGCTAACTTAAAATAAGTTTAATCCTGACTCGGGTGTTTTGTGTATTTTGCATGGAACGCTCGGGTCGGGTCCTAAGTGTTCCAGATTTTATGGATTCAGCTTGTAAACCGCAGAGGAACGTGAAGACGCAAGACGCTTATGCGCGCGCAAGGCCTGACTAAAACTGTAACTTTATTTTAAAAATTCGTGTACATATATTATTCTTCCGCTGTAAAATAATTTTGTATATCTCTGATTTTGTAATAAAATTCCGCTATTGCTTATTCCCTGTTATGTGATTCTATGTGATTTATTTGTTAAACCCGGTAAGCTAAATAACTATCTGTCTTTATGAACACTTTGAGATGGTTTAAATACCGACTTAAAGCGATCAAAAAGGCAGGTCGTTACAAGGATACTACCAATCCCATCTCTAACGAGTCATTCTTATTGGATATTACTAATCCAATCTCTGATGAATTCTTTCATTTTGTTCTAATATGCCTTGTTCTTGAGCTCTGTAAACCAAAGCTCTGATACCAACTTTAACGACCCAAACTTCCCCGTAAAGGAAAGCCCGGATTGAATTGAGAAAATGACAAATCAAAATGCAAACAGAAGAACATTTCATTGCTTATTACAACAATTACATCAGAGTACAACAATATAACAAAATGTGAATTAATAATACACATTAGAAAATATCAGAGATTTAAATTACATTAGCAGCGGAAAAATAATACAAAACACAACTGAAAGAAATACACGGATACAGAGCTTTCCGTATATAGTTCCAGCAGTAAACCAGGATCCTGTAAGAATTAATCTGCAAAACCAAAACTACTAGCTGCCCGTGTGGAAAATAAGGACACCCGGAGTTTAGGCTAAAACAATAAACTACAGGTCAGTCATGTGATATTGTGAGAACTAAAACAGTTACATAAAACTGCACTTTAGAAATAAAGTAAATCAAGGGACCACGCTATATAACATGGAACGAGTTTCCTCCCAAGAATACTAGTGAATAAAATAAACAGCGCAATGCTAAATAAAGAACAGTGAAGCTATTATATGACCCAGGTCCCATCACACAATGCAACACAAGTCGGAGGATAGGGTTTTACCTTATAATAGCCAAATAATGCTTGATACGCGAAAATTAATATTTTATTATTACTATAAGGGAAGAAATCAACTTCAAATGTAAATGTATCAATCATAGGCGGCATAAGTGCCTCATCCCACTATGTCACCATATGTAGTATTACAACTAAAACCAAAATGTCACATATTAGAAATTGGATTCCGTCATGAGTCGAGGCAAAGGTGGTACTCCTCGCCGCTTCGAGACACTCTAGCAAATGTCTCAGGGTTGCTAACAAACATTACAACCCTTTGGATCCTCCCAGGCCGGTCCACACATAGCAGATTAGTTATGCCTGAACACATATTTCCCGGTCCTATATGACCTATCCATCGGCTCCGTAGTAACTGATATATCCGTGGCGCCTCGCATTCCAACAACCACACAGGTAAAGATAAATATAAATGTCGGGACGTGTAAAAACCCTGACACCACCTATAGCTAGAAAGAAACGTCATGTTCTCCTGGGGTCCCATATCCTGTTTTTAACTCATACCAAGGTGTGAGGCTCGCGAAATAACGCTATACACAAAGCTATGCCACACAGGCCGTGCTTTGATCATCATCCATAAGACTTTGCTTTTCAACATAAGCCTTGATCATTTGCCACTTAGGCATGACACACAGGCAATTCATGCCATGCGATTGATATCCATCAATATATAACCTCTAAGCTCGTACGTTTCAGAGAAGGGTGTTAAGCAAGAGAATAAATTCTTCGCCACCAAACAGATATATATTTAATAGAGATCAATCGCACAGAATAAAATCCAATGTCAGACACGTAGTCCATTTACAAGTTCATTCTGGGTATGAACGAAACCGGAGGCACCTTATTCCTCGTCCCATATATCCAATATAGGAGAGAGGCTCTCGCATATTCGTCGATCTTCATGTACGTCCGGACGATCAACACTTATTACCTAGTCTTGGGTGTACAACCCAATCAAGACATCACTAATCATCCAAACGATGTGAAGGCCTCCGGTCTTCTACCACCGTCTTCATCTTCGACTTATCGTCGTATCAGTTGTTTAGAATGGGTATAAACCCGGCCTTTCCGAATAACTCGCGTATATTATAAACAAGTGATATAAATACACAACATACGCCTCATTCCAATCCAGAATATTCTTTTATTCAAATATTCACATTCTTAGGGAAAGGTTCCCATTAATTTTATCAAAGATAAATTCTTTTGAACTTATTCTTTATTCTTCCTTTGAATATCAATTCAAACCATATTAAGGTTTATTCAAACTAGTGGGATTAGCGAACCATACCGAAGTAATCATCTATTTTATTTCCCAATCCCAATATATTCATCCCATGGAGCAAAACTGGTGATACTCCATATCTAACACCACGGTGTTATCGGTAAATATTAATTACCGTTTCATGTTCAAATCTAATTAAAGATTTAAATATCGCCTGGAGCAAAACTAGTGATACTCCATTTTCGATCATTTCACTATTTTGATAATTTAAATTATCACATTCACATTTCAATCTAATTAAAGATTCATTAAAACTCCACTTAGTTTTAATATTCCCAAAAATCAATATTAAAGATTATTCAAGTTTCTGGAAATAAATTCTGTCATTAACTAGGTTAAAGAATGAATGTTATTTAAAACATAGTTCACGATAAACCCAAAATCACATTTCCCTTAATTTTAGAATCTTCACGGAAAACATATATATATATATATATATATATATATAATCGATATAAACTTCCATATCCAACCAATAATATAAATGGAATAATGGCAAAGCCTTTTAAATTCCATGTATAGTAACTAACGGTCTTCCTCCACAGAAGCTCACTTCGATTATTACTAATCGAATTCCATTCCATTCCAAATTATTTTATTAAATTGGAAAACTTCACTTTGGAAAATTTCCATTAAAACTTACTAAAAGATTTATAAATTCGAAATCATGTTTCACTGTTAATCAGGTTAAACAACGAGTGTTATTTAGAACACCGTTCACGATAAACCCAAAAACCAATTTGATATTAATTACAAGGCTCTAAATAGAAATTATATCGGCTATATTCAATATAAAATTCTGAAACTAACGGATATCGTATTGGGAATAACGATATCTGTATCTTCCAAATCCCCAAAGCATTACCCATATAATCACGGAATCCAATACCGAAATATTCCGAAGATTATTTCCATTACAGACCATTCCAATTTATTTTATTAAATTGGAAATTTCTGGTTATATTAAAACCATTTCAAATTCAATTAATTTATTTCTAAAAATAATTGGATTATCATTCTTGTTATAAACTAGTTCATTTTGATAAAAATATATTTTTATCATTCCAAATATGGATTTTTTCATCCAAATTCTTTCCAAATCATTTATTATGATTTTACACAAATTATTGATATTTTTAATAATTTTATCAAGGCCCGTACGGTCGGTTTCCAATAGCGGCCACCGAACTGCACTTACAACAACCTTTTCCAAATTTGATTTGAACATAATTCAAAATCCAACCGTTAGATTTCAAATCTCTTATATTTGAAGGAAAGTTCTTTTTGATACGAACCCAACAGTTCTGGTTTTAGGAGAATCTGATGGTTGGATCTCCTGTAATGTCCATTCGAAGTCAATGGTCGAAATTCGCGAACGAACGCGGCGCGGCTCGTTCTACTCAGGCCATTTAATATATAATACATATTATATATATTACGTCGATTTCCATTTAAAACATATTTTATAAATCGTTTTAAATTCATTTTAAAGACGATTTCAACTTCATATTCAATTTTAAATCAAAATTGAATATTCAGTATCATTAATATATAAAGGATAATATTTTCAAAATACTAGATTTTGAAATCAATTCCTTTTCGCTATTCTTTATAAAAATGAATAATGTAGCGACCCAGGGATTTTCAATCCTGAAAGTCGACATAAATACCCTTACCATGACTTATGCCGATCCTCCATGCACCGAAAACACTAGATTGTTAATGAAAGAATTTAGAGGGTGAGATAAGAAAGAAAGAAATATAAGAATAGAAGAAGAAGAACACGACACAGAGTCTCACATCGCAGTGGAACAAAATATAATATAGAAATAAATCTTTATTGAGAGCTTTAAATGAAACTTACAATCATCAGAGTACATCAACACACTTGGACAGTCATAATAATCTGCCCTTATAAACAACACAGCGGAATATCACTCGATATGTCTGGACTTCTCCAGCATGCCTTTCGTAGTGTTAAATAACCTGAACCTGCAAACCCGGGCTAACCCGAGCATTTACAAAACACCTGGTCAGTCTGGTGAACCAGAGTGAGATAAACTCGCACAGTATTTAGGGTAAATCATCCAATTATGATTTTAAAGTTAAAAATCATTTCAAAAGCAAAAGATAATCGTAAGACCAAATCCACACATAAACACGGACGGTTTTTACCTTACGATAACCCAAATCAGTTTTCGAAATCAATATCTATTCTGATATTATAATAATGTCTAAATACAAATAATTAGCAAATCTAGGGGAACGCTTGCATCTCACGCTCCCCGTATATAGTATACAATCGAAAACCGCGGGCGCTTATTGGATATTGGATTCCAACTTGACAAGGTATGGGACCACCTTCCGACGGTGTATCTCTAGAGGCGAATACACCTGGGTTCAACAAGAACGTCTTGCAACCCGGCCCACACATGACCGACCACTCATTTCGCTTGAGTGTATCGAATGTATATCACCAACGGTTGGACTCAAACCACCATTCCCGAATGGGCAGAATCGATAGAGTAAGAAACAAAAGGAATTTCTCTAGATAGGTGATTATACACCCTATTGGGAGCGACCCACATAGCCATGCTGCCTGCCCGATTTCTGTCATCTCCCGGTTGATGAGGCTTAAGGTCAGAACACATCTGATCATCATACACTTTGAACGCCACATCGTCAGATCCTCCGGATATCACTAATTGATATCCACAAAAATACTCTGCGGTCAGTTAAGAGAAGGTGTACGGCCTTCCCCGCCATCAACAGAAATACGTTTGAAGAAATCAACGTACGTGACCCCTTTGGAAATACTCTGTCAGACACTCGTCCATACAAGTCTTCCAGGAACAGGATGAACCGAAGGTACCCTCCTACTGCATCCCAGGAATCACCTTACCGATCAGTAGCGAGAAGTCCTTGCAATCCGTAGATTCCAATCACGACAGAATCACTGTTGAAATATCTCCGGCCGCTAAACCAGAGAAATCCAATCAGTAGTTCTTCCGCTTATGGAGATCAACGGTCTTCCATTGCTCCATCTTCAATAATCTTCTTTCACGTATTCGCTGGTCGGAATGGTTTTCGAATATATATTCGATCTCGGTCTTTCCGTACCAACGATCGTATGGTCAGGTTTGATAGTCGGTGTTTTAACTATCAAATAAATAATTGTGTGAATGACATGAGCTTACCAGTTTAGTACAACACCACATGGCCTCTTTAATTCAAAACGATTAACGATGGTTAATCTCTAACTCTTAAACATTTCAAATATAACTTATTTTACGTCAGGTTCTTGTTTCAACCATTTCATTTTCATATTTAAGAAAATATGATATTCAATTCCTTACTCAACCATTACCACTCATTTTCCCTTATTGGAAAATCAACTCAATTTATATTACAAACCCACTTTTCATTTCATTACTTGCATACGTTGATCCACTTTCATTTCTGTAAACGAATTCATTTCAAAACTTATTTTTTTCCATTTCCTTCCATCTCGAAAGTACCACTTTTAATTTCCCACCATTTCCCTTTTTATTTATTTCACCTTGGACATTTATAAACACCAAATTCTTTCACTCCCGTTACTCGGAAAACAACTCATTTATATATATCCTCGACCCTTTCACTTTCATCTCGTTATTATTTCCCTCCTTTCACATTACAACTAATATCATTCTTAGATAATCCCGAGGTCGTTCAAGTTGGGGTATTTATTTACCTCTCAGACCTTGATCAACAACGGTCTTACCTTTAGATAAACATCAGTTGTAACTCCAACCATATATTTATTTTAATCTCCTTAGCTCTTTTGTTGATAAAAACTTATTATCTTTTGAATCCTCCTTTTCGAATATAACCATAAGTTCTTAATCCATCGATTAAGAAAATTAATTTATCAACCATCACATTTCTCTATTACCTTTCTAAACGATACTTCTCATCACTTGGATTTTGTTAAAATCCTATTTCTTACCACATCACTTTTAAGCCTTTCTCTTAATGGTCTTATTTCATAAATTCCCTTAATTCCCTTATTTAAGTAACATTTGTAAATCCTTTATACCTCAATTCTTTTCCTAAATTTTGTTTATAAAACCATAGTTCCATATAACCCTTCTATTTATCACTTTTCCTTTATAAAATCATTTAAACCCCAATTATAGACCCAATTAATAAATATTTACTTTGACAACTTTAAATTCAAATAAATAGATTTAAAATTCATTTTATCTTCAGTTATAGAATAAATCTTATAACTTTATCTCGTCGATTACCTGACGGTAGATCGACGGTTAATTCATAGGCCATGTACTGCCGATCACTCAACCAATAATACCCATTGGTTTAAACCAAACAAATATTGGATTTCATGTCAATATTCAACCATCAAATCAAAACAATTCAATAATGGTCTTATAACAGTCTATAACGACAATTTAATATCAATCACCACAATCAATCAACCAATTCATTTATTAAAACACGTTTATTTTATAAACGTGACCAATGAGGTAACTTACCTCAATTGGAACCAATCGTTAAAAATAACGATTTGGGTTTCACTGAAATTAAACGACGTTTAATTTCGTCAGTTCAAACAAGATATATATAAATATATCATAAATCAATCAAACACTAGCAACTATAACACACAAAGATAAAAATCCAACTTATAAAATATAAGCGGGAAATAACTGAGTGAGTTTAACTCACCTTTGAATTTGATTTCGTCGATAAATCAGCTTGTTTTCAGTTGAATTAAATGACGTTTGAAAAATCCCTCTGCTGCCTGCCTTGCTCAGTCCCTATCCATCACGTAGTACCCGTCTTCAGGGTCCCGACGTTTTTTTATTTCGTCGAATTCTGACCACAAACGTGTTTGAAATCAATATTTGAAGTTTATATAAACTTTTAAACTAAGCAAACCCTAAATAAATAAAATAAAAAGGATTGGGCCTTACGTTAGTTCGTTCAGCCCATTACCCAATTGAACCCGCCCTCCTTATACCCTAATTAAAACGTCGGATTCCTCTTGTTCCTCACAAATCCTCAACCGCCACTAACATCATAAAACCAAAACCCTGAAAGAAGCCGAGACCAGATGCTCCTCCACCGTTGCTTCTCTGGTGAAAGCCGCACGCTCCCACACTTCCACCCCCCTCTTCGACTTCCCTTTCGGTTGTTCTACACCCACGAAGCATCTTCGAGCCCAAAGATTCACGATGTAGGCTATCCCAACACCATCAACCCTTTCGTGGAAGCTTGACCGATCCTAGTGCCTTCGGCCTCGACCCCATAGCCGACGAAAACCTCTTAAGAACAGATAAGTATTTATTTAAAAATTTTATAATTTGTTTTCCCCTGTTTTCGATTTTTCTTTTGCTGTTGTGTTCTGAAACAACGAATATGAATGCCTATTTATAGTCAAATTCGTTCTAATATCAAAGGTCAATACCTGAGTTGTAAAATCATAGGGTTGATCCTAGTTCTTAGGTGCTATCCCCTTTCATTTCAGTTTTGCTGTGAGATCGACTGTTCACGATAGAACTTGGTTTGTGTGATATTGACAGTGAAAATGTTGGATTTTTAGATGGATTTTTCTTGGGCTAATGTCTGCTATAAAGGGTGCATTGTGTAGGGGGTATCGGGTTTATCTAAGGCTATGAATTGTCTATACATTTCAAAGATTTGAAACCTTTATTTGGTCGATCCTGTGATGACTGAACGAACAGTCCTTATAGATTTGTACTCGTGGGTTTGTTCATGAGCTTTTCTTATGTATGAGCTGTTTTGACCCACTGTTCTTTAGCTATTGAATTACTGTCCCTATAGGTTTTGATTTTTACTACTTTTGATTTTGGTATAAATATATAAACATAGTCAGATATTGTAATTTCTGTTTGTATGGTCTATTCAGCTTTATGGATTCGATGTGGAATATATACATAATTTTGTTTTCCCATAGCAGATTTGATATAGATTTTAGCTGTACCTATTTCTTATAGGACTTTTCTTTTCATTTCAGCTATGACCGACTGTAGCAATGGTGATGGAAGACACAACACTGTGGGGAGATTTTGTTTCAGATTTCATGTGTTATGAAATTGTTCACCCTATTGAAGAAACCCTTGATCGAACTTTATGCAGAAGCTATTATGGTCTATTTTTTTTTCAGATGTGAACAATGATATGTTTTCTTGAATTCAAACTGGACTGTATTGGTCGAAGGAAATATGTAAATTAACTGTTCAAATTCTTATTTTCTTCCTTGTTTCATAACTGTACATTTACTGCTGTACTCATGTATCTTTTATATATATTCTTTTCTCTTTACTGTTGATGTACATTTCTTTTTGCTGTTCTACTGTTGCTTTACTATTTTTGTTCACTTTTTGGTATTGGGAATTTGCATTTTTACTGTTTGTTGAAAATAACAATACATGTTGATATGGAAAATTTGAAATGGTCGGTTGTACTAGGCATTTGAGCTGTGCCTTTTATTTAGAATAGATGCCCACAAAGTTAACTAAATCTACATATAACTATGCTTAACCAATTAAATTTTTATAAAACAATCCTCATTAAAAATATATTAATTTATTACTATAAAAAAATACTTACATAGAAATATCATATACCTTAATATATATAAACAAATATGAATTATACGACTTGGTATCAACCTTTCGAGTTAACGATATTTAAATTATATTGGAATCAAAATAAACGTAATCGTTTATTTACGAAATCCATAGTGACTATTTCAAAATTTCAACTGAACATAACTAACAAATTATAACACGAAATCTCGATTTTTCTCTTCCCTACGAAAAATATAACCAAATCGATTCAAACGTTTCTGATTTTACCGAATTTCGACTTAAAACGAATTCTGTATACTCAGTTAAAGTTCAGAACGAAATTTACTAACTACCGCGCCATTTCCAGTTCGTTTATAATATAATTATAAATTAAACGTTCTAACGTTGTTTTAATAACGTATATATTTATAAAATTCAATATAAACCATATTTAAACCTCTTTACATTGCGCGTTCACCTTATACCGCAAATTCAACATTTTCTCAATATCCCGAAAATAAAATATTATTATATTTTTAATATAAATTAAATATTCAATTTAAAATGGTCAAACCCCATTATTTGAACTCAAATAAATATTTTAAATAATAAAAAAAAATTCCAAATAAATGGTCAGAAAAATACGGGACATTACATTCTTCCCCCCTTAGAATAATTTCGTCCTCGAAATTGCTAAGGTAAGAAAATGTTGTAAATCCCATAATTTTTCTCTTCAGTTTATTTAATTCTTATCAATCCATGGATGAACTATATTCAACCAAACAATCAATCATCAGCCAAGGCACAACAAACTAAATCCAACCAATTAAATTCACATTTAATTTAATTCAACACATTCAAATATCAATCGATTGATATTCGATTAATCTCCATTTTATTAAATTTCAATTAACTACCACATTATCTCTTAATTTAATTTCAATATGGAAATTAATTATTTAATTCGATTTCACTTAACTCAATTGAGTTCCAATCCAAAATTTTAACCAAATTTTTGATTTTTAATAAAATCATACAACACACAATATCTCAATAATTCCACAAATTGTTTCTTTTCTATACAAAAATAAATTTCGGGTAAAATTATTTCATTTACCCTCTTCACACAACAATATTGTGCTCCTTATCAGTTCAACGCTTTTCAACACTTGAACCAATCAACAACACAATACAAAACATTTGTATATTAAAATTTACAAATACGCTCTCATATATATATATATATACACTCAAACTCAATCTAGGGTGTTACTAACCCCATTTCTATCGAGTTACACCACAGAGCCAAGGTTATTTCTAAACCAATTGCTCTGATACCACTGTAGCGACCCAGGGATTTTCAGTCCTGAAAGTCGACATAAATACCCTTACCATGACTTATGCCGATCCTCCATGCACCGAAAACACTGGATTGTTAATGAAAGAATTTAGAGGGTGAGATAAGAAAGAAAGAAATATAAGAATAGAAGAAGAAGAAGAACACGAAACAGAGTCTCACATCGCAGTGGAACAAAATATAATATAGAAATAAATCTTTATTGAGAGCTTTAAATGAAACTTACAATCATCAGAGTACATCAACACACTTGGACAGTCATAATAATCTGCCCTTATAAACAACACAGCGGAATATCACTCGATATGTCTGGACTTCTCCAGCATGCCTTTCGTAGTGTTAAATAACCTGAACCTGCAAACCCGGGCTAACCCGAGCATTTACAAAACACCGGGTCAGTCTGGTGAACCAGAGTGAGATAAACTCGCACAGTATTTAGGGTAAATCATCCAATTATGATTTTAAAGTTAAAAATCATTTCAAAAGCAAAAGATAATCGTAAGACCAAATCCACACATAAACACGGACGGTTTTTACCTTACGATAACCCAAATCAGTTATCGAAATCGATATCTATTCTGATATTATAATAATGTCTAAATACAAATAATTAGCAAATCTAGGGGAACGCTTGCATCTCACGCTCCCCGTATATAGTATACAATCGAAAACCGCGGGCGCTTATTGGATATTGGATTCCAACTTGACAAGGTATGGGACCACCTTCCGACGGTGTATCTCTAGAGGCGAATACACCTGGGTTCAACAAGAACGTCTTGCAACCCGGCCCACACATGACCGACCACTCATTTCGCTTGAGTGTATCGAATGTATATCACCAACTGTTGGACTCAAACCACCGTTCCCGAATGGGCAGAATCGATAGAGTAAGAAACAAAAGGAATTTCTCTAGATAGGTGATTATACACCCTAATGGGAGCGACACACATAGCCATGCTGCCTGCCCGATTTCTGTCATCTCCCGGTTGATGAGGCTTGAGGTCAGAACACATCTGATCATCATACACTTTGAACGCCACATCGTTAGATCCTCCGGATATCACTAATTGATATCTACAAAAATACTCTGCGGTCAGCTAAGAGAAGGTGTACGGCCTTCCCCGCCATCAACAGAAATACGTTTGAAGAAATCAACGTACGTGACCCCTTTGGAAATACTCTGTCAGACACTCGTCCATGCAAGTCATCCAGGAACAGGATGAAACGAAGGTACCCTCCTACTGCATCCCAGGAATCACCTTACCGATCAGTAGCGAGAAGTCCTTGCAATCCGTAGATTCCAATCACGATAGAATCACTGTTGAAATATCTCCGGCCGCTAAACCAGAGAAATCCAATCAGTAGTTCTTCCGCTTATGGAGATCAACGGTCTTCCATTGCTCCATCTTCAATAATCTTCTTTCACGTATTCGCTGGTCGGAATGGTTTTCGAATATATATTCGATCCCGGTCTTTCCGTACCAACGATCGTATGGTCAGGTTTGATAGTCGGTGTTTTAACTATCAAATAAATAATTGTGTGAATGACATGATCTTACCAGTTTAGTACAACACCACATGGCCTCTTTAATTCAAAACGATTAACGATGGTTAATCTCTAACTCTTAAACATTTCAAATATAACTTATTTGACGTCAGGTTCTTGTTTCAACCATTTCATTTTCATATTTAAGAAAATATGATATTCAATTCCTTACTCAACCATTACCACTCATTTTCCCTTATTGGAAAATCAACTCAATTTATATTACAAACCCACTTTTCATTTCATTACTTGCATATGTTGATCCACTTTCATTTCTGTAAACGAATTCATTTTAAAACTTATTTTTTTCCTTTTCCTTCCATCTCGAAAGTACCACTTTTAATTTCCCACCATTTCCCTTTTTATTTATTTCACCTTGGACATTTATAAACACCAAATTCTTTCACTCCCGTTACTCGGAAAACAACTCATTTATATATATCCTTGACCCTTTCACTTTCATCTCGTTATTATTTCCCTCCTTTCACATTACAACTAATATCATTCTTAGATAATCCCGAGGTCGTTCAAGTTGGGGTATTTATTTACCTCTCAGACCTTGATCAACAACGGTCTTACCTTTAGATAAACATCAGTTGTAACTCCAACCATATATTTATTTTAATCTCCTTAGCTCTTTTGTTGATAAAAACTTATTATCTTTTGAATCCTCCTTTTCGAATATAACCATAAGTTCTTAATCCATCGATTAAGAAAATTAATTTATCAACCATCACATTTCTCTATTACCTTTCTAAACGATACTTCTCATCACTTGGATTTTGTTAAAATCCTATTTCTTACCACATCACTTTTAAGCCTTTCTCTTAATGGTCTTATTTCATAAATTCCCTTAATTCCCTTATTTAAGTAACATTTGTAAATCCTTTATACCTCAATTCTTTTCCTAAATTTTGTTTATAAAACCATAGTTCCATATAACCCTTCTATTTATCACTTTTCCTTTATAAAATCATTTAAACCCCAATTATAGACCCAATTAATAAATATTTACTTTGACAACTTTAAATTCAAATAAATAGATTTAAAATTCATTTTTTCTTCAGTTATAGAATAAATCTTATAACTTTATCTCGTCGATTACCTGACGGTAGATCGACGGTTAATTCATAGGCCATGTACTGCCGATCACTCAACCAATAATACCCATTGGTTTAAACCAAACAAATATTGGATTTCATGTCAATATTCAACCATCAAATCAAAACAATTCAATAATGGTCTTATAACAGTCTATAACGACAATTTAATATCAATCACCACAATCAATCAACCAATTCATTTATTAAAACACGTTTATTTTATAAACGTGACCAATGAGGTAACTTACCTCAATTGGAACCAATCGTTAAAAATAACGATTTGGGTTTCACTGAAATTAAACGACGTTTAATTTCGTCAGTTCAAACAAGATATATATAAATATATCATAAATCAATCAAACACTAGCAACTATAACACACAAAGATAAAAATCCAACTTATAAAATATAAGCGGGAAATAACTGAGTGAGTTTAACTCACCTTTGAATTTGATTTCGTCGATAAATCAGCTTGTTTTCAGTTGAATTAAATGACGTTTGAAAAATCCCTCTGCTGCCTGCCTTGCTCAGTCCCTATCCATCGCGTAGTACCCGTCTTTAGGGTCCCGACGTTTTTTTATTTCGTCGAATTCTGACCACAAACGTGTTCGAAATCAATATTTGAAGTTTATATAAACTTTTAAACTAAGTAAACCCTAAATAGATAAAATAAAAAGGATTGGGCCTTACGTTAGTTCGTTCAGCCCATTACACAATTGAACCCGCCCTCCTTATACCCTAATTAAAACGTCGGATTCCTCTTGTTCCTCACAAATCCTCAGCCGCCACTAACATCAGAAAACCAAAACCCTAAAAGAAGCCGAGACCAGATGCTCCTCCACCGTTGCTTCTCTGGTGAAAGCCGCACGCTCCCACACTTCCGCCCCCCTCTTCGACTTCCCTTTCGGTTGTTCTACACCCACGAAGCATCTTCGAGCCCAAAGATTCACGATGTAGGCTATCCCAACACCATCAACCCTTTCGTGGAAGCTTGACCGATCCTAGTGCCTTCGGCCTCGACCCCATAGCCGACGAAAACGTCTCAAGAATAGATAAGTATTTATTTAAAAATTTTATAATTTGTTTTCCCCTGTTTTTGATTTTTCTTTTGCTGTTGTGTTATGAAACAACGAATATGAATGCCTATTTATAGTCGAATTCGTTCTAATATCAAAGGTCAATACCTGAGTTGTAAAATCATAGGGTTGATCCTAGTTCTTAGGTGCTATCCCCTTTCATTTCAATTTTGCTGTGAGATCGACTGTTCACGATAGAACTTGGTTTGTGTGATATTGACAGTGAAAATGTTGGATTTTTAGATGGATTTTTCATGGGCTAATGTCTGCTATAAAGGGTACATTGTGTAGGGGGTATCGGGTTTATCTAAGGCTATGAATTGTCTATACATTTCAAAGATTTGAAACCTTTATTTGGTCGATCCTGTGATGACTGAACGAACAGTCCTTGTAGATTTGTACTCGTGGGTTTGTTCATGAGCTTTTCTTATGTATGAGCTGTTTTGACCCACTGTTCTTTAGCTATTGAATTACTATCCCTATAGGTTTTGATTTTTACTACTTTTGATTTTGGTATAAATATATAAACATAGTCAGATATTGTAATTTCTGTTTGTATGGTCTATTCAGCTTTATGGATTCGATGTGGAATATATACATAATTTTGTTTTCCCATAGCAGATTTGATATAGATTTTAGCTGTACCTATTTCTTATAGGACTTTTCTTTTCATTTCAGCTATGACCGACTGTAGCAATGGTGATGGAAGACACAACACTATGGGGAGATTTTGTTTCAGATTTCATGTGTTATGAAATTGTTCACCCTATTGAAGAAACCCTTGATCGAACTTTATGCAGAAGCTATTGTGCTCTATTTTTTTTTTCAGATGTGAACAATGATATGTTTTCTTGAATTCAAACTGGACTGAATTGGTCGAAGGAAATATGTAAATTAACTGTTCAAATTCTTATTTTCTTCCTTGTTTCATAACTGTACATTTACTGCTGTACTCATGTATCTTTTATATATATTCTTTTCTCATTACTGTTGATGTACATTTCTTTTTGCTGTTCTACTGTTGCTTAACTGTTTTTGTTCACTTTTTGGTATTGGGAATTTGCATTTTTACTGTTTGTTGAAAAGAACAATACATGTTGATATGGAAAATTTGAAATGGTCGGTTGTACTAGGCATTTGAGCTGTGCCTTTTATTTAGAATAGATGCCCACAAAGTTAACTAAATCTACATATAACTATGCTTAACCAATTAAATTTTTATAAAACAATCCTCATAAAAAATATATTAATTTATTACTATAAAAAAATACTTACATAGAAATATCATATACCTTAATATATATAAACAAATATGAATTATACGACTTGGTATCAACCTTTTGAGTTAACGATATTTAAATTATATTGGAATCAAAATAAACGTAATCGTTTATTTAAGAAATCCATAGTGACTATTTCAAAATTTCAACTGAACATAACTAACAAATTATAACATGAAATCTCGATTTTTCTCTTCCCTACGAAAAATATAACCAAATCGATTCAAACGTTTCTGGTTTTACCGAATTTCGACTTAAAACGAATTCTGTATACTCAGTTAAAGTTCAGAACGAAATTTACTAACTACCGCGCCATTTCCAGTTCGTTTATAATATAATTATAAATTAAACGTTCTAACGTTGTTTTAATAACGTATATATTTATAAAATTCAATATAAACCATATTTAAACCTCTTTACATTGCGCGTTCACCTTATACCGCAAATTCAACATTTTCTCAATATCCCGAAAATAAAATATTATTATATTTTTAATATAAATTAAATATTCAATTTAAAATGGTCAAACCCCATTATTTGAACTCAAATAAATATTTTAAATAATAAAAAAAATATTCCAAATAAATGGTCAGAAAAATACGGGACGTTACAAATAAAATCAATATAAATATCGTTTACGTCAAAATGGCGCATATCTAACCAACACGGCTTTATATATTTCTATAATTTCGTGTCCATCCAAAATCGGACATCAAAATCATACTTTGATCATTTACTGAATATTATTTTAAAATATTCGTTATTCTATTCAACAAATGAATATTTTCTTCAACTCATGAATATTTATTTTATTCAACAAATGAATATTTACTTTTTTCAACATATGAATATTTATTTTATTCAACAAATGAATATTTACTTTATTCAACACATGAATATCTTTAACCTATTCTGAATATTATTTTAAAATATTCTTTATTTTCCAAATTGGAATGAGACCCAATCAATTACCATATAATGTTATTTATATGGATTCCACACAACACATGTATATAATAACAATGATATATAATCAACCATCGTCCAGGGTGCAAATTACAATTGTATAGGCATTAAAAATAAATAATTAACACTCATTACAGCCTGTCAACTCATCGATTGACATTCAACTAAATATTGGGATTAGTGTACGTCAAATATCATCCCAATTAACCGTGTGGGGTTTCAAATCAACAAACAAAAAATTTTATTTGTGCAGTTGGGTGACGTGTAAAATTTATCGTCCCAATCCATATCAGTCAAATGGGTGTACATAAACAAATCGTCCGATTTGTAAATGAATTTTTATTTTATTCATATACACGTTAAAAATTATATTTTTAACTATAAAATATTTATTCCAACACATGAATATTTTATTTTCATTCCACACCACAATCACAAACAATTTTCACAACAACTACAATCAAACAAGTCGTCCATGGTCTGTGGATGACGGGGTCAGGAGCTACTAAGCCCAGTCTGCATCCTAGTATATATATATTTAATTAGAAAATAATTTTGAGTGAGAAGTTCTCACTTTCGTTTCCACTCCGTCAGTTTTATTTCTGAATTTCTGTTCTATTTGGATTTGAATTTGCCTCCGAATCAAATCTGCTCCATTTCCGTTCTGGCCAGTTCTGAAATGTAGAAATCTCCGCCACCATCACAACGCGACTGAAATCGTTCAGTTTTGACCTCGTATGAAAGAGTTATAGATTTTTAAACATTCGATTATATAATTATATAATTAATTAATTATAACATTCCTTAATTAACCTCCAACTAATCAAGGCCGCTATTCCTTCTTCGTTACTGAAGCGACCCGAACTTCCCCGGTCTCCGAAGAGATGAGAAAGAACGAATTACTGTGAGGACAAGACAAAATAGGACGCATACGGAAGAACATTTCATTGTTATTACAACAATTCCATCAGATACAAGAATATACAGAGTATAAATAAATAAATTACAGTCGATAAATATCAGAGATTACAATAAATTACATAGCAGCGGAAAATATACAAAAGCACAACTAGAAGTGATACACGGATACAGAGCTTTCCGAGCATCGTTCCAGCTGTAAATCAGGATCCTGCGAATATAAATCTGCAAAACCAAAACTACTAGCTGCCCGGGCGGAAAATAGGGGCACCCAGAGTTTAGGTTAAAACAATAAACTCCAGGTCAGTCATGTGACTGGTGTGAGAACTAAAACAGTTATAATTCTTGGTTTTAAAGTTAGGTAAATCAAGGGACCACGCTGTATAACACAGAACGGGTTTCCTCCCAAGAATACCAGTGCATAAAACAAACAGCGCAATGCTAAATAAAGAAAAATGAAGCTGTTATAAGACCCAGGTCCCATCACACAATGCAACGCAAGCCGGAGGATAGGGTTTTCCCTTATAACAGCCAAAGCATGCTTGATACGTTTAAAACACATTATTTGATACTATTATAAGTGTATAGTGTCAAAACAATTTCAATCATAAATATCAATCATAGGCGGCATGGGTACCATCTATCATGTCGCCATACTAGTTCTACAATTATAACCGCAATACACGTATTGGAAATTGGATTTCCGTCATGAGCCGAGGCAAGGGGCAAGCTCCTCTCCGCGTTCGAGACACTCTAGCAAATGTCTCAGGACCCCACTATGATCCTTGGATCTTCAGGGCCGGTCCTCTCTTACTTTTGAGGATTGGCAATTCCTGAACACACGTTTCCCGGTCCTTACAGACCTATATCCGAGGCGCCTCATATCCAACAACCACACAGGTGAAAAGTATATAAATGTCAGGGCAGGTAGGTCACTGACACCACCCTAGCTAGAAAGAAACGTCGTGCTCTCCCTGCAGTCACTATCCCGTTTTTGACTCATACCGAGGTGTGAGGCTCGCGAATTCACGTTATACACAAAGCTACGCCACACAGGCCGTGCTTTGATCATCAACCACAAGACTTTGCTTTTCAACAGAAGCCTTGATCAATTGCCACTTACGCATGCCACATTGGCAATTCACTCCATGCGACTGATGTCCATCGATATACAACCTCTGAGCTCGTACGTCTCAGAGAAGGGCGTTAAGCAAGAGAATAAATTCTCCGCCGCCAAACAGATGTATATTTAATAGAGATCAATCAACACAGAATAAAATCCAATGTCAGACACACAATCCATTTACAAGTTCGTTCTGGGTCTGAACGAAACCGGAGGCACTTTCCTCGCATATCCATCGATCTCCAAGTACGTCTGGACGATCACCAACTGTTTCCCTCATCTTGGGTGTACAGCCCAATCAAGATCATCAGTAATCACCCAAACGATGTGAAGACTTCCGGTCTTCGACCACCGTCTTCATCTTCGACATCTCGTCGAATCGATTATTCAGAATGGGTATAAACCCGGCCTTTCTGAATAACCCACGTATATGATAAACAAATGTTACACAAACACAACGAACGCCTCATTCCAATTCAGAATATTCTTTTATTCACAAAATCACATTCTTAGGGAAAGGTTCCCATTAATTTTATCCAAGATAAATTCTTCCAAATTTATCCTATAATCTTCCTTTGGATATCATTTCAAACTAGTCGGGATTAACGAACCACACCAAAGTAATTATTTGTTTTATTTCCCAATCCCAACCTATATATCCCATGGAGCGAAACTGGTGATACTCCATTCCTAACACCACGGTGTTATCGGTAAAATTAATTACCATTTCACGTTCAAATCTAATTAAAGATTTAACTATCGCTTTGGAGCAAAACTGGTGGTACTCCATTTTCGATCACCTTTCAGATTTGATAATTTAAATTATCCATTCACGTTTTAATCTAATTAAAGATTCATTAAAACTCCACTTAGTTTTAATCTTTTCAAAAATCAACATCTTGCCTTTAACTGGGTTAAAGAACCAATGCCATCTAAAACACGATCCACGATAAACCCAAATCACATTTGATATTAAATACAAGGCTCTGAATAGAAAATATATCGACTTATATTCAATACCAAATTCTGAAACCAACATATATCGTATTGGAAATAACGATATAAAATATATCTTTCAAATTCCCATAACAATATCTGCATAGTCCCGAAATCCAACATCGAAATATCCCGAAGATAATTTCGATTCAACTCCAGTCCAATTCACATATTGGGAATATTGGTTATTTTTAAAATCACTTTCAAATTCAATTTATTTATTTCACAAATAAATTGATTTTAATTCTAGTTCAAAACTAGTTCATTTCGATAAAAATCTATTTTTATCTTTTCAAATGTGGAATTCCTCAGCCCAATTTTTCCCAAATCATTTCTTATGATTTTACACAAATTATGGATATTTTTAATAATTTTATCAAGGCCCGTACAGTCGATTTCCATCAACGGCCATCGAACTGCACTTACAGCGACCTTTTCTGAAATTGATTTGGACATAATTCCAAATCCAACCATTAGATTTCAAATTTCTAATATTCAATGGAAAGCTCTTTTCGATACGAACCCAACGGTTCCGGTTTTAGGATAATCCGACGGTCGGATCTCCCGCAATGTCCGTTTGAAATAAATGGTCGAAATTCACGAACTGCCGCGGCGCGGCGCGTTCTATTCAGGCCATTATATTATATATATAATATATATAATATATATTTCGTCGATTTCTATTTAAAACGAATTTTATAAATCGTTTTAAATTCGTTTCAAAAGCAATTTCAACTTTCTTTTCAATTCAAATCAAAATTGAATTCTTCTTTATAAATTCGTTTTAAAATTCATTTCTATTCAATTCAAATTTTAATTCAATTTGAATTCATTTCAATTCACTTTCAATTCAATTTGAATTCGTTTTCAATTCAATTCATTTCGAAATCGTTTTCAATTCAATTCATTTCGATTTTATTCGAATTCAAATTCACTTTGAAATTCAATTCGAATCGAATTCATTTTCTATTCGATTCGAATTCATTTCAAATTGATTCAATAAAATTTCCATTTTAATTTAATTCAATTTGAATTTCCTTTCAAAATATTAAATTTTGAAATCACTTTTCAATATTCATTAAAAAAAACGAATAAAATCGATATAAACATCGTTCGCGTCAAAATAACGCATCTCTAATCAACGCGGCTTTATATTTCAATAATTCGTTATTCTATTCATCAAATGAATATTTATTCCATTCAACACATGAATCTATATTTCTTTCAACACACGACTAATCTCAACACATGAGTACTGTCAACACATCACTATTTTTGTTATGTAAAATATTTTATAAAACTATGGTATCTATCGTTTGATTTTCAATTAGACTTCTACCGTAAAGTAGATTCTAATCGTAAATATGATAAAGATGTAAATTTTATTATATAAAATATTTCACTCAACACATGAACATCGTCAACACATGACTATTTTTATATTCAACACATGAATTTTCTTTTATAATATTTCTTATTTTCCCGATTGGAATGAGGCCCAATCAATCACCATATAACGTTAATTATATGGATTCCATACAACACATGTATATAATAGCATTGAAAAATAATCAATCATCAACCAAAGTGCACTACACTGTATAAGCATCAAATATAGATATCTGACGCTTATAACAGCCTGTCAATCAACCGATCGACATATTTAATCAATCAGGATGAGTGAACATCAAATTTCATCCCAACACCCGTGTGGGGTTTCAAACAATCAAACACAGATTTTATTTGTGCAAGTGGGCGATGTGTAAAATTTATCGACCCAATCGATATCAGTCAAATCAGTGTATACAAACAAATCGGCCGATTTGTTTATAAATATTTATTTATTCACTTTCACGTTAAAAATTATATTTATAACGATCAAACTATTTTATTTTAACACATGAATTTTCTATTAGTTCATTTATTCAATAAAATGATATTTTTATTTTTCTAACATATTTTAGAAAATTTCGGCGGCATAACGGCACGATACTAGAAACGGGACGAGGCCTAGCCTTATCCCCGGTCTAGTGAAGGACCACGCCATTCACACATCAATCATATCAATTTCATTTCACCTAATTATTCAAATCAACCCAAACAATCTAACTAACAACACAGCCAAACAAACAAGTCCATGGTCTGTGGACGATTGTGTCGGGTGCTACTAAGCACCGTCTGCATCCTAGTATATATATATATATATATATATATATATATATATAACTAGAAAAGAGATAGAAGAGTGAGAAGTTCTCACCTAAAGCTATCCAATCATCTTGGCTCTTCTTTTATCGAAATCTTCGACTTTTCGCCTTTTGTCGCTTTTGTTGCCCGTAGTCACTATATATATAAAAATCACACATTTTTATATTTCGATGTCTTTAAAATAAAAATCACATTTTTATTTATTTACTTTCAATTTAAAAATCATATTTTTATAATCACTTCATATATTTAAAAATCGAATTTTTACTATGCTATTCAATATATAAAAATCATATTTCCTTACCGCTAATATATAGATAAAAATTCTATTTCTACATTGCTACTATATAGATAAAAATTCCATTTCAAAAATATAGATTTCGCCTTTTCTAATATGAAGTTTTCGCCTTTATAAAAATAAAGTTTTCGCCTTTATACAAAATAAAGTTTTCGCCTTTATAAAAATAAACACTTCATTTCAACGTATATAAAATAAAAATCAGATTTTTATTTTGCTACATACACAAAGACGATATTTTTATATTCTCTATCCTATAAAGATTATATTTTTAATACTTTAAAAATATAAAAATCATATTTTTAATATTTCTATATAGTAAAGACTATATTTTTAATACTTTAAAAATATAAAAATCATATTTTTATCACTTCTTCGACTCAATAAAAATTCCGCCTTTTCTATTTTAAAAATATGATCTTTTCTATTTTAAAAACCTGATCTTTTCAATATTAAAGTTCAAACCTTTCTCTTTTTAAAGTTTAAATCTTTTTCTATTTAAAATCTAAAAATAAAATCAGTTTTTAAAACCTTTTCAAAATCAGTTTTCTTTTTATTTATATAAAATAAAGATAAAATAAATAAGTAAAAAAACTTACAGGGGGTGATGGGCTACTGGGGGAGGTCATGGCGCTCAGGCGATGCAGGAGGGGGCTGGCGTTGAACGGAGGCGGTGGAGCATTGCTTGGTGGCGGCGGTTTCTCCTGGTGGTCAGCGATTGCAGGTGGGTTAGGGTTCCGGGTGGTGCTCGAGTTCGGCGGAGGTGGCTAGGGGGGGGGGGGGAAGAGGTCGGCGGACATCACTGGGAGGGGGTAGGCGGTGGTGCGGCGGCTAAAATGGTTTAGGGTTTGGTAACAGGGGAGAGGAGAGAGGGCGTCGCGAGGGAAGGGGCATATCGCCTGAGCGGCGTTCGACGAATGGAGGGGGGCTCGCCAGCAAACGGCGGCGGTCGAGGCAACGGCGGGGGAGGGCGATCGCGATTTTCGTTTTCTCTTTTTTTTTTTTTCTTCTGAATGAAAACGAGAAGAGGGGGGGGGGGTTATATGAAAAATATATATATTTAATTATTTAATTTTAATTTATTTTATCCCAAGGAGTTGACTTTTTATTCGACTTCGAAACGAGGCCCACCGACTGTCACCCATAGCGTTTCACCCCCATTCCGAACACAATGGGATATGTTTCGTAGTTTGATTTGATCGTTTGAATCAGTTTCCGTTGAATTTACACTTAAATCACTATACTGAATTTTAAACGTACATTTCAAATTACCGGGGCCACATACTAACTAGAAAAATTCCAGAAAAATATTTTCTAGCTTCGTATTGACGATACGGTCCTAACAAAACTAGTTTCATTGAGTTCTGAGACCGTTGGAAAAATGGCTAATTTCCAGTCGATTAAAATCAACTGAAATGGTCAAAACACGTTTTCCTTTGCCACGCTCACATATTGATTCGAAAAATTATGAAATTTGAAACCTAGCAATAACTTGACATCACGGACCCAACAAAAGTGGTTTCGTCGAAATCCGAGGTCATTTGCAAAATGTCCATTTTTAAGGGCCTGAATTCCATAGCGACTATTCAGAATTTTCAACTGGACATATCTTTTGACTCCCGCTATGAAATCTTGATTATTCGGATTCGTTGGAAAGATATCCATAATTAGATTCCATTATTTTTGGTTTCACTAAAATTCGGATTGTTTTGCACCCGGTACATTCAATTGAAGTTTGAAATCGAATTATCGAACTACCGCGCCATTTTCAATTCTATTTATAATTATATATAATTATTTATATTCTAACGACGACGTATATAAATATATACGTCGAATTCTATTCAAAATAAATTTCTCGTCGATTTTATTTAAAATAATCTATTTTAAATATTCAAAATTCACTAAAATTGCCAAAAATAAAAATTTCAAACTGGCTCGCATTTTACGGGTTGTTACAATCTCTCCCACTTAAAACTTTTCGTCCCCGAAAAGGAACAAAGTCGAAAGTGGTTTGATTATTCAACTCTACGTTCGATCTGGCTTCCATTCTCCAACTTTTCAGTTTCTGAGAATTTTCAAATTTTCAAAAATTTGGCTAACACCCTAAATTTTCGAAAAATTTCGCCATAACCTCCCCTGCACTGGGAGCATCGGGGAATTTCAAATAGCTTCCCCGGTCCTTCAGATCTCAAAAAGAAAAAGAAAAAGCCAAGCGGCTAGCCAATAGGCTCATAAAATCATCATCACCCAAACAAAACAGGAAATTATGTAGTAAACATGTACCTATTTGTCGGGCAAACAAATTTTATTCTCTGCTCTAGCCTCCTTGCTATGACCTGTTCAATGTAAGTATATGTATATACAAGCAAATGCGACCAATTTCAATACAATTCAATTATTAGTTTAATTAGGCATAAATGGTTAAAATTAGCAAACGATTAAACAAGCAACTCAAACATCAATCAATTAGTGTATTAGAATTTCAAATTCATAATTTTGATACATATATACGGAAAATCTTGTTTTTGATGCCAATTCACAACAATGTATTCTAAATATATTAGTTTTGGTTCTCACACCAGCCTAATGGAAATATATAGAAATCACACCTTCGAAACACGAACATAAATACTGATGATGTGGCCACATCATCAGAATTATCCCCGGGTGTCTAAAATGTGATTCTATATCTATCCAGTATATTAAAACTTCGACTATACGTTCATGACGCGTATACGCGAAATCTATATATACTCGATTGTCCATATTCAAAATAAATAAATAATCAAATACGTTTAAAACGATTTAAATTTTCAAAACAAAATTTGTTTTCATTTGAAAAATATACTCTTCACACTCGTTCTAGGATACTACTGATCCTATCTCTAACGAGTCATTCTAATTGGATGTTTCTAACCCAATATCTGATGAATTCTTTCGTATGGTTCTAATGTGTCTTGTTCTCGAGCTCTGTAAACCAAAGCTCTGATACCAAATGAAGCGACCCGAACTTCCCCGGTCTCCGAAGAGATGAGAAAGAACGAATTACTGTGAGGACAAGACAAAATAGGACGCATACGGAAGAACATTTCATTGTTATTACAACAATTCCATCAGATACAAGAATATACAGAGTATAAATAAATAAATTACAGTCGATAAATACCAGAGATTACAATAAATTACATAGCAGCGGAAAATATACAAAAGCACAACTAGAAGTGATACACGGATACAGAGCTTTCCGAGCATCGTTCCAGCTGTAAATCAGGATCCTGCGAATATAAATCTGCAAAACCAAAACTACTAGCTGCCCGTGCGGAAAATAGGGGCACCCAGAGTTTAGGTTAAAACAATAAACTCCAGGTCAGTCATGTGACTGGTGTGAGAACTAAAACAGTTATAATTCTTGGTTTTAAAGTTAGGTAAATCAAGGGACCACGCCGTATAACACGGAACGGGTTTCATCCCAAGAATACCAGTGCATAAAACAAACAGCGCAATGCTAAATAAAGAAAAATGAAGCTGTTATAAGACCCAGGTCCCATCACACAATGCAACGCAAGCCGGAGGATAGGGTTTTCCCTTATAACAGCCAAAGCATGCTTGATACGTTTAAAACACATTATTTGATACTATTATAAGTGTATAGTGTCAAAACAATTTCAATCATAAATATCAATAATAGGCGGCATGGGTACCATCTATCATGTCGCCATACTAGTTCTACAATTAAAACCGCAATACACGTATTGGAAATTGGATTTCCGTCATGAGCCGAGGCAAGGGGCAAGCTCCTCTCCGCGTTCGAGACACTCTAGCAAATGTCTCAGGACCCCACTATGATCCTTGGATCTTCAGGGCCGGTCCTCTCTTACTTTTGAGGATTGGCAATTCCTGAACACACGTTTCCCGGTCCTTACAGACCTATATCCGAGGCGCCTCATATCCAACAACCACACAGGTGAAAAGTATATAAATGTCAGGGCTGGTAGGTCACTTACACCACCCTAGCTAGAAAGAAACGTCGTGCTCTCCCTGCAGTCACTATCCCGTTTTTGACTCATACCGAGGTGTGAGGCTCGCGAATTCACGTTATACACAAAGCTACGCCACACAGGCCGTGCTTTGATCATTAACCACAAGACTTTGCTTTTCAACAGAAGCCTTGATCAATTGCCACTTACGCATGCCACATTGGCAATTCACTCCATGCGACTGATGTCCATCGATATACAACCTCTGAGCTCGTACATCTCAGAGAAGGGCGTTAAGCAAGAGAATAAATTCTCCGCCGCCAAACAGATGTATATTTAATAGAGATCAATCAACGCAGAATAAAATCCAATGTCAGACACACAATCCATTTACAAGTTCGTTCTGGGTCTGAACGAAACCGGAGGCACTTTCCTCGCATATCCATCGATCTCCAAGTACGTCTGGACGATCACCAACTGTTTCCCTCATCTTGGGTGTACAGCCCAATCAAGATCATCAGTAATCACCCAAATGATGTGAAGACTTCCGGTCTTCGACCACCGTCTTCATCTTCGACATCTCGTCGAATCGATTATTCAGAATGGGTATAAACCCGGCCTTTCTGAATAACCCACGTATATGATAAACAAATGTTACACAAACACAACGAACGCCTCATTCCAATTCAGAATATTCTTTTATTCACAAAATCACATTCTTAGGGAAAGGTTCCCATTAATTTTATCCAAGATAAATTCTTCCAAATTTATCCTATAATCTTCCTTTGGATATCATTTCAAACTAGTCGGGATTAACGAACCACACCGAAGTAATTATTTGTTTTAT
Source organism: Allium sativum (assembly GCA_030737875.1). Classification (NCBI taxonomy): domain Eukaryota; kingdom Viridiplantae; phylum Streptophyta; class Magnoliopsida; order Asparagales; family Amaryllidaceae; genus Allium; species Allium sativum. The sequence goes on along the minus strand of CM060925.1, from coordinate 95,749,393 downwards.
TTCCCAATCCCAACCTATATATCCCATGGAGCAAAACTGGTGATACTCCATTCCTAACACCACGGTGTTATCGGTAAAATTAATTACCATTTCACGTTCAAATCTAATTAAAGATTTAACTATCGCTTTGGAGCAAAACTGGTGGTACTCCATTTTCGATCACCTTTCAGATTTGATAATTTAAATTATCCATTCACGTTTTAATCTAATTAAAGATTCATTAAAACTCCACTTAGTTTTAATCTTTTCAAAAATCAACATCTTGCCTTTAACTGGGTTAAAGAACCAATGCCATCTAAAACACGATCCACGATAAACCCAAATCACATTTGATATTAAATACAAGGCTCTGAATAGAAAATATATCGACTTATATTCAATACCAAATTCTGAAACCAACATATATCGTATTGGAAATAACGATATAAAATATATCTTTCAAATTCCCATAACAATATCTGCATAGTCCCGAAATCCAACATCGAAATATCCCGAAGATAATTTCGATTCAACTCCAGTCCAATTCACATATTGGGAATATTGGTTATTTTTAAAATCACTTTCAAATTCAATTTATTTATTTCACAAATAAATTGATTTTAATTCTAGTTCAAAACTAGTTCATTTCGATAAAAATCTATTTTTATCTTTTCAAATGTGGAATTCCTCAGCCCAATTTTTTCCAAATCATTTATTATGATTTTACACAAATTATGGATATTTTTAATAATTTTATCAAGGCCCGTACAGTCGATTTCCATCAACGGCTATCGAACTGCACTTACAGCGACCTTTTCTGAAATTGATTTGGACATAATTCCAAATCCAACCGTTAGATTTCAAATTTCTAATATTCAATGGAAAGCTCTTTTCGATACGAACCCAACGGTTCCGGTTTTAGGAGAATCCGACGGTCGGATCTCCCGCAATGTCCGTTTGAAATAAATGGTCGAAATTCACGAACTGCCGCGGCGCGGCGCGTTCTATTCAGGCCATTATATAATATATAATATATATAATATATATTTCGTCGATTTCTATTTAAAACGAATTTTATAAATCGTTTTAAATTCGTTTCAAAAGCAATTTCAACTTTCTTTTCAATTCAAATCAAAATTGAATTCTTCTTTATAAATTCGTTTTAAAATTCATTTCTATTCAATTCAAATTTTAATTCAATTTGAATTCATTTCAATTCACTTTCAATTCAATTTGAATTCGTTTTCAATTCAATTCATTTCGAAATCGTTTTCAATTCAATTCATTTCGATTTTATTCGAATTCAAATTCACTTTCAAATTCAATTCGAATCGAATTCATTTTCTATTCGATTCGAATTCATTTCAAATTGATTCAATAAAATTTCCATTTTAATTTAATTCAATTTGAATTTCCTTTCAAAATATTAAATTTTGAAATCACTTTTCAATATTCATTAAAAAAAACGAATAAAATCGATATAAACATCGTTCGCGTCAAAATAACGCATCTCTAATCAACGCGGCTTTATATTTCAATAATTCGTTATTCTATTCATCAAATGAATATTTATTCCATTCAACACATAAATCTATATTTCTTTCAACACACGACTAATCTCAACACATGAGTACTGTCAACACATCACTATTTTTGTTATGTAAAATATTTTATAAAACTATGGTATCTATCGTTTGATTTTCAATTAGACTTCTACCGTAAAGTAGATTCTAATCGTAAATATGATAAAGATGTAAATTTTATTATATAAAATATTTCACTCAACACATGAACATCGTCAACACATGACTATTTTTATATTCAACACATGAATTTTCTTTTATAATATTTCTTATTTTCCCGATTGGAATGAGGCCCAATCAATCACCATATAACGTTAATTATATGGATTCCATACAACACATGTATATAATAGCATTGAAAAATAATCAATCATCAACCAAAGTGCACTACACTGTATAAGCATCAAATATAGATATCTGACGCTTATAACAGCCTGTCAATCAACCGATCGACATATTTAATCAATCAGGATGAGTGAACATCAAATTTCATCCCAACACCCGTGTGGGGGTTCAAACAATCAAACACAGATTTTATTTGTGCAGTTGGGCGATGTGTAAAATTTATCGACCCAATCGATATCAGTCAAATCAGTGTATACAAACAAATCGGCCGATTTGTTTATAAATATTTATTTATTCACTTTCACGTTAAAAATTATATTTTTAACGATCAAACTATTTTATTTTAACACATGAATTTTCTATTAGTTCATTTATTCAATAAAATGATATTTTTATTTTTCTAACATATTTTAGAAAATTTCGGCGGCATAACGGCACGATACTAGAAACGGGATGAGGCCTAGCCTTATCCCCGGTCTAGTGAAGGCCCACGCCATTCACACATCAATCATATCAATTTCATTTCACCTAATTATTCAAATCAACCCAAACAATCTAACTAACAACACAGCCAAACAAACAAGTCCATGGTCTGTGGACGATTGTGTCGGGTGCTACTAAGCACCGTCTGCATCCTAGTATATATATAACTAGAAAAGAGATAGAAGAGTGAGAAGTTCTCACCTAAAGCTATCCAATCATCTTGGCTCTTCTTTTATCGAAATCTTCGACTTTTCGCCTTTTGTCGCTTTTGTTGCCCGTAGTCACTATATATATAAAAATCACACATTTTTATATTTCGATGTCTTTAAAATAAAAATCACATTTTTATTTATTCACTTTCAATTTAAAAATCATATTTTTATAATCACTTCATATATTTAAAAATCGAATTTTTACTATGCTATTCAATATATAAAAATCATATTTCCTTACCGCTAATATATAGATAAAAATTCTATTTCTACATTGCTACTATATAGATAAAAATTCCATTTCAAAAATATAGATTTCGCCTTTTCTAATATGAAGTTTTCGCCTTTATAAAAATAAAGTTTTCGCCTTTATACAAAATAAAGTTTTTCGCCTTTATAAAAATAAACACTTCATTTCAACGTATATAAAATAAAAATCAGATTTTTATTTTGCTACATACACAAAGATGATATTTTTATATTCTCTATCCTATAAAGATTATATTTTTAATACTTTAAAAATATAATAATCATATTTTTAATATTTCTATATAGTAAAGACTATATTTTTAATACTTTAAAAATATAAAAATCATATTTTTATCACTTCTTCGACTCAATAAAAATTCCGCCTTTTCTATTTTAAAAATATGATCTTTTCTATTTTAAAAACCCGATCTTTTCAATATTAAAGTTCAAACCTTTCTCCTTTTAAAGTTTAAATCTTTTGCTATTTAAAATCTAAAAATAAAATCAGTTTTTAAAACCATTTCAAAATCAGTTTTCTTTTTATTTATATAAAATAAAGATAAAATAAATAAGTAAAAAAACTTACAGGGGGTGATGGGCTACTGGGGGAGGTCATGGCGCTCAGGCGATGCAGGAGGGGGCTGGCGCTGAACGGAGGCGGTGGAGCATTGCTTGGTGGCGGCGGTTTCTCCTGGTGGTCAGCGATTGCAGGTGGGTTGGGGTTCCGGGTGGTGCTCGAGTTCGGCGGAGGTGGCTAGGGGGGGGGGGGAAGAGGTCGGCGGACATCACTGGGAGGGGGTAGGCGGTGGTGCGGCGGCTAAAATGGTTTAGGGTTTGGTAACAGGGGAGAGGAGAGAGGGCGTCGCGAGGGAAGGGGCATATCGCCTGAGCGGCGTTCGACGAATGGAGGGGGGCTCGCCAACAAACGGCGGCGGTCGAGGCAACGGCGGGGGAGGGCGATCGCGATTTTCGTTTTCTCTTTTTTTTTTATTTCTTCTGAATGAAAACGAGAAGGGGGGGGGGGTTATATGAAAAATATATATATTTAATTATTTAATTTTAATTTATTTTATCCCAAGGAGTTGACTTTTTATTCGACTTCGAAACGAGGCCCACCGACTGTCGCCCATAGCGTTTCACCCCCATTCCGAACACAATGGGATATGTTTCGTAGTTTGATTTGATCGTTTGAATCAGTTTCCGTTGAATTTACACTTAAATCACTATACTGAATTTTAAACGTACATTTCAAATTACCGGGGCCACATACTAACTAGAAAAATTCCAGAAAAATATTTTCTAGCTTCGTATTGACGATACGGTCCTAACAAAACTAGTTTCATTGAGTTCTAAGACCGTTGGAAAAATGGCTAATTTCCAGTCGATTAAAATCAACTGAAATGGTCAAAACACGTTTTCCTTTGCCACGCTCACATATTGATTCGAAAAATTATGAAATTTGAAACCTAGCAATAACTTGACATCACGGACCCAACAAAAGTGGTTTCGTCGAAATCCGTGGTCATTTGCAAAATGTCCATTTTTAAGGGCCTGAATTCCATAGCGACTATTCAGAATTTTCAACTGGACATATCTTTTGACTCCCGCTATGAAATCTTGATTATTCGGATTCGTTGGAAAGATATCCATAATTAGATTCCATTATTTTTGGTTTCACTAAAATCCGGATTGTTTTGCACCCGGTACATTCAATTGAAGTTTGAAATCGAATTATCGAACTACCGCGCCATTTTCAATTCTATTTATAATTATATATAATTATTTATATTCTAACGACGACGTATATAAATATATACGTCGAATTCTATTCAAAATAAATTTCTCGTCGATTTTATTTAAAATAATCTATTTTAAATATTCAAAATTCACTAAAATTGCCAAAAATAAAAATTTCAAACTGGCTCGCATTTTACGGGTTGTTACAGTTACCCTTGCAAAACCATGGCCATCGTTTTCCTTTTTTTTTGAACCCATCGTCGATGGGATAAATTAACCGCCACCGTCACCCTAGGGCGCTAGAGCACCATCCAACCCCGCTACATCAGAGCCGCCACCGCCCTCTAATAGTGCTGACCATCCGCTTAAAACGCGAGCCCCCTTCCAACGCCGGAAATCCCGCCAAAGGCGCAGCCTTTGCGCTTCAAAAACTCATGAACCCCAAAGTTTTAAATCATCACAACTGTTGAAACTTTAGATCTTGATCCTCTCTTAGATTTTGTTTTGGAAAACCATTGAATTGATTTGTAAATCTCATGAATTTTGGAAAGGAAAAACCGAAGATATCATCCCTCAATTATAACTGGCGGCTGCGTTCTGTGGTTAGGGGAAAAGGGTTTTGGGGGACATTTATAAATTAATATTTTTAATATTTTAATTCGATAATTTCTCATTTATTGATTTGAACTCCTAATTGAACCCAACGACTGTCGCCGTTAGCTAAATACCCCCATTTCAGACATAATGGGATATGTTTCGTAGGCCTATTCTATCATTTCATTCTGTTTCCATTAAAATTAAAATATAAATCAATATATTTCTAATTTGAACATACATTTTAATTTACCGGGGCAACATATGGACTCTAAAAATTCCTGAAAAATAAATCTAGCTATGTTTTGATGGTACGGTCCTAACAAAACTAATTTCATCGAATTTGGAGACCATTTGAAAAATGGCCATTTTCTAGTCAATCCAATTCAACTAAAATTGTCAAAACACGTTTTCTTTTTCCACAATCACATATTGATTCCAAAAATTATGAAAATTGGAATCTAGCAATAAGTTGACATTATGAATCTAACAAAAGTGGTTTCATCGAAAACGGAGGTCGCTTGCAAAATGGCTATTTTTAAGGGCTATATATTATATAAAATATATATAAATTCCATAGCAACTATATTAAATTTTAAACTAGAAATAACTTTTAATTTATAAAGTGAAATCTCAGTTTCTAACACTCGTTAGAAAGATATAGTTAAAAAGATTCAAATATTTCTTGTTTCGTCCAGTTCTGACTTATATTGAATTCTGTATATTCATTTGAAATTAGAAATCGAATTTTCAAACTACCGCGCCATTTTAGGCTCGTTTTATAATTAAAATAAATTTATACGTTCCAACTTTGATTAAAATAATTTTTTTTTGTTATTATTTAAAATAAATCATTTTAAATATTCAAAATCCATTAAAATAGCTAAAATAAAATTTTAAATTGGTTTTGAAAATCCGGGTTGTTACAAAAATGTCGGGAAATTGGAAAATTCTAATTGTAAAAATTGTTTGAAATTAAAAACCGATCTCGTTCATCTAAATAAAAATATTCAAAAGCTTGAGAATGAAATTTTGATCTTAAAAGAGAACGAGAATGAGTTATTAAGTTCGAACAATATTTTGCAAAAGGAATTTGAAAATTTTAAGATGGTTGAAATTTCTAAACATGATCTTGCTAGAAAACAAAATTTGCTGAAAACAGATTTGATCTTGAATGAACTTGAAAGTGAGATTGAAAAATAAAAAATCTTTGGATAACTTGAATCTAAAAAGCAAAAACACTTTGAATTTGATATCTCTGAGTCTCATGCCAAAATCAAATTACTTGAATCTGAAAATTTGGTTTTAAAACAGCATGATACTAAAAGAAAGATCACTAATAATCGTTGTTCAGATTTAATCAATGAAAACAGTGATCTTAAATCAAAAATTCAACGATTAGAATCTGCTATGGAAAAATTATCTAATGTGGAAAAACTGTTGAAAATTTTATTGCAAAATCAAGTTTCTGTTGGAAATAAACAAGGTATTGGGTTTGGGAAAATTAATGTTTTTGGAAATCAAAATTCAAATCGAGGGTTAAAATCATTGTTTAAATGGCGGGTTGTTACAGTAAACGACCCGCCATTTTGACCGTGCCGAATCGACAAACATGTCAACTCGAAACGTCCAAAACAACAGATTGTTATTAGCTTCTAGGGTAAAAAGAATAAATCACAGAATCACAGATCACAGACACAGATACAGAGCAATATAATATCTCACAGTGGAAAATACAAAATACTATAGTAGTTCATGAAGCTACCAAATAAATTTTTACATCAGAGTTTACATAAATAATACAGCGGAAATCTAATACAATAAAATTTCAGACACATAAATAAAAGATAACTATATGAACGGAAATAGCAGGATGACAGGAACAACAGAATGAGTAGATACAAGTCAGCAAATCCCGACCTAAACTTCAACTCCAAGGATGGATCTCGAAAACTGGAATTCTCGATCTGACCCCAGTAATAATGCAAAACAAGACAACTTGGATCCGGACTAACATTCTCATGGAAGTAAATCAACTCAAATGAAATGTTCGATGAAATGCAATCAGTAACTTAGAGGATGTTTGGGATCACCATCCTCTAAGGATCCGTTAAACTAATACTATATAATATAATACGCTATATACAATAGTGTCTATCAGCAAAGTAAAAAATATCAAAATAGCATAAGCGGGATTACCATGATTACCCTTACACCGTTTATATATTCCCATAGTATATATAGTACCGTAATTCCTTCGTTAACTAGAGGTTGATCAGAGGGCACTCCATATAAAACGGTACAAAACAAATTTGTAGTGGGATCGTGTAAGGCGTGTGACAAGGCACGCAAGGAATGCCAGGGCAGATTCAACGTTTGCAGAGCCGGACTGGTGGTAACGCAAAGTAGCTACTACCGCCCACCTCGATACACACTCCCATAATCAAAAGGGCCCAAATTGAATCTCAACAATAATAGAATAATATCGAAGAAGTGTGCTCGAAAAGAGGTATGACCTCACTTGGTCCGTGCATAGCTCCTATTTTAGCCACATCAAGCTGACTCAAGGTAGTCAGGGTCTTGTAATTAATATTAAATAAGATAAAATGGAGTCGTTCGCCAACTCATCCCCTTCATTTTGGAACTCCCCCGCGTATACAGTTGTTAAATTGGTTTTCGGTATTGGCAGAGAGTATGACAATATCCGATCCCGGTCTCTTTAACAACCAATCGTTTACATTTTTCATAACGTGGTCATTATTTTATAAATCACTTTATAAAATAGTTTATATGAAATATCAAGTTCAAATTTTGAATTCAAAATTAAATATCTAACTTCAACTATATTAAAATTTTGGAAACAACTGAAATCGTTTAGATCAAATCGATTCACATAAATTCAACATTTTGGTTCGAATTCAAATGTATAATTCAAGTCAAAAACTTACATTTTTATTTTAAACAAAACATATCGTGAAATTGAAATCGTTATTTATAAATTCAAATAATTCATATAATTCAGTTAATATAATTAGAATTAAATCTTATATTTCAATTTCATTGAATCATGTCAAAAATTTTAACTCAAGTCGAAAAATTCAATTTATTACATAAAGTCAAGTCAAAACCTTATATTTTGATTTAAACAGTTCATGCAAATTTTAAATCATACTTACGATTTCGTAAATATTCCAATTCAAATTCATATCAACTAAAAGTTCGCATCAAGTCGAATCCATAACTTAATATGAGTTCATTCATTATTCAAATATCGTTATATAAATTTACATCTTTAAACTTCGAATTTAAATCGTGAAATCTAACTTATCCATCTTGAGTTTATTATTAAAGTTTATAATATACATATATAAGAAAAATTAAATTTTGAAAATAGATATATATATATATATATATAAGAAAAAAAAATAGAAATATATTACAAACGTATATAAGTTTAAAATAATATAAAAATAAATTTAAAGAAATATTTATTATAATAAATAAAATTAAAATACTTATAGGAATAAATCATATGGTTTAAAGTAAATAAAATTATAAGTAAAATCTTAAACAAACATTTAAATATATATTTACTCATAAAATCATTTTAAAACATATAATTTAAAATTATAAAAATTTATGTTTAAAATATATAAAATATAAATATATAAAAATAAAAATACTAAAGTTATTATTTTAAAATCAAATTACCAAATCAAGATACTTCAAAAATACGACCAACAGTGTTCATATAGTTTTAACCCTATGGTAAAGTGATACGGATATTTATCACTTCAACCCGCAATTTAAAATCTCTACGGGTCTATAATTTCAACCCGCGATCCCAAATTTAGTAAAAATCATTCAGGCCTATCATTTAAACCCATAACGATTTTTCCCTATCCTAATGTCCGTTCGGGTATGTATCATTTCAACCCTTAGTGATTTTTTCTAAATTAGGTTTATCAACAATCACAACATATATCATCAGTGAGACTACATGTTAAATGAATATATCGTATCGCCTATAAAATGTGTATATATCAGATCAAACAATTTCTATCAGCAATCCTAGACATTTCATATAACAGTTCATTATTGATCAAACATCCATGAAATAAATGTGAGTCGGGTGTGAGATAAACTCACCTTTCGTGGCACAAAAAAATAGAGATGACAGACGGATCGACATAGAATCAGGCGATAGCTTCTAGGCACGCTTCAGAATAGTTTCAATCTTGATAATCAACTCGATATTTAATTTATATTTATGAGAGGAGGCTATGGAATTTCTCGACGGATCGGTACGGTTATCGGGTTTTGGGACGGGTTTCGGAACTCAATACCAAATCTCGACACAAAAATATACATATATTTTTCAAAACATATATTTCAAAACAACTCATACCAAAAACAACTCAAAAAAATAAACCCAACAAATTTTACAAAAATAATATGTAGATATAAATATTTATATATACACACAGTAACTACCGAATATATATATCTTTAAATTAAACTTACAGAACACTACACTCACATATCAACAATCATATACATATACGTATTACCTTACACACGTACATTAACAGACATATTATATTTTATATTATACATACATAAGTTACGCACACAAACGACAAAAGTATCACAAACAAAACCCATGCAAACAAAGCAAACATTGTTCATTTTTTTATTTAAAAGCCAAACACACATACAGTATATATGTATAAACACCAACTCATGCGAGACACAACACACGGCACACACGCAACTCAGGCTCAACACCAACGCACAAACAAATGGAGGGGATGAAGTCAGAGGGCAGGTAGCGCAGGCTCTCATTTTGGAGGAGGTTTCTGCGGTTTCCGTGGAGGGGAGGAGCAAGATGGAGCGGGACAACAGGGATCAGCGGCTTGGAGAAGGCTTGCGGCGGATCTGTGGGGTCAGCGGATCATGGACGTGACAGTCAGGTGGTTGGAGCCTTCAGGGTTTTGGTGTTTGCCGATGGCTTGGACAGCGGTTTCAGGTGGATCTCGGCAATGGGGAGGTGGAGAGTTAATTGGATGTGGAGGGGTGATAGGAATATTGGCGAATGGTGAGAACGTGTTGGGTGTTCAATGAAGAAGAAGGAAGAGTCGGATAAAACAATGAAATTGGAAGCAGCAGTTGCCCATTTAATATTCGTGAATGCGAATGGGGATGCAACTGTGAACATGGTATAGGAAATAGTAAAAGGCAGAGTGGTTCTTTAGCAAATGGTAAAGACGTGGTAAGGAATTTAAACGTGAAGTATTGGTAAACCCGCACAACCTTTCGACAGAAAACATATAATTTAAAAATCCGAACAAATCGATGCAGATTGGTCTGTAACTTAAAAGGGAGCGAATGGTTTATTTATTTATTTATTTATTTTTATTTCTTTTTTTATATATAAACAGAGAATACACGAAAAACTAGATGAAAACCAAAAGTTGGAACACCTGAAAATTGGAAACGTTAGAGTTAAATATGTGTTGAAAATAATGTTGGAAAAAATATAAGGTGGCGTTTTGGAAACAAAACCAAAAACGAAAATGGGAAGGGACACAAAAGGTTTGCTAGGAATAGAAAGCAAATGTATTTATACGTGAATACAAAAGATGCTTATATATTTTATTACGTTCATTCACGCAATTGGCTTGGGAAAAAGTATATCAATGTTGGAAATGGAAAAGGGAATGTATGCTTGGCTTTTGAAATGAAAAGAATAGGCAATGGAAGTGTAACAGGATGTAAGAAGAAGAAACACATGTAAATGAACACTAACAAAACACAAATGCGTGCATGCCCTTTTGAAAAATAAAGAAGTTGTTAAACCAACATGCATGCATAATAAATATGTAAAGGTCCCCATTTTGAAAACAAAAAAATATTTGGTTGGCTTAGTAAAATAAAAGAATGGGTTTTGCAGACCCAAAATGTCTAAAAAAGTATGTAAGATCGGAAAAGTGACACATCGAACTCAGATGGCTCTGTTTCAAAATTGAACCATGCAAGCATTTTCATAATTTCAGCGCGAACCGACACTGAAACTGACAAATGAACATATTGCGGAAATCAGCGCGACGAGACAGACACAACAATATAAAGTTTGCAGTGTTAGGATGCTCCGTTCAAAAATGCGTTACAGACCCCTTTTGACTTAAAAATGCAGACGAAAAACAATTAAACGGAGGTCAAAGCATTCGATTCTCACGAAATGAATTTCACCATTGGATTCATGACAAAAAATAGAATATTTTTCACGTTTGTCCGAACTGGTTTCGGAGAGATTTTAAAATCACTAAAATTTGAACTGTTATGCGCAGCTTTGCACTGAAAATTGCACGATCAACAAACATTCAAATTTTTTGATGAAATTTTCACAGCTGCTACATCGCAATGTACATATTTCAAATTCCAATTTTTCATTATGAAAAACTATAAAATATTTTACAAAATAAAAATATTGATTTAAATCAGAATTTAAATCGTTGAAAATAGCGGGATGTTACAATCTCCCCTACTCAAAACTTTTCGTCCCCGAAAAGGAACGAGACAGAGAAATAGTAATTAAGTAACTAAATATATTTAAACTAATGGTTCATATCTATTATCATACATGAAACGACCCGAACTTCCCTGGTGAGGAAAGCCCGGATAGAGTGGAGAACAACACACATCAGAACGCAGATAGAAGAACATTTCATTGTATATTGGAACAATTCATCAGATTACAAGAATATACAGTATAAATCAATATTACACATTCGATAAATGTCAGAGATTACAATAAATTACAAAGCAGCGGAAAATAATACAATACACAACTAGAAGTAATACACGGATACAAAGCTCTCCGAGTATCGTTCCAGCTGTAAATCAGGATCCTGTGAATATAAATCTGCAAAACCAAAACTACGAGCTGCCCGTGTCAAAATAAGGGCACCCACAGTTTAGGTTAAAACAATAAACTCCAGGTCAGTCATGTGACTGGTGTGAGAATTAAAACAGTTATAAATCTTTATTTTAAAGTTAGGTAAATCAAGCGACCACGCCGCTAACACGGAACATGTTTCCTCCCAAGAATACCAGTATATAAAACAAACAACGCAATGCTAAACAAAGAAAAATGAAGCTATTATAAGACCCAGGTCCCATCATACAATGCAATGCAAGCCGGAGGATAGGGTTTTTACCTTATAATAGCCAAAGAATGCTTGATACGCTAAATTTCATCTTTTGATCCTTAATCAGACTCCAACTATAAATTAGTAAGAGAACGATTCCCTACGTATTAACCCCGAAGGCCGAAACCAACATCGGACCAATACCCAGGAAACCACCCATCTTAGCTCGTTTTCAGTTAGTTTCTGATTTTATATACAATCATAAATATCAATCATAGGCGACATGAGCGTCCCATGCCACTATGTCGCCATATATAAGTATCCAATCAAAACCGCAATTTCCACGTATTGGAAATTGGGTTTCTTCTGTTACCGAGGCAAAAGATAGTCCTCTACCGATTCGAGGCTGTCTAGCCCGAGCCTCAAGAATAGCCGCAACTGCCCTTGGATCCTCAGGGCCAGTCCACCGATGTGGATTAAACTTAAACCCTGAGCATGCGTTTCCCCGTACTATGGGGCGTAAATGAGCCAAAGAATGACTCCATTGGACCCGGATCGTCCGATCAAACCGAGGCGCCTCGCAACAACAACAACCGCATAAGTCAAACTCGTTAGGGCGCGTAAAACCACTGACACCACTTCTAGCTAGAAAGAAACGCATGCCCTCCCTGACGTCCTCTCCCGTTTTTGGTTCACACCGGGGTGTGAGGCTCGTGAATCAACGCTACACAAAGCTACTCCACAAAGGTCGTGCTTTGATCATCAACCACAAGACTCTACTTTTCAACAGAAGCCTTGATCCTATTGCCACTTAGGCATGCCACACAGGCAATTCATTCCATGCGTTTGATATCCATCCATATATAACCCCTGAGCTCGTACGTCTCAGAGAAGGGCGTTAAGCAAGAGAATAAATTCTCCGCCACCAAACAGATATATACTTAATAGAAATCAATCACACAGACTAAAATCCAATGTCAGACACACAGTCCATTTACATGTTCATTCTGGGTCTGAATGAAACCGGAGGCACCTAGTACCCCGCATATCCATCGATCTCCAAGTACGTCTGGACGATCACCAACTGATTCTCTCCTCTTGGGTGTATGACCCAATCAAGATCATTAGTAGTAACCCAAACGACGTGAAGACCTCTGGTCTTCAACCACCGTCTTCGTCTTCGACTTATCGTAGTATCAGTTATTCAGAATGGGATAAACCCAGTCTTTCTGAATAACTCGCGTATATAATAAATACGTGTTACACAAACACAACATACGCCTCATTCCAGTTCATCAGTCACTAACCGTAAATTAACAAGAGAATAATTCCCCAAATATTAACCCCGAAGGCCGAAACCAACATCAGATCAATACCCAGGAAACCATTCTGCTTAGCTAACCTATAGTTAGTTTCTAAATTTCACATTCTTATGGAAAGGTTCCCATTAATTTTATCAAATATAAATTCTTTTAAATTTATTCTTTAATCTACTTTTGAATATCAATTCAAACTAGTCGGGATTAGCAATCCATACTGAAGTGATCATTTATTTTATTTCCCCATCCCAACCTATTCATCCCATGAATTAAAACTGGTAATACTTCGTATCTAACACCACAGTGTTATCGGTAAATTCAATTACCATTTCACGTTCAAATCTAATTAAAGATTTAACTATCGCCTGGAGCAAAACTGGTGATACTCCACTCTCGATCTTTTCAATCTAATTAAAGATTGATTAAAACTCCACTTAGTTTTAATCTTTGACTGGGTTAAAGAATTAGTGTCATTTAAAACACAGTTCACGATAAACCCCAAAGTCACATCACATTTCAATCAGTCCCTAACCGTAAATTAGCAAGTGAGCAATTCCCTAAGTATTAACCCCGAAGGCCGAAACCAACATCAGATCAATACCCAGAAACCACTCAACTTAACTAATATCCAGCTAGTTTCTGATTTTCTTAACTCCTTTGGGTCTAAGAACAGTGTTATTGAAGATACCGTTCATGACAACCCAAAATCACATTCCATTAATTATGGGTTAAAGAACGAGTGTTATTTAAAACACTATTCACGATAAACCCAAAAATCAATACCAATTCAATTCCAATTAAATATTATTTAATTGGTACACTTCATTAAATCAAAATAAAAAGATTTAATTTTTTTCTCAACTGGGCATAAGAACAGTGTTAATGAAGACACCATTCACGACAAACCCAAATCGCATTTGATATTGAATACAAGGCTCTGAATAGAAAATATACCGGCTTATATTCAATATCAAATTCTACGACCAACAAATATCGTATTGAAAATAGCGATATATATATATATGTATATCTTTCAAATTCCTATAACAATATCTGTATCATCACGATATCCAACATCGAAATATTACGAAGACAATTTCGATTCAAATCCATTCCAATTTAATTATTGGGAATTCTGGTTATTTTCAAAACCATTTCAAATCCATTTTATTTATTTAAAAATAAATAAATTATTATTCTAGTTCAAAACTAGTTCATTTCGATAAAAATCTATTTTTATCTTTTCAAATATGGAGTTTTTCATCCCAATTCTTCCCAAATCATTTTTATGATTTTACACAAATTATTGACATTTTTAATAATTTTATCAAGGCCCGTACAGTCGATTTCCATCAATGGCCATTGAACTGCTCTTACATCGACCTTTTTCAAATTTGATTTGGACATAATTCCAAATCCAACTGTTATATTTCAAATTTCTAATATTCATTTGAAAGCTCTTTTCGATACGAACCTAACGGTTCCGGTTTCAGGAGAATCCGACGGTCGGATCTCTCGCAACATCAATTCGAATTCAATGGTCGAAATTCATGAACTGCCGCAGCGTGGCGCGTTCTATTCAGGCCATTATATTATATATATATAATATATAATATATACTTCATCGATTCCCTTTTAAAACGTATTTTATAAATCGTTTTAAATTCGTTTTCAAAATGATTTCGACTTCCTTTTCAAATTCAAATTAAAATTGAATTTTCCCTTACAAATTCATTTTAAATTCATTTCAAATTGATTTCAATTCAAATCGATTTTTAATTCAATTTCAATTCGTTTTCAATTCAATTTGAATTTCAAATTAATTCAATTTCAATTCGAATTCATTTCTATTCAATGTCAATTCAAATTCATTTCTATTCAATTTCAATTCGAATTCATTTCTATTCGAATTTCAAATCATTTCAGTTTATTTCGAATTTCAAATCAATTTAATTTAATTCGAATTTCAATTCACTTTAATATTCATTTCAATTTGAATAAAATCGATATAAATATCGTTCACGTCAAAATGGCGCAAATCTAATCAACACGGCTTCATATATTTCTATTTTCAAATATTTCTATTTCAAATATTTCTATTCAAAACTGGAATGAGGCCCAATCAATTACCATAGATTTAATTTATATGAATTTCCATACAACGCATGTGTATATCAACAACGACAAATAATCAACCATCATCCAAAGTGCATTCTACACTATATAAGCATCAAAAGTAAATATATAACGCTCATAACAGTCCGTCAATCAATCGATCGACATATAACTAATTATTGGGATTAGTGTAGGTCATATATCATCCCAATACCCGTGTGGGGTTTCAAACAATCAAACACAGATTTTATTTGTGCAGTTGGGCGATGTGTAAAATTTAACGTCCCAATCAATATCAATCAAATCAGTGTATATAAACAAATCCCCGATTTGTTTATATTAGTTTACTTCATTTCATATACACGTTAAAAATTCTATTTTTAACTATAAAATATTTTAACTATATAAATATTTTATTTCATTTCACATCACATCACACAATCAACTACCCATCAAAATCAAACAAACAAGCATACAAGTCGTCCATGGTCTGTGGACGACGGGTGTCGGGTGCTACTAAACACCGTCTGCATCCTAGTATATATTTCAAACTAGAAATAAATTAAAAGTGAGGAGTTCTCACCTTGGGGTTTCCACTCCGCCATTCTTTCATAATGAAGAAGACAAATGTCACGTCGACCACACTCAAGCGAACTCGATATCCTACATGATTGGTTTTCATTAATAACATTCACACGATAAAATCATATTTTTATCTATCGTTCTTTACATAAGATAGATTATATTTTTATACCGTTCATTACATAAGAAAGATTATATTTTTATACCATTCATTACATAAGAAAGATTATATTTTTATACCGTTCATTACATAAGAAAGATTATATTTTTATTTTATTCTCTATACTATATAAAAATTATATTTTTTTATAATGAAAAATCATATCCTTTATATAAAATTCTGTTTATTGATAAAAATCAAACCTTTTCAATGTTAAAAGTCCCTTCTTTTCTATGTTAGAAATTTATACTTCTCATTCATAAGAATATGATTTTTTTTTCGGTTACTTGAACTAAATAAAATAACATAGAACTCACCAAAAAGAAGCCGACCACTGTTTCTTCTTCTTGGAGACAACGAATCCAAACTCCTGCCATAGCTGTCTCTTGGCTCGATCCACGCTTCTCCATGATTCACGGAACTCAAAACCACCATCTTCATTCTCATTTTGGTCAAATACTCCTTCTTCCTATCTCCTTTTGATCAGACTCGCACCTCCTCCATTCGATGGGACATCAAACCGTCGTCCAGCCTCTACAGTGTCGATGACGAACTATTTCAAGCCAAACACCAACATTGACTGCGGCGAAGCATTCCTGGGGTGTTTGGGGGGGGGGGCTACGGTACCAATTAGAAGGGGGGAGAGAGGAGGAGGCGCGGAGGAGATCTTGGGCCATCGGAGGGACAAGTGCGATGCCGGCAGACGGTGGGGCGGCGCGTTCTTGGCGAGGCAGCGGGTCTTCTTCGGATTGGGTGAGTGGTGGTTCGCGTTGGAGGAGAGGGTGGAGATGAGAGGCGATCGGAGGAGGGGGAAATTGGGGAGGTCGACGTCGATGGGAGGGGGCACGGTGGTGGAGGCGCAGCAGATCTAAGCGATGCGGTTTCTTTGTTTTTTTTTCTTTTATTTTTCTAAACCGTTGACTTGTGAATGAGGAAGGGGGGTAAAGAAGAAACAGATATATTTTTATGTTTATTTTATTTTTAAATTCAAAAAGTTACCTTTTTAATTCGTATCCCAAATCAAACCCAACGAATGTCACCCCTAGGGTAATATCCCCATTCCGAACACAATGGGATATGTTTTGTAAGCCCGTTCGACGGTTTCGATCAGTTTTCATTATAATTAAACCATAAATCTATATATTCAATTTTAGACGTACATTTCAAATTACCGGGGCCACATACAGTCTCTAAAAATTCTAGAAAAATTATTTTCTATCTTCGTATTGACGATACGGTCCTAACAAAACTTGTTTCGTCAAATTCTGGGACCGTTTGAAAAATGGCCAATTTCCAGTCGATTAAAATCCACTGAAAATGGTCAAACGCGTTTTCCTTTTCCACACTCACGTATTGATTCGAAATATTACGAATCCTGGAATATACCAATAACTTGACATCACGGATCCAACAAAAGTGGTTTCGTCGAAATTCGAGGTCGTTTGCAAAATGGTCATTTTTAAGGGCCAGAATTCCATAGCGACTATTCTGAATTTTCAACTGGGCATATCTTTTGATTCCCGCTATGATATTTTGATTTCTCAGATTCGTTGGAAAGATATTCTCAATTAGATTCAAATATTTTTGGTTTCACTAAAATCCAGTTTATTTTGAATCCTGTACATTTATTTGAATTTTGAAATCGAACTATCAAACTACCGCACCATTTTCAATTCCTTTTATACATATAAATAAATATTTATATTCTAACGACGATCTATATAAAATATACGTTCGAATTCCATTCAAAATAAATTTCTCGTCGATATTATTTAAAATAATTCATTTTAAATATTCAAAATTCATCAAAATTGCCAAAATAAAAAATTTAAACTGGCTCAGATTTTCTGGGTCGTTACAATCTCCACCACTTAAAACTTTTCGTCCCCGAAAAGGAACGAAGTCGAAAGTTGTTTAACAAATCAACTCAACTTTCTTTATTTTCATTATGGCTTAAGTTCTTCAACTTTTTAGTTTCTAAGAACTTTTCAAATTTTTCAAAAATTTGGCTAACACCCTAAATTTTCGAAAAATTTCGCCATAACCTCCCCTGCACCGGAGAATTCGGGATATTTCATATAGCCTCCCATGGCCTTCGTAACACCCCACGTTCATTAATGTCACTCACGAAGGGAATGCATTAACTTCCATGGAGGTTATAAGTGAATATAGAACAGAAAAATTACAACAAGACAGATAGTAAATAGTACTTGGAAATCTAAAACTTCATTTTATTGCAGCGAAAATTAAACATGTTTGTTACATCATAAAACCATAGATCATAACCAAGCACAATATCCATCTTCATAAAAACAAAATACATAATTCCATTACATAAATAGCCATTAAAAAGATAACAAGCTGGACTTTACTTCAACGGTCCAAGCTTTCCAAAGAGAGATGAAGCAATTCAATCAAACTCCACTAGAGCTGGGCCCAACCTGAGGACCTGGAGGGGGAAAAAGGATAGAAATAGACGGGGTCAGACATAAAGTATGGTGAGTATGATAATTCTAACAATACTATTATCAAAATAACTAGACTAAGGCATAAGCTGGAAGACAAGTAAATGTCTATGAACTCTTAGGAAGATAAAGATAGCGTTTAAGATAACGTTAAAGATAACGGTAAAGGCACACCTAATTACTAACGAATGATTACTACACTGCACCGCACATTACTACACTGCACCACACCAGTCACCCTATTGTTTGATCCCACTTGCTTCACACAAAAACTTTATAAATAGCCTTACGTACCCCTAGCTGACTACATAGGTGCCGTCTGCCCCTATCTCCACTAGGTGTACCCCACTACCCACTTTCGATCGGCTCCCTACTCTTAGATACCCGCGCTGGCCCCATAGTGGGGTGTATCACTCCCCTAAAGTGGCAACCCGATACAACTTGAGAATGCACGGCTTATACCTACACGATGCAACAACGTCTTACCTACCAGCCCGGGTCCACACACGCATATGAAACCCGTTGGACTTGCATTGCCACCGCTCCCCGTTTTGGCCTCTTACAGTCAAATCCAGCATGCGTGTCCCGTCCTCGACTTGGGTCGAGCCGACAAAGATACGTTTGGGATACTGGTCGAAATGGGCCCCCACAAGCTACCCACCTAAGATTGTCACTAGTATATCCCACTTAACCCTCTTAGTCATGTTCATTTACATGTGTGTTTGGTTAAGTCTTACTAATCGTATTTCACATGCCACTAAGGGCACCCCCTAGATTCCTCGTGCCACCTAAGGCACCTACTTAACCCCCATGTCCCACTTTACATGTTTATCTGGTTAAGTATGTCTTAATTCATTCAGGCCATAACCTCATAAAGACCTCTCACATTAGACTGGCATTTATGGCAGCTGGATTTGCCGGGCGGGTCCGGGCAGTCTTACACCATAAAAGAGTCTAACCTCGTGTCTTTACAACCGTTATGCTTTAGTTTAGGCCTAGGACCTCTCACATTGGGCTGACATTTGTGACCACAGGATTTGCCGGGCGGGTCCGGGCAGGTTTACGTCACAAACGAGTCCAACCTCGCGTCCTATGCATTGATTAACACTTAAAATCTTTTAACCCAGTTTTAATAATTCCCTATTCAAATTATTAATTAAGTCAACTTTTAATGATGTCCATAATTGACTCAATTATGGTCATCCACTTATGGCATGCAAAATCATATCAATTGCACCCTAACTTTTTAATATTAAATCCTTAATATTACCCCTACCCCACATTTATACGTTCGCTTATTCAACGCATAATATAGGCTAGACTTGTATAGTCTAACACCTAGCACAAAGATAAATTATCATAACATATAGACAATTAAAATAAATCTAATCATAATAGGGGTGAAACTTACATAAACTACACATGTTAAGGATCAAAAGGTGTCAATTTGTTAAATGTCTTAATTTACATAATATGATCATAGCCCAAATCTATACATAAACTTGCATATGGGGTTTTTAGGCAACATAATGATGGTGTGAACTAGCATAGGATATCACATATGTCATAGCATAATTCTAGATGTCATAATAGATGTCTTGGCATATGTTCATAACTTTTCTAATCAATCTAACTTGCATATGTGACTTGTCATATAGATCAACATAACCCAAACATGATGATTTAATTAATATGAACTAACTAGCATAGATGGTAACATCATGGCCTTTTTAACATGTATGATTCATCACAACTTAGCATAGAAACTTTCAATATACATAACATCATCATAGCATGATTTACAACATATAAGATATCATCATCACATAACATTGGATTTACAATATACATGATAGCAAAAGGGGTTTACAACAACATATATGATAATTCACATCATCTACTCATAATCCATTCATAACTCAACCTAATTAAAATGATAATAATCTTGTTAAGATCATCATACTCACAATTTAGAGAAGAAAAGAGAGAGAGTTTTGCTTTGCTTTAGGGTAGAGAGAATTAGAATTGAATTTGCTTTTCTTCTTTCTTAGTTGGCGGCGGCTCCAATGATTTCCATGGCGACGGTAACTATTCTATTTTAGTTAGGTTTAGGGTTAGCATTAGGATGTATTTATAGGTGTAGGAAATTATTTAGGACCATTAGATTAACCCTGAACCATGAGAACCAATCAATTGCAAAATCTGCTTTTGAGCGAATCGGCCCACGGGTTGACAACCAAACACCCTGGATTAACCCCTAGTCGACGCAGCGGGGCTTGGGTCGACCACAAAAATGGGCCGGTTCGGTTATTTCCCCTCCCAATTCGATGTTTTGAACTTTTTCGCATATTTATTTATTTAATTTTTAATTTATATATATATATATATCAATATATAAATATTTCTCTGCGCAACCCATTTCACTTAATTCTTTTCTAAAAATTAAGTATACTTTAATTTGTGAATTTTAATGTTATAAAATTACGGGGTGTTACATTCTCCCCTCCTTAAAGGATTTCGTCCCCGAAATCTCCAAGTCAAGAAGAATGTATATCCTACCATCTAATCGTCCATCTACTCAACCATCAAACACCAGCATCCATTGTCCTTAAAAGACTTCTAATGCTTTAATGTTTATATGCACAGTGTGTGTATATGTCCATATCTAATGAAAAATTAGGCGATCTACTGATTCAGTCGACCTCCTTAGTATAATTCATGATAGTGCCATGCGTCCAATATGTATGCAAAAGATTCCTAATGATACATATTAATTCTATATGCGTGCACAACCATCCACCCAAATGCAGCAACTATATGATAATACAACCATTATACATCCATTTTACTAAATACATTCATATATGTGCAATATGCAATATGAAGTGACTGAGCCGATCTGGTGCCTAATAGTGTGTGTATATGCATCCACGAGCAACCACTAGCAAACACTTGCATCCACTTTGCATCCACCATACATAACATGTCTCAAACACATGTTTCAACCATAGGATTATCCTAACTAAAGGTCAAAGATACTAGCGAGAGGATATACTAAAGATAAAATAAGTACAAGCTAAGCGATAAAGGAGAAATTAAAGGACATACCCTAAAAAAGAAAAGGGTATCGTGAACGCATCTTCTCTTCCGTCTCCCAAGTAGCGTTGTTCTCATCATCTCCCCATTGCACTTTGACTAGTCTGACCTCTCGATTCCTCAACCTCTTGATCTCCGACCCAAGAATGCGCGTAGGAGCTCATCGAATTGTCGCATCACGCTCTATCTCCACCTCTCTAAGCAAGCTCGGCTCTACCACTTCCGTGGTCTCGTGCAAGCACTTCCTCAAATGTGACACATGGAATACGTCATGTACACCACTAAGTCTTTCGGGCAACTCCACTCTATACGCCATCCGTCCAATCCTCTCCCTAATAGGAAACGGCCCTACAAACCTTGGTGCTAATTTCCCAACGGACCCAAAGTGAACAACGTTTCGTAATGGAGACACTTTGACAAAGACCATGTCCCCAACTTCAAACTCGAGATCTGTCCTCCTCTTATCCGCATAAGATTTCTGCCTATCTTGCGCTACTTTCATCCTCCTTCGAATCAAGTCGATCTTCTCCGAAGTCTCCCTAATCATATCGGGCCTAAGTAAGATCTTATCCGTAGATTTCCACCAACATGTAGGTGAATGACAAGGTCGTCCATATAGAGCTTCGAATGGTGCCATACCAATGCTAGACTGAAAGCTATTATTATATGCGAACTCAACCAATGGAAGATGCTCTTCCCATGTACCCCCAAAGTCTAGGATACATAGCCTCAACAGATCCTCTAGAATACGATTCACCCTCTCCGTCTAGCCGTCCGTCTGAGGATGATATGCGGTGCTCAAACATAACTGAGTCCCTACCGCCTCTTGTAAGCTTCTCCAAAATTCTCTAGTAAAAATAGGATAGCGGTCGCTCACTATGCTAGAAGGAACACCGTGCAAACGAACTATCTCTCGAACTTATACAGAAGCTAACCATGGAGCAGTCCTCTTACTCTTCACGGGAATAAAATGGGCGCTCTTAGTAAGTCTATCTACTATAACCCAAATTCCCGTATTACCCTTCCTCGATCGCGGTAATCCATCCACAAAATCCATCGAGATGCTTTCCCATTTCCATAGTGGAACCTCCAATGGGTGAAGCAACCCACCGGGTTTCTTTTGCTCCGCTTTTACTTGTTGGCACACCAAGCATCTAGCGACATACTCGGCCATGTCTTTCTTCATGCCGGCCCAAAAGTAAACTCTCTTCATGTCTTTGTACATCTTGTCCCCGCCGGGATGAATGGTCATCTTTGAACGATGTGCTTCGTCAAGAATAGTCTTCCTTAGGTCATCGTCTTTTGGTACACAAAGTCTACCGTCCCTACGTAACCAACCCTTATCATCTAGGGTATACCTACGGAGATAGCTTGATGAATCCCCTCCTTTGAGCTTTTCTACTAACTCAACAAACTGTGGGTCGTCTCGCTATGCCTCGCCAATCCGTCCCAAAAGCGTAGGTCTGACCTTCAAGGATGCTAGCAAACCGGGTACGAAGTCAACAGAAGGTCTAAAGTCAAACATCGAAATGAATTCTAAACTTTGCCGCTCAACAAACAAAGGACTTAAGGATAATCTTTTTCTACTTAAGGCGTCTGCCACCACGTTACCCTTGCCAGGGGTATAGGCTATTTCGAAGTCGTAGGACGCTAAGAACTCCATCCACCTTTGCTGTCTTATGTTCAAGTGCTTTTGAGAGAATAGGTATTTTAAAGACTTGTGGTTAGTGAATAATTCGAATTTCTCGCCAAGAAGATAATGACGCCAAGACTTAAGCGCGAAAACAATAGCGGCCATCTCTAGGTCATGTGTGGGGGTAATTCTTCTCATGCGCTCTCAACTACCTTCCACCATAGGCTATTACCCTGCCCTCTTGCATTAAGACTGCGCCTAGTCCTGTCCTACAAGCGTCAGTATAAACGGTAAACGGCTTACTCCCGTCTGGCAATACTAAGACTGGGGCTGAAGTCAAAGCTCTCTTCAAACGTTGGAAAACATCATCACAATCTACGTCCCATGTGAAAACTAGGTTCTTCTTCGTCAAGCGTGTCAATGGAGCTGATATCTTTGCGAAGTCTTTGATAAACTTCCTATAGTAGCCAGCCAACCCAAAGAAACTTCTCACTTCGGTAGCATTTTTAGGAACCTTCCAATCTTGGATGGCCACCACCTTCGCGGGATCTACAGCTATCCCTTCTTTGGAAACCACGTGTCCAAAGAACCGTACTTCCTTCCTCCAAAAGTGACACTTAGAAAATTTAGCCTTAAGGCTATGCGCTCGTAGGGTCTCCAACACTTCCCTCAGATGTAGGGCATGCACTTCTTCATCCTAAGAAAAGATCAAGATGTCATCTACAAAGAATACCACGAATTTGTTAAGGTACTCCCTAAACACCCTACTCATCAAATCAACAAAATATGCTGGGGCGTTTGTCAAACCAAAGGGCATCACTAGCCATTCATAGAAACCGTTCGGAGTCCTAAAGGCAGTCTTGTCAATGCTATCCTCAGCCACTCTCAACTGATGGAAACCAGTGGCTAAGTCCAACTGCGAAAACACTGAGGTGCCAACTAACTGATCGAAGAGATCGTCAATCCTCGGCAGTGGGTGTCTATTCTTCTTAGTAAGCTTATTAAGTTCCCTATAGTCCACACACAGTCTAAGGGACCCCATCCGCCTTCGTGGCAAATACTACTGGAGCACCCCACTCTGATATACTTC
Source organism: Allium sativum (assembly GCA_030737875.1). Classification (NCBI taxonomy): domain Eukaryota; kingdom Viridiplantae; phylum Streptophyta; class Magnoliopsida; order Asparagales; family Amaryllidaceae; genus Allium; species Allium sativum. The sequence goes on along the minus strand of CM060925.1, from coordinate 95,724,600 downwards.
GTCTTATGAACCCCTTCTCAAGCAACTCCTTCACTTGCTTACCGAGGTCCCTCCTTTCACGTGGAGCCATGTGGCGTACTGGCAAAGATACTGGTTTTGCATTATCCATAAGATATATTCGAAAATCTAACTCCCGCTTCAGAGGCAAGCCCTTCACCTCCTCAAACACATCCGAGTATTCTCGGACCACTCTAACTGATCATAGATTTTCCTCAGACGCGTCAAGCGATTCTGGATAACTTAGCATAACCAAATTTATTGGATTACAAAAGATTTCGAGAGTGTTGCCAAGGCGAGTCACGAGCCTAACTACTCTCCTTTCACAATCAAGAACGGCCCCATTTTTGGATAACCAATCCATTCCTAAAATTAGCCCAAAGCCCGTGAAGCCCAACACATAAGCATCACATCTAAATTCAACGCTAAGTATGGAAATTTTCAAATCCAAACACATCATAGACAAATAAGCTGAGCCCACAATTGGATTCGAAACTACTAAGGGATCCTCTACTAAACTGGTGTTTAAGTGCAGTGATTCAACTAATGATGTAGAGATAAACGAATGTGATGCGCCCGAATCGAATAAGGTACGGACATGATGATCAAACAGAAAAACTAAGCTTTCAACAGAAATGGTTCTACCTCGTTCTTGCAGCGGTGGGACTGCGAGAGCCTTAACTTGTCCCCTTGCCCTGGTGCCATAAGAGCCTGCACCTGTCCTCCCGAGGTAGCTCCTTCCCTCTGCCCCTTCTTTGGGCAGTCCTTCACTAAATGTCCCGCATTGCCACAATGAAAACAGTCTGTCTTCTTTTTCTTTCGGCAATCCTTGCTGAGATGGCCTGGTGTCCCACAGTTAAAACATTTCTTCTTTCCCTTGCCGTTATTGTCTTTACCACCCTTCTTGTTTTGCTGTTTTGGTTTCTTCTGATCCCCCTTCTTCTCGGGTGCCTTATCAGCTTTAGCGCTTTTCTCCTCATCCATAAGCGCCATTTCTACTAACTTCTCAAAGGTGGCCCCTATAGGGATGTGGGTCACAGCCAACCCTTGCAATGGTTCACTCAAGCCATTCACGAACCTCAGCGCCTTCTTCTCCGGCGTGTTCACTAAGTCCAAGCGAAACCTTGCTAACTGATTAAATTTATTGACATATTCTTTCACTGATGAGCTTCCTTGCTTCAATGTTAAGAACCTTTCCATATATAGATTTTCTTCCCCCTTGAGAGAAACTTTGCCTCGAACCTACGTCTGAAATCCGCCCAAGATTCAACAGGACGCTCCCCATTAGTGACCTCCCACCAAAATGAGGCCTCTCCCTTCATCAACCAAGCTGCTAAACGAACTCTCTTCCCTTCTTCTACTTCAAAGATTTCTAGCAATTCTTCCACCTCCTTAAGCCAATCTCTGCCTTCCACAAACGTTTCTGACCCTTGAAATGGTTTTCCACCCATAGCCTTGAATTCCTTGCATGTCTTTGCAAAAGTATCTACGCGAGGAGGAGGAGGTGGAACGGGTGCAACTGGTGGTGGAGGAACATTGGCTGGACCTGCAGCAGCCCTAGCCTCTAATAACCTCCTATACCATCCTGGTATCGTTACACCGTCGGGTAGATTAAGATCTTCAGCCATGCTGAAACGAAAAAGGAAAGATTCAAAATGGAGAATTCGAAAGATAAAGATATGGGCTATTGGGGATTATGTGTTTTTTTTAAAAAAACTTTTCTCTTTAAATTTCTCATTAAAACATGTTTTTGATAACACTTCTTCCAAAAATAACTATTTTTCTAACGTATTTTTATCTGTTCTGGTAACCTTAAGCGCTGATACCACGTGTAACACCCCACGTCCATTAATGTCACTCACGAAGGGAATGCATTAACTTCCATGGAGGTTATAAGTGAATATAGAACAGAAAAATTACAACAAGACAGATAGTACATAGTACTTGGAAATCTAAAACTTCATTTTATTGCAGCGGAAATTAAACATGTTTGTTACATCATAAAACCATAGATCATAACCAAGTACAATATCCATCTTCATAAAAATAAAATACATAATCCCATTACATAAATAGCCATTAAAAAGATAACAAGCTAGACTTTACTTCAACGGTCCAAGCTTTCCAAAGAGAGATGAAGCAATTCAATCAAACTCCGCTAGAGCTGGGCCCAACCTGAGGACCTGGAGGGGGAAAATGGATAGAAATAGAGGGGGTCAGACATAAAGTCTGGCGAGTATGATAATTCTAACAATACTATTATCAAAATAACTAGACTAAGGCATAAGCTGGAAGACAAGTAAATGTCTATGAACTCTTAGGAAGATAAAGATAGCGTTTAAGATAACATTAAAGATAACGTTAAAGGCACACCTAATTACTAACGAATGATTACTACACTGCACCGCACATTACTACACTGCACCACACCAGTCACCCTATTGTTTGATCCCACTTGCTTCACACAAAAACTTTATAAATAGCCTTACGTACCCCTAACTGACTACATAGGTGCCGTCTGCCCCTATCTCCACTAGGTGTACCCCACTCCCACTTTTGATCGGCTCCCTACTCGTAGATACCCGTGCTGGCCCCACAGTGGGGTGTATCACTGTAACGACCCAGATTTTGAGCGACTTTGGTTATCGACATAAGCTCGATGTCGATAACCAAACCATCAAAAAATCCCGGTAATTAATGAAAGAAATTAGAAGGTGAGAATAGATAAGATAGAAACTTAGAATAGAAGAAGAAGAAGAACACAACATCAGAGTAACACGAACCTCACAGCGGAACGAATAACATATAATAGATAACATAACTTTGAAATATAACAGTTTGTATACAATAGCACTTATCAGAATACATCACTTACAACACAGCGGAAATAACTATAGCTATATGATCCAGAAGCCTCCTGCTCCAGCTCTTCAAGTATATCTGTAAATCCCGACTACTTGACTGCCCGTACAAATTTAGGCACCCAAGAGTTTAGGGAAAACAACAAAGTAACCTCCGGGTCAGTCATGGGACTGGTATGAGTAAAACAGTTTAAACAGGTATATGAACAAGTAAACGATATCTCATAAGACCACGCCGCAGAACGGAACGGGTTTTTCCCTTATGAGAATCCAAAATATCTTTATATCAAAAACCTTTTGATATTATAATAATGTCTATGTACAAATAGATATCAACTAGCAGAAACGCTTTCATCTCACGTTCTACATATATAGTATACAATCAAAATCGCAAGCACGTATTGGATAATGGATTTCCAACTATGACAAGGTATGGAACCACCTTCCGATCAGTGTGCTCTAGGAACGATACACTGGAGTTCAACAAGAACATCTTGTAACTCAGCCACACATGACCGACCACTCATTTTGCTTGAGTGTATCGAATGTATATCACCAACGGTTGGGATCAGCAACCGTTCCCGTATATATATGGGACATCATTGATAGATTTAAGAAACAAATGAATATTCTCTAGATAGGTGATTATACACCCTACTTCGGTGCGACCGACTTAGCCATGCTGCCTGCCCGATTTCTTTCATTTACCGGTTGATGAGGCTAGAAGCTACGCTTTATCATTACATCAGATTCACTTCGAATGCCACATTGTCAGATCCATCGAAAATCACTAATTGACGTCTACAACAGTACATTACGTGTTAGCTAAAGAAGTTTCCTTCTCCGCTTCCACTCTTGGTAAAGTTGAAGAAATCAATGCATGTGACCTTTCTGGAAATACTCTGTCAGACATTCAACAACATAAGTCATCCTCATTCACTTAGAATGTCACATTGTCATACCCGCCAAATCACAAATTGATTTATCCAAAAATAACACGGGTATACAGCTTAGAGAAACGAATTCCTCCGCCACCAAACGTGAATACGTTTGAACAGATCAACTTACGCGATACATTGGATATACTCTGTCAGACATTCGTCCATACAAGTTGTCCTGGGACTGGACAAACCGAAGGCACTATTCCGTATATCCATCTTAGTCACTATTATCTAAGACTTGTACAACAGGCCTTGCATTTTACTCCGTCTTCAATTATCTTTGGCATATATGATTCGCGACGCTTATGCCAATACAGAGTGGTTCTATGGATAATATTCCAACCGGTCTCTCCATATTAACAACGTTAAAATGGTCAAAACTTCGATAGTCTGTGAGTTAACTATCAAAGCAAAACAAGTGTGCAAACAATGATATTATTTCCAGATGGAAATTATATCGAACAAACATCATTTAACATTAATCTCTTTAGTTCATTTATTTACTTATCTCCTATTTCCCTATATTCTAAATTCTTATTTTCTTTTATCAGAAAACATTTCTGATTCTCGTTTGGAAAACATTTCCAAAACTCCTTTACGATCAAACCTTACCATTTCTTAGTTAAGAAGGAAGTCACTCAAGTTGGGGTATAATTACCTCTCAGACCTTAACTGAACAACGTTATAACTTCAAAATGGTCAAAGTTTATCTTTTAATCTTTAACAACTTCTTTACGCCTTTCTTGGATTCAATTTTACTAATCCACTTCTATATTTAAAACATTGGTTATAACGATAACGTTATAATCCCTACTTTCGAATTATCTAACTTTAATTATAACTTCTATTCTTATTAGTGAATAATTAACCTAACACTTATTTATTTATAAATAAATAAATCTCTATTTAAACACTGGAAAGTATAAGTACTTTCCCGAATTCGATATAATCGAATTCGCCTATTAACTCTCTTCGAGAAATCTCTATTTGATTAACTCTTCTTCGAATAACCTATATGCGATTAACTCCTTCCTTTCGAATATACTATATTTGATTACTCCTTCCTTTCGAATATACTATATTTGATTACTCCTTCTCGAATAAACGATATTTGATTACTCATTCTCGAATAAACGATATTCGATAATCTCTCTTCGAATAACTAATATTCGATAACTCTTTCTTTTCAAATATCTCATATTTGAAAATCTCACTTTCGAATAAACTATATTTGATTACTCCTTCTCGAATAACTCTTATTCGATAAATCTCACTTCGATCAAACTATAATCGATAACTCCTTTCGATGAAACTAACATCGATAACTCCTTTCGATGAAACTAACATCGTGTAATAACCCGGAAATCTGAACCAGTTTAAAATTTTTATTTTGGCAATTTTATTGAATTTTGAATATTTAAAATAGATTATTTTAAATAATATCGATGAGAAAATTTATTTTGAATATAATTCGAACGTATATATTTATATACGTCGTCGTTAGAATATAAATAATTATATATAATTATAAATAGGAATTGAAAATGGCGCGATAGTTCGATAATTCGATTTCAAATTTCAATTGAATGTACCGGGTGCAAAACAATCCGGATTTTAGTGAAACCAAAAACATTAGGATCTAATTGAAGATATCTTTCCATCGAATCCGAAAAATCGAAATTTCATAGCGGGAATCAAAAGATATGTCCAGTTCAAAATTCTTGAATAGTTGCTATGGAATTCAGGCCCTTAAAAATGGGAATTTTGCAAACGACCTCGGATTTCGACGAAACCACTTTTGTTGGATCCGCAGTGTCAAATTATTACTAGATTCCAGATTTCATAATTTTTCGAACCAATATGTGAGCGTGGCAAAGAAAAACGCGTTTGACCAGTTTTAGTTGATTTTAATCGACTGGAAATTGGCCATTTTTCAAACGGTCTCAGAATTCAACGAAACTAGTTTTGTTAGGACCGTATCGTCAATTCGAAGCTAGAAAATATTTTTCTGGAATTTTTCTAGTTAGTATGTGACCCCGGTAATTTGAAATGTACGTTTAAAACACAATATAGTGATTTAAATGTAAATTTAATGGAAACTGATTGTAACAGCCGAATCAGCCTACGATACATATCCCATTGAGTTCGGAATGGGGGTAAAACGCTATAGACGACAGGCGGTGGGCCTCGTTTAGAGGTCGTATGTAAAAGTCAACCTTTTAGTAAATAAAATAATTAAATAATTGAAAATTTAAAACTTCTCTCTCTCTCTTCCCCTATACTCTCAACCCCCCCCCTCACGTTTACTTTTCAAAATCGAAATAAAAAAGAAAAAAGAGAGCCTCGATCCCTCCCCGATTCCCAGACCCACCGCCGCCCTCTCCTATCAACGCCGCAGCCGCTCCGGTACCCCCCCTCTCGCGGCCGACTCCCTCTCTCCCCTCTCACGAGTCCCCCTCCTCCTGCCTGAACCGCCATCCGCAACCACCCTCCGACCTCCTCCTCCCCTGGTCTTCCTCGACTGCAACGCCCAGACCCCCCTACCGCGCCTCCCTCTCCTCTCTCACCTTCCACCGTTCATCACCCAAACGCCCCCCCGTAAACCCTAATCCGCCGCCGCCTATTGTCGCAGCCCCCCCTGAAGACTGACGTGAACAACCCTTTCCCCTTAAAAGTGAAAGGTAAAGTTTATTTATTTTATTTATTTCAGTTCTTATAATTATTTATTTTACCGGATGCTGAAAAATAAAACGATAATTTTTATAAGGGAAGACTAAATTTTTTTATAACAAAAGATTTGATTTTTATTGTATACGAAGATTCGATTGTATCGTATATACACAAGGATTGGGTTTTTATAATAAAAATACGATTTTTATTGTTTAGGAAGATCCTATTTTGTTAATAGAAAGTTTATATTTTTACAAAAGGCGATGTAAAAATAAAATTTCTATTTTATATGAAGCGCTGACATTTATTTTTACATAAGGGAAATATATGATTTTTATTAAGTAGAGACAACAAAAATATGAATTTTTATATATTCAAGTTGCGAATAAAAATTGGATTTTTCTTATTTGAATGATGGCATAAAAATTCGATTTTTAAAATATGAAGTTAGCAATAAAAATTTGATTTTTATATATTGAATAACAAGGTAAAAATTCGATTTTTATATATTGAATAACAAGGTAAAAATTCGATTTTTATATATTGAATAACGAAGTAAAAATTCGATTTTTTTACATATGTAGAGAATACGGGCAACGAAGGTGAAAAAATGCGATAACAAGGAAGATTTCTATCAAAGAAGAGTCAAGATGATTGGATAGCTTTCAGTGAGAATTTCTCACCTTTCAATTTCTTTTTCTAGTTATATATATATATATATATATATATATATATATATACTAGGATGCAGACGGTGCTTAGTAGCACCCGACACAATCGTCCACAGACCATGGACTTGTTTGTTTGGTTGCATAGATTAGTTAGATGATTTGATTTAAAGTTGGATTGTTTGGTGAAATGAATGGATTTGATTGATGTGTGAATGGCGTGGGCCTTCACTAGACCGGGGATAAGGCTAGGCCTCGTCCCGTTTCTAGTATCGTGCCGTTATGCCGCCGAAATTTTCTAAAATAAGTTAGAAAAATAAAAATATCATTTTTATTTTGTAAATAAACTGAATAAAAAATCCATGTGTTAAAATAAAATATTTTATCGTTAAAAATATAATTTTTAGCGTGAATGTGAATAAATAAATATTTATAAACAAATCGACCGATTTATTTATATACACTGATTTGACTGATATTGATTGGGTCGATAAATTTTACACATCGCCCAACTGCACAAATAAAATCTGTGTTTGATTGTTTGAAACCACACACGGGTGTTGGGATGAAATTTGAAGTTCACTCATCCTGATCGATTAAATATGTCGATCGATTGATTGACAGGCTGTTATAAGCGTTAGATATCTATATTTAATGCTTATACAGTGTAGTGCACTTTGGTTGATGGTTGATTATTTTTAAATGCTATTATATACATGTGTTGTATGGAATCCATATAGTTAACGCTATATGGTAATTGATTGGGCCTCATTCCAATTTAGAAAATATAGAATATTATAAAATAAAAGTTCATGTGTTGACTGTACTCATCCATTGAGATTAGTAATGTGTTGAACGAAATATTTTAATAATAAAATTTACATCTTTATCAATATAAAATAAAGGTTCATGTGTTGATTGTACTCATCCGTTGAGATTAGTCATGTGTTGAACGAAATATTTTAACAATAAAATTCACATCTTTATCATATATGAAAGTAGAAATCAACTAGAAAATAGATAAGATGATTGGTCTCCTGGGTATTGATCTGATATTGGTTTCGGCCTTCGGGGTTAATATTTAGGGAATCGTTCTTTTACTAATTTACAGTTGGAGTCTGATTTGATATCAAACGATAGATACCCTAATTTTTTATAAAATTTATCAAATAACAAAAATAGTCACACGTGGACGGTACTCATTCGTTGAGATTAGTCGTGTGTTGACGAATAGAAATATTTGAAATAGAATATTTGAAATAGAAATATTTGAAATAGAATATTTGAAAATAGAAATATATGAAGCCGTGTTGATTAGATTGACGCCATTTTGACGTGAACGATATTTATATCGATTTTATTCATTTAAAATGAATATAAAATGATTTCGAAATGAAATGAATATAAAACGATTTCGAAATGAAATGAATGTAAAACGATTTCGAAATGAATTGAATATAAAATGATTTCGAAATGAAATGAATATAAAACGATTTCGAAATGAATTGAATATAAAACGATTTCGAAATGAATTGAATATAAAACGATTTCGAAATGAATTGAATATAAAACGATTTCGAAATGATTTGAATACAAATCGAATTCGAAATGAATTGAATACAAAACGATTTCGAAATGAATTGAATATAAAACGATTTCGAAATGAATTGAATACAAAACGATTTCGAAATGAATTGAATAGAAAACGATTTCGAAATGAAATGAATATAAAATGATTTCGAAATGAAATGAATATAAAATGATTTCGAAATGAAATGAATATAAAACGATTTCGAAATGAATTGAATATAAAACGATTTCGAAATGAATTGAATATAAAACGATTTCGAAATGAATTGAATATAAAACGATTTCGAAATGAATTGAATATATAACGATTTCGAAATGAATTGAATAGAAAACGAATTTGATTTCAAATTATGATAAACATCATCACCCAAACAAAATTGTAAATTATGATAAACATGTACCTATTTGTCGGGCAAACAATTTTATTCCTCTGCTCTAGCCTCCTGGCTATGACCTGTTCAATGTAAGCACATGTACACGTATGCAAATGCGATAAATTTTCAATACAACTCACTATTTGGTTCAATTTGGCTAACGGTTCAACATTCAATTAATCAAAACAGTAATCAAACAACACAACCATCAATCAATTAGTGAATTATCATTTCAAATTCATACCTTAGATATATAGTCAAAAAATCACATTTTTGATGCCAATTCACAACAATATATCCTATCTAATTTTGGTTCTCACACCAGTCAATAGGAAATATATAGAAATCCCACTTTCGAAACTCGAATACTAAATCTGATGATGTAGCTACAGTCATCAGAATCATCTCCGGGCGACTAGAGTGTGACTCTATATCCATCTAGTATATGGGAGACTTCTAATACATGTGGATCAGACGTATATTAAAATCTCTATATACCTGATAGTCCAAATCAATATAAATAAATATTCAAATACGAATTATTGAATTAAATTTTTAAAACAAAGATTGTTTTCATTTTATTTTTCAAAACACTACTCTTCACACTCGCTCTAGGATACTACCGATCCCATCTCTAACGAGTCATTCTCATTGGATATTACTAAGCCAATTTCTGATGAATTCTTTCGTATGGCTCTAATGTGTCTTGTTCTCTGAGCTTTGTAAACTAAAGCTCTGATACCAGCTGAAATGACCCCAACTTCCCCGGTGAGGAAAGCCGGATAGAGTGGAGAACAACATACATCGGAACGCAAACAGAAGAACATTTCATTGTATATTGCAACAATTCATCAGATTACAAGAATATACAGAGTATAAATCAATATTACATGTTCGATAAATGTCAGAGATTACAATAAATTACATAGCAGCAGAAAATAATACAATACACAACTAGAATTAATACACGGATACAAAGCTCTCCGAGTATCGTTCCAGTTGTAAATCAGGATCCTGTGAATATAAATCTGCAAAACCAAAACTACTAGCTGCCCGTGTCAAAATAAGGGCACCCAGAGTTTAGGTTAAAACAATAAACTCCAGGTCAGTCATGTGACTGGTGTGAGAACTAAAACAGTTATAAATCTTTATTTTAAAGTAAGGTAAATCAAGGGATCACGCCGCTAACGCGGAACGGGTTTCCTCCCAAGAATACCAGTGCATGAAACAAACAGCGCAATGCTAAATAAAGAAAAATGAAGCTATTATAAGACCCAGGTCCCATCATACAATGAAACGCAAGCCGGAGGATAGGGTTTTTACCTTATAATAGCCAAAGAATGCTTGATACGCTAAATTTCATCTTTTGATTCTTAATCAGACTCCAACTGTAAATTAGTAAGAGAACGATCCCCTAAGTATTAACCCCGAAGGCCGAAACCAACATCAGACCAATACCCAGGAAACCACCCATCTTATCTCGTTTCCAGTTAGTTTCTAATTTTATATACAATCATAAATATCAATCATAGGCGACATGAACGTTCCATGCCACTATTTCGCCATATATAAGTATACAATAAAAACCGCAACTGTCACATATTGGAAATTGGGTTTCCTTCTGTGAACCGAGGAAAAAGATAGTCCTCTACCGATTCGAGACCGTCTAGCCCGAGCCTCAGGAACAGCCGCAACTTCCCCTTGGATCCTCAGGGCCAGTCCACCGATGTTGATTAAACTTAAACCCTGAACATGCGTTTCCCCGCCCTATGGGGCGTAAATGAGCCAACGAATGACTCCATCGGACCCGGATCGTCCGATCAAAATGAGGCGCCTCACAACAGCAACAACCACATAAGTCAAACTCGTCAGGGCGTGTAAAACCACTGACGCCACTTCTAGCTAGAAAGAAATGCAGCCCTCCCTGACGTCCTCTCCCGTTTTTGGTTCACACCGGGGTGTGAGGCTCGCGAATCAATGCTACACCAAGCTATGCCACAAAGGCCGAGCTTTGATCATCAACCACAAGAATCTGCTTTTCAACAGAAGCCTTGATCCTATTGCCACTTAGGCATGCCACACTGGCAATTCATTCCATGCGTTTGATATCCATCAATATATAACCCCTGAGCTCGTACATCTCAGAGAAGGGCGTTAAGCAAGAGAATAAATTCTCCGCCGCCAAACAGATATATATTTAATAGAAATCAATCACACAGACTAAAATCCAATGTCAGACACACAGTCCATTAACAAGTTCGTTCTGGGTCTGAACGAAACCGGAGGCACCTAGTACCCCGCATATCCATCGATCTCCAAGTACGTCTGGATGATCACCAACTGATTCTCTTCTCTTGGGTGTACGACCCAATCAAGATCATCAGCAATCACCGAAACGACATGAAGACCTCCGGTCATCAACCACCGTCTTCGTCTTCGACTTATCGTCGTATCAGTTATTCAGAATGGGATAAACCCTGTCTTTCTGAATAACTCACGTATATAATAAATACGTGTTACACAAACACAACATACGCCTCATTCCAGTTAATCAGTCACTAACCGTAAATTAACAAGAGAATAATTCCCCAAATATTAACCCCGAAGGCCGAAACCAACATCAGATCAATAGCCAGGAAACCATTCTGCTTAGCAAACCTATAGTTAGTTTCTAAATTTCACATTCTTAGGGAAAGGTTCCCATTAATTTTATCAAAGATAAATTCTTTTAAATTTATTCTTTAATCTACTTTTGAATATCAATTCAAACTAGTCGGGATTAGCGATCCATACCGAAGTGATCATTTATTTTATTTCCCAATCCCAACCTATTCATACCATGAAGTAAAACTAGTAATACTTCGTATCTAACACCACGGTGTTATCAGTAAATTCAATTACCATTTCACGTTCAAATCTAATTAAAGATTTAACTATCGCTTGGAGCAAAACTGGTGATACTCCAATCTTGATCTTTTCAATCAAATTAAAGATTCATTAAAACTCCACTTAGTTTTAATCTTTGACTGGGTTAAAGAATCAGTGTCATTTAAAACACGGTTCACGATAAACCCCAAAATCACATAACATTTCAATCAGTCCCTAACCGTAAATTAGCAAGTGAGCAATTCCCTAAGTATTAACCCCGAAGGCCGAAACCAACATCAGATCAATACCCCAGAAACCACTCAACTTAACTAATCTCCAGCTAGTTTCTGATTTTCTTAACTCCTTTGGGTCTAAGAACAGTATTATTGAAGATACCGCTCACAGCAACCCAAAATCACATTCCATTAATAATCGGGTTAAAGAATGAGTGTTATTTAAAACACTGTTCACGATAAACCCAAAAATCAATACTAATTCAATTCCAATTAAATATTATTTAATTGGTACACTTCATTAAATCTAAATAAAAAGATTTAATCTTTTTCTCAACTGGGCTTAAGAATAGTGTTAATGAAGACACCATTCACGACAAACCCAAATCGCATTTGATATTAAATACAAGGCTCTGAATAGAAAATATACCGGCTTATATTCAATATCAAATTCTACGACCAACAAATATCGTATTGGAAATAACGATATATATATATATATATATATATATATATATATATATATATATATCTTTCAAATTCCCATAACAATATCTGTATCATCACGAAATCCAACATCGAAATATTCCGAAGACAATTTCGATTCAAATCCATTCCAATTTAATTATTGGGAATTCTGGTTATTTTCAAAACCATTTCAAATCCAATTTATTTATTTTAAAAATAAATAAATTATTATTCTAGTTCAAAACTAGTTCATTTCGACTATTTTTATCTTTTCAAATATGGAGTTTTTCATCCCAATTCTTCCCAAATCATTTCTTATGATTTTACACAAATTATTGACATTTTTAATAATTTTATCAAGGCCCGTACAGTCGATTTCCATCAATGGCCATCGAACTACACTTACAGCGACCTTTTTCAAATTTGATTTGGACATAATTCCAAATCCAACCGTTAGATTTCAAGTTTCTAATATTCGTTAGAAAGCTCTTTTCGATACGAACCCAACGGTTCCGGTTTCAGGAGAATCCGACGGTCGGATCTCCCGCAACGTCAATTCGAAGTTAATGGTCGAAATTCACGAACTGCCGCAGCGCGGCGCGTTCTATTCAGGCCATTATATTATATATATAATATATACTTCGTCGATTTCTTTTTAAAATGTATTTTATAAATCGTTTTAAATTCGTTTTCAAAACGATTTCGACTTCCTTTTCAAAATTAAATTAAAATTGAATTTTCCCTTACAAATTCGTTTTAAATTCATTTCAAATTGATTTCAATTCAAATCGATTTTTAATTCAATTTCAATTCGTTTTCAATTCAATTCGAATTTCAAATTAATTCAATTTCAATTCGAATTCATTTCTATTCAATTTCAATTCGAATTCATTTCTATTCAATTTCAATTCGAATTCATTTCTATTCGAATTTCAAATCATTTCAGATTATTTCGAATTTCAAATCAATTTAATTTAATTTGAATTTCAATTCACTTTAATATTCATTTCAATTTGAATAAAATCGATATAAATATCATTCGCGTCAAAATGGCACAAATCTAATCAACACGGCTTCATATATTTCTATTTTCAAATATTTCTATTCAAAACTGGAATGAGGCCCAATCAATTACCATAGATTTTATTTCTATGGATTTCCATACAACGCATGTATATATCAACAACGACAAATAATCAACCATCATCCTAAGTGCATTCTACACTGTATATGCATCAAATATAAATATTTAACGCTCATAACAGCGAGACGACCCCAGACCCCGTACTGACGGAGACAAGGGTAATTTTGGTGGACAAGGGTTATGTGGATTTGAAGCTAGTGAGAAGATCTGCAAATTCCATAACTGAAGCGCTCGATTTCGTTGTGAGATTGGAGAGAAAAAGAGGTGGGAAGCAATGAACACTGGCCGCCGTTCGTCGAGAGGAGCTATCGGGTTTTGGGTTGGGAACGACAAATTCTGATTGGGCCAGGTTTTATAATTTATTATTTAATTTCTTTAAATCCGAAAATACCCCCTACCGCTTACGAATACCAATTCAAACCCAACGACTGTTGTCCCTAGAGTTTTACCCCCATTCCGATCTCAATGGGATATGTTTCGAAGGCCCATTCGAATGTTTCAGTCAGTTTTCCTTCAGATTAAAATATAAAACATTCAATATTTAATTTGAACGTACATTTCAATTTGCCAGGGCCACAAATTGATTCGAAAAATTCCAGAAAAATAAATCCAGCTATGTTTTGACGATACGGTCCCAACAAAACTAGTTTCGTCGAATTCTGAGACCGTTTGCAAAAAGGCCTATTTCTGATCGATCCAATTTAACTATAATTGACCAAAACACATTTTCCTTTGCCACGCTCACATACTAGCTTCAAAAATTATGAAATTTGAAACTTAGCAATAACTTCACATCCCGGATCCAACAAAAGTGGTTTCGTTGAATTCCGAGGTCGTATGCAAAATGGCCAATTTCACGGGCTATATAAATTCCATAACGACCTTTCTGAAAATTCATTCGGCCATAAATTTTGCTTTCCGCTATGAAAATTCGATTTTTCAGATTCGTTAGAAAGGCATTCACTAACAGATTTAAATATTTTTGGTTTCATTAAAATCCGTTTTGTTTTGCACCCGGTACAGTCCGACAAAGTTTGAATTCAATTTTTGAAACTGCAACGCCTTTCCAAGCCTTGCTTATAATTAGAATTAATTATATTCGTTTTCAATTGTCGATTCAAACTCAGTTTTCATTTCTATTATTTAAAATATTTATTTTAAATATTTAAAATCCATTATTTTAGCCAATTTAAAATTTTTAAATTGGTTCAGATTTTCTTGGTCGTTACAAAAAGTCTGTCAATCAATCGATCGACATACAACTAATTATTGAGATTAGTGTAGGTCATATATCATCCCAATACTCGTGTGGGGTTTCAAACAATCAAACACAGATTTTATTTGTGCAGTTGGGTGATGTGTAAAATTTATCGTCCCAACAATATCAATCGAATCAGTGTATATAAACAAATCACCGATTTGTTTATATTAGTTTACTTCATTTCATATACACGTTAAAAATTCTATTTTTAACTATAAAATATTTTAACTATATAAATATTTTATTTCATGTCACATCACATCACACAATCAACTACCCATCAAAATCAAACAGACAAGCATACAAGCCGTCCATGGTCTGTGGACGACGGGTGTCGGGTGCTACTAAACACCGTCTGCATCCTAGTATATATTTCAAACTAGAAATAAATTAAAAGTGAGGAGTTCTCACCTTGGGGTTTCCACTCCGCCATTCTTTCATAATGAAGAAGACAAATGTCACGTCGACCACACTCAAGCGAACTCGATATCCTACATGATTGGTTTTCATTAATAACATTCACACGATAAAATCATATTTTTATCTATCGTTCTTTACATAAGATAGATTATATTTTTATACCGTTCATTACATAAGAAAGATTATATTTTTATACCATTCAGTACATAAGAAAGATTATATTTTTATACTGTTCATTACATAAGAAAGATTATATTTTTATTTTATTCTCTATACTATATAAAAAATATATTTTTTATAATGAAAAATCATATCCTTTATATAAAAATCTTTTTAATGATAAAAATCAAACCTTTTCAATGTTAAAAGTCCCTTCTTTTCTATGTTAGAAATTTATACTTCTCATTCATAAGAATCTGATTTTTTTTTGGTTAGTTAAACTAAATAAAATAACATAGAACTCACCAAAATGAAGCCGACCACTGTTTCTTCTTCTTGGAGACAATGAATCCAAACTCCTTCCATAGCTGTCTCTTAGCTCGATCCACGCTTCCCCATGATTCACGGAACTCAAAACCACCATCTTCATTCTCATTCTGGTCGAATACTTCTTCTTCCTATCTCCTTTTGATCAGACTCGCACCTCCTCCATTCGATGGGACATCAGACCGTCGTCCATCCTCTACAGTGTCGATGACGAACTATTTCAAGCCAAGCACCAACCTTGACTGTGACGACGCGTTCCTGGGGTGTTTGGGGGGCTACGGTACTAATTAGAAGGGGGGAGAGAGGAGGAGGCGCGGAGGGGATCTGGGGCCGTCGGAGGGACAAGTGCGATGCCGGAAGACGGTGGGGCGGTGCGTTCTTGGCGAGGCAACGGGTGTTCTTCGGATTGGGTGAGTGGTGGTTCGCATTGGAGGAGAGGGTGGAGATGAGAGGCTATCGGAGGAGGGGGAAACTGGGGAGGTCGACGTCGATGGGAGGGGGCGCGGTGGTGGAGGCGCAGCAGATCTGAGCGATGCGGTTTCTTTGTTTTTTTTTTTCTTTTATTTTTCTAAACCGTTGACTTGTGAATGAGGAAGGGGGGGGGGGGGTAAAGAAGAAATAGATATATTTTTATGTTTATTTTATTTTTAAATTCAAAAGGTTACCTTTTTAATTCGTATCCCAAATCAAACCCAATGACTGTCGCCCCTAAGGTAATATCCCCATTCCGAGCACAATGGTATATGTTTTGTAAGCTCGTTCCACGGTTTCGATCAGTTTTCGTTACAATCAAAACATTAATCTATATATTCAATTTTAGACGTACATTTCAAATTACCGAGGCCACATACATTCTCTAAAAATTCTAGAAAAATTATTTTCTAACTTCGATTTGACGATACGGTCCTAACAAAACTAGTTTCGTCAAATTCTGAGACCGTTTGAAAAATGGCCAATTTCCAGTCGATTAAAATCAACTGAAAATGGTCAAACGCGTTTTTCTTTGCCACACTCACATATTGATTCGAAAAATTACGAATCTTGGAATCTAGTAATAACTTGAAATCACGGATCCAACAAAAGTGGTTTCGTCGAAATCCGAGGTCATTTGCAAAATGGTCATTTTTAAGGGCCAGAATTCCATAGCAACTATTCTGAATTTTCAACTGGGCATATCTTTTGGTTCCCGCTATGAAATTTTGATTTCCCGGATTCGTTGGAAAGATATTCTCAATTAGATTCAAATATTTTTGGGTTCACTAAAATCCGGTTTATTTTGATTCCTGTATATTCATTTGAATTTTGAAATCGAATTATCGAACTACCGCGCCATTTTCAATTCCTTTTATATATATAAATAAATATTTATATTCTAACGAAGATCTATATAAAATATACGTTCGAATTACATTTAAAATAAATTTCTCGTCGATATTATTTAAAATAATTCATTTTAAATATTCAAAATTCATCAAAATTGCCAAAATAAAATTTTTAAACTGGCTCAGATTTTCCGGGTCGTTACAATACATATATATAATTTGAAATATATATATATACAAATCAAAAGTTAAAATATTTTCAAATATTTCAAAATGGTTTTAAGTATTCACTCGACGTCTCAATTGGCGATATATAGTTATCTCACTTTCAAATCCTGAAAATAGATATCGATGATGCCGCGGTCATCACCAGAATCATTTTTAAGCAACTAGAGTGTGACTCTATATTTGTTTAATACATGTAGGATTTAACATATACGTTGATAAGACGTATACCCAAATCACTAAGTATTTGATAGGCCAACTTCAACGTCTTGTAAGTACTCAAAACATCTTTGTATATTTTAAATAGAATACATACCAAATTTCCAAATCATATATGATAAATTATATAGTTCAAATTATTAAAATTTTAAGGAAAAATTATATCTCTTCCACGCTCATTTATATATATTAAAGTTCAACTACTATTCTTAATAAATATACAACAATATTATTATTAAATTAAATACATAACAAAATCATCCTATACTATATCTAAATATTTTCAAATTCATGTTATCAATATTTAGGCTTATAAAACTTAACTAATTCTATAAGTTAACATATAAATACATCACAAAATAAAATCTATATAAACCAATTAAATTTAAATATTTTTTATATATGCATACATTTATAAACTATATATACCTTTATAGATTTCAACCACGATAAAATCATTTTCTTACAAATCTAAACCTTTAAATCTTATTCAAAATATATAGTTTACGAAATATAAAATCTTAAAATATAAACATCAAATCTTTTCAAAATATTGGTATTACCAAAATATAATATTATTTACAAATATATATCTTCCATAAATATATATCAAAATTTTAAATATTACAACAGGAAAATATTATAATACGTACTTCAAACCAATACTTAATAAGAATGAATTTGTTAGAAGGTTTATACTCACTTTCTACTTCTTACCTTGGAATGGACAAGGATAAGTAATAGAATTCAAGTTAAAAGATGAACGAACGAAAGAACTTAATCAAAGAGGATCTACGAAGGAAGATGGATTCAACTGGAAAGGAAATTTTAGAAAAGAAAAATATTAAAATACAAAACAAAATTTTATATCCGAAAATATTTGTTTTGAAAACATTTTAAAACTACTTATACTTTCAAAATACGCTATCTCAAGAAGGATTCTGAGACTGATTCCACTCATTCTAGGGCATCGCTACCCTATCTCTAATGTGTTTTTACCCCATAGGCTAAACCTTTGAAAAAACCAAAGCTCTGATACAAAATGTAACAACCCGCCATTTTGACCATGCCGAATCCACAAACATGTCAACTCGAAATGTCCAAAACAACAGATTGTTATTAGCTTCTAGGGTAAACAGAGTAAATCACAGAATCACAGATCACAGACAAAGATACAGAGCAATATAATATCTCATAGTGGAAAATACAAAATAAAATAGCAGTTCATGAAGCTACTAAATAAATTTTTATATCAGAGTCTACATAAATAATATAGCGGTAATCTAATACAATAAAACTTCAAATACATAAATAAAAGATAACTATATGAACAAAAATAGTAGGATGACTGAAATAACAGAATGAGTAGATACAAGTCAACGAATCCCGACCTAAAATTCAACTCCAAGGATGGATCTCAAAAACTGGAATCCTCGATCTGACCCGAGTAATAACGCAAAACAAGACAACTCGGATCAGGACTAACATTCTCATGGAATTAAATCAACTCAAATGAAATGTTCGATGAAATGCAATCCGCAACTTAGAGGATGTTTGGGTTCACCATGCTCTAAGGATCCGTCAAACTAATACTATATAGTATAATACGCAATATACAATAGTGTCTATCAGTAAAGTAAAATTATCAAAATAGCGTAAGCGGGATTACCATGATTACCCTTACACCGTTTATATATTTCCATAGTATATATAGTACCGTAATTCCTCTGTAAACTGGAGGTTGATCAGAGGGCACTCCATATAAAAAGGTATAAAACAAATTCGTAGTGGGATCGTATAAGGCATGTGACAAGGCACGCAAGGAATGCCAGGGTGGATTCACCGTTTGTAGAGCCGGACTGGTGGTAACGCATAGTAGCTACTACCGGCCACCTCGATACACACTCCCATAATCAAATGGGCCCGAATCGAATCTCAACAGTAATAGAATAATATCGAAGAAGTGTGCTCGAGAAGAGGTATGACCTCACTTGGTCCGTGCATAGCTCCTGTTTTAGCCACATCAAGCTGACTCAAGGTAGTCAGGGTCTCGTAATTAATATGAAATAAGATAAAATGGAGTCGTTCGCCAAATCATCCCCTTCATTCTGGAACTCCACCGCATATACAGTTGTTAAAGTGGTTTTCGATATTGGCAGAGAGTATGACAATGTCCGATCCCGGTCTCTTTAATAACTAATCGTTTACATTTTTAACACTGTGGTCATTATTTTATAAATCACTTTATAAAATAGTTTATACGAAAATCAAGTTCAAATTTTGAATTCAAAATTAAATATCTAACTTTGATTATACTAAAATTTTGGAAACAACTCAAATCGTTTAAGTAAAATCGATTCACATAAATTCAACATTTTGGTTCGAATTCAAATGTATAATTCAAGTCAAAAACTTACATTTTTATTTTAAACAAAACATATCGTGAAATTGAAATCGTTATTTATAAATTCAAATAATTCATATAATTCAGTTAATATAATTAGAATCAAATCTTACATTTCAATTTCAATGAATCATATCAAAAAATTTAACTTAAGTCGAAAAATTCAATTTATTACATAAAGTCAAGTCAAAACCTTATATTTTTGATTTAAACAGTTCATACAAATTTTAAATCATTCTTACGATTTCACAAATATTACAATTCAAATTCATCTCTACTAAAAGTTCGCATTAAGTCGAATGCGTAACTTAATATGAGTTCATTTATTATTCAAATATGGTTATATAAATTTACATCTTTAAACTTCAAATTTAAATCGCGAAATCTAACTTATCCATCTTGAGTTTATTATTAAAGTTTATAAAAGATATATATGTATAAGAAAAATAAAATTTTGAAAATAGATATATGTATAAGAAAAAAATTAGAAATAGATTACAAACGTATATAAGTTAAAAATAATATAAAAATTATTTTAAAGAAATATTTATTATAATGAATAAAATTAAAATACTTATAGGAATAAATCATATGGTTGAAAATAAATAAAATTATAAGTAAAATCTTAAACAAACATTTAAATCTATATTTACTCATAAAATCATTTTAAAACATATAATTTAAAATTATAAAAATTTATGTTTAAAATATATAAATATAAATATATAAAAATAATAAATCTAAAGTTATTATTTTAATATCAAATTACCAAATCAAAATACTTCAAAAATACGACCAATAGTGTTCGTATATAGTTTTCTACCCTATGGTAAAGTGATACGGATATTTATCATTTCAACCCGCAATTTAAAATTTCTACGAGTCTATCATTTCAACCCGCGATCCCAAATTTATTAAGAATCGTTCAGGCCTATCATTTCAACCCATAACGATTTCTCCCTATCCTAATGTCCGTTCGGGTATGTATCATTTCAACTCTAAGTGATTTTTTCTAAAATAGGGTTATCAACAATCACAAACAACAATCACATCATATATCATCAGTGAGACTACATGTTAAATGAATATATCGTGTCGCCTATAAAATGTGTATATATCAGATCAAACAATTTCTATCAGCAATCCTATACATTTCATATAATAGTTCATTATTGATCAAACATCCATGAAATAAATGTGAGTCGGGTGTGAAATAAACTAACCTTTCATGGCACAGAAAAATAGAGATGATAGACGGATTGACATAGAATCAGACAACAACTTCTAGGCACGATTCAGAATAGTTTCAATCTTGATAATCAAATCGATATTTATTTTATATTTATGAGAGGAGGCAATGGAATTTCTCGATGGATCGGTACGGTTATCGGGTTTTGGGACGGGTTTCGGAACTCAACACAAATCTCGACACAAAAATATACATATATTTTTCAAAACTAATATTTCAAAACAACTCATACCAAAACCAACTCAAAAAAATAAACCCAACAAATTTTACAAAAATAATATATAGATATAAATATTTATGTATACACACAGTAACTACCGAATATATATATCTTTAAATTAAACTAACAGAACACTACACTCACATATCAACAAACATATCCATATATGTATTACCTTACACACATACATTAACAGACATATTGTATTTTATATTATACATATATAAGATACGCACACAAATGACGAAAGTATCACAAACAAAACCCATGCAAGCACAGCAAACATTGTTCTTTTTTTTATTTAAAAGCCAAACATGCACAGTGTATAGGTATAAACACCAACTCATGCGAGACACAACACACGCCACACACGCACCTCATGCTCCACACCAATGCACAAACAAATGGAGCGGATGAAGTCAGAGGGAAGGTGGAGCGGGCTCTCGTATTGGATGAGGTTTCTACGGTTGTCCGTGGAGGGGAGGAGCAAGGAGGAGCGAGACAACAGGGATCAGCGGCTTGGGGAAGGCTTGCGGCGGATCTGTGGGGTCAACGGATCTTAGGTGTCGCGGTCAGGTGGTTGGAGCCTTCAGGGTTTTGGGGTTGGCCGATGGCTTGGACAGTGGTTTCAAGTAGATCTCGGCAACAGGGAGGTGGAGAGTTAAACGAATGTGGAAGGGTGATAGGAATATTGGCGAATGGTGAGAACGTTTGGGTGTTCAATGAAGAAGAAGGAAGAGTCGGATAAAACAATGAAATTGGAAGCAGCAGTTGTCCACTTAATATTCGCGAATGCGAATGGGGATGCAACTGTGAACATGGTATAGGAAATAGTAAAAGGCAGAGCGGTTCTTTAGCAAATGGTAAAGAGGTGGTAAGGAATTTAAACGTGAAGTATTGGTAAACCAGCACAACCTTTCAGCTGAAAACATATAATTTAAAAATCCAAACAAATCGATGCAAATTGGTCTGTAACTTAAAAGGGAGCGAATGGTTTATTTATTTATTTTTATTTCTTTTTTATATATATAAACAGAGAATACACAGAAAACTAGATGAAAACCAAAAGTTGGAATGCTTGAAAATTGGAAACGGTAGAGTAAAATATGTGTTGAAAAACATGTTGGAAAAAAATATAAGGCGGCATTTTGGAAACAAAACCAAAAACGAAAATGGGAAGGGACACAAAAGGTTTGCTAAGAACAGAAAGCAAATGTGTTTATACGTGAATACAAAAGATGCATGTTTATCCCAAAATTGGGCAAACACCAAAAGTGTAAGGATTAGATCTTACAAAAACTGAAATAGTGGAGCCACATAACAATTGAAATGTAAGTATAAGGCACAAAGTTTACAGTGGTTCAATCCAATGAGGATTTACGTCCACTTTCATGAAGAAATTGATTATCAATATGAAGATTACAAGATCATATTCTCTCTTACAATATTGTCACTCTCTCACATACACAAATCATACACAAATCTCTTAGAAATGACGAAGAAGCATGTAGATCCGTGAAGATTTGATGGAAAACGATGAAGAATTGGTAGAGTTCCTCTTTAAATGCAAGATTCTCCAATCAATCTTCAATTCGCATGTTCTCTTGATCCATGGAGTAATCTTCTCTTTTGGGAGTTGGATAGATGTTGGAGTAATTGTTGAAGAATATTTTTAACAGCACTTCATGGCCTTGAGATCCCATCCCCCCAAATGAAGAAGTGTGGGGGGTATTTATAGGAGATTTCTAGACCAGGTGGCAGTTTCATAATTATCAACAAAAGCGCCATAGGTTAAGTCATGTGGCGACATGACTTGGTGTGACATGGCGAGTTCCTTCGATTTAGAGCCTCCCCGCGCCTTTGAGATGGCTGCGACATGATGAGGCGCGTTTTATCTTGGTTACGACATATTGCTTATCCTTTTTCTATATTGTGTTCACGACCCATACATCATGTCGCTGAACGACACGGATAACAACAGTGTTCATTATGCCGCTAACGACTTAATAATTACCCTGATTTTATGTCGCAGTGTTAAAACGGCATGATCGTTGACTACTCTAGCTCCCTTGTAACGCCATGAAGGAGATACGATATTGCTTGGGGACGGCTTGATCTCCTAGGGAACGCCTTGACGAGCTACAACATGATTTATTTTGAGATCTTTACATGCCGGCTTGCTCCTTATGTCGTTGAACGACATGGGGGATGTACGACATGTTGTATTTCTTCAAATTCGATCTTTTCTTTCTTGTCATAAATGAAATACGGTATGCCGTGAGGCCAGCCTGATTTCCCTGCCGCGGCATGGTGAGATGCGACTTAACCTTTACGATATAAATCCAAGCTCGACTTGGTGTACTCTGTTTGAGTCCAATGACTTACCCAATAACGACATGACTTCAACGACATATGAAATACATATTTTTATGGGTAAAAATTTGCCCTTCGTAGTCTGTGTTATTAAAAATAGCACGGGCTTCGAACTCTTATGTTTTGCAACATATTATTATATATATGTTTTAATTAAGTCGTCGGCGTTCTTTCAGGTGCATGCCACAAACTCATCATCATTTCGTGAGTTGCTTTAACCCCTCCATGTCATATGAGAGCTTTTATTTCGTTGGGGCCTTCGAATCACGTCGTACACTATTCTCGGGTCATGCATTCTCTTAGGTCGCAACATGGTCTTAATTCGTTGTAATCATTTGACTTCGGACTGATTAAAGCCTGTTGGCATTCTTCTCGGTATTGGGTCGTTGAGGGGCCCAATAAACTTGGTTTATTTTTTCTAATCTCCCTCCTTAAACAATCATTCTTCTATAAACCTGTTTTAAAACTAAAAAACCCTATTAATGGCGGCCGTCATTCATTAGCCCGTCCCCGATCATCATCATCAAAGTGACTTGAATCCAAGTGCTTCCTTAGCCCGATAATCGGATTCGAAGCTCTTTGTCGTCAAGAAATAGGTGCGATTTAGAAATTGATTCTCGTTGTTCGTACATTTTAAATTAAATCAGATTCTCTTAAGATTTTTATAGGGTCTCTTGACATGATTCCGATCATACGCTTGCTGATGTTAGAAGTGATATCTTTTCCCTTCTTTGTTCTTCTAAAAACTAGGATTTGTGTAGGATTCGAGGATTTTTACTTATTTCCGATAAAGTGGTGACCTTGTGAATCGATTTTGGCTGTCTTGTGTATTGAGATGCTTTCGAATTGAATTTGAGTTAAATTAGAATAGTTATACCGTGTGTAAGGGCTCTGATATCCTTTGAATTTCTTGAAACCCTAAATTTTCATATAATATGCACGATTTATGTCTCATGTCATTCCAACGGTTGTGGGTTTTAAACCGTGCCTGAGCGACATAACCTTTGACACCATAGAGCATTTTGTTTTGGTCTACGATGATTGTACGAACTGTTTTTTGAAGATTTTGTTACATCGCACCCCAGTTGTCCGTTAAAATACTTGGAACATGAACTTTTTCATCGTTTTATTATAGCTGTGTCATGTTTCTCCTTTTTGAATTGCTCCATATCGCTATTCCCATGTAAGTTATCAATCCGTTGTTGTGATTTAAATCGGTCGAGTTGACATGTCGCATAAACGGCTTGAATTTGGGTAGTGTTTAGGTAAGTTGATTTCCTGATGCGTCGTGAAATGATATATGAGTCTCGTGTCGTAGTATGACATGGATCCCGAGCCGTGGACCGTTATGAGTCTTAAGTCGTTGATGAGCACTGGTTTCAAGTTGTGAATCGCCATGAGTTTCCTGTCATGCACCAACGTGTAATTCATCTCGCAACCCGACATGAATCTCATGTCATGAATCAACATGAATCCCATGCCATAACGACTTAACTCCTGTGTCCACACTTGCCTTTTGTCCTCTTTGTTTTTACTTCTTGACGTTGCTATTTGTACAGGATGTCTAAGAGAACCGAAGGAAGCTCAAGTGAAGACGTAGCTCGCAAGCGTCGCAGATTGGAAAAACTCCCGATGTCCGAGGCTAGGTTGCTCCTAGTTTGGCTGAACTAAACGCCATCATAGACAAGCCTGGCTATGCCTCCAAACCACACACCTCTGAGCTTGATGAACGCTTTGAAGGCTGGTGTCTTCATGTAGTGACCTTTGACCAGTTCGACTTGGATATACATCCATCTGATAACCGCTCAGTCGCTGAGGATTTAGATGTGATAGCCCCTAACTTCCCCGGTAAGGAAAGCCCAGATTACCTTGAGAACACGACATAATAGAACGCAAACAGAAGAACATTTCATTGCTTATTACAACAATTTCATCAGAATGCAAGGATATATAGAGTATGAATGAATAAAATACATTCGATAAATATCCGAGATTACAATAATTTACATAACAGCGGAAAAACAATACAAAACACAACAGAAAATAATACACGGATACAGAGCTTTCCGAGCATTGTTCCAGCTGTAAATCAGGATCCTATGAATATAAATCTGCAAAACCAAAAATACTAGCTGCCCGTGTCGAAAATAGGGGCACCCAAAGTTTAGGTTAAAACAATAAACTCCAGGTCAGTCATGTGACTGGTGTGAGAACTAAAACAGTTATTTAAAACTTTACTTTAAAATAGAGTAATTCAACGGACCACGCCGTATAACACGGAACGGGTTTCCTCCCAAGAATACCAGTGCATAAAACAAACAGTGCAATGCTAAGTAAAGAAAAATGAAGCTGTTATAAGACCCAGGTCCCATCACATAATGCAACGCAAGCCGGAGGATAGGGTTTTTACCTTATAACAGCCAAACATGCTTGGTACGTTTAGAACCAAATCATTTTGATATTACTATAGGTGTATAGTGTCAACACAATTTCAATCATAAATTTCAATCATAGACGGCATAAGTGCCCCATACCGCTATGTCGCCATACTAGGTTCTACAAATAAAACCGAAATATCTCGTATTGGAAATTGGATTTCCGTTATGAGTCGAGGCAAGGGGCAAGCTCCTCTCTGCTTCGAGACACTCTAGCAAATGTCTCAGGACTTCACACTCTGGGCAACCCTTGGATCTTCAGGGCTGTTCCACACTTACGTTAGTGGATTAGTATTCCTGAACACACGTTTCCCGGTCCTAACAGACCTAAAATCGAGGTGCCTCATCCAATACCCACATAGGTGAGAAGTATATAAATGCCAGCCAGTTTAAGCACTGACACTACCACTAGCTAGAAAGAAACGTCGTTCTCTCCCAGTAGTCACTATCCCGTTTTTGACTCATACCAAGGTGTGAGGCTCGCGAATTCACGTTATACACAAAGCTGCGCCACACAGGCCGTGCTTTGATCATCAACCACAAGACTTTTCTTTTCAACAGAAGCCTTGATCAATTGCCACTTAGGCATGCCACACAGGAAATTCAAGTAATGCGACTGATGTCCATCGATATACAACCTCTGAGCTCGTACGTCTAAGAGAAAGGCGTTAAGCAAAAGAATAAATTCTCCGCCGCCAAACAGATGTATATTTAATAGAGATCAATCAACACAGAATAAAATCCAATGTCAGACACACAGTTCATTTACAAGTTCGTTCTGGGTCTGAACGAAACCGGAGGCACTTTCCTCGCATATCCATCGATCTCCAAGTACGTCTGGACGATCACTAACTGATTCCCTCATCTTGGGTGTACAGCCCAATCAGGATCATCAGTAATCACCCAAACGATGTGAAGACTTCCGGTCTTCAACCACCGTCTTCTTCTTCGACTTATCGTCGAATCGGTTATTCAGAATGGGTATAAACTCGGCCTTTTCGAATAACCCGCATATATAATAAATAAATGTTACACAAACACAACATACGCCTCATTCCACTTCAGCAGTCACTAATCGTAAATTAGCAAGAGAACAATTTCACAAATATTAACCCCGAAGGCCGAAACCAACATCAGATCAATATCCAAGAAACCATCCTTCTTAGCTAACCTACGGTTAGTTTCTAAATTTCACATTCTTAGGGAAAGGTTCCCATTAATTTTATCAAAGATAAATTCTTTTCAATTTATTCTTTAATCTTCCTCTGGATATCGTTTCAAACCAAATTACGGTTTTCCAAACTAGTCGGGATTAGCGAACCACATCGAAGTAATTATTTATTTTATTTCCCAATCCCAACCTATTTATCCCATGAAGCAAAACTGGTAATACTCCATATCTAACACCACGGTGTTATCAGTAAAATTTATTACCAATTCACGTTCAAATCTATTTAAAGATTTAACTATCGCTTTGGAGCAAAACTGGTGATACTCCGTTCTCGATCATTTCAATCTAATTAATGATTCATTAAAACTTCACTTAGTTTTAATCTTTAACTGGGTTAAAGAATCAGTGTCATTTAAAACACGGTTCACGATAAACCCAAAGTCACATTCCATTCTATCAGCCCTTAACCGTAAAATAACAAGTGAGCAATTCCCTAAATATTAACCCCGAAGGCCAAAACCAACATCAGATCGATACCCAAGAAACCATTCAACTTAACTAATCTCCGGTTAGTTTCTCATTTTCTTAACTCAGTTGGGTCTAAGAACAGTATTATTGAAGATACCGTTCACGACAACCCAAAATCACATTGCATTAATTATCGGGTTAAAGAACAAGTGTTATTCAAAACACCGCTCATGATAAACCCATAATCCAAGTCAAATTCAATTTATTTATTTCAAAAATGAATTGAATTTAATTCTAGTTCAAAACTAGTTCATTTCGATAAAATTCTATTTTTATCTTTTCAAATGTGGGATTTTTCACCCCAGTTCTTCACAAATCATTTCTTATAATTTTACACAAATTATTGATATTTTTGAAAATTTTATTAAGGCCCGTACAGTCGATTTCCGACAACGGCCATCGAACTGCACTTACAGCGACCTTTTCTAAAATTGATTTGGACATATCTCCAAATCCAACCGTTAGATTTCAAATTTCTAATATTCGTTAGAAAGCACTTTTCGATACGAACCCAACGGTTCTGGTTTTAGGAGAATCCGACGGTCGGATCTCCCGTAATGTCCGTTTGGAATTAATGGTCAAAATTCACGAACTGCCGCGGCGCGGCGCGTTCTATTCAGGCCATTATATATATAATATATATTATATATATTTCGTCGATTTCCTTTTTAAAACGAATTTTATAAATCGTTTTAAATTCATTTCAAATAACAATTTCGACCTTCATTTCAAATTCAAATCAAAAGTTAATTTTCCATTATAAATTCTTTTTAAATTCATTTCAATTCAATTTAATTCAAATTTCAATTCAATTCAATTCGAAATCGTTTTCTATTCAATTCAATTCGAATTCATATTATATTTAATTCAATTCGAATTCGTTTTCTATTCAATTCAATTCGAATTCATATTATATTCAGTTCAATTCGAATTCGTTTTCTATTCAATTCAATTCGAATTCATATTATATTCAATTCAATTCGAATTCGTTTTCTATTCAATTCAATTCGAATTCTATTTCTATTCAATTCAATTCGAATTCGTTTTCTATTCAATTCAATTCAAATTCTATTTCTATTCAATTCAATTTGAATTCTATTTTAATATTCATTTTAATTCGAATATAATCGATATAATTATCGTTCGCGTCAAAATAGCGCATCTCTAATCAACACGGCTTTATATTTTTCAATAACTTCGTTATTCTATTCAACAAATGAATATATATTTCAACACATGACTAATCTCAACAAATGAGTACTGTCCACATGTGACTATTTTTGTTATTCAATATATTTTATAAAATTATGGTATCTATCGTTTAATTTCAAATCAGACTCCAACCGTAAATTAGTAAGAGAACGATTCCCCAAATATTAACCCCGAAGGCCGAAACCAACATCAACTCAATATCCAGGAGACCACTCATCTTAACTATTTTCCAGTTAGTTTCTAATTTTATATATGATAAAGATGTAAATTTTTATTGTTAAAATATTTCGTTCAACACATGACTAATCTCAACGAATGAGTACGGTCAACACATGAACCTATATTTTATAATATTCTTTATTTTCTAAATTGGAATGAGGCCCAATCAATTACCATATAATGTTAATTATATGGATTCCATACAACACATGTATATCACAGCAACGATAAATCAACAATCATCCAAAGTGTGTTCTACATTGTATAAGCATAAAATATAAATATTTGACGCTTATAACAGTCTGTTAACCAATCGATCGACATACAACTAAATATTGGGACTGGTGTGTGTTATATATCATCCCAATACCCGTGTGGGGTTTTCAAACAATCCAACATAGATTTTATTTGTGTAGTTGGGCGATGTGTAAAATTTATCGTTCCAATCAATATCAGTCAAATCGGTGTGTATAAACAAATCGTCCGGTCCGTTTATATTTATTTCATTTTAAATACACGTTAAAAATTCTATTTTTAACTATAAAATATTTTCTAACTGTATAAATATTATATTTCATCTCACATCGCATCACATAATCAACTAGACATCAACATCAAACAAACAAGCATACAAGCCGTCCATGGTCTGTGGACGACGAGTGTCGGGTGCTACTAAACACCGTCTGCATCCTAGTATATATTTTTAACTAGAAAAGGAAATTTAAAGTGAGGAGTTCTCACAGAGGGTTCCACTCCGCCGTGCTTTGCTTTTGAACTGTTGAACCGTCTGGATCTACTTGAAATTCGAATACAGTTCTTGTCCCGCTGTTCATAATAAAAATTATATTTTTATTATTTCATTTCAATAAATAAAAATCGTATTTTTATTTCTACTTCATATATTTTACAACGCTTATTTCTACACTCTACATAAATAAAAATCATATTTTTATTTATAAAAATCAAATCTTTTTAACTTTAAAAATCTCGCCTTTTTATATTTAAAGAACTCATCTTTTTATTTAAAAGAACTCATCTTTTTATTTTAAAAATCTTAGAACTTCATAAAAAAAATCGTTTAACTTCCTAGCGGTAAAAATCATATTTTAAAACGAAGTCATTTAAGTAAAAACCATATTTTTTATCTTTTTTTATCCATGTTTCATATAAAAAAAATATAATGCTATTTATTTAAAAATTACAATAAAAA
Organism: Allium sativum; assembly: GCA_030737875.1. Lineage (NCBI taxonomy): Eukaryota > Viridiplantae > Streptophyta > Magnoliopsida > Asparagales > Amaryllidaceae > Allium > Allium sativum. The sequence goes on along the minus strand of CM060925.1, from coordinate 95,693,832 downwards.
AACAATATTATACAAATTTTAAAATCACATTTCTGTCTAATTAGATTAATTACGGGGTTTAAAAGAATACCCTCTCGCCGCTTCTTCTTCCTGTAGAAAGCCGCACCCTCGTCGAATGGAGCTTCCAACCTAGGTCTTCACATTGCTTTTACCACAGCCGTCGTTGACCAGATCGGGGTACGCCGTGATGAAGCCCAACCAAATCCGTGCCTATACCCTTGAGTTGCGTGCCGCTCGACGCCGTCAATCGCCAGGAAACGGCGATCGAACTGAGCAACTTCGAAGCGACGCCCTGGCCACCACGATGGTCCACTTCCAATCATACTTGAATGGAGTTGAAGCCGGGAGAATTCTCTTCAATATTCGCTCAATAACATGTGTTAATTACTTTATGGATTGGAGGAATTTTAAGGGAGAACGGGGGAGCGATAATCGCCCTTCATCAGATGAGAACGGCGGCTTTGACCAGGAGAAAGTAAAAGAGGGGTTTGACCCGATCTAAGCTATATATAAATATATTTAAATATTTTTTAATTCGAAAATTGCTAGTTTATCCTCCTCAACTCGAAATTAAACCCAACGACTATCGTCCCTAGCGTAATACCCCCATTCTGAACACAATGGGAGATGTATCGTGAGCTGATTCGGCCGTTTCGATCAGTTTTCGTTGAATCAACATATAACTCTATATATTGAATTTGAAACGTACATTTCCATTTACTGGGGTCACATACTAACTCGAAAAATTCCAGAAAAATATTTTTTAGCTTCGTATTGACGATACGGTCCTAACAAAACTAGTTTCGTCGAATTCTGAGTCCGTTTGAAAAATGGCCAATTTCCAGTCGATTAAAATCAACTGAAACTGGTCAAAACACGTTTTCCTTTGCCACGCTCACATATTGATTCAAAAAATTATGAAATTTGAAACCTAGAAATAACTTGACTTCACAGATCCAACAAAAGTGGTTTCATCGAAATCCGTGGTCGTTTGCAAAATGGCTATTTTTAAGGGCCGAAATTCCATAGCGACTATTCTGAATTTTCAATTGGACATATCTTTTGATTCCCGCTATGAAATTTTGATTTTTCGGATTCATTGGAAAGATACTCTCAATTAGATTCTATTATTTTTGGTTTCACTAAAATCCGGTTTATTTTGCTCCCTGTATATTCATTTGAAGTTTGAAATCGAATTATCGAACTACCACGCCATTTTCAATTCCTTTTATAATTTAAAATAAATTATTTATATTCTAATGTCGATCTATATAAATATATACGCTCGAATTATATTCAAAATAATTTTTTCGTCGTTATTGTTCAAAATAATCATTTTAAATATTCAACATTCGTTAAAATTGCCAAAATAAAAATTTTAAACTGGCTTGGATTTTCCGGGTTGTTACAATCTCCCCCATTTAAAACTTTTCGTCCCCGAAAAGGAACGAAGCCGAAAGTTGTTTTAAAAACCGACTCAACTTTCTTTATTTTCGTTACGGCTTAAGTTCTTCAACTTTTCAGTTTCTAAGAACTTTTCAAATTTTTCAAAAATTTGGCTAACACCCTAAATTTTCGAAAAATTTCGCCATAACCTCCCCTGCAACGGGGACTTCGAGATATTTCATATAGCCTAACATGGCCTTCTTCAATCCAAAAGAAAAAGAAAAAGCCAAGCGGCTAGCCAATCTGCTCATAAAATCATCCTCACCCAAACAAAACAGTAAATTATGGTAAACATGTACCTAGTTGTCGGGCAAACAATTTTATTCTCTGCTCGAGCCTCCTTGCTATGACCTGTTCAATGTAAGTACATGTATATGCAAGCAAATGCGACCAATTTTCAATACAATTCAATATTCGATTCAATTAGGTGTAATGGTTCAAAATATCAAACAAGTAGATAACCAACACAACCATCAATCAATTAGTGAATTAACGTTTTAAATTCATAATTTGATATATATATACAAAATCGTGTTTTTGATGCCAAATCACAACAAATAAATATATCTAGTTTCAGTTCTCACACCAGTCTAATGGAAATATATAGATATCACACCTTCGTTACTCGAACATGAATACTAATGACGGCTAGTCAATCATCAGAATCATCTCCGGACGACTAGAGCATGATTCTATATCTATCCTGTATATTAAATCTTCGAATATACATTCACGACGCGTATATGCAAAACCTTTATATACTGGATTGTCCAAATTCAACATAAATAAATATTCAAATACGTATACTTGAATTTATCTTTCAAAACAAAATTGTTTTATTTGAAAAATATACTCTTCACACTCATTCTAGGATACTACTGATCCTATCTCTAACGAGTCATTCTAATTGGATATTACTAATCCAATATCTGATGAATTCTTTGTTCGGTTCTAATGTGTCTTGTTCTCGAGCTCTGTAAACCAAAGCTCTGATACCAACTGTGATAGCCCGTAACTTCCCCGGTAAGGAAAGCCCGGATTACCTTGAGAACACGACATAATAGAATGCAAACAGAAGAACATTTCATTGCTTATTACAACAATTTCATCAGAATGCAAGGATATACAGAGTATGAATGAATAAAATACATTCGATAAATATCCGAGATTACAATAATTTACATAACAGCGGAAAAACAATACAAAACACAACTGAAAATAATACACGGATACAGAGCTTTCTGAGCATCGTTCCAGCTATAAATCAGGATCCTGTGAATATAAATCTGCAAAACCAAAACTACTAGCTGCCCGTGTCAAAAATAGGGGCACCCAGAGTTTAGGTTAAAACAATAAACTCCAGGTCAGTCATGTGACTGGTGTGAGAACTAAAACAGTTATTTAAAACTTTACTTTAACAGAGAGTAATTCAAGGGACGACGCCGTATAACACAGAATGGGTTTCCTCCCAAGAATACCAGTGCATAAAACAAACAACACAATGCTAAGTAAAGAAAAATGAAGCTGTTATAAGACCCAGGTCCCATCACACAATGCAACGCAAGCCGGAGGATAGGGTTTATACCTTATAACAGCCAAACATGCTTGGTACGTTTAAAACCAAATCATTTTGATATTACTATAAATGTATAGTGTCAAAACAATTTCAATCATAAATATCAATCATAGACGGCATAAGTGCCCCATACCACTATGTCTCCATACTAGGTTCTACAAATAAAACCGAAATATCTCGTATTGGAAATTGGATTTCCGTCATGAGTCGAGGCAAGGGGCAAGCTCCTCTACGCTTCGAGACACTCTAGCAAATGTCTCAGGACTACACACTCTGGGCAACCCTTGGATCTTCAGGGTCGGTCCACACTTACGTTAGTGGATTAGTATTCCTGAACACACGTTTCCCGGTCCTAACAGACCTAAAATCGAGGCACCTCATCCAACAACCACATAGGTGAAAAGTATATAAATGCCAGCCAGTTTAAGCACTGACATCACCACTAGCTAGAAAGTAACGTTGTGCTCTCCCCGTAGTCATTATCCCGTTTTTGACTCATACCGAGGTGTGAGGCTCGCGAATTCACGTTATACACAAAGTTGCGCCACACAGGCCGTGCTTTGATCATCAAACACAAGACTTTGCTTTTCAACAGAAGCCTTGATCAATTGCCACTTAAGCGTGCCTGTAATAACCCGGAAAATCTGGGCCAGTTTAAAATTTTTATTTTGGCAATTTTAGCGAGTTTTGACTATTTAAAATGAATTATTTTAAATAATATCGATGAGAAATTTATTTTGAATATAAATCGAACGTATATATTATATACGCGTCGTCGTTAGAAAATAAATATTTATATATAATTATAAATAGAATTGAAAATGGCGCGGTAGTTCGATAATTCGATTTCAAACTTCAATTGAATGTACCCGGTGTAAAACAATCCGGATTTTAGTGAAACCAAAAATCATAGAATCTATTTGATAATATCTTTCCAACGAATCCGAAAAATCATCATTTTATTTAAAGAATGAACTGAATAGAATATTCATAGGTCGAATAAAATGTTTTATCGTTAAAAATATAATTTTTAACGGGAAAGTGAATAAATAAATATTTATAAACAAATCGACCGATTTGTTTATATACACTGATTTGACTGATATTGATTGGGACGATAAATTTTACACATCGCCCAACTGCACAACTAAAATCTGTGTTTGATTGTTTGAAACCCCACACGGGTGTTGGGATGAAATATGAAGGTCACTCATCCTGATTGATTAAATATGTCGATCGATTGATTGACAGGCTGTTATAAGCGTTAGATATCTACATTTGATGCTTATACAGTGTAGTGCACTTTGGTTGATGGTTGATTATTTTTCAAGGCTATTATATGTGTGTAATGTATGAAAATCCATATAATTAACTTTATATGGTAATTGATTGGGCCTCATTCCAATTTGAAAAATAAAGAATATTATAAAATAAAAGTTCATGTGTTGACAGTACTCATCCATTGAGATTGGTCATGTGTTGAACGAAATATTTTGATAATAACAACTATTTTGAAAAAGAAATATTTGAAATAGAATATTTGAAAATAGAAATTTAGGAAGCCGTGTTGATTAGTTTGACGCCTTTTTGACGTGAACAATATTTATATCGCTTGAAAACGATTTCAAAATGAATTGAATTGAAAACGATTTCGAAATGAATTGAATTGAAAACGATTTCGAAATGAATTGAATTGAAAACGATTTCGAAATGAATTGAATTGAAAACGATTTCGAAATGAATTGAATTGAAAACGATTTCGAAATGAATTGAATTGAAAACGATTTCGAAATGAATTGAATTGAAAACGATTTCGAAATGAATTGAATTGAAAACGATTTCGAAATGAATTGAATTGAAAACGATTTCGAAATGAATTGCATTGAAAACGATTTCAAAATGAATTGAATTGAAAACGATTTCGAAATGAATTGAATTGAAAAACGATTTCGAAATGAATTGAATTGAAAACGATTTCGGAATGAATTGAATTGAAAACGAATTCAAATTGAATTGAAAGTGAATTGAAATGAATTCAAATTGAATTAAAATTTGAATTGAATAGAAATGAATTTTAAAACGAATTTATAAAGAAGAATTCAATTTTGATTTGAATTGAAAAGAAAGTTGAAATTGCTTTTGAAACGATTTTAAAACTATTTATATAATTCGTTTTAAATAGAAATCGACGAAGTATATATTATATATATTATATATATAATATAATGGCCTGAATAGAACGCGCCGCGACAGTTCGTGAATTTCGACCATTCATTTCAAACGGACATTACGGGAGATCCGACCGTCGGATTCTCCTAAAACCGGAACGTTGGGTTCGTATCGAAAAGAGCTTTCTAACGAATATTAGAAATTTGAAATCTAACAGTTGGATTTGGAGATACGTCCAAATCAAATTCGAAAAAGGTCGCTGTAAGTGCAGTTCGATGGCCGTTGATGGAAATCGACTGTACGGGCCTTGATAAAATTATTAAAAATAGTAATAATTTGTGTAAAATCATAAGAAATGATTTGGGAAGAATTGGGATGAAAAACCCCATATTTGAAAAGATAAAAATAGATTTTTATCGAAATGAACTAGTTTTGAACTAGAATTATAATTCTATTTATTTTTAAATAAATAAATTGAATTTGAAGAAGGGTTTTGAAAATAACCAAAATTTCCAATGATTGCATTGGAATGGATGTGAATCGAAATTGTCTTCGGAATATTTCGATGTTGGATTTCGTGATTATACAAATGTTGTTATGGAAATTTGAAAGATATATATATATATATATATCGTTATTTCCAATGCGATATTTGTTAGTCGTAGAATTTGATATTGAATATAAGCCGGTATATTTTCTATTCAGAGCCTTGTATTGAATATCAAATGTGATTTGGGTTTGTCGTGAATGGTGTCTTCACTAACACTGTTCTTGAACCCAGTTGGGAAAAGATTAAATCTTTTTGTTTAGATTTAACGAAGTGCACCAATTAAATAATATTTAATTGGAATTGAATTAATATTGATTTTTGGGTTTATCGTGGATAGTGTTTTAAATAACACTCGTTCTTGAACCCGATAATTAATGGAATGTGACTTTGGGTTTATCGTGAACCGTGTTTTAAACGACACTGATTCTTTAACCCAGTTAACGATTAAAACTAAGTGGAGTTTTATTGAATCTTTAATTAGATTGAAAAGATCGAGAATGGAGTATCACCAGTTTTACTCCAGGCGATAGTTAAATCTTTAATTAGATTTGAACGTGAAATGGTAATTGAATTTACCGATAACACCATGGTGTTAAATATGAAGTATAACCAGTTTTACTTCATGGGATGAATAGGTTGGGATTGGGAAATAAAATAAATGATTACTTCGGTGTGATTCGCTAATCCCGACTAGTTTGAATTGATATTCAAAGGAGATTAAAGAATAAATTTAAAGAATTTATCTTGGATAAAATTAATGGGAACTTTTCCCAAAGTATAGGAATATTTGAATAAAAGAATATTCTGAATTGGAATGAGGCGTATGTTGTGTTTGTGTAACACTTTTATAATATATACGCGAGTTATTCAGAAAGACCGGGTTTATCCCATTTTGAATAACTGATTCGACGTGGTGTCGAAGATGAAGACGGTGGTCGAAGACCGGAAGTCTTCACGTCGTTTGGGTGGTTACTGATGATCTTGATTGGGCTGTACACCCAAGAAGATGGAAACAGTTAGTGATCGTCCAGACGTACTTGGAGATCGATGGATATGCGGGGTACTAGGTGCCTCCGGTTTCGTTCAGACCCAGAACGGACTTGTTAAATGGACTGTGTGTCTGACATTGGATTTTAGTCCGTGTGATTGATCTCTATTAAATATATATCTGTTTGGCGGCGGAGAATTTATTCTCTTGCTTAACGCCCTTCTCTGAGACGTACGAGCTCAGGGGTTATATATTGATGGATATCAAACGCATGGAGTGAATTGCCTGTGTGGCATGCCTAAGTGGCAATTGATCGAGGCTTCTGTTGAAAAGCAAAGTCTTGTGGTGATGATCAAAGCAAGGCCTGTGTGGCGTAGCTTTGTGTAACGTTGATTCGCGAGTATCACACCCGGTGTGAACCAAAAACGGGAGAGGACCTCAGGGAGGGCATGCGCTTCCTTCTAGCTAAAAAGTGGCGTTAGTGGTTTTACACGCCCTGACGAGTTTGACTTATGTGGTTGTTGCTGTTGCGAGGCGCCTCAGATATATCGGTCGTTCTCGAACCGATGGAGTCATTCGTTGGCTCATTTACGCCCCAAAGGGCGGGGAAACGTAGTGTTCAGGCATTTTAATCCACATCGGTGGACCGGCCCTGACGATCCAAGGGTCACTCGAGCTTTGATCCTGAGACTCGGGCTAGACAGTCTCGAATCGGTTGAGGACTATCTTTTGCCTCGGTTCATAGATGGAAATCCAATTTCCAAATACGTGACTTTGCGGTTTTATTTGTAGAGCCTAGTATGGCGACATAGTGGGACGGGGCACTTATGCCGCCTATGATTGATACTTATGATTTGAAGTTGTTTTATGCACTATGCACTTATTATAGTATCAAATGATTTGTTTTAAACGTATCAAGCATTCTTGGCTATTATAAGGTAAAAACCCTATCCTCCGGCTTGCGATTTCATTGTGTGATGGGAACTGGGTCTTATAACAGCTTCATTTTTTCTTTATTTAGCATTGCGCTATTTGTTTTATGCACTGGTATTCTTGGGAGGAAACCCATTCCGTGTTATACGGCGTGGTCCCTTGATTTACCTAACTTTAAAAACAAAGATTAAAAACTGCTTTAGTTCTCATACCAGTCACATGACTGACCTGGAGTTTATTGTTTTAACTTAAACTCTGGGTGCCCTTATTTTGACACGGGCAGCTAGTAGTTTTGGTTTTGCAGATTTATATTCACAGGATCCTGGTTTACAGCTGGAACGATATCCGGAAAGCTTTGTATCCGTATATCTACTTCTAGTTGTGTATTGTATTATTTTCCGCTGCGCTGTATTTAAATGTAATTTAAATCTCTGATATTTCTGTGTAATATATATTCATTTATACTCTGTATATTCTTGTAATCTGATGCATTGTTGTAATATACAATGAAATGTTCTTCTGTATGAGTTCTGTTGTGGCTTGTTCTCGAACTATCCGACAACTTCCTTTACGGGGAAGTTACGGGTTTTTACAGTTGGTATCAGAGCTTTGGTTTACAAAGCAGAGAACAAGGCACATTAGAACCGTACGAAAGAATTCATCAGATATCGGATTAGAAATATCCAACTAGAATGACTCGTTAGAGATGGGATCAGTAGTATCCTATAACGGGTGTGAAGAGTAAATTTTTGAAGTAAAAACAAAATTTAGTTTTGAAAATTTAAATCAATTATTCGTATTTGGTTATTTATTTATATTGATGTGGACAATCCAGTATATATAGATTTTGCGTATACGTCTGATCCGCGTGTATTCGAAGTTTTAATATATTGGATAGATATAGAGTCACACTCTAGTCGCCCGGAGACAATTCTGATGATAGTCTAGACATCATCAGAATTGGTATTCGAGTTTCGAAGGTGTGATTTTCTATATATTTCCATTAGGCTGGTGTGAGAACCAAAACTAGTATAACTAGAATACATTGTTGTGATTTGGCATCAAAACATGATTTTCTTTATATATATCAAAGTTATGAATTTGAAACTTTAATTCACTAATTGATTGATGTTTGTGTTGTTTGTTTATTTGTTTGATAAGTTTGAACCATTATGCCTAATCGAACCAAATATTGAACGATATTGAAAATTGGTCGCATTTGCTTGCATATACTTGTACTTACATTGAACAGGTCATAGCAAGGAGGCTAGAGCCAGAGAATAAAATTTGTTTGCCCGACAAATAGGTACATGTTTACTACATAATTTACTGTTTTGTTTGGGTGATGATGATTTCATGAGCCTATTGGCCAGCCGCTTGGCTTTTTCTTTTTCTTTTTGAGATCTGAAGGACCGGGGAAGCTATTTGAAATTCCCCGATGCTCCCATTGCAGGGGAGGTTATGGCGAAATTTTTCGGAAATTTAGGGTGTTAGCCAAATTTTTGAAATTTTGAAAATTCTCAGAAACTGAAAAGTTGGAGAATGGAAGCCAGATCGAGCGTAGAGTTGATTGATCAAACCATTTTCGACTTTGTTCCTTTTCGGGGACGAAAAGTTTTAAGTGGGGGAGATTGTAATAACCCGGAAAATCTGGGCCAGTTTAAAATTTTTATTTTGGCAATTTTAGCGAGTTTTGACTATTTAAAATGAATTATTTTAAATAATATCGACGAGAAATTTATTTTGAATATAAATCGAACGTATATATTATATACGCGTCGTCGTTAGAAAATAAATATTTATATATAATTATAAATAGAATTGAAAATGGCGCGGTAGTTCGATAATTCGATTTCAAACTTCAATTGAATGTACCGGGTGTAAAACAATCCGGATTTTAGTGAAACCAAAAATCATAGAATCTATTTGATAATATCTTTCCAACGAATCCGAAAAATCAAAATTTTATAGCGGGAATCAAAAGATATGTCCGTTGAAAATTCTGAATAGTCGCTATGGAATTCAGGCCCTTAAAAATGGACATTTTGCAAACGACCTCGGATTACGACGAAACCAGTTTTGTTGGGTCCGGGATGTGAAGTTATTGCTAGGTTTCAAATTTCGTAATTTTTCGAATCAATATGTGAGCGTGGCAAAGGAAAACGCGTTTGACCGGTTTCAGTTGATTTTAATCGACTGGAAATTGGCCATTTTTCAAACGGTCTCAGAATTCGATGAAACTAGTTTTGTTAGGGCTGTATCGTCGATGCGAAGCTAGAAAATATTTTTCTGGAATTTTTAGAGTTAGTATGTGACCCCGGTAATTTGAAATGTACGTTTAAAATTCAATATAATGATTTAAATGTAAATTTAACGGGAACTGATTGTAACGATCAAATCAGCTTGCGATACTTATCCCATTGTGTTCGGAATGGGGGTAATACGCTATGGACGGAAGGCGGTGGGCTTCGTTTCGAGGTCGATAGAAAAAGTTACCTTTTGTGAATAAAATATTGAAATTAAATAATTAAAAAAAAGGGGGTCAACCCTTCTCCCCTTAAATCACTCTGCCCCCCCCCCTTATTTTCAAAACCAAATCGATTTACAGAATGGAAAAAAAGGAAAAAAAAAAATTGAATCGCCTGTTTCACCTATCGCCTCCGCCGGGGGCCCCCACCTCGCGTCGCCTGCCACCTCGAACCCTGGCGCACCCTCCGCCTCCCTTCTTCGTCCCCTCCTCCTCGAGACGCCCTCCCTCTTCTTTCCCCTAATCATCGCGAAACCCTCATCCACCCAGGCCCCATCGCGAATTCAAAGGCTACCGCACGACCGTGGATCGAGCTCCCCATCGCTGGTCTTCGCCACGCCCAATCGATGAAGCCGCCATTCCTCCGCCAGCAGAACCGCGACCCTTCCCCCTCCTTGACCTCCGACGAAGCCGCATAGCCCCCCTCTCTCTTCCCTTGTACGGTAAGTTTTTTTTTCTTCTTACTTTTATTTCTTTATTTTAATTATATAAAGTAATTATTTCATTAAAAACGAAATTCAGTTTTCCCTGTGATGTGTAGGATTAAAAATGAGATTTTTTTTTGTTTTGTATGTAGAATATTATAAAGAACTGATTTTTCTTTAAAGTAAAAATATGATTTTTATATTTTTAAAGTATTAAAAATATGATTTTTATATTTTTAAAGTATTAAAAATATGATCTTTACTATATAGAAGTGGTAGAAATATGATTTTTATATTTTTAAAGTATTAAAAATACGATTTTTATATATTGAATAGCAAAGTAAAAATATGATTTTTATATATATTGAACATCGAAGTAAAAATATGATTTTTATATATTGAACATCGAAGTAAAAATATGATTTTTATATATTGAACATCATAGTAAAAATTCGATTTTTACATATGTAGTGGCTACGGGCAACAAAGATGACAAAAAGGCGAGAACGTTGAAGACTTCTGCAAATGAAGTGCCGTGGAACTGGGATAGCTTTCTGTGAGAATTTCTCACCTTTCAATTTCTTTTTCTAGTTATATATATATACTAGGATGCAGACGGTGCTTAGTAGCACCCGACACAATCGTCCACAGACCATGGACTTGTTTGTTTGGTTGCATAGATTAGTGATGATTTGATTTGAAATTGAATTGTTTGGTGAAATAAATTGATTTGATTGATGTGTGAATGGCGTGGGCCGTCACTAGACCGGGGATAAGGCTAGGCCTTGTCCCGTTTCTAGTATCGTGCCGTTATGCCGCCGAAATTTTTTAAAATATGTTAGAAAAATAAAAATATCATTTTATTTAAAGAATGAACCGAATAGAATATTCATAGGTTGAATAAAATGTTTTATCGTTAAAAATATAATTTTTAACGGGAAAGTGAATAAGTAAATATTTATAAACAAATCGACCGATTTGTTTATATACACGGATTTGACTGATATTGATTGGGACGATAAATTTTACACATCGCCCAACTGCACAACTAAAATCTGTGTTTGATTGTTTGAAACCCCACACGGGTGTTGGGATGAAATATGAAGGTCACTCATCCTGATTGCTTAAATATGTCGATCGATTGATTGACAGGCTGTTATAAGCGTTAGATATCTACATTTGATGCTTATACAGTGTAGTGCACTTTGGTTGATGGTTGATTATTTTTCAAGGCTATTATATGTGTGTAATGTATGAAAATCCATATAATTAACTTTATATGGTAATTGATTGGGCCTCATTCCAATTTGAAAAATAAAGAATATTATAAAATAAAAGTTCATGTGTTGACAGTACTCATCCATTGAGATTGGTCATGTGTTGAACGAAATATTTTGATAATAACAACTATTTTGAAAAAGAAATATTTGAAATAGAATATTTGAAAATAGAAATTTAGGAAGCCGTGTTGATTAGTTTGACGCCTTTTTGACGTGAACGATATTTATATCGATTGAAAACAATTTCGAAATGAATTGAATTGAAAACGATTTCGAAATGAATTGAATTGAAAACGATTTCGAAATGAATTGAATTGAAAACGATTTCGAAATGAATTGAATTGAAAACGATTTCGAAATGAATTGAATTGAAAACGATTTCGAAATGAATTGAATTGAAAACGATTTCGAAATGAATTGAATTGAAAACGATTTCGAAATGAATTGAATTGAAAACGATTTCGAAATGAATTGCATTGAAAACGATTTCGAAATGAATTGAATTGAAAACGATTTCGAAATGAATTGAATTGAAAAACGATTTCGAAATGAATTGAATTGAAAACGATTTCGGAATGAATTGAATTGAAAACGAATTCAAATTGAATTGAAAGTGAATTGAAATGAATTCAAATTGAATTAAAATTTGAATTGAATAGAAATGAATTTTAAAACGAATTTATAAAGAAGAATTCAATTTTGATTTGAATTGAAAAGAAAGTTGAAATTGCTTTTGAAACGATTTTAAAACTATTTATATAATTCGTTTTAAATAGAAATCGACGAAGTATATATTATATATATTATATATATAATATAATGGCCTGAATAGAACGCGCCGCGCCGCGACAGTTCGTGAATTTCGACCATTCATTTCAAACGGACATTACGGGAGATCCGACCGTCGGATTCTCCTAAAACCGGAACGTTGGGTTCGTATCGAAAAGAGCTTTCTAACGAATATTAGAAATTTGAAATCTAACGGTTGGATTTGGAGATACGTCCAAATCAAATTCGAAAAAGGTCGCTGTAAGTGCAGTTCGATGGCCGTTGATGGAAATCGACTGTACGGGCCTTGATAAAATTATTAAAAATAGTAATAATTTGTGTAAAATCATAAGAAATGATTTGGGAAGAATTGGGATGAAAAACCCCATATTTGAAAAGATAAAAATAGATTTTTATCGAAATGAACTAGTTTTGAACTAGAATTATAATTCTATTTATTTTTAAATAAATAAATTGAATTTGAAAAAGGGTTTTGAAAATAACCAAAATTTCCAATGATTGCATTGGAATGGATGTGAATCGAAATTGTCTTCGGAATATTTCGATGTTGGATTTCGTGATTATACAAATGTTGTTATGGAAATTTGAAAGATATATATATATATCGTTATTTCCAATGCGATATTTGTTAGTCGTAGAATTTGATATTGAATATAAGCCGGTATATTTTCTATTCAGAGCCTTGTATTGAATATCAAATGTGATTTGGGTTTGTCGTGAATGGTGTCTTCACTAACACTGTTCTTGAACCCAGTTGGGAAAAGATTAAATCTTTTTGTTTAGATTTAACGAAGTGCACCAATTAAATAATATTTAATTGGAATTGAATTGATATTGATTTTTGGGTTTATCGTGGATAGTGTTTTAAATAACACTCGTTCTTGAACCCGATAATTAATGGAATGTGACTTTGGGTTTATCGTGAACCGTGTTTTAAATGACACTGATTCTTTAACCCAGTTAATGATTAAAACTAAGTGGAGTTTTAATGAATCTTTAATTAGATTGAAAAGATCGAGAATGGAGTATCACCAGTTTTACTCCAGGCGATAGTTAAATCTTTAATTAGATTTGAACGTGAAATGGTAATTGAATTTACCGATAACACCGTGGTGTTAAATATGAAGTATAACCAGTTTTACTTCATGGGATGAATAGGTTGGGATTGGGAAATAAAATAAATGATTACTTCGGTGTGATTCGCTAATCCCGACTAGTTTGAATTGATATTCAAAGGAGATTAAAGAATAAATTTAAAGAATTTATCTTGGATAAAATTAATGGGAACTTTTCCCAAAGTATAGGAATATTTGAATAAAAGAATATTCTGAATTGGAATGAGGCGTATGTTGTGTTTGTGTAACACTTTTATAATATATACGCGAGTTATTCAGAAAGACCGGGTTTATCCCATTTTGAATAACTGATTCGACGTGGTGTCGAAGATGAAGACGGTGGTCGAAGACCGGAAGTCTTCACGTCATTTGGGTGGTTACTGATGATCTTGATTGGGCTGTACACCCAAGAAGATGGAAACAGTTAGTGATCGTCCAGACGTACTTGGAGATCGATGGATATGCGGGGTACTAGGTGCCTCCGGTTTCGTTCAGACCCAGAACGGACTTGTTAAATGGACTGTGTGTCTGACATTGGATTTTAGTCCGTGTGATTGATCTCTATTAAATATATATCTGTTTGGCGGCGGAGAATTTATTCTCTTTCTTAACGCCCTTCTCTGAGACGTACGAGCTCAGGGGTTATATATTGATGGATATCAAACGCATGGAGTGAATTGCCTGTGTGGCATGCCTAAGTGGCAATTGATCGAGGCTTCTGTTGAAAAGCAAAGTCTTGTGGTGATGATCAAAGCAAGGCCTGTGTGGCTTAGCTTTGTGTAACGTTGATTCGCGAGTATCACACCCGGTGTGAACCAAAAACGGGAGAGAACCTCAGGGAGGGCATGCGCTTCCTTCTAGCTAAAAAGTGGCGTCAGTGGTTTTACACGCCCTGACGAGTTTGACTTATGTGGTTGTTGCTGTTGCGAGGCGCCTCGGATATATCGGTCGTTCTCGAACCGATGGAGTCATTCGTTGGCTCATTTACGCCCCAAAGGGCGGGGAAACGTAGTGTTCAGGCATTTTAATCCACATCGGTGGACCGGCCCTGACGATCCAAGGGTCACTCGAGCTCTGATCCTGAGACTCGGGCTAGACAGTCTCGAATCGGTTGAGGACTATCTTTTGCCTCGGTTCATAGATGGAAATCCAATTTCCAAATACGTGACTTTGCGGTTTTATTTGTAGAGCCTAGTATGGCGACATAGTGGGACGGGGCACTTATGCCGCCTATGATTGATACTTATGATTTGAAGTTGTTTTATGCACTATGCACTTATTATAGTATCAAATGATTTGTTTTAAACGTATCAAGCATTCTTGGCTATTATAAGGTAAAAACCCTATCCTCCGGCTTGCGATTTCATTGTGTGATGGGAACTGGGTCTTATAACATCTTCATTTTTTCTTTATTTAGCATTGCGCTGTTTGTTTTATGCACTGGTATTCTTGGGAGGAAACCCGTTCCGTGTTATACGGCGTGGTCCCTTGATTTACCTAACTTTAAAAACAAAGATTAAAAACTGCTTTAGTTCTCCTACCGGTCACATGACTGACCTGGAGTTTATTGTTTTAACCTAAACTCTGGGTGCCCTTATTTTGACACGGGCAGCTAGTAGTTTTGGTTTTGCAGATTTATATTCACAGGATCCTGGTTTACAGCTGGAACGATATCTGGAAAGCTTTGTATCCGTATATCTACTTCTAGTTGTGTATTGTATTATTTTCCGCTGCGCTGTATTTAAATGTAATTTAAATCTCTGATATTTCTGTGTAATATATATTTATTTATACTCTGTATATTCTTGTAATCTGATGCATTGTTGTAATATACAATGAAATGTTCTTCTGTATGAGTTCTGTTGTGGCTTGTTCTCGAACTATCCGACAACTTCCTTTACGGGGAAGTTACGGGTTTTCACAGTGCCACACAGGCAATTCATGCCATGCGACTGATGTCCATCTATATACAACCTCTGAGCTCGTACGTCTCAGAGAAGGGCGTTAAGCAAAAGAATAAATTCTCCGCCGCCAAACAGATGTATATTTAATAGAGATCAATCAACATAAAATAAAATCCAATGTCAGACACACAGTCCATTTACAAGTTCGTTCTGGGTCTGAACAAAACTGGAGGCACTTTCCTCGCATATCCATCGATCTCCAAGTACGTCTGGACGATCACCAACTGATTCCCTCATTTTGGGTGTACAACCCAATCAAGATCATCAGTAATCACCCAAACGATGTGAAGACTTCCGGTCTTCAACCACCGTCTTCTTCTTTGACTTATCGTCGAATTGGTTAATCAGAATGGGTATAAATTCGGCCTTTCCGAATAAACCGCATATATATAAATAAATGTTACACAAATAAAACATAAGCCTCATTACAATTCAGTAGTCACTAATCGTAAATTAGCAAGAGAACAATTTCCCAAATATTAACCCCGAAGGCCGAAACCAGCATCAGATCAATATCCAGGAAACCATCCTTCTTAGCTAACCTACAGTTAGTTTCTGAATTTCACATTCTTAGGGGAAGATTCCCATTAATTTTATCAAAGATAAATTCTTTTCAATTTATTCTTTAATCTTCCTTTGGATATCGTTTCAAACCAAATTATGGTTTTCCAAACTAGTCGGGATTAGCGAACCACATCGAAGTAATTATTTATTTTATTTCCCAATCCCAACCTATTTATCCCATGAAGCAAAACTGGTAATACTCCATATCTAACACCACGGTGTTATCGGTAAAATCAATTACCATTTCACATTCAAATTTATTTAAAGATTTAACTATCGCTTTGGAGCAAAACTGGTGATACTCCGTTCTCGATCATTTCAATCTAATTAAAGATTCATTAAAACTTCACTTAGTTTTAATCTTTAACTGGGTTAAAGAATCAGTGTCATTTAAAACACGGTTCACGATAAACCCAATGTCACATTCCATTCTATTAACCCTTAACCGTAAAATAGCAAGTGATCAATTCCCTAAATATTAACCCCGAAGGCCGAAACCAACATCAGATCGATACCCAAGAAACCATTCAACTTAACTAATCTACGGTCAGTTTCTGATTTTCTTAACTCAGTTGGGTCTAAGAACAGTATTGTTGAAGATACCGTTCTTGACAACCCAAAATCACATTGCATTAATTATCGGGTTAAAGAACAAGTGTTATTCAAAACACCAATAAAGATAAACCGAAAAACCAAGTCAAATTCAATTTATTTATTTCAAAAACGAATTGAATTTAATTCTAGTTCAAAACTAGTTCATTTCGATAAAAATCTATTTTTCTCTTTACAAATGTGGGATTT
This sequence comes from Allium sativum, assembly GCA_030737875.1. Lineage (NCBI taxonomy): Eukaryota > Viridiplantae > Streptophyta > Magnoliopsida > Asparagales > Amaryllidaceae > Allium > Allium sativum. Next base: position 95,676,705 of record CM060925.1, on the reverse strand, counting down.
TTCAACCCAGTTCTTCACAAATCATTTCATATAATTTTACACAAATTATTGATATTTTTGAAAATTTTATCAAGGCCCGTACAGTCGATTTCCGACAACGGCCATCGAACTGCACTTACAACGACCTTTTCTGAAATTGATTTGGACATATCTCCAAATCCAACCATTAGATTTCAAATTTCTAATAATCGTTAGAAATCACTTTTCGATACGAACCCAACGGTTCTGGTTTTAGGAGAATCCGACGGTCGGATCTCCCGTAATGTCCATTTGAAATTAATGGTCGAAATTCAAGAACTACCGCGGCGTGGCGCGTTCTATTCCGGCCATTATATATATATAATATTATATATATTTCGTTGATTTCCTTTTTAAAACGAATTTTATAAATCGTTTTAAATTCATTTCAAATAACAATTTCGACCTTCATTTCAAATTCAAATCAAAAGTTAATTTTCCATTATAAATTCTTTTTAAATTCATTTCAATTCAATTTAATTCAAATTTCAATTTAATTTAATTTAATTCAATTCGAATTCATTTTCTATTCAATTCAATTCGAATTCATATTATATTCAATTCAATTCGAATTCGTTTTCTATTCAATTCAATTCGAATTCATATTATATTCAATTCAATTCGAATTTGTTTTCTACTCAATTCAATTCGAATTCTATTTTTATTGAATTCAATTCGAATTCGTTTTCTATTCAATTCAATTCGAATTCTATTTCTATTCAATTCAATATGAATTCTATTTTAATATTCATTTTAATTCGAATATAATCAATATAATTATCGTTCGCGTCAAAATAGCGCATCTCTAATCAACACGGCTTTATATTTTTCAATAACTTCGTTATTCTATTCAACAAATGAATATGTATTTCAACACATGACTAATCTCAACAAATGAGTACTGTCCACATGTGACTATTTTTTTTATTCAATATATTTTATAAAATTATGGTATCTATCGTTTGATTTCAAATCAGACTCCAACCGTAAATTAGTAAGAGAACGATTCCCCAAATATTAACCCCGAAGGCCGAAACCAACATCAGATCAATATCCAGGAGACCACTCATATTAACTATTTTCCAGTTAGTTTCTAATTTTATATATGATAAAGATGTAAATTTTTATTGTTAAAATATTTCGTTCAACACATGACTAATCTCAACGAATGAGTACGGTCAACACATGAACCTATATTTTATAATATTCTTTATTTTCTAAATTGGAATGAGGCCCAATCAATTACCATATAATGTTAATTATAAGGATTCTATACAACACATGTATATCACAGCAACGATAAATCAACAATCATCCAAAGTGCGTTCTACACTGTATAAGCATCAAATATAAATATTTGACGCTTATAACAGTCTGTCAATCAATCGATTGACATACAACTAAATATTGGGACTGGTGTGTGTTATATATCATCCCAATACCCGTGTGGGGTTTTCAAACAATCCAACATAGATTTTATTTGGTTTAGTTGGGCGATGTGTAAAATTTATCATTCCAATCAATATCAGTCAAATCAGTGTGTATAAACAAATCGTCCGGTCTATTTATATTTATTTCATTTTAAATACACATTAAAAATTATATTTTTAACCATAAAATATTTTCTAACTGTATAAATATTTTATTTCATCTCACATCACTTCACACAATCAACTACACATCAAAGTGAAACAAACAAGCATATAAGCCGTCCATGGTCTGTGGACGACGGGTGTCGGGTGCTACTAAACACCGTCTGCATCCTAGTATATATTTTTAACTAGAAAAGGAAATTTAAAATGAGAAGTTCTCACATAGGGTTCGACTCGGCCGTGCTTTGCTTTTAAACTGTTGAACCGTCTGGATCTACTTGAAATTCCAATACAGTTCTTGTCCCGGTGTTCATAATAAAAATTATATTTTTATTATTTCATTTCAATAAACAAAAATCGTATTTTTATTTCTGCTTCATATATTATTACAACGCTTATTTCTATACTCTACATAAATAAAAATCATATTTTTATTTATAAAAATCAAATCTTTTTAACTTTAAAAATATCGCCTTTTTATATTTAAAGAACTCATCTTTTTATTTTAAAAATCTTAGAACTTCATGAACAAAAATCGTTTAACTTCCTAGCGGTAAAAATCATATTTTAAAACGAAGTCATTTAAGTAAAAACCATATTTTTTATCATTTTTTTTATCCATGTTTAATATAAAAAAAATAATGCTATTTAATTAAAAATTACAATAAAAAAACAATATTATACAAATTTTAAAATCACTTTTCTGTCTAATTTGATTAATTACGGGGTTTAAAAGAATACCCTCTCGCCGCTTCTTCTTCCTGTACCGCAACCTCGTCGAATGGAGCTTCCAACCTAGGTCTTCACATTGCTTTTACCACAGCCGTCGTTGACCAGATTGGGGTACGCCATGACGAAGCCTAACCAAATCCGCGCCTATACCCTTGAGTTGCGTGCCGCTCGACGCCTTCAATCGCCAGGAAACGACGATCGAACTGAGCAACTTCGAAGCGACGCCCTGGCCACCACGATGATCCACTTCCGATCATACTCGAATGGAGTTGAAGCCGGGAGAATTCTCTTCAATATTCGCTCAATAACATGTGTGAATTACTTCATGGATTGGAGGAATTTTAAGGGAGAACGGGGGAGAGATAATCGCCCTTCATCAGATGAGAACGGCGGCTTTGACCAGGAGAAAGTAAAAGAGGGGTTTGACCTGGTCTAGGCTATATATAAATATATTTAAATATTCTTTAATTCGAAAATTACTAGTTTATCCTCCTCAACTCGAAATCGAACCCAACGACTTTCGTCCCTAGCATAATACCCCCATTCCGAACACAATGGGAGATGTATCGTGAGCTGATTCGGCCGTTTCGATCAGTTTTCGTCAAATCAACATATAACTCTATATATTGAATTTGAAACGTACATTTCCATTTACTGGGGTCACATACTAACTCGAAAAATTCCAGAAAAATATTTTTTAGCTTCGTATTGACGATACGGTCCTTACAAAACTAGTTTCGTCGAATTCTGAGACCGTTTGAAAAATGGCCAATTTCCAGTCGATTAAAATCGACTGAAACTGGTCAAAACACGTTTTCCTTTGCCACGCTCACATATTGATTCGAAAAATTATGAAATTTGAAACCTAGCAATAACATGACATCTCGGATCCAACAAAAGTGGTTTCGTCGAAATCCGAGGTCGTTTGCAAAATGGCTATTTTTAAGGGCCGAAATTCCATAGCGACTATTCTGAATTTTCAACTGGACATATCTTTTGTTTCCCGCTATGAAATTTCGATTTTTCGGATTCATTGGAAAGATACTCTCAATTAGATTCTATTATTTTTGGTTTCACTAAAATCCGGTTTATTTTGCACCCTGTATATTCATTTGAAGTTTGAAATCGAATTATCGAACTACCGTGCCATTTTCAATTCCTTTTATAATTTAAAATGAATTATTTATATTCTAACGTCGATCTATATAAATATATACGTTCGAATTATATTCAAAATAAATTTTTCGTCGTTATTGTTCAAAAATAATCATTTTAAATATTCAAAATTCGTTAAAATTGCCAAAATAAAATTTTTAATCTGGCTCGGATTTTCTGGGTTGTTACATTAGATGTCATGCAGAATCATTTGCTGGAGCAGCTTGATGGGATTAGGACTTGGTCAGACAAACGCCTTGGTGAAATTGGTCAATATTATGCCCGCAAACTAGGGGCCTGGAACACCTTTGCTTGCGAGTTTCAAAGGCTGAATAGAGAAAACATTGAGCTCATTACCGCTTTGGAGAAGGACAAGGCCATGCTCAATAAAGCTCTTAGGTCTCAGGACGAGATTATTGCTGAACTATCGAGTCCTGGAGGCAAGACAACAAAGACTGATACTCCTTCCCTTGCTCGAGGTGGGGACTGACCCATTGATGAAAGGAGGTGGATTTCTTGTTTATCTTATATTTCTTTCCTTTAGCGTGTTTATACTATAGACCGGTTGTATATGCGAGTGCCAGTCCTCGCTTAATACTCCAATGATATTTTGCGTCCAATGTCTATATCTAGGACTTGCAATGTAGTGATGAACATGCTCGACCCTGCGTTTGACTTGCTTGGTGGACGATGTAATTTTGGTTGTGTATGTTGTAACGACCCGTATTTTGGCAGTCAAATATTTAATTTAATTTATTATTTAATTTAGAGTATTAATGGATTTTAATATTTAATTCATTATTTAAACGAAGTTTAAACGCTATAACTTATTTAAATATAAATTGAGCTTGAAAATGGCGTGCAGTTCGTAATATGAAGTTCTGAACTTCAACTGAGAATACAGGATCCGATATAAGTCGAATTTCTGTGTAACGAGAAATGATGGAACCGTGTTGATGGTAATTTTCATATGAAATAGAAAAATTCAGATTTCGTGTTATAATTTGTTAGATATGGATAAATCAAATTTTGGAATAGTCGCTGTAAAAATCAATATTTAAATATAGGCCGTTAAAATAGCCGTTTCGCAAACGGACTCAGATTTCGACAAAATTGGTTTCATTAGAACCGTATCGTTAAATTATTGTACGGTGTTGAATGGCATGTCAAACCGATATCGTATGTGACCACGGTAGCTGTAAACGCCCATTCAATTTCTATAGCGCGTAATTAATTTAATAAAGGGTTATTTGGATATAACTTGAACAGACGATCGAATTAAGCCACAAAACCCTTATGTTGAGTTTGTATCGTCGATTAGAGTCAGAATAGGTATATAGTTTGTTATTTTTAGAGACTGGATAATTTGGTGTCAAAAATGGCATTGCGGTGCGCGTAAAAATAGCCTACCGAGGAAACAGTCTCAGAATGCGACGAAACTAGTGCCGTTGGGTTCGTATCGAAAAATTATTTTAAGATATCAAGGTTTCAAGTTGATTGGATTTATCTAGTGATCGTGGAAAAATTAAACGCGTGTTTATTTCTGGTTTTATAAAGGGAATTTTTTCACACGACCTCAGATTTTGACGAAACTTGTCCCGTTGGATCCGGAATATATTTTTGCACTAAGATTAATTTTTTTTATCAGAAGACAGAAGTCAGTTGTAGTGGTTTTATCGCGTTACTTTACCGCAGAGTTTTATTAACAATATAATAATAATTACATGCTTAATTCTTAAGCAAGTAAACAAGCCTAGACTGTGTCTATCAATATTAGACCAAGACGTCACTTCACTTGTAAGTGAAAATCCAAGTATGTATCCTATAAGAAAATACACCTTAAAACTAGACATGTACAATCATGCACTGCTGTTTTCCTTTTAGCTGCCCTATGATATCTTTTCACATTTAAAACATCACATGCTGATCCAAACTTGTTCAGCCTACCCAAGTTAAACCTTCCTCCACTTTTACCGCTGTTATGTCTCTGTTGCAGCCAATCAAGTAATAATGTATTTCCTTTTCAAATTCTCGTCAACTGAAACAAGCGCAGTCTTTCAAATTTCTTCTCAGCTAGCGTAGCTAATGCAAATCAATACAGCTACGTGGTAGAGACACTTGAGAAGGCCTACTGAAATGAAAACTTAACACTACCATATTTTATATCCTACCCCGATATGACTAAGCACGAGCTGCTGCCCAACTTAAAATCCAACGAAATGAAAGTTCATGCAGTGTACCCGATCCTGCAGATCAAAGCAAAAGAAGATTGTAACTGCATGTGCCATCCACTGAAGAACAGACACCGTCTTTTCTATTTATTTTTCCAGTAAGCTTTAAAATTGAAACCGCAGCCTAAAACCCTGCACACCTCGTCTAGTCTCCATAAAGCTATGGTGAACGAAATGAAAAGCCTAGGAAAACCTTATACATACCTATCTTGGCCTAGTTGAAGTTGACATTGTTCTAATCCCCTTATTTCTTCTATAAATACGTGGAATAGGTTCGTTAATTTCTAGCAAGGCGAAATGCAAACACTTCTTTCTTTCAGCAAAAATAAACCATACCCTTTTCATTTCAAACAGAAGCTCCTCCTATAAGATTTAACCATACGAACGAATATAGATATGTATAAACTCACTCCTGAAATGAAAAACACAGTAAATATTTTTTTTATATATATACAAAAGCAGTATATGCACCGAAAATGGGGTCGATCCAAGAAAAGGAAGAGGTTTGGTGCGTGGAAGTGGGAGTTAGTGCGTGACTGGGCGTTCGACGTGGAGGTCGGAGGGCGTACTGGTTGTTCAGCGCGGATGAGCTGATTTTGAGTGAACAGTGGTAATCTCGTGAAGCTTAGTAGCATGGACATAATTAAGACGATCGGGTTTCTTGAAGCAGAACACTTGGGAAAGGAGGAAGAGGGACTGATCTGTTGGAGCGTGAGGTGGCAAGGGGAAGCTGAAATGTTGAAGAAGGGTTAATGAAAGATAAGTGTGCCTAACGATGGTTTTAAAAGCCTAACCTATTTAATGATGTGCAGAATATATTTTGTATATGCCTAATGGGAAACTGAACATGCCTAATTTCAAGTTTATTAAAGCCTAATGGATATACACCCATTATGCCTCACACTTGGACGTGACTAAACCATTTGTAATTGTACCCAAATCAGTACATGTGTTCAGTTATGTTTATGGTAAACGTAAGGAATAATTTAGCTAGATATTCTTATTTAGAAATGATGAAATTGAAAGTAGTTTTCTCGTGTCCTAGGGAATGATGTTCAGTAGACAGGTATATTTATTGGTCTAATAAAGATACTAAGTACGAAGTCTAATTGCCTAATCAAGGTCTGTGTCGAATTATATACATAGACTAAACACACCTAATCACATATATGTTTGTTTAATCATATTTAGGCTGATTGTTAAATTTACAGTGTGATGTACGGTTAAAGGAAACTCAAGGTAATAACAGTCCTACATGATCCATGTGTTACATAGGGAAATGGACTAAACAAATTCTAAAAGTGCATGATATTTTTACAAACCGATGTATATAATTCTAACGGGATTAATATTCATTAAGATTTAATTAAAAGTTTATTTGTTTAAATTTAAACCCATACGTATAATATTTTGTACCGTGCTTCTGTGTTATTAGAATTAGGCAAGATCGAAGACGTTGAAATCATATCGATAAGCATGACAGATGGAACTGGTCTGGACAGAATTTACAGCTATTGGAGATTTTAATTAAATTAAATGTCAGTTTAATATAATTAAAACGAACGGTTTCAGCAATGAACGAACCACAGGTGAGTTAAACTCACTCAGTATTTTTCCCATTTATATTTTATATAAATTGGATTTTTATTTTTGTGTGCTCTGATTGCTGGTGGTTGACAATTTGTTGATTTAACTGATGGAATTAAACCGTCGTTTAATTTCAGTGTAATACCAAATCATTATTCTAACGATTGGTTCCAATAAAGGTAACTTACCTTATTGGTCACGTTTATCAATAAACGTGTTTAATGGTTTGAATTGTTTGATCTGTTTGAACTGTTTTGAACTATGTGGAGATAATCGTTTGTATACAGAAAAGAACAGGTTGGAGGGATCCAACCGGATTCCTCAAATATATTATTTACTTTCATATAATCATATGAACTGTCGTGTTTGGGTGATTGATTTGATATTGATCGTTGATTGGAAATACACCCTGCGTTTGGTTTTAACCAATGAGCTATATTGGTTGAGTAATCGGCAGTGAATGGCCTAAAAGTAAATTGTTTTATTTATATTAATTTACCGTCAGGTAAATCGATAGATGTAAAGTTATAAAATCTATTTTATAACTAAAGATGGATTTTGAGATATATATATATTTTGAATAAAAACTTATAATTAGGAAATAAATATTTATGTTTATAATAAATTGTAAATTGATTTATAAATGCAATTCTGATGTTATTCGGATTTGTAAATGTGGGATTAAGGAAATTAACCTATCGGTTAAAAAGTGAATAATGGTTTTTGGTTGAGAAACATTTAAATGGATTATTTAAATTAATTATTGATTAATTTAAAGGGAAAATGAATTAGAATCAGTTAATGAGATAAATTGGAGTTGAATCGACTAAATCGACCGTTTTAATTTGAGATTATTAATAAGTTAGTGCGTTGTGAATAAAATAGTTAAATGAATATTATTTAATTTTAATAAGATTTTTATAAAGGATTTACTATTTATTTTAGTAAATAAAGAAATCAACTACTGAAGTAGCTAATGATTGAAATAAACTATTATTTTGTTAAATAATAATTTAGAAATTACTTTTAATGGGAATTCATTAAAAAGTAATCGAGGTTGAAAGGAAATCTAGTGAAATGGTGAAAGGAGTTTACGAACAGGTTTTGTCAAAAACCTGAGTTTTATAACAAAGTTATAAAGGGAGTATTTAAGCTTAAAAGAAGTGTTACTTAATTGTTTAAATTAAGTGAAAGGAAATTAAGGAAAAGTTATAATAAACCAGAGTAATATGCATAAAGGGAGTTTGGGGTATTATATCGTTAATTCTAAATTAACGTTACTTAGAAATGTGATTAAGTGAAAATGGGAAATTGAAGTAAGAATTTGCAAAGGGGGAAAGGTTGAATGATTTGGATAGGAATTGGTTTAAAGAAAAATCTTACGTTAAGTAAGAAAGCGAGGAAACGATATTTAAAATATTGAAAGATTTAAGAATTTGAATTTACATTTGTTTAAATTAAAAGGCCAAGTGATGCTGAATATTGAACCCGTGAACTCACTGGATTGTTATGATTGAAACACTGTTTATTTTGATAGTTAAATCACCGACTATCAAAGCTGTCCAATACAATTGTTGGTACGGAAAGACCGGGATCGAATTTATATTCAAAAACCATTCCGACCAACAAATACGTGAAGATATCAAAAGACGGTCGAGATGGAGCACTGAAGACTGTGGATTTTCATAAGCGGAAGAGGTACTAATAATCTCTGGTTTAGCGGCCAGAGATAAACTGTGGTTCTGTCGTGGTTGGAATCTACGTGTTGCAAGGATTTCTCGGTACTGATCCATGGGGTGATTCCTATATGAGATGCAGTAGGAGAGTACCTTCGGTTCATCCTGTTCGTGGATGACTTGTATGGACGAGTGTCTGACAGAGTATTTCCAAAGGATCACGTACATTGATTTCTTCAAACATGCTATAGTTGGTTAGCTCCCAACTAGAGTATTTTTGGTGGACGTCAATTGGTGATATCTGGCGGATCTAACGATGTGGCTTTCGAAGTGAATGGTGGCCAAGTGTTGTAAAGGAAATTCGAACCTCAAGCCTCAACAACCAGGAGATGTCAAAAATTGGGCAGGCAGCATGGCTATGTGGGTCGCTCCCATTAGGGTGTATAATCACCTATCTAGAGAAAATCCTTTTGTTTCTTAAATCTATTTCGATGCTGTTCCTTTGCGGGAAGACGGTGGCTAGCTACCACCGTTGGTGATATACATTCGATACACTCAAGCGAAATGAGTGGTCGGTCATGTGAGGGCCTGGTTGCAAGACGTTTTTGTTGAACCCAGTATATTCGCCTCTAGAGATACACTATCGACAGGTGGTCCCTTACCTTGTCATAGTTGGAATCCAATCTCCAATAAGTGCCCGGGGTTTTTATTGTATACTATATATGTGGAGCGTGAGATGCAAGTGGTACACTAGATTCTATTTACTTGTAGTTAGACATTTTTATAATATCAGACAAGATATTGATTTCAAAAATGTTTTGGGTTATCGTAAGGTAAAAACCATCCGTGTTTATGTGTGGATTTGGTCTTACGATTATCCTTTTCTTTGAAAGATTTTAACTTTAAAATCAGGTTGTGTGACACCCTTAATATTGTGCGAGTTTTTCTCAATCTGGTTCACCAGACTGACCCGGTGTTTTGTAAATGCTCGGGATAGCCCGGGGTGTACAGGTTCAGGTTATCGAATGCTATGAAGAGACGAGCTGGAAGAGTCCAGACGTTTGATATTATATAGCTACTATTCCGCTGTGTGTTGTATATGGGAACAGGTTATTATAACTGTCCTTGTAACAACCCGGAATTTTGGAACCAATTTAAAATTTTATTTTAAGGAAATTTTGTTAGAAAATACGTCAGAATTTAAAAATTCCATTTCTTTCTTTTTTATTTAAATTATTGAATTTAAAATGATATTTACATACATAAATTTTAAATTCTTATTAATGAATGATTCCAAATTAATTTTATATTGGAAGAATTGTAAGCCACTAGGTGTTAAAGGTATATAATGTTTTAACTATCGCGGTTAATGAAATTAATCTTAACATTTATAGTAAAAAATATATAAAAGAAAACAAACAAAAAATAAAGTATATTTATTGTCCAACCTTTCCATGTATCCCTAATGTATTGGTGTATTTACTTTAGTATTGAAGTCAAAGGGGTTATTTAGTCTGTAGGCCCTTTACTATATATAAAACAAAAAAGGCCATGCATTGCCTACATTTTTTTAATGCATGCACTATAAATTTTAAACTGATATAATTGGTTATATTTTCAACATATGCATTTTTTTTCTCTAAAAGGACAACGTTTCATACAGTAATACACATGAGGTGGCCATTCATTTTTCAAATTGTCTTTATTTCAAGTTCCCTTTTTAACTTTAAACCATACATGGATTCATTTATTTAGTACCATAAATTACGCATGTCTATATTAATACATTTCCAAAAACCTTCATCTCTTCCAACTTATTACTTCATTTTTCTCCTTTCTACTTTTTCTTAAATTTGAGTCATTTCAAAAAAAATAAAAAAAATCGATTAGACTAAAATACTGAAGTAAGAAGGGCTAGGATAGTATTTTGTGTTTGTAATAGATGAAAAAGTACGGCTATCAGTTAGTCAAATCTAAATATCAATAGTTGGAAATTTGGAAGTTCGTATAATTTGAAACCTTATATTTCTGAAATGGAAATTTAATAATACATTTATGTGCGTTTTAAATTCATCAACATTTGTAATAAAAATTAATGTGGCGGTGTAAGGAACCAACATTGATAACATTTAAATAAATGATTTCATTCCATATAAATCGTATCTCATTCGAAAAGCAATGGACACATCAACCACTAATTAAGAAATTAAATAATTTAACGTTGAAAATTTGGAAAGACATGCCTATTGATTTCAGTGCGTTTCTTTTTATATTTATTTCACGCACCAATTCCTTTATTCATGAAAACCATTCTTCCTTCTTTCTCAAACTCATTTTCTCTGTAGGCTAGAGATTTGCTGCTTACTGAACGAAAAAAAAATTATATATAAATAATTATCTAATCAGCGCACTAATTCCCTAATTATTGCCTATTTCAGCAAAATCAAGAAAAGAGAAACTTTTTTGAAATACATATATGCATGAATCGTATTAATGACATATGCTAAATTAGGGTAATAAGTGTAACATTTATCATGGTAAATTTCAGTAATACATATATGTATTTTTGCAATGTTGGGTGCAGTAATAATGATATGTTTATTTAATAAGAAATTCGTACCTATTGTTGTATAACATAGTTTTAAGATATATTTGAATTGGGCAAAATTGAATAAATTTAATATACAGGGGGGGGGGGAGTATAATTGAGTAAATTAAAAATATAAGGGGATAAAAGAAAATCTCCTTCCATTGTAAAATATCCTAAACTCCTCCCATAACCCTTCACAAATCCTCATTCTCTTTTCTGAAGCCGCCGGCTCCATCTTCTTCTCTTCAATGGCAGCAGCCTCTCTTCCTCTCTATTTTATTTCTTCTTCACCTTCCTTATAAACATGAGACCTTCTATTAGAAAAATTTGGTGGTATCCTCTTCTTCTTCAATTTTGTCCATCATCGTTCTCAAAAGCAAAAAAGAAAAAGGATCTTCAAATTGCAAATTAATTGGTTGCCCTTTTCTTATCTTCATCATATCCAGGCAAGGTGAGATTTTTGAATTCAAATAAAAAGAGTTTTAATTTTATTAATTAATCAAAATATGTGATCAACGTGATTAATCATCGTATCTTTTTCATACGAGCACGGAATCGCGTGATTCCGGATCCGTCGGAATCGTAAAATCAATATTTAGGCGATGGAGCAAACTTGAACAGAAAAGGAATCAATCAGGATTTTCGATAAAATTAAACGATGGTTTAATTTTATTAAAGCCATCGTTATTATCCGATCAAGGTGAGAAATCCTATTTTTATAATAATTTAATCTTAATTATTTTTCTTGCTTTTAATCAATGTATGTATTTCAATCTGCGATGTGGTAAAGTAGGATTATTTATTTATTTATTGCTGTGAGAAATTCTATTACTTTATTCATATAATCAAAATTTGTTAATCGTAATTTTAGTGTTACAAATGTGCTATAATATTTGCGGAATGTTCGTGATTGGATTTAAATTTGTTTGATGCTGTTTGATGATGTGTTAATGTGATGGAATATTTTTTTCATATTAGAATTGACAAAATAATCATGTCCTTTATGTTAAATCAATATTGGCAAAATAAAATTTTCAATTTGCCAGTATACGTTGGGTTGAAATTAAATTTTTTGTTAATTAGATTATAGTGGAACAAAGATTAACATTTTGTTAATTAGATTATAGTTAATCAAAAAGTTACATTTTTGTTCATTAAATTAGTTGAACTAGAAATATGTCAATTTTTATTATAAAATTGATGAGAACACATATATCATTTTGTTGTGAAGGAAAGATTGAAAACAAAAATATATAATTTTTGTTGTAACCAAATAGTGTAACCAAATCATCATGTTGAGTTATTAAATTTGTTGATTCAAGAGTTAACAATTGTGTTAATTAGATTTGTCAATTCTAAAGGATTAACAAAGGCGTTGATTAGAAAGATAGTTAAAACAAATGTATCATATTTGTTAAAATGAAACAATTGAAAACAAATATGTCATTTTGTTATTGTAAACTTTTTGTAAACAATCTTATCATTTTTGTTATAATAAATTAGATAAAACAAAAATATCATGTTAATTGAAATAAAATAGTTGGAACCAAAATATCATTTTTGTTAATTAGAAATCGTTAACAAATAAGATTATCATTTTTATTTGTTAAATTAGATATTAAAAAAAATTGTTTACATATAAAATACTCTTTTATATGATATTAGAAAACAAAGAAAAATGTTAACATATGAAATACTTTGATCATTAAAAAGGATTAAAGAAAAGATGAAACATTTTTGTCCATTTAGAAATGATTAAACAAAAAGATACACCTTTGTTCATTGAAAAGAACAAGACAATTTTTGTGCCCAAAAAAAAAGAAAGTATACATTTTTGTTAGTTAAAAAAACATACATTTTAGGTATGGATAAAGATAGAATTGAAATGTACCATTGTAGTTACAGTCTACATATAAATAAAAATATGAAATTAGAAAACTGATTATAAAAAGAACATATCTTTTTATTTACAATTTAGTTGTAGATAAAAATATGATTATAGGAAATTGATTATAAAAGGATATTTTTGCTTACGTGTTAGGTGTAATTCAAAATATGATTATTAGAGGACATTTTTATCTTTATGTTAGGCATAAATGAAAATATGATTATAAAAGTCATGAATAAAAAGGAAGTGCATTTTATTTGCATCTTTTTATGTTAATAAAAACATAAGAAAAGAAATTACATTTTATTTGCATCTTTATACGCAAATAAATACATAAGAAAAGAAAGCATATTTTATTTGCATCCGTTATATGCAAATAGAAACAGAGGAAGAAAATATACATTTTTATCTACCCTTTTTATATAAAAATAAAACATAGGAAAATAAAACATTTCTGTTAGAAACTGTCTTGTTAGATAAAATAAAACATTTTTGTTAGGAATTCTCATATTAGGATAAAAATAGTCATTTTATGTTTAATTAGAATTGATAAAATATAAATGGCATGCATGTTTAATTAGAATTGATAAAATATAAATGACATGCATGTTTAATTAGAATTGATAAAATATAAATGGCATGCATGTTTAATTAGAATTGATAAATTATAAATGTCATGCATGTTTAATTAGAATTGATAAATATAAATGTCATGCATGTTTAATTAGAATTGATAAATATAAATGTCATGCATGTTTAAATTGATAAATCATAAATGTCATGCATGTTTAATTAAAATTGAAATGTAAGTTAGGATATTTGGAAGGAAAATATTTTTAACAATTTTATAAAAAGATCATATTTTTATTATGTAAAATATTTTAATAAAGTTATATTTTAAAATAGGAGATATTTTAAAATTAAAGATATTTTGAAATGAAGGATGTTTTAATATAATATTTCCCAATGAAATAATTATAATTATAAATTACAATTGTACTTGGACACGAGGTTAGGTTAACTTTGTGGTGGAAGTCTGCCCGTGAAACACCCCACCTCCGTTAGGGTCACTCTCAAAGGGAATGCCCTAATTTTGGTGGAGGTTTATAAGTATAAGTCACAGATATACAAGACAGATATAAGAACACATATTTGTAAACAGCGGAAAAACAACAAACTTTATTTCATAAAGTCAAATACGTGTTATACAACATCACCATGATTGTCTTACATCTTTTTCTAAAAACATAACATAACACTTTCATAATCTGTCTTGAGTACATTATTTAAAGAAGCATAAATAAAACATAGATAAACTGCAAAAGTCCCCATAGTGGATTGTCCAAAGCCATAGTTCAAAACAGGAAAGTCCAAGCAATACATTTCTCTTCTTCAAGCTGGATGTTAAGGCTGGTCAAGCTGCTGTGTTCCCTCCCTGTGGACCTGGGGGGGGGGGGAACGGAAGAAAAGAAGACGAAAGAAAAGCAGAGTCAGACATAAAGCCTGAGTAAGTCTAGTACTATTTTGTCTATGAATAAAGAACTGGGTATGATAAGTATAAACAAGAAGTGGGCAAGCACTATAAACTTGGTTAAGTTGTCTAGGGTCAAATACACTATCGTACCCTATGTTAATCTCTGAACCCATATAAACTAGTTTCCAACTGGCACCCCATAATCAGGGTGATGTGATCCATTCAATGATGATCGGCTCCTACTCGCATAGTTACATGTGTCTTTCGGCCCCCGATGTTGTAGTTACCTATGCTGGTCCCACCATGGGGTGTATCAAGTCCCATGGCGGCGGCCCGACACAACCTTAGAGTGCACAGGTATGCTACTGGTGTCCAGTGCCTTATTTTTCTGCGCCGGAGTGTGTGCACGCCCGCACCCCGTTAGAACCTACACTGCTACACCACCGCCGTCGATTTGACCTCTTACAATCAGCCCAGTAATCGTGCCCCACCCTGCCTAGTTTCAGGGTATCCTGATACACCTTTTAGGGTTACTGCTGAAAAGGGTCCCCCGTTACTAGGTTTTCTATCTCTAGCCAACATGCTAAGTTGGTTAAGTGTTTTCTAACCTAACCCCCACCAGTCCGTTTAGTTTAGCATGTTCCATTTTGATTAAGTCTTTAGTTCACTTAATCCTAACAATCCTGACTCAGCCTTAATTGTCTTATTAAGGCCCTGACCTCTCACATTAGACAGGTATTGTTGTGGCTGCCTGTTGCCGGTTGGTTCCGGGCAGTCTTACGCCACAACTCAGTCTAACCTCGGGTCCTTATTGGGCTCCATGTTTGACCTCCCACATTGGATAGGTATTGTTGTGACTACTGGACAGCCGGGCGGTTCCGGGCAGGTTTACATCACAACTCAATCCAACCTCGGGTTAAACACATCGTATGTTCTACACTTACATGTTTTGTCTTTCTTCTTTATTTTCTTATATGTAAATATTTGCGGCCAATTATTAAGTTAATGGTGTAAAGGCTACACCAATCATGGGCCCAACCCATACTTGAATTTGGGCCCTTCTATTTTATATTTCCATTCATTAGTAATTTTAACCCAACGTTATTTTCCCCTGTTTTACACGTCCGTTTATTATATATATATTGGGCTTAGCCTTTTAAAGCCCAATTTAGCCATGCGAAAAGGGGAGGCTTAAAGCGTGATTACATACACAAAGAGGGGAAGGTGAGCGCATGAACTTGCAATATGACGTTGGAAATACAAAATAGAAACTGGTGTACTTGCATATATATACTTTGGTCATAAAGCATAGGTGACTTGAATCAAAGCATGTGAACTTGTAGTTGAGATAAGAATCTAAATTGGGTATCATTATTGACACATGAACCTATATTTTTATTTAGGCATAATGTCAAACATAAGCATGGCATAAATATCTCTAACATAAGCATGGCATAATGTCAAACATAAGCATGGCATAATATCAAACATAAGCATGGCATAAGTATAGTTAAATATGTTCACATAACCATGGCATAAATATTTCTAACATGAAATCATGATTCTTACTTTAGTCATGTAAACTTACAAAAAGGGATTTTTGAGCCTAACCTAGCTATGTACCACATATGTCATCATAAAATTCTTGTAAACAAGATAGACTTAATCATGGATTTCAATTATGCCAAATATCATTCATAGCCTAGCCATATTCATAAGTTTGCAAATAGGTTTTCTAGTACAAAAGCATGGCTTAATACATGATGCCCAATTTTCAACCTAATTTCATATGGATTATGATAACCCAAACCTATTCCAATTACTTCATAAAAATGACGTTTGTATAAAAATACACATTATGATGGCGTAGTAGCAAAGCCCCAAACTTGCATGAATTTAAATCAACTACATACATGTAGCTTCAACATGGATTACATAATTTGCGAAATATTCCAAACGTATACTTGCATAGAACTACCGCATGTAGTTCTTTATAATTGAATAACATAATTCAAGAATATCCAAACGTATATAATATTTCAAATTGATAAGAACGCACAAATATGAATTACTTTATTGCCACAATTCAAGCATACAAACCAACACAATTATTTGTTCATACCAAAGTAATACTCTACTTACGATCGTTGCGGCGAATTCTCTAATTTAGGAATTTAGAGATGCGACTCCTTATGACGTAGGCGTTGATTTGCTTTGTTTGAATTGCTTTAGGCTTTAGAATTTTCCTCCTAATCCTATCTCTCCAATTGGCGGCTACTCTTAGTCGTTCCTCAGCAACATGGCGGCTTTGTTATTATTTTTGAATGAATAGATTAGGGTTAGTCTAGGGTTGTTTATATAGAGGTTATAAACTGATTAGGACCATTGATGTTGCTTGGATTGATCGTAGCCATTCATTCGAAAGAGAAACCAATTAGAGCCTGCCACCTAGCCCTAATGACAAAGCAAGCTTCTGAAAATCGGCTAAACACAGACCTGGCCAGCCAGGGCTAGACCAGACCTGGCTAGCAGGTCATTTTTGACCTGGGCGCACTTGGCAGGTGCGCCAGGTCAAAAATGTACTGGCGCACTTCACAAGTGCGCCAGTGCATTTTTGTTCTGGCGCACTTCCCAAGTGCGCTAGTGCATTCTGACCCTGTTTTCCGGTTTTTCGCCCAACTTCGTTCGTCCATAACTTCTTCATACGATATCCGTTTTTCGAAAACTCGGACTCTATTTCGCGTATTTTTCCGAGACGAACGCAATGGCGTATCCCGTTTCCCTTAGTTCTTTGATTCAAATTAATTATACTTTAATTTGTTAATTTCACAGTTATAGAATTTTCGGGGTGTTACATTCTCCCCCACTTAAAAAGGATTTCGTCCCCGAAATCTTCAAGTTAGGAGGAATGTATATCCTAACATCCAATCATCCATCTACTCATCCATCAAACACGACCATCCATTGTCCTTAAAAGACTTCTAATGCTTCATGGTCATATGCGAAGTGTGTGTGTATACATGTACTTATCTAATGCAAAATCAGGCGGTCTACTGATTCAGTTGACCTCCTTAATGCGAATTATGTAAGTGCCATGAATCCATTATGTATGCAAATTTTCCTATTCATGATCCTACATGAGTGCACAATCATTCAATACAAATGCAACATCCACATGACAACACATTAGAGTTCAACCATATACGAATGCAAACATATATGCATATGCAATATGAAGTGACTGAGCCGATCTAAAACCTAGATTGTGTGTGTATATGCAACCACGAGCAACCACTAGCAATCACTTGCAACCACTTGCAACCATCGTTCATAACATGTTTCAACTACATGTTTCCATCCAAAGGGTTTCTACCTAAAAGATAAGGTCGGGGAAATATACCTAAAAGATAGATAAAAGCGCAACTTAAGGAAAATGAAAGATCAAGGATGTAGCCTCGAACAGAAAAGGGTAGGCAGTGCGTATTCTAGCTTCAGTTTCCCAAGTCGCGTCTCCCTCGGCGTCGCTCCACTGAACTTTGACGAGCTTGACTTCACGGTTGCGTAGCTTCTTCACTTCCGTTCCTAATATGCGGGTTGGAACTTTTCTTATGGTTGCTTCGCGTTCCACTTCGACCTCTTCGAGGATATTTGGCTCTACCACTTCAGCAGACTCATGTAGACATTTTCGGAGATGTGAAACGTGAAAAACGTTGTGGACTCCAGCCAACTTCTCGGGTAGCTCTAATCTATAGGAAATTTTCCCAATTGTTCCTATCTAAAGGTATAGTCGAAGTAAAAACTTTGTGCCCATTAGGCAATGTCAAAACTGAAAACCTATGCCACATATATATTGATTAGGAGAAGAACTCCCTAAGCATCAGCCCCGAAGACCGAAATCAACATCAGACTGACACCCAAAGAGTTACTCAACACAACCACCATATATGATTCTAGGCAACTAAGCATGATGGACTCCTTTTAGGTCACAAGGGAGTCCCTTCCTAAGACCAATCTGTATCCTAAAAAACCCAAAAACTTTAGTCAAACCAATGAACACCCTCGAGTCCCAAAATGTGTTACTAACAGATGAGTCATACTCCCTATGTGGTTTGCAACAGAAATTGGATTGAGAATGGGACCGAGAGGATATACAGAAAAGATACTATGCAAGTAAGCTCTACAGAAAGAGGGGAATCAAGGATATACGCTTAAGAAGAGATATTATGCACGAATCTAGTCTTCAATCTTCTAAGTCGCATTTCTTGAGCTTAACTCCATTATGCTTTGTCCATCGTTAACTTCACAATTTCGTAGCTTCTTAATTCTTGTTTCCAAAATATGAGTTGGAACCTATTTCTCGTTCCTCTATCACTTATTCTCCTTCTAGTATACTTGGCTCAAACCTAACTGCGTACCCATGGTTCCATGCAAGCTCTCCAAAATTCACTAGTGAATCTTGGATCTTGTTCACTTACTAGAAGGTATCCCACATAGATGAATTATCTCTTGAAAATAAACAATTGTCAACTTCGTGAGCGGAGCTGAGATTTTCGCAAAATCCCTTATAAACTTTCGATAGAAACCCGCTAGTCCTAGAAAGCTTCGGACCTCAGTTGCATTCCTTGGTGTCTTCCAATCCTGTACCGCCACTACCTTAGCAGGGTCCACTGCTAACCCTTGTTTGGATACTATGTGTCCAAGGAACCTCACCTCTTCTCTCCAAAAGTGGCATTTGGAGAACTTGGCTTTTAGTTGATGGACTCGCAAAGTTTCCATGATTGCCCTTAAGTGTTGAGCATGTTCCTCTTCACTCTTTGAGAAGATAAGGATATCGTCTACGAAGACCACTACGAATTTGTTGAGGAAATCTCTAAATACCCTACTCATCAGGTCCACGAAGTAAGCAGGTGCATTTGTCAAGCCGAAAGGCATGACAAGCCATTCAAAGAAGCCGTCTGGGGTTCTGAACGCCGTTTTATCGATGCTATCTTCAGCCACCCTTAGCTGATGAAAACCGGTTGCTAAATCGAGTTGGGAGAAAACAGACGCTCCTACAAGCTGGTCAAATAAATCGTCAATTCTAGGGAGAGGGTGCCTATTCTTTTTCGTTAGCTTGTTGAGCTCCCTATAGTCAACACATAGATGGAGTGAACCATCCGCCTTTGTAGCAAACACCACTGGAGCGCCCCATTCTGAAATGCTCCTCCTAATGAACCCCTTTTCTAGAAGCACTTTAATCTGTTTACTGAGCTCTTTCCTTTCCCGTGGAGCCATATGTCTAACGGGCAACGCAACGGGCTTTGCATTATCTACAAGATATATGCGGAAGTCTATTTCCCGCTTCGGAGGCAAGCCCTTCACCTCTTCGAAGACATCCGGATATTCCCGGACCACTCTAACTGATTGCAAATTTTCAACGGAGGCATCTAGCGATTCAAGATAACTAAGCATAACCGCATACGAGGGATTACAAGAAATTTCCAAAGTATTACCGAGCTGGGTTAGGAGCCTAACAACCCTTTTCTCACAATCAAGGATGGCCCCATTACTGGATAGCCAATCCATACCCAAAATCAAACCATAACCCGAAAAGCCCAAAACAAAGGCACTACACTGAAATTCTACACTTAGAATAGAAATTTTCAATTCCAAACAGATCATAGACAAATGAGCTGGGCCCCCAATTGGATTTGAAACAATTAAGGGGTCCTCTACCATACTAGTTTTTAGGTGCAGAGATTCTACTAAAGCAGACGAGATAAAGGAGTGTGATGCGCCAGAATCAAATAAAGTGCGAACGGGGTGATCATAAAGATAAATTACACTTTCTACAGAAGTATTTATACCTCGCTATTGCAGAGGTGGCGCTTCCAGCACATGAACCTGTGCCCCTGGGGTGGATCCAGCCCTCTGCCCCTGTCCTCGTTTCTTTGGGCAGTTCTTAGCCCTGTGGCCTGTCTCACCGCAAGAAAAGCACCCACCATTCTCCTTGGCCTTCTTTTTCCGGCAATCTTTCACTAAGTGCCCCACTTTGCCACAGAATTTACACTTCCTCTTCTCTCGGGACTTGTTGTCTTTCCCGCCCTTCTCAAAGTCTGTCTTCTCAGGGCAGTCTTTGCTGATGTGTCCAGTCTCCCTACAATGAAAACATTCTCCTTGCTTTCTTTTCTTCTTTCTACAATCCTTGGCTATGTGCCCTTCCATACCAAAAAATTTGCATTTCCTTTTTTTCTCGTTTCTTATTATTACCGTTACGATCCTTTCTTGTTTGACTATTATTCGTCTTCCTACTCTGGGACTCTTCCGCTTGCTGGTTCACGTAGAGGAGGAGGAGTGAAAGCGTCAGCAGCTGGGGAGTAAAGTCTCCAGACATGCTGAAACAGAAAGGATAGATTCAAAACGAAGGATAGAAGATAGTACCTATGGCTTTGGGGACTTTGCCTTTTTAAAATAAAATAATATTTCTTTTAAAAATGCTTCTTTAAATTTCCTTTTTGAAAATAATTTTTCAAAACTTTTTATCTTATCTGGTAAACCTATGCTCTGATACCAAGTGAAACACCCCACCTCCGTTAGGGTCACTCTCAAAGGGAATGCCCTAATTTTGGTGGAGGTTTATAAGTATAAGTCACAGATATACAAGACAGATATAAGAACACATATTTGTAAACAGCGGAAAAACAACAAACTTTATTTCATAAAGTCAAATACGTGTTATACAACATCACCATGATTGTCTTACATCTTTTTCTAAAAACATAACATAACACTTTCATAATCTGTCTTGAGTACATTATTTAAAGAAGCATAAATAAAACATAGATAAACTGCAAAAGTCCCCATAGTGGATTGTCCAAAGCCATAGTTCAAAACAGGAAAGTCCAAGCAATACATTTCTCTTCTTCAAGCTGGATGTTAAGGCTGGTCAAGCTGATGTGTTCCCTCCCTGTGGACCTGGGGGGGGGGGGGGGAACGGAAGAAAAGAAGACGAAAGAAAAGCAGAGTCAGACATAAAGCCTGAGTAAGTCTAGTACTATTTTGTCTATGAATAAAGAACTGGGTATGATAAGTATAAACAAGAAGTGGGCAAGCACTATAAACTTGGTTAAGTTGTCTAGGGTCGAATACACTATCGTACCCCATGTTAATCTCTGAACCCATATAAACTAGTTTCCAACTGGCACCCCATAATCAGGGTGATGTGATCCATTCAATGATGATCGGCTCCTACTCGCATAGTTACATGTGTCTTACGGCCCCCGATGTTGTAGTTACCTATGCTGGTCCCACCATGGGGTGTATCAAGTCCCATGGCGGCGGCCCGACACAACCTTAGAGTGCACAGGTATGCTACTGGTGTCCAGTGCCTTATTTTTCTGCGCCGGAGTGTGTGCACGCCCGCAGCCCGTTAGAACCTACACTGCTACACCACCGCCGTCGATTTGACCTCTTACAATCAGCCCAGTAATCGTGCCCCACCCTGCCTAGTTTCAGGGTATCCTGATACACCTTTTAGGGTTACTGCTGAAAAGGGTCCCCCGTTACTAGGTTTTCTATCTCTAGCCAACATGCTAAGTTGGTTAAGTGTTTTCTAACCTAACCCCCACCAGTAAGTTTAGTTTAGCATGTTCCATTTTGATTAAGTCTTTAGTTCACTTAATCCTAACAATCCTGACTCAGCCTTAATTGTCTTATTAAGGCCCTGACCTCTCACATTAGACAGGTATTATTGTGGCTGCCTGTTGCCGGTTGGTTCCGGGCAGTCTTACGCCACAACTCAGTCTAACCTCGGGTCCTTATTGGGCTCCATGTTTAACCTCCCACATTGGATAGGTATTGTTGTGACTACTGGACAGCCGGGCGGTTCCGGGCAGGTTTACATCACAACTCAATCCAACCTCGGGTTAAACACATCGTATGTTCTACACTTACATGTTTTGTCTTTCTTCTTTATTTTCTTATATGTAAATATTTGCGGCCAATTATTAAGTTAATGGTGTAAAGGCTACACCAATCATGGGCCCAACCCATACTTGAATTTGGGCCCTTCTATTTTATATTTCCATTCATTAGTAATTTTAACCCAACGTTATTTTCCCCCGTTTTACACGTCCGTTTATTATATATATATTGGGCTTAGCCTTTTAAAGCCCAATTTAGCCATGCGAAAAGGGGAGGCTTAAAGCGTGATTACATACACAAAGAGGGGAAGGTGAGCGCATGAACTTGCAATATGACGTTGGAAATACAAAATAGAAACTGGTGTACTTGCATATATACTTTGGTCATAAAGCATAGGTGACTTGAATCAAAGCATGTGAACTTGTAGTTGAGATAAGAATCTAAATTGGGTATCATTATTGACACATGAACCTATATTTTTATTTAGGCATAATGTCAAACATAAGCATGGCATAAATATCTCTAACATAAGCATGGCATAATGTCAAACATAAGCATGGCATAATATCAAACATAAGCATGGCATAAGTATAGTTAAATTTGTTCACATAACCATGGCATAAATATTTCTAACATGAAATCATGATTCTTACTTTAGTCATGTAAACTTACAAAAAGGGATTTTTGAGCCTAACCTAGCTATGTACCACATATGTCATCATAAAATTCTTGTAAACAAGATAGACTTAATCATGGATTTCAATTATGCCAAATATCATTCATAGCCTAGCCATATTCATAAGTTTGCAAATAGGTTTTCTAGTACAAAAGCATGGCTTAATACATGATGCCCAATTTTCAACCTAATTTCATATGGATTATGATAACCCAAACCTATTCCAATTACTTCATAAAAATACACATTATGATGGCGTAGTAGCAAAGCCCCAAACTTGCATGAATTTAAATCAACTACATACATGTAGCTTCAACATGGATTACATAATTTGCGAAATATTCCAAACGTATACTTGCATAGAACTACCGCATGTAGTTCTTTATAATTGAATAACATAATTCAAGAATATCCAAACGTATATAATATTTCAAATTGATAAGAACACACAAATATGAATTACTTTATTGCCACAATTCAAGCATACAAACCAACACAATTATTTGTTCATACCAAAGTAATACTCTACTTACGATCGTTGCGGCGAATTCTCTAATTTAGGAATTTAGAGATGCGACTCCTTATGACGTAGGCGTTGATTTGCTTTGTTTGAATTGCTTTAGGCTTTAGAATTTTCCTCCTAATCCTCTCTCTCCAATTGGCGGCTACTCTTAGTCGTTCCTCAGCAACATGGCGGCTTTGTTCTTATTTTTGAATGAATAGATTAGGGTTAGTCTAGGGTTGTTTATATAGAGGTTATAAACTGATTAGGACCATTGATGTTGCTTGGATTGATCGTAGCCATTCATTCGAAAGAGAAACCAATTAGAGCCTGCCACCTAGCCCTAATGACAAAGCAAGCTTCTGAAAATCGGCTAAACACAGACCTGGCCAGCCAGGGCTAGACCAGACCTGGCTAGCAGGTCATTTTTGACCTGGGCGCACTTGGCAGGTGCGCCAGGTCAAAAATGTACTGGCGCACTTCACAAGTGCGCCAGTGCATTTTTGTTCTGGCGCACTTCCCAAGTGCGCCAGTGCATTCTGACCCTGTTTTCCGGTTTTTCGCCCAACTTCGTTCGTCCATAACTTCTTCATACGATATCCGTTTTTCGAAAACTCGGACTCTATTTCGCGTATTTTTCCTAGACGAACGCAATGGCGTATCTCGTTTCCCTTAGTTCTTTGATTCAAATTAATTATACTTTAATTTGTTAATTTCACAGTTATAGAATTTTCGGGGTGTTACATTCTCCCCCACTTAAAAAGGATTTCGTCCCCGAAATCTTCAAGTTAGGAGGAATGTATATCCTAACATCCAATCATCCATCTACTCATCCATCAAACACGAGCATCCATTGTCCTTAAAAGACTTCTAATGCTTCATGATCATATGCGAAGTGTGTGTGTATACATGTACTTATCTAATGCAAAATCAGGCGGTCTACTGATTCAGTTGACCTCCTTAATGCGAATTATGTAAGTGCCATGAATCCATTATGTATGCAAATTTTCCTATTCATGATCCTACATGAGTGCACAATCATTCAATACAAATGCAACATCCACATGACAACACATTAGAGTTCAACCATATACGAATGCAAACATATATGCATATGCAATATGAAGTGACTGAGCCGATCTAAAACCTAGATTGTGTGTGTATATGCAACCACGAGCAACCACTAGCAATCACTTGCAACCACTTGCAACCATCGTTCATAACATGTTTCAACTACAT
Organism: Allium sativum; assembly: GCA_030737875.1. Lineage (NCBI taxonomy): Eukaryota > Viridiplantae > Streptophyta > Magnoliopsida > Asparagales > Amaryllidaceae > Allium > Allium sativum. Next base: position 95,651,443 of record CM060925.1, on the reverse strand, counting down.
GTTTCCATCCAAAGGGTTTCTACCTAAAAGATAAGGTCGGGGAAATATACCTAAAAGATAGATAAAAGCGCAACTTAAGGAAAATGAAAGATCAAGGATGTAGCCTCGAACAGAAAAGGGTAGGCAGTGCGTATTCTAGCTTCAGTTTCCCAAGTCGCGTCTCCCTCGGCGTCGCTCCACTGAACTTTGACGAGCTTGACTTCACGGTTGCGTAGCTTCTTCACTTCCGTTCCTAATATGCGGGTTGGAACTTTTCTTATGGTTGCTTCGCGTTCCACTTCGACCTCTTCGAGGATATTTGGCTCTACCACTTCAGCAGACTCATGTAGACATTTTCGGAGATGTGAAACGTGAAAAACGTTGTGGACTCCAGCCAACTTCTCGGGTAGCTCTAATCTATAGGAAATTTTCCCAATTGTTCCTATCTAAAGGTATAGTCGAAGTAAAAACTTTGTGCCCATTAGGCAATGTCAAAACTGAAAACCTATGCCACATATATATTGATTAGGAGAAGAACTCCCTAAGCATCAGCCCCGAAGACCGAAATCAACATCAGACTGACACCCAAAGAGTTACTCAACCCAACCACCATATATGATTCTAGGCAACTAAGCATGATGGACTCCTTTTAGGTCACAAGGGAGTCCCTTCCTAAGACCAATCTGTATCCTAAAAAATCCAAAAACTTTAGTCAAACCAATGAACACCCTCGAGTCCCAAAATGTGTTACTAACAGATGAGTCATACTCCCTATGTGGTTTGCAACAGAAATTGGATTGAGAATGGGACCGAGAGGATATACAGAAATGATACTATGCAAGTAAGCTCTACAGGAAGAGGGGAATCAAGGATATACTCTTAAGAAGAGATATTATGCACGAATCTAGTCTTCAATCTTCTAAGTCGCATTTCTTGAGCTTAACTCCATTATGATTTGTCCATCGTTAACTTCACAATTTCGTAGCTTCTTAATTCTTGTTTCCAAAATATGAGTTGGAACCTATTTCTCGTTCCTCTATCACTTATTCTCCTTCTAGTATACTTGGCTCAAACCTAACTGCGTACCCATGGTTCCGTGCAAGCTCTCCAAAATTCACTAGTGAATCTTGGATCTTGTTCACTTACTAGAAGGTATCCCACATAGATGAATTATCTCTTGAAAATAAACAATTGTCAACTTCGTGAGCGGAGCTGAGATTTTCGCAAAATCCCTTATAAACTTTCGATAGTAACCCGCTAGTCCTAGAAAGCTTCGACCTCAGTTGCATTCCTTGGTGTCTTCCAATCCTGTACCGCCACTACCTTAGCAGGGTCCACTGCTAACCCTTGTTTGGAAACTATGTGCCCAAGGAACCTCACCTCTTCTCTCTAAAAGTGGCATTTGGAGAACTTGGCTTTTAGTTGATGGACTCGCAAAGTTTCCATGATTGCCCTTAAGTGTTGAGCATGTTCCTCTTCACTCTTTGAGAAGATAAGGATATCGTCTACGAAGAGCACTACGAATTTGTTGAGGAAATCTCTAAATACCCTACTCATCAGGTCCACGAAGTAAGCAGGTGCATTTGTCAAGCCGAAAGGCATGACAAGCCATTCAAAGAAGCCGTCTGGGGTTCTGAACGCCATTTTATCGATGCTATCTTCAGCCACCCTTAGCTGATGAAAACCGGTTGCTAAATCGAGTTGGGAGAAAACAGACGCTCCTACAAGCTGGTCAAATAAATCGTCAATTCTAGGGAGAGGGTGCCTATTCTTTTTCGTTAGCTTGTTGAGCTCCCTATAGTCAACACATAGATGGAGTGAACCATCCGCCTTTGTAGCGAACACCACTGGAGCGCCCCATTCTGAAATGCTCCTCCTAATGAACCCCTTTTCTAGAAGCTCTTTAATCTGTTTACTGAGCTCTTTCCTTTCCCGTGGAGCCATATGTCTAACGGGCAACGCAACGGGCTTTGCATTATCTACAAGATATATGCGGAAGTCTATTTCCCGCTTCGGAGGCAAGCCCTTCACCTCTTCGAAGACATCCGGATATTCCCGGACCACTCTAACTGATTGCAAATTTTCAACGGAAGCATCTAGCGATTCAAGATAACTAAGCATAACCGCATACGAGGGATTACAAGAAATTTCCAAAGTATTACCGAGCAGGGTTAGGAGCCTAACAACCCTTTTCTCACAATCAAGGATGGCCCCATTACTGGATAGCCAATCCATACCCAAAATCAAACCATAACCCGAAAAGCCCAAAACAAAGGCACTACACTGAAATTCTACACTTAGAATAGAAATTTTCAATTCCAAACAGATCATAGACAAATGAGCTGGGCCCCCAATTGGATTTGAAACAATTAAGGGGTCCTCTACCATACTAGTTTTTAGGTGCAGAGATTCTACTAAAGCAGACGACATAAAGGAGTGTGATGCGCCAGAATCAAATAAAGTGCGAACGGGGTGATCATAAAGATAAACTACACTTTCTACAGAAGTATTTATACCTCGCTGTTGCAGAGGTGGCGCTTCCAGCACATGAACCTGTGCCCTTGGGGTGGATCCAGCCCTCTGCCCCTGTCCTCGTTTCTTTGGGCAGTTCTTAGCCCTGTGGCCTGTCTCACCGCAAGAAAAGCACCCACCATTCTCCTTGGCCTTCTTTTTCCGGCAATCTTTCACTAAGTGCCCCACTTTGCCACAGAATTTACATTTCCTCTTCTCTCGGGACTTGTTGTCTTTCCCGCCCTTCTCAAAGTCTGTCTTCTCAGGGCAGTCTTTGCTGATGTGTCTAGTCTCCCTACAATGAAAACATTCTCCTTGCTTTCTTTTCTTCTTTCTACAATCCTTGGCTATGTGCCCTTCCATACCAAAAAATTTGCATTTCCTTTTTTTCTCGTTTCTTATTATTACCGTTACGATCCTTTCTTGTTTGACTATTATTCGTCTTCCTACTCTGGGACTCTTCCGCTTGCTGGTTCACGTGGAGGAGGAGGAGTGAAAGCGTCAGCAGCTGGGGAGTAAAGTCTCCAGACATGCTGAAACAGAAAGGATAGATTCAAAACGAAGGATAGAAGATAGTACCTATGGCTTTGGGGACTTTGCCTTTTTAAAATAAAATAATATTTCTTTTAAAAATGCTTCTTTAAATTTCCTTTTTGAAAATAATTTTTCAAAACTTTTTATCTTATCTGGTAAACCTATGCTCTGATACCAAGTGAAACACCCCACCTCCGTTAGGGTCACTCTCAAAGGGAATGCCCTAATTTTGGTGGAGGTTTATAAGTATAAGTCACAGATATACAAGACAGATATAAGAACACATATTTGTAAACAGCGGAAAAACAACAAACTTTATTTCATAAAGTCAAATACGTGTTATACAACATCACCATGATTGTCTTACATCTTTTTCTAAAAACATAACATAACACTTTCATAATCTGTCTTGAGTACATTATTTAAAGAAGCATAAATAAAACATAGATAAACTGCAAAAGTCCCCATAGTGGATTGTCCAAAGCCATAGTTCAAAACAGGAAAGTCCAAGCAATACATTTCTCTTCTTCAAGCTGGATGTTAAGGCTGGTCAAGCTGCTGTGTTCCCTCCCTATGGACCTGGGGGGGGGGGGAACGGAAGAAAAGAAGACGAAAGAAAAGCAGAGTCAGACATAAAGCCTGAGTAAGTCTAGTACTATTTTGTCTATGAATAAAGAACTGGGTATGATAAGTATAAACAAGAAGTGGGCAAGCACTATAAACTTGGTTAAGTTGTCTAGGGTCGAATACACTATCGTACCCCATGTTAATCTCTGAACCCATATAAACTAGTTTCCAACTGGCACCCCATAATCAGGGTGATGTGATCCATTCAATGATGATCGGCTCCTACTCGCATAGTTACATGTGTCTTACGGCCCCCGATGTTGTAGTTACCTATGCTGGTCCCACCATGGGGTGTATCAAGTCCCATGGCGGCGGCCCGACACAACCTTAGAGTGCACAGGTATGCTACTGGTGTCCAGTGCCTTATTTTTCTGCGCCGGAGTGTGTGCACGCCCGCACCCCGTTAGAACCTACACTGCTACACCACCGCCGTCGATTTGACCTCTTACAATCAGCCCAGTAATCGTGCCCCACCCTGCCTAGTTTCAGGGTATCCTGATACACCTTTTAGGGTTACTGCTGAAAAGGGTCCCCCGTTACTAGGTTTTCTATCTCTAGCCAACATGCTAAGTTGGTTAAGTGTTTTCTAACCTAACCCCCACTAGTAAGTTTAGTTTAGCATGTTCCATTTTGATTAAGTCTTTAGTTCACTTAATCCTAACAATCCTGACTCAGCCTTAATTGTCTTATTAAGGCCCTGACCTCTCACATTAGACAGGTATTGTTGTGGCTGCCTGTTGCCGGTTGGTTCCGGGCAGTCTTACGCCACAACTCAGTCTAACCTCGGGTCCTTATTGGGCTCCATGTTTAACCTCCCACATTGGATAGGTATTGTTGTGACTACTGGACAGCCGGGCGGTTCCGGGCAGGTTTACATCACAACTCAATCCAACCTCGGGTTAAACACATCGTATGTTCTACACTTACATGTTTTGTCTTTCTTCTTTATTTTCTTATATGTAAATATTTGCGGCCAATTATTAAGTTAATGGTGTAAAGGCTACACCAATCATGGGCCCAACCCATACTTGAATTTGGGCCCTTCTATTTTATATTTCCATTCATTAGTAATTTTAACCCAACGTTATTTTCCCCCGTTTTACACGTCCGTTTATTATATATATATTGGGCTTAGCCTTTTAAAGCCCAATTTAGCCATGCGAAAAGGGGAGGCTTAAAGCGTGATTACATACACAAAGAGGGGAAGGTGAGCGCATGAACTTGCAATATGACGTTGGAAATACAAAATAGAAACTGGTGTACTTGCATATATACTTTGGTCATAAAGCATAGGTGACTTGAATCAAAGCATGTGAACTTGTAGTTGAGATAAGAATCTAAATTGGGTATCATTATTGACACATGAACCTATATTTTTATTTAGGCATAATGTCAAACATAAGCATGGCATAAATATCTCTAACATAAGCATGGCATAATGTCAAACATAAGCATGGCATAATATCAAACATAAGCATGGCATAAGTATAGTTAAATTTGTTCACATAACCATGGCATAAATATTTCTAACATGATATCATGATTCTTACTTTAGTCATGTAAACTTACAAAAAGGGATTTTTGAGCCTAACCTAGCTATGTACCACATATGTCATCATAAAATTCTTGTAAACAAGATAGACTTAATCATGGATTTCAATTATGCCAAATATCATTCATAGCCTAGCCATATTCATAAGTTTGCAAATAGGTTTTCTAGTACAAAAGCATGGCTTAATACATGATGCCCAATTTTCAACCTAATTTCATATGGATTATGATAACCCAAACCTATTCCAATTACTTCATAAAAATGACGTTTGTATAAAAATACACATTATGATGGCGTAGTAGCAAATCCCCAAACTTGCATGAATTTAAATCAACTACATACATGTAGCTTCAACATGGATTACATAATTTGCGAAATATTCCAAACGTATACTTGCATAGAACTACCGCATGTAGTTCTTTATAATTGAATAACATAATTCAAGAATATCCAAACGTATATAATATTTCAAATTGATAAGAACGCACAAATATGAATTACTTTATTGCCACAATTCAAGCATACAAACCAACACAATTATTTGTTCATACCAAAGTAATACTCTACTTACGATCGTTGCGGCGAATTCTCTAATTTAGGAATTTAGAGATGCGACTCCTTATGACGTAGGCGTTGATTTGCTTTGTTTGAATTGCTTTAGGCTTTAGAATTTTCCTCCTAATCCTCTCTCTCCAATTGGCGGCTACTCTTAGTCTTTCCTCAGCAACATGGCGGCTTTGTTCTTATTTTTGAATGAATAGATTAGGGTTAGTCTAGGGTTGTTTATATAAAGGTTATAAACTGATTAGGACCATTGATGTTGCTTGGATTGATCGTAGCCATTCATTCGAAAGAGAAACCAATTAGAGCCTGCCACCTAGCCCTAATGACAAAGCAAGCTTCTGAAAATCGGCTAAACATAGACCTGGCCAGCCAGGGCTAGACCAGACCTGGCTAGCAGGTCATTTTTGACCTGGGCGCACTTGGCAGGTGCGCCAGGTCAAAAATGTACTGGCGCACTTCACAAGTGCGCCAGTGCATTTTTGTTCTGGCGCACTTCCCAAGTGCGCCAGTGCATTCTGACCATGTTTTCCGGTTTTTCGCCCAACTTCGTTCGTCCATAACTTCTTCATACGATATCCGTTTTTCGAAAACTCGGACTCTATTTCGCGTATTTTTCCGAGACGAACGCAATGGCGTATCCCGTTTCCCTTAGTTCTTTGATTCAAATTAATTATACTTTAATTTGTTAATTTCACAGTTATAGAATTTTCGAGGTGTTACAGCCCGGATCCAACCGGCATATCCAGCAGCCACAAATGTTGGGCCTAATGTGAGGGGTCCAAATGCGCAAATACGAAATGGGCCTTGACACGAGGTTAAGCCCAACTTGTGGGGTAAGTCTGCCCGTAACCAACTGGCTTATCTAGCATCTACAAGTCGCAGGCTTAATGTGGGAGGTCTGGCCCGGTATAAAATATAAATGAATAAGATAATGAATTAGGCTATTTAATCTGTTTTAAATAGCAACGCCATTTTAACCCGAACGTGTTTATCGATTTATTTTATCCATTTTATAATGAATATTAAAAGAGCTAATTTCAAAATTAATATTTTGGAAATAACATTATTTTAATATGATAATAGATAGAATATTCAATTTGGATTTAAAATTGAAAGTTACATTTTTATTTACATTTTAGATGTAAATAAAAACAAAGAAATCAAAGTGACTCTTGTGTTTACATTTTTGTTGTAAATAACACATGTATTTAAAAATTACATTTTTATTTGCATTTCATAATGCAGATAAAAACATGAAATAGAAAAGTATATTTTTATTTACAAGTTAGATGTAGATAAAAATATAGATTTAAAAGGGTACATTTTTATTTACATGTTAGATACAGATAAACACATAGAATTGAATGTTATATTTTATTTGACATTTAAGATGCAAATAAAAGTATAGAATTGAAAGTAACATTTTTATTTACAGTTTAGATGTAAATAAAAAAATAGAAATAAAGATTATATTTTTACCGTCACTTTATATGCGATATAAAGAGTAGAAATAAAAGTTGCACTTTTATTGACATTTCATATAAAAGAATAGGAATAAAATACATTTACATTAAAAATCTACACTTTTAATGCTAGGTAAAGAATTATAGAAAGGTTCATGTTTTAGGATTTAAACATGATTTTATTAAAAAGGATTCACCAAAAATAAACTAGAACTGTCAACAAAGGTGAAAGAATCATTTTTGTGGTATATACATACATTAGAATTTTTATGCGAAGTTAAATATTATTTTGTATGTAAAGTTAAACGCGTTAGCAAAATCGCCAAACGATTTATATTTATATATAAATATAAATTGAAATTAAACGAAACACGCGCGGTAGTTCTCGTTTTGAAATCGTAAATTTAAACGATTATACCGTAAGATCCGACCGTCAGATTTTCCCAAAACTGGAACCGTTAGCACCGCTTTGGGAAGATCTTTCCATCGATGTAAATTTTGATAAAGTCCAATGGTTAGATTTCAAAAAAATGTGTAAATCAAATTTGGTTGAAAACAGCGCCAAGGCCGCCGATCGACCCAAAGCGTCATTAAATGAATATGGCCATTATATATATATATATATATATATATATATATATATAGCGATAAATCATTATTAAATACTATTAACGATATGAAACGGTTTTGTACTATATTTATGCGAGGATCATTTGAAAGGACCGAGTTCAATCTCATTTCAAATGATTATACGACGATCTAAGTCGAAGAGTTGAAGGCGGTGATTGAAGACCGACAATTTTCACCTCGAATGGATGTGTTGCTACTGAGGCCCATGATTGGAGTAGCTACCTTGAAGGGGAGTCAGGGGTAGCCGTCCAGACGTAGTGTTGATTGTTCGGATATGCGAGGTATAAGGTACCTCCGGTTTCGTTTAGACCCAGAACGGACTTGTAAATGGATCGTATGGCTGACATTGTATTCCTTTATACTGTATTCGTTGATCTCGGCTAAAGATATATCTGTTTGGTGGTTAACATCCTTCTCTGAGACGTACGAGCTTAGAGGTTATATATTGGTAGGAATCAATGGTATGGTATGGATTGACAATGTGGCATGCCAAGATGCATGGATCAAGGCTTTTGTTGAAAAGAAGGGCCTTGTGGGATGATCAAAGCATAGCCTGTTTAGGCGTAGCTTTGTGTATAGCATGACTTTGCGAGCCTCACACCCCGGTATGAGTCAAAAACGGGATATGGACCGTAGGGAGTGCACACGTTTCTTTCTAGCTAGGGGTAGTGTCAGTGCTTAAACTGGCTGACATTTTACTTATGTGGATGATGGATTTTGAGGCGCCTCGGATTTATAGGTCGGAAGTGGTCATACTATAGGTTCAAAGGAACCGGGAAACGTGTGTTCAGGAATTGCCAATCCACTACCGTTAGGTGGGGACCGGCCCTACCGCATCCAAGGGTTGCCTATAGGTGTGATCCTGAGGCATTTTCTAGAGTGTCTCGAATCAGAGAAGACGATCCCTAGCTTCGATTTCATGATGGAAAATCATCTTCCAATATGACACCATGCGGTTTTGATTGTAGAACTAGTATGGCGACATAGTAGGATGGGGTACTATGCCGTCTATGATTGATACATTATGATTGAAATTCTTTTTGAAACATATATATACACGAGTAATAATAACACCAAATCCGTTTTTATCGTATCAAGCATCTTTTGACCATTATAAGGTAAAACTCTATCCTCCGGTTTGCGTTCCATTGTGTGATGGGCCTTGAGTCTTATAATGGTTTCATTTTTCTAAAAAGCATTGCGTTGTTTAACGATTTACTTTATTTTATGCACTGGCAATCCAATGGAGTATACCCGTTCCACGTTAGCGGCGTGGTCCTGTGATTAGCCTAATTATTAGATAAGTTAAATTAAGATTTCTCATACCAGTCCCATGACTGACCAGTAGTTTGTTTCACTGGCAAACTCGGGTGCCCATATTTTCCACACGGGCAGTTGAGTAGCTTTTTGCAGATATATATCTTTTAGCAGGATTCTGGATCGAAGCTTAAAGTTGTGTCCAAAGCATAGAAAGTCTTCCACTGTGTACTGTATTCTTAATGTAAAATTTATCTTCCGTTGTATTTATTCTATTCGATGTACTCTGATATTCTATACTCTGATGTTATATTATTATGATGTAATAAAAGTCTGTGGTTGTTGTTCTAATGTATTGTATTCCCAAAGTTAAAGTATTCGAGAATTTCCAACCATTAATTCAGACCTACGTGGTTTAGGGTCGATTCTTTAGAGTGGGAATTTTCGGGTCTTTACAGTCCCATTGTGTGATGTATTCTGATATTGTAAGTATTTTTAAAGCTCTCAGTAAAGATTTTTTTCTGTATTATATTTTGTTCCGTTGCGATGTGAGACTCTGTGTTATGTTGTTCCTTCTTCTTCTATTCTAATATTTCTATCTTTCTTATCTCAACTTCTAAATTCTTTCTAACAACATTCCAGTGTTTGTCAGTGTTTGGAAGGTCGGCATGAGTTACGGTAAAGGTATTTATGTCGATTTTCAGGGCTAGAAAATTTATGGGTCGTTACAGTGGTATCAGAGCTATTGGTTTAGTGATAACCTTGGCTCTGTGGTGTAACTCGATAGAGATGGGGTTAGTAATACCCTAGATTGAGTTTGATTATATATATGAGAGCGCGTATTTGTAATTTGATATAAAATTATTTTTGAAATTATTTTTGCCAATTTATTTTATAATAAAAGTAACGATTTCCTCAATTCATTATAATATAGGAAATCGATTGATTTGTTAGTGTTGATTTGAATGATATGTTGGATTGTGTTGTTGATTGCTTGAATAAATCTGAAAATGATAGACTTGGTTGAAACCAATATGAAATAAATAAGTTGAATAAATAATCCAGATTAATAAACCCTGAATGGGTAATTAAAGAAATAAATGAAGTAATTATTCCAAAAATAAGGTGTTAAATATTTTTGAGATTTTTGGAAAATTCTTTTATTTGGAATAAATTGGTTTCAAAACCAATTAGATTGGTTTCAGAAATAAGAATCGAGTTTTAAATTTATTTTTGTAAAGATAATGGGTTTGTAACATCCTTTCTTACCTTAGCAATTTTGAGGACGAAATTATTTTAAGGGGGAAAGAATGTAACGACCCGTGTTTTGGCAGTCAAATATTTAATTTAATTTATTATTTTATTTAGAATATTAATGGATTTTAATATTTAATTCGTTATTTAAACGAAGTTTAAACGCTATAATTTATTTAAATATAAATCGAGCTTGAAAATGGCGTGCAGTTCGTAATATAAAGTTTTGAACTTTAACAGAGAATACAGGATCCGATATAAGTCGGATTTCTGTGAAACGATAAATGATGGAACCGTGTTGATGGTAATTTTCATATGAAATAGAAAAATTCTGATTTCGTGTTATAATTTGTTAGATATGGCTAAATCAAATTTTGAAATAGTCGATGTAAAAATCAATATTTAAATATAGGCCGTTAAAATAGCCGTTTTGCAAACGGACTGAGATTTCGACAAAATTGGTCTCATTAGAACCGTATCGTTAAATTATTTTACGGTTTTGAATGGCGTGGCAAACTAATGTCGTATGTGACCACGGTAGCCATAAACGCCCATTCAATTTCTATAGCGCGTAATTAATTTAATAAAGGGTTATTTGGATATAACTTGAACAGACGATAGAATTAAGCCATGAAACCACTTCTATTTAGTTTGTATCGTCGATTAGAGTCAGAATAGGTATATAGTTTGTTATTTTTAGAGATCGGATAATTTGGTGTCAAAAATGGCATTGCGGTGCACGTAAAAATAGCCTACCGGGGAAACAGTCTCAGAATGCGACGAAACTAGTGCCGTTGGGTTCGTATCGAAAAATTATTTTAAGATATCAAGGTTTCAAGTTGATTTGATTTATCTAGTGATCGTGGAAAAATTAAACACGTGTTTATTTCTGGTTTTATAAAGGGAATTTTTTCATACGACCTCAGATTTTGACGAAACTTGTCCCGTTGGATCCGGAATATCTTTTTACACCAAGATTACTTTTTTATATCAAAAGCCAGAAGTCAGTTGTAGTGGTTTTATCGCGTTACTTTACCGCAGAGTTTCATTAACAATATAATAATAATTACATGCTTAATTCTTAAGCAAGTAAACAAGCCTAGACTGTGTCTATCAATATTATACCAAGACGTCACTTCACTTGTAAGTGAAAATCCAAGTACGTATCCTATAAGAAAATACACCCTAAAACTAGACATGTACAAACATGCACTGCTGTTTTCCTTTAAGCCGCCCTATGATATCTTTTCACATTTAAAACTTCACATGCTGATCCAAACTTGTTCGGCCTATCCAAGTTTAACCTTCCTCCACTTTTACCGATGTTATGTCTCTGTTGCAGCCAATCAAGTAACAATGTATTTCCTTTTCAAATTCTCGTCAGCTGAAACAAGCGCAGTCTTTCAAATTTCTTCTCAGCTAGCGTAGCTAATGCAAATCAACACAGCTACGTGGTAGAGACACTTGCGAAGGCCTACTGAACTGAAAACTTAACACTACCAAATTTTCTATCCTACCCCGATATGACTAAACACGAGCTGCTACCCAATTTAAAACCCAACGAAATGAAAGTTCATGCAGTGTACCCGATCCTGCAGATCAAAGCAAAAGAAGATTGTAACTGCACATGCCATCCATTGAAGAACAGACACCGTCTTGTCTATTTGTTTTTCCAGTAAGCTTTAAATTGAAACCGCAGCCTAAAACCCTGCACACCTCGTCTAGTCTCCATCAAGCTATGGTGAACGAAATGAAATGCCTAGGAAAACCTTATATATACCTATCTTGGCCTAATTGAAGTTGACATTGTTCTAATCCCCTTATTTCTTCAATAAATACGTGGAATAGGTTCGTTCATTTCTTGCAAGGCGAAATGCAAACACTTCTTTCTTTCAACAAAAATAAACCATCCCTTTTCATTTCAAACAGAAGCTCCTCCTATAAGATTTAACCATACGAACGAATAAAGATATGTATATACTCACTCCTCAAATGAAAAAAACAGTAATTTTTTATATATATACAAAAGCAGTATATGCACCGAAAATGGGGTCGATCCAAGAAAAGGAAGAGGTTTGGTGCGTGGAAGTGGGAGTTAGTGTGTGACTGGGTGTTCGAGGTGGAGGTCGGAGGGCGTACTGGTGGTTCAGCGCGGATGAGCTGATGTTGAGTGAACAGTGGTGATCTCGTGAAGCTTAGTAGCGTGGACATAATTAAGACGATCGGGTTTCTTGAAGTAGAACGCTTGGGAAAGGAGGAAGAGGGACTGATTTGCTGGAGCGTGAGGTGGTAAGGGGAAGCTGAAATGTAGAAGAAGGGTTAATGAAAGGTAAGTGTGCCTAACGATGGTTTTAAAAGCCTAACCTATTTAATGATGTGCAGAATATTTTTTGTATATGCCTGATGGGAAACTTAACACGCCTAATTTCAAGTTTATTAAAGCCTAATGGATATAAACCCATTATGCCTCACACTTGGACATGACTAAACCATTTGTAATTGTACCCAAATCAGTACATGTGTTCAGTTATATTTATGGTAAACGTAAGGAATAATTTAGTTAGATATTCTTATTTAGAAATGATGAAATTGAAAGTAGTTTTCTCGTGTCCTGGGAAATAATGTTCAGTAGACAGGTATATTTATTGGTCTAATAAAGATACTAAGTATGAAGTCTAATTGCCTAATCAAGGTCTGTGCCGAATTATATACATAGACTAAACACGCCTAATCACATATATGTTTGTTTAATCATTTTTAGGCTGATTGTTAAATTTACAGTGTGATGTACGGTTAAAGGAAACTCACGGTAATAAAGGTCTTACGTGATCCATGTATTACATGGGGAAATGGACTAAACAAATTCTAAAAGTGCGTGATATTTTTACAAACCGATGTATATAATTCTAACGGGATTAATATTCATTAAGATATTATTAAAAGTTTATTTGTTTAAATTTAAAACCATACGTATAATATTCTGTACCGTGCTTCTGTGTTATTAGAATTCGGCAAGATCGAAGACGCAGAAATCATATCGATAAGCACGACAGATGGAACTGGTTTAGACAGAATTTATAGCTATTGGAGATTTTAATTAAATTAAACGTAAGTTTAATTTAATTAAAATGAACGGTTTCAGCTATGAACGAACCACATGTGAGTTAAACTCACTCAGTATTTTTCTCATTTATATTTTATATAAATTGGGTTTTTATTTTTGTGTGCTCTGTTCGCTGATGGTTGACTATTTATTGATTTAATTGCTGGAACTAAACCATCGTTTAATTTTAGTGTAATACCAAATCGTTATTCTAATGATTGGTTCCAATAAAGGTAACTTACCTTATTGGTCACGTTTATCAAAAAACGTGTTTAATGGTTTGAATTGTTTGATCAGTTTGAATTGTTTTGAACTATGTGGAGATAATCGTTTGTATACAGAGAAGAACAGGTTGGAGAGATCCAACCGGATTCCTCAAATATATTATTTATTTTCATATTATCATATGAACTGTCGTGTTTGGGTGATTGATTTGATATTGATCATTGATTGGAAATACACCCTGTATTTGGTTTTAACCAATGAGCTATATTGGTTGAGTAATCGGCAGTGAATGGCCTAAAAGTAAATTGTTTTATTTATATCGATTTACCGTCAGGTAAATCGATAGAGCTAAAGTTATAAAATCTATTTTATAACTAAAGATGGATTTTGAGATATATATTTTTTGAGTAAAAACTTATAAATAGGAAATAAATATTTATGTTTTTAATAAATTGTAAATTGATTTATAAATGCAATTCTGATGTTAATCGGATTTGTAAATGTGGGATTAAGGAAATTAACCTATCGGTTAAAAAGTGAAGAATGGTTTTTGGTTGAGAAACATTTAAATGGATTATTTAAATAATTATTGATTAATATAAAGGGAAAATGAATCATAATAAGTTAATGAGATAAATTGGAGTTGAATCGACTAAATCGACCGTTTTAATTTGAGATTATTAATAAGTTAGTGCGTTGTGAATAAAATAGTTAGATGAACATTATTTAATTTTAATAAGATTTTTATAAATGATTTACTATTTATTTTAGTAAATAAAGAAATCAACTACTGAAGTAGTTAATGATTGAGATAAACTATTATTTTAGTAAATAATAATTTAGAAATTACTTTTAATGGGAATTCATCAAAAAGTAATCGAGGTTGAAAGGAAATCTAGTGAAATGGTGAAAGGAGTTTACGAACAGGTTTTGTCAAAAACCTGAGTTTTATAACAAAGTTATAAAGGGAATATTTAAGCTTAAAAGAAGTGTTACTTAATATTTTAAATTAAGTGAAAGGAAATTAAGGAAAAGTTATAATAAACCAGAGTAATATGCATAAAGGGAGTTTGGGGTATTATATCGTTAATTCTAAATTAACGTTACTTAGAAATGTGATTAAGTGAAAATGGGAAATTGAAGTAAGAATTTGCAAAGGGGGAAAGGTTGAATGATTTGGATAGGAATTGGTTTAAAGAAAAATCTTACGTTAAGTAAGAAAGCGAGGAAACGATATTTAAAATATTGAAAGATTTAAGAATTTGAATTTACATTTGTTTAAATTAAAAGGCCAAGTGATGCTGAATATTGAACCCGTGAACTCACTGGATTGTTATGATTGAAACACTGTTTATTTTGATAGTTAAATCACCGACTATCAAAGCTGTCCAATACGATTGTTGGTACGGAAAGACCGGGATCGAATTTATATTAAAAAACCATTCCGACCAACAAATACGTGAAGATATCAAAAGACGGTCGAGATGGAGCACTGAAGACTGTGGATTTTCATAAGCGGAAGAGGTACTAATAATCTCTGGTTTAGCGGCCAGAGATAAACTGTGGTTCTGTCGTGGTTGGAATCTACGGGTTGCAAGGATTTCTCGCTACTGATCCATAGGGTGATTCCTATATGAGATGCAGTAGGAGAGTACCTTCGGTTCATCCTATTCGTGGATGACTTGTATGGACGAGTGTCTGACAGAGTATTTCCAAAGGATCACATACGTTGATTTCTTCAAACGTGCTATAGTTGGTTAGCTCCCAACTAGAGTATTTTTGGTGGACGTCAATTGGTGATATCTGGCGGATCTGACGATGTGGCATTCAAAGTGAATGGTGGCCAAGTATTGTAAAGGAAATTCGAACCTCAAGCCCCATCAACCAGGAGATGACAAGGGCAGGCAGCATGGCTATGTGGGTCGCTCCCATTAGGGTGTATAATCACCTATCTAGAGAAAATCCTTTTGTTTCTTAAATCTATTTCGATGCTGTCCCTTTGCGGGAAGACGGTGGCTAGCTACCACCGTTGGTGATATACATTCGATACACACAAGCGAAATGAGTGGTCGGTCATGTGAGGGCCTGGTTGCAAGACGTTTTTGTTGAACCCAGTGTATTCGCCTCTAAAGATACACTATCGGCAGGTGGTCCCATACCTTATCATAGTTGGAATCCAATCTCCAATAAGCGCCCAGGGTTTTGATTGTATAATATATATGTGGAGCGTGAGATGCAAGCGTTCCACTAGATTCTATTTACTTGTAGTTAGACATTATTATAATATCAGACAAGATATTGATTTCAAAAATGTTTTGGGTTATCGTAAGGTAAAAACCATCCGTGTTTATGTGTGGATTTGGTCTTATGATTATCCTTTTCTTTGAAAGATTTTAACTTTAAAATCAGGTTGTGTGATACCCTTAATACTGTGCGAGTTTTTTTCAATCTGGTTCACCAGACTGACCCGGTGTTTTGTAAATGTTCGAGTTAGCCCAGGGTGTACAGGTTCAGGTTATCGAATGCTGTGAAGAGACGAGCTGGAAGAGTCCGGACATATGATATTATATAGCTACTATTCCGCTGTGTGTTGTATATGGGAATAGGTTATTATAACTGTCCCATTGTGTGATGTACTCTGATATTGTAAGTATTTTTAAAGCTCTCAGTAAAGATTTATTTCTGTATTATATTTTGTTCCGCTGCGATGTGAGACTCTGTGTTGTGTTGTTCCTTCTTCTTCTTCTATTCTAATATTTCTTTCTTTCTTATCTCACCTTATAAATTCTTTCTAACAACGTTCCAGTGTCTGTCGGTGTTTGGAAGGTCGGCATGAGTTACGGTAAAGGTATTTATGTCGATTTTCAGGGCTGGAAAATTCCTGGGTCGTTACATATGTTATGGTGCTAGAATGAAGTTGTGCTTTGCCCTTATATTTTCAGCTTCACTGTACTTCTTCTTTTTTTTTTTGAATTTCGTGCCTGTTTCATTTTTGTAATACAGATTCTGTGTCGTAAACTTTAAATATGTATATATTATTATTATTATTATTTTTTGAAACTATAACCGGATTGTAATATGTTTAAGGGAGCGTCGTCAGATCTTATTAATGCGATGGTAGTGCCCCCATACCACAATTGGTTTTAATGTTTTGAAAATTAGGCATGACACTTTATAGCTAGATTAAGAATTTAGCTGTTCCTGGTAATTGAACAGGCCAATTACTTGTGGAATTTGTCAGATGAACTTAACGAAAATGTTTTGGTTTCGTCATTAATCGAATTTGAAAGATTTGGCTTATGACCGGATGCCCTTGAGTGCGTCATTGATCCGTTATTCGTTGAGTCTGAATAATTCAAACGCTTGTTGAACTTATCGGATGCCTCCGAGAAGGTCTTTTGGTCCGTTAGTAAATGGGTTTGGAAGACCCAGAATTAATAGCTGGATTTGGTAGATCCAACATCTAAGCGGATGCCTCTGAAGAGGTCTTAGAAAGCCCTGTCTTTGTGTCGCTATCCAGCCATATTTTTAGGGCGTCGGCGATGAACCGGGCGCCCCTCAGGGAGATCTTCTGTTTTAGAAGCCCGGTCTTTGTATCGCAATCCAGCCATATCTTTATGGCGTCGGCGATGAACCGGGGGCCCCTCAGGGAGGTCTTTTGTTTTAGAAGCCCGGTGTTTGTATCGCAATCCAGCCATATCTTTATGGCGTCGGCGATGAACCGGGTGCCCCTCAGGGAGGTCTTTTGTTTTAGAAGCCTGGTGCTTGTATCGCAATCCAGCCATATCTTTATGGCGTCGGCGATGAACCGGGTGCCCCTCAGGGAGGTCTTTTGTTTTAGAAGCCCGGTGTTTGTATCGTAATCCAGCCATATCTTTATGGCGTCGGCGATGAACCGGGTGCCCCTCAGGGAGGTCTTTTGTTTTAGAAGCCCGGTGCTTGTATCGCAATCCAGCCATATCTTTATGGCGTCGGCGATGAACCGGGTGCCCCTCAGGGAGGTCTTTTGTTTTAGAAGCCCGGTGTTTGTATCGCAATCCAGCCATATCTTTATGGCGTCGGCGATGAACCGGGTGCCCCTCAGGGAGGTTTTTTTCTAAGATGTGTTGTAGCATTCAACAAGCTTTATTTGGCTTATAGTATGTGTTTTTTTAAAGAAACCTGTAATTAAAACCGATGTTAACAGTTTGACATAGAAATGTGCAAGTGTTCGATTTTAGATAGGTAAAGTAGCTTCTTTCATTAATTTGTAACAATTTTGCATGAAATTTACAATGCATGATGTATTTACAAGTCACGATATATGTGTAATATGAATTATGCGAAAGAAATTTCAAACAAAATAACGGCAAATGTGGATGCTATTCCATGCTCGAGGGAATGCGATTCCATCTATCGTTTTTAGTTCCTAAGTGCCATCTGCAAATTTCTGGCTAATCATGTGCGGTCCCTCCCAATTGGGTCCAAATACCCATGTTCCCATCATAATCCTCTTCAGGACGAGGTCCCCGATTTGGAAAGTTCTTTGTTTGACTTTTGTATTGAAGTATCTGACTATTTTCCGTTGGTGGGACGCTATTTTGAGCTCTGCTGCTTTTCGTTTTCCCTTGAGCAAATCAAGTTCTTCCAATTGAAGCTTTTCATTTTCCTTCCAGTTAAAGTTGATTCTACGGTGAGTTGGTACTTCTAGCTTCACTGGGTCATGGCTTCTGAGCCGAATGCTAGTGAAAAGGGGTATGCCCCGTAGCCGTTTTGTGTGTTGTTCGGTATGACCATAATGCAAAGGGAAGTTCGTCAACCCAGTTGCCTTTGGCTTTTTCAAGACGCTTCTTGATGGTTGACTTTAGAATTTTGTTGATAGCTTCCACCTTCCCATTTTCTTGTGGATGGGCCACAGCTGCAAAACTCTTTTTGATCTTATATTTATCGCAAAAGTCTAGGAATTCATTACTTTCGAACTGGGTTCCATTATCGGTAATGATCTTTTGCGGTACTCCGAACATGCAAATGATGTTTTTCAAAACAAAATTGATCACTTTCTTTGATGTGATAGAAGCTAAAGGCTTTGCTTCAGCCCATTTGGTAAAGTAGTCAACAGCTACTATGGCATATCTCATGTTAGCTTTTGCTGTGGGTAGTATCCCAATTAAATCTATGTTCCAGACTGCAAACGGCCACGGGCTGACCATTTGGGTTAGCTCCGTGGGAGGTGCTCTTGGAATCTTAGCAATTCTTTGGCATCTATCACACTTTTTTACATAGGTCATAGCATCCAGATTTACATCAGGCCATAAATAGCCATATCGCGGAATCTTTTTGGCTAGCGTTTGACTGCCAGTGTGTCCTCCGCACTCTCCCTCGTGCAATTTTGTCAAAATCACTCTAGATTCCTCCTTGGTCACGCATCGTAGCAATGGCATGGAGAATCCTCGTCGGTACAGCTTTCTGTCCTGAATGAGGTACAATGGGGCTTTACGCAATATCTTCCTTTTATTTTTTCGTTCTTCAGGAAGTGTTCCGTTGAGGATATATTCCTTAATTGGAGTCATCCAAGATATGGGTTCCTCTGTGGTTTCCATTACCCAATCAATGCTTACTTCCTCAATAGTTGGGGTGGAGAGGACTTCGATGGGGAATAAACCTAGTAGTTGAGCATCTGAAGAGCTTGCATACTCGGCAAGAGAGTCCGCTTTCGAGTTCTGCTCTCTTGGGATGTGAGATATAACATAGTGATCAAAGTTGTTTAGAAGTTCCGCTGCTTTGATTAGATAATAGGGGAGATTCCCAATTTTTGTTTGGAACTCTCCACACACTTGACCCACCACCAACTGAGAGTCGCTAAGAATTTGCAAAGTTTTTAGGTTTATCTCTTTCGCCAATCTTAATCCTGCTATCAGCGCTTCATATTCGGCCTCATTATTGGTTGATGGAAACTACAACTTCAAGGCATAACATAAGGAGTGACTTTCTGGGGTTTCCAAAACAATTCCAGCCCCCGAGCAGTAGTCATTTCTGGATCCATCAAAGTATAGTTTCCAAGTAGCCTCTGTTTCTGCTGGTTCCTTAATCTGTTCTCCCCTGTTTGTAAACTCAGCGATAAAATTTGCTAGAGCCTGGCCATTAATGGCCCTTCGAGGATGGTAGGTGATATCATATTGGCTCAGTTCAATGTTCCATTTTAATAACCTCCCTAAAGTCTCTGGGCGAAAGAGAACCTGCCTTAATGGTTGATCGGTAAGGACCTTAATAGGGTGAGATTGGAAATACGGTCTCAACTTCTTTGAGGCAGTGAGAAGGCAATATGCGAGCTTCTCTAGCTTGGGGTAATTTAGTTTTGCCCCAGCTAGCCTCTTACTGACGTAATATAGTGGCAACTGTACTCCTGCTTCTTCCTGGATTAATGCTGCACTTATGGCATGTAATGAGACCGCTAGATACAAAAATAGATCCTCCCCATCTCTAGGTTTCGATAACATCGGCGGCGATTCCATATGCCTCATCAACTCCTCGAAAGCCTCTTGGCACTCTGGGGTCCACTGGAAGTCCTTCTTTCCTTTTTTCAAAGCATCAAAAAGTGGAACACATCGATCTGTTGCTTTGGAAACGAACCGGTTTAATGCTGCTACCTTCCCATTTAAGCTTTGGAGTTCCTTTTTCGTCCTTGGAGCCTGAATTTCCCTCAAAGCCATAATTTGAGAAGGATTTGCTTCGATGCCCCTGGCGTTGACGATGAACCCGAGAAACTTTCCTGAAGAGACCCCGAACGAACATTTCAAAGGGTTTAGCTTCATCCCATATTTCCTAAGTATATGAAACATTTCTGCTAGATCCTCGAGATGATCTCCGACCTTTTTTGACTTGACTAGCATATCGTCTATATATACTTCCATCGTATTCCCTATATTAGTTTTAAACATGGAGTTTACAAGACGTTGGTAGGTTGCTCCTCCGTTATTTAGTCCAAATGGCATGACTTTATAGCAATATAGCCCTCTATCCATTATGAAACTCATGTTCTTTTCGTCTGGCTTGTGCATCATAATTTGATTATATCCGGAATATGCATCCATAAAGGACAGTAACCCATGTCCTGCTGTAGCATCTACTAGCTGGTCAATCCGAGGCAAAGGAAAACTATCTTTTGTGCAAGCTTTGTTAAGGTCTGAGTAGTCTATACATACTCTCCATTTTCCGCTGGATTTTTTAACAAGAACTGGGGTAGAGACCCAATCCAGGTATGTAGCTTCCCGTATGAAATTATTTTTGAGTAGCCTATCTACTTCTTCTTTTAGAGCCTCAGATCTCTCAAGTCCCTGCATTCGCCTTTTTTGTTTCACAGGAGTCAAATTTTGATTTATATTTAGCTTGTGAACAATTACATTTGGCGGGATTTCACACATATCTGAGTGTTCCCAGGCAAATACATCTAGATTTGCTTTTAAAAACAAGATTAGTTCCTTTTGCAGCTTTATACCTAGCTGAGATCCTATCTTCAAAACTTGGTTAGGGTTTTTATCGGAGACTGGAACGGGTATAGTATCTTTGGCCGGCGTTGCTCTATTTTTCCCCATACTATTTTTCCTTGGATCATTTGCTTTTCGAGCGCCACTATGCTCACCAGTATGGGGGCTTTGCTTTAATTGCTATAAGAGGGGCTTTTGGATGCGAAGCGATGGCTCCACATCCTTTCCTGTTTCCTTCTTCCTTGCCTCTGCTAACTCGACCAAATAACATTCTCTTGTTGCCTGCTGATCACCTATAACTGTGCCAACTCCGTTTTCTGTTGGGAATCATAGTGAGGCACCACGGGGCCATTGTTATTTTGAATGGCGCAAGAGTAGGTCTTCCTAGGAAGGCATTGTAAGCAGAGGGTTCATCGATTATAACGAAGTCTTGTACCAGTGCGGCTTTCTGCTCTCCTTCTCCGAGCTCGACTAACAGACTGATAACACTAATTGGTTGGACAGCTTGACTGGTGAATCCGTGAACCTTGTTCTGACAATCCTTTACATCGTCCATGGAAAGCTTCATCCTTCAGAATGCGCTATAGAAGAGGATATTAACAGATGCTCCGCTATCAATCAACACCCTCCTAACTATGGCTGGACCTAGACCAATTGTTATCATCATTGGATCCTCTGTAGGTGTTATGATTCCAGCCGGATCTTCATCTTTGAATGTGATGTCGTCTCGCAGGATTCTCGGTATCTTTGCCGAAAAAACCTCATCCATGATCATGAGCTCATTTTTCTTTGAAAATTCCTTTGCCTCATGAGCATATTTCACCATGTCTCCCCAGCTTTTCCCCATTGGATACGGGCCTCCTGAAATGGTGTTTATGATCATCCTTGGTATGGCAGCAACCGATGCATTCTCATTCTGTTTAGGCTGTCCTGTAGAGGTCCCTTGATCATTCTGGATGTTCTTAGTATATTGCTGAAGCCTGTTCTTTCTTATCAATTCCTCAATTAGGCTTTTCAAATGCCTACATTCTTTCGTACAATGTCCCAGCTGGTTGTGAAATCGGCAGAATCTGCCGGACTTTATTGCGTATCAGTGACTCTTAGTTTCCCTGGCTCTGGGTATTCCTCAGTGTCTTTGATTTCCTTATAAATGTTTTCTATGGTATCGTTGAGGGGAGTCATTTCAGAATTCTTGAACAAACGAAGTTTTTTTGTTGTTTCGACCATCTTTCCCTTCATTCCCCCTTTTCTGACTCCCTCCAGAATTTTTCTGCCTCCCTTGCTCGCTTACATCTTTTTTCTCCGATGGCTCATTATTTTATTTAGCTTCCAATGTATAGGCAGGATCCTCATCCACGCCTATATATTCTTCTGCCTTGTCAAATAACTCTTCGAGAGTAGCGGGCTTCTTCTTCTTGATCCACCGTCCAAGTTTGGTCCTTTTATTTACACCTCCTTTTAGTGCCATCAAGGCCAAATGTGGCTCATAATTCCCGGCTTCGGCCTTGGCAGTGTTAAAATGAGAAAGGAAGGCATTAATGGATTCCCCTGGTGCTTGTTCCAATTCATTCAGTTCCATTACGTCACACACTTTAGTTGCTTGAAGCCTGAATTGTTGTCTGAACAGTTTGGCCAAGGTGGTGAAGTTATCCACGGATTTTGGTAGGAGTTTTGTGAACCAGAGCGAAGCTACCCCTTCCAAGTAAGTAGGGAAATATAGACACTTGAGATCATCAGTAGCGCGTGCCCCATCCATGTGTTGATCGTATTTGAATAGGAACACGTTAGGATCGCCAATCCCATTATAGGCTTGCACAACTGGGGGGTTGAATTTATCTGGATATGGCGTCATTTTTATTCTTTCTGTGAGTGGGGTTTTTGTGGAAGCAAATCCCCATTCCTTCTCATCATCCACCTTTCTCTGGCCCTCGCTCATGATCTTTCGTACCATCCCGAATATACGCTCTTCCTCATTTGGTTGGTCCATGGGGCAGACGCCTTCCTCTTTACCGGATGTTCGCTTGTGAAAACGGTCACGGTTCAGATTCTGGTGCCCTGGACCTCCCGCATGGGGAAGTGCCCCTTTGATGGAACCAAACGCTTGTTGAGGAGTTGCTTTTTCGGAGTGGTTTTGAGTAGGTGGTTTTATTCCTTTATGATTCGGATTCGCATCCTCTTGGACAAAGTTCCCTTTATTTGAGATTGAAGAAGAAGATCCGGTATCTTCTGATCTTGTGGTTTTAGCAGATTTAAGACGAGTTGCACTCAAGTTGATTTTGGCCGTTGCAGCTTGCATGGCAAATATGGTTTCAAGCTTTTTCATCATGGCCTCATTCGCAATATCGATTCGACTTATTAATCCTTCTGCCACTTCATCCAATTCTTTCCTTGTTACGGCGGTTCCGGCTTTAGAACATTCACCGTCTTCAAATTGGGTAGTGGGTGGAGTGTTTTCCGTGTTATTGGCATTATCGACATCTTCTATGCTGTTACTTGCAGCTTTCTTCGATGGTCTACCCGGTTTACCTTTACCCATGACTTTGGGTAAGAGTTTCAATTTGGACAACTTAGATGATTAGAGTGTAATTGAGAATTCCAATGCAAGGCCTTCTACTTTGTGAGAGAGCAAGGAATAGATTGTCAATCGGGGCCCCACAGTGGGCGCCAAATGTTTATCCCAAAATTGGGCAAACACCAAAAGTGTAAGGATTAGATCTCACAAAAAACGAAATATTGGAGCCACATAACGATTGAAATGTAAGTAGAAGGCACAAAGTTTATAGTGGTTCAATACAATGAGGATTTACGTCCACTTTCATGAAGAAATTCATTTTCAATATGAAGATTACAAGATCATATTCTCTCTTACAATATTGTCACTCTCTCACATACACAAATCATACACAAATCTCTTAGAAATGACGAAGAAGCATGTAGATCCGTGAAGATTTGATGGAAAACGATGAAGAATTGGTAGAGTTCCTATTTAAATGCAAGCTTCTCCAATCAATCTTCAATTCGCATGTTCTCTTGATCCATGGAGTAATCTTCTCTTTTGGGAGTTGGATAGATGTTGGAGTAATTGTTGAAGAAATTTTTTGATGGCACTTTATGGCCTTGATATCCCATCCCCTCAAATGAAGAAGTGTAGGGGGTATTTATAAGAGATTTCTGGACCAGGTGGATGTTTCGTAATTATCAGCAAAAGCGCCATGAGTTAAGTCGCGTGCCGACATGACATGGTGTGACATGGCGGGTTCCTTCGATTTAGAGCTTCCCCGCGCCTTTGAGATGGCTTCGGCATGATGAGGCGCGGTTTATCTTGGTTACGACATATTGCTTACCCTTTTCTACATTGTGTTCACGACCCATACATCATGTCGCTGAACGACACGGATAACAGCAGTGTTCATTATGCTGCTAACGACTTAATAATTACCCTGATTTTATGTCGCAGTGTTAGAACGACATGATCGTTGACTACTCTAGCTCCCTTGTAATGCCATGAAGGAGATACGATATTGCTTGGGGACGGGTTGATCTCCTAAGGAACGCCTTGACGAGCTACAACATGATTTATTTTGATATCTTTACATGCTAGCTTGCTCCTTATGTCGTTGAACGACATGGGGGATGGACGACATGTTGTATTTCTTCAAATTAGATCTTTGCTTTCTTGTCATAAACGAAATACGGTATGCCGTGAGGTCAGCCTGATTTCCCTACCGCCGCATGGAGAGATGCGACTTAACCTTTACGATATGAATCCGAGCTCGAGTTGGTGTACTCTGTTTGAGTCCAACGACTTACCCAATAACGGCATGACTTCAACGACATATGAAATACATGTTTTTATAGGTTAACAATGCATATATACTTTATTACGTTCATTCACGCCATTGGCTTGGGAAAAAGTATAGCAACGTTGGAAATGGAAAAGGGAATGTATGCATGGCTTTTGAAATGAAAAGAAAAGGCAATGGAAGTGTAACAGGATGTAAGAAGAAGAAACGCATGCAAAGAAACACTAACAAAACACAAATGCACGCATACCCTATTAAAAAATAAAGAAGTTGTTAAACCAACATGCATGCATAATAAAGATGTAAACGTGCCCATTTTGAAAACGGAAAATTATTTGGGTGGCTTAGTAAAATAAAAGAACGGGTTTTGTAGACCCAAAATGTCTAAAAAAGTATGTAAGATCGGAAAAGTGACACATCGTACTCAGATGGCTCCATTTCAAAATTGAACCATGCACGCATTTTCACAATTTCAGTGCGAACCGAACACCGAAACTGAAAAATGAATATATTGCGGAAATCAGCGCGACAAGACGGATACAACAATATAAAGTTTGCAGTGTCAGGATGCTCTGTTTAAAAATGCGTTACAGACCCCTTTTGATGTAAAAATGCGGACGAAAAATAATTAAACTGAGGCCAAAGCGTCCGATTCTCACGAAACGAATTTCACCGTTGGATTCATGACAAAAAATAGAATATTTTTCATGTTTGTCCGAACTGGTTTCAGGGAGATTTTAAAATCACTAAAATTTGAACTGTTATGCGCAGCTTTGCACTGAAAATTGCACGATCGACAAACATTCAAATTTTTTGATGAAATTTTCACACCTGCTACATCTCAATGTACGTATTTCAAATTCCAAATTTTCATTATGAAAAACTATAAAATATTTTACAAAATCAAAATATCGATTTAAATTAGAATTTAAATCGTTGAAAATAGCGGGATGTTACAATCTCCCCTACTCAAAACTTTTCGTCCCCGAAAAGGAACGAGACAGGGAAATAGTAATTAAGTAACTAAATATATTTAAACTAACGGTTCATATCTATTATCATACATGTATATAATTTGAAATGTATATTTACAAATCAAAAGTTAAAATATTTTCAAATATTTCAAAATGGTTTTAAGTATTCACTCGACGCCTCAATTGGCGATACATAGTTATCTCACTTTCAAAACCTGAAAATAGATATCGATGATGTCGCGGTCATCACCAGAATCATTTTTAAGAGACTAGAGTGTGACTCTATATTTGTCTAATACATGTAGGATTTAACATATACGTTGATCAGACGTATACCCAAATCACTAAGTATTTGATAGGCCAACTTTAACGTCTTGTAAGTACTCAAAACATCTTTATATATTTTAAATAGAATACATACCAAATTTCCAAATCATATATTATAAATAATATAGTTCAAATTATTAAAATTTTAAGTAAGGAAAAATTATATCTCTTCCTCGCTCATTTATATATATATATATATATTAAAGTTAAACTACTATTCTTAATAAATATACAATAATATTATTATTAAATTAAATACATAACAAAATCATTCTATACTATATCTAAATATTTTCAAATTCATGTTATCAATATTTAGGCTTATAAAACTTAATTAATTCTATAAGTTAACATATAAATATATCACAAAATAAAATTTATACAAAACCAATTAAATTTAAATATTTTTTATATATGCATACATTTATAAACTACATATACCTTTATAGATTTCAACCACGATAAAATCATTTTCTTGCAAATTTAAACCTTTAAATCTTATTCAAAATATATAATTTACAAAATATAAAATCTTAAAATATAAACATCAAATCTTTTCAAAATATTGGTATTACCAAAACATAATATTATTTACAAATATAGATCTTCCATAAATATATATCAAATTTTTAAATATTACAACAAGAAAATATTATAATACGTAGTTCAAACCAATATTTAATAAGAATGAATTCGTTAAAAGATTTATACTCTCTTTCTACTTCTTACCTTGGAATGGACAAGGATAAGTAATAGAATTCGAGTTAAAAGATGAACGAACGAAAGAACTTAATTAAAGAGGATCTACGAAGGAAAATGGATTCAAATGGAACGGAAATTTCAGAAAAGAAAAATATTTAAATACAAAACAAAATTTTATATCCGAAAATATTTGTTTTGAAAACATTTTAAAACTACTTATACTTTCAAAATATGCTCTCCCAAGAAGGATTCTAAGACTGATTCCACTCATTCTAGGGTATCGCTACCCTATCTCTAAAGAGTTTTTACCCCATAGGCTAAAGCTTTGAAAAACCCAAAGCTCTGATACCAAATGTAACAACCCGCCATTTTGACCGTGCCGAATCGACAAACATGTCAACTCGAAACGTCCAAAACAACAGATTGTTATTAGCTTCTAGGGTAAATAGAATAAATCACAGATTCACTTATCACAAACAAAGATACAGAGCAATATAATATCTCACAACGGAAAATACAAAATACAATAGTAGTTCATGAAGCTACCAGATAAATTTTTACATCAGAGTTTACATAAATAATACAGCGGAAATCTAATACAATAAAATTTCAGACATATAAATAAAAGATAACTATATGAACAGAAATAGCAGGATGAATCATATCAAAAATTTTAACTTAAGTCGAAATGTAACGACCCGCATTCTACGCATCGCAGGATCGTAGAACATTTATTTCTTTCACATACGAAGTCGTATGGTCATGTAACTTTGGGAGATGACTATTGCTGTTATTTCCCATGCTCATGATTTTTCCCGATTTTTAAATGACCATTTTGCCCCTGGATGATACTGTTTTGGCCATAACTTTTGACTGTAAAGGAATTTTGACCTGAAGCCACTTCCATTAGACTCGTTTGATGGTTTACAATTCCGTATAGTGGTCACATTAGCCAAATGGACTCACTGTTTGGGAGATATGGCTGAAACAAGTTTCAGATAGAGAAAAACAGCCTAATTGGGCTTAATTGGGTAATTAACAGCTAGGCCCAATGGGGAATTTCGGGATTAGGGTTATGAGGAGGCTGAAATCAGATAGAGAACGATCTTATTTTCATTTTTCAGCCGCCACTTTCATTCTTGAACCCTAACAATGGCCGCCAACATCTAGAAACATCCCCAATTCACTTTCTAATCAAGGATTAAGCTTAGCAACATCAAATCAAGGAGAAATAGCACCAAATCAGTATTAGAGCTGCTGTTAGACATCAGTATTCACCCAAATCAGCGAGGTTTCAGTTCTGAAAATTTTATTTGTGGCCAAGGTGAGTGATTAGCATTGTTTTGACACTAATTACAGTTAATTAAGGGTAATTAGTAAAGATTAGCGAATTTATGCATTAATAAATTCTAGAAAAATATTTATAAATTCTAAAATAATGTTTTAGACCTCTGTTAGAAATTTGGTTTAATTTGATTAAGTTTTGCTAATCATATCATTAGTTTTACCTAAACATGCTTATGGGAAAATATGGGATTTTGGGTATGTTTGATTCATTTCACATGTTAAGATTGTTGTTTTGGTGTTTGAGGTCTCTTCTATTTGTTGCTATGACTGTTTGGAATGATTTGTGGTTGTTTAGAAAAGTTAGATTGGTCGAAAACGTCGTCGAATGGCGTAAACAAGTCACTGAAAAAAGTTGCAGAAAGTTGTGCAGGGTTTCAGATCAGATCGGGTTAGGGGCTCGGATCGGATAGGGGAGTCGGGCAAGGAATCCGAACCGAACTGAAATCTGGCACAAAGGAAGTTTGGAAGGAAGGAAGGCCATTGCTTATAGTTGGAGTTGGACAGAGGATCGGATCGGAGCTAGGGAGCGGATCAGATCAGAGCAGGCAAGCGAGCGGGATCGGATCGGAGCAGTCAAGCTGGAGCAGAAGGGACGAATCGAACCGAATGAGGACAACCTAACCGAACCGAGGCTGGAGCAGTTGAACACATCCGAACCAAACCGGATGGCCAGGAAGTGGAGTGAGCCGAACCGAACTAGGGAAGAACAACCGAACCGAACAGGACTGGAGCTACGATTACGCGACGACTCTTTTAAAGAACAAATCCAATTCGACCAAAACCCGAGATGCAAAGGTAGTCCAAATAGGAAGTAGAACTCAGGATCCAGTTGGGAACCAACGAGCCGACTTCATGAGTTGGGCTTTGCTGCGGGACGTGTGCCAAGG
The DNA here is from genome assembly GCA_030737875.1 of Allium sativum. Classification (NCBI taxonomy): domain Eukaryota; kingdom Viridiplantae; phylum Streptophyta; class Magnoliopsida; order Asparagales; family Amaryllidaceae; genus Allium; species Allium sativum. The sequence continues at coordinate 95,622,241 of CM060925.1, read as the reverse complement.
GGCCGTCGATGTCTATGACTTTGGATCACTATGTAAGGGAGGTACGTGGACGGATTCAGGGCCAAAGTGGCCTAGGTACAACTAAAGGGCTATAGACCATTGAAGTGGCGTCATTTTTAAAGATTTGGTCATGACTCCATGAGGTGGGCTTGGTAGTAGCAGTAGTTGTACAAGTCGAACTCCGTCACTGCTTCGATGGGTCTAGTGATTGACAGTGGTGGACATCGTATGCTTTACGCACTGAGTGAGAGATGTGAGAATGGTTGCTATGATTGATTTGTTTGCCATCATTATGACATGCACACCCCACCCCCGTATTCTTTACACCATTTGTTATGGCACCTTAGAGTATTGTACGGTATGTAGTGCTAACTCTTTGGTTGTAGGTCCAGGTTCAGGTATGGTTTAGTATACCTGTGATTGTTCTGTTTAGCTGCTTATCGCTCATACAAGACTTTTTGTCTGACCCAGAGTTTTATGTCTCTTCTTATTACTCTGGGTGCTATCATGAGCAGACTAGAGACAGGTCAGCTGGGTATGCACGAGTAGCTGATTCGGAGACGAGCAGGAAGCTTCCACGTATGATACATATAGATATTCTCCCTGCGTTATTGAAGATCACTGCATGGGCATTAGTAGAGCATCTTCTACTTTTGTTTTCTTTTGTTTTAGAGACAGTAAATTTGGAAAGTTGTAATATGCTGTATTTGGATTTCCGCTGCTATGTTGGTTTAGTTTTCAGCTTATGCACTGTCTCGCCTGTTTTATGCCAAGATTATGTTATTATTATATTTTGTTCCATGCGCTGTGAGACATTCTGCAGGTTCCTTGTTAGTTCATTCTCTTCTTTCCTTTCTTTGGCGACCATTCCATGCTAGTTGGGCATGTGTACAGGGCACCTTCGGAAGAAATGCAGGCTGGTGCGGGGCGGGCCGTCACATTTGGTATCAGAGCTCTAGGTTGCGTAGTTAACCTAGGGAAGTTATCGGGGAGAGATAATATACGTATATAAGAGCGCGTATTTGTAATTACTTTGATTTCTAAAAGCTATATATATATACCATTATTATTGCTAAAGATGAAGTCGCACTGCACTAGCACCACTATGGTGATGGTTAATCGTTTTCTCTTTACAGATTGAACGATGAGCCGATACGCAAGAGGTGTCGGTAGAGGAGCTAATAATGGGAATGCTGCTGACACGAGGACGATGTTTACTGAACTCATGAGGGAGATGCTTAGGGATGTGCAGAGGGCAGCTCCCAGTGGTGATATTGGTGGTGGTCCAATAGTGCAGGCTCCTAGGGCCGATTTCGCCAAGCTGAATAAGAATTATACTAGTCTTGGTGGGAAGTCGTTCCACGAAACGGAGTCGGCCATGGATGTTCAGGATAGGTTGGATAGCTGCGCGTGTATCTTCACAGATTTGGGTATCAAGCATGCGATGAAGAGAAGGCTAGTATCCCGTCATCTGCAAGGACGGGCAATGAATTGGTGGAATGCTATAAAGGCAGCTACTCCCGAGGATCAGATTACCTGGGAGCAGTTTAAGGTTCGCTTTAGCGAGAAGTTCATTCCAGCTGCTCAGAAGTCAGTGTTGTTTAAGAAATTCTTGGAGCTCAAGGAGAATGGCAGAGCTATCTCGGAGTATATTGCTGAATTTGACACTTTGTCGAAATACGGGTTATCTCTTATTGATACTGCCGAGAAGAAGAATGAGAAGTTCATAACCGGCTTGGACCAATACTTGGGGGAAAGGCTTATTAACCATATCGATGAGACGTTTGAATCAGTTGTTGGGAAAGCATTAAGGTCAGAGAGTCTCTACCCTAAGCCAGAGACTGAGGCTGCATCTGCAGAGGAACCGAAACCGCAAGCAAGTGGTGAAGGTAAGAATGGTTCTCAGAATAAGAGAAAGCAGAATCAGACTAAGGATGGCCAGAAGAAAAAGAATAAGCAAGATGTTGAGTGCTTCAGCTGTGGTAAGAAGGGCCATTATGCTAGTAATTGTCGGGCCAAGCCAACGGATAGGAAGTGCTTCAACTGTGGCCAAGTGGGACCTCACAAGGACAAGTGTCAGCAACCCCCTAAAGAAAAGCAAATGGTGAAAGCATATGCCCTTAATACTATTCCTTCTTCGTCGAATGCCCCAACTACGGCGAAGAAGGGAAAGAATGTTGTTATTCAAGGTATGCTTTCTATTTATGATGATCCTGTTAGAGTTTTTTTTTTATACCGGGGCTTCCAGTTCATTCATATCTAGTGACCTGGTAGATAGGTTGGGATTGGAGCCCGAGATTGTCGATAGACCTTTAGTAGTGACGAACCCAATTGGTGGTTCAACTAACCTTAACATGATTTGTCATAATGTGGTCTTATCGAGTCATGGATGCATGTTTGTTTGTGATTGCTTTGTTTTGGGCTTTACTGGGTTTGGCATTATTTTGGGAGTCAATTGGCTCCAAAGATACGGGGTGGTGGTAGATGGTGAGGGCTCTTTGGTGACAGCTAGAGCGGAGATGGGAGGAGGGTAGTGTTTGGTGGTCTACCCAGTGAGGGAGTAACGACTAGTTTTCTAAATTCCCTCGATATCCCGCATAGTGAGTTGTCAGATTTGCCCATGGTTCGCCAGTATCCGGATGTCCTCGAAGAAGTGACCGGGCTTCCACCACATCGAGAGATTGAGTTCCGTTTTGACTTAGTGAAAGATGCCAGACCTATAGTGATGCCACTTCGTCCTATGGCACCAAGGGAGCAGCGAGAGCTCGGGGTGAAAGTCAGCGATCTTTTGAAGAAGGGATTTATCAGAAGGAGTGTTTCTAAATGGGGAGCACCAGTTGTGTTTGCTACCAAGGCGGATGGTTCCCTTCGTTTGTGTGTAGACTATCGCGAGTTGAATAAAGTGACGAGGAAGACTAAGTATCCTCTACCGCGGATAGATGATTTGTTTGATCAGTGGAGTGGCACGAGAGTATTCTCCCAGTTGGATCTGGCGACAGGATTTCATCAGCTTAGAGTGGAAGCTAAGAGTATAGCTAAAACGGCCTTTCGAACGCCGTCTGGATTTTATGAGTGGTTGGTCATGCCATTCGGGCTGACCAATGCCCCAGCATACTTCGTGGATCTTATGAATAGGGTATGCAGAGATCAGTTGAATAAGTTTGTCCTTGTGTTCATGGATGATATTTTGGTCTATTCAAGGAGAGAGGAAGAACACAAGGAGCATTTGAGGATAGTGATGGTGGTGTTGAGAAAACACCAATTGAAAGCAAAGTTTTCTAAGTGTCACTTCTGGAGGAGGGAAGTGAGATTCTTGGGCCATGTTGTTTCAGAGAATGGTATTGCTGGGGATCCTGTGAAGGTGGCTACAGTACAAGATTGATCTACGCCCAAGAATGCAACGGACATAAGAAGTTTCTTGGGATTAGCTGGATATTATCGTAATTTTATTCAAAATTTCTCCAAGATAGCAGCACCGTTGACTCAGTTGACCAAGAAGAATCAAACCTTCGTCTGGGACGAAAGGTGCGAGAATGTATTCAAGAGTCTAAAGGAAAAGTTGACATGTGCACCAGTGTTAGTCATTCCTAAGGGGAATGAAGAGATGACCATATATACGGATGCATGTGGCATAGGGCTGGGTGTTGTATTGATGCAAGGAGGTAGGGTTGTAGATTTTGCAAGTCGGCAATTGAAACCGCACAAGAAAAGATACCCTACCCATGATTTGGAATTGGAAGCGATCGTGTTTGCATTAAAGATGTGGAGACAATATCTCTTGGGTGAAAGATTCGAGTTGTTTACCGATCATAAATCGTTAAAGTATCTCTTCTCTCAGAAGGATCTACATCTCCGACAACAGAGATGGTTAGAATTTTTAGCTTCCTATGATTTTGTTATCGCATATACACCAGAAAAGGGCAATGCGTCGGCTGATGCATTGAGTAAAAGACATGCCAGTTTAGGGGCTATGTTTCTAGAATGGAAGCAACTAGAGTACATCGCTGGGTATGATTTCAGACCAAAGTGCGAATTGGATCCATAAATGTTAGAAAGTTTGACGATCAGACCCACCTTGATCGAGCGGATCGGCTCTAGTCAGAAGGACGATCCTAAACTACTGGAAATCATCTCCAATTTAGAGATGGGTAACGATGAGGGGATGAATGAGTATGGGCTTGATCGAGGTGGATGGCTTAGAAAGGATGGAAGAATAGTTGTACCCAATGTCAATGGATTGAGAGATGAAGTGCTTAGAGAATGTCATCACTCAAAACTGACTATACACCCCGGTGATAACAAGATGTACCGAGACATGAAGCAGACCTACTATTGGGAAGGGATGAAAAGAGACGTTGGGAATTTTATAACCAAATGCATGAATTGCCAGCTAGTTAAAGCTGAGCAAAAGAAACCTAGTGGTTTGCTACAACCATTAGAAATTCCAGAATGGAAATGGGAACAAGTGTCGATGGATTTTATTGATGGGTTACCAAGGACTAGATCAGGCCATGACAGCATTTGGGTGATTATGGACCGATTGACCAAAAGTGCAAGATTTATACCCATTAAGTCGAATAGGACGGGAACTAAATTAGCGGAACTGTATATAAAGTGGGTAATTAGATTTCATGGAATACCCAAGGGCATTTTGAGTGACCGAGATCCGTTGTTCACTAGTGTATTTTGGAAGAGCTTACAGGAGGCGTTAGGATCAGAACTACATCTCAGTACGCGTATCATCCTCAAACCGATGGTCAAACAGAGAGGGTGAATCGTATACTAGAAGACCTCTTGAGAGCCTGTGTATTGGATTTTGGTGGATCATGGGATGACCATTTGCATCTAGTAGAGTTTGCATATAATAATAGTTATCAATCCACTATTGGTATGGCTCCGTTTGAAGCTTTGTACGAAAGATCGTGCAACTCACCGTCATGTTGGTTAGAAACTAGTGAGAAGTTTGTGCTTGGACCAGATGTGATAAGAGAAATTTCCGCTAAGATTAAAGTTATCCAACAACAAATGAAAGCTGCCCAAGATAGGCAGAAAAGTTGTGCCGATAAGAGGAGAAGAGATTTAAAGTTCTCCATTGGCGACTTGGTGTTTGTCAAGATTTCTCCGTTGAAGAGCGTGATACAATTTGGCAAGAAAGGCAAGTTAGCACCAAGATTCGTTGGTCCATTCCCAGTTCTTGAGCAAATTGGGAATTTGGCATATAAAGTTGAATTACCGAAAAGATGGCAAGAGTTCACAATGTATTTCATGTTTCCCAGTTAAGGAAATTCGTACACGACCCAGATGTGACTATTTCACCTGATCAGTTGGATGATATCGAAGTTAAACCCGAGGTGGTTGGGAACCGCAGGCCTATGCGTATTGTTGGGAACGACATGAAGCAACTTCGAAGGAAAGCGGTGAAATTAGTCAAAGTTCAATGGGGCGAGAATGAGAATGACTGTACTTGGGAGACAGAGGAGACGTATCCAGAACTCTTCGCCTGGTAAGATTTTAACTTCGATTTAGTCTTTCCGCATGCTAGGATTGGCTTGTTTGTTTGTTATGCATGTTTGATTGTTGTATATGATTGGTAGGCATGCGGGATCCTTTGTATGTTTTGAGTTAAGGAATTTCGGGGACGAAATTTGTTAAGGGGGGAGAGTGTAACGGCCTGCATTCTACGCATCGCAGGATCGTAGAACATTTATTTCTTTCACATACGAAGTCGTATAGTCATGTAACTTTGGGAGATGACTATTGGGGTCATTTCTCATGTTCATGATTTTTGCCGATTTTTAAATGACCATTTTGCCCCTAGATGATACTGTTTTGGCCATAACTTTTTACTGGTAAGGAATTTTTACCTGAAACCAATTCCATTAGACTCGTTTGATGGTTTACAATTCCGTAGTGTGGTCACATTAGCCAAACGGACTCACCCTTTGGGAGATATGGCTGAAACAAGTTTCCATAGTGAAAAGCAACATAATTTGGCTTAGCCGGGTAATTAACAGCTAGGGCCAATGGGGAATTTCAGGATTGGGGTTATGAGGAGGCTGAACTCAGTTAGAGAACGATCTTATTTTCATTTTTCAGCCGCCACTTTCATTCTTGAACCCTTACAATGGCCGCCAACATCTAGAAACATCCCCAAATCACTTTCTAATCAAGGATTAAGCTTAGCAACATCAAATCAAGGAGAAATAGCACCAAATCAGTATTAGAGCTGCTATTAGACATCAGTATTCACCCAAATCAGCGAGGTTTCAGTTCTGAAAAATTTATTTGTGGCCAAGGTGAGTGATTAGCATTGTTTTGACACTAATTACAGTTAATTAAGGGTAATTAGTGAAGATTAGCGAATTTATGCATTAATAAATTCTGGAAAAATATTTATAAATTCTAAAATAATGTTTTAGACCTCTGTTAGAAATTTGGTTTAATTTGATTAAGTTTTGCTAATCATATCATTAGTTTTACCTAAACATGTTTAAGGGAAAATATGGGATTTTGGGTATGTTTGATCCATTTCACATGTTAAGATTGTTGTTTTGGTGTTTGAGGTCTCTTCTATTTGTTGCTATGACTGTTTGGAATGATTTGTGGTTGTTAAGAAAAGTTAGATTGGTCGAAAACGTCGTCGAATGGCGTAAACAAGTCGATGGAAAAAGTTGCAGAAAGTTGTGCAGGGTTTCGGATCGGATCGGGTTAGGGGCTCGGATCGGATTGGGGAGTTGGGCAAAGAATCCGAACCGAACTGAAGTCTGGCACAAAGGAATTGTGACGGCCAAGATTTTCGCTTGATCCGAATCAGTCGTTAAACCGATCTAGACCGTTCGAAACCCCTGATCGTTTGAGAACAGGACAAATCAGAACACAAACAGAAGAACATTTCATTGTATATTACAACAATTCCATCAGATACAAGAATATACAGAGTATAAATGAATAAATTACATTCGATTAATATCAGAGATTACAATAAATTACATAACAGCGGAAAATAATACAAAGCACAACTGAAGGTGATATACGGATACAGAGCTTTCCGGATATCATTCCAGCTGTAAACCAGGATCCTGTGAATATAAATCTGCAAAACCAAAACTACTAGCTGCCCGTGCGGAAAATAGGGGCACCCAGAGTTTAGGTTAAAACAATAAACTCCAGGTCAGTCATGTGACTGGTGTGATAACTAAAACAGTTATTTAAAACTTCACTTTAAAAGAGAGTAATTCAAGGGACCACGCCGTATAACACGGAACGGGTTTCCTCCCAAGAATACCAGTGCATAAAACAGTGGCGCAATGCTAAATAAAGAAAAATGAAGCTGTTATAAGACCCAGGTCCTATCATACAATGCAACGCAAGCCGGGGGATAGGGTTTTCCCTTATAACAGCCAAAGCATGCTTGATACGTTTAAAACAAATCATTTGATACTATAATAAGTGTATAGTGTCAAAACATTTCAATCATAAATATCAGTCATGGGCGGCATAGCTACCATCTACTATGTCGCCATACTAGTTCTACAATTAAAACCGAATTACACGTATTGGAAATTGGATTCCGTCATGAGTCGAGGCAAGGGGCAAGCTCCTCTCCGAGTTCGAGACACTCTAGCAAATGCTCAGGACTACACACTCTGGGTAGCCACTTGGATCGGTTGGGGCGGTCCTCACTTACGTTAGAGGATTGGCAATTCCTGAACACACGTTTCCCGGTCCTTACAGACCTATATCGAGGCGCCTCATTCCAACAACCACAAAGGTGAAAAGTATATAAATGTCAGGGCTGGTAAGTCACTGACACCACCAAAGCTAGAAAGAAACGTCGTGTCCTCCCAACGGCCCGTATCCCGTTTTTAACTCATATCGAGGTGTGAGGCTCGCGAATTCACGTTATACACAAAGCTACGCCACAAAGGCCGTGCTTTGATCATCAACCACAAGACTTTGCTTTTCAACAGAAGCCTTGATCACTGCATCTAAGCGTGCCACATAGGCAATTCATGCCATGCGACTGATGTCCATCAATATACAACCTCTGAGCTCGTACGTCTCAGAGAAGGGCGTTAAGCAAAAGAATAAATTCTCCGCCGCCAAACAGATGTATATTTAATAGGAATCAATCAACACAGAATAAAATCCAGTGTCAGACACACAATCCATTTACAAGTCCGTTTTGGGTCTGAACGAAACCGGAGGCACTTTCCTCGCATATCCATCCATCTCCAGGTACGCCTGGACGACCACCAACTATTTCCATCCTTTTGGGTGTACTGCCCAATCAGGATCGTCAGTAGTTATCCAAACGATGTGAAGACTTCCGGTCTTCAACCACCGTCTTCATCTTCGACATATCGTCGAATCGGTTATTCAGAATGGGTATAAACCCGGACTTTCCGAACAACCCGCGTATATTAAAAACAAACGTTACACAAACGCAACATACGCCTCATTCCAATTCATTAGTCACTAACCGCAAATTAGCAAGAGAACAATTTCCCAAACATTAACCCCGAAGGCCGAAACCAACATCAGATCAATACCCAGGAAACCATTCTTCTTAGCCAACCTACAGCTAGTTTCTAAATTCCACATTCTTAGGGAAAGGTTCCCATTAATTTTATCCAAGATAAATTCTTTAAAATTTATCCTGTAATCTTCCTTTGGATGTCATTTAAAATCAAATTATGGTTTTTCCAACTAGTCGAGATTAGCGAACCACAACGAAGTAATTATTTATTTTATTTCCCAATCCCAACCTATTCATCCCATGAAGCAAAACTGGTAATACTCCATATCTAACACCGTGGTGTTATCGGTAAAATTAATTACCATTTCACGTTCAAATCTAATTAAAGATTTAACTATCGCTTTGGAGCAAAACTGGCGATACTCCATTCTCGCTCGTTTTCTAAATTTGATAATTTAGATTGTAAATTCACATTTCAATCTAATTGCAGATTCGTTAAAACTCCTTTTATTAGGTTAAAGAACTAGGTGTTATTTAAAACACAGTTCACGACAAACCCAAATCACATTCTATTTGTTATCGGGTTAAAGAACTAGTGTTATTTAAAACACCGTTCACGATAAGCCCATTTCAAATTCAATCAAATATATTAGAAATTCCGATTATTTAAAACCCCTTTTTAAATCTAATTCATTTATTAATAAAAAAAAAATTGGGTTTTAAATTTAGTTCAAAACTAGTTCATTTCGATAAAAATCTATTTTTAACTTTTCAAATACGGAGTTTTTCATCCCAATTTTTTCCCAAATCATTTCTTATGATTTTACACAAATTATTACTATTTTTAATAATTTTATCGAGGCCCGTACAGTCGATTTCCACCAACGGCCATCGAACTGCACTTACAACGACCTTTTTCGAATTTGATTTGGACGTAACTCCAAATCCAACCGTTAGATCTCGAATTTCAAATATTCGTTAGAAAGCTCTTTTCGATACGAACCCAACGTTTCTAGTTTTAGGAGAATCCGACGGTCGGATCTCCCGTAATGTTCGTTTGAAATAAATGGTCGAAATTCACGAACTGCCGCGGCGCGGCGCGTTCTATTCAGGCCATTATATTATATATATAATATATATAATATATATTTCGTCGATTCCTATTTAAAACGAATTATATAAATAGTTTTAAATTCGTTTCAAAAGCAATTTCAACTTCCATTTCAGTTCAAATCAAAATTGAATTCTTCTTTATAAATTCGTTTTAAAATTCATTTCTATTCAATTCAAATTTCAATTCAATTTGAATTCATTTCAATTCGCTTTCAATTCAATTTGAATTCGTTTTCAATTCAATTCCAAAGTCGTTTGCTATTCGATTCAATTCAAATTGGTTTCAAAGTCGTTTTCTATTCGATTCAATTCAAATTGGTTTCAAAGTCGTTTTCTATTCGATTCAATTCAAATTGGTTTTCTATTCGAATCAAATTCGTTATATATTCAATTGAAATCAAATTCGTTTTCTATTCAATTCATTTCGAAATCGTTATATATTCAATTCATTTCGAAATCGTTATATATTCAATTCATTTCGAAATCGTTATATATTCAATTCATTTCGAAATCGTTATATATTCAATTCATTTCGAAATCGTTATATATTCAATTCATTTCGAAATCGTTATATATTCAATTCATTTCGAAATCGTTTTATATTCGATTTCAAAATTACTTTTCAATATTCATTTTAAAATGAATAAAATTGATATAAATATCGTTCACATCAAAATGGCGCATCTCTAATCAACACGGCTTCATATATTTCTATTTTCAGATATTCTATTGCAAATATTTCGTTTCAAATATTTCTTTTTGTTAACACACGACTAATCTCAAATGAATGAGTACCGTCCACGTGTGACTACTTTTGTTAAATTATTTCGTTCAACACATGACTAATCTCAACGGATGAGTACTGTCAACACATGAACCTTTATTTTATATTGATAAAGATGTAAATTTTATTACTAAAATATTTCGTTCAACACATGACCAATCTCAATGGATGAGTACTGTCAACACATGAACCTTTATTTTATATTGATAAAGATGTAAATTTTATTACTAAAATATTTCGTTCAACACATGACCAATCTCAATGGATGAGTACTGTCAACACATGAACCTTTATTTTATATTGATAAAGATGTAAATTTTATTACTAAAATATTTCGTTCAACACATGACCAATCTCAATGGATGAGTACTGTCAACACCTGAACCTTTATTTTATATTGTTCTTTATTTTTCAAATTGGAATGAGGCCCAATCAATTACCATATAAAATTAATTATATGGATTTTCATACAACACATGTATATAATACCATTGAAAAATAATCAACCATCAACCAAAGTGCACTACACTGTATAAGCATCAAATATAGATATCTAACGCTTATAACAGCTTGTCAACCAATCGATCGACATATTTAATCAATCAGGATGAGTGAACTTCAAATTTCATCCCAACACCCGTGTGGGGTTTCAAACAATCAAACACAGATTTTATTTGTGCAGTTGGGCGATGTGTAAAATTTATCGACCCAATCAATGTCCTTCAAATAGGTGTACATCAACAAACCGTCCGGTTTGTAAATGGATATTTATTTATTCACATTCACGTTAAAAATTATATTTTTAACGATAAAACATTTTATTCCAACATATGAATTTCTATTCAGCTCATTCTTTAAATAAATTGATATTTTTATTTTTCTAACTTATTTTAGAAAATTTCGGCGGCATAACGGCACGATACTAGAAACGGGACGAGGCCTAGCCTTATCCCCGGTCTAGTGAAGGCCCATGCCATTCACACATCAATCAATCCATTCATTTCACCAAACAATTCAATTTCAATCAAATAATCTAACTTATTTTTCAATCAAACAAACAAGTCCATGGTCTGTGGACGATTGTGTCGGGTGCTACTAAGCACCGTCTGCATCCTTGTATATATATATATATATATATATATATATATAACTAGAAAAAGAAATTGAAGAGTGAGAAGTTCTCACCGATAGCTATCCAATCATCTTGACTCTTCTATTGTAGGAAATCATCATTGTTTTCGCCTTTTGTCGCTTTCGTTGCCCGTAGTCACTACATATATAAAAATCACACATTTTTATATTTTGATGTCTTTAAAATAAAAATCACATTTTTATTTATTCACTTTCAATTTAAAAATCATATTTTTATAATTGCTTCATACCTTTAAAAATTGAATTTTTACTTCGCTATTCAATATATAAAAATCGAATTTTTACTATGCTATCATATAGATAAAAATTCCATTTTGAAAAAATATAGATTTCGCCTTTCTTCTTTTTCCCTTCAAAATCAATTCTTTATAACTCGTTATGGATAATAAAAATTATAACTTCCGTGTTGCAAAAATCTATATTTTTCCCGAAGTAAAAATCATATTTTTACTTCACTACTCATCTCAAAATATCGTCCTTTCTATTTCATCACTATAAAAATCACATTTTTATTTTGCTACCTATATAAAGATGATATTTTTATAGTTCCTACTATGCAAAGATCATATTTTTATCTTTCTACAATACAAAAGATTATATTTTTACTACTTTAAAAATATACAAATCATATTTTTATAATCGCTATATAGTAAAGACTATATTTTTAATACTATAAAAAAATATAAAAATCGTATTTTTATTACTTTAAAAATATAAAAATCATATTTTTTCCCTACTACACTGCTTATATAAAAACTTAAAATAAAACGATGTTTTTACATATTAAAAATCAGATTTTTACTCTATGTCATAACCATAAAAATCTAATTTTTAAAACAAATCTATTTATATATTATAATTCCATTTGCCGCTATATATCTTTAAAATCATTTACTGTTAATTTATTTAATCTAATTTAATAAATAAAGAGAGAAAAAAAACTAACCCTAATCATCCTGTTAAAGCGTCGACCCCCAATCCGTTTACTGCGCCTCCACCTGGCCGTCGGAGGTTCGTCAGACCCGCCCTCAACGTCGCCGCTTCCATCGCCTCTCTCCAGCTCGGAAATGGTGCAGCTCGGTGGGGTTAGGGTCTGGGGGAGGTCGCGAGTTCGAATGGGAAAAAGGGGGGAACCACGTCGCAGTTGACTGGAGGGCTTGCGGTGGCTGAGCGTCGGTGGGGAGGGGGGGGGGGAGGGGGGGTTTGGACGTCGTCGATCGACGAGGCGGTGCGGGCTCGATTTTTTTTTTTTTATTTCTGTTCGAATGAATTGAAAAATAAGGGGGGGGGTATATGAGAATTTATATATTTTTAATATTATTTTAATTTTTAATTCAAAAAGTTGACTTTTACAAACGACCTCTAAACAAGGCCCACCGCCTGTCGTCCATAGCGTTATACCACCATTCCGAACACAATGGGATATGTACCGCAAGTTGATTTGATCGTTTCGATCAGTTTCCTTTGAATTTACATTTAAATCACTATATTGAATTTTAGACGTACATTTCAAATTACCGGGGTCACATACGAACTTTAAAAATTCCTGAAAAATATTTTCTAGCTTCGTATTGACGATACGGTCTTAACAAAACTAGTTTCGTCGAAGTCTGAGACAGTTGGAAAAAATGGCTAATTTCCAGTCGATTAAAATCAACTGAAACTGGTCAAACACGTTTTCCTTCGCCACGCTCACATACTGATTCAGAAAATTATGAAATTTGGAATCTAGCAATAACTTCACATCCCGGGCCCAACAAAATTGGTTTCGTCGAAATCCGAGGCCGTTTGCAAAATGTCCATTTTTAAGGGCCTGAATTCCATAGCGACTATTCAGAATTTTCAACTGGACATATCTTTTGATTCCCGCTATGAAATCTTGATCTTTCGGATTCGTTGGAAAGATATCATCAATTAGATCCTAATGTTTTTGGTTTCACTAAAGTCCGGATTGTTTTGCACCAGGTACATTCAATTGAAGTTTGAAATCGAATTATCGAACTACCGCGCCATTTTCAATTCCTCTTATAATTATATATAATTATTTATATTCTAACGATGACGTATATAATATATACGTTCGAATTATATTCAAAATAAATTTTCTCGTCATTATTATTTAAAATAATCTATTTTAAATATTCAAAATTCGCTAAAATTGCCAAAATAAAATTTTTAAACTGGCTCAGATTTTCCGGGTTATTACAATCTCCCCCACTTAAAACTTTTCGTCCCCGAAAAGGAACAAAGTCGAAAGTGGTTTGATTAATCAACTCTACGTTCGATCTGGCTTCCATTCTCCAACTTTTCAGTTTCTGAGAATTTTCAAATTTTCAAAAATTTGGCTAACACCCTAAATTTTCGAAAAATTTCGCCATAACCTCCCCTGCACCGAGAGCATCGGGGAATTTCAAATAGCTTCCCCGGTCCTTCAGATCTCAAAAAGAAAAAGAAAAAGGCCAAGCGGCTAGCCAATAGGCTCATAAAATCATCATCACCCAAACAAAAACAGTAAATTATGTAGTAAACATGTACCTATTTGTCGGGCAAACAAATTTTATTCTCTGCTCTAGCCTCCTTGCTATGACCTATTCAATGCAAGTATATGTATTTGCAAGCAAATGCAACCAATTTTCAATATAATTCAATATTTGGTTCAATTAGGCATAAATGGTTCAGAAATTAGCAAACAAATAAACAAACAACACAAACATCAATCAATTAGTGGATTAACGTTTCAAACTCATAATTTTGATATTTATATATAAAGAAAATCATGTTTTTGATGCCAATTCACAACAATGTGTTCTAGCTATATTAGTTTTGGTTCTCACACCAGTCTAATGGAAATATATCGATATCACACCTTCGTTACTCGAACATGAATACTAATGACGACTAGTCAATCATCAGAATCATCTTTGGGCCACTAGAGCATGATTCTATATCTATCCAGTATATTAAAACTCCGAATATACGTTCATGACACGTATATGCGAAATCTTTATATACTAGATTGTCCATATTCAAAATAAATAAATAATCAAATACTTATAAAATGATTTAAATTTTCAAAACAATATTGTTTTTAATTGAAAAATATACTCTTCACACTCGTTCTAGGATACTACTGATCCTATCTCTAACGAGTCATTCTAATTGGATATTACTAATCCAATATCTGATGAATTCTTTCGTATGGTTCTAAGGTGCCTTGTTCTCGAGCTCTGTAAACCAAAGCTCTGATACCAAATGTGACGGCCAAGATTTTCGCTCGATCTGAATTAGTCGTTAAACCGATCTAGACCGTTCGAAACCCCTGATCGTTTGAGAACAGGACAAATCAGAACACAAACAGAAGAACATTTCATTGTATATTACAACAATTCCATCAGATACAAGAACATACAGAGTATAAATGAATAAATTACATTCGATTAATATCAGAGATTACAATAAATTACATAACAGCGGAAAATAATACAAAGCACAACTGAAGGTGATATACGGATACAGAGCTTTCCGGATATCATTCCAGCTGTAAACCAGGATCCTGTGAATATAAATCTGCAAAACCAAAACTACTAGCTGCCCGTGCGGAAAATAGGGGCACCCAGAGTTTAGGTTAAAACAATAAACTCCAGGTCAGTCATGTGACTGGTGTGAGAAGTAAAACAGTTATTTAAAACTTTACTTTAAAAGAGAGTAATTCAAGGGACCACGCTGTATAACACGGAACGGGTTTCCTCCCAAGAATACCAGTACATAAAACACCGGTGCAATGCTAAATAAAGAAAAATGAAGCTGTTATAAGACCCAGGTCCTATCATACAATGCAACGCAAGCCGGGGGATAGGGTTTTCCCTTATAACAGCCAAAGCATGCTTGATACGTTTAAAACAAATCATTCGATACTATAATAAGTGTATAGTGTCAAAACATTTCAATCATAAATATCAATCATAGGCGGCATAGCTACCATCTACTATGTCGCCATACTAGTTCTACAATTAAAACCGAATTACACGTATTGGAAATTGGATTCCGTCATGAGTCGAGGCAAGGGGCAAGCTCCTCTCCGTGTTCGAGACACTCTAGCAAATGCTCAGGACTACACACTCTGGGTAGACACTTGGATCGGTTGGGCCGGTCCTCACTTACGTTAGAGGATTGGCAATTCCTGAACACACGTTTCCCGGTCCTTACAGACCTATATCGAGGCGCCTCATTCCAACAACCACAAAGGTGAAAAGTATATAAATGTCAGGGCCGGTAAGTCACTGACACCACCAAAGCTAGGAAGAAACGTCGTGTCCTCCCAACGGCCCGTATCCCGTTTTTAACTCATATCGAGGTGTGAGGCTCGCGAATTCACGTTATACACAAAGCTACGCCACAAAGGCCGTGCTTTGATCATCAACCACAAGACTTTGCTTTTCAACAGAAGCCTTGATCATTGCATCTAAGCATGCCACACAGGCAATTCATGCCATGCGACTGATGTCCATCAATATACAACCTCTGAGCTCGTACGTCTCAGAGAAGGGCGTTAAGCAAAAGAATAAATTCTCCGCCGCCAAACAGATGTATATTTAATAGAAATCAATCAACACAGAATAAAATCCAGTGTCAGACACACAATCCATTTACAAGTCCGTTCTGGGTCTGAACGAAACCGGAGGCACTTTCCTCGCATATCCATCCATCTCCAGGTACGCCTGGACGACCACCAACTATTTCCATCCTTTTGGGTGTACTGCCCAATCAGGATCGTCAGTAGTTATCCAAACGATGTGAAGACTTCCGGTCTTCAACCACCGTCTTCATCTTCGACATATCGTCGAATCGGTTATTCAGAATGGGTATAAACCCGGACTTTCCGAACAACCCGCGTATATTAAAAACAAACGTTACACAAACGCAACATACGCCTCATTCCAATTCATTAGTCACTAACCGCAAATTAGCAAGAGAACAATTTCCCAAACATTAACCCCGAAGGCCGAAACCAACATCAGATCAATACCCAGGAAACCATTCTTCTTAGCCAACCTACAGCTAGTTTCTAAATTCCACATTCTTAGGGAAAGGTTCCCATTAATTTTATCCAAGATAAATTCTTTAAAATTTTCCTGTAATCTTCCTTTGGATGTCATTTAAAACCAAATTATGGTTTTTCCAACTAGTCGAGATTAGCGAACCACAACGAAGTAATTATTTATTTTATTTCCCAATCCCAACCTATTCATCCCATGAAGCAAAACTGGTAATACTCCATATCTAACACCGTGGTGTTATCGGTAAAATTAATTACCATTTCACGTTCAAATCTAATTAAAGATTTAACTATCGCTTTGGAGCAAAACTGGCGATACTCCATTCTCGCTCGTTTTCTAAATTTGATAATTTAGATTGTAAATTCACATTTCAATCTAATTGCAGATTCGTTAAAACTCCTTTTATTGGGTTAAAGAACTAGGTGTTATTTAAAACACAGTTCACGACAAACCCAAATCACATTCTATTTGTTATCGGGTTAAAGAACTAGTGTTATTTAAAACACCGTTCACGATAAGCCCATTTCAAATTCAATCAAATATATTAGAAATTCCGATTATTTAAAACCCCTTTTTAAATCTAATTCATTTATTAATAAAAAAAAAATTGGGTTTTAAATTTAGTTCAAAACTAGTTCATTTCGATAAAAATCAATTTTTATCTTTTCAAATACGGAGTTTTTCTTCCCAATTTTTTCCCAAATCATTTCTTATGATTCTACACAAATTATTACTATTTTTAATAATTTTATCGAGGCCCGTACAGTCGATTTCCACCAACGGCCATCGAACTGCACTTACAGCGACCTTTTTCGAATTTGATTTGGACGTAACTCCAAATCCAACCGTTAGATCTCGAATTTCAAATATTCGTTAGAAAGCTCTTTTCGATACGAACCCAACGGTTCCAGTTTTAGGAGAATCCGACGGTCGGATCTCCCGTAATGTTCGTTTGAAATAAATGGTCGAAATTCACGAACTGTCGCGGCGCGGCGCGTTCTATTCAGGCCATTATATTATATATATAATATATATAATATATATTTCGTCGATTCCTATTTAAAACGAATTATATAAATAGTTTTAAATTCGTTTCAAAAGCAATTTCAACTTCCATTTCAGTTCAAATCAAAATTGAATTCTTCTTTATAAATTCGTTTTAAAATTCATTTCTATTCAATTCAAATTTCAATTCAATTTGAATTCATTTCAATTCGCTTTCAATTCAATTTGAATTCGTTTTCAATTCAATTCCAAAGTCGTTTGCTATTCGATTCAATTCAAATTGGTTTCAAAGTCGTTTTCTATTCGATTCAATTCAAATTGGTTTCAAAGTCGTTTTCTATTCGATTCAATTCAAATTGGTTTTCTATTCGAATCAAATTCGTTATATATTCAATTGAAATCAAATTCGTTTTCTATTCAATTCATTTCGAAATCGTTATATATTCAATTCATTTCGAAATCGTTATATATTCAATTCATTTCGAAATCGTTATATATTCAATTCATTTCGAAATCGTTATATATTCAATTCATTTCGAAATCGTTATATATTCAATTCATTTCGAAATCGTTTTATATTCGATTTCAAAATTACTTTTCAATATTCATTTTAAAATGAATAAAATCGATATAAATATCGTTCACGTCAAAATGGCGCATCTCTTATCAACACGGCTTCATATATTTCTATTTTCATATATTCTATTGCAAATATTTCGTTTCAAATATTTCTTTTTGTCAACACACGACTAATCTCAAATGAATGAGTACCGTCCACGTGTGACTACTTTTGTTAAATTATTTCGTTCAACACATGACTAATCTCAACGGATGAGTACTGTCAACACAAGAACCTTTATTTTATATTGATAAAGATGTAAATTTTATTACTAAAATATTTCGTTCAACACATGACCAATCTCAATGGATGAGTACTGTCAACACATGAACCTTTATTTTATATTGATAAAGATGTAAATTTTATTACTAAAATATTTCGTTCAACACATGACCAATCTCAATGGATGAGTACTGTCAACACATGAACCTTTATTTTATATTGATAAAGATGTAAATTTTATTACTAAAATATTTCGTTCAACACATGACCAATCTCAATGGATGAGTACTGTCAACACATGAATCTTTATTTTATACTGTTCTTTATTTTTCAAATTGGAATGAGGCCCAATCAATTACCATATAAAATTAATTATATGGATTTTCATACAACACATGTATATAATACCATTGAAAAATAATCAACCATCAACCAAAGTGCACTACACTGTTTACGCATCAAATATAGATATCTAACGCTTATAACAGCTTGTCAATCAATCGATCGACATATTTAATCAATCAGGATGAGTGAACTTCAAATTTCATCCCAACACCCGTGTGGGGTTTCAAACAATCAAACACAGATTTTATTTGTGCAGTTGGGCGATGTGTAAAATTTATCGACCCAATCAATGTCCTTCAAATAGGTGTACATCAACAAACAGTCCGGTTTGTAAATGGATATTTATTTATTCACATTCACGTTAAAAATTATATTTTTAACGATAAAACATTTTATTCCAACATATGAATTTCTATTCAGTTCATTCTTTAAATAAATTGATATTTTTATTTTTCTAACTTATTTTAGAAAATTTCGGCGGCATAACGGCACGATACTAGAAACGGGACGAGGCCTAGCCTTATCCCCGGTCTAGTGAAGGCCCACGCCATTCACACATCAATCAATCCATTCATTTCACCAAACAATTCAATTTCAATCAAATAATCTAACTTATTTTTCAATCAAACAAACAAGTCCATGGTTAGTGGACGATTGTGTCGGGTGCTACTAAGCACCGTCTGCATCCTAGTATATATATATATATATATAACTAGAAAAAGAAATTGAAGAGTGAGAAGTTCTCACCGATAGCTATCCAATCATCTTAACTCTTCTATTGTAGGAAATCATCATTGTTTTCGCCTTTTGTCGCTTTCGTTGCCCGTAGTCACTACATATATAAAAATCACACATTTTTATATTTTGATGTCTTTAAAATAAAAATCACATTTTTATTTATTCACTTTCAATTTAAAGATCATATTTTTATAATTGCTTCATACCTTTAAAAATTGAATTTTTACTTCGCTATTCAATATATAAAAATCGAATTTTTACTATGCTATCATATAGATAAAAATTCCATTTTTAAAAAAATATAGATTTCGCCTTTCTTCTTTTTCCCTTCAAAATCAATTCTTTATAACTCGTTATGGATAATAAAAATTATAACTTCCGTGTTGCAAAAATCTATATTTTTCCCGAAGTAAAAATCATATTTTTACTTCACTACTCATCTCAAAATATCGTCCTTTCTATTTCATCACTATAAAAATCACATTTTTATTTTGCTACCTATATAAAGATGATATTTTTATAGTTCCTACTATGCAAAGATCATATTTTTATCTTTCTACAATACAAAAGATTATATTTTTACTACTTTAAAAATATATAAATCATATTTTTATAATCGCTATATAGTAAAGACTATATTTTTAATACTTTAAAAAATATAAAAATCGTATTTTTATTACTTTAAAAATATAAAAATCATATTTTTTCCCTACTACACTTCTTATATAAAAACTGAAAATAAAACGATGTTTTTACATATTAAAAATCAGATTTTTACTCTATATCATAACCATAAAAATCTAATTTTTAAAACAAATCTATTTATATATTATAATTCCATTTGCCGCTATATATCTTTAAAATCATTTACTGTTAATTTATTTAATCTAATTTAATAAATAAAGAGAGAAAAAACACTAACCCTAATCATCCTGTTAAAGCATCGACCACCAATCCGTTTACTGCGCCTCCACCTGGCCGTCGGAGGTTCGTCAGACCCGCCCTCAACGTCGCCGCTTCCATCGCCTCTCTCCAGCTCGGAAATGGTGCAGCTCGGTGGGGTTAGGGTCTGGGGGAGGTCGCGAGTTCGAATGGGAAAAAGGGGGGAACCACGTCGCAGTTGACTGGAGGGCTTGCGGTGGATGAGCGTCGGTGTGGGGGGGGGGGAGGGGGGTTGGACGTCGTCGATCGACGAGGCGGTGCGGGCTCGATTTTTCTTTTTTATTTTTTTTATTTTTGTTCGAATGAATTGAAAAATAAGGGGGGGGGTATATGAGAATTTATATAATTTTAATATTATTTTAATTTTTAATTCAAAAAGTTGACTTTTACAAACGACCTCTAAACGAGGCCCACCGCCTGTCGTCCATAGCGTTTTACCCCCATTCCGAACACAATGGGATATGTACCGCAAGTTGATTTGATCGTTTCGATCAGTTTCCTTTGAATTTACATTTAAATCACTATATTGAATTTTAGACGTACATTTCAAATTACCGGGGTCACATACGAACTTTAAAAATTCCTAAAAAATATTTTCTAGCTTCGTATTGACGATACGGTCCTAACAAAACTAGTTTCGTCGAAGTCTGAGACAGTTGGAAAAAATGGCCAATTTCCAGTCGATTAAAATCAACTGAAACTGGTCAAACACGTTTTCCTTCGCCACGCTCACATACTGATTCAGAAAATTATGAAATTTGGAATCTAGCAATAACTTCACATCCTGGGCCCAACAAAATTGGTTTCGTCGAAATCCGAGGCCGTTTTCAAAATGTCCATTTTTAAGGGCCTGAATTCCATAGCGACTATTCAGAATTTTCAACTGGACATATCTTTTGATTCCCGCTATGAAATCTTGATCTTTCGGATTCGTTGGAAAGATATCATCAATTAGATCCTAATGTTTTTGGTTTCACTAAAGTCCGGATTGTTTTGCACCCGGTACATTCAATTGAAGTTTGAAATCGAATTATCGAACTACCGCGCCATTTTCAATTCCTTTTATAATTATATATAATTATTTATATTCTAACGACGACGTATATAATATATACGTTCGAATTATATTCAAAATAAATTTTCTCGTCAATATTATTTAAAATAATCTATTTTAAATATTCAAAATTCGCTAAAATTGCCAAAATAAAAATTTTAAACTGGCTAAGATTTTCCGGGTTATTACAAGAATATTGGCAGGAAGGAAGACCATTGCTTAGAGTTGGAGTTGGATAGAGGATCGGATCGGAGCTAGGAGCGGATCGGATCGGAGCTAGGAGCGGATCGGAGCAGACAAGCGAGCGGGATCGGATTGGAATAGGCAAGCTGGAGCAGGAGGGACGAACCGAACCGAATAAGGACAACCTAACTGAACCGAGGCTGGAGCACTTGAACACGTCCGAACTGAACCGGATGGCCAGGAAGTGGAGTGAGCCGAACTGAACTAGGGAAGAACAACCGAACCGAAAAGGACTGGAGCTACGATTACTCGACGACTCTTTTGAAGAACAAATCCAATTCGACCAAAGCCCGAGATGCAAAGGTAGTCCAAATAGGAAGTAGAACTCAGGATCCAGTTGGGAACCAACGAGTCGACTTCATGACTTGGGCTTTTCTGCAGGACGTGTGCCAAGGGACCGTCGATGTCTATGACTTTTGATCACTATGTATGTGAGGTACGTGGACGGATTTAGGGCCAAAGTGGCCTAGGTACGACTAAAGGGATATAGACCAATGAAGTGGGGTCATTTGTAAAGATTTGGTCATGACTCCATGAGGTGAGCTTGGTCGTAGCAGTAGTTGTACAAGTTGAACTCCGTCACTGCTTCGATGGGTCTAGTGATTGACAGTGGTGGACATCGTATGCTTTACGCACTGAGTGAGAGATGTGAGGATGGTTGCTATGCTTGATTTGTTTGCCATCATTATGGCATTCACACCCCCACCCCGTATTCTTTACACCATTTGTTATGGCACCTTAGAGTATTGTACGGTATGTAGTGCTAACTCTTTGGTTGTCGGTCCAGGTTCAGGTATAGTTTAGTATACCTGTTATTGTTCTGTTTAGCTGCTTATCGCTCATACTAGACTTTTTGTCTGACCTAGAGTTTTATGTCTCTTCTTATTACTCTGGGTGCTCTCACGAGCAGATTAGAGACAGGTTAACTGGGTATGCACGAGTAGCTGATTCAGAGACGAGCAGGAAGCTTCCACGTATGATACATATAGATACTCTCCCTGTGTTGTTGAAGATCACTGCTTGGGCATTAGTAGTGAATCTTCTACTTTAGTTTTCTTTTGTTTTAGAGACAGTAAATTTGGAAAGTTGTAATAAGCTGTATTTGGATTTCCGCTGCTATGTTGGTTTAGTTTTCAGCTTATGCACTGTCTCGCCTGTTTTATGCCAAGATTATGTTATTATTATATTTTGTTCCATGCGCTGTGAGACATTCTACCGGTTCCTTGTTAGTTCATTCTGTTCTTTCCTTTCTTTGGCGACCATTCCGTGCTAGTTGGGCATGTGTACAGCGCAACTTCGGAGGAAATGCAGGCAGGTGTGGGGCGGGTCGTCACACGAAAAATTCAATTTATTACATAAAGTCAAGTCAAAAACTTATATTTTGATTTAAATAGTTCATACAAATTTTAAATCATTCTTACAATTTCACAAATATTCCAATTCAAATTCATCTCTACTAAAAGTTCGCATCAAATCGAATCCATAACTTAATATGAGTTCATTCATTATTCAAATATTGTTATATAAATTTACATCTTTAAACTTTGAATTTAAATCGCGAAATCTAACTTATCCATCTTGAGTTTATTATTAAAGTTTATAATATATATATATATAAGAAAAATAAAATTTTGAAAATAGATATATATATATATAAGGAAAAAAATGGGAAATAGATTACAAACGTATATAAGTTTAAAATAATATAAAAATAAATTTAAAGAAATATTTATTATAATAAATAAAATTAAAATACTTATAGGAATAAATCATATGGTTTAAAATAAATAAAATTATAAGTGAAATCTTAAACAAATATTTAAATCTATATTTACTCATAAAATTATTTTAAAACATATAATTAAAAATTATAAAAATTTATGTTTATAATATATAAAATATAAAAATAAAAAATATAAAGTTATTATTTTAAAATCAAATTACCAAATCAAAATACTTCAAAAATACGACCAACAGTGTTCGTATATAATTTTTTACCCTGTGGTAAAGTGATGCGGATATTAATCATTTCAACCCGCAATTTAAATGTAACACCCCACACCCGTTAAGGTCACTCGCTAAGGGAATGCCTTAACTTCGGTGGAGTATCTTAAGTGAATATAGAACAGAAAAATTACAACAAGACAGATATAAGTAATACTTGAGAATTTAAAAACATCATTTCATTTCAGCGGAAAGTAAAACATGTTTGGTTACATCACTAAACCATAAACAAGAGTCAAGTACATAATATCCATCTTGATAAAACAAAATACATAATCCCACTAATAACTAATAGTCATAATAGAAAAGATAAGTTGGGCTTTACATCACGGTCCAAGCTCCAAAATATAGATAAAGCAATCTGATCAAAGCCCACTAGTGATAGGCCCACTCTGAGAACCTGAGGGTTGGGGAAAAAGATAAAAACAACGGGGTCAGACATAAGTCTAAGTGAGCCCTATAACTTTAACAATACAATCATTAAAGTAATTAGGGTGTGATATAAACCTGGTACGGTACGAATGGGGATAAATGACTACACTAAGCAGCCAACTAGACTTAGGATAAACTAAGATAACGGTAAAGACGCGCATATCCACCCAAGGATAAATACTACCCTGCACCACACCAGATCTACCCTACCCAAGGGTAATTCCTACACTGCACCACACCAGATCTACCCACCCAAGGGTAATTACTACTTAAAGGTTGATCCCACTAAGTGTACTTAGTAATTTTTAATAGTAGTTTCGTGTACCCCTAACTGACTACATAGGTGCCGTCTGCCCCTATCTCCACTAGGTGTACCCACAACTTAGTAATTTTAATAGTAGTCTCATGTACCCCTAGCTGACTACATAGGTGCCGTCTGCCCCTATCTCCACTAGGTGTACCCACTACTCCCATTCGATCGGCTCCCTAACGTAGATACCCGTGCTGGCCCCACAGTGGGGTGTATCACTCCCCAAAGTGGCAACCCGATACAATCAACGGTGCACGGCTTATACCTACACGATGCAACAACGTCTTACATACCAGCCCGGGTCCACACACGCATATGAAACCCGTTGGACTTGCGTTGCCACCGCTAGCCCGGTTTGTCCTCTTATAGTCAAGCCCAGTACGCGTGTCCCGTCCTCGACATGGGTCGAGCCCAATAAGATACATATGGGTTACTGGTTGAAATGGGCCCCCACAAGCTACCCACCTAAGCTTGTCACTTTTTCTAGTGCATCCCACTTAACCCTTTTTTAATAATCATGTCCACTTACATGTTTAAAGTTTGGTTAAGTCATCTAATCATATTTCAATTGCCACTCAAGGCACCCACTAGATTTCCCCATGCCACCCAAGGCACTTACTTGATTTCCACATGCCACCCAAGGCACTTACTTAACCCTTTAATCATGTTTAATTACATGTTCCACTTTGGTTAAGTATTCTAATCTTATCTTTTATTGCCACCCAAGTCAACCACTATATTTTCCCCATGCCACCCAAGGCACTTACTTAACCCTTTAATCATGTTTAATTACATGTTCCACTTTGGTTAAGTATTCTAATCGTGTTTTCTATTGCCACCCAAGGCAACCCAATAGATTTTCACATGCCACCCAAGGCACTTACTTGATTTCCACATGCCACCCAAGGCACCCACTTAACCCCTCATGCCCACTACATGCTTATCTGGTTAAGTGTTTCTTAATTGATTAAGAACGTAACCGTTGTAAAGACCTCTCACATTAGACTATCTTTTATGGCAGCTGGATTTGCCGGTTGGGTCCGGGCAGCCTTACGCCATAACCGAGTCTAACCTCGTGTCTATACACTTGTCACGTATTTAGTTTGTGCCTAAGACCTCTCACATTGGGCCAATCATTTGTAGCCGCTGGATTTGCCGGTCGGTTCCGGGCAGTCTTATGCTACAAAAGGGTCCAACCTCGTGTCTTAGTCGATTAATTACACCTAATTAATCACCCCCATATTTCGAATTAATTTTCCCTAATTAATTCCAATTTTAACGATGTACATAATTGACTCAATTATGTCCATCTACTTTATGGTATGCATAATCATACCAACTTCACACCATTTCATTAACATGTATATTAACCCCATCGTTCCCCACGTAATTCGCTAACATAACCTAAAAGGGAAGATTCATCACAAATACAATCGGTCCAACTTGCATAACATTAGCATCAACATGGGTTTTAAAGGTGTCAACATGCATATAGCATCAACCCAACTAGCATAAATAATCAACCCAAACTTGCATGAATCACATATGTCATAAAGAGGGTAACTTGCATAAGCTACTTATGTCATTCAAAGGGGTAAACTTGCATTTGTATGTATGACATACAAAGGGGTTAACTTGCATATGTATGCATATCATACAAAGGTGTAAACTTGCACATGTTACTTGCATATAATCAAACACCATACTTGCATAACATGTCATATGTGAACTTGCATACAATCATACACCAAACTTGCATACAAATCATATATGAACTTGCATATAATCATACACCAAACTTGCATAATCATGGTGTCATAATGGATCAATGTTTATCATAGAAATTTGCATAACTAGCATCATGAACACATGGCCTAACACTTGCATAACTTGCATAACATCATGAACATGTAGCATATGACTTGCATAACTTGCATAACATCATGATCATACAACATATGACTTGCATAACTTGCATAACATCATGATCATATAGCATATGACTTGCATAACTTGCATAACATCATGAACACATAGCACATAACTTGCATAACTTGCATAACATCACAAACACATAGCATATAACTTGCATAACATGCACAACATCATTAACACATAGCATATAACTTGCATAACTTGCATTGATCCACATTCATAGCCATAACCTCATTATATCCTATCATAATCATTTCAACAATTGGTCATTAAGGCTATAGAAACTCACAACTTGTTGATTAGCACTCCTAATAAGAAGATTAAGTTGCTAGGGTTGATTAGAAGTTGATTTGAGAAGCTATCTTCCTCTTTAATTTGATGGAGGCTCCTTCAAGTTGCATTTTGACGGCATAACGGTGTTGTATCTATTTTTAGTATGAATTAGGGTAGTCTTAGGGTGTATTTATAGATTAGTTAGGTGTTTTAGGCCATTAGATTAACCCTAAATCAGATTAGAGCCGTCAAATCTCGTCCTAGCCATCAAAACACAGCCCAAAAGCCAAACTGGTGCACCCAGGTCACCTGGGCTCGACCAGGGGGGGTCGACCCCCAGGTCGACACTAGGGTCGACACCCTAGTCTACCTGGTGGGTAGGTCGACACCACTGTCGACCCCCAGGTCGACTCCCTCGGTCTGGCGGGAATTTTCCCGCCACTTCTGAAATGTGAAATTTCTGTTTTAAATCTGTTTTGAATTTCCGAAAACTTCTTCGGGCCTTAACTGGGTCATACAGACTCCGATTTTCGAAAACTCGGACTCCATTTCGCGTACTTTTCCGAGACGAACGCAATGGAGTAGCCCGTTTCCCCTGATTCAGATTTTAAAATTTAGTTCTTCCCTGTTTTATATTATAGGAAGTTATTCAACATACGGGGTGTTACATTAAAATTTCTACAGGTCTATCATTTCAACCCGCATTCCCAAATTTAGTAAAAAAATTTCAAGCCTATCATTTCAATCCATAACGATTTCTCCCTATCCTAATGTCCGTTCGGGTATGTATCATTTCAACTGTTAGTGATTTTTTCTAAACTAGGGTTATCAACAATCACAAACAACAATCACAGCATATATCACCAGTGAGACTACATGTTAAACAAATATATCGTATCCCCTATAAAATATGTATATATCAGATCAAACAATTTCTATCAGCAATCCTACACATTTCATATAACAGTTCATTATTGATCAAACATCCATGAAATAAATGTGAGTCTGTTGTGAGATAAACTCACCTTTCGTGGCACAGAAAAATAGAGATGACAGACGGATTGACATAGAATAAGACGACAGCTTCTGGGCACGATTAAGAATAGTTTCGATCTTGATAATCAACTCGACATTCATTTTATATTTATGAGAAGAGTCTACGGAATTTCTCGATAGATCGGTACGGTTATCGGGTTTTGGGACGGGTTTCGGAACTCAGCACCAAATCTCGACACAAAAATATACATATATTTTTCAAAACTAATATTTCAAAACAACTCATACCAAAACCAACTCAAAATAATAAACCCAACAAATTTTACAAAAATAATATATAAATATAAATATTTATATATACACACGGTAACTACCAAATATATATATATATATATATATCTTTAAATTAAACTAACAGAACACTACACTCACATATCAACAAACATATACATATATGTATTACCTTACACAGGTACATTAATAGACATATTATATTTTATACTATACATATATAAGATACTCACACAAACGACGAAAGTATCACAAACAAAACCCATGAAAACACTGTAAACATTGTTCTTTTTTTATTTAAAAGCAAAACACACATACAGTATATATGTTTAAACACCAACTCATGTGAGACACAACACACGCCACACACGCACCTCAGGCTCAACACCAACGCACAAACAAATGGAGGGGATAAAGTCGGAGGAAGGTGGCGTGGGCTCTCGTATTGGAGGAAGTTTCTGCGGTTGTCCGTGGAGGGGAGGAGCAAGGAGGAGGGGGAAAACAGGGATCAGCGGCTTGGGGAAGGCTTGCGGCGGATTTGTGGGGTCAGCGGATCTTGGACATGGCGGTCAGGTGGTTGGAGCCTTTAGGGTTTTGGGGTTGGCCGATGGCTTGGACAGCGGTTTCAAGTGGATCTCGGCAACGGGGAGGTGGAGAGTTAAACAGGTGTGGAGGGTGATAGGAATATTGGCGGATGGTGAGAACGTGTTGGGTGTTCAATGAAGAAGAAGGAAGAGTCGGATAAAACAATGAAATTGGAAGTAGCAGTTGCCCATTTAATATTCGCGAATGCGAATGGGGATTCAACTGTGAACATGATATAGGAAATAGTAAAAGGCAGAGCGGTTCTTTAGCAAATGGTAAAGACGTGGTAAGGAATTTAGATGTGAAGTATCGGTAAACCCGCACAACCTTTCAGCTGAAAACATACAATTTAAAAATCCAAACAAATTGATGTAGATTGGTCTGTAACTTAAAAGGGAGCGAATTGTTTATTTATTTTTATTTTATTTCTTTTTTTATATATAAACAGAGAATACACGAAAAACTAGATGAAAACCAAAAGTTGGAACGCTTGAAAATTGGAAACGTAAGAGTTAAATATGTATTGAAAACATGTTGGATAAAAAATATAAGGCAACGTTCTGGAAACAAAACCAAAAACGAAAATGGGAAGGGACACAAAAGGTTTGCTAGGAATAGAAAGCAAATGTGTTTATACGTGAATACAAAAGATGCATATATATTTTATTACGTTCATTCACGCAATTGGCTTGGGAAAAAGTATAGTAATGTCGGAAATGGAAAAGGGAATGTATGCATGGCTTTTGAAATGAAAAGAAAAGGCAATGGAAGTGTGACAAGATGTAAGAAGAAGAAATGCATGCAAATGAACACTAACAAAACACAACTGCGTGCATGCCCTTTTGAAAAATAAAGAAGTTGTTAAACCAACATGCATGAATTATAAAGATGTAAACGTGCCCATTTTTAAAACAAAAAAATATTTGGGTGTCTTAGTAAAATAAAAGAACGGGTTTTGCAGACCCAAAATGTCTAAAAAAGTATGTAAGATCGGAAAAGTGACGAATCAAACTTAGATGGCTCTGTTCAAAATTGAACCGTGCAAGCATTTTCACAATTTCAGCGCGAACCGAACACCGAAACTAACAAATGATTATATTGCGGAAATCAGCGCGACGAGACGGACACAACAATAGAAAGTTTGCAGTGTCAGGATGCTCCGTTCAAAAATGCGTTACAGACCCCTTTTGACGTGAAAATGCGGATGACAAACAATTAAACGGAGGTCAAAGCATCCGATTCTCATGAAACGAATTTCACCGTTGGACTCATGACAAAAAATAGGATATTTTTCATGATTGTCCGAACTAGTTTCGAATAGATTTTAAAAATCACTAAAATTTAAACTATTATGCGCAGCTTTGCACTGAAAATTACATGATCGACAGACATTCAAATTTTTTGATGAAATTTTCACAACTGCTACATCTCAATGTATGTATTTCAAATTCCAAATTTTTCATTATGAAAAACTATAAAATATTTTACAAAATAAAAATATCGATTTAAATCAGAATTTAAATCGTTGAAAGTAGAGGGATGTTACAAATAAACATGGTATTAGCTTTGAGAAAATTAATGTTTTTGGAAATCAAAATTCAAATGGTTTTAAAAATCCTTCAAACTGTTTTGAAAAAGATCTTTTTGAAAAATTAAACTGTGGTAATTTCAAAGGATTTTTAACTCATAAATGGGATGCAAACTGGTTGTGTAACAATCCATTCAAATCATCTTAGACCCCAGAAAGAAATAAAATGAGTTCAACTAAATTTAAACAGATTTGGGATTCTTAGGGTACAAAAGTTAATTCTAATGGATTGTTGTACAAACAAGTCTGGGTACCAAAACATATGAATATATCTATGAGTGGTTTTACTAATTTTGTTAGACCACTCGATCTCCTAAATTATTAGGTACCGGAGGAGGCTGAGGAACTGCTTTGTGAAAGAGAAACTGAATTCAAATTGCTTCATACCATTCAATTATTCATAGTTCCTTAGCCAAGATTTGTTGAGTCGGAGATTTTGGTTTACGTTGATTTCAGCTATGATCTCTGAACTCACCTTTGTAAATATTTTCTGTTTTTATCCTTTTTGTTTATTCCTCCTTCTATCTCTTCTATTTTTTGTTTTTGATTTGTCATTGCTATATGTTTTCTTCTCTGAGCTTTCTTAACTTCAAATTGCAGAATTCTTGATTTTCAGGAAATTCGTTTCATTTGAATAAAACTCTGATGTTTTAATCGTTTTCAGATCTTGAATTTAAACTTGTAAATTCCTGCCATTGTTTTAAAGTTTATTTTCTGATTTCTAAATTCCTAATAGTGTTGATGTATTCTTGTCATATCTTGAACACTATTAATTAGAATTCTAAATTTTTGAAGATTTGAAAATTTGATGATGTTTCATACACCTTAGCTGTTTTGAGTTTCTTCTAATTCATTTTGGAAAGGCTTGAAATATTATTCTCATTAGAGCGCATTGTTACTTCTCAGTTGTGATAATTTCATTAATTTTCAGATTGACTTGATTATTTCCGACTTGAAAAATATTTGGTTTGAACCAATGTTTACATCTTGAAATTCATCTTTATTCATGATCATTATGGTTGAAATTTGTTTGTTTGAAATCATCTGAAATTCTTGATTTTTTGTATCTCACACACCTCTTAGATTCGAAATTATTAATCTTGTATGACCAATTCATTGTATCTAAAAACTTGACATTGATTCAAGTGATTTCAAATAAATTATTTCTTAATTTTGGATCATGAATTATCTCTCATGACCGATGTAATTAATTTGAAAATTTCTCTTGTGATTAAAACTCATTGCTATTTCATGATGATTTGACTTGAATATTTGTTTGTTTAAAATCATTTGAAATTATTGATTTATTGAATCTCACACATATCTTAGATCTGAAATTTATAATCTGGTGTGATTGATTAATTAAATCTTGAGATTTTCATATTCCTTCAAATGGTTACAAATAAATTGTATTTTTAATGTTGGATCATGAATCATCTTTGTGACTATAAGAAATATTTTTGAAACATCTTCTTGACAAGTCTGCTTTGAACTGATTTTTGTGCTGCTCTGATACTGTTTTGAAAAATGTTTGTTTTGGAATCATCTACTGCTGTGATATATGGAACTGGATTATGAAATTACTTGCTTGGACTTTGTGATTAAAATTATGTTGTCTCTAATATCCTTGCTCGTCTCTAGTGACATTTTTAAAATCCTCATTAATGGAGACATCAACTAATATCAGTTTAGAAGTGCTGATTTGTTTATTCTCATAATGCATATATTTCTTAATCCCTCCTGTCTTGTATAGATCTTCATATCTCTTGTAATTGATTTTCAATTTTAAAATTATTTGTTGATTATTCATTAAGAAATTGAAATCAATGACCAAATTGAACTATATTTGTAATTCATCATAATTATTATTAGATTTTGAAATTGTGATGAATTGTGACTATACTATATTTCACAACAAGAGGAGATTTTATTTAGATTTTCATGATGGTTGAACAGTTATTATAATATCTTTGAATTGGAAATTATTCCAAGAACATCTTCATTATCTACCATTATTCTGCCATCCATCAAGATTTATATTAATGTGGAGAGTTTATTTTATTTTATTTTAAAAAAAACATCTTGAATAAATAGTGGAAATTTTTGTGATAGAAATGGGACTATGTTATTATTCAGAATTAGTGATAATTGAAAATTTTCAATGATTCCGGTACAGTTAAGCATATTTCATAATATGATTAATTTAGAAATTTGTTTCACAATCACTTCTGCACCTACCACATTTCTATCATCCATATTGGTTTTATATATCGAGGAGTTTTTCTTTTGGAGCTGAAAATGATAAATATAATTAATACATAAGTTTTCTCTAACCTCATTTAAAAATCCAAGCTCTGGTCATGCATGGTTAAAAGATTACTTATATTTAAGCTTCAACTGGTCTCATTTAAAAATCCAAGATCTGGTTATACATTATCAGTGTGCTCTTAAATCAAAAGAAAAAGAAAAGAAAAATTAATAAATTTTTATATGAAATCCTCCTTGTTGTGTAAAAATCAGTCTATCAATCCATTTTCTATTTTGTGAAATGTGTTAATATATTATATTGTATTATGATTTGCTGATTGATAGTTACTAGGATTTGTTTAGTGTCCCGAAATTCCGTTACAATTTGAGCTGACCAAATGACACAAGTCCAACCCAAATTACACTGGAAACCAGAAAACTAATAGAAATAAAACAGAGAGTGAAAATAGATAAGATAGAAACTTAGAATAGAAGAAGAAGAAGAACATAAAACAACAACACAGAATCTCACATCGTAGCGGAACAAAATATAATATATAACAGCTTTTGAAATACAATTTTTTTACTGTGTATACATAACATTATCATCGGAGTACAACACTTACAATACAGCGGAAATGATACTAGATAACTAAAGTTGAAGCCTCCTACTCCAATCTCCTCCAAATATCTATAAAAAACAGAACTACTTGACTGCCTGTACAAATTTGGGCACCCAAGAGTTTAGGGAAAACATAGGAAATAAACTCCAGGTCAGTCATGGGACTGGTATGAGTAAACAGTTTAAAACAGCTTGAGGAAATAAACGATATCTCATAAGACCACGCCGTATAACACGGAACGGGTTTTCCCCTATGAGTATCCAATATGATCTTTATATCAAAACTCTTTGATATTATAATAGTGTCTAAATAAAATAAATAGAATCTTAGTGGAACGCTTGCATCTCACGTTCCACATATATAATATACAATCAAAATTGTGGGCGTTTATTGGGTAATGAATTTCCAACTATGACAAGGTATAGAACCACCTTCCGCTAGTGTATCTCTAGAGGAGAATACACCGAGTTCAACAAGAACATCTTGCAACTCAGCCACACATGACCGACCACTCATTTCGCTTGAGTGTATCGAATGTATATCACCAACGGTTGGGATCAGCAAACGTTTCCCGATAAGGGACAACATTGATATAGATTAAAGAAGCAAATGAATATTCTCTAGATAGGTAATGATACACCCTAATGGGAGCTAACCACATAGCCATGCTGCCTGCCCGATTTTTTTCATTTCCCGGTTTTTGAGGCCAGAGGCTACGATTACTTTCCATTCATTGATAACACGATCACTTTGAATGCCACATTATCAGATCCGTTAATCATTAATTGGGTTTACACAAATATTCTGGATATTATGCTAAGGGAATAAATCCGTTGCCACCATATATATTTGTACAATCCAACATATGCGATCATTGGAAATATTCTGTCAGACATTTGTCCATATACGTTCGTTCTAGGACTGAACGAAACCGAATGCTCTATTCCATACATCCATCCTAGGCAATCTCTACCTAGGACTTATACAACAGCCCTTGCATTTTACTCCGTCTTCAATTTTCTTTGGCATATATGGTTCGCAACGCTTATGCCAATACGGAGTGGTTCTTTGGATAATAATCCAACCGGTCTCTCCATATTAGCAACGGAAAATGGTCAAAACTTTGAAGTCGGTGATTTAACTATCAAATGAAAAATGTCCGTGTACACACAACGATCTTATTTCCAACTGGAATTATTAATCACATCATCAAACATATTTATATATATTCATATTTCCTTGTTTTCTATATTAAGAAAGTATATGTTATTAACTCTGGAAAACATTCCCATTGCATATTTACATATCACTATTCTTCCACATCTATCAGACTCTAACTGTAAACTAGTTAGAGAACAACTTCCTAATTATATACCCCGAAGGCCGAAACCAACATTAGATCGATACTCAAAATGTCGTTCAACTCAACTAATTTCTAGTCAGTTTCTAATTCTGCTTAACTCTATTTCTTTAACTCCATTTGATTAACTTCTTACAAACATGATCATTTTAAATCTGCAAATCATTTTCTTTTAAATCATCGTTCACTTTAAAACGTATATCTCCCAGGATTTTATTTATAAAATTCCTTTTCGTTTATGATATTCTGTGTTAAGTTCGTTTCATTATTGAATTCTATATATATCGATTTCTAGTTTATCAAATCTTCTTAAAAATATTCTAACTCCTTAAATTCCCGATTTTTTTTCCATAAACTCCTTTGTACGGGGTTACCAGAAAAAGTCAAACCTTACCACACAGGCCTCTCTATTTTTAAATGAAAAAAGAAATAGCCAAGCGGCTTGCCGATATGGCGCATAAAATCTCATATTTAATTTAAATACATACCTTTATGTCGAGCATTCTATTTATATCTCTTCTAATACTTTATTCCAAGCCTGTCAAACACATATCTAAACATTTCCAATTTTTCTAACTCAATATAATCGTCTTTAACTTAGTTTGCTAATTAATTTGCTAATTAGTACCTTTTCCTATTTCACTTTTCATTTGGACATAACATGTTCAAATATATATTTTAACTTGCTTATTAAAATCTAATTCCATTTCTAATTCAAGTTTCATTTTCGATTTCGAATATAAATTCTCAAATCACATTCACTTATTTTAGGCCTTGTAACGGCTGGAAATTTTCGACTCCTCGAGAGTCGAAAATTCCGCGCTGTTAGTGAAAGAAAGTAGAGTGTGAGGAAGAAAAGATAGAACTAATAGAATAGAAGAAGAAGAAGAACTTACATCATCAGAGTAAACACGAATCTCACAGCGGAACGAATAAAATATAACATAACTTTGAAATACAAATCAGTACTCGTATATACATACCATTTCAAAGTACAACACTTAACAACACAGCGGAATAATAATAGCTATAATCCTGAAGCCTCCTGCTCCAAGCTCTCCAAGTGTATCTAAAAAATCCCGACTACTTGACTGCCCATACAAATTTAGGCACCCAAGAGTTTAGGGAAAATAAACAAAATAAACTCCGGGTCAGTCATGGGACTGGTGAGAATAAAACTCCAACACTTGGTTAAA
Organism: Allium sativum; assembly: GCA_030737875.1. NCBI lineage: Eukaryota > Viridiplantae > Streptophyta > Magnoliopsida > Asparagales > Amaryllidaceae > Allium > Allium sativum. The sequence goes on along the minus strand of CM060925.1, from coordinate 95,586,648 downwards.
TAAAGGATATCTTTCTGATATTATAATAATGTCTAAATACAAATAGATATCAATCTAGCAGAACGCTTGCATCTCACGTTCCTCATACATAGTATACAAATAAAACCGTGAGCGCTTATTGGAGATTGGATTCCAACAGACAAGGTATGGGAGCACCTTCCGATCAGTGTACTCTAGAGGAGATACACTAGGGTTCAACAAGAACGTCTTGCAACCCGGCCACACATGATCGTCCACTCATTTAGCTTGAGTGTAACGAATATATTATCACCGATGGTTGGGATCAGCAACCATCCTTCCCGATAAGGGGCAGCATTGAAATAGATTACAAAGAAGTACAATTGAATATTCTCTAGATGGTGATAATACACCCTGCTTGGGTATGGCCCAACTAGCCATGCTGCCTAGCCCAACTTCTGTTATTTTCTGGTTGTGAGGTTTTGAGGTCACGTTTATCACTTTGACAGATTATTTCTTCAATTACTTTGAATGCCACATCGTCATACCCGCCAAATCATTATCGATTTCTCAAGGCATCACGGGTATAAAAGCTAAGAGAAACGAATTTCTCCGCCACCAACGTAATACGTTTAAAGAGATCAACATATATGATTCGATAAGAATACTTTGTCAGACACTCGTCCATATACGTTGTCCTGGGACTGAACAAACCGAAGGCACTATTCAGTGAATCCATCCTACCTAGGCTTTTCACAATAGCCCTTGCACTTCACTCCGTCTTCAATTATCTTCAGCGTACTTGATTCGCAACTCTTATGCTAATACGGAGTGGTTCTTCGGATAATAATCCAACCGGTCTCTCCATATTTACAACGTAAATAGGGTCAAAACTTTGATAGTCTGTGATTCAACTATCAAATGAAAACATGTCGGTGTACAAACAACGATCTTATTTCCAAATGGAAATTCGATCGATCAATCATCATATACATATATATGTTCATATTTCCTTATTTCATATATTTAGAAAATATATGTTATTAATCATTGGAAAACATTTCCATAGCTTATTTATGCATCACTATTATTTCACAACTATCAGTCCCGAACGGTAAACCACTAAGAGAACAACTCCTAAGTATAAACCCCGAAGGTTGAAACCAACATTTGATCGTCACTTAGGACACCGTTCAACTTAACAAATCTCCAGTCAGTTTCTAAATTTGCTTAACTCTATTTCTTAATTTCTTATTATGAAAACATTTCATTTTCTATGTTTAGAAAACATATCTGATTATATTTGGAAAACGTTCCCAAAACTCATTTACGGATTTCAAATGAACGTTGTATAAAATATCTTTTCGCTTAATCCATTTATCACTTATTCCTTAACTTTATTCATAATCAACCTTTTAGATCGAACCACAACTATTCCTTTGTCAATTCTGAAGTCAATCAAGTTGGGGTATAATTACCTCGCAGACCTTAATTGAACAACGTCCTTTACTGTGAAATAGATGAAGTTCATCACTCACTTTTTACAATCACCTGTTTACGCAAATTCTCGGATTCAGGTTACGAATCCACTTCTTATATGACAACGTTTGATTATAACTATAACGTTATAATTCCTACCCCTAAAATATCTAACCTAAATTATAAATTTATTTCCTAACTCGAATAATTTAACAGACACCTAATTTCTAAATCAATAACTAAATCTTGATTTAAACCATGGAAAGTAAATAGTACTTTCCTGAATTCGCTATAATCGAATTCGACGTATAACTCTCTTTCGAGAAATCTCTATTCGATTAACTCTCCATTTTTAATAACTTATATTCGATAAACTCTATTTCGATTAACTTCTATCGAATAACAAATATTCGAATAACTCTTCTTGGTTGGCTCTATTTCATTAACTCTTATCGAATAACAAATATTCGATTTTCTTAAATGTGTCAACTCTTATCGAATAACTAACATCCGATTAACTTAAATGGATTTACTCTTATCGAATAACTTTTTCGATTAACTTAACTTGATTTTCTTAACTCGATTATCTCAACTCGATTACTTAACTCGATTACTTAACTCGATAAATCTTAACTCGATAACTTAACTTAAACCAAATCGATTAACTCAACTCTAATCGATTAACTTAATTTGATTTATTCCTTCGAATAACTAATTCGAATAACTTAATTGATTAACTCCTTCGAATAACTAATTCGATTTAACTCTTCTCGAATAACTAAATTCGATTAACTCAAATTGAATAACTAATATTCAATTAACTCTTACGTGTTTAACTCTATTCGAATAACTCTAATGTGTTTAACTCTATTCAAATATCTAATTCGAATAACTCATTTCGAATAACTAAATTCGATTAACTCCTTTTTATAACGTTTATTCATTTCAAAAGATTTCCTTTTTACAACGTTTATCCATTTATAAAGATTTATTTTTTACAACGTTTATCCATTTATAAAGATTTACTTTAAGTAACGGTTCTTCACTTTATAAATGTCCTTTTAATAACGTTTCTCCCCTTCTAAGGATTTCCCTTTAACAACGTTTATTTACTTTATCGGTGTTAAAAACAATTTCTACTTCTCTATATAAGTTCAAACTTATATATCCCATTTATCAAACAATAAATATTTTATTTAATTTATAAAACATTATTTATAAATTAAATCTTCTCAATTTATCTGTTAAAAATAGATTTCCTATTTAATATCTCCTTAAAATCCATATCGTGTTATACTTGTGTGCGAAGCACGTGTTTAACTCTATCCTTGTATAATTCTATTTATTTTCCGAACAAGTGTTCCTTTATTTATTCCCTAAATAAATATTCCTTTATTCCATTTATTTATAATCTAAATAAATGTTCCTTTATATTCTAGTTCATTTATTTTCTAAATAAATGTTTCTATTTTATTTCATTTATTTTCTAAATAAATGTTTCCTTTTTCATTTATTTATTTCCTAATTAAATAAATGTTTTCCTTTTATAAAATCCTATCAATTTTATAAATAAGATTCATTTTCAATATAAACATTGAAAATCCCCTTATCAACATTCGGTATGTTATGGTATTCAATCATATCAAATCACGATGTTCAATATCGTCAAGCACATATAATTTCCCACAGATTTTATAACATATCATATAACAATATATGAAAAACAATAAAATAACTGTTGAGGAATCCAGTCGGATACCTCTAACCTGTCTCCCTGCATCCACAGATGTTACACAATATGATTATCATCACTTTCAGTTCAATATAAATTATTCTGATAGCAGAATCAATAAATAAATATTTAACGGTTTATATATATATATATATATATATAATTTTCACTAACTTACAAGCGGTTCAATCAAACAGCCAACACACAGTCAAACAGACAATAATTAACAGTCCTAAGAATACGTTATAAAAATATAACTGTTCAGAGTTGGTGAGTTTTACTCACATTTGCGCGTTAGCCGTTAAATAACGGTTTGCGTTATTTGATTCAGTCGGACAATTTATTTCGCCATAAATTGTAACGTGCTCCAATCGACTCGCGGTCAGTCCCATTGTGTAGTGTCCGTCCATACGGTCCCAACGTGACTGACGGTTCGTGATTCTGATTACATATGATCAAGATATGATCATTACAAGTTAATACATTTAAAACTTGATTTTATAAAAAGGAATTGGGCTTTAACTTAACTTCCCGGCCCACCTTCACCCCTTAACGCCCAGACCCGCTCATCACTCCTTTTCTTCCTCGATGACTAAATGATCCCGTCCTTACAAACAACACAGTCAAACCCACATTTTGACCACCAACCGCTCCTCCTCCGGCCATCAACTTCAAGCGCCGCCACCTCCAGAGAACTTGCCACCTAAATCCGCACCTCTCCATCACCTTCGTCTGTAGCTCGCGCCCCTTCGACCTGCTCTCGTCGAGGACCATCGACGCAACAAAAAGGACCGAGCTTCCCCAAATTATCACCAACCCTTGCGCCACCTCCTCACAAATACTCCAGCGCCATCATCTCAGCCTCACGCTGCACAGATCGACTGAAAGTCGGAACCCTAAGTCCATGGTTCAACACTACAGCGACCCAAAAGCAGCGTCGCACTCCCCACAAAGCATACCAGATCCAAGAGGAAGTTGATGAGAGTGTAAATATATTTATCATATGATTTATATGATTTTTCTTGCATTTGTTTTTGATTTATGAAGTTGAATATATTTTACTGGAAGGAAGAATATCATTGGCGACTTGAATTTTGTTTATATAAGGGAGGGTTGTTAAGAGTTGTGGTTGAAAACAGTGTGTGCGTGGCCGGTTTTGGGCTTAGGAATAGGATAGGATATTTTCTTGTATTTCTTTTATTTATTTTATATTTGTTTTCGTCTTTCTAAAAATCTGTGTGATCACACACGATGTTCAAAAATCACCAAACTGGGCATGTAGCTAGAGTTCGACATTACGGTCCCAACGAAACTGGTTTCGTCGAATTCCGACTTCGTATGCTCGCACAGCGTATTTTTAACTGTCAAAATACTGATTATTTCTCACTCTAAAAATCCGTACGACCGCACAGTGACTCTACAAATCACGAAACTTAACATCTAGCAAATATTGGACATTACGAATCCAACAAAACTGGTTTCGTCGAATTCTAAGGTCGTCTGAAAAAGTGGCTATTTTTAAAGTTCTAAATAAACTATTTAAATATATAAATATATTTAAATATAAAAATTAAATTAAATACAAATAAATTTATATTATCGTATATATTTACATATGATATCGTACAGCTCCAGAATATCATATCAGAATATACAGTTTGATATTTCAGATTCCAGATTATCCCGGTATTCAGTTTATACTGAAAATCTCTTTTATAACGTATATAAAGCGTCGCAAAGTATAAAGGAATTCTACAACGACTTTTCTGAAATTTGATTTGGACATAACCCAAAATCTACACGACGAAATCTCGATTTTTCTCTTCTATATGAAAAATATAGTTCAATAGATCCGTACGTTTCTTGTTTCACAAAAATTCGACTTAAAACGGATTCTGTAAATTCAGTTGAAGTTCGAATCGCCAAATTGCGAACTACCCCGACGTTTCAGGTTCGTTTTAATTATAATTATAGATTATAAGTTCGAACGTTGTACTTTAAGTTATCGATATCGCCAAATCGATATATAAATCATTAAATAAATTAATTATTTGTCAGCTAACAAAACGCGCCATTACAAACTTCCCCCCTTAAAATAATTTCGTCCTCGAAATTGCTAAGTTAGAAAAATGCTACTAACTCGACTACCTAGATTTAAAAATCTTTTTTGTTTACCTCTAAATTTCAGTTTCGACTGGAACCATTTAATTTTAATTAATTTATTAATTCGTTTCCGACCAACTAAAATTTTCAAAAATTCTGAAAATTTTCTAACACCTTAAATTTTCGAAAAATTTCGCCATAACCTCCTTTGTACGGCTCAATACGTCAAACCACAACTCACCTCTCTTGGCCTCCTCCAATCCAAAAGGAAATCAAAATAGCCAAGCGGCTTGCTAATTCGGCTCATAAAATCCAAACTCATATATGATATAAACTTGTACCTTTTTGTTGGGAATTTAACTCTATCCCTTTCATCTGCTACCACTTCAACATATACCAATGTTATCCATTCCAATTGATCTCCAATTAGTTCATATCCTCAAATCCAAATCGAATTTCATTCGAACTCTAATATCAAATTCCAAATTATTGACTTATCAATTTGGTTCCATTCTAGATTATCTCTAATCCAATTCAATTTTATTTAACTCGGTTCAAGTTAAATTTCAATTTATTTTTACCATCTTATTTTATTTAACTTCATTAGTTAAATTTTAATTCTAGAACTTAAGTTCCAGGGTTTCTTTCAAATCAATTTGAAATCATAATGCCAATTCAAAACCTTTGAATTTCTAAACAACTTGTTTTCTCAAAACAATTCAAAAACAAAACCTTTGGTAGTAATCCGTCACTTAGAACTCAAAAATGAACACTGATGATGTCTAGATTCATCATCAGAATCTATTTTCCAGCTATCGAAGTGAGTTCAATACTATATCATTTTCAATTTGAAAAACATTTTCAAAATCTCCCAGGAACTTAAAATTTCCTTATTTTAAATTCGAAATTCTGATTTAAATTCATATTTAATTCAAACTATTTCATATATTACATTCATATGAATTCTGATTGGTCATTTATAACCATTTCACCCTTTTATAATCTTATTCGATTATAATAACAACCAACACATCCAATACATATTGTAATTTCAATATATTTTTCTTATAACCAAATGTATTTCGGGTAAAATTACTTCATTTACCCTCTTCCAAAACATACCATAACGGTTCATCGTATTCGAGTGTTTAGTAAATCTTATCGATACAGTGGATCAAACTGATCGACCAGAATTCATAAGCCACTCAACCAATGAGTCTCCACAATATAAAACCATTTTATATTGAATAACAATTACGTGCTCATATATATACACTCAAACTCAATCTAGGATATTACTAATCCCATCTCTATCGAGTTATGCCACAGAGCCAAGGTAATCACTTAACTTAAGCTCTGATACCAACTGTAACGGCTGGAAATTTTCGACTCCTCGAGTGTCGAAAATTCCGCGCTGTTAGTGAAAGAAAGTAGAGGGTGAGGAAGAAAAGATAGAACTAATAGAATAGAAGAAGAAGAAGAACTTACATCATCAGAGTAAACACGAATCTCATAGCGGAACGAATAAAATATAACATAACTTTGAAATACAAATCAGTACTCGTATATACATACCATTTCAAAGTACAACACTTAACAAGACAGCGGAATAATAATAGCTATAATCCTGAAGCCTCCTGCTCCAAGCTCTCCAAGTGTATCTGAAAAATCCCGACTACTTGACTGCCCATACAAATTTAGGTACCCAAGAATTTAGGAAAAACAAACAAAATAAGCTCCGGGTCAGTCATGGGACTGGTGTGAATAAAACTCCAACACTTGGTTAAATAAAGGATATCTTTCTGATATTATAATAATGTCTAAATACAAATAGATATCAATCTAGCAGAACGCTTGCATCTCACGTTCCACATACATAGTATACAAATAAAACCATGAGCGCTTATTGGAGATTGGATTCCAACAGACAAGGTATGGGAGCACCTTCCGATCAGTGTACTCTAGAGGAGATACACTAGGGTTCAACAAGAACGTCTTGCAACCCGGCCACTCATGACCGTCCTCTCATTTAGCTTGAGTGTAACGAATATATTATCACCGATGGTTGGGATCAGCAACCATCCTTCCCGATAAGGGACAGCATTGAAATAGATTATAAAGAAGTACAATTGAATATTCTCTAGATGGTGATAATACACCCTGCTTGGGTATGACCAAACTAGCCATGCTGCCTAGCCCAACTTCTGTTATTTTCCGGTTGTGAGGTTTTGAGGTCACGTTTATCACTTTGACAGATTATTTCTTCAATTACTTTGAATGCCACATCATCATACCCGCCAAATCATTATCGATTTCTCAAGGCATCACGGGTATAAAAGCTAAGAGAAACGAATTTCTCCGCCACTAACGTAATACGTTCAAAGAGATCAACATATATGATTCGTTAAGAATACTTTGTCAAACACTCGTCCATATACGTTGTCCTGGGACTGAACAAACCGAAGGCACTATTCAGTGAATCCATCCTACCTAGGCTTTTCACTATAACCCTTGCACTTCACTCCGCCTTCAATTATCTTTAGCGTACTTGATTCGCAACTCTTATGCTAATACGGAGTGGTTCTTCGGATAATAATCCAACCGGTCTCTCCATATTTACAACGTAAATAGGGTCAAAACTTTGATAGTCTGTGATTCAACTATCAAATGAAAACATGTCGGTGTACAAACAACGATCTTATTTCCAAATGGAAATTCGATCGATCAATCATCATATACATATATATGTTCATATTTCCTTATTTCATATATTTAGAAAATATATGTTATTAATCATTGGAAAACATTTCCATAGCTTATTTATGCATCACTATTATTTCACAACTATCAGTCCCGAATGGTAAACCACTAAGAGAACAACTCCTAAGTATAAATCTCGAAGGTTGAAACCAACATTTGATCGTCACTTAGGACACCGTTCAACTTAACAAATCTCCAGTCAGTTTCTAAATTTGCTTAACTCTATTTCTTAATTTCTTATTATGAAAACATTTCATTTTCTATGTTTAGAAAACATATCTGATTATATTTGGAAAACGTTCCCAAAACTCATTTACGGATTTCAAATGAACGTTGTATAAAACATCGTTACGGTTAATCCATTTATCGCTTATTCCTTAACTTTATTCCTAATCATCCTTTTAGATCGAACCACAACTATTCCTTTGTCAATTCTGAAGTCAATCAAGTTGGGGTATAATTACCTCGCAGACCTTAATTGAACAACGTCCTTTACTGTGAAATAGATGAAGTTCATCACTCACTTTTTACAATCACCTGTTTACGCAAATTCTCGGATTTAGGTTACGAATCCACTTCTTATATGACAACGTTTGATTATAACTATAACGTTATAATTCCTACCCCTAAAATATCTAACCTAAATTATAAATTTATTTCCTAACTCGAATAATTTAACAGACACCTAATTTCTAAATCAATAACTAAATCTTGATTTAAACCCTGGAAAGTAAATAGTACTTTCCTGAATTCGCTATAATCGAATTCGACGTATAACTCTCTTTCGAGAAATCTCTATTCGATTAACTCCCCCTTTTTAATAACTTATATTCGATAAACTCTATTTCGATTAACTTCTATCGAATAACTAATATTCGAATAACTCTTCTTGGTTGGCTCTATTTCATTAACTCTTATCGAATAACAAATATTCGATTTTCTTAAATGTGTCAATTCTTATCGAATAACTAACATCCGATTAACTTAAATGGATTTACTCTTATCGAATAACTTTTTCGATTAACTTAACTTGATTTTCTTAACTCGATTATCTCAACTCGATTACTTAACTCGATTACTTAACTCGATAAATCTTAACTCGATAACTTAACTTAACCCAAATCGATTAACTCAACTCTAATCGATTAACTTAATTTGATTTACTCCTTCGAATAACTAATTCGAATAACTTAATTGATTAACTCCTTCGAATAACTAATTCGATTTAACTCTTCTCGAATAACTAAATTCGATTAACTCAAATTGAATAACTAATATTCAATTAACTCTTACGTGTTTAACTCTATTCGAATAACTCTAATGTGTTTAACTCTATTCAAATATCTAATTCGAATAACTCATTTCGAATAACTAAATTCGATTAACTCCTTTTTATAACGTTTATTCATTTCAAAAGATTTCCTTTTTACAACGTTTATCCATTTATAATGATTTACTTTTTACAGCGTTTATCCATTTATAAAGATTTACTTTTAGTAACAGTTCTTCACTTTATAAATGTCCTTTTAATAACGTTTCTCCCCTTCTAAGGATTTCCCTTTAACAGCGTTTATTTACTTTATCGGTGTTAAAAACAATTTCTACTTCTCTATATAAGTTCAAACTTATATATCCCATTTATCAAACAATAAATATTTTATTTAATTTATAAAACATTATTTATAAATTAAATCTTCTCACTTTATCTGTTAAAAATAGATTTCCTATTTAATATCTCCTTAAAATCCATATCGTGTTATACTTGTGTGCGAAGCACGTGTTTAAATCTATCCTTGTATAATTCTATTTATTTTCCGAACAAGTGTTCCTTTATTTATTCCCTAAATAAATATTCCTTTATTCCATTTATTTATAATCTAAATAAATGTTCCTTTATATTCTAATTCATTTATTTTCTAAATAAATGTTTCTATTTTATTTCATTTATTTTCTAAATAAATGTTTCCTTTTTCATTTATTTATTTCCTAATTAAATAAATGTTTTCCTTTTATAAAATCCTATCGATTTTATAAATAAGATTCATTTTCAATATAAACATTGAAAATCCCCTTATTAACATTCGGTATGTTATGGTATTCAATCATATCAAATCACGATGTTCAATATCGTCCAAGCACATATAATTTCCCACAGATTTTATAACATATCATATAACAATATATGAAAAACAATAAAATAACTGTTGAGGAATCCAATCGGATTCCTCCAACCTGTCTCCCTGCATCCACAGATGTTACACAATATGATTATCATCACTTTCAGTTCAATATAAATTATTCTGATAGCAGAATCAATATATAAATATTTAACGGTTTTTATATATATATAATTTTCACTAACTGACTAGCGGTTCAATCAAACAGCCAACACACAGTCAAACAGACAATAATTAACAGTCCTAAGAATACGTTATAAAAATATAACTGTTCAGAGTTGGTGAGTTTTACTCACATTTGCGCGTTAGCCGTTAAATAACGGTTTGCGTTATTTGATTCAGTCAGACAATTTATTTCGCCATAAATTGTAACCTGCTCCAATCGACTCGCGGTCTGTCCCATTGTGTAGTGTCCGTCTATACGGTCCCAAAGTGACTGACGGTTCGTGATTCTGATTACATATGATCAAGATATGATCATTACAAGTTAATACATTTTATATAAAATAAAACTTGATTTTATAAAAAGGAATTGGGCTTTAACTTAACTTCCCGACCCACCTTCACCCCTTAACACCCAGACCCGCTCATCACTCCTTTTCTTCCCCGATGACTAACAGATCCCGTCCTTACAAACAACACAGTCAAACCCACATTTTGATCACCAACTGCTCCTCCTCCGGCCATCAACTTCAAGCTCCGCAACCCCCAGAGAACTTGCCACCCAAATCTGCACCCCTCCATCACCTTCGTCTGTAGCTCGCGCCCCTTCGACCTGCTCTCGTCGAGGACCATCGACGCAACAAAAAGGACCGAGCTTCCCCAAATTATCACCAACCCTTGCTCCACCACCTCACAAATACTCCAGCGCCATCATCTCAGCCTCACGCTGCACAGATTGACTGAAAGTCAGAACCCTAAGTCCACGGTTCAACACTACAGCGACCCAAAAGCAGCGTCGCACTCCCAACAAAGCATACCAGATCCAAGAGGAAGTTGATGAGAGTGTAAATATATTTACCATATGATTTATAGGATTTTTCTTGCATTTTTTTTTGATTTATGAAGTTGAATATATTTTACTGGAAGGAAGAATATCACTGGCGACTTGAATTTTGTTTATATAAGGGAGGGTTGTTAAGAGTTGTGGTTGAAAACAGTGTGTGCGTGGCCGGTTTTGGGCTTAGAAATATGATAGGATATTTTCTTATATTTCTTTTATTTATTTTATATTTGTTTTCGCCTTTCTAAAAATCCGTGTGATCACACACGATGTTCAAAAATCACCAAACTGGACATGTAGCTAGAGTTCGACATTATGGTCCCAACGAAACTGGATTCGTCGAATTCCGACTTCGTATGCTCGCACAGCGTATTTTTAACTGTCAAAATACTGATTATTTCTCACTCTAAAAATCCGTACGACCGCACAGTGACTCTACAAATCACGAAACTTAACATCTAGCAAATATTGGACATTACGAATCCAACAAAACTAGTTTCGTCGAATTCTAAGGTCGTATGAAAAAGTGGCTATTTTTATAGTTCAAAATAACCTATTTAAATATATAAATATATTTAAATATAAAAATTAAATTAAATATAAATAAATTTATATTATCGTATATATTCACATATGATATCGTACAGCTCCAGAATATCATATCAGAATATACAGTTTGATATTTCAGATTCCATATTATCCCGGTATTCAGTTTATACTGAAAATCTCTTTTATAACGTATATAAAGCGTCGCAAATTATAAAGGAATTCTACTGCGACTTTTCTGAAATTTGATTTGGACATAACCCAAAATCTACACGACGAAATCTCGATTTTTCTCTTCCATATGAAAAATATAGTTCAATAGATCCGTACGTTTCTTGTTTCACAAAAATTCGACTTAAAACGGATTCTGTATATTCATTTGAAGTTCGAATCGCCAAATTGCGAACTGCCCCGACGTTTCAGGTTCGTTTTAATTATAATTATAAATTATAAGTTCGAACGTTGTACTTTAAGTTATCGATATCGCCAAATCGATATATAAATCATTAAATAAATTAATTATTCGACAGCTAACAAAACGCGCCATTACAGGCCTGATTTCGATTCAAAACTTGATCAACAAATTTTTCTTCAACTTAGTTAATTCTATTCAAAAATCAAAAATATGATTTTTGTTCCAAAAATCATTTCATTACTCTACTTGAGTTCATTTTCATGTTATCCAATTTATGATTCTTCCTTTTTATTTACAAACACAATTTATTTTACTTGTTTATATATTTAAACAAGTCTCGGTTTCAGATTTCATTTGAAATAAATATTTCTACTTTGGAAAAATAAATTTCCCTTTTCAATTTAAAACTTGTATTTATATTTCCGGAATTATCCAATGATAATTCATTTCAATTCTTTTATAACTTCATTTATAAATGAACTGCTTGTTTTAATTATTCAAAACAAGTTAATATTTTTGTTCTATTCAAATTTCAAATTCTATTTTAGAAAAATAGAATTTCCTTTTTAAAACTGGAAATTCCCTTTTCACGATATTTTTAAATATCAACATTTAGGCCTAGTGGTATTTAAACAATCAAACTACTCAATTATCAATCAACACATCATATATGATAATAACGTGAAAACACACAAACAAACAGATAATATATTTTTGAGGGATCCAGTTGGATCCCTCCAACCTGTTTTCCTGCATCCACAGACGTCAGCACATAAATAATACCATTCTGCTTCGAGGCAGGATATCCCGGTATGAAGGTCATCCACTAATATATGTTTGTAGGGCGCATAGAGAAATCATCCGCTAATGGTACCACGGGCATCCGCTAATGAGATTGCGGGAACAATCCAATCACCAAACCAATATATATATATATATATATATATATATATAATAGCCAATCCTAAACAACCAATATATATTTTAACAGGCACAGTAATATTTTCAATGCATCTAACAAGCAACACACAATTATTTTTAACTGATAAAAATAATTCAAAATGAAGGTGAGTGAGATTTACTCACCGTGATCTTTTTAATCTAATCTGTTCTGATTTTAATTTCAGCTAATGTAGTCCGCAACCATGAATTCCTCGACCGACTCCATTCGATAAAATCATGTATATATTTTAATACGACATTCATTAGTTAACGACTTTATATATATACGTGTGAACGAAATAAATGAATTTAAACATGAAATTATTTATACAAATTACCTAACCCCTTTTGAAACAAAATACGACCTCTCCCGTGTATGCCCACCCAGTGCCATTACCGCAACATCAACCATGTTCCATCTCCTTCTCTGTCCATGAAAACCCAAACCCCTTTTCAGTTTATCAAACGGTTGCCTTCATACCAACATCTGCTTATCACAACTCGCTACAAACTCCACCTGAAACAACATCTGCTGCCTACATCATGACCTTGAACACATCAGTATCCCCAAATAGCCCGCGACATCATCTGCACCTTCATAATTGATCATAGCTACGCAATTACTTCACTAATCACAAGCTAATTTACCACCATAATCGAACACAGACATCTTCTATAACAATTTTGTAAACTATCCCCAGAAATAGATTATCTTAGATTTCGAATACAGTAACTAGATATATGCAGCTCCTCTTTCAAAGTTGAATTCAGCTCCACACAATTCCTTTATCCAAGACCAAATGCTTCCAAGGCCAACTTCTTCCTATACTCTTCACTCTAAACAGAAGCTCGAACTTCTTGGAATGAAACTCCATTTTCAACTAATCATCAACAGCCACTACTTCCCAATCTCCACTAATTTACCCAAAACCGTACTCAGTAAAAAGACCAAAACTGTAACCTGCTTCCTCCCATAACCATCGCTACCCATCAATGAAATCCTTTTCCACTTCGCCAGGTCCTCCGCCACCAAGCAGTCCCCACGCTCACCAACTAAGCCCTCAAATCCCAAACGCTTAGCCAGGAAACCACACTGAACCAATTTCTTAACCCCTTAGCTCTATCGCTCGAGTTCAAACACAAAAAAAAATACCCAATCGCACCCAAAAAGACAATGCTCAAAAGCTGAAGGCCGTTGGAGTTGATATTTGGCTTACTCGAGTTGATAGAAACCAGATCTAAATGATATTCATAGGTTCTATTTTAGGTTCTAAAACATTCCAGGATGGAGGTGGCCTTTTGGTGGTAGGTTCACAAAGTTTTGAGGCACGGGATTTGAGAAGCGTCCACTAGGAGGAGGAAAGGATCGGCGTCATTTTTGTGAGGATTCCTGCAGCTTTTAAAGGCATAGGAAGGAGCAATTTAACTGTTAAAAAAGGAATGGCCATCTATTTATTTTATTTTCAGAATAACTTAGAGAAGAGTATCGAAAATTTATGGCCTGTAGGAACGAACTTAAAGAAACCAAGTAAGGAGAGAGGTTGCGTGTTCATATAGCTGAGAAGGGAACAACATGGCATTAATTTCCTTCGTTCGTTTATTGAATGGTGAGGAAAGGGGACAACATATTTATGACGCGAAAGAAGAAGGCATGTACGTGGGTTCTTCCCATCCTCAAATTTAGGTTATCAATATAAACATTTATATATATATTTATTTATTATTTTGATTCTAAACCGATATCCGTTAATTCACCATACTCCGTGATTCCAAACCCCTTTTTGAACCAAACAACTGACATTCCTAGGGTTACACCACTATTCTAAATCCATTGGGACAGGTTCCGATGTCTCATTTAATCGTATGTAGAAGATATTAATTTAAACCGAAATTAATTTCAAAACAATTAATTCTTCGATAATAAATTAATATTATTATTCCACTTGAAACAGAAGTTTGTATTGATCATCTGAACTGTTTTCAGTTTAGTTTTAACTTCGAATTGATTTAACTTCATATTACGATAATTTAATATATTCGATATTAAACCATGTTTCAATTTTTAAATCAATAATTCAATATAAAAATTCATTTATATTATCAACTCAATATTTAAATCCATATTAAATATTTAAATTAGTCGACCAAAGATCCGGGTCGTTACATTCTTCCCCTCTTAAACGAATTTCGTCCCAGAAATTACTAAGGTAGGAAAATTGCCTTAGAACCATTATCTTTTCAAAACAAAGCTATATTATTCTAATATACTTCAGAAAATATTTTCCAATTTCCCAGGATATAAATTCCACATTCTGGTTTGAATTAAATTTTATATCATCTCATTTGTGTATATTTCATTCATATATAAGTTCTATTTGGTTATATATTACCGTTTCAATTTTATAATCTCATTTGATTATCATTTTAACATCCAGCACATCCATATTTTATAATAATTTCAAAAAATTATTCCTTTTTTATCAAAATAGAATTTTTTGAGTAAAATTATTTCATTTACCAATTTTAAAACAATATATTGTTGAATTCTCTACTCGAGTGTTTATAAATTCCTATCGACTTCGTGGCGTCCCACGATTCGACCAAAATTTAAAATCCACTAAACAGACTTGCCAACATAATATAAATCAAATTTTCTATTAATAAACAAATACGTGCTCTCGTATATATACACTCAACTCATTCTAGAGTACTCCTGGCCCTATCTCCAATGAGAACAACTCCACCCAAGCCTAGGTATTTGCTCAACCTAACCTCTGATACCAACTGTAGTGTCCTGAAATTCCGGTACAGTTTGAGTTGACCAAATAACACAAGTCCAACCGAAATTACACTGGAAACCAGATAACTAATAGAAAGAAAACAGAGGGTGAGAATAGATAAGATAGAAACTTAGAATAGAAGAAGAACATAAAACAATAAAACAGTATCTCACATCGCAGTTTAACAAAATATAATATATAACAACTTTTGAAATAGAATTTTTTTACTGTATATACATAAAATTATCATCAGAGTACAACACTTACAGTAAAACGGAAATGATACTAGATAACTAAAGTTGAAGCCTCCTGCTCTAAGCTCCTCCGAATATCTATAAACACATGAACTACTTGACTGCTCGTACAAATTTGGGCACCCAAGAGTTTAGGGAAAACATAGGAAATAAACTCTGGGTCAGTCATGGGACTGGTATGAGTAAACAGTTTAAAACTGCTTGAGGAAATAAATGATATCTCATAAGACCACGCCGTATAACATGGAACGGGTTTTCCCTTATGAGTATCCAATATGATCTTTATATCAAAACT
Organism: Allium sativum; assembly: GCA_030737875.1. NCBI lineage: Eukaryota > Viridiplantae > Streptophyta > Magnoliopsida > Asparagales > Amaryllidaceae > Allium > Allium sativum. The sequence goes on along the minus strand of CM060925.1, from coordinate 95,570,204 downwards.
CTTTGATATTATAATAGTGTCTAAATCAAATAAAGAATATACATTCGATACATTCAAGCGAAATGAGTGGCGCTTACTGGGTAATGAATTTCCAACTATGACAAGATATGGAGCCACCTTCCGCTAGTGTATCTCTAGAGTAGAATACACCGAGTTCAACAAGAACATCTTGCAACTCAGCCACACATGACCAACCACTCATTTCGCTTGAGTGTATCGAATGTATATCACCAACGATTAGGATCAGCAACCGTTTCCCAATAAGGGACAACATTGATATTGATTAAAGAAGCAAATGAATATTCTCTAGATAGATGATTATACGCCCTAATGGGAGCTAACCACATAGCCATGCTGCCTGCCCGATTTTTGTCATTTCCCGGTTGTTGAGGCCAGAGGCTACGATTACTTTCCATTCATTGATAACACGATCACTTTGAATACCACATTATCAAATCCGTTAATCATTAATTGGGTTTACACAAATATTCTGGATATTATGCTAGGGGAATAAATCCTTCGCCACCATATATATTTGAACAATCCAACATATGCGATCATTGGAAATATTCTGTCAGACATTTGTCCATATACGTACGTTCTGGGACTGAACGAAACCGAAGACACTATTCCGTACATCCATCCTAGGCAATCTCTACCTAGGACTTATACAATAGCCCTTGCACTTTACTCCGTCTTCAATTTTCTTTGGAATATATGGTTCGCAACACTTATGCCAATACGTAGTGGTTCTTTGGATAATAATCCAACCGGTCTCTCCATATTAACAATGGAAAATGGTCAAAAATTTGATAGTCAGTTATTTAACTATCAAATGAAAAATGTTCGTGTACACACAACGATCTTATTTCCAAATGGAATTATCGATCACATCATCAAACATATATATATATATATATATATATATATTCATATTTCCTTATTTTCTATATTAAGAAAATATATGTTATTAACTCTGGAAAACATTCCCATTGCATATTAACATATCACTATTCTTCCACATCTATCAAACTCTAACTGTAAACTAGTAAGAGAATAACTTCCTAAGTATAAACCCCGAAGGCCGAAGCCAACATCAGATCGATACTCAAAAAGTCGTTCAACTAAACTAATTTCCAGTCAGTTTCTAATTCTGCTTAACTCTATTTATTTAACTCCATTTGATTAACTTCTTATCAACATGATCATTTTAAATCTGCAAATCATTTGCTTTTAAATCATCGTTCACTTTAAAACGTATATCTCCCAGGATTTTATTTATAAAATTCCTTTTCGTTTATGATATTCTATTTTAAGTTCGTTTCATTATCGAATTCTATGTATATCGATATATCGATTTCTAGTTTATCAAATCTTTTTAAAAATATTCTAACACCTTAAATTCCTGGAAAAATTCGCCATAACCTCCTTTGTAAGGGGTAACGGAAAAAGTCAAACCTTGCCACACAGGCCTCTCTATTAAAAAAGAAAAAAGAAACAACCAAGCGGCTTGCCCATACGGCGCATAAAATATCATATTTAATTTAAATACATACCTTTGTGTCGAGCATTCTATTTATATCTCCTCTAATACTTTATTCCAAACCTGTCTAACACATATCTAAACATTTCCAATTTTTCTAACTCGATCCAATCGTCTTTAACTCAGTTTGCTAATTAATTTGCTAATTAATACCTTTGCCTATTTCACTTTTCATTTGGACATAACATGTTCAAATATATATTTTAACTTGCTTATAAAAATCTAATTCCATTTCTAATCCAAGTTTCATTTTCGATTTCGAATATAAATTCTCAAATCACATTCACTTATTTCAGGCCTGATTTCGATTCAAAACTTGATCAACAAATTTTTCTTCAACTTAGTTAATTCTATTCAAAAATCAAAAATATGAATTTTGTTTCAAAAATCATTTCATTACTCTACTTTAGTTCATTTTCATGTTATCTAATTTATGATTCTTCGTTTTTATTTACAAACACAATTTATTTTACTTGTTTATATATTTAAACAAGTCTCGATTTCAGATTTCATGTGAAAAAAATATTTCTGCTTGGAAAAATAAATTTCCCTTTTCAATTTAACACTTGTATTTATATTTCCAGAATTATCCAATGATAATTCATTTCACTTCTTTTATAACTTCATTTATAAATGAACTGGTTGTATTAATTATTCAAAACAAGTTAATATTTTTGTTCTATTCAAATTTCAAATTCTATTTAGAAAAATAGAATTTCCTTTTTAACACTGGAAATTTCCTTTTCATGATTTTTTTAAAAATCAACATTTAGGCCTAGTGGTATTTAAACAAACAAACTACTCAATTATTAATCAACACATCATATATGATAATAAATTCGAAAACACACAAACAAACAGATAATATATTTTTGAGGGATACAGTTCGATCCCTCCAACCTGTTTTCTTGCAACCACAGACGTCAGCACATAAATTATACCATCCTGCTTCGAGGCAGGATATCGCAGTACGAAGGTCATCCACTAATATATATTTGTGGGGCGCATACGGAAATCATCCGCTAACGGTACCGCGGGCATCTGCTAATGAGACTGCGGGAACAATCCAATCACCAAACCAATATATATATATATATATATATATATATATATATATATAATAGCCAAGCCTGAATAACTAATATATATTTTAACAGGCACAGTAATATTTTCAGTGCATCTAACAAGCAACACACAATTATTTTTAACTGATAAAAATAATTCTAAATGATGGTGAGTGAGATTTACTCACTGTTATCTTTTTCATCTTATCTGTTCTGATTTTAATTTCATCTTATGTAGTCCGCAACCGTGAATTCCTCGACCGATTCCATTCGATAAAATCTGATATATATTTTAATACGATATTCATTAGTTAACGACTTTATATATATAAACGTATACGAAATAAATGAATTTAAACATGAAATTATTTTTATAAATTACCTAACCCCTTTTGAAACAAAATACGACCTCTCCCGTGTATGCCCACCCAGTGCCATTACCGCAACATCAACCATGTTCCATCTCCTTCTCTGTCCATGAAAACCCAAACCCCTTTTTAGTTTACCAGACTGTTGCCTTAATACCAACATCAGCTTATCACAACTCGCTACAAACTCCACCTGAAACAACATCTGCCACCTACATCATGACCTTGAACACATCAGTATCCCCAAACAGCTCCCGACATCATCTGCACCTTCATAAATGAGCATAGCTACGCAATTATGTCACTCATCACAAGCTAATTTACTGCCATAATCGAACACAAACATCTTCTATAACAATTTTGTAAACTAGCCCCAGCAATAGATTATCTTAGATTTCGAATATAGTAACTAGATATATGCAGCTCCTCCTCCAAATTTGAATTCAGCTCCACACAATTCCCTTTTCCAAGACCAAATGCTTCCAAGGCCAACTTCTTCCTATACTCTTCAATCTAAACAGAAGCTCGAACTTCTAGGAACGAAACACCTTTTTCAACTAATCATTAACAGCCACTACTTCCCAATCTCCACTAATTTACCCAAAATCGTACTCAGTAAAAAGACCAAAAATGTTACCTGCTTCCTCCCACAACCATCGCTACCCATCAACGAAGTCTTTTCCACTTCGCCATGTCCTCCGCCACCAAGTAGTCCCCACGGTCACCAGCTAAGCCCTCAAATCCCAAACGCTTCGCCAGGAAACCACACTAACCAAATTTCTTAACCCCTTACCTCTATCGCTCGAGTTCGAACACCAAAAAAAAAAAAAACCCAATCGCACCCAAAAAGACAACACTCAAAAGATGAAGGCTGTTGGATTTGATATTTCACTTACTCGAGTTGGCGGAAACCAGATTTAAATGAAATTCATAGGTTTTATTTTGGGTTCTGAAACATTTGAGGATGGAGGTGGCCTTTCGGTGGTGGGTTCACAAAGTTTTGAGGCACGGGATTTGAGAAGCGTCCACCAGGATGAGGAAAGGATCGGCGTCATTTTTGTGAGGATTCCTGAAGCTTTTAAAGGCATGGGAAGGAGCAATTTAACTGTTAAAAAAGGAATGACCATCTATTTTTTTTATTTTCGGAAAAACTTAGAGAAGAGTATCGAAAATTTGTGGCCTGTAGGAACGAACTGAAATGAACCAAGTAAGGAGAGAGGTCACGTTTTTATATAGCTGAGAAGGGAACAACGTGGCATTAATTTCCTTCGTTCGTTTAGTGAATGGTGAGGAAAGGGGACAACATATTTATGACGTGAAAGAAGAAGGCATGTACGTGGGTTCTTCCTATCCTCATATTTAGGTTATCAATATAAACATTTATTTATATATATATATTTATTATTTTGATTCTAAACCGATATCTGTTAATTTACCATACTCCATAATTCCGAACCCCTTTTTGAACCAAATAACTGGCATTCCTAGGGTTACACCACTATTCTAAACCCATTGGGACCGGTTCCGATGTCTCATTTGATCGTCTGTAGAAGATATGAATTTATACCGAAATTAATTTCAAAACAATTAATTCTTTGATAATAAATTAATATTATTATTCCAATTTTAATAGAAGTTTGTGTTGATCATCTGAACTATTTTTAGTTTAGTTTTAACTTCGAATTGAATTAACTTCGTATTACGATAATTTAATATATTCGATATTAAACCGTGTTTCGATTTTTAAATGGATAATTCAATATAAAAATTCATTTATATTATCAACTCAATATTTAAATCCATATTAAACATTTAAATTAATCGACCAAAGATCTGGGTCGTTACAATTTGAGATTGTATGATTGCATCACTTAAATTGAATTTATAATTAATGTCCAAATCCATCACTATTTTTGTGCTTAATTTTTATAAAAATTCTTTTGAAAATAATTGGAATCATATTTTTTAAACTCTCTCCATTTATAGAAATTTTGTCGTAAATCCGTCATTCTCTATAATGTGAAATATGCCACTAGTTCTTAGAATATTATTATTGTTGTTTGACTGATTGAGATTTATGATGACCGTTCTTCCTCTTAAGATGAAATTATATTTTTTTTAGTCATCTTTTCATCTATACTTTAATTTCTGTATCCTTTTGATGATAACAAAAGGGGAAGAATGGGTTGAGATTTTGATTTATGAGTAAATATTTTTTAAATATTTTAATATTGAAAATTTAATACAATTTTCATTCTTTTCACTCATGCATAGTTATAGGGGGAGTTTCTGTTGTAGGGGGCATACAAATAGGGGGAGTAATATATTTCATGTTTAAACACATTTAACACTTTCAAAATCTTGTATATGTTTGTCATCATCAAAAGGGGGAGATTGTTGGGTACAACAATGTGCTGTTTAATATGATTTTTGCTTGATGATAACAAACTTATGTTGTTATTTAAATGTGTTTGTAATTGTATTGTTTTATATTACATTGTTTCACTGAAATAAATATTTGTTGAATAATATAATATTACAAAAAAATTGAATATTTTCACAGTATATGTAACAACCCAAATTTTTATAACATGTTGAAACAAGAAATCAAGGCAGAACTAAATTTTAAAATCAAAATCAAGGGAAACGGGTTGCGCCATTGAATTCGTCTCGAAATTCTGCTTGGAAACGAGTCCGAGTTTACGAGAATCGGAGTCCGTATGAGTGAGATATGACCCTCCGAAGTTTCAGAAATTTTCAGAGTTCAAAAAAGCTTGAATTCGAATTCAAAATTCGAATTTAAACCCAGAACAGACTGGGCGGGAAATTTCCCGCCCAGCACCCAGGTCGATAGGGGAGTCGACTGGGCAGTCGCCCCCCCCTGACCAGGTCGACTGGGCAGTCGACCTGGGTGTCGACCTGGTCCCCGAGTCTGTTTTTGAGCCAGAATTCATTCTGATGTTTCCAGTCCGATTTCTGTCTAGATTCACTTGCCTGACCCTATATAAACCCCCCTAATGCCTAAACCCTAATTCACTACAACACGACTAGCCACCGTTATGCTGGAAAAATGAAACCTAAGAATATATCCTCCAACTAAAATCAAATTGGGATTAATATACTAAGCAAAGCAAAAGAAAGAGGGGGTTCTAACAAATCAAAGCAAGGATTGTGCAAATGGACGAATTGACAGCAACAACGCCTAGACCATATTGAATCAAACCAGAAGATTAATCAAGTTAGACATTTCAATGCGACAATGAATAAATTTGTCCTCTCTTAGCCAATCAATGTAATTGCTAGTTACTTTTAGATCTAAATATTTAATTATAATACGGCCATGAAATAAAGTGGAATTGGATCTAAGTATGTTTATCGATTCAGTTCTATTTCTGTTGAATCTTGAGTTTTGAGACTTGTCTATCATTATTCTCATGCCAAGTTTATGATCTATTCAGCAGTTTTCTTGATTCGTAATGATGTTATCACCAAGTTGTAATCTTTATGCCTATCATGATGATTTATGCTGTTTTCTTTCTGATCTTGTTCTTATTGCAACTTCTACCTCCCTCTATTTATTTTCTTTTGATGAACCTTGGTCAATTTTGGACCTAGGCCTAAACCGCGATTTGCGTACGGTTGAATACGGGGGAATATTGGGATAATACCTATTTGGATATATGTGTTTGGTGGAATTGATGGCATAACATAAAAATTGGATATTTGGGTATTATTACCATTAACATGAAATTGAATATTTGGGTATTATCATTATAATAGTAATGGCTAGAATGGGGATTGGCATATATAATTTGACATGGATCTTGATATATGTAAAATGACATGGATCTTGATATATGTAAAATGACATGGATCTTGATATATGTAATTTGGCTAGAACTCGTTATGGGTAAATTGGTGTAAACATGTTATACATGTAATTTTGGGTATAAAACTAGATCTATGAAAATTGAGCGAAGCTTTGTAAACATGAAAATCATGAATCTTGACATATGTAAAACGACATGAATTTAACATATGTAAATCTGGTATGAATTGGGCATATGTAAAAACTGACATGTAACCTAGGACTTGGGCATATGTTAATTATGTAAAATTTGGAGTAGAAACATATATGATAATTTATGACTTGGAGAAAGTTTAATATGAACGCGCCTAAGTTGGGTTCTGGGTAGTTGGTATGTATTGGACATCTAGAAGGCACGTAAACATGCTTATGAACTTGAAACATGAATTGGTTATGAATATGAATCATTAACTTGATAATAGGCATATGTTAAAACATGAAACTCGCCATGAAACTAGACACGAACTTGACATGAAACTTGAACATGGACATGACATTTAGAATGAACTAGAAAATGGCCAACTCGAGGTTGGGTTGAGTTTGCATTGTTATTCTGCCCGGAACCGCCCGGCAAATCCAGTTACTGCAAACAATAGGATCCAATGTGGGTAGTTGGTCGTATCGCACTTGAAAACCCGAGGTCATACTAAGTTGTGGTGTAATTCTGCCCGGAACCGCCCAACATATCCAGTGACCACAACAACAGGTCTGATGTGAGAGGTTGGGGTGCATTAATGAATTAATGACTTCATAGGGTTAAGTCATGAAACGCTTGAATATACTTAACCAATTTGACACGATGACTTGATAGGGTTAAGTCATGAACCGCTTGAATATACTTAACCAATTTGACATGATGACTTGATAGGGTTAAGTCATGAACCGCTTGAATATACTTAACCAATTTGACACGATGACTTGATAGGGTTAAGTCATGAACCTCTTGAATATACTTAACCAATTTGACACGATGACTTGGTAGGGTAAAGTCAGGAACCGCTTGAATATACTTAACCAATTTGACACGATGACTTGATAGGGTTAAGGCACGAACCACTTGAATATACTTAACCAATTTGACACGATGGTTTGGTAGGGTTAAATCACGAACCGCTTGAACATACTTAACCAACTTGACACATGATTCGTAGGGCTAAGTCATGAACTTGAACCACAACACTTAGCCAATTTGACATGACACGTAGACGGGTTAAGTCACGAACTTGAATGACCACACTTAACCAACTTGACATGCTAGACTGATGGCGTTAAGTCTCGAATTTAAATGACAACACTTAACCTACTGGACGGAAACCCTAGTTACGCGGTCCTTTTCAGCAGTAACCCACTAGATATATCATGATACCCTGGAACTAGGCAGGGTGGGGCACGATTACTGGGCTGATTGTAAGCGACCAGAACGACGGCTGAGTTTGTGCGCCATTGTAGGTTCAGGCAGACTACGATCGTGCATGTAGTCCGGAGTTGAAAAAGCAGGCATTGGGCACCAGTAGGTTCACACTGTGCGTGCTTGATTCGTGTCGGTGGTTGGCACCCTAGGGCTTGATACACCCTATGGTGGACCTAGCACAGGTGACTACATTCGTGATAGGGCCGTATGACACAGACACATGAACGAGATAGGACTTGTAGGGAGCCGATCGATTAATAGATCGTTTCGTGAGACCAAGTAATGGATCATTTCATGACATTGGTCAAGGGGTCATTTTATAGTCAACACATGACACGGGTTGGGATACTAGTACGGTTGGTGCAGAGCAAATAGATATCATAGAAATATTTTAATGGTAAAGCAGAGAAATCTTGCGATGCTTGATAGAAATCTTGCGAAATTATACTTAGTTTAACTTGAATGGAAACCTGGCGATGTTATACTTGACAAAAACATATGAGGTTATTCTTAGTTATCTTTCCTGTAGCTTATCTTATCATCATGCTTATGTTTACTTTCAATTTATTCATGTCATGTTATCTTTACCTGTTTTTATGCTGAAAGTCACTAGGACTTACTCAGTCTTTATGACTGACCTGTATTGTTTCACCTCTTTTTCTTCCGTTCCCCCCCCCCCCCGGTTCGTAGGGTGGGAATACAGCTTAGTTCGGATCTTACCAAGCTCCAAAGCTCTTTCATGTACGGCTTGGATTTCTCTTGGCTATGGCTTGCTTTGCTTTATTGGGGAATGATTTATAACTATGGTTTTATGCTTCTTTACTATTGCAAGACAGATTTCGATGTAATTGACTTAATAGCATTTCGATGTAAAAGGCTTTAGACCTTACTAGATTTTAAAGCAATGAAATTTGGGTTTTCCTTCCGCTGTTTTATTTATGTTCTGTCTTGTAATATTTCTATGTATGTTTACCTAGATAATACTCCACCAAAGCTAGTGCATTCCCTTTGTGAGTGACCCTAGCAGAGGTGGGGTGTTACATTTGGTATCAGAGCAGAAGGTTACCAGGCTGGGCAAAAGCTTTTAAAAACCTTCTGAAATTATTTTCAAAACGTTTACAAAGAAGCATTTTTCTAAGAAAAGTTTTGTTTTAAGAATGGCATATTCCCCAAAGCCATATGCACTATCTTTTGATTCTCTCCTTGAGACTCTTCTCTCTTTCATTTTCACCATAGTTTGTAGGCATACGACACATGTCGGATGGCAAAGTAGTGCCAAACCTCCATCTGTAGCCGTAGTAGTTTTACTTGCGACTAATCTTATTTCAAGCTTTGTAGGGTTGCCGTGCGATGGTGGTAGATTTCAAGAAACTTGTCAACAAGATGTACGAGGATAGTAAGAACGAGGATAAAGAACACAAGCCTAAGGATGAGAAACTTGTTGATAAGGCGTAATCCACGAAGGAGTAAAAGGTGAAAGGTAAGAGGTCAAAGTAAAAGAATAATAAAACCCATGACAAGAAAGAACATCATTGGTATGGTCAAAAGGGACATGTAGTTAAGTATTATAGGACAAGGACAAGGGAAAAGAACAATATCTTCGAGAGGGAAATTGTATGCTCTCTCTACTAGCTTACCTAAGAGAGGTGGTAATGTTTCTGTTAAAGGTTCAGTTCAGCTTTTCTTTTCTGTCATCCCATTAGAACTTTGTTTCTGTACATCGCATCCCTTTTACTCTGCTTCGATAGTTGAGTCTCTGCACCTTAGTACTAGCGTAGTAGAGGATCCCATTTTTTTTTGTGTCTCAAATCCTATTGGGAAATCGGCTCACTTATTCATGACTTGTTTGGATTTGAGAATGTCTATGCTAAGTGTTGAGTTTAGAAGTAATGCTTATGTTTATGTTTTGGGCTATGGGTTGATTCTAGCGTATCCAGTAAGGGTGACATTCTCGGTTTTGAAAAGAGGGTAGTTAGACTCTTGACTTGCATCTGTAATACCCTCGATGTCGTGTGTAACCTTTAGGGTTCTCTCATGATTAGTTACCTAGAATCTCTTGATACATTTATTGATCCGCTCGAGTAGTGTTCACCACTAAGGCGGATGGTTCATTTCACTTATGCATGAGTTGTAGAAAGTCACCTTAGTAAGTACATTTGGCAACATGGTTGACATCTGTTTATTTTCAAGAGATAATTTTTCTGCGTAGAATACCTTATAGTGAGTAAACGAGATCCAGGATTCACTAGTGAATTTTTTGGGAGCTTGCAGGAAACCATGAGTACGCAGTTATGTTTAAGCCGAGTATACTAGAAGAAGAATAAGTAAAGGTGGCAACAGTGAGTTCCAACTCATATTTTGGAAACAACAATTAAGAAGCTACGAAATTGTGAAGTTAAAGACGGTGAAAGCACAATGGAGTTAAGCTGAAGGAAATGCGACTCAGAAGATTGAAGACTAGATACGCGTATCATACCTCTTTTTAAGAGTATATCCTTGATCCCACTTTTCTTGTAGAGCTTATTTGCATGCTATCTTTCAAGTATATCCTCTCGGTCCTATTCTCAATCCCATTTCTGCTAGAAACCCCATAGGGAGCATGACTCGTCTATTAGTAATACATTTTGGGGCTTGAGGGTGTCCGTTGGTTTGACTAAACTCTTTTGGTTTTATAGGATACGGGTTGGTTTTAGGAAGGGATTCCCTTGTGACCTAAAAAGAGTCCATCATGCTTAGTTTCCTCGAAATGTATATTGGTTTGATTGAGTAATTCATTTGGTGTCATCCTGATGTTGATTTCGGTCTCCAGGGCTAGTGCTTAGGGAGTTCTTCTCCTAATCAGTATATATGTGACGTAGATTTCCAGTTTTGACATTGCCTAATGGGCACAAAGTTTTTACTTGCTTCTATCTTTCGATCCTATCTTGAGAACCTTAGGTAGAACCCTATGGATTTATACATGTGTTTGAGACATGTTATGATTGATGGTTGCAATTGGTTGCAAGTGGTTGCTAGTGGTTGCTCGTGGATGCATTTACACCCTAGGCACTAGATCGGCTCAGACACATTTCCATATTGCATATGCATGAGTGTTTATACTTGTTTATGGATGAAATTGGATGTGTTATCATATGGATGTTGCATATGGATGGATGATTGTGCACACATATAGTGTTTATATGACCAGGACTATTTGCATACATGTTGGACTCATGGCACTAAACATATTTTGCATTAAGAGGATCAATCAGTCCTGATAATCTGCATTCGACAAGGAACATATACACACACTTCTTGCATATGTCCATACAGCATTAGAAATCTCTTAAGGACAATGAATGCATGTGATTGATGATTGAGTAGATGGATGATTGGATGGTAGGACACATTCTTCTTAACTTGAAGGTTTCGGGGACGAAATCCTTTAAGGAGGGGAGAATGTAACAACCCGAATTTTTATAACATGTTAAAAGAAGAAATCAAGGCAGAATTAAATTTTAAAATCAGAATCAAGGGAAACGGGTTGCACCATTGCTTTCGTCTCGAAATTCTGCTTGGAAACAAGTCCGAGTTTGCGAGAAACGGAGTCCGTATGAGTGAGATATGACCCTCCGAAGTTTCATAAATTTTCAGAGTTCAAAACAGCTCGAATTCGAATTCAAAATTCGAATTTAAACCCAGAACAGACTGGGCAGGAAATTTCCCGCCCAGCGCCAGGTCGACTAGGGAGTCGACTAGGCAGTCGACCCCCCCAGACTAGGTCGACTGGGCAGTCGACCTGGTCCCCGAGTCTGTTTTTGAGCCAGAATTCATTCTGATGTTTCCAGTCCGATTTCTGTCCAGATTCACTTGCCTAACCCTATATAAACCCCCCTAATGCCTAAACACTAATTCACTACAACACGTCTAGCCACCGTTATGCTGGAAAAATGAAACCAAAGAATATAGCCTCCAACTAAAATCAAATTGGGATCAATCTACAAAGCAAAGCAAAAGAAAGAGGGGGTTCTAACAAATCAAAGCAAGGATTGTGCAAATGGACGAATTGACAGCAACGACGCCTAGACCATATTGAATCAAACCAGAAGATTAATCAAGTTAGACATTTCAACGCGACAACGAATCGATTTGTCCTCTCTTAGCCAATCAATGTAAGCGCTAGTTACTTTTAGATCTAAATATTTAATTATAATATGGCCATGAAATAAAATGGAATTGGATCTAAGTATGTTTATCGATTCAGATCTATTTCTGTTGAATCTTGAGTTTTGAGACTTGTCTATCTTTATTCTCATGCCAAGTTTATGATCTATTCAGCAGTTTTCTTGATTCGTAATGATGTTATCACCAAGCTGTAATATTTATGCCTATCATGATGATTTATGCTGTTTTCTTTCTGATCTTGTTCTTATTGCAACTTCTACCTCCCTCTATTTATTTTCTTTTGATGAACCTTGGTTAATTTCGGACCTAGGCCTAAACCGCGATCTGCGTACGGTTGAATACGAGGGAATATTGGGATAATACCTATTTGGATATATGTGTTTGGTGGAATTGATGGCAAAACATAAAAATTGGATATTTGGGTATTATTACCATTAACATGAAATTGAATATTTGGGTATTATCATTATAATAGTAATTGCAAGAATGGGGATTGGCATATATAATTTGACATGGATCTTGATATATGTAAAATGACATGGATCTTGATATATGTAAAATGACATGGATCTTGATATATGTAAAATGACATGGATCTTGATATATGTAATCTGGCTAGAACTCGTTATGGGTAAATTGGTGTAAACATGTTTTACATGTAATTTTGGGTATAAAACTAGATCTATGAAAATTGAGCATAGCTTTGTAAACATGAAAATCATGAATCTTGACATATGTAAAACGACATGAATTGAACATATGTAAATCTGGTATGAATTGGGCATATGTAAAAACTGACATGTAACCTAGGACTTGGGCATATGTTAATTATGTAAAATTTGGAGTAGAAACATATATGATAATTTATGACTTGGAGAAAGTTTAATATGAACGCGCCTAAGTTGGGTTGTGGTTAGTTGGTATGTATTGGACATCTAGAAGGCACGTAAACATGCTTATGAACTTGAAACATGAATTGGTTATGAATATGAATCATTAACTTGATAATAGGCATAAGTGAAAACATGAAACTTGACATGAAACTCGCCATGAAACTAGACACGAACTTGACATGAAACTTGAACATGGACATGACATTTAGAATGAACTAGAAAATGGCAACTCGACGCTGGGTTGAGTTTGCAGTGTAATTTTTCCCGGAACTGCCCGGCAAATCCAGTTACTGCAAACAGTAGGATCCAATGTGGGTAGTTGGTCATATCGCACTTGAAAACCCGAGGTCAGACTGAGTTGTGGTGTAATTCTTCCCGGAACTGCCCGGCATATCCAGTGACCACAACAACAGGTCTGATGTGAGAAGTTGGGGTGCATTAATGAATTAATGACTTGATATGGTTAAGTCATGAACCGCTTGAATATACTTAACCAATTTGACACGATGACTTGATAGGGTTAAGTCATGAACCGCTTGAATATACTTAACCAATTTGGCACGATGACTTGATAGGGTTAAGTCATGAACTGCTTGAATATACTTAACCAATTTTACACGATGACTTGATAGGGTAAAGTCATGAACCGCTTGAATATACTTAACCAATTTGACACGATGACTTCATAGGGTTAAGTCACGAACCGCTTGAATATGCTTAACCAATTTGACACGATGGTTTGGTAGGGTTAAGTCACGAACCGCTTGAACATACTTAACCAACTTGACACATGATTCGTAGGGCTAAGTCATGAACTTGAACGACAACACTTAGCCAATTTGACATGACACGTAGACGGGTTAAGTCACGAACTTGAATGACCACACTTAACCAACTTGACATGCTAGACTGATGGGGTTAAATCTCGAATTTAAATGACAACAGTTAACCTGCTGGACGGAAACCCTAGTTACGCGGTCCTTTTCAGCAGTAACCCACTAGATGTATCATGGTACCTTGGAACTAGGCAGGGTGGGGCACAATTACCGGGCTGATTGTAAGCGACCAGAACGACGGCTGAGTTGGTGCGCCATTGTAGGTTCAAGCGGACTACGGTCGTGCACGGAGTCCGGAGTTGAAAAAGCAGGCATTGGGCACCAGTAGGTTTACACTGTGTGTGCTTGATTTGTGTCGGTGGTTGGCACCCTAGGGCTTGATACACCCTATGGTGGACCTAGCACAGGTGACTACATTCGTGATAGGGCCGTATGACACAGACACATGAACGAGATAAGACTTGTAGGGAGCCGATCGATTAATAGATCGTTTCGTGAGACCAAGTAATGGATCATTTCATGACATTGGTCAAGGGGTCATTTTATAGTCAACACATGACACGGGTTGGGATACTAGTACGGTTGGTGCAGAGCAAATAGATATCATAGAAATATTTTAATGGTAAAGCAGAGAAATTTTGCGATGCTTGATAGAAATCTTGCGAAATTATACTTAGTTTATCTTGAATGGAAACCTGGCGATGTTATACTTGACAAAAACCATATGAGGTTATTCTTAGTTATCTTTCCTGTAGCTTATCTTCTCATCATGCTTATGTTTACTTTCAGTTTATTCATGCCATGTTATCTTTACCTGATTTTATGCTGAAAGTCGCTAGGACTTACTCAGTCTTTATGACTGACCCGTTTTGTTTCGCCTCTTTTTCTTCCGTTTCCCCCCCTCCAGGTTCGCAGGGTGGGAATACAACTTAGTTCAGATCTTACCAAGCTCCAAAGCTCTTTCATCCATGGCTTGGATTTCTCTTGGCTATGGCTTGCTTTGCTTTATTGGGGAATGATTTATAACTATGGTTTTATGCTTCTTTACTATTGCAAGACAGATTTCTATGTAATTGACTTAATAGCATTTTGATGTAAAAGGCTTTAGACCTTACTAGATTTTAAAGCAATGAAATTTGGGTTTTCCTTTCGCTGTTTTATTTATGTTCTGTCTTGTAATATTTTTGTGTATGTTTACCTAGATAATACTCCACCAAAGCTAGTGCATTCCTTTTGTGAGTGACCCTAGCGGAGGTGGGGTGTTACAGTATATTTATTCAATCTAATATTTTATTTCAACATCTAAAATAGTGCAACATTCAGACTCCACTATTGTATATTCACATATATTTTCCGCATGTTATTGTACTTGTAAATAAATTGAATATGATAGACAAATTTGTTTGAACACAATAAAATGATATTTTATTTCAATCAAATTTGTTTATTACAAATATAAGTACAATCTTCTCATTCAGTACATTTGATCCTCACTACATCACTCAGTCACTTTGTTCAATTTCATTTATACATTCACTTACACTTATATACACTACTACTTCACTCTTCTATCATCACAGCTTTCAGCCAATCCAGTCAACTACACCTGTCACATACAGAAACACACACACAGTATCTGGAACAAAAATATTTTAAATTCTAGGAAATATAATTTTTGTTTTAAAAATTTATTTGCCTCAGAATTTCGGTGTGCTTCTCATCATCTTTCATGACTAGATCTGATTTGTATATATTGCTAGTACCCACTAATCAGCCTCAACATACTACATTGGTTTGCTGATTAGAACCAGTAGCTAATTCTGAACAGCCACAACACAGTGTAGCAGTCTGCTGATAAATAAATTACACATGCACGATATATGTATACACATATTGTTGTATATATATACACATATATAGATGTGTAGGGGAATATGGTCGAGCCATAAGCAAATATGTGAACCAAGCTATCATACACAAGCATATACATGGTACTGGACGAGTTCAATACATGCCAACATGTCAGATTGGTCGAGGCATGAAAATATAGCAGTGAAAGCTGCTAAATGAACAAGCCATGCACAAGTCAACAAAGTCAAACTAGAATGGTCAAACAATAAACATTTCAACAGCATGGTCAATGCAACTCAATCAATCATGGCAGCGTATACAATGATCAGTAAACATATAACATGTTTCAAGCGTACAAGTGATCAGCCCAGTCAAGTACATAGCCAAAGCAAACATGCAAGGATCAGATTCAGGAATATGAAGTTCAAGGCATTTCAAAATATCTAAGGCATGGTGCACAAACAGTTGCAGGTGGACATGGCGACATATTTGTGTGGACACTTATCAAAACAGTATTGTTCAGGTAGAGACATGCATGGGTCAAGCAAAACATGCAAATGGTTCAACATGTATGACAAGTGCGACACAACAGGTCAATCAAAGAATATGTGGGAGCATCAGTTTTTCATATGGACAGAGCAGTGGTGGAGCAACAGCAAGATACAACTCAAATGATACAGTAGTGAATCAGGTTTACACACATCATTAAGCAATGGGCTCAGTGGCATATAACATGTTTTCTCAAGAAATATAGAGAAACAATATAGAGACATATACATGATTAAGTAGCATACATAATGGTTCATGATCATAGCAGTAATCAAAGCCACTCCAGCAATCACTAAGCAACTGGAAATCATGTCTGACTTAATGCAAGTGAAAATTAGAGATTGAAACAACATGAAGGTGAACACCACATTGTCAAGCATTCGACATGAAGTTGTGAAGCATGAATATATGGCATGTGAAAATGGCAAGCTCAGATGTGCATAGTTTTTATTTTCAAGTGTCAAGAGAGATGTGCATCATATTTCCAGTGACCAAAATCAGAAACTAAAGGGCATGATTTCAGTTATCAATTCATATATGGATCAACCAAGATAGGAGGACAAACATTCCAGATTTAAACAAATCAGTGTTCAAATATTTTGGCAAGGTTTTAATGCAATTAATTACTCCAGAAATGAATCAATGTCTGGCAACTACTTTCAATCAAGCAATTACTTATTTCCTGATTTCTCTAATACATTCAAGCTAAGGAATTCATTTTTAATAAAGGTAGATAAAAGGGAATTTAATCCATCAATCTCGAGAACATATTCGGTAAGGATACTAAAGGTTTCCAAAAATTCATCCAAGGCAACTGTTAATTTTTGGCAAGAAATCAAGTGAGTATTTTATGAGATAAATCAAGCAAATCAGCGAACAAATACTTGGCAAGTTTTTCAATTATTTCGAGAAGTTATCAATCAAATTTAGGTAAGATATTAAATTCAGAAATTTCCAGAATTCATCTGCAAATAAAGTCGACCAGAATCAAGTTTAGTTTCATCTCAAAAATCACGGCAATTTATAGTGCAATCAAAAGAGGAAACACTAGAAAATCAGGCAAGTCATTTTATATGAAATCAGAGAGCAATTAAAGGATTTCTATATCCTATATGTATCACCAATTCATCATCGAAAATAGGAATCGAAACCACAAACAACTCAATCGAAAACCAGAGAATAATCGAAAAATAAAATTTAGAGAAACTCACTAATTTATCCATCATTTTCGATCACCGCTATCCCAAATCGAAGTAATAGAGAGCATCTAGTTTCAAAGGTCAATAGAGAAGCAAATCAAAGAGGAATCGATTTTTTTTAGGGTTTCAGAAACCCTAATTATTTTGAGAGATCAGCCACATTCTTTTTCAGGAAAAAGATATCAATCGGGCAAATGAAATAACAAATGGGCCGGCATTTCTTTTCAGTAAAGGAGTTTATTTTTTAACTAAGGTTTTCTAATTGTTTTTTATTTTGTGTTTAATTTGTGTTGTAATTCATTGATCAATTTCTAGAGTCTATAAAAACAAGGTAATCCAGTTAGAGTTTTAACTGGCAGTTTACTAGAGTCTGTAAAAACTAGGGTTTACTGGCTATGGGGTTGTAGCTAGGGGAAATCTGATCTAGGGGATATAGATCAGTCTAGGGTTTTGAGCGTAGGATTAGAATAAGAGCGAGGGGTTCGCGAGTTTACATGGTCTTGTGAGCGGGATCTGTTCTATTACCTAGTAGAAACCTTAGGAATGCAACAGTAGGCAGGATTTTGTCGAAGCTGGGTATATCTTGTGTGATTACTTTTCTGCATTTATTTTCTGCTACATTCTGTGATTTGATATTTTTTAAATATGCTGCTAAAATTCAATAAACCCTATTCACCCCCTCTAGGGTTTAATCTAGATCCAAAAATAATATATATATATATATATATATATATTTCTTCTACGTACGGTGTTTAGTTTGAATTGATTTGTATATGTTCATAAATAAGGCCCTTATATGTATACAAAACATGTAATGACCATTTTACGTGTGTGTGTATATACATACGCACAACCTATATTTCAATTTCAAATTTTAAACGGTGTTATGCCGTTTATTAATTCTTACCAAATTTTTTTGATTGCATCCTTATCTTGAACTTTTCTCTTCTATGCGAGCGACATTGACTACTAAGGCTATTGTTAATAAGGCTTGGAACAATGGTGGTCATTGTTCTTTTCTCATTCCTCTTTTTCATATTTGTTGTAATCTTTTATTTATAACATTGCATGTAACTTTATTATTTTGCATGCATCTTTTTCTTTTATTTCTCTTTTATTATTAATGCATAATAATTGTAAATCAGTGCATGCAACACATTTGCACTGCATGCAACCAATCCTTTCTTTTAATGCATGTATTACATTTTTATTTACATTAATCTTTTTATTCTTTTTCAATGCATGTATTTATTACATGCAATCACATATTATCTTTATTTTATTCTTCATATATATATTTATGTCTATGCATATATATACACATATGCATTATTTAATTATTTAATTGTCATAAAATGCAGGGTGTTACATTCTCCAATTCTTAGGAAATTTCGTCCTCGAAATTTGACAAGGGTGAAAATCAATTAACCCCTCGCATAATATACATCCATCATGTGTGCATCCAATTTTTGCAAACATTGTGCACTTGTCCAAAGTGAAATACAACATAATAATACATGTATGCCTAAGCGGTACCTCCTATGTGTATGCAAGTTTTTCAAAAATCCTTTTAAAATATGATGCCCACATCCTAAATATACCGGCAGTTCTACATGAATGCAATATTTTGAAAATCAAAAATGTTTTTTCATCCAAATTTTCCCACTTTCTTACTAAGGAAGAGCGTAGTTCATCCAATTTTTGCATCCAAAACTCTAACAAGTAACTTTATTTTTCGAATTTCTGAAAAATCTAATTTTCTAAATTTGATTTCTTATGTTACAAAAAGGTGGAAAACTTCACATCTTCCGTTTTTCTTTTTCAATATTTTTCTTACCATACTTGGATTTTATGAAACTATTTATAAGGATTCCCTATTTTCGTATCCAAGCACAGCCCACATAAGAAATTTTTCATTGTTACTGGTTTTCTTTTTTCAAATTATATTAGAAATTTTTATTCTTATACATCTTTTTTAATAATTTTCCGCCTTTCTTTAACTGCCATGTTTGTTGCTTTACTGAATTTGTTGTTTCCTTTTTAGTTGTACCATTTCTCTTTTTTTTAGCATATTTAATCATCTGATCTAAGTTTAGTTTTCAAATAAGGCTTCTAGTCCTTCAACTAAAACAGGAAAACAAACACTCTACACAGCTACTACTAAGGGCCAAGAATCTCAGGACTATGTCCCCCTCAGACAGCAAGCTTGAACCACGGGATCAATGACAGGTTTAGGTGTTACCCTAACTACCCTACAGGAACAAAATAACAGAACGATCCCAAAGGAAATGCAATATCGGGTTGTACCCCAAAACTGAAAATTAGCAACAGGATCTAAATACTTACTTGCCCTTTACTCTCTAGCAGTCACCACTAGTCCTAGCTGTGTACTAACAGTTATTTCAAGCAACATCCTAGGCTTTTCAATGCTTACGCATTCTACGGAACTTACCATTATTCTAAGACAAGATTATTCTTGTTATCCACTTCATAGCCTCAAAAAAAAATTCCCATCTTTCCTAGGCACTAATCCTCACCTACTCCACACTTTTAAAACACGGTTTGGCCTTTACATTTCTTCTTTCAAAAGTTATAAGTAACAAAACTTTATTTTCCTCACTAAAACTTACTGTTGATAAACCATAAAAAATGTCACTTTAAAAAAATGTAAATCATTTTTTTTTCAAACAGCAAAAAAAGGAGTAGATAAGGACAACTATTTCTTAATCAGATTTACAGATTGTTCTTGCTTATAAGTTCAGTTCAGTTTCTTACTACAAGGTGCAAACATCTACTCTATTCTTGATTTCTACACTTATTTTGTCCACCCAACAAAATTCTCTTGTTAAATTTTTTTTATCAAAAATGATTGTCAAAAGAATAGAGAATTCAAAACTTTCTTTACTGGAAATTCCAATTTTCAACAAATTGCAACTTTTTCTAAGTTTTACTTTTTTATCCTTTCACGCAATATAACAAGAAAGCTAGCAAGCTATGCACGCTCTATAATATGCGCCTTTTACTGAGAGAATTTTATTTTAGAAAAAATTTCCACAAGAAATCACTATTTACAAAATATACCCCATTTTACTTCAAAACCCAATATGTACTTCTTTACATATTCTAAAACTATAACTTTTATGATTAAAACTCGAAAACACCAAAAACCATCTTTCAAAAGCTTTCATAATTTGAAGTTCTTAAAAGTTAATAATAGGGTTAGACTCAAAGTGGGTTTCTAATCTTAACTAGGCTTTCCTAGACACTCCCACCAAGATTAATTCTGTCAACTATATATATTCCTAATCCATTTTTTTAACCTTTTCCAATTTATAAGGTTTTACCGCGAAACCCACTAACTCAAAATACTAATCATATGGGATTCACCTTGCTTCAATACAAAGTACATTGTACACTTTCCACCCAAATTATCCAAGGGTCTCAGATTTCCATATTTATTCCTTTAGTGTACAAAACAACATCCCAATTTTTACCACATTATATTTTTCTATTTAGTAGGTTCCTCTATGGATCTAGGTGTGTATATATATAATATCTTTTTATTTTTATTTTTATTTAAAAATACAAATACGTTCACTCACTATCTATACAGGAATCCTAAACATAAGCTCTGATACCAGATCTCAGAAAAACATCTCACAACGGAATGGTTAAATATAATGTAATCAAAACATAGCCTTACCGTAGTAATAATATTGGTTAACTAGTATCCAAAGCTATCATATCTCTACCACAAATCTGACCTGGGAGTATGTTATGAGGAGGGGGTCAGAACACAAGTCTGGTGACTGGATTTAAACTACACATTTTGGATAATCCTACATATACTGTTAAGTTACATTTTCTTGTTTATTAGGTTACTTGGGTTAACTGCTGCTGATGTCAAAAGTTGGCCACTAGTGACGAACAACCCCCAATCGCTTGATCGACACACGAAATATGATAAAAATGCAGAAAAGAAAGTAAATAAAGGGAAGCGCACACAAAGTTTTTATAGTGGTTCGGCAAAGACGGTGCCTACGTCCACTTTATATATCATTTCTCTTTTTTTGATTACAAGTACAAAGCTTTTTTCTAATAGAAGGAGAGAAAGAAAATGGCTATCTTTTCTTCTTCTTTTAGAGAGAGTGAGATAATGGAGAAGAGTAGAGATGAAAAGCTTATGGAAGCTGTCCAGAAAAAAAGTCTATGAAAAAGGTCCTTTTCTTCTTTAAGTTTAGAGGTATTTATAGATGGAGAAGGTAGCGTGAGCTGTTGTGATATGGTCCGGCCATTTCAAGAAGGCCCGAACACGTGGAATTCACCTATTGGCTGGAATTGCAGCTGGAAGGCTGACTCCACTGCTCATAAGTAGTATCCTCGGAAGTTGTGGTTGACGTGGCATCCACGGAGAGGTTTATTAAAAGTAGAGCTTTGTCCGCATATGCTTTGACCGCCTTTTTCTTCTTGGAAGTCAGGATATTAGATGGACTGGCTCTGTAGAAGATTTCCACGTTGGCCCGAAATAATCGGTCGATTCATTCCGATAAACTCGGTCGACTGGGAGGCCTATTCTTCCAGAGCGAGATATTATCTGCTAAATCTGGACGTGGGCCGATCTGTGACTGTTTCGGGCCCTGTATTGGCTATTTAGGCTGCCTGAAGTGCGGCTTGTATTTGATTGCTTGTTTGGCCTTTCTTTGTTGAAACTCTTGCAAAAAAGAGGGTTAACACTTTGCCCCTCAGAATGCATCTTCATCGATAGAGGGAGGTGTGTTCTGAAATATGAACTGAAGCACAAACGCTCGAGCTGCTATGGTCGTGCCGGACCATATTAAGGCTAGAAAACCGACGGTCCGATGTTGTATTAAGACCAGAAATCCGACGACCATACCAGGTCGTATTAAGGCCAGAAGACCGACAACTATCGGGAACTGTATTAAGGCTGAGGTGATGGTTGCCATAAGAATTGGTTCCTACAAATACAAAAAAACCATTCTCGTCTGGAGAAGGGTGATGGGTCGAGCATTTTATTCCACTTGGGTTTAGAGGGTGGCGAGCATAAACCATGCTCGTCTTAGTGGCGAGCATAAACCATACTCGGCTTAGTGGCGAGCATAAACCATACTCGTCCTAGTGGCGAGCATAAACCATACTCGGCTTAGTGGCGAGCGTAAATCATGCTCGGTTTAATGGCGAACACTGATCTGGTTCCGCTTAGAGAGGGCTAGTATTAATCATACTCGGCTTGGGGCAAGTGTTTCTCATGCTCGACTCATGTTGGGTTAGTTAGTTTAACGAGCTATGCACGCTCGTGGTGTAAAGAAAAGAGAGCGTAATCCACAATCGTGCTAAGAAAACGTGACCTCTCACGCTTGAAGGAGTAGGTGTTTGAATAAGTGGTGGGCTTTCGTTCTAACCACATAGGACGGGGGAGTCGAGCATTAACCATGCTCGGCTTAGAAATTTCACAACACGACCTACTTTTGCAAAAAGTAAAGTTCATAACTACTACACAACTATTACAAAGAAATTCTACGAGGACAGCGATTGATTACAGTGCATCAAGGCGTCCTTATTATTGAAAGAAATACATCAAAAGCAAAGATAAAAAAAACTAATTAATGATAATGCCGCGAGTGATAGTCTCAGGGTCCTTTCCATTTCTAGGAACTCGCAGACCAGCCAGAGGAGTTTGGGCAGAAGGTCGCGGCGGCATGGCCGGGGCGCGATTTTTAACATATTCAACGAGTTCCCCTTTTCTGACTCGTCCTTCGATGAGATCGCGTAGATGTCGGCAATCATTTGTATTATGTCCAGCTACGTTGTGGAATATACAATGCTTGCCAGAGTCGAGTTCCATCTGGGTCAGCTCTCATCGAGGTGGTCTTGGAGTGGGAAAGGACTTGCGCATATCGAGATATATACAGAGCAAGGGAGAATTGAGCTCGGTGTACCTATCATATTTGTTTTCATGTCGAGGTCGGACATTGCGTTCATCTTTTTCCGGGGCCTTTCCTCTTCCTTTATTCTGGCCATTACCGTTGAATGGACCTTGTTGTTTGGCTACTAGAACTTCAAGGCTCTCCATTTCAAGGCTAGCATCCTCTTGTCGGAGGAATCTCTCGGCCTCGGAGTAGAAATCATCTATATCTTTGGGAAGATCCCTGGTTAAGGAGTTCGAGAATTCTGATCTCTTCTGGACTCCCGCGATGGCTGCCATCAACACCATCGATGGCCCGGGCCGATCGACAGATGCTGCAGCAGCGTTGAACCTTTCGGGGAAGGATCTGAGCGTCTCTCCGGATCGCTGTTTGATGGTAGATAAAAACATGACACTTTTCGGTCGAGAGATATGCACTCGAAACTGCTCGATGAAGCGGGTGACCAGAGTATTTCAACTACTGATCGACTCCGTTGTTAGCTGCCGAAACCACATACCGGCTATATCTGTGAGAAAGAGAGGGAAGCACTTAGCTATGAAACTGGTCGATGCACAAAGTACTTCCATATGTCGCATGTATCACATGAGGTGAATGGTCGGGTTAGTGCGACCATTGTATGGTTCGATAGCTGGGAACCTGAAGTCTGGAGGATTTCAAGAATTTCTAATTTCTCGGGTGAAGGGGTTGTGATTGACATTGTCTATGTCTTGTTGCGAAGAATTGCCCCGAGTGAAGCATCGAACGATGCTTGCGAGCTGACTCCCATCCCCGAGAAGTCTTTGCCATGAACTTAATTCTGCATCCTGAGGGAGTTCTACTCGAGGATCCGGAAAAAGCATGCTCGGAAGGGTGGCCGTTGGCTGCGCTCGACCCCCGAGAGCTGAGTGAAGGTGTGAGGGAAGGTGAGATCTGGCAGGTGGTTCTGGGGAGAATGGCCCCTCTAGAACCCGATGAGTTGTGGGTCGAGCCATACCTGTTGCAGAAGGTATAGGCTGATCCAGCATAGTATGTGATGTTCGGAGGGCAGGGTTGCCCCCGTTTAAAGCGAGGTTAGGAGGATCTATGGTAGCATTTTCTTCTGCTACGGTGAGGACCGACATGGTAGGGTGGCTTCCCTCGTTCGAATGGAAGGCTGCTCCAACTCTTCGTTGAAGAGGAAGAGTGGTTAGACTGGTCTGCGGTAAGATCCCGGGTTGTAATGGGAATGGTGTAGATTCTGAGGGACCTAGTGGTAGCTCGACTGGCTCGGCAGGTCGAGATGTTCCAAAGAGCAGAGGCATATTTGCCAGACGACCTGGATCTCGATCTTCCGCCTCCTGGTGTTCTATGGCCACCACTACGCTGGTCATTGGAAGCGATACTCCTGGTTGGGCTCGACTGGTTGGTGGTACCAAACTAGGATGAAATAAAGGTGTAGTCTGGTCAGTGGCCTGATTTTGAGTATTCTGAGGGTCAGTTGCTGCCCCAGTCTCGGCCTGTGGAGGAATTGATGTTGAAGCGTTCAACCCTGTCTCCAATCGACCGAGAAGGTGATCCATCAACTGCCGCTGTTGTTCGGGGACTTTACCCTGAGAAGTCATTTGGTCTCTGAACTCGACCATGATCCTGTCCATGTCGTCCCGGGTAAGGAACCGAGATCCGTCGTCATGAGAGGAAGTTTCGTGGCTTACTTCTGCAGCACCAGTGTTGGCTGCATCGCCGTTTACAGGACAAGAGGACGTTGCATGTTTCTTTCGTTTGTTCGCCATGAGCAGAGGCTGAAACAGAGGGTCGGTGTGCCTTCTCCTACCTGGCGCGCCAAAGTGTTGACGTCAAAAGTTGGCCACTAGTGACGAACAACTCCCAATCGCATGATCGAAACACGAAATATGATAAAAATGCAGAAAAGAAAGTAAATAAAGGGAAGCGCACACAAAGTTTTTATAGTGGTTCGGCAAAGACGGTGCCTACGTCCACTTTATATATCATTTCTCTTTTTTTGCTTACAAGTACAATGCTTTTTTCTAATAGAAGGAGAGAAAGAAAATGGCTATCTTTTCTTCTTCTTTTAGAGAGAGTGAGATTAAGGACAAGAGTATAGATGAAAAGCTTATGGAAGCTGTCCAGAAAAAAGTCTGTGAAAAAGGTCCTTTTCTTCATTGAGCTTAGAGGTATTTATAGGTGGAGAAGGTAGCGTGGGCTGTTGTGATATGGTCCGGCCATTTCGGGAAGGCCCGAACACGTGGAATTCATCTATTGGCTGGAAGGCTGACTCCATTGCTCGTAAATAGTATTCTCGGAAGTTGTCGTTGAAGTGGCATCCATGGAGAGGTTTATTAAAACTAGAGCTTTGTCCGCATATGCTTTGACCGCCTTTTCTCCTTGGAAGTCAGGATATTAGATGGACTGGCTCTGTAGAAGATTTCCACGTTGGCCCGAAATAATCAGTCGATTCATTCCGATAAACTCGGTCGACTGGGAGGCCTATTCTTCCAAAGCGAGATATTATTTGCCGATTCTGGACGTGGGCCGATGTGTGACTGTTTTGGGCCCTGTATTGGCTATTTGGGCTGCCTGAAGCGTGGCTTGTATTTGATTGCTTGTTTGGGCTTCATTTGTTGAAACTCCTTCTAAAAAGAGGGTTAACAACTACACTTAGGCACACACGTCGTACCCATCTACATTCCAATGGATTAACCTAATACAACACATATGTAGCAATCCCAATATCAAGGTACACCCCATGGTACCCTACTCGCACAGACTCCGCCGTAGCACCACCGAGATATACGCAGTCCCTCATCCTACACCGGCATGACGTACAGATCTCTATATAACAATATTCAATTTTGCATATATCTGTCATTGCCATGCTACGTAAGCGTATGGACTGCCACCTTCGATCGAATCAGATTCCATCATAGAGTATTTCCCTTGAGTCTACGATACCCCATCAAGAGTAGACATGCATGTATCTAGACTTTCCCACGTACGTATCGTAAATCGTACTCGATGCTTTAACCGCACATATTTTCTACTGTGCTTCGAGTTCCGTCGAATGGCTGTACAAGGAACAAGGAACTCGGTCGGTAGCTTTTCCGCATCTGTACAGGCTCACCTTTAAGTGTCTCAAAATACAGTTATCCTTTGGGTCTGTTTTTGATGGTAGCTATGGCCCACCTCGGCCCCTCCCTCAATTAGTGAAGACTACAAGAGCTAAGCGACTTGCCCCTAACTAACAATCTAAACATCCAGTTGGCGTCTCCCCTCAACCACCATGCCTCAATAGTGAAAGTTGGATGGCGTCTTGGGTTTAGCTATAGTCTCTTCGCATCCCACTGGCTGCCGATGACGGGTACCCGACGATTTACTATCCTTGTTGGTCGTGACCCCTACCTACCTATTGAGGCGACCACCGAATCACCCTAGTGTCACCTCGTTACAGCTTTCTGACTGAAAAGCTACTTTTGCGGTCAAGGCTACTCATCGGGCAGTTATGCATAGACCCAACCTCTGTGAGCACAACCCGAACACCGCACCACCATACTACCAGGGGCACCTTCCACGTCCCAGGAAGTCGCGTACTTCCCCTTCCAATCCTTCGTAGCCGACAAAATAATCAGATTAACGTGCGCTCCCCTCGTGCCTCATGACACCATGATGATCTACCCCGTTGGGTTATTCACCCTCTAATGTGCGGACTGGTCCAAGCACCTCAGTTTAATATGTTATTAGACCCTATTTGTAAACACTACATTAAGCGCTTGCTCTACCTCATCGGGTTTCCATCTAACTTGGTTATACTCATTCACATTGACTTCTTATTGAAGTTACCAAGTTCCTCTTGCTTACTAATTTCAGTCATATAACTTAACCCATTTAAGTTTATTAACAAGCCCACAACATGTTATTCTCTAGATTGTGATCCAAGGTCTATAATCCACAATCCCTTTATATTATTGTTTGATTTCATAGTTATAATAACATGTTCTTCTTAACATATAATTAAGTACAATTCACATGTTTTCTATTTAACATGTCACTCATTATTTATGATTAAATATAACTCATTTCATTTTATAAGTATGCCTCATTATTTCATATTTAATCATAATTCTATCTTATACTGCCACTACCACTTATCATTGTTTACTTATTAACTTAGTTCTCTTAACTAAGGTTTACTAATAAGTTTCCTTTCCATAAATATAACTCAAGTTGTCCTCATCCGTAGATTTCAGATTCTCGTTCTTACAAATAACTTAATTTACAATGAAGTACCACTTATCTCATTACATAATTTATTCCATTTCCTTTATCATTTATTATAACCTTAGTTATAATTTCCACTTGTCCCTAGGACAAGCCTACCTATTCTATAACATTCTCATTAATGTAATTTATTAATAATAGGTTATTATCATTCACCATTCATTCCACTTCTTTTACAGTTGTAACTTTCCTTCATTTCCTTATTCATTTCCAGTCATTTTCATTATTCATAATTAGTGTCATTTATCTCTATCCTTTTATATACATATATTTTTATATATGTTTATGCACTAGACCTCTCACATTAAGCTGACCACTTGTGGATGCTAGATTTGCTGGGCGGTTCCGGGCAGACTTCTACCACAAGTTGGACTTAACCTCGTGTCTTAGCACCGTTACATGTACATTTACGCACTAGACCTATCTCATATTAAATTAACAACTTATGGACGCTGGATTTGCCGGGCGGTCCCGGCCAGACTTCTAGCACAAGTTGAATATAACCTCGTGTCTACGTGCGTTACAGTTTTCTTTTTACTGTAAAATTAGGAATATTATTCTTTCCAAATTTTTACTGTAATCTATTTTACATGTCGTCTTATTAAGCCCATTATATGTCGCATGTTCTTCCTAACATGTAATTAATTTCATCTCAAAATAACATGTGATCGTCGAATCATGTAATTATTCTAATTTAACATGTAATTATTTCAATTTCTATAAATAAGGGTTCAAGTACATAAATATCACAAGTTAACATGTAATTAGAACAACAGTAATCGCTACACATATTTTAACAAGTCTAAATTTCAACATGTGAACATTTCAGCACATTAAACGTTTCAACATATGGAATTTCCAACATATTAATATTTTAATATATTAATATTTCAATATGTCATATTAGCATTTCAACATTTTTAATCATTCTAGTAGATTTACATTGCATATTAGCGGGGAATGTGAAA
Organism: Allium sativum; assembly: GCA_030737875.1. Classification (NCBI taxonomy): domain Eukaryota; kingdom Viridiplantae; phylum Streptophyta; class Magnoliopsida; order Asparagales; family Amaryllidaceae; genus Allium; species Allium sativum. The sequence continues at coordinate 95,541,294 of CM060925.1, read as the reverse complement.
CGATAATATACCATTATCAAAAAAGATATAACTTAGATCCACTCACCCAATTTGCTTTCCAAATACTGAATCTTTTCCAGATCGACCATTCCATGGTTTCCCCTAACTGGATTTAGAACCTAAAAACAATGGATCCACAATTCTTACCTAAAGAAAAAGGGAAGAAAGAGGAAAAAAATTGAATAGACCAGATCCAAGAATTTACCTTGCTTCGAATATGATTCTAAACACCTTCTTTATTAATATTCATTCTTTTCCTCCAGATCTTGAATCAGAATTTTCCTAAACTAATTATTCTATTTTTCAAAAGAGATTTGAGGGGGAAGAAGAATGGCATAGTATAGACCTCGTCTCAGAAATATGAGATTTAGGCTAGACTCTACTAGCCTATTTATAGGTGTTCAGGATCTTATCGTACACGCTACACTGAGTCAGAAACGAACATAGTTAAGAAAATAGTTCAGATTTATTAATGAATCTGGCCGGATCTGGGGTGAATCGATGCCCCTACATGCAGGTCGACCCATGGGTCGACCCCTGGGTCGACCCAGAATATAATATTTTTTTCTCTTCTACATACGATGTTCAATTTGAACTGATTTGAATATGTTCATATGAAAGGCCCTTATATGTATACAAAACTTGTAATGACCATTTTACATGTATATATATATATATATATATATATATATATATATATATATACACGCAACCTATATTTCAATTTCAAAATTTAAGTGGTGTTAAGCCGTTTATTAATTATTACCATATTTCTTTGATTGTACCCTTTTCTTGAATTCCCTTGTATTCAAGCGACATGCTCTAACGAACTGGACTACTAAGGCTATTGTTAACAAGGCTTAGAACAATGGTGATTATTTTTCTTTTCTCATTCCTCTTTTTCATATTTGTTGTAATCTTTTATTTATACCATTGCATGTAAATTTATTATTTTGCATGCGTCCTTTTCTTTTATTTCTCTTTTATTATTAATGCATAATATTTGTAAATCAGTGCATGCAACACGTTTACACTGCTTGCAAGCAATCCTTTTTTCTTTTAATGCATGCATTACATTTTTATTTACATTAATCTTTTTTTCTTTTTCAGTCATGTTTTATGTCGATGCATATATATACACATATGCATTATAATTATGTAATTGTCATAAAAATGTAGGGCATTGCAGATTTCATCCACTTCAACTTCCAACATACATAATACTAGAGCAAAATAATGTAATAGGATTCACTTATAAATTATCAGCGATTGTTAAAGTTATTATTTTCTTATATTTACAATGCATATAATAGTTATTATGCATGTTATTATATTATTTTTATAAAATCCCAACGGTATCTAACTGAATATGTATATTATTATTTTTTGTAGTTATGCATGTTACCATTTATGTACGTAATATATTTTTCTTATATTAATTATTACTGGAAGACGAAAAATAAATGAACAATTAAGGTAGAATTAGTATTTTAAAATTTAAAAGATTTTATTAACCTTTAGACTATAATGTGAAATACTTGGAGATTTGAAATTGAATGCCATTAGAGATAATAAGTTTTGGTTTCAAATGACATACTGTTTCGAGGTATTAAATTTCCATGCAATTTGATTTTCAAATATGTTTTGTGAAGGAAAAATGTTTTTTGTAAAGAATGTTTTGTATAACCAAATAGGGAGAGAAAAAGTGGGTTCGGATGGGTGTAATAAGTTTTTGACTATGTGAGATGTACGAGGGATGGTTTTTTGATGTGCTCAAACCATGCCTTGCATCAATCGAGTCATATTTGCCTTTTATTAAAAGTCTCCAACTTTGCACATTTTTTTGAATTTATGTATGTGATTTTAAATAAATGGCAAGATAGATGCCTTTGCTTCAGCTCTTGTTTTAATAGCACCACATGAAATCATATGATACAATTTTTGACATTTTCTATTTATCATTAAAATAATACAATTTGCTTCATACCCTAGAAAATAAATATCATTTTTGCGATCTTATTGTTGACTTTCTCTTACCCAGAAAATTATCCTAAAATTAAAATCATTATAGGTTTTTCTTAAAATTGAGAGGGAGATCAACCCCTTTAATTATATCTTAATTTTGATGGAAAATATATGTTGATTTCAGCTACCACCGAATTATAGTAAGTAGCTATTTTGTACTACTTTGTTATTGTATAAAGAAAATAAAATTATTCCTCTTCCATAAGCTTTTGTCCACTTACCATATTATAAATATGCAAATTACACGTATGTTTGACTTATTATGTGCATACCCATGCAAAATTTTTTCGACATAAGAAATATTTTGGAACATAGCCTCATTACTCAAAAAAAATAATCTTATTTATCCTATATATAAAAGAAAATATATGTCACGTTGCATGTTGTCAAAATGGATGTATTTGTTCTGTCTTACGATAAATTTTATGTTTAATTATGTTCCCATGAGACTTTAGTACAAAATGAGATGGTATATTCACATGTTAAGTTTGATTTAAATATACTTTTTCAATAGCAATTCCACATGTTATATTGGCAGGTTATATTAATAGTCGATGTTACCTTCTGTTAAATGTGATAAATAATGATAGTATGACACTAAGGTAAAATGAATATTACAAAGTATCTAAATCCCGTTCATATAACAATAGGACAAAACTTGTAAGTCCACAACGAAGAAATGAATTGCATAATAAAAATGCTAAGATATTACGAAGAATGAAATTTGCATAATTTAGCATGCTTAGTTTATTCCATTTATAGTTGTTCAAGGATTGTCATAATTTTTAAATAATGGAATGTTCTCTTTTTCTCGATGTTATTAGTTATGCACAAACTCGTTCGTAACAAAACACATATTGATAGTTAGAAAAATTAAACTATGTATTATCAATTGGGCTATGAAGTATTAGGAAGAAATCTCTTGCAATTAGAATCACTTTTAGAACACATTTCTTACCACTAAAAACAACACTTAATTTACTATTGAAATTCTTGTATCAATAATTATTTATCCTTCGAAAATTACAAAAATAAATTAAAATGAAATGACTATAAAGTAAACTTTTATAACTATCCAAACATTTCTATTGAAATTTCACCACTATGCCCTTGGTGATTTTCTGGATAATTTTAATGTGTGACTTGTTACAATTCAAATCATTATAGAGAGGTAATGAGTGAAAGAAGACTCGAATTCAGAATAAAGAACCTTAAAAGAAATGATGCGTGTGACGCCCCACCTTCATACTCGCGTTAGCCAAGGACATTTCAAGTAATGTTGTCGATAAACCGAAAGAATAAGGGTGTTGAGGAGTTGCTATATATGTAATAGCTTTTAATGAGAGATAACCTACCAGATAATGTAGTCTTACTTTTAAAATCTCAAGAGAAAATCCGGCAAATCTAATTCAAGTTCAAACCCACTACTTATATGTAATTCGAAAACAATATAACAATATAATCATAGGTAGACACAAATATCCACAACACAAAGGCGGAAATAAATATGAATATATCACATAAGACTGTACACAAGGATATTGGTCATACTCGATCCATTATACCATAAAAGAATAGGTACAAGGGCTACAAAAAATAATATGTATACATAAGGAGTCCCTATCTAATATACATAAAACCCAAAAGCTATAACTCTAAAGTAGTTAGCACAAAAGCGGAGGATGGTCATGCTAGAGGCAAGAAGATTCACCTGAAGTGCTTCGGTGTGACCCGAGTATTATTTATAAGAAAATAAACAATAAACGGATCAGTCTAGTTGTTCTTGCCACAATAAACCGAGACAAAATAAAAAGATATGAGTCAACATTGACATATGCAAAAATAAACGACCCGAAATTTTGGTCAATTTAAAATATGGATTTAAATAAGATTAGTGGACTTTTAAAAGTGATTTAAAAGTAAATATATTAAAATGTGACATTTTAATATTGTTTGAATAACTTAAAAAGAGACATTTTTCAGCAGTCTCGGAATTCAATGAAACCAGTTTTATTAGATCCAGAACAGCAAAATATGGTAAATTTTCAAATTTCATAATTTCCAGAGTTAGTGTGTGAGCATATGAATAATAAATTCGTATCGGGTAAACTGGTCAAAATTAAGTAATAACATAATAAAATAATAAGGCCAATGGTCAAACGAACTCCATATTCGATGAGAATTGTTTCATTCGATCTGTAATTACGATATATAGTAGGGTTCAAAATTTTATGTCAATCGGACTTACCATTTGATCATACGAGCGATAAACGCGTGAGAAAAACATGAATGAACTTCTTTTTTTAAAAAGTGCAAAACAACAAGTGCTTTTGTTTGAGGCGTCATGCTTCTAAGTTCCCAAGGTGTGTCTTCTCCCATCTCCACATCTTTCAACACCTTAGTGATCCATCCCTCTTCCATTCTTATAAAATCAAGCCCTTTTGACCATCTTTCCACTTTATTTTCATCCTTTTCCTTAAGATTTTTTCCTCTTTCTCCCTTGCTCCTCTACCTCCACGGTCTAGCACCTTCATCCACTTTCCATACCTCCTCCCCCTCCTCACCTCTAACTTTGACCCCACTCCATTCCTCTCCCTAAGTTGTGGCCCCACCTCCTTGCAAAACTCCAAACATACCCCTTAAATCCCTAAATAACCACACTTAGCTCCAATTTCACCCAAATTCAGACCTCCCTAGCCCCACACAGCTCACACCTAGCCAGCCCCAATTCTGACCACACCAAACCAAAATATGGACCCCACCTCAAGGCCAATGTGACACTCCACGTTCGTTAATGTCACTCATAAGGGAATGCATTAAATTTTGTGAAGCGCAATAGGTAAATAGTATAGAAATTCACAAGACAGATATAAAATAAGCAGCGGAAAATTTCAACATCATTATTAAAAATAAAACGTAGTCTCAAACAGGTTACATCAAAACCAGTTACATCAAAACCAAGAATCTCAAATTTGCTCACAAAACATCTCATAAAAGAAAATATCAGGGTGTAGTAACATAAAATCATATCTCGCATGGCAAGTCATAATAGCGTAGAGAGCAAGTCAAAACGGTACATCTTAGAAATTCCAGATCCAAGATGAAAGAAAAAGTCCTAATCACTGAGGAGTGCTACAACTCTGAGGACTTGGGCGGAAAGGAAGAAAGAAGCAAAAACAAAAGGTTAAGCATACAGTTTGGCAAGTTCCAGTGATTTTCAAATATGCAAAAAATAGGCATACCAAGATAGGTAAACAAGACTGGAAGAGAAAGGACAGTATCATATAAGATAACAAATAAACTAAGCAGAACAGTAGGATAGACAAGAATAATAGGAATAAACTATCATCGAGTAATGCTTCACATTTATATCTCTAAAACAGGTTATGTCTGCACCAATACAAGTATAACAAGTTTAGGCGTTAGCCTATTTACTTAACAAAAACAGTAGGATTAAACAACAGGTTTAAACAGCTAAATTAAACAACAGAATTAGGCGTACCATAATTACATAATCGGATTAGGTGTTACCCTAATTACATAACAGTAAGATTAGGTGTACCCTAATTACAAGTAATGTGATCAGCTCCCTAATACGTTAATACCATGTGTCATCCCCGACAGTAGGGCGTATCTCTCCCTAACCTAACAACTTATATAACACAAACCTAATTACTGGTGTTACAGCGGCAAGGTTTCCCTAATCGGACTCATGCACGCTCATGACTCCACCGGAACTCTCCCGTACCACCTTCCGCATATGAACGTCTTACTATCCACTTAAGTAAAGTGTGCCCTGGCCCCTACCTAGTGTGAGGCCCTCTAACAAAATACCAACAAGGATACTGACTTACATGGGTTCCAAACAGCAGATTGATATAAGCCAAACCCCTAAGCTTGTACCGTCAAATAACTAGGATTTAAGATTCCCCAAAACCCGATACAACAGTAGAACGAGGGATCTTTTAGCATATTAAAAATCATGTTTAATCTAGCATGTTTAGGTTTACTAATAAGCATGGTTGTAAAATTACATGTTTTATATGTGTACAAATCTTCCCCAAAACAGCTGCCCAGATGTATACAATTTCTATAGTGGTTCAATTTATTAGCCTACATCCGGTACATACAAAATTCTATCATGTCCTTTACTTAATGTCTGTATTAAGTCAAATCTAGGATGTTAATAAACATGCATACTATTCATTCAATTATGCCCCCAAATTGCAACATGAACAGGATTATGCATATTGTCCAGTTTTATCAATTTATATGAAGTATATGCACATTATCCCTTTTTATCAAATTTACAGCAAGTATAAACATGTGCATATTATCCCTTTCCCAAATTATAGTTAAACAATCCCCAATTTAACAATACGCTTAAATTCGCATTTTTATGGCATTTCTTATTATCCAAGTTGTAACACCCCACCTCTATTAATGTCACTCACTAAGGGAATGCATCAACTTTCATGGAGCATTATAAGAGTATAGAACAGAACATCACAAGACAGATATATAAAATGGTACTTAAAAATTCAAAATTTATTCGTTGCAGCAGAAAAGCGAAACATGTCTGGTTACAACATCAAAACCGTATACTAAAGCCATGTAGACAAATATCCATCTTGAACAAAATTGTTATCAGAGTACATAAAAGCAAAACCATAATCCCACTCCAAAAAGCCATAGTGATAAAGAGATAAAGATAAACATTACTTTAAACACTTCCAAGCACTTCAAGAACAAAGAAATCCGAGTCAAGCTTCACTAATCCCACCCAGAGGACCTGGGGGGGGGGGAAGAAAGAAAAGAGGCGAAACAAAAAGGGTCAGACAGATAGTCTGGCAAGTCCAGTGACTTTAACAATATAATCAGTAAAGTAACAGGATAAGAACATAAACTGGATATAAGAGATGACTGTAACATAAGAAGATATGACAAGGTAAACAAGATACGCAAGATAGAACATCGACTGCGTTCCTAACCACTATAAGACATGCTCTGCACCGTACCAACATACTAGTTACAAACTAAAAGATAATCCCTACTGACAAATCATAATAATGGTAGCTTCGTGAAATCCTAGATGCTCTCGTAGGTGCCCACTTGCTTCCACCACCACTAGTTGTTCCCACTAACCTCCCCATTCGATCGACCCCCTAACTCGTAGATACCTGTGCTGGTCCCACAATAGGGTGTATCACTCCCTAAGGTGGCAACCCCGATACTACTGAAATGCATAGCTTATACCTACACGATGCAACAACGTCTTACCTACCAGCCCGGACCCACGCACGCACATGACTCCGTTGGACTTGCACTGCCATCGCTAACTCTTTATTGACCTCTTACACTCAACCACAGTAAGCATGTCCCTATCCTCGACCAAGTTCGAGCTCGTATAAATACAAAAATGGGTTACTGGTTGAAAAGGGTCAATACACTTGACACAAGCTTTCCTCCTAAGCTTGGTTCCGACTAGGAATTCCTACTTAACCCCTTTTTATCCCCATGTCTTATCACATTTCTCATCTTGGTTAAGCGCTTTTATTATGTTTCACATGCTACCTATGTTACCCGCTTAACCCTTTATTATTCCCATGTCTTACCACATGTCTTATCTTGGTTAAGTGTTCGTTAATTCATTATAATCGTAATCTTGCAAGACCTCCCACATTAGATTACTGTTTGCGGTTGTTAGATATGTCAGGCGGTTCCAAGCAGGCTTATACCGCAATCTGAATCTAACCTCGTGTCTTTTCATTTTTACGCATCTAATTTCTGCCTTTGACCTCTCACATTAGATTACCGTTTGCGGTTGCTGGATATGCCAGGTGGTTCTGGGCAGACTTATACAACAATTCGAATCTGACCTCGTGTCTTAGGTGTTCATTATCACTTTCTTGATTCAAGTCCCAATTTCAAATCTTGGATTATAATATATTCCAATCACCCATAATTTCTAATCTAAATTATGTTTATAATTTTAATACAAATTATGCCTATAATCTCATGTGTACAAGTTATGCCAAATTATGCCCAAACCAATTTCCATAGCTATCAACAATTTATGCGAAAACTCATTTTATTACATATTTCCCAAGCTTTTCCCAATCATGCCAACGTTATTCGTACGTAAATCTCAATGCAATATGCGTAGGCTCGAAGTTAGCCTAATCTCAAAAGGAAAAGGAGAAGGGAAGAGAATCAAAACATCGAAATTGGCATAAACATATAAATGAGCATGTGAAATAAATAACGATAAAATAGATTAGACAGGCATATGATAATAGCAATTGGGTATATATCTGAAGGATAACAAATTACCAAACTTGATATGATTCATCTTATTTACAAGCATATACATTAGATCCAATTTACAATCCTATCACAATTACTTTTTAATTAATTATATGTGAAAATAACATAAACTCACAACGATAGGATTCTTGGAAAAGAGAATTAGGCGTTGTTGTAGAAAATCTGATTTTGAATATCCTCCTCTTTGATTATTGAAGAAGAAAACCTAAATTAATGTGAGTTGGAGCAGAAGCATGGAGGCAACATGGATTAGGGTTGAATGAGATTAGGGTTAGGTGTTTATTTATAGACGTATTAGGTGAATTAGGACCTTTAGATTAGATTAGAGACCATCAGAACCACTCAGATTAAAAAGACACGTCATCAAGAAACTGTCCAGAATTCTCCAGATATGGGCTCGGCATGGACGCACTTCCCAGGTGCGCCAGTGCATTTTTGTTGTGGCGCACTTCACAAGTGCGCCAGTTATTCTGGCCCATTTCCTGATTGTTCTGCCAAACTTCTATCATCCATAACTCCTTCATACGGTATCCATTTTACGCAAATTCTGATCTATCTCAAGTAGAATTCCGAGGCGAACGCAATGGCGTAAACCTATTCACTAAATTCTTCTTCTAAAAATTAAGTATTCTTTAATTATCCCTTATGTCATGTTTTAAAATTACGAGGTGTTACATTCCCCCTACTTAAAGGATTTCGCCCCCGAAATCTTGAAGCTGAAAGGAATGTATGTCCTACCGTCTATCATCCATCTACTCATCCATCAATCACGGGCGTCCATTGTCCTTAAAGATTTCTAAAACTTTCATGAACATATGCAAAGTGTGTGTATATGTCCTTATCATAATGCAAAATCAGGCGGTCTACTGATTCAGTTGACCTCCTTAATGCAAAACATGATAGTGCCATGCATCCATTATGTATGTAGAAGAATCCTAGTGGTACATATCATTTCTATATGACTGCACAACCATTCATCCAAATGCAACATCCATATGATAACACATTCAATATACATCCATTAATTTAAATATGCACGCTCACCCATATGCAATATGAAAGTGATTGAGCCGATCTAGTGCCTAATGTGTGTGTAAATGCATCCACGAGCATCCGCTAGCAAACACTTACATCCACTTGCATCCACCAAACATAACATGTCTCAAACACATGCTTACAACCATAGGATTTTCTACCTAAAGATCGAAGACATAGTCGAGAGGATACACTAAACGATAGAACAAGTATAAACAAAGTGGTAGAAAAAGGAGAAGTTAAGAACATACCCTCAAAAAGGAAAGGGTACGGCGCACATATCTTGTCTTTCGTTTCCTAAGTCGCGTCTCCTTAATCATCTCCCCATTGGACTTTAACCAACTTGACCTCTCGGTTGCATACTTTCTTGATCTTTGATCCAAGGATGCATGTAGGAACTCATCTAACCGTGGCATCTCACTCTACTTCCACTTCTCTAAGCAGGCTCGGCTCTACTACTTCTATAGTATCATGTAAACACTTCCTCAAATGCGACATGTGAAATATGTCATGAACACCACTAAGCTTCTCAGGCAACTTCACTCTGTAGGCCATCTGTCCAATTATTTCTATAATGGAGAATGGCCCTACGAATCTTGGTGCCAATTTCCCTACAAATCCAAAAAAAAACTACATTCCTCAATGGTGATACTTTAATAAAAATCGTTTCTCCGACATCAAACTCAATATCAGTTCGTCTCTTATCAGCGTATGACTTTTGCCGGTCTTGTGTCGCCTTCATGCCTCTTCGAATCAAGTCTATCTTCTCCGAAGTTTCTCTAACCATCTCGGGCCTAAGCAAAATTTTATCCGTAGATTCCCACCAACAAGTCGGTGATCGGCAAGGTCGTACATACAGAGCTTCAAAAGGTGCCATGCCAATACTAATTTGATAGATGTTGTTATAGGCGAACTCTACTAATGGAAGGTGTTCTTCCTATGTCCCTCCAAAATCCAAGATGCATAACCTCAAAAGATCTTCTAGAATCCTATTCACTCTTTTTGTTTGGTCATCCATCTGAGGGTGATAAGCGGTGCTCAAACATAATTGCATTCCTACCGCCTCTTGCAAGCCCTTCCAAAACTCACCAGTGAAAATGGGATCTCAATCGCTTACGATACTAGAAGGTATGTCGTGTAGACGAACTATCTCTCGGAGATAAACAGATGCTAACCATGTCGCCGTTCGTTTACTCTTAACGGGAATAAATGGGCACTCTTGGTAAGTCTATCTACTACTATCCAAATCCCCATATTACCCTTCCTTGACCTCGGCAACCCATCGACGAAATCCATGGAAACACTTTCCCATTTCCACTGTGGAACCTCTAAAGGGTGAAGCAAACCACCAGTCTTCTTTTGCTCAGCCTTGGCTTGCTGGCACACTAAGTATCTAGAAACAAACTCAGCCACATCCTTCTTCATTCCGGCCCAAAAAAAAAATTCGCTTCATGTCCCTATACATCTTGTCACCACCGGGATGCATGGTCATCTTAGAACGATGTGCTTCTTCAAGGATCATCTTTCTCAAACTCTTGTCTCATGATATGCAAAGTCTCCCATCTCTATGCAACCAAACTTTTTCATCTATAGTATACCGACTAAGATGGCTCGAAGACTCCCCTCTTATGAGCTTGTCTACTATCTCCATCAGTTGTGGGTCATCTCGCTGTATCGCTCCTATCTGTCCCAAAAGCGTAGGTCGCACCTCTAACGATGCCAACAAGGCGGGTACATAATCGATAGAGGGCCTAAAGTCGAAGGTAGATATATACTCTAAACTCTGTCGCTCGACAAACAAAGGACTCAAAGCCAACATCCTACCACTCAAGGCGTCAGCTACAACATTACCCTTGCCAGGTGTATATGCAATCTCAAAATCATAGGATGCTAAGAACTCCATCCACCTCTGTTGCCTTAAGTTTAGATCTTTTAGAGAGAACAGGTATTTTAATGACTTATGATCTGTATACAACTCAAACCTATCACGAAGCAAGTAATGGCACCAAGACTTAAGCACAAAAACTATGGCAGCTAATTCTAAGTCGTGGGTAGGGTAATTCTTCTCATGGACCTTCAACTGCCTTCCACCATAACATATCACCCTTCCTTCTTGCATCAAAACTACGTCCAGTCCTGTTCCGCAAGCATCAGTATATACTATGAATGGTTTACTCCCATCTGGCAAAACTAAAACTGGAGTTGTCGTCAAAGCCCTCTTCAAACGTTGAAAAGCATCGTCACAGTCAACATCCCAAGAAAAGGTCAAATTCTTTTTTCGTTAACCGAGTAAGTGGGGCTGATATATTAGTAAAGTCCTTGATGAACTTTCTATAATTGCCCGCCAATCCAAGAAAACTTCTTACTTCCGTTGCATTCTTAGGAATCTTCCAATATTGGATTGCCACTACCTTCACTGGTTCCACTGCCATCCCTTCTTTAGAGACCACGTGTCCTAGTAATCTTACTTCCTTCCTCCAAAAGTGACATTTGGAGAACTTAGCCTTAATCTGATGTACTCGAAGGGTCTCTAAAACTTCCTTAAGATGTAAGGCATGCTCTTCCTCATTTCTTGAGAAGATCAGGATATCATGTAAAAAGACTACTACAAATTTGTTTAGAAACTCCCTAAACACCCTACTCATCAAGTCCACGAAATATGCAGGTGCATTCGTCAAACCAAAAGGCATGACGAGCCATTCAAAGAAACCATATGGAGTTCTAAATGCAGTCTTATCTATGTTGTCCTCAGCCACCCTTAGCTGATGAAATCCTATAGCTAAATCCAACTGCGAGAAAACCGAAGCACCAACCAACTGGTTGAACAAGTCATCTATCCTTGGTAATGGGTGTTTGTTCTTCTTCGTGAGTTTATTCAGCTCCCTATAGTCCATGTACAATCTAAGAGAACCATCAACCTTCATGGAATAAACAACTGGAGTACCCTACTCCGAGATACTTCTTCTTATGAACCATTTCTCAAGCAACTCTTTGACTTGTTTACTAAGCTCCCTCCTTTCTCTTGGATCCATGTAGCGCACATGCAATGCAACTTGCTTTGCATTGTCCGCCAATTATATATAGAAGTCTATCTCGCATTTTGGAGGTAAGCCCCTAACCTCCTCAAAGACATTTGCATACTCACGGACTACTCGAACAGATTGCAAATCATCAATAGATGCATCAAGAGATTCTAGGTAGCTAAGAATAACAGAACCTTTAGGGTCGCATGAAATATCGAGAGTATTACCCAAACTAGTCAACAGTCTAACTACCCTCTTTTCGCAGTCGAGAATGGCACCATACCTGGCTAGCCAATCCATTCCTAGAATGAACCCATAGCCCCTGAAACCAAGCACATAGGCGTTGCATTTGAACTCAATGACATACACAGATATTCTTAAATCCCGACATAACATGGACAGATGAGCCGTACCGCCAATAGGATTTGAGACAATAACGGGATCCACTACTATACTAGTATCTAGGTGTAGAGAGTCAATAACATTTGCTGATATAAACGAATGTGAAGCGCCAAAATCAAACAAAGTACGTACATGATGATCGAAAAAGAAAATCAAACTTTCAACAGAAATGTTTCTACCTCTCTCTTACGTAGCTATCATGAGAGCATGAACCTGTCCTCCAGAAGTAGATCCTGTCCTCTGTCTTCATTTCTTCGGACATTCTTTAGCAATGTGTCTGACTTCTTCACAACCAAAGCCAGTATTTTTCCTTCTTTCGCAGTCTTTTACCAAGTGACCCTCACATCCACAACTGTGACACTTCCTCTTATCCTTAGCTTTGTCATTTTTTCCACCCTTCTTCTATTGTTGTTGCTGTCCTTTCTTAGGCCATACCTTTTTCTCATCCTTGGGTTGTGCTACTTAGCCCTAACTTCCTTATACTCCTTTTTACCATATTTGTGTAACAAGCTAACAAGTCTCTTGAAAGCTACCTCCATCGGATGGAAATCCTTATGAAGCTAGAGAAAATTTGTCGTAGGTGATACTACTGCAACTACAGATGGAGCTTAGGCACTTCATTGCCCTTCGACATGTGCTAAACATGCCTATGGCATTATGCCGGAATGGGGATACCTTTCTAGAAGAATCCGTTCCCCAGACAAAAAGGAACCAAACGGAGAATCGAGAGATATTACATATGGCTTTGGGGAACATGTTTTTCAAAATAGACTTTTCCTTTTGAAAACGCTTTCATTTAAAACCTTTTTGAAAATGATTTTCAAAACTTTATCTAATCTGGTAACCTTCAGCTCTAATACCACGTGTAACACCCCATGTCCATTAGTGTCACTCGCTAAGGGAATGCATCAACTTTCATGGAGCGTTATAAGAGTATAGATAGAACATCACAAGACAGATATATATATATATATAATGGTACTTAAAAATTCAAAATTATTCATTTCAGTGGAAAAGCGAAACATGTCTGGTTACAACATCAAAACCATATAATAAAGCCAAGTAAACAAATATCCATATTGAACAAGATTATTATAAGAAAACATAAAAGGAAAACCATAATCCCACTCCAAATAGCCATAATGAAAAAGAGATAAAGCTGAGCATTACTTTCAACACATCCAAGCGCTTCAAGAAGAAAGAAATCTGAGTCAAGCTTCAGTAATCCCACCCTAAGGACCTGGGGGGGAAAACAAAGGAAAGAGGCAAAACAAAAAGGGTCAGACATAAAGTCTGGCGAGTCCAGTGACTTTAACAATATAATCAGTAAAGTAACAGGATAAGAACATAGATTGGATATAAGAAATGACTATAACATAAGCAGATATGACATGGTAAACAAGATACGACAAATAGAACATCGACTGCGCTCCTAACCACTATAGGACATGCTCTGCACCGTACCAACATACTAGTTACATACTAAAATATGATCCCTCCCTAATAATCATAATAATGGTAGCTTTGTGTACCCCTAGCTGCTCTCGTAGGAGCCCACTTGCTCCTACCACCACTAGTTGTACCCACTACCCTCCCTATTCGATCGGCTCCCTAACTTGTAGATACCTGTGCTGGGTGTATCACTCACTAAGGTGGCAACCCCGATACTACTGAAATGCACACCTTATACCTACACGATGCAACAGCGTCTTACCTACCAGCCAGACCCACGGACACACATGACACCGTTGGACTTGCACTGCCATCGCTAACTCTTTATTGATCTCTTACGATCAACCCCAGTAAGCGTGTCCCTGTCCTCGACCTAGTTTGAGTTCATATAGACACCAAAATGGGTTACTGGTTGAAAAGGGTCCACACACTTGACACAAGCTTCCCTCCTAAGCTTGGTCCCCACTAGGAATTCCCACTTAACCCCTTTTTGTCCCCATGTCTTATCATATATCTCATCTTGGTTAAGTGCTTTTATTATGTTTCACAAGCTACCCATGTTACCCACTTAACCCTTTATTATTCCAATGTCTTATCCTTGTTAAGTGTTCAATAATTCATTATAACCGTAATCTTGCAAGACCTCCCACATTAGATTACTGTTTGCAGTTGCTGGATATAGCGGGCGGTTCCGGTTTGGCTTATACCGCAATTTAATGGGTTTTGAATATTTAAAATAGATTATTTTAAATAATAAAGACAGAAAAATTATTTTCGATGAAGTTAAAATGAATAATTTTATTTTAATTATATAACGAGCCTGAAATGGCGCGACAGTTCGAAAATTCGATTTTGAATTTCAAATGAATATATAAAATTCAATATAACTTAGAATTGAACGAAACAAGAAATATTTGAATCTGTTTAACGATATCTTTCTAACGAAGTTAATAAATCGAGATTTCACTTTAGAAGTTGAAAGACATGTCCAGTTTAAAATTCAGAAAAGTCGCTGCGGAATTTATATACACTTTAATATATATAAAGGCCCTTAAAAAACCCATTTTGGAAATGACCTATGTTTTTGACGAAACAACTTTTGTTGGAACCGGAATGTCAGATTATTGCTAATTTCAAATTTTCATAATTTTTGAAATCAATATGTGAGCATGGCAAAGGAAAACGTGTTTTAACAGTTTTAGTCAATTTCGGTCGACCAGAAAATGACCATTTTTCAAACGGTCTCAGAATTTGATGAAATTGGTTTTGTTAGGACCGTATCGTCAATACGAAGCTAGAAATATTTTTTCTAGAATTTTTAGAGTCCGTATGTGGTCATGGTAAATTAAAATGTGCGTTCACATTGAATATTAAAGGATTATATATTAAATTTGAATGAAAACTAACTGTAACAGCCGAGATGGCTTGCGAAACATATCCCATTATGTCCGGAATGGGGATATTACACTAGGGGCGACAATCACTGGGTTTGATTTGGAGTTCGTGTGATAAAACAATTATTTTTAGAAATAAAATAATAATTAAATATTTATATATAATATAATTCCATTATCTCTCCCTTACGCCTCTTGAGTATTCGGTCAACGCACGTTCAAAATTTCAAAGAAGAAAAAAAAACCTGCAGACCCCGTCGCCGTTAGCCCGCCTCCACCCCGCCCCTCTTTGCACCGTCGTTCACTGATGTCACGCCCCCCAATAGCTGAGCCTCCCATCCCGCACCTCCACCCTCGACCCCTTCCTCTCCTCCAGCCTCGTTTGAATGTCCCCTCTCTTTGAGCTGTCGCGCAACAGCATCCACTGCCACTGGCAGAGCTCCACTTCGCCGTCCCCCATCACGTTGTCGATCCCCTCCGACCACCGGTGTCCTCCGCTGCACCTCCCTAATCTTTTCCCCCTTCTTCCACTTCCAATCTGAGCTCAGCCCAAAACCCCCAATGGAAGAAGCCATGAGCTGCACCGTCTCGCAAGAGCCACCACTCCGCGAGCTCTGGCAGTCGAAACCCTAGATCGGTAAGCTTTTCGATTTTTATTTCATTTATAAAAATCCGATTTTTAGCATTTAAAAGTTTAGATTTTTTTTACATATAAAAGTTTAGATTTTTAGCATATAAAGATTAGATCTTTATTTATATGAAAAAGGATATAAAAATATAATTTTTATCATATGAAGTGATATAAAAAATAAAATTCGATTTTTAATATATGTAAAACGAGATAAAAAATAGATTTTTATTTATGTGAAGGGAAAATAAAATTTGGATTTTTATTGTCTGAATGGTAGAGAAGATGCTAGGTTTTTGTTCTTAGAAAAATTCGATTTTTGTAGCGAAGTAAAGATTCAATTTTTTTTATAGAAACTAGCAATGCAAAAATGCGATTTTTATACATATGATTTTGAAATAAAAATATAATCTTTTATGTACATGTAGCGAAATAAAAATACGATTTTTAGTATATAAAAATATGATTTTTATATGTATATTGGCGAGATAAAAATATGATTTTTATTCAAGTGAAGCTATAAAAATACGATTTTTATTTAAGTGAAGCTATAAAAATATGATTTTTATTTAATTAAAGCTATAAAAATATGATTTTTATAGTAAAAGTGTTGATATAAAAATATGATTTTTAATATGTAAACATCATATTAGAAATGTGATTTTTAACGAAAACCCGCGTGAAACAGATCTAGTTGGAAACCCAGTGAAGATTTTATACATATGAAGAGTCACGGCGTTTGGTTTAGCTTATGGGTGAGAACTTCTCAGTCTAATTTACTTATACAGTTATTTTTATTATAACTGCATATATGAACTGTTCCCCGTCGTCCACAGACCATGGACGACTTGCATGTTTGGTTGTTTGGTTGATTGTTGAATTTGGTTTGTGAAATGAAACGAATTGATATAATTTGGTTTATATATGACGCGTGCCATTATGAGGCGAGGGATAAGGCTAGACCTTGTCCTGTGTAACGACCCGTGTTTTTGGCAGTCAAATATTTAATTTAATTTATTATTTTAAATATTATATTTAGAATATTGATGGATTTTAATATTGAATTCGTTTATTTAAAACGACATAATGTTATAATTTATATAATTATTAAACAAGCTCAAAATCGCGCGGCAGTTCGTAATTTGAAGTTTTGAACTTCAACTGAATGTACAGGATCCTATATAAGTCGGATTTCTGTGAAACGAGAAACGTTGGAACCATGTTGATTATGATTTTCATATGAAAGAGAAAAATACAGATTTTGTGTTATAATTTGTTAAATATGGCCAAATCAAAATTTAAAATAGTCGCTATGGAAATCGTTATAAAAATATAAGCCGTTAAAATAGCCGTTATGCAAATGGACTCAGATTTCGATGAAACTAGTTTCATTAGAACTGTATCGTTAAATTATTGTATGGTGTTAAATGGCGTGACAAACCGATGTCGTATGTGACCACGGCAGCCACAAACGGCCGTTCAATTTTTATAGCGCATAATTAATTTAATAAAGAGATATTTGAGTATTACTTGAGCAGACAATCGAGTTAGGCCGCAAAACCAATTCCGTTGAGTTCGTATCATCGATTATAGTCAGGATAGGTATATAGTTTGTTATTTTTGGAGACCGGGAAATTTGGTGTCCGAAAGGGCATTGCGGTGCACGTAAAAATGACCTACTAGGGAAACAGTCTCAGAATGCGATGAAATTGGTGTCGTTGGGTTCGTATTGAAGAATTATTGTAGGATTGCAAGGTTTCAAGTTTATTTGATTTATCTGGTGATCGTAAAAATATTAAACGCGCGTTCATTTCTGGTTTTATAATGGAATTTTTTTCATACGACCTCAGATTTCGACGAAACTTGTCCCATTGGGTCCAGAATACTTTTTTACACTAAGATTAGCCTTTTTTCAGTAAACGGAAGTCGTTTGTGGTGGTTTCTGCATGTTACTTCGTGGTGAAGTTTCGATAACATTATTAAATTTTAATTTAGACCCTATAACCTTATTGCGTACCACCTAAAACTTGCATCCCACACTACCTTTTTCTCGTGTCCCAATCCAATTACTAACCTTGACAGCCAAGTATTTGTTGGAATCTCCACCTACACTTACAGCTAACTATAGGATCTCTGCAAACTATATCTCCTGCCTTGCCACCCACGAAGTCCTCTCGTATAAAAGCCACTTCTACTTCTTCAGTTTTCGTTTGTTTTCAACAATTAAAGCAACAAAAATTCCTTCAACTAAATAAAACTAATGTCTTCTCAATATTATAATTCCAGTCCCAGTTTTCTTTATACAAAACTCTCAAACTAAGGAACCACAAACTCCATTCGGTATCCCTCAAGCAACGTGGGGGCAATAGATGCGACGCATGGTGGTGGGTTCAATTAAACAGCGGGGATCTCCGGTGATTAGCAGGGGGTCTCGGAGTTGAGCGGGAGTTGAAGGGGAGAGTAGTGGTGAAGTAAAGGAGGTGGCGTTGTGATGGAGTATGGGACTAGAAAGTGGTGTGTACAGTGCACGGTTGAGAGACGCTGGGAGGTGATGGCACTAGTAAGGGTGGCGCGGTTCGTAACAGGGAAAGAAGTAAGGACTTCAAAAGGGTTCTGGCATATACTGAATAAGGAACGAAGGGACTGGAGCTCGCCATAATGCAAACGGAGGTGGAAAGTCATGGAGCCGATGGTCAGGTTCTTGGCCAAGTACTGATGCGAGGCGGTGTCAGGCTGTAAGTGCGTAGGCCGGTAGGAGAGCGGTGTACGAGGGTGGTTGCGGTGGGTGTTTCACTGTCATGGGAATGAGCGGAATGGGTACTGGCGGAAGTTAAAAGTTGGGGAAGGGTTGTTTGTGCATGTTGTCATCGTGAGGAAGGAATTTGGTTACTGGAAGTGCTTATACTTGCGTGGGGAGGATTTTTGAACTGACGTGGGGGTATTGAAGAAAGAGGAGAGGAGATGCAGTAGTGTAGTACTAGAAGAAAGAAAGAAAGAAAGGGAAATGCGTAACTGGAAGGACAGCTGGGTACTTGTTATTCATATGGAGGAGCTGGTTCAAGGTAGTTTGCATGAAAACCTCGTGGGATTCGAACGTTCGTAAATGGCAAGTTGAAGATGGTGGGCCGTGGATATCATCATGGGCTTGGGCCGATTTCCCTTAAAGAAAAAAAAATGGTGAATAGAAATAGCATGGGAGGTTTGGACCCGTCGTTTGTGTCCGTGGGTTCAAGGTGCGGTAGAAGGGATTGAATGCGGAGTGGGTGCGTTTCAAAAAAAGGACCGGTTTTTAAGTAAGTAAGGCCAAGAGATAAGTTTCTATTATTTAACTTAGTTCTTATACACACACATACTATTAAAATTATATACACACTGTTAAATTCAATTAGTACATAGATCATAGGCAAAGGTGATATATATAGACTGTTAACATGTATACACAACAGTAGAGTGGAAAGAGGTTTTCGGGTTGGGGCGTGTACTACCTTAATAAGTGTAATTAGGGAAATTAAATAATTAATTTTTATTTAGTTTAAATTATATAATCTTGAAATATTAATATAAAATCCACATGATAACAGAATTTAACAAACCAAGGGACGATGGAATCGGGTCCGCGAGAGCGACCATATTGAGCTGGTTCGGGCAACACTGGGACCTAATGGGATTTTTGATAAAACTAAACTCTGTTTAATTTTATTAAAACAACTCGTTTTAACAACAAACAGAAATCAAGGTGAGTTAAACTCACTCAGTTCTTCCCATTTATATTTTATATAAATTGGGTTTTTATTTTGTATGCTCTGCTTGCCAATGATTGACTGTTTGCTACTTATATATTTATTTGCTGATTTAACTGATGAAATTAAACCGTTGTTTAATTTCAGTGAAATATCAAATCGTTATTCTAACGATTGGTTCCAATAAAGGTAACTTACCTTGTTGGTCACGTTTATAGAAATAAACATGTTTAATTGGTTGAATGGTTGAATTGCTTGTGGTTGCATTAAATGGTTGTTATTTATTATTAACAGTTAAATGGTTGAATGATCTGATTTGAGATAACCAGTTTTTGTACAGGGAAGAACAGGTTGGAGGGATCCAACCGGATTCCTCAAATATATTATTTATTTTTCATATTATCATATATGAACTGTCAGGATTGGATAATTGAGTTTGGTAGTGACCATTGAATGAAAAGTCAACTTGTGTGGTGTTTTAACCAATGGGCTATAATTAGGGGTGGAATCGGTACGGTACCGGAATTTTGTATTCAAAACCATTACCGTACCGACTTTATATGGTAATGGAAAAATCATACCATTACCAGCCAAAGAAATCGGTTACCAACAGTTCGGTTAATGATTGGTAATGGTTGGTAGAGTTTGCTAATAAGTTTTTACCGTTCAGTAGTATGAGATCTTTTCATTTACAATATTTCGCATTAAAATAATAAATATTAAAATTGATTTTTTTTTATTATATTATTATTAATCTATCTTATATTATGTAGTCAAACATGCATGAAAATTTTATGGATGAACAAAAATATCATACAAATTATACCATTTCTAAGATATATGATAAAAATTGCATTCAATCTTGTATCGTAATAATATTTTCCTTGGTATTTTATTAAATCATTACATATTAGAAGTTCTTTGTTATGTAATAAACATATATGATGAAATATAAGAATATACATACATATTTTTTTAAGATATGTGGTAGGTATGGTAATTACCATTATTAATGCTCAATTACCATTACCGTACCACATATTTTCATGTGGTTTGGCATACCATACCAATCAAATTGGTTACCGATTGTTTGGTACCACTTTCATTGGTAGTGGTTGGTAATGGCTAGTAAGTGGTAATATGGTAAAAATGTCCATCCCTAGGCTATATTGGTTGAGTAATCGGCAGTAAATGGCCTTAAAGAAGTGATATCGATTTACTGTCCGGTAAATTGATAGAACTGAAATTATAAAATTTATTTTATAACTAAAGATAGGTTTTGAAATATATATGTTTTAAATAAAATTTTATAAAGAAAATAAATATATATTATTTATTATTTAAGTTAATAATTGATTTTATGAAGACAAATGCTGATGGTTATCAGATTTAGAAATACGTGAATAGAAATTAACTTGACGGTTAAATTTTGATAATGGTTTTGTTAAGAAACAATTAATTGAATTATCGTAATTAATTATATTATATTATAAATTAATTAAAAAGGAGAGATGAATTGAATCGGTTAAAGATAACCAGATTTAAGTTGACTAATTTAACAGTTTTAACTGGGATTGACCATTAAATTAGTTTGTATTGAATTAACCCAATAGAAGAGTTTAATGAACATTGTTTAGATTTTTAATAAGATTTTAAAAAGGGATTTATTATTTATTTTATTTAATAAAGGAATTAACTACTAATGTGGTTAATGATTGAGATAAATTATTATTAATAATAATTTAGAAAATAACTTTTTAAATGGAAATTCAATTAATAGTAAATTAAGTTAAAGTGAAAACCAATTGAATGTTGAAAGGAGGTTGTGAACAGGTTTTGTTTAAAGCCTGAATTTTGTAACAAATTTATAAAAGAAATTTCTAAGCAAAGATTATAGCTTAAAATAAATGTTACTTCATTATTTGAATTAAGATAAAAGGGAAATTTATATAAAAAGGGTTTATTATAAACCAGAATTTTTATAAGTGAGGATTAAGAGGTTAAAGAGTTAATGTGACAATAAAGTTACTTGATAATGGGATTTGTATTGATATTGGAATGAAGTATCGGGTTTTGAAATACGTCTTGTGTCAATCTTAAGATATGAACGTTGTTAATCAAGGTCTGAGAGGTAATTAAAATACCCCAACTTGAACGACTTTGGGATTATCTGAGGGTGGTACGAGATGTAATGGTGAAAGAGGTTAGTAAAATTTATTATTTCATTAGAGAAATAATAACGCAACATTTTGGGCGAGAATTAGGAATAATTTATTTAATGCGGATTCCAAGGAAAAATAGAAATAAAAGGGGATTCAATGAGTTATAACGATATTGTCGGGATTTAATAGGGGAAATGAAAAAGATGATCTTTATTCTTTAAAGAATAAGAATGGAGTGTGGTTTTCATGTAATGAATAAAAGATATGCCATGACGTTGTTTTCCAAATAAGAAATTTGAATAGGCTTTCCAATATTAGATAAAACGTGGTTAATGTTTTGGAAATAAAAATAGGAAACTGATTATGATATATGGTTTTTCCTAAGTAGTAAAATGGATATGTTTAAATTAAAACTTATGTTAAGTAAGAAGCACAAAGCTATATTTATAATATCGAAGTATTTAAGAGCTTTAAATTATATTTGTTTTAATTAGAAAGGGCCAAGTGGTGCTGAATACCCAACCAGTGAACTCATTGGGTTATCATGATTGTAACACTAATTACTTTTATAGTTAAATCACCGACTATCAAAACTGTCCAATACGACTGTTGGTACGGAAATAACGAGATCGAATTCATATTCGAAAACCATTCCGACCAACAAATACATGAAGATATAAGATGACGGTCGAGATGGAGCATTAAAGACCATGGATCTTCATAAACGGAAGGATTACTTATAATCTCTGGCTTAGCGGCCCGAGATACACTGTGGTTCTGTCGTGGTTGGAATCCACGGATTGCAAGGACTTTTCGCTACTAATCTATGAGGTGATTCCTATATTGGATGCAGTAGGAGAGTACCTTCTGTTCATCCTGTTCCTGGATGACTTGTATGGACGGATGTTTGACAGAGTATTTCCAAATGAATCGCGTACGTTGATTTCTTCAAATGTACCATGGTTGTACGGAGGACGACGGTTCACTGAACTACTAGAGTATTTTTGTGGACATCAATTAGTGATATCTGGAGGATCTGACGATGTGGAATTCAAAGTGAATGGTAGCCAGGTGTTGTATAGGAAATTCAAACCTCAAGCCTCACAACCGGGAAATGACAAAAATCGGGCAGGCAGCATGGCTATGTGGGTCGCTCCCATTAAGGTGTATAATCACCTATCTAGAGAAATTCCTATTCCTTCTTTAATCTATTTCGATGCTATCCCTTTTCGAGAAACGGTGGTTTGAGCCCAACCGTTGGTGATATACATTTGATACACTCAAGAGAAATGAGTGGTCGGTCATGTGAGGGTCGGGTTGCAAGACATTCTTGTTGAACCCAGTGTATTCGCCTCTAAAGATACACTATCGGCAAGTGGTCCCATACCTTGTCAAGGTCGGAATACTATCTCCATTAAGTGCCCGCGGTTTTGATTGTATACTATATATGTGCAGCGTGAGATGCAAGCGTTCCACTAGATTGTTATTTACTTGTATTTAGACACTATTATAATATCAGAAAGGATATTGATTTCAAAAATGTTATGGGTTATCATAAGTTAAAAACCGTCTGTATTTATGTGTGGATTTGGTCTTACGATTATCCTTTTCTTTTGAAAAGGTTTTGACTTTAAAATCAAGTTGTGTGATACCCTCAATACTGTGCGAGTTTTTTCTCACTCTGGTTCACCAGTCTGAACCGGTGTTTTGTAAATGCTCGGGTTAGCCCGAGGTGTACTGGTTCAGGTTATCGAATGATGTGAAGAGACGAGCTGGATGAGTCCAGACATGTGATATTATATAGCTACTATTCCGCTGTGTGTTGTATCTGAGGACAAGTTATTATAACTGTCCAGATGTGTGATGTACTTTGATGATTGAAAGTATTTTAAAAGCTCTCAATAAAGTTTTATTTCTGTATTATATTTTGTTTCACTGCGATGTGGGACTCTGATTCTGTGTTGTGGTGTTTCTTCTTCTTCTTCTTCTTCTATTCTAATATTTCTTTCTTTCTTACTTCACCCTCTAATTTCTTTCTAATAACTCTCCGGTGTTTCGGTGTTGGAAGGTCGACATGAGTTACGACAAAGGTATTTATGTCGATTTTTGGGCCGAAAATCCCTGGGTCGTTACATCCCGGTTCTAGTACCACGCCGTTATGCCGCCAAAATTTTATAAAATATGTTAGAACATAAAAACATCATTTTAATTGTATAAATGAACTAAAGAGAATATTCATATGTTGAATAAAATATTTTATCATTAAAAATATAATTTTTAACTTGTATATTAATAAATAAATATCCATTTACAAATCAGACGATTTGTTTATGTACACCCATTTGACTGATATTGATTGGGACGATAAATTTTACACATTGCCCAACTACACAAATAAAAATCAGTGTTTGTGGTTTGAAACCCCACACGGGTATTGGGATGATATACGACATACACTAGTCCCAATAATTAGCTGTATGTCGATCGATTGGTTGACAGGTTGTTGTAAGCATTAAATATTTATATTGAATGCTTATACAGTGTAGAACGCACTCTGGTTGATGGATGATTATTTATCACTGTTGTTTTATACATGTGTTGTATGGAATCCATATAATTAACCTTATATGGTAATTGACTGGGCCTCATTCCAATGTGGAAAATAAAGAATATTTGAAAATTATATTCATGTGTTGAATAAAATAAAATAAGGAATATTTTGAAATAATATTACATAAAAAATCAAAATATGATTTTGATGCCCGATTTGGGATGGACACGAATTATTGAAATATATAAAGCCGTGTTGATTAGAGATGCGCTATTTTGACGTGAACGATATTTATATCGATTTTATAATGAATATCGAAAACGAAATGATTTCAAAATCTGATATTTAGAAAATATTATCATTTATATATTAATGATATGAAATATTCAATTTGGATTTAGAATTGAAAATGAAGTTGGAATCGTTTTAAAACGAATTTATAAAATAAGTTTTGAGTTGAAATTGACGAAATATAATATATATATATATATTACATATATTTAATGGCCTGAATAGAACGCGCCGCGCCACGGCCATTCGCGAATTTTGACCATTGACTTCGAATTGACGTTACGGGAGATCCGACCGTCGGATTCTCTTGAAACCAGAACCGTTGGGTTCATATCGAAAAGAGCATTCAAACGAATATAAGAGATTTAAAATCCAACGGTTAGATTTTAAGATATGTCCAAATCAAATTTGGAAAAGGTCGCACTAAGTGCAGTTCGATGACGGTTTATGGAAATCGACTGTACGGGCCTTGATAAAATTATTAAAAATATCAATAATTTGTCTAAAATCATAGTAAATGATTTGAAAAGAGCTAGAAAGAAAAAATCCAAATTTGTAAAGATAAAAATATATTTTTATCAAAATGAACTTGTTTATAACTAGAAAAATAATCCAATATTTTTAAATAAAATAAATTGAATTTGTGAATGGTTTTAATATAACCATAATTTCCAATATATAAATTGGAATGGATTTTAATTGAAATTATCTGCAGGATATTTCGATATTGGATTTCGTGATTATATAGATATTGTAATGGGAATTTGGAAGATATGTTTATATCGATATTTCCAATACGATATTTGTTGATTTCAGAATTTGGTATTGAATATAAGCCGATATATTTTCTATTCAGCGCCTTGTATTCAATATCAAATTGGATTTTGGGTTTGTTGTGAATGGTATCTTTAATAATACTGTTCTTAAACCCAATGGAGCTAAGAAAATTAGAAACTAACTAGAGATTAACTAAGTTGAATGACTTTCTGGGTATTGATCTGATGTTGGTTTCAGCCTTCGGGGTTAATACTTAGGGAATTGTTCTCTTACTAATTTACAGTTAGAGACTGATGGAATGTGAATTGGGTTTATCGTGAACTGTGTTTTAAACGACAATCGTTGTTTAACCCGATTAACAGTGAAATGTGATTTGGAATTTATAAATCTTTTTATTTAGATTTAATGGTAATTTTCCAAAGTAAAGTTTTCCAATATTTAATTGGAATTGAATGGAATTCGATTGGCAGTAATCGAAGTGAGCTTCTATGGACGAAGACCGTTACTATATATGGAATTTGAAAGGCTTTGCCATTATTCCATTTATATTATTGGTATGATACGGAAATTGATAGCGATTATATATTGATCTGCTTTTCGTGAAGATTCCATTCTTAATGGAATATGATTTTTGGGTTTATCGTCAATAGTGTTTTAAATAACACTTGTTCTTTAACCCGATTAACAATTAAATGAGATTTTGGGTTTGTCGTGAATGGTATCTTTAATAATACCGTTCTTAAACCCAATGAAATTAAGAAAATTAGAAACTAACTGGAGGTTAGCTAAGTTTAATGTTTTCCTGGGTATTGATCTGATGTTGGTTTCGGCCTTCGGGGTTAATACTTAGGGAATTGTTCTCTTACTATTTTAGGGTTAGAGACTGATGAAGGGAATGTGATTTTGGGTTTATCGTGAATCGTGTTTTAAGTGACATTGGTTATTTAACCCAGTTAAAGACAGGATATCTAAAGGAAGATTAAAGAATAAATTTAAAAAAATTTATCTTTGATAAAATTAATGGGAACATTTTCCTAGAAATGTGAATATTTGATCTGGATCGGAATGAGGCATATGTTGCGTTTGTGTAGCACTTGTTTATAATATACGCGAGTTATTCGAGAAGACCGGATTTATCCAATTCTGAATAACTGATACGATGATAAGTCGAAGATGAAGACGGTGGTTGAAGACTGGAGGTCTACACATCATTTGGGTGATTCCTGATGATCTTGATTGGGCTATACACCCAAGAGGAGGGAATAATTTGGTGATCGTCCTGATGTACCTGGAGATCGATGGATATGCGAGGTACAAGGTGCCTCCGGTTTCGTTCAGACCCAGAACGAACTTGTAAATGGACTGTGTGTCTGACATTGGATATCATTCTGTGTGACTGATGTATATCGGTTGCATGGAGTGGTTTGCCTGTGTGGCATGCTGAGATGCAAATGATCAAGGCTTCTGTTGAAAAGCAGAGTTTTGTGGTTGATGATCAAAGCACGGGCTTTATGGCATCGCTTTGTGTAGTGTTAATTCGCGAGCCTCACACCCCGGTGTGAACCAAAAACGGGAGAGGACGTCAGGGAGGGCATGCATTTCTTTCTAGCTAGAAGTGGCATCAGTGGTTTTACATGCCCTGACGAGTTTGACTTATGTGGTTGTTGGAATGTGAGGCGCCTCGGTTATATCCGTCGATCCGGGACCGATGGAGTCATTGGGCTCATTTACTCCCCATAGGGCTGGGAATCACATTGTTCAGGCATAATAATCCACTCCGTGTGGAATGGCCCTGAGGATCCAAGGTTTTCCTGTGCGCTTCTTGAGGCTCGGGCAAGAGAATCTCAAATTCGGTGAGGACTATCTTTTGCCTCGGTTTACAGAGGGAAATCCAATTTCCAAATACGACATCATGCAGTTTTAATTGTAGAACTAGTATGGCGACATGATATATGATACCCATGTCGTGTATGATTGATACATTTATGTTTGAAGTTGTTTTCTTCACTTATAGTAATAATAAAAGATTAAATTTCACGTATCAAGCATTATTTGGCTATTATAAGGTAAAACCCTATTCTCTGGCTTGTGTTGCATTGTGTGATGGAAGCTGTGTCTTATAATAGCTTCATTGTTCTTTATTTAGCATTTCGCTGTTTGTTTTATGCACTGGTATTCTTGGGAGGAAACCCATTCTGTGTTATATGGCGTATTCCCTTGATTTACCTAACTTTAAAATAAAGATTAATAACTGCTTTAGTTCTCACACCAATCACATGACTGACCTGGAGTTTATTGTTTTAACCTAAACTCTGGGTGCCCTTATTTTCCGCACGGGAAGCTAGTAGTTGGGTTTTGCAGATTTATATTCACAGGATCTTTGTTTATAGTTGAAGGGATATTCAGAAAGCTCTGTATTCGTGTATCGGTTTCAGTTATGTTTTTGTATTGTTTTTCCGCTGCAGTAATGTATTTAAATCTCTGATAATTATCAAATGTGTAATATTCATTTATACTCTGTATATTCTTATATTCTGATGGAATTGTTGTAATAAGCAATGAAATGTTCTTCTATTTGTGTACCGATGTGTGTTATCCTCAAAGCAATCTGTGCTTTCCTTACTGGGGAAGTTACGGGTTGTTACATTTGGTATCAGAGCTTTGGTTTACAGAGCTCGGAGAACAAGGCACATTAGAACCAAAGGAAAGAATTCATCGGAGATTGGATTAGAAATATCCAATGGGAATGACTCGTTAGAGATGCGATTAGTAGCATCCTAGAACGAGTCGAAAGAGTGTTATTTTTAAAATAAAAATGAAAACAAACTTTGGTTTGAAAAATTAAACCTTATTATACGTATTTGAATATTTTATTTGTATCGAATTTGGACTATAGAGTAAAAGGAGACTTTGAATATACGTATGATCCACGTGTATTCGAAGTTTTAATATACTGGATAGATATAGAATCACACTCTAGTCGCCCAGAGATGATTCTGATGATAGCGATCGCATCATCATCATTTGTGTTCGAGTTTCGAAAATGGGATTTCTATATATTTCCATTAGACTGGTGTGAGAACCAAAACTAGATAGGGCTTATTATTGTGAATTGGCATCAAAAACATAATTATCTGTATATATACCAAAGTTATGGATTTGAAACGTTAATCCACTAATTGATTGATGGTTGTGTTGTTTGATTATTAGTTTGAATAATAGAATTGTTGAAACCAATATGTACATGAATTGTAAATATAACCAAATTGAGTCAAACATTGAACTGAATTGAAATTTATTGCATTTGCATATATGTACATGCATATACATTGAACAGGTCATAGCAAGGAGGCTAGATAAGAGGAATAAAATTGGTTGCCCGACAAATAGGTACATGTTTATTGTATTTCTTTAGGGTTTTAATGATTTTATGAGCCGATTGGCTGTTTCTTTTTATTTTTGATTGGAGAGGCTTGTGTGGCGGTTTGGGGATTTTCCCGGTGCTCCCCGTACAAAGGAGGTTATGGCGAAATATTTCGAAAATTTAGGGTGTTAGCCAATTTTTTGAGAAATTTGAAAAGTTCTTAGAAACTGAAAAGTTGAAGAACTTAAGCCATAATGAAAATAATGAAAGTTGAGTTGATTAGTTAAACAACTTTTAGCTCTGTTCCTTTTCGAGGATGAAAATATTTTAAGTTGGGGAGATTGTAACAACCCGAAAAATCAGAAACAATTTAAAATTTTTATTTTGGTCATTTTAACGGGTTTTGAATATTTAAAATAGATTATTTTAAATAATAACGACAGAAAATTTATTTTTGACGAAGTTAAAATGAATAATTTTATTTTAATTATATAACAAGCCTGAAATGGCGTGGCAGTTCGAAAATTTGATTTAGAATTTCAAATGAATATACCGAATTCAAAATAACTTAGAATTGAACGAAACAAAAAATATTTCAATCTATTTAACGATATCTTTCTAACGAAGTTAAGAAACTGAGATTTCACTTTAGAAGTTGAAAGATATGTCTAGTTTAAAATTCAGAAAAGTCGTTGTAGAATTTATATATATTTTAATATATATAAAGGCCCTTAAAAATAGCCATTTTGCAAATGATCTCTGTTTTTGACGAAACCACTTTTGTTGGAACCAGAATGTCAAATTATTTCTAGATTCAACTTTCCATAATTTTTGAAATCAAATATGCGAGCATAGCAAAGGAAAACGTGTTTTAACAGTTTCAGTCAATTTCGGTCAACCAGAAAATGACAATTTTTCAAACGGTCTCAGAATTTGACAAAATTAGTTTTGTTAGGACCGTATCGTCAATACGAAGTTATGAAAAAAATTTCTGGAATTTTTAGAGTCCATATGTGGCCATTGTAAAATTAAAATGTGTGTTCACATCGAATATTAAAGGATTATGTAACACCCCACCTCCGCTAGGGTCACTCACAAAGGGAATGCACTAGGTTTGGTGAAGCATTATCGAGGTACACATGGACAGAAATATTACAAGACAGAACATATATATATAAAACAGTGGAAGTAAAACAAATTTCATTACCTTATAAAATAAGGTCTAAAGCCTTTTACATCAGAATACATTAAAACCTGTCTTGCAACAATAAAGAAGCATAAAAACCTTTTTATAAATTATTCCCCAAGTAAAACAGTAAAGTATCCATAGCCAAGAAAAGTCCGAGCCATACATGATGACCTTCAAACAGGAGAAGTCCGAACTAACAATAGCATTTCCTCCCTGTAACCTTGGGGGGGGGGGAACGGAAGACAAGAGGCAAAACAAAACGGGGTCAGTCATAAAGACTGGTAAGCCCTATCTACTATTAGTATATAAACTAGTAAAGTTAACTGGCACGAGGAACTGGGATGAACATAAGTATGATGACAAGACAGATAAGCTAAACCAAAATAACAGGATGAACTACTGTACCAAGATACACGAGTGAGTCATGATAAACTACGGTGTCAAGATAAATCAAGGTATCACATTGTCATGTTTCTATCAAGTATACTATCCCAAGGTATCTACACTGTATAACGTCCCACGGTATCTATCATGTATATTTCCCCTGGTTCTAACATGTATATTTGCTCTGCACCCCTCGTACTAGTATCCCAACCCGCGTCATGTGTTATTTATGAATGTCCCTTGCCCAATGTCATGTAATGGTCCATGTCAACCTAATATATAGCATATGTAGGTTTTCCCAACTCATATGTTTCTTTCCATGTATAAGTTCAGTCCTTTGCCGTAGGCCATACGGGCTTTCCCATGTAAACGTTTTATCCCTGAGGTTATTTTGGACTGCTACCCTTGATCTAGTTATGTTTCCTTACCATGAACTATCGCGTGTTCACTTAGGATTAATGCCGCCTAGGACCACTATGGATTATGCTACCTAATGAACGTTTCCGTGTCTCGGTTTGGGTTCAGCCACATAGGGCCACTAGGGATTATGCCACCCGTCAACCGCGCCCTTTATCCCACGTATGTATCGTGAATCGTTTTCCATATCTAGACGCACATGTTCCTCAATGTGCCATCCGAGTTCCGTGCCAGGGCAGATCAAGAAATACAGAACTCGGTCGGGAGATTTAAGTCGTATGCTGGTGCAGATATCAAGGTCTGTTTTTGTACCTGTGGCTATGGTCCCACGTGACCCCTCCCTCAACTACTGAAAGGCAATCCAAGAAAAATCATGTATGAGAACTACACTAAGGCCCATCGATGCCCACTTCCAGATAGACAACCTCACCCATAACTTGATAGCTAGTATATGGTCTTTTGGGAGTTCCCTGCCTTTCCGTACGTACACGATTGACTAAAGATGGTAGGTAGTCGGCGACATGCTATCCCGGGGCAAAATTAAGTATCGTCGACTTCACGCTAATCCATCCCAGTCTTTAGGTCGCTCGCATAGCAACCAAGGCATACTCTTGGTTCTTCTACCGCAGACCTTAACCCCTGTGAGGCCGGGTTTCATGGACCACTCGCCACCTCACAGAGGGATACCAAGAGTACCCTCACGTTCCCCGAAGCTTTCACTTCGTCACCCAGTTCGCTGGAGCTTTTAGCCTAGTCATATAACTTGCTCCTCCTCGTATACTAAGCGATGACCTATCGTACCAGGTTACTCATCTCTTTATGAACTAGTCCCATGTCCTTAGCTAAGAATTATTACTTAGTTACCCTTAACTAAGGTTTACCACTTAGACCCTCTTTCCGCTATCCTTGTTAACTACGATTTCCAACCTAGTCCTCTGAGCTAGGGTTTTGTCAAATGGGTTAAGTGTTGTTATCCAAGTTCGTGACTTGACCCGCCTACAAATCATGTCAAGATTGGCTAAGTACTCAAGTTCAAGGCTTAGCCCTACAAGTTGGTTAAGTGTACCAAGAAGCTCAAGACTTAACCCTGTCAAGTCAAATTGGTTAAGTATTTATTTGCCTTAACCCTATCAGATTTTCATGTTAGATTGAATAAGCACGGATTATCTTAATCCCATCAGATTATCGAGTCGGATTGGTTAAGTATGGGTTAGCTTAACCCCATCCACTAATCGTATTACAATGGTTAAGCCTAATCTTAAAAGGTCTTGTGACTTAACCCTTATCAGGTCCACCTATTAGATTGGT
This sequence comes from Allium sativum, assembly GCA_030737875.1. Lineage (NCBI taxonomy): Eukaryota > Viridiplantae > Streptophyta > Magnoliopsida > Asparagales > Amaryllidaceae > Allium > Allium sativum. Next base: position 95,508,825 of record CM060925.1, on the reverse strand, counting down.
TAAGTATAGTTACTTAACCTCATCAAATCATCACGTATAATTGGTTAGGCATAAGTTACTTAACCCCATTAAATTATCATGTTAAATTGGTTAAATATTGGTTACTTAACCCCATTGAATAACCAAGTTTAGATTGGTTAAGTGTTTAACTTAACCCCATCGAATTCCCGTGTTTAGATTAGTTAAGTATAGATTACTTACAACATCTAATTACTGTGCTTAGATTAGTTAAGTCTTAGTTACTTAACCCCATCTAATTACCGTGTTTAGATTAGTTAAGTCTTAGTTACTTAGCCCCATCTAATTACCGTGTTTAGATTAGTTAAGCGTAAATTACTTAACCCCATCCCCTAAATGTCTTGTATGGTTAAGTGTCATTAAGAAATCAAGCCCGGACCCACTTAACCTACCCATTTGTGTCATATCGGTTAAGTGTCATTAGTCAAATTTACTTAACCTTATCATGTGGCATTAATTTAATTAATGCACTCTCAACCTCTCACATTAGATTTTGTTGTGGTTACTAGTTAAGCCGGGCGGGTCCGGGTAGATTTACACCACAACCTAGTCTAACCTCGGGTCTTAAGCGCGACATGACCAACTTCTCACATTGGATCCTATTGTTTGTAGCTACTAGTTAAGCTGGGCGGGTCCGGGTAGATTTATGCTACAAACTCAACCCAACCTCGAGTTGGCCATTTTCATGTTTGGTCTAGTCTAGAATGCAAATTAAGAACACTTATACAAGTTTGAAAGCACTTGTATGAACTCACAATCTCTCATAGAAATAGGCTTAGGAATTTTAGCATGAGGGTGTGGGCCATGAGAGGAACAAATTTGACATAGTTTAGTTGTAGGATTGAATAATGGTGATTTAGGCTAGGTTTAGGGATCTTTTTATAGAGGATTAGGATAGTATTATCCATAGGATTAACCCTAGATTCAATCCAAGCCATCAAAGCATGTCTTGGGGAAGAAGTCAAGTGTAGGAACCATCTAGGGCCTTTAGATTAAAGCTGAACCATGAGAACCATTCAAATGCAAAATCTGCATTTGAGCGAATCGGCCCACGGGTTGACAGCCAAACACCCTGGATTAACCCCTAGTCGACCCAGCGGGCTTGGGTCGACCTCAAAAATCGGCCGGTTCGGTTATTCCCCTCTCCCAATTCGCTGTTTTGAACATTTTTGCATATTTATTTATTTAATTTTCAATTATATATATATATCAATATATATATTTCTCTGCGCAACCCATTTCACTTAATTAAGTATACTTTAATTTGTGAATTTTTATGTTCAAATTACGGGGTGTTACATTCTCCCCTCCTTAAAGGATTTCGTCCCCGAAATCTCCAAGTTAGGAAGAACTTATCCTACTATCCATCATCCATCTACTCAAAACATCATCCACAGGCAACCATTGTCCTTAGACGATTTCTAATGCCATATGAATATATGTAGAACGTGTGTGTATATGCTCCTTAGCTAATGCTAATGATCAGGCCTGAATGATCTTTCTAATGCAAAATATGTTTAGTGCCATGAGTCCAACATGTATGCGAATAGTCCTAGTCATATAAGTACTATATGCGTGCACAAACAATCATTCATATGCAACATCCGCATGATAACATATTCAATTTCATCCATAAACAAGTATAAATACTCGTGCATACGCAACATGAAACGTGACCGCGTCAATCTAGTATCTAATGTGTATTCGCGCATCCACGAGCAACCACTTGCAACCATTTGCAACCATATCAATCATAACATGTTTCAAATACATGTTTACATCCATAGGATTCTACCTAAGGTTCCCAAGATAGGGTCGAGAAGATAAACAAGACAAACTCCTTACGGGGTTTGCAACAGAAACAGGACCGAGAGGATATCCACCAAGCGATAGCATGCAAGTAAGCCCTACAGGTGAACCAAGGATCAAAGATACACTCTTAAAAAGAGGCATGATGTGCGAGTCTGAGCCGCATTTCCACGAACTTAATTACATTGTGCCTTGACCGCCTTTGACTTCATGATTTCGTAGCTCCTTGATTCCTATTTCCAAGGTATGAGTCGGAACTCTTTTCAATGTCGCCTCTCGTTCCAATTTCATTTATTCTTTATTCTTTCCCTAGTATACTTGGCTCAACCATATCTACGTACTCATGCAAGCTCTCCAAAATTCACTAGTGAATTCTGGATCTCGTTTACCAATGTCAATCCATGTTAACACGTGCACTTACTAGGGTGGTTCCTATAACCCATGCTCAAGTGGAATAAACCATCCGTCTTATTGGCGGACGTTACTCGATTGGATCAGAGATTTCCGATAAATGCATCAAGAGATTCTAGGTAACTAACCATGGCAGAATCCAAAAGGTTACACGAGACCTCGAAGGTATTACCAAAGCAAGCCAAGAGTCTGACTACCTTCTTTTCAAACCGAGAATGGTATCCCTTACTAGATAACCACTTTACCCCTAGAATCCATCCATGGCTCAACAAATAGAAGTATTACTTCTAATCTCAACACTTGGCGTAGACGTTCTCAAATCCAGCAAGTCATGAATAAATGGACCAACTCTCCAACAAGATTTTGGGACAAAACTGGGATCCTTTACCATGCTAGTACCAAGGTGCAGAGACTCAACTATCCAAGAAGAATTAAATGATTCGATGATCAAGACAAAGTCTGGATGGGATGATAGAAAAGAACGACTAAACCTTTACCAGAAACGGTACCATTTCTTTTAGGTACCCTAGAAATGGGAGCGTACAATTGCCCTCTCCGATGATCTTGTCCTTGTCCTCCTTGATGGACTAAGCCATAGCAACAGTTGCTTATCCTTAAGCTCGCGTCATTTATCCTTACTCTTATTATCCTTCCTTGTACCACGGCAACAGGTCTCTCGAGAGCCACCTCCGTCGCACGGGAAAATACTTACGTAGCTAGACAAGGATTAGTCGCAATTAGAACTACTGTGACTACAGATGGAGGGAAGAAAGGAAAAGAGATTCGATCAAGGAAACAAAGGAAAGTGCTAATGGCTTTTGGGGAATAGCCTTTAAAAACTTTTCTTGAAAAATGCTTCTTTGTAAAACGGTTTTTCAAATAGTTTTCAGAAGGTTTTAAAAACTTTTGCCCAGTCTGGTAACCTTCTGCTCTGATACCAAATGTAACACCCCACCTCCGCCAGGGTCACTCACAAAGGGAATGCACTAGGTTTGGTGAAGCATTATCGAGGTACACATGCACAGAAATATTACAAGACAGAATATATATATATATATAACAGCGGAAGTAAAACAAATTTCATTACCTTATAAAATAAGGTCTAAATCCTTTTACATCAGAATACATCAAAACCTGTCTTGCAACAATAAAGAAGCATAAAAACCTTTTCATAAATTATTCCCCAAGTAAAACAGTAAAGTAGCCATAGCCAAGAAAAGTCCGAGCCATACATGATGACCTTCAAACAGGAGAAGTCCGAACTAACAATAGCATTTCCTCCCTGTAACTTGGGGGGGGGGGGGGGGGGGGGACGGAAGACAAGAGGCAAAACAAAACGGGGTCAGTCATAAAGACTGGTAAGCCCTATCTACTATTAGTATATAAACTAGTAAAGTTAACTGGCATGAGGAACTGAGATGAACATAAGTATGATGACAAGACAGATAAGCTAAACCAAAATAACAGGATGAACTACTGTACCAAGATACATGAGGGTGTCATGATAAACTACGATGTCTAGATAAATCAAGGTATCACATTGTCAGGTTTCTATCAAGTATACTACCCCAAGGTATCTACCCTGTATAACGTCCCACGGTATCTATCATGTATATTTCCCCTGGTTCTAACATATATATTTGCTCTGCACCCCTCGTACTAGTATCCCAACCCGCGTCATGTGTTAACTATGAATGTCCCTTGCCCAATGTCATGTAATGGTCCAGGTCAACCTAATATATAGCATATGTAGGTTTTCCCAACTCGTATGTTTCTTTCCATGTATAAGTTCAGTCCTTTGCCGTAGGCCATACGGGCTTTCCCATGTAAACGTTTTATCCCTGAGGTTATTTTGGATTGCTACCCTTGATCTAGTTATGTTTCCTTACCATGAACTATCGCGTGTTCACTTAGGATTTATGCCGCCCAGGACCACTAGGGATTATGATACCTAATGAACGTTTCCGCGTCTCGGTTTGGGTTCAGCCACATAGGGCCACTAGGGATTATGCCACCCGTCAACCGCGCCCTTTATCCCACGTATGTGTCGTGAATCGTTTTCCATGTCTAGACGCACATGTTCCTCAATGTGCCATCCGAGTTCCGTGCCAGGGCAAATCAAGAAATACGGAACTCGGTCGGGAGATTTAAGTCGTCTGCTGATGCAGATATCAAGGTCTGTTTTTGTACCCGTGGCTATGGTCCCACGTGACCCCTCCCTCAACTACTGAAAGGCAATCCAAGAAAAATCATGTATGAGAACTACACTAAGGCCCATCCATGCCCACTTCCAGATAGCCAACCTCACCCATAACTTGATAGATAGTATACGGTCTTTTGGGAGTTCCCTGCCTTTCCGTACGTACACGATTGACTAAAGATGGTAGGTAGTCGGCGACATGCTATCCCGGGGCAAAATCAAGTATCGTCGACTCCACGCTAATCCATCTAAGTCTTTAGGTCGCTCGCATAGCAACCAAGGCATACTCTTGGCTTTTCTACCGCAGACCTTAACCCTTGTGAGGCCGGGTTTCATGGACCACTCGCCACCTCACAGAGGGATACCAAGAGTACCCTCACGTTCCCCGAAGCTTTCACTTCGTCACCCAGTTCGCTGGAGCTTTTATCCTAGTCAGATAACTTGCTCCTCCTCATATACTAAGCGATGACCTATCGTACCAGGTTACTCATCTCTTGATGAACTTGTCCCATGTCCTTAGCTAAGAATTATTACTTAGTTACCCTTAACTAAGGTTTACCACTTAGCCCCTCTTTCCGCTATCCTTGTTAACTACGATTTCCAACCTAGTCCTCTGAGCTAGGGTTTTGTCAAATGGGTTAAGTGTTGTTATCCAAGTTCATGACTTGACCCGCCTACAAATCATGTCAAGATTGGCTAAGTACTCAAGTTCAAGGCTTAGCCCTACAAGTTGGTTAAGTGTACCAAGAAGCTCATGACTTAACCCAGTCAAATCAAATTGGTTAAGTATTTATTTGCCTTAACCCTATCAGATTTTCATGTAAGATTGATTAAGCATGGATTATCTTAATCCCATCATATTATCGAGTCGGATTGGTTAAGTATAAGTTAGGTTAACCCCATCCACTAATCGTATTACAATGGTTAAGCCTAATCTTAAAAGGTCTTGTGACTTAACCCTTATCAGGTCCACCTATTAGATTGGTTAAGTATAGGTTACTTAACCTCATCAAATCATCACGTTAATTGGTTAGGCATAAGTTACTTAACCCCACTAAATTATCATGTTATATTAGTTAAGTATTGGTTACTTAACCCCATTGAATAACCAAGTTTAGATTGGTTAAGTTTTTAACTTAACCCCATCGAATTCCCGTGTTTAGATTAGTTAAGTATAAATTACTTAACCCCATCTAATTACCGTGCTTAGATTAGTTAAGTCTTAGTTACTTAACCCCATCTAATTACCGTGTTCAGATTAGTTAAGTCTTAGTTACTTAGCCCCATCTAATTACCGTGTTTAGATTAGTTAAGCGTAAATTACTTAACCCCCTAACTGTCTTGTATGGTTAAGTATCATTAAGAAATCAAGCCCGGTCCAAATTAACCTACCCATTTGTGTCATATCGGTTAAGTGTCATTAGTCAAATTTACTTAACCTTATCATGTGGCATTAATTTAATTAATGCACTCTCAACCTCTCACATTAGACTTTGTTGTGGTTACTAGTTAAGCCAGGCGGGTCCGGGTAGATTTACACCACAACCTAATCTAACCTCGGGTCTTAAGCGCGACATGACCAACTTCTCACATTGGATCCTATTGTTTGTAGCTACTAGTTAAGTCGGGCGGGTCCGGGTAGATTTATGCTACAAACTCAACCCAACCTCGAGTTGGCCATTTTCATGTTTGGTCTAGTGTCTTGTTACACTTACAACCCATACGTGTCAAGTTTCCAAGTCCCATGCTCATAGCCAAAGTTACATGTTGTCACGTTTATACCAATTTACCCAAATCATGTTTCATGTCATTAAAGTTTACCCATAACATAACCCCAACGCTTTTAAACTCGCATATACATTCACAACAACGCATAATGGATTGAAGAAGGAACTTGGCAAAGGCATGACAAAAAGGGTATAAGGCCACAAGTTAACCATGGTGGCATATGAGGCGTAAGTGTGTTCATTAACTTGCATGTTACATTATTAAGCCTAAAAAACATGCATAACCTCAAACTTAGCACATAGGTGAATCATGGTGGTAAATGACATAGAAAGATGGCTAGAAGTTCGCATATGGCATCACATGTAAGCTATCATAAGGGATATGATAGTTCTCATGTTGCCAAAATGCAACATTCAACATAAAGTTTATATCTTTAAGCCCACAAGATCAAGATAATGACTTTTTAGTCATGATAGGATACATAACATGATAGCATGCAACATACTTAATGTTCAAACCCAACTTACAACATTTCACATTAAGTTTAAAGTTAATATCTAAGAGTAGGAAGAGGGCTTAAAATGCTATGAAGGCACAAATTAACATATAAAACAAAGATTGAGACGAAGCCATTCATGCTATCACCCAAAAACCCCAAAAGAACAAGCTCCAAATGAAACCCTTGAGCAAATATCAATAAAAATCCTTGTTTTGAAGAAGAAAGGTTTCAACTTTGGCTTTGAATGAAGCTTATGAGCTCTCATGCAAGATCCTTGCTTTTTGGTCAAGAAAAGGTTGCAACTTTGGCTAGAATGCAACTTAAGAACACTCTTACAAGTTTGAAAGCACTTGTATGAACTCACATTCTCTCATAGAAATAGGCTTAGGAATTTTAGCATGAGAGTGGAGGCCATGAGAGGAACAAATTTGACATAGTTTAGTTGTAGGATTGAATAATGGTGATTTAGGCTAGGTTTAGGGGTCTTTTTATAGAGGATTAGGATAGTATTAGCCATAGGATTAACCCTAGATTCAATCCAAGCCATCAAAGCATGTCTTGGGGAAGAAGTCAAGTGTAGGAACCATCTAGGGCCTTTAGATTAAAGCTGAACCATGAGAACCATTCAAATGCAAAATCTGCATTTGAGCGAATCGGCCCACGGGTTGACAGCCAAACACCCTGGATTAACCCCTAGTCGACCCAGCGAGCTCGGGTCGACCTCAAAAATCGGCCGGTTCGGTTATTCCCCTCTCCCAATTCGCTGTTTTGAACATTTTTGCATATTTATTTATTTAATTTTCAATTATATATATATATATATCAATATATATATATATATATTTCTCTGCGCAACCCATTTCACTTAATTAAGTATACTTTAATTTGTGAATTTTTATGTTCAAATTACGGGGTGTTAGAGATTATATATTAAATTTGAATGAAAACTGATCGTAACAACCTAGATGGCTTGCGAAACATATCCTAATGTGTACGGAATGGGGGTATTATACTAGGGGCGATAATCACTGGGTTTGATTTGGAGTTCGCGTGATAAAACAAATATTTTTAGAAATAAAATAATAATTATATATATATAATATAACTCCATTATCTCTCCCTTACTCCTCTTTAGTATTCGGTCAACGCACGTTCAAAAATTCAAAGAAGAAAAAAAACCTACAGACCCCATCGCCGTTAGCCCGCATCCACCCCGCCCCTCTTCGCACCGACGTTCATCGATGTTGCGCCCCCCAGTATCTGCGCCTCCCATCCCGCACCTCCACCCTCGACCCCTTCCTCTCCTCCAGCCTCGTTTGAATGTCCCCTCCCTTCGAGCCACCGCGTAGCAGCGCCCACCGCCACTGGTGGAGCTCCGCTTCGCCGTCCCCCATCACGGTGTCGATCCGCTTCGACCACCGGTGTCCCCCGCTGTGCCTCCCTTATCTTTTCCCCCTTCTTCCACCTCCAATCTGATCTCAGACTAAAACCACTAATGGAAGAAGCCACGAACTGCACCGTCTCGCAAGACCCACCACTCCGCGAGCTCTGGCGGTTAAAAGCCTAGATCGGTAAGCTTTTCGAATTTTATTTCGTTTATAAAAATCCAATTTTTAGCGTATAAAAGTTTAGATTTTTTTTTTACATATAAAAGTTTATATTTTTAGTATATAAAGATTAGATCTTTATTTATATGAACAAGGATATAAAAATATAATTTTTATCATATGAAGTGATATAAAAAAAATTCCATTTTTAATATATGTAAAACGAGATAAAAATTAGATTTTTATTTATGTGAAGGGAAAATAAAAATTGGATTTTATTGTTTGAATGGTAGAGAAGAGGTTAGGTTTTTGTTCATAGAAAAATTCGATTTTCATATATGAAGTAGCAAAGTAAAGATTCAATTTTTTTTATAGAAACTAGCAATGCAAAAATGCGATTTTTATACATATGATTTTGAAATAAAAATATAATCTTTTACGTACATGTAGCGAAATAAAAATACGATTTTTAGTATATAAAAATATGATTTTTATATGTATATTGGCGAGATAAAAATATGATTTTTATTTAAGTGAAGCTATAAAAATATGATTTTTATTTAAGTGAAGCTATAAAAATATGATTTTTATTTAAGTAAAGCTATAAAAATATGATTTTTATAATAAAAGTGTTGATATAAAAAAATGATTTTTAATATATAAACATCATATTAGAAATGTGATTTTTAACGAAAACCCGCTTGAAACAGATCTAGTTGGAAACCCAGTGAAGATTTTCTACATATGAAGAGTCGCGACGTTTGGTTTAGCTTATGAGAAATAATATTGAAATAATATTACGTAAAGAATCAAAATATGATTTTGATGTCCGATTTGGGATGGACACGAATTATTGAAATATATAAAGCCGTGTTGATTAGAGATGCGCCATTTTGACGCGAACGATAATTTTATCGATTTTATTCATTTTTATAATGAATATCGAAAAGGAAATGATTTCAAAATCTGATATTTAGAAAATACTATCATTTATATTTAAATGATAAGAAATATTCAATTTTGATTTAAAATTGAAAATGAAGTTGGAATCGTTTTAAAACGAATTTATAAAATACGTTTTGAATTGAAATCGATGAAATATATAATACATATATATATTATATATATTTAATGGCTTGAGTAGAACGCACCGCGCCGCGGCCGTTCGCGAATTTCGACCATTGACTTCGAATTGACTTTACGGGAGATCCGACCGTCGGATTCTCCTGAATCTAGAACCGTTGGGTTCGTATCGAAAAGAGCTTTCCAATAAATATAAGAGATTTAAAATCCAACGGTTAGATTTTAAGACATGTCCAAATCAAATTTGGAAAAGGTCGCCAAAAGTGCAATTCGATGACCGTTTATGGAAATCGATTGTACGGGCCTTGATAAAATTATTAAAAATATCAATAATTTGTCTAAAATCAAAATAAATGATTTGAAAAGAGTTAGAATAAAAAAGTCCACATTTGTAAAGATAAAAATATATTTTTATCAAAATGAACTAGTTTATAACTAGAAAAATAATCCAATATTTTTAAGTAAAATAAATTGGATTTGTGAATGGTTTTAATATAACTAGAATTTCCAATATATAAATTGGAATGGATTTGAATCGAAATTATCTTCGAGATATTTCGATATTGGATTTCGTGACTATACATATATTGTAATGGAAATTTGGAAGATATGTTTATATCGGTATTTTTAATACGATATTTTTTGATTTTAGAATTTGGTATTGAATATAAGACGATATATTTTCTATTCAGAGCCTTGTATTTAATATCAAATTCGATTTTAGGTTTGTCGTGAATGGTATCTTTAATAATACTGTTCTTAAACCCAATGGAGTTAAGAAAATTAGAAACTAACTGGAGATTAGCTAAGTTGAATGACTTTCTGGGTATTGATCTGATGTTGGTTTCGGCCTTCGGGGTTAATACTTAGGGAATTGTTCTCTTACTAATTTACAGTTAGAGACTGATGGAATGTGAATTGGGTTTTCGTGAACCGTGTTTTAAACGACATTCGTTCTTTAACCCGATTAACAGTGAAATGTAATTTGGAATTTATAAATCTTTTTATTTAGATTTAATGGGAATTTTCCAAAGTAAAGTTTTCCAATATTTAATTGGAATTGAATGGAATTCGATTGGCAGTAATCGAAGTGAGCTTCTATGGAGGAAGACCGTCACTATATATGGAATTTGAAAGGCTTTGTCGTTATTCCATTTATATTATTGGTTGGATACAGAAATTGATATCGATTTTATATTGATCTGTTTTCCGTGAAGATTCCATTATTAATGGATTGTGATTTTTGGGTTTATCATGAACAGTGTTTTAAATAACACTTGTTCTTTGACCCGATAAACAATTAAATGAGATTTTGGGTTTGTCGTGAATGGTATCTTTAATAATACCATTTTTAAACCCAATGAAGTTAAGAAAATTAGAAACTAACTGGAGGTTAGCTAAGTTGAATGGTTTCCTGGGTATTGATCTGATGTTGGTTTCGGCCTTCGGGGTTAATGCTTAGGGAATTGTTCTCTTACTAATTTACGGTCAGAGACTGATGAATGGAATGTGATTTTGGGTTTATCATGAACCGTGTTTTAAGTGACATTGGTTCTTTAACCCAGTTAAATACAGGATATCTAAAGGAAGATTAAAGAATAAATTTAAAAGAATTTATCTTTGATAAAATTAATGAGAACATTTTCCTAGAAATGTGAATATTTGAATAAAATAATATTCTGGACTGGAATGAGGCGTATGTTGTGTTTGTGTAGCACTTGTTTATAATATACACGAGTTATTCAGAAAGACCGGATTTATCCCATTATGAATAACTGATACGACGATAAGTCGAAGATGAAGAAGGTGGTTGAAGACCGGAAGTCTTCACATCGTTTGGATGATTCCTGATGATCTTGATTGAGTCGTACACCCAAGAGGAGGGAATAAGTTGGTGATCGTCCAGATGTACCTGGATATCGATGGATATGTGTAATGACCCGGTCTTTACACATATCACTGACACAGATATGAATTGATCGTAAGCCTGTATTTACGAATACGATTTAAAATCCAGACTTTATAATTTCAAAATATGTTAACTTATGTATAATAGCATTTACATATGCATGTAGCACAGCATTTACCAAAACCCATTTTTTACACATTCAGGTATGATAGCATGAATTTGATAACGTTTGTTTAAATTGATTATACACATGTATGAGTAATAACACTTAGGCATTGCGTGTTTTTAAAATGCCATTTTATTTCACATGTTTTGTTCATTTTTTTCAAAGGATTTAGAATTTGGTTTTTTTGCAAATTCTTGAATTGAAAACTTATGACACTTGAATAAAACAAGCCAAAAGCCATTTTTGTTGTCAAAGAAAGTTCAAAAGCAAGTTTAAGTTCACATATACATCAAAACAAGACATGAAAGTACCATTTCCTTTTGTAAGCATGTTTCATGAACAAAAATTCAAGGATAGCACCTACACTAGAAATAAGCTAGTAGAGAGGATCTAGGGGAAAGTATTGTTCACATGGTCGAATCAATTTAGATTAAAGTATTTTCAGTTTTTAAATCATTTCTTTTCATACATGTGATTTCTGAAAATACACTTCCTTTTCTATTTTCAAAACATAGTTAAAATTGTCAAAGGACATGTGCATAAAAGATTTACAAAATCTTGCATATATACCATAATCTTGCCTACACTATATAAATTCTAACATATAGATTTTTCAAGATTTTCATGTACATTTCATCACATGCCAAGATCAATTTGGCATAAGGAATTTCAGATTTTAGAAAACCTTGGAAGGCAAGTAAGGATTTTATAAATTTTTGTTAAATCAAGTTGTCATATGGTTGAGAATTACAAGATGAAAACTGAGTATATATGGTACAAGAATGGATACTAAAATTTGTTTAAACCAAGAAAAGATTTGTGAAGAAAATGGATGGTACAATGGCATTTAAGGCAGTATTTCATTGAAACCAATAGGGAAAAAGAAGGTCATGCGCAAGTGGATTTCCAGGGGTGATGTTAGCTGATATAAGCTGTGATAACCTGTAACTTCCCCAGTAAGGAAAGCCCAGATTGCTTTGAGAACACGACAAATCAGAACACAAACAGAAGAACATTTCATTGCTTATTACAATAATTCCATCAGAATACAAGAATATAACAGAGTATGAATAAATATTATACAACAGAAAATATCAGAGATTTAAATACATTACTGCAGCAGAAAAATAATACAAAACACAACTGAAAGGAATACACGAATACCGAGCTTTCTGAGTATCGTTTCAGTTGTAAACCAGGATCCTGTGAATATAAATCTGCAATACCAAAACTACTAGCTGCCCATGCGGAAAGTAGGGCACCTAGAGTTTAGGTTAAAACAATAAACTCCAGGTCAGTCATGTGACTGGTGTGAGAACCAAAACAGTTATAAATCTTTATTTTAAAGTTAGGTAAATCAAGAGACCACGCCGTATAACACGGAACGGGTTTCCTCCCAAGAATACTAGTGCATAAACAAATAGCGCAATGCTAAATAAAGAACAGTGAAGCTGTTATAAGACCTGGGTCCCATCACACAATGCAACGCAAGCCGGAGGATAGGGTTTTACCTTATAATAGCCAAAGGATGCTTTATACGTTTAAAAAAGATTATTTTGATAGTACTATAAGTGTATAGTGTCAAAAACAATTTTCAATCATAAGTATCAATCATAGACGACATGGGTACCATATATCATGTCGTCATACTAGTTCTACAATTAAAACCGCAAAATGTCGTATTGGAAATTGGATTTCCATCTATAAACCGAGGCAAAAGATAGTCCTCACCGAATTCGAGAAAATCTAGCCTACCATGTCTCAGGTTACAGCCGCAGCTGCACCTTGGAACCTCAGGGCCGGTCCACCGATGTGGAATAAACTTAAACCCTGGACAATACGTCTCCCCGCCTATGGGGCGCAAATGTGCCAAGAATGACTCCATCGGTTCGAGAAAGACCGATATTATCCGAGGTGCCTCGCAACAGCAACAACCACACAGGTGAAAATAATGTAAATGTCAGTCAGATTAAGCACTAACATCACCTCTAGCTAGAGAGAATCGCATGTCCTCCCTGCTGTCCTCTCCCGCTTCTGGTTCATACCGGGGTGTGAGACTTGCAAATTAACGTTGCACAAAGCGATGCCACAAAGGCCGTGCTTTGATCATCAACCACAAGACTCTTCTTTTCAACAGAAGCCTTGATCATTTGCATCTTAGCATGCCACACAGGCAATCCACTCTATGCAACCGATATCAGTCACATAGAATGAAATCCAATGTTAGACACAGTCCATTTAAAATTCGTTCTGGGTCTGAACGAAACTGGAGGCACTTTCCTCGCATATCCATCGTTCTCCAAGTATGTCTGGACGATCACCAACTGATTCCCTCCCCTTGGTTGTACAGCCCAATCAAGATCATCAGTAATCACCCAAACTATGTGAAGACCTCCGGTCTTCAACCACCGTCTTCATCTCCGACTTATCGTCGTATCAGTTATTCAGAATGGGATAAACCCGGTCTTTCCGAATAACTCGCGTATTCAACAAACAAGTGCTACACAGACACAACATACGCCTCATTCCAATTCATCAGTCACTAACCATAAATTAGTAAGATTACAATTCCCCAAATATTAAACCCGAAGGCCGAAACCAACATCAAATCAATACCCAGGGAACCATTCATCTTAACGAGTCTTCAGTTAGTTTCTAAATTTCACATTCTTAGGGAAAGATTCCCATTAATTGTATCAAAGATAAATCCTTTAAAATTTATTCTTTAATCTTCCTTTAGATATCATTTCAAACCATATTACGGTTTTCCAAACTAGTCGGGATTAGCGAACCACACCGAAGTAATTATTTATTTTATTTCCCAATCCCAACCTATTCATCCCATGGAGCAAAACTGGTAATACTCCATATCTAACACCACGGTGTTATCGGTAAAATTAATTACCATTTCACGTTCAAATCTAATTAAAGATTTAACTATCGATTTGTAGCAAAACTGGTGATACTCCATTCTCGATCCTTTCAATCTAATTAAAGTTTCATTAAAATTCCACATAGTTTTAATATTTAACTGGGTTAAAGAACCAATGTCATTTAAAAACATGGCTCACGATAAACCCAAAATCACATCCCATTGTTAATCAGGTTAAAGAACATGTGTTATTCAAAACACCGCTCATGATAAACCTAAAAACCAATTTAAATTCAATTCCAATTAAATAATAATTAACTGGACAATTTCACTAAATCTTAATTAAAATTATTCTTTTCTAAACAGAGTTCAAGAACAGTTATTTAGACACCATTCATGACGAACCCAAAATCACATTTGATATTAAATACAAGGCTCTGAATAGAAAATATATCGGTTTATATTCAATATCAAATCCTGAAACCAGCAAATATCATATTGGAAATAACGATATAAATATATCTTTCAAATTTCCACAACCATATATGTATAATCAAGAAATCCAACATCAAAATATTCCAAAGATAATTTCGATTCAAATCCATTCCAATACGTATATTGGAAATTCTGATTATTTTAAAACCACTTCAAATCCAATTTATTTATTTAAAAATATAGGATTTTAAATCTCGTTATAAACTTGTTCATTTTGATAAAAATATATTTTTATCCTTACAAATAGGGAATTTTTCATCCTAGTTCTTTCTAAATCATTTATTATGATTTTACACAAATTACTGATATTTTTAATAATTTTATCAAGGCCCGTACAGTCGATTTCCAATTACGGTCGTCGACCTGCACTTACAGCGACCTTTTCCAAATTTGATTTGGACATAACTCCAAATCCAGCCATTAGATTTCAAATTTCTAATATTCATTGGAAAGCTCTTTCCGATACGAACCCAACTGCTTCGGTTTCAGGAGAATCCAACGGTCGGATCTCCCGTAACATCAATTCAAAGTCAATGGTCGAAATTCGCGAACTATCGCTGCGCGTTCTATTCAGGCCATTAATATATATAATATATATATATATATATATTATATATATTTCGTCGATTCCAATTCAAAACATATTTTATAAATCGTTTTAATATTCGTTTTAAAAACGACTTCACTTCTGTGACGGCAAGGAATCTCGCTCGGTCCGAACCAGTCGCTAAACCGACCCAGACCGTTCGAAACGCCCTATCGTTTGAGAACAGGACACAACAGAACGCATACAGAAGAACATTTCATTGTATATTACAACAATGCACCAGATTACAAGAATATACAGAGTTTAAATGAATATTACACAGAAATATCAGAGATTTAAATTACATTTAAATACATAGCAGCGGAAAATAATACAATACACAACTAGAAGGAGATATACGGATACAAAGCTTTCCGGATATCGTTCCAGCTGTAAACCAGGATCCTGTGAATATAAATCTGCAAAACCAAAACTACTAGCTGCCCGTGTCAAAATAGGGGCACCCAGAGTTTAGGTTAAAACAATAAACTCCAGGTCAGTCATGGGACTGGTGTGAGAACTAAAACAGTTATTAATCTTTATTTTTGAAGTTTGGTAAATCAAGGGACCACGCCGTATAACACGGAACGGGTTTCCTCCCAAGAATACCAGTGCATAAAACAAACAGCGCAATGCTAAATAAAGAAAAATGAAGCTGTTATAAGACCCAGGTCCTATCACACAATGCAACGCAAGCCGGGGGATAGGGTTTTCCCTTATAACAGCCAAAGAATGCTTGATACGTTTAAAACAAATCATTTGATACTATAATAAGTGCATAGTGTATAAAACAACTTCAAATCATAAGTATCAATCATAGGCGGCATGAATGGCCCATAACACTATGTCGCCATATATAAGTTTACAATCAAAACCGCAAGACGTCGTATTGGAAGTTGGGTTATCATTTATGGTATGAACCGAGGCTAGGGGCAAGATCCTCAATGATTCGAGACTGGCTAGCCCAAGTCTCAGGCAAGCGTGCAGGCAAGCCTTGGAGCGACAGGGCCGGTCCACCGATGTGGATTATTATACCTGAGCACTACGTTTCGCCGCCCTTTGGGGCGTAAGCGAGCCAACTAAATGACTCCATCGGTTCGAGAACGACCGATCAATCCGAGGCGCCTCGCAACAGCAACAACAACATAAGTCAAACTCGTCAGGGCGTGTAAAACCACTGACGCCACTTTTAGCTAGGAGGAAACGTAGGCCCTCCCTGAGGTCCGTCTCCCGTTTTTGATTCATACCGGGTGTGATACTCGCGAATCAACGTTACACAAAGCTACGCCACGAAGGCCGTGCTTCGATCATCAACCACAAGACTTTGCTTTTCAACAGAAGCCTTGATCATTTGCCACTTAAGCATGCCACACAGGCAATTCACTCCATGCGATAGATATCCATCAATATATAACCCCTGAGCTCGTACGTCTCAGAGAAGGGCGTTAAGCAAGAGAATAAATTCTCCGCCGCCAAACAGATATATATTTAATAGAGATCAATCACACGGACTAAAATCCAATGTCAGACACACAGTCCATTTACAAGTCCGTTCTGGGTCTGAACGAAACCGGAGGCACCTAGTACCTCGCATGTCCATCGATCTCCATGTACGTCTGGACGATCACTAACTGTTTCCATCTTCTTGGGTGTACAGCCCAATCAAGATCATCAGTAATTACCCGAACGACGTGAAGACCTCCGGTCTTCGACCATCGTCTTCATCTTCTACTTATCGTCGTATCAGTTATTCAGAATGGGATAAACCCGGCCTTTCCGAATAACTCGCGTATATTTTAAATAAGTGTTACACAAACACAACATACGCCTCATTCCAATTCATCAGTCACTAATCGTAAATTAATCAAGAGAATAATTCCCCAAACATTAACCCCGAAGGCCGAAACCAACATCAGATCAATATTCAGAAAACCATTCTGCTTAGCTAACCGACAGTTAGTTTCTAATTTTCACATTCATAGGGAAAGGTTCCCATTAATTTTATCCAAGATAATTTCCTGAGTTTATTCTTTTATCATCGTTTGAATTTCGATTCAACTAGTCGGGATTAACGAAACTTATCGAAGTAATCATTTGTTTTAATTCCCCAATCCCAACCTATTCATCCCATGAAGTAAAACTGGTAATACCTCATATCTAACACCACAGTGTTATCGGTAAATTCAATTACCATTTCACGTTCAAATCTAATTAAAGATTTAACTATCGCCGGGAGCAAAACTGGTGATACTCCATTTTCGATCAATTCAATCTAATTAAAGATTCATTAAAACTCCACTTAGTTTTAATCTTTGACTGGGTTAAAGAATCAGTGTCATTTAAAACACGGTTCACGATAAACCCAAAATCACCTTCCATTAATTATCGGGTTAAAGAACAAGTGTTATTTAAAACACTGTTCACGATAAACCCAAAAATCAATACCAATCCAATTCCAATTAAATATTATTTAATTGGTACCCTTCATTAAATCTAAATAAAAAGATTTAATCTTTTCTCAACTGGGTTCAAGAACAGTGTTAGTGAAGACACCATTCACGACAAACCCAAATCACATTTGATATTCAATACAAGGCTCTGAATAGAAAATATATCGGCTTATATTCAATATCAAATCCTACGACTAACAAATGTCGTATTGGAAATAACGATATAAATATATATCTTTCAAATTTCCATAACAACATCTGTATAATCACGAATTCCAACATCGAAATATTCCGACGACAATTTCGATTCAAATCTACTCCAATGCAATCATTGGAAATTTTGGTTATTTTTAAAACCCTTTTCAAATTCAATTTATTTAAAAAAATAAAAATAAATAGAATTATATTTCTAGTTCAAAACTAGTTCATTTCGATAAAAATCTATTTTTATCTTTTCAAATATGGAGTTTTTCATCCCAATCCTTTCTAAACCATTTCTTATGATTTTACACAAATTATTACTATTTTTAATAATTTTATCAAGGCCCGTACAGTCGATTTCCATCAACGGCCATCGAACTGCACTTACAGCGACCTTTTTCGAATTTGATTTGGATGTAACTCCAAATCCAACTGTTAGATTTCAAATTTCTAACCTTCATTAGAAAGCTCTTTTCGATACGAACCCAACGGTTCCGGATTTAGGAGAATCCGACGGTCGGATCTCCCGTAATGTCCGTTTGAAATAAATGATCGAAATTCACGAGCTGCCGCGGCGCGGCGCGTTCTATTCAGGCCATTATATTATATATATAATATATATTTCGTCGATTTCTATTTAAAACGAATTATATAAATAGTTTTAATATTCGTTTCAAAAGCAATCTCAACTTCCATTTCAATTCAAATCAAAATTGAATTCTTCTTTATAAATTCGTTTTAAAATTCATTTCTGTTCAATTCAAATTTCAATTCAATTTGAATTCATTTCAATTCGCTTTCAATTCAATTTGAATTCGTTTTCAATTCATTTCGAAATCGTTTTCAATTCAATTCATTTCGAAATCGTTTTCAATTCAATTCATTTCGAAATCGTTTTCATCGATATAAATATCGTTCACGTCAAAATGGCGTCAATCTAATCAACATGGCTTCATATATTGATATTTTCAAATATTCCATTTCAAATATTTCTTTTTCAAAATAGTTGTCAATACTAAAAATTTTCGTTCAACACATGACCAATCTCAATGGATGAGTACTGTCAACACATGAACCTTTATTTTATATTGATAAAGATATAAATTTTATTACTAAAATATTTCGTTCAACACATGACCAATCTCAATGGATGAGTACTGTCAACACATGAACCTTTATTTTATAATATTCTTTATTTTTCAAATTGGAATGAGGCCCAATCAATTACCATATAAAGTTAATTATATGGATTTTCATACAACACATGTATATCATAGCATTGAAAAATAATCAACCATCAACCAAAGTGCACTACACTGTATAAGCATCAAATATAGATATTCAACGCTTATAACAGCCTGTCAATCAATCGATCGACACATTTAGTCAATCAGGATGAGTGAACTTCAAATTTCATCCCAACACCCGTGTGGGGTTTCAAACAATCAAACGCATATTTTATTTGTGCAGTTGGGCGATGTGTAAAATTTATCGTCCTAATCAATGTCATTCAAATAGGTGTACATAAACAAACCGTCCAGTTTATAAATGAATATTTTATTTTATTCACCTCACGTTAAAAATTATATTTTTAACGATAAAACATTTTATTTCAACCTATGAATTTCTATTCAATTCATTTACACAATAAAATGATATTTTTATTTTTCTAACATATTTTAGAAAATTTCGGCGGCATAACGGCACGATACTAGAAACGGGACAAGGCCTAGCCTTATCCCCGGTCTAGTGAAGGCCCACGCCATTCACACATCAATCAAATTCACCAAACAACCAATTCAAATCAAGTCATCAAATTAATTTATGCAACCAAAACAAACAAGTCCATGGTCTGTGGACGATTGTGTCGGGTGCTACTAAGCACCGTCTGCATCCTAGTATATATATATATAACTAGAAAAAGAAATTGAGAGGTGAGAAATTCTCACCGATAGCTATCCTAGCTCCACGGCACTTCATTGATAGAAATCTTTATTGCTATCGCATGTTCGTCATCTTCGTTGTCCGCTTTCACTACCTATGTAAAAATCGAATTTTTACTTCGCTATTCCATATATAAAAATCATATTTTTATTTCAAAGTTCAATATATAAAAATCATATTTTTATCTTCTTCTTTATATAAATTCAAACTTCTTCTTTACATATCTTAACAAACTGATTTTATATTTTCTAAACCATTCTATATATTTTCTAAACCGAAGTTATATTTTATTTTAAAACGAAGTATGTTTATATTTTCAAATTCACAGAATGTATATTTATTTTCAAAAACAACGAATGTATATTTATTTTCAAAAACAACGAATGTATATTTATTTTCAAAAACAACGAATGTATATTTATTTTCAAAAACAAATCTTGAAAACAATGATATATACCTACATACATACATATATTATATATATATATATTCCTACTTAAACTATATTTTTCTACCAGTGCTAAATTTATATATTTTTTTCAAAGCTATTCTATTTTTAAAATCATGTATATGTTAAATAAAAGAATATGTAAAATTAAATAAAGAAATAAACCTTTCTTTTAATCTCATTCTTCTTCGTTCCAACCTACAGGTCGCTAAAACAAACCCAAGACTGCCACTAGGGTTTTGAAATCGCACCTCCTACACATCAACGGACCCACATCCAGCAACACCACGATGACGGCCATCCTTCACTCCCCCAACTCCGGCGGCCTCGTGAACTTCGGCGCCCCCTTCGGGCACAAGGATCCCATCGGCAGCTGAGCCTTTGAGCTCAAAAATCGAGTACAACGTGGCTCCAGATCCAATCACCACCATCAGATGTGGAGATTTCCCTTTGCTCTTTCATTTTTGTGAAGAAACTTCTTCGCATCTTTGAGGGAATTTGCAGATCGAGAGGGAGAATGTTTGGAGCATTCCTGGGCGTCGGTTCCCTTATGACGGCGCTAAAGAGTAGAAAAGGAGTTAGGGTTTTCTGATGGAAGGGGTTTTATAGGAAAATATTTTTTATTATTTTAATTCATTTAAATGTGATTTTTCAAACGAACCCTAAATCGAGCACAATGACTGTCGCCCCTAGCTAATTACCTCATTTCCGAACACGATGGGACATGTTTCGTAACCTAATTCGGTTGTTACAATCAGTTTTCGTCAAAATTAAAATATAAATCATTATATATTTAATTTGAACGCACATTTCAATTTACCGTGGCCACATACGAACTCTATAAATTCCAGAAAAATATTTTCTAGCTTTGTATTGACGATACGGTCCTAACAAAACTAGTTTCGTCGAATTCTGAGACCGTTTGAAAAATGGCCAATTTCCAGTCGATTAAAATCAACTGAAACTGGTCAAACGCGTTTTCCTTTGCCACGCTCACATATTGATTCGAAAAATTATGAAATTTGAAACCTAGCAATAATTTGACATCACGGACCCAACAAAACTGGTTTCGTCGAAATCCGAGGTCATCTGCAAAATGTCCATTTTTAAGGGCCTGAATTCCATAGCGACTATTCAGAATTTTCAACTGGACATATCTTTTGCTTCCCGCTACGAAATCTTGATTATTCCTTTTTTAATTATATATAAATATTTATATTCTAACGACGACGCGTATAATATATACGTTCGAATTCTATTCAAAATAAATTCCTCGACAATATTATTTAAAATAATCTATTTTAAATATTCAAAATTCGCTTAAATTGCCAAAATAAAATTTTTAAACTGGCCCAGATTTTCCGGGTTGTTACAATCTCCCCCACTTAAAACTTTTCATCCCCGAAAAGGAACAAAGTCGAAAGTGGTTTGATTATTCAACTCTACGATCGGTCAGGCTTCCGTTCTCCAACTTTTCAGTTTCTGAGAATTTTCAAAATTTCAAAAATTTGGCTAACACCCTAAATTTTCGAAAAATTTCGCCATAACCTCCCCTGCACCGGGAGCATCGGGGAATTTCAAATAGCTTCCCCGGTCCTTCAGATCTCAAAAAGAAAAAGAAAAAGCCAAGCGGCTAGCCAATAGGCTCACAAAATCATCATCACCCAAACAAAACAGGAAATTATGTAGTAAACATGTACCTATTTGTCGGGCAAACAAATTTTATTCTCTGCTCTAGCCTCCTTGCTATGACCTGTTCAATGATATATATGTATATGCAAACAAATGCGACTAATTTTCAATACAATTCAATATTTGATTCAATTAGGCTCAATGGTTCAAAATTAGCAAACAAATAAGCAAACATCACAAACATCAATCAATTAGTGGATTAATGTTTCAAATTCATAAATTTTACTACATATAAAGAAAATCATGTTTTTGATGCCAATCCACAACAATGTATTCTAACTATATTAGTTTTGGTTCTCACACCAGTCTAATGGAAATATATAGATATCACACCTTCGTTACTCGAACATGAATACTAATGACGACTAGTCAATCATCAGAATCATCTTCGGGCCACTAGAGTATGATTCTATATCTATCCAGTATATTAAAACTTCGAATACACGCGGATCAGACGTATACGCAAAATCTATATATACTGGATTGTCCAACTCAATATAAATAGATAATCAACTACGAAAAATTGATTTAAATTTTCAAAACAAAAATTTGTTTTCACTTTCAAAAATATACTCTTCACACTCGTTCTAGGATACTACTGATCCTATCTCTAACGAGTCATTCTAATTGGATATTACTAACCCAATATCTGATGAATTCTTTCGTATGGTTCTAATGTGTCTTGTTCTCTGGCTTTGTAAACCAAAGCTCTGATACCAACTGTGACGGCAAGGAATCTCGCTCGGTCCGAACCAGTCGCTAAACCGACCCAGACCGTTCGAAACGCCCTATCGTTTGAGAACAGGACACAACAGTACGCATACAGAAGAACATTTCATTTTATATTACAACAATGCACCAGATTACAAGAATATACAGAGTTTAAATGAATATTACACAGAAATATCAGAGATTTAAATTACATTTAAATACATAGCAGCGGAAAATAATACAATACACAACTAGAAGGAGATATACGGATACAAAGCTTTCCGGATATCGTTCCAGCTGTAAACCAGGATCCTGTGAATATAAATCTGCAAAACCAAAACTACTAGCTGCCCGTGTCAAAATAGGGGCACCCAGAGTTTAGGTTAAAACAATAAACTCCAGGTCAGTCATGGGACTGGTGTGAGAACTAAAACAGTTATTAATCTTTATTTTTAAAGTTTGGTAAATCAAGGGACCACGCCGTATAACACGGAACGGGTTTCCTCCCAAGAATACCAGTGCATAAAACAAACAGCGCAATGCTAAATAAAGAAAAATGAAGCTGTTATAAGACCCAGGTCCTATCACACAATGCAACGCAAGCCGGGGGATAGGGTTTTCCCTTATAACAGCCAAAGAATGCTTGATACGTTCAAAACAAATCATTTGATACTATAATAAGTGCATAGTGTATAAAACAACTTCAAATCATAAGTATCAATCATAGGCGGCATGAATGGCCCATAACACTATGTCGCCATATATAAGTTTACAATCAAAACCGCAAGACGTCGTATTAGAAGTTGGGTTATCATTTATGGTATGAACCGAGGCTAGGGGCAAGATCCTCAATGATTCGAGACTGCCTAGCCCGAGTCTCAGGCAAGCGCCCAGGCAAGCCTTGGAGCGACAGGGCCGGTCCACCGATGTGGATTATTATACCTGAGCACTACGTTTCGCCGCCCTTTGGGGCGTAAGCGAGCCAACTAAATGACTCCATCGGTTCGAGAATGACCGATCAATCCGAGGCGCCTCGCAACAGCAACAACAACATAAGTCAAACTCGTCAGGGCGTGTAAAACCACTGACGCCACCTTTAGCTAGGAGGAAACGTAGGCCCTCCCTGAGGTCCGTCTCCCGTTTTTGATTCGTACCGGGTGTGATACTCGCGAATCAACGTTACACAAAGCTACGCCACGAAGGCCGTGCTTCGATCATCAACCACAAGACTTTGCTTTTCAACAGAAGCCTTGATCATTTGCCACTTAAGCATGCCACACAGGCAATTCACTCCATGCGATTGATATCCATCAATATATAACCCCTGAGCTCGTACGTCTCAGAGAAGGGCGTTAAGCAAGAGAATAAATTCTCCGCCGCCAAACAGATATATATTTAATAGAGATCAATCACACGGACTAAAATCCAATGTCAGACACACAGTCCATTTACAAGTCCGTTCTGGGTCTGAAAGAAACCGGAGGCACCTAGTACCTCGCATATCCATCGATCTCCATGTACGTCTGGACGATCACTAACTGTTTCCATCTTCTTGGGTGTACAACCCAATCAAGATCATCAGTAATTACCCAAACGACGTGAAGACCTCCGGTCTTCGACCATCGTCTTCATCTTCGACTTATCGTCGTATCGGTTATTCAGAATGGGATAAACCCGGCCTTTCCGAATAACTCGCGTATATTTTAAATAAGTGTTACACAAACACAACATACGCCTCATTCCAATTCATCAGTCACTAACCGTAAATTAATCAAGAGAATAATTCCCCAAACATTAACCCCGAAGGCCGAAACCAACATCATATCAATATTCAGAAAACCATTCTGCTTAGCTAACCGACAGTTAGTTTCTAATTTTCACATTCATAGGGAAAGGTTCCCATTAATTTTATCCAAGATAATTTCCTGAATTTATTCTTTTATCATCCTTTGAATTTCGATTCAACTAGTCGGGATTAACGAAACTTATCGAAGTAATCATTTGTTTTAATTCCCCAATCCCAACCTATTCATCCCATGAAGTAAAACTGGTAATACTTCATATCTAACACCACAGTGTTATCGGTAAATTCAATTACCATTTCACGTTCAAATCTAATTAAAGATTTAACTATCGCCTGGAGCAAAACTGGTGATACTCCATTTTCGATCAATTCAATCTAATTAAAGATTCATTAAAACTCCACTTAGTTTTAATCTTCGACTGGGTTAAAGAATCAGTGTCATTTAAAACACGGTTCACGATAAACCCAAAATCACCTTCCATTAATTATCGGGTTAAAGAACAAGTGTTATTTAAAACACTGTTCACGATAAACCCAAAAATCAATACCAATTCAATTCCAATTAAATATTATTTAATTGGTACCCTTCATTAAATCTAAATAAAAAGATTTAATCTTTTCTCAACTGGGTTCAAGAACAGTGTTAGTGAAGACACCATTCACGACAAACCCAAATCACATTTGATATTCAATACAAGGCTCTGAATAGAAAATATATCGGATTATATTCAATATCAAATCCTACGACTAACAAATGTCGTATTGGAAATAACGATATAAATATATATCTTTCAAATTTCCATAACAACATCTGTATAATCACGAATTCCAACATCGAAATATTCCGACGACAATTTCGATTCAAATCCACTCCAATGCAATCATTGGAAATTTTGGTTATTTTTAAAACCCTTTTCAAATTCAATTTATTTAAAAAAATAAAAATAAATAGAATTATATTTCTAGTTCAAAACTAGTTCATTTCGATAAAAATCTATTTTTATCTTTTCAAATATGGAGTTTTTCATCCCAATCCTTTCTAAACCATTTCTTATGATTTTACACAAATTATTACTATTTTTAATAATTTTATCAAGGCCCGTACAGTCGATTTCCATCAACGGCCATCGAACTGCACTTACAGTGACCTTTTTCGAATTTGATTTGGTCGTAACTCCAAATCCAACCGTTAGATTTCAAATTTCTAACCTTCATTAGAAAGCTCTTTTCGATACGAACCCAACGGTTCCGGTTTTAGGAGAATCCGACGGTCGGATCTCCCGTAATGTCCGTTTGAAATAAATGATCGAAATTTACGAGCTGCCGCGGCGCGTTCTATTCAGGCCATTATATTATATATATAATATATATAATATATATTTCGTCGATTTCTATTTAAAACGAATTATATAAATAGTTTTAATATTCGTTTCAAAAGCAATATCAACTTCCATTTCAATTCAAATCAAAATTGAATTCTTCTTTATAAATTCGTTTTAAAATTCATTTCTGTTCAATTCAAATTTCAATTCAATTTGAATTCATTTCAATTCGCTTTCAATTCAATTTGAATTCGTTTTCAATTCATTTCGAAATCGTTTTCAATTCAATTCATTTCGAAATCGTTTTCAATTCAATTCATTTCGAAATCGTTTTCATCGATATAAATATCGTTCACGTCAAAATGGCGTCAATCTAATCAACACGGCTTCATATATTGATATTTTCAAATATTCCATTTCAAATATTTCTTTTTCAAAATAGTTGTCAATACTAAAAATTTTCGTTCAACACATGACCAATCTCAATGGATGAGTACTGTCAACACATGAACCTTTATTTTATATTGATAAAGATATAAATTTTATTACTAAAATATTTCGTTCAACACATGACCAATCTCAATGGATGAGTACTGTCAACACATGAACCTTTATTTTATAATATTCTTTATTTTTCAAATTGGAATGAGGCCCAATCAATTACCATATAAAGTTAATTATATGGATTTTCATACAACACATGTATATCATAGCATTGAAAAATAATCAACCATCAACCAAAGTGCACTAAACTGTATAAGCATCAAATATAGATATTCAACGCTTATAACAGCCTGTCAATCAATCGATCGACACATTTAATCAATCAGGATGAGTGAACTTCAAATTTCATCCCAACACCCGTGTGGGGTTTCAAACAATCAAACGCATATTTTATTTGTGCAGTTGGGCGATGTGTAAAATTTATCGTCCCAATCAATGTCATTCAAATAGGTGTACATAAACAAACCGTCCGGTTTATAAATGAATATTTTATTTTATTCACCTCACGTTAAAAATTATATTTTTAACGATAAAACATTTTATTTCAACCTATGAATTTCTATTCAATTCATTTACACAATAAAATGATATTTTTATTTTTCTAACATATTTTAGAAAATTTCGGCGGCATAACGGCACGATACTAGAAACGGGACAAGGCCTAGCCTTATCCCCGGTCTAGTGAAGGCCCACGCCATTCACACATCAATCAAATTCACCAAACAACCAATTCAAATCAAGTCATCAAATTAATTTATGCAACCTAAACAAACAAGTCCATGGTCTATGGACGATTGTGTCGGGTGCTACTAAGCACCGTCTGCATCCTAGTATATATATATATAACTAGAAAAAGAAATTGAGAGGTGAGAAATTCTCACCGATAGCTATCCTAGCTCCACGGCACTTCATTGATAGAAATCTTCATTGCTGTCGCATGTTCGTCATCTTCGTTGTCCGCTTTCACTACCTATGTAAAAATCGAATTTTTACTTCGCTATTCCATATATAAAAATCATATTTTTATTTCAAAGTTCAATATATAAAAATCATATTTTTATCTTCTTCTTTATATAAATTCAAACTTCTTCTTTACATATCTTAACAAACTGATTTTATATTTTCTAAACCATTCTATATATTTTCTAAACCGAAGTTATATTTTATTTTAAAACGAAGTATGTTTATATTTTCAAATTCACAGAATGTATATTTATTTTCAAAAACAACGAATGTATATTTATTTTCAAAAACAACGAATGTATATTTATTTTCAAAAACAACGAATGTATATTTATTTTCAAAAACAAATCTTGAAAAACAATGATATATACCTACATACATACATATATTATATATATATATATTCCTACTTAAACTATATTTTTCTACCAGTGCTAAATTTATATATTTTTTCAAAGCTATTCTATTTTTAAAATCATGTATATGTTAAATAAAAGAATATGTAAAATTAAATAAAGAAATAAACCTTTCTTTTAATCTCATTCTTCTTCGTTCCAACCTACAGGTCGCTAAAACAAACCCAAGACTGCCACTAGGGTTTTGAAATCGCACCTCCTACACATCAACGGACCCACATCCAGCAACACCACGATGACGGCCATCCTTCACTCCCCCAACTCCGGCAGCCTCGTGAACTTCGGCGCCCCCTTCGGGCACAAGGATCCCATCGGCAGCTGAGCCTTTGAGCTCAAAAATCGAGTACAACGTGGCTCCAGATCCAATCACCACCATCAGATGTGGAGATTTCCCTTTGCTCTTTCATTTTTGTGAAGAAACTTCTTCGCATCTTTGAGGGAATTTGCAGATCGAGAGGGAGAATGTTTGGAGCATTCCTGGGCGTCGGTTTCCTTATGACGGCGCTAAAGAGTAGAAAAGGAGTTAGGGTTTTCTGATGGAAGGGGTTTTATAGGAAAATATTTTTTATTATTTTAATTCATTTAAATGTGATTTTTCAAACGAACCCTAAATCGAGCACAATGACTGTCGCCCCTAGCTAATTACCTCATTTCCGAACACGATGGGACATGTTTCGTAACCTAATTCGGTTGTTACAATCAGTTTTCGTCAAAATTAAAATATAAATCATTATATATTTAATTTGAACGCACATTTCAATTTACCGTGGCCACATACGAACTCTATAAATTCCAGAAAAATATTTTCTAGCTTCGTATTGACGATACGGTCCTAACAAAACTAGTTTCGTCGAATTCTGAGACCGTTTGAAAAATGGCCAATTTCCAGTCGATTAAAATCAACTGAAACTGGTCAAACGCGTTTTCCTTTGCCACGCTCACATATTGATTCGAAAAATTATGAAATTTGAAACCTAGCAATAATTTGACATCACGGACCCAACAAAACTGGTTTCGTCGAAATCCGAGGTCATCTGCAAAATGTCCATTTTTAAGGGCCTGAATTCCATATCGACTATTCAGAATTTTCAACTGGACATATCTTTTGCTTCCCGCTACGAAATCTTGATTATTCCTTTTTTAATTATATATAAATATTTATATTCTAATGACGACGCGTATAATATATACGTTCGAATTCTATTCAAAATAAATTCCTCGACAATATTATTTAAAATAATCTATTTTAAATATTCAAAATTCGCTTAAATTGCCAAAATAAAAATTTTAAACTGGCCCAGATTTTCCGGGTTGTTACAATCTCCCCCACTTAAAACTTTTCATCCCCGAAAAGGAACAAAGTCGAAAGTGGTTTGATTATTCAACTCTACGATCGGTCAGGCTTCCGTTCTCCAACTTTTCAGTTTCTGAGAATTTTCAAAATTTCAAAAATTTGGCTAACACCCTAAATTTTCGAAAAATTTCGCCATAACCTCCCCTGCACCGGGAGCATCGGGGAATTTCAAATAGCTTCCCCGGTCCTTCAGATCTCAAAAAGAAAAAGAAAAAGCCAAGCGGATAGCCAATAGGCTCACAAAATCATCATCACCCAAACAAAATAGGAAATTATGTAGTAAACATGTACCTATTTGTCGGGCAAACAAATTTTATTCTCTGCTCTAGCCTCCTTGCTATGACCTGTTCAATGATATATATGTATATGCAAACAAATGCGACTAATTTTCAATACAATTCAATATTTGATTCAATTAGGCTCAATGGTTCAAAATTAGCAAACAAATAAGCAAACATCACAAACATCAATCAATTAGTGGATTAATGTTTCAAATTCATAAATTTTACTACATATAAAGAAAACCATGTTTTTGATGCCAATCCACAACAATGTATTCTAACTATATTAGTTTTGGTTCTCACACCAGTCTAATGGAAATATATAGATATCACACCTTCGTTACTCGAACATGAATACTAATGACGACTAGTCAATCATCAGAATCATCTCGGGCCACTAGAGTATGATTCTATATCTATCCAGTATATTAAAACTTCGAATACACGCGGATCAGACGTATACGCAAAATCTATATATACTGGATTGTCCAACTCAATATAAATAGATAATCAACTACGAATAATTGATTTAAATTTTCAAAACAAAAATTTGTTTTCACTTTCAAAAATATACTCTTCACACTCGTTCTAGGATACTACTGATCCTGTCTCTAACGAGTCATTCTAATTGGATATTACTAACCCAATATCTGATGAATTCTTTCGTATGGTTCTAATGTGTCTTGTTCTCTGGCTTTGTAAACCAAAGCTCTGATACCAACTGTGACGGCAAGGAATCTCGCTCGGTCCGAACCAGTCGCTAAACCGACCCAGACCGTTCGAAACGCCCTATCGTTTGAGAACAGGACACAACAGAACGCATACAGAAGAACATTTCATTGTATATTACAACAATGCACCAGATTACAAGAATATACAGAGTTTAAATGAATATTACACAGAAATATCAGAGATTTAAATTACATTTAAATACATAGCAGCGGAAAATAATACAATACACAACTAGAAGGAGATATACGGATACAAAGCTTTCCGGATATCGTTCCAGCTGTAAACCAGGATCCTGTGAATATAAATCTGCAAAACCAAAACTACTAGCTGCCCGTGTCAAAATAGGGGCACCCAGAGTTTAGGTTAAAACAATAAACTCTAGGTCAGTCATGGGACTGGTGTGAGAACTAAAACAGTTATTAATCTTTATTTTTAAAGTTTTGTAAATCAAGGGACCACGCCGTATAACACGGAACGGGTTTCCTCCCAAGAATACCAGTGCATAAAACAAACAGCGCAATGCTAAATACAGAAAAATGAAGCTGTTATAAGACCCAGGTCCTATCACACAATGCAACGCAAGCCGGGGGATAGGGTTTTCCCTTATAACAGCCAAAGAATGCTTGATACGTTCAAAACAAATCATTTGATACTATAATAAGTGCATAGTGTATAAAACAACTTCAAATCATAAGTATCAATCATAGGCGGCATGAATGGCCCATAACACTATGTCGCCATATATAAGTTTACAATCAAAACCGCAAGACGTCGTATTGAAAGTTGGGTTATCATTTATGGTATGAACCGAGGCTAGGGGCAAGATCCTCAATGATTCGAGACTGCCTAGCCCGAGTCTCAGGCAAGCGCGCAGGCAAGCCTTGGAGCGACAGGGCCGGTCCACCGATGTGGATTATTATACCTGAGCACTACGTTTCGCCGCCCTTTGGGGCGTAAGCGAGCCAACTAAATGACTCCATCGGTTCGAGAATGACCGATCAATCCGAGGCGCCTCGCAACAGCAACAACAACATAAGTCAAACTCGTCAGGGCGTGTAAAACCACTGACGCCACTTTTAGCTAGGAGGAAACGTAGGCCCTCCCTGAGGTCCGTCTCCCGTTTTTGATTCATACCGGGTGTGATACTCGCGAATCAACGTTACACAAAGCTACGCCACGAAGGCCGTGCTTCGATCATCAACCACAAGACTTTGCTTTTCAACAGAAGCCTTGATCATTTGCCACTTAAGCATGCCACACAGGCAATTCACTCCATGCGATTGATATCCATCAATATATAACCCCTGAGCTCGTACGTCTCAGAGAAGGGCGTTAAGCAAGAGAATAAATTCTCCGCCGCCAAACAGATATATATTTAATAGAGATCAATCACACGGACTAAAATCCAATGTCAGACACACAGTCCATTTACAAGTCCGTTCTGGGTCTGAACGAAACCGGAGGCACCTAGTACCTCGCATATCCATCGATCTCCATGTACGTCTGGACGATCACTAACTGTTTCCATCTTCTTGGGTGTACAGCCCAATCAAGATCATCAGTAATTACCCAAACGACGTGAAGACCTCCGGTCTTCGACCATCGTCTTCATCTTCGACTTATCGTCGTATCAGTTATTCAGAATGGGATAAACCCGGCCTTTCCGAATAACTCGCGTATATTTTAAATAAGTGTTACACAAACACAACATACGCCTCATTCCAATTCATCAGTCACTAACCGTAAATTAATCAAGAGAATAATTCCCCAAACATTAACCCCGAAGGCCGAAACCAACATCAGATCAATATTCAGAAAACCATTCTGCTTAGCTAACCGACAGTTAGTTTCTAATTTTCACATTCATAGGGAAAGGTTCCCATTAATTTTATCCAAGATAATTTCCTGAATTTATTCTTTTATCATCCTTTGAATTTCGATTCAACTAGTCGGGATTAACGAAACTTATCGAAGTAATCATTTGTTTTAATTCCCCAATCCCAACCTATTCATCCCATGAAGTAAAACTGGTAATACTTCATATCTAACACCACAGTGTTATCGGTAAATTCAATTACCATTTCACGTTCAAATCTAATTAAAGATTTGACTATCGCCTGGAGCAAAACTGGTGATTCTCCATTTTCGATCAATTCAATCTAATTAAAGATTCATTAAAACTCCACTTAGTTTTAATCTTCGACTGGGTTAAAGAATCAGTGTCATTTAAAACACGGTTCACGATAAACCCAAAATCACCTTCCATTAATTATCGGGTTAAAGAACAAGTGTTATTTAAAACACTGTTCACGATAAACCCAAAAATCAATACCAATTCAATTCCAATTAAATATTATTTAATTGGTACCCTTCATTAAATCTAAATAAAAAGATTTAATCTTTTCTCAACTGGGTTCAAGAACAGTGTTAGTGAAGACACCATTCACGACAAACCCAAATCACATTTGATATTCAATACAAGGCTCTGAATAGAAAATATATCGGCTTATATTCAATATCAAATCCTACGACTAACAAATGTCGTATTGGAAATAACGATATAAATATATATCTTTCAAATTTCCATAACAACATCTGTATAATCACGAATTCCAACATCGAAATATTCCGACGACAATTTCGATTCAAATCCACTCCAATGCAATCATTGGAAATTTTGGTTATTTTTAAAACCCTTTTCAAATTCAATTTATTTAAAAAATTAAAAATAAATAGAATTATATTTCTAGTTCAAAATTAGTTCATTTCGATAAAAATCTATTTTTATCTTTTCAAATATGGAGTTTTTCATCCCAATCCTTTCTAAACCATTTCTTATGATTTTACACAAATTATTACTATTTTTAATAATTTTATCAAGGCCCGTACAGTCGATTTCCATCAACGGCCATCGAACTGCACTTACAGTGACCTTTTTCGAATTTGATTTGGTCGTAACTCCAAATCCAACCGTTAGATTTCAAATTTCTAACCTTCATTAGAAAGCTCTTTTCGATATGAACCCAACGGTTCCGGTTTTAGGAGAATCCGACGGTCGGATCTCCCGTAATGTCCGTTTGAAATAAATGATCGAAATTCACGAGCTGCCGCGGCGCGGCGCGTTCTATTCAGGCCATTATATTATATATATAATATATATAATATATATTTCGTCGATTTATATTTAAAACGAATTATATAAATAGTTTTAATATTCGTTTCAAAAGCAATCTCAACTTCCATTTCAATTCAAATCAAAATTGAATTCTTCTTTATAAATTCGTTTTAAAATTCATTTCTGTTCAATTCAAATTTCAATTCAATTTGAATTCATTTCAATTCGCTTTCAATTCAATTTGAATTCGTTTTCAATTCATTTCGAAATCGTTTTCAATTCAATTCATTTCGAAATCGTTTTCAATTCAATTCATTTCGAAATCGTTTTCATCGATATAAATATCGTTCACGTCAAAATGGCGTCAATCTAATCAACACGGCTTCATATATTGATATTTTCAAATATTCCATTTCAAATATTTCTTTTTCAAAATAGTTGTCAATACTAAAAAATTTCTTTCAACACATGACCAATCTCAATGGATGAGTACTGTCAACACATGAACCTTTATTTTATATTGATAAAGATATAAATTTTATTACTAAAATATTTCGTTCAACACATGACCAATCTCAATGGATGAGTACTGTCAACACATGAACCTTTATTTTATAATATTCTTTATTTTTCAAATTGGAATGAGGCCCAATCAATTACCATATAAAGTTAATTATATGGATTTTCATACAACACATGTATATCATAGCATTGAAAAATAATCAACCATCAACCAAAGTGCACTAAACTGTATAAGCATCAAATATAGATATTCAACGCTTATAACAGCCTGTCAATCAATCGATCGACACATTTAATCAATCAGGATGAGTGAACTTCAAATTTCATCCCAACACCCGTGTGGGGTTTCAAACAATCAAACGCATATTTTATTTGTGCAGTTGGGCGATGTGTAAAATTTATCGTCCCAATCAATGTCATTCAAATAGGTGTACATAAACAAACCGTCCGGTTTATAAATGAATATTTTATTTTATTCACCTCACGTTAAAAATTATATTTTTAACGATAAAACATTTTATTTCAACCTATGAATTTCTATTCAATTCATTTACACAATAAAATGATATTTTTATTTTTCTAACATATTTTAGAAAATTTCGGCGGCATAATGGCACGATACTAGAAACGGGACAAGGCCTAGCCTTATCCCCGGTCTAGTGAAGGCCCACGCCATTCACACATCAATCAAATTCACCAAACAACCAATTCAAATCAAGTCATCAAATTAATTTATGCAACCAAAACAAACAAGTCCATGGTCTGTGGACGATTGTGTCGGGTGCTACTAAGCACCGTCTGCATCCTAGTATATATATATATAACTAGAAAAAGAAATTGAGAGGTGAGAAATTCTCACCGATAGCTATCCTAGCTCCACGGCACTTCATTGATAGAAATCTTCATTGCTATCGCATGTTCGTCATCTTCGTTGTCCGCTTTCACTACCTATGTAAAAATCGAATTTTTACTTCGCTATTCCATATATAAAAATCATATTTTTATTTCAAAGTTCAATATATAAAAATCATATTTTTATCTTCTTCTTTATATAAATTCAAACTTCTTCTTTACATATCTTAACAAACTGATTATATATTTTCTAAACCATTCTATATATTTTCTAAACCGAAGTTATATTTTATTTTAAAACGAAGTATGTTTATATTTTCAAATTCACAGAATGTATATTTATTTTCAAAAACAACGAATGTATATTTATTTTCAAAAACAACGAATGTATATTTATTTTCAAAAACAACGAATGTGTATTTATTTTCAAAAACAACGAATGTATATTTATTTTCAAAAACAAATCTTGAAAAACAATGATATATACCTACATACATACATATATTATATATATATATTCCTACTTAAACTATATTTTTCTACCAGTGCTAAATTTATATATTTTTTTCAAAGCTATTCTATTTTTAAAATCATGTATATGTTAAATAAAAGAATATGTAAAATTAAATAAAGAAATAAACCTTTCTTTTAATCTCATTCTTCTTCGTTCCAACCTACAGGTCGCTAAAACAAACCCAAGACTGCCACTAGGGTTTTGAAATCGCACCTCCTACACATCAACGGACCCACATCCAGCAACACCACGATGACGGCCATCCTTCACTCCCCCAACTCCGGCGGCCTCGTGAACTTCGGCGCCCGCTTCGGGCATAAGGATCCCATCGGCAGCTGAGCCTTTGAGCTCAAAAATCGAGTACAACGTGGCTCCAGATCCAATCACCACCATCAGATGTGGAGATTTCCCTTTGCTCTTTCATTTTTGTGAAGAAACTTCTTCGCATCTTTGAGGGAATTTGCAGATCGAGAGGGAGAATGTTTGGAGCATTCCTGGGCGTCGGTTTCCTTATGACGGCGCTAAAGAGTAGAAAAGGAGTTAGGGTTTTCTGATGGAAGGGGTTTTATAGGAAAATATTTTTTATTATTTTAATTCATTTAAATGTGATTTTTCAAACGAACCCTAAATCGAGCACAATGACTGTCGCCCCTAGCTAATTACCTCATTTCCGAACACGATGGGACATGTTTCGTAACCTAATTCAGTTGTTACAATCAGTTTTCGTCAAAATTAAAATATAAATCATTATATATTTAATTTGAATGCACATTTCAATTTACCGTGGCCACATACGAACTCTATAAATTCCAGAAAAATATTTTCTAGCTTCGTATTGACGATACGGTCCTAACAAAACTAGTTTCGTCGAATTCTGAGACCGTTTGAAAAATGGCCAATTTCCAGTCGATTAAAATCAACTGAAACTGGTCAAACGCGTTTTCCTTTGCCACGCTCACATATTGATTCGAAAAATTATGAAATTTGAAACCTAGCAATAATTTGACATCACGGACCCAACAAAACTGGTTTCGTCGAAATCCGAGGTCATCTTCAAAATGTCCATTTTTAAGGGCCTGAATTCCATAGCGACTATTCAGAATTTTCAACTGGACATATCTTTTGCTTTCCGCTACGAAATCTTGATTATTCCTTTTTTAATTATATATAAATATTTATATTCTAACGACGACGCGTATAATATATACGTTCGAATTCTATTCAAAATAAATTCCTCGACAATATTATTTAAAATAATCTATTTTAAATATTCAAAATTCGCTTAAATTGCCAAAATAAAAATTTTAAACTGGCCCAGATTTTCCGGGTTGTTACAACTTCATATTCAATTTTAAATCAAAATTGAATATTCCATGTCGAAAATATATAAATGATAATATTTTCAAAACGTTATATTTTGAAATCACTTCCTTTTCTATATTCATTATAAAAAACGAATATAATTGATATAAATATCGTCCGCATCAAAATGGCGCAAATCTAATCGACACGGCTTTATATATTTCAATAATTTCGTTATTCTATTCAACAAATGAATATTTTCTTCAAAACATGAATATATATTTTATTTCAACACATGAATATATATTTTATTTTAACACATGAATATATATTTTATTCCAACACATGAATATATATTTTATTTCAACACATGAAAATTTATTTATTCCAACACATGAATATATATTTTATTTCAACACATGAATATATGTTTTATTTCAATACATGAATATATATTTTATTTTAACACATGAATATATATTTTATTATATTCTTTATTTTCTAAAATGGAATGAGGCCCACTCAGTTACCATATAATGTTAATTATATGGATTCCACACAACACATGTACATAATAGCACTGATAAACAATCAAACATCATCGAAAGTGCACTACACAGTTGTCTATCAACCCATCGATTGACATACAACTAATTAACAGGATTAGTGTACGTCAAACGTCATCCCAATACCCATGTGGGATTTCAAATCAACAAACACCAATTTTATTTGTCCAGTTGGGCAACGTGTAAAATTCATCATCCTAATCAATATCCGTCAAATCAGTGTACATAAACAAATCGTCTGATTTGTAAATGAATATTTCTTTTTATTCACGTACACACTAAAATCATATTTTCAACGATGAAATATTTTATTCAACCTATGAATATTCTGTTCAGTTCATTTATTCAATAAAATGATCTTTTTATTTTTCTAACTTTTTTTAGAAAATTTCGGCGGCATAACGACACGATACTAGAAACGGGATAAGGCGTAGCCTTATCCCTAGTCTAATAATGGCCTACGCCATAGACCTACCAATCTAATCATTTCCATTTCACACACCAAATCAAATTAAAACCAATAATCCAATCAACTACACAACCAAACAAACAAGTCGTCCATGGTCTGTGGACGACGGGTGTCAGTGCTGCTAAGCACCGTCTGCATCCTAGCATATATTTTTAACTAGAGAAGGAAATTTAAAGTGAGAAGTTCTCACCAAGAGCTAAACAAAACGCCGCGACTATTCATATGTAGGAAATCTTCATCGTTCCTCCAACGAGATCTATTTCACGCAGTATATGTTAAAAATTATGTTTTTAACGACGCTACTTCCTACATAAAGATCATATTTCTATAATGCTTAAAAATCATATTTTTATATATTCAACATCGCTATAAAAATCATATTTTTATATATTCAACATCGCTATAAAAATCATATTATTATATCTTCAACATCGCTATAAAAATTATATTTTTATATCTTGCTATTATATATAAGAATCGAATTTTTATATAATTTATAAATCGTATATTTTTAACACCAAGATCATAGATTTTAAGTAAGTAAAAATCAAAGCTTTCTAATGTAAAAATCTCACCTTTTCTAAGTTCAAAATCTCAACTTTGTACTTTTAACAACCTTATAACAATGTATTTACAGTAAATAAAAATTGATTTCTCTTTCTATGTATAATATAAAATAAAACTGAATGTCTACTATGTAAAATACATACAAAAACCGATTTAAAAACTTACATTTTTCAGCAAATCGGAGAAGGAGGGTTTCCACGGCGGTCCTGTGGCGTTGGGGTGGTGCGCCGGGCCTATGGTGGTCGGAGGGGTCGCGCTTGGTCGGAGCTGCAAGCGGTGGTGGCGATTATGGGTGGTGGCGGCTTCTATTGGGGCGGGGGGGGGGGGGGGGGTTCGGGTTTTTGCGGCGGGGCTTCAAGAGGATGGAGAAGTGGTGGAGGAGAGACAGGGTGGTCCGACAAGCAGCGTCGCCGCCTAGGGAGGACCGGCGGTGGTTGACGTCGAGACACAGGCAGAGGCGATGGGTTTTATCTTTCTAGTGTTTTTTTTCTTCTTTTTTTTTCTAATCTGAAATCGACGTGGAAGGAGAAAAGAAGAAAGGGGGTAGTTATAATATAATATTTATTTATTTATTTATTAATTTAATTTCCAACTAGGTTGACTTTTATTTCGAACCCCGATTCAAACCCAACGACTGTCGCCCCTAGCTAATTACCCCCATTCCTAACACAATGGGATATGTACTGTAAGCCGATTCGACGGTTTCGATCAGTTTCCGTCAAAATCAAAATATAAATATATATATTGAATTTGAACGTGCATTTCAATTTACTGGGGTCACATACTTACTCTAAAAATTCCCGAAAAATTATTTCTAGCTTCGTATTGACGATACGGTCCTAACAAAACTAATTTCGTTAAATTCTGAGACCTTTTGAAAAAATGGCCATTTTCCAATCGATTAAATTCAACTGAAACTGGTCCAACACGTTTAACTTCGCCACGCTCACATATTGATTCAAAAAATTATGAATTTTGAAACCTAGCGATAATATGACATCCCGGATCCAACAAAAGTGGTTTCGTCGAAAACCGATGTCATTTGCAAAATTTCCATTTTTAAGGGCCTTTATATATATATATATATATATATATTAAAATATATATAAATTCCACAGCGACTTTTCTTAATTTTAAACTTCACGTATCTCTTAACTTATAAAGCGAAATCTCAGTTTCTTAACTTCTTTAGAAAGATACTATTTAACAGATTCAAATATTTCTTGTTTCGTTCAATTCCGACTTATATTTAAATATATATATTCAATTGAAATTAGAAATCGAATTTTCGAACTGTAGCGCCATTTCAGGCTCGTTATGTAATTAAATGAATTTATTCGTTTTAACTTCGTCGAAAATAAATTTTCCGTCATTATTATTTAAAATAAATAATTTTAAATATTCAAAATTCATTAAAATTGCCAAAATAAAATTTTTAAATTGGCTCAGATTTTCTGGGTTGTTACAATCTCAACTTAAATTCTTTTCTTCCTCGAAAAGGAACGAAGGTGAAAGTTGTTTTCTAATCAACTCAACTTCCATTATTTTAATTATGGTTTAAGTTCTTCAACTTTTCAGTTTCTAAGAACTTTCAAATTTTTCAAAATTTTTGGCTAACACCCTAAATTTTCAAAAAAATTCGCCATAACCTCCCCTGCACCGGGAGCATCGGTAAAATCCCCAAACCGCCACATAGGCCCTCTCATCTCAAAAAGAAAAAGAAAAAGCCAAGCGGTTAGCCAATCGGCTCATAAAATCATCAAATCCCCAGGAAATACAATAAACATGTACCTATTTGTCGGGCAAACAATTTTATTCCTCTGCTCTAGCCTCCTTCCTATGACCTGTTAACACATATATGTATACATGCATGCATATTTCAAGCTATTTTCAATTCAGTTCTAAATTTGGTTCCATTAGGTAAACGGTTCAAAATTTCAAAACAATAATCAAACTACACAACCATCAATCAATTAGTGAATTAACGTTTCAAATTCATAATTTTGATATATATATATATATATATATATATATATATATATATACAGAAAATCATGTTTTTGATGCCAAACCACAACAAATAATCCTATGTATGTTTTGGTTCTCACACCAGTCTAATGGAAATATATAGATATCACACCTTCGAAACACGAGCACAAATACTGATGATGCGATCTCTATCATCAGTATCATCTCCGGGCGACTAGAGTGTGATTCTATATCTATCCAGTATATTTGAGGCTTCGAATACACGCTAGCTAGGCGGATACACAAAATCTCTATATACTCGATTGTCCAAATCAATCATATAATAAATAATCAAATACGTATAAAATAGTTTAAATCTTCAAAAAAAAAATTGTTTTTAATTTTTATCTCAAAACAACACTCCTCGCACTCGTTCTAGGATACTCCTGATCTAATCTCTAACGAGTCATTCTCATTGGATATTACTAATCCAATCTCTGATGAATTCTTTCGTTCGGTTCTAATGTGTCTTGTTCTCAAGCTCTATAAACTAGAGCTCTGATACCACTGTGATAACCCGTAACTTCCCCGGTAAGGAAATCTCGGATTGCTTTGAGAACACGACAAATCAGAACACAAACAGAAGAACATTTCATTGCTTATTACAACAATTCCATCAGAATACAAGA
The DNA here is from genome assembly GCA_030737875.1 of Allium sativum. Classification (NCBI taxonomy): domain Eukaryota; kingdom Viridiplantae; phylum Streptophyta; class Magnoliopsida; order Asparagales; family Amaryllidaceae; genus Allium; species Allium sativum. Next base: position 95,468,116 of record CM060925.1, on the reverse strand, counting down.
ATGTAACAGAGTAAGAATAAATATTATACAATAAAAAATATCAGAGATTTAAATACATTACTACAGCGGAAAAATAATACAAAACACAACTGAAAGGAATACACGGATACAGAGCTTTCCGAGTATCGTTCCAGTTGTAAACTAGGATCTTGTGAATATAAATCTGCTAAACCAAAACTACTAGCTGCCCGTACGGAAAATAGGGCACCCAGAGTTTAGGTTAAAACAATAAACTCCATGTCAGTCATGTGACTGGTGTGAGAACTAAAACAGTTATAAATCTTTATTTTAAAGTTAGGTAAATCAAGGGACCATGCTGTATAACACGAAACGGGTTTCCTCTCAAGAATACCAGTGCATAAACAAACAGCGCAATACTAAATAAAGAACAATGAAGTTGTTATAAGACCCAGGTCCCAACACACAATGCAACGCAAGCCGGAGGATAGGGTTTTACCTTATAACAGCCAAAGGATGCTTGATACATTCAAAACGGATTATTTTGATAGAACTATAAGTGTATAGTGTCAAAAACAATTTTCAATCGTAAGTATCAATCATAGACGGCATGGGTACCATATATCATGTCGCCTTACTAGTTCTACAATTAAAACCGCAAAATATCGTATTGGAAATTGGGTTTCCATCTATGAACCGAGGCAAAAGATAGTCGTCACCGAATTCGAGATAATCTAGCCTACCATGTCTCAGGATACAGCCGCAACTGCACCTTGGATCGTCAGGGCCAGTCCACCGATGTGAATTAAACTTAAACCCTGGACAATATGTCTCCCCGCCCTATGGGGCGCAAATGAGCCAACAAATGACACCATCGGTTCGAGAACGATCGATATATCTGAGGCGCCTCGCAACAGCAACAACCACACAGGTGAAAATAATGTAAATGTCAGCCAGTTTAAGCACTGACACCACCTCTAGCTTGAAAGAAACGCATGTCCTCCCTGATGTCCTCTCCCTCTTTTGGTTCATACCGGGTTGTGAGGCTCGCAAATTAATGTTACACAAAGCGATGCCACAAAGGCCGTGCTTTGATCATCAACTACAGGACTCTGCATTTCAACAGAAGCCTTGATCATTTGCATCTTAACATGCCACACAGGAAAACCACTCTATGCAACTGATATCAGTCACACAGAATGAAATCCAATGTCAGACACACAGTCCATTTACAAGTTCGTTCTGGGTCTGAACGAAATAGGAGGCACTTTCCTCGCATATCCATCGATCTCCAAGTACGTCTAGACGATCACCAACTGATTCCCTTCTCTTGGGTGTACAACCCAATCATCAGTAATCACCCAAACGTTGTGAAGACCTCCGGTCTTCAACCACCGTCTTCATCTTCGATTTATCGTCGTATCAGTTATTCAGAATGGGATAAACCCGGTCTTTCCGAATAACTCGCGTATTTAATAAACAAGTGTTGTACAAACACAACATATGCCTCATTCCAATTCACCAGTCACTAACCATAAATTATTAAGAGAACAATTCCCCAAATATTAACCCCGAAGGCCGAAACCAACATCAGATAAGTACCCAGGAAACCATTCATCTTAACTAGTCTTCAGTTAGTTGCTAAATTTCACATTCTTAGGGAAAGGTTCCCATTAATTGTATCAAAGATAAATCCTTTAAAATTTATTCTTTAATCTTCCTTTGGATATCATTTCAAACCATATTACGGTTTTCCAATCTAGTCGGGATTAGCGAACCACACCGAAGTAATTATTTATTTTATTTCCCAATCCCAACCTATTCATCCCATGGAGCAAAACTGGTAATACTCCATATCTAACACCACGGTGTTATCGGTAAAATTAGTTACCATTTCACGTTCAAGTCTAATTAAAGATTTAACTATCGCTTTGGAGCAAAACTGGTGATACTCCATTCTCGATCCTTTCAATCTAATTAAAGATTCATTAAAACTCCACTTAGTTTTAATCTTTAACTGGGTTAAAGAACCAATGTCATTTAAAAACACGGCTCACGATAAACCCAAAATCACATTCCATTGTTAATCGGGTTAAAGAACATGTGTTATTCAAAACACCGCTCACGATAAACCTAAAAACCAATTTAAATTCAATTCCAATTAAATACTAATTAACTGGACAATTTCACTAAATCTTAGTTAAAAGATTTATTCTTTTCTAAACTGAGTTCAAGAACAGTGTTATTTAAGACACCATTCACGACGAACCCAAAATCCCATTTGATATTAAATACAAGGCTCTGAATAGAAAATATATCGGCTTATATTCAATGTCAAATCCTGAAACCAGCAAATATCGTATTGTAAATAACGACATTAATGTATTGTTCAAATTTCCACAACCATATCTGTATAATCACGAAATCCAACATCGAAATATTTCGAAGATAATTTCGATTCAAATCCATTCCAACACGTATATTGGAAATTCTGATTATTTTAAAACCACATCATATCCAATTTATTTATTTAAAAATGTTGGATTTTAATTCTCGTTATAAACTAGTTCATTTCGATAAAAATATATTTTTATCCTTACAAATAGGGAATTTTTCATCCTAGTTATTTTTAAATCATTTATTATGATTATACACAAATTATTGATATTTTTAATAATTTTATCAAGGCCCGTAGAGTCGATTTCCAATAATGGTCGTCGAACTGCACTTACAACGACCTTTTCCAAATTTGATTTGGACATAACTCCAAATCCAACCGTTAGATTTCAAATTTGTAAGATTCATTGGAAAGCTCTTTTCGATACGAACCCAACGGCTCCAGTTTCAGGAGAATCCGATGGTCAGATCTCCCGTAACGTCAATTCGAAAGCAATGGTCGAAATTCGCGAACTGCCGCGGCGCGACGTGTTCTATTCAGGCCATTAATATATATAATATATATATTATATATATTTCGTCGATTCCAATTCAGAATGTATTTTATAAATCGTTTTTAAATTCGTTTTAAAAACGACTTCGCTTCATATTCAATTTTAAATCAAAATTGAATATTTTATATCGTCAATATATAAATGATAATATTTTCAAAACGTTATATTTTGAAATCACTTCCTTTTCTATATTCATTATAAAAAATGAATATAATCGATATAAATATCGTCCACGTCAAAATGGTGAAAATCTAATCGACACGGCTTTTTATATTTTAATAATTTCGTTATTCTATTCAACAAATGTATATTTTCTTCAACACATGAATATATATTTTATTTCAACACATGAATTTATATTTTATTTTAGCACATGAATATATATTTTATTCCAACACATGAATATATATTTTATTTCAACACATGAATATATATTTTATTTCGACACATGAATATATAAAAGCACATGAATATATATTTTATTTCAGCACATGAATATATATTTTATTTCAACACATGAATATATATTTTATTTCAGCACATGAATATATATTTTATTATATTCTTTGTTTTCTAAATTGGAATGAGGCCTACTCAATTATCATATAATGTTAATTATATGGATTCCATACAACACATGTATATAATAACAATGTTAAATAATCAACCATCATCCAAAGTGCATTACACATCTGTCTATCAACCCATCGATTGACATACAACTAATTATCGAGATTAGTGTACGTCAAACGTCATCCCAATACCCGTGTGGGGTTTCAAATCAACAAACACAGATTTTATTTGTGTAGTTGGGCGACGTGTAAAATTCATCGTCCCAATCAATATCCGTCAAATCAGTGTACATAAGCAAATCGTCTGATTTGTAAATGAATATTTCTTTTTATTCACATACACGTTAAAATTATTTTTTCAACGATAAAATATTTTATTCAACCTATAAATATTCTATTCAGTTCATTTATTCAATAATATGATCTTTTTATTTTTCTAACTTTTTTTGGAAAATTTCGGCGGTATAACGACACGATACTAGAAACAGGATAAGGCCTAGCCTTATCCCCGGCCTAATAATGGCCCACCACATGCACCTACCAATCTAATCAAATCCATTTCACACACCAAACCAAATTCAAACCAATAATCCTATCAACTATACAACCAAACAAACAAGTCGTCCATGGTCTGTGGACGACAGGTGTCAGGTGCTGCTAAGCACCGTCTGCATCCTAGTATATATTTTTAACTAGAAAAGAAAATTTAAAGTGAGAAGTTCTCACCAAGAGCTAAACCAAACGCCGCGACTGTTCATATGTAGGAAATCTTCATCGTGCCTCCAACGAGATCTGTTTCACGCAGTATATGTTAAAAATTATGTTTTTAACAACGCTACTTCCTACATAAAGATCGTATTTCTATAATGCTTAAAAATCATATTTTTATATATTCTACATCGCTAAAAAAATCATATTTTTATATATTCAACATCACTATAAAAATCATATTTTTATATCTTCAACATCACTATAAAAGTCATATTTTTATATACTCAACATCGCTATAAAAATCATATTTTTATATCTTCAACATCGCTATAAAAATCATATTTTGATATCTTCCTATTCTACGTATAAAAATCGAATTTTTATATAATTTATAAATCGTATATTTTTAACACCACGATCATAGCTATTAAGTAAGTAAAAATCAAAGCTTTCTAATGTAAAAATCCCACCTTTTCTAAATTTAAAATCTCAACTTTATAGTTTTAAGAACTTTAGAGCAATGTATTTACAGTAAATAAAAACTGATTTCTCTTTCTACGTATAATATAAAAAAAACTGAATTTCTACTATGTAAAATACATACAAAAACCGATTTAAAAATTTACATTTTTCAGCAAATCGGAGGAGGGTTTCCACGGCGGGGCTGTGGCATTGGGGAGGTGCGCCGGGGCCTGTGGTGGTCGGAGGGGTCGCGCTTGGTCTGAGCTACAGGCGGTGGTGGCGATTATGGGTGGTGGCGGCTTCTATTCGGGGGGTTTGGGTTTTTGTAGTGGGGCTTCAAGAGGATGGAGAAGTGGCGGAGGAGAGAGAGAGTGGGGGTCCGGCGAGCTGCACCACCGCCTAGGAGGTCCGGCGGTGGTCGATGTCGAGACACGCAGGGAGGGGGGTGATGGGTTTTATCTTTCTAGGTTTTTTTTTCTAATATGAAATCGACGTGGAAGGGGAAAAGAAAAAAGGGGGGTAGTTGTAATATAATATTTATTTATTTATTTAATTTCCAACTAGGTTAACTTTTATTTCGAACCCCGATTCAAACCCAACGGCTATCGCCCCTAGCTAATTACCCCCATTCCGAACACAATGGGATATGTATCGTAAGCCGATTCGACTGTTTCGATCAGTTTCCGTCAAAATCAAAATATATATCTATATATTGAATTTGAACGCGCATTTCAATTTATTGGGGTCACATACTAACTCTAAACATTACCGAAAAATTATTTCTAGCTTCGTATTGACGATACGGATCTAACAAAACTAATCTCGTCAAATTCTGAGACTGTTTGATAAAATGGCCATTTTCCAGTCGATTAAATTCAACTAAAACTGGTCACAACACGTTTAACTTCGCCACGCTCACACATTGATTCAAAAAATTATGAATTTTGAAACCTAGCAATAATATGACATCCTGGATCCAACAAAAGTGGTTTCGTCGAAAACCGATGTCGTTTGCAAAATTTCCATTTTTAAGGGCCTTTATATATATTAAAATATATATAAATTCCACAGCGACTTTTCTGAATTTTAAACTGGATGTATCTCTCAACTTATAAAGCGAAATTTCAGTTTCTTAACTTCGTTAGAAAGATACTATTTAACAGATTCAAATATTTCTTGTTTCGTTCAATTTCGACTTATATTGAATTCTATATATTCAATTGAAATTAGAAATCGAATTTTCGAACAGTAGCACCATTTCAAACTCGTTATATAATTAAAATTATAATCGAATTTTCCGTCGTTGTTATTTAAAATAAATCATTTGAAATTCATTAAAATTTCCAAAATAAAATTTTTAAATTGGCTTAGATTTTCCGGGTTGTTACATAAGCCATGTGAAATGGGGTGGTGGTGTTTCGATTTAGTAAGAGAAAAAGAATTTTCTGATATATCAATCATTTGTCAAACACAAAATCTAAAAACTGATTTTTGCCACCAATATTTTATGATTTTCTACCACTGTGAATAGACCCTAAGCACACTCATTTTCCTCACACAACACAAGTTTTTCGAACAAGATCAGTGAAGAGAAAATACTGACAGTTGAAAGCTTTGAAGGTGAGTAAACCATTTTAAATTTCCTGTTTTGTATGCCTGTATTTTTTCTAGAAACTGTTAAGTTTGATATTGGCATCTTGACACTCATGGTTAAGTTGAGAACTTGGTTTGAACATCACTGTTGGCTGATCAAAATTTAGTACTCAAACTATTGGTAAATATTGGCTTGATTGTTATCTTGTTTAAAACCTGTGTCCTTGATCAACCTTGAACAAATACACATGTTGTTTAGTTATCAAACACCAAGGAATCCAAACACTTGTGTCTGAAAGGGAATCCTTCCACTAATTCACGCTGAAAAGATTTGGATACAATGAGAGCACTCTGTGTATTTATAAATAAAAAGAACAGTTAAATTCAAAGAAAACGGAAACTATCTGTTCTGGTGCAAACCTCTCTGTTTCATCAAATTTTCAAAACTCAAATAAAATCAGTCTAAATATATGAATGGAATCCTTGATGAAAATGATGACTTTTAGAAGTGGTTTCACGATTTTTACTATCTTGGATCGGGAGATATGTCGGGACGATCAGAATTTGAATTTCGATCAAATTCCGACCACCCAAGTAATTTGAGGCCGTGGGGTTAGGGGTGAAGCAGCATCTAGGTTCAAGGATGCTAGGAAAAATACTAGTTTATTTTTCAAATGAAGGGATTGTGAGGAAGAGGTGAAAATAGGGTTTAAACTTGGTTTTTGGGTCCTGTTTTTAACGCCGGAGCTGCTTGTCAACGGTGGAGCTTTGGGGGTGTGGTCCAGGGGGAAAGGGGGAGTCGGGGTGTTAGGTTGACGTGGTAAGGAGGGGGCAGTGGTGCATGGTCGAGGGGAGGCATCGTGAAGCTTTTCTTGGATAATTTTTTTTTTGATAATGGCGGTGGTACAATGAAATTTTTCTGGTGACGTGATGATGGCAGTCGGAGGGGTGCAAGACGATCAGTGGGTGGAGTGTGACTTGCATGGATGATCAGCGGTGGTGGATGAGGTCTTGCGTGGATGTGCATGTGCACGGCATGTCTGGAATGGGAAGAAGAAGAAGAGGGGGTGGTACTACCAGGCAGGGGGTATGTGTGAGATCTAGAGTTGATCAGGCAGGGGGACAATGGGATCTAGGGGTGGTACTTTAGGCAAATGGTACTTTGGCTGATCCGGATGGTACTTTGCAAGATTATGGGATCCTGGCTGATCGGCACACGCGCACAGCAAAAAATTTAAAAAGTGGTACTTTCCCAGATTGGTACATTGACATGTTTGTTTCCAAAAAGAGGTTTTTGAAAAGAAATTAAATAAAAATCAGTTTTTAAATTAAATAATAAATTAAATTATAATGGGAATAAATAAAGTAAAATAGAAATAACATTTTTATTTCAAACTGTGGAGCAGGAAGGAGGAAGTGAATTAGGTGTAGAAAATCAGATGTAGTTCTCGTTAGAAGTTGAAATTTAAGTGTAGAAACTGCAATTTTCTTAAATTATAAAATTTGGTTTATAATTTGAATGATAATTTATTTTCTAATGAAATATTTAAATTTTGAACAAAACAAAATGAAAGAGAAACCATGTGCAAACATACGAAAAATTTGTCAGTTTTAAACTGTAATCTGAATTTCCTGTTAAAAATAAATGGTTATATACCATTCTGTATTGTGAAATAAGAACTGTAAATCATATTTTTAATCAAGTTTAGATTGATAAATAAAAAGAGAAATTTCATTAGTATATAATAAAAGAAGAAGTAGATCAATATAACAGATAAAAGGGAAAATTGACAAGAAGAATATAAAGAGTAAAGTTGAAATATAAATCATAAATTTTATTTATTTATGAATAACTGGAATAAGAAATAATTTTCTTAAGGATAATGTAAGTATTTAAGTAACGGACAAAAAAATGGAAAGAAAACAGTGTGTAGGGCGCACATTGAAATTGTTCATTTTTAAGAGATGATCAAAATACCCAGATATAGGCAAGATGATCATATACTGTTTAATTTGACTGTAATTATATATGTAAATTAGATTATAATCATGTAATCATGTTAGATTAATAATTTAAAAAGAAGTTGTTCGTTAATCATTTCAAAGAGACTGGAATTAATATTCCACTTTGATATGATTATAGGCCACGCGTTAGAGATTTTTAAATTTGAAGACGGCTATATACAAGGGCTATTCTTGAGTAGTGCCTTCGGTTTGTCCAATCCCATGACAACTTGTACGAACGAATGTCTCACAAAGTAATTCTAACTGATCATGTACATTGATCTCTCCAAAATTATTATACGGTGGCAGAGGAATTCGTTTCTCTCATTGTATACCTATAATATATTTTTGGGGAAGTCAATTAGTGGTTGCCGAGTTTTTACGATGTGGCATTCAAAGAAAATAAATAGTGATGATGAGAAGGTAAGTCTACCCTCAAGCCTCACACCCAAGAAATGAAAAAAATCGTGCAGGCAGCATGGCCATGTGGGTCGCTCCCATTAGGGTGTATAATCACCTATCTAGAGAAATTCCTTTTACTTCTTTAATCTATTTCGATGCTATCCCTTTTCGGGAAACGGTGGTTCGAGCCCAACCGTTGGTGATGTACATTCGATACACTCAAGAGAAATGAGTGGTCGGTCATGTGTGGGCCGGGATGCAAGATGTTCTTGTTGAACCCAGGTGTATTCGCCTCTAGAGATACATCATCGGAAGGTGGTCCCATACCTTGTTAAAGTTGGAAATCCAATTTCCATAAGTGCCAAGTTGTTTTTATTTGTATACTATATAGGAGAATGTGAGATGCAAGCATTCTTCTAGATTCTAAATTATTTTTGAAAACTTATAAACACTATGATAATATCTGATTTAAAGTATACAAAGTGTTTTGATCTCATAAGGTAAAAACCTGTTCCGTATTCACAGCGTGGTCTTAAGAGATATTTTTATTTCTTTAATTTGTTTTAAACTGTTTACTCATACCAGTCCCCGGACTGACCTGGAGTTTATTTTTCTTTGTTTCCCTTAAACTCTTGGGTATTCATAACACTTGTTATGAATAGACAAGTGAATCAGGATTGGATAAAACTTGAGAAGCTGGATGGAACTTTCTGTGTGCTGGTCTACTTATCTTATCTACTGTATAATTAAGTCTTCAAGTTAGTCATCAACGATATGTATAATTAAAGATGTACTATGAATGGCTTGTATCACTAGAGATATGATGCTCTGATGTAATATGTACTGGTGTGTAATGTTATGAAGTATCATCTTTTGTAAAAATTCCATTGTGAGATTCTGATGTTTCTGTGATTTTATCTTCTACCTATTCTTATTCTTATTAATGACACGACTTCCGATGTGTTCGAAAGTTGGGTCGTTACAATTGGTATCAGAGCTTAGGTTACTGATTACCTAGGCTTTGGGTGAATGTGAGAGAGCGTATTTTTGAAATTTAAAATGAATCAACTTGGATAGTATACCTAAGTTATTTATATACAATCAAGTCTGGAATGACGACCTGTTATATTCAGGTGATTAAGATGAGTAACCGAGGACGAAGAGGTCGAGCTAGTGGAATTTCCACTACTACTGGGCGTAATGCTGGATCCCAGGATCAAGGAGAGTCTGTGGAGGAAGTTGCACCAGTCCAGCAGGATAAAAGCTTTGCAACTATTTGTAAAGAATATACGACTCTGGGAGGAAAAGTTTTCAAAAGGACGGAATCTTTCGTTGAAGTCCAAGCGTGGTTGAGGTCCTATGAGAGGATTTTCAAAGGACTAAAATTGAATGATGAGCGGAAACGTCTCTTAGCTTCGTGGCAACTTCAAGGAGCTTCTGCTATTTGGTGGGATGCTCAGACCACGAATGTTCCTGAGGAAAATTTCACTTGGGAAAATTCAAAGAAGCTTTCGAAGCACAATTTCTACCTGCTGCAGGAAAGATAAGAATGTATCGGGATTTCATCGATCTCAAGCAAGGGAACATGAAAATATCCGAATACGAGAACAAGTTCAATTCACTTTCTTGTTTTGGGCCAGAACTGATCAATACCCCACTCTAGAAGAATGAAATGTTTAAAGCAGGATTGAAGGATAGCCTGCAAGTTCAAATGATTGGGCATCTCAAAATTCCATTTGTCGATCTGGTGGATATGGCAGTTCATTATGAGGCACTAGAGGGAAAGAAGCCAGTTGCAAAACAGCAGACATGAGAACCCAGTGGTGAGAATTCCAACAAAAGGAAATTTAATCCGAACTGGAACAAAAAGGGAATACCAAAGAGGGGGGAGAAAGCTAAAGAGCATTATAAAGATACGCAATGCCATAACTGCAAGGAGAAGGGACACATTGCTAGGTTTTGTACGGAGCCAGCAGCGGAGAATCCACAACAAACTCAGCAACCAGAGCAACCTCAACAGAAACCAAAGGGAACAAGTGATACTATTCCCCAGAAGTTTTCATGCTATAACTATCATCAGCCTGGGCACTTGGTTAAAGACTGTCCACTTATGAAAAAGGAACAGCAACCAAAGGTCTATGCTTTAATGGATAAGTCATCAACTTCTGAGAATGTGAAAATGGAAGGAGCTTCAGAAGGTACCTTACTCTTTTTAGATAAAAGGAGTTAATTAACCAAGGTCAGCCTTAAGATAAATTAAATATGGTTGGATTAAATAAGAATAATATCCAATCATATTGATAACAGAAATCGGGATAGAATTTTAAATTAAAATTTGGATTTCCTGAAATTAAATCTGGACTCAAGTATTAATTGGATATGAACTCAAGGAATGTGAACTGGTCGATTTGTGAAAATAAATCATATTTGTGAGTCCCGAAATGAAGATAATTAACTAAGCGAATGAAGATTGTGGGTAGTACTTAACGAAGTTAAGTAAATTGACTGATGAGTTAAAAAGGGAATTTGGACAGATACATATGTTGAGCAAGATTGATTCAAATCAATGAAGTGGATAAGGCTAGAGATCTATTTCAAGGATATTTGGAAATTGATGAGAATTCAGGAGTAGTAGTACATAAATGGGAATGTTTTCAACCATGGTAATAGATATATCCAGTTATAGGAATAGCTATTATAAATAAACTATGTATTGATGTGTGTCGATAACTCTAATCTACTGTTTACAAATTTCGAAGATGAAATTTTTATAAGGGGGTAGATTGTAATGACCCGGTCTTTACACATATCACTGACACAGATATAAATTGATCGTAAGCACGTATTTACAAATACGATTTAAAATCAAGACTTTATAATTTCAAAATATGTTAACTTATATATAATAGAATTTACATATGCATGTAGCACAACATTTACCAAAACCCATTTTTTACACATTCAGGTATAATAGCATGAATTTGATAACGTTTGTTTAAATTGATTTTACACATGTATGAGTAATAACACTTAGGCATAGCAAGTTTTTAAAATGCCATTTTATTTCACATGTTTTGTTCATTTTTCCCAAAGGATTTAGAATTTGGTTTTTTTGCAAATTCTTGAATCAAAAACTTATGACACTTGAATAAAACATGCCAAAAACCATTTTTGTTGTCAAAGCAAATTCAAATGCAAGTTTATGTTCACATATACATCAAAACAAAACATGAAAGTACCATTTACTTTTGCAAGCATGTTTCATGAACAAAAATTCAAGGATAGCACCTACACTAGAAATAAGCTAGTGGAGAGGATCTAGGGGAAAGTATTGTTCACATGGTTGAATCAATTTAAATTAAAGTATTTTCAGTTTTTAATCATTTCATTTCATACATGTGATTTCTAAAAATACACTTCCTTTTCTATTTTCAAAACATGGTTAAAATTGTCAAAGGACATGTGCATAAAAGATTTACAAAATCTTGCATATATACCATAATCTTGCTTACACCATATAAATTATAACATATAGATTTTTCAAGATTTTCATGTACACTTCATCACATGCCAAGATCAATTTGGCATAAGGAATTTCAGATTTTAGAAAACCTTGGAAGACAAGTAAGGATTTTATATATTTTTGTTAAATTAAGTTGTCATATGGTTGAGAATTCCAAGATGAAAACTGAGTATATATGGTACAAGAATGGATACTAATATTTGTTTAAACCAAGAAAAGATTTGTGAAGAACTGGATGGTACAATGGCATTTAAGGTAGTATTTCATAGAAACCAATAGGGAAAAAGAAGTTCATGCGCATGGGGATTTTCAGGGGTGATGTCGACTGATATAAGCCATGTGAAAGGGGATGGTGGTGTTTTGATTTGGTAAAAGAAAAAGGATTTTTTTTATATGTCAATCATTTGTCAAACACAAAATATGAAAACTGATTTTTGCCACCAATATTTTATGATTTTCTACCACTATAAATAGACCCTAAGCACACTCATTTTCCTCACACAACACAAGTTTTTCAAACAAGATCAGTGAAGAGAAAATACTGAGAGTTGAAAGCTTTGAAGGTGAGTAAACCATTTTAAATTTCCTGTTTTGTATTCCTGTATTTTTTCTATAAACTGTTAAGTTTGATATTGGCATCTTGACACTCATGGTTAAGTTGAGAACCTGTTTTGATCATCACTGTTGGCAGATCAAAATTTAGTACTCAAACTATTAGTTAATATTGGCTTGATTGTTATCTTGTTTAAAACCTGTGTCCTTGATCAACCTTGAACAAATACACATGTTGTTTAGTTATCAAACACCAAAGAATCCAAACACTTGTGTCTGAAAGGGAATCCTACCACTAATTCATGCTGAAAAGATTTGGATACAATGAGAGCACTCTGTGTATTTATAAATAAAAAGAACAGTTAAATTCAAAGAAAACAGAAACTGTATGTTCTGGTGCAAACCTCTTTGTTTCATCAAATTTTCAAAACTCATATAAAATCAATCTAAATATATGAATGGAATCCTTGATGAAAATGATGATTTTTAGAAGTGGTTTCACGATTTTTAGTGTCTTGGATCACGAGATATGCCGAGATGATCAGAATTTGAATTTCGATCAAATTCCGACAACCCAAGCGATTTGAGGCCGTGGGGTTAGGGGTGAAGCATCATCTAGGTTCAGGGATGCTAGGAAAAATACTAGTTTATTTTTCAAATGAAGGGATTGTGAGGACGAGGTGAAAATAAGGTCTAAACTTGGTTTTTGGGTCCTATTTTTCACGCCGAAGCTGCTCGTCGACGGGGGAGCTTTGGGGGTGCGGTCCAGGGGGAAAGGGTTCATCGGGGTGTCAGGTTGACGTACGAATGAGGGGGAGGTGGCGCATGCTCGAGGGGAAGCGTGGTGAAGCTTTTCTTGGATAATGTTTTTATTTATAATGGCGGTGGTACGGTGAAATTTTTCTCGTGACGTGGTGATGGCAATCGGAGGGGTGCAAGACAATCAGTGGGTGGAGTGTGACTTGTGTGGATGATCAGCGGTGGTGGATGTGGTCTCGCGTGGGTGTGCATGTGCACAGACATGTCAGGAACGGGAAGAAGAAGAAGAGGGGGTGGTACAACTAGGTAGGGGGTGTGCGTGAGATCTGGAGCTGATCAGGCAAGGGGACAACGGGATCTAGGGGTGGTACTTTAGGAAAATGTTACTTTGGCTGATCAGGGTGGTACTTTGCAAGATCATGGGATCCAGGCTGATCGGCACACGCGCACACCACAAAGTTTAAAAATTGGTATTTTCCCAAATTGGTACTTTGACATGTTTGTTTCCAAAAAGAGGTTTTTGAAAAGAAATTAAATAAAAATCAGTTTTTAAATTAAATAATAAATTAAATTATAATGGGAATAAATAAAATAAAATAGAAATATCATTTTTATTTCAAACTGTCGAGTATGCAGGAGGAAGTGAATCAGGTGTAGAAAATCATATGAAGTTCTCATTAGAAGTTGAAATTTAAGTGCAGAAGATGAAGTTTTATTAAATTATAAAATTTAGTTTATTATTTGAATGAGAATTTATTTTCTAATGAAATATTTAAATTTTAAACAAAACAAAATCAAAGAGAAACCGTGTGCAAACATACGATAAATTTGTCGGTTTTAAACTGTAATCTGAATTTCCTGTCAAAAATAAATGGTTATATACCATTCGGTATTGTGTGAAATAAGAACTGTAAATCATATTTTTAATCATGTTTAGATTGATAAATAAAAAGAGAAATTTCATTGGTATATAATAAAAGAAGAAGTAGATCGATATAAGGGATAAAAGGGAAAATTGGCAAGAACATTATAAAGAGTAAAGTTGAAATATAAATCATAAATTTAATTTATTTATGAATAACTGGAATAAGAAATAATTATGAGAAATAATTTTCTAAAGGATAATATAAGTATTTAAGTAACGAACAAAAAATGGAAAGAAAATAGTGTGCGCGCGCACACTGAAATTGTTCATTTTTAAGAGATGATCAAAATACCCAGATATAGGCAAGATGATTATATACTGTTTAATTTGGCTGTATTATATATGTAAATTAGATTATAATCATGTTAGATTAATAATTTAAAAAGAAATTGTTCTCTTATCATTTCAAAGAGACCGGAATTAATATTCCACTTTGATTTGATTATACGTCGCAGGTCAGAGATTTTTAAATTTGAAGACGGCGATATACAAGGGCTATTCTTGAATAGTGCCTTCGGTTTGTCCAATCCCAGGACAACTTGTATGGACGAATTTCTGACAAAGTAATTCTAACTGATCACGTACGTTGATCTCTCCAAATGTATTTATACGGTGGTAGAGGAATTCGTTTCTCTCGCTGTATACCTATAATATATTTTTGGGGAAGTCAATTAGTGGTTGGCGAGTTTTGACGATGTGGCATTCAAAGAAAATAAACAGTGATGATGAAAAGGTAAGTCTAGCCTCAAGCCTCACACTTAGGAAATGACAAAAATCGGGCAGGAAGCTTGGCTATGTAGGTCGCTCCCATTAGGGTGTATAATCACCTATCTAGAGAAATTCTTTTTACTTCTTTAATCTATTTCAATGCTGTCCCTTTCGGGAAACGATGGTTTGAGCCCAACCGTTGGTGATATACATTCGATACACTCAAGGGAAATGAGTGGTCGGTCATGTGTAGGCCGGGTTGCAAGACGTTCTTGTTGAACCCAGGTGTATTCGCCTCTAGAGATACATCATCGGAAGGTGGTCCCATACCTTATCATAGTTGGAAATCCAATTTCCATAAGCGCCAAGCGGTTTTTATTTGTATGCTCTATAGGAGAATGTGAGATGCAAGCATTCTTCTAGATTCTAAATTATTTGTGAAAAATTATAAACACTATGATAATATCTGATTTAAGGTATTCAAAGTGTTTTGATCTCATAAGGTAAAAACCCGTTCCATATTCACGGCATGGTCTTATAAGATATTTTTATTTCTTTAATCTGTTTTAAACTGTTTACTCATACCACTCCCCTGACTGACTCGGAGTTTATTTTTCTGTGTTTCCCTTAAACTCTTGGGTATTCATAACACTTGTTATGAGTAGACAAGTGAATCAGGATTGGATAAAACTTGAGAAGCTGGATGGAACTTTCTGTGTGCTGGTCTACTTATCTTATCTACTGTATAATTAAGTCTTCAAGTTAGTCATCAACGATATGTATAATTAAAGATGTACTATGAATGGTTTGTATCACTAGAGATATGATGCTCTGATGTAATATGTACCGCTGTGTAATGTTATGAAGTATCATCTTTTGTAAAAATTCCGCTGTAAGATTCTAATGTTTATGTGATTTTAGCTTCTATCTATTCTTATTTTTATTAATGACATGACATACGATGTGTTCGAAAGTTGGATCGTTACAATATACGAGGTACAAGATGCCTCCGGTTTCGTTCAAACCTAGAACGAACTTGTAAATGGACTGTGTGTCTGACATTGGATATCATTCTATGTGATTGATGTATATCGGTTGCACGGAGTGGTTTGCCTATGTGGCATGCTGAGATGCAAATGATCAAGGCTTTTGTTGAAAAGCAGAGTCTTGTGGTTGATGATCAAAGCACGGCCTTTGTGGCATCGCCTTGTGTAGCGTTAATTCGCGAGCCTCGCACCCTGGTGTGTACCAAAAACAGGAGAGGACGTCAGGGAGGGCGTAAGTTTCTTTCTAGCTAGAAGTGGCGTCGGTGGTTTTACATGCCCTGACGAGTTTGACTTATGTGGTTGTTGGAATGCGAGGCGCCTCGGTTATATCGATTGATCCGAGACCGACGGAGTCATTGGGCTCATTTACACCCCATAGGGCGGGGAAACGCATTGTCCAGGCATAATAATCCACTCCGTGTGGACCGGCCCTGAGGATCCAAGGATTGCCTGTGCGCTTGCTTGAGGCTCGGGCTAGAGAGTCTCGGATTCAGTGAGGACTATCTTTTGCCTTGGTTCACAGATGGAAATCCAATTTCCAAATACGACATCATGCGGTTTTAATTGTAGAAATAGTATGGCAACATGATATATGGTACCCATGCCATCTATGATTGATACATTTATATTTGAAGTTATTTTCTTCACTTATAGTAATAATAAAAGATTAAATTTCACGTATCAAGCATTATTCGCCTATTATAAGGTAAAACCCTATCCTTCGCCTTGCGTTGCATTGTGTGATGCAACTTGGGTCTTATAATAGCTTCATTGTTCTTTAATTAGCATTGCGCTGTTTGTTTTATTCACTGGTATTCTTGGGAGGAAACCCATTCCATGTTATACGACGTGGTCCCTTGATTTATCTAACTTTAAAATAAAGATTAATAACTGTTTTAGTTCTCACACCAGTCACATGACGGACCTGGAGTTTATTGTTTTAAACTAAACTCTGGGTGCCCTTATTTTCCGCACGGGCAGCTAGTAGTTGGGTTTTGCAGATTTATATTCATAGGATCCTGGTTTATAGCCAAAGGGATATTCGGAAAGCTTTGTATCCGTGTATCAGTTTCAGTTATGTTTTTGTATTGTTTTTTCGCTGCAGTAATGTATTTAAATCTCTGATAATTTTCAAATGCGTAATATCATTTATAGTCTGTATATTCTTGTATTCTGATGGAATTGTTGCAATAAGCAATAAAATGTTCTTCTGTTTGCATTATGATTTGTCTCGTTCTCAATTCAATCCGTGCCTTCCTTCATGGGGAAGTTCGGGTCGTCTCATTTTTGCCATTGACCTCTCACACTAGATTACTGTTTGCAGTTACTGGATATTCCGGGCAATTCCGGGCAGACTTATACCGCAATCCGAATCTAACCTCGTGTCCTAGGCGTTCATTATCACTTACCTGATTCAAGTCCCAATTTCAAATCTTGGATTATAATATATTCCAATCACCCATAATTTCAAATCTAAATTATGTTTATAATTTTAATCCAAATTATGCCTATAATCTCATGTGTGTAAGTTATGCCAAATTATGCCCAAACCAATTTCCATAGCTATCAACAATTTATGCCAAATCTCATTTTATTACATATTTTCCAAGCTTTTCCCAATCACCCTAACGTTATTCGTACAAAAATCTTATCACAATATGCTTAGGATCGAAGTTAGCCTAATCTCAAAAGGAAAAAGTAAAAGGAGAAGGGAAGAGAACCAAAACATCGAAATTGGCATGAACATATATATGGACATGTGAAATAAATTACGATAAAATAGATCAGATAGGCATATGATAATAGCAATTAGGTATTGTGAAAACCTGTAACTTCCCCGTAAAGGAAAGCGTCGGATAGTTCGAGAACAAACCACAACAGAACACATACAGAAGAACATTTCACTATATATTACAACAGTGCATCAGATTACAAGAATATACAGAGTATAAATGAATATTACACAGAAATATCAGAGATTTAAATTACATTTAAATACATAGCAGCGGAAAATAATACAATACACAACTAGAAGAGATATACGGATACAAAGCTTTCCGGATATCGTTCCAGCTGTAAACCAGGATCCTGTGAATCTAAATCTGCAAAACCGAAACTACTAGCTGCCCGTGTCAAAATAAGGGCACCCAGAGTTTAGGTTAAAACAATAAACTCCAGGTCAGTCATGGGACCGGTGTGAGAACTAAAACAGTTATTAATCTTTATTTTAAATCATTAGGTAAATCAAGGGACCACGCCGTATAACACGGAACGGGTTTCCTCCCAAGAATACCAGTGCATAAAACAAACTGCGCCATGCTAAATAAAGAAAAATGAAGCTGTTATAAGACCCAGGTCCCATCACACAATGCAACGCAGCCGAGGATAGGGTTTTCCCTTATAACAGCCAAAGAATGCTTGATACTTTTAAAACAAATCGTTTGATACTATTGTAAGTGCATAGTGTATAAAACAACTTCAAATCATAAGTATCAATCATAGGCGGCATGAATGCCCCATCCCACTATGTCGCCATACTAGGCTCTACAAATAAAACCGCAAATGTCACGTATTTGGAAGTTGGATTTCCATCTATGAACCGAGGCAAAAGATAGTCCTCAACCGATTCGTGACTCTCTAGCCCGAGCCACAGGCAAGTACTCTGTCAAGCCTTTGGATCCTCAGGGCCGGTCCACCGATGTGGATTAAACTTAAACCCTGAACACTACGTCTCCCCACCCTATGGGGTGTAAGTCTGGTCCGTCAGCCGACCAGAATGCATCGGCCGAAACCGATATAACCGAGGCGCCTCGCAACAGCAACAACCACATAAGTCAAACTCATCAGGGCGTGTAAAACCACTGACGCCACTTCTAGCTAGAAAGAAACGCATGCCCTCCCTGACGTCCTCTCCCGTTTTTGGTTCACAACCGGGGTGCGAGGCTCGCGAATTCACGTTACACAAAGCTGTGCCACACAGGCTGTGCTTTGATCATCACCACAAGACTTTGCTTTTCAACAGAAGCCTCGATCAATTGCCACTTAGGCATGCCACACAGGCAATCCACTCCATGCGTTTGATATCCATCAATATATAACCCCTGAGCTCGCACATCTCAGAGAAGGGCGTTAAACAAGAGAATAAATTCTCCGCCGCCAAACAGATATATATTTAATAGAGATCAATCACACGGACTAAAATCCAATGTCAGACACACAGTCCATTTACAAGTCCGTTCTGGGTCTGAACGAAACCGGAGGCACCTAGTACCCCGCATATCCATCGATCTCCAGGTACGTCTGGACGATCACTAACTGTTTCCATCTTCTTGGGTGTACAGCCCAATCAAGATCATCAGTTATCACCCAAACGACGTGAAGACTTTTGGTCTTCGACCACCGTCTTCATCTTCGACACCACGTCGAATCAGTTATTCAGAATGGGATAAACCCGGTCTTTCTGAATAACTCGCGTATATATTATAAAAGTGTTACACAAACACAACATACGCCTCATTCCAATTCAGAATATTCTTTTTTTCAAATATTCCTATACTTTGGGAAAAGTTCCCATTAATTTTATCCAAGATAAATTCTTTAAATTTATTCTTTAATCTCCTTTGAATATCAATTCAAACTAGTCGGGATTAGCGAACCACACCGAAGTAATCATTTATTTTATTTCGCAATCCCAACCTATTCATCCCATGAAGTAAAACTGGTAATACTTCATATCTAACACCACAGTGTTATCGGTAAATTCAATTACCATTTCACGTTCAAATCTAATTAAAGATTTAACTATCGCCTGGACCAAAACTGGCGATACTCCATTTTCGATCATTTCAATCTAATTAAAGATTCATTAAAACTCCACTTGGTTTTAATCTTCAGCTGGGTTAAAGAATCAGTGTCATTTAAAACACGGTTCACGATAAGCCCAAAATCACATTCCATTAATTATTGGGTTAAAGAACGAGTGTTATTTAAAACACTGTTCACGATAAACCCAAAAATCAATATCACATCAATTCCAATTAAATATTATTCAATTGGTACACTTCATTAAATCTAAATAAAAAGATTTAATCTTTTCACAACTGGGTTCAAGAACAGTGTTAGTGAAGACACCATTCACGACAAACCCAAATCACATTTGATATTCAATACAAGGCTCTGAATAGAAAATATATCGACTTATATTCAATATCAAATTCTACGATTAACAAATGTCGTATTGAAATAATGATATAAATGTATATCTTTCAAATTCCCATAACAACATCTGTATAATCACGAACTCCAACATCGAAATATTACGAAGACAATTTCGATTCAAATCCACTCCAATGCAACCATTGGAAATTTTGGTTATTTTTCAAAACCATTTCAAATTAAATTTATTTATTTAAAAATAAATAGAATTATACTTCTAGTTCAAAACTAGTTCATTTCGATAAAAACTATTTTTATCTTTTCAAATATGGAGTTTTCCGTCCCAAATCTTCACAAATCATTTCTTATGATTTTACACAAATTATTACTATTTTTAGTAATTTTATCAAGGCCCGTACAGTCGATTTCCATCAATGTCCATCGAACTGCACTTACAGCGACCTTTTTCAAATTTGATTTGGACATAATTCCAAATCCAACCGTTAGATTTCAAATTTCTAATATTCGTTAGAAAGCTCTTTTCGATACGAACCCAACGGTTCCGGTTTTAGGAGAATCCGACGGTCGGATCTCCCGTAATGTCCGTTTGAAATGAATGGTCGAAATTCGCGAACTGCCGCGGCGCGGCGCGTTCTATTCAGGCCATTATATTATATATATAATATATATTTCGTCGATTTCTATTTAAAACGAATTATATAAATAGTTTTGAATTCGTTTCAAAAACATTTTCAACTTCCTTTTCAATTCAAATCACAATTGAATTCTTCTTTATAGATTCGTTTTAAAATTCATTTCTATTCAATTCAAATTTCAATTCAATTTGAATTCGTTTTCAATTCAATTCATTTCGAAATAGTTTTCAATTCACTTCATTTCGAAATCGTTTTCAATTCACTTCATTTCGAAATCGTTTTCAATTCACTTTGAAATCGTTTTCAATTCACTTCATTTCGAAATCGTTTTCAATTCACTTCATTTCGAAATCGTTTTCAATTCAATTCATTTCGAAATCGTTTTCAATTCACTTTGAAATCGTTTTCAATTCACTTCATTTCGAAATCGTTTTCAATTCACTTCATTTCGAAATCGTTTTCAATTCACTTTGAAATCGTTTTCAATTCACTTCATTTCGAAATCGTTTTCAATTCACTTCATTTCGAAATCGTTTTCAATCGATATAAATATCGTTCACGTCAAAATGGCGTCAAACTAATCAACACGACTTCATAAATTTCTATTTTCAAATATTCTATTTCAAATATTTCTATTTCAAATATTTCCATTTCTAAACTGGAATGAGGCCCAATCAATTACCATATAAAATTAATTATATGGATTTTCATACAACACATGTATATAATAGCATTGAAAAATGATCAACCATCAACCAAAGTGCACTACACTGTATAAGCATCAAATAAAGATATCTAACGCTTATAACAGCCTGTCAATCAATCGATCGACATATTTAATCAATCAGGATGAGTGAACTTCAAATTTCATCCCAACACCCGTGTGGGGTTTCAAACAATCAAACGCATATTTTATTTGTGCAGTTGGGCGATGTGTAAAATTTATCGACCCAATCAATGTCCTTCAAATAGGTGTACATAAACAAACCGTCTGGTTTGTAAATGAATATTTATTTATTCACATTCACGTTAAAAATTATATTTTTAACGATAAAAACATTTTATTCCAACATATGAATTTCCATTCAGTTCATTCTTTAAATAAAATGATATTTTTATTTTTCTAACATATTTTAGAAAATTTCGGCGGCATAACGGCACGATACTAGAAACGGGACGAGGCCTAGCCTTATCCCCGGTCTAGTGAAGGCCCACGCCGTTCACACATCAATCAAATCAATTTCATCTCACCAAACAATTCAATTCAAACAAATAATTCAACTAACCTATGCAACCAAACAAACAAGTCCATGGTCTGTGGACGATTGTGTCGGGTGCTACTAAGCACCGTCTGCATCCTAGTATATATATATAACTAGAAAAGAAATTGAAAGGTGAGAAATTCTCACATATAGCTATCCTAGCTCCACGGCACTTCATTTATAGAAATCTTCTTCGCTATCGCATCTTCGTCATCTTCGTTGCCCGTAGTCACTATATATATAAAAATCACATTTTTATATTCTCTATTATATAAAAATCATATTTTTATCGCTAACTTCATATTGTGAAAATAGAATTTTCATCGCTATTTCATATTTGTAAAAATAGAATTTTCACTTCGTTATACTTTATATAAAAATTGAATCTTTACTATGTTATTCAATATATAAAAATTGAATTTTTACTTCGTTATACTTTATATAAAAATTGAATCTTTACTATGTTATTCAATATATAAAAATCGAATTTTTACTTCGTTATACTTTATATAAAAATTGAATCTTTACTATGTTATTCAATATATAAAAATCGAATTTTTACTTCGTTATACTTTATATAAAAATTGAATTTTTACTTCGCTATTAAATATAAAGATTATATTTTTATTATTCCCATGATGTAAAAATTATATTTTTATTGCTTTAAAAATATAAGAATTATATCTTACTCCTTCTACCTAATAAAAATTCCGTCTTTTCTCTTTTTAAAAAAAATGATCTTTATTTTTGCAAGTTCGAATCTTTTTCTATTTCAAAGTTTATATTTTATAAAACCAATCTTATATATATTATAAAAACAATCTCATATATGTTATAAAAAAACTACATTTTATTTTCAAAAACAATATCATTTTCATTTTTAAAAGAAACATATTTTTATTTTTAAAACTAAGCCATTTATATATTTTTGAATATGAAAATAATTATGCCATTTCATAATTTAAAACATCATCATTTATATATTGATGTATTAAAAATAGAAGTCACATTTTTATTCAAAAACAAATGCAAAATTCCCTTTTTTTTTATACCGCCATTCATATCTTATTTTTAATTTAAAAATATTTCATAATAAAAAGACTACATTTTTAATATTACGAAATATATTTAAAACCAGATTTACATACGCTGTTAAATATAAAGAAAAACATATTTCAAAAACAATTTTATTTAATAATAAAAATCACCTTTTTCTGTTCTGGAACCCACTGTCGATTTGGGGATCGACCGTCGCTGCCTCCCAGAAGTGACCGGAGTCCGATCAACTAGGTCCACCTGAAGCGGCGTCGTCTGAGCTTTCTCCACCTCCCCGCAGCGTCGAGTTCGACGCACCCATGGCCACCAGAAAACGCCTCGAACGGCGTGAGGTCTTGCTCGCGTTCTTCGATGCAGGGGGGTCTGCGTCGCATCGAGGTGACGGAGGAGGAGCAGAAGGGGAGGGTAGAGAGGAAACAGCGGCGGTGGCGTGGAGGCCAACGGCTGGAGGATTTAGGGTTCGATCGCATTTTTTTTTCCTTTTCTTTTGAAACGATTTGGAAGGGGGGGGGTTATTGTGTTCATCGGTGGCTGAGGGAGGCCTTTGCTGTTGAACTTCGAGGGGGGAGTCCCAAATACGGCTTCAGGTGGTGGTGGAGGGGCGCAGGTCGTCGGGGAAGGGTGCAGGGGTCGCGGCAAGTCGAGGTGTGGGGCCAGGCGGTGCTTCGGTGCGGGTTCGATGATTTTGGGATGCTGTGGCTCGAGGTTCGTGAATGGACATGGGGAGAGAGAGAGAGGAGGTCGTAGGGGGTGTTGTGGTCGCAGGGATGGCTGACGATGGCGGCGGCGCGGCGCTGGGTAGCCAGCGACGAGGTGGGCGACGGATTTGGGGAGCTCCGGATTTTTATTTTTTTTATTTTTTTTTTAGATCTGAAGTAGATCGTTTAGGGGGGGGGGGGTGAAGATAAAGGAGGGAGTTGACCTTTTTATTTATTTAATTTAATCCTAAAAAGCAACTTTTTATTTCAACTTCGAAATCGAACCCGCAGACTGTCGTCTATAGCGTTTTACCCCCATCCCGAACACAACGGAATATGCCACTCAAGCCAATTCATCTGTTTCGATTAGTTTCTGTCAAAATCAAAATATAAATCCTTTATATTTTAAATTTGAACGCACATTTCAATTTACCGAGGTCACATACTAACTAGAAAAATTCCAGAAAAATATTCTCTAGCTTCGTATTGACGATACGGTCCTAACAAAACTAGTTTCGTCGAATTTTGAGACCGTTAGAAAAATGGCCAATTTCCAGTCGATTAAAATCAACTGAAACTGGTCAAACGCGTTTTCCTTTGCCACGCTCACATATTGATTCTAAAAATTATGAAATTTGAAACCTTGCAATAATTTGACACCACGGACCCAACAAAACTAGTTTCGACGAAATCCGAGGTCGTTTGCAAAATGGCTATTTTTAAGGCCTTTATATATATTAAAATATATATAAATTCCACAGCGCTATTTCTGAATTTTAAACTGGACACATCTTATCATTTCTAAAGTGAAATCTCAGTTTCTCAACTTCGTTAGAAAGATATTCTTTAACAGATTCCATTATTTTTGGTTTCACTAAAAAACGGATTGTTTTGCACCCGGTACATTCAATTGAAGTTTGAAATCGAATTATTGAACTACCGCGCCATTTTAAATTCTATTTATAATTATATATAAATATTTATATTCTAACGACGACGCGTATAAATATATACGTTCTAATTATATTCAAAATAAATTTCTCGTCGATATTATTTAAAATAATTCATTTTAAATATTCAAAATTCGCTAAAATTGCCAAAATAAAAATTTCAAACTGGCCCGCATTTTACGGGTTGTTACAATCTCCCCCACTTAAAACTTTTCGTCCCCGAAAAGGAACAAAGTCGAAAGCGGTTTGATTATTCAACTCTACGCTCGATCTGGCTTCCATTCTCCAACTCTTTAGTTTCTGAGAATTTTCAAAACTTC
Organism: Allium sativum; assembly: GCA_030737875.1. Classification (NCBI taxonomy): domain Eukaryota; kingdom Viridiplantae; phylum Streptophyta; class Magnoliopsida; order Asparagales; family Amaryllidaceae; genus Allium; species Allium sativum. The sequence continues at coordinate 95,442,853 of CM060925.1, read as the reverse complement.
AAAAATTTGGCTAACACCCTAAATTTTTGAAAAATTTCGCCATAACCTCCCCTGCACCGGGAGCATCGGGGAATTTCAAATAGCTTCCCCGGTCCTTCAGATCTCAAAAAGAAAAAGAAAAAGCCAAGCGGCTAGCCAATAGGCTCATAAAATCATCATCACCCAAACAAAACAGTAAATTATGTAGTAAACATGTACCTATTTGTCGGGCAAACAAATTTTATTCTCTGCTCTAGCCTCCTTGCTATGACCTGTTCAATAATATACATGTATATGCAAGCAGATGCGACCAAATTTTCAATACAGTCAATATTTGATCAAATTAGGCATAATGGTTCAAAATTATCAAACAATTAAACAAACAACACAAACATCAATCAATTAGTGAATTAGAGTTTCAAATTCATAACTTTGATACATAGTCAAAATCAGATTTTTGATGTCAAATCACAACAATAGGCCCTATCTAATCTTGGTTCTCACACCAGTCTAATGGAAATATATAGACATTACACGTTCGTCACTCGAATATAAATTCTGATGATGATATATCAATCATCAGAATCACTCCCGGGCGACTAGAGCGTAATTCTATATCTATCCAGTATATTAAAATTTCGAATACACGCGGATCAGACGTATACGCAAAATCTATATATACTGGATTGTCCACATCAATATAAATAAATAACCAAATACGAATAGTTGATTTAGATTTTCAAAAAAAACTTGTTTTCATTTGAAAAAAATACTCTTCACACTCGTCCTAGGATACTACTGATCCCATCTCTAACGAGTCATTCCATCGGATATTACTAATCCAATATCTGATGAATTCTTTCGTATGGTTCTAATGTGTCTTGTTCTCGAGCTTTGTAAACCAAAGCTCTGATACCAACTGTGAAAACCCGTAACTTCCCCGTAAAGGAAAGCGTCGGATAGTTCGAGAACAAACCACAACAGAACACATACAGAAGAACATTTCACTATATATTACAACAGTGCATCAGATTACAAGAATATACAGAGTATAAATGAATATTACACAGAAATATCAGAGATTTAAATTACATTTAAATACATAGCAGCGGAAAATAATACAATACACAACTAGAAGAGATATACGGATACAAAGCTTTCCGGATATCGTTCCAGCTGTAAACCAGGATCCTGTGAATCTAAATCTGCAAAACCGAAACTACTAGCTGCCCGTGTCAAAATAAGGGCACCCAGAGTTTAGGTTAAAACAATAAACTCCAGGTCATTCATGGGACTGGTGTGAGAACTAAAACAGTTATTAATCTTTATTTTAAATCATTAGGTAAATCAAGGGACCACGCCGTATAACACGGAACGGGTTTCCTCCCAAGAATACCAGTGCATAAAACAAACTGCGCCATGCTAAATAAAGAAAAATGAAGCTGTTATAAGACCCAGGTCCCATCACACAATGCAACGCAGCCGAGGATAGGGTTTTCCCTTATAACAGCCAAAGAATGCTTGATACGTTTAAAACAAATCGTTTGATACTATTGTAAGTGCATAGTGTATAAAACAACTTCAAATCATAAGTATCAATCATAGGCGGCATGAATGCCCCATCCCACTATGTCGTCATACTAGGCTCTACAAATAAAACCGCAAATGTCACGTATTTGGAAGTTGGATTTCCATCTATGAACCGAGGCAAAAGATAGTCCTCAACCGATTCGTGACTCTCTAGCCCGAGCCACAGGCAAGTACTCTGTCAAGCCTTTGGATCCTCAGGGCCGGTCCACCGATGTGGATTAAACTTAAACCCTGAACACTACGTCTCCCCACCCTATGGGGTGTAAGTCTGGTCCGTCAGTCGACCAGAATGCATCGGTCAAAACCGATATAACCGAGGCGCCTCGCAACAGCAACAACCACATAAGTCAAACTCGTCAGGGCGTGTAAAACCACTGACGCCACTTCTAGCTAGAAAGAAACGCATGCCCTCCCTGACGTCCTCTCCCGTTTTTGGTTCACAACCGGGGTGCGAGGCTCGCGAATTCACGTTACACAAAGCTGTGCCACACAGGCTGTGCTTTGATCATCACCACAAGACTTTTCTTTTCAACATAAGCCTCGATCAATTGCCACTTAGGCATGCCACACAGGCAATCCACTCCATGCGTTTGATATCCATCAATATATAACCCCTGAGCTCGTACGTCTCAGAGAAGGGCGTTAAGCAAGAGAATAAATTCTCCTCCGCCAAACAGATATATATTTAATAGAGATCAATCACACGGACTAAAATCCAATGTCAGACACACAGTCCATTTACAAGTCCGTTCTGGGTCTGAACGAAACCGGAGGCACCTAGTACCCCGCATATCCATCGATCTCCAGGTACGTCTGGACGATCACTAACTGTTTCCATCTTCTTGGGTGTACAGCCCAATCAAGATCATCAGTTATCACCCAAATGACGTGAAGACTTTTGGTCTTCGACCACCGTCTTCATCTTCGACCCCACGTCGAATCAGTTATTCAGAATGGGATAAACCCGGTCTTTCTGAATAACTCGCGTACATATTATAAAAGTGTTACACAAACACAACATACGCCTCATTCCAATTCAGAATATTCTTTTATTCAAATATTCCTATACTTTGGGAAAAGTTCCCATTAATTTTATCCAAGATAAATTCTTTAAATTTATTCTTTAATCTCCTTTGAATATCAATTCAAACTAGTCGGGATTAGCGAACCACACCGAAGTAATCATTTATTTTATTTCCCAATCCCAACCTATTCATCCCATGAAGTAAAACTGGTAATACTTCATATCTAACACCACAGTGTTATCGGTAAATTCAATTACCATTTCACGTTCAAATCTAATTAAAGATTTAACTATCGCCTGGAGCAAAACTAGCGATACTCCATTTTCGATCATTTCAATCTAATTAAAGATTCATTAAAACTCCACTTGGTTTTAATCTTCGGCTGGGTTAAAGAATCAGTGTCATTTAAAACACGGTTCACGATAAGCCCAAAATCACATTCCATTAATTATTGGGTTAAAGAACGAGTGTTATTTAAAACACTGTTCACGATAAACCCAAAAATCAATATCACTTCAATTCCAATTAAATATTATTCAATTGGTACACTTCATTAAATCTAAATAAAAAGATTTAATCTTTTCACAACTGGGTTCAAGAACAGTGTTAGTGAAGACACCATTCACGACAAACCCAAATCACATTTGATATTCAATACAAGGCTCTTAATAGAAAATATATCGACTTATATTCAATATCAAATTCTACGATTAACAAATGTCGTATTGAAATAACGATATAAATGTATATCTTTCAAATTCCCATAACAACATCTGTATAATCACGAACTCCAACATCGAAATATTCCGAAGACAATTTCGATTCAAATCCACTCCAATGCAACCATTGGAAATTTTGGTTATTTTTCAAAACCATTTCAAATTCAATTTATTTATTTAAAAATAAATAGAATTATACTTCTAGTTCAAAACTAGTTCATTTCGATAAAAACTATTTTTATCTTTTCAAATATGGAGTTTTCCATCCCAAATCTTCACAAATCGTTTCTTATGATTTTACACAAATTATTACTATTTTTAGTAATTTTATCAAGGCCCGTACAGTCGATTTCCATCAATGGCCATCGAACTGCACTTACAGCGACCTTTTTCAAATTTGATTTGGACATAATTCCAAATCCAACCGTTAGATTTCAAATTTCTAATATTCGTTAGAAAGCTCTTTTCGATACGAACCCAACGGTTCCGGTTTTAGGAGAATCCGACGGTCGGATCTCCCGTAATGTCCGTTTGAAATGAATGCTCGAAATTCGCGAACTGCCACGGCGCGGCGCGTTCTATTCAGGCCATTATATTATATATATAATATATATAATATATATTTCGTCGATTTCTATTTAAAACGAATTATATAAATAGTTTTGAATTCGTTTCAAAAACATTTTCAACTTCCTTTTCAATTCAAATCACAATTGAATTCTTCTTTATAGATTCGTTTTAAAATTCATTTCTATTCAATTCAAATTTCAATTCAATTTGAATTCGTTTTCAATTCAATTCATTTCGAAATCGTTTTCAATTCACTTCATTTCGAAATCGTTTTCAATTCACTTCATTTCGAAATCGTTTTCAATTCACTTTGAAATCGTTTTCAATTCACTTCATTTCGAAATCGTTTTCAATTCACTTCATTTCGAAATCGTTTTCAATTCAATTCATTTCGAAATCGTTTTCAATTCACTTTGAAATCGTTTTCAATTCACTTCATTTCGAAATCGTTTTTAATTCACTCCATTTCGAAATCGTTTTCAATTCACTTTGAAATCGTTTTCAATTCACTTCATTTCGAAATCGTTTTCAATTCACTTCATTACGAAATCGTTTTCAATCGATATAAATATCGTTCACGTCAAAATGGCGTCAAACTAATCAACAAAACTTCATAAATTTCTATTTTCAAATATTCTATTTCAAATATTTCTATTTCAAATATTTCCATTTCTAAACTGGAATGAGGCCCAATCAATTACCATATAAAATTAATTATATGGATTTTCATACAACACATGTATATAATAGCATTGAAAAATGATCAACCATCAACCAAAGTGCACTACACTGTATAGGCATCAAATAAAGATATCTAATGCTTATAACAGCCTGTCAATCAATCGATCGACATATTTAATCAATCAGGATGAGTGAACTTCAAATTTCATCCCAACACCCGTGTGGGGTTTCAAACAATCAAACGCATATTTTATTTGTGCAGTTGGGCGATGTGTAAAATTTATCGACCCAATCAATGTCCTTCAAATAGGTGTACATAAACAAACCGTCTGGTTTGTAAATGAATATTTATTTATTCACATTCACGTTAAAAATTATATTTTTAACGATAAAAACATTTTATTCCAACATATGAATTTCCATTCAGTTCATTCTTTAAATAAAATGATATTTTATTTTTCTAACATATTTTAGAAAATTTCGGCGGCATAACGGCACGATACTAGAAACGGGACGAGGCCTAGCCTTATCCCCGGTCTAGTGAAGGCCCACGCCGTTCACACATCAATCAAATCAATTTCATCTCACCAAACAATTCAATTCAAACAAATAATTCAACTAACCTATGCAACCAAACAAACAAGTCCATGGTCTGTGGACGATTGTGTCGGGTGCTACTAAGCACCGTCTGCATCCTAGTATATATATATATAACTAGAAAAGAAATTGAAAGGTGAGAAATTCTCACATATAGCTATCCTAGCTCCACGGCACTTCATTTATAGAAATCTTCTTCGCTATCGCATCTTCGTCATCTTCGTTGCCCGTAGTCACTATATATATAAAAATCACATTTTTATATTCTCTATTATATAAAAATCATATTTTTATCGCTAACTTCATATTGTGAAAATAGAATTTTCATCGCTATTTCATATTTGTAAAAATAGAATTTTCACTTCGTTATACTTTATATAAAAATTGAATCTTTACTATGTTATTCAATATATAAAAATCGAATTTTTACTTCGTTATACTTTATATAAAAATTAAATCTTTACTATGTTATTCAATATATAAAAATCGAATTTTTACTTCGTTATACTTTATATAAAAATTGAATCTTTACTATGTTATTCAATATATAAAAATCGAATTTTCACTTCGTTATACTTTATATAAAAATTGAATTTTTACTTCGCTATTAAATATAAAGATTATATTTTTATTATTCCCATGATGTAAAAATTATATTTTTATTGCTTTAAAAATATAAGAATTATATCTTACTCCTTCTACCTAATAAAAATTCCGTCTTTTCTCTTTTTTAAAAAAATGATCTTTATTTTTGCAAGTTCGAATCTTTTTCTATTTCAAAGTTTATATTTTATAAAACCAATCTTATATATATTATAAAAACAATCTCATATATGTTATAAAAAAAACTACATTTTATTTTCAAAAACAATATCATTTTCATTTTTAAAAGAAACATATTTTTATTTTTAAAACTAAGCCATTTATATATTTTTGAATATGAAAATAATTATGCCATTTCATAATTTAAAACATCATCATTTATATATTGATGTATTAAAAATAGAAGTCACATTTTTATTCAAAAACAAATGCAAAATTCCCTTTTTTTTTATACCGCCATTCATATCTTATTTTTAATTTAAAAATATTTCATAATAAAAAGACTACATTTTTAATATTACGAAATATATTTAAAACCAGATTTACATACGCTGTTAAATATAAAGAAAAACATATTTCAAAAACAATTTTATTTAATAATAAAAATCACCTTTTTCTGTTCTGGAACCCACTGTCGATTTGGGGATCGACCGTCGCTGCCTCCCAGAAGTGACCGGAGTCCGATCAACTAGGTCCACCTGAAGCGGCGTCGTCTGAGCTTTCTCCACCTCCCCGCAGCGTCGAGTTCGACGCACCCATGGCCACCAGAAAACGCGTCGAACGGCGTGAGGTCTTGCTCGCGTTCTTCGATGCAGGGGGGGTCTGCGTCGCATCGAGGTGACGGAGGAGGAGCAGAAGGGGAGGGTGGAGAGGAAACAGCGGCGGTGGCGTGGAGGCCGACGGCTGGAGGATTTAGGGTTCGATCGCATTTTTTTTCCTTTTCTTTTGAAACGATTTGGAACGGGGGGGGGGGGGTTATTGTGTTCATCGGTGGCTGAGGGAGGCCTTTGCTGTTGAACTTCGAGGGGGTGGGGTCCCAAAGTCGGCTTCAGGTGGTGGTGGAGGGGCGCAGGTCGTCGGGGAAGGGTGCAGGGGTCGCGGCAAGTCGAGGTGTGGGGCTAGGCGGTGCTTCGGTGCGGGTTCGACGATTTTGGGATGCTGTGGCTCGAGGTTCGTGAATGGACATGGGGAGAGAGAGAGAGAGGAGGTCGTAGGGGGTGTTGTGGTCGCAGGGATGGCTGACGATGGCGGCGGCGCGGCGCTGGGTAGCCAGCGACGAGGTGGGCGATGGATTTGGGGAGCTCCGGATTTTTATTTTTTTTTTATTTTTTTTTTAGATCTGAAGTAGATCGTTTAGGGGGGGGTGAAGATAAAGGAGGGAGTTGACCTTTTTATTTATTTAATTTAATCCTAAAAAGCAACTTTTTATTTCAACTTCGAAATCAAACCCGCAGACTGTCGTCTATAGCGTTTTACCCCCATCCCGAACACAACGGAATATGCCACTCAAGCCAATTCATCTGTTTCGATTAGTTTCTGTCAAAATCAAAATATAAATCCTTTATATTTTAAATTTGAACGCACATTTCAATTTACCGAGGTCACATACTAACTAGAAAAATTCCAGAAAAATATTCTCTAGCTTCGTATTGACGATACGGTCCTAACAAAACTAGTTTCGTCGAATTTTGAGACCGTTAGAAAAATGGCCAATTTCCAGTCGATTAAAATCAACTGAAACTGGTCAAACGCGTTTTCCTTTGCCACGCTCACATAGTGATTCTAAAAATTATGAAATTTGAAACCTAGCAATAATTTGACACCATGGACCCAACAAAACTGGTTTCGTCGAAATCCGAGGTCGTTTGCAAAATGGCTATTTTTAAGGCCTTTATATATATTAAAATATATATAAATTCCACAGCGCTATTTCTGAATTTTAAACTGGACACATCTTATCATTTCTAAAGTGAAATCTCAGTTTCTCAACTTCGTTAGAAAGATATTCTTTAACAGATTCCATTATTTTTGGTTTCACTAAAATCCGGATTGTTTTGCACCCAGTACATTCAATTGAAGTTTGAAATCGAATTATCAAACTACCGCGCCATTTTCAATTCTATTTATAATTATATATAAATATTTATATTCTAACGACGACGCGTATAAATATATACGTTCTAATTATATTCAAAATAAATTTCTCGTCGATATTATTTAAAATAATTCATTTTAAATATTCAAAATTCGCTAAAATTGCCAAAATAAAAATTTCAAACTGGCCCGCATTTTACGGGTTGTTACAGGTATAAATCTGAAGGACAACAAATTACAAAACTTGATATGATTCATCTTATTTACAGGCATATACATTAGATCTAATTTACAATCCTATCACAATTACTTTTTAATTTAATTATATGAGAAAGTGACATAAACTCACAGTGATAGGATTCTTAGAAAAGAGAATTAGGGGTTGTTATAGAAAATCTGATCTTGAATAACCTCCTCTTTGATTATTGAAGAAGAAAAGCTAAATTAGTTTGAGTTGGAGCAGCAGCACGGAGGAGCTATGTTTTAGGGTTGAATGAGAATAAGGTTAGGTTTAGGTGTTTATTTATAGATGTATTAGATGAATTAGACCTTAAGATTAGATTAGAGACTATCAGAACCACTCAGATTAAAAAGACATGTCATCAGGGAACTGTCCATAATTCTCCAGATCTGGGCTCGACATGGGCGCACTTCCCAGTTGCGCGAGTGCATTTTTGTTCTGGCGCACTTCACAAGTGCGCCAGTTATTCTGTTCCATTTCCTGATTGTTCTGCAAAACTTCTATCGTCTGTAACTCCTTCACACGGTATCCGTTTTGTGCAAGCTCGAACTATCGCTCAAGCAAAATCACGAGATGAACGCAATGGCGTAACTCGTTTCACTCAATTCTTCATCCAAAAATTAAGTATTCTTTAATTATCCCTTATGTCATGTCTTAAAATTACAGGGTGCTACACAAATTTTATTATACGCAAACTCTAATCTGGCATGGCCGAGTCATCCAAAGGCCTAGGCTTCCAAAGGCCTAGGCTTGGCATAAACAAAAAGGAAAAATAGAGGAAGAAGAATAGAATCAAATAACATAGTCATATAGGCAAAACTGGAAATAATCCAAAATAGTGGAAATAGGGAAAAGGAAGTTAGATACACATACTGATTAATTATCCAACAGAAAGGCATATATTTTACTTATAACAACGACATAGGTGATTAACAGTAAAGAATAGGCATAATAATTATCTTATAAATTGTATATCCTAAACCGAATTTTATTTAACAGTCATGATATAGTCTAGAAATCAGATCTGAAAATAACTGGGAACTCACAACGGGTCTTGGTGAAGAAGAGATTAAATCTCTTTTATATATATAAATATATCTATCTACATGTCATTGCAGAAAAGTCCACTCTTATCCCTTTTGTTGTTGTATGTAAATCTTTAATGTTATCCCTGTAGATCTAGGCTTCAGCAGCATTCCCCCATTATATATTTTTATTTTAGAATATAATCATAGAGGCAGAAGGTATGAAGAAATTGTGTGTATTGGAATGGGAGAAACTACCTATTTATAGATTCACTAAGTCAAACTCAGCCATTAGATTCTAGGGCTTTAATCTAAACCATATATGTAGGACTAAGTCAGAGCGAACCTAGCGACAAAATTGTCCAGATACGCAATTCAGAACCTTCCACGGATTAGGGTGGGTCGACCCACCATCACTATGGGTCGACCCTGTTGTATATAACGGTGTTGTATACACAATTATATGATTTTTGTTTGATGATAACAACCAAATAAATATTATTTTAATGTGTTTGATATTGTACTGTTATTATACATCACAGACTGGAATATAATATTTATATTTAAATAAAATACGACTGTACAGAAATTTAAACATTCACACAGTATTTTATTTAAATATAATATTTTATTTCACTATCAAAACAGTACAAATTTATAAACTCCATTGTTTATACATTTCTCTTATATTCACTGATATTCACTACATCACAATACATTCACAGACTCATGTACAGATCTTTTTTTTATATACAGCTCTTTCAGTACAGTACATTCTCAGTCACTCAGTAATTTCATATTTATACATACACTCATTCATTGACACTATTTTTGTCTTTTGTCTTCTGTCTTCTGTCTTCACAACATCTTCACTGCCAGTCTAATCTTCATACCTGTCATATATAGAAACACACACACAGTACACTGCAATAGAAGTGAAATAGAATACATGCAAATATAATTTTTATTTTTGAAAAATTATTTGCCTCAGAATTTCGGTGTGTTTCTCATCATTTTTCTGACTCGATCTGATTTGATCAGCCTCGACATAATCACACTAGTTTGCTGATTTTTGATCAGCCTCGACATAGTGTGACTAGTCTGCTAATATACATATAATTAAACACAAATGTCAAAATCAACACAAGACAGGTCAAAGGAGAAATGGAAATCAAATATGCATATAAAATCAGCAAAGAGGCAAAATATAAATGAAAGTGCAAAAAAAAAAAAAATTCATTTCAGCAAGTACAAGAATTCAACAACACAGCATGACATGCGTGTACATGAGTGATAAATGGTCAAGGCAATACAACGAGTAATTCAACATGGTGCCAATACAAAAAGAAAGGTAGCCAAGCAAAATCAACATAGAACAGCAAGAATGCATGGTCAAGATGGTGATGATCCACTCAAGCTAAGCCTAAAAGCACTAGTGTAACATGTATGTGTTGAGTATGGTGCAGCATGGATGAGTCAGCAAGCATGGCAGTTTGACAGTCAACACAAATGAAACTGCAAATTGATTTTAGTTTGCAAAACATATACAACAAAGTAATGAAGATAGTGAGCTCAAGATGAAAAGGGCAAGCAATACAAAGTGGAGCTACAGCATGTAGAGTGATCAAGTGCAAACAGTAAAGACTCAAACAATGTGTACATGCAGCAATACTGGTGAACCAAGTCAGGCAAATTCAGTTTCATGGCCAAGATTATTACAATACAGTTTTTTTTGCTCAAGATTTTTGATTGGATATCATGTTCATAGCACATACACATGCACAAGATTCCAACATCAATTCAAAGTGAAATGGAGCAAGTTAGGCTAAGGCAGCATGGTCAAATTTCAAGTAGCATGACAGCAAAAACATTTTCATGTTTCAAGTGGTCAAGTGAATGAATTAACACACATGTAACCTATCTACTCAGCTGCATGGGCACAAGTAGTTCAGTGCATGAGCAAGTGTGCAAATGATGGTGCATCGCGTTGACATGGTATAGGATGTGTGAAAGTGTGCAAGTATACAAACTGGTGCACATGTATGAATGTGATCAGTTAAGCATGGTGCAAACACAATATACAATGGTGCAACAAACAGGTCAGTGTACATGTGTGTACACAGCACCAAGATGGTGAAGGTAACACATCAATATACATGGGTAAGCTACAAGCAGCAACAACATAAGGAACATGTACAAACAGTAATACATGAGGCATTTTTTTTGGAAAGGAATCAATCTATGATTTCAAATATTTTTTCCAGTCAAACTGCGGTTTTACTAAAATCATATTTGGCAAAAATCTCATTGCAAATACAAGGAAAGAATTCATTTCAGATTTATCAGCATCAATCATTTTTGGTAAACAACTTTTGCAGATTTATCGATGTTGTTTTGGTAAGAAAAACAACTCGCCTAAAAAATGTTTTTGGCAAGTATATTTTTTCCAGAAAATCAGAGAGAAGCATATCAATTTTTGGCAAGTTTTTAAATGTTTATGTCAAATGCAATTCAGGACATTGAAAACAGATTTATTGTTTTCCAAAATAGTATTCCATGTTCGAATTGTTTCCACAAATTCAGTGATTAAAATCTGGCAAGAATCCTTCCATGAATCTTTCAAAAGACACGCAACAACCAAGCAATCAAAGCCGAGGTGATTAAAGAGGAAACCGCACAAATCAGGGACAATTAGACCAGAGCCATATATTGAAATCCGAGCAAAATTAAAGGATTATATAATCTTATATTATACAACACATCATCACAGGCAGGGACAGTGAAATCGAAATCCAACACAACAAAATTCAAAGAGCAGAGAATTTAAAAATAAAAATTCACTCACGTATTTCTAGTGATTTCGATCGACAAGAAAAGAGATTCCAAATCGATCAACGGAGAAGCAACCAAGCATTCGAGCCTACAGAGAAAATTCCAGAGCACAATTCACTTTATCGCGATCGAGATTTGGATTTCCAGAGAAACCCTAGCCTTTGAAGCCAGCCGGCAATTTTTTTTACAAAGCAAGGGATCGGGCAAAATGCAAATAAACAAATGGGCCGGCCAAGTTGAAAGGGCTTTGGAATTGTTTAATTAAAAAGGGGATGACCCCTTATATTTAAACTCCTTCATTCAATTTCAAAAGGGTTTCTTTTGTTTTTATTTTTGTTGTATTTTAATTTTGTTTTGAAATTCGCACCAAAACAGTTCTGGTGTCTGTAAAATTCTAGGGGGTTCAGTCAGGGTGTTGACTGACAGTTGACAGAGTCTGTAAAATCTGCGTTACTGGTTACAGGGTTGTAATAAAGGGAAATCTGTTCTAGGGGATTAGAACAGTCTAGAGTTTTGAGCTTAAGGTTAGGACAGGAGCAGGCGCTGCGAGTTTACATGGGATTGTAAGCGGGATCTGTTTATAACACCTAGTAGAGACTTTAGAAATGCAGCAGTAGGCAGGATTTTGCCGAAGCTGGGTATCTCTGTGTGTTATTTCCTTTCTGCCTTTTATTTTTGCTGTATTCTGTGATCTGTTTATTATTTAATATCCTGTCAGTTTTTCAATTTCAGTTTAAAAACTGTGATAAACCTATTCACCCCCCTCTAGGGTTAATCTAGATCCAACAAGTGGTATCAGAGCTTGTATAAGGTTACAACATGATAGGGAGTTCTCGCTCTATGATCTAGTGGCGAAGTAGTGACTCTTATCCCTACATGTCCGTGGGTGGTTGTCTATGTTGAGAGGCAGGACATGAAATCAGTCTCTGAGGTACCTTTGTTTGCCACCGGGGTGTCATTAAAATCCTCGAGAAAGCGAGAACAAGTGGTATCAGAACAGGTATTCTGTTAACTCTAGAGTAATGGTGATTTCTAGTTGTTAGTCCATAGAGAGTCAGTCCAGTCACATTCCAAATATTTTTGATGGTACAGATTTTTTATATTGGAAATCAGAAATGGAATTCTATTTAAAATTTGTTAATTTAGAATATTGGAATATTGTTGAAAAATTGGGAGATATGTTAGATAAGAGGAATAAAGTTTTCAATGCTCGTGTTATGCATATTATTTATTCTTTTCTTGGTAATAATCAATTAAAATTTATCTCTCATTGTCTAACTGCACAGGATATTTGGAAAACTCTCAGTACGTTGTATGGAAAGTCGGACGACTGCTCAAAACCCCAAAACGACAACTCATCTTCAGATCTATGCTTGACAGGTTTTACAGAAGATAACTCAGGTGGATCAACTGATGGAGACTCAACGGACAATGAAATAGAAAATTTCTCTTATGAAGATCTGGTTTATTTTTGTGCTGATTTAACTAAGTCTGTTGATAAACTCCAGTTGAAAAATAAATCCTTGAAATCTAAGAATTCTGAATTGACCAGCAAAATTGATAATTTGGAATCACAACTTGAATATTTTAAAAACCTTTGAAATTCAGATTGTAAAAAATTTTTGAAATTGAAAACCAATCTTGTTCATCTCAATAAAATATTCAAAAATTTGAAAATGAAATTCTGATCTTAAAAGAGAACAAGATTGAGTTATCAAATTTGAACAATCTTCTACAAAAGGAATTTGAAGTTTTTAAGACTGACATAAATTCCAAACTTGAAATTGCTGAAAATGAAAATTTGGTGAAAAGTGATTTGATTTTAAAAAAACTTGAAAATGAGATTGAAAAGTCCAGGAATTTTGAGTCTGAAAAACAAAAACGATTTGAATTTGAAATCTCGGAATCCCAAGCCAAAATTAAATTTTTTAAAGATGAAAACTTGGTTTTGAAAACGGATTATGAAAGGAATAAGATCACAAAAAGCCGTTGTTCAGATTTAACAAAAGAAAATGGTGATCTTAATCATAAAATTCAACAACTTGAAACAACTTTGAAAAAAATTTCTAATGGTGAAAAATATTTGAATATGTTGTTGAAAAATCAATTTTCTTCTAAAAACAAATATGGTCTTGCCTTTGGGAAGAATAATGTTTTTGAAAAACTGAATTAAACTGATTTGAAAAGTTCTTCAAACTGCTTTGGAAAGAATCAACTTGAAAATTCAAACTTTGATAATCTTGGAGGTTTTTTGAATCATAAACGTGATGAAAACTTGTTTTATAATAACCCATCTAAACAATCTTGGATACAAAAAGGAAATAAAACAAACTTCGTTAAATTCAAACAGATTTGGGTTCCAAAGGGTACAAAGGTAAATTCAGATGGTTTGTTATATAGACAGGTTTGGGTACCAAAAGTGGTAAACACAATTCAGAGTGGTTTTACAAATTTTGTTAGACCACTTAACCCTCTCAACTGCTAGGTACCAGTGATGGCTGAGGAACTGCTTTGGAAAAGAAAATTTGAATTCAAGCTATTCCATATCTTTGTCTTGTTTAGAGTTCCTTAGCCAAGACTAGTTGAGTTAGAGATTCTGTTTTTCATTGGATTCTGGTATGATCTCTTAACTCACCTTTGTAAATATTCTTTGTTTTTATTTTCTTTATTTATTTCTCCTTCTATCCCTTCTGTTTATCTTTTCTCTGTTTTCTTTTGTTTTTTGTTTTGTCACTGTCATACCTTTGTAACTTCTTAGGCTTAATTAACTTCGTATTGCAGAATTCATATACTCTCTGGAAATTTGCTTCATTTCTATAAAACTCTGATGTGTTTAATCATCCCCATATCCTGAATTTAATCTTGTAAATATCTGCAATTGTTTCGAGGTTTATTTTTCTGATTTCTGAATTCATAACAGTGTTGATGTATTCTTGTCATATCTTGAACAATGTCAATTTGAATTCTAAAATTTTGAAGATCTGAAAGTTTAATGGAAATTCACACATCGTTGCTGTTTTGAGATTCTTCTAATTCATTTTAGGAAAGCTTGAAATATTACACTCATTACAGCACTCTATTATTTATCAGTTGTGATATTTTCATTTTTTTTAGATTGGCTTGGAAATTTTAAATTGTCTAGAATCTCAGTGATACATCTTGAAAATCATTGTTATTCATGATCATCATGGTTAGAATTTGTTTGTTTGAAATCATCTGAAATTATTAATATTTTGTATAATCACACACCTCCTAAATTTGAAATTATCAACCTTGTGTGACTAATTCATTATATTTCAAAACTTGACATTGATTCTAGTGATTTCAAATAAATTATTTAGGATCATGAATATCTATTAAACCTGAAGTAAATGAACTGATTTTTTCTATGGGTTTGTCAGAAATACTTGTGAAAATTTCTTTGAAAATATGGTCTTAAAATTCTCTATTATTTCATGGTTATTTGATTTTAATATATGTTTGTTTGAAATCATTTGAAATTATTGATTTATTGAATCACACACATATCTTGAATTTGAAGTATAATATTGTGTGATTGATTCATTAAATCCTGATATATTCACATTTCTTCAAATGATTTAAAATAAACTAAATTTTATAATCATGGATCATGAAATATATTGTTTTTGTGACCTTCAGAAACATCGTCTGACAAGTCTGTTGTGATAATGATTTTTCTGTGCTGCTCTGATACTGTTTTTGAAAAATGTTTGTTTTGGAATCATGCTGTTCTAATTATAAGAAATTGATTTGTAAATATTTTTTGAGGACTGCTTGATTTGGTATCAAAGGTTTATCGTGCTCTGATAAATGAAATTTGTGTGCTTGAGTTGCTTGCTTTGTAATTAAGTCTTTTCTGTTGACTGAGATACCCTTGTTTAGCCACCAGTGTCATTTTAAAAATCCTCATTAATAGTGACAAAAAGTGGTATCAGATTAGGAAGTGCTGAATTTTTTTTCCTTATTCTCATCATGTATATTTTTTTTCTTATCCCTTTTTGCTTTGTATAACTCTTCATATTCCTCTTGTAATTGATTCTCATTTTTAAAATTATTCATTTTTTATTCATTCACAAATTGAAATCAATATCCAAATTGTTCTGTATTTATAATTCATCAAAATATATCAGAATTTGAAATTGTGATTAATTATGACTACAATATATTTCACAACAAGAGGAGATTTTATTTAAATTTTCATGAAGGCTGAACATTTATTATAAAATCTTTGAATTGGCAATTATTTCATGACCACCTCCTTTATCTACCATTATTCTGCCATCCATCATGTTTTATTTAAATGTGGAGAGTTCAATATTTTTTAAAATCTTTTTGAATAAACAGTGAAAATATTTGTGATAGAAATTGGACTATGCTATTATTCAGAATTAGTGGTAATTGAAATTTTTCAATAATCCCGGTACAGTCGTTCATATTTCATAATATTATTAATTTAGAAATTTATTTCACAGTTCATTTCTGTATCTACCACATTTCTATCATTCATATTGGTTGTATATACCGAGGAGTTTTTCTATTTAAAGCTGAAAACGATAAATATTTAATTAATACATAAGTGTGTCTCTAACCTCATTTAAAAATCCAAGCTCTGGTCATGCATGGTTAAGAGACAACTTATAATTTAAGCTACGACTGACCTCATTTAAAAATCCAGCTCTGGTTATGCGTGGTCAGTGAGCTCTTAAATAAATAAATAAATAAATAAGGAAATAATGTGCTATAAATTAAAATTATTTTGAAATTTTCCTTGGTGTGTAAAAACCAGTCTATCAATCCATGTTCTAATCTGTGAAATGTGTTAATATCTTATGAAGTATTATGATTTGTTGATTGATAGCTACTGGGATTTGAGACTATCTGATTTTGTCACTTAAGTTGAATTTATAATTATAGTCCAAATCCATCACTTTATTTTTTATTTTTTTATAAAATTCTTTTGGAAAATAATTGAAAATATATGTTTTTGAAACTCTCTCCATAATATATAAAATTCATCGTAAATCCGTCATTCTCTACAATGTGAAATATGCCACCAGTTCTTAGTTTATTATGATTTTTGTTTGACTGATTGAGATTTATAATGACCGTTCTTCCTCTTAAGCTGAAATTATATTTTTAGTCGTTTTTCATCTGTATTTTAAACTCTGTATCCCTTTGATGATAACAAAAGGGGGAGAATGGATTAGATTTTGATTTATGAGTGAATGTTTTATAATTATTTTTAACTTTGAAAATTTATTATTATTCATACATTTCACTCAAACACAGTTATAGGGGGAGTTGTCTGTTGTAGGGAGAGCTAATAAATAGGGGGAGTTCAATATTCACTGCCAAACACATCTATTGTATACAAAATCTTTTATTTGTTTGTCATCATCAAAAGGGGGAGATTGTTGTATATAACAGTGTTGTATACACAATTATATGATTTTTCTTTGATGATAACAACCAAATAAATATTATTTTAATGTGTTTGATATTGTACTGTTATTATACATCACAGACTGGAATATAATATTTATATTTAAATAAAATACTACTGTACAGAAATTTAAACATTCACACAGTATTTTATTTAAATATAATATTTTATTTCACTATCAAAACAGTACAAATTTATAAACTCCACTGTTTATACATTTCTCTTATATTCACTGATATTCACTACATCACAATACATTCACAGACTCATGTACAGATCTTTTTTTTATATACAGCTCTTTCAGTACAGTACATTCTCAGTCACTCAGTAATTTCATATTTATACATACACTCATTCACTGACACTATTTTTGTCTTCTGTCTTCTGTCTTCACAGCATCTTCACTATCAGTCCAGTCTTCATACATGTCATATATAGAAACACACACACAGTACACTGTAATAGAAATGAAATAGAATACATGCAAATATAATTTTTATTTTTGAAAAATTATTGCCTCTGAATTTCGGTGTGTTTCTCATCATTTTTCTGACTCGATCTGATTTGATCAGCCTCGACATAATCACACTAGTTTGCTGATTTTTGATCATCCTCAACATAGCGTGACTAGTCTGCTGATATACATATAATTAAACACAAATGTCAAAATCAACACAAGACAGGTCAAAGGAGAAATGGAAATCAAATATGCATATAAAATCAGCAAAGAGGCAAAATATAAATGAAAGTGCAAAAAAAAAATTCATTTCAGCAAGTACAAGAATTCAACAACACAGCATGACATGCGTGTACGTGAGTGATAAATGGTCAAGGCAATACAAGGAGTGATTCAACATGGTGCCAATACAAAAGGAAAGGTAGCCAAGCAAAAGTCAACATAGAACAACAAGAATGCATGGTCAAGATGGTAATGATCCACTCAAGCTAAGCCTAAAAGCACAAGTGTAACATGTATGTATTGAGTATGGTGCAGCATGGATGAGTCAGCAAGCATGGCAGTTTGACAGTCAACACAAATGAAACTGCAAATTGATTTTAGTTTGCAAAACATATACAACAAAGTAATGAAGATAGTGAGCTCAAGATGAAAAGGGCAAGCAATACAAAGTGGAGCTACAGCATGTAGAGTGATCAAGTGCAAACAGTAAAGACTCAAACAACGTGTACATGCAGCAATACTGGTGAACCAAGTCAGGCAAATTCAGTTTCATGACCAAGATTATTACAATACAGTTATTTTTGCTTAAGATTTTTGATTGGATATGATGTTCATAGCACATACACATGCACAAGATTCCAGCATCAATTCAAAGTGGAATGGAGCAAGTTAGGCTAAGGCAGCATGGTCGAATTTCAAGTAGCATGACAGCAAAAACATTTTCATGTTTCAAGTGGTCAAGTGAAGGAATTAACACACATGAAACCTATCTACTCAGCTGCATGGGCACAAGTAGTTCAGTGCATGAGCAAGTGTGCAAATGATGGTGCATCGCGTTGACATGGTATAGGATGTGTGAAAGTGTTCAAGTATACAAACTGGTGCACATGTATGAATGTGATCAGTAAAGAATGGTGCAAACACAATATACAATGGTGCAACAAACAGGTCAGTGTACATGTGTGTACACAGCACCAAGATCGTGAAGGTAACACATCAGTATACATGGGTAAGCTACAAGCAGCAACAACATAAGGAACATGTACAAACAGTAATACATGAGACATTTTTTTTGGAAAGGAATCAATCTATGATTTCAAATATTTTTTCCAGTCAATCTGCGGTTTTACTAAAATCATATTTGGCAAAAATCTCATTGCAAATACAAGGAAAGAATTCATTTCAGATTTATCAGCATCAATCATGTTTGGTAAACAACTTTTGCAGATTTATTGATGTTGTTTTGGTAAGAAAAACAACTCGGCTAAAAAATGTTTTTGGCAAGTATATTTTTTCCAGAAAATCAGAGAGGAGCATATCAATTTTTGGCAAGTTTTTAAATGTGTAAGTTGAATGCAATTCAGGACATTGAAAAAAGATTTATTGTTTTCCAAAATTGTATTCCATGTTCGAATTGTTTCCACAAATTTAGTGATTAAAATCTGGCAAGAATCCTTCCATGAATCTTTCAAAAGACACGCAATAGCCAAGCAATCAAAGCCGAGGTGATTAAAGAGGAAACCGCACAAATCAGGGACAATCAGACCAGAGCCATATATTGAAATCAGAGCAAAATTAAAGGATTATATAATCCTATATTATACAACACATCATCACAGGCAGGGACAGTGAAATCGAAATCCAACACAACAAAATTCAAAGAGCAGAGAATTAAAAAATAAAAATTCACTCACGTATTTCTGGTGATTTCGATCGAGAAGAAAAGAGATTCCAAATCGATCAACAGAGAAGCAACCAAGCATTCGAGCCTACAGAGAAAATTCCAGAGCACAATTCACTTTATCGCGATCGAGATTTGGATTTCCAGAGAAACCCTAGCCTTTGAAGCCAGCCGCCATTTTTTTTTACAAAGCAAGGGATCGGGCAAAATGCAAATAAACAAATGGGCCGACCAAGTTGAAAGGACTTTGGAATTGTTTAATTAAAAAAGGGATGACCCCTTATATTTAAACTCCTTCATTCAATTTCAAAAGGGTTTCTTTTGTTTTTATTTTTGTTGTATTTTAATTTTGTTTGAAAATCGAACCGAAACAGTTCTGGTGTCTGTAAAATACTAAGGGGTTCAGTCAGGTTGTTGACTGACAGTTGACAGAGTCTGTAAAATCTGGGTTACTGGTTACGGGGTTGTAATCAAGGGAAATCTATTCTAGGGGATTAGAACAGTCTAGAGTTTTGAGCTTAGGGTTAGGACAGGAGCAGGCGCTGCGAGTTTACATGGGATTGTAAGCGGGATCTGTTTATAACACCTAGTAGAAACTTTAGAAATGCAGCAGTAGGCAGGATTTTTCCGAAGCTGGGTATCTCTGTGTGTTATTTCCTTTCTGCCTTTTATTTCTGTTGTATTCTGTGATCTGTTTATTATTTAATATCCTGTCAGTTTTTCAATTCAGTTTAAAAACTGTGATAAACCCTATTCACCCCCCTCTAGGGTTAATCTAGATCCAACAGACCCAACGTGACATGTGTCGACCACAGACCGTTGTGGGTCATCTCATTCCCCCATAATTCCTGCACTAGTTTTACGCTCGTTTTTGATTTGAATTAGTTTGAATTATATTTATATATAAGCCTTGTGAAAACCCGTAACTTCCCCGTAAAGGAAAGCGTCGGATAGTTCGAGAACAAACCACAACAGAACACATACAGAAGAACGTTTCATTGTATATTACAACAATGCATCAGATTACAAGAATATACAGAGTATAAATGAATATTACACAGAAATATCAGAGATTTAAATTACATTTAAATACATAGCAGCGGAAAATAATACAATACACAACTAGAAGAGATATACGGATACAAAGCTTTCCGGATATCGTTCCAGCTGTAAACCAGGATCCCGTGAATATAAATCTGCAAAACCAAAACTACTAGCTGCCCGTGTCAAAATAGGGGCACCCAGAGTTTAGGTCAAAACAATAAACTCCAGGTCAGTCATGGGACTGGTGTGAGAACTAAAACAGTAAATCTTTATTTTAAAGTTAGGTAAATCAAGGGACCACGCCGTATAACACGGAACGGGTTTCCTCCCAAGAATACCAGTGCATAAAACAAACAGCGCAATGCTAAATAAAGAGAGATGAAGCTGTTATAAGACCCAGGTCCTATCACACAATGCAACGCAAGCCGGGGGATAGGGTTTTCCCTTATAATAGCCAAAAAATGCTTGATACGTTTAAAACAAATCATTTGATACTATTATAAGTGCATAGTGTATAAAACAACTTCAAATCATAAGTATCAATCATAGGCGGCATGGGTACCATATATCATGTCGCCATATATAGGTTTACAAATAAAACCGCAAATGTCACGTATTTGGAAATTGGATTTCCATCTATGAAACGAGGCAAAAGATAGTCCTCAACCGATTCGTGACTCTCTAGCCCGAGCCACAGGACCTAGACTCAGGTAGGCCCTTGGATCCTCAGGGCCAGTCCACCGATGTGGATTAAACTTAAACCCTGAACATGCGTTTCTCCGCCCTATGGGGCGTAGGTGAGCCAACTAAATGACTCCATCGGTTCGAGAACGACCGATCAATCCGAGGCGCCTCGCAACAGCAACAACCACATAAGTCAAACTCGTCAGGGCGTGTAAAACCACTGACGCCA
Organism: Allium sativum; assembly: GCA_030737875.1. Lineage (NCBI taxonomy): Eukaryota > Viridiplantae > Streptophyta > Magnoliopsida > Asparagales > Amaryllidaceae > Allium > Allium sativum. The sequence goes on along the minus strand of CM060925.1, from coordinate 95,421,116 downwards.
CTTCTAGCTAGAAAGAAACGCATGCCCTCCCTGACGTCCTCTCCCGTTTTTGGTTCATACCGGGTGTGAAACACGCGAAGTAAATGTAACACAAAGCTACGCCACAAACGCCTTGCTTTGATCATCACCACAAGACTTTGCTTTTCAACAGAAGCCTCGATCAATTGCCACTTAGGCATGCCACACAGGCAATTCACTCCATGCGTTTGATATCCATCAATATATAACCCCTGAGCTCGTACGTCTCAGAGAAGGGCGTTAAGCAAGAGAATAAATTCTCCGCCGCCAAACAGATATATATTTAATAGAGATCAATCACACGGACTAAAATCCAATGTCAGACACACAGTCCATTTACAAGTCCGTTCTGGGGCTGAACGAAACCGGAGGCACCTAGTACCCCGCATATCCATCGATCTCCAAGTACGCCTGGACGATCACTAACTGTTTCCATCCTCTTGGGTGTACAGCCCAATCAAGATCATCAGTAATTACCCCAAACGACGTGAAGACCTCCGGTCTTCGACCATCGTCTTCATCTTCGACTTATCGTCGTATCAGTTATTCAGAATGGGATAAACCCGGTCTTTCCGAATAACTCGCGTATATTTTAAATAAGTGTTACACAAACACAACATACGCCTCATTCCAATTCATCAGTCACTAACCGTAAATTAATCAAGCGAATAATTTCCCTAATATTAACCCCGAAGGCCAAAACCAACATCAGATCAATATCCAGAAAACCATTCTGCTTGGCTAACCGACAGTTAGTTTCTAAATTTCACATTCATAGGGAGAGGTTCCCATTAATTTTATCAAAGATAAATTCTTTAATTTATTCTTTAATTTACTTTTGAAAATCAATTCAAACTAGTCGGGATTAACGAACTTTACCGAAGTAATTATTTGTTTTGATTTCCCAATCCCAACCTATTCATCCCATGAAGTAAAACTGGTAATACTTCATATCTAACACCACGGTGTTATCGGTAAATTCAATTACCATTTCACGTTCAAATCTAATTAAAGATTTAACTATCGCCTGGAGCAAAACTGGTGATACTCCATTTCGATTATTTTCAATCTAATTAAAGATTCATTAAAACTCCACTTAGTTTTAATCTTTAACTGGGTTAAAGAATCAGTGTCATTTAAAACACGGTTCACGATAAACCCAAAATCACATTCCATTAATTATCGGGTTAAAGAACGAGTGTTGTTTAAAACACTGTTCACGATAAACCCAAAAATCAATATCAATTCAATTCCAATTAAATATTATTTAATTGGTACACTTCATTAAATCTAAATAAAAAGATTTAATCTTTTCTCAACAGGGTTCAAGAACAGTGTTAATGAAGACACCATTCACGACAAGCCCAAATCACATTTGATATTCAATATAAGGCTCTGAATAGAAAATATACCGGCTTATATTCAATATCGAATTCTACGACTAACAAATGTCGTATTGGAAATAACGATATAAATATATATCTTTCAAATTTCCATAACAACACCTGTATAATCACGAATCCCAACATCGAAATATTCCGAAGACAATTTCGATTCAAATCCACTCCAATGCAATCATTGGATATTCTGGTTATTTTCAAAACCCTTTTTAAATTCAATTTATTTATTTAAAAATAAATAGAATTATAATTCTAGTTCAAAACCAGTTCATTTTGATAAAAATCTATTTTTATCTTTTCAAATAGGGAGTTTTTCATCCCAATTTTTTCCAAATCATTTCTTATGATTTTACACAAATTATTACTATTTTTAATAATTTTATCAAGGCACGTACAGTCGATTTCCATCAATGGCCATCGAACTGCACTTACAGCGACCTTTTTCAAGTTTGATTTGGACGTATCTCCAAATCCAACAGTTAGATTTCTAATTTCTAATATTCGTTAGAAAGCTCTTTTCGATATGAACCCAACGGTTCCGGTTTTAGAAGAATCCGACGGTCGGATCTCCCGTAATGTCCGTTTGAAATAAATGGTCGAAATTTACGAACTGCCGCGGCGCGGCGCGTTCTATTCAGGCCATTATATTATATATATAATACATATAATATATACTTCGTCGATTACTATTTAAAACGAATTATATAAATAGTTTTAAAATCGTTTTAAAAGCAATTTCAACTTCCATTTCAATTCAAATCAAAATTGAATTCTTCTTTATAAATTCGTTTTAAAATTCATTTCTATTCAATTCAATTTGAATTCATTTCAATTCGCTTTCAATTCAATTTGAATTCGTTTTCAATTCATTTCGAAATCGTTTTCAATCCAATTCATTTCGAAATCGTTTTCAATTCAATTCAATTCATTTCGAAATCGTTTTCAATTCAATTCATTTCGAAATCGTTTTCAATTCAATTCATTTCGAAATCGTTTTCAATTCATTTCAATTCATTTCGAAATCGTTTTCAATTCATTTCATTTCGAAATCGTTTTCAATTCAATTCATTTCGAAATCGTTTTCAATTCAATTCATTTCGAAATCGTTTTCAATTCAATTCATTTCGAAATCGTTTTCAATTCAATTCATTTCGAAATCGTTTAAAATCGATATAAATATCGTTTACGTCAAAATGGCGTCAATCTAATCAACACGGCTTCATAAATTTCTATTTTCAAAATAGTTGTTATTATCAAAATATTTCGTTCAACACATGACCAATCTCAATGGATGAGTACTGTCAACACATGAACCTTTATTTTATATTGATAAAGATGTAAATTTTATTACTAAAATATTTCGTTCAACACATGACCAATCTCAATGGATGAGTACTGTCAACACATGAACCTTTATTTTATATTGATAAAGATGTAAATTTTATTACTAAAATATTTCGTTCAACACATGACCAATCTCAATGGATGAGTACTGTCAACACATGAACCTTTATTTTATATTATTCTTTATTTTTCAAATTGGAATGAGGCCCAATCAATTACCATATAAAATTAATTATATGGATTTTCATACAACACATGTACATAATAGCATTGAAAATAATCAACCATCAACCAAAGTGCACTACACTGTATAAGCATCAAATATAGATATCTAACGCTTATAACAGCCTGTCAATCAATCGATCGACATATTTAATCAATCAGGATGAGTGAACTTCAAATTTCATCCTAACACCCGTGTGGGGTTTCAAACAATCAAACACAGATTTAGTTGTGCAGTTGGGCGATGTGTAAAATTTATCGTCCCAATCAATGTCCTTCAAATAGGTGTACATAAACAAACCGTCTGGTTTGTAAATGAATATTTATTTATTCACATTCACGTTAAAAATTATATTTTTAACGGTAAAACATTTTATTTCAACATATGAATTTCTATTCAATTCATTTCTTCGATAAAATGATATTTTTATTTTTCTAACTTATTTTAGAAAATTTCGGCGGCATAACGACACGATACTAGAAACGGGACGAGGCCTAGCCTTATCCCCGGTCTAGTGAAGGCCCACGCCATTCACACATCAATCAATATCACCCAACAACCAAATTCAAATCACATCATATAACTAATCTATGCAACCAAACAAACAAGTCCATGGTCTGTGGACGATTGTGTCGGGTGCTACTAAGCACCGTCTGCATCCTAGTATATATATATAATTAGAAAAAGAAATTGAAAGGTGAGAAATTCTCACATATAGCTATCCTAGCTCCACGGCACTTCATTGATAGAAATCTTCATCGTCATCGCATCTTCGTTGCTGTAACCACTACATATGTAAAAATCACATTTTTACTTCGTTATTCAATATATAAAAATCGAATTTTTACTATGCTATTCAATATATAAAAATCGAATTTTTACTTCGAAGTTCAATATATAAAAATCATATTTTTATTTCGAAGTTCAACATATAAAAACCATATTTTTATTTCGAAGTTCAATATTTAAAAACCATATTTTTCTTTCGATGTTCAATATATAAAAACCATATTTTTATTTCGAAGTTCAATATATAAAAACCATATTTTTATTTCGAAGTTCAATATATAAAAACCATATTTTTATTTCGAAGTTCAATATATAAAAACCATATTTTTATTTCGAAGTTCAATATATAAAAACCATATTTTTATTTCGAAGTTCAATATATAAAAGCCATATTTTTCTTTCGAAGTTCAATATATAAAAACCATATTTTTATTTCGAAGTTCAATATATAAAATCCATATTTTTCTTTCGAAGTTCAATATATAAAAACCATATTTTTATTTCGAAGTTCAATATATAAAAACCATATTTTTATTTCGAAGTTCAATATATAAAAACCATATTTTTCTTTCGAAGTTCAATATATAAAAACCATATTTTTATTTCGAAGTTCAATATATAAAAATCGTATTTTTATTTCGAAGTTCAATATATAAAAACCATATTTTTATTTCGAAGTTCAATATATAAAAACCATATTTTTATTTCGCAGTTCAATATATAAAAACCATATTTTTATTTCGAAGTTCAATATATAAAAACCATATTTTTATTTCGAAGTTCAATATATAAAAACCATATTTTTATTTCGAAGTTCAATATATAAAAATCGTATTTTTCTACAAATAAAAATCCTATCTTTTCTGTAAATCAACTATATAAAAATACGATCTTCTCACATTTCAAAATACGACCTTCTCACCTTTTAAAGTTCTAATCTTTTTCCATTTAAAATTCAAATCTTTTTCTATTTAAAATCTTAAAATAAAATCAGTTTTTAAACATTTTTTTAAAAATCAGTTTTTAAACTCTATAAAAATCAGTTTTTTTTTAACACTATAAAAATCAGTTTTTTTAACACTATAAAAATCAGTTTTTCTAACACTATAAAAATCAGTTTTTTTTAACACTATAAAAATCAGTTTTTTTAACACTATAAAAATCAGTTTTTTTTAACACTATAAAAATCAGTTTTTTTTAACACCATAAAAATCAGTTTTTTTTTAACACTATAAAAATCAGTTTTTTAACACTATAAAAATCAGTTTTTAAACTCACCGTAGGAATCTAGCTCGGGGGGAAGGGGAAGAGAATGGCAATTGGAGGGGTGCTTGCCGCGGGTCCGTTCTGGTGGAGCAAGGGGGTGGCGTCGGGCTTCAGGGTCTCGATTTTGGGGAGGGGGGGGGGGGGTTTCTAGGTGGAGCGGCTTCGTTACTGCTGCGGGGGAGATGGGGTTCTCGTCGGTCGAGGAGGAGAACGGTGGGGGAGGCTTGGTGGTAGCTGCGCCGCCTTGGGCGCGGTGACTCATCGGAGGAGGCGGCGGGTTCTCTGCAGTCGCCTTTCTCTTTTTTTTTATATATTTTTTTTTGTTCCTGAAGAATGAACTCATCGGGGGGGCCAGAACGAGATAAAGGGTTTTTTTCTTTTTTTTTATTATTTTTTTATTATTTAATTATTTTATTTTCTAAAAAGTTGACTTTTACATAGGACCTCCAAACGAGGCCCACCGCCTATCGTCTATAACGTTTTACCCCCATTCCGAACACAATGGGATATGTATCGTAAGCTGATTCGGTCGTTTCTATCAGTTTCCGTTAAACCTACATTTAAATCGCTATATTGAATTTTAAACGTACATTTCAAATTACCGGGGTCACATATTAACTCTATAAATTTCAGAAAAATATTTTCTAGCTTCGTATTGACGATACGGTCCTAACAAAACTAGTTTCGTCGAATTCTGAGACCGTTGGAAAAATGGCCATTTTCCAGTCGATTAAAATCAACTGAAACTGGTCAAACGCGTTTTCCTTTGCCACGCTCACATATTGATTCGAAAAATTATGAAATTTGAAACCTAGCAATAACTTTACATCACGGACCCAACAAAACTGGTTTCGTCGAAATCCGAGGTCGTTTGCAAAATGGCTATTTTTAAGGGCCTGAATTCCATAGCGACTATTCAGAATTTTCAACTGGACATATCTTTTGATTCCCGCTACGAACTTTTGATTTTTCAGATTCGTTGGAAAGATATTGCCAATTAAATCCTAATGTTTTTGGTTTCACTAAAATCCGGATTGTTTTGCACCCGGTACATTCAATTGAAGTTTGAAATCAAATTATCGAACTACCGCGCCATTTTCAATTCTATTTATAATTATAAATAAATATTTATATTCTAACGACGGCGTATATAAATATATACGTTCGAATTATATTCAAAATAGATTTCTCGTCGATTTTATTTAAAATAATTCATTTTAAATATTCAAAATTCGCTAAAATTGCCAAAATAAAAATTTTAAACTGGCCCAGATTTTCGGGTTATTACATTCTCCTCCACTTAAAACTTTTCGTCCCCGAAAAGGAACAAAGTCGAAAGTGGTTTGATTAATCAACTCTACGCTCGATCTGGCTTCCATTCTCCAACTCTTTAGTTTCTGAGAATTTTCAAAATTTCAAAAATTTGGCTAACACCCTAAATTTTTGAAAAATTTCACCATAACCTCCCCTGTACCGGGAGCATCGGGGAATTTCAAATAGCTTCCCCGGTCCTTCAGATCTCAAAAAGAAAAAGAAAAAGCCAAGCGGCTAGCCAATAGGCTCACAAAATCATCATCACCCAAACAAAACAGGAAATTATGTAGTAAAAATGTACCTATTTGTCGGGCAAATAAATTTTATTCTCTGCTCTAGCCTCCTTGCTATGACCTGTTCAATGTAAGTACAAGTATATGCAAGCAAATGCGACCAATTTCAATACAATTCATTATTTGATACAATTAGGCGTAATGGTTCAAAATTATCAAACAATTAAACAAACAACACAATCATCAATGAATTAGTGAATTAACGTTTCAAATTCATAATTTCGATACATAGTCAAAAATCATGTTTTTGATGCCAAATCACAATAATAGGCCCTATCTAATTTTGGTTCTCACACCAGTCAATAGGAAGTATATAGAAATCTCCCTTTCGTCACTCGAACATAAATTCTGATGATGATGCATCAATCATCAGAGTTCTCTCTGGGCGACTAAGAAGGTGATTCTATATCTACCCAGTATATCAAAACTTCGAATACACGCGGATCAGACGTATATGCAAAATCTATATATACTGGATTGTCCAAATTCATTAAAATAAATAATCAAATACGAATAGTTGATTTAAATTTTCAAAACAAATTTTGCTTTCATTTTAAAAATATACTCTTCACACTCGTTCTAGGATATTACTGATCCTATCTCTAACGAGTCATTCTCGTTGGATATTACTAATCCAATATCTGATGAATCCTTTCGTATGATTCTAATGTGTCTTGTCCTCTGAGCTTTGTAAACCAAAGCTCTGATACCAACTGTGAAAACCCGTAACTTCCCCGTAAAGGAAAGCGTCGGATAGTTCGAGAACAAACCACAACAGAACACATACAGAAGAACGTTTCATTGTATATTACAACAATGCATCAGATTACAAGAATATACAGAGTATAAATGAATATTACACAGAAATATCAGAGATTTAAATTACATTTAAATACATAGCAGCGGAAAATAATACAATACACAACTAGAAGAGATATACGGATACAAATCTTTCCGGATATCGTTCCAGCTGTAAACCAGGATCCTGTGAATATAAATCTGCAAAACCAAAACTACTAGCTGCCCATGTCAAAATAGGGGCACCCAGAGTTTAGGTCAAAACAATAAACTCCAGGTCAGTCATGGGACTGGTGTGAGAACTAAAACAGTAAATCTTTATTTTAAAGTTAGGTAAATCAAGGGACCACGCCGTATAACACGGAACTGGTTTCCTCCCAAGAATACCAGTGCATAAAACAAACAGCGCAATGCTAAATAAAGAGAGATGAAGCTGTTATAAGACCCAGGTCCTATCACACAATTCAACGCAAGCCGGGGGATAGGGTTTTCCCTTATAACAGCCAAAAAATGCTTGATACGTTTAAAACAAATCATTTGATACTATTATAAGTGCATAGTGTATAAAACAACTTCAAATCATAAGTATCAATCATAGGCGGCATGGGTACCATATATCATGTCGCCATATATAGGTTTACAAATAAAACCGCAAATGTCACGTATTTGGAAATTGGATTTCCATCTATGAACCGAGGCAAAAGATAGTCCTCAACCGATTCGTGACTCTCTAGCCCGAGCCACAGGACCTAGACTCAGGTAGGCCCTTGGATCCTCAGGGCCAGTCCACCGATGTGGATTAAACTTAAACCCTGAACATGCGTTTCTCCGCCCTATGGGGCGTAGGTGAGCCAACTAAATGACTCCATCGGTTCGAGAACGACCGATCAATCCGAGGCGCCTCGCAACAGCAACAACCACATAAGTCAAACTCGTCAGGGCGTGTAAAACCACTGACGCCACTTCTAGCTAGAAAGAAACGCATGCCCTCCCTGACGTCCTCTCCCGTTTTTGGTTCATACCGGGTGTGAAACACGCGAAGTAAACGTTACACAAAGCTACGCCACAAAGGCCTTGCTTTGATCATCACCACAAGACTTTGCTTTTCAACAGAAGCCTCGATCAATTGCCACTTAGGCATGCCACACAGGCAATTCACTCCATGCGTTTGATATCCATCAATATATAACCCCTGAGCTCGTACGTCTCAGAGAAGGGCGTTAAGCAAGAGAATAAATTCTCCGCCGCCAAACAGATATATATTTAATAGAGATCAATCACACGGACTAAAATCCAATGTCAGACACACAGTCCATTTACAAGTCCGTTCTGGGGCTGAACGAAACCGGAGGCACCTAGTACCCCGCATATCCATCGATCTCCAAGTACGCCTGGACGATCACTAACTGTTTCCATCCTCTTGGGTGTACAGCCCAATCAAGATCATCACTAATTACCCCAAACGACGTGAAGACCTCCGGTTTTCGACCATCGTCTTCATCTTCGACTTATCGTCGTATCAGTTATTCAGAATGGGATAAACCCGGTCTTTCCGAATAACTCGCGTATATTTTAAATAAGTGTTACACAAACACAACATACGCCTCATTCCAATTCATCAGTCACTAACCGTAAATTAATCAAGCGAATAATTTCCCTAATATTAACCCCGAAGGCCGAAACCAACATCAGATCAATATCCAGAAAACCATTCTGCTTGGCTAACCGACAGTTAGTTTCTAAATTTCACATTCATAGGGAGAGGTTCCCATTAATTTTATCAAAGATAAATTCTTTAATTTATTCTTTAATCTACTTTTGAAAATCAATTCAAACTAGTCGGGATTAACGAACTTTACCGAAGTAATTATTTGTTTTGATTTCCCAATCCCAACCTATTCATCCCATGAAGTAAAACTGGTAATACTTCATATCTAACACCACGGTGTTATCGGTAAATTCAATTACCATTTCACGTTCAAATCTAATTAAAGATTTAACTATCGCCTGGAGCAAAACTGGTGATACTCCATTTCGATTATTTTCAATCTAATTAAAGATTCATTAAAACTCCACTTAGTTTTAATCTTTAACTGGGTTAAAGAATCAGTGTCATTTAAAACACGGTTCACGATAAACCAAAATCACATTCCATTAATTATCGGGTTAAAGAACGAGTGTTGTTTAAAACACTGTTCATGATAAACCCAAAAATCAATATCAATTCAATTCCAATTAAATATTATTTAATTGGTACACTTCATTAAATCTAAATAAAAAGATTTAATCTTTTCTCAACAGGGTTCAAGAACAGTGTTAATGAAGACACCATTCACGACAAACCCAAATCACATTTGATATTCAATATAAGGCTCTGAATAGAAAATATACCGGCTTATATTCAATATCGAATTCTACGACTAACAAATGTCGTATAGGAAATAACGATATAAATATATATCTTTCAAATTTCCATAACAACACCTGTATAATCACGAATCCCAACATCGAAATATTCCGAAGACAATTTCGATTCAAATCTACTCCAATGCAATCATTGGATATTCTGGTTATTTTCAAAACCCTTTTTAAATTCAATTTATTTATTTAAAAATAAATAGAATTATAATTCTAGTTCAAAATCAGTTCATTTTGATAAAAATCTATTTTTATCTTTTCAAATAGGGAGTTTTTCATCCCAATTTTTCCCAAATCATTTCTTATGATTTTACACAAATTATTACTATTTTTAATAATTTTATCAAGGCCCGTACAGTCGATTTCCATCAATGGCCATCGAACTGCACTTACAGCGACCTTTTTCAAGTTTGATTTGGACGTATCTCCAAATCCAACCGTTAGATTTCTAATTTCTAATATTCGTTAGAAAGCTCTTTTCGATACGAACCCAACGGTTCCGGTTTTAGGAGAATCCGACGGTCGGATCTCCCGTAATGTCCGTTTGAAATAAATGGTCGAAATTTACGAACTGCCGCGGCGCGGCGCGTTCTATTCAGGCCATTATATTATATATATAATATATATAATATATACCTCGTCGATTACTATTTAAAACGAATTATATAAATAGTTTTAAAATCGTTTTAAAAGGAATTTCAACTTCCATTTCAATTCAAATCGAAATTGAATTCTTCTTTATAAATTCGTTTTAAAATTCATTTCTATTCAATTCAATTTGAATTCATTTCAATTCGCTTTCAATTCAATTTGAATTCGTTTTCAATTCATTTCGAAATCGTTTTCAATCCAATTCATTTCGAAATCGTTTTCAATTCAATTCATTTCGAAATCGTTTTCAATTCAATTCATTTCGAAATCGTTTTCAATTCAATTCATTTCGAAATCGTTTTCAATTCATTTCATTTCAATTCATTTCGAAATCGTTTTCAATTCATTTCATTTCGAAATCGTTTTCAATTCAATTCATTTCGAAATCGTTTTCAATTCAATTCATTTCGAAATCGTTTTCAATTCAATTCATTTCGAAATCGTTTTCAATTCAATTCATTTCGAAATCGTTTAAAATCGATATAAATATCGTTTACGTCAAAATGGCGTCAATCTAATCAACACGGCTTCATAAATTTCTATTTTCAAAATAGTTGTTATTATCAAAATATTTCGTTCAACACATGACCAATCTCAATGGATGAGTACTGTCAACACATGAACCTTTATTTTATATTGATAAAGATGTAAATTTTATTACTAAAATATTTCGTTCAACACATGACCAATCTCAATGGATGAGTACTGTCAACACATGAACCTTTATTTTATATTGATAAAGATGTAAATTTTATTACTAAAATATTTCGTTCAACACATGACCAATCTCAATGGATGAGTACTGTCAACACATGAACCTTTATTTTATATTATTCTTTATTTTTCAAATTGGAATGAGGCCCAATCAATTACCATATAAAATTAATTATATGGATTTTCATACAACACATGTACATAATAGCATTGAAAATAATCAACCATCAACCAAAGTGCACTACACTGTATAAGCATCAAATATAGATATCTAACGCTTATAACAGCCTGTCAATCAATCAATCGACATATTTAATCAATCAGGATGAGTGAACTTCAAATTTCATCCTAACACCCGTGTGGGGTTTCAAACAATCAAACACAGATTTAGTTGTGCAGTTGGGCGATGTGTAAAATTTATCGTCCCAATCAATGTCCTTCAAATAGGTGTACATAAACAAACCGTCTGGTTTGTAAATGAATATTTATTTATTCACATTCACGTTAAAAATTATATTTTTAACGGTAAAACATTTTATTTCAACATATGAATTTCTATTCAATTCATTTCTTCGATAAAATGATATTTTTATTTTTCTAACTTATTTTAGAAAATTTCGGCGGCATAACGGCATGATACTAGAAATGGGACGAGGCCTAGCCTTATCCCCGGTCTAGTGAAGGCCCACGCCATTCACACATCAATCAATATCACCCAACAACCAAATTCAAATCACATCATATAACTAATCTATGCAACCAAACAAACAAGTCCATGGTCTGTGGACGATTGTGTCGGGTGCTACTAAGCACCGTCTGCATCCTAGTATATATATATAATTAGAAAAAGAAATTGAAAGGTGAGAAATTCTCACATATAGCTATCCTAGCTCCACGGCATTTCATTGATAGAAATCTTCATCGTCATCGCATCTTCGTTGCTGTAACCACTACATGTGTAAAAATCACATTTTTACTTCGTTATTCAATATATAAAAATCAAATTTTTACTATGCTATTCAATATATAAAAATCGAATTTTTACTTCGAAGTTCAATATATAAAAATCATATTTTTATTTCGAAGTTCAACATATAAAAACCATATTTTTATTTCGAAGTTCAATATATAAAACCATATTTTTCTTTCGATGTTCAATATATAAAAACCATATTTTTATTTCGAAGTTCAATATATAAAAACCATATTTTTATTTCGAAGTTCAATATATAAAAACCATATTTTTATTTCGAAGTTCAATATATAAAAACCATATTTTTATTTCGAAGTTCAATATATAAAAACCATATTTTTATTTCGAAGTTCAATATATAAAAACCATATTTTTCTTTCGAAGTTCAATATATAAAAACCATATTTTTATTTCGAAGTTCAATATATAAAAACCATATTTTTCTTTCGAAGTTCAATATATAAAAACCATATTTTTATTTCGAAGTTCAATATATAAAAACCATATTTTTATTTCGAAGTTCAATATATAAAAACCATATTTTTATTTCGAAGTTCAATATATAAAAATCGTATTTTTATTTCGAAGTTCAATATATAAAAACCATATTTTTATTTCGAAGTTCAATATATAAAAACCATATTTTTATTTCGAAGTTCAATATATAAAAACCATATTTTTATTTCGAAGTTCAATATATAAAAACCATATTTTTATTTCGAAGTTCAATATATAAAAATCGTATTTTTCTACAAATAAAAATCCTATCTTTTCTGTAAATCAACTATATAAAAATACGATCTTCTCACATTTCAAAATACGACCTTCTCACCTTTTAAAGTTCAAATCTTTTTCCATTTAAAATTCAAATCTTTTTCTATTTAAAATCTTAAAATAAAATCAGTTTTTAAACCTTTTTTTAAAAATCAGTTTTTAAACTCTATAAAAATCAGTTTTTTTTAACACTATAAAAATCAGTTTTTTTAACACTATAAAAATCAGTTTTTTTAACACTATAAAAATCAGTTTTTTTTAACACTATAAAAATCAGTTTTTTTTAACACCATAAAAATCAGTTTTTTTTAACACTATAAAAATCAGTTTTTTTAACACTATAAAAATCAGTTTTTAAACTCACCGTAGGAATCTAGCTCGGGGGGAAGGGGAAGAGAATGGCAATTGAAGGGGTGCTTGCCGCGGGTCCGTTCTGGTGGAGCAAGGGGGTGGCGTCGGGCTTCAGGTCTCGATTTTGGGGAAGGGGGGGAGGTTTCTAGGTGGAGCGGCTTCGTTACTGCTGTGGGGGAGATGGGGTTCTCGTCGGTCGAGGGGGAGAACGGTGGGGGAGGCTTGGTGGTAGCTGCGCCGCCTTGGGCGCGGTGACTCATCGGAGGAGGCGGCGGGTTCTCCACAGTCGCCATTCTCTCTTCTTTTTTTTTTTATATTTTTTTTTTGTTCCTGAAGAATGAACTCATCGGGGGGGCCAGAACGAGATAAAGGGTTTTTTTCTTTTTTTTTTATTATTTTTTTATTATTTAATTATTTTATTTTCTAAAAAGTTGACTTTTACGTACGACCTCTAAACGAGGCCCACCGCCTGTCGTCTATAGCGTTTTACCCCCATTCCGAACACAATGGGATATGTATCGTAAGCTGATTCGGTCGTTTCTATCAGTTTCCGTTAAACCTACATTTAAATCGCTATATTGAATTTTAAACGTACATTTCAAATTACCGGGGTCACATATTAACTCTATAAATTTCAGAAAAATATTTTCTAGCTTCGTATTGACGATACGGTCCTAACAAAACTAGTTTCGTCGAATTCTGAGACCGTTGGAAAAATGGCCATTTTCCAGTCGATTAAAATCAACTAAAACTGGTCAAACGCGTTTTCCTTTGCCACGCTCACATATTGATTCGAAAAATTATGAAATTTGAAACCTAGCAATAACGTTACATCACGGACCCAACAAAACTGGTTTCGTCGAAATCCGAGGTTGTTTGCAAAATGGCTATTTTTAAGGGCCTGAATTCCATAGCGACTATTCAGAATTTTCAACTGGACATATCTTTTGATTCCCGCTACGAACTTTTGATTTTTCGGATTCGTTGGAAAGATATTGCCAATTAAATCCTAATGTTTTTGGTTTCACTAAAATCCGGATTGTTTTGCACCCGGTACATTCAATTGAAGTTTGAAATCGAATTATCGAACTACCGCGCCATTTTCAATTCTATTTATAATTATAAATAAATATTTATATTCTAACGACGGCGTATATAAATATATACGTTCGAATTATATTCAAAATAGATTTCTCATCGATTTTATTTAAAATAATTCCTTTTAAATATTCAAAATTCGCTAAAATTGCCAAAATAAAAATTTTAAACAGGCCCAGATTTTCGGGTTATTACAAGCCTCTTATGTATATACAAATTTCTAATGCTCATAACTTCTTCATATGTTGTCCATTTTATGCAAACTTGGGGTCTATATGAACCAGAATTCCGAGACGGACAAAATGGTTAAGCCAGTTTTACTTAATTCTGAATATTTAAATAAGTAATTCTCATTCTATTGTCTTTAAATTCTGGTTATAGTGTATTAAATTTTGGGGTGTTACAGCCAAACTCCCATAGCCTCTAAACCCTACCCCCTTTGCTTCGAAAACTCATGTACGTGTCCATTTGTTCGTCTGTAAGTTTAGAAACCCCACCGCATCAAAATTCTACTGGATGTTTTTTAGAACTCTCAAATGACGCTAAGAGGTTGCCGAAGTCATCCTGGAACATTAAGATACTTCCAATCAAAGATTAACAAAGTGGAACCCTAGGTGAGAAGCTAAATTTAAAAAAGGCTAGCTATATATTAACTATAGTTAGTAAACTTTTATTAGTTATATTATGAATTTTGATTGATAAAATAAGTTCATAAGGAGGTTTAATGATGTTTAGTATGATAAAAGTACAATTTTTAAGTGATATACTTGTTGTCATTTGGGTTTATGAACTTAGAATCAATGAGGTGGACATTGGGAATTGATTGAACCTCAAGTGGTTATTAGAAAGTAATTAATTAATTACTGGTTAACGGATATTAATGTGAACCTATTTGGGTAGTTGAATGATAATTGGTTGGACATTGATAGTTTATATTGATTGATATTGCAGTTAATCTATTGATTGAAAAACCCATATAAGCGTTAATAGTTTAAGGCATATATGGTATACACCATGATGTGTCTATTGATGGATGTTATTATGATTGTTGATATAGTGTTATGTGATAGACTGGTTAAATATGACCAATAGATGTGATTATTGGTTCATTGGTTAGTTCTCCAATAAATAAAACAATTTAATGATTATTTTATTAATATAATAATTGGTAAAAAATAAAAGTCTGAATTTGACGTTCGATTTTGGATGGACATAAAGTTTATGTTATTCGATGAAAATTCGTAAAAGAAAGATGTTGATTTGAAATAATTTTCATATAGTTAAGGCCCGTTCAAGTTTTTATTTTAAATTGATTAGTAATAGATAAAAATGAAGTTCGATTAGGGTATTTAAGAAAAGTTTAAAAAGGATTTCCTTTACAAAATGGTCTTATGTATTTTTATAATAGATGTCAGGAAAATTTGGATTCAAAATATTAAAGTTTGAAAAATAATATTATTTAATGATTTAAATAATATTATAATACTTAAATATTAGAATAACTAAATTTAGAGTTGAAAATTGAAAATTGAAAATATAGCTTTTGAAAATTATTATACATGTTTTATATAATAAATAAAATATTTTTGAGGCTATTCAACGTAGTTTATATACTGGGAGATCCGACCTTCAGATTCTCCCCAAATGAAAACTTATAATTCACAACGAAAAGAGTGTTCAAATGAAATGAAGAGTTTTGAAATCCGACGGTTAAGTTTTGAGATATATTCAAATCAAATCTGGATATAAATAGCGCCAGAACCAACGATGACCTTAAATCAGGATTTTGGGAAGTGAACTATTTTTATATAAATAAAAATAGGAAAAAATCATTATAAATTATTACAAATGAACTGAGAAAGGTCCGACCAAAATATACATGGTTTTGAATGATAAAATCTGGTTAAGTGGAATTTGACTATTTTTGTAATGCCTTTTATAACTAGTCTTGAGAAATGGTTAGAGGTCAGGATTTTAATTCGCAAATCGAATATAATCCTTAATAAACCTTTTTATAAGGTTAAAGACAATTATACAAATGATTTCTGTAAGGCGGATTGCTTAACCATGTTTAAGTATAAGAATTAAATCTTGTGAAATGATTTCTAATTAAAGGAGGCTTAATCGGTGGGTGGATAATCCAATAAGGATTTTGTTTCGACAATAATTATTCGAAAAGACTGGGTGCAACCCATTTCAAATAATTATATGACAAATTAAAAGTCGAAGATATTGGAGACGATGGAAGAAAAGAAATCTTCACATCGAAAGGACTGCTTACTGATGCCTTGGGTAGCTCTCATTATAAAGTTAAAGTGGTAGTAGTCCAGGCGTACTTGTTGATTATCCGTATGTGCAAGGGCCTCTTTCCTTAATTGGACGAGGAATAAGGTGCCTTCGGATTCGTTCAAACCCAGAACGAACAAGTAAATTGATGTATGTCTGGCATTGTACTTTACAACATAACCAATTAGTTCATATTGATGTTATATCCATTGATGACAGGGAATTTATTCTCTTAGTTTAACACCCTTCTCTGTGACTTATGAGCTAAGAGGGTTATATATTAATAGAAACTAATTATATGTGGTGAATTGACAATGTGACATGCTAAGTGCTACCTTGTGGGACATTGACTATAGGGCCTCACACCCCGGGATGAGTAGAAACCAGGATGATGGATGCCAGAGAAAGGACATACATTTTCCTTCTTGTTAAAAGTGACACCATGGTATGGAGCCCATGCAATTTACTATTGTGGATGACGAAATCAAGGCGCCTCTGAAGATGGTCAATTACGACCAAGATGACGGTTAAATGAGACTAAGGAACGTAATGTTTAGAAGTAACCCGAAGTCACCGAGAATTGGCGGGCCGACTATGCTGCTCTAAGGATCACATGCGTGTGAGTCCTGGATATCTTACTAGGGATGATTTGAGCGGATAAAGAAGATCCTTTCCCTTGCTTCATGACGGAATCCAATTTCTAATACGAGACTTTGCGTTTTTCAGTTGCAAGCCTATATGGCGACATAATGGGATGGGGGCATTATGTAGTCTAAGACTGACACATTTATTTTTAAAAATGATTTCTACACTTAGACACTAATGGTAATATCAAATGGTTTTCTCATATCAAGCATCTTTCATTATTAAAAGGTAAAACTCTACCCTCCAGTTTGCGTTGCATTGTGTGATGAGATTTTAGTCTTATAATAGCTTCATTTTTCTAAAAAGCATTACATGGTTTTGTGCATTGGCATTCGTGTGGAGAAAACTCATTGCATGTTATACGACGTGGTCCCATGATATGTCACACTTTTAAATAAGTTTAGAATAATTGTTTGGAGTTTCCCATACCAGTCCCATGACTAACATGGAGTTTATTGTTTCCCACCTAAACTTTGGGTGCCCATATTTTCCATATGGGCAATTAGTATTTTTGGTTTTTTAGATATTTTATTGGGCAAGATTCTGGATTAAAGCTAGAGCTATGTCCAGAGGATTTGATAGTTTTCCACTTAATGTAATTTTGTTTCCATCGTGTATTATATTGTAGTTTATTATTCTCTGATATTTGCGATGGACTCTGATATATTTTGTACTCAGATGTAAAATTATTGTAATAACAATGAAATATTATTTTGTGCTTTTGTTTTTATGTGTTATAACCTATAACAGTTTGAATTTTTTTGCCATTTGGATCGGACTTGTGTGGTTTGTAGTTGATTTGAAAGGAAGAAATTTTCGGGTCGTCACATTTGGTATCAGTGCTTTGGTTAATTCAAAAGCTTAGGTGTAACATCCCACTTTTCCGTACCAATTTAAGCTGACATTTTACTACCACAGTCAACTCAAATTATACAGAAAAGCAGAATGTTAAGAGAAAGAAGTTAGAGGATGAGATAGGAAAGATAGAACTAATAGAATAGAAGAGTAAGAAGAACATCAGAATCTCACAGCGGAACGAATAAAATATAATATACCAAATCTTTTGATATAAAAAGAATTTGTATATACATACCAATCATCAGAGTACAACATATCAGACACACCAGAAATAAAATCTAGATAAGTAACGGTGAAGCCTTCTGCTTCCAGCTCTTGAACTCTAAGCGGAACCGAACCTGTAAATATTCTCGGTCTGACCCGAGCACATTTGATTTAAAACAAATTCACTCGGAACAGTCTGGAATACTTTCAGTGATAAATTCACAACAAACAACTGTTTAACTTTAGAAATCCTTTTTGAAAGAAAGGATAATAGTAAAACCAGCCAACACATAAACACAGACGGTTTTTACCTTACTATAACCGAAAACAGTTTTGATATATCAAAATCTAGTGATATTATAATAGTGTCTATCATATCACAAATAAATGACCATCTAGTAGAACGCTTGCATCTCTCGCTTTACATATTTAATATAAAATCGAAAACCGCATGGCGCTTATTGGAGATTGGATTCCAACTATGACAAGGTATGGAACCACCTTCCGATCAGTGTACTTTAGAGGGGATACACAACGGCTCAACAAGAATGTCTTGCAACCCGGCCACACATGACCGACCACTCATTTAGCTTGAGTGTATCGAATGTATTGTTACCTGACAAATTTAAGGACCCACTGTCTGACATGACCCGAACTTCCCCATAAAGGAAAGCACAGATTGAATTGAGAACACGACGAATCGGAACATAAACAGAAGAACATTTCATTGCTTATTACAACAATTCCATCAGAATACAAGAATATACAGAGTAGGAATAAATATTACACAGTTGATAATTATCAAGGGTTTAAATACATTACTGTAGCGGAAAAATAATACAAAACATAACTGAAAGAAATACACGGATATAGAGCTTTTCTAATATCACTTCAGCTATAAACCAGGATCCTGTGAATATAAATCTGCATAAACAAAACTAATAGCTGCCCATGCGGAAAATAAGGGCACCCAGAGTTTAGGTTAAAGCAATAAACTCCAGGTCAGTCATGTGACTGGTGTGAGAACTAAAACAGTTATTAGTTTGATTTTTAAAGTTAGGTAAATCAAGGGACCACGCCATATAACACGGAACGGATTTCCTCCCAAGAATACCAGTGCATAAACAAACAGCGCGATGCTAAAATAAAGAACAATGAAGCTATTATAAGACCCAGGTCCCATCAAACAATGCAACGCAAGCCGGAGGATAGGGTTTTACCTTATAATGGCCAAATAATGCTTGATATGCTAAATTTCATCTTTTATTATCACTATAAGTGAAGAAAACAACTTCAAATATAAATGTATCAACCATAGGAGGCATGGGTACCATATATCATGTCGCCAAACTAGTTCTACAAATAAAACCACAAAATGTCGTATTTGGAAGTTGGATTTCCATCCATGAACTGAGGCAAAAGATAGTCCTCACCGCTTCGAGACTATCTAGCCAGAGCGTCAAGACCCAGACTCAATGGGCCCTTGGATCGTCAGGGCCGATCCACCGATGTGGATTAAACTTAAACCCTGGACACTCCGTTTCCCCGCCTTATGGGGCGCAAATGAGCCAAATGACTCCATCGGTTCGAGATCGACCGATATATCCGAGGTGCCTCGCATTCCAACAACCACATGAGTCAAACTCGTTAGGGAGTGTAAAACCACTGACATCACTCCTAACTAGAAAGAAACGCATGCCCTCCCCAATGTCCTCTCCAGTTTTTGGTTCACACTGGGTGTGAGGCTCGCGAATTAATGCTACATAAATCTGAATATAATCTTCATATATATAGTAGCGTTTTAAAAATATGATTTTTATATATGTAGCAAACACGCACGACGAAAGTGACAAAAGGCGACTACGGCGAAGATTTCCTACCTATGAAGAGTCGCGGTGAATTGGTTTAGCTAGTCGGTGAGAACTTCTCATTTTAAATTTCCTTTTCTAGTTAAAAATATATATTAGGATGCAGACGGTGCTTAGTAGCACCCGACACCATCGTCCACAGACCATGGACTTGTTTGTTTGGTTGTGTAGTTGGTTAGATTATTTGTTTGAATTTGATTGTTTGGGTGAAATCGAATTGATTATATTTGTATGTGTATGGCGTGGGCCGTTATTAGACTGAGGATAAGGCTAGGCCTTGTTCCGTTTATAGTATCGTGTCGTTATGCAGCCGAAATTTTCTAAAATAAGTTAGAAAAATAAAAAGATCATTTTATTGAATAAATGAATTGAATAGAATATTCATAGGTTGAATAAAATATTTTATCATTAAAAATACTTTTTTTAACGTGTATGTGAATAAAAAGAAATATTCATTTACAAATTAGATGATTTGTTTATGTACACTGATTTGACTGATATTGATTGGGACGATAAATTTTACACGTCGCCCAACTGCACAAATAAAATCGGTGTTTGCTGATTTGAAACCCCACACGGGTATTGGGATGACGTTTGACGTACACTAATCCCGATAATTAGTTGTATGTCAATCAATGGGTTGATTGACAGTTGTGTAGTGCACTTTGGATGATGGTTGATTATTTATCATTGCTATTATATACATGTGTTGTATGGAATCCATATAATTAACATTATAAGGTAATTGATTGGGCCTCATTCCAATTTAGAAAATAAAGAATATTTTAGAATATATATTCATGTGTTGAAATCAAATATATATTCATGTGTTGAAATAAAATATATATTCATTTGTTGAAATAAAATATATATTCATGTGTTGAAATAAAATATATGTTCATGTGTTGAAATAAAATATATATTCTTGTGTTGAATAAAATATATATTCATGTGTTGAAGAAAATATTCATTTGTTGAATAGAATAACGAAGTTGTTGAAATATACAAAGCCGTGTTGATTAGATTTGCGCCATTTTGACGCGAACGATATTCATATCGATTTTATTCGAATATCGAAAAAGAATTGATTTCAAAATATAACGTTTTGAGAATATTATCATTTATATGTTAATGATATGGAATATTCAATTTTTATTTAAAATTGAATACGAAGTTGAAACCGTTTTGAAAACGAATTTAAAACGATATATAAAATACGTTTTGAATTGAAATCGACGAAATATATATAATATATATATTATATATATTAATGGCCCGAATAGAACGCGCCGCGCCACGGCAGTTCGCGAATTTCGACCATTGACTTCGAATTGACGTTACGGGAGATCCGACCGTCGGATTCTCCTGAAACTGGGACCGTTGGGTTCGTATCGGAAAAAGATTTACAATGAATATTAGAAATTTGAAATCCAAAGGTTGGATTTGGAGATACATTCAAATCAAATTTAGAAAAGGTCGTTGTAAGTGCAGTTCAGTGGCCGTTATTGAAAATCTACTATACGGGCCTTGATAAAATTATTAAAAATATTAATAATTTGTGTACAATCATAATAAATGATTTAGAGAGAACTAGGATGAAAAATTCCCTATTTGAAAAGATAAAAATATATTTTTATCGAAATGAACTAGTTTTGAATTAGATTTCAAATTGTTTTAAAATAACCAGAAATTTCCAATATATGAATTCGAATGGATTTGAATCGAAATTATCTTGGGGATATTTCGATGTTGGATTTCGTCATTATACAGATATGGTTGTGGAAATTTGAAAGATATATCTATATCGTTATTTCCAATATGATATTTATTGGTTACAGTAATTGATATTGAATATAAGCCGATATATTTTCTATTCAGAGCCTTGTACTTAATATCAAATGGGATTTTGGGTTTGTCGTGAATGGTATCATTAATAATACTGTTCTTAAACCCAAATGGAGTTACCAAAATTAGGAACTAACTGGGGATCAGTTAAGTTGAATGGTTTCTTGGATATTGATCTGATGTTGGTTTCGGCCCTCGGGGTTAATATTTAGGGAACTGTTCTCTTACTGATTTACGGTTAGAGACTTATAGAATGGAATATGATTCGGGTTTATCATGAACCGTGTTTTAAAAGACATTGGTTCTTTAACCCAATTAAAGATTAGAACTAAGTGGATTTTTAATGAATCTTTAATTAGATTGAAATGATCGAGAATGGAGTATCTCCAGTTTTGCTCCAAGCGATAGTTAAATCTTTAACTAGATTTGAACGGGAAATTGTAATTAACTTTACCGATAACACCATGGTGTTAGATATGGAGTATTACCAGTTTTGCACCATGGGATAAAAAGGTTGGGATTGGAAAATAAAATAAATGATTACTTAGGTGTGGTTCGCAAATCCCGACTAGTTGGATTTGATATCCAAAGGAAGATTAAAGAATAAATTTATAAGAATTTATCTTTGATAAAATTAATGGGAACTTTCCCAAAGAATGTGAAATTTAGAAAGTAACTGTAGGTTAGCCAAGAAGAATGGTTGCCTGGGTATTGATCTGATGTTGGTTTCAACCTTCGGGATTAATATTTGGGGAGTTATTCTCTTGCTAATTTACGGTTAGTGACTGATGAATTGGAATGAGGCGTATGTTGTGTTTGTGTAACAATTGTTTATAAAATACGTTAGTTATTCGGAAAGACCGGGTTTATCCCATTCTGAATAACTGATATGACGATAAGTCGAAGATAAAGACGGTGGTTGAAGACTAGAGGTCTTCACATCGTTTGGGTGATTACTGATGATCTTGATTGGGCTGTACACCCAAGAGGAGGGAATCAGTTAGTGGTCGTCCAGACGTACTTGGAGATCGACGGATATGCGACGAAAGTGCCTCCGGTTTCGTTCGGACCCAGAACGAACTTGTAAATGAACTATTTGTCTGACATTGGATTTCATTCTGTGTGACTGATATCGGTGGCATAGAGTGGTTTGCATGTGTGGCATGCTAAGATGCAAATGATCAAGGCTTCTGTTGAAAAGCAAAGTCTTGTGGTTGATGATCAAAGCACCGCCTGTGTGGCATAGCTTTGTGTATAACGTTAATTCGCGAGCCTCACGCCCTGGTATGAACCAGAAATGGGAGAGTACATCAGGGGGGACATGCGTTTCAGTCTAGCTAGAGGTGGTGTCAGTGCTTAAACTGGATGAAATTTATATTATTTTAACCCATGTGGTTGTTACTGTTGCGAGGTGCCTTGGTTATATCGGTCGATCCGGGACCGATGGAGTCATTCTTTGGCTCACTTACGCCACAAAGGGCGGGGAAACGTAGTGTTCAGGCATAATAATCTACATCGGTGGACCAGCCCTGACGATCCAAGGCTTGCCTGTGCGCTTGCCTGAGACATGGGCTAGAGCGTCTCGAATTAGGTAAGGACGATCCTTTTGCCTTGGTTCATGACGAAAATCCAATTTCCAAATACGACATTGTGCGGTCTTGATTGTAAATATATATGGCGACATGATATATGGTACCCATGCCGTCTATGATTGATATTTATGATTGTATATAAAATTACAAACTAACTGGAAACGAGCTAAGATTGGTGGTTTCCTGGCTATTGGTCTGATGTTGGTTTCGGCCTTCGGGGTTAATATTTAGGGAATCGTTCTCTTACTAAATTACGGCTTGAGTCTGATTAAGATTTAAATGATAAATTTTACATTTCTAGTGATTTTACTTTAAACGTATCAAGCAATCTTTGGCTATTATAAGGTAAAAACCCTATACTCCGGCTTGCGTTGCATTGTGTGATGGGACCTGAGTCTTATAATAGCTTCATTGTTCTTTATTTAGCATTGCGCAGTTTGTTTTATGCAATGGTGTTCTTGGGAGGAAACCCGTTCTGTGTTATACGGTGTGGTCCCTTGATTTACCTAACTTTAAAAATAAAGATTTATAACTATTTTAGTTCTCACACCAGTCACATGACTGACCTGGAGTTTATTGTTTTAACCTAAACCCTAGATGCCCTTATTTTCCGCACGGGCAGCTAGTAGTTTTGGTTTTGCAGATTTATTCTTACAGGACCCTGGTTTATAGCTGAAGTGATATTCAGAAAGCTCTGTATCCGTGTATTCCTTTCAGTTATATTTTGTATTATTTTTCCGCTGCAGTAATGTATATTAAATCTCTGATATTTTATAATGTGTTATTTATTCATACTCTGTATATTCTTGTATTCTGATGGAATTATTGTAATAGCGATGAAATGTTCCTTTGCTTGTGTTCTGATTCGTCTTGTCCTCAAAGCAATCCGTGGTTTCCTTACTGGGGAAGTTACGGGTTATCACACCTAGTATATATTCTAACTAGAAAAATAGAATTTAAAGTGAGAAGTTCTCACCGAGAAGCTAAACCAAACGCCACGACTCTTCATATGTAGAAAATCTTTGAGGTGCTCGCCTTTTATCACTTTCGTCGTCCGCATTCGCTAAATACATAAAAATCACATTTTTATTTTCTCTATTATATGAAGATCACATTTAAAAAAAATCATATTTTTATTCTAAATCTTTTCTGTAAAACTCATATTTTCATATGGTCATTATATATTAGAATTAAATTTTTATATCGTTAAAAAATCACATTTTTCTTTGTATAAAAATCTAGTCTTTCTTTGTATAAAAATCGAGTCTTTCTTTGTTTATATAAAAATATAACTTTACTTATTAAAAAATCATATCTTTATCTTGCCTTTTAGATTATAAGAATCAAATTTTTATCTTCGCTTTCTATGCAAAAAAAAAAAAAAAAATCTAATTTTTATCTTTGTTTTCCATGTATAAAAATCACCTTTTGTATGATAAAAATCAATCTTCTCTATGTTAAAAATCGTTTCTTTTAATGGATAAAAATCTCTACTTTATATACTGAAAGATCTCATCTTTTAGATTAGTAAAAATCTTAACCTTTTATTTCTAAAAATCTGAACCATCTGATAAATAAAAATCTAAACTTTATTATAAATAAAAATCTAAACTTTATTATCTTCGCTTTATACATATGTAAATAAGAATTTTAAATCCATGCGTACTAGTTAAAACTGAAAAATAAAATTGATATTGAAGTAGACTCACTGTTCTTTTCGGGTGTTGGCGGTTGGAGGAGGTCCCACTGTTGGATTGATAGTTAGAGAGGGCGGCACAGGGCATGGGGTACGGCGGCGGAAAAGGGGACTGGCTGCGGCTGCATTCTCGGATTGGGGGGTCTTAGGGTTTGGGTTTTGGGGCTTTAACGGGGACAGAGGAAGGGGAAGGAGGAGGCGCGAGCTCGGGAGGGGGTGCGGCGCTGCTCAGGCGGGGGTCCATTGGAGGGTACGGCGGCTGCCCCGTCGATCATCGAGCGCTTTCTTCCCTTTTTTATTTTCTTTTGATTTGCGTTGACCAGTTTGGGGGAAGAGAGAGTGGAGGGTAGGGATATATATAATAATATATATTATTTTATTTTAAGTTTTCTGCTTAAAGTTGATTTTTAATTCGAATCTCAAATCAAGTCCAACGACTATCGTCCCTAGCTAATTACCCCCATCCCGAACACAACGGAATATGTTTCGTAACCCAGTTCTAACGTTTCGATTAGTTTTCGTTTAAATTAAAATATAAATCTATGTATATTCAATTCAAACGTACATTTTAATTTACCGGGGCCACATACAGTCTCTAAAAATTCCAAAAAATATATTTCTAGCTTCGTATTGACAATACAGTCCCAACAAAACTAATTTCGTCAAATTTGAAGACCGTTTGAAAAATGGTCATTTTCTAGTCGATCGAAATTGACTAAAACTATTAAAATACGTTTTCTTTTTCCATGCTCACATATTGATTTCAAAAATTATGAATTTTGAATCCTAGAAATAATTTGACACCCCGGATCAAACAAAAGTGGTTTCGTCGAAAACGACGGTCGTTTGCAAAATTTCCATTTTTAAGGGCTTTATATATATATATATATATATATATATATATATAAATTCCACATCGGCTTTTTTGAATTTTAAACTGGACATATCTCTCAATCTGTAAAACGAAATCTCAGTTTCTTACATCCTCTAGAAAGATATTACTAAACAGATTCAAATATTTCTTGTTTCGTTCAATTTTGACTTATATTGAATCCTGTATATTTATTTGAAGTTTGAAATCGAATTTTTGAACTGTCGCGCTATTTCAGGCTCGTTTCATAATTAAATTAAATTTATTCGTTTTAACTTCATTGAAAATAATTTTTCCGTCGTTATTATTTAAAATAATTTATTTTAAACATTCAAAATTCATTAAAATAACCAAAATAAAAATTATAAATTGGCTCAAAATTTCCGGGTTGTTACATTCTACCCCACTTAAAATCTTTTCGTCCTCGAAATGGAACGAAGTCGAAAGTTATTTTACTCATCAACTCAACTTTTGTTATTTTCATTACGGCTTAAGTTCTTCAACTTTTCAGTTTCTAAGAACTTTCAAATTTTTCAAAAATTTGGCTAACACCCTAAATTTTCGAAAAATTTCGCCATAACCTCCTTTGTACTGGGAGCATCGTGAAAATCCCCAAACCACCACACAGGCCCTTTCATCTCAAAAAGAAAAAGAAAAAGCTAAGCGGCTAGCCAGTCGGCTCATAAAATCATCCAAACCCAAGAAATTTGTAAATATGTACCTATTCGTCGGGTATACAATTTTATTCCTCTTCTCTAGCCTCTTTGCTATGACATGTTCACACACATATATATGTACATGCATGTATTTACAATCAAATTTCAACTCAGTTTAACATTTGACTAAACTTACCTTGAATTCACATATGGGTTTGAATAATTTAATTAGTGAAATAATTATCAAATAACATAGCTAGCAATCAATTTGTTCATCAATTTTTCAAACACATAACTTTAATACATAGTAAAAAATCAGGGTTTTTTTTAGGCCAAATCACAATAAATAATCCTATGTAAGTTTTCGTTCTCACACCAGTCTAATGGAAATATATAAACATCCCACTTTCGAAACTCAAAAATAAATTCTGATGATGCACGTGCTATCGTTATCATCGGAACCATCTCCGGTCGACTAAAGTGTGATTCTATACCCATCTAGTATATAAAAACTTCGAATATACGTTCATGACGCGTACATGCAAAATCTTCATATACTAGATTTTCTAAATCAATATAAAATAAATAATCAAATACGTATAATAAGATTTAAATTTTCAAAACCAAATGGGTTTTCATTTATTTTTTTAAATAACACTCTTCACACTCGTTCTAGGATACTACTGATCCTATTTCTAACGAGTCATTCTTATTGGATATTACTAATCCAATCTCTGATGAATTTTTTCGTTTGGTTCTAGTGTGCCTTGTTCTCGAGCTCTGTAAACCAAAGCTCTGATACCAAACTGACATGACCCGAACTTCCCCGTAAAGGAAAGCACGGATTGAATTGAGAACACGACGAATCAGAACACAAACAGAACAACATTTCATTTCTTATTACAACAATTCCATCAGAATATAAGAATATACAGAGTAGGAATAAATATTACACAGTTGATAATTATCAGAGGTTTAAATACATTACTACAGCAAAAAAATAATACAAAACATAACTGAAAGAAATACATGGATACAGAGCTTTCCGAATATCACTTCAGCTATAAATCAGGATCCTGTGAATATAAATCTGCAAAACCAAAACTACTAGTTGCCCATGCGGAAAATAAGGGCACCTAGAGTTTAGGTTAAAACAATAAACTCCAGGTCAGTCATGTGACTGGTGTGAGAACTAAAACAGTTATTAGTTTCATTTTTAAAGTTAGGTAAATCAAGGGACCACGCCGTATAACACGGAATGGGTTTCCTCCCAAGAATACCAGTGTATAAACAAACAGCGTGATGCTAAAATAAAGAACAATGAAGCTATTATAAGACCCAGGTCCCATCACACAATGCAACGCAAGCCGGAGGATAGGGTTATACCTTATAATAGCCAAAAAATTCTTGATACGCTAAATTTCATCTTTTATTGTTAGTATAAGTGAAGAAAACAACTTCAAATATAAATGTATCAATCAAAGGCGGCATGGGTACCGTATATCATGTCGCTGTACTAGTTCTATTATTAAAACCGCAAAATGTCGTATTTGGAAGTTGGCTTTCCATCTGTGAACCGAGGCAAAAGACAGTCCCCACCGCTTCGAGACTCTCTAACCAGAGCCTCGGGACCCGGACTCAGGTGGGCCCTCGGATCGTTAGGGCCGGTCCACTGTGTGGATTAAACTTAAACCCTGGACACTGTGTTTCCTCACCCTATGGGGCGTAAATGAGCCAAATGACTCCATCGGTTCGAGATCGACCGATATATCCGAGGCGCCTCGCTTTCCAACAACCACATGAGTCAAACTCGTCAGGGCGTGTAAAACCACTGACGCCACTCCTAACTAGAGAGAAAGGCATGCCCTCCCTGATGTCCTCTCCAGTTTTTGGTTCACACCGGGGTGTGAGGATCGCGAATTAATGCAACACAAAGCAATGCCACAAAGGTCGTGCTTTGATCATCAACTACAAGACTTTGCTTTTCAACAGAAGCCTTGATCACTCCATCTCACCATGCCACACAGGCAATTCACTCCACACAACTGATGTCTGCCAATCACACAGAATGAAATCCAATGTCAGACACACAGTCCACTTACAATTCCGTTCTGTGTCTGAACTAAACCGAAGGCACCTTGTACCTCGCATATCCATCATTCTCCAAGTACGTCTGGATGATCACCAAATTATTCCCTCCTCTTGGGTGTACGGCCCAATCAAGATCATTAGGAATCATCCAAACGATGTGAAGACCTCCGGTCTTCAACCACCGTCTTCATCTTCGACTTATCGTCGTATCAGTTATTCAGAATGGGATAAACCCGGTTATTCGCGTACATAATAAACAAGTGTTACGCAAACACAACCTATGCCTCATTCCAATTCAGAATATTCTTTTATTCAAATATTCTTATTTCTAGGGAAAGGTTCCCATTAATTTTATCAAAGATAAATTCTTTTAAATTTATACTTTAATCTTCCCTTCAGTCTCTAACCGTAAATTAGTAAGAGAACAATTTCCTAAGCATTAACCCCGAACGCCAAAACCAACATCAGATCAATACCCAAGAAACCAATAAACTTAGCTAACCTCTAGTTAGTTTCTAATTTTCTTATCTCCATTGGGTTTAAGATACGTATTATTAAAGATACCATCAAACGTCAAACCCAAAATCTCATTCAATTATTAATCGGGTTAAAGAACAAGTGTTATTTAAAGCACTGTTCACAATAAACCCAAAAATCACATTCCATTAATGATGGAATCTTCACGGAAAACAGATCAGTTTATAATCGATATCAATTTCTGTATCCAACCAATAATATAAATGGAAAAACGGAAAAGCCTTTTAAATTCCATATATAGTAACGGTCTTCCTCCACAGAAGCTCACTTTGATTATTACCAAATCGAATTCCATCCCATTCCAATTTATATATTGGAAAACTTTACTTTGGAAAATTTCCATTAAATCTCAATAAAAGATTTATAAATTCCAAATCACATTTCACTATTAATCGGGTTAAAGAACAGATGTCATTCAAAACACAGTTCACGATAAACCCAATTCACATTCCATCAGTCTCTAACTTTAAATTAGTAAGAGAACAATTCTCTAAGTATTAACCCCGAAGGCCGAAACGAACATCAGATCAATAACCAGAAAATCATTCAACATAGCTAATCTCCAGTTAGTTTCTAATTTCCTTTACTCCATTCGGTTTAAGAACAGTATTATTAAAGATACCATTCACGACAAACCCAAAATCCAATTTGATATTAAATACAAGGCTCTGAATGGAAAACATATCGGCTTATATTCAATACCAAATTCTGAAACCAACAAATATAGTATTGGAATAACGATATATATATCTTTCAAATTCCTCCATAATATCCGTATAATCACGACATCCAATATCGAAATATTCCGAAGATAATTTCGATTCAAATCCATTCCAATTCTTATATTGGAAATTTCTGGTTATATTAAAACCCATTCTCAATTCATTTTATTTATTTAAAAATAATGGATTATAATTCTAGTTAATAACTAGTTCATTTTGATAAAAAAGATATTTTTATCTTTAAAAACATGGAATTTTTCATTCTGATTCCTTTCAAATCATTTATTATGATTTTACACAAATTATTAATATTTTTAATAATTTTATCAAGGTCCGTATAGTCGATTTCCATATACGGTCATCGAACTGCACTTACAGCGACCTTTTCCAAATTTGATTTGGACATAATTCCAAATTCAACCATTAGATTTCAAATCTTTTATATTCGTTTGAAAGCTCTTTTCAATACGAACCTAATGGTTTCGGTTTTAGGAGAATCCGACGGTCGTATCTCCCGTAACATCAATTCGAAGTCAATGGTCGAAATTCGTGAACGGTCATTGTGCGGCGCTTTCTATTCAGGCCATTAAATATATATAATATATATTATATATATATTTCATCGATTTTAATTCAAAACGTATTTTATAAATCGTTTAAATTCATTTTAAAAATGATTCCAACTTCATTTTCAATTTTAAATCAAAACTGAATATTCTACATCGTTAATATATAAATGATAATATTTTCAAAATATTATATTTTGAAATCATTTTCTTTTTGTTATTCATTATAATAATGAGTCAAATCGATATAAATATCGTTCGCGTCAAAATGGCGCATACCTAATCAGTACGGCTTTTATTCAATACATGAATATTGTTTAAATATTTTATTCAACACATGAATACTTTATATGGTTTATATCTTAAATAAAAAATGATATTTTTATTGTTTAAATATTTTATTCAACACATGAATGTTTTATTCAATGCATGAACCTTTATTCAGCACATGAATATTCATTTTATTCAGCATATGAATTTTCTATTCAACATATGAATATTTATTTCAACA
Source organism: Allium sativum (assembly GCA_030737875.1). Classification (NCBI taxonomy): domain Eukaryota; kingdom Viridiplantae; phylum Streptophyta; class Magnoliopsida; order Asparagales; family Amaryllidaceae; genus Allium; species Allium sativum. The sequence continues at coordinate 95,389,744 of CM060925.1, read as the reverse complement.
CATGAAATTTTCTCTGGATATTGTTTTGAAATATTCTTTATTTTCTAAATTGGAATGAGGCCCAATCAAATACCATACAATGTTATTTATATGGATTCCATACAACACATGTATATAACAGTAATCATAAATAATCAACCATCATCTAGAGTGCAAATTATAACTGCATAAGCGTTAAAAATTGAGACGACCCGAAATCCCGTTCTAACGGAAACAAGGGTTATCTTCGGAATATAACACAGAAACAGATAATAGCAAAAAAAATATTAAATAATTACACCAGATAATGAATAATAGAATATACTGGATAAAAGTAATCATCAGAGTTACACAGTATACAGGATCTTACTGGTACAAATACAGTTCAACTATACATAGATGTCTACAACGGAAATAAACAAAATATGTACAATAGGAGCTGAACAGCATAAAAAGAGATAAATGATAGAATCCATCTTCAGCTCCAGCTATCCAGAAAGAACCAGCTAAACCTCAATACAAGGCTGCCCATGTAGAAAAAGGGGCACCCGAGTTTGAGAGTGAAACAAACTACGAGTCAGTCATGGGACTGGTATGAGAAATCCATTCAACACATATATAATATGGCTAATCACAGGACCACGCCACTTTCGTGGAACGGGTTTACTCCATTGGATTGCCAGTGCTTTAAAACAAATCTTTCTTTTAAACATCGCTATGCTTTTTATAAAAAAAATGAAACCGTTATAAGACTCAGTTCCCATCACACAATGCAACGCAAACCGGAGGATAGAGTTTTACCTTATAACGGCTAAAATATGCTTGATACGAATAAAACAAAGGCATTTGATATTATTGCTAGTGTTTATATGTTTGAAAACAATTTCAAATCATAACTATCAATCATAGACGGCATGGGTACCATATATCATGTCGCCATATATATATATACAATCAAAACTGCACGATGTCGTATTTGGAAATTGGATTTCCGTCATGAACCAAGGCAAAAGATAGTCCTTGCCGAATTCGAGACGGTCTAGCCCGCCCCTCAGGCACAGCCGCAACCGTACCTTGGATCGTCAGGGCCGGTCCACACGAAGTGGATTATAATGCCTGAACAATGCGTTTCTCCACCCTTTGGGGTGTAAATGAGCCAACGAATGACTCCATCGGACCCGGATCGTCCGATCAAATCGAGGCGCCTCGCAACAGCAACAACCACATAGGTGAAAAGTATATAAATGTCAGGGCTGGTAGGTCACTGACACCACCCTAGCTAGAAAGAAAACGCACATCCCCCCTGAGGTCATTCTCCCGTTTCTGGTTCATACCAGGGCGTGAGGCTCGCGATTTCACGTTATACACAAAGCTACGCCACACTGGCGGTGCTTTGGTCATCACCACAAGACTTTGCTTTTCAACAGAAGTCCTGATCACTGCATCTTAGCATGCCACACAGGCAATTCATGCCATGCGACTGATATCCATTGATATACAACCTCTGAGCTCGTGCGTTTCAGAGAAGGGCGTTAAGCAAAAGAATAAATTCTCCGCCGCTAAACAGATGTATATTTAACAGAAATCAATCAACACAGAATAAACTCCAATGTCAGACACACAGTCCATTTACAAGTCCATTCTGGGTCTGAACGAAACCGGAGGCACTAAATACCTCCCAAACCCTTCGATCACCACGTACGTCTGGACGATCACCACTCATTATCCATATTTCGGGATGCCTCCCAATCAGGACCTCGGTTACCATCCAAACGAGGTGAAGATCTCCGGTCTTCGACCGTCGTCTTCATCTTCGAACTTCAGTCGTCGGTCAATCATTTGAAATGAGAATTAACTCGGCCTTTTCAAATAATTCACGTATATTTATAATTTCAAATCAATTTATTTCAATGGTTAAATTATTTGACAACATCAATCTTGATCTTTAATGTAATTTTCACACCAAACACATTCAACCATCAAAAGCCACATAAATCGAGCAAATTCAGTTTATTTCCATTCCATATCGCTTATGATATTTTATAACTATTTATCGCTATTTTTATTTATTTTAAAATAGCTAATTTATTCAAAACGACGCTTCGGGCCATAAAGCGGTCGTGGCGCTGTTTTTCTTCAGATTTGATTTACACATATCTGAAAATCTAACCGTTGGATCTTCACAAAATTTACATCATTAGAAAGGTCGTTTCAAAACGAATCCAACGGTTCCAGTTTCGGGAAAATCCGACGATCGGATCTCCCGGTACAATCGTTTGAAGTTTCGATTTCAAAATACGAACTGCAGCGTCGTTATTCGATTAAATATATAATTATATTTATATATATATATATTTAAATATAATCTCTTCTGGCGCTGTTTTTCTTTAGATTTGAATTAAACATTCCAGACAATCCAACCGTTGGATTTTTACAGAGTTGGTGCCGTTGGAAAGATATTTCCAAGGCGAACCCGACGGTTGCGGTTTCGGGAAAATCCAATGGTCGGATTCCCCGTACTAGTTGTTTGAAATCACGGTTTCAAAATGCGAACTGCATGGCCACGTTTCGTTTTAATTTTATTTATATTTATATAAATATATAAATATAGTTCATTCAACAATTTCAATATCGTTTTCACTTCAAATTTTTCACTAACGCCTTAAAATTTTGGAAAATTTCGCCATAACCTCCCCTGCACCGGGAGCATCGGGAAATCGCAAATAGCTTTCCCGGTCCTTCTAATCTCAAAAAGAAAAAGAAAAAGCCAAGCGGCTAGCCAACAGGCTCATAAAATCATCACCCTAACAAAACAGTAAATGTGTACCTATTTGTCGGGCACAAAATTTTATTCCTCTTCTCTAGCCCCTTTGCTATAACCTGTTCAATGAATATGGATGTACATATATATACAGTTCTTATCATTTATCATTTTCTATTCAACTTCATATTTGATTTCTATTTGGTTTAAAAACACCATTCATTCAAATGTTACATACATAGGTACAAATCATACCATTAGCTAATTAATGAATATTTCAACTCATATATGTTTATTTGAACAAGTGGCTATTTTTAACACTTCACATTTCAACGATTCATGCATACAATAAAAATGAGATTTTTGTTGTAAAACAACTCATTTCAAAACACTATTATTTTGATATATTTCATATTGGGGATAAAAATAGGATTTTTCTTATAAAACAATTTCTTTCAAAACGAGATTATTTTACACAGTTCATATAGTCGATATAAGGTGATTTTTTTTATTATCAAACAATTTATTTCAAAATATGAATACCATTCAACACATGAATTTCAATTCAACGAATGAATATCGATTCAACACATGAAGGTTTTCTATAGTTTCTATATATAGATAGAGATGTGATTTTTATATTTAAAACGTGAATACCATTCAACACATGAATTTCTAATCAACGAATGAATATCAATTCAACACATGAAGGTTTTCTATTCAATGGATAAATATAGTTTAAGCAAATGAAAGTAATTCAAACACACGAATATTATTCAAAATTTCGGCAGCATAACGGCAGGGTAGTTAAAACCGGGACCGTCCCTAGTACGGCTCCTCGCTCTACCTTAAAACCTCGCGGTTTTTGATAATGGGGATCATGCATCTAGTTCGCATGCAGGCGGCATGTATATATTTATTTCATTTCCACAAACTAATCCTATGTGGTTTCAACCAAATATTTCTCAACCACAAACGGGTATTTTTCAGCCACAATCAATCAATATCAACCATAAACAATCCCAAACAATCATTGGCGATCAATCAATTTTCACAACAATTTCAATCAATAAATATCGTCCATGCTTTGTGGACGAGGGGCGTATATATATATATATATATATATATATATATATAGCAATTCACTTTTATTTCAACACATATATAATTTTTAAATCAGAAATCTCACCGAATAGCTAATTCAATCCCACGACTCTTCTTTGCATAAATCTTCACCGATCTTGCCTTTTGTCGCTTTCGTTGCCCGTATTCACTACATATGTAAAGATCGAATTTTTACTTCGTTATTCAATATATAAAAATTCCATTTCAAAAATATAGATTCCGCCTTTTCAAAAATATAGACTTCACCTTTATAAAAATCACATTTTTAATTTGTTACATATATAAAGGTGATATTTTTATTTCGTTATGAAAATTATATTTTTACATCGCTATATATATATATATATATATCAAAGATTATATTTTTACTTAGCTACACGAATAAAAATAATATTTTTAACTTGTTACCATGATAGAAACAATATTTTTATCCTTCCTACTTTATAAAGATGATATTTTTAATTCTCTACATAAACAAAAATCATATTTCTACCACTACTATATAGTAAAGATTATATTTTTAATACTTTAAAAATATAAAAATCATATTTTTCCTATGCTAAAAATTATATTTTTACATGAACAAAAGTCCTATATTTTCAGTTTTTCAAATCGTATATTTTATCATATAAAAATCCACACTTTTTATTTTTAAAAATCATTGCTTTTTAATACTATAATATTTATAAAAACTGATTTTAAATTTATGCTAAAAAATATCAATTACATTATATAAAAATGAAAAAAAATAAAATACAAAAACTTACAGTATTTAATTGGGAAAGGGGGGAACTGGTGTTGTGCTTGGCGGCGTCGGGGAGGTCGGTGGGGGTTTGGGCGCGTCTGGGTTTCTGCGCGGAGGTGGTTGGAGGCGGAGATGGGGGAAGCGGAGGGCGTCGGAGAGGGTTCCAGGAGGGGGAGGCGGTGGTGCCAGGGCGTCCGAGTTGGGCTAGGGGGTTTAGGGGAAATAGGTTCGGGGAAGAAGAGGGAGGACGGAGGACGAGACGCGAGATAGTGGGAGAGAAGCAGGGCGTCGGCAGCGTGGTGGGGGTCCTCCGACGATGGCGCGGAGGTGGTTGGAGGCGGCTCCGTCGAGGGTTTCTTCGTGTTTTTTTTTTGTTTGAAATCGAAATGAACGGGGGGGGGGGCAGAGGAGATAAAGGGGAGAGGAGAGAGAATGATTTTTTTTTATTTTAATTCCTAAATGTTGACTTTTACATACGAATCTCAAATCGAGCCCAACGACTGTCGCCCATAGCGTTTCACCCCCATTCTGAACACAATAGGATATGTATCGTAAGCTGATTCGACCATTTCGATCATTTTCCGTTAAAATCTACATATAACTCTATATATTGAATTTGAACGCGCATTTCAATTTACCGGGGTCACATACTAACTAGAAAAATTCTCGAAAAATATTTTCTAGCTTCGTATTGACGATACGGTCCTAACAAAACTAGTTTCGTCAAATTCTGAGACCGTTTGAAAAATGTCCAATTTCCAGTCGATTAAAATCAACTAAAACCGGTCAAACGCGTTTTCCTTTGCCACGCTCACATATTGACTCGAAAAATTATGAAATTTGAAACCTAGCAATAACTTCACATCCCGGACCCAACAAAAGTTGTTTCGTCGAAATCCGAGGTCGTTTGCAAAATGTCCATTTTTAAGGGCCTGAATTCCATAGCGACTATTCAGAATTTTCAACTGGACATATATTTTGATTCCCGTTATCAAATTTCGATTTTTCAGATTCGTTAGAAAGGTATTCACTAACAGATTTAAATATTTTTTGTTTCGCTAAAATCCGGATTGTTTTGCACCCGGTACAGTCTGATAAAGTTTGAATTCAATTTTTGAAACTGCCACGCCATTTCAGGCCTTGTTTTTAATTATAATTAATTATATTCGTTTTCAATTGTCGATTCAAACTCAGTTTTCATCGCCATTATTTAAAATATTTATGTTAAATATTTAAAATCCATTATTTTAGCCAATTTAAAAATTTTAAATTGGTTCAGATTTTTTGGGTCGTTACAAAAATAAATAATTAACGCTTTTCACTACCTGTCAACCTATCGACTGACATACCACCAATTATTGGGATTAGTGTACGTCAAATGTCATCTCAACACCCGTGTGGGGTTTCAACCAACAAATACTGAATATTATTTGTGCAGTTGGGCGATGTGTAAAATTTATCGTCCCAATCCATATCAATTAAATGGGTGTACGTAAACAAATCATTCAATTTGTAAATGAATATTTATTTTATTCGTTTGTCTAATAAAAATGATGTTTTTATTTTTCTAACTTATTTTAGAAAATTTCAGCAGCATAACAGCGCGATACTAGAACCGGGATAAGGTCTAGCCTTATCCCTCGCCTCATAATGGCGCACGTCATACACAAACAAAATTACCTCAATTCGTTTCATTTTCCAAATCAAACTTAACTAAACAATCCAATCAACCAAACAATCAAACCAAACAAATCAAACAAGTCGTCCATGGTTTGTGGACGATAGGTGTCGGGTGCTGCTAAGCACCGCCTGCATCCTAGTATATATTCTAACTAGAAAAATAGAATTTAAAGTGAGAAGTTCTCACTGAGAAGCTAAACCAAACGCCGCGACTCTTTATATGTAGAAAATCTTTAACGTGCTCGCCTTTTTCACTTTCGTCGTCCGCATTCCCTACATATATAAAAATCACATTTTTATTTTCTCTATTATATAAAGATCACATTTTAAAAAAATAATATTTTTATTCTAAATCTTTTCTGTAAAACACATATTTTCATATGGTCATTATATATAAGAATTGAATTTTTATATCATTAAAAAATCACATCTGTCTTTGTATAAAAATCTAGTCTTTCTTTGTATAAAAATCTAGTCTTTCTTTATTTATATAATAATATAAATTTACTTATTAAAAAATCATATCTTTATCTCTCCTTCTTTATTATAAAAATCAAATTTTTATCTTCGCTTTCTATGCAAAAAAAAAAATTCTAATTTTTATCTTTGTATTCTATGTATAAAAATCAAACCTTTTATATGATAAAAATCAATCTTCTTTATGTTAAAAATCGTATCTTTTCATTGATAAAAATCACTACTTTATATATTAAAAGATCTCATCTTTTAGATTAGTAAAAATCTAATCTTTTCATTTCTAAAAATCTAAACCTTACGATAAATAAAAATCTAAACTTTATTATAAATAAAAATCTAAAATTTATTGTCTTCGCTTTATACATATGTAAATCAGAATTTTAAATCCATGCTTACTAGTTAAAACTGAAAAATAAAATTAATATTGAAGAAGAATCACCATTTTTTTAGGTGTTTGCGGTTGGAGGAGGGTTCCACTGTCGGACTGACAGTCGGAGAGGGCAGTGCAGGTCATGGGGTACGGCGGCGGAAATGGGAACTGGCGGCGGCTGCGTTCTCGGTTTGGGGGGTCTTAGGGTTTGGGGGCTTTAACGGGGACAGAGGAAGGGGAAGGAGGAGGCGCGAGCTCGGGAGGGGGTGCGGCGCTGCTCATGCGGGGGTGCGTTGGAGGGAACGGCGGCTGGTACGTCGATCATCGAGCGCTTTCTTCCCCTTTTTTTAATTTTCTTTTGACTTGTGTGGTCCGATTTGGGGGAAGAGAGAGTGGAGGGTAGGGATATATATAATAATATATATTATTTTATTTTTATTTTTCTCCTTAAAGTGGATTTTTAATTCGAATCTCAAATCAATCCCAACGACTGTCGTCCCTAGCTAATTACCCCCATCCCGAACGCAACGGAATATGTTTCGTAACTCAGTTCTAACGTTTCGATCAGTTTTCGTTTAAATTCAAATATAAATCTATGTATTTCAAATCAAACATACATTTTAATTTACCGGGGCCACATACAGTCTCTAAAAATTCCAAAAAAATATTTCTAACTTCGTATTGACGATACGGTCCTAACAAAACTAATTTCGTCAAATATGAAGACCGTCTGAAAAATGGTCATTTTCTGGTCGATTGAAATTGACTGAAACTTTTAAAATACGTTTTCTTTTGCCACGCTCACATATTGATTTCAAAAATTGTGAATTTTGAATCCTAGCATTAATTTGACCCCCCCCTCGGATCCAACAAAAGTGGTTTCATCGAAAACGAAGGTCGTTTGCAAATTTTCCATTTTTAAGGGCTTTATATATATATAAATATATATATAAATTCCATAGGGACTTTTCTGAATTTTAAACTGGACATATCTCTCAATCTGTAAAACGAAATCTCAGTTTCTTACATCCGCTAGAAAGATATGATTGAATAGATTCAAATATTTCTTGTTTCATTCAATTCTGACTTATATTGAATCCTTTATATTCATTTGAAGCTTGAAATCGAATTTTCGATCTACCGCGCCATTTCAGGCTCGTTTTATAATTAAATTAAATTTATTCGTTTTAACTTCATCAAAAATAAATTTTTCGTCATTATTACTTAAAATAATTCATTTTAAATATTCAAAATTCATTAAAATAACCAAAATAAATATTTTAAATTGGCTCAGAATTTCCGGGTTGTTACACTGTCCATCCGCGGAGATACAGAATTGAAAGAAGAACAAATAAGGAATTTCTCTATATTGGTGACAATACACCCTGCTTGGGTATGACCCACCTAGCCATGTTGCCTGCCCGATTTCTGCATTTCCCACTTGATGAGGCTTAAAGTTACGTTTGACTTTCTAGAACTTTTGGCCACCATTCACTTTGAATGCCACATCGTCAGATCCGTCAAATCACTAATTGACGTCCACAAATATATTCTGTTGTTTAAGCCAGAGAATTTCTCCGCCACCAAACTTGGTACATTTGTAAAAATCAAGTACATGACCCTAAGGAAATACTCGATCAGACATTCGTCCATACAAGTCATCCAGGAGCAGGATGAACCGAAGGTACCCTCCTACAACATCCTTATATTGGAATCACTCCATGGGTCGGTAGAGAGAAGTCCTTGCAATCTGTAAATTCCAATCACGAAAAAACCACACTGTATCTCTTTTATGGAAGAGACCCAGAGATTATAAGTAGTTCTTCCCTTTCATGAAGATCTACGGTCTTCAATGCTCCATCTTCAGTTCTAACAAGTTCGTCTCGTACGTAATATTGGATCGAAGTTGTTTTTGGTCTAGTGCCCATCCCGGTCTCTTCGAAACAACACGTCAAAAAGTCCAGTAGAATACTTTACTGATAGTCGGGGTTTTAACTATCAGTTTTCAATAATATTGTTAAGTACATTGGCAGCTCCGACCTTTTGATAAAAACCATTCGTTTAAACCATTATATCAATTTAATACGTTATAGTATCATAAAACCTTTTCATTTCCTTTATATGGGAAATATTACCTTATTTTCTTCAAAATCCACTTTTCTAACTTTACTCCACAAAATATTGATATATTATCCGCTTGATGGTATAACTCCAATTATTTATTCTCGCATGGCCAAAACAACGTCAAGCGACATTTTAGTTATTGTATATAACCCATTTGGTTCTATTAAACTCAAGCTACAAACATTATTCTTAATTCAAGTCAATATATAATTCAAATTCAAATATTTGCTTTCATTTCCCATTTAACATAACCATCTCCATTTCTTCGGAAAACATTCTTCATTTACTTATTTCTTAGAATAAGCATATTTCAAACCATAATATTTCATTACACTCTAACTTGGGCCAAACAAATGTTATATTATACATTTGTTTATCTTTAAACCAATTGTTTTATTTATAATTTCAAGTCTTGTGAATGTTGCGATATAATAAGCTAATCTCAAATCCTTTTACCATTTCAAACTGATATTGTCCATCGATAATAGTGAAGCCATTCAAGTTGGGGTATTTTAACTACCTCTTAGACCTTGATCGACAATGTTCTTATCTTAAGATAATAAAAGCTTGAAACTCAAAAGCCCAATATATTAACCCCATTTCCATTTACTATTCGGTTTAAATATGGTTTTAGAAACCATTTTTCTTTTATTTGAAACCCACCTTATATTCTAATTCATTTTACTTAATTCGTTAATAAAGTAAATTATGTACTAACCCCTCGCTTATAGTCTTTTTAAATATCACTTCGTTTATGACTTGGATTATACTACAATAATCTGTTTAATAATACCTTACCCAAAACTATTTATCAAATTTCAAATTATAATGCTAATTTTGGATTCCACTACTAAATCCCTTACCAGATTTTCTTATACCCATCCATGAATCAATTTCTTACTTCATTTATGTAATAACCCGGAAAATGTGAACCAGTTTAAATTTTTTTTAATTAGGTTATTAACAAGAAATTTGAATGATTAAAATAGCCTAATTCCACAAAATATAGAATTGTGTATAATATGGCAGTTTGAAATTTTGAATACAAACTTTGTCTGACTGTACCGGGTGGAAAATATAAAAGATTTTAACAAAACTGAAAATATTTAAATCTGTTTATCAATACCTTTCTAACGAATCTGAAAAATCGAAATTTCATAACGGAAATCAAAAGTTATGGCCAAATGAATTTTCAGAAAGGTCGCTATATAGTATATATAGCCCTTGAAAATTGAGATTTTGCATACGACCTCGGAATTCGACGAAACCACTTTTGTTGGGTCCGGGATGTCAAATAATTGCTAAGTTTCAAATTTCATAATTTTTGAAGCTAGTATGTGAGCGGGGCAAAAGATAACGTGTTTGGTCAAATTCTGTTAAAATGGGTCGACCTAAAAATGGCCGTTTTTCAAACGAGCTCAGAATTTGACGAAACTGGTTTTGTTAGGACCGTATCGTCAAAACAAAGCTAGATTTATTTTTTTGGAATTTTTCGATTCAGTTTGTGGCCCTGGCAAATTGAAATGTACGTTTAAATTAAATATCGAATGTTTTATATTTTAAATTGAAAAATAACTGACTGTAACAGTCGAAATGGCCAACGAAACATATCCCATTGTGTCCGGAATGGGGGTATTTAGCTAGGGGCGACAGTCGTTGGGTTTAAAAAGGAGTCCGTTTGCAAAAACACTATTTAAAAATTTTTCTATAAATTCCAGCCAATGAGAAATTTTCTTTAAAAAAAAAAACCTAAAACCCTAAGCCGCCAGACGAAACGAACGACGCTCGTCGTTCAGAACTTTCCGACGAGAATCCCGCCGCCACAGGCGATGCCAGCCAACGCCACCACCCTCAATCGACGCCGCCCACCGCCCTCTTCAAATCTGACCAACCCCGCTCCTCCTCCCTTCGCCAGCGTCGAGAAAAACGCCCAGGAAGTCGCCGACTTCACGTCGACGCCACGACCGCCAGAGGCGATCGCACCTGCTCCCCCGACCACCGTTAGGACCGCCTCCCTTCCCTCTTTCAAGTCCCACCCTCTGGTCGGAGCATAGATTCACGGATTTGCTGAAAAATTCAACCCTAGTTTCGAAACCAAAAAGAGGTATACGGCTGAATTGATTTTTACACTTTAAAGCGTTGCAAATTTGTAAAAATCATATCTTTTTGCTATGTTAACGAAATTCGATGAAACAGGAGACACCGTGACCGCAAGGAGGCTCTCTACATTCTAGAAGAAGCCGCGGATTTTTCTGACCTTCCTTCGATTTTTAGCACCGCAAGAACCAATGTGAGGAATCTAAACTATTTATGTGAATGGAATCGCGTTGTATAAATTATATAAGCGAAGTGTAAATTATATACGCATTGTATACCTCATGTACATGTGTTGTATAAGTTATATGAGCAAGTATAAATTATACAAGTGTTGTTTGAAACATATATGCTTTGAATTGTGATGAAATGCAAGTGAATTATTATATATATATATATATATATATATATATACACACTCCCCTCGTCCACAGACCATGGACGATATTTATTGCTTGTGATTGATGTGATATCATATGATTGACGAATGGTTGGAAATAATTGTTTGTGGTTGATATTATGGTTGAAAAATACCTTTATGGTTGAAAAATACCTTTGTGGTTGAAAAATACCCTCTTGTGGTTGAAACAAAATAGAATAGGATTGTGGAATTGAAAATAAAACATGCCGCCTGCGTGCGAACTAGATGCATGATCCCCATTGTCAAAAACCGCGAGGTTTTAAGGTAGAGCGAGGAGCCGTACTAGGGACGGTCCCGGTTTTAACTACCCTGCCGTTATGCTGCCGAAATTTTCTGAAATATTTATGTGTTAGAATAATTTTCATTTATTGAAACTATTTACATATACTATATCGAATATTCATGTGTTGAGTTGCAATTCATTCGTTGAGTTGAAATTCATGTGTTGAATATTATTTGAATTTAAACAAATGGCTTTAGCGATAAAAATCACATTTTTATATATATACAAACTATATCGAATATTCATGTGTTGAGTTGCAATTCATTCGTTGAGTTGAAATTCATGTGTTTAATATTATTTGAATTTAAACAAATGGCTTTAGCGATAAAAATCACATTTTTATATATATACAAACTATATCGAATATTCATGTGTTGAATTGCAATTTGTTCGTCGAGTTGAAATTCATGTGTTGAATGTTATCGTTGTCTAAAAATAAAATGAATCGACAATGAGAACTATATTTTTATAGTGAATAAGAATGTTAAAAATACACTAGTGTCGAATAAATATTTTTGATGATAAAAATATTCCTTTTATCATGTATACGCTTAGTTAAAAATACACTAGTGTCGAATAAATATTTTTGATGATAAAAATATTCCTTTTATCATGTATACGCTTAGTTAAAAATACACTAGTGTCGAATAAATATTTTTGATGATAAAAATATTCCTTTTATCATGTATACGCTTAGTTAAAAATACACTAGTGTCGAATAAATATTTTTGATGATAAAAATATTCCTTTTATCATGTATACGCTTAGTTAAAAATACACTAGTGTCGAATAAATATTTTTGATGATAAAAATATTCCTTTTATCATGTATACGCTTAGTTAAAAATACACACGTGTTGAAATAAATAATAGTTTGCTAGAAATATTATTATTAGCTTGTTCTGCATATATATACATGTGTTGAACAGGAAAAATGGATTAGCTGTTGAGTAAAGAAATTATTTGCGTGCCCGACAAATAGGTATACCTTGATGAGTTGGCTGCGCAATTTTATTTATATATCAACTCCTGTGAATGCCATTGGATGCGGAGTGCTGGTTTTTCTGTGTGAAATAATAAACAACGCCATAGGATAGTAACAATTAATTTCGAACTACACTACATGGCATACTTCTTGACGATAGGCATACTTCATCATATTCCACATAAGCAATTGGAGCTTGTGTGACGAGGTGGAAGATTTACCATACAAGTAAGAGGTTTGTATGGCGATGACTAAGTACTACAGGTTGAACTGATGACTGATATGGACTATATAAATTATAACGATAAATTGCCAGATTAATAAAAACCCCACACGGGTCTAGAGTTGACAATAATCACGTCGCTCTAGTTATTAGATACGGCACATGGACTATTTATTTCCACACAGAAAACGGGGGTGACGGGAATTTATTCTCTGGAGTGATTATCAGTACATACTCCCCCGTAAACACCAAATTATATCACTAAAAATATGTGAATGCTTTTTAGGATTTATTGGGTACCTAATACGGCCCAATAAATTTCCAAACCCCTCCCCGTACAAAGGAGGTTATGGCGAAATTTTTCGAAATATTAAGGCGTTAGTGAAATATTTGAAGTGAAAACGAAGTTGAAAATATAAAATGAACTATAGTTGAAACTATGAAATGAGCTATATTTATATATATAAATATAAATATAATTAAAAGGAATAGAGGCCGTGCAGTTCGCGTTTCGGAATCGTAATTTGAAACGATTAGTACGAGAAATCCGACCATCGGACTTTCCCGAAACCGCAACCGCTGGGTTCGCCTTGGAAATATCTTTCCAACGGCACCAACCTTGTAAAAATCCAACGGTTGGATTGTCCGGAATGTTTAATTCAAATCTGAAGAAAAACAGCGCCAGAATCGTTTATATTTATATATATAAATATAAATATAATTAAATTTAATCGAATAACGACGCTGCAGTTCGAATTTTGAAACCGTAACTTCAAACGACTAGTGTGGAAGATCCGACCGTCGGATTCTCACGAAACTGGAACCGTTGGGTTCGCTTCGGGAATATCTTCCCACTGATATAGACTTTGTAGAAATCCAACGGTTAGATTTTCCGATATGTGTAAACCAAACTTAGGGAAAAACAGCGCCAGTGCCACGGCACGACCTGAAACGTCGTTTAATTAAATATGGCCATTTTTAAATAAATAAAAATGGCGAAAAATCGTTATAAAATATTATAAGCAACATAGGTTGCAAATAAACCAATTGTGCTTGAATTGTTTGATATTTGATGGTTGTAAGTGTATGACATGAAAATAACACTAAATAACTTGAAGATGGATGTCGAATGATATAACCACATACAGAATCGATTTAAATTCTAATGACGTGAATTATTTGAAAAGGCCGAGCTAACCCTCATTTCAAATAATTCAGCGAGCGATTAGAATTGGAAAATGCAAAGTCGATTCAAGACCGACGATCTTCGTATCGGTTGGATGGGCGCTACTGAGGTTCCTAACCGGAGTAGCTACCGGAAGGGGACGGAAGTAGTAGCCGTCTGAACGTATGTGTTGATTGGACGGATATACGAGGAATTGACGCCTCCGGTTTCGTTCAGACCCAGGACGGACTTGTAAATGGACTGTGTGTCTGACATTGGATTTTGTTCTATATTGATTGATCTCTGTTAAATATATATCTGTTTGGCGGCGGAGAATTTATTCTTTTGCTTAACGCCCTTCTCTGAGACGTATGAGCTCAGGGGTTATATATCGATAGAAATCAATCGTATGGAGTGGACTGCCTATGTGGCATGCCAAGATGCTGTGATCAAGGCTTCTGTTGCAAAGCAAAGTCTTGTGGATGATGATCAAAGCAAGGTCTACGTGGCCTAGCTTTGTGTATTTTGTAGATTCGCGAACCTCACACCCCGGTATGAGTTAAAAACGGGATACGGACTACAGGGAGAGCACGACGTTTCTTTCTAGCTATGGTGGTGTCAGTGACTTACCAGCCCTGACATATATATCTACTTTTCACCTTTGTGGTTGTTGGAATGCGAGGCGCCTCGATTATAGGTCTGTAAGGACTGGGAAACGTGTGTTCAGGCATAATTAGTCCTCTAACGTAAGTGAGGACCGGCCCTGAAGATCCAGGATACCCAGTGTGCGTAGTCCTGGGGCATTTGCTAGAGTGTCTCGAAGCGGAGAGTAGCTTGCCCCTTGCCTCGACTCATGACGGAAATCCAATTTCCAATACGAAATAACGGACTTGATTGTAGAACTAGTATGGCGACATAGTGGTATGGGGCACTTATGCCGTCTATGATTGATATTATGATGCTATTCGTTTTTGAAACATATATGCACTAGTAATAATATCAAATGATTTTGCTTTATACGTATCAAGCATATTTGGCTATTGTAAGGTAAAACTCTATCCTCCGGCTTGCGTTGCATTGTGTGATGGGACCTGAGTCTTATAATGGTTTCACTCTTTCTAAAATCATTGCGTTGTTTTAAAAGAATTTACTTTGTTTTAAATGCACTAGCAATCACTGGAGTAAACCCGTTCCGCGAAAGCGGCGTGGTCCTATGATTTGCTATTTACTGTTGTTTAACTGCTAAATAGATTCCTCATACCAGTCCCCATGACTGACTCGTTGTTTGTTTCACTTTGCAAACGCGGGTACCCTTATTTTCACATGGGCAGCCTAGTACACAGGTGACAGGTGGTTTTTGGTTCTGCACTGCTGCATAGCGTGCACTTTTGGCTCATGGCGAGGCTGACTTCATAAAGATGACTTAGATATTTTCCGCCACTACTGTGTTTATATTATGATTCCGCCACTGGCGATGCAGACTGATTTACTTTCCGTATTTCTCATTATATGTATATGTATTCCGCCTTCGGCGATGTAGACTGATACTCTTAGTATGTCTCACCACATGTATGTATTCCGCCTCTGGCGATGATGACTGATCACTTTTTTTTTTTACTTACTAAGTATATCCCCCGTTATGCTATTCTGATACTCCTACATGTTGTGATTCCGCTGTCATATCCATGTAAAATTTATTTTAATTATTGTTTCTGCTATTTTCTGTACTCTGCTATGATGATTAATGTGTTATTTCCTAATGATTATCCTTAATACCGCCCCTCGGATTTTGGGATCGTCACAGTTGGTATCAGAGCTTTGGTTAACCTTAGTTTCGGGATCTAACACATTAAACACCTCGTCAGAATAGAATCAGTAGTGTTCTAATATGAGTAGCTCATTAGAGATAGGATTAGCAATGTCCTAGAATGAGCTAAGCAGATTAGCAAAACAATTTGATCAGCACATCATCATTATCTTTCCTTGTATTCCCTTGCTTTATCATTTATGAAAATTATCAAATCTGTGAGCTTGACCCTTTTTCTTGCTTATACAGTACTCTTAGATGGCTACGCGTGGAGCAGCTGCTAGAGGAGGCCGTGGAGGCCGAGGAGATGCAGCAGGAGGACGGGGGAATATCCCCGTAGTAGTGGAAGGTCCTATTATTCCGCCACCAGCACCAGAAGACTTTGAGCTCGACAAAGTAGCTAAGAGGTACAGAAATCTTGGAGGGAAACCTTTTACTGGCACTGGCACAGTGACCGAAGCTATTGCTTGGCTGAAAACCTGTGAGAAAATCTTCGAGGGAATGGGCATGGGAACTAACAACAAAGCCCGATTTGGCATTTGGCTCCTTCAGGAAGAGGCAGAGCTGTGGTGGGATGCCATTACCTCTGGGGATGCAGCTGGTACTATCCGGACTTGGGAGCAGTTCAGGACTTTATTCAATGAGAAGTTTGTACCGGAACAAGCTCTAGAGAGGATGCGGGAGCAATTTGCTAATCTACAGCAGGGAGACCTCTCTATTCAAGACTATCTGAATAAGTTCACTCAGCTATCGCGCTATGCTCCAGAGCTGGTTTTGACCGACAAAGCGAAGAATAAGAGATTCATATTTGGGCTGAAGCGCAAGTATCACGATAGAGCTATGAGCAACATCAAACTCTCTTTTACAGAACTAGTAGAGATGGCTTGCAACTACGAAGACATGGATGAGAGGCATGCTAGCCAAGACCGCGCTAAAAGCCAAGCAGGGAATAAGCGTAAGGCTTCAACAGACCAACCCGAATTTAGCATCACCGCGGCCGCTACTCAAAAACCTGCAAAGATCCCGCAAGGAAACGGCTACAATTGTGGGAAGCCCGCTCATTTCTCTAATGTGTGCAAAGCCCCGAAGAAGCCAAGGGCCAATGACTCAGCCGAATGCTACAACTGCCACAAGAAGGGGCACTATAGCAAGAATTGTCCTTTGAAGAAGAGCGCACAAGTGGCCCATGTCTATGACGGGAAGACCCCGCCAGCTACCACCGATGGATCAGGTAAACCCGATGTCTTGGAAGGTACCCTTACCATTAAAAATATTCTTGTTTCTGTACTTTTTGATACTGGTGCATCACGTAGCTTCATATCTGGTAAAATTGTTCACATGTTAAAATTGAAACAAAGAATTCTAAAGGAACCGATTAAAGTTCAAAACCGATAGGAGGTTCTGTTAGTCTCAGTCTATATTGCAGAGTGCCTATCTCTTATTCATGTTACAAGTTTCCCATCCACTTAATTGTCATGGATTTATCAGAATTCGATGTTGTTCTCGGTCTGGAATGGTTAACAAAATATAAGGCCGAAGTTAGATGTGCCGAAAGAATCGTGAAAGTTGAAACAAAATCGGGGCATATCACTATACCATGCCTCGGTGCAGAAATTAATAGAACAGAATTCTGGGCTTCTTTAGAAATTATTCCCCCTTCGATAGAAAAGATACCGGTCATTAAAAACTATGCGGATGTGTTTGAAGAAGTAGAAAACTTACCACCGCAAAGAGAAATTGAATTTAGGATAGATCTAATTCCTAACGCCCGACCAGTAGTACATCCAATACGAAGAATGGCCCCGAAAGAAAAAGAAGAGCTAAGTAGTCAAACCCGAGAATTACTTTGGAAAGGTCTGATCAGACCAAGCTTTTCAGCGTGGGGAGCCGCAGTAGTATTTGTCCCGAAATCAGACGGTACTCTAAGACTTTGCGTTGATTACCGAGATCTCAATAAACAAACACTGAAGAACAAATATCCTTTGCCCCGAATAGACGATCTGTTAGATCAATTAAATGGAGCAACCGTATTCTCCAGGATGGACCTAGCTACAGGTTTCCACCAATTGCGTATAGCTGAAGACTGTGTTCCGTTGACAGCCTTCAGGGGTCCCGATTTATTCTACGAATGGTTAGTAATGCCGTTCGGCTTGTGTAACGCTCCGGCATACTTCGTTGATCTTATGAACAGAGTGTTCCGTGGTGTGTTGAAAAAATTTGTTCTAGTCTTCATCGATGACATTTTAATCTACTCTAAGTCGGAAGAAGAGCATGCAAAACATTTAGAACAAGTGTTGAAAATTCTGAGGAGAAACGTCTTAAAAGCTAAATTTCTAAGTGTGTCTTCTGGCAGAATGAAGTTAAATTCCTTGGCCATGTCGTGTCAAAAGAAGGAATTGCTGTGGACCCAAGCAAAATTACAGCGATTCAAAACTGGAAACAACCTACTACGCCCACATAAGTTCGAAGTTTCCTTGGATTAGCTAGTTACTATCGGAAATTCGTTCAGGATTTTTCAAAGATATCAGGAGTATTGACAAAGCTTACAAAGAAGCATGAGAAATTCAAATGGACTCCCGAATGTGAAGAAGCTTTCCAAGAGCTGAAACGGAAGTTGACAACTACTCCGGTATTGACAATAATAGAAGGTAACCAAGACTTGACTGTATGGACAGATGCTTCTATTAGAGGGCTAGGCGCAGTGTTAATGCAAAAGGGCCAAGTGATCGCTTATGCCAGCCGTCAACTAAAGCCGCATGAAAGAAACTATGCTACTCATGATCTTGAGTTATTAGCTATCGTGTTCGCTTTAAGAATATGGAGGCATTATTTATTAGGCGAGAAATTCGAACTATACACCGATCATCAATCCTTGAAATACCTGTTTACACAGAAAGATCTAAACTTGAGACAACAGCGTTGGTTAGAATTCCTTGCAGCATTCGATTTTGAAATTATATACACTTCAGGGAAAGCCAATGTTGTAGCAGATGCGCTCAGCAGAAAGAATGAAATCATCGCCAGTTTTGTCATCACGTCTTCATTAATAGACAGAATCTCGACCCTTCAAAAGGAGGATAATTTTGTAAAGGTAATGATAAAAAGGATCAATGAAGGCATATACTCCAGCTTCCAAGTGGATAGTGAGGGGGTTTTGAGGTTAAAAGGAAGAATTTGTGTTCCCAACATCTCTGAGCTAAAAAGAGAAGTGCTTGATGAATGCCACAAGTCTAAATTAAGTATCCATCCCGGTGTGAGAAAAATGTATAACGATATCAAACGCACCTTCTGGTGGAAGGCGATGAAAAGAGATATCTCATTATATGTTAGCAGATGCCCCACTTGTCAGCTAGTTAAGAGTGATCAGCAGAAATTGGCTGGATTATTACAACCATTAGAAATTCCTGGATGGAAGTGGGAACAAATCTCGATGGACTTCATCGATGGCTTGCCTCGAACTAGAAAAGGAAACGACAGTATATGGGTAATCGTAGATCGCTTCACGAAGACTGCCCATTTCATCCCTGTCCGATCCAACAGAACGGCTCAAAGTCTGGCACAGATTTACTTCAGAGAAATAGTTAAACTTCATGGAGTACCGTTCAGTATAGTCAGCGATAGAGATCCCCTGTTTACTAGCAAATTCTGGGAAGCATTCCAGACAGAATTGGGAACCAAATTAAATCTAAGCACCGCTTATCACCCTCAGACAGACGGCCAAACTGAGGGGGTGAATAGAATTTTAGAAGATTTGCTGCGAGCTTGCGTTATTGATTTTGGAGGTTCATGGGAAGATCATTTGCATCTAGCCGAATTCTCCTACAACAATAGCTATTAAGCAAGTTTGGGAATGTCTCCATTTGAAGCATTATACGGTAGACCGTGCAGATCTCCCGCATGTTGGGTAGAACCTGGCAACAGACTTGTGTTAGGGCCCGATATGATTCAAGAAGCATCGGATAAAGTCGATTCCATTAAGAAGCGATTAAAAACTGCACAGAGCCGACAGAAAAGTTATGCTGATGCGAGAAGAAGGGATATATCGTTTGCCGTTGGCGATTACGTTTATTTAAGAGTTTCTCCAATGCGAGGAGTAATCAGATTTGGCAAGACTGGGAAGTTGGCACCGAGATTTATTGGTCCCTTTCCTATACTTGAACGGATTGGAACTCTTGCATATAGGGTTTCATTACCTGACTGGTTGCCTGGTGTACATGATGTGTTCCACGTGTCTCAACTCAAAAAACATGTTCATGATCCAGATCTTGTTGTAGAAGAAGCAGCACAACAGGATATTGACATAACTCCAGAATTAGCACTCAAGCGAGATCCATTAAAGATAGTTGGCAAAGAAACTAGAGAGCTAAGGAGGAAAAAGATTCATTTAGTCAAAGTGCAGTGGAATAGTGATCCTAGAGACTGTACTTGGGAGACTGAGGAAAGCATTAAACAAGCCTATCCCAAATGCAGAGTGGACATCTCTGACTAACTCCGGTGCAAGGTACCTTTACAATACTTTGCATTTACATTTTACTTCCTGCTTAACTGTTATTTCCTTTTCGAGGACGAAAAGTTTTAAGTGGGGGAGATTGTAATAACCCGGAAAATGTGAACCAGTTTAAAATTTTTTAATTATGTTATTAACAAGAAATTTGAATGATTAAAATAGCCTATTTCCACAAAATATAGAATTGTGTATAATATGGCAGTTTGAAATTTTGAATACAAACTTTGTCTGACTGTACCGGGTGGAAAATATAACAGATTTTAACAAAACTGAAAATATTTAAATCTGTTTATCAATACCTTTCTAACGAATCTGAAAAATCGAAATTTCATAACGGAAATCAAAAGTTATGGCCAAATGAATTTTCAGAAAGGTCGCTATATAGTATATATCCCCCTTGAAAATTGAGATTTTGCATACGACCTCGGAATTCGACGAAACCACTTTTGTTGGGTCCGGGATGTCAAATAATTGCTAAGTTTCAAATTTCGTAATTTTTGAAGCTAGTATGTGAGCGGGGCAAAAAATAACGTGTTTGGTCAAATTCTGTTAAAATGGGTCGACCTAAAAATGGCCGTTTTTCAAACGAGCTCAGAATTCGACGAAACTGATTTTGTTAGGACCGTATCGTCAAAACAAAGCTAGATTTATTTTTCTGGAATTTTTCGATTCAGTTTGTGGCCCTGGCAAATTGAAATGTACGTTTAAATTAAATATCGAATGTTTTATATTTTAAATTGAAAAATAACTGACTGTAACTGTCGAAATGGCCAACGAAACATATCCCATTGTGTCCGGAATGGGGGTATTTAGCTAGGGGCGACAGTCGTTGGGTTTAAAAAGGAGTCCGTTTGCAAAAACACTATTTAAAAAATTTTCTATAAATTCCAGCCAATGAGAAATTTTCTTTAAAAAAAAAAAACCTAAAACCCTAAGCCGCCAGACGAAACGAACGACGCTCGTCGTTCAGAACTTTCCGACGAGAATCCCGCCGCCACAGGCGACGCCAGCCAACGCCACCACCCTCAATCGACGCCGCCCACCGCCCTCTTCAAATCTGACCAACCCCGCTCCTCCTCCCTTCGCCAGCGTCGAGAAAAACGCCCAGGAAGTCGCCGACTTCACGTCGACGCCACGACCGCCAGAGGCGATCGCACCTGCTCCCCCGACCACCGTTAGGACCGCCTCGCTTCCCTCTTTCAAGTCCCACCCTCTGATCGGAGCATAGATTCACGGATTTGCTGAAAAATTCAACCCTAGTTTCGAAACCAAAAAGAGGTATACGGCTGAATTGATTTTTACACTTTAAAGCGTTGCAAATTTGTAAAAATCATATCTTTTTGCTATGTTAACGAAATTCGATGAAACAGGAGCACCATGACCGCAAGGAGGCTCTCTACATTCTAGAAGAAGCCGCGGATTTTTCTGACCTTCCTTCGATTTTTAGCACCGCAAGAACCAATGTGGGGAATCTAAACTATTTATGTGAATGGAATCGCGTTGTATAAATTATATAAGCGAAGTGTAAATTATATACGCATTGTATACCTCATGTACATGTGTTGTATAAGTTATATGAGCAAGTATAAATTATACAAGCGTTGTTTGAAACATATATGCTTTGAATTGTGATGAAATGCAAGTGAATTATTATATTATATATATATATATATACTCCCCTCGTCTACAGACCATGGACGATATTTATTGCTTGTGATTGACGTGATATCATATGATTGACGAATGGTTGGAAATAATTGTTTGTGGTTGATATTATGGTTGAAAAATACCTTTATGGTTGAAAAATACCTTTGTGGTTGAAAAATACCCTCTTGTGGTTGAAACAAAATAGAATAGGATTGTGGAATTGAAAATAAAACATGCCGCCTGCGTGCGAACTAGATGCATGATCCCATTGTCAAAAACCGCGAGGTTTTAAGGTAGAGCGAGGAGCCGTACTAGGGACGGTCCCGGTTTTAACTACCCTGCCGTTATGCTGCCGAAATTTTCTGAAATATTTATGTGTTAGAATAATTTTCATTCATTGAAACTATTTACATATACTATATCGAATATTCATGTGTTGAGTTGCAATTCATTCGTTGAGTTGAAATTCATGTGTTGAATATTATTTGAATTTAAACAAATGGCTTTAGCGATAAAAATCACATTTTTATATATATACAAACTATATCGAAAATTCATGTGTTGAGCTGCAATTCATTCGTTGAGTTGAAATTCATGTGTTGAATATTATTTGAATTTAAACAAATGGCTTTAGCGATAAAAATCACATTTTTATATATATACAAACTATATCGAATATTCATGTGTTGAATTGCAATTTGTTCGTCGAGTTGAAATTCATGTGTTGAATGTTATCGTCGTCTAAAAATAAAATGAATCGACAATGAGAACTATATTTTTATAGTGAATAAGAAGTGTTAAAAATACACTAGTGTCGAATAAATATTTTTGATGATAAAAATATTCCTTTTATCATGTATACGCTTAGTTAAAAATACACTAGTGTCGAATAAATATTTTTGATGATAAAAATATTCCTTTTATCATGTATACGCTTAGTTAAAAATACACTAGTGTCGAATAAATATTTTTGATGATAAAAATATTCCTTTTATCATGTATACGCTTAGTTAAAAATACACTAGTGTCGAATAAATATTTTTGATTATAAAAATATTCCTTTTATCATGTATACGCTTAGTTAAAAATACACTAGTGTCGAATAAATATTTTTGATGATAAAAATATTCCTTTTATCATGTATACGCTTAGTTAAAAATACACTAGTGTCGAATAAATATTTTTGATGATAAAAATATTCCTTTTATCATGTATACGCTTAGTTAAAAATACACTAGTGTCGAATAAATATTTTTGATGATAAAAATATTCCTTTTATCATGTATACGCTTAGTTAAAAATACACACGTGTTGAAATAAATAATAGTTTGCTAGAAATATTATTATTAGCTTGTTCTGCATATATATACATGTGTTGAACAGGAAAAATGGATTAGCTGTTGAGTAAAGAAATTATTTGCGTGCCCGACAAATAGGTAAACCTTGATGAGTTGGCTGCACAATTTTATTTATATATCAACTCCTGTGAATGCCATTGGATGCGGAGTGCTGGTTTTTCTGTGTGAAATAATAAACAACGCCATAGGATAGTAACAATTAATTTCGAACTACACTACATGGCATACTTCTTGACGATAGGCATACTTCATCATATTCCACATAAGCAATTGGAGCTTGTGTGACGAGGTGGAAGATTTACCATACAAGCAAGAGGTTTGTATGGCGATGACTAAGTGCTACAGGTTGAACTGATGACTGATATGGACTATATAAATTATAACGTTAAATTGCCAGATTAATAAAAAACCCCACACGGGTCTAGAGTTGACAATAATCACGTCGCTCTAGTTATTAGATACGACACATGGACTATTTATTTCCACACGGAAAACAGGGTGACGGGAATTTATTCTCTGGAGTGATTATCAGTACATACTCCCCCGTAAACACCAAATTATATCACTAAAAATATGTGAATGCTTTTTACGATTTATTGGGTACCTAATATGGCCCAATAAATTTCCAAACCCCTCCCCATACAAAGGAGGTTATGGCGAAATTTTTTGAAATATTAAGGCGTTAGTGAAATATTTGAAGTTAAAACGAAGTTGAAAATATAAAATGAACTATAGTTGAAACTATGAAATGAGCTATATTTATATATATAAATATAAATATAATTAAAAGGAATAGAGGTCATGCAGTTCGCGTTTCGGAATCGTAATTTGAAACGATTAGTACGAGAAATCCGACCATCGGACTTTCCCGAAACCGCAACCGCTGGGTTCGCCTTGGAAATATCTTTCCAACGGCACCAACCTTGTAAAAATCCAACGGTTGGATTTTCCGGAATGTTTAATTCAAATCTGAAGAAAAACAGCACCAGAATCGTTTATATTTATATATATATAAATATAAATATAATTAAATTTAATCGAATAACGACGCTGCAGTTCGAATTTTGAAACCGTAACTTCAAACGACTAGTGTGGAAGATCCGACCGTCGGATTCTCACGAAACTGGAACCGTTGGGTTAGCTTCGGGAATATCTTCCCACTGATATAGACTTTGTAGAAATCCAACGGTTAGATTTTCCGATATGTGTAAACCAAACTTAGGGAAAAACAGCGCCAGTGCCACGGCACGACCTGAAACGTCGTTTAATTAAATATGGCCATTTTTAAATAAATAAAAATGGCGAAAAATCGTTATAAAATATTATAAGCAACATAGGTTTCAAATAAACCAATTGTGCTTGAATTGTTTGATATTTGATGGTTGTATGTGTATGACATGAAAATAACACTAAATAACTTGAAGATGGATGTCGAATGATATAACCACATATAGAATCGATTTAAATTCTAATGACGTGAATTATTTGAAAAGGCCGAGCTAACCCTCATTTCAAATAATTCAGCGAGCAATTCGAATTGGAAAATGCAAAGACGATTCAAGACCGACGATCTTCGTATCGGTTGGATGGGCGCTACTGAGGTTCCTAACCGGAGAAGCTACCGGAAGGGGACGGAAGTAGTAGCCGTCTGAACGTATGTGTTGATTGGACGGATATACGAGGAATTGACGCCTCCGGTTTCGTTCAGACCCAGGACGGACTTGTAAATGGACTGTGTGTCTGACATTGGATTTTGTTCTATATTGATTGATCTCTGTTAAATATATATCTGTTTGGCGGCGGAGAATTTATTCTTTTGCTTAACGCCCTTCTCTGAGACGTATGAGCTCAGGGGTTATATATCGATAGAAATCAATCGTATGGAGTGGACTGCCTATGTGGCATGCCAAGATGCTGTGATCAAGGCTTCTGTTGCAAAGCAAAGTCTTGTGGATGATGATCAAAGCAAGGTCTACGTGGCCTAGCTTTGTGTATTTTGTAGATTCGCGAACCTCACACCCCGGTATGAGTTAAAAACGGGATACGGACTACAGGGAGAGCACGACGTTTCTTTCTAGCTATGGTGGTGTCAGTGACTTACCAGCCCTGACATATATATCTACTTTTCACCTTTGTGGTTGTTGGAATGCGAGGCGCCTCGATTATAGGTCTGTAAGGACCGGGAAACGTGTGTTCAAGCATAATTAATCCTCTAACGTAAGTGAGGACCGGCCCTGAAGATCCAGGATACCCAGTGTGCGTAGTCCTGGGGCATTTGCTTGAGTGTCTCGAAGCGGAGAGGAGCTTGCCCCTTGCCTCGACTCATGACGGAAATCCAATTTACAATACGAAATAACGGACTTGATTGTAGAACTAGTATGGCGACATAGTGGTATGGGGCACTTAGGCCGTCTATGATTGATATTATGATGCTATTCGTTTTTGAAACATATATGCACTAGTAATAATATCAAATGATTTTGCTTTATACGTATCAAGCATATTTGGCTATTATAGGGTAAAACTCTATCCTCCGGCTTGCGTTGCATTGTGTGATGGGACCTGAGTCTTATAATGGTTTCATTCTTTCTAAAAGCATTGCGTTGTTTTAAAAGAATTTACTTTGTTTTAAATGCACTAGCAATCACTGGAGTAAACCCGTTCCGCGAAAGTGGCGTGGTCCTATGATTTGCTATTTACTGTTGTTTAACTGCTAAATAGATTCCTCATACCAGTCCCCATGACTGACTCGTTGTTTGTTTCACTTTGCAAACGCGGGTGCCCTTATTTTCACACGGGCAGCCTAGTACACAGGTGACAGGTGGTTTTTGGTTCTGCACTGCTGCATAGCATGCACTTTTGGCTCATGGCGAGGCTGACTTCATAAAGATGACTTAGATATTTTCCGCCATTACTGTGTTTATATTATGATTCCACCACTGGCGATGCAGACTGATTTACTTTCCGTATTTCTCATTATATGTATATGTATTCCGCCTTCGGCGATGTAGACTGATACTCTTAGTATGTCTCACCACATGTATGTATTCCGCCTCTGGCGATGATGACTGATCACTTTTTTTTTTTTACTTACTAAGTATATCCCCCGTTATGCTATTCTGATATTCCTACATGTTGTGATTCCGCTGTCATATCCATGTAAAATTTATTTTAATTATTGTTTCTGCTATTTTCTGTACTCTGCTATGATGATTAATGTGTTATTTCCTAATGATTATCCTTAATACCGCCCCTCGGATTTTGGGATCGTCACAATTTATTTTACTCAACTAGGTAAAATCTTATTCATATTAGCTTACAACTCTTCTTATAAACGTCAGTTTATAAGTGGGATGTAATAACCCGGAAATTCTGAGCCAGTTTAAAATTTTTATTTTGGCAATTTTAGCGAATTTTGATTATTTAAAATAGATTATTTTAAATAATATTGACGAGAAATTTATTTTGAATATATTTGAACGTATATATTATATAAGTCGTCGTTAGAATATAAATAATTATATATAATTATAAAGGGAATTGAAAATGGCGCGGTAGTTCGATAATTCGATTTCAAACTTCAATCGAATGTACCGGGTGCAAAACAATCCGGATTTTAGTGAAACCAAAAACATTAGGATCTAATTGATAATATCTTTCCAACGAATCCGACCAATCGAAATTTCATAGCGGGAATAAAAAGATATGTCCAGTTGAAAATTCTGAATAGTCGCTATGGAATTCAGGCCCTTAAAAATGAAAATTTTGCAAACGACCTCGGATTTCAACAAAACCACTTTTGTTGGATCTGTGATGTCAAATTATTGCTAGGTTTCAAATTTCATAATTTTTCGAATCAATATGTGAGCGTGGCAGAGGAAAACGTGTTTGACCAGTTTTAGTTGATTTTAATCGATTGGAAATGGCCATTTTTCTAACGATCTCAGAATTCGACGAAACTAGTTTTGTTAGGACCGTATCGTCAATACGAAGCTAGAAAATATTTTTCTGGAATTTTTCTAGTTAGTATGTGACCCCAGTAATTTGAAATGTACGTTTAAAATTCAATATAATGATTTAAATGTATATTTGACGGAAACTGATTGTAACGATCAAATCAGCTTGCGATACATATCCCATTGTGCTCAGAATGGGGGTAAAACGCTATGGACGACAGGCGGTGGGTCTCGTTTTGAGGTCGAAAATAAAAGTTGCTTTTTGAAAGTAATTAAATAATTAAATATATATATTTTTCATATAACCCCCCCCCCCCCCCCGTTCTTTGTTTTCACGATTCACAGATTAAAGAAAAACAAGCATCGAGGGAGGAACCCCGTCGCCCCCTTGTTCAGGCGACGCGCACGCCATCGCTGGCCACTGGAGGCGCCGCCGCCTCAGGTGCCCTCCACCCTCGACTTTCCCCCCCTATCGCGCTTCTCTCTCCAGCCCTAGCTTCCAGACCCCACCGCAACCCTCCCCTGGCCCACGCAGATACCCCCACCCCGCATCCCCTCCGCCTGCTCGAGAGCCCCCCCCCACCATCCTCCGACGACGCAGGAAGACCCCCCCCCCCCCCCCCCCCGTTGTAAGTTAATTTTAGTTTTTTCTATTTATTTATTTGCTTTATTTTCTTTATCATTTATTATGTAATTTACATTCCTAAAATAAAACTGCAAATTCAAGTCATAGAAAAAAAATGGTTTTTATTTGAAAGCTTTGATTTTCTTTTCAATTTTAATTTTTTTTATTTGCTTATACTTAGAAAAAGTTTGATTTTTTTTAATATAGGAAGTGACTGTAAAGATAGGATTTTTTAAGTAATAAAAATATGATTTTTATATTTTTAAAGTAATAAAAATATGATTTTTATATTTTTAAAGTATTAAAAATATGATCTTTACTATATAGGAGATGTAAAAATATGATTTTTGTTTAAGTAGGGGATTAAAAATATAATTTTTACATGATAAGTATATTAAAAATACCATCTTTATATGTGTAGAAAATAAAAATGTGATTTTTATAATGATATGTTTGAAAAGGCGAAAACTTTATGTTTGAAAAGGCGAAAACTTTATGTTTGAAAAGGCGAAAACTTTATGTTTGAAAAGGCGAAAACTTTATATTTGAAAAGGCGAAAACTTTATTTTTGAAAAGGAGAAATCTTTATTTTTTTATAAAGGCGAAATCTATATTTTTGAAACGGAATTTTTATCTATATGACATCGTAGTAAAAATTCGATTTTTATAGATTGAACAGCGAAGTAAAAATTCCATTTTTATATATTGAATAGCGAAGTGAAAATTCGATATTTAAATGTATGAAGCGTTTGTAAAAATATGATTTTTAAATTGAAAGTGAACAAATAAAAATGTGATTTTTATTTTAAAGACATCAAAATATAAGAATGTGTGATTTTTATATATGTAGTGGCTACGGGCAACGAAGATGCGATAGCGATGAAGATTTCTATCAATGAAGTGCCGTGGAGCTAGGATAGCTATTGGTGAGAATTTCTCACCTTTTAATTTCATTTCTATTTATATATATATACTAGGATGCAGACGGTGCTTAGTAGCACCCGACACAATCGTCCACAGACCATGGACTTGTTTGTTTGGTTGCATAAATTAGTTAGATGATTTGATTTGAATTTGGTTGATTGGTGAATTTGATTGATGTGTGAATGGCGTGGGCCTTCACTAGACCGGGGATAAGGCTAGGCCTCGTCCCGTTTCTAGTATCGTGCCGTTATGCCGCCGAAATTTTCTAAAATAAGTTAGAGAAATAAAAATATCATTTTATTTAAAGAATGAACTGAATAGGAATCCATATGTTGGAATAAAATGTTTTATCGTTAAAAATATAATTTTTAACGTGAAAGTGAATAAAATAAAATATTCATTTACAAACCAGACGGTTTGTTTATGTACACCTATTTGAAGGACATTGATTGGGTCGATAAATTTTACACATCGCCCAACTGCACAAATAAAATCTGTGTTTGATTGTTTGAAACCCCACACGGGTGTTGGGATGAAATATGAAGTTCACTCATCCTGATCGATTAATTATGTCGATCGATTGATTGATAGGCTGTTATAAGCGTTAGATATCTATATTTGATGCTTATACAGTGTAGTGAACTTTGGTTGATGGTTGATTATTTTTCAATGCTATTATATACATGTGTTGTATGAAAATCCATATAATTAACGTTATATGGTGATTGATTGGGTCTCATTCCAATTTAGAAGATAAAGAATATAATATAAAGGTTCATGTGTTGACAGTACTCATCCATTGAGATTGGTCATGTGTTGAACGAAATATTTTTATAATAAAAATTTACATCTTTATCAATATAATATAAAGGTTCATGTGTTGAGAGTACTCATCCATTGAGATTGGTCATGTGTTGAACGAAATATTTTTATAATAAAAATTTACATCTTTATCAATATAATATAAAGGTTCATGTGTTGACAATACTCATCCATTGAGATTGGTCATGTGTTGAACGAAATATTTTTATAATAAAAATTACATCTTTATCAATATAATATAAAGGTTCATGTGTTGACAGTACTCATCCATTGAGATTGGTCATGTGTTGAACGAAATATTTTTATAATAAAAATTACATCTTTATCAATATAATATAAAGGTTCATGTGTTGACAGTACTCATCCATTGAGATTGGTCATGTGTTGAACGAAATAATTTTATAATAAAAATTACATCTTTATCAATATAATATAAAGGTTCATGTGTTGACAGTACTCATCCATTGAGATTGGTCATGTGTTGAACGAAATATTTTTATAATAAAAATTTACATCTTTATCAATATAATATAAAGGTTCATGTATTGACAGTACTCATCCATTGAGATTGGTCATGTGTTGAACGAAATATTTTTATAATAAAAATTACATCTTTATCAATATAATATAAAGGTTCATGTGTTGACTGTACTCATTCGTTGAGATTAGTCATGTGTTGAACGAAATATTTTGATAATAACAAACATTTTGATAATAGGAAATATTTGAAATAGAATATTTGAAAATAGAAATATATGAAGCCGTGTTGATTAGAACGACGCCATTTTGACGTGAACGATATTTATATCGATATATAACGATTTCGAAATGAATTGAATATAAAACGATTTCGAAATGAATTGAATATAAAACGATTTCGAAATGAATTGAATATATAACGATTTCGAAATGAATTGAATATAAAACGATTTCGAAATGAATTGAATATATAACGATTTCGAAATGAATTGAATATATAACGATTTCGAAATGAATTGAATATATAACGATTTCGAAATGAATTGAATATAAAACGATTTCGAAATGAATTGAATATAAAACGATTTCGAAATGAATTGAATATATAACGATTTCGAAATGAATTGAATATAAAACGATTTCGAAATGAATTGAATATAAAACGATTTCGAAATGAATTGAATATATAACGATTTCGAAATGAATTGAATATATAATGATGTCGAAATGAATTGAATATAAAACGATTTCGAAATGAATTGAATATATAACAATTTCGAAATGAATTGAATATACAACGATTTCGAAAGGAATTGAATATAAAACGATTTCGAAATGAATTGAATATAAAACGATTTCGAAATGAATTGAATAGATAACGAATTTGATTTCAATGGAATATATAACGAATTTGATTCGAATAGAAAACCAAATTGAATTGAATCGAATAGAAAACGACTTTGGAATTGAATTGAAAATGAATTCAAATTGAATTGAAAGCGAATTGAAATGAATTCAAATTGAATTAAAATTTGAATTGAATAGAAATGAATTTTGAAACGAATTTATAAAGAAGAATTCAATTTTGCTTTGGGTTGAAATGGAAGTTGAAACCGTTTTTGAAACCAATTTAAAACTATTTATATAATTCGTTTTAAATAGAAATCGACGATATATATATTATATATATTATATATATTATATAATGGCCTGAATAAAACGCGCCGCGCCGTGGCAGTTCGTGAATTTCGACCATTTATTTCAAACGGACATTACGGGAGATCCGACCGTCGGATTCTCCTAAAACTGGAACCGTTGGGTTCGTATCGAAAAGAGCTTTCTAACGAATATTAGAAATTCAAAATCTAATGGTTGGATTTGGAGATACGTCCAAATCAAATTCGAAAAAGGTCGCTGTAAGTGCAGTTCGATGGCCGTTGATGGAAATCGACTGTACGGGCCTTGATAAAATTATTAAAAATATTAATAATTTGTGTAAAATCATAAGAAACGATTAGGGAAAATTCGAGATGAAAAACTCCATGTTTGAAAAGATAAAAATAGATTTTTATCAAAATGAACTAGTTTGAACTAAATTTAAAACCCGGTTTGTTTTTAAATAAATAAATTAGATTTAAAAAGGGGTTTTAAATAATTGGAATTCCTAATATATTTGATTTGAATTGAACTAGAATTGATTAGTGGGTTTATCGCGAACGGTGTTTTAAAAAACACCTAGTTCTTTAACCCGATAACAAATAGAATGTGATTTGGGTTTGTCGTGAACTGTGTTTTAAATAACACCTAGTTCTTTAACCCAGTAAAAGGAGTTATAATGAATCTGCAATTAGATTGAAATGTAAATCTATAATCTAAATTATCAAATTTAGAAATGAGCGAGAATGGAGTATCGCCAATTTTGCTCCAAAGCGATGGTTAAATCTTTAATTAGATTTGAACGTGAAATGGTAATTAATTTTACCGATAACACCACGGTGTTAGATATGGAGTATTACCAGTTTTGCTTCATGGGATGAATAGGTTGGGATTGGGAAATAAAATAAATAATTACTTCGGTGTGGTTCGCTAATCTCGACTAGTTGGAAAAACCATAATTTGGCTTTAAACGACATCCAAAGGAAGATTACAGGATAAATTTTAAAGAATTTATCTTGGATAAAATTAATGGGAACCTTTCCCTAAGAATGTGGAATTTAGAAACTAGCTGTAGGTTGGCTAAGAAGAATGGTTTCCTGGGTATTGATCTGATGTTGGTTTCAGCCTTCGGGGTTAATGTTTGGGAAATTGTTCTCTTGCTAACTTGCGGTTAGTGACTAATGAATTGGAATGAGGAGTATATTGTGTTTGTGTAACATTTGTTTTCAATATACGCGGGTTATTCGGAAAGACCGGGTTTACACCCATTCTGAATAACCGATTCGACGATATGTCGAAGATGAAGACGATGGTCGAAGACCGGAAATCTTCACATCGTTTGGATAATTACTGACGATCCTGATTGGGCTGTACACCCAAGAGGATGGAAATAGTTGGTGGTCGTCCAGACGTACTTGGAGATGGATGGATATGCGAGGAAAGTGCCTCCGGTTTCGTTCAGACCCAGAACGGACTTGTAAATGGATTGTGTGTCTGACATTGGATTTTATTCTGTGTTGATTGATTTCTGTTAAATATATATCTGCTTGGCGGCGGAGAATTTATTCTTTTGCTTAACGCCCTTCTCTGAGACGTACGAGCTTAGAGGTTATATATCGATGGACATCAGTCGCATGGCATGAATTGCCTATGTGGCACGCTAAGATGCAATGATCAAGGCTTCTGTTGAAAAGCAAAGTCTTGTGGTTGATGATCAAAGCACGCCTACGTGGCAGCTTTGTGTATAACGTGAATTCGCGAGCCTCACACCTCGGTATGAGTTAAAAACGGGATACGGACCGCTGGGAGAGCACGACGTTTCTTTCTAGCTTTGGTGGTGTCATTGACTTACCAGCCCTGACATTTTTATACTTTTCACCTATGTGGTTGTTGGAATGCGAGGCGCCTCGATTATAGGTCTGTAAGGACCGGGAAACGTGTGTTCAGGAATAACCAATTCTCTAACGTAAGTGAGGACTGGCCCAGCCGCATCCAGGGTTGCCCAGAGTGCGTAACCCTGAGGCATTTGCTAGAGTGTCTCGAACGCGGAGAGGAGCTTGCCCCTTGGCTCGACTCATGACGGAAATCCAATTTCCAATACGAGATATTTCGGCTTTATTTGTAGAGCCTAGTATGGCGACATAGTAGCATGGGATACTATGCCGTCTATGATTTATATTTATGATTGAAATTGTTTTGACACTATACACTTATTATAGTATCAAATGATTTGTTTTAAACGTACCAAGCATGTTTGGCTATTATATGGAAAAACCTTATCCTACGGCTTGCGTTGCATTGTGTGATGGGACCTGGGTCTTATAATAGCTTCATTTTTCGAAAAAGCATTGCGCTGTTTATTATATGCACCGGTATTCTTGGGAGGAAACCCGTTCCGTGTTATACGGCGTGGTCCCTTGAATTACTCTCTTTTAAAGTAAAGCTTTAAATAACTGTTTTAGTTCTCACACCAGTCACATGACTGACCTGGAGTTTATTGTTTTAACCTAAACTCTGGGTGCCCCTATTTTCCGCACGGGCAGCTAGTAGTTTTGGTTTTGCAGATTTATATTCACAAGATCCTGGTTTACAGCTGGAATGATATCCGGAAAGCTCTGTATCCGTATATCACCTTCAGTTGTGCTTTGTATTATTTTCCGCTGTTATATAATTTATTGTAATCTCTGATATTTCTGTGTAATATTTATTCATTTATACTCTGTATATTCTTATAATCTGATGCATTGTTGTAATATACAACGAAATGTTCTTCTGTTTGTGTTCTGATTTGTCATGTTCTCAACGTTCAGGGGTTTCGAACGGTCTAGATCGGTTTAACGACTGATTCGGATCGAGCGAAATTCCAGGCCGTCACATTTGGTATCAGAGCTTTGGTTTACAGAGCTCGAGAACAAGACACATTAGAACCATACGAGAGAATTCATCAGATATTGGATTAGCAATATCCAATTAGAATGACTCGTTAGAGATGGGATCAGTAGTATCCTAGAACGAGTGTGAAGAGTATATTTTTCAAATGGAAACAATTTTGTTTTGGAAATTTAAACCATTTTAAAACGTATTTGATTATTTATTTATTTTGAATATGGACAATCCACTATATAAAGGTTTTGCATATACGCGTCATGAACGTATATTCGAAGTTTTAATATATTTAATAGATATGGGATCACATTCTAGTCGCCTGGAGATGGTACTGATGATTGTCATGACATCATCAGTATTTATGATTCGTGTTTCGAAGGTGTGATTTCTATATATTTCCATTAGACTGGTGTGAGAACCAAAACTAATATAGCTAGAACACATTGTTGTGAATTGGCACCAAAAACATGATTTTCTGTTTATGTATCAAAAGTTATGAATTTGAAACGTTAATCCACTAATTGATTGATGTTTGTGTTGTTCATTTATTTGTTTGATAATTTTGAATCATTATGCCTAATTGAACCAAATATTGAACTGTATTGAAATTGGTCGCATTTGTTTGCATATACATATACTTACATTGAACAGGTCATAGCAAGGAGGCTAGAGCCGAAGAATAAAATTTGTTTGCCCGACAAATAGGTACATGTTTACTACATAATTTACTGTTTTGTTTGGGTGATGATGATTTTATGAGCCTATTGGCTAGCCGCTTGGCTTTTTCTTTTTCTTTTTGAAATCTGAAAGACCGGGGAAGCTATTTGAGATTTCCCGATGCTCCCATTGCAGGGGAGGTTATGGCGAAATTTTTCGAAAATTTAGGGTGTTAGCCAAATTTTTGAAAATTTGAGAATTCTCAGAAACTGAAAAGTTGGAGAATGGAAGCCAGATCGAACGTAGAGTTGATTAATCAAACCACTTTCAACTTTGTTCCTTTTCGGGGACGAAAAGTTTTAAGTGGGGAAGATTGTAATAACCCGGAAATTCTGAGCCAGTTTAAAATTTTTATTTTGGCAATTTTAGCGAATTTTGATTATTTAAAATAGATTATTTTAAATAATATTGACGAGAAATTTATTTTGAATATATTCGAACGTATATATTATATACGTCGTCGTTAGAATATAAATAATTATATATAATTATAAAAGGAATTGAAAATGGCGCGGTAGTTCGATAATTCGATTTCAAACTTCAATCGAATGTACCGGGTGCAAAACAATCCGGATTTTAGTGAAACCAAAAACATTAGGATCTAATTGATAATATCTTTCCAACGAATCCGACCAATCGAAATTTCATAGCGGTAATCAAAAGATATGTCCAGTTGAAAATTCTGAATAGTCGCTATGGAATTCAGGCCCTTAAAAATGAAAATTTTGCAAACGACCTCGGATTTCAACGAAACCACTTTTGTTGGATCTGTGATGTCAAATTATTGCTAGGTTTCAAATTTCATAATTTTTCGAATCAATATGTGAGCGTGGCAGAGGAAAACGTGTTTGACCAGTTTTAGTTGATTTTAATCGACTGGAAATGGCCATTTTTCTAACGATCTCAGAATTCGACGAAACTAGTTTTGTTAGGACCGTATCGTCAATACGAAGCTAGAAAATATTTTTCTGGAATTTTTCTAGTTAGTATGTGACCCCAGTAATTTGAAATGTACGTTTAAAATTCAATATAATGATTTAAATGTAAATTTGACGGAAACTGATTGTAACGATCAAATCAGCTTGCGATACATATCCCATTGTGCTCAGAATGGGGGTAAAACGCTATGGACGACAGGCGGTGGGTCTCGTTTTGAGGTCGAAAATAAAAGTTGCTTTTTGAAAGTAATTAAATAATTAAATATATATTTTTCATATAACCCACCCCCCCCCCCCCCGTTCTTTGTTTTCACGATTCACAGATTAAAGAAAAAAAGAAGCATCGAGGGAGGAACCCCGTCGCCCCCTCGTTCAGGCGACGCGCACAGCCATCGCCGGCCACTGGAGGCGCCGCCGCCTCAGGTGCCCTCCACCCTCGACTTTCCCCCCTATCGCGCTTCTCTCTCCAGCCCTAGCTTCCAGACCCCACCGCAACCCTCCCCTGGCCCACGCAGATACCCCAACCCCACATCCCCTCCGCCTGCTCGAGAGCCCCCCCCCACCATCCTCCGACGACGCAGGAAGACACCACCCCCCCCCCCCCCCCGCTGTAAGTTAATTTTAGTTTTTTCTATTTATTTATTTGCTTTATTTTCTTTATCATTTATTATGTAATTTACATTCCTAAAATAAAACTGCAAATTCAAGTCATAGAAAAAAATGGTTTTTATTTGAAAGCTTTGATTTTCTTTTCAGTTTAATTTTTTTTATTTGCTTATAATTAGAAAAAGTTTGATTTTTTTAATATAGGAAGTGACTGTAAAGATAGGATTTTTTAAGTAATAAAAATATGTTTTTTATATTTTTAAAGTAATAAAAATATGATTTTTATATTTTTAAAGTATTAAAAATATGATCTTTACTATATAGGAGATGTAAAAATATGATTTTTGTTTAAGTAGGGGATTAAAAATATAATTTTTACATGATAAGAATATTAAAAATACAATCTTTATATGTGTAGAAAATAAAAATGTGATTTTTATAATGATATGTTTGAAAAGGCGAAAACTTTATGTTTGAAAAGGCGAAAACTTTACGTTTGAAAAGGCGAAAACTTTATGTTTGAAAAGGCGAAAACTTTATGTTTGAAAAGGCGAAAACTTTATATTTGAAATGGCGAAAACTTTATTTTTGAAAAGGAGAAATCTTTATTTTTTATAAAGGCGAAATCTATATTTTTGAAATGAATTTTTATCTATATGACATCGTAGTAAAAATTCAATTTTTATAGATTGAACAGTGAAGTAAAAATTCCATTTTTACATATTGAATAGTGAAGTGAAAATTCGATATTTAAATGTATGAAGCGTTTGTAAAAATATGATTTTTAAATTGAAAGTGAACAAATAAAAATGTGATTTTTATTTTAAAGACATCAAAATATAAGAATGTGTGATTTTTATATATGTAGTGGCTACGGGCAACGAAGATGACGAAGATGCGATAGCGATGAAGATTTCTATCAATGAAGTGCCGTGGAGCTAGGATAGCTATTGGTGAGAATTTCTCACCTTTTAATTTCATTTCTATTTATATATATATACTAGGATGCAGACAGTGCTTAGTAGCACCCGACACAATCGTCCACAGACCATGGACTTGTTTGTTTGGTTGCATAAATTAGTTAGATGATTTGATTTGAATTTGGTTGATTGGTGAATTTGATTGATGTGTGAATGGCGTGGGCCTTGACTAGACCGGGGATAAGGCTAGGCCTCGTCCCGTTTCTAGTATCGTGCCGTTATGCCGCCGAAATTTTCTAAAATAAGTTAGAGAAATAAAAATATCATTTTATTTAAAGAATGAACTGAATAGGAATCCATATGTTGGAATAAAATGTTTTATCGTTAAAAATATAATTTTTAACGTGAAAGTGAATACAATAAAATATTCATTTACAAACCAGACGGTTTGTTTATGTACACCTATTTGAAGGACATTGATTGGGTCGATAAAGTTTACACATCGCCCAACTGCACAAATAAAATCTGTGTTTGATTGTTTGGAACCCCACACAGGTGTTGGGATGAAATATGAAGTTCACTCATCCTGATCGATTAATTATGTCGATCGATTGATTGACAGGCTGTTATAAGCGTTAGATATCTATATTTGATGCTTATACAGTGTAGTGCACTTTGGTTGATGGTTGATTATTTTTCAATGCTATTATATACATGTGTTGTATGAAAATCCATATAATTAACGTTATATGGTGATTGATTGGGTCTCATTCCAATTTAGAAGATAAAGAATATAATATAAAGGTTCATGTGTTGACAGTACTCATCCATTGAAATTGGTCATGTGTTGAACGAAATATTTTTATAATAAAAATTTATATCTTTATCAATATAATATAAAGGTTCATGTGTTGACAGTGATCATCCATTGAGATTGGTCATGTGTTGAACGAAATATTTTTATAATAAAAATTTACATCTTTATCAATATAATATAAAGGTTCATGTGTTGACAGTGCTCATCCATTGAGATTGGTCATGTGTTGAACGAAATATTTTTATAATAAAAATTTACATCTTTATCAATATAATATAAAGGTTCATGTGTTGACAGTACTCATCCATTGAGATTGGTCATGTGTTGAACGAAATATTTTTATAATAAAAATTACATCTTTATCAATATAATATAAAGGTTCATGTGTTGACTGTACTCATTCGTTGAGATTAGTCATGTGTTGAACGAAATATTTTGATAATAACAAACATTTTGATAATAGTAAATATTTGAAATAGAATATTTGAAAATAGAAATATATGAAGCCGTGTTGATTAGATCGACGCCATTTTGACGTGAACGATATTTATATCGATATATA
Source organism: Allium sativum (assembly GCA_030737875.1). Classification (NCBI taxonomy): domain Eukaryota; kingdom Viridiplantae; phylum Streptophyta; class Magnoliopsida; order Asparagales; family Amaryllidaceae; genus Allium; species Allium sativum. Next base: position 95,350,586 of record CM060925.1, on the reverse strand, counting down.
ACGATTTCGAAATGAATTGAATATAAAACGATTTCGAAATGAATTGAATATAAAACGATTTTGAAATGAATTGAATATATAACGATTTCGAAATGAATTGAATATAAAACGATTTCGAAATGAATTGAATATATAACGATTTCGAAATGAATTGAATATATAACGATTTCGAAATGAATTGAATATATAACGATTTCGAAATGAATTGAATATAAAACGATTTCGAAATGAATTGAATATAAAACGATTTCGAAATGAATTGAATATAAAACGATTTCGAAATGAATTGAATATATAACGATTTCGAAATGAATTGAATGTATAACGATTTCGAAATGAATTGAATATATAACGAATTCGAAATGAATTGAATGTATAACGATTTCGAAATGAATTGAATATATAACGATTTCGAAATTAATTGAATATATAACGATTTCGAAAGGAATTGAATATAAAATGATTTCGAAATGAATTGAATATAAAACGATTTCGAAATGAATTGAATAGATAACGAATTTGATTTCAATGGAATATATAACGAATTTGATTCGAATAGAAAACCAATTTGAATTGAATCGAATAGAAAACGACTTTGGAATTGAATTGAATTGAAAACGAATTCAAATTGAATTGAAAGCGAATCGAAATGAATTCAAATTGAATTAAAATTTTAATTGAATAGAAATGAATTTTGAAACGAATTTATAAAGAAGAATTCAATTTTGCTTTCGGTTGAAATGGAAGTTGAAACCGTTTTTGAAACCAATTCAAAACTATTTATATAATTCGTTTTAAATAGAAATCGACGATATATATATTATATATATTATATATATATTATATATTATATATATATAATATAATGGCCTGAATAAAACACGCCGCGCCGCGGTAGTTCGTGAATTTCGACAATTTATTTCAAACGGACATTACGGGAGATCCGGCCGTCGGATTCTCCTAAAACCGAAACTATTGGGTTCGTATCGAAAAGAGCTTTCTAACGAATATTAGAAATTCAAAATCTAACGGTTGGATTTGGAGATACGTCCAAATCAAATTCGAAAAAGGTCGCCGTAAGTGCAGTTCGATGGCCGTTGGTGGAAATCGACTGTACGGGCCTTGATAAAATTATTAAAAAAATTAATAATTTGTGTAAAATCATAAAAAACGATTTGGGAAAATTCGGGATGAAAAACTCCATATTTGAAAAGATAAAAATAGATTTTTATCAAAATGAACTAGTTTGAACTAAATTTAAAACCCGGTTTGTTTTTAAATAAATAAATTAGATTTAAAAAGGGGTTTTAAATAATTGGAATTCCTAATATATTTGATTTGAATTGAACTAGAATTGATTAGTGGGTTTATCGCGAACGGTGTTTTAAATAACACCTAGTTCTTTAACCCGATAACAAATAGAATGTGATTTGGGTTTGTCGTGAACTGTGTTTTAAATAACACCTAGTTCTTTAACCCAGTAAAAGGAGTTCTAACGAATATGCAATTAGATTGAAACGTAAATCTATAATCTAAATTATCAAATTTAGAAATGAGCGAGAATGGAGTATCGCCAATTTTGCTCCAAAGCGATGGTTAAATCTTTAATTAGATTTGAACGTGAAATAGTAATTAATTTTACCGATAACACCACGGTGTTAGATATGGAGTATTACCAGTTTTGCTTCATGGGATGAATAGGTTGGGATTGGGAAATAAAATAAATAATTACTTCGGTGTGGTTCGCTAATCTCGACTAGTTGGAAAAACCATAATTTGGCTTTAAACGACATCCAAAGGAAGATTACAGGATAAATTTTAAAGAATTTATCTTGGATAAAATTAATGGGAACCTTTCCCTAAGAATGTGGAATTTAGAAACTAGCTGTAGGTTGGCTAAGAAGAATGGTTTCCTGGGTATTGATCTGATGTTGGTTTCGGCCTTCGGGGTTAATGTTTGGGAAATTGTTCTCTTGCTAACTTGCGGTTAGTGACTAATGAATTGGAATGAGGCGTATATTGTGTTTGTGTAACATTTGTTTTCAATATACGCGGGTTGTTCGGAAAGACCGGGTTTACACCCATTCTGAATAACCGATTCGACGATATGTCGAAGATGAAGACGATGGTCGAAGACCGGAAGTCTTCACATCGTTTGGACAATTACTGACGATCCTGATTGGGCTGTACACCCAAGAGGATGGAAATAGTTGGTGGTCGTCCAGACGTACTTGGAGATGGATGGATATGCAAGGAAAGTGCCTCCGGTTTCGTTCAGACCCAGAACGGACTTGTAAATGGATTGTGTGTCTGACATTGGATTTTATTCTGTGTTGATTGATTTCTGTTAAATATATATCTGCTTGGCGGCGGAGAATTTATTCTTTTGCTTAACGCCCTTCTCTGAGACGTACGAGCTTAGAGGTTATATATCGATGGACATCAGTCGCATGGCATGAATTGCCTGTGTGGCACGCTAAGATGCAATGATCAAGGCTTCTGTTGAAAAGAAAAGTCTTGTGGTTGATGATCAAAGCACGCCTACGTGGCAGCTTTGTGTATAACGTGAATTCGCGAGCCTCACACCTCGGTATGAGTTAAAAACGGGATACGGACCGCTGGGAGAGCACGACGTTTCTTTCTAGCTTTGGTGGTGTCAGTGACTTACCAGCCCTGACATTTTTATACTTTTCACCTATGTGGTTGTTGGAATGCGAGGCGCCTCGATTATAGGTCTGTAAGGACCGGGAAACGTGTGTTCAGGAATAACCAATCCTCTAACGTAAGTGAGGACCGGCCCAGCCGCATCCAGGGTTGCCCAGAGTGCGTAACCCTGAGGCATTTGCTGGAGTGTCTCGAACGCGGAGAGGAGCTTGCCCCTTGCCTCGACTCATGACGGAAATCCAATTTCCTTTACGAGATATTTCGGCTTTATTTGTAGAGCCTAGTATGGCGACATAGTAGCATGGGATACTATGCCGTCTATGATTTATATTTATGATTGAAATTGTTTTGACACTATACACTTATTATAGTATCAAATGATTTGTTTTAAACGTACCAAGCATGTTTGGCTATTATAAGGGAAAACCCTATCCTGCGGCTTGCGTTGCATTGTGTGATGGGACCTGGGTCTTATAATAGCTTCATTTTTCGAAAAAGCATTGCGCTGTTTATTATATGCACCGGTATTCTTGGGAGGAAACCCGTTCCGTGTTATACGGCGTGGTCCCTTGAATTACTCTCTTTTAAAGTAAAGCTTTAAATAACTATTTTAGTTCTCACACCAGTCACATGACTGACCTGGAGTTTATTGTTTTAACCTAAACTCTGGGTGCCCCTATTTTCCGCACGGGCAGCTAGTAGTTTTGGTTTTGCAGATTTATATTCACAGGATCCTGGTTTACAGCTGGAATGATATCCGGAAAGCTCTGTATCCGTATATCACCTTCAATTGTGCTTTGTATTATTTTCCGCTGTTATATAATTTATTGTAATCTCTGATATTTCTGTGTAATATTTATTCATTTATACTCTGTATATTCTTGTAATCTGATGCATTGTTGTAATATACAATGAAATGTTCTTCTGTTTGTGTTCTGATTTGTCATGTTCTCAACGTTCAGGGGTTTCGAACGGTCTAGATCGGTTTAACGACTGATTCGGATCGAGCGAAATTCCAGGCCGTCACATGGGATTTGTTATATAATTCATTTATCGAATCATTACGGAAATCCTTATTTAGTAGTTTATCTTAACTTGTGTTAATTCCCAAAGCACATTTACCAGCTTAACTTTTCTTATAACCATCTTACATAATATAGTTATTAAGTAAACGTCCATTTGAAAAGCATTCTTTTTTATTCCAACCCTTTTTATCGACATAGTTATAAAACTTGGAATTATTATAATTCCCTTTTACTTGATTACATCTAAAATCTCATTAACCTTGCTTGTTTTCTTCAATGAATTCTCTTAACATTTCCCTTAATTGACTCTGATAACATAAGAAATAGTAGTATAATTTTAGTTATGCGATTATAACCGATATAATATTTCCTTTAATTATATAATAAATTTCTCTAATAACTTGCTTAGTGGATAACGAAGGTCGATTTCTTTTGCCTGGACCACATTGTAACCTGCGAATCCTACCCTCGTTCTAACCCAAGACAAAGCCACCTTCCTTTACCATTTAACCCTTATGCAACCAGTACGCAACCATTCTCAAGACTACCCCGCTCCACGTATAATCTTCCTGATGATGAATCACACTGAAGACTGTAGGCTTTTCCAAACGGGAAATACAAAACGTTCCTTTATAATGTACTGCTTCGTTATTTTAAAATGCCACCCATTTGAACTCATCAAGGTGTCTCCTCCCAAACAATACCGTGCTAAAACTCTTTTCTTTTTGTTCCAAACATCATGTCGTTGCCTGCACGAAATCCTCACCACTACATCTTTCTAGCGCAACCACCTGGTACCACGTTTTTTCTATCTTCAACTGTAAAACCATGCGATGCAACACTCTTCTTTTTGTATTAACAATACATCTCACCTTGTTTGTTGGAGCTTTGGACTTTGAACCCCACTGTGTTTACGTGAATTCATCATCACGTCTGCCACCTACCACTTCTGCTACTGTATGTTGTTAACGCACCTCCTGGCCCTTTTTTTATATATAACTAATTAATGAGGTCAGGCCATTTATATCAGAAAAGAAAGAATCAGTGTGGCTTCGAAAAAGAATGAGTGGAGATGCTCTACTGTGTTGAAATGAAATGGTGAAGGACGAGAACAAGTGAGACGATTTTATATATATGTATACGATCGGAGATGAGAGGATTTCCTGAATGAAAAGAAGAAGAGAAAGCGCCGTTTATATAAAGGGGAGATTTTAATATAAGCATAATGTCATTTGTCTGAGGTACAAGTAGGAGCGATTTATTTTCAAACTAGCTTAGGGAGAATAGGGTTTTCAATCCACGTCCAGACATGTGTTATTTTAATGAGGTTTGACTTACATTGGATATTTTTCTTTTTGTTTGTTTATGGTTTGATTTTTAGGGTAATGCATCATATAAAAATTTTACCCTTTAAGAGCTGCTATCGACATAAATAAAAATACCACTGTATCGACCAACGCCCCACGATCCCAAAAATATAATAATATCAGTACGTTAACTTATATTGTGAAATCCCAAAATATTGGTATAGGGTGCCAAATAATTCCGAATAAAAAGTTGCGTATTTAATTAATTCTAAATTACAGTAAATTTCTAAAAATTAAATTATAACTACGCTTCAATATTCTTGTCCAAATTCCAAATCGATATTTAATTATATTAAATTATCGTTATGGTTTATAAAATATTCCATAGCATTTTTCTGGAAATTTGAATTGGTCATAACTTGAGACCTATATGATGAAATCTCGATTTTCCTCTTATATTAGACAATTATCATCTAAATGATTCAACTATTTCTTGTTTCACTGAAATCCGATTTATATCGGATCCGGTATAACAAATTGAAGTTTACATCGTAAATTACGAACTACCACGCCATTTCGAGCTCATTTTAATTAATTTATAATATATATAAATTCGAACTCCATTTTAAATAAATAAATTCGATATAAAATCCATTTATATCACCAAACCATTAATTAAAACGGATTCTAATATTCGTAATTAACATTCGAAAATCTGGGACGTTACATACCTTCCCCCTTAAAAGAATTTCGTCTCTGAAATTACAAGGTAAGAAGAATGATCTGAAACTAATTATTTTAGAACAATTATATTTGGATCATTATCAAAATAAATTCAAACACTTTGATAATTTCGAAAATTTCGCCAGCACCTCCTCTGCTCGGCTCGATCGGTACGACTACAACTGCCACTCTGGGCCTCAACTTCTCCAAAAGAAAACCAAAACCCAATGGTTACCCAACTCAAAGGTAAAATCAATCACCAACCAATAATATATTAGGGCTTACCATTTTGTCGGGCAACTCAATTCCAATTCCAACGTAATCATATAACTACTTCTCATTATCCAATCTGCACTTCAATCTCTGTATCTAAATCGATTCCATAGCCTTCTGGAATCTGCACTTATCTCAATATGCACCGCAAATAACAAACACAGGTTTGAACAATTCAATTTCACTCATCACCGGTTTTATTTCCAATTCATTATACTGGGGTTGATTTCCTTGCTTCCACTCCCATTCAGTTCTTATTAACTGATAATAAGTTCTATTCGACCAAACTAACGTCCAATTAATCACAATCCACAATTAACTTAATCGTTGAAGTTAAATTTTATTTGTCTGGTTAAATTCAATTACTTAATTCCACTTAACCTGGTTAAATTTCTTTTCCAGACTCAATTAATTTATTAGTTCCATTTTATTTCATAATTCAGTATCATCTCTAACTATGTCAGTTAGATTCAAACATTCAATTCATCCATTACGAACATTTATATACCATTCGATCATCTTGAATTTTGTTTATAATTGTTTTTTAGCAATCCATTCAGATTTATTATAAGTTTAATTCATTCATTCGAGATATCCAGTTTTATTCTTCAACCATGGAATCAACCATTCAATCAAACGAGGAACAACCAAATTATTCTGATTTACATTCACTTTAATATCCACTTTGATTCCAAATTAACTTCATACTGAATTTTTTTATTCTCAAATTTCATATTTGAAACTCCCATTTGGTTAAATCCTTTCAATTTTAGAATTCAATCTGAATTCAAACTCAACTCAACATATGTGGCGGCCCGCCCAGCACTAGCCGGCATTTCCTCCAAAAGTGCGTTGTACACATGCCTAACTGGCACGGAACGGTCGCCAAAGAAAGAAAAGAAGAGAATGAACTAACAAGGAACCTGTAGAATGTCTCACAACGCATGGAATCAAAATATAATAATAACATAATCTTGACATAAAACAGGTGAGACAGTGCATAAGCTGAAAACTAAACCAACATAGCAGCGGAAATCCAAATACAGCTTATTACAACTTTCCAAATTTACTGTCTCTAAAACAAAAGATAGGTAAAGTAGAAGATGCACGACTAATGCCCAAGCAGTGATCTTCAACAACACAGGGAGAATACGATATATATCATACGTGGAAGCCTCCTGCTCGTCTCCAGATCAGCTACCCATGCGTACCCAACTAACCTGTCTCTTGTCTTCTCGTGTGAGCACCCAGAGTAATAAGAAGAGACATAAAACTCTGGGTCAGACAAAAAGTCTGGTATGAGCGATAAGCAACAAAAAAAACAATAACAGGTATAATCCAATCATACCTGAACCTGGACCTGCAACCAAAGAGTTAGCACTACATACTGTACAACCCTCTAAGGTACCTTTAACATATGGTGTAAGGAATACGGGGATGGGGGTGTGCATGTCATAGTGATGGTAAACAATCAAGCATAGCAACCATCCTCACATATCTCACTCGGTGTGTAAAGCATACGATATCCACTACCTTGGTCACCTAATTCTTTGGGACATGACAGAGTCTAACCCCGTACGACTATCACTGCAAGCCCACTATCCGTCTCTCAGTGGTGAATCAAAGTTATGAATACCGACAACCCCTTTGCACACGTCCCGCAGCAGAGTCCAATCATGAACTGAACTCGTTAGTTCCCAAATAAATCCTGAGCTCTACTTCCTATTTGGACTTTCTTTGCATCTCGGGTTTTTGGTCTTCTCCGGATCGGTCTTCACTTGGTTCGTAATCCATGCCTCACGTCCTAGCTTCCATCCAGTCCTGGTTCGATTCGTGACTCGTGGATTGCCCCATGACGTAAGCTCATGCTCCCTCCATCGGATCGGATCGTGGTGCTTCAACTCCATCGGATCGCGGTGCTCCAACTTCATCGGATCGCGGAACTTCATCGGATCGCGAGACTTCATCGGATCGCGAGACTTCATCGGATCGCAGAACTCCATCGGATCGCGGAACTCCATCGGATCGCGGAACTCCATCGAATCGCGGAAATTCATCGGATCGCGGAAGGAGGGGCTATCCGTTTTCTGCACAATTTCCTGCACTCTTTCAGCGATTGTTTTACTCCATACGACAGCGTTTTCGACCATTCTAACTCTTCTAGTCAATCACAAAGCATACCATACAGTCATAACAACATGTAGTATCGACCACAAACACCAAAACATAAATCATAGCATGTAAAATGGATCAAACATAGCCAAAACCCCATATTTTCCCTTAAGCATGTTTAACAACAATTAATGGTATGATTAGCAAAACTTAACCAAACCAAACCAAATTTCTAATAGAGGTCTAAAACATTATTTTCGAATTTATAAATATTTTTCTAGAATTTATTAGTGCATAAATTCGGTAATCTTCACTATAGTGTCAAAACAATGCTAATTACTCACCTACGCCACAAATAAAATACCAAATCTGAAATGAATCTCTATTTGGCGTGACTACTGATGTCTATCAGCAGCTCTAACCTTGCCTTGGTGTTAATCATCTTTGATTTGGTGTTGCTAAGCTCAATCCTTGATTAGAAAGTGATTTGGAGATGTTTTAGAGGTTGGAGGCCATTATTAGGGTTTCTAAGAGGTAAATGGCGGCTAGAAAACTAAAATAGAATGAAAACCTAACTCATTTCAGCCTCCCCTTAACCCTAATCCCGAAATGGGTCATGGGCCCATTTGCTAATCACTTCATTTGGCCCGGTTAAGCTGTTTTTCACCATTTGAAACTTGTTTCGGCGATATCTCCCAAACGGTGAGTCCGTTTGGCTAATGTGGCCACTCTACGCAAAGGTAAACCATCAAACGAATCTAACGGAAGTGGTTTTATTCAAAATTCCTTTCCAATCAAAAGTTATGGCCAAAACAATATTGGCTAGGGGCAAAACAATCATTTAAAAATCGACAAAAATCATGAACATGGGAAATGACCCCAATAGTTGTCTCCTAAAGTTACACGACCATACGACTTCATACGAAAAAGAAATAAATATTCTACAATCCTAGATACGTAGAATGCGAGTTGTTACAACATAAGTTGATTAATATTATAATAATTTGAGGAAATAATCTCTTTTTCAAAATACACTGGTCAAACCAGTTTAAAAATAACTTATATAAAATTACAAATACGCGCTCTCATATATATACTCTGAACTCAATCTAGGGTATTACAAACCCCATCTCTATCGAGTTACACAACAGAGCCAAGGTTATTACTAAACCAATAGCTCTGATACCACGTTGTAACGTCCCACTTTTCCGAACCAATTTAAGTTGACATTTTACTACCACATTCAACTCAAATTATACAGAAAAGCAGAATGTGAAGAGAAAGAAGTTAGAGGATGAGATGGGAAAGATAGAACTAATAGAATAGAAGAGTAAGAATAACATCAGAATCTCACAACGGAACGAATAAAATATAATACACCATATGTTTTGATATAAAAAGAATCTGTAAATACATACCAATCATCAGAGTACATCATATCAGTCACAGTGGAAATAAACTCTAGATAACTAACGGTGAAACCTCCTGCTTCAAGCTCTTGAACTCCAAGCGGAACCGAACCTGTAAATATACTCGGACTTACCCAAGCACATTTGATTTAAAACAAATTCACCTAGATTAGTCTGGAATACTTTCAGTGATAAATTCACAAAAGACTACTTGTTTAACTTTAGAAATCCTTTTCAAAACAAAAGATAATAGTAAGACCAACCCACACATAAACACGAATGGTTTTTACCTTACTATAACCCAAAACAGTTGTGATATATCAAAATCCAATGATATTATAATAGTGTCTATCATATCACAAATAAATAACAATCTAGTAGAATGCTTGCATCTCACGCTTTACATATTTAATATAAAATCGAAAACCGCATGGCGCTTATTCGAGATTGGATTCCAACTATGACAAGGTATGGAACCACCTTCCGATCAGTGTAATCTAGAAGGGATACACCAGGGTTCAACAAGAACGTCTTGCAACCCGGCCACACATGACCGACCACTCATTTAGCTTGAGTGTATCGAATAAATTATCACCTGACAAATTTAAGGGCCCACTGTCCATCCGCGGAGATGCAGAATCGAAAGAAGAACAAATAAGGAATTTCTCTAGATTGGTGTCAATAAACCATGCTTGGGTATGACCCCCCTAGCCATGTTGCCTGCCCGATTTCTGTCATTTCCCGGTTAATGAGGCTTGAGGTCACGTTTAACTTTCTAGAACTTCTGGCCACCATTCACTTTGAATGCCACATCGTCAGATCCATCAAATCACTAATTGATGTCCAAAAATATATTCTGGGTGTGAAGAAAGAGAATTTCTCCACCACCGAACTTGGTGCATTTGTAAAAATCAACATACGTGACCCTAAGGAAATACTCTGTCAGACACTCATCCATACAAGTCATCCAGGAACAGGATGAACCGAAGGCACCCTCCTACCACATCCTTATATTGGAATCACCCAAATGATTAGTAGCGAGAAGTCCTTGCAATCCGTAAATTCCAATCACGACAAAACCACAGTGTATCTCTTTTATGGGAGCGACCCATAGATTATAAGTAGTTCTTCGGTTTCATGAATATCTATGGTCTTCAATGCTCCATCTTCAGGTTTTATAAGTTCGTCTCGTACGTAATATTGGATTGAAGTGGTTTTGGATCTAATGCCCATCCCGGTCACTTCGAAACAACACATCAAAAAGTCCAGTAGAATATTTTAATAATAGTCCAGGTTTTAACTATCAGTTTTCAATAATATTGTTAAGTACACTGGCAGCTCCGACCTACTGATAAAAATCATTCGTTTAAACCATTATATCAATTTAATATGTTATAATATCATAAAACCTTTTCATTTCCTTTATATGGGAAATATTACTTTATATTCTTCAAAATCCCCTTTTCTAACTTTACTTCGGAAAATTTTGATATATTATCCGCTTGATGGTATAACTCTAATCATTTATTCTCGCATGGCCAAAACAACGTCAAGCGACATTTTAGTTATTGTATATAACCCATTTGCTTCTATTAAACTCAGGCTTCGAACATTATTTTTAATTCAAGTCAATATATAATTCAAATTCAAATATTTACTTTCATTTCCCGTTTAACATAACCATCTCCATTTCTTCGGAAAACATTCGTCATTTACTTATTTCCTAGAATAAGCGTATTTCAAACCATAATATTTCATTGCACTCTTACTTGCGCCAAATAAATGTTATATTATACATTTGTTTATCTTTAAACCAGTTGTTTTATTTATAATTTAAGGTCTTGTGAATGTTGCAATATAATAAGCTGATCTCAAATCCTTTGACCATTTCAAACTGATATCGTCCATTGATAATAGTGAAGCCATTCAAGTTGGGTTATTTTAATTACCTCTCAGACCTTGATCGACAACGTTCTTATCTTAAGATAATAAAAGCTTGAAACTCTAAAGCCCAAAACTATTTATCAAATTTCATATTATAATGCTACAATAATCCGTTTACTAATACCATACCCAAAACTATTTATTAAATTTCAAAAATAATGCTAATTTTGGATTCCATTACTAAATCCCTTACCATATTTTCTTGTACCCATCCATGAATCAATTTCTTACTTCATTTATTTTACTCAACTAGGTCAAATCTTATTCATATTAGCTTACAACTCTTCTTATAAACTTCGGTTTATAAACTGGGATTTGTTATATAATTCATTTATCGAATCATTACGCATATCCTTATTTAGTAGTTTATCTTAACTTGTGTTAATTCCCAAAGGCCATTTACCATCTTAATTTTTCTTATAACCATCTTACTTAATCTTGTTATTAAGTAAAAGTCCATTTGAAAAGCATTCTATTTCATTCCTACCCTTTTTATCGACAAAGTTATAAAATTTGGAATTATTATAAATCCCGTCTACATGATTCCATCTAAAATCTCATTACCCTTGCTGGTTTTCTTTAATAAATTCTCTTACTAAGTAAATTACTTAAATAAATAGTTTTATCCTCACATTTGAAGTAAAAGTAGTTTTACTTCAATATACACTAATAATCATTATTAGATGAATTATTAAATAATAATACTCTTATTAAAATAAATAATTAAATAAACCACCTTAAATCATAGTTAATTGAAGATAAATTAACTACTTAGAATATTCATTAAATCTTAATGACTGATCATTAGATTAAATTAATCTAATATCCAATACTCATTAACGGTTGACTTTGTTGACTTACAAATATTAGCTAACTAACTAATCCACCATTCTGAGTTAATTATCAACTTATAAATTTGTTTAATTATTTAATTAAACAATTGTTCTAATTTCTCAACTCGTAGGTTAATTTATACTTTCCTATTTAGAAAATCATATTAACGACATAAGAATTCGTTATATATATAATGCTTACTAATTTCTATAATCCACGATTACAAATAAAAATATATTTATAATCCTTTTATTTTAATAATTTTTATAAAATATATTCTAAAGCTTTGATTTAGTTATACAAATATATTTTATAACACAAAGCTCCGTCAGTTCGCCTAACGGCAAAACGACGCCCTTAAACGATGGATATCAGGCCATCTACTGCCAATCGCTTAATCAATACAGTTTATTGATTAAAATATAACAATCGTTGATTATAGATTCAATGATTTACATCCAGCAGGTCATAACATCATTTAGGGTAAACAATTCATGTGTGAATAATAATGAACAATCAATAATATATAATTTATTTGAGGAATCCGGTCGGATCCCTCCAACCTGTTCTTACTTGCATATCAGATCGTGATATAATTTATAAAAGTGAATAATAATTTAAACTAAAACATTTAGTACGACATAAAACTAATGTCGACAATCATTAACAAACCATAGGCAACCATGGCATCAAAACACCCAAATTATATTATTAATGATGAATTATAGTTATATATGAATTTAGCACATCCTAGCAGTCCAGAAAAGTGTGAGAATTAAATCACCTTGATTTCACTTGTCGGTTCCAGCGTTGTCACATTCAATTTTAAACAGCGTTTAAAATCAAATAAAAATCATATTTGTCTCTGATCTCCTCTGACTCAGCACAGCAGTGTTGTATTTGATGATGTGGTTTTCGCGCAATCTTTTTGGACTGACTCTGATAACATAAGAAATAGTTATATAATTTTAGTTATGCGATTATAATCGAAATAATATTTCCTTTAATCATATAATAAATTTCTCTAATTACTTGCTTAGTGGATGACGAAGGTCGATTTCTTTTGCTTGGGCCACAATGTAACCTGTGACTCCTACCCTCGTTCTAACCCAAGACAAAGCCACTATCCTTTACCATTTAACCCTTATGCAACCAGTACGCAACCATTCTCAAGACCACCCCGCTCCACGTAAATATTCCTGATGATGAATCACGCTGAAGACTGTAGTCTTTTCCAAACGTGCAATACAAAATGTTCCTTTATAATGTACTACTTCATTATTTTAACATGCCACCCATTTGAACTCAGAAAGGTGTCTCCTCCCAGACAATACCGTGCTACAGCCTTTTTCTTTTTGTTCCAAACATCATGTCGTGGCCTTTATGAAGCCCTCCCCACCACATCTTTCTTGCGTAACCACCTGGTGGTACCACGTTTTTTCTATCTTCAACTGTAAAATCATGCGATGCAAGACTTTTCTTTTTGTATTAACAATACATCTCACCTTGTTTATTCGAGCTTTGGACTTTGGACCCCACTGTGTTTACATGAATTCCTCATCACATCAACCACCTACCACTTCCGCCACTGTTAGTTGTTGACGAACCTCCTGACCCTTTATATATATAATTAATTAATGAGGTTACGCCATTTATATCAGAAGAGAAAGAATCAGTGTGGCTTCGAAAAAGAATGAGTGGAGATGCTATACTGTGTTGAAATGAAATGGTGAAGGACGAGACCAAGTGAGATGATTTTAAATATATGTATATGATCGGAGATGAGAGGATTTCCTAAATGAAAACAAGAAGAGAAAGCACCATTTATATAAAGGGGAGATTTTAAGATAAGCATAACGTCATTTGTCTAAGGTACAAGTAGGAGCGATTTATTTTCAAACTAGCTTAGGGAGAATAGGGTATTGAACCCACGTCCAGACGTGTGTGATTTTGATGAGGTTTGAATTACGTTGGATATTTTTCTTTTTGTCTGTTTATGGATTGATTTTTAGGGTAACGCATCATATAAAAATTTTATCCTTTAAGAGCCTCTATCGACAAAAATAAAAATACAACTATATCGACCAACGCCCCTCGATCCCAAAAATATAATAATATCGGTAAGTTAACTTATATTGTGAAATCCCAAAATATTGATATAGGGTACCAAATACTCCAAATAAAAAGTGGCGTATTTAATTAATTAAAAATTAGTAAAATTCTAAAAATTAAATTATAACTACGCCTCAAAGTTCTTGTCCAAAATCCAAACCGATATTTAATTATATTAAGTTATCGTTATGGTTTAAAAACGATTCCATAGCGTTTTTCTGGAAATTTTAATTGGACATAACTTGAGATATATACGATGAAATCTCGATTTTCCTCTTACATTAGAAAATTATCATCTAATCGATTCAACTGTTTCTTGTTTCACTGGAATTCGATTTATATCGGATACGGTATATCAAATTGAAGTTTAAATCGTAAATTATGAACTACCGCGCCATTTTGAGCTCGTTTTAATTAATTTATAATATATATAAATTTGAACTCCACTTTAAATAAATATATTCGATATAAAATCCATTTATATCACCAAACCATTATTTAAAACGGATTTTAATATTCGTAATTAACGTTCGAAAATCCGGGGCATTACATTAGGGGCACAACTCCTTAGAACAGAAAGAAAAGACTCATCAAAAATAGGATTAGTAACATCCTATAAGAGTAACTCATTAGAGATGGGGTAAGTAATTCCTTAGAATGAGTTAAGAGTATTACGTATATGAGAGAGCATGATTAGGATATAGAAACTGAAATTATCGACGATTTTGGACAGTCGATAAGTTTGAAAACCTATTAGGTAAAAGAATAAACTTACTTACATCTTCCTTTTTGTAATGACTCAAATTTTAGACAATTAAAAATATGGATTTAAATATGATTAGTGGACTTTTAAAATTAATTTAAACGTGAATATATTAAAGGTTGATATTTTAATATTATTTTAATAGCTTAAAAAGAAACATTTTTCAAACGATCTCAGAATTCGGTGAAACTAATTTCATTGAGTCCGGATTATCAAAATATGGTAAGATTTCGAATTTAGTACGTGAGCGTATAAAAAATTAACGCGTATCGAGTCGACCAATCAAAATTAAGTAATAACGTAGTAAAATAATAAGTCCAATGGTCAAACGGATTCCAATTTGATGAGAACTGTTTCCGTGGATCTATAATTACGAAATATAATAGAGTTCAAAATTTCGAATCAATCGGACTTACTATTTGATCATACGAGCGATAAAAGCGTGAGAAAAACTTGAATGAACTTCACTTTTAAACAAGTGCAAAAGCTATAACACCCCAAAATTTAATACACTATAAGTATACTTAAAGGATAATAAATTTGGAATTACTTAATTAAATATTTAGAATTAAGTAAAATCGGCTTTACCTTTGAGTTTGTCTAGGAATTCTAGTTTAGATAGACCCTAAATGTAACAACCCACCCGGAATGGAACTAAATTTCAACCTAGAAAAGGCCCATCGAAACTGAAAACCATTCTAAACTGGTCATTGGTTCCTATAAGGAATTACATTTGCACAGATAACATATATATACACCTCATATGGAAATCTCACATAGTAGAAAGAGAATATACATTACTAAAATAAGATGTGCCACTTTATTAAAAATAACATAATTCCAACACAACAGTCCAAATTACATATGTTACATGTGTACACCAATAAATTCATTCTCAAATGTTTCCATAAGAAGTAAAGCAATAACAACTAATAATAGCATAACGACTTTGTTTTCGTCTTCAGCTCCCATCACGATTTTGTCCATGAATTCTACCCCATCTACTGACCTGTTGAATATGTTAAGGAGAGGGGTCAGAACTCTCTGTGACTGAAATATGGTGTTTACTTAAAGTCCATACCCTATATTTTTAGCAAGTTGCATATGTCAAGGTATGTCTACGCAGCACACAACATTCACACAAACACCAAGTATCTATCCAATGAGGTGGATATCCAAGTCAATAGCTCATTAGTGTTTTTAGGGTAAAGACCCTAGGAGGTGGGCATTCTTGCTCACTTATGGCCCTATTAAATATGAATTCTTATGATCTCTTATAACCTTGAGGTGGACCCTAGCCCTTAAGACACCGTCCTAGTACATCAACGTTCTTAATTCTATACTCTCAATTGTAATATGAGAAGTAGTATTGTGAACGTTACTACTTAACTGATATTATGGTAGAACACCTATGTCGCTTAAGAATTCCCTTAGATAGTTGGTGAACATGCAATGGCCACATATCTTTTATATACCTGTTCTATCCCTAGTTGTGCCCTTACAAGCTTCTAGAAGAAGTGGACATGCCCCGTGAACTAACCTACTCATTTACCGGTTATGACATGCCACTTTTAGATAAGGAGGACCCAAAGACTTACTTTAAATTTAATAAGGGTAGGTCCCATGACTTTGGTTCCTCTTCAAGGAATAAACTTTCGGAGGGATCCTAGTCGTAACCACTTAAGAACCAAATTAGACAAGAAGAAAGTTAGCCACTTAAGACCTTCTCAAGGTGTAGTTTTTCACACACAATAGACTTATATAAATATAGTTATATATATATATACACACACACTAGACCTCCCACATTAAACCGTTTACCTGTAGATGTTGGATATGTCGGGAGGTTTCGTGCATACTTCTACTACAAGTTATTTTAACCTTGTGTCATAGTGTACTAAGTTTGAATGGGCCATGGCACCGATACCTCTCACATTAGTTGGGCCTACTTGTGGTTGTTGGATTTGTCGGTCGGTTCTAGGCAGGCTTATACAACAAACGGAAACTAACCTCGTGTCTATGCATCAATATTTATATAGTAAAGTCATTCAATACGCACACAAAAGCAATTGGTATATATATTTAGGAACATTTCAAATTCAAGTTCTGTCCTAATCGCATTTACTACGTTAATATAACGTTAGTTACGTTTATTACGTTTATATAGCTATAATAATTATAATGCCTAAATGATGTTAATGTTCGTATAAACGAGAGAACGTTCTATCAAGTTAGCAATAGTCAGTTTGTCCTAAATTAAGGTATACAAGTTAATTTTCCATATATTTGATCGCTACAATTTAGGCATGATGGCATAATAAAAAAATAACAGAGTGCAATGAATGAAAAATATACAAACATACAAATTTCAACTTGGATCCTAGGCTAGTTGGATTGATTTCAATACTGGATAAAGAATAGAGTATAACATACACATATAATATATACATGTATGTTTATTAGTTCCACTTTATCTAATTCACCACATTTTCGTGTTTTGCACTTAAAAATGTTTACATTTGATATTTCAAGTATGAATACGTTTGGATTAAGAATAGAATCCAAACCTAATTGCATCATGGAATAATCAAATTTAAACCCTTTTAGGTTATAATCAAATGTTTACATAAGGGCGTATTACACAAAGTAAAAACAATAACACACTTTCATCCTCAATCCAATATTAATATCAAAAATCCACAAACCAATAACAAAAAATTGACAATTCATACACAAACATAAAATAGATGATTTGGGGATTTTGTATTGATGTTATCGATTTCCAAATCCTCTTAGGCATAGCTATCAACATGTTAATGTATTTAAAAAAATAGAATATGCCTAAGAACACGATATTCCACCCATAGATCTAAGGAAGAACAAATAGGATTTCTATAGTAGATTCAGATATGTGCTTAATCTTTGTGACAAACGTGCTCTAATCCTCCTAATATATATGTAAGAAACATATTTTAGAATCTTATATATATATATATATATTAAATTCCAGAATTCATAATAAACTTATATGAATTTAGACTAGAGAGAAGATAAGAATAAAGGTTAGAGGAATAGAAGAGAAATACCTAATCTTTTCTAGAACTTAGCAATGGAAGAAGGATGATATGGAGGTAGAGATAAGAGAGTAGCTAGAGTTTTGTTTTGTGATATGAGGGCCTATATATAGTTACTCGTATGAGCGTAGGCCATTAGATTATTCAAATTTAATCTTGGCCATATATTTATATATATCCCTTTAGAAAACCCTAACCAAATATAGATTCATTGAGCTCCTCATCCGCCAGGCGGTCGACACCCCTTCTAGGGTGCGGTCGATCTCCTAGTCGCTGAAACGCCAAATGAATTTATCTGGCGCTGAGGTGTCTAATTAAATAATATGTTGCTTTATTTTCATAATCTATTTCCTGATGTTAGATATTCTCTGTCCCCATAATCTTATCCTCGGTTTGAATTTCAAATTTTCCCTTATTTATTTAATATCTTCTGGTCATATATATATTACTCATCTAATTATTTTTTTTTTCTACGTTCTACTATCCAAGCTCATTTTCTTGTAACTTTCTCCCTTGCTCCTCCTCCACCTCCACGGTCTAGCACCTCCAGCCAATTTCCGTACATCCTTCCCCTCCTCCCCTCCAACTTTGACCCCACTCCATCCCTCTCCCAAAGTCGTGGCCCCACCTCCTTGCAAAACTCCAAAAATAACCCTTAAATCCCTAAATCACCACACTTAGCTCCAATTTCACTCAAATTCAGACCTCCCAAGCCCTACACAGCTCACACCTAGCCAGCCCCAATTCCGACCACACCAGCTTAAAATGTGGACGCCACCTCAAGGGCAATGTGACACCCCATGTTCGTTAATGTCACTCATAAGGGAATGCATTAAATTCGAGAAGTGCAATAGGTAAATAGTATAGAAATTCACAAGACAAATATGAAATAAGAAGCGGAAAATTCAATATCATTATTAAAAATAAAACGTAGTCTCAAATAGTTTACATCAAAACCAGCTACATCAAAACCAAGTATCTCAAATCTGTATCACAAAACATCTCATAAAAGAAAATATCAGGGTGCAGTAACATAAAATCATATCCCAAATGGCAAGTCATAATAGATTAGAGAGCAAGTCAAAACGGTACATCTTAGAAATTCTAGATCCAAGCTGAAAGAGAAAGTCCTAATCACTGAGGAGTGCTACCACTCTGAGGACCTGGGCGGAAAGGAAGAAAGAAGCAAAAACAAAAGGTCAGACATAAATTTTGGCAAGTTCCAGTGATTTCCAAATATGCATAAAATAGGCATACCAAGAAAGGTTGTGACGACCCGAAACCCCCGTACGACGGTGGCAAGGTTAATCTTTGGAATATAACACATAAGCAATAATAACAGAACAGAAATATAGATTTACACCAGATAATTAACAGCAAAATACACTGGATAAATATAATCATCAGAGTTACACAGTGTAATAGGATCATACTTAGCACAAAATACAGTTTCAATTCAATATAAAATGTCTGCAGTGGAATCAAACATAATATACATAACAGAGTCTGATACAGTAATAGAAATGATAAAGTCCAGCTCCAGCTCCATAGCTATCCAAAAGAGTCTGCTAAAACCTGAATAAAAGGCTGCCCGTGTAGAAATAAGGGCACCCGAGTTTGCAAAGTGAAACAAACATCGAGTCAGTCATGGGACTGGTATGGGAAATCTACTCAACTGGTTAAACAATAATAATATGGCAAATCATAGGACCACGCCACTAATGCGGAACGGGTTTACTCCAGTGATTGCCAGTGCATGAATAAAGTAAATCATTTAAACAACGAAATTATTTTTAGAAAAGTGAAGCCATTATAAGACTCTGGTCCCATCACACAATACAACGCAAGCCGAAGGATAGAGTTTTACCTTATAATGGACAAAATATGCTTGATACGTATAAAACGAAATCATTCGGTATTATTACTAGTGCGTAATTATTTCAAAAACAATTTCAATCGTAAGTATCAATCATAGACGGGATGGGTACCATATATCATGTCGCCTTATATATTTACAGTCAAAACCGCACAATGTCGTATATGGAAATTCGGTTTCCATCATGAGCCAAGGCAAATGATAGTCCTTACCGAATTCGAGACTCTCTAGCCCGAGCCTCAGGCCACAACCGCAACTGCATCTAGGAGCCACAGGATCAGTCCACACGTAGTGGATTAAAATAAAACCCTGAACAATACGTCTTCCCGCTCAATGGGGCGTAAATGAGCCAAATGATTGCATATCCGAGGCGCCTCGCATTCCAACAACCACATAGGTGAAAATAATATAAATGTCAAGGCTGGTAGGTCACTGACACCACCTCTAACTAGAAAGAGACGCATGTTCTCCCTTGATCCTCTCCCGTTTCTGGTGTATACCGGGGTGTGAGGCTCGCGAATTGACGCTATACACAAAGCTATGCTACAAAGGCCGCTCTTTGATCATCAACCACAAGACTTTGCTTTGCAACAGAAGCCTTGATCACTACATCTTAGTATGCCACACAGGAAGTCCACTCCATGCAACGGATTTCTATCGATATACAACCTCTGAGCTCGTACGTCTCAGAGAAGAGTGTTAGGCAAAAGAATAAATTCTCCGCCACCAAACATATGTATATTTAATAGAGATCAATCAGCACAGAACAAAATCCAATGTCAGACACGCATCCATTTACAACTTTGTTCTGGGTCTAAACGAAACCGGAGGCACCTTATTCCTCGCATATCCATACAATCAACAAGTACGTCCGGACGGCTACCACTTCAGCCCCTTCAAGGTAGCTACTCCAATCATGAGCATCAGTAGCACTCATCCATTCGATGTGAAGATCGTCGGTCTTGCACCATGTTCATATCTTCGACTTCTAATCGTCGATCAATTATTTGAAATGAGAATTAACTCGGCCTTTTCAAATAATTCACATATATTAGATTTCAAATCAATTCTGTCCACGATTAAATTATTCGACATCCACATTTCAGTTCTTTAGTATAATTTTCATGTCAATCATATTCAACCATCAAGTATCAAGCAAATCAAGTAAAATCGGTTTATTTCCATTCCATGTCGTTAATAATATTTTATAACGATATCTCGCCATTTTTATCTATTTAAAAATGGCCCTATTTATTTAAACGACGCTTCAGATCGTGCCGTGGCACTAGCGCTGTTTTTCTTTAGATTTATTTTACAAATATCTGAAAATCTATTAGTTGTATGTTAACAAAGTTTATACCACTGGAAAGTTCTCTCAAAAGCGAACCCAACGGTTCCGGTTTCGTGAAAATCCGTTGGTCGGATCTTTCGATATAATCGTTTAAAGTTACGATTTCAAAACGCGAACTGCAGCGGCTCCATTCGTTTTAGTTTAATTTATATTTATATATATAAATATAATTCATTCGGCGCATTCTATATCGATTTTACTTCAAATATTTCACTAACGCCTCTAAATTTCAAAAAAATTCGATAACCTCCTTTGTACGGGAAGGGGTTTGGAAATTTATTAGGCCGTATTAGGCACCCAATAAATCCTAAAAAGCATGCACATATTTATAATGATATATTCTAGTGTCCACAGGGGAGTGTGTATAGATCATAACTCCAGAGAATAAATTCTCATCACCCTATAAATTGTTTTTTTTTGTGCCTTACCAACTAGAGAGACGTGATTATTGTCATCTCCAAACCCGTGTGGGGTTTTTATTAATCTGGCAATTTACCATTACATTTTTATATTGTTCATATTAGTCTTCAGTTCAACCCGAAATATAGTCATCGCTATACCAGCCTCTTGCTTGTATGGTAAATCTTCAACCTCGTTACATAAGCTCCAAGTGCTTATGTTGTATATGATGAAGTATGTTTCCTTTGGGAAGTATGCCATGTAATGTAGTTCAAAATTAATTGTTACTATCCTATGGCGACATTTATGATTTCACACAGAACAACCAGCACTCCGCATCCAATGGCATTCACAGGAGTTGATATAATAATAAAATTACGCAGCCAACTCATTAAGGCTTACCTATTTGTCAGGCACGCAAATAAATTCTTTACTCAACAGCAAATCCATTTTCCTATTCAGCATATGTATGTATATGTGCAGAACTAAGCTAAAATAATATTCCGAGTGAACAAAGGTTTATTTCTATAAATGGTTATTTTTAACACTTCCTACACATGTTAAAAATGTTATTTTCAACCCACAAATATTTATTTGAACAAGCGGTTATTTTTAACACTTCATATTTCATATAAAAATGATATTTTTAGCGAATGAAAATATATTTCAATGCATGACTATTTTATTTAGTTCATTTCTTATGTTAAAAATGTTATTTTTATCATTTATTGAATTTACTCTATAAATGCATATTTTTCAACACGTGAACATATTTTTCAATATATGAATATGGTTTCAACACATGAATATAGTTTCAACACATGAAAATTCTCAGCACAGGATTATTGTCAACACGTGACTATTTTTATTGTTTTATATATTTGATAAAATTGTTTTTCATATCGTTTAATTCTTAATCATCTTCTAACCATAAATTAGCAAGAGAACGATTCCCTAAGCATTAACCCCGAAGGCCGAAACCAACATCAGATCAATATCGAAGAAACCATTCAGCTTAGCTAGTTTCTAGTTAGTTTCTAATTTTATATACGATAAAGATGTGAATTTTATTGTTTAAAGATTTTATTCAACACATGAATGGTTTCAACACATGAATATTCTCAACACAAGAGTATTGTCAACACATGACTATTTTTAATGGTTCATATACTTGATAAAAATAAAAAAAAATTATCAATCTAAATATTCATTAAACACATGAATATTTTCTATATTTCATTCAAGTGATAAAAATTTGATTTTTATCGTTTAGAGATTTTATTCAGCATATGAATATTTTCAACACATGAATATTCTCAACATATGAGTGGTATCAACACATGAACAATTTTAGTGGTTTATATATATGATATAAATGTGATTTTTATCGTTTAGAGATTTTATTCAACATATTAATATTTTCAACACAAACCATCATAATCAACCATTCGTAATTATCGACCATATTTCACGTCAATCACAATCAATATATATATCGTCCATGGTTTGTGGACGAAGGGAGTATATATATATTCGTATATAAATATATTTCTATTTCATTCCATATTGCTTTTCAACACATATATGATTTATACAACGCTTGTATAATTTATACATCGCTCATATAACTTATACAACACATGTACATGAGGTATACAACGCGTATATAATTTATACTTTGCTTATATAACTTATACAACGCATTTCCATTCACATTTCAGTTTAGAAATCTCACATTGGTTTTCGTGATGCCAAAAATCGTAGAAGGCTCTAAAAATTCCGCGGTCTCATCTAGAATATTGAGAGCGTCGTCACGGTCCCGGTGTCTCTTGTTTCACTGGATTTCGATCACATTGCAAAAAGATGTGATTTTTAGAAGTTAATCAACTGTGCAACGCTTTCTAGTGTTATAAACGGTTAAATTTATTTCAGCCGTTACCTTCGGCAAACTGTTTAAAATTAGGTTTGCATTAATCTTCTGATCCGCCGCGTTAAAGGAGGATCGACCAACGCCATGTCGAAGAGGAAGGAAAGGCGCATCCATGCGTGGTGGTGGGGTCCACTTCGGTGGCGTCTTCAAGGTAGGACGGCGGCTGGAAGTGGTGAACTTTGGGGACTCGATCCGGCCAAGATAAGCGACGATGAAAGGCAAGGGTGGTATGGATTTGGAGAGGAGGAGGAGGGCTTCAAAAGTTGCTAAGGGGCGGGGGCTAATGAGGAGCGGTTTGGTCGGAAAGTGATCGGGAAGCCAACGAAGGGTTTCCGCCTTTGATCGTTACAGTAGGGAGAGAGAAATTATAATTTTTTTTACAAAAAATCTGATTGGCCCGTGCTATTTATAATTCCCAAATTAGGGTTTTCTCAAACGAGCTCAAAATTAAACCCAACGACTGTCGTTTCTAACTAAATACCCCCATCCCGAACACAATGGAATATGTTTCGTGAGCCCATTCGACTGTTACAGTCAGTTATTCTTCAAATTAAAGTATAAAACACTTGATTTTTGATTTAAATGTACATTTTAATTTGTCGGGGCCACATACTGATTCTAAAAATTCCCGAAAAATGTATCTAGCTATGTTGGGATGATACAGTCCCAACAAAACAGATTTCGTCGAATTCTAAGACCGTTTGTAAAATGGTCATATTCTGGTCGATCCAATTTAACTGAAATCAACCAAACACGTTTTCCTTTGCCTCGCTCACATATTGATTTCAAAAATTATGGAAATTTAAACTTAGCAATAAATTGACATCCCGGATCCAACCAAAGTGGTTTCGTCGATAACAGAGGTCGTTTGCAAAATTGCTATTTTCAAGGGCTTCAATATTATTTAAAAATGGAATTTTTAAATTCTGACCAAATTTCTGTTCAAATTATTCAAAATAATAATTTTAAATTGGCTCAGATTTTCTGGGTTGTTACAATCTCCCCCACTTAACACTTTTCGTCCCCAAAAAGGAACGAAGCTGGAAGTTGTTTAACTAACCAACTCAATTTTCACTCTGGCTAAATTTATCTTTCATTTACATATGGGTTTCAATAATTTTATTAGTTAAACTAATAATCAAACAACACAACCAGCGATCAATTAGTTAATTAACTTTTCAAATATATATCTTTTATATATTCAAAAATCATATTTCTAAAACCAGACTATATATATATATGTATATAATCACAAATACGTTATTTATAAACATATAACTCTCAACTCGATTTGGGGCATTTCTGACCCCATCTCTAACGAGTTATTCTGATTCTGCTATACTCATACTAGGACCTTACTGATCCTATCTATAATGAGTTATTCGTCCTAGAACTCTACTGGTTCTATCTCTGACGAGTTCGTTAATATGTTATATTCCTGAGCTAAGATTAACCAAAGCTCTGATAGCACGTGTGACGATCCTAAACCCCCGTACGACGGTGGCAAGAGTAATCTTTGGAATATAACACATAAACAATAACAGCAGAACATAAATGTAGAATTACACCAGATAATGAACAGCAAAATACACTGGATAAATATAATCATCAAAGTTACACAATATAATAAGATCATACTTAGCACAAAATACAGTTTCAGTTCAATATAAAATGTCTGCAGCGGAATCAAACAAAATATACATAAAAGAGTCTGAAACAGTAATAGAAATGATAAAGTCCAGCTCCAGCTGCATAGCTATCCAAAAGAGTCTGCTAAAACCTGAATACAAGGCTGCCCGTGTAGAAATAAGTGCACCCGAGTTTTCAAAGTGAAACAAACATCGAGTCAGTCATGGGACTGGTATGAGAAATCTACTTAACTGGTTAAACAACAATAATATGGAAAATCATAGGGCCATGTCGCTAACGCGGAACGGGTTTACTCCAGTGATTGCCAGTGCATGAATAAAGTAAATCATTTAAACAACGAAATTCTTTTTAGAAAAGTGAAGCCATTATAAGACTCAGGTCCCATCACACAATGCAACGCAAGCCGGAGGATAGAGTTTTACCTTATAATGGCCAAAATATGCTTGATACGTATAAAACAAAATCATTTGGTATTATTACTAGTGCATAATTGTTTCAAAAACAATTTCAATCATACGTATCAATCATAGACAAAATGGGTACCATATATCATGCCGCAATATATATTTACAATCAAGACCGCACGATGTCGTATTTGAAAATTAGATTTCCGTCATGAACCAAGGCAAAAGATAGTCCTTACCGAATTCGACACTCTCTAGCCCGAGCCTCAGGCTATAGCCGCAACTGCACCTAGGAGTCACAGGGCCGGTCCACACGTAGCGGATTAAAATAAAACCCTGAACCATACGTCTCCCCGCCCTATAGGGCGTAAATGATCCAAATGACTCCGTATCTGAGGCGCCTCGCATTCCAACAACCACATAGGTGAAAATAATATAAATGTCAGGGTTGGTAGTTTACTGACACCACCTCTAACTTAGAAGAGACGCATGTTCTCGTTGGATCCTCTCCCGTTTCTGGTACATATCGGGCTGTGAGGCGCGCGAATTAACGCTATACACAAAGCTATGCCCCCCAGGCCGCGCTTTGATCATCAACCACAAGACTTTGCTTTGCAACAGAATCCTTGATCACTGCATCTTAGCATGCCACATAGGCAGTCCGCTCCATGCGACGGATTTCTATCAATGTACAACCTCTGAGCTCGTACGTCTCAGAGAAGGGTGTTTGGAAAAAGAATAAATTCTCCACCACCAAACAGATGCATATTTAATAGAGATCAATTAGCACAGAACAAAATCCATTGTCAGACACGCATCCATTTACGAGTTCGTTCTGGGTCTGAACGAAACCGGAGGCACCTTATTCCTCATATATTCGTACAATCAACAAGTACGTCCGGACGGCTACCACTTCAGCCCCTTCAAGGTAACCACTCCAATCATGAGCATCAGTAGCACCCATCCATTCGATGTGAAGATCGTCGGTCTTGCACCGTCTTCATATCTTCGACTTCTAATCGTCGATCAATTATTTGAAATGAGAATTAACTCGGCATTTTCAAATAATTCACGTATATTAGAATTCAAATCAATTCTTTCCATGGTTAAATTATTCGACATCCACATTTCAGTTCTTTAGTATAATTTTCATGTCAAACACATTCAACCATCAAGTATCACACCAAAGAAAATCGGTTTATTTCCATTCCATGTCGTTAATAATATTTTATAACGATGTCTAGCCATTTTTATTTATTTAAAAATGGCCCTATTTAATTAAACGACGTTTCAGTTCATGTCGTGGCACTAGCGCTGTTTTGCTTCAGATTTGTTTTACACATATCTGAAAATCTAACCGTTGGATCCTAACAAAGTTTATACCGCTGGAAAGATCTCTCAAAAGCAAACCAAACGGTTCAGGTTTCGTTAAAATCCGATGGTCAGGTCTTTCGGTATAATCGTTTAAAGTTACGATTTAAAAACGCGAACTGCAGTGGGTCCATTCATTTTAATTTTTATATATATATATATATATATATATATATATATATATATATATAATTCATTCGACGCTTTCTATATCGTTTTTACTTCAAATATTTCACTAACGCCTTTAAATTTTGAAAAATTTCGCCATAATCTCCTTTGTACGGGAAGGGGTTAGGAAATTTATTGGGCCGTACTAGGCACCCAATAAATCCTAAAAAGCATGCACATATTTATAGTGATATATTCTAGTGTCCACAGGAGAGTGTGTATTGATCATAACTCCAGAGAATAAATTCTCATCACCCTATAAATTGTTTTTTTTATGTCTTACCAACTAGAGAGACGTGATTATTGTCATCCCCCGACCCGTGTGGTTTTTTTTTTTTAATCTGGCAATTTAACGTTACATTTTTATATAGTTTATATCAATCTTCGGTTCAACCCGAAACATAGTTATCACCATACAAGCCTCTTTCTTGTATGGTAAATCTTCAACCTCGTCACATAAGCTCCAAGGGCTTATGTGGTATATGATGAAGTATGCTACCTTCAAGAAGTATGCCATGTAATGTATTTCAAAATTAATTGTTACTATCCTATGGTGACGTTTATGATTTCACACAGCAGCACTCCGCATCCAATGGCATTCACAGGAGTTGATGTAATAATAAACTTGCGCAGCCAACTCATCAAGGCTTACCTATTTGTCTGCCATGCAAATAAATTTTCTACACAACAGCAAATCCCTTTTCCTGTTCAGCATATGTATATATATGTGCAGAACTAAGTTAAAATAATATTCCTAGTGAACAAAGGTTTATTTCTATACATGGTTATTTTTAACACTTCCTACACATGTTAAAATGTTATTTTCAACCCACAAACATTTATTTGAACAAGTGGTTATTTTTAACACTTCATATTTCGTATAAAAATGATATTTTTAGCGAACGAAAATATAATTCAATGCATGACTATTTTACTTAGTTCATTTCTTATGTTAAAAATGTTATTTTTATCGTTTATTAAATTTATTCTATACATGCATATTTTTCAATACGTGAACATATTTTTCAACATATGAATTTGGTTTCAACACATGAATATAGTTTCAACACATGAAAATTTTCAACACAGGAGTATTGTCAACACATGACTATTTTTATTATTTTATATATTTGACAAAATTGTGTTTTATATCGTTTAATTCTTCTAACCATAAATTAGCAAGAGAACGATTCCCCAAGTATTACCCCTGAGGGCCGAAACCAACATCAGATCAATATCGAAGAAACCATTCAACTTAGCTAGTTTCCAGTTAGTTTCTAATTTTATATACGATAAAGATGTGAATTTTATTGTTTAAAGATTTTATTCAACACATGAATGGTTTCAACACATGAATATTCTCAACACAAGAGTATTGTCAACACATGACTATTTTTAATGGTTCATATACTTGATAAAAAAAAATTATCAATCTAAATATTCATTAAACACATGAATATTTTCTATATTTCATTCAAGTGATAAAAATTTGATTTTTATCGTTTAGAGATTTTATTCAACATATGAATATTTTCAACACATGAATATTCTCAACATATGAGTGGTTTAAACACATGAACAATTTTAGTGGTTTATATATATGATATAAATGTGATTTTTATCGTTTAGAGATTTTATTCAACATATGAATATTTTCAACACAAACCATCATAATCAACCATTCGTAATTATCAACCATATTTCACGTCAATCACAATCAATATATATATTGTCCATGGTTTGTGGACGAAGGGAGTATATATATATTCGTATATAAATATATTTCTATTTCATTCCATATTGCTTTTCAACACATATTTGATTTATACAATGCTTTTATAATTTATACATCGCTCATATAACTTATACAACACATGTACATGAGGTATACAACGCGTATATAATTTATACTTTGCTTATATAACTTATACAACGCATTTCCATTCACATTTCAGTTTAGAAATCTCACATTGGTTTTCATGATGCCAAAAATCGTAGAAGGCTCTAAAAATTCCGCGGTCTCATCTATAATGTTGAGAGCGTCGTCACGGTCCCGATGTCTCTTGTTTCATTGGATTTCGATCACATTGCAAAAAGATGTGATTTTTAGAAGTTAATCAACTGTGCAACGCTTTCTAGTGTTATAAACGGTTAAATTTATTTCAGCCGTTACCTTCAGCAGACTGTTTAAAATTAGGTTTGCATTAATCTTCTGATCCGCCGCGTTACAGGAGGATCGAACAACGCCATGTCGAAGAGGAAGGAAAGGCGCATCCACACATGGTGGTAGGGTCCACTTCGGTGGCGTCTTCAAGGTAGGACGGCGGCTGGAAGTGGTGAACTTTGGGGACTCGATCCGGCCAAGATAAGCGACGATGGAAGGCAAGGGTGGTATGGATTTGAAGAGGAGGAGGAGGGCTTCAAAAGTTGCTAAGGGGCGGAGGCTAATGAGGAGCGGTTTGGTCAGAAAGTGATCGGGAAGCCAATGAAGGGTTTCCACCTTCGATCGTTACAGCTGGGAGAGAGAAATTATAATTTTTTTTTACAAAAAATCAGATTGGCCCGTGCTATTTATAATTCCCAAAATTAGGGTTTTCTCAAACGAGCTCAAAATTAAACCCAACGACTGTCGTTTATAAATAAATACCCCCTTCCCGAACACAATGGATTATGTTTCGTGAGCCCATTCGACTGTTACAGTCAGTTATTCTTCAAATTAAAGTATAAAACACTTGATTTTTGATTTAAATGTACATTTTAATTTGCCGGGGTCACATACTGATTCTAAAAATTCCCGAAAAATGTATCTAGCTATGTTGGGATGATACGGTCCCAACAAAATAGATTTCGTCGAATTCTAAGACCGTTTGTAAAATGGCCATATTCTGGTCGATCCAATTTAACTGAAATCAACCAAACACGTTTTCCTTTGCCACGCTCACATATTGATTTAAAAAATTATGGAAAGTTAAACTTAGCAATAAATTGACATCCCGGATCCAACCAAAGTGGTTTCGTCGAAAACAGAGGTCGTTTGCAAAATTGCTATTTTCATGGGCTTCAATATTATTTAAAAATGGAATTTTTAAATTCTGACCAAATTTCTGTTCAAATTATTCAAAATAAAAATTTTAAATTGGCTCAGATTTTCCGGGTTGTTACAATCTCCCCCACTTAAAACTTTTCGTCCCCAAAAAGGAACGAAGCTGGAAGTTGTTTAACTAACCAACTCAATTTTCACTCTGGCTAAATTTATCTTTCATTTACATATGGGTTTCAATAATTTTATTAGTTAAACTAATAATCAAACAACACAACCAGCGATCAATTAGTTAATTAACTTTTCAAATATATATCTTTTATATATTCAAAAATCATATTTCTAAAACCAGACTATATATATATGTGTATATAATGACAAATACGTTATTTATAAACATATAACTCTCAACTCGATCTGGGGCATTTCTGACCCCATCTCTAACGAGTTATTCTGATTCTGCTATACTCATACTAGGACCTTACTGATCCTATCTATAATGAGTTATTCGTCCTAGAACTCTACTAGTTCTATCTCTGACGGATTCGTTAATATGTTATATTCCTGAGCTAAGATTAACCAAAGCTCTGATAGCACGTGTGACGATCCTAAACCCCCGTACGACGGTGGCAAGAGTAATCTTTGGAATATAACACATAAACAATAACAGCAGAACAGAAATGTAGAATTACACTAGATAATGAATAGCAAAATACACTGGATAAATATAATCATCAAAGTTACACAGTATAATAAGATCATACTTAGCACAAAATACAGTTTCAGTTCAATATAAAATGTCTGCAGCGGAATCAAACAAAATATACATAAAAGAGTCTGAAACAGTAATAGAAATGATATAGTCCAGCTCCACCTGCATAGCTATCCAAAAGATTCTGCTAAAACTTGAATTCAAGGCTGCCCGTGTAGAAATAAGTGCACCCGAGTTTTCAAAGTGAAACAAACATCGAGTCAGTCATGGGACTGGTATGAGAAATCTACTTAACTGGTTAAACAACAATAATATGGAAAATCATAGGACCACGCCGCTAACGCGGAACGGGTTTACTCCAGTGATTGCCAGTGCATGAATAAAGTAAATCATTTAAACAACGAAATGCTTTTTAGAAAAGTGAAGCCATTATAAGACTCAGGTCCCATCACACAATGCAACGCAAGCCGGCGGATAGAGTTTTACCTTATAATGGCCAAAATATGCTCGATACGTATAAAACAAAATCATTTGGTGTTATTACTAGTGCATAATTGTTTCAAAAACAATTTCAATCATACGTATCAATCGTAGACAAAATGGGTACCATATATCATGCCGCCATATATATTTACAATCAAAACCGCACGATGTCGTATTTGAAAATTAGATTTCCGTCATGAACCAAGGCAAAAGATAGTCCTTACCGAATTCGACACTCTCTAGCCCGAGCCTCAGGCTATAGCCGCAACTGCACCTAGGAGTCACAGGGCCGGTCCACACGTAGCGGATTAAAATAAAACCCTGAACAATACGTCTCCCCGCCCTATAGGGCGTAAATGATCCAAATGACTCCATATCTGAGGCGCCTCGCATTCCAACAACCACATAGATGAAAATAATATAAATGTCAGGGTTGGTAGTTTACTGACACCACCTCTAACATAGAAGAGACGCATGTTCTCGTTGGATCCTCTCCCGTTTCTGGTACATATCGGGCTGTGAGGCGCGCGAATTAACGCTATACACAAAGCTATGCCCCCCAGGCCGCGCTTTGATCATCAACCACAAGACTTTGCTTTGCAACAGAATCCTTGATCACTGCATCTTAGCATGCCACATAGGCAGTCCACTCCATGCGACGGATTTCTATCAATGTACAACCTCTGAGCTCGTACGTCTTAGAGAAGGGTGTTTGGAAAAAGAATAAATTCTCCACCACCAAACAGATGTATATTTAATAGAGATCAATTAGCATAGAACAAAATCCATTGTCAGACACGCATCCATTTACGAGTTCGTTCTGGGTCTGAACGAAACCGGAGGCACCTTATTCCTCATATATCCGTACAATCAACAAGTACGTCCGGATGGCTACCACTTCAGCCCCTTCAAGGTAGCCACTCCAATCATGAGCATCAGTAGCACCCATCCATTCGATGTGAAGATCGTCGGTCTTGCACCGTCTTCATATCTTCGACTTCTAATCGTCGAACAATTATTTGAAATCAGAATTAACTCGGCATTTTCAAATAATTCACGTATATTAGAATTCAAATCAATTCTTTCCATGGTTAAATTATTCGACATCTACATTTCAGTTCTTTAGTATAATTTTCATGTCAAACACATTCAACAATCAAGTATCAAACCAAAGAAAATCGGTTTATTTCCATTCCATGTCGTTAATAATATTTTATAACGATATCTCGCCATTTTTATTTATTTAAAAATGGCCCTATTTAATTAAACGACGTTTCAGGTCATGTCGTGGCACTAGCGTTGTTTTGCTTCAGATTTGTTTTACACATATCTGAAAATCTAACCGTTGGATCCTAACAAATTTTATACCGCTGGAAAGATCTCTCAAAAGAGAACCAAATGGTTTAGGTTTCGTTAAAATCTGATGGTCAGGTCAATCGGTATAATTGTTTAAAGTTACGATTTAAAAACGCGAACTGCAGCGGCTCCATTCATTTTAATTTATATATATATATATATATATATATATAATTCATTCGACGCTTTCTATATCGTTTTTACTTCAAATATTTCACTAACACCTTTAAATTTTGAAAAATTTCGCCATAATCTCCTTTGTACGGGAAGGGGTTAGGAAATTTATTGGGTCGTACTAGGCACCCAGTAAATCCTAAAAAGCATGCACATATTTATAGTGATATATTCTAGTGTCCACAGGAGAGTGTGTATAGATCATAACTCCAGAGAATAAATTCTCATCACCCTATAAATTGTTTTTTTTTTATGTCTTACCAACTAGAGAGACGTGATTGTTGTCATCTCCCGACCCGTGTGGTTTTTTTTTAATCTGGCAATTTAACGTTACATTTTTATATAGTTTATATCAGTCTTCGGTTCAACCCGAAACATAGTTATCACCGTACAAGCCTCTTTCTTGTATGGTAAATCTTCAACCTCGTCACATAAGCTCCAAGTGCTTATGTGGTATATGATGAAGTAAGCTACCTTCAATAAGTATGCCATGTAATGTATTTCAAAATTAATTGTTACTATCCTATGGTGACGTTTATGATTTCACACAGCAGCACTCCGCATCCAATGGCATTCACAGGAGTTGATATAATAATAAACTTGCGCAGCCAACTCATCAAGGCTTACCTATTTGTCTGCCATGCAAATAAATTTTCTACTCAACAACAAATCCATTTTCCTGTTCAGCATACGTATATATATGTGCAGAACAAAGCTAAAATAATATTCCTAGTGAACAAAGGTTTATTTCTATACATGGTTATTTTTAACACTTCCTACACATGTTAAAAATGTTATTTTCAACCCACAAACATTTATTTGAACAAGTGGTTATTTTTAACACTTCATATTTCGTATAAAAATGATATTTTTAGCGAACGAAAATATATTTCAATGCATGACTATTTTACTTAGTTCATTTCTTATGTTAAAAATGTTATTTTTATCGTTTATTAAATTTATTCTATACATGCATATTTTTCAACACGTGAACATATTTTTCAACATATGAATTTGGTTTCAACACATGAATATAGTTTCAACACATGAAAATTCTCAACGCAGGAGCATTGTCAACACATGACTATTTTTATTATTTTATATATTTGACAAAATTGTGTTTTATATCGTTTAATTCTTAATCAGCTTCTAACCATAAATTAGCAAGAGAACGATTCCCCAAGTATTAACCCCGAGGGACGAAACCAACATCAGATCAATATCGAAGAAACCATTCAACTAAGCTAGTATCCAGTTAGTTTCTAATTTTATATATGATAAAGATGTGAATTTTATTGTTTAAAGATTTTATTCAACACATGAATGGTTTCAACACATGAATATTCTCAACACATGAGTATTGTCAACACATGACTATTTTAAATGGTTCAAATACTTGATAAAAATAATATTTTAATCGATCTAAATATTTATTCAACACATGAATATTTTCTATAGTTCATTCAAGTGATAAAAATGTGATTTTTATCGTTTAGAGATTTTATTCAACATATGAATATTTTCAACAAATGAATATTCTCAACATATACGTGGTTTCAACACATGAACAATTTTAGTGGTTTATATATATGATATAAATGTGATTTTTATGGTTTAGAGATTTTATTCAACATATGAATATTTTCAGCACAAACCATCATAATCAACCATTCGTAATTATCAACCATTTGTAATTATCAACCAAATTTCACGTCGTTCACAATCAATATATATATCGTCCATGGTTTGTGGACGAAGGGAGTATATATATATTCTTATATAAATATATTTCTATTCCATTCCATATTGCTATTCAACATATATATGATTTATACAACGCTTGTATAATTTATACATCGCTCATATAACTTATACAACACATGTACATGAGGTATACAACGCGTATATAATTTATACTTCGCTTATATAGCTTATACAACGCATTTCCATTCACATTTCTGTTTAGAAATCTTGCATTGGTTTTCGCGATGCCAAAAATGGTAGAAGGCTCTAAAAATTCCGCGGTCTCTTCTAGAATGTAGAGAGCGTCGTCACGGTCCCGGTGTCTCTTGTTTCACTAGATTTCGATCACATAGCAAAAAGATATGATTTTTAGGAGTTAATCAACTTTGGAATGCTTTCTAGTGTTATAAACAGTTAAATTTATATCAGCCGTTACCTTCAGCAAACTGTTCATAACTAGGTTTGCATTAATCTTCTGATCCGCTGCGTTATAGGAGGACCGGCCAACGCCATGTTGAAGTGGGAGGAGGGGCACCTCCGTGCGTGGTGGTGGGGTCCACTTCGGTGGCGTCTTCGAGGAAGGATGGCGGCTGGAAGTGGCGAAATTCGGGGACTCGATCCGGCTAAGATAAGCGACGATGAAAGGCAAGGGTGGTATGGATTTGAAGAGGAGGAGGAGGGCTTCGAAAGTTGCTAAGGGGCGGAGGATAACGAGGAGCGGTTTGGTCGGAAAGTGATCGGGAAGCCAATGAAGGGTTTCCTCCTTCGATCGTTACAACAGGGAGAGAGATTTTTTTTTTTGTAAAAAATCTGATTGGCCCGTGCTATTTATAATTCCCAAAATTAGGGTTTTCTCTAACGAGCTCAAAATTAAACCCAACGACCGTTGTCCCTAGCTAAATACCCCTATGTCGAACACTATGGAATATGTTTCGTGAGCCCATTCGACTGTTACAGTCAGTTATTCTTCAAATTAAAGTATAAAACATTTAATTTTCGATTTGAACGTACATTTTAATTTGCCAGGACCACGCACTGATTCTAAAAATTCCTGAAAAAATTATCTAGTTATGTTGGGATGATACAGTCCCAACAAAACTGACTTCGTCGAATTTTAAGACCATTTGTAAAATGGCCATATTCTGGTCGATCCACTTTAACTAAAATCAACCAAACACGTTTTCCTTTGCCACGCTCACATAATGATTTCAAAAATTATGGAAATTTAAACATAGCAATAAATTGACATCCTAGATCCTACCAAAGTGGTTTCGTCGAAAATAGAGCTTGTTTGCAAAATTGCTATTTTCAAGTGCTTCAATATTATTTAAAAATGGAATTTTTAAATTCTAACCAAATTTCAGTTCAAATTATTCAAAATAAAAATTTTAAATTAGCTCAGATTTTCCGGGTTGTTACACAGGTAAAGAAGACTGGAAGCAAAAGTACAGTATCATATAAGATAGCAGATACACTAAGCAGAACAGTAGGATAGACATGAATAACAGGAATAAACTATCGTCAAGTAATGCTTCACATTTATATCTCTAAAACAGGTTATGTCTACATCAATACTAGTATAACAGGTTTAGGCGTTAGCCTATTTACTTAACAGAAACAGCAGGATTAAACAACAGGCTTTAACAGCTGAATTAAACAACTGGATTAAGCGTACCCTAATTACATAATAGGATTAGGTGTTACCCTAATTACATAACAGTAGGGTTAAGTGTACCCTAATGCAATGACCCGGATATTTTGTCGGTAAAATTTGAATATTTAATACGGTTTTAAATATTAATTTGATAAATTAAATGAATATTTATATTAAGTTATCAGTTTAATAATCAATTTCGATTTAAAATCGAATATATTAAATCATCGTAATGCGAAAATATAATTCAGTTCCAGATTTAAAAACTGAATTAAATATAGTTCAGACTTCGGTTTGAATTCGAATAATAATATTAATTTATTATCGCAAAATTTATTGTTTTAAATTTAATTTAGATCAATTTAAATTTATATCTTCTACAGACGATCAAATGAGACATCGGAACCTGTTCCAATGGATTCGAAATAGTGATTAAATCCTAGAAATGTCAGTTGTTGGGTTCAGAGAGGGAATCAGAATCATGAGGCATTTTAATTAAAGGACACCAGTTCAAAA
The DNA here is from genome assembly GCA_030737875.1 of Allium sativum. Lineage (NCBI taxonomy): Eukaryota > Viridiplantae > Streptophyta > Magnoliopsida > Asparagales > Amaryllidaceae > Allium > Allium sativum. Next base: position 95,313,519 of record CM060925.1, on the reverse strand, counting down.
ACAAATAAAATATCATAGATTTGTGGTCCGAAACAAAACAACAAGGAGCAAAGTACTAGCCGCACAAATCAAAACAAGGAAAAGGCCTTGTTGTTCATTTTGATACCACACCCCTTTTCTATATAATCGTGACCTTTACCCCTTTCATCTTCTGGTAAATTGCAAGCCTCAGGAATTAAAAATATATCGCTCCTCATTTTCTATACAAACTGAAATTGAAATGGGTTTCCTCCTTCTCTAAATATAACAACGATTCCCTCCTCTAATTCATTTGCAAATACCCAAAAGCCTCAGTAAAAAAACAAAATCAAAATTGAAAAAGTCGGGTGTGTACGACTTGTGCAGGATCTATAATATGGCTATGCGGAATGTATGTGATAACTTAAGCTATTCAATAGTTATGCGAATAAATATTCGCAAACAATATATATATCACAAATAATTATAAATGCAGTAAAGTAGAGTAACGACACCAGGATTTTTATACTGGTTCGGACCTCCAGTCCTACGTCCAGTCCCGAAGCTCCTCTTCGGCTTTTCACTAAACAACACCCTCGCTTCACCCGGAGGAACAGGTTCACAACTACTTGATTTACGGGCTACAAGTTTACCCACTTGATTTCATGGGCTACAAGCTTACCCACTTGATTTCACGGGCTACAAGCTTACCCACTTGATTTCACGGGCTACAAGCTTACCCACAAGACGATTACAAGAGTTTGACCTTGAATGTGTTCTTTCTTCAACACTGATTAGTCAATGATTGAGTACAACCTTCCTATAATCTTATCCTCAAGTATATGAATTGAATGCGAAGATTTGAAGGAAGTTAGTTGCTTGTTGAATCAAAATATGAGAAATATTATCAAGGATTCAATAAGTAACTTGAATTTGGAAGTGGATTATCGAGTTGAATCACAAGTGTGTTAAATATGCTTGGAGATTCAAACGATAATTGAATGCTTTTGAGTGCTTTTAGAATGCTAAGAATAATACGATATAGATAAGAGAATGGAGAGAAATTTCGGTTGTTTGAATGAATGAAAATCGATGTATTTATAATAATCGAGAAGATGCAATTGTTGGTGAAAAGTTGCTCTCAAAAGAAGTGATTATTCTTGAGAAGAAATGGATGTAACTCTTCAAGAAAGAAGATGACTTTTCACAAAATTTCAAAAAGCTGTTGACCTATAAAAATTTATTGGTCGACATGTTTTTGGCCATTGTAATTTAAAAACCTGTTGACCTATAAAAAAGTATAGGTCGACCTCTTTCGACCGTTATATTTTGAAAACCTGTTGACCTATAAAAAAAGTGTAGGTCGACATGTTTTTGATGATATGCATAAAAAAATGTCTTATAAGTAATTTTTTGAAAGCCAAAAAGAAGTATGATTATTTGAGGATAGATTTTAACATTTATGACTCTAAATAATCAACTTCTAACCTATGAAGGCATCTCGTCTTCTTTTTGTCGATGTAGAAGCTTCTTCTTGTCATAAATCAAAATAATCCGTGAAGCTTTGACTCAACATTCTCCCCCTTTTTGATTGATGACAACATGGATTAATCCGTTATCTCTCCTTGTATATACGCTCCCCCTGTATATAAGCTCCCTCTGAATTATATATAATCTGCACAACAGTCTGTAGTAATATTTTCTCCCCCTTTGTCATCGACAAAAAGTGTGTCCAGAAGAACTGCATAAGGCTATCATTATAATAAGTAAATTGTTCTGCATATTACAAACCAAAACAAACATACCAGTAGTACTAGATAGTGGCATAATTACATACACCAGTCATAATTAAGTTTTTTTTTTGAAGATAAATAGATAAAAACGTAAAGACTATTGTGATGGCCAGTCCGAATCACTATCTTCTTCTTCGTCTTTTCTCCTTCCTCCTCTTGTTCCTCATTGTTTCCGTCATCATCGTCCTTCTCAACATCGTCATGAGCTCCTTCTTCAATATGCGACATTCCACGACCACGATTATGTTGGGTACTTGCTCCAGAACTAGTACCTTCTTCCGACGAGGACCATGTAAAAGTAGGAGGCATAGGACGTTTTCCGGGATCTTGTGCAAGTGTTGCTGAAGTTGAGGCACAGGAGATTGCTTCCCAAATTGTTCCGAAGAAAGACTTTAATTTGTTGAACCACTTATCAAGTTTAGTGTCCAAGCGGTCAAGCTTATTATCGGTTCGTTTCAGTCTTGCTTCGAGTAAAAATTGATTACGTGCAATTTGTTCAATAGTTTCTTTAGTTGAAGAAGTAGGTGGTGGAATTGTAACGTCTTCAGGCCATTGCCTAGGGATTTGTGAAGAAGAAGTCTCCAGAGGACCTAGTTCGACATATTGCTCAAAAGGAATAATGGTAAAACACGGATCGGGTAGCTTCATCCTCTTTTTAGACGCTTTATCAATACATATTGGTATTGAAATTTTGGACGCGGCGGATCTTATTCCACAGTCCATGAGGCAACGTATAATATACTTGTTATAAAACAGATGTGGCCTAGAGCGTTTGTTTACCATTGAAATTTCGTCAAAAATCATCTCAATCCAATTTACCTTGATATTCCCAAAGATAACGTACAATGCCTTAAAGTTTTCTCTGTAAACAGCATCAAAATTTCCAGTTCTTGGAAGTAGAGAATGCGTGATACAAAGATGAAGAATTCTAGCCGAGGGTCTCAAATTGACTCCTTTGGTACTTGACTTATGGTCTTCAATGAATAAGTGACTATGTTTATCACGAATATGAATAGGGCAGAAATCAGTAGAGAATTGTATACCATCATTGTGAGATCGTAGAATTTCTGCCATTCTATCTTTAGAAAGAAAAATGTGTTGTCCACATATTACTGACCATAAGCAATCTTCTGAGTTGTGGGGTTTAAATTTCTCTAAGTTGAGATTAGCGTAGAATAGCTTTATCAAAATGTGACTAATCTCAACATTGTTGTGTTCAAAAGAAAGAAGAGATTCAATACCTGCTTGGTTTGATATCTCTCGACTTTCGTAGTAGACAAAATCAGAGAAATTGATGAAAGATCCATGGTGAATTGTATAGTCTTTCATTCTATTCCACCTTTTCACCGCTAGTGGATCCATAAGCCATTGTTTGATTTGAGAATCAATGGGATGGATTGGTGTTTGAGAGGATGAAGTTTTTGATTTCTTTTGCTTAGGAGCCATTTTAGAGTATAGAGAAATTGAAATTCCTTTTGAGGGTAGGATTGAGAGAATTAGGAGTAAGAATAAATAAGATTTTAACGAAAGGTTGTGAGGATTTAAAAAGTGAATCGGCATGTCTAACGCAAGGGGAAACAGCAATTCCCGATACCGGTCGACAGGAAAGTTTGGAGCGGTCGACAGGTAAGAGATCCGGAAGAATATATGCTACCATTTGTATGTTGACCGGTCGACAGGGAGTATATGGGGCGGTCGACAGGTAAAGGTTCTGGAAAATTATGAACATATAATTTTATCATGACCGGTCGACAGGGAGTATATGGGGCGGTCGACAGGTAAGAGTTCTGGAAGAAATATGAATTATATTTTTAGCCTAACCGGTCGACAGAATTTTTTGAGCGGTCGACAGGTTAATTCTCTGGTTGAAAATAAAAAAACAAAAAGGGTTGTACCGGTCGACAGCATAGAACTGGGCGGTCGACAGGTGCTGAATACTTTTGTTTTTCTGGTTTGTTGAGATGAAATGAACACTATATATGAAAAATATTTTATTCAAAACAATATGAATTCAAAAACAGATGCTTAGAAGGATAAATACAAATTTATTTTCAGAAAATTTAAACGATATAAACGAAAAAATTATCTTCTTGGTTCCCAAGGATTGTATTTTCCACTTACTCCTTCATTGTTGTTGTAATTCCTATCCCATGAGTTTGGAGTTCGCGAAGATGATGGTATAGGTATTGGCTCATGTACGTTATGCCTTTCAGAGCTGCAGAAAAGAGAGGCTAGTCGTTCGAGATACGTCAAACGAGAAGTCGTCAATTTTTGCTCATAGAACATTTGCTGCTGATAATAATGCATTTCGTCGATCTTTTCTTTTGTTCGTGGAGAGCAAAACAAAACTTTCTTGCTTTTCTTAGAAGTTGGTGTGGTTCCTGGTGTTCGAGAAGGTGGATGGAATCCAGGTGGATGTTCTGGTGTTTTCGGGGAGTTGTATTCCATTGGTTCGGAACTCGTGATTGAAATATGGGAGTTTTCAGCACATTTTTCACAAATGTGTGCCATGAATTTAAAAAGTTAAAGGAGATTTTGAGAGAGTGATTGTCTGAGAGCACTCAAAAATACAAACGTACATATAGAGAAAGAGTTTTCTATTTTTAGAAAAAGAAAAGATGGTTTGTACTTTAACCGTAGAAAAATTCTCTTTTCTATATAGTAAAATGGAAAGAAATTGGTTTCTGAAAAAAATGTGAACTCTTGTTATAAATTAAAAAGTATTAGCCTTCGAGTTCTCTTCTTGAAACCAAGCCTAGCTCTCTACGTAACTTGACAAAATTTGATTCTAGTAGAGGCTTTGTAAATATATCAGCTAGTTGATTGTCTGTGCTTACATATTCTAATTTTATATTTCCTTTCTCAATATTATCTCTAAGAAAATGATGTCGGATGTCAATATGTTTAGTTCTTGAGTGGTTAACCGGATTTTTGGATAAGTTTATTGCACTTATGTTATCACAATATATAATAGAATTTGATAAGTTCATATCGAACTCTTTAAGTGTTTGTTGCATATATATAACTTGTGTAAATGCTAAAGCCGCTGAGATATACTCTGCCTCACATGTCGAGAGTGAAACACAATTTTGTTTCTTACTAAACCAAGAGACAAGTGATTTTCCAATGAAATGGCACGTACCACTTGTACTCTTTCTATCCGTTCGTGATCCTCCGAAATCAGCATCACTATATGATACTAATTCGAATGCACAGTCCTTAGGATAGAAAAGACCGAAATCTTTGGTGTTATTAAGATACCGAATAATTCGTTTTACTACTCGTAGATGCGATTCATTAGGATTAGCTTGAAAACGTGCACACAAACAAACACTCATCATAATGTCAGGACGACTAGCTGTTAAATATAGGAGAGAACCTATCATACTACGATACGTCTTTTGGTCTATAATCTTTCCACCTTCATCCTTTTCGAGATGACTAGTTGTACTAATCGGAGTTGGTTTTCCGGAAGTATTTTCAAGACCAAATCTTTTAATAAGATTTTCACAATATTTTTCTTGATTTATAAAAATACCATTCGAAAGTTGTTTAATTTGAAGACCAAGAAAGTATGATAACTCTCCCATATGTGACATTTCAAATTCTTTGGTCATGACATTTGCAAACTCTTTACAAAGTTTCTCATTTGTTGATCCAAAGATTATGTCGTCCACATATATTTGAATAACAAGTATATCTTTGTGCGAATGTTTAATAAATAATGTTTGATCAATCTTTCCTATTTGAAATCCAGAATCAATTAGATAACTTCGTAGTCGTTCATACCAAGCACGTGGTGCTTGTTTTAGACCGTACAAAGCCTTCTTAAGCTTGAACACATGATCCGGATGTTTTTCATGTTTAAATAAAGGTGGTTGTTCAACATATACTTTTTCTTTTATAAATCCGTTTAAAAATGCACTCTTGACATCCATCTGATATAATTTAAAGTTATGATGACAAGCAAATGATAGCAGAATTCTAATTGCTTCTACTCTAGCAACAAGTGCAAAAGTTTCTTTATAATCGATACCCTCTTCTTGATTATATCCTTGTGCTACTAACTGTGCTTTGTTTCGAATTATGTTTCCTTGTTCATCAGCCTTGTTTTTGTAAACCCATTTAGTTCCTATAACCGATTGATCGGTTGGCCTTGGAACAAGTTCCCATACATTATTGCGTTCAAACTGATTTAGTTCTTCTTGCATCGCAAAAATCCAATATTCATCGGTAGCAGCTTCTTTAGGATTCTTAGGTTCGATATTAGAAATAAATGCAACATGTCCCATTTAGTTAAGTTGACTTCTAGTTCTTATTTGAGATGATACTTCTCCAATTATATTTTGAACTGGATGATCTCTTAGAATTCTTGGAGGAGATCTAAATCTTGGTGGAGAAGGTATTACATCAATTTGAGGGTTATCATCAACTATTTCTGAGTCAGAGTCATTATTTGTGATGATAGGGTTATCAGTAACTATGGTTTCTTCGTCATCTGATATTATATGAGATGTTTTAAAGAATTCATCAAAGGAAACATGAAGTGATTCTTCAATAGATCTGGTTCTCTTATTGAATATACGATAGGCCTTGCTTCTTTCCGAATATCCGACAAATATACCTTCATCGGATTTTGGATCAAATTTTCCAAGATGGTCTCTCATATTTAAAATAAAGCACTTAGAACCAAAAACTTTGAAATATGAGAAAGTTGGTTTTCTTTGATTAAATAACTCATATGATGTATTTTTAGTCAGAGGTCGAATAGATACACGATTCAAAACATAACATGCAGTTGCAACAGCTTCTGCCCAGAAATGTTTTGGTAGAGTGGATCCATTTAATAATGTTCTTGCACATTCTTGTAGTGTCCGATTTTTCCGTTCTACAACTCCATTTTGTTGTGGAGTTCGAGGAAATGAAAAATTATGATTGATACCTTTCTTTGTACAAAAATGTTCAAATTCATTATTTTCGAACTCTCCACCATGATCACTTCTAATATTTTTAACCTTAAGTCCTTTTAACTTTTGAATTCTTTTGACGAAGGATTTGAAATGATGAAAAGTGTCACTTTTATTTTTTAAGAAAATAACCCATGTATAACGAGAATAATCATCAACAATTACAAACACATATTTATTATGATTTATTGACTGAACCTGTGTTGGTCCAAATAAATCCATATGTAATAATTCAAGTGGTTGTAATGTTGATATGATTTTCTTGGATTTGAAGGAAGATTTAGTCAATTTTCCTAATTGACATGCATCACAAATATTATTAACTGAAAAGCTCATTTTGGGGAGACCTTTAACAAGATCATTTTTGGCTAGCTTGTCAATAGTTTTGAAGTTTATGTGACAGAAACGTTTGTGCCATAGCCATGGATCATTATCATTTGCTACAAGACACATATCTGAGTTATGATTGATATTCATATTCAGAATATAAATGTTTCTATCTCTATTTCCTTCAAAAGCTATATTTCGATCTTTATCTAGTATACTACATTTATTATCTGAAAAGGAAATAGTAAAACCTTTATCGCACAATTGACTAATACTTAATAAATTATGTTTCAAATTCTTAACTAGCATGACATTTGTGATAAGAGGTAAGTTAGATGTACCATAATTGCTCACATCGCCTTTGCCGATGATATAGCCTTTTGAATTATCTCCAAAAGTGACTGAGCCACCATCCGAATAAGTAATATTTGTTAATAAGCTCTTGTCTCCAGTCATATGCTTTGAGCAACCACTGTCCAATATCTACTTTCCTCTTTTCTTAAGTGGGACTTGCAAAAAATAAAATTGAGTCCATGTTACCCACTTTTTATAGGGTCCTAAGAGTTAGGTCTTTGGAGTCCAAACCCATACGGGTCCGGTATCCCCTTTATACAAATAATTTGGATTATAATGCACAGTATTCAAAAAAAAATTGAATGTACTTGCTCCTAATCAAACTATTATTTATTTTAGGAACCCATATTTTTGTAGATTTGACATTCTTCTTTTGAGATTTCACATTTGGTTTTGGTTTGGAATATAATAAACTAAGATTTTTCTTAGCTTCAGTTTCTTGAACTTTCTTATTTTTTCTTTTTCTTTTACCAAGATGTTTCTTGATAACTTGTTTCTTATATCCCAATCCTTGCTTGTTTGTAGCTGATTGTGAACTCTCAATAATTTTTGTCAAATTTTCTCGACCTTTGTTAAAGTTAGAAACATTTTTAGAAATGTCGTCTAACTTTGTTTGTAAACTAGCTTTTTCAAGGTCTAGAGATTTTACTTTAGCTTTAAGCTCATAATTCTCAGCAGCAAGAGTGTCATTTTTCTCTTTTTGAATTTCAATTTCTTGACTTAGAAGAGATAGTTGAGAATTATTATTAGATGATGATTCTTGAGCCTTTTCAAGTTCCTCCTCTAATATGTTTTTTTTCATCTCTTAACATATCTCGTTCTAATTCTGATCTATTCAACATTGCCTTGACTTCTTTTAATTGATGTTTTGTATCTTTAAATTTAATCATTAATTTATCATAAATATCAAGCATATCCTCAAGGGTAGGAATTTGTACCTCATCCTCTGTTGCCATAAAACATACATTTGCTTGTTCATTATCTGAGTCGCTTTCACTTTCGGATGAAGACGAATCTGAATCATCCCAAGTTACTGAGAATATCCGTTTCTTTGACTTGTCCGTTTTGTGTTTGAACTTGTCATTTTTTGTCTTCTTCTTTTGTTATGGACAATCATTTTGCATATGTCCCTTCTTATGACAGTTAAAGCATTCTACATTTGATGATTATAGTCTGTTTGATCCGAACTTTTTCTTGTTGTATCGACTAGCTCTTCGTTGCTTTAAGAATTTTTTGAATCCTTTTGCAATGAATGCTAGATCCTCTTCTTCATAATCTGAGATATCTTCATCAGCATGAAAAGCTACATTTTTCTTTTCTTCTTTTTGTTCTTTTCGAGCCTGCAAGTTAGCTTCATAGGACATAAGATTTCCTATCAATTCATCTGGCTTCATGGTGGAAAGATCATTAGCTTCTTCTATGGCTAATACCTTTCCTTCCCATTCATTAGTCAGTGAATGTAGGACTGTTGAAACTACATCGAAGTCAGAATATTATTGTCCTAACCCGATAAGAGCATGATGAATAGTTTGAAACCTTGAATACATCTCATTGATTGTTTCATTTGGCTTCATTTTGAAATTTTGAAATTGACTTTTCAACAAAGCTATTTTTGCTTGTTTAACCTTGTTAGTACCTTCATGAGTGGTCTTTAGTGTTTGCCAAATTTGATAGGCAGTGATACAGATACTAACACGGTTATACTCATTTTGGTCTAATGCACAAAACAACATATTCATTGCTTTTGCATTTACAGTAGCTGCTGTTTTCTCAGCAGGAGTCCATTCTGCATACTCAGTAGTTGGATTTATTATCTCTTTCTGAGTAGCATTCCAAGCATCATAGCTAGTTGATTGCATATAAAAAGTCATACGTGTTGCCCAATAACTATAGTTTAGGCCATTAAAGAAAGGAGGTCTTTGTGTCGATTGACCTTCTGTGTAAGTGGTGTTACTTGTACTTGCGTTATTTGCCATATAACTAGAATATATTAAATAACTGTGTTACGTTTATATGATGACCGTGCTCTAATACCAATTGAAAAAGTCGGGTGTGTACGACTTGTGCAGGATCTATAATATGGCTATGCGGAATGTATGTGATAACTTAAGCTATTCAATTGTTATGCGAATAAATATTCGCAAACAATATATATATCACAAATAACTATAAATGCAGTAAAGTAAAGTAAAGTAGAGTAACGACACCAGGATTTTTATACTGGTTCGGACCTCCAGTCCTCCGTCCAGTCTCGAAGCTCCTCTTCGGCTTTTCACTAAACAACACCCTCGCTTCACCCAGAGGAACAGGTTCACAACTACTTGATTTACGGGCTACAAGCTTACCCACTTGATTTCATGGGCTACAAGCTTACCCACTTGATTTCACGGGCTACAAGCTTACCCACTTGATTTCACGGGCTACAAGCTTACCCACAAGACGATTACAAGAGTTTGACCTTGAATGTGTTCTTTCTTCAACACTGATTAGTCAATGATTGAGTACAACCTTCCTATAATCTTATCCTCAAGTATATGAATTGAATGCGAAGATTTGAAGGAAGTTAGTTGCTTGTTGAATCAAAATATGAGAAATATTATCAAGGATTCAATAAGTAACTTGAATTTGGAAGTGGATTATCGAGTTGAATCACAAGTGTGTTAAATATGCTTGGAGATTCAAACGATAATTGAATGCTTTTGAGTGCTTTTAGAATGCTAAGAATAATACGATATAGATAAGAGAATGGAGAGAAATTTCGGTTGTTTGAATGAATGAAAATCGATGTATTTATAATAATCGAGAAGATGCAATTGTTGGTGAAAAGTTGCTCTCAAAAGAAGTGATTATTCTTGAGAAGAAATGGATGTAACTCTTCAAGAAAGAAGATGAATTTTAACAAAATTTCAAAAAGCTGCTGACCTATAAAAATTTATAGGTCGACATGTTTTTAGCCGTTGTAATTTAAAAACCTGTTGACCTATAAAAATGTATAGGTCGACCTCTTTTCGACCGTTATATTTTGAAAACCTATTGACCTATAAAAAAAAGTGTAAGTCGGCATGTTTTTGATGATATGCATAAAAAAATGTCTTATAAGTAATTTTTTGAAAGCTAAAAAGAAGTATGATTATTTGAGGATAGATTTTAACATTTATGACTCTAAATAATCAACTTCTAACCTATGAAGGCATCTCGTCTTCTTTTTGTCGATGTAGAAGCTTCTTCTTGTCATAAATCAAAATAATCCGTGAAGCTTTGACTCAACAAAAATCGAGGGGGGGGGGGCGAAGTGAAATCAGTATGCGATGGGATTTGAATCTCGACTTCAAGTGATGCTTGGCTGAGTCGCGATTGGATTGAAGGGCGAAGCGACGGTGTTCGCACGTATAGCGTCAGTCACCAAGATGATTTCCAATCATTATATTGTCATGATTTTTCCTTGAGTTCGTGAATCACTGTAGTAGAACGCGGTGTGAAGAAGGACATCGAGCTCCTTATCACGATGATGAGAGGGTCGCTCTGTTGTTTTTAAGAGAGAAGATGGCGTGAATAACCTGTTACCTAGTGGAGCGAGATATCATTTGGCGAAGTAGGGTAGAAATTTCGTGAGTCCTTTGGTTGTAACTTCTTTGGAAATCGTGATTTGTGTAATAAGGGGATGTGAGTGAGCGCAATAATGATGAGAATGTGCTGCTTAAGATGGAGTAGAGGGCAGCGACTCTGTATGGGGTCGGGTGATGGCAGTCTGTAGCAGGATGAAGGGTGGGAGGAACTACATAACGTGAAATACAGAAAGGAGAAAATGATATTAACATGGATCAAGGTAATAATTGTTTTTCCCATTTTCCGTTTTATTTCAAATCTAGGGATTTGCAATATTCTGAAACCTCATAATAATGAATGGTGGTTATAGGCTAGTTTTTTTTTTGAAGAGTAACTAAAATGTATGCAAATCACCTTACGGCTGCTCCTGGTTGTGTCCAAGAAAGAATTGATAAGGAATCAAATTATATTATGAAAATAAACAAAGAAATGTTATACCCCATGAAGTTTACACAGGCATAACGCTAAAATAAAATAAAAACTAGTTAATGATTATTGAGAAATTAGGCAATTATACTATTAAGTAATTTTAGCGAATAATTATTTCAGACTTGTAAATTATTTAAATTGTTCGTATGATATTAGATTTGGATAAAATCACCGGCATTGGATTCGTATGGGTATAAACATCGCTTTGGAAATTGATCGAAGTAATTTGGAGCTAATACCCGGTTAAATTAAATGTATGTTTAATTTTATCGAAAACAAATCGTTATTCCGACAAATAAAATCTCGGTAAGTAAATCTCACTCATCTTTTATTTAGAATTATTTTTGTTAGTTAAAAATAATTGTGTTGCTTGTTTGGTTGCGTTAAAATATTCATGTGGCTGCTTAAATATATATTAGTTATTTAGGATTGACTACTATTATAGATATTGGTTTGGTGGATGGATTGTTCCCGCAGCCTCATTAGCGGATGCCCGCAGTTTTATAGCGGATGATTACCCTATGCGTCCCATTCTATGATACTGGATGACCTTCTATACCGCGATATTCTGCCACGAAGAAGAATAGGTATTATTTATGTGCTAACGTCTGTGGATTCAGGAAAATCAGGTTGGAGGAATCCGACTGGATTCCTCAAAAATATATAATCTGTTTGTTTATTTGTTTGCATATATACTGTCACATATGATGTGTTAGAAAACCTGAAATAAATAATTGGTTGTTAGTGTTTAAATATCACTAGGACTAATTGTTGATATTTAAAAATATCATGAAGAGGAATTTCGTAGATTTAAAAGGAAATTCTATTTTTTTCTGAAATAGAATTTAAAATTTCAAATGAGGAATTCAAATAGAATTTGAATATGAGAAATTCAATGGAATTTGAATATAGAAAATGCAAAGAGAATTTCCAAAATAATATTTTGGTTTTAAATAGATTTCGAAATAGGCTTGTTTAAATAAAACAAGGAAATTTATAAAATAGTGTTTATAAATACAATGAATAAATTATCAAGAGATAATTTGAATATTTGAATTCAAAGGAATTAAAATATGGGATTTTAATTCAAAGGAATTAAAATAGAATTTGAATTCAAAGGAATTAAATTAAAATTTGAACTCAAAGGAATTCAAATGGATTTGAATAAAGAAATTCAAAGAGAATTCAAATAGAATTAAAATGGAGTTTGAATATTTGAAATTCAAATAGAATTAAAAAGGAGTTTGAATATAGGATTCAAATAGAGTTGAATTGGAATTTGAATATAGGATTTCAAATAGAGTTGAATAGGAATTTGAGTATAGGATTCAAATAGGAATTTAAAAATAGAATTTTCAAATAGAAATTAAATATAGAAATTCAAACGGAATGTGAGTATAGAATTTGAATAAGGGAATTTGAAATAGAATTTAAATAAGGGAGTTTGAAATAGAATTTGAATAAGGGAATTTCAAATAGAATTTAAATAAGGGAAATTGAAATAGAATTTGAATAAGGGGATTTGAAATAGAAGTTGAATAAGAGAATTGAGAAAGAATTTGAATATAAATAATTCAAATGGAATTTAAATTATAGACTTTGGATATAGAATTCAAATGGAATTTAAACTATGGAATTTGGATATAGAATTCAAATAGAAAAGGAAATGGAATTTTGAATAACAAATCAAGTGATCGGGCAATGATTGCCAAGTTATTTAAAGTGAACAACACTTGGAAAATCACCAGATTTGACAAGTGATCGGCCACGAGAAAACCAAGGGATCTGGCAATGATTGTCAAGTTATTTAAAATGATCTGGCACTTGGCGAATCACCAGATTTGACAAGTGATCGGACGCAGTATAATCAAGTGATCTGGCAAGGATTACCAAGTTATTCAAGTGGTCTGGCAAATCGAGTTATGAATCGAATTTGAACTTGGATAAGTAAATTGGACTTGAGAATTCGTAATCGAATTCGAATATGAAACTTAAATGGAAACTGGAATTTTAATTAGTTGTAAACAAGTACAAATATATTTGAACATGTTATGTTCAAATATAAAAGTGAAATAGGCAAAGGAGTTAATTAGAAACTAAATTAAAGAATTGAGTAAAACAATTGGATTAAGTTGGAAATAAATTGGGCAGGTATAGATATACATGAGACAGGTATGGAATGAAGTTAATGAAGATATATAAATAGAATGCCCGACAAAAAGGTATGTATTTAATTCACATATGAGATTTTATGCGCCGTATCGGCTAGCCGCTTGGCTTTTCTTTTTCTTTTTGATTGGAGAAGGCCTATGTGGCAGTTTGGGGATTTTTCCCGATGCTCCCGGTATAAAGGAGGTTATAGCGAATTTTTTCGGGAATTTAAGGAGTTAGAATATTTTTAAGAAAATCTGATAACTAGGATTCTTTATATCAATATATATAGAAGTCGATAAGGAAGCAAACTTGAAAATAGAATAGTATAATCAAAAAGGAAGTCTAGGAATGAATCTCATAAGAGTAGAAAGAGAAAGTGTGTACGTGTTTAAAGGTGAATAATCAGTTGTATGGTATTGATTTTTTGAGTAAGTAGTCTTATCTGTTTTGACGTTATAAATGTTATTCAATCAAGGTCTGAGAGGTAATTATACCCCAACTTGATTGGTTTCATTATTAACAAATAAATAGTAAGATTTTAGGCTCGAAGATCAATGTTGTATAAGAGTTAGTTGAATATAGTATTTGGGTTGTCGTAACGATGTTTTACACAACATCTGTTTTAACCCAGATAAGTGTAAGCTTGGAAATAGAATAATAAATATTTCCTAAGTCTAGAAATGAATGGTCGTGAAAGAGATAAGTAATTGAAATATTTTCTAATTATAAATAAAGGATATTTTCTAAGTGCAGAAAATAAAAGAAGGCGATATATGGAAACGTTTTCCAATTAACGAGAAAGGCCAAGATGATTATCGAAAAATATTTGGTTAACAAATATTGATAAGGAAATGGAGAAGAGATTTAATTTATGAAATATTAATTAAAGAGCCAAGTGATTTGTTTGATTTGGAAGAACACTTGTTTTCTTCGATAGTTAAATCATCGACTATCGAAACACTTGTTTTTATTCGATAGTTAAATCACAGACTATCGAAGCTTTGACCATTTTAACGTTGTTAATATGGAGAGACCGGTTGGATTATTATCCAAAGAACCACTCTGTATTGGCATAAGCATTGCGAATCATATATGCCAAGATAATTGAAGACGGAGTAAAGTGCAAGGGCTATTGTATAAGTCTTAGATAACAGTGCCTAAGATGGATGTACTGAATAGTGCCTTCGGTTCATCCTGTTCCTGGATGACTTGTATGGACAAATGTCTGACAGAGTATTTCCAAAAATGTCATGTACATTGATTTCTTCAACCGTACCAAGAGTGGAAGCGGAGAAGGAAACTTCTTTAGTTAACACGTAATGTACTGTTGTAGACGTCAATTAGTGATTTTCGATGGATCTGACAATGTGGCATTCGAAGTGAATCTGATGTGATGATAAAGCGTAGCCTCTGGCCTCAACAACCGGGAAATGACAAAAATCGGGCTGGCAGCATGGCAATGTGGTTATCTCCCATTAGGGTGTATTATCACCTATCTAGAGAATATTCATTTGCTTTTTTAATCTATATCAATGTTGTCCCTTATCGGGAAATGGTTGCTGATCCCAACCGTTGGTGATATACATTCGATACACTCAAGCGAAATGAGTGGTCAGTCATGTGTGGCTGAGTTGCTAGATGTTCTTGATGAACTCCAGTGTATCGTTCCTAGAGTACACTGATCGAAAGGTGGTTCCATACCTTGTCATAGTTGGAAATCCATTAACCAATACGTGCCCGCGGTTTTTGATTATATATAATGTATGTGGAATGTGATATGAAAGTAATCTACAAGATGATTATTATATTGTGGTTGATAGACATTATTATAATATCAATACAGTTTTGATATAAAGATCATCATTCGTTTCAAAAGGATTTTGAAAGTTGAATCAAAATGTTTTGGATTCTCATAAGGAAAAAACCCGTTCCGTTATACAGCGTGGTTTTATGAGATATCGTTTACTTGTTCAAGCTGTTTAAAACTGTTTACTCATACCAGTCCTATGACTGACCAGGAGTTTATTTTGTTTTGTTTTACCTAAACTCTTGGGTGCCTAAATTTGTATGGGCAGTCAAGTAGTTTAGGATTTTACAGATTTATCTAAGGAGCTTGGAGCAGAATGCTTCAGCGTTATCTAGTTATTGTTATTTTCCGCTGTGTTGTAAGTTGTACTCTGATAGTGATACTCTGATAAGTGTATGTTATACAGTTGAAATTTTGTATTTCAAAAGTTATGATATATTATATTTTGTTCCGCTGCGATGTGAGATTCTGTGTTTTTTTCCGTTTTTCTTCTACCTTTTTCTTCTAAAAAAAATGATCCGTATTTTCATAATATTTGGGTTGGATGTATGATGTATGTAGTCAACTCCTATATTATGGATTCGCGGGCCATTACAGTTAGTATCAGAGCTTAGGTTGAGCAAACACCTAGGCTTTGTGGAATGTGCTCATTAGAGATAGGATCAGTAGTATCCTAGAATGAGTTGAGTGTATGTATGTATGTATGTATGTATATATATATATATATATATATATATATATATACACACACACGAGAGAGCGTATTTGTTATTTGATATAAAAACTGTTTTATATTGTGTTGACTAGGCTGTTGAGTTAATTATGAATTCTGATCGAATCGTGAGACGCCACGATATCGATAGGAGCTTATAAACACTTGAACAGAAGATTGGACACGATATTGTTTTAAATGGTTGAGTTGATTGTTAGGATTATAATCGAATGATATTATAAAATGGAAATGGTTATATATAACCAAAATAATTTTTTTATATGAATTAAATATACAAATGAGATGAATTAAAATTTGAATTCAAACCAGAATTCAGAATTCAAAATCCTAGGAGTTTGGAAAATTATTTTCTAAATGAATATCAAGTAATATAGCACTGAACACATTCAGTAGCTGGGAAATAATTCTGATAATGAGTCGACCATCATCAGTGTTCATTTTCGAGTTCCTAAGTGATGAATTGCTGCCTTAGAAAAGTTTTTGATGGAAATTTGTTTGAAAGAAAACAAGTTGGGTTTGAAAATTCAAGTGTTTTGAATTTGTGATGATTTATAAATATAAATATATGTATTATTTCAAAGGATTTGAAATAAAATCCTGGGAATTTGAATGCTGAAATTAAAATTTAACTTGAGTAAGTTAAATGGACCAAAGTGAATAAATTGATCAGAATCAATTTAAATAAAATCGGAATACAAATGAAGGGAATATGAATTAAAGGCGAATAACTTGATTGTAAATCATTCAGATTAATGGATTAAAATGGATAAATTGAATTAGAATCAAATTTGTAGAAAATATAAAATGACGAGCGTCAACATATGTAAGATTTTGAAACGTTAATGGATTTGTAGCACTTTTTCTACCTTAGCAATTTCGAGGACGAAATTATTTTAAGTGGGGAAGAATGTAATGACTCGGATATTTCGTCGGTTAAATCTGAATATTTAATACGGTTTTAAATATTAATTTGATAAATTAAATGAATATTTATATTAAGTTATCAGTTTAATAATCAATTTCGATTTAATATCGAATATATTAAATCATCGTAGTGCGAAAATATAATTCAGTTTGAGATTTAAAAACTGAATTAAATACAGTTCAGAATTCTATTTGAATTCGAATAATGGTATTAATTTATTATCGCAAAATTTATTGTTTTAAATTTAATTTAAATCAATTTAAATTTATATCTTCTACATACGATCAAATGAGACATCGGAACCTGTTCCAATGGATTTGAAATAGTGATTAAATCCTAGAAATGTCAGTTGTTGGGTTCAGAGAGTGATTCAGAATCATGAGGCATTTTAGTTAAAGGACACTGGTTCAAAAACAAACAAAATATCATAGACTTGTGGTCCGAAACAAAACAACAAGGAGCAAAGTATTAGCCGCACAAATCAAAACAAGAAAAAGGACTTGTTGTTCATTTTAATACCACACCCCTTTTCTATATAATCGTGACCTTTACCCCTTTCTTCTTCTGGTAAATTGCAAGCCTCAGGAATTAAAAATATATCGCTCCTCATTTTCTATACAAATTGAAAATGAAATGGGTTTCCTCCTTCTCTAAATATAACAACGATTCCCTCCGCTAATTCATTTGCAAATACCCGAAAGCCTTAGTAAAAACAAAATCAAAATCTATAACACCCCGTATCCATTAATGTCACTCACAAAGGGAATGCATTAACTTCTATGGAGCGTTTAAGTGAAGATAGAACAGAAAATCTCAACACGGCAGATATGAAATAGTACTTGAAAATTTAAAACTTTATTTATTACAACGGAAGGTAAATATGTTTGGTTACATCACGAAACCCAAAGACTAAAGTCAAGTAAATAATATCCATCTTGACAAAATCAGAGTACATAATATAAAAAGCATAATCCCATAAATAGCCATAAAAGAGATAGGTTGAGCTTTACTTCAGCAATCCAAATCCAAGTGCTCCCAAAGAGATCCAAATCAAGCTTCCCACCCTAAGAACCTAGGGGGGGGGGGGGGAGGAAGAAAAGAGGTGGAAACAAAGGGGGTCAGACATTAAGTCTGGCAAGTCCGATAACTCCAACAATATAATTATCAAAGTTACTAGGATAAGACATAAGCTTGGTAAATAAGGAAATGACTATGAATTAATGGCAAGACCAAGCAACCAAAAATAATAGGATGAGCAAAGATAACGTTAAAGGCGCTTCCTAATCAATATAGGGTAATTACTACACTCTACCGTACTGTACCGTACTGCACTGTACTAACACTAACTGCACCCATACTAGTCACTCTAGAAACTTGATCCCTCTTGACTAAATAGAATGATGATAGCTTCATGTACTACTAGATGTACCCACTATCCCCACTAGATGTACCCCTTCAATGGTAATTCCATGTACTCCTAGCTGACGTCATAGGTGCCGCCTGCTCCTATCTCCACTAGGTGTACCCCTTTAATGATTAATTAATAATGGTAGCTTCGTGTACCCCTAGCTGACTACATAGGTGTCGTCTTCTCCTTTCTCCACTAGATGTACCCACTACCCTGCCCCATTCGATCGGCTCCCTAACTCGTAGATACCCGTGCAGGTCCCACAGTGGGGTGTATCACTCCCCAATATGGCAACCTTATACTACGCAAGGAATGCACGGCTTATACCTACACGATGCAACAACGTCTTACCTACCAGCCCGGGCCCACACACGCACATGACCCCATTGGACTTGCGTTGCCACCGCTAACCCATTTTGGCCTCTAACAATCAGGCTTAGTAGGCGTGTCCCGTCCTCGACTTGGGTCGAGCTCACAAAGATACTTAATGGGCTACTGGACTGAAAAGGGCCCACACCAAGCTACCCACCTAGGCTTGGTCCCCTCTAATACATCCCACTTAACCCCATGTCCACTTACATGTTTAAATTTATTTAAGTGTTTTCTAATTCAACCTAGTCTCACCCTTTTGTTTAATTAACAGGTTGTATTGGTTAAGTCTGTGGGCTTATATACACAAATATTACCCACCTACCCAAGATTTACTTAACCCTCTCACTGGTTCGGACATATTTAATTTACGGTTAAGTTTGTGGGCCTATATGTACTAATATTACCCACCTACACTAGATTTACTTAACCCACTCATTCCGTATAACCCAGTTTACTTAACCCCCAACTTAAACTTAAGTTCTTACAATCCCTAGGGATCAGATTTGGTTAAGTAGTCCATTTCATTTACCATGTCCATTTTTAATTAATTAATCAATTAATTAAAACCTTTCCCTTCATAGGTGTCAATACCTATTTTGTCCAATAATTCGAATTACATGTCATAATTGTTTATATTCAAATTACTCCATTTTTCTAATCGTATTTCTCATGACATCCACATGTCACCCACATGTCACCCACTAGATTCCTCATGCCACCCAAGGCACCCACTTAACCCCCTCATGTCCCACTACATGCTTATCTGGTTAAGTATTTCTTAATTCATTAAGGCCGTAGCCTTATAAAGACCTCTCACATTAGACTGACATTTATGGCAGCTGGATTTGCCGGTCGGGTACGGGCAGTCTTACACCATAAAAGAGCCTAACCTCGTGTCTTTAAAACTATTACGCTTTTAATTTGGGCCTAGGACCTCTCACATTGGGCTACCATTTGTGACTACTGGATTTGCCGGGCAGATCCGGGCAGTTTTACGTTACAAATGAGTCCAACCTCTTGTCCTAAGAATTGATTATCACTTATAATCCTTTACCTCAATTTGAATTATTTTCCCTATTCAAATTATCAATTAATTCCAAATTTAACGATGTCCATAATTGACTCAATTATGTCCATCCATTAATGGTATGCAAAATTATACCAATTTCGTCACAAATTTATTATATGCCATTAAAGGCCTTTTATCTCACTACTTAATATCCCTATTCAAATTCAAATTAATTTGCATATATGACTCATTTACATTCCAATTCACATTTATTAACATAATATTTTCATCCTATATTTGGATTAATTATTCCTAATCAAATATGTTAATAAAATTCCAATTATCTTTATGACCATAATTCACATTAATTATGTCCGTATATCACTTTACCAATTAATATTTCAATTTACATATATGCCTCTTTTAAGGCCATTACATGCCAATTCACATTTATTAACATAATCAATATTTTTCCCCATAACCCCCGCGGCGTCCATTCGCATAGAATATATGATAGACTAATAAATAATCTAACAAATGGAAAAGGGAAAACACCGCATATTCACATAACATACAAAGTAGGCCTAACTTGCATATGTGAATTTACCACATAACCTGCATAAAATCATCGATCTAAACATAGACCTAAAAGTATGAACCTACATGTTATGAACAAGATTTTCATCACAAAACTTACATAGGCAATAACCAAAAATTTGCATAACATGATTCATATTCCAAACTCATATTTTTATATAAACTTGCATATGTGATTTATGCAACATAACATTGGTGTAAATTTACCTCTAAATATACAAACTAGCATGTATAGATTTGGCATGTAACTTATGCATATCATAGCCTAACTTTTGATCTAAAATAGATGTATTAATATTTACTAACTTGCATGTGATTTACGTCTAAATCAACATCTAATCTTTCATACATACATATGATCTATCATATGAATCAACCTAACCAAACTAGCATTTAAACAACATGATGATTTGATTACACGTAAGCCAATCGTAGAATTGCAACATAGATCATAACTTTACAACATAGATCACAACATAAAATCATAGAATTTACAACATGTATGATAACATCACAATTTAACAACATAATCATATCATACGGTCAATAATTCACATCATATCCATATAATCCACAATTATATCTAATCTTACTTAATTTAATAATTATCTTGATTAGAGAAATCGAACTTGCCTTTCGTGGTTAAAGAATTATGAACAATTGATCAAACATGATGCAGAATTGTTGTAGCGACGTTAGTTGATTCGTTGTTGAAGCTCTAAGCTTGAATTAGGTTGAATTGATTAGCTATCTTCCTCTTTAGTTGGCGGCGGCTACACTGAGTTCTATGGCGACGGCATAACGGCTTTGGTTCCAATTTTAATTAGGTTTAGGGTTAGCATTAGGATGTATTTATAGGTGTAGGAAGTTATTTAGGACCATTAGATTAACCCTGAACCATGAGAACCAATCAAATGCAAAATCTGCATTTGAGCGAATCGGCCCACGGGTTGACAGCCAAACACCCTGGATTAACCCCTAGTCGACCCAACAAGGCTTGGGTTGACCTCAAAAATGGTCCGGTTCGGTTATTCCCCTCCCAATTGATGTTTTGAACTTTTTCGCATATTTATTTATTTAATTTTTAATTTATATATATATATATATATATATATATATATATCAATATATATATATATATATATTTCTCTGCGCAACCCATTTCACTTAATTCTTTTCTAAAAATTAAGTATACTTTAATTTGTGAATTTTAATGTTATATAATTACGGGGTGTTACATTCTCCCCTCCTTAAAGGATTTCGTCCCCGAAATCTCCAAGTCAAGAAGAATGTATATCCTACCGTCTAATCGTCCATCTACTCAACCATCAAACACCAGCATCCATTGTCCTTAAAAGACTTCTAATGCTTTAATGTTTATATGGCGGTCTACTGATTCATTCCACCTCCTTAGTGCAATTCATGATAGTGCCATGCGTCCAATATGTATGCAAAAGATTCCTAATTATACATATTAATTCTATATGCGTGCACAACCATCCACCCGAATGCAGCAACCATATGATAATACAACCATTATACATCCATTTTACTAAATACATCCATATATGTGCAATATGCAATATGAAGTGACTGAGCCGATCTGGTGCCTAATAGTGTGTGTATATGCATCCATGAGCAACCACTAGCGAACACTTGCATCCACTTTGCATCCATCATACATAACATGTCTCAAACACATGTTTCAATCACAGGATTTCCCTAACTAAAGGTCAAAGACACTAGCGAGAGGACATACTAAAGATAAGATAAGCACAAGCTAAGCGATAAAGGAGAAATTAAAAAACATACCCTCGAAAAGAAAAGGGTACAATGAACGCATCTTCTCTTCCGTCTCCCAAGTAGCGTTACTCTCATCGTCTCCCCATTGTACGTTGACTAGTCTGACCTCTCGATTTCTCAACTTCTTGATCTACGACCCAAGAATGCATGTAGGAGCTCGTTGCATCACGCTCTGTTTCCACCTCTCTAAGCAAGCTCGGCTCCACTACCTCCGCGGTCTCGTGTAAGCACTTCCTCAAATGTGATACATGGAATACGTCGTGTACAGCACTAAGTCTCTCAGGCAACTCCCCTCTATACGCCATCTGACCAATCTTCTCCTTTATAGGAAACGGCCCTACGAACCTTGGTGCTAATTTCCCAACGGACCCAAAGCGAACAACATTCCGTAATGGAGACACTTTGATAAAGACCATGTCCCCAACCTCAAACTCCATATCTGTCCTCCTCTTATCCCCATAAGATTTCTGCCTATCTTGTGCTGCTTTCATCCTTCTTCGAATCAAATTAATCTTCTCTGAAGTCTATCTAATCATATCGGGCCCAAGTAAGATCTTATCCGTAGATTCCCACCAAGATGTAGGTGAACGACAAGGTCGTCCATAAAGAGCTTCGAAAGGTGACATGCCAATGCTAGACTGAAAGCTATTATAATATGCGAACTCTACCAATGGAAGATGCTCTTCCCATGTACCTCCAAAGTCTAGGATACATAGCCTCAAAAGGTCCTCTAGAATACGATTCACCCTCTCAGTTTGGCCGTCCGTCTGAGGATGATATGAGGTGCTCAAACATAACCGAGTCCCTACCGCTTCTTGTAAGCTCCGCCAAAATTCGCTAGTGAATATAGGATCGCGGTCGCTTACTATGCTAGAAGGAACACCATGCAAACGAACTATCTCTCGAACGTATACTGAAGCTAACCATGGAGCAGTCCTCTTACACTTCACGGGAATAAAATGGGCGCTCTTAGTAAGTATATCTACTATAACCCAAATCCCCGTATTACCCTTCCTCGATCTTGGTAATCCATCAACAAAATCTATCGAGATACTATCCATGTGAACTCATCGCAACTATCCATCTCCCACGCAAGCCGGCCTATTCGAACTCGATATCCCCCAAGCACAAGCCCCAAAGGCCTAAACCAATATCAGACAAGCACCCAAGGAATACCTCCTCCGATTTCAGACAGTCTACGTGAGATGATACTAGCAAAACAAATAATTGGGCACTTAACCGACTCTGGCTGTCCTTGCCAGTCTTGCTTCAAGACCATCACTAACTGACTTTGCATTATCCCCTAGACACACACACGAATACCTCGTGCCTCTAGGTAAACCCCGCACTTCATCAAAGACGTCACTATACTCATGGACCACACGAAAAGATTCCAAATCATTGTTGGATACGTCAAGAGATTCTAGACAGCTAAACGTCACTGAACCCCTAGGGTCACAAAAAATATGAGGGTCTTTCCATAATGAATCAATAGTCTAACTACCCTCCTTTCACAATCTAGGATGGCACCCCGCCTGGGTAGCCAATCCACCCCTAGAATCAAACTATAGCCCGTGAAACCAAGGACGAAGGCGTTGCATTCAAATCCAACGTCCAAGATAGACACTCTCAAATCCCGACAAACCATTGAAGGATGAGCCGAACCACCAAAAAGATTTGAGACCAGGATGGGATCCTTAACTAGACTAGTATTTAGGTGCAGTGTTTTCAACTAACGAAGCAGATACTAACGAGTATGAAGCGCCAGAATCAAACAAAGTTCGAACAGGATGATAAAGGAAACAAAATTTCTACCTGGACGGTCCAACCCCTATCAGGTATACCAGCCGTGAGGGAATATAACTACCCTCCAGAAGATCCTGTACTTTTCCCTTGCCTCTTTGGACAATCCTAATAAGGTGTCCTTTTTCTCCAAAAGGATAACTACTAGCCTTCTTGTTCACATTCCCCATTCGTAACCTTCCACCAAGATGAGGTTTCGTCCTTCATTAACCAATAGCTATTTGAAACTTCCTCCCATCGTCTACCTTAAAGGTATCAACAAGCCCTCTACTTCCTTAAACTAACTTCTAGCCCGACAAACGTCTAAGTCCCTTGAAGTGGTTTTTCGTCCTTCGTATGGAAGTCCCTATTTATCTTAGAAAAAGCATCTATACGCGGAGGGGGAAATTCAAAAAGAGAAAGATGAAGAGATTCAAAACGGAGAATCGAAGGAAAGATATATGGCTCTTGGGGATTATGTTTTTAAAACAAACCTTTCTTTCAAAAATACTCTTCTACAAACATATATTTGAAAGTATTCTTTATAAAAATGCTTTTGAAAAATAGTTTCTCAAAATATCTTATCTGTTCTGGTAACCTTCAGCTCTGATACCACGTGTAACACCCCATATCCATTAATGTCACTCACAAAGGGAATACATTAACTTCTATGTAGCGTTTTAAGTGAATATAGAATAGAAAATCACAACAAGACAGATATGAAATAGTAATTGAAAATTTAAAACTTTATTTATTGCAACGGAAGGTAAATATGTTTGGTTACATCACCAAAACCCAAAGACTAAAGTCAAGTACATAATATCCATCTTGACAAAATCAGAGTACATAATATAAAAAGCATAATTCCATAAATACCCATAAAAGAGTGTTGATACCGAAAATTGGTATAACAACAAAATGGTATTTCTAAACACGTTACCTAATCGGAGGCGAGATGCTTAGGAAGCACGTCACCTTTTCAGAGGCGGGGCATTAGAAAACCTTTAGAGTTATGTGAGGCCATATCTAACATTCAAGAGCATCAAAATACCAAAATAAAGAAAGAAGACAAGAATTTTATAGTGGTTCGACTCTTATTCGAGAATACGTCCACTTTGAAGGTTGGATTTCATTAATAACCAAAAGATTACAACATTTGCTCCATTACACATTCATACAAGCTCCTTTGACATGCATTCGTCCTTACAACTGATTGAAAGAATGGATGAAAGCTTGAAGTATTTTATGCCAATCCCTCCATGAAAGCCACGGATGGAAGCTCCTTAGATTTTTGGGTGAATGATCAAGAAGAAATGAAGAAGTGCGTGGGATGCTTATGCGTGTTCCTCCATGAAAGCCATGCTCCACATGCTCCAAAGCTCCATTGAGTTATGATTGATGGTAGAGTAGAGATGTGGAAATGCTTGGAGAAATCCCGAAAGCAATTGGGCGGCACCTCCTCGTAGTTCCAGCCAAAAGTCCCCTAAAATGATGGAGGAAGGGTCCTATTTATAGGCGGAGAAATGGCTGAAATCTTGTATTCAGGGGCCTGGTCGGTATTTTCGGTATTTACGGAAATGCCACTGCCAGTTGTCACCAGTTGTTTCCAGCTGTCACGTCATCACAGGTCGTTTCTAGTGCTTTGGCCGACCAGGAGCTTCCGCGAGAAGAAAGGACGACCAGGAGGCTAGAATGCGGAGCGGACTGACCAGGAGGCTAGAATGCAGGGCGGACCGACCAGGATGCTTGGAACAAATAGACCAGAAAGCCTTGAAGCTTGTTGGTGTGATCAAGAGCTAGTAAACACCAGATACCTTATATATTTGGAGCGACCAGAGATCTTCTGCACTCTGGTGCGACCAGGAACTCTTCAGTATTTTGTATCGACTAGATCTCTTTAGTAGTCTGGAGCGACCAGGAGCCTTTGGCTTCTGGAGCGACCAGCGCTAGAGAGACCAACTTTCTTTATATATTCTGATGCGACCAAGAATCTTCCGTACTTTTTGGGATGATCAAGAGCTTTGGTATGTTTAGAGCGACCAACTATCTTGAATATTTGGAACGATCGGTAATCATTAGCCTTCGGAACGACCAGAAGCTTTTAGTTCTTTGGAACGACCGAAACAACTTCGTGTTTGAAGCGACCTGAAAGCGACCAGCTTTGGGACAACCAGGACTCTTGCGCTACGACCGCTCCCTTTTAACAACACAGGACCGATCCCTTCTTCAAAACGCTTAAGACCGACCCATATTCACTTGGATCGATCAGATGGATAACATTTTGCCCCTCGAAGTTTCATAGTTTTTATAAAAAACTGTGGGCTTCGAAACATTAGTGGATCGATCTGCTTCAATTAAGGGTCGGTTTTGGATGCAGTTCTCATGGGTCGGTTCTAGAATTAGCTCGAGGGGTCGGTTTTAAATGTGGCAAGTAGAGGTCGGTCTTTTCTCCAGTTTTGGAACGCATGAAAAAGCCAAATTCTGGAAGGCGAAGAGACAATTCTTAAAATCCGGAGAGACCAAATTAAACTTATATAATTAATTCATCCCGTCATTTCCTTCTCCATTTCTTCTCCATTTCTTCTCAGCCAAAACCTTCATCAATGGTGGCTTTTCTTTCTTTAGAAAACAGATTGCTCGATCTTTAGCTTACTTCCTTGCCGATTCAAGCTGCTGTTTTGCCAACCCAAACTATTCCTTCAAATCCGAGGTACAATATACGCATTCTAACGTTGATTTTGAGTTTGGAGTAGAATGAGTTTAAGGAAGAAGTCACAATAATTCTTTGTAAACCTTCGTTGTTAACATCATTAATTATTTGAGCGCGGTTTCAACGGAGTTACCCTAGGGGAGTGATGATTTCACAATGAGCAATTTCTATGTCATTTTCGCAACGATCACGACTTGTTTGTGCAATTGCTTGACTAACTGATGCTTATGAAATCTTTTTGTGATGCATGCTTTGATTTTCCTTCTAGAATCATCTCTTTGTACCATTATTTTTGATGTTTTTACTGTGCATTTGCAACGAAAATTCAAGTTTCCTTTCATTTGAGCGACCAGACTGGTCGTTTTTAGAACAGTGGTATGGTCGGTTTTTAGATGAGCCGATCCTCCTTCGATCGACCAGAACAGGCTATCTTCAGTTTTACCTGATATGAACGATCCAGGTGGATTTGAATCTTGACCGACCAGGGTATGATTGTTTTCAGACTAATCGTGGAACGACCGGCCTTGGGATATTTTTATCGACCCAATCGAGGCTAGTTTTGTGCGACTAGAACTAGATTAAATTTTGACTGATTTTTAAGCGATCGGTATTGCCTATGTTGGGATCGACCACAGTTTAACCCTTTCTGGCACGATCGGATCCTTGTCATTTCAGAGCGAATAAGGTTTGACCGATTCAGGTCAGCTCACAACACTGCTTGAACTTGATTGTTGACCAAAAAATTTGTGAAATTTTTGTGCAGGATGACAGGTAAACATGATATGCCAGAAAACCCCCAATAGGAGGATAGTAATTCTAAAAGACAGCGCAGAGCTGGTAAATCTCCTGTGCCAGAAGCTTGTTCTGCAACTAGTGATTCTGCTGTGAGAACTCCTTCCCTAAATGAGCTTCGAGTTATCATAAATAGACCCCAATATTGTGTCTTGCCATGTCACCCCGAGCTTGCTGATCGGTTCAAAGGATACTGCTTGGATGGGGTGTTTATTAACCCTGATATACACCCGTCCGATTACAGAGTGCTTGCTGATGACGTGAACTCTATTCAGCTTGATGGGCTGACTCAGCTTGACAAAGTGAAAGATTGGCTTGAAAGACATTTTGACATGCTTAGCAATTATTTGGCTAAAGACTTGACAGGATGGCATGATCTTGTCAACAATCTTTCGGGGCTGAATCGTGAGCATCTCAAGCGTATAGCTCTTTTGGAGGAAGATAAGGCCCTCCTCATTCGAGCTCTCAAGTCTAGGGATAAGACGATTGTCGAACTTTTGGGCCAGGAAAGCGAGGTCCTTCCCCCTTCCCCTTGTGATGGGGAGAAATCTCTTAGTAAGAATGCTTGACTTGGGTGTTTCAGATCCGGTGTTTGTAGATATTGTATGACTGGATGTATCAAGCGAGTGCCAGTCTTCGCTTCATGACTCTTTTTATCACCTACTTTTGGTTGTGTATGCGACACTGGTAGTTTCATTTTGGTATGTGTATGTGACGATGTTCTGCGTTTTAGTGCTTTTGACCTTGTTATTACTTTCTTCTGCGCATTCTGGTTTGTACATTATGCTTATTTATGAATTTCGCACTTATAAATGGTTGAGATGATCCTTTGGTATGTGAGAAATCAAGCAGCTGCTTTTTGCTTTGTGTCGTGATATGTGATATGCCCCCGTACCAATGGATTGTTTCAACCTTTATATATCGAAGGTGGATATTTGGATGTTTTTGGGCTGTATTTTGAAAATTATCTGGTATTGCATTGCGGCATTTGGAGGTTTTTCTTGTCAAAGACTCAGTAATATCGTAGTCAAGTTTTATCTGACTTTGATTTATTGACTGAGCACCCCTGGAGAAGACTCAGTTTATTATTCGACCGAGAATCCTCGGAGAGGGTTTGGGTTAAGAAACTCGATTATAACGCAATCAGATTTTGTCTGACTTTGGGTTATTTGACCGAGCACCCCTGGAGAAGACTCAGTTTATTATTCGACTGAGAATCCTCGGAGAGGGTTTGGGTTAAGAGACTCGGTTATAACGCAATCAGATTTTGTCTGACTTTGGGTTATTTGACCGAGCACCCCTGGAGAAGACTCAGTTTATTATTCGACTGAGAATCCTCGGAGAGGGTTTGTGTTAAGAAACTCGGTTATAACGCGATCAGATTTTTTCTGACTTTGGGTTATTTGACCGAGCACCCCTGGAGGAGACTCAGTTTATTATTCGACTGAGAATCCTCGGAGAGGGTTTGGGTTAAGAGACTCGGTTATAACGCAATCAGATTTTGTCTGACTTTGGGTTATTTGACCAAGCACCCCTGGAGAAGACTCAGTTTATTATTCGACTGAGAATCCTCGGAGAGGGTTTGGGTTAAGAGACTCGGTTATAATGCAATCAGATTTTGTCTGGCTTTGGGTTATTTGACCGAGCACCCCTTGAGAAGACTCAGTTTATTATTCGACTGAGAATCCTCGGAGAGGGTTTGGGTTAAGAGACTCGGTTATAACCCAATCAGATTTTGTCTGACTTTGGGTTATTTGACCGAGCACCCCTGGAGAAGACTCAGTTTATTATTCGACTGAGAATCCTCGGAGAGGGTTTGGGTTAAGAGACTCGGTTATAACGCAATCAGATTTTGTCTGACTTTGGGTTATTTGACCGAGCACCCCTGGAGAAGACTCAGTTTATTATTCGACTGAGAATCCTCGGAGAGGGTTTGGGTTAAGATTGCGCCTGCTTTTGGACCATATTTCTTCAGTAAAGCTATGGCGAGTTTTATGCCGGAAAACAAGATGACGGAGGCATCGTGTCCTGTAACTATAGCGGTGCATCTTTTGGATATATGATCAAAGGCATGTGAATATGAAGCTTTGACAGAGTCAGAAGTGCTGCTGGATTTATATTCATGTAATTTCATACAAAGTATTTGCTATGTTCATAGAAAAATACAAAAGTACATGAGTTAGAAAATCATTTGAAATAGCGACGAAGGTAATCACTGTTCCAGGCCCTTGGGAGTTCTACTCCATCTGTAGTTTTGAACTAAAAGGTACCGTCGAGGAGCTTTTGGTCGATGACAAATGGACCTTCCCAATTGGGGCAAAAGACTCCTGTTGCGGTCATGATTTTCTTTAACACCAGGTCTCCCATTTCGAATGTTCTATGCCTGACCTTTTGATTGAAGTGTCGACCAATTCTTCTCTGATGGGCAACCATTCTAAGTTCTGATTCAGTCCTTTTCTCCTCGAGTAAATCAAGAGCCTCAAGTTGCAGCTTTTCACTCTCTTCTTGGTTAAAATGAATTCTGCGGTGAGTTGGAACCTCTAACTCCACAGGTATCATTGCTTCCGAACCATATGCCAAGGAGAACGGAGTATGCCCAGTTGCAGTTTTATGAGTCGTACGATAAGCCCATAGGGCAAGCGGCAATTCTTCAACCCAGTTGCCCTTAGTTTTCTCGAGACGCTTTTTAATGGTGGACTTCAGGATTTTGTTGACTGCCTCAACTTGCCCGTTGGCCTGCAGGTGGGTAACTGCTGCAAAACTTTTCTGAATATGGTATTTGTTGCAGAAATCCTTGAATTCATCACTTTCAAATTGCGTGCCGTTGTTGGTGATAATTTTCTGTGGAACCCCAAACCTGCATATGATATTTTTCAACACAAAGTTGATTACCTTCTTCGATATGATAGTTGCCAATGGTTCAGCTTCAGCCCATTTGGTAAAGGAATCCACGGCCACTATAGCATATTTGAAGCTCGATTTTGCGGTAGGTAGTGCTCCAATCAAATCTATGCCCCAGATAGCAAATGGCCAAGGACTCAACATCTGTGTCAACTCAGTTGACGGAGCTCTTGGAATTTTTGCAAATTTCTGGCACCGGTCGCATTTCTTAGTGAATGTCATTGAGTCGAAGTTCACATCGGGCCAAAAATAACCATATCGAAGGACCTTTTTGGCAAGAGTCTGTCCACCAACATGACCCCCACAATCTCCTTCATGTAGCTCCGCCAAAATCGCTTTAGATTCCTCCTTTGTTACACACCGTAGTAATGGCATTGAATATCCTCTCCTGTATAAATGACCGTCTTGGACGAGATATAGGCGAGACTTTCGGAGCAGTTTTCTGCGATCCTTTGGTTTCTCAGGAAGTGTTCCGTGAAGTATATAGTTTTTTATAGGGATCATCCACGAGTCGGGCTCGTTGGTTGTTTCCATAACCCAGTCTATATCGGATTCCTCGATGCTGGAACTAGATAATACTTCCATAGGAACTAGATCGAAGATTTGAGGATCTCCGGTGCCAGCTAGCTTTGATAAGGAATCTGCCTTCCAATTTTCTCTACGAGGAATATGAGAGATAGAATAATATTCCAAGTTGTCGAGAAGTTCTTTGGCTTTAAGCAGATATGTCGGAAGCCTTCCCATTTTAGTCTGGAATTCACCTTTGATTTGGGAAACCATTAGCTGTGAATCACTGAATATTAGTAGACTTTTCAAGCATAATTCTTTTGCAACCCGCAATCCTCCGAGTAACGCTTCATATTCGGCCTCGTTGTTTGTGATGGGGAATTCGAATCGCAGAGCACAGCATACATGTCGTCCTTCTGGGGTTTCGAATACTATCCCTGCCCCAGCACAATATTCATTCTTAGCGCCATCAACAAAAAGTTTCCACCTAACGGCCAACTCGTTAGTTTCCTCCATTTCCTCTCCCCTGTCAGTGAATTCAGCGATAAAGTCGGCCAGAGCTTGCCCATTTATTGCTTTTCTGGGGTAGTAAGTGATATCATATTGGCTAAGTTCAATATTCCATTTCAGGAGTCTCCCTGAAGTTTCTGGACGGAACAACACCTGTTTCAAGGGTTGGTCGGTAAGGACTTTAATACAGTGGGATTGGAAATAGGGTCTGAGATTTTGTGATGCGATGAGCAAGGCATATGCAAGCTTTTCTATCCTTGGATAATTCATCTCAACCCCAGTAAACCTTTTGCTAATGTAGTATACTGGCCACTGCACTTTGTCTTCCTCCCTAACGAGTGTTGCGCTCAACGCATAGGATGACACTGCAAGGTATAAGAGCAAGCTTTCCCCATCCCTAGGCTTCGATAGCATCGGAGGGGATTCCATGTGCTTGATGAGATCTTCAAATGCTTGCTGGCATTCGGGAGTCCACTGGAAGCTTTTCTTTTCCTTTTTCAATGCATCAAATAGGGGAATGCACCTGTCCGTTGCCCTTGAGATGAAGCGGCTCAATGCTGCCACCTTGCCATTTAAGCATTGGAGTTCTTTCTTAGTTCGTGGAGCTTGCATTTCTCGTAAAGCAATTACTTGTGCTGGGTTTGCTTCAATGCCCCGAGCATTTACCATGAAACCAAGAAATTTTCCTGATGCTACGCCGAACGAGCACTTAAGTGGATTGAGCTTCATGCCGTATCTCCTCACGATTTGGAACATTTCATCAAGATCCTCTATATGATTCTTTGCCTCTTTGTATTTTACCAGCATGTCGTCAACATAAACCTCCATAGTCTTTCCAATTTGAGTTTTGAACATCGCGTTCACCAAGCGTTGGTAGGTGGCACCTGTATTTTTCAAACCAAACGGCATTACCTTATAACAATATAAACCACGATCAGTTATGAAACTGGTACTATCCTGGTCTGGCTCGTGCATCATAATCTGATTGTATCCAGAATATGCATCCATGAAAGACAATAGTTCATGCCCCGTTGTTGCATCAACAAGTTGATCAATTCGAGGTAGGGGGAAACTATCTTTTGGGCAAGCCTTATTCAAGTCAGAATAATCAACACACACTCGCCATTTGCCGTTTGATTTTTTCACAAGGACCGGATTGGACACCCAATTAGGATAGGTGGATTCTCGAATGAAATTATTCGTCAATAGCTTATCCATTTCATCTTTCAAAGCTTCGGACCTTTCTGGGCCCTGTATCCGTCTTTTCAGCTTTACCGGGCGCACATTGGGGTCAATATTCAGGTTATGCACTATTACGTCTGGAGGTATCCCGCACATATCTGAGTGACTCCAAGCGAAGACATCCAAATTTGCTTTCAAAAAACTAATCAATTCCCTTTGCAGCATAGGGTCCAATTGGGAGCCTATCTTTATTAGCTTATCTGTATCACTATCATGGATCTTTATGGAAATGGTAGCTTCAGCTGGTGCTACCTTTTCATCCCCTGCACTGATTTTTCGTGGGTCCATATCTTCCTGCATGTCGTTATATGTTCCAGCGCAGGGGATGGTCATTAATTGCTATAAAGGAGCTTCATGGATGCAGAGAGGAGTCTCCGCATCCTTCTGAATTTTGTATTTCCGAGCTTCAATCAGTTCTGCCATATAGCATTCTCTTGATTCCTGAGGATCCCCTTTGATAACTCCCACCCCATTTGCGGTCGGGAACTACATCATCAAGCACCAAGGAGCAAGAGCTATCCTGAAGTCGGCAAGTGCTGGCCTTCCCAAGAATGCATTGTACCCTGAAGGTGAGTCAATTATAATGAAATATTGTATCATGGAGACTTGCCTCTCTCCCTCTCCTAGCTCTACAAGGAGATCAATCACGCCGATTGGCTGAGTTGGTATGCCAGTGAACCCGTGTATTTTGTCTTTGCTAGCTCGCACATTATCCATGGATAGACCCATTTTAGAGAAAGTACTGTAAAACAGAATGTTCACGGATGCTCCGTTATCAATCAACACCTTCTTTACTATTGCTGGACCCAAGCCAATGGTGATCACCATTGGGTCAACAGTTGGAACCAATATTCCGTCGGAATCCCGATCCCGGAAGATAACATCTTCGCAGGATGTTATAGGCATTTTTCGATGAAGAGAATTATTGTAAACCTCAAAACCGTCTCCTTTTAGAATGTTTCTTGGTTCATTAGTATACCTGATCATATCCTCCCAAGTATCCCCTGCAGGATGAGGTCCACCACTGATTATATTTATAACAGGTCGAGGAATATTCGCAGGTGTTCTTCTGTCTTGACTTGGATGGACCTGCTGCCCCTGGGCAGGCTCGGTATCTGATGAACGCTTTACATACTCCTATAGACGATTTTGCCTTATCAATTCTTCAATCAAGTTTTTCAGGTGTCGACATTCATTAGTGTCGTGTCCCGGTCGATTGTGAAATCGTCAAAACCTTCCAGAGTTCGCAGCTTCCTCGGACATCTTTACTGGCTTTGGGCTTGGATAGCCCTCTGCATCCTTCGTTGCCATATATATGTACTCGATTGTATCATTCAACGGAGTAAAGTCTGTTGGCTTGAAGAAACGCCGTTTCTTGGAATCCTTATCATTTCTAGCATCATTACTGCTTCCTCTCTTTTGACCTTCCCCAAAATTTTCTTCACTATTCTTTTTGGGAGCTTCCTTCCTTTCCCGGATCACCTCAGCTTTGACATTGCCAACGGAATAGATAGAATCATCTTCAAGACACATGTATTCCTCGGCTTTGTCATAAAATTTTTCTAGTGTCTCAGGTTTCTTTCTTTTTATCCACCTTCCGAACTCAGACAGCTTATCAATGCCCCCCTTTAAGGCCATTAGAATTAGCCTTGGCTCTTGGGTCCCTACTTCTGCAGCAGCAGCATTAAAACGATTCAAGAAAGACCTTATCGTTTCACCAGGAGCTTGTTCTAGTCATTGAGGGACATGATATCTCTGACCTTTGTTGTTTGGAGGCGGAATTGGTCTCCGAAGCATCTTGCCAGTGGGGCAAAGTTATCAATAGATCTGGGAGGCAACTTTGTGAACCATAAGGATGCAACCACCTCCAAATACACCGGGAAGTACAAGCACTTAAGCTCGTCAGTTGCTTGTGCCCCATCCATGTGTTGGTCGTATCGGAACAAGAACACATTAGGGTCATCTGTCCCATTATAGGCTTGGATGGTGGGCGGTTTGAACTTTCGTAGGATGGTTGTTTTCTTGATTCTTTCAGTAAGGGGGGTTTTAGATGGTGCGAATTCCCATTCTGCTTCATTGTAGTTTCGATGCTTGTCCTCCTTCATGATTTGTCGGACCATCTTCAGAAGGCGATCCTTCTCGTCGAGGCTTTCTACGGGGCGGACGGCTGTGTCTTGGCCGGAGGCTTGCCTTTGCAAACCTTCACGGTTGCGACCTAGGGGCCCTGGCCTTTCTTGATTGGAAAGTGCCCCTTTGGCAGCGTTGGCAACTCGACAAGAAGTAGCTTCTCCATTATGGTTCCAAGCGGCTTGCTTTGGATTATCGGGCTTTCCATCACCAGGATTAGAGATTTCTTGAAAAGATTTTTCCCGATTTGAACTAGAAGAAGAAGAACCAGCATCCTCTGCACGAATGGATTTAGAGGCCACCCTTGCCGTAGCGGCCTGAAGAGCAAAGAGCGAATCAAGTTTTGTCAACATGGCTTTATTAGCTATCTCTAGCTGTTGCGTCAATCCAGCGACAGCTTGATCAAGCTCGCCTCTTGTGACATTCACTCCTCCATTAGATGTCTCTCCCACTTCAAATCGGTTAGCCACGGGGGTCTCAACCCGATTTTCTCCGTTAGAGATTCTAGTTCTAGCTTCCTTATTTGCTTTTGGCGGCATTATTTCAGAAAGCAACTTGAACTTTGTAGAAAATCCGTCAGAAGGTCCAAATCGCAAGCTGGAGCGAGCTATTCTTAAGGCTTAGATTCAAGATCTCAAGATCTTCGTAGTATACTTGACGCCAGAAAGTAGATATGGCCCCACGGTGGGCGCCTAATTGTTGATACCGAAAATTGGTATAACAACCAAAATGGTATTTCTAAACACGTTACCTAATCGGAGGCGAGATGCTTAGGAAGCACGTCACCTTTTCAGAGGCGGGACGTTAGAAAACCTTTAGAGTTATGTGAGGCCATATCTAACATTCAAGAGCATCAAAATACCAAAATAAAGAAAGAAGACAAGAATTTTATAGTGGTTCGACTCTTATTCGAGTCTACGTCCACTTTGAAGGTTGGATTTCATTAATAACCAAAAGATTACAACATTTGCTCCATTACACATTCATACAAGCTCCTTTGACATGCATTCGTCCTTACAACCGATTGAAAGAATGGATGAAAGCTTGAAGTATTTTATGCCAATCCCTCCATGAAAGCCACGGATGGAAGCTCCTTAGATTTTTGGGTGAATGATCAAGAAGAAATGAAGAAGTGTGTGGGATGCTTATGCGTGTTCCTCCATGAAAGCTATGCTCCACATGCTCCAAAGCTCCATAGAGTTATGATTGAAGGTAGAGTGGAGATGTGGAAATGCTTGGAGAAATCCCGAAAGCAATTGGGCGGCACCTCCTCGTAGTTCCAGCCAAAAGTCCCCCAAAATGATGGAGGTAGGGTCCTATTTATAGGAGGAGAAATGGCTGAAATCTTGTATTCAGGGGCCTGGTCGGTATTTTCGGTATTTACGGAAATGCCACTGCCAGTTGTCACCAGTTGTTTCCAGCTGTCACGCCATCACAGGTCGTTTCTAGTGCTTTGGCCGACCAGGAGCTTCCGCGAGAAGAAAGGACGACCAGGAGGCTAGAATGCGGAGCGGACTGACCAGGAGGCTAGAATGTGGGGCGGACCGACCAGGATGCCTGGAACAAACAGACCAGGAAGCCTTGAAGCTTGTTGGTGTGATCAAGAGCTAGTAAACGACCAGATACCTTGTATATTTGGAGCGACCAGAGATCTTCTGCACTCTGGTGCGACCAGGAACTCTTCAGTATTTTGTATCGACTAGATCTCTTTAGTAGTCTGGAGCGACCAGGAGCCTTTGGCTTCTGGAGCGACCAGCGCTAGAGAGACCGACTTTCTTTATATATTCTGATGCGACCAAGAATCTTCCGTACTTTTTGGGATGATCAAGAGCTTTGGTATGTTTAGAGCGACCAACTATCTTGAATATTTGGAACGATCGGTAATCATTAGCCTTCGGAATGACCAGAAGGTTTTAGTTCTTTGGAACGACCGAAACAACTTCGTGTTTGAAGCGACCTGAAAGCGACCCGCTTTGGGACAACCAGGACTCTTGCGCTATGATCGCTCCCTTTTAACAACGACAGGACCGATCCCTTCTTCAAAATGCTTAAGACCGACCCATATTCACTTGGATCGATCAGATGGATAACAAAGAGATAGGTTGAGCTTTACTTCAGCAATCCAAATCCAAGTGCTCCCAAAGAGATCCAAATTAAGCTTCCCACCTTAAGAACCTGGGGAGGGAAAAGGAAGAAAAGAGGTGGAAACAAAGGGGGTCAGACATAAAGTCTGGCAAGTCCGATAACTCCAACAATATAATTATCAAAGTAACTAGGATAAGACATGAGCTTGGTAAATAAGGAAATGACTGTGAATAAATGGCAAGACCAAGCAACCAAAAATAATAGGATGAGCAAAGATAACGTTAAAGGCACTTCCTAATCAATAGAGGGTAATTACTATACTCTACCGTGATGTACCGTACTGCACTATACTAACACTAACTACACCCATACTAGTCACTCTAGAAACTAGATCCGTCTTGACAAAATAGAATGATGATAGCTTCGTGTACTACTAGATGTACCCACTATCCCCACTAGATGCACCCCTTCAATGGTAATTCCATGTACTCCTAGCTGACGTCATAGGTGCCGCCTGCTCTTATCTCCACTAGGTGTACCCCTTTAATGATTAATTAATAATGGTAGCTTCGTGTACCCCTAGCTGACTACATAGGTGTCGTCTGCTCCTATCTCCACTAGATGTACCCACTACCCTGCCCCATTCGATCGGCTCCCTAACTCGTAAATACCCGTGCAGGTCCCACAGTGGGGTGTATCACTGGCCAATATGGCAACCTTATACTACGCAAGGAATGCACGGCTTATACCTAAACGATGCAACAACGTCTTACCTACCAGCCCGGGCCCACGCACGCACATGACCCCTTTGGAATTGCGTTGCCACCGCTAACCCATTATGGCCTATAACAATCAGGCCCAGTAGGCGTGTCCCGTCCTCGACTTCGGTCGAGCTCACAAAGATACATAATGGGCTACTGGACTGAAAAGGGCCACCACCACGCTTCCCACCTAGGCTTGGTCCCCTCTAATACATCCCACTTAACCCCATGTCCACTTACATGTATAAATTTGGTTAAGTGTTTTCTAATTTAACGTAGTCTCACCCTTTTGTTTAATTAACAGGTTGTATTGGTTAAGTCTGTGGGCTTATATACACAAATATTACCCACCTACCCAAGATTTACTTAACCCTCTCACTGGTTCGGACATATTTAATTTACGGTTAAGTTTGTGGGCCTATATGTACTAATATTACCCATCTACCCAAGATTTACTTAACCCACTCATTCCGTATAACCCAGTTTACTTAACCCCAACTTAAACTTAAGTTCTTACAATCCCTAGGGATCAGATTTGGTTAAGTAGTCCATTTCATTTACCATATCCATTTTTAATTAATTAATCAATTAATTAAAACCTTTCCCTTCATAGGTGTCAATACCTATTTTGTCCAATAATTTGAATTACATGTCATAATTGTTTATATTCAAATTACTCCATTTTTCTAATCGTATTTCTCATGACATCCACATGTCACCCACTAGATTACTCATGCCACACAAGGCACCCACTTAACCCCCTCATGTCCCACTACATGCTTATCTAGTTAAGTATTTCTTAATTCATTAAGGCCGTAACCTTATAAAGACCTCTCACATTAGACTGACATTTATGGCGGCTGGATTTGCCGGGCGGGTTCGGGCAGTCTTACACCATAAAAGAGCCTAACCTCGTGCCTTTACAACTGTTACGCTTTTAATTTGGGCCTAGGACCTCTCACATTGGGCTACCATTTGTGACTACTGGATTCGTCGGGCGAGTCCGGGCAGTTTTACGTCCCAAATGAGTCAAACCTCGTGTCCTAAGCATTGATTATCACTTATAATCCTTTACCTCAATTTGAATTATTTTCCCTATTCAAATTATCAATTAATTCCAAATTTAACGATGTCCATAATTGACTCAATTATGTCCATCCATTTATGGTATATAAAATTATACCAATTTCGTCACAAATTTATTATATGCCATTAAAGGCCTTTTATCTCACTATTTAATATCCCTATTCAAATTCAAATTAATTTACATATATGAATCATTTACATTCCAATTCACATTTATTAACATAATATTTTCATCCCATATTTGGATTAATTATTCCTAATCAAATATGTTAATAAAATTCCAATTATCTTTATGACCATAATTCACATTAATTATGTCCGTATATCACTTTACCAATTAATATTTCAATTTACATATATGCCTCTTTTAAGGCCATTACATGCCAATTCACATTTATTAACATAATCAATATTTTTCCCCATAACCCCCGCGGCGTCCATTCGCATAGAATATATGATAGACTAATAAATAATCTAACACATGGAAAAGGAAAAAACACCACATATTCACATAACATACAAAATAGGCCTAACTTGCATATGTGAATTTACCACATAACCTGCATAAAATCATCGATCTAAACATAGGCCTAAAAGTATGAACCTACATGTTATGAACAAGATTTTCATCACAAAACTTACATAGGCAATAACCAAAAACTTGCATAACATGATTCATATTCCAAACTCATATTTTTATATAAACTTGCATATGTGATTTATGCAACATAACATTGGTGTAAATTTACCTCTAAATATACAAACTAGCATGTACAGATTTGGCATGTAACTTATGCATATCATAGCCTAACTTTTGATCTAAAATAGATGTCATAATATTTACTAACTTGCATGTGATTTATGTCTAAATCAACATCTAATCTTGCATACATACATATGATCTATCATATGAATCAACCTAACCAAACTAGCATTTAAACAAGATGATGATTTGATTACACGTAAGCCAATCGTAGAATTACAACATAGATCATAACTTTACAACATAGATGACAACATAAAATCATAGAATTTACAACATGTATGATAACATCGCAATTTAACAACATAATCATATCATACGGTCAATAATTCACATCATATCCCTATAATCCACAATTATATCTAATCTTACTTAATTTAATAATTATCTTGATTAGAGAAATCGAACTTGCCTTTCGTGGTTAAAGAATTATGAACAATTGATCAAACTTGATGCAGAATTGTTGTAGCGACGTTAGTTGATTCGTTGTTGAAGTTCTAAGCTTAAATTGATTAGTTATCTTCCTCTTTAGTTGGCGGCGGCTACACTGAGTTCCATGGCGACGACATAACGGCTTTGGTTCCAATTTTAATTAGGTTTAGGGTTAGCATTAGGATGTATTTATAGGTGTAGGAAGTTATTTAGGACCATTAGATTAACCCTGAACCATGAGAACCAATCAAATGCAAAATCTGCATTTGAGCGAATCGGCCCACGGGTTGACAGCCAAACACCCTGGATTAACCCCTAGTCGACCCAGCGAGGCTCGGGTCGACCTCAAAAATGGGCCGGTTCGGTTATTCCCCCTCCCAATTCGCTGTTTTGAACTTTTTCGCATGTTTATTTATTTAATTTTTAATTTATATATATATATATATATATATATATATCAATATATATATATTTCTCTACGCAACCCATTACACTTAATTCTTTTCTAAAAATTAAGTATATTTAATTTGTGAATTTTAATGTTATAAAATTACGGGGTGTTACAAAATCAGGGGGGCGAAGTGAAATCAGTATGCGATGGGAATTGAATCTTGACTTCAAGCGATGCTTGGCTGAGACGCGATTGGATTGAAGGGGGTTCGAAGCGATGGTGTTCGCATGTATAGCGTGAGTCACCAAGATGATTTCCAATCATTATATTGTCACGATTTTTCCTTGAGTTCGTGAACCATTGTAGCTGTAACGACCCGCATTCTACACATCGCAGTATCGTAGAACATTTATCTCTTTCACATACGAAGTCGAATGGTCATGTAACTTTGTGAGATGACTATTGGGATCATTTCCCATGTTCATGATTTTTCCCGATTTTTAAATGACCATTTTGGCCCTGGTTGATACTATTTTGGCCATAACTTTTGACTAGAAAGGAATTTTGACCTACAACCACTTCTATTAGACTCATTTGACGGTTTACAATTCCGTAGAGTGGTCACATTAGCCAAACGGACTCACCGTTTGGGAGATATGGTTGAAACAAGTTTCAGATAGTGAAAAACAGCTTAATTGGGCTTAACTGGGTGATTAACAGCTAGGCCCAATGGGGAATTTCGGGATTAGGGTTATGAGGAGGCTGAAATCAGTTAGAGAACGATCTTATCTTCATTTTCCAGCCGCCACTTTCATTCTTGAACCCTAACAATGGCCGCCAACATCTAGAAACATCCCCAAATCACTTTCTAATGAGGGATTAGGCTTAGCAACATCAAATCAAGGAGAAATAGCACCAAATCAGTATTAGAGCTGCTGTTAGACACCGGTATTCGCCCAAATCAGCGAGGTTTCAGTTCTGAGAATTTTATTTGTGGCCAAGGTGAGTGATTTGCATAGTTTTGCACTAATTACGGTTAATTAAGGGTAATTAGTGAAGATTAGCGAATTTATACATTAATAAATTCTGGAAAAATATTTATAAATTCTTAAATAATGTTTTAGACCTCTGTTAGAAATTGGGTTTGATTTGGTTAAGTTTTTCTAATCAAGTCATTAGTTTTACTTAAACATGCTTAAGGGAAAATATGG
Source organism: Allium sativum (assembly GCA_030737875.1). Classification (NCBI taxonomy): domain Eukaryota; kingdom Viridiplantae; phylum Streptophyta; class Magnoliopsida; order Asparagales; family Amaryllidaceae; genus Allium; species Allium sativum. The sequence goes on along the minus strand of CM060925.1, from coordinate 95,271,977 downwards.
GGTTTTGGCTATATTTGATCCGTTTTACATGTTATGGTTGATGTTTTGGTGTTTATGGTCACTTCTATTTGTTTCTATGAATGTATGACTTGTTTTTTGATTGATTAGTATAGTTAGATTGGTCGAAAACGTCGTCGAATGGCGTAAACAAGTTGTTGGAAAAAGTTGCAGAAAGTTGTGCAGGGTTTCGGATCGGATCGGCTGTGGGCTCGGATCGGATAGGAGAGCTGGGCAAGGAATCCGAACCGAACTGAAGTCTGGCACAAAGGAAGTTTAGCAATAAAGAAGGCCATTGCTTAGAGTTGGAGTTGGACAGGGGATCGGATCAGAGCTAGGGAGCGGGATCGGATCGGAGCTAGGGGGCGGGATCAGATCGGGCGAATGGAGAAGGATGGGATCGGATCGGGATACCTAGACGGGAGCAACCACCGAACCGAACAGAGGATGGGCACTATACTTCCGACCAAGCAAGTGTGAGTGGGACGAACCGAGGAGGGATGGAGCACTGACCCAGGCACGGACTAGGACCACCGAACCGAACCGAGCTAGAAGGGTACACCGAACCGAACCGAACCGAGCTTGAAGAGGAGCACCGAACCGAAGTGCTATTACTACTACGCGATGACTTTCCTGAAGACCAACTCCAATTCGACTAAAACCCAAGATGCAAAGGAGGTCCAAATGAGGACAAGATCCAGTTGGGAACCGATGAGTGAGCTTCATGATTGGGCTTTGCTGCGGGACGTGTGCCAAGGGGCTGTCGATGTCTATGACTTTGGATCACTATGTATGGGAGGTACATGGATGGATTCAGGGCCACAGTGGCCTAGGTACAACTAAAGGGCTATAGACCAATGAAGTGGGGTCATTTGTAAAGATTTGGTCATGACTCCATGTGGTAAGCTTGGTAGTAGTTGCAGTAGTTGTACAAGTCGAACTCCGTCACTACTTCGATGGGTCTAGTGATTGACAGTGGTGGACATCATATGCTTTACGCATCGAGTGAGAGATGTGAGGATGGTTGCTATGCTTGATTTGTTTGTCATCATTATGACATGCACACCACCACCCCCGTATTCTTTACACCATTTGCTATGGCACCTTAGAGTATTGTACGGTATGTAGTGCTAACTCTTTGGTTGCAGGTCCAGGTTCAGGTTCAGGTATGGTTTAGTATACCTGTTATTGTTCTGTTTAACTGCTTACCGCTCATACCAGACTTTTTGTCTAACCTAGAGTTTTATGTCTCTTCTTATTACTCTGGGTGCTCACACGAGCAGACTAGAGATAGGTTAGCTGGGTATGCATGGGTAGATGATCCGGAGACGAGCAGGAGGCTTCCACGTATGATACATATATATAGTATTCTCCCTGAGTTGTTGAAGATCATTGCTTAGACATTAGTAGTGCGTCTTCTACTTTAGTTTTCTTTTGTTTTAGAGACAGAAAATTTGGAAAGTTGTAATAAGTTGTATTTGGATTTCCGCTGCTCTGATGTTGATGTTGGTTTTAGTTATCAGCTTATGCACTGTCTCACCTATTTTATGTCAAGTATATTTTTATTATAATTTGTTCCATGCGCTGTGAGACATTCTACAGGTTCTTGATTAGCTCGTTCTCCTCTTTCCTTTCTTTGGCGACCGTTCTGTGCTAGTGGGGCATGCGTACAGCGCACTTTCGGAGGAAATGCCGGCTAGTGCGGGGCGGGCCGTCACATTTGGTATCAAAGCTCTAGGTTGCGTAGTTAACCTAGGGAAGTCATCAGGGAGAGATAGTATAGGTACATAAGAGCGCGTATTTGTGATTATTTTGGTTTTCAAAAGCTATATATATATATACTATTAGTATAGCTATGGATAAAGTCGCACTGCACTAGCACCACTTTGGAGATGGTTAATCGTTTTCTCTTTGCAGATTGAACGATGAGCCGATACGTAAGAGGTGCCGGTAGAGGAGCCAATAATGGGAATGCTGCTGACATGAGGACAATGTTTACTGACCTCATAAGGGAGATGCTTAGGGATGTGCAGAGGGCAGCTCCCAATAATGGTAATGGTGGTGGTCCAATAGTGCAGGCGCCTAGGGCCGATTTCGCCAAGCTGATAAGGATTATAATAGTCTTGGTGGGAAGCCATTACACGGAATGGAGTCGGCTACGGATGTTTAGGATTGGTTGGATAGTTGCGAATGTATCTTCGAGGATTTGGGTATCGAGGATGCGATGAAGAGAAAGCTAGTGTCCCGTCAACTGCAAGGGCGGGCAATGAATTGGTGGAATGCTATAAAGGCAGCTACTCCCGAGGATCAGATTACCTGGGAGCAGTTGAAGGTTCGCTTTAGCGAGACGTTCATTCCAGCTGCTCAGAAGTCAGTGCTGTTTAAGAAATTCTTAGAGCTCAAGAAGAATGGCAGAGCTGTCTCGGACTATATTGCTGAATTCAACACTTTGTCGAAGTATGGGTTATCTCTTATAGATACCGCCGAGAAGAAGAACGAAAAGTTCATAACCGGCTTGAATCAGTACTTGGGGGAAAGGCTTATTAACCACATCGATGAGACGTTTGAATCGATTGTTGGGAAAGCATTGAGGTCAGAGAGTCTTTACCCTAAGCCGAAGGCTGAGGCTGCATCTGCAGAAGAACCGAAACCGCAAGCAAGCGGTGGAGGCAAGAGTGGTTCTCAGAATAAGAGGAAGTAGAACCAGAATAAGGATGGCCAAAATAATAATAAGAAAGAGATTGAGTGCTTCATCTGTGGTAAGAAGGGCCATTATGCTAGTAATTGTCGGGCCAAGCCAGCGGATAGGAAGTGCTTCAACTGTGGCCAAGTGGGACATCACAAGGACAAGTGTCCGCAACCCCCTAAAGAAAAGCAGATAGTGAAAGCATATGCCCTTAATGCTATTCCTTCCTCGTCGAATGCCCCAACTGCGGCGGAGAAGGGAAAGAATGTTGAAACACCCCACCTCCATTAGAATCACTCACAAAGGGAATGCCTTAACTTTGGTGGAGGTTTATAAGTAAAAGCCACAGATGAACTCAAGACAGATATAAATACACATATTTTAAACAGCAGAAACCAAACAAACTTTTATTTCATCAATACGTGTATCAAACAAAGATTTTCATAATTGTCTCAAAATACTTACAACATTACAACCTCATAACTGCCTTGATTATTAAAGAAGCATGAAAACATAAATAAAGTGACAAAAATCCCCATAGTGATATCCAAAGCCATTATCCGAGCAAGAAAGATCCAAATCATACATCTACGTTCTTGGTGCTTGTAAAGAGCCTGACTGAGTTGAGCTGTTTCCTCCCTGTGGACCTTGGGGGGGGGGGGGAATGAAAGAAAAGAAGACGAAAAGAAAAAAGGGTCAGACATAAAGCCTGAGTAAATCTAGTAACTCTTCAATATGTGAAATAGAAAAGGGTACGATGGATGTAAACTAAAAATAGGAAAGTGTCATAAGCTAAGGATGTGTCGAATGTACTATCACACCCATACTATATCTCTGCACCTAGTTAAGTTTATTCTAACTGGCATCCCATGGTGAGGGTGAAGTGATCCCCATTCTTTTTTAAGATCGGCTCCTACTCGCGTTAACATGTGTCATACGGCCCCAAAGAGTTGTAGATACCTATGCTGGTCCCACCATGGGGTGTATCAAAACCCATGGTGGAGGCCCCGACCCAAATCCTAGAAGGCATAGGTTATACTGATGGTGTCCCCAGTGCCCTGGTTGTCTGCTCCGGAGTGTGTGCACGCCCGCACCCCGTTAGACCTACACTGTGCACCCACCGCCGTCGCTTGACCGCTTACAATCAGCCCAGTAATCGTGCCCCACCCTGCCTAGTTTCAGGGTACCGTTGATACCTAACTTTGGGTTACTGCTGAAACGGGTCCCTCGTTACCAGGATTTTCTGGTCAAACATGTTATGTAGTTAAGTGTCTGTATTTACCTAACCCCACCCATCAATTCTTGTTAACATGTTGAATTTGGTTAAGTGTTATAGTTGACTTAACCCTACCATCTGTCCTTAGCCTCTTAGGAGCACCAGACCACTCACATTAGACAGGTACTGCTACGGTTACTGGATGTGCCGGTCGGTTCCGGGCAGGTTTACACCGTAGCTCAGTCTAACCTCTGGTCCTTATTGGGCTCAATGCTTAACCACCCATATTGGATAGGTATTGTTGCGACGACTGTACAGCTGGGCGGGTCCGGGTAGGTTTACATCACAACTCAATCCAACCTCGGGTTAAGCATATCGTGTTTTCTAAATTTACATATTTTATTACTTCTCAACCATATGTAAATGTCATATCTTTTATTTTTGGGTATTTCAATTCATACCGCTTATGTGTCATAATCATTGGCATGTGCCAAACATGCCAACATATATTTTCATATTTTACACCCAACGTTATTACCCCCGTTTTTTCGCAACATTATAACATGTGTTGGGCTTGTCACAATTCAGCCCAACTTTATAAACGTGAGGAAAAGGGGAAATCATGAACATGTAATACATAAAGGTGTGTGGCGCATGAACATGTAATTTGGAGATTCAACTAACATATAACATGGGTCATGTGAACTTGCATTTGAATCAAAGTATGACTAAGTAGGTGACATATGAAATGGCATAGTTTAGGCAAATACAAACTTGTGTTTAAACATGTTAACTTAGCATAATATCAACCACAAAACTAGCATGTTGTATATTCACAAAAATGTACAATTTTTACAACTAATCATATAGCCTATTTCAACATGAACTCGCATAGTTTATGAAACCCAAACGATGTTTGACATAGAACCAATTATATTTTGCAAATAAACATGAACTTGCAAACATAGATCTAATTATACTTGCCAATAAACATAAGAATGATATCATAGGTTTTGGGTCATGTAGGCATAAAAGATTTATAACATGTTTACATAAATTCTAATTTAGACTAAGGGAATATACATAGTCCATGCCATCGACATATAAAAAGGGATCAATTTCTAGTTTTTGCCACAAACTTGCAAGTGCCATTGTTTTCATATACAATTGTTCAGTAGGCTTGCATCAATCAATTTATGCCACAAACGTCAATACACAAGTCATGATAGAACCATTTCAGTACACAAAAATTATAACAACACGATTCTATTTTCATTTACATCGAATCACATCACAGTTTTTATTCATATTCTGAAAGGTCACTATACTTACAACGAATGCCGAATCTTGAATTCTGGATTCTGAATTCTGAAACTGAGATGCGCTCCTTTGGGTAGACTAACGTTGCATTGATTGATTTGATTAAACATTGATCTTCTTTTTAATTTTATTTGTCTCTTAGGCTTTAGTGTTGGCTTGTCTCTAGGCTTTCTAATTGACGGCCATTCCTAGTTCCTCCCCAGCAGCATGACGGCTTTTGTATTCTATTATTTGTATGAATTTAGGGTTAGACCTGAGTTGTATTTATAGAATTTTAAATTTTTTTGAGCCGTCGATGAAGCTAGGGTGAATCCAGACCATCCATCTCAAGAGAGGCCAATAAGAAAGTGACATGTAAGCCCTAATGACTCAGCTAAGCATCAGAATTCGACCAGACCATGACCAGGCCAGTCAGGACCTGACCAGTAGGTCTTTCTGACCTGGGCGAACTTGGCAGGTGCGCCAGGCTAAAAATGTACTGGCGCACTTCCCAAGTGCGCCAGTTCAGCTTTGTTCTGGCGCACTTCCCAAGTGCGCCAGTGCATTCTGACCCGTTTTCTGGTTTTTCTGCCCAACTTCGTTCGTTCATATCTTCTTCATACGATATCCGTTTTACGCAAACTTGAACTCTATCTCAAGCAGAATTTCGAGACGAACGCAATGGCGTAACCCATTTCCCTTGATTTCATCATTTACAATTAATTATACTTTAATTCGTGAGGCTTAACGTTATAGAATTCTTGGGGTGTTACAAATGTTGTTATTCAAGGTATGCTTTCTATTTATGATCTTCCTGTTAGAGTTTTGTTTGATACTGGAGCTTCTAGTTCTTTCATATCTAGTGACCTGGTAGATAGGTTGGGATTAGAGATCGAGATTGTCGGTAGACCTTTAGTAGTGACGAAACCGATTGGTGGTTCAACAAACCTTAGAATGATTTATCGTAATGTGGTCTTATCAAGTCATGGATGCATGTTTGTTTGTGATTGCTTTGTTTTGGGCTTTACTGGGTTTGACATTATTTTGGGAGACGATTGGCTCCAAAGATACGGGGTGGTGGTAGACTGTGAGGGCTTTTTGGTGATAGCTAGAGCGGATGATGGGCAGAGGATAGTGTTTGGTGGTCTACTTAGTGATGGGGTAATGGCTAGTTTTCTAAATTCCCTCGACATCCCGCGTGGTGAGTTGTCAGGTTTGCCCGTGGTTGGCCAGTATCCGGACGTTTTCGAAGAAGTGATCGGGCTTCCACCACACCGAGAGATTGAGTTCCGTATTGATTTAGTGAAAGTTTCCAGACCTATAGTGATGCCACTTGGTCGTATGGCACCAAGGGAGTAGCGAGAGCTCGGGGTGCAAGTCAGCGATCTTTTGAAGAAGGGATTTATTAGAAGGAGTGTCTCTGAATGGGAAGCACCATTTGTGTTTGCTACCAAGGCGGATGGTTCCCTTCTTTTGTGTGTATACTACCGCGAGTTGAATAAAGTAACGAGGAATAATAAGTATCCTCTACCGCGGATAGATGATTTGTTTGATCAGTTGTGTGGCGCGAGAGTATTTTCTCATTTGGATCTCGCGACGGGTTTTCATCAGCTTAGAGTGGAAGCTGAGAGTATTGCTAAAACGGCATTTCGGGCGCCGTCTGGGTTTTATGAGTGGTTGGTCATGCCATTCGGGCTGACCAATGCCCCAGCATACTTCATGGATCTTATGAATAGGGTATTCAGAGATCAGTTGAATAAGTTTGTCCTTGTGTTCATGGATGATATTTTGGTCTATTCGAGGACAAAGGAAGAACACAAGGAGCATTTGAGGATAGTGATGGAGGTGTTGAGAAAACACCAATTGAAAGCAAAGTTTTCTAAGTGTCACTTCTGGAGGAGGGAAGTGAGATTCTTGGGCCATGTTGTTTCAGAGAGTGGCATTGCCGTGGATCCTGCGAAGGTGGCTACAGTACAAGATTGGTCTACGCCCAAGAATGCAACGGACATAAGAAGTTTCTTGGGATTAGCTGGATATTATCGTAAGTTTATCCAAAATTTCTCCAAGATAGCAGCACCGTTGACTCAATTGACCAAGAAGAATCAAGCTTTTATCTGGGACGAAAGGTGCGAGAATGCATTCAAGAGTCTAAAGGAAAAGTTGACATGTGCACCGGTGTTAGTCATTCCTAAGGGGAATGAAGAGATGAAAGTATATACGGATGCATGTGGCACAGAGCTGGGTGTTGTATTGATGCAAGGAGGTAGGGTTGTAGCTTATGAAAGTCGGCAATTGAAACCGCACGAGAAAAGATACCCTACCCATGATTTGCAATTGGCAGTGTTCGTGTTTGCATTAAAGATGTGGAGACATTATATCTTGGGAGAAAGATTCGAGATGTTTACCGATCATAAATCGTTAAAGTATCTCTTCTCTCAAAAGGATCTAAATATCCGATAACAAAGATGGTTAGAATTCTTAGCTTCCTATGATTTCGACATCGCATATACACCAGGAAAGGGCAATGCGGTGGCTGATGCGTTGAGTAGAAGACATGCCAGTTTAGGGGCTATGTTTCTAGAATGGAAGCAACTGGAGTACATCGCTGGGTATGATTTCAGACCAAAGTGCGAATTGGATCCAGAAATGTTAGCAAGTTTGACGATCAGACCCACTTTGATTGAGCGGATCGGCTCTAGTCAGAGGGACAATCCTAACCTATTGGAAATCATCTCCAAGTTAGAGATGGATATCGATAAGGAGATGAATAAGTATGGGCTCGATCGAGATGGATGGCTTAGAAAGAATGGAAGACTTGTTGTACCCAGTGTCAATGGAATGAGAGATGAAGTGCTTAGAGAATGTCATCACTCAAAACTGACAATACACCCCGGTGGTAACAAGATGTACCGAGACATGAAGCAGACCAACTACTGGGAAGGGATGAAAAGAGACATTGGGAAGTTTATATCCAAATGCATGAACTGTCAGCTAGTTAAAGCTGAGCAAAAGAAGCCTAGTGGTTTGCTACAACCATTAGAGATTCCGGAATGGAAATGGGAACAAGTGTCAATGGATTTCATTGATGGGTTACCAAGGACTAGATCGGGCCATGATAGCATTTGGGTGATTGTGGACCAATTGACCAAAAGTGCAAGATTTATACCCGCCATGTCAAGCAGGACGACAGCTGGGTTAGCGGAACTATATATAAAGTGGGTAGTGAGATTTCATGGAGTACCCAAAGGCATTGTGAGTGACCGGGATCCGTTGTTCACTAGTGGATATTGGAAGAGCTTACAAGAGGCGTTAGGATCAGAATTACATCTCAGTACCGCGTATCATCCTCAAACCGAGAGTCAAACAGAGAGGGTGAATCGTATATTAGAAGATCTCTTAAGAGCCTGTGTATTGGATTTTGGTGGATCATGGGATGACCATTTGCATCTAGTAGAGTTTGCATATAATAATAGCTATCAGTCCAGTATTGGTATGGCTCCGTTTGAAGCTTTGTACGGAAGACCGTGCAACTCACCGTCATGTTGGTTAGAAACTGGTGAGAAGTTTGTGCTTGGTCCGGAATGTGATAATAGAAACATCAGACAAGATTAAGGTTATCCAACAGCGAATGAAGGCTGCCCAAGATAGACAGAAGAGTTATGCCGATAAGAGGAGAAGAGATTTAAAGTTCTCCATTGGCGACTTGGTGTTTGTCAAAATTTCTCCGTTGAAGAGCGTGATACGATTTGGCAGGAGAGGCAAGTTAGCACCAAGATTCGTTGGTCCATTCCCAATTCTTGAGCAAATCGGGAATTTGGCATATAAAGTTGAATTAACAGAGAAGATGGTAGGAGTTCACAACGTATTTCATGTTTCCCAGTTAAGGAAATTCATACACGATGCAGATGTGACTATTTCACCGGATAAGTTGGATGATGTCGAAGTTGAACCCGAGGCGATTGGGAACCGCAAGCCTATGCGTATTGTTGGGAACGAGACGAAGCAACTTCGAAGGAAAGCGGTGAATCTAGTCAAAGTTTAGTGGGGCGAGAATGAGAATGACTGTACGTGGGAGACAGAGGAGAGCATTAGGAAGACGTATCCAGAACTCTTTGCCTGGTAAGATTTCAGTTTCGATTTAGTTTTCCGCATGCTAGGATAGATTTGTTATGCATGTTTGATTGTTGTATATGATTGGTAGGCATGCGGGGTCCTTTGTATGTTTTGGGTTAAGGAATTTCAAGGAGGAAATTTCTTAAGGGGGGGAGAGTGTAACGACCCGCATTCTACGCATCGCTGGATCGTAGAACATTTATCTCTTTCACATACGAAGTCGTATGGTCATGTAACTTTGGAAGATGACTATTGGGGTCATTTCCCATGTTCATGATTTTCCCGATTTTTAAATGACCATTTTGCCCCTGGTTGATACTGTTTTGGCCATAACTTTTGACTGGAAAGGAATTTTGACCAAAAACCACATCTATTAGACTCGTTTGATGGTTTACAATTCCGTAGAGTGGTCACAATAGCCAAACGGACTCACCGTTTGGGAGATATGGCTGAAACAAGTTTCAGATAGTGAAAAACAGCTTAATTGGGCTTAACCGGGTGATTAACAGCTAGGCCCAATGGGGAATTTCGGGATTAGGGTTATGAGGAGGCTGAAATCTGTTAGAGAATGATCTTGTCTTCATTTTCCAGCCGCCACTTTCATTCTTGAACCCTAACAATGGCCGCCAACATCTAGAAACATCCCAAAATCACTTTCTAATCAGGGATTAGGCTTAGCAACATCAAATCAAGGAGAAATAGCACCAAATCAGTATTAGAGCTGCTGTTAGACACCAGTATTCGCCCAAATCAGCGAGGTTTTAGTTCTGAGAATTTTATTTGTGGCCAAGGTGAGTGATTTGCATAGTTTTGCGCTAATTACGGTTAATTAAGGGTAATTAGTGAAGATTAGCGAATTTATACATTAATAAATTCTGGAAAAATATTTATAAATTCTTAAATAATGTTTTAGACCTCTGTTAGAAATTAGGTTTGACTTGGTTAAGTTTTGCTAATCATGTCATTTGTTTTACTTAAACATGCTTAAGGTAAAATATGGGGTTTTGGCTATATTTGATCTGTTTTACATGTTATGGTTGATGTTTTGGTGTTTATGGTCACTTCTATTTGTTTCTATGACTATATGACTTGTTTTGTGATTGATTAGTATAGTTAGATTGGTCGAAAACTTCGTCAAATGGCGTAAACAAGTTGCTGGAAAAAGTTGCAGAAAGTTGTGCAGGGTTTCGGATCGGATCAGCTATGGGCTCGGATCGGATAGGAGAGCTGGGCAAGGAATCCGAACCGAACTGAAGTCTGGCACAAAGGAAGTTTGGCAAGAAGGAAGGCTATTGCTTAGAGTTGGAGTTGGACAGTGGATCGGATCGGAGCTAGGGAGCGGGATCGGATCGGAGCTAGGGAGTGGGATCGGATCGGGCGAATGGAGAAGGATGGGATCGGGTCGGGATACTTAGAAGGGAGCAACCACTGAACCGAACAGAGGATGGGCACTATACTTACGAACCGAACCAATCAAGTGTGAGTGGGCCGAACCGAGGAGGGATGGAGCAGTGACCCGGGCACGGACTAGGACAACCGAACCGAACCGAGCTAGAAGGGTACACCGAACCGAACCGAGCTAGAAGGGTACACCGAACCGAACCGAGCTAGAAGAGGAACACCGAACCGTAGTGCTATTACTACTACGCGATGACTTTCCTGAAGACCAACTCCAATTCGACTAAAACCCGAGATGCAAAGGAGGTCCAAATGAGGAGCTTTAACTCAGGATCCAGTTAGGAACCGATGAGTTAGCTTTATGATTGGGCTTTGCTGCGGGACGTGTGCCAAGGGGCCGTCGATGTCTATGACTTTGGATCACTATGTATGGGAGGTACATGGACGGATTCAGGGCCACAGTGGCCTAGGTACAACTAAAGGGCTATAGACCAATGAAGTGGGGTCATTTGTAAAGATTTGGTCATGATTCCATGTGGTAAGCTTGGTAGTAGTTGCAGTAGTTGTACAAGTCGAACTCCGTCACTACTTCGATGGGTCTAGTGATTTACAGTGGTGGACATCATATGCTTTACGAACTGAGTGAGAGATGTGAGGATGGTTACTATGCTTGATTTGTTTTCCATCATTATGACATGCACACCCCCACCCTCGTATTCTTTACAGCATTTGCTATGGCACCTTAGAGTATTGTACGGTATGTAGTGCTAACTCTATGGTTGCAGGTCCAGGTTCAGATATGGTTTAGTATACCTGTTATTGTTCTGTTTAGTTGCTTATCGCTCATACCAGACTTTTTGTTTGACCCAGAGTTTTATGTCTCTTCTTATTACTCTGAGTGCTCTCACGAGCAGACTATAGACAGGTTAGCTGGGTATGCACGGGTAGATGATCCGGAGAAGAGCAGGAGGCTTCTACGTATGATACATATATATTGTATTCTCCCTGCGTTGTTGAAGATCATTTCTTGGGCATTAGTAGTGCATCTTCTACTTTAGTTTTCTTTTGTTTAGAGTTAGTAAATTTGGAAAGTTGTAATAAGCTGTATTTGGATTTCCGCTGCTCTGATGTTGATGTTGGTTTCAGTTATCAGCTTATGCACTGTCTCACCTGTTTTATGTCAAGTATATTATTATTATATTTTGTTCCATGCGATGTGAGAAATTCTATAGGTTGTTGATTGGTTCATTCTCTTCTTTCCATTCTTTGGCGACCGTTCCGTGCTAGTCGGGCATGTGTACAGCGCACTTTCGGAGGAAATGCCGGCTGGTGCGGGGCGGGCCGTCACAGTAGCAGAACGCGGTATGAAGAAGGACATCGAGCCCCTTATCAGTCGCTCTGTTGTTTTTAGGAGAGAGGATGGCGTGAATAGCCTGTAACCTGGTGGAGCGAGATATCATTTGGCGAGGTAGGGTGGAAATTTCGTGAGTTCTTTGGTTGCAACTTCTTTGGAAATCGCGATTTGTGTAATAGGGGGATGTGAGTGAGCGCAGTAATGATGAGAAGGTGCTGCTTAAGATGGACCAGAGGGCACCGACTCTGGTTGTGGTCGGGTGATGGCAGTCTACAGCAGGATGAAGGGTGGGAGGAACTACATAACGTGAAACACAGAAAGGAGAAAATGATATTAACATGGATCAAGGTAATAATTGTTTTTCCCATTTTCCTTTTTATTTCAAATCTGGGGATTTGCAATATTCTGAAACCTCATAATAATGAATGGTGGTTATAGGCTAGTTTTTTTTTTGAAGAGTAACTAAAATGTATGCAAATCACCTTACGGTTGCTCCTGGTTGTGGCCAAGAAGGAATTGATAAGGAATCAAATTATATTATGAAAATAAACCAAGAAATGTTATACCCCATGAAGTTTACACAAGCATAATGCTAAAATAAAAACTAGTTAATGATTATTGAGAAATTAGGCAATTATATTATTAAGTAATTTTAGCGAATAATTATTTCAAACTTGTAAATTATCTAAATTGTTCGTATGATATCAGATTTGGATAAAATCACCGGCATTGGATTCGTTTGGGTATAAACATCGCTTTGGAAATTGATCGAAGTAATTTGGAGCTAATACGGATTTTCGGTTAAATTAAACGTATGTTTAATTTTATCGAAAACAAATTGTTATTCCGGCAAATAAAATCTCGGTGAGTAAATCTCACTCACCTTTTATTTAGAATTATTTTTGTTAGTTAAAAATAATTGTGTTGCTTGTTTGGTTGGTTAAAATATTCATGTGGCTGCTTAAATATATATTAGTTATTTAGGATTGACTATTACTATATATATTGGTTTGGTGGATGGATTGTTCCCGCAGCCTCATTAGCGGATGCCCGCAGTTTCATAGCGAATGATTACCTATGCACCCCACGCTATGATAGTGAATGACCTTCTATACAGCGATATTCTGCCACTAAGCAGAATGGGTATTATTTATGTGCTAACGTCTGTGGATGCAGGAAAAACAAGTTGGAGGAATCCGACTGGATTCCTCAAAAATATATAATCTGTTTGTTTATTTGTTTGCATATATACTATCACATATGATGTGTTAGAAAACCTGAAATAAATAATTGGTTGTTGGTGTTTAAATATCACTGGGCCTAATTGTTGATATTTAAAAATATCATGAAAAGGAATTTCACAGAATTAAAAGGAAATTCTATTCTTTTCTAAAATAAAATTTGAAATTTCAAATGAGGAATTCAAATAGAATTTGAATATGAGAAATTCAATGGAATTTGAATATAGAAAATGCAAAGAGAATTTCCAAAATAGGATTTTGGTTTTAAGTAGATTTCGAAATAGGATTATTTAAATAAAACAAGGAAATTAATAAAATAGTGTTTATAAATATAATGAATAAATTATCAAGGGATAATTTGAATATTTGAATTTAAAGGAATTTAATTATGGGATTTGAATTCAAAGGAATTAAAATAGAATTTGAATTCAAAGGAATTAAATTAGAATTTGAATTCAAAGGAATTCTAATGGATTTGAATAAAGAAATTCAAAGAGAATTCAAATAGAATTAAAAAGGAGTTTGAATTTTTGTAATTCAAATAGAATTAAAAAGGAGTTTGAATATAGGATTCAAATAGAGTTGAATTGGAATTTGAATATAGGATTTCAAATAGAGTTGAATTGGAATTTGAGTATAGGATTCAAATAGGAATTTAAAAATAGAATTTTCAAATAGAAATTAAATATAGAAATTCAAACGGAATGTGAGTATAGAATTTGAATAAGGGAATTTGAAGTAGAATTTGAATAAGGGAGTTTGAAATAGAATTTGAATAAGGGAATTTCAAATAGAATTTAAATAAGGGAATTTGAAATAGAATTTGAATAAGGGGATTTGAAATAGAAGTTGAATAAGAGAATTGAGAAAGAATTTGAATATAAAGAATTCAAATGGAATTTAAATTATAGACTTTGGATATAGAATTCAAATGGAATTTAAACTATGGAATTTGGATATAGAATTCAAATAGAAAAGGAAATGGAATTTTGAATAACAAATCAAGTGATCGAGCAATGATTGCCAAGTTATTTAAAGTGAACAACACTTGGAAAACCACCAGATTTGACAAGTGATCGGCCATGAGAAAACCAAGGGATCTGGCAATGATTGTCAAGTTATTTAAAATGATCTGGCACTTGGCGAATCACCAGATTTGACAAGTGATCGGACGCAGTATAATCAAGTGATCTGGCAAGGATTACCAAGTTATTCAAGTGGTCTGGCAAATCGAGTTATGAATTGAATTTGAACTTGGATAAGTAAATTGGACTTGAGAATTCGTAATCGAATTCGAATATGAAACTTAAATGGAAACTGGAGTAATTAGTTGTAAACAAGTACAAATATATTTGAACATGTTATGTTCAAATATAAAAGTGAAATAGGCAAAGGAGTTAATTAGAAACTAAATTAATGAATTGAGTAAAACGATTGGATTAAGTTGGAAATAAATTGGGCAGGTATAGATATACATAAGACAGATATGGAATGAAGTCAATGACGATATATAAATAGAATGCCCGACAAAAAGGTATGTATTTAATTCACGTATGAGATTTTATGCGCCGTATCGGCTAGCCGCTTGGCTTTTCTTTTTCTTTTTGATTGGAGAAGGCCTGTGTGGCAGTTTGGGGATTTTTCCTGATGCTCCTGGTATAAAGGAGGTTATGGCGAATTTTTCCGGGAATTTAAGGAGTTAGAATATTTTTAAGAAAATCTGATAACTAGGATTCCATATATCAATATATATAGAAGTCGATAAGGAAGCAAACTTAAAAATAGAATAGTATAATCAAAAAGGAAGTCTTGGAATGAATCTCGTAAGAGTAGAAAGTGAAAGTGTGTACGTGTTTATAGGTGAATAATCAGTTGTATTGTATTGATTTTTGAGTAAGTAGTCTTGTCTGTTTTGACGTTATAAATGTTATTCAGTCAAGGTCTGAGAGGTAATTATGCCCCAACTTGATTGGTTTCATTATTAACAAAAAAAATAGCAATATTTCAGGCTCTAAGATCAATGTTGAATAAGAGTTAGCTGAATATAGTATTTGGGTTGTCGTAACAATGTTTTACACAACATCCGTTTTAACACAAATAAGTGTAAGCTTGAAAATAGAATAATAAATATTTCCTAAGTCTAGAAATGAATGGTCGTGAAAGAGATAAGTAATGGAATATTTTCTAATTATAAATAAAGGATATTTTCTAAGTACAGAAAATAAAAGAAGGCGATATATAGAAACGTTTTCCAATTAACGAGAAAGGCCAAGATGATTATCGAAAAATATTTGGTTAACAAATTTTGATAAGGAAATGGAGAAGAGGTTTAATTTATGAAATATTAATTAAAGAGCCCAGTGATTTGTTTAATTTGGATGAACACTTGTTTTCTTTAATAGTTAAATCATCGACAATCGTAACACTTGTTTTTATTCGATAGTTAAATCACAGACTATCGAAGCTTTGACCATTTTAACGTTGTTAATATGGAGAGACCGGTTGGAATATTATCCAAAGAACCACTCTGTATTGGCATAAGCGTTACGAATCATATATGCCAAGATAATTGAAGATGGAGTAAAGTGCAAGGGCTATTGTATAAGTCTTAGATAACAGTGCCTAAGATGGATGTACTGAATAGTGCCTTCGGTTCATCCTGTTCCTGGATGACTTGTATGGATGAATGTCTGACAGAGTATTTCAAGAAATGTCACGTACATTGATTTCTTCAACCGTACCAAGAGTGGAAGCACAGAAGGAAACTTCTTTAGCTAATACGTAATGTACTGTTGTAGACGTCAATTAGTGATTTTCGATGGATCTGACAATGTGGCATTCGAAGTGAATCTGATGTGATGATAAAGCGTAGCCTCCGGCCTCAACAACCGGGAAATGACAAAAATCGGGATGGCAGCATGGCTATATGGTTATCTCCCATTAGGGTGAATTATCACCTATCAAGAGAATATTCATTTGCTTCTTTAATCTATATCAATGTTGTCCCTTATCGGGAAACAGTTGCTGATCCCAACCGTTGGTGATATACATTCGATACACTCAAGCGAAATGAGTGGTCGGTCATGTGTGGCTGAGTTGCAAGATGTTCTTGTTGAACTCCAATGTATCGTACCTAGAGTACACTGATCTAAATGTGGTTCCATACCTTGTCATAGTTGGAAATCCGTTATCCAATACGTGCCCGCGGTTTTCGATTATATATTATGTATATGGAACGTGAGATGAAAGCGTTCTGCAAGATGACTATTATATTGTGCTTTATAGACATTATCATAATATCAATACAGTTTTGATATAAAGATCATCGTTCGTTTCAAAAGGATTTTGAAAGTTGAATCGATATGTTTTGGATTCTCATAAGGAAAAAACCCGTTCCGTTATACAGCGTGGTCTTATGAGATATCGTTTACTTGTTCAAGCTGTTTAAAACTGTTTACTCATACCAGTCCTATGACTGAACCGGAGTTTATTTTGTTTTGTTTTACCTAAACTCTTGGGTGCCTAAATTTGTATGGGCAGTCAAGTAGTTCAGGATTTTACAGATTTATCTAAGGAGCTTGGAGCAGGAGGCTTCAGCGTTTTCTAGTTATTGTTATTTTCCGATGTGTTGTATCTGATAGTGATACTCTGATAAGTGTATGTTATACAGTTGAAATTTTGTATTTCAAAAGTTATGATATATTATATTTTGTTCCGCTGCGATGCGAGATTCTGTGTTGTTATTTCTATTCTTCTTCTACCTTTTTCTTCTAAAAAAAATGATCCGTATTTTCGTGATATTTGGGTTGGATGTATGGTGTATGTAGTCAACCCTTATATTATGGATTTTCGGGCCATTACACCTAATTACTACTAATGTGATCATTTTCCAAATATGTTAATACCTTGTGTCATCCCCGACAGCAGGGTGTATCTCTCCCTAAGCCAACAACTTATATAAAACATACCTAATTGCTGGTGTTATAGCGGCTAAGTTTCCCTAATCGGAATCATTCACGCTCATGACTCCACCGGAACGCTCCCGTACCACATTCCGCATGTGAACCTCTTACTATCCACTTCAGTAAAGTGTGCCCTGGCACCTAGCTAGTGTGAGGCCCTCTAACAAAATAACAACAGGGATACTGACTTATATGGGTTCCAAACAGTAGATTGACATAATCCAAACCCCCAAAGCTTGTACCATCAAATAACCAGGATTTAGGAATCCCCAAAACCCGATACAACAGCAGAACGAGGGACCTCTTAGCATATTAAAAATCATGTTTAATCTAGCATATTGTAATAACCCGGAAAATCTAGGCCAGTTTAAAATTTTTATTTCGGCAATTTTAGCGAATTTTGATTATTTAAAATGAATTATTTTAAATAAAATCGACGAAAAATTATATTGAATATAACTCGAACGTATATATTATACGCGTCGTCGTTAGAATATAAATATTTATATATAATTATAAATAGAATTGAAAATGGCGCGGTAGTTCGATAATTTGATTTCAAACTTCAATTGAATGTACCGGGTGCAAAACAATCCGGATTTTAGTGAAACCAAAAATAATGGAATCTAATTGTGAATATCTTTCCAACGAATCCGAAAAATCAAAAGTTCGTAGCGGGAATCAAAAGATATGTCCAGTTGAAAATTCTGAATAGTCGCTATGGAATTCAGGCCCTTAAAAATGGACATTTTGCAAACGACCTCGGATTTCGACGAAACCAGTTTTGTTGGGTCTGTGATGTTAAGTTATTGCTAGATTCCAAATTTCATAATTTTTCGAATCAATATGTGAGCGTGGCGAAGGAAAACGCGTTTGACCAGTTTCAGTTGATTTTAATCGACTGGAAAATGACCATTTTTCAAACGGTCTCAGAATTTGACGAAACTAGTTTTGTTAGGACCGTATCGTCAATACGAAGCTAGAAAATATTTTTCTGGAATTTTTCAAGTTAGTATGTGACCCCGGTAATTTGAAATGTACGTTTAAAATTCAATATAGTGATTTAAATGTAAATTAAACGGAAACTGATCAAATTGATCGAATCAACTTGCGATGCATATCCCATTGAGTTTGGAATGGGGGTTAAACGCTATGGGCAACAGGCGGTGGGCCTCGTTTTGAGGTCGTATGTAAAAGTCCACTTTTTTACAAATAATTAAATAAAAAAAACCCTTTCCCCCTTTTATCTTCTGCCCCCCCTCCCCCCCGTTCCTCATTCAGAAAAAAAAAAAAAAAAGAAATCGGGCGACGAACCCTAGCCAGGCGCCACCACCGATCGCCGAGACCTTCCCCCCTCCTCTGGCACACCACCTTCGACTGCTCAGACGCCCCCTAGCCTCCCTCCTCTCGAAAACCACACCTCCGAAGCCCCCTTCTACCGAACGCGTCGCCACCTGAAGGCAGCCCCACCGCCTCCCTAGCCTCGTCAGCAGCAGGCGCCACCCTGAAGCCTCGACGCCTTCTTTTCCCCCCTCGCAGACCATTGTAAGCCTTTTATTGTATTTTTATTTTTATTTTTAATTCTGAAAATTTCTGATTTTAATGAGGAGGTAAAACTGAATTTTTAAAGATTAATAAAAACTGATTTTTTTTTAAAGGAAAATAAAACTGATTCTTATATTGGAAAAGATACGATCTTTAACTAGATAAAAATATAATTTTTATACTTTAGCAAAATAACATTGTTTATTGAAAATAGAGAAAAAAATAGAAATAACATCGTTTATAGAAAAAAATGGAAAAAGCGTTGTTTCTTGAAAATAGAAAAATGGAATAGCATAAATAAAAATGTGATTTTCATTTATAAAGAGCGTTGTTAAAAAAAATATAATTTTTAGTTAGAAGAAAATATATGATTCTCATATATAATATAGCGAAGAAAAAAAAAATAAAGTTTCAATATTGATTATGAAGTATAAACTGTAAAGATTCGATTTTGATTACGAAGTTAGTGAAACAAAAATATAGTTTTTATATATTGAACTTCGAGTTAAAAATATGATTTTTATATATTGAACTTCGAAATAAAAATATGATTTTTATATATTGAACTTCGAGATAAAAATATGATTTTTATATATTGAACTTCGAACTAAAAATTCGATTTTTATATATTGAATAGCAAACTAAAAATGTGATTTTTATATATTGAACTTCGAGATAAAAATATGATTTTTATATATTGAACTTCGAACTAAAAATTCGATTTTTATATATTGAATAACAAACTAAAAATATGATTTTTGATATATAGAACTTCGAATAAAAATATGATTTTTATATATTGAACTTCGAAATAAAAATATGATTTTTATATATGGAATAGCGAAGTAAAAATTCGATTTTTACATAGGTAGTGAAAGCGAGCAACGAAGATGCGGTAGCGACGAAGGTTTCTGCAAATGAAGTGCCGTGGAGCTAGGGTAGCTATCTGTGAGAATCTCTCACTCTAAATTTCTTTTCTAATTATATATATATATACTAGGATGCAGACGGTGTTTAGTAGCACCCGACACAATCGTCCACAGACCATGGACTTGTTTGTTTGGTTGCATAGATTAGTTGAATTATTTGTTTGAATTGAATTGTTTGGTGAGATGAAATTGATTTGATTGATGTGTGAATGGCGTGGGCCTTCACTAGACCGGGGATAAGGCTAGGCCTCGTCCCGTTTCTAGTATCGTGCCGTTATGCCGCCGAAATTTTCTAAAATAAGTTAGAAAAATAAAAATAGAATTTATTTAAAGAAGGAACTGAATAGAAATTCATATATTGGAATAAAATGAATTGTCGTTAAAAATATAATTTTTAACGTGAATGTGAATAAATAAAATATTCATTTGCAAACCAGACGGTTTGTTTATGTACACCTATTTGAAGGACATTGATTGGGTCGATAAATTTTACACATCGCCCAACTGCACAACTAAATCTATGTTTGATTGTTTGAAACCCCACACGGGTGTTAGGATGAAATATGAAGTTCACTCATCCTGACTGATTGAATATGTCGATCGGTTGATTGACAGGCTGTTTTAAGCGTTAGATATCTATATTTGATGCTTATACAGTGTAGTGCACTTTGGTTGATGGTTGATTATTTTTCCATGCTATTATATACATGTGTTGTATGAAAATCCATATAATCAACTTTATATGGTAATTGATTGGGCCTCATTCCAATTTGAAAAATAAAGAATATTATAAAATAAAAGTTCATGTGTTGACAGTACTCATTCATTGAGATTGGTCATGTGTTGAACGCAATATTTTGATAATAACAACTATTTTGAAAAAAAAAAGAAATATTTGAAATAGCATATTTGAAAATAGAAATTTATGAAGCCGTGTTGATTAGATTGACGCCATTTTGACGTGAACGATATTTATATCGATTTTGTTTATTTTGAAATGAATCGATTTTGAAAACGATTTCGAAATGAAATGAATTGAAAACGATTTCGAAATGAAATGAATTGAAAACGATTTCGAAATGAATTGAATTGAAAACGATTTCGAAATGAAATGAATTGAAAACGATTTCGAAATGAATTGAATTGAAAACGATTTCGAAATAAATTGAATTGAAAACGATTTCGAAATGAATCGAATTGAAAACGAATTCAAATTGAATTGAAAACGAATTGAAATGAATTCAAATTGAATTGAAATTTGAATTGAATAGAAATGAATTTTAAAACGAATTTATAAAGGAGAATTCAATTTTGATTTGAATTGAAAAGGAAGTTGAAATTGCTTTTGAAACGAATTTAAAACTTTTTCTATAATTCGTTTTAAATAGAAATCGACGAAATATATATTATATATATTATATATATAATATAATGGCCTGAATAGAACGCGCCGCGCCGCGGCAGTTCGCGAATTTCGACCATTTATTTCAAACGGACATTACGGGAGATCCGACCGTCGGATTCTCCTAAAACCGGAACCGTTGGGTTCGTATCGAAAAGAGCTTTCTAACGAATATTAGAAATTTGAAATCTAACGGTTGGATTTGGAGATACGTCCAAATCAAATTCGAAAAAGGTCGCTGTAAGTGCAGTTCGATGGTCATTGTTGGAAATCGACTGTACGGGCCTTGATAAAATTATTAAAAATAGTAATAATTTGTGTAAAATCATAAGAAATGATTTGGGAAGAATTGGGATGAAAAACTCCATATTTGAAAAGATAAAAATAGATTTTTATCGAATTGAACTAGTTTTGAACTAGAATTATAATTCTATTTATTTTTAAATAAATAAATTGAATTCGAAAAGGGTTTTAAAAATAACCAAAATTTCCAATGATTGCATTGGAATGGATTTGAATCGAAATTGTCTTCGGAATATTTCGATGTTGAAATTCGTGATTATACAGGTGATGTTATGGAAATTTGAAAGATATAGATATTTATATCGTTATTTCCAATACGACATTTGTTAATCGTAGAATTTGATATTGAATATAAGCCGGGATATTTTCTATTCAGAGCCTTGTATTTAATATCAAATGTGATTTGGGTTTGTCGTGAATGGTGTCTTCATTAACACTGTTCTTGAACCAGTTGAGGAAAGGTTAAATCTTTTTATTTAGATTTAATGAAGTGTACCAATTAAATGATATTTAATTGGAATTGAATTGATTTTTGGGTTTATCGTGAACAGTGTTTTAAATAACACTCGTTCTTTAACCCGATAATTAATGGAATGTGATTTTGGGTTTATCGTGAACCGTGTTTTAAATGACACTGATTCTTTAACCCAGTCGAAGATTAAAAATAAGTGGAGTTTTAATGAATCTTTAATTAGATTGAAATGATCGAAATGGAGTATCACCAGTTTTGCTCCAGGCGATAGTTAAATCTTTAATTAGATTTGAACGTGAAGTGGTAATTGAATTTACCGATAACACCGTGGTGTTAGATATGAAGTATTACCAGTTTTACTTCATGGGATCAATAGGTTGGGATTGGGAAATTAAAATAAATGATTACTTCGGTAAGGTTCGCTAATCCCGACTAGTTTGAATTGAGATTCAAAAAGAGAATAAAGAATAAATTCAAGGAATTTATCTTGGATAAAATTAATGGGAACATTTCCCTATGAATGTGAAATTTAGAAACTAACTGTCGGTTGGCCAAGCAGAATGGTTTTCTGGATATTGATCTGATGTTGGTTTCGGCCTTCGGGGTTAATATTTGGGAAATTATTCTCTTGATTAATTTACGGTTAGTGACTGATGAATTGGAATGAGGCGTATGTTGTGTTTGTGTAACACTTATTTAAAATATACGCGAGTTATTCGGAAATGCCGGGTTTATCCCATTCTGAATAACTGATACGACGATAAGTCGAAGATGAAGACGATGGTCGAAGACCGGAAGTCTTCACGTCGTTTGGGTGATAACTGATGATCTTGATTGGGCTGTACACCCAAGAAGATGGAAACAGTTGGTGATCGTCCAGACGTACTTGGAGATCGATGGATATGCGGGGTACTAGGTGCCTCCGGTTTCGTTCAGACCCAGAACGGACTTGTAAATGGACTGTGTGTCTGACATTGGATTTTAGTCCGTGTGATTGATCTCTATTAGATATATATCTGTTTGGCGGCGGAGAATTTATTCTCTTGCTTAACGCCCTTCTCTGAGACGTACGAGCTCAGGGGTTATATATTGATGGATATCAAACGCATGGAGTGAATTGCCTGTGTGGCATGCCTAAGTGGCAATTGATCGAGGCTTCTGTTGAAAAGCAAAGTCTTGTGGTGATGATCGAAGCACGGCCTTTGTGGCGTAGCTTTGTGTAACGTTTACCTCGCGTGTTCCACACCCGGTATGAACCAAAAACGGGAGAGGACCTCAGGGAGGGCATGCGTTTCTTCCTAGTTAGAAGTGGCGTCAGTGGTTTTACACGCCCTGACGAGTTTGACTTATGTGGTTGTTGCTGTTGCGAGGGGCCTCGGATTGATCGGTCGTTCTCGAACCGATGGAGTCATTTAGTTGGCTCATTTACGCCCCATAGGGCGGGGAAACGCATGTTCAGGGTTTAAGTTTAATCCACATCGGTGGACCGGCCCTGACGATCCAAGGTTCACTCGAGCTCTGATCCTGAGACTCGGGCTAGGCAGTCTCGAATCGGTTGAGGACTATCTTTTGCCTCGGTTCATAGACGGAAATCCAATTTCCAAATACGTGACTTTGCGGTTTTATTTGTAGAGCCTAGTATGGCGACATAGTGGGATGGGGCGCTCATGCCGCCTATGATTGATACTTATGATTTGAAGTTGTTTTATACACTATGCACTTATACTAGTATCAAATGATTTGTTTTAAACGTATCAAGCATTCTTTGGCTGTTATAAGGGAAAACCCTATCCTCGGCTGCGTTGCATTGTGTGATGGGACCTGGGTCTTATAACAGCTTCATTTTTCTTTATTTAGCATTGCGCTGTTTGTTTTATGCACTGGTATTCTTGGGAGGAAACCCGTTCCGTGTTATACGGCGTGGTCCCTTGATTTACCTAACTTTTAAAATATAGAATAATAACTGTTTTAGTTCTCACACCAGTCACATGACTGACCTGGAGTTTATTGTTTTAACCTAAACTCTAGGTGCCCCTATTTTCGACACGGGCAGCTAGTAGTTTTGGTTTTGCAGATTTATATTCACAGGATCCTGGTTTACAGCTGGAACGATATCCGGAAAGCTTTGTATCTGTATATCTCATTCTAGTTGTGTATTGTATTATTTTCCGCTGCTATGTATTTAAATGTAATTTAAATCTCTGATATTTCTGTGTAATGTTTATTCATTTATACTCTGTATATTCTTGTAATCTGATGCACTATTGTAATATGCATTGAAATGTTCTTCTGTATGCGTTCTGTTGTGGCTTGTTCTCGAACTATCCGACACTTTCCTTTACGGGGAAGTTACGGGTTTTCACAGTTGGTATCAGAGCTTTGGTTTACAAAGCAGAGAACAAGGCACATTAGAACAATATGAAAGAATTCATCAGATATTGGGTTAGTAAAATCCAATTAGAATGACTCGTTAGAGATAGGATCAGTAGTATCCTAGAACGAGTGTGAAGAGTATATTTTTCAAATGAAAACAAATTTTGTTTTGAAAATTTAATCAACTATTCGTATTTGATTATTTGTTTATATTCATTTTGGACAATTCAGTATATAAAGAATTTGCATATACGCCTTGCAAACGTATATTCAAAGTTTTAATATATTGGATAGATATAGAATCACACTTTAGTCGCCCGAAGATGATTCTGATGATAGTTCGAACATCATCAGAATTGGTATTCGTGTTTCGAAGGTGTGATATCTATATATTTCCTATTGATTGGTGTGAGAACCAAAATTAGATAGGGCTTATTGTTGTGATTTGGCATCAAAAATCTGATTTTTGTATATGTGTCAAAAGTATGAATTTGAAACTCTAATTCACTAATTGATTGATGTTTGTGTTGTTTGTTTAATTGTTTGATAATTTTGAACCATTATGCCTAATCGAATCAAATATTGAATTGTATTGAAAATTGGTCGCATTTGCTTGCATATACATATACTTACATTGAACAGGTCATAGCAAGGAGGCTAGAGCAGAGAATAAAATTTGTTTGCCCGACAAATAGGTACATGTTTACTACACAATTTCCTGTTTCGTTTGGGTGATGATGATTTTGTGAGCCTATTGGCTAGCCGCTTGGCTTTTTCTTTTTCTTTTTGAGATCTGAAGGACCGGGGAAGCTATTTGAAATTCCCCGATGCTCCCGGTGCAGGGGAGGTTATGGCGAAATTTTTCGAAAATTTAGGGAGTTAGCCAAATTTTTGAAATTTTGAAAATTCTCAGAAACTGAAAGGTTGGAGAATGGAAGCCAGATCGAACGTAGAGTTGATTAATCAAACCACTTTCGACTTTGTTCCTTTTCGGGGACGAAAAGTTTTAAGTGGGGGAGATTGTAATAACCTGGAAAATCTCGGCCAGTTTAAAATTTTTATTTCGGCAATTTTAGCGAATTTTGATTATTTAAAATGAATTATTTTAAATAAAATCGACGAAAAATTATATTGAATATAATTCGAACGTATATATTATACGCGTCGTCGTTAGAATATAAATATTTATATATAATTATAAATAGAATTGAAAATGGCGCGGTAGTTCGATAATTTGATTTCAAACTTCAATTGAATGTACCGGGTGCAAAACAATCCGGATTTTAGTGAAACTAAAAATAATGGAATCTAATTGTGAATATCTTTCCAACGAATCCAAAAAATCAAAAGTTCGTAGCGGGAATCAAAAGATATGTCCAGTTGAAAATTCTGAATAGTCGCTATGGAATTCAGGCCCTTAAAAATGGACATTTTGCAAACGACCTCGGATTTCGACGAAACCAGTTTTGTTGGGTCTGTGATGTTAAGTTATTGCTAGATTCCAAATTTCATAATTTTTCGAATCAATATGTGAGCGTGGCGAAGGAAAACGCGTTTGACCAGTTTCAGTTGATTTTAATCGACTGGAAAATGACCATTTTTCAAACGGTCTCAGAATTTGACGAAACTAGTTTTGTTAGGACCGTATCGTCAATACGAAGCTAGAAAATGTTTTTCTGGAATTTTTCAAGTTAGTATGTGACCCCGGTAATTTGAAATGTACGTTTAAAATTCAATATAGTGATTTAAATGTAAATTAAACGGAAACTGATCAAAGTGATCGAATCAACTTGCGATGCATATGCCATTGAGTTCAGAATGGGGGTTAAACGCTATGGGCGACAGGCGGTGGGCCTCGTTTTGAGGTCGTATGTAAAAGTCCATTTTTTTACAAATAATTAAATAAATAAAAAAAAACCTTTTCCCCCTTTTATCTTCTGCCCCCCCCCCCCCCCCCGTTCCTCATTTAGAAAAAAAAACAAAAAGAAATCGGGCGACGAACCCTAGCCAGGCGCCACCACCGATCGCCGAGACCTTCCCCCACTCCTCTGGCACACCACCTTCGACTGCTCAGACGCCCCCTAGCCTCCCTCCTCTCGAAAACCACACCTCTGAAGCGCCCTTCTACCGAACGCGTCGCCACCTGAAGGCAGCCCCACCGCCTCCCTAGCCTCGTCAGCAGCAGGCGCCACCCTGAAGCCTCGACGCCTTCTTTTCCCCCCTCGCAGACCATTGTAAGCCTTTTATTGTATTTTTATTTTTAATTCTGAAAATTTCTGATTTTAATGAGGAGGTAAAACTGAATTTTTAAAGATTAATAAAAACTGATTTTTTTTAGAGGAAAATAAAACTGATTCTTATATTGGAAAAGATACGATCTTTAACTAGATAAAAATATAATTTTTATACTTTAGCAAAATATCATTGTTTATTGAAAATAGAGAAAAAAATAGAAATAACATCGTTTATAGAAAAAAAATGGAAAAAGCGTTGTTTCTTGAAAATAGAAAAATGGAATAGCATAAATAAAAATGTGATTTTCATTTATAAAGAGCGTTGTTAAAAAAAATATAATTTTTAGTTGGAAGAAAATATATGATTCTCATATATAATATAGCGAAGAAAAAAAATAAAGTTTCAATATTGATTATGAAGTATAAACTGTAAAGATTCGATTTTGATTACGAAGTTAGTGAAATAAAAATATAGTTTTTATATATTGAACTTCGAGTTAAAAATATGATTTTTATATATTGAACTTCGAAATAAAAATATGATTTTTATATATTGAGCTTCGAGATAAAAATATGATTTTTATATATTGAACTTCGAACTAAAAATTGGATTTTTATATATTGAATAGCAAACTAAAAATGTGATTTTTATATATTGAACTTCGAGATAAAAATATGATTTTTATATATTGAACTTCGAACTAAAAATTCGATTTTTATATATTGAATAGCAAACTAAAAATATGATTTTTGATATATAGAACTTCGAATAAAAATATGATTTTTATATATTGAACTTCGAAATAAAAATATGATTTTTATATATGGAATAGCGAAGTAAAAATTCGATTTTTACATAGGTAGTGAAAGCGAGCAACGAAGATGCGGTAGCGACGAAGGTTTCTGCAAATGAAGTGCCGTGGAGCTAGGATAGCTATCTGTGAGAATCTCTCACTCTAAATTTCTTTTCTAATTATATATATATATACTAGGATGCAGACGGTGTTTAGTAGCACCCGACACAATCGTCCACAGACCATGGACTTGTTTGTTTGGTTGCATAGATTAGTTGAATTATTTGTTTGAATTGAATTGTTTGGTGAGATGAAATTGATTTGATTGATGTGTGAATGGCGTGGGCCTTCACTAGACCGGGGATAAGGCTAGGCCTCGTCCCGTTTCTAGTATCGTGCCGTTATGCCGCCGAAATTTTCTAAAATAAGTTAGAAAAATAAAAATAGCATTTTATTTAAAGAAGGAACTGAATAGAAATTCATATATTGGAATAAAATGAATTGTCGTTAAAAATATAATTTTTAACGTGAATGTGAATAAATAAAATATTCATTTGCAAACCAGACGGTTTGTTTATGTACACCTATTTGAAGGACATTGATTGGGTCGATAAATTTTACACATCGCCCAACTGCACAACTAAATCTATGTTTGATTGTTTGAAACCCCACATGGGTGTTAGGATGAAATATGAAGTTCACTCATCCTGACTGATTGAATATGTCGATCGGTTGATTGACAGGCTGTTTTAAGCGTTAGATATCTATATTTGATGCTTATACAGTGTAGTGCACTTTGGTTGATGGTTGATTATTTTTCCATGCTATTATATACATGTGTTGTATGAAAATCCATATAATCAACTTTATATGGTAATTGATTGGGCCTCATTCCAATTTGAAAAATAAAGAATATTATAAAATAAAAGTTCATGTATTGACAGTACTCATTCATTGAGATTGGTCATGTGTTGAACGAAATATTTTGATAATAACAACTATTTTGAAAAAAAAAAGAAATATTTGAAATAGAATATTTGAAAATAGAAATTTATGAAGCCGTGTTGATTAGATTGACGCCATTTTGACGTGAACGATATTTATATCGATTTTGTTTATTTTGAAATGAATCGATTTTGAAAACGATTTCGAAATGAAATGAATTGAAAACGATTTCGAAATGAAATGAATTGAAAACGATTTCGAAATGAATTGAATTGAAAACGATTTCGAAATGAAATGAATTGAAAACGATTTCGAAATGAATTGAATTGAAAACGATTTCGAAATAAATTGAATTGAAAACGATTTCGAAATGAATCGAATTGAAAACGAATTCAAATTGAATTGAAAACGAATTGAAATGAATTCAAATTAAATTGAAATTTGAATTGAATAGAAATGAATTTTAAAACGAATTTATAAAGGAGAATTCAATTTTGATTTGAATTGAAAAGGAAGTTGAAATTGCTTTTGAAACGAATTTAAAACTTTTTCTATAATTCGTTTTAAATAGAAATCGACGAAATATATATTATATATATAATATAATGGCCTGAATAGAACGCGCCGCGCCGCGGCAGTTCGCGAATTTCGACCATTTATTTCAAACGGACATTACGGGAGATCCGACCGTCGGATTCTCCTAAAACCGAAACCGTTGGGTTCGTATCGAAAAGAGCTTTCTAACGAATATTAGAAATTTGAAATCTAACGGTTGGATTTGGAGATACGTCCAAATCAAATTCGAAAAAGGTCGCTGTAAGTGCAGTTTGATGGCCATTGTTGGAAATCGACTGTACGGGCCTTGATATAATTAATAAAAATAGTAATAATTTGTGTAAAATCATAAGAAATGATTTGGGAAGAATTGGGATGAAAAACTCCATATTTGAAAAGATAAAAATAGATTTTTATCGAATTGAACTAGTTTTGAACTAGAATTATAATTCTATTTATTTTTAAATAAATAAATTGAATTCGAAAAGGGTTTTAAAAATAACCAAAATTTCCAATGATTGCATTGGAATGGATTTGAATCGAAATTGTCTTCGGAATATTTCGATGTTGAAATTCTTGATTATACAGGTGTTGTTATGGAAATTTGAAAGATATAGATATTTATATCGTTATTTCCAATACGACATTTGTTAATCGTAGAATTTGATATTGAATATAAGCCGGGATATTTTCTATTCAGAGCCTTGTATTTAATATCAAATGTGATTTGGGTTTGTCGTGAATGGTGTCTTCATTAACACTGTTCTTGAACCAGTTGAGGAAAGGTTAAATCTTTTTATTTAGATTTAATGCAGTGTACCAATTAAATGATATTTAATTGGAATTGAATTGATTTTTGGGTTTATCGTGAACAGTGTTTTAAATAACACTCGTTCTTTAACCCGATAATTAATGGAATGTGATTTTGGGTTTATCGTGAACCGTGTTTTAAATGACACTGATTCTTTAACCCAGTCAAAGATTAAAACTAAGTGGAGTTTTAATGAATCTTTAATTAGATTGAAATGATCGAAAATGGAGTATCACCAGTTTTGCTCCAGGCGATAGTTAAATCTTTAATTAGATTTGAACATGAAGTGGTAATTGAATTTACCGATAACACCGTGGTGTTAGATATGAAGTATTACCAGTTTTACTTCATGGGATGAATAGGTTGGGATTGGGAAATTAAAATAAATGATTACTTCGGTAAGGTTCGCTAATCCCGACTAGTTTGAATTGAGATTCAAAAAGGGAATAAAGAATAAATTCAAGGAATTTATCTTGGATAAAATTAATGGGAACATTTCCCTATGAATGTGAAATTTAGAAACTAACTGTCGGTTGGCCAAGCAGAATGGTTTTCTGGATATTGATCTGATGTTGGTTTCGGCCTTCGGGGTTAATATTTGGGAAATTATTCTCTTGATTAATTTACGGTTAGTGACTGATGAATTGGAATGAGGCGTATGTTGTGTTTGTGTAACACTTATTTAAAATATACGCGAGTTATTCGGAAAGGCCGGGTTTATCCCATTCTGAATAACTGATACGACGATAAGTCGAAGATGAAGACGATGGTCGAAGACCGGAAGTCTTCACGTCGTTTGGGTGATAACTGATGATCTTGATTGGGCTGTACACCCAAGAAGATGGAAACAGTTGGTGATCGTCCAGACGTACTTGGAGATCGATGGATATGCGGGGTACTAGGTGCCTCCGGTTTCGTTCAGACCCAGAACGGACTTGTAAATGGACTGTGTGTCTGACATTGGATTTTAGTCCGTGTGATTGATCTCTATTAGATATATATTTGTTTGGCGGCGGAGAATTTATTCCCTTGCTTAACGCCCTTCTCTGAGACGTACGAGCTCAGGGGTTATATATTGATGGATATCAAACGCATGGAGTGAATTGCCTGTGTGGCATGCCTAAGTGGCAATTGATCGAGGCTTCTGTTGAAAAGCAAAGTCTTGTGGTGATGATCGAAGCACGGCCTTTGTGGCGTAGCTTTGTGTAACGTTTACCTCGCGTGTTCCACACCCGGTATGAACCAAAAACGGGAGAGGACCTCAGGGAGGGCATGCGTTTCTTCCTAGTTAGAAGTGGCGTCAGTGGTTTTACATGCCCTGACGAGTTTGACTTATGTGGTTGTTGCTGTTGCGAGGCGCCTCGGATTGATCGGTCGTTCTCGAACCGATGGAGTCATTTAGTTGGCTCATTTACGCCCCATAGGGCGGGGAAACGCATGTTCAGGGTTTAAGTTTAATCCACATCGGTGGACCGGCCCTGACGATCCAAGGGTCACTCGAGCTCTGATCCTGAGACTCGGGCTAGGCAGTCTCGAATCGGTTGAGGACTATCTTTTGCCTCGGTTCATAGACGGAAATCCAATTTCCAAATACGTGACTTTGCGGTTTTATTTGTAGAGCCTAGTATGGCGACATAGTGGGATGGGGCGCTCATGCCGCCTACGATTGATACTTATGATTTGAAGTTGTTTTATACACTATGCACTTATACTAGTATCAAATGATTTGTTTTAAACGTATCAAGCATTCTTTGGCTGTTATAACGGAAAACCCTATCCTCGGCTGCGTTGCATTGTGTGATGGGACCTGGGTCTTATAACAGCTTCATTTTTCTTTATTTAGCATTGCGCTGTTTGTTTTAGGCACTGGTATTCTTGGGAGGAAACCCGTTCCGTGTTATACGGCGTGGTCCCTTGATTTACCAAACTTTGAAATAAAGATTAACTGTTTTAGTTCTCACACCAGTCCCATGACTGACCTGGAGTTTATTGTTTTAACCTAAACTCTGGGTGCCCTTATTTTGACACGGGCAGCTAGTAGTTTTGGTTTTGCAGATTTATATTCACAGGATCCTGGTTTACAGCTGGAACGATATCCGGAAAGCTTTGTATCCGTATATCTCATTCTAGTTGTGTATTGTATTATTTTCCGCTGCTATGTATTTAAATGTAATTTAAATCTCTGATATTTCTGTGTAATGTTTATTCATTTATACTCTGTATATTCTTGTAATCTGATGCACTGTTGTAATATGCATTGAAATGTTCTTCTGTATGCGTTCTGTTGTGGCTTGTTCTCGAACTATCCGACACTTTCCTTTACGGGGAAGTTACGGGTTTTCACACATGTTTAGGTTTACTAATAAGCGTGGTTGTAAAATTACATGTTTTATATGTGTACAAATCTTCCCCAAAACAGATGCCCAGATGTATACAATTTCTATAGTGCTTCAATTTATTAACCGACATCTAGTGCTTACAATATTCTAACATGTCCTTTACTTAATGTTTATATTAAGTCAAATCTAGCATGTTAATACATATGCATACTATTCATTCAATTAAGCCCCCAAATTACTACATATACAGGATTATGCATATTATACAGTTTTATCAATTTATATCATGTATAGGCACATTATCCCTTTTTATCAATTTTACAGCGAGTATAAACATGTGCATATTATCCCTTTACCAAATTATAGTTAAACAGTCCCCAATTTAACAATATGCCCAAAATTTGGCTTTTTATGCCATTTCTTATTATCCAAATTTTATTATACGCAAACTCTAATGGGCATGGCCTAGACTTCCAAAGGCCTAGGCTTGGCGTAAACAAAAATGAAAAATAGAGGAAGAAGAATAAAATCAAATCACATAGGCATATAGGCAAGACTGGAAATAATAAAATAGTGGAAATAGGGAAAAGGAAGATAGATGCACATAACTGATTAATTATCCAACAAAAAGGCATATATTTTACTTATAACAACGACATTGGTGATTAACAGTATAGAATAAGCATAGTAATTATCTTATAAACACTATATATCCTAAACTGAATTTTATTTAACTATCATGATATAGTCTAGAAATTAGATCTGAAGATAACAAGGAACTCACAACAGGTCTTGGTGAAGAAGAGATCAAATCTCTTATATATATGAATATATATATATATATATATATATATATATCTACATGTCAATGTAGAAAAGTCCACTCTTATACCTTTTGTTGTTGTATGTAAATCTTTAATGTTATCTCCATACATCTAGGCTTCAGCAGCATTCCCTCGTTATATATTTTTATTTTAGAATAGAATTATAGAGACAGAAGGTATGAAGAAATTGTGTATATTGGAATCGGAGAAGCTACCTATTTATAGATTCACTAAGTCAACCTCAGCCTTTAGATTCTAGGGCTTTAATCTAAACCATACACATAGCACTAAGTCAGAGCAAACCTAGCCACAAAACAGTCTAGGTACGCAATTCAGAACCTTCCACAGATCAGGGTGGGTCGACCCACCGACACTATGGGTCGACCCAAGGGTTGACCCCAGACCGTTGTGGGTCATCCCATCCCCCCATAATTCCTGCATTAATTTTGCTATCGTTTCTGATTTGAATTAGTTCTAATTATATTTATATATAAGCCTCTTATATGTATACAAATTTCTAATGCTCATAACTTCTTTATATGTTGTCCATTTTATGCAAACTTGGGGTCTATATGAACCAAAATTCCGAGACGGACGCAATGGTTAAGCCAGTTTTACTTAATTCTGAATATTTAAATAAGTAATTCTCATTCTATTGTCTTTAAATTATGGTTATAATGTATTAAATTTTGGGGTGTTACAGCCAAACTCCCATAGCCTCTAAACCCTACCCCGTTTGCTCCGAAAACTCAAATATGTGTCCATTTGTTCGTCTGTAAGTTTAGAAACCCCACCGCATCGAAATTCTACAGGATGTTTTTTAGAACTCTCCAATGACGCTAAGAGGTTGCCGAAGTCATCCTGGAACGTTAAGATACTTCCAATCAAAGATTAACGGAGTGGAACCCTATGTAAGAAGCTACAAATTTAAAAAAGTCTAGTTATATATTAACTATAGTTAGTAAACTATTATTAGTATATTATGTCTTTTGATTGATAAAAAAAGTTTATAATGAGGTTTAATGATGTTTAGTATGATAAAAATACGATTTTAAGTGATATACTTGTAGTCACTTGGGTTTATGACACTTAGAATCAATGATTTGGACATTGGGAATTGATTGAACCTTAAGTGGTTATTAGAAAGTAATTAATTAATTACTGGTTAACGGATATTAATGTGTACCTTATTTGGGTAGTTGAACGATAATTGGTTGGACATTGATAGTCGACATTGATTGATATTGTAGTTAATCTATTGATTGACAAACCCATATAAGCGTTAATAGTTTAAGGCATATATGGTATACATCATGATGTGTCTATTGATGGATGTTATTATGATTGTTGATATAGTGTTATGTGATAGATTGGTTAAATATGACCAATAGACGTGATTATTGGTTCATTGGTTAGGTCTCCAATAAATAAAACAATTTAATGATTATTTCATTAATTTAATAATTGGTAAAAAATAAAAGTCTAAATTTGACGTCCGATTTTGGATGCACATGAAGTTTATGTTATTTGATGAAAATTAAAAGAAAGAAGTTGATTTGAAATAATTTTCGTATAGTTAAGACCCATTCAAGTTTTTATTTTAAATTAAATAGTAATAGATAAAAATGTAGTTCAGTTAGGGTATTTAAGAAAAGTTTAAAAAGGATTTCCTTAACAAAACGGTCTTATATATTTTTATAATAGATGCCAGGAAAATTTGGATTCAAAATATTGAAGTTTGAAAAAGAATATTATTTAATGATTTAAATAATATTGTAATACTTAAATATTATAATAAATGAATTTGGAGTTGAAAATTGAAAATATTGCTTTTGAAAATTATTATATATGTTTTATATTATAAATAAAATATTTTTGAGGCTATTTGACGTAGTTTATATTATATATCAAAATATGGTCAGAATAGAAATCGTCACACAGCTGTAACCCACGAATTTCGACAATTAACTTCAAACTGATATAATGGGAGATCCGACCTTCAGATTCTCCCCGAATGAAAAATGTATGATTCAAAACGAAAAGAGCGTTAAAATGAAATGTAGAGTTTTGAAATCCGACGGTTAAGTTTTGAGATATATTCAAATCACATGTGGATATAAACAACGCCTAAACCAACGATGACCTGAAATCAGGATTTTGGGAAATGGGCTATTTTTATATAAATAAAAATAGGAAAAAATCATTATAAATTATTACAACTTAACTGAGAAAGGTCCAAGAAAAATATACATGGTTTTGAATGATAAAATCTGGTTAAGTGGAATTTGACTATTTTTGTAAAGCCTTTTATGAATAGTCTTGAGAAATGGTTAGAGGTCAGGATTTTAATTCGCAAATCGAATATAATCCTTAGTAAACATTTTTATACGGTTAAAGAGAATTATACTAATGATTTCTGTAAGGCGAATTACTTAACCATGTTTAAGTATAAGAATTAAATCTTGTCAAATGATTTCCAATTAAAGGAGACTTAATCGGTGGGTTGATAATCCCATAAGGATTTTGTTTCGATAATAATTATTCGAAAAGACCGAGTTCAACCCATTTCAAATAATTATATGACAAATTAAAAGTCGAAGATATTGGAGACGGTGGAAGACCAGAAATCTTCACATCGAATGGACTGCTTGCTGATGCCAAGGGTAGCTCTCATTATAAAGTTAAAGTGGTAGTAGTCCAGACGTACTTGTTGATTGTCCATATATTCAAGGGCCTCTTTCCTTAATTGGACGAGGAATCAGGTGCCTTCAGATTCGTTCAAACCCAGAACGAACAAGTAAATGGATATATGTCTGGCATTGTACTTTACAACATAACCAATTAGTTTATATTGATGTTATATCCATTGGTGATGGGGAATTTATTATTTTAGCTTAACACCCTTCTCTGTGACTTATGAGTTAAGAGGGTTATATATTAACAGATACTAATTAGATGTTGTCAATTGACAATGTGACATGATAAGTGCTACTTTGTGGGACATTGACTATAGGGCCTCACACCCCGGGATGAGTAGAAAACTGGATGATGGACGCCAGAGAAAGGACATACATTTTCCTTCTAGTTAAAAGTGACGTCATAGTGTGGAGCCCAGGCAATTTACTATGGTGGATGACGAAATCAAGGTGCCTTGGAAGATGGTCAATTACGACCAAGATGACGGTCAGATGAGACTAGGGAACGTAATGTTTAGAAATAACGCGAACTCACCGGGAATTGGTGGGCCGACTTTGCTGCTCCAAGGATCACATGTGTGTGAGTCCTGGACATCTTTCTAGGGATGATTTGAGTGGATAAAGAAGATCCTTTGCCTTTCTTCATGATGGAATCCAATTTACGATACTTTGCGTTTTTCAGTTGCAAACCTATATGGCGACATAATGGGATGGGGTATTATGTAGTCTAAGATTGATACATTTATTTTTAAATATGATTTCTACCCTTAGACACTAATGATAATATCAAATGGTTTTCTCATATCGAGCATCTTTCGCTATTATAAGGTAAAACTCTACCCTCCAGTTTGTGTTGTATTGTGTGATAGGACTTTAGTCTTATAATAGCTTCATTTTTCTAAAAAGCATTACATGGTTTTGTGCATTGGCATTCGTATGGAGAAAACTCATTCTGTATTATACGATGTGGTCCCGTGATATGCAACACTTTTAAATAAGTTAAGAATAACTGTTTAGAGTTTCCCATACCAGACCCATGACTGACATGGATTTTATTGTTTCCCACGTAAACTTTAGGTGCCATATTTTCCACAGGGGCGACTAGTATTTTTTGTTTTGTAGATATTTTATTAGGAAAGATTCTGGATTGAAGCTAGAGCTATGTCCACAGCATCTGATAGTTTTCCACTTAATGTAATTTTGTTTCCATCGTGTACTGTATTGTAGTTTATTATTCTCTGATATTTGCAATGCACTCTGATATATTTTGTACTCTGATGTAAAATTATTGTAATAATAATGAAATATTATTTTGTGCTTTTGTTTTAATGTGTTATAACCTATAACGGTTCGATTTTTTTGCCTTTTGGATCGGACTTGTGTGGTTTGTAGTCAATTTTAAAGGTAGAAATTTTCGGGTCGTCACATTTGGTATCAGAGCTTTGGTTTATTCAAAAGCTTAGGGGTACAACTCCTTAGAACAGAAAGAAAAGACTCATCATAGATAGGATTAGTAACATCCTATAAGAGTAACTCATTAGAGATTCGGTAATAATTCCTTAGAATGAGTTAAGAGCATTATGTATATGAGAGAGCGTAATTGGGATATAGAAACTGAAATTATCGACTATTTTGGATAGTCGATAAGTTTACAAACCTATTGCGTAAGAGAATAAAATTACTTAAATCTTTCTTTTTGTAAGGACCCGAAATTTTAGTCAATTAAAAATATGGATTTAAATATTATTAGTGGACTTTTAAAAGTGATTTATAGATGAATATATTAAAGGTTGATATTTTAATATTATTTTAATAGCTTAAAAAGAAACATTTTACAAATGATCTGAGAATTCGATGAAACAAATTTCATCGAGTCTGGATCATCAAAATATGGTAAGATTTCGAATTTAGTACGTGAGCGTATAAAAAATTAACACGTATCGAGTCAACCAATCAGAATTAAGTAATAACCTAATAAAATAATAAGTCTAATGGTCAAACAGACTCCAGTTCGATGAGAACTATTTCAGTGGATCTATAATTACGAAATATAGTAGGGTTCAAAATTTCGTATCAGTCGGACTTACTATTTGATCATGCGAGCGATAAAAGCATGAGAAAAACTTGAATGAACTTCACTTTTAAATTAGTGCAAAAGCTATAACACCCAAAAATTTAATACAGTATAAGTATACTTTAAAGATAATAAATTTGGAATTACTTAATTAAATATTTAGAATTATGTAAAACCGGCTTTACCTTTGAGTTTGTCTCGGAATTCTAGTTTAGATAGACCCCAAGTGTAACAACCCACCCGGAATGGACCTTAATTTCGACCCAGAAAAGGCCCATCGAAACAGAAAACCATTCTAAACAAGTCGTTGGTTCCTATAAGGAATTACATTTGCATAGATAACATATATATACAATTCATATGGAAATCTCACACTGTGAAAGGAGAATATATATTACTAAAATAAGATGTACCACTTTATTAAAAATCACAGAATTCCAACACAACAGTCCAGATTACATATGTTCCATGGGTACACCAATAAATTCGTTCTCAAATTTTTCCATAAGAAGTAAGGCAATAACAACTAATAATAGCATAACGACTTCGTTTTCGTCTTCAGCTCCCATCATGATTCTGTCCATGAATTCTACACCATCCACTGACCTGTTGAATATGTTAAGGAGAGGGGTCAGAACATAAGTTGTGTGTGACTGAAATATGGTGTTTACTCAAAGTCCATACCCTATATTTTTAGCTGGTTACATATGTCAAGGTATGTCTACGTAGCACACAACGTTCACACAAACTCCAAGTATCTATCCAATGAGGTGGACATCCAAGTCAATAGCTCATTAGTGTTTTTAGGGTAAAGACCCTAGGTGGTGGGCATTCTTGGTCACTTATGGCCCTATTAAATGTAAATTCTTATGATCTCTTATAACCTTGAGGCGGACACTAGCCCCTTAAGACACCGTCCTAGTACATCAACGTTCTTAATTCTATACTCTCAATTGTAATATGAGAAGTAGCATTGTGACCGTTACTACATAACGGATATTATGGTAGAACACCTATGTCGCTTAAGAATTCCCTTAGATAGTTGGTGAACATGCAATGGCCACGTATCTTTTATATTCCAATTATGTCATTAGGTGTGCCCTTACAAGCTTCTAGAGGAAGTGGACAATGCCCCATGAACTAACCTACTCATTTACCGCTTATGCCTAACCACTTTTAGAGAAGGAGGACCCAAAGACTTACTTCAAATTTAATAAGGGTAGGTCCCATGACTTTGGTTCCTCTCCAAGGAATAAACTTTCACAGGGATCCTAGTCCTAACCACTTAAGAACAAAATTAGACAAGAAGGGAGTTAGCCACTTAAGACCTTCTCAAGGTGTATTATTTTCACACACAATAGACTTATATAAATATAGTTATATATATACACACACATACTAGACCACCCACATTAAACCGTACACCTGTAGTTGTTGGATATATCGGGCGGTTTCGGGCATACTTCTACTACAAGTTGGTTTAACCTCGTGTCATAGTGTACTAAGTTTGAATGGCCCATGGCACCCAGACCTCTCACATTAGTTAGGCCTACTTGTGGTTGTTGGATTTGCCGGTCAGTTCTAGGTAGGCTTATACCACAAATGGCAACTAACCTTGTGTCTATGCGTCACTATTTATTTAGTAAAGTCATTCAATACGCACACACAAGCAATCAGTATATATATTTAGGAACATTTCAAATTCAAATTATGTCCTAATCGCATTTACTACGTTAATATAACGTTAATTACGTTTATATAACTATAATAATTATAATGCCTAAATGATGTTAATGTTCGTATAAATGAGAGAACGTTCTAACAAGTTAGCAATTGTCAGTTTGTCCTAAATTAAGGTATACAAGTTAATTTTCCATATTTTTGATAGCTACAATTTAGGCACGATGGCACAATAACAAAATAATAGATCGTAGTGAATCAAAAATATACACACATACAAATTTCAACTTGGATCCTAGGCTTGTTGGAATGATTTCAATACTGGATCAAGAATAGAGTATAACATACACATATAATATATACATGTATGTTTATTAGTTCCACTTTATCTAATTCACCACTTTTTCGTGTTTTGCACATTAAAACGTTTACATTTGATATATTTCAAGTATGAATATGTTTGGATTCAGAATAGAATACAAACATAATTGAATCATGGAGTAATCAATTTTAAACCCTTTTAGGTTATAATCAAATGTTTACATAAGGGCGAATTACACAAAGTAAAAACAACAACACCCTTTAATCCTCAATCCAATATTAATATCAAAAATCCACAAATCAATAACAATAAATTGATAATTCATACGCAAAGACAAAATAGATGATGAAGAGAACTCGAGTCCTGGAAATTTTTTATAATTGTCAGAAATAGCGAGGAAAGGTCCTTCTACGTAGTATCCCATGACAATATCGTTAAGGTGATCTTTCATAAATTCTATTATGGCTTCGTAAATTATTCGTTTCATAGCAGAAAGCTTGTTTTCTATTTTCTTCAACTCGATGGCATGGTTAAATGACATCTCTGTTTTCTCATCTTGAGGTTCTCGACCTTTTTCGACAAGTTATCATTAACCCTCTTCTCCTTGTAACGACCCGTATTTTCTGCGATATATAATTAAATTATTTAATTATACAAATAGTGATTTAGAATTCAAATGGTCGTTTAATTAAATTATATTGAATATTTAATTAATATAAATAATATAATAATATATTTAATTCTGAAATAATCAGAATTGGCTGAAATGGCGATATGGTGTGAATTGGGTAACTAAAAGTATATAATTCAGTTTAGAGTTGAATTATATTAATGGATATATTATATAAACGAAGTTTGAACGTATAATTATATTATAATTAAAATCGAGCCTGAAATGGCGCGGCAGTTCGCGATTTGGCGATTTGAACTTCAACTGAAGATACAGTATTCGTTTGAAACAAGAAACGTTAGGAGCTGGTGAAGTCTATTTTTCTAGTAGAAAAGAAAGATCGGAATTTCGTCATGTAGATTTCGATTTAGGTCCAAATCAAATTTTAGAAAAGTCGCTGTGGAATTCCTTTATAATTTATAACGATTTATAAAAGGATTTAAATATAAATCGAATATCGATATAACTCTGATGATGAAATATCGAGTTAAAATCCATATAGGATTATTCTGGAGTTGTATGGTATTCCACTGTGAGTATATACGATAATATAAATTTATTTATATTTAATTTAATTATATTTAAATATATTTATATATTTAAATGGGTCATTTAGAGCTTTAAAATTAGACAGTTTTGCAAACGACCTCAGAATTCGACGAAACAAATCTTGTTGGATCTGCAATGTTAAATTATTGTAAGATGTCAAGTTTCGTGATTTTTATAGTCAGTATATGGAATGGGATTTTAATGTGAAAAACAGTCAGTATTTCGACGGTTAAAAATACGCTGTGTGAGCAAACGGAGTCGGAATTCGACGAAACCAGTTTCGTTGGGACCGTAATGTCGAACTGTAGCTGCATATCCAGTTTCGTGATTTTTAGGTATTGTATGTGTGATCACACGAATTTTTAGAAGACAAATACATATAGCGATGGGTTATAATTAATATAATAATCAAATAAAAAATTATTATAACTAACCTATATAAAAACTTTAACTACTTAAACCTAATTTTCACTTTCAGTAGTCAACAAAAAAAAATCCCTCCGCTGTTTTCTTGCTTTCAGTAAATTGTTCGATCTTCATAAAATCATATTAATTCAAATAAAAGTTTAGAAATTGTGAGATAACTATTTTTGAATCGCTGGGGAGTCGTTCTTCATTTTCACGTGGGTATTGATGGGATCGGCGAGACCATATGTCGGTGGAAATAGAACCGCGAAGTCCAGGGTTTATGTTTGTCGAAAATTGAAGCGTCAAGGGGAGAAACAGATGATGTTTTCAAGGTTGTGGGGTTGTTAGAGACTTGCATGGAGAGTTTGGTAGGATTCAGTGCTAAGAAATGTCGATGGTCTTTCAGAGGTGGGTGCGTTCATCTGAAACCGCGATGGTTAGAGACTAGGGCGAGTTTGATCTCTTGGTAAGGGATGGATGAAGAATCACATGAGAAGTTTAACGGTAGTATGCATTTTGATTTTTCATGAGAAGATGATGGAGGAATAGGAGTGGATTGGTGCGATTATGGTTTAGAACAACATCAATACTGTGTGGATGATTTGGGGAAGAAAGGGTTTTGCGGGTGTAGGCTGTTATAAGGAGGATGGGCTGTTTGAAAGGGTAAAGCCCAATAAAAAAATAGAAACACAAGTTTTATATTAAATTAAAATGTATTAACTTGTTTACGCGATATCTAGCTCATACGGACTCGAAATTGAGAACCGTCAGTTGCGTTAGGATCGTAGGGACGACGGCTACGCACTGGAACTAACTGTGAGTGGATTGGGGTTTGTTACAATTTATGGCGAAATAAATTGTTTGATTCAAACCAAACAAACATTTTATCGTTCTTTAACAATGAACTGCCAATGTGAGTAAAACTCACCACCTCTGAACAGTTATATTTCTATAACGTATTTTTAGAACTGTTAATCATCTGTTGATTGATGTGTGTTAACTGTTTGGTTGAATTGCTCGTGTATTGGTTGAAAGTATAGAAAACAATATATATATATATATATCATTAATCAAATATTGATTCTATTTATCAGAAAATTTTATATTCGTGTTGTTTAACATCTGTGGATGCAGGGAAAATAGGTTGGAGGAATCCAACTTGAATCCTCAACATTTATTTTACTATTTTTCATATATTGTGACATGTGATGTGAAATATAACCTGTTATTGATTATGTGTGGTTGGATGATATTGATCATTGACATTGGGTATTTTAAATACCATACGAAATATTGGAATGAAAAAAAAGGA
Source organism: Allium sativum (assembly GCA_030737875.1). NCBI lineage: Eukaryota > Viridiplantae > Streptophyta > Magnoliopsida > Asparagales > Amaryllidaceae > Allium > Allium sativum. The sequence continues at coordinate 95,229,474 of CM060925.1, read as the reverse complement.
ATTTTCAAAAGGGTATTTTGAAATTGAAACGTTTACAAAATCACAGGATTTTAAAAGGAATATTTGTTTAGAAAAAAAATAAGATAATAAGATTGAAATAGAAAATATTTGTTTAGGAAACAAATAAGATTAAAATAGAAAATATTTGTTTAGAAAACAAATAAGATTGAAACAGAAAATATTTGTTTAGAAAACAAATGGGATTGAAATAGAAAATATTTATTAAATAAATAGAAAAGATAAAAGGAATATTTATTTGTTAAATAAATAGAATTGAAAAGGGAATAGTTATTTCTTAAGTAAATAAATAGAAAAGGAATAAATCAAAGAAGTTAATTCAAAGGAATTAATCAAAGGAGATAATTCAAAGGAATTAATCAAAGGAGTTAATTCAAAGGAATTAATCAAAGGAGATAAATCAAAGGAATAAATCAAAGGAGTTAATCCGAAAGAGTTAATTGAAATGAGTTAATTGAATATTAGTTATTCGATTAGAGTTAATTGAATAGAGTAAATGAGTTTGAGTTAATCAATTAGGGTTGACCAGTTAGAGTTGATCAGTTAGAGCTAACCAGTTAGAGTTAGAGTTAACTAATAGAGTAATTAAATAGAGTTAATCGAATTAGAATAAATCGATTAGAGTTAGTCGAAGTAGGAGTTATCGAATATTAGCTATTCGAATCAAGTTAAAAGAAGTTATCGAATATTAGTTATTCGAGTCAAGTTAAAAGGTGTTATCGAATACTAGTTATTCGAATCAAGTTAAAAGGAGTTATCGAATATTAGTTATTCGAATAAAGTTAAAAGGAGTTATCGAATCTAGTTATTCGAAAGGAGTTATCGAATCTAGTTATTTGAAAGGAGTTATCGAATCTAGTTATTCGAAAGGAGTTATCGAATCTAGTTATTCGAAAGGAGTTATCGAATCTAGTTATTCGAAAGAAGTTATTGAATATTAGTTATTCGAAAGGAGTTATCGAATATTAGTTATTCGAAAGGAGTTTAATCGATGTTAGTTTAATCGAAGGGAGTTAATCGATTTTGATTTAATCGAAAGGAGTTAATCGATGTTAGTTTAATCGAAAGGAGTTAATCGATGTTAGTTTAATCGAAAGGAGTTATCGAATATTAGTAATTCGAAAGGAGTTAATCGATGTCAGTTTAATCGAAAGGAGTTAATCGATGTTAGTTTAATCAAAAGGAGTTAATCGATGTTAGTTTAATCGAAAGGAGTTAATCGATGTTAGTTTAATCGAAAGGAGTTAATCGAATTTAGTTATTCGAAAGTGAGATTATCGAATATAGTTATTCGAAAGGAGATTATCGAATATAGCGTATTCGAAAGAAAGAGATCGAATTTAGTCATTCGAAAGAGTGAGTTAATCGAATATAAGTTATTCGAAGAAAGATAATCGAATATAAGTTATTCGAAGCAAGAAAATCGAATATAAGCTATTCGAAGTGAGTTAATCGAATATAAGTTATTCGAAGAGAGAAAATCGAATATAGGTTATTCAAAGAAGTGTTAATCAAATAAAGATTTCTCGAAGAGAGTTAATTGGCAAATTCGATTATATCGAATTCGGGAAAGTACTTATACTTTCCGGTGTTTAAATCAAGATTTGTTTATTTATAAATTAGGTGTTTATTTAATTATTCACATTAAAGAATAAAAGTTATAATTGAAGTTAGATATTTCGAAAGTAGGGATTATAACGCTATCGTTATAATCAATGTTTTAATAAAGAAGTTGATACGTAAATAGAATCCGAGAGTTACGTAATGAAGTTTGTTAAAGATTTAAGAGATAAACTTTGACTATTTCGAAGTTAAAACGTAGTTCAGTTAAGGTCTGAGAGGTAATTATACCCCAACTTGATTGACTTCCTTCTTAACTAAGGAATGGTAAGGTTTGATAATGAAGGAGTTTTGGAAATGTTTTCCAAATACGAATCAGAAATGTTTTCTGATAATAGAAAATAAGAATTTAGAATATATGGGAACAAGAGATAAGTAAATTAATGAACTAAAGAGATAAATGTTAAATGATGATTGATCGATATGAATTCCATTTGGAAATGATATCGTTGTTTGCACACGTGTTTTTCTTTGATAGTTAACTCACCGACTATCGAAGTTTTTGACCATTTTAACTTTGTTAATATGGAGAGACCGGTTGGATTATTATCTAAAGAACCACTCCGTATTGGCATAAGCTTTGCGAATCATGTATGCCAAAGACAATTGAAGACGGAGTAAAGTGCAAGGGCTGTTGTATAAATCTTAGATAAGAATTGCCTAAGATGGATGTACTGAATAGTGACTTCGGTTTGTCCAGTCCCAGGACGATCTGTATGGAAGAATGTCTCACAGAGTATATCTAATTGATCGCTTATGTTGCTCTCTTCAAACATATTTACGTTTGGTGGCGGAGGAATTCATTTCTCTTAGCTGTATTGCCCATGGTATTTTTGGGGAAATCAATTTGTGATTTGGTGAGTATGACGATGTGACATTCAAAGTGAATAGATGTGTGATCTATCAGAGATAAGCGTGGCCTCTAGCCTCACAACCGGGAAATGACAAAAATCGGGCAGGCAGCATGGCTATGTAGGTCGCACCTATTGGGGTGTATAATCACCTGATCGCGGGTTTCATTTACTTCTAAAAATCTATTGTCGATGTTGTCCCATTCGGGAAACGGTTGCTGATCCCAACCATTGGTGATATACATTCGATATACTCAAGCGAAATGAGTGGTCAGTCATGTGTGGCCGGGTTGCAAGATGTTCTTGTTGAACCTAGTGTATTCCTCTCTAGAGGTACACTAGCGAAAGGTCATTCCATACCTTGTCATAGTTGGAAATCTAGTTCCCAATACGTTGTAATAACCCGGAAAATCTGGGCCAGTTTAAAATTTTTATTTTGGTAATTTTAGCGAATTTTGATTATTTAAAATGAATTATTTTAAATAATATCGACGAGAAATTTATTTTGAATATAATTCGACGTATATATTTATATACGCCGTCGTTAGAATATAAATATTTATATATAATTATAAATATAATTGAAAATGGCACGGTAGTTCGATAATTCGATTTCAAACTTCAATTGAATGTACCGGGAGAAAAACAATCCGGATTTTAGTGAAAACAAAAACATTAGGATCTAATTGACGATATCTTTCCAACGAAGTTAACAAACTGGGATTTCACTTTATAAATGATAAGTTATGTCCAGTTGAAAATTTTGAATAGTCGCTATGGAATTCAGGCCCTTAAAAATGGACATTTTGCAAATTACCTCGGATTTCGACGAAACCACTTTTGTTGGGTTCGTGATGTCAAATTATTGCTAGGTTTAAAATTTCATAATTTTTCGAATCAATATGTGAGCGTGGCAAAGGAAAACGCGTTTGACCAGTTTCAGTTGATTTTAATCGACTGGAAATTGGCCATTTTTCTAACGGTCTCAGAATTCGACGGAATTAGTTTTGTTAGGACCGTATCGTCAATACGAAGTTAGAAAATATTTTTCTGGAATTTTTCGAGTTAGTATGTGACCCCGGTAATTTGAAATGTACGTTTAAAATTCAATATAGTGATTTAAATGTAAGTTTAACGGAAATTGATTGTAACAGCCGAATCAGCTTACGATACATATCCCATTGTGTTCGGAATAGGGGTAAAACGCTAGGTGCGGCAGTCGTTGAGTTTAAATTAGAGTTCGTTTCGATAAGCATGAAGTTTTGAAATTTAAAAGAAATTAAATAAATTATTATATAAAAAAAAAAACCTCCCCCTATTTTCTTCAGACCCCCCCCCCCCCCCGGTCATTATCCAAATAAAAAAAAAAAAAAAATATTTGAGATCGTCGAAGCCGCCGCGCCCGGACGCGCCACCGCCGCAGTGGGCCTGCCGACCCTGCCGCCGTTCCCCCCAGGCCCTCCTTCTCCATCTAGCGCCCCCATACTCTTTCTCCCCTTCGAAGACGTGGACCCTCCCTGAAACCCTAGCAGCGAAGACTGCACCTCCACCTCCTAGGGACCGCCAACGTCGGCCAGAGCATGGCCTCCCACCTACGAGCTGAAACCCTAAGCCGAGCAAGGTGAACTGGAATGGGTTGTAGACAGAAAATGGAAAGTAAGTTTTTAAGTTAAATCAATTTAATTTAAATGCATTGTTCAAAAGCAGTTTTCTTTTTAAAAATATATATATATATATATATCCTAGTATAAAAATTGGATTTTCAAATTATATAACATTGTCTAATATCGGATTTTTATACATGAATGGCAAAGTTAAAGATTTGATTTTTAGCGATAAAAAGATTTGATCTTTAGTTAGAAGAAAGGAAGTGATTTTTATGTAGACAACATAAAATAAAAAACAAGATTTTTATTTATGTAGCGATATAAAGGTATAATCTTTATATAGAAAATAGCGATATAAAGATTCGATTTTTACTATATGAATATCAAGGTAAAGATAGAATTTTTATCTATATAGTAGCGGTAGACAAATGTGATTTTTATCTGCATAGTGTAGAAATAAAAATATAATTTCTATATAGAAATTAGCGTTATAAAAATATAATTTTTATATATTAAGGAGTGGAGTAAAATTTTGATTTTTATATATTGAACTTCGAAATAAAAATAGAATTTTTATATATTGAACTTCGAAATAAAAATAGAATTTTTATATATTGAACTTCGAAATAAAAATAGAAGTTTTATATATTGAACTTCGAAATAAAAATAGAATTTTTATATATTGAACTTCGAAATAAAAATATGATTTTTATATATTGAATAGCGAAGTAAAAATTCGAATTTTACATATGTAGAGAATACGGGCGAAGGCGACAAAAAGGCGAGATGGCGAAGATGCGGTAGCAACGAAGGTTTCTGCAAATGAAGTGCCGGGGAGCTAGGATAGCTATCGGTGAGAATTTCTCACCTTTCAAATTTATTTTCTAGTTATATATATATATATACTAGGGTGCAGACGGTGCTTAGTAGCACCCGACACAATCGTCCACAGACCATGGACTTGTTTGTTTGGTTGCATAGATTAGTTATATGATTTGATTTGAATTTGGTTGTTTGGTGATTTTGATTGATGTGTGAATGGCGTGGGCCTTCACTAGTCCGGGGATAAGGCTAGGCCTTGTCTCGTTTCTAGTATCGTGCCGTTATGCTGCCGAAATTTTCTAAAAATGAGTAGAAAAATAAAAATATCATTTTATTTAAAGAATGAATTGAATAGAAATTCATATGTTGAAATAAAATGTTTTGTCGTTAAAAATATAACTTTTAACGTGAAGTGAATAAAATAAAATATTCATTTATAAACCGGACGGTTTGTTTATGTACACCTATTTGAATGACATTGATTGGGACGATAAATTTTACACATCGTCCAACTGCACGAATAAAAAATGTGTGTTTGTTGGTTTGAAACCCCACACGGGTGTTGGGATGAAATTTGAAGTTCACTTATCCTGATTGATTAAATATGTCGATCGATTGATTGACAGGCTGTTATAAGCATTGAATATCTATATTTGATGCTTATACAGTGTAGTGCACTTTGGTTGATGGTTGATTATTTTTCAATGCTATTATATACATGTGTTGTATGGAAATCCATATAATTAATTTTATATGGTAATTGATTGGGCCTCATTCCAATTTGAAAAATAAAGAAAATTTGAAAATAGAAATTTATGAAGCCGTGTTGATTAGATTGACGCCATTTTGACGTGAACGATATTTTTATCGACTTTATTCATTTTAAAAATGAATATTGAAAAGTGAAATGGAAATCGACGATTTCGAAATGAATTGAATTGAAAACGATTTCGAAATGAATTGAATTGAAAACGATTTCGAAATGAATTGAATTGAAAACGATTTCTAAATGAATTGAATTGAAAACGATTTCGAAATGAATTGAATTGAAAACGATTTCGAAATGAATTGAAAACGAATTCAAATTGAATTGAAAGCGAATTGAAATTTGAATTGAATAGAAATGAATTTTGAAACGAATTTATAAAGAAGAATTCAATTTTGATTTGAATTGAAATGGAAGTTGAAATCGCTTTTGAAACGAATTTTAAAACTATTTATATAATTCGTTTTAAATAGAAATCGATGAAATATATATTATATATATTATATATATAATATAATGGCCTGAATAGAACGCGCCGTGCCGCGGCAGTTCGTGAATTTCGACCATTTATTTCAAACGGACATTACGGGAGATCCGACCGTCGGATTCTCCTAAAACCGAAACCGTTGGGTTCGTATCGAAAAGAGCTTTCTAACGAATGTTAGAAATTTGAAATCTAACGGTTGGATTTGGAGATACGTCCAAATCAAATTCGAAAAAGGTCGCTGTAAGTGCAGTTCGATGGCCGTTGATGGAAATCGACTGTACGGGCCTTGATAAAATTATTAAAAATAGTAATAATTTGTGTAAAATCATAAGAAATGATTTATGAAGAATTGGGATGAAAAACTCCATATTTGAAAAGAAAAAATAGATTTTTATCGAAATGAACTAGTTTTGAACTAGAATTATAATTCTATTTATTTTTAAATAAATAAATTGAATTCGAAAAGGGTTTTAAAAATAACCAAAATTTCCAATGATTGCATTGGAATGGATTTGAATCGAAATTGTGTTCGGAATATTTCGATGTTGGATTTCGTGACTATACAGATGTTGTTATGGAAATTTGAAAGATAGATATATATATCGTTATTTCCAATACGATATTTGTTGGTCGTAGAATTTGATATTGAATATAAGCCGGGATATTTTCTATTCAGGGCCTTGTATTGAATATCAAATATGATTTGGGTTTGTCGTGAATAGTGTCTTCACTAACACTGTTCTTGAACCCAGTTGAGAAAAGATTAAATCTTTTTATTTAGATTTAATGAAGTGTACCAATTAAATAATATTTAATTGGAATTGAATTGATATTGATTTTTGGGTTTATCGTGAACAGTGTTTTAAACAACACTTGTTCTTTAACCCGATAATTAATGAATGTGACTTAGGGTTTATCGTGAACCGTGTTTTAAATGACACGGATTCTTTAACCCAGTTAACGATTAAAACTAAGTGGAGTTTTAATGAATCTTTAATTAGATTGAAATAATCGAAATGGAGTATCACCAGTTTTGCTCCAGGCGATAGTTAAATCTTTAATTAGATTTGAACGTGAAATGGTAATTGAATTTACCGATAACACCGTGGTGTTAGATATGAAGTACTACCCGTTTTACTTCAGGGGATGAATAGGTTGGGATTGGGAAATTAAAACAAATGATTACTTCGGTAAAGTTTGTTAATCCCGACTAGTTTGAATTGATATTCAAAAGTAGATTGAAGAATAAATTAAAGAATTTATCTTTGATAAAATTAATGGGAACCTTTCCCTATGAATGTGAAATTTAGGAATTAACTGTCGGTTAGCCAAGCAGAATGGTTTTCTGGATATTGATCTGATGTTGGTTTCGGCCTTCGGGGTTAATATTTGGGGAATTATTCTCTTGATTAATTTACGGTTAACGACTGATGAATTGGAATGAGGCGTATGTTGTGTTTGTGTAACACTTATTTAAAATATACGCGAGTTATTCGGAAAGACCGGGTTTATCCCATTCTGGGTAACTGATACGACGATAAGTCGAAGATGAAGACGATGGTCGAACACCGGAGTTCTTCACGTCGTTTGGGTGGTTACTGATGACCTTGATTGGGCTGTACACCCAAGAAGATGGAAACAGTTAGTGATCGTCCAGACGTACTTGGAGATCGATGGATATGCGGGGTACTAGGTGCCTCCGGTTTCGTTTAGACCCAGAACGGACTTGTAAATGGACTGTGTGTCTGACATTGGATTTCAGTCCGTGTGATTGATCTCTATTAAATATATATCTGTTTGGCGGCGGAGAATTTATTCTCTTGCTTAACGCCCTTCTCTGAGACGTACGAGCTCAGGGGTCATATATCGATGGATATCAAACGCATGGAGTGAATTGCCTGTGTGGCATGCCTAAGTGGCAATTGATCGAGGCTTCTGTTGAAAAGCAAAGTCTTGTGGTGATGATCAAAGCACGGCCTTTGTGGCGTAGCTTTGTGTAACGTTTGCTTCGCGAGTTTCACACCCGGTATGAACCAAAAACGGGAGACGGACCTCAGGGAGGGCATGCGTTTCTTTCTAGTTAGAAGTGGCGTCAGTGGTTTTACACGCCCTGACGAGTTTGACTTATGTGGTTGTTGCTGTTGCGAGGCGCCTCGGATTGATCGGTCGTTCTCGAACCGATGGAGTCATTTAGTTGGCTCGTTTACGCCCCATAGGGCGGGGGAACGCATGTTCAGGGTTTAAGTTTAATCCACATCGGTGGACCGGCCCTGTCGCTCCAAGGTCACTCGAGCTCTGACCTGTGGCTCGGGCTAGAGAGTCACGAATCGGTTGAGGACTATCTTTTGCCTCGGTTCATAGATGGAAATCCAATTTCCAAATACGTGACATTTGCGGTTTTATTTGTAAACCTATATATGGCGACATGATATATGGTACCCATGCCGCCTATGATTGATACTTATGATTTGAAGTTGTTTTATACACTATACACTTATAATAGTATCAAATGATTTGTTTTAAACGTATCAAGCATTCTTTGGCTGTTATAAGGGAAAACCCTATCCTCGGCTGCGTTGCATTGTGTGATGGGACCTGGGTCTTATAACAACTTCATTTTTCTTTATTTAGCATTGCGCTGTTTGTTTTATGCACTGGTATTCTTGGGAGGAAACCCGTTCCGTGTTATACGGCGTGGTCCCTTGATTTACCTAATGATTTAAAATAAAGATTAACTGTTTTAGTTCTCACACCAGTCCCATGACTGACCTGGAGTTTATTGTTTTAACCTAAACTCTGGGTGCCCTTATTTTGACACGGGCAGCTAGTAGTTTTGGTTTTGCAGATTTATATTCACAGGATCCTGGTTTACAGCTGGAATGATATCCGGAAAGCTTTGTATCCGTATATCTACTTCTAGTTGTGTATTGTATTATTTTCCGCTGCTGTGTATTTAAATGTAATTTAAATCTCTGATATTTCTATGTAATATTCATTTATACTCTGTATATTCTTGTAATCTGATGCATTGTTGTAATATACAATGAAACGTTCTTCTGTATGCGTTCTGTTGTGGCTTGTTCTCGAACTATCCGACGCTTTCCTTTACGGGGAAGTTACGGGTCTTTACATACGTGCTTGCGGTTTTGATTGTATACTATATATGTAGAATGTGAGATGAAAGCGTTCGGCTAGATGATTATTCTATTGATGTTGAAAGACATTATTATAATATCAAAAAGGGTTTTTGATATAAAGATATTTTGGATTCTCATAAGGGAAAAACCTGTTCCGTTATACAACGTGGTTTTATGAGATATCATTTACTTATTCAAACTGTTTTAACTGTTTATCTCATACCAGTCCCATGACTGACCTGGAGTTTTTTTTGTTTTGTTTCCCTAAACTCTTGGGGGCCGAATTTTGTACGGGCAGTCAAGTAGTCGGGATTTACAGATACTTGAAGAGCGGGAGCAAGAGGCTTCAGGATTTTATATAGCTATTGTTATTCCGCTGTGTTGTAAGTGCTGCACTTTGATAATGATGTATATTCAAGTACAAATTCATATTTCAAAGTTATGTTATATATATTATACGTTATTCATTCCGATGTTAGGTTTGTGTTACTCTGATATTGTGTTCTTCTTCTTCTATTCTAAGTTTCTATCTTATCTTTCCTCACCCTCAGTTATCTTTCATTAACTACCGGTATTTTTCGATGTTTGGTTAGTCGTCATTGAGTTTATGTTGATAACCAATGTCGCCCGGGTCGTTACACTCCTCCTCTAGCAAGGCATTCAATTTTCCGCATTTGCTATCGCTCTTTGCCTTCTCCTATTATAAGATGTCAACCTTAGCTTTCAAAGCATTATTTTCTTACCTAAGAGAGGTGATCTCAGCAGAAGATGAAGAGTGTAACACCCCACACCCGCTAAGGTCACTCACTAAGGGAATGCCTTATTTTCGGTGGAGTATTTTAAGTGAATATAGAACAGAAAATATTACAACAAGACAGATATAAATAATACTTGAAAATCTAAAACATCATTTCATTGCAGTAGAAGATAAACATGTTTGGTTACAATACCAAAACCAACTAAAACAAGAGTCAAGTACTAAATATCCATCCTGATAAAAACATAAGTACATAATCCGACTACATAACTAATAGCCATAATAGAAAAGATAAGTTGAGCTTTACATCAACGGTCCCAGCTCCAAAAGATAGATAAAGCAATCTGATCAAAGCCCACTAGTGCTAGGCCCACTCTAAGAACCTGAGGGTTGGGAAAAAGATAAAAACAACGGGGTCAGACATAAGTCTGAGCGAGTCCTATAACTTTAACAATACAATCATTAAAGTAATTAGGGTATGATATAAACTTGGTACGGTAATGACTGGGGATAAATGACTGCACTAAGCAGCCAACTAGACATAGGATGAACTAAGATATCGGTAAAGACGCATCTACCCACCCAAGGATAATTACTACACTGCACCACACCAGTCATTCCTACTTAAAGGTTGATCCCACCCAAGGACTTAGAAAATTTAACTAGTAGTTTCGTGTACCCCTAGCTGACCACATAGGTGCCGTCTGCCCCTATCTCCACTAGGTGTACCCACTACTCCCCAAGCGATCGGCTCCCTAACGTAGATACTCGTGCTGGCCCCACAGTGGGGTGTAGCACTCCCCAAAGTGGCAACCCGATACAACCAACGGTGCATGGCTTATACCTACACGATGCAACAACGTCTTACCTACCAGCCCGGGTCTACACATGCATATGAAACCCGTTGGACTTGCGTTGCCACCGCTAACCCGTTTTGGCCTCTTATAGTCAAACCCAGTACGCGTGTCCCGTCCTCGACTTGGGTCGAGCCCACAAAGATACGTTTTGGGTTACTGGTTGAAATGGGCCCCCACAAGCTACCCACCTAAGCTTGTCCCTTTTCAAGTGCATCCCACTTAACCCTTTAATCATGTTTACTTACATGTTTCCACTTGGTTAAGTATTCTAATCGTATTTTCTATTGCCACCCAAGGCAACCCACTAGATTTCCACATGCCACCCAAGGCACTTACTTGTTTTCAACATGCCACCCAAGGCACCCACTTAACCCCTCATGCCCCACTACATGCTTATCTGGTTAAGTGTTTCTTAATTGATTAAGAACGTAACCTTTGTAAAGACCTCTCACATTAGACTGTCTTTTATGGCAGCTGGATTTGCCGGTCGGGTCCGTGCAGCCTTACGCCATAACAGAGTCTAACCTCGTGTCTTTACACTTATCACGTATTTAGTTTATGCCTAAGACCTCTCACATTGGGCCAATCATTTGTAGCCACTGGATTTGCCGGTCGGGTCCGGGCAGTCTTATGCTACAAAAGGGTCCAACCTCGTGTCTTAGTCGATTAATTACACCTAATTAACCACCCTCATATTTTGAATTAATTTTCCCTAATTATTTCCAATTTAATGATGTACATAATTGACTCAATTATGTCCATCCACTTATGGTATGCAACATCATACCAATTTCACCACAATTTTGTTAACATGAATATTAACCCCATCGTTCCCCACGTAATACGCTAACATGACATACTTAAAAGGGAAGATTCATCACAAATACAATGGGTTCAACTTAGCATAACATTAGCATCAACATGGGTTTTAAAGGTGTCAACTTGCATATATGACCATAGCGTCAAACCCAACTAGCATAAATAATCAACCCAAACTTGCATGAATCACATATGTCATAAAGAGGGTAACTTGCATAGATGTTCATGTCATAGACCTATCATAAAGGGATAAACTTGCATACATGTCATAGGGCTAAAAAGGGATGAACTTGCATATGTTACTCATATCATAAAAAGTGGTAAGCATGCATATATATGCATGACATACAAAGGGGTAAACTTGCATATGTATGCATATCATACAAAGGTGTAAACTTGCACATGTTACTTGCATATAATCAAACACCAAACTTGCATAACATGTCATGTATGAACTTGCATATAATCAAACACCAAACTTGCATAACATGTCATGTATGAACTTGCATATAATCAAACACCAAACTTGCATAACATGTCATATATGAGCTTGCATATAATCAAACACCAAACTTGCATAACATGGTGTCATAATGGATCAATGTTTATCATAGTGATTTGCATAACTAGCATCATGAACATATAGCATAAAGCTTGCATAACTTGCATCATGGACATATAGCATAAAACTTGCATAACTAACATCATGAGCACATAGCATATGATAACATAACTTGCATTGATCCACATTCATAACCATAACCTCATTACATCCTATCATAATTAGTTTAGCAATTTCTTGCTAAAGGCATAGAAACTCACAACTTGTTGATTAGCACTCCTATGAAGAAGATTAAGTTGCTAGAGTTGATTAGAAGTTGATTTGAGAAGCTATCTTCTTCTAACATTGATGGAGGCTCCTTCTAAGTTGCATTTTGACGACATGATGATGTTGTATCTATTTTTAGTATGGATTAGGGTAGTCTTAGGGTGTATTTATAGATTTAGGACGTAGTTTAGGCCCTTAGATTAACCCTAATTTAGGTTAGAGCCGTCAGATTTCGTCACAAGCCCCAAAATACAACCCAAAACTCTTCAGACTGCACCCAGGCCAACCTGGTTGAGTACCCAGGTCGACACCCGTGTCGACTGGGCAGTCGACATGGGTTGGGGTGGTGTCCACTAGGCAGTCGACACCCCTGTCGACTTGCCTGTGCGGGAGTTTTCCCGCCTTCCCCTGTGTGTTGAATTTCGAATTTTGAACCTGAAATTTAAATCTGTTTTGAACTTAGAATTTTCTGGAAACTTCGTTGGGCCATAACTTGGTCATACGGACCCCAAATCATGCAAACTCGGACTCTATTTCGCGTATTTTTACGAGACAAACACAATGGCACAACCCGTTTCCCTTAATTCCCACATCTGGGATTAGTTATTCTTTAATTTGTGAATGTTAATATTAACTGAAATTCAGGGTGATTTAGGGTGTTACAAAGAGGCCATTCCCCTAGACAAGAACCAACCTTTCTTCACATAAAAGATAAGAAAAAGGAAAAGTTAACCTCTATATGAAAATAATATAGCGAAAAAGAAACTAAGGAGAATAAACTCGTACCTGAAGCTGATCCTTGACCAGTTGCCGGTAAAATTCCTCTGAGTCTAAAGTCATGGAGGGGGGTGAAATATTAGCAATTTTGGAAAAGGAAAGGGCAAGATTCACAAGCTTATCAAAGTCCAAAACCGATGGAGGTGGAACAGGAGAGATAATCGATAGAGGAGAGGAGGTCGTAAATGAGTTATGCTCTCTGGTATTAAGTTCCCTAGGAAAGCCAGGTGATACCGAACTGCTTGTAATTTTGTTCCTCGGAGAAGCGTCGGGAGAAAGATCAATATCAATAACCTTATCAACTTTAGAAGTGGTGTAATGACCCGTATTCTACACATCATAGGATCGTAGAATATTTATTTCTTTCCCATGTGAAGTCGTATGGTCATGTAACTTTGGGAAACGTCTATTAGAGTCATTTCCCATGTCCATGATTTTTGTCGATCTTTAAATGACCATTTTGCCCCTAGTCAGTACTGTTTTGGCCATAACTTTTGACTGGAAAGGAATTTTGACCCGAAACCACTTCCATTGGATTCGAATGATGGTTTCTCTTTCCGTAGAGTGGTCACATTAGCCAAACGGATTTGCCGTTTGGGAGATATGGCTGAAACAAGATTTGGAGGGTGAAAAACTGCTTAACCGGGCCAAATCGGGTGATTAGCGAGTAGGCCCATAACCCATTTCGGGATTAGGGTTATGGGAGGGCTGAAATGAGATGGAGAATCATTCCATTTCAGTTTTCTAGCCTCCACTTATCACCAAGGATCCCTAAAAATGGCCTCTAACCTCTAAATCACCTCCAAATCATCTTTTGGTCAAGGATTAAGCTTAGCAACCCCTAATCGAGGAAGATCTTCACCAAATCAACAAAGGAGCTACTGTTTGATATTGAAATTCGCATCAAATCAGAGAATTATTTCAGATCTTAGTTTATTTTGTGGCTAAGGTGAGTGATTTGCTTAGTTTTGCACTAATTATGGCTAATTAGGGTTGATTAGTGTTAATTAGCGAATTTAAACATGATAAAATTCTGGAAAAATATTTATAAAATTCGGAATGATGTTTTAGACCTTTGATATGAATTTGGGTTAATTTGGTTAAGTTTTGATAATCCTATCATTAGTTTCACCTAAGTATGCTTAAGAAGAAATTTGGGATTTTAGGTATGTTTGATCCATTTTAGCCTATCATGTTGATGTTGTGATGTTTGGGGTTGATTATGTATGCTGCTATGACTATATGGTATGCTTTGTGATTGTTTAGAAGTGTTAGTTTGGCCAAAAACGCCGTCGAATGGCGTAAACTGCTCGCTGGAAGGACTGCAGGAAGTTGCAAGTGGGATCGGATCGGACTTCCCGACCCGAACCGATCGTGGACATATGCCACGATCCGATCCGAAGACAGCGATCCGCATGTCCACCCCCGATCGCGAATCCTCTCCACGATCCGATCCAGATTGATGAGGCACAACGATCCGAAGGGAGGAGCACGAACCGATCCATTTCAGAAGTTCACGAGCTAACCATCTAGGAAGTTGCACCCGACCCGATCCGACCAGCGGGGAAAGCACGAACTGATTTGAAGGAGGAACCCCGACCCGATCCGAATGGGTGACCACGATCCGATCCGAAATGGTGACGCCGATCCGAGCCAGGAGAAGGAGCCACGCGCTGGAGGAACACGATTCGATTCGCATGGGGTGTTGGCGATCCGAACTAAGCCGATCCGATCCGATGAAGAATGTGAAGGCTGATCCGATCCGATTCGATTGTGATGACCAATAACCCGAGATGCAAAGGTAGTCCAAATGGAAGTTAGAGCTCAGGATCCCGGAACCAGTTGGGAACCAATGAGTTCACTTCATGGTTGGACTTTGTTGCGGGACGTGTGCTAAGGAGTTGTCGACGTTCATAACTTCGATTCACCACTAAAAAGGAATGATGGGCTACTTATCAGTGCAGTAGGGTCATTATGACCTGAGGGGCAAGGTGATGGTAGCAAGACTACGTTATCAGTGCAGTAGGGTCATTATGACCTGAGGGGCAAGGTGATGCGTAGTAAGACTATGAGCCAGCGCAGATGGGGTGAATAACTCCATGGGGCAAGTGGACATAGTAAGGATTGGTAAGGCTATGAGCCAGCGCATATGGGGTGAATAACTCCATGGGGCAAGTGGACATAGCGAGGAATTAGTGGCTACGTTATCAGTGCAGTGAAGCCATTTATGACTTCATGGGGCAAAGTGATCGTAGCAAGGAATGTTGGGTGATCGAAGTGGTGAATATCGTATGCTTTACGCACTGAGTGAGAGATGTGAGGATGGATGCTATGTTTGATTGGTTGCCATCATTATGACATGCACACCTCCCCCACCTCCGTATCTTTACACTGTTTGATATGATACCTTAGAGTGTTGTACAGTATGTAGTGCTAACTCTTTGGTTGCAGGTCTAGGTTCAGGTATGTTTTAGTCTACCTGTTATTGTTCACTTTAGATGCTTATCGCTCATACCAGGCTTTATGTCTGACCCAGAGTTTTATGTCTCCTCTTATTACTCTGGGTGCTCACACGAGCAGACTAGAGACAGGTTAGCTGGTGATGCGCGAGTAGCTGATTCGGAGGCGGGCAAGAGGCTTCCACGTATTATATATATTCACATTCTCCCTGTGTCGTTGGTGGTCGCTACTTGGGCATTAGTAGTGTACCTCATTTACCTTACTTTTGCTTTGAGACAGTTTGAAAGTTGTAATAAGCTGTATTCTGAATTTCCGCTGCTATGATGTTTAGTTCTGATTTTCAGCTTATGCACTGTCTCTCCTGTTTTATGTCAAGTATGTTACTATTATATTTTGATCTATGCGCTGTGAGACATTCTACAGGTTCTTTGTATGTTCATTTCCTTCTTCCTTTTTCCCTTCTGGCGACCCGTTCCGTGCTAGCTGGACATGTGTACAGCGCACCTTTGGAGTAAATGCCGGTTGGTGCGGGGCGGGCCATCACACTTGGTATCAGAGCTCTAGGTTGCGTAGTTAACCTAGGGAAAGACACTAGGGAGAGATAGTACGTATATGAGAGCACGTATTTGTGATTACTTTGGTTTTCAAAAGCTATGTTTATATACTATTAGTAGTATAAGATGAAGTTGCACTGCACTAGTACCATTATGGGGTCGTTGATCGTTTTTCCTTTTTCAGATTGACGATGAGCCGACATGTTAGAGGTACTGGTAGAGGGGCCAATAATGGGAATGTCGTTGACATGAGGGTGATGTTTACCAACCTCATGAGAGACATGCTTAGAGAAGTGCAAGGGGCAATTCCCAATCCCGGAGTTGGTGCTGGCCTAGTAGTGCAGGCGCCTAGGGTCGATTTCACCAAGTTGTGCAAAGATTACACTAACCTTGGTGGGAAGCCGTTCCATGGAACGGAGTCGGCCACAGATGTTCAAGATTGGATGGATAGCTGTGATCGTATCTTTGATGACTTGGGTCTTGAGGATGCGATGAAGAGAAGGCTAGCGTCTCGTCAGCTGCAAGGGCGAGCGATGAATTGGTGGAATGCCATTAGAACAGCTACTCCAGAGGACCAGGTTACTTGGGATCAGTTCAAGGCTCGCTTTAGCGAGAAGTTCATTCCAGCTGCCCAGAAGTCAGTGTTGTTTAAGAGGTTCTTGGAACTCAGGCAGAACGGAAGGGCAGTTTCTGATTATATTGCTGAGTTCGACAATTTGTCGAAGTATGGACTGTCTCTCATTGATACTCCTGAAAAGAAGAATGAGAAGTTCATTACTGGCCTGGATGGGTACTTGGGGGAGAGGCTTATTAACCACATCGATGATACTTTTGAATCGATTGTGGGGAAAGCTTTGAGGTCAGAGAGTCTTTACCCTAAGTCAAAGACTGAGGCTGCATCTGCAGAAGGGCGAAAGTCGCAAGCAGGCGGTGGAGGCAAGAATAACTCTCAGAATAAGAGGAAGCATGACCAATCTAAGGGTGGCCAGAAAAAGAGCAAGAAGGATGTTGAGTGCTTCAGCTGTGGAAAGAAAGGCCATTATGCTAAGGAATGTCGGGCCAAGCCAGCGGAAAGGAAGTGCTACAACTGTGGTCAAGTGGGACATCAGAAGGATAAGTGTCCGCAACCTCTTAAGGAGAAGCAGATTGTGAAAGCATATGCTATTGATGCTGTTCCTTCTTCGTCGAATGCCCCAACTGCGGCGGAGAAAGGAAAGAATGTTGTTATTCAAGGTATGCTTTCTATTTATGATGTACCAGTTCGAGTTTTGTTTGATACTGGGGATTCCCGTTCCTTCATATCTAGTGACCTGGTAGATAGGTTGGGACTGGAACCCGAGATAGTCGATAGACCATTGATTATGACGAACCCGATTGGTGGTTCGACTAGCCTTAGTATGATTTGCAGGAATTTGGTCTTATCGAGTCATGGATGTATATTTGTATGTGATTGCTTTGTTTTGGGCTTTACTGGGTATGGCATTATATTGGGAGTCGATTGGCTCTAAAGATACGGGGTGGTGGTAGACTGTGAGGGCTTTTTGGTGACAGTGAGGGCGGATGATGGGCGGAGGGTAGTGTTTGGTAGCCTACCTAGTGATGGGGTTATGGCTAGTTTTGTAAATTCCCTCGACATCCCGCAAGATGAGTTGTCAGATGTACCCGTGGTTGGCCAGTATTCGGACGTCTTCGAGGAGGTGACCGGGCTTCCACCACACCGAGAGATTGAGTTCCGTATTGATTTAGTGAAAGATGCTAGACCTATAGTGATGCCACTTCGTCGTATGGCACCAAGGGAGCAGCGAGAGCTCGGGGTGCAAGTCAGCAATCTTTTGAAGAAGGGATTTATTAGAAGGAGTGTCTCCGAGTGGGGAGCACCAGTTGTGTTTGCCACTAAGGCAGATGGTTCCCTTCATTTGTGTGTGGACTATCGCGAGTTGAATAAGGTGACGAGGAAGAATAAGTATCCTCTACCGCGGATAGATGATTTGTTTGATCAGCTGGAAGGAGCTAGAGTGTTCTCCCAGTTGGACCTCGCGACAGGATTTCATCAGCTTCGAGTAGCAGATGAGAGTGTTCCGAAAACGACATTTAGGACGCCGTCTGGATTTTATGAGTGGTTGGTTATGCCATTTGGGTTGACCAATGCACCAGCCTATTTTGTGGATCTTATGAATCGAGTATTCAGAGATCAGTTGAATAAGTTTGTTCTTGTGTTCGTGGATGATATCCTTGTTTATTCAAGGACAGAGGAGGAACACAAGGGGCACTTGAGGATAGTGATGGAGGTGTTGAGGAAACACCAATTGAAAGCGAAATTTTCTAAGTGTCATTTTTGGAGAAGGGAAGTAAGATTCTTGGGTCATGTTGTTTCCGAGAATGGTATTGCCGTGGACCCTGCGAACGTGGCTACGATACAGGATTGGCCTACACCCAAGAATGCAACAGATGTAAGAAGTTTCTTGGGATTAGCTGGATATTATCGTAAGTTTATCCAGGACTTCTCCAAGATAGCAGCACCGTTGACTCAGTTGACTAAGAAGAATCAGTCCTTCGTCTGGGACGGAGTGTGTGAACATGCCTTCAAGAGTCTAAAGGAGAGGTTGACGCGTGCGCCAGTGTTAGTCATTCCTAAAGGGAATGAAGAGATGACGGTATACACGGATGCTTGTGGTACCGGACTGGGTGCAGTATTGATGCAAGGAGGTAGGGTTGTAGCTTATGCTAGTCGGCAGCTAAAGCCGCATGAGAAGAAGTATCCTACCCATGATTTGGAATTGGCAGTGATTGTATTTGCGCTGAAAATGTGGAGACACTATCTCTTGGGAGAAAGATTTGAGCTGTTTACCGATCACAAATCGTTAAAGTATCTCTTCTCTCAGAAAGATCTGAATCTCCATCAACAGAGATGGTTAGAGTTCTTGGCTTCGTATGATTTTGATATCGCGTATACACCTGGGAAAGGTAATGCGGTAGCCGATGCCTTGAGTAGGAGACATGCCAGCTTAGGGGCAATGTTTCTTGAATGGAAGCAACTGGAGTTTATCGCGGGGTTTGATTTCAGACCAAAGTGCGAATTGGATCCAGTTATGCTAGCTAGTTTGACGATCAGACCCACTTTGATAGAGCGGATTGGTTCTAGCCAGAGGAACGATCCTAATCTATTAGAAATCATCTCCAAGTTAGAGATGGTTATTGATGAGGAGATGAATGTGTATGGGCTTGATCGAGATGGATGTCTTCGAAAGAATGAAAGATTAGTTGTGCCCAACGTGAATGGTTTGAGAGATGAAGTGCTTAGAGAATGTCATCACTCAAAACTGACTATACATCCCGGTGGTAATAAGATGTATCGAGACATGAGACAGACTTACTACTGGGAAGGGATGAAAAGAGACGTTGGGAAGTTTATATCCAAATGCATGAATTGCCAGCTAGTTAAAGCCGAGCAAAAGAAGCCTAGTGGGTTATTGCAACCATTAGAAATTCCCGAATGGAAATGGGAGCAAGTTTCGATGGATTTCATCGATGGCTTACCAAGGACTAGATCGGGATATGATAGCATTTGGGTAATTGTGAATCGATTGACTAACAGTGCAAGATTTATACCAGTCAAATCCACCAGGACGGCAGTCAAGTTGGCAGAATTGTATACGAAGTGGGTAGTGAGATTTCATGGAGTACCCAAAAGCATTGTGAGTGACCGAGACCCGTTGTTCACTAGTGGGTTTTGGAAGAGCTTACAAGAGGCTCTAGGGTCAAGATTACATCTCAGTACCGCATATCATTCTCAGACCGACGGTCAGACGGAGAGGGTGAATCGTATATTGGAAGATCTCTTGAGAGCTTGTATATTGGATTTTGGTGGATCATGGGATGACCATTTGCATCTAGTAGAGTTTGCATATAATAATAGCTACCAATCCAATATCGGTATGGCTCCATATGAAGCTTTGTATGGAAGACCGTGCAACTCACCATCATGTTGGATAGAGACCAGCGAGAAGTTTGTGCTTGGACCAGATGTGGTGAGAGAAACATCGGAAAAGATTAAGATCATTCAACAACGAATGAAAGCTGCTCAAGATAGGCAGAAGAGCTATGCTGATAAGAGGAGAAGAGACTTGAAATTCTCCGTTGGTGACTTGGTGTTTGTCAAGATCTCTCCGTTGAAGAGCGTGATACGATTTGGCAGGAGAGGAAAATTGGCACCAAGATTTGTTGGCCCGTTCCCTGTTCTTGAACTAGTCGGGAATTTGGCGTATAGAGTTGGCTTACCAGAGAAGATGGCAGGAGTTCACAATGTATTTCATGTTTCCCAACTAACGAAGTTCGTTCACGACTCAGATGTGACTATTTCACCTGATCAGTTAGAGGACTTCGAAGTAGAACCCGAGGCGGTTGGGAACCGCAAGCCGATTCGTATTGTGGGGCACGATACGAAGCAACTTCGAAGGAAGTCGGTGAAGCTAGTCAAGGTTCAGTGGGGCGAGAACGAGAATGATTGTACTTGGGAGACAGAGGAGAGCATTAGGAAGGCTTATCCAGAACTCTTTGCCTAGTAAG
Organism: Allium sativum; assembly: GCA_030737875.1. Lineage (NCBI taxonomy): Eukaryota > Viridiplantae > Streptophyta > Magnoliopsida > Asparagales > Amaryllidaceae > Allium > Allium sativum. The sequence goes on along the minus strand of CM060925.1, from coordinate 95,208,547 downwards.
ATTTACTTTGCAATTTAGTTTTCCGCATGCTAGGATAGACTTACTTTGCTTGTTTGCATATTTGATAGTTGTTTTATGATTGATAGGCATGCGGGAACCCTTATGTATGTTTGGATTAGGGAATTTCGGGGGCGAAATTTCTTAAGGGGGGGAGAGTAATGACCCGTATTCTACACATCATAGGATCGTAGAATATTTATTTCTTTCCCATGTGAAGTCGTATGGTCATGTAACTTTGGGAAACGTCTATTAGAGTCATTTCCCATGTCCATGATTTTTGTCGATCTTTAAATGACCATTTTGCCCCTAGTCAGTACTGTTTTGGCCATAACTTTTGACTGGAAAGGAATTTTGACCCGACACCACTTCCATTGGATTCAAATGATGGTTTCTCTTTCCGTAGAGTGGTCACATTAGCCAAACGGATTTGCCGTTTGGGAGATATGGCTGAAACAAGATTTGGAGGGTGAAAAACTGCTTAACCGGGCCAAATCGGGTGATTAGCGAGTAGGCCCATAACCCATTTCGGGATTAGGGTTATGGGAGGGCTGAAATGTGATGGAGAATCATTCCATTTCAGTTTTCTAGCCTCCACTTATCACCAAGGATCCCTAAAAATGGCCTCTAACCTCTAAATCACCTCCAAATCATCTTTTGGTCAAGGATTAAGCTTAGCAACCCCTAATCGAGGAAGATCTTCACCAAATCAACAAAGGAGCTGCTGTTTGATATTGAAATTCGCATCAAATCAGAGAATTATTTCAGATCTTAGTTTATTTTGTGGCTAAGGTGAGTGATTTGCTTAGTTTTGCACTAATTATGGCTAATTAGGGTTGATTAGTGTTAATTAGCGAATTTAAACATGATAAAATTCTGGAAAAATATTTATAAAATTCAGAATGATGTTTTAGACCTCTGATATGAATTTGGGTTAATTTGGTTAAGTTTTGATAATCTTATCATTAGTTTCACCTAAGTATGCTTAAGGGGAAATTTGGGATTTTAGGTATGTTTGATCCATTTTAGCCTATCATGTTGATGTTTTGATGTTTGGGGTTGATTATGTATGCTGCTATGAATATATGGTATGCTTTGTGATTGTTTAGAAGTGTTAGTTTGGCCAAAAACGCCGTCGAATGGCGTAAACTGCTCGCTGGAAGGACTGCAGGAAGTTGCAAGTGGGATCGGATCGAACTTCCCGACCCGAACCGATCGTGGACATATGCCACGATCCGATCCGAAGACAGCGATCCGCATATCCACCCCCGATCGCGAATCCTCTCCACGATCCGATCCAGATTGATGAGGCGCAACGATCCGAAGGGAGGAGCACGAACCGATCCATTTCAGAAGTTCACGAGCTGACCATCTGGGAAGTTGCACCCGACCCGATCCGACCAGCGGGGAAAGCACGAACTGACTTGAAGGAGGAACCCCGACCCGATCCGAATAGGTGACCACGATCCGATCCGAAATGGTGACGCCGATCCGAGCCAGGAGAAGGAGCCACGCGCTGGAGGAACACGATTCGATTCGCATGGGGTGTTGGCGATCCGAACTAAGCCGATCCGATCCGATGAAGAATGTGAAGGCTGATCCGATCCGATTCGATTGTGATGACCAATAACCCGAGATGCAAAGGTAGTCCAAATGGAAGTTAGAGCTCACGATCCCGGAACCAGTTGGGAACCAATGAGTTCACTTCATGGTTGGATTTTGTTGCGGGACGTGTGCTAAGGAGTTGTCGACGTTCATAACTTCGATTCACCACTAAAAAGGAATGATGGGCTACTTATCAGTGCAGTAGGGTCATTATGACCTGAGGGGCAAGGTGATGGTAGCAAGACTACGTTATCAGTGCAGTAGGGTCATTATGACCTGAGGGGCAAGGTGATGCGTAGTAAGACTATGAGCCAGCGCAGATGGGGTGAATAACTCCATGGGGCAAGTGGACATAGTAAGGATTGGTAAGGCTATGAGCCAGCGCATATGGGGTGAATAACTCCATGGGGCAAGTGGACATAGCGAGGAATTAGTGGCTACGTTATCAGTGCAGTGAAGCCATTTATGACTTCATGGGGCAAAGTGATCGTAGCAAGGAATGTTGGGTGATCGAAGTGGTGAATATCGTATGCTTTACGCACTGAGTGAGAGATGTGAGGATGGATGCTATGTTTGATTGGTTGCCATCATTATGACATGCACACCTCCCCCACCTCCGTATCTTTACACTGTTTGATATGATACCTTAGAGTGTTGTACAGTATGTAGTGCTAACTCTTTGGTTGCAGGTTCAGATATGTTTTAGTCTACCTGTTATTGTTCACTTTAGATGCTTATCGCTCATACCAGGCTTTATGTCTGACCCAGAGTTTTATGTCTCCTCTTATTACTCTGGGTGCTCACATGAGCAGACTAGAGACAGGTTAGCTGGTGATGCGCGAGTAGCTGATTCAGAGGCGGGCAGGAGGCTTCCACGTATTATATATATTCACATTCTCCCTGTGTCGTTGGTGGTCGCTACTTGGGCATTAGTAGTGTACCTCATTTACCTTACTTTTGCTTTGAGACAGTTTGAAAGTTGTAATAAGCTGTATTCTGAATTTCCGCTGCTATGATGTTTAGTTCTGATTTTCAGCTTATGCACTGTCTCTCCTGTTTTATGTCAAGTATGTTACTATTATATTTTGATCTATGCGCTGTGAGACATTCTACAGGTTCTTTGTATGTTCATTTCCTTCTTCCTTTTTCCCTTCTGGCGACCCGTTCCGTGCTAGCTGGACATGTGTACAGCGCACCTTTGGAGTAAATGCCGGTTGGTGCGGGGCGGGCCGTCACAAGTGGAGGGTTCAGAAGTTGTCTGTGCTCTAGTCATGATAGTAACGTCTTCGAAAAAGTGAACTGACTTATCATACTTCGGTCTTTTGGGCAATGGCTTAATATCAGAATTAGCAAGCATCTTTAAAGCTTCAACATCAGACTGAACTAAGGTATTGAGAGCGAAGGTACCCTTAGAAGCCTGTGTGCCTAAACAAGAATATCCATAACCGAAAGGCAAGGATGAAAAGACCAATACACAATAATTAGAAACCATCTCCAGGAAGAAACATAGCACTGATCAAAGTACATGGGAATATAGAAGACATTGCGTTAAACGTACTAGAGCTCAAAGATATGCTCTCAGCGTCAGAAGATTGGAGGAGCTGTTATCCCAAAATCTTTTGTCCCAGCGGAAGAAGACCATATTCATGAAGTCTATCTACGGTAAGCAAGGCTTACCGATGATGTAGCTCCTCGAGTGCTTTGAAGATAGCCTTAACAATCCGAGTCTCCTCTTTTGACAAAGTCATGTTTTTGGAAAAAGGACCTGTGTAAAAATGGAGTTTAGAACAGAAACATGTAGATAATGTAATTGCTTTCAGAAAACAAGAAACTCACCAAGGTCAACGAACTTTCCCGATATACCGGGGGGTGGTTCTAACATAAAAGAATTGATCATCCCAGGATTTAGTTTTGCTGATGATATCACTTAGCAACCTCTTTATAGGGTTCGCACATAAAATTAGTGATTCCGCACTTTTGGAAATTTGTATCATTGACGAATGAGTTTAGGAGAAAGAGAGGCTTGACCTGATACGAGTGCCAAAACTTCCAAGCATAGAAGTACAGTGTGAGTGTTGGGTGAGAGCTGTCCCATATCACAAAAAAGCCTAAGCATGAAAGGTGGGAAAGGACGGAAGCCCCGATGCCAAATGTGGATCGCTGAGTAAGCAAAGTACCCTTCTGGAGTATTTTGGATGGTACTGGGTGGTAGCCGCGATAACATCTATGCCAGATATTCCAAAGCTATTGAGAATAGTCTTCACTTGTCTTAGGAGGTTATTAATGAAGATTTTAAAGTAAACTCCTTCTTGGTTCGTGGGGCGCTGGAACCGTTAGAATTTTACTTAATAGGATTCTTTTTACTTGTCGTGGTGCTGTCCAGGTGAGATCATTTCATAACATATGTATTAACAATATGTCCTTTTACGTAAGTATACATGTAACATCCAAAATTATCTAAACAACATGAAAACCTACTAATGCTTGGAATTTAAGCTATCACATAATTAATCTTTACAAAATTTATGCATGGTTTACATTCACTTAGAAACAATTAAGCTTTAGGTGATGAACAAGTTAGTCGCCCCGACACAAAAGTCAGAAGAGCAAAAGAACGGTGCTGGAAGGATTATACTCCCAAAAGAAACCAGTAGCGGTTATACCGGAACCAAATAGTCCTAAGTCGTCACCGAAAGTCTGATTGACATTTAAATCCACTACAGGTAAAGTCAAACCCGAAACATTATGGCTATGAAGTTCTTAAATTTTACCAACGTCACAACCAAAAAGGAACCAACCTTTCAGCAGTGTTTTCGGGTAAAAGGGATGAAGGAGAAGAAGGAGAAGTATTTATGTCAAATTATCTTTCAAATATGGGCCATACAGATGGAAAATAGATCAAAGGGTCTGGTTAAGGGATACCAAGAGACAGGGAGTCGAAACTCCAAAAGAAAGTCAAAGTTTGAGTTGAAATGTTGAAGATATCTCTTCACTAAAGGGGAATATTACTGCAAAAATTAACCCCAGGACAGGCAGACGGTGAAAGGGTGTCGTATCATCATTAGCGTAAGAGAAATCCAAAAGCAAAGACCTGACATAGGACAAAACCAGAAGCAGATGAAGATAAGGAACAAAAGCCTACAAATCGAGACCAAGAAGAACGAAAGGGATGTCGGTATCAACTTTCTTAATGCTGATATAAAGAAGGACAAAAGGGCTATCGTTATTACCTTGCTTAGTGCCAATACATAAAAATATGAAAGACAAGGAAACTTACCAAAAGCCAAATACTGGGACTCAAGCTCAATAATCACCGAAAGGTAACTTTAGTAATCAACAGACAAGACCCTAGAAGCACCTCTCCAGAAGACCGAAGCCCACTTCATGAATATGCCAAAAGGCAAGTCAAAGCTTCTAATGGGAAAAACTATCTACCCTAATCTGGTTTGTGTCAATACCGAAAGGTGTGGCAGTTTCCGAAACAACACACTTGTTGGAGAATTAATAGCAAGATCAAAAGATTATAACCAGAAATCAAAGCAATCCATACCAACAGGCTTGGTATCGATACAAAAAAGGGTGAGACAACGTTAAATAGATGTTCCAAAGTCCGAGACCATCCTTCCAAGAGCCGAGACCAGCACCCTAAATGCAATACTACATCTATCAACAAGGTCAAAAGAGAGGCCGAGAGCAAAGCAACCAGAACCAAAAGGGAAAAGCGGCCGACATGTAGCTGTTGCATCCGAAAGAGGTCCCTGAGGACCCAATATCAAAAGGGGCCTTGACTTGTCTATAAATAAGACCCTAGGGGTCTCATTTTCGGGGATGAATTCTCATTTCTCAATCTTCTACTCTTTTCTCCTAAAGTAAACCCTAATTTCTAAATCAAATTTGGGATTTCCTTTGTAGACTCTTATGTAATTCAAATCAATGAGCAAGAAAGAGTGGATCAACACTTAACATATTTCCTATGTATTTTCTTAGCTATTTCTTTTATGAAGCACCTCATGTTTTCAACCTTAAGAAGGATCCTTGCGCAAGTTTCAACACTACCTCAAATTCCTTGCAAAACCACTTCCTATAATCCATTTAGATTTTTACCTCGTGTTGTGCAAAGGGAACCCTTATCCCAGATAACTGTTGGTTCTTAAGTCACGGAAGTGTGATGCGCACCGCTTTGAGCAAAGAGTAACTAATGTTTCGGGCTTTAGAACTTGATATCTAGGAAACAATGAACTAATTCAAGCTTGTGGAAACTAAATAACCCCATTTTCCCTTTAGGTCCACTTCCGTAGACCTATCTCCGATGTTAACACAAAATATCGTTAATAGTTAACTAGTTCATTCAAATAAACATATCTTTTGCATTTCTAAAATTTGGAATACACCAACCATAATCTTTTAAAATCTCTTATTATGATTAAAATATTTTATCTATATTTTTAATAATTTCATTGATGCCCTTACAGTCGGTTTCCAATTTCGGTCACCGAACTGCATCCATAGCGACCATTTTCCAAAGAAGATTTGGACTTGTTTTAGAATCATACCGTTTGATTTCAAAACTTCTTATTTCAATTGAAATCTCTTTTCATTTTGGACCCAATGTTTCCAATTTTTGGAGAATCCGATGGTCGGATCTCCCAGTACGTCAATTCAAAGTTACAGGTCAAACATCACGAACTATCACTGCGCGACACATCTTATTCAACACCAAATCAATTTATAATTAAAAATAAACCAAATCGCGTCCAAAATAATTTCTAAATTATATAAATTAAAAAAAATTAAAATTGGAAATCCTATTTCAATCATTTCCCTTGCAAAATCAAATATTTCAATATTAAGTCATTTTAATATTATAAACTTTGGGTACCCATATTTTCCACATAGGCGGCTAGTAGCTTTGATTTTCAGATATTGTTTAACAGGATCCTGAATTATGGCAGTAGCTATACTTTAAATTTTTTTGTGGTCCTTCGTTGTGTTAGTTTCTATTTTTGTGCTGCATGTATTTAAGTATTTAAGTTTCTGCTGTTTGTAATTTATTATTCTCTGACACTTTTCCACTGTGTATTTCTATTATTTGTACCCTGATATTTTTGTACTCCAATGTAAATGGCTGTAATAGCAATGAAATTAAAGGTTCTCTTGTTCTGTATTCCGATGTGCCATGTTTTCAAACGAACCGCCTTTGTAAGCATTTCGAGTTGGTTCGATTACCTGCTTGGGGACAGATGGAAGGGCGGGTCGTCACAATGAAGAGAATATTGGATAAAAATAAGCAAGCGTAAAACATGAAAAGATATATATTATTTGTATAAGATTGGGTACCCTAGGTCAATTTCCAAATTAAGTGTTATGCAAATAAAAAATGACCATCTATTAATAGAGAATAGGGTGATAGTAACAATAGCGTTAATATTTTTTGTTGGTGACTAGTGTGGATGATTTAGAAATGTGCATAGTGGTAAAATAATTTTTATCAGATAATATATATATATATATATATATATATATGTGTGTGTGTGTGTGTGTGTGTGTGTGTGTGTGTGTGTTTGTAATAGGTTGTTCCAATAACTAAAAAGAAAGAAAGATGGAACTTTATCCAAAAATTCATAAAGTATTATTTAGGCGAAGTTGGGAATATATCATGAGTCCATTATTTTAAATTTCAATTAACATTGTTTTAGTTTATGAAGACTAAATCATTTATTATAAATGTTTATTAATTGGTAGTATTAGGTTCATTAGCTTTTATAAAAATGAATAATTAGTTATGCTTTATAAATGTGTATTTATCCTTAATTTTAGGATCAGTTGCCTTTAGAAAAGACTAATCACAAGTCATGCTGATAAATGCACACTTAATGAAAATACTTAGCAAAATGATAATTCCTATTTTAATTAAATATGTAGAAAAATCATTCAGTGAACATGTCAAATTTAGTGAACACTAACTTTATCTAGAATTCGCTATCAAAATCTTATTTGAATAATCTGAACTCCATATAAGCATGTAGATACGTTACAAGTTATATCATCAAGGTTAACTTAAAAGAAATGGAATTTTCTGAAACATCAACTGTTACAATTATTCTTTGATCATCTTTGCCTTCTACAATAGACCTGGTAAGAAATTATTTTTCATCTTATAAGCTATTATGACTTTTATGCCCTATATTAATTTTTGTTGTCTTGTTTCATACACAGTGATTAGTGTTTGTGATGAGATTCAAGTTAGTTGCATCAAAGATAGCGATTGTCAAGCGATATACAGCTCTAAAAATTACTCAACTGGGATGTGCGTTAATTATCTCGGTTATCTTCATTGTAATTGTTGCAAATGAAAAATCGTAAGGTTGTAATATTCATACTCTATGTTTTAAGTAAAATAAATGATAATCCAGTTGGTTTATTCATAGTTGTGCTTGTTATGCATAAAATAATACTTTATAACATTTTAAAATAATAAATGTTTTGTGCTTATTAATATATTTCAATACTAGGTTTATGAATAAATATATAAATGATTTTATTCATACTCCTAAAATTATTTATTTAAATAAGTTTTCTTACAAAGCATTAATTACACATTTGACTATGTTTATGTAATGTATAGTTGTTATGTCGTAGGATTTCAAAAAATAAAAATGGTTTAGCGACATATTGTCAAACTATAATAATGTCAAACTGGTAACCTACGTCATAATACAGAGGTGTAGATTTTATTACACTATCTTCTCTTTTTTGTGAGAATTTTCTAAATTTTAATATTAAAATCATATATACCACATAATAGTTATTTCTAGTTGTTGGAGCGAGAATCAATCAGGTCAACGCGAATACTTTTTAGAGAAAAATTAAGAAGCGATAAAAACTAAAAGGGGGTGGAAATATTGTAATGAATACCCTTTATTCCATGAAATCTATTATATCTTGAAAGCACCTTCCCCCTTTTTTCCATACTCTTTCCTCCACATCTAAATATTCCCGCATGTAGTAATTTATGGTTGCTTCGAAAACAAATTGGGAAAATAATTTTTTTTTGGTGTTTAAAAATATATCAGAATCAATCAGCCTCCAATAACTCCATTAGAAAATTTAATGCAAGTAAAGAAATTGTTACTCATACTATCCAATATTTATATATGTTTAAACAATTAGAAAAATGAAGATAAAGATCTTTACTATCTTAATTTTTAAAATTTTATCATCCTTTTAAATTTATTAAGAGGTTGAGAGATAACGAAAAATAGTTTTCAGAGGAAAGTACGTGAAAATGTGGAAATGAAGACTATAAAAGGAAATTTTCTATTATGCTCTACATTTATAATAAGGGAATTGAATATTGGATTTTTCCACAATAAAGTTTTTTAATATAATTTTATGTTTTAAACAGATACTTTTTCACTCACCATAACAAAATTTATTTTTCCATTAACTATACCCATAATTATGATACTTACATAATGAAGTTTTCGGTCTTTTATTCATCCGAAATATATTGCTACTTTATTTATCATACTAAAATTCCATTATGATAGAATCATAATTTATAGATTATTTAAATAGCATCTATTTATAAAAGTGAACGATTTTTTTTAAAAGTGTTTTGTCGAATTGGAGAATAAACTACAATTTAATGTTTGTTAGTTCAGATATATTAGAGAACTAATTACAAATATTTTTCAATGAAACTTAGTCATTTTTTTTTAAAAAAAAATTAATCTTATCCAGTGAAAATAAAGTTGTGAATTACTTTACATTTTTGATTTCTAAAGCTACTAACAAAAGTGTGTATAAACAATTGAATAAATCTTCAAAAATAAAGAAGGGCATTAGTCTATAAAATCTGCAAATTTCATCCACTAGTTTCAATATGGCATGATTTTTAACTCTTACTCACATATTTTTATTCTTATCCACTGTACCTATTAGTTAATCCACCCTATTTTTCTAATTGTATGGTGTCTATAATTATTTAAAATTGATAAGTTCATCCACCATATTTTTTTATGTTTACGGATTTTTTCCGTTTTCTTGGGTACAAGAGTAAATTGGAGAAGTATATATTGTCTTTCCCATGCTAAAAGTTGATTTGTCAGGATTACCAACACAATGCTTTATAGAATCATTGTTGTGTGTGTTTTCATTTTCTGTAATTGTTGCATTTAGCCACTCCTCATATGTCTCATTACTTGTAATTTTTGAATGCATTAACCACTATTCACTTTCGTTTGTACTAAAAATGTTGATGTTCTCATTTGTATTGGAAGAACTATTCTTTTCATACGTAATCCTCCTGAACCTAGATCAAAAGATATAAAATAAAATAAAACTTTTTTATGATTACTTTTTAGCAGCAAACACTGTAATTTCATTCATTTGTTTCTCATTGGTTTTAATTGTCAATAAATCGATATTTGATTTTGCAAGATGACATCATTTTGAAAAGCAAATAAATTTACAATCAAAACACTATTGCATATCGAATTATCTTAAAAAAATTTATTTTTTCCTTTTGAAAATAAGGTATCTTACATCAACCGTATACTTTACTACTTCAAATTTGGACATACTCTTCTTGACAGAGCATTATAATGAGAAGAAAAAGAGAGTATTTTTGACTTTTTTTTTTTGATTTATAAGTATTTGAGATTTGATTATAAGAAGGATGAAGGAGGAGAGGCTAAGAAAGAGAAACGTGTGAACAAACAGAAAGAGGAATGTGAAAAAAAAAAAGTCTATGTTGTGTGGATAAACTAATCAATTTTTAAAATTCAAATAACCCATAAAATTAGGTTGTAGTCCTAAATTTAGGATGGATTAAAAAATAAGTATGGTGGATAAGAATAAAATTTCCCTTAAATTATATATAATTAGAATATTTAACTAAATAGAATATTTGATAATGCATATCACAATGTCACTTTTGACATGAGTTATAATCCACTTACATTGTTTGCATTTTAATTGGCATGATTGGTGAAACACCCCACATCCGTTAGTGTCACTCACCATGGGAATGCACTTAGTTCTGTGGAGCATTATAGGTAAACATACATGGAATAATTAGAAGACAGATATAGGTAGAGATAACAGCAAAAAATTCAATAAACTTTATTTCATACTTAAATCATAATCCAGTGGTTCATAATAGCATAGGTTAAAACACCATTACATCAAAATACACTGTCTTGCATAACAAAAATAAAGAAGCATTAAAATAACAGTGATATTCCCCAAATAAGCCTGAGCTAGCCATAGTAGTGAAAATGAGAGAGTCCAAAAGCAATACGTTGACAATCTTCAAGCTTGGAAAGAGAACTGAGCTAATCTGAGGTATTCCCTCCTTGTGGATCTAGGGAGGGGGGGAACGGAAGAAAAGAAGATGAAAGAAAATGGGTCAGACAATAAGTCTGGTAAGTCCAGTGATTTTTCAGTGTGTGAACACGGAAAAGGATCATGACAGGAATAAACGGAAAATAGGACAGTACCAGAATAACAGGCTAATATAAACCAAGATAAGGTAGTTTAAACCGAATATACTATCGCACCCAATTCTATTTCTCTACACCTATTTATACTCGTTCCAACTGGCACCCCATATTCATGGTGAAATGATCCCCTTTTTAACGATGGGCTCCTACTCGCATGCATTTATCACGTGTGTCATTCGGCCCCTACTTGATTGTAGATACCTGTGCTGGTCCCACCATGGGGTGTATCAGTCCCTCTGGTGGAAACCCAACACTAACTAGGATGCACAGTGTATAACTGTAACACCCCACGTCCATTAATGTCACTCACAAAGGGAATGCATTAACTTCCATGGAGGTTTTAAGTGAATATAGAATAGTAAAATTACAACAAGACAGATATAAAATAGTACTTGGAAATTCAAAAACTTTATTTCATTGTAGCAGAAGTCAAAACATGTTTGATTTCATCATAACACCATATTCAATGTCAAGTACAATATCTATCTTGATAAAACAAGTACATAATCCCATTACATGAATAGCCATTAAAAAGAAAGATAACAAGCTGGACTTTACTTCAGCAGTCCAAGCTTTCCAGAAGATAAGCGATCCAACTAGACTCCACTAGAACTTGGCCCAACCTGCGGACCTGAAGGGAGAAAAAGGATGGAAAAGAGGGGGTCAGACATAAAGTCTGGTGAATATGATAATTCTACAATACTATTACCAAAATAACTGGACTAAGGCATAAGCTGGAAAACAAGAAAATGTCTATGAAGAGCAGATTAAGGACATAGACAATCGCTAAAGGCAACGTTATAGGCGCTCCTAAATACTAAAGGATAAACACTATACTGCACCACACCAGTCACCCTAAAGATTCATCCCACTTAGCTTCACTTAGAAAGTTTCCCAATGGCTTTACGTACCCCTAGCTGACTACATAGGTGCCGCCTGCCCCTATCTCCACTAGGTGTACCCTACTTCCCATTATTCGATCGGCTCCCTAACTCGTAGATACCCGTGCTGGCCCCACAGTGGGGTGTATCACTCCCTTAAAGTGGCAACCTGATACAACGGACATGCACGGCTTATACCTACACGATGCAACAACGTCTTACCTACCAGCCCGGGTCCACACACGCATATGAAACCCGTTGGACTTGCGTTGCCACCGCTCCCTGTTTTGGCCTCTTATAGTCAAACCCAGTATGCGTGTCCCGTCCTCGACTTGGGTCGAGCCCACAAAGATACGTTTTGCGATACTGGTTGAAATGGGCCCCCACTATTTACCACAAGCATTCCACCTAAGCTTGTCCCCATTAGTCCATCCCACTTAACCCACTTAGTCATGTTCATTTACATGTGTGTTTGGTTAAGTCTAATCGTATTTCAAATGCCTCTAAAGGCAACCACCAGATTCCTCATGCCACCCAAGGCACCTACTTAACCCCCATGTCCCACCTTACATGATTATCTGCTTAAGTATTTCTTAGTTCATTAAGGCCATAACCTCATAAAGACCTCTCACATTAGACTGGCATTTATGGCAGCTGGATTTGCCGGGCGGGTCCGGGCAGTCTTACACCATAAAAGAGTCTAACCTCGTGTCTTTACAACTGTTATGTTTTAGTTTGGGCCTAGGCCCTCTCACATTGGGCCGACATTTGTGACTACTAGATTTGCCGGGCGGGTCCGGGCAGGTTTACATCACAAACGGGTCCAACCTCGTGTCCTAAGCATTGATTATTAATAATAATCCACTTTCCCCCAATTTTAATAATTCCCTACTTGAATTATTAATTACTTCCAATTTTTAACAATGTCCATAATTGACTCAATTATGGACATCCATTCATGGTATGCAAAATCTTACAAAATTGCACCCAATTTATTAATTCCTAATATTACCCCTACCCCACGTTTGAACGTTTATTCGCAAAATATATGTTAGACTTGAATAGCCTAACTCATAGCATAAAAGAGATTATCATAATAACAACATGTATATGTGACCAAATGAATCATAATAAGGGGTGAAACTTGCATATGTCCAACTTGCATAGATTATACATGTCATGGATCTAAAGGTGTCAACTTGTTCAAAATTCACCTAATATGATCTCAATCAATTTTCATAAACTTACATATGAACATGTGTGAATCAACATCATCTAATTTTTTTAACAACATGGTTTTATATGGGTACACCTAACTCAATAGGCAAATTCCCATAATCAAGTTTTATTTAATTATAGTTTCAAGTTTATGGGTACACCTAACCTAATAGGCAAATTCCCATAAACAAGATCCATTTAAATTAAAAAAAACATAACTTTAAGCATGTTCCAACAACATCATGATTTTACAACATAATATAGCATGATTTATAACATGGCATAGTATGATAGTATAACATAGCTTGACATGATTCTCAACATAGCACGACATAGCATAAGAGAATTTACAACATAGCATGACATAGCATATATAATTTACATCATACGACAACATAATAACATAATAAGAGATCCACAATATATAGAATTTACAATTACAAATCACATCACTTTCTTGTGATCCATTCATAACTGAGTCAAATTAGTTTGTAATAGTCTTGTGAGAATCATCATACTCACCAACAAAAAGAAGAGAATTAGAGAGAGAGTTCTTTGGTTTGATTTGTTTTGTTGAGTAGAATTTAGTTGTAGTAGATTAGGCTTCCTCTTCTTAGTTTGTGACGGCTACGTTGAACTCCATGGCAGCAGCATGACGGTAGCTTCTCTAATTTTACAAGTGATTTAGGTTTAGGGTCTACCCACTTATTTATAGATTTTAGAATGCATTTAGGCCATTAGATTTAACCTAGAAATAACCGCAGCCGTTCAGACAAGATGGGGTTTATCTTGTTGACTCAGCAATGAGTCAGAAGTGACTCAGCAAACACTCAGCAATATATATATATATATATATATATATATATATATATATATTCTACAATGTACACATTAGATACATCCCCCCCTTTTACACACTTATTATTGTTTTTATATACATATTAGATACATCCCCTCTCTTACACACTTATTAATATTTTTATATTCATATTAGATACATCCCCTCTCTTACACACTTATTATTATATTCATATTAGATACATCCCCTCTCTTACACACTTTTATATTCATATTAGATACATCCCCTCTGTTACACACTTTTATATTCATATTAGATACATCCCCTCTCTTACACACTTTTATATTCATATTAGATACATCCCCCCCTCTTACACACTTATTAATATTTTAGCAACTTTAGTGTTAATAGAAAATTCGGGGTGTTACAATAACTACTGATGCCCAGTGCCTGCTTTTTCCACTCCGGAGTACGTGCACGCCCGTACTCCGTCGGAACCTACACTGACGCACCACCCGCCTCTATTTGACCGCTTATAGTCAGCCCAGTAATCGTGCCCCACCCTGCCTAGTTCAGGGTACCATGATACAACTATGTTGGTTAATGCTGAAATGGATCCCCTTTACTAGGTTTTCCTAGACAACATGTTTAATGGTTAAGTGTCCCCCAATTTAACCTAACCTCATTCATCTGTTTATGTTACGACCCAGGGAAAACTCGACGCTCGAGTTCTCGACAATGATACATAAACCCGCATCACTTGCCAAAAATCCAAGTATCGAACCCCCAGATTGTCAATAGAAAGAAAATAGGGGATGAGAAAAGAAAGAAAGAATATTAGAATAGAAGAAGGAAGAAGAACACATCAGAATCTCACAGCGGAACGAATAAAATATAATATAACAAATCTCTCTATACAAAAGAACTTTGTATACATACCAATCATCAGAGTACAACATGTATCAGTCACAGCGGAAAATAACTTTGTATATCTAACGGTGAACCCGCCTGCTTCTAGCTCCTGAAACTCCAAACGAAACCTAACCTGGAACATACTCGGAATGACCCGAGCATATTTGATTTAAAATAAAATACACCGGGTCAGTCTGGAATACTATCAGTGATAAATTCACATAACACACACTCAACTTGTTTAACTTTGCAAAATCCTTCAAAATAAAAGGATAATAGTAAGACTAGTCCACACATAAACACAGACGGTTTTTACCTTACTGTTACCTAAACCATTTTTGAAATCGTAGCTTGCTCGGATATTATCATAATGTCTAAATACAAATAAATATCAATCTAGAGGAACGCTTGCATCTCACGCTCCCCATATATAGTATACATACCAAAACCGCGGGAGCTTATTGGATATTGGATTCCAACTTGACAAGGTATGGGTCCACCTTCCGAATGTGTATCTCTAGAGGCGAATACACAGGGTTTTACAAGAGAATCTTGCAACCCGGCCCTCACATGACTGACCGCTCATTTCGCTTGAGTGTATCGAATGTATATCACCGACGGTTGGGATCAGCAACCACCTGCCCGAAAAGGGACAGCATCGAATATAGATTAAAGAAGCAAATGGAATTTCTCTAGATAGGTGATCATACACCCTAATGGGAGCGACCCACATAGCCATGCTGCCTGCCCGATTTTTGTCATTTCCCGGTTGATGAGGCTTGAGGCTAGAATTCCTTTTCGAACATCTGGCCACCATTCACTTTGAATGCCACATCGTCAGATCTGCCAGATATCACTAATTGATGTCCACAAAAATACCCTAGTTGATAAGAGAACCGTCGTCCTGTGCCACCAACTATCGTACGTTTGAAGAAATCAACGTACGTGATCCCATTGGAAATACTCTGTTAGACACTCGTCCATACAAGTCATCTAGGAACAGGATGAACCGAAGGCACTTTCCTACTGCATCTCATATAGGAATAACCCCATGGATCAGTAGCTAGTAGTCCTTGCAACCTGTGGATTCCAACCACGACAGAATCATAGTTTATCTCTGGGAGCTAACCAAAGGTTATTAGTGGTTCCTCCGCTTATGAAGATCCACGGTCTTCAATGCTCCATCTCGACCGTCTTCTGATATCCTCACGTATTTGTTGGTCGGAATGGTTTTCGAATATAAATTTGATCCCGGTCTTTCCATACGAACAAACGTATTGGTCAGGTTTTGATAGTCGGTGATTTAACTATCAATTAACACATGTGTCAATAAAATGATTTCACTGATTCAGTACTTGGCATGACCTGGCCTTTTTAAAATATATTTGACAAACTCGTTAATTACCTCTAATATTCGACTTAACTCTAACTTGACTAACTCGACTTGATTACTCCTATCGATTAACTAATACTTGACTTAACTCTATTCGCTTGACTCTAGATCGCAGCGATCACAATGGTTACGCCTGATTCCCTTAGGAAACAACCGATCGCCGTAGGCTATCTGCAGCCCTGCGAATTACGCTAGCAGTCGTACACAACGGCGACTTTTCCTGAATAACTATGTTTGACTAATTCTACCTCAAATACTATATTTGATCAATTCTAATTAAATAACAAATCTTCAATATAATTTGAAATCAATATTTTTATTTCTTTTGAAACTAATATTGAAATATTATTTATTTCCCAAAACCTTGCAGTAGAGTTCCATATTCCTCGTATGGGAAAAACCAATTTCAACACCTTCCCTCCTTTCAAACTAATTTCATCCCTCGATAAAAATGAAGCCGTTCAAGTTGGGGTATTTTATTTACCTCTCAGACCATGATCGACAGTGTCCTTATCTCAGAATAATATCAGTTTGTAACTTAAACCTTCATAAATATCTTGTTTACTATCTTGATTACAATCTGGTTTCACAAACCATTTCTTATATTTGAAATCCACTTTTCGATATAACCTTTTTACTTAATTTGTTTAATTAAGTAAGTCTTTACTAGTAATACCACCTTTTTGTTAAACCACAGTTTCACCTAAAAAAAATCCAACGTCCAATAATCAACTTTCATTTATTCGGGAATCCTGATAATAAAACTTATCTTGGGTTATAACTAGAATATGTTTACCGCCTTCTCTACGATAAAGCCTTTTTACCTTGGATTTTATTATCAAAATCCTTTTACAAACTTTTACTCCAAATTACTATATGTTTCTTCACTAACTTTTGAAATCCTTATTTCAATCAAAATGTTTCGTTTAAACAATCCTTTAACTTTCTAAAGTTATCGCTTTAGTTTATGACCCTTTTTACTTGGATTTTAATTCCAATATTCCTTTATCAATACAAAACAATACTTATGCATTTTCCTTCTCGTTAAATTTCTTATTTCAATTCCAAAGTTCGCTTAATTCAATTCCTTAACATTTAAGTCACCAATTTGGTTTAAACCCCTTTAAAAACACACTTTGATTCCTTTATAACCAACTATTTACTATCCTTTCACTTAACTTAGATTTCACTTAAAAACCATTAACACATTTCAATTACTTACTAACCTTTTTACTAGAATTTACTTCACTCAGTTTAATAATTAAGAGAAATCTTATTTAAAACTTCCCATTCACTTAAGAATCTCATTTTCAAATCTCTTTTGAAACCTGGATTATACATCATACGATTCTGCTACTTAAACCATTTAAATAATCCTTTTATAAACTTGACTAAAATATTTATTTATAAATTTCCAATTTAATTACTTAAATAAAATACCTGAAAACTTTAATCTAGTTATAAAATAATTTATAACTATAAAACTAGCGTCGATTTACCGGACGGTAGAACGATGACTAAAATAACATCTTTTAGGCCATTCACTGCCAATTACCAAATCAACACTGTCGGTTGATTTTAAACACCACATGGGGAATATCTGTCCAACCATCACACTCAAACAGGTTTCACGTATATATGAGATTCAATCAGTTCATATATCAACGATATGAAACAAACAATCAAAATGTGTGATATTTGAGGAATCCGGTTGGATCCCTCCAACCTGTCCTTCCTTGCATCACAGCTCGTTATATAGTTCATAATAATATATGAAATAATTTCAATCATCTATAGATAACAGCAACCAATAATCAGCAAATAGCAACCAATCAACCAATTTATATTTTTAACGGTAAATTATATTTTAATATGAATTTACCACATCAAAGAATTCCAGAAGGTGTGAGAATTAACTCACCAGATTATTCTGTCGACGGTTGATGCGTTTGTCGGTTTTAATCTTGAACGGACGTTCAAAATTAGCTGAATTTTCAACGGCGTCAGATCAGAGCCTAGTCAGTGCCATCGTCTAGATCTCGTTCCTACAATCCCAACGGATCCAATTTTGTTAATATACGTAAAAGTTACGCTCGTTTAAATATTGAATAAGTATACAATTATTTTATTAACTAATTAATATTTAAATAATTAAATAACCTTAACTTACCCTTAATTACCTTAAACTTCAGTGCCACGTCAGCAATTAACTTCAGGTCCACGCGTTTTTACCTATTCTTTTGCCTCAAACCCGTAACTTCCTCTTAGACAAAACCCATCACCTTGGATCAACCACGGCGTCGCCTCCATTAGACCTGGGCCCCACCTGTCACCTCCACCAGAACCGCCTCGGCCTAATGCCCCCTCGCCTGGAGCGCCGCCACCCAACTCATACTCTCTAACCGGAAATCGACCCTTGAACGGAATTTGTTCAAACCCCCACAACTCCGGCCACCAACCACCACCATTTTGACCCTCACGCTTCGCCCTACCCAAACCTTCAGCCCCCTGGCCCCACGACCACCAGGTCCTACAGAAATTGGCGATTTCTCCATCCACGACCGAAAACAACACCCAAAACATTGATCTCCGTTCATCCCCGGATTTCACCCACCACAGACTATCAGAAGACTTGAGACCACCACCAAAACGAAGCCCTATCTCCACTCTACGAAACACCTAAGGTCCCATCTCCCCAAATCGGCTACAACTCCTCAATTTGAGCCAAAAACGAAAATGGATTTCTCCGGTTTTAAGCCGATTCTGGCCACAACAGGTGTCCGTTCACCCCCAACTTTTTGTTGTAGGTAGGTAAGGACCCGATCTACCTATTTGCTTCAGATCGCCTATGCAAATTCTCTACGGATTGAAAGATATAATGGATTTTGTGTTGAGGGACTTTATTGCAAAATTACGTGATGATTTCAGAATTTGGTGGCTAGGGTTCGATGAAGTGGGTTTATATAATGCGGGAATAATATATTTTATGTTGACGTGACGAGCAACGTTGACTAACGATATTTTATTTCGTGTCTATCGCGTTTTCGAACATCATTTATTTGCTGCTGCACTCACATACGAACCCCGTTCGAGACGTGAATGGACAGCATAGTATATCTTGACGATACGGTCCTAATGAAACTTGTTTCGTCAAATTCCGAGTTCGTTTGCTCGAATAGCGTTTGTTCACCTCCAATTTGATCAATTTATTTTGCATTTTATTTTGCCACGCTCACAGAATAACCCCGATTGAAGTGTTGTTTGAAAATATAGCAATAATTTACTGTTGCGGTCCCAACAAAATTTGTTTCCTCTAAAACAGAGGTCGTTTGAAGATAGTCCTTTTATAACTGGCCAATTTGAATAAAATAAACCAATTTTAAAGTACTTCAATATAATATTATTAAAATATTGAAATTGGCCATACACGACCAGAATATCGTATATTACCCAGATAAAATATCTCGGGTTGAGTTTGAAGCCAAATCGATATTATAAAAATTTAAAAACCCTTCATTTAATATTAATAATGATATAATATATAACGAAATTCCATAGCGTTTTTTCTGAAATTTGATTTGTATATAAAATAAAATCTACACGATGAAAACTGGATTTTTTTTCTTTCATTAGAAAAATATGACCCAACAGATTCGGACGTTTCTTGTTTTGAGGAAATCCGACTTATTTTGAACCCGGTACGACCAATTGAAGTTCAAAACGCCAAATCGCGAACTACCGCACCGATGCAGCTTGTTATTTAATTAAATTATAAACAATATTGCTCAACCGTCATTTTCGAATAGAAATCGTCACTTTATTTTCAATATAACAAATATTTGACCACTTTAAACTGCTCGGTCACATTATATTTCAAATTCTATATTTCCCTTAATATTTTTGAAATTAAAATATTATTTTATTATTTATTTAAATAATATATTCCAAATAAAATCGTTAAATTAGATTATTTAAATTCGAACCAATATTTTAAATAATTAAAATATTCCAAATAAATAGGCAGAAAATACGGTTCGTTACATTCCTTCCCCCTTAAAATAATTTCGTCATCGAAATTGCTAAGGCAGAAAGAACGTTAAATCCCTTTTATCTTTTCCAAAAAGAATTAATTTTAAAACTCGAATTTATTTTCAAACTGACCCAATTGGTTTTAAAACCAATTTAATTCAACTAAAATAATTTTCTAAAAATATTCAAAAATTTTCTAACTCCTTGAATTTTGGAAAAATTTCGGTAGAGTCTCCCCTGTATGGAGGACATCTGCAAAATAGAAGGTTCAAGAAATATATATATATCGACTCTATAGGTCGGAAAAATTTCAAAATCCAAACTCAAAACCCAAATAAAAAAAAAAAATTCATATTTTCGTAGGCGTTCCTTTTAGCGGGCGTTATTAAGCGAAATATTTTATTCGAGCTTGCTTAATTATTTTGCAGCTTTATTCAAACTGGATTCAAATAACTCCAAAATTTCTCTGGCTGGATTTTAAAGCTGAATTGGCACTTCTGCACCTGTTTCTCAACTCAAATGGATTTCATTAGTCCACAAACAAATGTCAGTTATGTTCAAAACATCTATATCATACATATCAACCCATTTTACACACAATTCACTCCACACAAGATTATAATTATTTATAATCACTTCATTTATTTCTTTAATTATCTATTCAGATTTATTAAATTTGAATTGATTTAGTCGAATTTATTTATTTCATATGTGTTTTCAACCAAATCGAGTCATGTTCAGGTTCATATCCAAGCAACTAACAATACAATCCAATATATCATACAATCAACATTAACAAATCCAAATAATTTGCCCATAATATAATAACCATTACTTTTATTTTATTATAAAATAAATTGGGAAAAAATAATTTCAAAAATAATTTTAATATCAAATTACAAATACGCTCTCTCATATATATATAATCAAACTCAATCTAGGGTACTGCTAACCCCATCTCTATTGAGTCACGCTACAGAGCCAAGGTTATCTCTAAACCAATAGCTCCGATACCACTGTAACGACCCAGGAAAAACTCAACGCTCGAGTTCTCGACAATGATACACAAACCCGTATCACTTGCCAAAAATCCAAGTATCGAACCCTCAGATTGTCAATAGAAAGAAAATAGAGGATGAGAGAAGAAAGAAAGAATATTAGAATAGAAGAAGGAAGAAGAACACATCAGAATCTCACAGCGGAACGAATAAAATATAATATAACAAATCTCTTTATACAAAAGAACTTTGTATACATACCAATCATCAGAGTACAACATGTATCAGTCACAGTGGAAAATAACTTTGTATATCTAACGGTGAAGCCGCCTGCTTCTAGCTCCTTAAACTCCAAGCGAAACCTAACCTGGAGCATACTCGGTCTGACCCGAGCACAATTGAATTAAAACAAAATACACCAGGTCAGTCTGGATTACTATCAGTGATAAATTCACATAACACACACTCAACTTGTTTAACTTTGCAAAATCCTTCGAAATAAAAGGATAATAGTAAGACCAGTCCACACATAAACACGGACGGTTTTTACCTTACTATAGCCCAAACCATTTTTCAAATCATAACTTGCTCTGATATTATCATAATGTCTAAATAAAAATAAATACCAATTTAGAGGAACGCTTGCATCTCACGCTCCCTATATATAGTATACAAACCAAAACCGCGGGCGCTTATTGGATATTGGATTCCAACTTGACATGGTATGGGTCCACCTTCCGAATGTGTATCTCTAGAGGCGAATACACAGGGTTCAACAAGAACGTCTTGCAACCCAGCCCTCACATGACCGACCACTCATTTCGCTTGACTGTATCGAATGTATATCACCGACGGTTGGGATCAGCAACCACCTATCCGAAAAGGGAAAGCATCAAATATAGATTAAAGAAGTAGATGGAATTTCTCTAGATAGGTGATCATACAACCTAATGGGAGCGACCCACATAGCCATGCTGCCTGCCCGATTTTTGTCATTTCTCGGTTGATGAGGCTTGAGGCTAGAATTCTTTTTCGAACATCTGGCCACCATTCACTTTGAATGCCACATCGTCAGATCCGCTAGATATCACTAATCGACGTCCACAAAATTACTCTAGTTGGTAAGAGAACCGTCGTCCTCCGCCACCAACTATCGTACGTTTGAAGAAATCAACGTACGTGATCCCATTGGAAATACTCTGTCAGACACTCGTCCATACAAATCATCCAGGAACAGGAAGAACCGCAGGCACTCTCCTACTGCATCTCATATAGGAATCACCCCATGGATCAGTAGCGAGTAGTCCTTGTAACCCGTGGATTCCAACCACGACAGAATCACAGTTTATCTCTGGGAGCTAACCAAAGATTATTAGCGGTTCCTCCGCTTATGAAGATCCACGGTCTTCAATGCTCCATCTCGATCGTCTTCTGATGTCTTCACGTATTTGTTGGTTGGAATTTTATTCGAATATAAATTCGATCCCGGTCTTTCCATACCAACAAAAGTATTGGTCAGGTTTTGATAGTCAGTGACTTAAAAATCAATTAACACATGTGTCAATAAAATGATTTCACTGATTCAGTACTTGGCATGACCTGGCCTTTTTAAAATATATTTGAAAACCTCGTTAATGAACTCTAATATTCGACTTAACTCTAACTTGACTAGCTCGACTTGATTACTCCTATCGATTAACTAATACTTGACTTAACTCTATTCTCTTGACTCTAGATCGCAGCGATCACAATGGTTACGCCTGATTCCCTCAGGAAACATCCGACCGCCGTAGGCTATCTGCAGCCCTGCGATTTACGCTAGTAGTCGTACACAATGGCGACATTTTCTGAATAACCATGTTTGACTAATTCTACCTAAAATACTATATTTGATCAACTCTAATTAAATAACAAATCTTCAATATAATTTGAAATCAATATTTTTATTTCTTTTGAAACTAATATTGAAATATTATTTATTTCCCAAAACCTTGCAGTAGAGTTCCATATTCCTCGTATGGGAAAAACCAATTTCAACACCTTCACTCCTTTCAAACTATTACCATGCCTCAATAAAAATGAAACCGTTCAAGTTGGGGTATTTTATTTACCTCTCAGACCTTGATCGACAACGTCCTTATCTCAGAATAATATCAGTTTGTAACTTAAACATTCATAAATATCTTGTTTACTATCTTGATTCCAATCTGGTTTCACAAACCATTTCTTATATTTGAAATCCACTTTTCGATATAACCTTTTTACTTAATTTGTTTAATTAAGTAAGTCTTTACTAGTAATACCACCTTTTTCTTAAACCACAGTTTCACCTAAAAAAACCACATCCAATAATCAACTTTCATTTATTCGGGAATTCTGATAATAAAACTTATCTTTGGTTTTAACTAGAATCTTTTTACCGCCTTCTCTACGATAAAGCCTTTTTACCTTGGATTTTATTATCAAAATCCATTTACAAACTTTTACTCAAAATTACTGTATGTATCTTCACTAACTTTTGAAATCCTTATTTCAATCAAAATGTTTCGTTTAAACAATCCTTTAACTTTCCAAAGTTATCGCTTTAGTTTACGATCCTTTTTACTTGAATTTTAATTCCAAAATTCCTTTTTCAATACAAAACAATACTTATGCATTTTCCTTCTCGTTAAATTCCTTATTTCAATGCCATAGTTCGCTTAATTCAATTACTTGACATTTAAGTTACCAATTTGGTTTAAACCCCTTTAAAAACTCACTTTGATTCCTTTATAACCAACTTTTTACTATCCTTTCACTTAACTTAGATTTCGCTTAAAAACCATTAACACATTTCAATTACTTACTAACCTATTGTCTATTACCTTACAAATTTCATTATTGAATTTACTTCACTCAGTTTAATAATTAAGAGAAATCTTATTTAAAACTTCCCATTCACTTAAAAATCTCATTTTCAAATCTCTTTTGAAACTTGGATTATACATCATACGATTCTGGTATTCAAACCATTTAAATAATCCTTTTATAAACTTGACTAAAATATTTATTTATAAATTTATAATTTAATTACTTAAATAAAATACCTGAAAACTTTAATCCAGTTATAAAATAATTTATAACTTTAAAACTAGCGTCGATTTACCGGCCGGTAGAACGACGACTAAAATA
This sequence comes from Allium sativum, assembly GCA_030737875.1. NCBI lineage: Eukaryota > Viridiplantae > Streptophyta > Magnoliopsida > Asparagales > Amaryllidaceae > Allium > Allium sativum. Next base: position 95,184,038 of record CM060925.1, on the reverse strand, counting down.
ACATCTTTAGGCCATTCACTGCTAATTACTAAATCAACATTGTCGGTTGATTTTAAACACCACATGGGGAATATCTGTCCAACCATTACCCTCAAATAGGTTTCACAACTATATGAGGTTCAGTCAGTTCATATATCAACGATATGAAACAAACAATCAACATGTGTAATATTTGAGGAATCCGGTCGGATCCCTCCAACCTGTCCTTCCCTACATCACAGCTCGTTATACAGTTCATAATAATATATGATATAATTTCAATCATCTATAGATAACAGCAACCAATAATCAGCCAATAGCAACCAATCAACCAATTCATATTTTTAACGGTAAATTATATTTTAATATGAATTTACCACATCACAGTATTCCAGAAGGTGTGAGAATTAACTCACCAGATTATTTTGTTGATGGTTGACGCGTTTTTCTCTTTTAATCTTGAACGGACATTCAAAATTAGCTGAATTTTCAACGGCGTCAGATCAGAGCCTAGTCAGTGCTATTGTCTAGATCTCGTTCCTGCGATCCCAATGGATCCAGTTTCGTTAAATTTCATTAACATACGTAAAAGTTACGCTCGTTTAAAAATTGAATAAGTATACGATTTTTTTATTATCTAATTAATATTTAAATAATTGAATAACCTTAACTTACCCTTAATTACCTTAAACTTCGGTGCTACGTCAGCAATTAACTTCAGGTCCACGCGTTTTTACCTTTTCTTTTGCCTCAAACCCTTAACTTCCTCTGAGACAAAACCCATCACCTTGGATCACCCACGACGCCGCCTCCGTCAGACCTGGGCCCCACCTTTCACCTCCACCAAAACTACCTCGGCCTGACGCCCCCTCGCTTGGAGCGCTGCCACCCAACTCCTCCTCTCTTACCGGAAATCGACCCTTGAATGGAATTTGTTCAAACCCCCACAACTCCGGCCACCAACCACTTCGCCTGACCGGACCACCGCCATTTTGACCCCCACGCTTCGCCCTACCCATGACCTTCAGCCCCCTGGCCCCAAGACCACCAGGTCCGCCGGAAATTGGCGAATTTCCCCATCGACGACCGAAAACAACACCCAAAACATTGATCTCCGTTCATCCCCTGATTTCTCCCACCATAGACCACCAGAAGACTTGAGACCACAACCAAAACGAAGCCCTATCTCCCCTCTACGAAACCCCTAAAGTCCCATCTCTCCAAATCGGCTACAACTCCTCAATTTGAGCCAAAAACGAAAATGGATTTCTCAGGTTTTAAGCCCATTCTGGCCACCACAGGTGTCCGTTCACCCCCAACTTTTTGCTATTGGTAGGTAAGGACCCGATCTACCTATTTGCTTCAGATCGCCTATGCAAATTCTCGATGGATTGAAAGATATAATGGATTTTGTCTTGAGGGACTTTATTGCAAAATTACGTGATGATATCAGAATTTGGTGGCTAGGGTTTGATGAAGTGGGTTTATATAATGCGGGAATAATATATTTTATGTTGACGTGACGAGCGACGTTGACTAACGATATTTTATTTCGTGTCTATCGCGTTTTCAAACATCGTTTATTCGCTGCTGCGCTCACATACGAACCCCGTTCGAGACGCGAATGGACAGCATAGTATATCTTGACGATACGGTACTAATGAAACTTGTTTCGTCGAATTCCGTGTTTGTTTGCTCAAATAGCATTTGTACACATCCAATTTGATCGATTTATTTTGCATTTTATTTTGCCACGCTCACAGAATAACCCCGATTAACGAGTAATTTGAAAATCTAGCAATAATTTACTTTTGCGGTCCCAACAAAATTTGTTTCATCAAAAACAGAGGTCGTTTAAAGAAAGTCCCTTTATAACTGACCAATTTGAATAAAATAAACCAATTTTAAAGTACTTCAGTATAATATTATTAAAATATTGAAATTGGCCATACACAACCAGAATATTGTATATTACCCAGATAAAATATCCCGGGTTGAGTTTGAAGCCAAATCGATATTATAAAAATTTAAAAACCCTTTATTTAATATAAATAACGATACAATATATAACAAAATTCCAAAGCGTTTTTTCTAAAATTTGATTTGGACATAAAATAAAATCTACACGATGAAAACTGGATTTTTTTCTTTCATTAGAAAAATATGACCCAACAGATTCAGACTTTCTTGTTTCGAGGAAATCCGACTTATTTTGAACCTAGTACAACCAATTGAAGTTCAAAAGCCAAATCGCGAACTGCCGTGCCGCTGCCGCTCGTTATTTAATTAAATTATAAACCATATCGCTCAACCGTCATTTTCGAATCGAAATCGTCACTGTATTTTCAATATAACCAATATTTGACAACTTTAAACTGCCCGGTCACATTATATTTCAAATTCTATATTTCCCCAAATATTTTAGAAAGTAAAATATTATTTTATTATTTATTTAAATAATATATTCCAAATAAAATCGTTAAATTTGATTATTTAAATTCGAACGAATATTTTAAATAATTAAAATATTCCAAATAAATAGGCCGAAAATACGGGTCGTTACAGTTTAACTGACATGTTTTATTGGTTAAGTGTTGGCTTCATTAACTTAACCCTACCATTCCTGTCTTAGCTTTAATTCATTCATTAAAGCACCAACCACTCACAATAGACAGGTATTGTTGCGGTCACTAGATGTGCCGGACGGTTCCGGGCAGCTTTACACCGCAACTCAGTCTAACCTCCGGTTCTTTTGGGCTCAATGCGCTAACCTCTCATAATAGATTTATATTGGTACGGTTGCTGGATTTGCTGGGCGGTTCCGCGCAATCTTATATCGTAACTCAATCTAACCTCGGGTTAGGCATATTCGTCTTTTACTAAACTTACATATTTATCCTTCATGTTTATATGTAAATTATCAATCAATTATTGTCATGGACCACTTTCCCTCTAAATCAGGTTCATAATTTTAGGTATATAAATTAGACCATTCCAATGTCACTAATCATTGTTACGTGCCAAATACGCCAATTACATGTAATTCAATGTCCCGTTGAACGTTCGAAAAAATTACATTGAATGTTAGGCTCGATATTTTAGCCTAACTCATAAACACAAAGGGAAAAGCAAAGAACATGAAATATTCCAACAGCATAAAAACATGTGGCATATAGATTTGGCATAGGATAATGAACTTTCATTTTTAGATCCAATTAACATGAATCATAAGCATATAAATTTACATAGAACCACAGAAATTAAACTTGGCATGGAAAGGTGAACTTGCATTGAATTGGATCTAATTAATATAGATCTAAACATATAAGGTTGTGGATCTAGAGATATGAGGTTGTAGATCTAAACATATAGGCATATGTGAACCTTATTTCGCCTAAAAACTTGGATGTGACATAACGTGATAGAATCACCAAACTTGCATATAACATGATAGTTTCTCATTCCCAAATTCCTATACAATATAATAGGTTCGTTCACCAAATTCTACACAACAAGATAGGTTCAATAAACAACAAGAGTATCAAAGGCATATATGATAGAATTATCACACAAAGATACATGAGTTAGCATTACTATTATCATACAACTTGGTACAATTCTAGTTTTCATTCTATTACAAATCATGTCTTTAATTTGTTCACATCTAAATGATAACTAGACTTACAAACAAGAGAACAGTCTTGTTTTCTGGGATCTGTATTCTGAAACTAAATTGTTCTCCTTTGATGTAGAGAAATTGTTCTTCTAATTTAGATTTGATTTGATTTGAAGCTTCTATCTTGCTTTCTAATTGAAGGAGAATGGCGGCTACTATAGGTTGACCATTGACGGCATGACGGCTCTTGGTATGAATTTGTGTGATTTAGGGTTGAGTGTTGGGGCTTCTTTTATAGAGTTTTAATTAAATAAGAGTCGTTAGATCAACCTAAAAGAAATCAAGACCACCCAGAGAAGATAGATCAGCCACATAAGCTCTAATGACTCGGCAAAGAGTCAGAATCGTCACATTTTCAAATCTTCCCGAGGGGGTAGGTCGACCCCTAGGTTGACCCCCAATCGACCCCCTGGTCGACCTGTTTGGGGGAGGTCGACCCCCTGGTCGACCTGGCCTTGGGCGGGAAAATTCCCGCCCAGCCCGCTTCTGCTTCGGATTTCGAAATTTGAATTTCTGAACTGAGTTGTTTGAATTTTATTTAAAATCCTTAATCTTCTGAAGGCCATAACTTCTTCGTACAGAGTCCAATTCACGCAAACTAGGACTCTATCTCAAGAAAAATTCTGAGACGAACGTAATGGCATAACCTGTTTCCCTTAGTTCTCACATTTAAAATTAAGTATTATTTAATTTGTTACGTTAATGTTTATTGAATATATGGGGTGTTACATTCTCCCCTCCTTAAAGGATTTCGTTCCCGAAATCTTCAAGTCAAGAAAATGTATATCCTACAATCCAATCGTCCATCTACTCAACCATCAAACACAGGCGTCCATTGTCCTTAAAAAGACTTCTAATGCTTCATTATCATATGCATAGTGTGTGTACATGTCCTTATCTAATGCAAAAATCAAGCGGTCTACTGATTAAGTTGACCTCCTTAATGCAAATTTATATCAGTGCCATGAGTCCATTATGTATGCAATTTTTCCTACTCATAATTCTACATGAGTGCACAACCATTCATACAAATGCGACATCCATATGACAACACATCAAGTTTCAATCCATATACAAATACGCAAATGCATATGCAATATGAAAGTGACTAAGCCGATCTAGTACCTAATGTGTGTGTATATGCATCCATGAGCAACCACTTGCAACCATTGGCAACCATAATTCATAACATGTTTCAAATACATGTTTGCATCCATTGGTTTCTATCTAAGGACAAATAACAGGACCGAAGAGATAGACTAAAGAGATAGATACTAGCATGCATAAACTTATGGAAAAAGATATCAAGGATGTACCCTCAAAAAGATAAGGGTAGGCTGCGCGTATCTTGGCCTCAGTCTCCCAAGTCGCGTCTTCTTCGGCGTCGCTCCATTGAACTTTTACAAGCTTGACTTTGCGGTTGTGTAGTTTTTTTACTTTTGTTCCCAAGATACGAGTTGGAACTCTCCTCACAATTACTTCTCGTTCTACTTCTACTTCCTCTAGTATGCTTGGTTCCACCACTTTCGCAGACTCATGTAAGCACTTCCGTAGGTGAGAAACATGAAAGACATTATGAACTCCAGCCAATCTTTCGGGCAGCTCTATTCTATAAGCCATCTTCCCAATCTTCTCGATAATAGGAAATGGCCCTACAAATCTTGGTGCCAACTTTCCTGCGGATCCAAAGTGAACGACGTTCCTTAAAGGAGATACTTTAAGGATCCGACCTCAAACTCAAAGTCGGTTCTTCTTTTGTCTGCATAGGACTTCTGTCCATCTAGGGCAGTCCTCATTCTTCTTCGTATCAAGTCCACTTTCTTTGAAATATCTCTAATCATGTCTGGTCCAAGTATGAGCTTCTCTGTATACTCCCACCAACAAGTTGGTGATCGGCATGGTCTTCCATATAAATCTTCGAAGGGTGCCATGCCTATGGTGGCTTGGTAGCTATTGTTGTAAGCGAATTCCACCAAAGGAAGATGATCCTCCCATGTTCCTCCAAAGTCAAGAATGCACAGTCTCAAGAGGTCTTCTAATACTTTGTTCACCCTTTCCGTCTGACCATTGGTATGGGGGTGATAGGCCGTGCTTAAGCATAACCGTGTGCCCACAGCCTCTTGCAAACTCCTCCAAAACTCGCTCGTAAAGATAGGATCTCGGTCACTCACTATGCTGGAGGGTATCCCATAGAGTCAGACTATTTCTTTAAGATAAAGGGATGTTAACGACGAGGCGGTCCTCCTACTCTTGACAGGTATAAAGTGTGCGCTTTTAGTGAGCCTGTCAATTATCACCCAAATACTGGTGTTGCCCCTTCTTGACCTAGGCAACCCATCAATAAAGTCCATCAAAATGCTATCCCATTTCCACTGTGGGGCCTCTGGAGGATGAAGCAAACCACCAGGCTTCTTTTGCTCCGCCTTGACTTGCTGGCATATCATGCACATAGAAACGAATTCGGCTACATCCTTCTTCATGCCATTCCAGAAGAAAACCCTTTTTATGTCCTTGTACATCTTGTCTCCACCTAGGTGTATGGTCAACCTAAAATGTTGTGCCTCCTCGAGAACCGTCTTCACCAAATCTCTGGCTTGGGTACGCATAGTCTCCCATCCCGTCTCAGCCAACCCTTGGCATCTACTGAGTATCTATTGAGGTGACAAGAAGTCTCACCTCCAACTAGCTTGTCCATCACATAAATAAGCTGAGATTCTTCACGTTGCGCTGCTCCTATCGAGTCCAAAAGCGTAGGCCGCACTTCCAGCATTGCTAGCAAACCCGGTACAAACTCAAAAGAGGGTCTAAAATCAAAAGCTGCTATGTACCCCAAGCTTTGCCTTTCCACAAAGAGAGGACTTAAGGTCGGCTTTTTCTTGCTTAAGGCGTCTGCTACCACATTTCCATTGCCAGGGGTATAAGACATATCAAAATCATATGAGGCAAGAAACTCCATCCATCTTTGTTGCCTCAAGTTAAGATCTTTCTACGAGAAAAGGTACTTCAACGATTTATGGTCAGTATACAATTCAAATTTCTCACCTAGGAGATAATGGTGCCAGACTTAAGTGCAAAGATGGTGGCAGCCAACTCTAGATCGTGGGTTGGGTAGTTTTTCTCATGTACTTTCAACTGTCTTCTACCATAAGCTACTACCTTTCCTTCTTGCATCAAGACATCGCCTAGTCCCGTACCGCATGCATCCGTGTATACTATAAACATTTTGCTTCCATCAGGCAATGTCAGAAGTGGGGCTATTGTTAGAGCCCTTTTCAAGCGTTGGAAAGAAACATCGCAATCCCAATCCCAAGCGAAAGTTAGGTTCTTCTTTGTCAACCTTGTAAGTGGAGCTGAGATTTTCGCAAAGTCTTTGATGAACTTTCTGTAAAAGATCGCTAGCCCGAGAAAGTTCGGACTTCGGTTGCGTTTCGTGGAACTTTGCAATCTTGCACCGCAACTACTTTTGGGGGGTCCACAGCTGTGGACACCACATGTCCAAGAAACCTTACTTCTCTCCAGAAATGGCATTTGGAGAATTTGGCTTTTAGCTGATGTGCATGGAGAGTATCCATGACTTCCTTTAAATGCTAAGCATGCTCTTCCTCACACTTTGAGAAGATCAAAATGTCATCCACGAAGACCACAACAAACTTATTGAGGACCTCCCTGAACACCCTACTCATCAAGTCAATGAAATAAGCGGGTGCGTTTGTCAAGCCGAAAGGCATGACAAGCCATTCGAAGAAACCATCCGGGGTTCTGAACGCGGTCTTATCAATGCTCTCTTCATCCACTCTTAGCTGATAAAACCTGGTAGCCAGATCTAGTTTGGAGAAAATCGATGCACCTACAAGCTGATTAAACAAGTCGTATATTCTTGGAAGTGGGTGCCTATTCTTCTTGGTCAGCTTGTTTAGCTCCCTATAATCCATTGAAAGGTGAAGTGAACCATCCGCTTTGGTTGCTAACACCACTGGAGCACCCTATTCCGAAATGCTCCGTATGAACCCCTTTTCGAGAAGCTCTTTAACTTGCTTACTGAGCTCCTTCCTCTCCCTTGGGGCCATGGGTCTAACGGGTAAAGCAACGGGTTTCGCATTATCAACAAGGTAGGTGCGGAAGTCTATCTCCTGCTTCGGAGGTAAGCCCTTCACCTCTTCAAAGACATCCGAATATTCACAGACCATTCTAACAGACTGTAAGTTCTCAACAGACGCAGCAAGAGATTCTAGGTAGCTAAGCATAATAGAGTTCATGTGTAACGAGCCAGATTTTTCGACTGTTTGAATTCAAATATTTAAATTAGTTTTAAATATTATATTTGTAATATTAATGGATTTAATATTGAAATTTGTTGTTGAACGACAAAGGAACATTTATATTTATATTTATATTTATATTTATATTATAAATCGAAATCGAAACTGCGCGGTAGTTCGTAAAATTGAATTTGAACTTCAATTGATTATACAGAATTCGTTTTAAGTCGGATTTCTGTGTAACAAGAAGCGTCTGAATCTAAGTGATAATATTTTTCTAAGGAAAGAGAAAAATCGAGCTTTCGTATTGTAGATTTTGTTTTACGTCCAAATCAAATTCTGAAATAGTCGTTGTGGAATCGTTTATAGACCATAACGATTATTTAAGTATATTTAAATACCGAATTCGAATTTGGACAACGTTCTTTTGAGGCGTAGTTATAATTTAATTTTTAGAATTTTACTGTAATTTTTAATTAATTAAATAAGCAAATTTTTATATGGAGTATTTTGCACCCTATACCAGTATTTTGGGGTTTCACAATATAAGATAACCTACCGATATTATTATAATTTTGGGACCGTGACACATTGTTGGACACAACAATATTTTTATTTCTGTCGACAGTTGTTCGTAAATGAATAAAATTTGTGTATTGCGGGGTACGCTGAATTTTAAATACTAATAAAAAAACAAATTAATGCGTACATATCACTTAAGCCCTTAGTAAATAAATAAGAAAGGACAATAGCGTCTCCAATGTCTAAGTCCTTTGGCCTACACTCAACATAATGCAATGATACAAGTGAAAAACATTGCACTGTACAGGCGCCACTATTTTGCTACTTCTTTTCAAAAACCTACCTATGTGTACCTTGACATACACTCACACGCACATGACTTCTGAAAATACCGTCCTCTGTGCACATCTTTCTTTTACTATTCCTTATACATGACAATTGAATTTAACCCAACTACATATATATTTTACAGCTAGACATGTATGTCAAGTATAAATCAAAAATGAAGATACACGCTATGATAGATTTGCACGCTATTCTGCAGACTGTATATTTTACCTATCCCATCCCTTTCATGGCAAGACTTGAATTTTTACTCCATACTGCCGAAACGGTACAACGTAGAGATAGCCTATCCTATATATATGTAATTTAGTGAAAACAGTTTGTACATGCCTATTACCATCTACAGTTATACATGGTTACATACCTTCAAAATTTTCGTATCTTATAGATCCTGGATAGTGATTTGCGTATCTTATATATAACACAAGCACATGCCTCCTACCTCAAACCGTACAAGTGTATCCTTCTAAGCTGCAAGGAAGTCCAAATCAACATCAACACAGGCCTACCGTATGTATTTTGCACATGCTAACAGAACAAGCTAACATAGTTTCCCCTAGGGTATCAACATCACAGACCATGACAAATTAAGCACAGCTAGTGAAATGAAATGAAACTTCTGCACTGTCCAAATCAACTACACCCGATTACGCTACCTCCCAGCTAACATTACTTGCGCTCCAAACCTCATAATCGTGATGACCACGTTGTCTTAGACTATAAATACAGCATAGGCTTCGCTTGTTTCTTTCGTTCAGCAAAAACAAACAGCAAGTATTTTTCTCAGTTATTTCTAGCGGGCGAACAGAAGCGGTTCGAAACATTTGGCCAAGACGTAGAGGCTTAAAAATGGCGGAGATAAAGTAGATGGGTTCAGGTGGAAAAAAAGAAATAAAGAGAAGTTGCGAAGAGCAGTGAAGTAGGGAAGGAGGGGGTTGCGTCCAGGAAGAAGATGCTGTCGACGTTAAGGTGTTGGGCCGGATTATTTTGGGTATTGGTTCCCTTTTGACGCTGTATATAAAAATAAAAAAAATAAAAAATATAAAGAACGAAACAGCAGGAGTGAGGAGGAGAATGGAATCTGGGGAAGAAACTAGTTCACGTAGAGAAATATGGGGAAACCCGCATGGGCTGTGAATGTGAATGGTGGACTTGGGCCATAATTTCAGGAAAAAAAAAAGAAAAAAAAGTGAAAGGAAGCAGCCCAGTTTTGAAGGGAAGCCAACGGGACGTGAAACATGAAGGCCTGGACGTGCTGGGTGGAAAGGAAAGTTTGAAGTGTTTGGGTCAAAAGGTGGTGTCAGGTAAGAGTTTAAATATGCAAAGCTATAACTAAACATATGAAGGTCCCTAATCTATGGTTTACATGAGCCAAATCCCGCTTACCTATGCCTAATTGTAATAATGTACGTTTGTTAAAGTTTTAGTTATATAACTAATAGAACAGCAGGACAGATTCTTTTTATAATAAGATGGGTGATAGAAATTTGGGAAAGATGAAGGACGTATGAGTGGGATGTATAAACGATGGGAACGCCTGAGTTAGTCGGTAAAAGTGGATGCTGTCACACTGCATTTGGAAAGTAGAAATGGTAGAAAATAATTCAAGGGGGAAAGGATTATATAGAAGTCGTGGTGTTTTTGTTACTGGGTGAAGACCGTGGATCTGAAAGAGAATAGAGGTAATTAGTTTGACCGATTTGAGCTAATTCACGTGGTTAGTCAAATTAAATTATAATTAAAAATTTATTAGTTAATTTAAATGTTAAGTAAGGATGAATTAATTATTTATCATGTAACTTTTAATAACAGTAACATTCACACATGTTGTCAGAATCGAACAAAACAACGAGCGTTGGAACCGTGTTAACGAGCGGGATAATATGCAACTGATCTGGACTGGACTGGAAGCAGCTGGGATTTATTGGTTAAATTAAAATCTTGTTTAATTTAACCACAACTGGACCGCTCCAACGATAAATGGAAATCAAGGTGCGTTAAACTCACTCAGTTACCCCATTTATAGTTTTTATAAATTGGGTTTATTGCTTTTGTGCTATGTTTGCTAGTTGATTTGGTTGATTTAAATGATTGTTTGGTTATTTGCCATACTATTTAAATTAAACGGTGGTTTAATTTAAAATGAAAAGAAATCTTTATTTTTAACGATTATTTCCAACGAAGTTAACTTAGCTTGTTGGCTACGTTTATAATGATATAAACGTTTTTTAAATTAAATTAAGTGCTTGAATGATTATTATTAGTTGACCGCTGTCAGCTGAATTAATTATTTATCTGCATATGCTCAATATATGAACTGTTGAACCTATTTGATTGAATTATTGAATTGGTTATTGATTTTTAAACCCAAATTCAACATTTGTTTGGTCCTTAAACAATGGGTGATATTGGTTGAGTAATTTATCGCAGACGACCAAAATACAAATTGTTTTATGAAGATAGATTTACCGTTAGGTAAGTCGATAGAAATGAAGATGTGAAATTTATTTTAAATGAAGTTTACAGGAAATTTATGAAGGAGTTCATGTCTAAACCAGTTTCGGCAATCAAGTTATCAGGGGATTGTAGGCGAATAAGATAAGCTAGAAATTAATGTTACATAATATTTGGATTAAGTAAAGGGAGTCGAGATGAAAATGGTTTGATTTTAAACCAGAATTGTACAAACGAGATTTATAAAAAGAGATGTTATTTATAACGTCAATTTTAGATTAACGTTACTGAAAATGGCAATTTAGCAGAATGGATGAAAAGTTAAATAAGATTGCCCGGAGCGAAACATTAAAAGGGGTTAGAAAAAGGTTTTTTCTAATTGATTTTGGTAATAGATTCAGAAATGGGATTTTTAGTAAGGATAGGGAAAGTAAATTAAATAGTTAAAGAAGTAAAGATTTAAAAGTTCATGTTTTAGTAATCATTTATTGAATCAATAATTGTAGTAATATTAATATATTTAAAAAGGAGATTTCAAAAATAAGAAAGTTTTTACTAAATAGTAAAATGATATTTATTGGCATCAGAATGAATATGAGTTTTTGAATTACAATTCATATCAACCCTAAGATAAGAATGTTGTTGATCAAAGTCTTAGAAGTAATTAAAATACCCCAACTTGAACGACTTCAGGACTATCGAAGGATGGTATTATTTGTAATGGTAAAGACGTTAGAAGAGATTTATTTTGTGGATCTATAATGCAACATTATTTGAAAGATTTGAGGATAGACAAGGCAATTCCAAAATATAGGAAATAAAAGAAATTTAAAGAGATGTATGTTGGTATTTCCAAGATAGCGAAAGAAAAAGGGAATTTCGAAATGATCATCTTAAGAATGATAAGTGGAACCGGTTTTCCAATTATAGGTAATAAGTGATGTATAGAAAATGTTTAAAATGGTAGTTGACGGGAAATGTGATATTGATTTAAGATATTTTTCTAAGTATCAGTATAAAATGATTTGAGAATATTATATTATTTAATGGCCAAGTGTCGCTGTGTTCTAAACAAATGGATCTGTGTTATTTTTATAGTTGTTTATTTTGATAGTTAAATATCCGACTATTAAAATCTGACCCAACGTTATTGGTAGGGGAAGACCGGGATCGAGTTTATATTCGAAAACCATTCCGACCAATAAATCGAATACGTCGGAGATGCTGGTCGAGATGGAGCAATTGAAGACCATAGATCTTCATAAACGGAAGAGTTACTTACAATCTCAGGTTGATCCCAAGAGATGTGCTGTGATTCTGTCGTGGCTGAAGTCTAGGGATTGCAAGGACTACTCGCTACTGATCTATAGGGTGATTCCTAGGATGCGGTAGGAGGGTGCCTTCGGTTCATCCTGTTCCTGGATGACTTGTATTGACGATGTGAATGATGGCCAGATGTTTCAAAAGTCGATTATAACCTCAAGCCTCATCAACCGGGAAATGACAGAAATCGGGCAGGCAGCATGGCTATGTGGGTCGCTCCCATTATGGTGTATAATAACCTATCTAGAGAAATTCCTTTTGCTTCTTTAAATCTATCGATGTTGTCCCTTTTCGGGAAACGGTGGTTTGAGTCCAACTGTTGGTGATATACATTCGATACACTCAAGTGAAATAAGTGGTCGGTCATGTGAGGGTCGGGTTGCAAGACGTTCTGGTTGAACCCAGTGTATTCGTTTCTAGAGATACACTGTCGGCAGGTGGTCCCATACCTTGTCATAGTCGAAAATCCAATCTCCAATAACCGCCTGCGGTTTTGTTTGTATACTGTATATGTGGAGCATGAGATGCAAGTGTTCTGCTAGATTCTATTTATTTGTATTTAGACACTATTATAATATCAAACCAGTATTGGTTTTTAAAATGTTTTGGGTTATCGTAAGGTAAAAACCGTCTGTGTTTATGTGTGGATTCGGTCTTACGAATATCCTTTTCTTTCGAAAAGATTTTTGAACTTAAAATCAAGTTGGATGATCCCCCTTAAATACTGTGCGAGTTTTTCTCACTCTGATTCACCAGACTGACCCGATGTTTTATAAATGCACGGGTTAGACCGGGGTGTACAGGTTCAGGTTAGCAGATGTTTTGAAGTCCAAAGACGAGCTGAAGGAGTTCAGACGTATGATGTTCAACCATTATTATTCCGCTGTGTGTTATATATATGAGGACAGACTATTATAACTGCCCAGGTGAACTGATGTACTCTAATGTTGTAAGTTTTATTTAAAGCTCTCAATAGAAGTTATTTCCATATTATATTTTGTTCCGCTGCGATGTGAGAATCTATGATGTATTAGTTCTTCTTCTTATTCTTCTATTATAATATTATTTCTTTCTTATCTCACCCTCTAACTTCTTTCTCCTAGCCTTCTAGGGTTTTCGGTACTTGAGTTTGGGCACAGGATCTGTATCAGTGTCAGGATTCAAGTGTCAAAATTCTCGGGTCGCTACAGTTGGTATCAGAGCAATGGTTTAGGAATAACCTTGGCTCTGTGGTATAGTTCGATAGAGATTGGGTTAGTAATACCCTAGATTGAGATTGAGTGTATATATACGAGATTGTATTTGTATATCCTATATAATAAAAATGATTTTGTATTGTGTTGGTTGATCGGTTCAAATGAACTGGCAATTAGACAAGATATTGTTTTGAAAAGAGCGTAAATGAAATAATTTTACCCAAAATATATTTTCGTATATAAAGATAATTATTTTATCAAGTTGTTTGATTTACTTGAATGGAATTCAAACCAGAGTGGGACGATAAATGGTTTAATATGACCATGAGTATTTCACACAGAATTTGTAAATAAGATTTGAATATGGAATAAAATAAATCAGAAGTTTAACTAAAGGCAAGGTAAATGAAATTTGAAAATGGTATAATTTGTTTGTTTGTTGGAGGAAAGATTGTCTGAACAATAAGATTCATCAATAGATGAATGAACCAAAAACTCGTAAATAAATTCCAAGATAATTCAGTGGAATTAAATCACTCGTGGAAAGGAACTGAAATGATTTAACCCTGCATTTGTTATTGGCATTGGATATTGAGTTATGTGCAGGTTGGAAAGATGAAGATCTATTATTGCTATACTTCATGATTAGAGTTTGGGTTGCCCGAAAAATAGGTAAATCTTGATTATATTGGTTGGGTGTTGATTTTATGCCCTTGAGTTGGGTAGTCGCTTGACTTTCATTTTCTCCTGATCGATATGAGACCCTGAGTGGGAAGTTGTAGATGTTGGGATCGAAAAATACAGAGGAGATGCTAGCGAATTTTTTCGTAAAATTTTAAAACTTATTTATTTTTGAATAATATTTTAGAATAATTATTATTAAATAATTGAGTTCGAAGCGTTCTTCTTTACTTAGCAATTTAGAGGACGAAATTTATTTAAGGGGGGAAGAATGTAACAACCCAGATTTTTTGACTGTTTGAATTCAAATATTTAAATTAGTTTTAAATATTATATTTGTAATATAAATGGATTTAATATTAAAATTCGTTGTTGAACGACAAAGGAACATTTATATTTATATTTATATTATAAATCGAAATCGAAACTGCGCGGTAGTTCGTAAAATTGAATTTGAACTTCAATTGATTATAAAGAATTCGTTTTAAGTCGGATTTCTGTGAAACAAGAAGCATCTGAATCTAAGTGATAATATTTTTATAAGGAAGGAGAAAAATCGAGCTTTCGTATTGTAGATTTTGTTTTATGTCCAAATCAAATTCTAAAATAGTCGTTGTGGAATCGTTTATAGACCATAACGATTATTTAAGTATATTTAAATATCGAATTCGAATTTGGACAACGTTCTTTTAAGGCATAGTTATAATTTAATTTTTAGAATTTTATTGTAATTTTTAATTAATTAAATAAGCAACTTTTTATTCGGAGTATTTTGCACCCTATACCAGTATTTTGGGGTTTCATAATATAAGATAACCTACCGATATTATTATAACTTTGGGACTGTGACACATTGTTGGACACAACCGTATTTTTATTTCTATCGACAGCTGTTCGAAAATGAATAAAATTTTTACTCCATACAGCCGAAACGGTACAACGTACAGACAGCCTATCCTATATATATGTAATTTAGTGAAAACAGTTTGTACATGCCTATTACCTGCTACAGTTATACATGGTTACATACCTTCAAAATTTTCGTATCTTATAAATCCTGGATAGTGATTTTCGTATCTTATATAGAACGCAAGCACATGCCTCCTACCTCAAACCGTACAAGTGTGTCCTTCTAAGCTGCAAGGAAGTCCAAATCAACATCAACACAGGCCTACCGTATGTATTTTGCACATGCTAACAGAACAAGCTAACATAGTTTCCCCTAGCGTATCAACATCACATACCATGACAACTTAAGCACAGCTAGTGAAATGAAATGAAACTTCTGCACTGTCCAAATCAACTGCACCCTATTACGCTACCTACCAGCTAATATTACTTGCGCTCCAAACCTCATAACCATGATGACCACGTTGTCTTAGACTATAAATACAGCATAGGCTTCGCTTGTTTCTTTCGTTCAACCACAAAAAAACACAAGTATTTTTCTCAGTTATTTCTAGCGGGCGAACAGAAGCGGTTTGAAACATTTGGCCAAGACGTGGAGGCTTAAAAATGGCGGACATAAAGTAGATGGGTTCAGGTGGAAAAAAAGAAATAAAGAGAAGTTGCGAAGAGCAAAGAAGTAGGGAAGGAGTGGGTTGCGTCCAGGAAGAAGATGCTGTCGACGTTAAGGTGTTGGGCCGGATTATTTTGGGTATTGGTTCCCTTTTGACGCTGTATATAAAAATAAAAAATAAAAAAATATAAAGAACGAAACAGCAGGAGTGAGGAGGAGAAGGGAATCTGGGGAAGAAACTAGTTCACGTAGAGAAATATGGGTAAACCAGCATTGGCTGTGAATGGGAATGGTGGGCTTGGGCCATAATTTCGGGAAAAAAAGAAAAAAAAAAGTGAAAGGAAGCATCACAGTTTTGAAGGGAAGCCAACGGGACGTGAAACATGATGGCCTGGACGTGCTGGGTGGAAAGGAAAGTTTGAAGGGTTTGGGTCAAAAGGTGGTGCCAGGTAAGAGTGTAAATATGCAAAGCTATAACTAAACATATGAAGGTCCCTAATCTAAAGTTTACATGTGCCAAATCCCGCTTACCTATGCCTAACTATAATAATGTACGTTTGTTAAAGTTTTAGTTATATTACTAATAGGACAGCAGGACAGATTCTTTTTATAAAAAGATGGGTGGCAGAAATTTGGGAAAGATGAAGGACGAAGGAGTGGGCTGTATAAACGATGGGAACGCCTGAGTTGGTCGGGAAAAGTGGATGCTGTCACTCTGCGTTTGGAAAGTAGAAATGGTAGAAAAGAATTCAAAGGGGAAAGGATTATATAGAAGTCGTGGTGTTTTTGTTACCGGGTGAAGAACGTGGATCTGAAAGAGAAGGGAGGTAATTAGTTTGACCGATTTGAGCTAATTCACGTGGTTAGTCAAATTAAATTATAATTAAAAATTTATTAGTTAATTTAAATTTTAAGTAAGGATGAATTAATTATTTATCATGTAACTTTTAATAACAGAAGCATTCACACATGTTGTCAGAATCGAACAAAACAACGAGCGTTGGAACCGTGTTAGCGAGCGGGATAATACGGAACTGATCTGGACAGGACTGGAAGCAGCTGGGATTTATTGGTTAAATTAAAAGCTTGTTTAATTTAACTACAACTGGACCGCTCCAATGATAAATGGAAATCAAGGTGAGTTAAACTCACTCAGTTACCCCATTTGTAGTTTTTATAAATTGGGTTTATTGCTTGTGTGCTATGTTTGCTAGTTGATTTGGTTGATTTAAATGATTGTGTGGTTATTCGCCATACTATTTAAATTAAACGGTGGTTTAATTTAAAATGAAAAGAAATCGTTATTTTAAACGATTATTTCCAACGAAGGTAACTTATCTTGTTGGCTACATTTATAATGATATAAACATTTTTTAAATTAAATTGAGTGCTTGAATGATTATTATTAGTTGACCGCTATCACTTGAATTGATTATTTATTTGCATATGCTCAATATATGAACTGTTGTACCCATATGATTGAATTATTGAATTGGTGATTGATTGTTAAACCCAAATTCAACATTTGTTTGGTCCTTAACCAATGGGTGATATTGGTTGAGTAATTTATCGCAGACGACCAAAATACAAATTATTTTATGAAGATTGATTTACCGTAAGGTACGTCGATAGAAGTGAAGATATGAAATTTATTTTAAATGAAGCTTACAGGAAATTTATGAAGGAGCTCATGTCTAAACCAGTTTCGGCAATTAAATTATAAGGGGATTGTAGGCGAATACGATAAGCTAGAAATGAATGTTACTTAATATTTGAATTAAGTAAAGTGAGTCGAGATGAAAACGGTTTGATATTAAACCAGAATTTTACAAACGAGCTTTATAAAAAGAGATATTATTTATAACGTCAATTTTAGATTAACGTTACTGAAAATGGCATTTTAGCGGAATGGATGAAAAGTGAAATAAGATTGCCCGGAGCGAAACATTAAAAGGGGTTAGAAAAAGGTTTTTTCTAATTGATTTTGGTAATAGATTCAGAAATGGGATTTGTATTAAGGATCGGGAAAATAAATTAAATAGTTAAAGAAGTAAAGATTTAAAAGTTCATGTTTTAGTAATCATTTATTGAATCAATAAATGCAGTAATAGTAATATATTTAAAAAGGAGATTTCAAAAATAAGAAAGTTTAAACTAAATAGAAAAATGATATTTGTTGGAATCAGAATGAATATGAGTTTTTGAATTACAATTCGTATCTACCCTAAGATAAGAATATTGTTGATCAAGGTCTGAGAGGTAATTAAAATACCCCAACTTGAACGACTTCAGGACTATTGAAGGATGGTATTAGTTGTAATGGTAAAGATGTTAGAAGAGATTTATTTTGTGGATATATAATGCAACATTATTTGAAAATTTTGAGGACAGACTAGGAAATTCCAAAATATAGGAAATAAAAGAAATTTGAAGAGATGTATGTTGGTATTTCCAAGATAGCGAAAGAAAAAGGGAATTTCGAAATGATCATCTTAAGAATGATAAGTGGAACCGGTTTTCCAATTATAGGTAATAAGTGATGTATAGAAAATGTTTAAAATGGTAGTTGATGGGAAATGTGATATTGATTTAAGATATTTTTCTAAGTATCAGTATAAAATGATTTGAGAATATTATATTATTTAATGGCCAAGTGTCGCTGTGTTCTAAACAAATGGATCTTTGTTATTTTTATAGTTGTTTATTTTGATAGTTAAATATCCGACTATCAAAATCTGACCCAACGTTATTGGTATGGGAAGACCGGGATCGAGTTTATATTCGAAAACCATTCCGACCAATAAATCGAATACGTCGGAGATGCTGGTCGAGATGGAGCAATTGAAGACCATAGATCTTCATAAACGGAAGAGTTAGTTACAATCTCTTGCTGATCCCAAGAGATATGCTGTGATTCTGTCGTGGCTGAAGTCTAGGGATTGCAAGGACTACTCGCTACTGATCTATAGGGTGATTCCTAGGATGCGGTAGGAGGGTGCCTTCGGTTTATCCTGTTCCTGGATGACTTGTATTGACGATGTGAATGATGGCCAGATGTTTCAAAAGTCGATTATAACCTCAAGCCTCATCAACCGGGAAATGATAGAAATCGGGCAGGCAACATGGCTATGTGGGTCGCTCCCATTAGGGTGTATAATCACCTATCTAGAGAAATTCCTTTTGCTTCTTTAAATCTATCGATGTTGTCCCTTTTCAGGAAATGGTGGTTTGAGTCCAACTGTTGGTTATATACATTCGATACACTCAAGCGAAATGAGTGGTCGGTCATGTGAGTGCCGGGTTGCAAGACGTACTTGTTGAACCCAATGTATTCATCTCTAGAGTTACACTGTCGGCAGGTGGTCCCATACCTTGTCATAGTCGGAAATCCAATCTCCAATAAGCGCCTGCTGTGTTGTTTGTATACTATATACGTGGAGCGTGAGATGCAAGCGTTCTACTAGATTCTATTTATTTGTATTTAGACACTATTATAATATCAGACCAGTATTGGTTTTTAAAATGTTTTGGGTTATCGTAAGGTAAAAACCGTCCGTGTTTATGTGTGGATTCGGTCTTACGAATATCCTTTTCTTTCGAAAAGATTTTTGAACTTTAAAATCAAGTTGGATGATCCCCCTTAAATACTGTGCGAGTTTTTCTCACTCTGGTTCACCAGACTGACCCGGTGTTTTGTAAATGCTCGGGTTAGATCGGGGTGTACAGGTTCAGGTCTGCAGATGTATTGAAGTCCAAAGACGAGCTGAAGGAGTTCAGACGTATATGTTCAACCGTTATTATTCCGCTGTGTGTTATATATATGAGGACAAACTATTATAACTGCCCAGGTGATGTACTCTGATGTTGTAAGTTTTATTTAAAGCTCTCAATAGAAATTATTTCCATATTCTATTTTGTTCCACTGCGATGTGAGAATCTGTGATGTATTAGTTCTTCTTCTTATTCTTCTTTTCTAATATTCTTTCTTTCTTATCTCATCCTCTAACTTCTTTCTCCTAGCCTTCTGGGGTTTTCGGTACTTGAGTTTGGGCACAGGATCTGTATTAGTGTCAGGATTCAAGCGTCAAAATTCCCGGGTCGCTACAGTTGGTATCAGAGCAATGGTTTAGGAATAACCTTGGCTCTGTGGTATAGTTCGATAGAGATTGGGTTAGTAATACCCTAGATCAAGATTGAGTGTATATGTACGAGAGCGTATTTGTATATCCTATATAATAAAAATGATTTTGTATTGTGTTGGTTAATCGGTTCAAATGAACTAGCAATTAGACACAATATTGTTTTGAAAAGAGCGTAAATGAAATAATTTTACCCAAAATATATTTTCGTATATAAAGAAAATTATTTTATCGAGTTGTTTGATTTACTTGAATGGAATTCAAACCAGTGTGGGACAATAAATGGTTTAATAAGACCATGAGTATTTCACACAGAATTTGTAAATAAGATTTGAATATGGAATAAAATAAATCAGAAATTTAACTAAAGACAAGGTAAATGAAGTTTGAAAATGTTATGATTTGTTGTTTGTTGGAGGACAGATTGGCTGAATAATAAGATTCATCAATAGATGAATGAACCAAAAACTTGTAAATAAATTCCAGGATAATTCAGTGGAATTAAATCACTCGTGGAAAGGAACTGAAATGATTTAACCCTGCATTTGTTATTGGCATTGGATATTGAGCTAAGTGTAGGTTGGAAAGATGAAGAGCTATTATTGCTATACTTCATGATTAGAGTTTGGGTTGCCCGAGAAATAGGTAAATCTTGATTATATTGGTTGGGTGTTGATTTTATACCCTTGAGTTGGGTAGCCGCTTGACTTTCATTTTCTCCTGATCGATATGAGACCCCGAGTGGGAAGAAGTAGATGTTGGGATCGAACAATACAGAGGAGATGCTAGCGAAATTTTTCGTAAAATTTTAAAACTTAGTTATTTTTGAATAATATTTTAGAATAATTATTGTTAAATAATTGAGTTCGAAGCGTTCTTCTTTACTTAGCAATTTCGAGGACGAAATTTATTTAAGGGGGGAAGAATGTAACGACCCAGATTTTTCGACTGTTTGAATTCGAATATTTAAATTTCTTTTAAATATTATATTTGTAATATTAATGGATTTAATATTGAAATTCGTTGTTGAACGACAAAGGAACGTTTATATTTATATTTATATTATAAATTGAAATTGAAACTGCGCGGTAGTTCGTAAAATTGAATTTGAACTTCAATTGATTATACATAATTCATTTTAAGTCGGATTTCTGTGAAACAAGAAGCGTCTGAATCGAAGTGATAATATTTTTCTAAGGAAAGAGAAAAATCGAGCTTTCGTATTGTAGATTTTGTTTTATATCCAAATCAAATTTTGAAATAGTCGCGGTGGAATCGTTTATAGATCATAACGATTATTTAAGTATATTTAAATATCAAATTTGAATTTGGACCACGTTTTTTTGAGGCGTAGTTATAATTTAATTTTTAGAATTTTACTGTAATTTTTAATTAATTAAATAAGCAACTTTTTATTTGGTGTATTTTACACCCTATACTAGTATTTTGGGGTTTCATAATATAAGATAACCTACGATATTATTATAATTTTGGGACCGTGACACATTGTTGGACACAACAGTATTTTTATTTCTGTCGACAGTTGTTCGTAAATGAATAAAATTTGTGTATAGCGGGGTACGCTAAATTTTAAATACTTATAAAAAAACAAATTAATGCGTACATATCACTTAAGCCCTTAGTAACTAAATAAGAAAGGACAATAGCGTCTCCGATGTCTAAGTCCTTTGGCCTACACTCAACATAATGCAATGATAGAAGTGAAAACACATTGCACTGTACAGGCGCAACTATTTTGCTACTTCTTTTCAAAAACCTACCTATGTGTATCATGACCTACACTCACACGCACATGACTTCTGAAAATACCGTCCTCTGTGCACATCTTTCTTTTACTATTCCTTATACATGACAATTCAATTTAACACAACTACATATATATTTTACAGCTAGACTTATATGTCAAGTATAAATCAAAAATGAAGATACATGCTATGATAGATTCGCACGCTATTCTGCAGACTGTATATTATCCCTATCCTATCCCTTTCATGGCAAGACTTGAATTTTTACTCCATACAGCTGAAACGGTACAACGTAGAGACAGCCTATCGTATAAATATGTAATTTATTGAAATTAGTTTGTACATGCCTATTACCATCTACAGTTATACATGGTTACATACCTTCAAAATTTTCGTATCTTGTAGATCCGGGATTGTGATTTTCGTATCATATATAGAACACAAGCACATGCCTCCTACGTCAAACCGTACAAGTGTATCCTTCTAAGCTGCAAGGAAGTCCAAATCAACATCAACACAGGCCTACCATATGTATTTTACACATGCTAACAGAATAAGCTAACATTGTTTCCCCTAGGGTATCAACATCACAGACCATGACAACTTAAGCACAGCTAGTGAAACGAAATGAAGCTTCTGCACTGTCCAAATCAACTACACCCTATTACGCTACCTACCAGCGAATATTACTTGCGCTCCAAACCTCATAACCGTGATGACCACGTTGTCTTAGACTATAAATACAGCATAGGCTTCGCTTGTTTCTTTAGTTCAGCAATTAAAAAAACGCAAGTATTTTTCTCAGTTATTTCTAGCGGCCGAACAGAAGCAGTTCGAAACATTTGGGTAAGACGTGGAGGCTTAAAAATGGCGGAGATAAAGTAGATGGGTTTAGGTGGAAAAAAAGAAATAAAGAGAAGTTGCGAAGAGCAAAGAATTAGGGAAGGAGGAGGTTGCGTCCAGGAAGAAGATGTTGTCCACGTTAAGGTGCTGGGCCAGATTATTTGGGGTATTGGTTCCCTTTTGACGCTATATATATATATATATATATATATATATATATATATATATATAGAACGAAATAGCAAGAGTGAGGAGGAGAAGGGAATCTGGGGAAGAAACTAGTTCACGTAGAGAAATATGGGGAAACCCGCATGGGCTGTGAATGGGAATGGTGGGCTTGGGCCATAAGTTCGGGAAAAAAAAAGAAAAAAAAAGTGAAAGGAAGCAGCCCAGTTTTGAAGGGAAGCCAACGGGACGAGAAACCTGAAGGCCTGGACGTGCTGGGTGGAAAGGAAAGTTTGAATGGTTTGGGTCAAAAGGTAGTGCCAGGTACGGGTTTAAATATGCAAAGCTATAACTAAACATATGAATGTCCCTAATCTAAGGTTTACATGTGCCAAATCCCGCTTACCTATGCCTAACTGTAATAATGTACGTTTGTTAAAGTTTTAGTTGTATTACTAATAGAACAGTAGGACGGATTCTTTTTATAAAAAGATGGGTGACAGAAATTTGGGAAAGATTAAGGACGTAGGAGTGGGCTGTATAAACGATGGGAAGGCCTAAGTTTGTCGGGAAAGGTGGATGCTGTCACACTGTTTGGAAAGTAGAAATGGTAGAAAAGAATTCAAGGGGGAAAGGATTATACAGAAGTCATGGTGTTTTTGTTACTGGGTGAAGACCGTGGATCTGAAGGAGAAGAGAGGTAATTAGTTTGACCGATTTGAGCTAATTCACTTGGTTAGTCAAATTAAATTATAATTAAAAATTTATTAGTTAATTTAAATGTTAAGTAAGGATGAATTAATTATTTATCATGTACCTTTTAATAACAGTAACATTCACACATTTTGTAAGAATCGAACAAAACAACGAGCGTTGGAACCGTGTTAACGAGTGGGATAATATGCAACTGATCTGGACTGGACTGGAAGCAGCTGGGATCTATTGGTTAAATTAAAAGCTTGTTTAATTTAACCACAACTGGACCGCTCCAACGATAAATGGAAATCAAGGTGAGTTAAACTCACTTAGTTACCCCATTTATAGTTTTTATAAATTGGGTTTATTGCTTGTGTGCTATGTTTGCTAGTTGATTTTTTTGATTTAAATGATTGTTTGGTTATTTGCTATACCATTTAAATTAAACGGTGGTTTAATTTAAAATGAAAAGAAATCGTTATTTTTAACGATTATTTCCAACGAAGGTAACTTACCTTGTTGGCTACATTTATAATGATATAAACATTTTTTAAATTAAACTGAGTGCTTGAATGATTATTATTAGTTTACCGCTATCAGTGTAATTGATTATTTATCTGCATATGCTCAATATATGAACTGTTGAACCCATATGATTGAATTATTGAATTGGTTATTGATTATTAAACCCAAATTCAACATTTGTTTGGTCCTTAACCAATGAGTGATATTGGTTGAGTAATTTATCGCAGACTGCCAAAATACAAATTTTTTTATGAAGATTGATTTACCGTTAGGTAAGCCGATAGAAGTGAAGTTATGAAATTTATTTTAAATGAAGTTTACAAGAAATTTATGAAGGAGTTCATGTCTAAACAAATTTCGGCAAATAAGTTATAAGGGGATTGTAGGCGAATACGATAAGCTAGAAATGAATGTTACTTAATATTTGAATTAAGTAAAGGTAGTCGAGATGAAAATGGTTTGATATTAAACCAGAATTGTACAAACGAGCTTTATAAAAATAGATGTTATTTATAACGTCAATTTTGGATTATCATTACTGAAAATGGCATTTTAGCGGAATGGATGAAAAGTGAAATAGATTGCCCGAAGCGAAACATTAAAAGGGATTAGAAAAAGGCTTTTTCTAATTGATTTTGGTAATAGATTCAAAAATGGGATTTGTAGTAAGGATCGGGAAAATAAATTAAATAGTTAAAGAAGTAAAGATTTAAAAGTTCATGTTTTAGTAATCATTTATTAAATCAATAAATGCAGTAATAGTAATATATTTAAAAAGGAGATTTCAAAAATAAGAAAGTTTTAACTAAATAGTAAAATGATATTTGTTGGCATCAGAATGAATATGAGTTTTTGAATTACAATTCATATCTACCCTAAGATAAGAATGTTGTTGATCAAGGTCTGAGAGGTAATTAAAATACCCCAACCTGAACGACTTCAGGACTATCGAAGGATGGTATTAGTTGTAATGGTAAAGACGTTAGAAGAGATCTATTTTGTGGATATATAATGCAACATTATTTGAAAGATTTGAGGATGGACAAGGAAATTCCAAAATATAGGAAATAAAAGAAATTTGAAGAGATGTATGTTGGTATTTCCAAGATAGCGAAAGAAAAAGGGAATTTCGAAATGATCATCTTAAGAATGATAAGTGGAACCATTTTTCCAATTATAGGTAATAAGTGATGTATAGAAAATGTTTAAAATGGTAGTTGACGGGAAATGTGATATTCATTTAAGATATTTTTCTAAGTATCAATATAAAATGATTTGAGAATATTATATTATTTAATGGCCAAGTGATGCTGTGTTCTGAACAAATGGATCTGTGTTATTTTTATAGTTGTATATTTTGATAGTTAAATATCCGACTATCAAAATCTGACCCAACGTTATTGGTACGGGAAGACCGGGATCGAATTTATATTCGAAAACCATTCCGACCAATAAATACGAATACGTCGGAGATGCTGGTCGAGATAGAGCAATTGAAGACCATAGATCTTCATAAAAGGAAGAGTTACTTACAATCTCTGGCTGATCCCCAGAGATATACTGTGATTCTGTCGTGGCTGAAGTCTATGGATTGCAAGGACTACTCGCTACTGATCTATAAGGTGATTCCTAGGATGCCGTAGGAGGGTGCCTTCGGTTCATCCTGTTGCTGGATGACTTGTATTGACGATGTGAATGATGGCCAGATGTTTCAAAAGTCGATTATAACGTCAAGCCTCATCAACCAGGAAATGACAGAAATCAGGCAGGCAGCATGGCTATGTGGGTCGCTCCCATTAGGGTGTATAATCACCTATCTAGAGAAATTCCTTTTTCTTCTTTAAATCTATCGATGCTGTCCCTTTTTGGGAAACGGTGGTTTGAGTCCAACCGCTGGTGATATACATTCGATACACTCAAGCGAAATGAGTGGTCGGTCATGTAAGGGCCGGGTTGCAAGACGTTCTTGTTGAACCCAGTGTATTTGTCTCTAGAGATACACTGTCTGCAGGTGGTCCCATACCTTGTCATAGTCGGAAATCCAATCTCTAATAAGCGCCTGCGGTTTTGTTTGTATACTATATATGTGGAACGTGAGATGCAAGCGTTCTGCTAGATTCTATTTATTTGTATTTAGACGCTATTATAATATCAGACCAGTATTGGTTTTTAAAATGTTTTGGGTTATCGTAAGGTAAAAACCGTCTGTGTTTATGTGTGGATTGGGTCTTACGATTATCCTTTTCTTTCGAAAAGAATTTTGAACTTTAAAATCAAGTTGGATGATCCCCTTTAAATACTGTGCGAGTTTTTCTCACTCTGGTTCTCCAGACTGACCCGGTGTTTTGTAAATGCTCGGGTTAGACCAGGGTGTAAAGGTTCAGGTTAGCAAATGTTTTGAAGTCAAAAGACGAGCTGAAGGAGTTCGGACGTATGATGTTCAACCGTTATTATTCCGTTGTGTGTTATATATATGAGGACAGACTATTATAACTGTCCAGGTGAACTGATGTACTCTGATGTTGTAAGTTTTATTTAAAGCTCTCAATAGAAGTTATTTCCATATTATATTTTGTTCCGCTGCGATGTGAGAATCTGTGATGTATTAGTTCTTCTTCTTATTCTTCTATTCTAATATTCTTTCTTTCTTATCTCACCCTCCAACTTCTTTCTCCTAGCCTTCTGGGGATTTCGGTACTTGAGTTTGGGCATAGGATCTGTATTAGTGTCAGGATTCAAGTGTCAAAATTCCTGGGTCGCTACATCATGGGATTAAAAGAGATTTCGAGAGTGTTACCGAGGCGAGTCATGAGTCTAACCACTCCCTTTTCACAATCGAGGACGACACCATTTCTGGATAGCCAGCCCATGCCTAGAATCAACCCATAGCCCGTGAAGCCCAAAACAAAGGCATTACATCTAAACCCAACGCTCAGTATATAAATTTTCAAATCCAAACAAATCATTGACAAATAAGCTGAGCCCACAATTGGATTTGAAACAACCAAGGGATCCTTGACTATACTGGTGTCTAGGTGCAGAGATTCAACTAAAGCAGTAGATATAAAAGTGTGAAATGCGCCAGATCAAAGAGAGTACGAACAAGATGATCAAAAAGATAAACTAAACTCTCACCAGAAATATTTCGACCTAGTTCATACTGAGGTGCCATGAGAGCGTGAACCTGCCCTCCAGAAGTAGATCCAATCCTCTACCCTTGCCCTTGCTTCCTTGGGCAGTCCTTAGCCATGTGTCATGTCTCACCGCACTGAAAACAACCACCCATCTTCCTTTTCATCTTCCTGCAGTCCTTAATCAGATGTCCAGGTATGCCACAAAAGTTACACTTTCTCTTGTCACGAGGTTTGTTATTCTTCCCGCACTTCTTGAGATCGGTCTTCTTATTCTGTGATCCCTCCCCTTTCTTGTCTATAGATCCTTCCTTCTTTTCCTCCTTCCTACCGCCCTTGCCTTCCTCGTGTAAGAGTGCCATATCCACCAAGCTTTCATAAGTCGTACCCATAGGTATATGGGACATAGCTAAGCTGTGCACTGGCTCGTTCAACCCTTTAACGTAACAGAGAGCCTTTTTGTTTGCAGTGTTTACCAACTCCAGTCCAAATCTAGCTAGATGGTTTAATTGATTGACATACTCCTTGACCGATAGGCTTCCTTATTTGAGAGCTAAGAACCTCTCAACATGTAGGCTTCGTTCAGCTTGCGAGAGGAATTTCATTTCAAATCTCCTTCTGAAATCCTCCCAAGTTTCAACTGGTCCCTCAGCACTAGTAACCTCCTACCAGAAAGAGGCTTCGTCCTTAAGTAACCATACAGCCAGTTGTATCTTCTGCCTATCGTCTACTTCGAAAATGGCAAACAAATCTTCTGTCTCTTTGAGCCAGTTTCTAGCTTCCACGAACGATTCAGTCCCATTGAAGTTCTTTCCGCCCATGGCCCGAAAGTCTCTACATGTCTTCGAGAAAGGATTCCCTCGTAGAGGGGGAGGAGGAGGAGGAGTGATAGGTGCCACAGGAGGAACGTTTCCTTGGCCTTCGGCGGGTGACGTGGCTTCCAAATACATATGGATCCATCTGGGTATGGTGATTCCCTCCGGGAGATTAGGGATGTTCTGTTCCCCAGACATGTTGAAACGAAAAGGAAAAAGATTCAGAACAAAGGATAGAAGGATAGTGTGTATGGCTTTGGGGAATATGCCTTTAAAATGAAACTATATTTTTCTTGAAAATGCTTCTTTAAAACTTCTTTTTGAAAAATAATTTCAAAAACTCTTATCTGATCTGGTAACCTTCAGCTCTGATACCAAGTGAAACACCACACATCCGTTAGTGTCACTCACAAAGGGAATGCTCTAAGTTCTGTGGAGCATTGTTGGTAAACAGACATGGAATAATTACAAGATAGATATAGGTAGAGATAACAGTGGAAAATTCCATAAATTTTATTTCATACTTAAATCATAATCCAGTGGTTCACAATAGCATAAGTTAAAACACCATTACATCAAAATACTCTGTCTTGCATAACAAAAATAAAGAAGCATTAAAATAACAGTGATATTCCCCAAATAAGCCTGAGCTAGCCATAGCAGTGAAAATGAGAGATCCAAAAGCAATATGTTGACAATCTTCAAGCTTGGAAAGAGAACTGAGCTAAGCTGAGGTATTCCTTTCTTGTGGACCTGAGGGAGGAGGAAATGGAAGAAAAGAAGATGAAAGAAAATGGGTCAGACAATAAGTCTGGTAAGTCCAGTGATTTTTCAGTGTGTGAGCACGGAAAAGGATCATGACAGGAATAAACTGAAAATAGGAATGTACTAGAATAACATGCTAACATAAACCAATATAAAGCAGTTTAAACCGAATGTACTATCGCACCCAATTCTATTTCTCTACACCTATTTATACTCGTTCCAACTGGCACCCCATATTCATGGTGAAATGATCCCCTTTTTAACGATCAGCTCCTACTCGCATGCATTTATCACATGTGTCACTCGACCCCCGCTTGATTGTAGATAGTTGTGCTGGTCCCACCATGGGATGTATCAGTCCTTCTGGTGGCAACCCGACACTAATCAGGATGCACAGTGTATAACTACTGATACCCAGTGCCTGCTTTTTCAACTATGAAGTACGTGCATGCCCTTACTCCGCCGGAACCTACACTGACGCACCACACGCCGCTATTTTGACCGCTTATAGTTAGCCCAGTAATCGTGCCCCACCCTGCCTAGTTCAGGGTAACATGATCATATATGTGGGTTACTGCTAAAATGGGTCCTCGTTACTAGGTTATCGTAGACAACATGTTTAATGGTTAAGTGTCCCCCAATTTAACCTAACCTCATTCATCTGTTTAACTAAAATGTTGTATTGGTTAAGTGTTGCCTTCATTAACTTAACCCTACCATTCCTATCTTAGCTTTAATTCATTCATTAAAGCACCAACCACTCACATTAGACAGGTATTGTTGCGGTCACTGGATGTGCCGGTCGGTTCCGGGCAGCTTTATACCGCATCTCAGTCTAACCTCGGGTTCTTTTGGGCTCAATGCGCTAACCTCTCACATTAGATTTATATTATTACAGTTGCTGGATTTGCCGGGCGGTTCCGGGCAGTCTTATACCGTAACTCAATCTAACCTGGCATATTCGTCTTCTACTAAACTTACGTATTTATCCTTCATGTTTATATGTAAATTATCAATCAATTATTGTCATGGCCTACTTTCCCTCCAAATCAGGTTCATAATTTTAGGTATATAAATTATACCATTCCAATGTCGCTAATCATTGTTATGTGCCAAACACACCAATTACATGTAATTTCATGTTTTCCCCCAATGTTACCTCCGTTGTACGTTCGCAAAAATTACATAGAATGTTGGGCTCGATATTTTAGCCTAACTCATAACCACAAAGGGAAAAGCAAAGAAGATGAAATATTCCAACAGCATAAAAACATGTGGCATATAGATTTGGCATAGGATAATGAACTTGCATTTTTAGATCCAATTAACATGAATCATAAGTATATGAATTTACATAGAACTACACAAATTAAACTTGGCATGTAAAGGTGAACTTGCATTGAATTGGATCTTATTAATATAGATGTAAACATATATGGTTGTGAATCTAGACATATAAGGTTGTAGATCTAAACATGTAGGCATATGTGAACATTACTTCGCCTAAAAAATTGCATGTGACATAACGTGATAGAATCACCAAACTTGCATATAATATGATAGTTTCTCATTCCCAAATTCCTATACATTATAATAGGTTCGTTCACCAAATTCCACACAACATGATAGGTTCAATAAACCGCAATAGTATCAAAGGCATATATGA
Organism: Allium sativum; assembly: GCA_030737875.1. Taxonomy (NCBI): domain Eukaryota; kingdom Viridiplantae; phylum Streptophyta; class Magnoliopsida; order Asparagales; family Amaryllidaceae; genus Allium; species Allium sativum. The sequence continues at coordinate 95,153,573 of CM060925.1, read as the reverse complement.
TAGAATTATCACACAAAGAGACATGAATTAGCAATACAATTATCATACAACTTGGTACAATTCTAGTTTTAATTTTATTACAAATCATTTCTTTACTTTGTTCACATTTAAAAGATAACTAGACTTACAAACAAGAGAACAGTCTTGTTTTCTGTGATCTGTTTTCTGAAACTAAGTTGCTCTCCTTTGATGTAGACTAATTGTTCTTCTAATTTAGATTTGATTTGATTTGAAGCTTCTATCTTGCTTTCTAATTGAAGGAGAATGGCGGCTACTCTAGGTTGACCATTGACGGAATGATGGCTCTTGTTATGAATTTGTGTGACTTAGGGTTGAGGGTTGGGGCTTCTTTTATAGAGTGTTAATTAAATAAGAGCCGTTAGATCAACCTAAAAGAAATCAAGACCACCCAGACAAGATGGATCAGCCACATAAGCCCTAATGACTTATCAAAGAGTCAGAATCGTCACACTTTCGGATCCGCTCGAGGGGGTAGGTCGACCCATAGGTGGACCCCAGGTCGACCCTCTGGTCGACCTGTATGGGGGAGGTCGACCCCTGGTCGACCCATTGGTCGACCTGGCCTTGGGCGGGAAAATTCCCGCCCATCCCGCTTCTGCTTGTGATTTCGAATTTTGAATATCTGAAATGAGTTGTTTGAATTTTATTTAAAATCCTGAAACTTCTGAAGGCCATAACTTCTTCATACGGAGTCAAATTCACGCAAACTCGGACTCTATCTCAAGCAGAATTCTAAGACGAATGCAATGGCACAACCCGTTTCCCTTAATTATCACATTTAAAATTAAGTATTCTTTAATTCGTTACTTTAATGTTTACAAAAAATACGGGGTGTTATATCCTTCCTTCCTTAAAGGATTTCATCCCCGAAATCTTCAAGTCAAGAAGAACGTATATCCTACCATCCAATCGTCCATCTACTCAACTATCAATCACAGGCGTCCATTGTCCTTAAAAAGAATTATAATGCTTCATGATTATATGCATAATGTGTGTACATGTCCTTATCTAATGCAAAAATCAGGCGATATACTGATTCAGTTGACCTCCTTAATGCAAATTTATGTCAGTGCCATGAGTCCAATATATATGCAATTTTTCCTACTCATAATTCTACATGAGTGCACAACCATTCATATAAATGCGACATTGTAACACCCCGTGTATTCTATAACAGTGAGGTTCACAAATTAAAGTATAACTAATTTCAATTCAAAGAATCAAGGGAAACGGGATACGCCATTGCGTTCGTCTCGGAATTCTTCTTGAGATAGAGTCCGAGTTTGCGTAAAACGGATATCGTATGAAGAAGATATGGACGGACGAATTTGGGCGAAAAACCAGAAAACGGGTCAGAATGCACTGGCGCACTTGGGAAGTGCGCCAGAACAAAAATGAACTGGCGCACTTGGGAAGTGCGCCAGTGCATTTTTAGCCTGGCGCACCTGCCAAGTGCGCCCAGGTCAGAATATGCTGGCTGGTCAGGTCTTGGCTGGCCTGGTCTATGTTTGGTCGATTTTCTGAGCCTTGCCTTGTCACTAGGGCTAGGTGTCAGCTCCTGATTGGCCTCTCCTTCAAACGAACGGCTATTATTGAATCAAGCTCCATCGACGGTCTAAATCAACTTGCAAACATTATAAAAAGGACCTAAGACCTAGCCTAAATCATACTATCTCATTTTAGCCTCAGGCCGCCGCCATTAAACCTAGAGCTCTGAATTAAAAATACAAAGAACAAAATTATAGAAGATGAAGGACGAATCTTGAAGGCTACAACTAGAAGTTACAACAACTACGACGCTTTAGACAACGAATTTGGGGCTATTTGATTTGGGATTTTTATTTGGATTATTTGCTTCATATTGTAAGTTCCATGTTACTTTTTAGGCAAAAACGCTAAAACAATATGGACATGCCATGAATTGAAACCGGATTTAAGAACTATTGTTAATCCATGTTTATATTGTTTATCTTTGAATTATAATTTGGGGATATTGCTATGGCAACGTTGCAATTTAAACTTGTCATGATTTTGATGTTGTTATGAATCACTTGGGCTTAATTGTTTGGCAAATTGGACTAATACATGTCCATGGAATCACTATGTTTATTGAAATCTTTATGTTGATTAAACCATGCCTATGATGCTAATTAAACCATGTCTATGACTATTGATGGAATTTTGCCTGTGATGTTAATATACCCATCATGATTAATGAAAAGTTGGAATCATTATGTCTATAATGTTAGTTGAGAATCATTATGTTAAAAACGCCAAATTGGAATCATTATGTCTATAATGTTAGTTGAGAATTATTATGTTAAAAACGCTAAATTGGAATCATTATTTTTATAATGTTAGTTGAGAATCATTATGTTAAAAACGCTAAATTGGAATCATTATGTCTATAATGTTAGTTGAGAATCATTATGTTAAAAATGCTAAGTTGGAACCATTATGTTTATAATGTTAGATGAGAATCATTATGATAAATTGGAATCATTATGTCTATGAGAATCATTATGTTAAAAATGCTAAATTGGAATCCACTATGCCTATTAGGATTACTATGCCTTTAATGTTTCATGTTTGTAATAAAATTATTATTATGCCCTCAATGATTATTATGCCTATGATGTAAAGTTGAAATCATCATGTTAAACTAAGTTGGAACCATCACTATGCCAAGTTATCATCATGCTAGTATTGAAACCATGTGATATGTTATAGCCTGTTTATTATGCAAGTGATGCTGGAATTGTCACATATGCCTATCACATGTTTGGTGTTATTCCCCTCTATCTCTTGAATTGTTTATTCTTGAGAACGAAGTACGTTTATATACGTTGGGGATACGATTGGGTAGAATAGGCAAAACTTGAATTAATTATAAGCATAAACTGTGAAAATTTGGCATAAGTAGAACATGAAATATGGCACGAAAACTTGACTTGAACATGCCATAACTTGACCTTAAAACATGCCTTAGTTGGGCATGGAATTGACATATGAACATGCTATGGAAATATCATAAAATCTGATAAGAACATGGGCATGACTTTAGAAAACAAGAAAGTGGCCAACTCGAGGTTGGGTTGAGTTTGTAGTGTAAATCTGCCCGGAACCACCCGGCAAATCCGGTTGCTACAAACAATAGGATCCAATGTGGGTAGTTGGTCATATCGCGCTTGAAACCCAAGATTGGGTTGAGTTCGTAGCGTAAACCTGCCCAGAACTGCCCGGCAAATCCAGTGGTTACGAACAACAGGATCCAATGTGAGTGGTTCGGTGCATTAACGAATCAATTAAAGCCAATTAGGGTTAAGTCATGAACATGAAAAGACAACTTAACCAACTTGAACACGATTTGTAGGGCTAAGTCATGAACTTGAAAACGACAACACTTAGCCAACTTGACATGACACGTAGGCGGGTTAAGTCGCGAACCGAAATGACATACTTAACCATCTTGACATGACTAGACTGGAAAAGGATTAAGTCACGAATTACATGACTTAATCTGTTAGGCGGGTTAGGTCACGAATTATATGACCTAATCTATTAGGCGAAACCCTAGACACGACCCCTTTCAGCAGTAACCCTCTAGATGTATCAGGGTACCCTGGGGCTAGGCCGGGAGGGGCACGATTACTGGGCTGATTGTAAGAGGTGAACGACGGCAGTGGGGTACACCAGTGTAGGTTCGGTGGACTACGATCGTGCACGTATCCGGGGCAGACACTGGGTATCCGTAGATTTATCTGTGCATCTTGAATCGTGTCAGGGTTTGACACCCTAGGGCTGATACACCCGAAGGTGGACCCAGCACAGGTGACTACATTCGTGATTAGCCGTATGACACGGACACTTGACGAGCTAGAACTTGTAGGGAGCCGATCGACTAGATAATCGCTCCGTAGGACCCCGTACTTGGGTCAGACCCCGTTTTCAGGGTCATTTCATGATATTGGGCCGTGGGATTTATTTCGTGATTAACTAGTGACATGGGCTTAGTATACTAGTACGGTCGATGCAACGAATCTTGAACATGTGTTGCTTTATTTGACTTGTCTTGACTTATCATGATCACCTTAGTCTATCTTGTCCACCTTAACACCATTCTCAAGTTTAGTTCCAGTTCATACATGACATGATGTTTTAACCGTCTTTACACTGAAAGTCACTAGAACTTACTCAGTCTTTATGACTGACCCTTTTCCTTTCGCCTCTTTTTCTTTTGTTCCCCCCCCCCCAGGTTCTCAGGGAGAAAACACTAGCTCTTAGCATGGATATCACTTGCTTTGGCTCAGCACGTACGGTTTGCTATGGCTGCTTCTTTTTACTACACTTGGGGAATAAGCTGTTTTTCTGTTTTTCTGTTTTTAAGTTATTGCTTCTTTAGCTATTATCACAAGACAGTTGTAAGGAAGTTGTTATCTGAAATGTTTGTAAGAGACATGTTTTATTTTGGAATGAAATGAAGTTCTGTTTTGCTCATAAATTCTTCCGCTGTTTACTTAATTATTTATTTATGTTCTGTCTTGTGATAATTCTGTGATGTTATCTTGATAATACCTCTCCAAAACTAGTGCATTCCCTTTGTGAGTGACCCTAGCGGAGGTGGGGTGTTACACTTGGTATCAGAGCAGAAGGTTACCAAGACTGAGCAAAAGTTTTGAAAACCTTTTGAATTTTTTTTTTCAAAACCATTTACAAAGAAGCATTTTTGAAGAAAAGTTTTTAAAGGCTATTCCCCAAAAGCTATTAGCACTATCCTTTGTTTACTTATTTGAATCTCTTTCCCTTTCTTTTCTCCATCTGTAGTCGCAGTAGCTTTACCTGTGGATAATCTTCTTTCTAGCTTCGTAGAGGGTTTTCCCGTACGATGGAGATAGTTTTCGTGAGGCTTGTTAACATGTTATATAGGATAGGTATGAGTGATAAGAACGAAGATAAGGCGGATGAGTCTTCCGGAGTGGTTGAGCCAAGCATCCTTGAAGGGTAAAAGTGGAAACATTGAGGCGAGTTCCGATTCGTGTCTTAGGAACGGAGATCTAGGAGCTAAGGAATCAAGGAGTCAAGCTAGTTAAAATACAGTGGAGTGAAGCCCTAGAAGACGCAACATGGGAAATTGAAGAAAAGATAAGCGCGCTATACCCATTTCTTTTTGAGGGTACATTCTCGATCTATTTTCCTATAGGTTTACATACATTTCTCTTGCTATCCATGTTTGTCTTGTTATCTCTTCGATCCTATCTTGAGAACCATAGGTAGAATCTTTTTGGATGTAAACATGTAATTGAAACATGTTATGATTGCGAAATGGTTGCAAGTTGTCGCAAGTGGTTGCTCGTGGATGCATGAATACACATTAGGCACTAGATCGGCTCAGACACATTTTCATGTTGCATATGCATGAGTGTTTATTTTGGAAACTTGGTTGTGCTATCATTTGGTTGCTGCATATGATTGAATGTTCGAGCACTCATGTAGAAATTATGAATTATAATAGGAAAAAAAAATTGCATACATATTGGATTCATTTCACTAAACATATTTTGCATTTAGAAGATCAATCAGGCCTGATCATTAGCATTAGCTAAGGAACATATACACACACTCTTCGCATATGATCATGAAGCATTAGAAGTCTTTTAAGGACAATGGACGCTCGTGTTTGATGGATGAGTAGATGGATGTTTGGATGTTAGGATGTACAATCTTCCTGAACTTGAAGATTTCGGGGACGAAATCCTTTTAAGTGGGGGAGAATGTAACACCCCGTGTATTCTATAACAGTGAGGTTCACAAATTAAAGTATAACTAATTTCAAATCAAAGAATTAAGGGGAACGGGATATGCCATTGCGTTCGTCTCGGAATTCTGCTTGAGATAGAGTCCGAGTTTGCGTAAAACGGATATCGTATGAAGAAGATATGGATGGACGAAATTGGGCGAAAAACCAGAAAACGGGTCAGAATGCACTGGCGCACTTGGGAAGTGCGCCAGAACAAAAATGAACTGGCGCACTTGGGAAGTGCGCCAGTGCATTTTAGCCTGGCGCACCTGCCAAGTGCGCCCAGGTCAGAATATGCTGGCTGGTCAGGTCTTGGCTGGCCTGGTCTGTGTTTGGTCGATTTTCTGAGCCTTGCCTTGTCACTAGGGCTAGGTGTCAGCTCCTGATTGGCCTCTCCTTCAAACGAATAGCTATTATTGAATCAAGCTCCATCGACGGTCTAAATCAACTTGCAAACATTATAAAAAAGGCCTAAGACCTAGCCTAAATCATACTATCTCATTTTAGCCTCAGGCCGCCGCCATTAAACCAAGAACTCTGAATTAAAAATACAAAGAACAAAATTATAGAAGATGAAGGAAGATTCTTGAAGGCTACAACTAGAAGCTACAACAACTACGACGCTTTAGACAACGAATTTGGGGCTATTTGATTTGGGATTTTTATTTCGATTATTTGCTTCATATTGTAAGTTCTATGTTACTTTTTAGGCAAAAACGCTAAAACAATATGGACATGCCATGAATTGAAACCGGATTTAAGAACTATTGTTAATCCATGTTTATATTGTTTATCTTTGAATTATAATTTGGGGATATTGCTATGGCAACATTGCAATTTAAACTTGTCATGATTTTGATGTTGTTATGAATCACTTGGGCTTAATTGTTTGGCAAATTGGACTAATACATGTCCATGGAATCACTATGTTTATTGAAATCTTTATTGATTAAACCATGCTTATGATGCTAATTAAACCATGTCTATGACTATTGATGGAATTTTGCCTGTGATGTTAATATACCCATCATGATTAATGAAAAATTGGGTATTGCTAGGTTATGATGAAAAGTTGGAATAATTATGTCTATAATGTTAGTTGAGAACCATTATGTTAAAAACGCCAAATTGGAATCATTATGTCTATAATGTTAGTTGAGAATCATTATGTTAAAAATGCTAAATTGGAATCATTATGTTTATAATGTTAGTTGAGAATCATTATGTTAAAAGCGCTAAATTGGAATCATTATGTCTATAATGTTAGTTGAGAACCATTATGTTAAAAATGCTAAGTTGGAACCATTATGTTTATAATGTTAGATGAGAATCATTATGATAAATTGGAATCATTATGTCTATGAGAATCATTATGTTAAAAATGCTAAATTGGAATCCACTATGCCTATTAGGATTACTATGCCTTTAATGTTTCATGTTTGTAATAAAATTATTATTATTCCCGCAATGATTATTATGCCTATGATGTAAAGTTGAAATCATCATGTTAAACTAAGTTGGAACCATCACTATGCCAAGTTATCATCATGCTAGTATTGAAACCATGTGATATGTTATAGCCTGTTTATTATGCAAGTGATGTTGGAATTATCACATATGCCTATCACATGTTTGGTGTTATTCCCCTCAATCTCTTGAATTGTTTATGCTTGAGAATGAATAACGTTTATATACGTTGGGGATACGATTGGGTAGAATAGGCAAAACTTGAATTAATTATAACCATAAACTGTGAAAATTTGGCATAACTAGAACATGAAATATGGCACGAAAACTTGACTTGAACATGCCATAACTTGACCTTAAAACATGCCTTAATTGGGCATGAAATTGACATATGAACATGCTATGGAAATATCGCAAAATCTGATAAGAACATGGGCATGACTTTAGAAAACAAGAAAGTGGCCAACTCGAGGTTGGGTTGAGTTTGTAGTGTAAATCTGCCCGGAACCGCCCGGCAAATCCAGTTGCTACAAACAATTGGATCCAATCTGGGTAGTTGGTCACATCGCGCTGGAAACCCGAGGTTGGGTTGAGTTCGTAGCGTAAACCTTCCCGGAACCGCCCGGCAAATCCAGTGGTTACGAACAACAGGATCCAATGTGAGTGGTTCGGAGCATTAACGAAACAATTAATGCCAATTAGGGTTAAGTCATGAACATGAAAAGACAACTTAACCAACTTGAACACGATTTGTAGGGCTAAGTCATGAACTTGAAAACGACAACACTTAGCCAACTTGACATGACACGTAGGCGGGTTAAGTCGCAAATCGAAATGACATACTTAACCATCTTGACATGACTAGACTGGAAAAGGATTAAGTCACGAATTACATGACTTAATCTGTTAGGCGGGTTAGGTCACGAATTACATGACCTAATCTATTAGGCGAAACCCTAGACACGACCCCTTTCAGCAGTAACCCTCTAGATGTATCAAGGTACCCTGGGGCTAGGCCGGGTGGGGCACGATTACTGGGCTGATTGTAAGAGGTGAACGACGGCAGTGGGGTACGCCAGTGTAGGTTCGGTGGACTACGATCGTGCACGTATCCGGGGCAGACACTGGGTATCCGTAGATTTATCTGTGCATCTTGAATCGTGTCTGGGGTTGACACCCTAAGGTTGATACACCCGAAGGTGGACCCAGCATAAGTGACTACATTCGTGATTAGCCGTATGACACGGACACTTGACAAGCTAGAACTTATAGGGAGCCGATCGACTAGATAATCGCTCCGTAGGACCCCGTACTTGGGTCAGACCCCGTTTTCAGGGTCATTTCATGATATTGGGCCGTGGGATTTATTTCGTGATTAACTAGTGACATGGGATTAGTATACTAGTACGGTCGATGCAACGAATCTTGAACATGTGTTGCTTTATTTTACTTGTCTTGACTTATCATGATCACCTTTGTCTATCTTGTCCACCTTGACACCATTCTCAAGTTTAGTTCCAGTTCATACATGACATGATGTTTTAACCGTCTTTACACTGAAAGTCACTAGAACTTACTCAGTCTTTATGACTGACCCTTTTCCTTTCGCCTCTTTTTCTTTCGTTTCCCCCCCAAGGTTCTCAGGGAGGAAACACTAGCTCTTAGCCTAGATATCACTTGCTTTGTCTCTGCACGTACAATTTGCTATGGCTGCTTCTTTTTACTACATTTGGGGAATAAGCTGTTTTTCTGTTTTTAAGTTATTTCTTCTTTGGCTATTATTACAAGACAATTGTAAGGAAGTTGTTATCTGAAATGTTTGTAAGAGACATGTTTTATTTTGGAATGAAATGATGTTCTGTTTTGCTCATAAATTCTTCCGATGTTTACTTAATTATTTATTTATGTTCTGTCTTGTGATAATTCTGTGATGTTATCTCGATAATACCTCTCCAAAACTAGTGCATTCCCTTTGTGAGTGACCCTAGCGGAGGTGGGGTGTTACAGACATCCATATGACAACACATCAAGTTTCAATCCATATACAAATACACATATGCATATGCAATATGAAAGTGACTGAGCCGATCTAGTACCTAACGTGTGTGTATATGCATCCTCGAGAAACCACCAGCAACCACTTGCAACCATTGGAAACCATAAATCATAACATGTTTCAAATACACGTTTGCATCCATTGGTTTCTATCTAAGGATAAAGAATAGGACCGAAGATATATACTAAAGAGATAGATACAAGCGTGCATAAACTTATGGAAAAAGAGATCAAGGATACACCCTCAAAAAGATAAGGGTAGACTGCGCGTATCTTGGCCTCGGTCTCGCAAGTCGCATCTTCTTAGGCATGGCTTCATTGAACTTTAACAAGCTTGACTTCGCAGTTGCGTAGCTTTTTGACTTCTGTTCCCAAGATATGAGTTGGAACTCTCCTCACAGTTTCTTCTCTTTCTACTTCTACATCCTCTAATATGCTTGGTTCCGCCACTTCCGCAGACTCATGTAAGCACTTCTGTAGGTGAGAAACATGAAAGACATTGTGAACTCCAGCCAATTTTTTGGGAAGCTCTATTCTATAAGCCATCTTCCCAATCTTCTCGATGATAGGAAATGGCCCTATAAATCTTGGTGCCAACTTTCCTGCAGATCCAAAGCGAACGACGTTCCCTAAAGGAGTTACTTTAAGGAAAAACCTGTCTCCAACCTCAAACTCAAGGTCGGTTCTTCTTTTGTCTGCGTAGGACTTCTGTCTATCTTGGGAAGTCTTCATTCTTCTTCGTATCAAGTCCACTTTCTCTGAAGTCTCTCTAATCATGTCTGTTCCAAGTATGAGCTTGTCTGTAGACTCCCACCAACAAGTTGGTGATCGGCATGGTCTTCCATATAAAGCTTCGAAGGGTGCCATGCCTATGGTGGCTTGGTAGCTATTGTTGTAAGTGAATTCCACCAAAGGAAAATGATCCTCCCATGTTCTTCCAAAGTCAAGAATGCACAGTCTCAAGAGGTCTTCTAATACTCTGTTCACCCTTTCCGCCTGACAATCGGTTTGGTGGTGATAGGTCGTGCTTAAGCATAACTGTGTGCCCACAGGCTCTTGCAAACTCCCCCAAAACTCACATGTAAAGATAGGATCTCGGTCACTCACTATGCTAGAGGGTATCCCATGGAGTTAGACTATTTCTTTAAGATAAAGGGATGCTAATGACGAGGTCGTCCTCCTACTCTTGACAGGTATAAAGTGTGCACTTTTAGTGAGTTTGTCAATTATCACCCAAATACTGGTATTGCCCCTTCTTGACTTAGGCAACCCATCAATAAAGTCCATCAAAATGCTATCCCATTTACACTGTGGGGCCTCTAGAGGATGAAGCAAACCACCAAGCTTCTTTTGCTCTGCCTTGACCTGCTGGCATATCATGCACTTAGAAACAAATTCGGCTACATCCTTCTTCATGCCATTCCAAAAGAAAACCCTTTTTATGTCCTTGTACGTCTTGTCTCCACCTGGGTGTATGGTCAACATAGAATGGTGTGCCACCTCGAGAATCGTCTTCACCAAATCTCTAGCTTGGGGGACGCATAGTCTCCCATCCCGTCTCAGCCAACCCTTGGCATCTACTGAGTATCTATTGAGGTGACTAGAAGTCTCACCTCCAACTAGCTTATCCATCACATAAACAAGCTGAGGGTCTTCACGTTGCGCGGCTCCTATCGAGTCCAAAAGCATAGGCCGCACTTCCAGCATTGCTAGCAAACCCGTTACAAACTTGTAATGACCCGGGTTTTTGGCGATCTTGGTTATCCGATATACAACACATATCGAACATCCAAGGATCGAAAATACCAGTCATTAATGAAAGAAATTAGAGGGTAAGGAAAGATGTGATAGAAACTTAGAATAGAAGAAGAAGAACACAACATCAGAGTAACATGAACCTCACAGCTGGACGAATAGCATATATTTCATAACATAACTTTGAAATACAAATTTGTACTTGAATATACATATCATTATCAAAGTACAACACTTACAACACAGCGGAAATAACTATAGCCATATAATCCTGAAGCCTCCTGCTCCAAGCTCTTCTAGTATATCTGTAAAATCCCGACTACTTGATTGCATGTACAAATTTAGGCACCCAAGAGTTTAGGGAAACAAAGAAATAAACTCCGAGTCAGTCATGGGACTGGTATGAGTAAAACATTTAAAAACAGTTGAACAAGTAAACAATATCTCATAACACCACGCCGCATAACGGAACGGGTTTTTCCCTTATGAGAATCCAAAATATTTTTATATCAAAAACCTTTTGATGTTAAAATAATGTCTATCAACCACAATATAATAATCATCTAGCAGAAACGCTTTCATCTCACGTTCTACATATATAGTACGATCAAAACCGCAAGCACGTATTGGGTAATGGATTTCCAACTATGACAAGGTATGGAACCACCCTTCGCTAGTGTACCTCTAGAGAGGAATAAACTGTGTTCAACAAGAACATCTTGCAACCCGGCCACACATGACCGATCACTCATTTCGCTTGAGTGTATCGAATGTATATCACCAACGGTTGGGATCAGCAACCGTTTCCCGAATGGGACAGCATCAACAATAGATTTTTGGAAATAAATGAAACTCTAGATCAGGTGATTATACACCCTACTTTGGTGCGACCGACTTAGCCATGCTGCCTGCCCGATTTCTGTCATTTACCGGATGTGAGGCTTGAGGTTACGCTTCATCATCACATCAGATTCACTTCGAATGCCACATCGTCAAATCCATCAAATCACCGATTGACGTCCTCAACCATACATTATGTGTTAGCTAAAAGAAGTTTCCTTCTCCGCTTCTACTCTTGGTAGGGTTGGAGAAATCAATATACGTGATCGTCTAGAAATACTCTGTCAGACATCCGTCCATACAAGTCATCCAGGAACAGGATGAACCGAAGGCACTATTCTATAAACAGGATAGCCCTTGCATAACTCCGCCTTCAATTTCCTTTGGCATATATGATTCGCAACGCTTATGCCAATACAGAGTGGTTCTTTGGATAATAATCCAACCGGTCTCTCCATATTAACAACGTTAAAATGGTCAAAACTTCGATAATCTGTGATTTAACTATCGAAGAAAAACAGGTGTGCAAACAACGATATCATTTGCAAATGGAAATTTATATCGATCAAACATCATTCAACATTTATCTCTTTATTTTATTAATTTGCTTATCTCCTGTTTCCCTATATTCAATATTTCTTATTTTCTAAATTTGGAAAATATACGTTATTAACAATGGAAAACATTTCCATTTCTTGTTTTCTTTATTAGGAAACATTACTGGTTTCTTATTTGGAAAACATTTCCAAAGCTTCTTCATTGGACTTAGACAGATGTTTAAACAAACCATCGCGATGCCAACTCAAACCATTTCCTTTAATTACTAAATTCACTTAACCATCCTTTACTACTGAACCATAACCATTTCTTAGTTAAAAATGAAGTCAATCAAGTTGGGGTAATACTTCCTCTCAGACCTTAACTGAACAACGTTTCTAACCTTGAAATAGACAAAGTAATTCTTTAACAAACTTCCTTACGTAACTTTCTTTCAAATCTTTTCTATTCGATAATTCTTTCCTTCGATAAGGTATATTCGATAACTCTATTCAGTTTATTCTATTCACTTAACTCTTTTGATTTAACTCTAACTTTATTCACTTAACTCCTATCGAATAAACTATATTCGATAACTCTTTTAATTCTATTTGAATAAACTATATATTCGATTAACTCCTTTATTTTATTCGAATAAACTATATATTCGATTAACTCCTTTATTCTATTCGAAGAAACTATATATTAGATTAACTCCTTTGCTCTATTCGAATAAACTATATATTCGATTAACTCCTTTACTCTATTCGAATAAACTATATATTCGATTAACTCCTTTACTCTATTTGAATAAACTATATTCGATAAACTCTATTTGCTTTAACTCTAATCGATTAACTCCAACTGGTTTAACTCTAACTGGTTAACTCTAATTGATTCACTCCATCTGGTTAACTCTAACTGGTTAACACTAATTGATTTAACTCTAACTAGTTAACTCTTATTCGAATAACAAATATTCGATTACTCTATTCAACTGACTCGACTCGACTAACCCCTTTCGAATAACTAATTCGATTTACTACTTTCGAATACCATATTTGATTTAACTCCTTTCGAATAACTAATTCGATTTACTACTTTCGAATACCATATTCGATTTAACTCCTTTCGAATACCATATTCGATTTAACTCCTTTATTCGCTTTATAAAGATTTCCTTTTTAACAACATTTATTCCTTTTAAAGATTTACTTTTAGTAACGGTTCTCCACTTTAAAAATGATTTCCTTTTTATAACAGTTTCCTTTATATAACGTTTTCCTTTTTCTAATTATCTCCTATTTGTAAATATTTCTTATTTATAAATATTCCATTTATAAATATTTTATTTCAAATATCACTTTGAAAATATTCCCTTGTCAACATTTCGGTATGTTATGGTATTCAACATATCAAATCACAATGATCAGTATCGTCCAAACACATATAATCGACAACAGATTATATATCACATCATATATCACAATATATGAAAAAAGGTAAAATAAATGTTGAGGAACCCTGTTGGGTTCCTCCAACCTGTTTCCCTGCATCACAGATGTTAAACAATATAGATAACATCACTTTCAGTTCCATATGATATATTCTGTAAAACAGAATCAATATAGAAATTCAACTAACTGTCTAGCAGTTCAATCAAACAGTCAATACACAATCAATCAATCAATCAATATTTAACAGTTCTCAAAATACAACATGGAATTATAAACTGTTCAGAGTTAGTGAGATTTACTCACTTTGGCAGTTCATCGTTAAAGAACGATAAACTGTTTGTTTGATTTGAATCAAACAATTTATTTCGCCATAAATTCAAACGAGCTCCACTCCACTCCCCATCAGTTCCATTGGGTAGTGTCCGTCCATACGATCCCAACGCGGCCAGTTTTCGCTTAATTTTGTTTTCGTATGACTAAGTTATGACATTTTGAAGTTGATATATATTTAAACGAATTAAAGCATGGATTAAAACTAAAATGGGACTTCACCTCTAAACAACTCGGGCCACTAAGAAAACAGACCCACTCCCTTAAATCTCCTTCTTCCATAAAATATACAAGATCCACGCCCTGCTCCTCACCAAATCGCACAATCCATTCACTTCGGTTATTTTGCCTTCTTCCTTCCTTTCAAACCTTTCCACACATATTGACCGCTACTCTTGCACTAATCAAAGATTAACACTGCGTTAACCCTTCTCCCTGGATACCCTGTTCGAACACGCTACTTCAGATAAACCCATCCTCACCGATTTCAACTCTATTTCCTCAGTAAATACTTCACTAAACTTTACTTAACAATCCCCTTCCAACTCCTCTCTAACTTCTTCTCAGCTCCATACAACAAAGTTTAAGCTCGACGCACTCTTACTCCCTCCAGACTTCGGACCTACCTCGCACACGACACAGATGTCGCGATAGTTTTGTTCCTCAAAACTCCTCAAACAACGCCAATACATGCTAGACTCCCCCACAATTTCAAGTACACCACTCATTTCCCAATTAAATGATCCTACGCCTCAAGAACGGTAACCCTAGAACACAACACACACGCTGGAAAACTTTTCTAGCGACGAAACCCTTCGTCGAACTATCAGAAACTACACGAGATGGAAGATGATACTTCCAGCAACCCATACATACACTTCTTTGATTTTAGAGGAGTTCATTTGATTTTACTTTGATTTTATCTCCTTCCATTTTACTATTTGAAGAAGAACGAGAGAGAGCGGTGGAAATGAATGTTGACTGAGGAATGAGAATTCTAGGTTAAGGAGGAATTAGAGTTATTATATAGGGTAGATATTTTCATTATTTTATCCTATAATAATCAACTGCTGTGTATATTTATCATTTAAAAATTCCTGTGATCACATACGATACCCAAAAATCCCGAAAATGTTCATGCAGCTAGAGTTCGACATTGCGGACCCAACGAAACTGGTTTCGTCGAATTCCGACTTCGTATGCTCACACAGCATATTTTTAACTGTCAAAATACTGACTATTTTCCACTCTAAAAATCTGTATGACCACACAATGACTCTAAAAATCACGAAACTGGAAATCTAACAACTATTTGACATTGCAGATCCAACAAAATTAGTTTCGTCGAATTTCGACTTCGTTTGCAAAAGTGGCTATTTTTAATGCTCTGGATGACCCATTTAAATATATAAATAAAATTAAATTAAATATAAATAAATTTATATTATCGTATATATTCACAACAAAATATCACACAACTTTAGAATATTCCTATATGAATTTCTAACTCGGTATTCATTTCTAGGTCAACCCGATATTCAATTTATATTGAAATTCCTTTTTAAAATTTAAATAATTCCTTTATACATTATAACGGAATTCCACAGCGACTTTTCTAAAATTTGATTTGGACATAAATCAAAATCTACATGACGAAATCCCGATTTTTCTCTTCCACTAGAAAGATATACTCCACCAGCTCCACACGTTTCTTGTTTCATAGAAATCCGGCTTAAAACGAATCCTGTACATTCAGTTGAAGTTCAAATCGCCAAATTACGAACTGCAGTGCCATTTCAAGCTCGATTTTAATTATAATATAATTATACGTTCAAACTATCGTTCAAATAATATATTCGTTATTCTAATTTAATTCCATGCTGAATTAAATATCACAGATGATCCGGTTCACACCATATCGCCATTTCAGCCAATTCTGATTATTTCAGAATTAAATATATTATTTAATTTATTATTTTAATTAAATATTCACCATTATTTAATTCCATGACCATTAAATTCTCTAAACCACCATTTCAGTAATTAAATAAATTAATTATAATACCCCTGCCAATGCGGGTCATTACAAAACTCAAAAGAGGGTCTAAAGTCAAAAGCTGCTATGTACTCCAAGCTTTGCCTTTCCACAAAGAGAGGACTTAAGGTCAGCTTTTTCTTGCTTAAGGCGTCTGCTACCACATTTCCCTTGGACGGGATATAAGAAATCTCAAAATCATATGAGGCAAGAAACTCCATCCATCTTTGTTGCCTCAAGTTAAGATCTTTCTACGAGAAAAGGTACTTCAACGATTTATGGTCAGTATACAATTCAAACTTCTCACCTAGGAGATAATGGCGCTAAGACTTAAGCGCTAAGACGATGGCAGCCAACTCTAGATCGTGGGTTGGGTAGTTTTTCTCATGTACTTTCAAGTATCTTCCACCATAAGCTACCACCTTCCCTTCTTGCATCAAGACGGCACCTAGTCCCGTACCGCATGCATCCGCGTATACTGTAAACATTTTTCTTCCATCAGGCAATGTTAGAACTGGGGCTGTTGTTAGAGCCCTTTTCAAGCATTGGAAAGCAACATCGCAATCCAAATTCCAAGCGAAAGTTAGGTTCTTCTTTGTCAACCTTGTAAGTGTAGCTGAGATTTTCGCAAAGTCTTTGATGAACTTTGGTAAAATCCCGCTAGCCCAAGAATGCTTTAGACTTTGGTTGCGTTCCGTGGAACCTTACAATCTTGCACCACAACTACTTTTGCGGGGTCCACAGCTAACCCCTCTTTGGACACCACATGTCCAAGAAACTGTAACACCCCACCTCCGCCAGTGCCACTCTTGCAAGGACACTTGCTTTGGAGGGGTGTTTAAACAAGGTAAACATGCATGCAGATATCACAAGACAGAACATATAAGTAAAACAGAGTAAATAAAGCAGCGGATTAAACTAGCATTTCAAAACCATAGTCATATTACAACAATGTACTTGAGCATTATTTTCCAACAAACAAAGTCTAGCATAAACTGAAAAACTGAAATACATAAAGTAATATCCCCAAAGTAAAGTGATAAACCATAGCTAGCTCAATGTCCAAAACCGTACATGAGCAAATCCAGTAAGCAAGCTATAAAGATCCAAGCTAATCTCCAATGTTCCCACCCTGAGAACCTGAGGGGGGGAAACGGAAGAAAAGAGGCGAAAGAAAATAGGTCAGTCAAAAAGACTGGTAAGCCCTACTACTATCTGTCTATGAACTAGTAAAGTTAACTGGCATGAGAAGCTGAGATGAACATAAGGATAACAACATACTGGCATGATGATTAACTAACAAGATAGATAAAGGTGTCATCGCATAATCAAGGTTAAGTTTTGCACCACGGGTGTACTAGCATTCTAACATGTCAAGTAAAAACAAGAATTGATCCCTTGGCCCAAGCTTGGCCCAACATCATGAGATGACCTAAATCAAGGTCCATCTACTCGGTCTAGTCGATCGGCTCCCTATAAGCCTAACTCGTCAAGTGTCGGTGTCATACGGCCTAATCATGTAATGTAGTTGACTGTGCAGGGTCCACCCTAGGGTGTATCTAGCCCTACGGTGTAACCCTCAGACAACATACCATGATGCACAGTCCAAACCTACCGGTGCCCGTGTTCAACTCCGGACTTGATGTGCACGACCATGGTCCACCTGAACAACCGAGGCATCATTCAGCCGTCTCTTTTGGTCTCTTACAATCAGCCCAGTAATCGTGCCCCACCCTAGCCTAGTCCTAGGGTCTTATGATACTACCAAGAAGGTTACTGCTGAAAAGGACCACGCAACTGGGGTTTCTTAACGGGTTAAATGTGGTTAACCCGATACACACGTGGATTAAATCGGTTAAGGGTACCCAAGGCTCCCGACTTAACCTCGATTAATCCATCAAGACCAAATTGCTTAAGTATTAAGTGGACCATGACTTAACCCTAATCAGGAGGCATTAATTAACTTAATGCGCTTTAACCTCTCACATTAGACTTTGTTGTGGTTACTAGTTAAGCCGGGCGGGTCCGGGTAGCTTTACACCACAACTAGGTCTAACCTCGGGTTCGAGCACAACATGACCAACTTCTCACATTGGGTCCTATTGGTTGTAGCCACTAGTTAAGCTGGGCGGGTCCGGGTAGATTTATGCTACAAACTCAACCCAACCTCGAGTTGGCCACACTCATATTTTCTAAGTGTCATGTCCATTATGTTTCCAAAACATAATTACAAGTTAACATATCACGTTATGTTATAAAAACCATGTTTATGTCATCATGTTACCCAACCCCAACGTAATCCCATCGTTTACATAATCGCAACAACGCATAAAGGATAAAATAGGGGAATTGGCATAATCATGAAAAAAAGGTGTTGAAGTCACAAGTTTAACATGGTGGCATATGAGGTGTACATATATTCATATACTTGCATATTGCATCATTAGGCTTCAAAAGCATGCATAAAACCAAACTTAGCATATGAGTGATACATGGTGATAAATGACATGTAGAAGTTGCTAGAAGTTCGCATTTGGCCTCACATGCAAGTTATCATAAGGGATATGATAAATTTCATGTTTCCAAAATGCAACCTTTAACATAAAGCTTGAAGCTTTATGCTCACAAACTCAAGTTTAACTTGCATAACATGATAACATGATCAACCCAAACTTGCATAACATAGCAACATGTGTCATACATAATGATTAAACCAACTTGCATAATGATCATCCAAACTTGCATATAATGATCAACCAATCTTGCATATAATGATCAACCAAACTTGCATATAATGACCAACCAAACTTGCATATAATGATCAACCAAACTTGCATATAATGATCAACCCCAAACTTGCATCATTCATTTAACTTTAGAGTTCAAAGAAAGAAAGTAGAAAAGGGCTTACAATGCTATGAAGACACAAATAAATATTTATTATAAAGATTGAGACGAAGCCCTTATGCAAGCACCAAAAACCCAAATATGCAAGCTCCAAATGAAAACCCTTGAGCCAATTCAATAAAAACCCTTGCTTTGAAATAGAAATGTTGCAACTTGACTTGAATGCAAGCTAAGAACACTCATACAAGTTTGAAAACACTTGTATGAACTCAAAATCTCTCATAGAAATTAACTTAGAAATTTTAGCATGAGAGTGGAGGCCATGAGAGGAACAAATTTGACATAGTTTAGTTGTAGGATTGAATAATGGTGATTTAGGCTAGGTTTGGGGTCTTTTTATAGAGGATTAGGATAGTATTAGCCATAGGATTAACCCTAGATTCAATCCAAGCCATCAAAGCATGTCTTGGGGAAGAAGTCAAGTGTAGGAACCATCTAGGGCCTTTAGATTAAAGCTGAACCATGAGAACCATTCAAATGCAAAATCTGCATTTGAGCGAATCGGCCCACGGGTTGACAGCCAAACACCCTGGATTAACCCCTAGTCGACCCAGCGAGCTCGGGTCAACCTCAAAAATCGGCCGGTTCGGTTATTCCCCTCTCCCAATTCGCTGTTTTGAACATTTTTGCATATTTATTTATTTAATTTTCAATTATATATATATATATATATATCAATATATATATATTTCTCTGCGCAACCCATTTCACTTAATTAAGTATACTTTAATTTGTGAATTTTTTGTGAAACTTCGCGAGGCCATATCTTGGTCATACGGACTCCGATTTTCGAAAACTCGGACTCTATTTCGCGTATTTTTCCGAGACGAACGCAATGGCACAGCCCGTTTCCCTTGATTCAGAATTTACAGTTTAATTCTGCCTCCATTTATGTTATAACATGTTATTCAAAAATACGGGTTGTTACATTCTCCCCTCCTTAAAGGATTTCGTCCCCGAAATCTCCAAGTTAGGAAGAACGTATCCTACCATCCATCATCCATCTACTCAAAACATCATCCACGAGCAATCATTGTCCTTAAAAGGTTCTAAATGTTGTATGATCATATGCAAAGGTGTGTGTATATGTACTTATCTAATGCGAAAATCAGGGGGTTACTGATTCAGTAAACCCCCTTAATGCAAAATATGTTAGTGAAATGAGTCCATATGTATGCAAATTCCTAACATAATTTATAATCTCTACATGAGTGCACATAACATTCGCAACATCCACGTGATAGCATAACAAGTTTTCATCCATGAATAAGCATAAACACTCATGCATATGCGGTATGAAAGTGTGTGAGCCGATCTTAGTGCCTAACGTGTATTATGCATCCACGAGTATCCACTTGCAAACACTGGCAACCACTTGCAAACATCAAACATAACATGTTTCAAATACATGTTTCAACCAAGGGTTTCTACCTAAGGTTCTCACTACAAGATTTTCGAAACAAGATAAACTAGATAAGCATGGATAGCAAAGGGAAGATATACCAATCTTGGAAAAGTGATCGAGAATATACCCTCAAAAAGAAATGGGTAAAGCCCACGCATCTTCTCCTCGGTTTCCCAAGTTGCATCTTCGTCGGCTTCACCCCACTGAACTTTCACCAATTTCTCGATTCCTTAGTTTCTTGATCTCTGTTCCCAAGATACGGATCGGAGCTTTTCTCAAGGTTGCTTCTTTCTCTAACTCAATGTCTTCAAGAATGCTTGGTTCAACCACCTCAGCGGACTCATGCAGGCACTTTCAGAGATGCGAGACATGAAAGACATTATGCACTCCGGCTAGCTTTTCGGGCAATTCCACCTTATAGGCCATCTTTCCAATTCTCTCTACGATAGGGAAGGGTCCTATGAACCTTGGTGTCAGCGAACCATATTTCGCAAAGGAGAAATCTTCACAAAGACCATATCTCCAATTTTAAATTCCAAGTCTGTCCTTCGCTTGTCTGCATAGGATTTCTGTCTGTCTTGGGCCGTTCTTATCCGTCTTCGAATCAATTCAACCCTCTTGGATGTGTCCCTTATTATATCGGGCTCAATTATAAGCTTATCCGTCGTCTTCCCACCAACATGTTGGTGGCTTGCACGGCCTCCCATACGAAGCTTCAAATGGTGCCATCCCTATGCTGGCTTGATAGTTATTATTATAAGCAAACTCTACAAGAGGAAGGTGGTCTTCCCAAGTACCACCGAAGTCGAGAACACAAAACCTCAAAAGATCTTCTAGCACTCTATTCACCCTTTCGGTTTGGCCATCCGTCCGGGGGTGATAGGCTGTACTCAGATTTAATCGCGTACCCATTGCTTCTTGCAAACTGTTCCAGAACTGGCTAGTGAAAATTGGGTCACGCTCGCTAACTATGCTAGAAGGAACTCCATGCAGCCGCACTATCTTTTGAAGATAAACAGATGCTAGCCGCGATACGGTCCTCTTGCTTTTCACCGGAATAAAATGGGCTCTCTTTGTAAATCTATCAATTATTACCCATATCCCATAAAGCCCAAATAGTTTGGTGGCGAACTTCTTCACCCCAACCATATATCACAAATAGGCTAGCCATACTCCTTAGGGGGTTTGTAACAGAACTAAGAATGAGGATAGGACTGAGAGGATATACTTAAAAGGTAGCATGCGAGTAAGCTCTACGGAACAATAGGGATCAAGGATATACTCTTAGAAAGAGATTAAATGCGCGTATCTAGTCTTCGATCTTTTAAGCAGCATTTTCTTGTGCTTAATCCCATCGTGCCCTGACCGTCTTTTAACTTCACAATTCCATAGTTCTTAATTCTTGTCCCCAAAATATGAGTTAGAACTCATTTCAGCGTTGCCTCTCGTTCCACTTCCACTTATCATTTGCCTAAAATACTTGGCTTAAACATAACTGCGTGCTCATGGTTTCGTGCAAGCTTTCCAAGATTCGTTAGTGAATCTCGGATCTCGCTTACATACTATACGATATCCCATGCAGAAAACTGTCTCTTGAAAACAAGTGCCAATCCACGTTGCCAAAACTGGAGCTGAGGTAAGGGCTCTTTTGAGCTTTTGAAAAGTAAGCTCACACTCCAAGTCCCATACAAAGACTAAGTTCTTCTTCGTCAACTTAGTAAGAGGGGCTGAAATATTAGCGAAGTCCCTGATGAACTTCCTATAGTAGCCCGCCAGACCGAGAAAGCTTCTTACTTCGGTTGCATTCCTAGGAGTCTTCCAGTCTTGAATCACAACCACTTTCGCAGGATCCACCGCTATGCCTTGCTTAGAAACTATATGTCCAAGAAACCGAACTTCCCTTCTCCAAAAATGACATTTGGAAAACTTGGCTTTCAACTGATGCGCTCTAAGCATATCCATCACTTCCTTGAGATGCCTAGCATGCTCTTCCTCATCCTTTGAGAAGATCAGAATATCATCCACGAAGACAACAACAAACTTGTTAAGGAATTCCCTGAACATCCTACTCATCAAGTCCACGAAGTATGCGGGTGCATTAGTCAAACCGAATGGCATGACAGCCATTCAAAGAATCCATCTGGAGTCCTAAACGCAGTCTTATCGATACTATCCTCGGCCACTCTAAGCTGATGGATTCTGGTGGCTAGATCGAGCTGAGAGAAAACGGAAGCACCATCCAGCTGATCAAAGAGATCATCAATCCTCAGTAACGGGTGCCTATTCTTCTTTGTCAGCTTGTTCAACTCTCGATAATCAACACATAGGCGAAGCGAGCCATCTGCCTTAGTAGCGAATACCACCGGAGCACCCCATTCAGAAATGCTTCGCCTAATAAAATTCTTCTCAAGAAATTCCTTGATCTGCTTACTGATCTCCCTTCTTTCACGAGGGGCCATGTGCCTAACAGGCAATGATACTGGCTTGGCATTATCGACTAGATAAATGCGGAAATTTATCTCTCGTTTAGGGGGTAACCTCTTAACTTCTTCAAAGACATCAGGATAGTCTCGGGCCACCCTTACAGATTGTAGATCATCGATGGACGAGTCGAGAGATTCAAGATAACATAACATGATGGGACCTCTAGGGTTACAAGAAATTTCTAGGGTATTACCGAGGCGAGTCATGAGCCTCACCACCCTATGCTCACAATCGAGGATGGCTCCATAACTGGACAACCAATCCATGCCCAAGATCAACCCATATCCCGTGAATCCGAGAACATAAGCATTACACATGAATTCTACACCCAAGATAGAAATCTTCAAATCCACACAAATCATAGATAGATGGGTGGAACCCCCAATTGGATTTGAAACACAAACGGGATCCTCAACTAAGCTAGTACTTAGGTGCAAACTTTCAACAATATCAGAAGAGATAAAACTAAGCGATGCGCCAGAATCAAATAAGGTGCGAACAGGAAAATAAAAAATGTAAACATGAATTTTTATAAAAACTCTACCTCGATCAAAAGCTGGAAGAGCGAGGAGAGCCTGCAATTGCCCTCCAGAGGGTCTTACTTGCTGAGTTTGTCCTTGCCCTTGTCCTTGCTTCTTGGGGCAATCCTTGCTAAGATGTCCAGGCTCTCCACAGTGAAAGCATTCGCCCAACTTCCTCTTCTTCTTCATATAGTCTTTGGGTATATGCCCAGTAATCCCACAGAAGTTGCACTTCCTCCTTTCTCTTGACTTGTTGTCCTTGCTATTGTTGTTCTTGCCTCCTTTTCCGGAATCTACCTTCTCGCCTTGAGACTCATTTGCCTTGACCTCCTTCCTGCCACTCTTATCTTCCTCTTGAAGTAGGGCCATATTCACCAAACTCTCGAAAGTTGCCCCCAGGGGTGTATGAGACATGGCCAAACCGCGCAATGGCTCATTCAATCCTAGAGCAAAGTGTAGGGCCTTCTTCTGAGCTGTGTTTACCAATTCTAGGCTAAACTGAGCAAGTTGATTAAACATATCCACGTATTCCCTAACTGTCATGTCCCCTTGCTTTAGAGATAGGAACCTCTCCATCTGAATATTCTCTTCTGTCGGTGATAGGAACTTTAGTCCAAACCTTCTCCTAAAGACATCCCAAGTCTCAATTGGTCTAGTGGTGGTGGTGACTACCCACCAATAAGCAGCTTCCCCTTTCAATAGCCATACCGCCAACAGAACTTTCCTATGATCTTCCACATCAAAGATAGCAAAGAGGTCTTCAGTTTCCTTTAAACAGTTTCTTGCCTCCACAGAAGTCTCCGTTCCGACAAAATTCTTGCAACCCATCGCCTTAAAGTCCTTGCAAAGCTCCACGAAATTCACTTGTGTATGCTGAGGGGGAGGAGGAACCCCAGCTACGGGAGGAGGAGAGATGTTAGCGACGGGGGAAGGAGGAGGAATGGTTGCGGGGCCGGCTTCGTTCACCCTTGCCTCCATGTACCTTCTAAACCAAATAGGCACTGGTACGCCCTCAAGAATGGAGAAATTATCAGCCATACTGAAATGAAGAAAAAGATAGATTCAGAACGAAGAAACGAAGGATAGTGCTATGGCTTTTGGGGAATAGCCTTTTTTTAAAAAAACTAGACTTTTCTTGGAAAATACTTAATTGGTTTTGAAAATAGTTTTTCAAAAGGTAAGTTTCAAAAAAACTTTTGCTCAAATCTTGTAAACCTTATGCTCTGATACCAAATGTAACACCCCACCTCCGCCAGTGCCACTCTTGCAAGGACACTGGCTTTGGAGGGGCGTTTAAACAAGGTAAACATGCATGCAGGTATCACAAGACAGAACATATTAGTAAAATAGAGTAAATAAAGCAGCGGATTAAACTAGCATTTCAAAACCATAGTCATATTACAACAAAGTACTTGAGAATTATTTTCCAACAAACAAAGTCTAGCATAAACTGAAAAACTGAAATACATAAAGTACTATCCCCAAAGTGAAGTGATAAACCATAGCTAGCTCAATGTCCAAAACCGTACATGAGCAAATCCAGTAAGCAAGCTGCAAAGATCCAAGCTAATCTCCAATGTTCCCACCCTGAGAACCTGAGGGGGGGAAACGGAAGAAAAGAGGCGAAAGAAAACAGGTCAGTCAAAAAGACTGGTAAGCCCTACTACTATCTGTCTATGAACTAGTAAAGTTAACTGGCATGAGAAGCTGAGATGAACATAAGCATAACAACATACTGGCATGATGATTAACTAACAAGATAGATAAAGGTGTCATCGCATAATCAAGGTTAAGTTTTGCACCACGGGTGTACTAGCATTCTAACATGTCAAGTAAAAACAAGAATTGATCCCTTGGCTCAAGCTTGGCCCAACATCATGAGATGACCTAAATCAAGGTCCAACTACTCGGTCTAGTCGATCGGCTCCTTATAAGCCTAACTCGTCATGTGTCGGTGTCATACGGCCTAATCATGTAATGTAGTTGACTGTGCAGGGTCCACCCTAGGGTGTATCTGGCCCTACGGTGTAACCCTCAGACACCATACCATTATGCACAGTCCAAGCCTACCGGTGCCCGTGTTCAACTCCGGACTTGATGTGCACGACCATGGTCCGCCTGAATAACCGGGGCATCATTCAGCCATCTCTTTTGGTCTCTTACAATCAGCCCAGTAATCGTGCCCCACCCTAGCCTAGTCCTAGGGTCTTATGATACTACCAAGAAGGTTACTGCTGAAAAGGACCATGCAACTAGGGTTTCTTAACGGGTTAAATGTGGTTAACCCGATCCACATGTGGATTAAATCGGTTAAGGGTACCCAAGGCTCCCGACTTAACCTCGATTAATCCATCAAGCCCAAATTGGTTAAGTATTAAGCGGACCATGACTTAACCCTAATCAAGAGGCATTAATTAACTTAATGCGCTTTAACCTCTCACATTAGACTTTGTTGTGGTTACTAGTTAAGTCGGGCGGGTCCGGGTAGCTTTACACCACAACTAGGTCTAACCTCTTGTTCGAGCACAACATGACCAACTTCTCACATTGGGTCCTATTGTTTGTAGCCACTAGTTAAGCCGGGCGGGTCCGGGTAGATTTATGCTACAAACTCAACCCAACCTCGAGTTGGCCACACTCATATTTTCTAAGTGTCATGTCCATTATGTTTCCAAAACATAATTACAAGTTAACATATCACGTTATGTTATAAAAACCATGTTTATGTCATCATGTTACCCAACCCCAACGTAATCCCATCGTTTACATAATCGCAACAACGCATAAAGGATAAAATAGGGGAATTGGCATAATCATGACAAAAAGGTGTTGAAGTCACAAGTTTAACATGGTGGCATATGAGGTGTACATATATTCATATACTTGCATATTGCATCATTAGGCTTCAAAAGCATGCATAAAACCAAACTTAGCATATGAGTGATACATGGTGATAAATGACATGTAGAAGTTGGTAGAAGTTCGCATTTGGCCTCACATGCAAGTTATCATAAGGGATATGATAACTTTCATGTTGCCAAAATGCAAACTTTAACATAAAGCTTGAAGCTTTATGCTCACAAACTCAAGTTTAACTTGCATAACATGATAACATTATCAACCCAAACTTGCATAACATAGCAACATGTGTCATACATAATGATTAAACCAACTTGCATAATGATCATCCAAACTTGCATATAATGATCAACCAAACTTGCATATAATGATCAACCAAACTTGCATATAATGACCAACCAAACTTGCATATAATGATCAACCAAACTTGCATATAATGATCAACCCCAAACTTGCATCATTCATTTAACTTTAGAGTTCAAAGAAAGAAAGTAGAAAAGGGCTTACAATGCCATGAAGACACAAATAAATATTTATTATAAAGATTGAGACGAAGCCCTTATGCAAGCACCGAAAACCCAAATATGCAAGCTCCAAATGAAAACCCTTGAGCCAATTCAATAAAAACCCTTGCTTTGAAATAGAAATGTTGCAACTTGACTTGAATGCAAGCTAAGAACACTCATACAAGTTTGAAAACACTTGTATGAACTCAAAATCTCTCATAGAAATTAACTTAGAAATTTTAGCATGAGAGTGGAGGCCATGAGAGTAACAAGTTTGACATAGTTTAGTTGTAGGATTGAATAATGGTGATTTAGGCTAGGTTTGGGGTCTTTTTATAGAGGATTAGGATAGTATTAGCCATAGGATTAATCCTAGATTCAATCCAAGCCATCAAAGCATGTCTTGGGGAAGAAGTCAAGTGTAGGAACCATCTAGGGCCTTTAGATTAAAGCTGAACCATGAGAACCATTCAAATGCAAAATCTTCATTTGAGCGAATCGGCCCACGGGTTGACAGCCAAACACCCTGGATTAACCCCTAGTCGACCCAGCGAGCTCGGGACGACCTCAAAAATCGGCCGGTTCGGTTATTCCCCTCTCCCAATTCGCTGTTTTGAACATTTTTGCATATTTATTTATTTAATTTTCAATTATATATATATATATATATATATATCAATATATATATTACTCTGCGCAACCCATTTCACTTAATTAAGTATACTTTAATTTGTGAATTTTTCGTGAAACTTCGCGAGGCCATATCTTGGTCATACGGACTCCGATTTTCGAAAACTTGGACTCTATTTCGCGTATTTTTCCGAGACGAACGCAATGGCACAGCCCGTTTCCCTTGATTTAGATTTTACAGTTTAATTCTGCCTCCATTTATGTTATAACATGTTATTCAAAAATACGGGTTGTTACAGAAACCTTACTTCTTCTCTCATGAAATGGCAGTTGGAGAATTTGGCTTTTAGCTGATGTGCACGGATAGCATCCATGACTTCCTTTAAATGCTGAGCATGCTCTTCCTCACTCTTTGAGAAGATCAAAATGTCGTCCACGAAGACCACAACAAGCTTATTGAGGAACTCCCTGAACATCCTACTCATCAAGTCAACGAAATAAGCGGTTGCTTTTGCCAAGCCGAAAGGCATGACAAGCCACTTGAAAAAACCATTCGGGGTTCTGAATGCGGTCTATCAATGTTGTCTTCAGCCACTCTTAGCTGGTGAAACCCGGTAGCCAGATCTAGTTGGGAGAAATCCGATGCACCTACAAGCTGATCGAACAAGTCGTCTATTCTTAGAAGTGGGTGCCTATTCTTCTTGGTCAGCTTGTTTAGCTCCCTATAATCCGAGCAAAGGCAAAGTGAACCATCCGCTTTGGTTGCGAACTCCACTGGAGCACCCCATTCCAAAATGCTCCATCTTATGAACCCCTTTTCGAGAAGCTCTTTAACTTACTTACTGAGCTACTTCGTCTCCCTTGGGGCCATGTGTCTAACGGATAAAGCAACGGGTTTCTCATTATCTACAAGTTATATGCGGAAGTCTATCTCCTGATTCGGAGGTAAGCCCTTCACCTCCTCAAAGACGTCCGAATATTCATGGACCAATTTAACAGACTACAAGTTCTCAACAGACGCATCAAGAGATTCTAGGTAGCTTAGCATAACAGAGTTCACGGGATTACAAGAGATTTCGAGAGTGTTACCGAGGCGAGTCATGAGTCTAACCACTCTCTTTTCACAATCGAGGACGGCACCATACTGGATAGCCAGTCCATGCCTAGAATCAACCCATAGCTCATGAAGCCCAAAACAAAGGCATTACATCTAAATCCAACGCTTATTATTGAAATTTTCAAATCCAAACAAATCATTGACAAATAAGTTGAGCCCCCAATTGGATTTGAAACAACCAAGGGATCCTCTACTCTACTGGTGTCTTGGTGCAGAGATTCAACTAAAGCAGTAGATATAAAAGAGTGTGATGCGCCAGAATCAAAGAGAGCACGAACAGGATGATCAAAAAGATAAACTAAACTCTCAACAGAAATATTTCTACATCATTCTTGCTGAGGTTCCATGAGAGCGTGAACCTGCCCTCCAGAAGTAGATCCAGTCCTCTGCCCTTGCCCTTGCTTCCTTGGGCAGTCCTTAGCCATGTGTCCTGTCTCACCACACTGAAAACAACCACCGATCTTCCTTTTCTTCTTCCTGCAGTCCTTAATCATATGTCCAGGTATGCCACAAAAGTTACACTTTCTCTTGTCACGGGGTTTGTTATTCTTCCCACCCTTCTTGGGATCCGTCTTCTTATTCTGTGATCCCTCCCCTTTCTTGTCTACAGATCCTTCCTTCTTTGCCTCCTTCTTACCACCCTTGTCTTCCTCGTGTAAGAGTGCCATATCCACCAAGCTTTCATAAGTCGCACCCACAGGTATATGGGTCATAGCTAAGCTGTGCAGTGGCTCGTTTAACCCTTTAACGAAATGGAGATCCTTTTTGTGTGCAGTGTTTACCAACTCCATTCCAAATCTAGCCAGCTAGTTGAATTGATTGACGTACTCCTTGACCGATAGGCTTCCTTGTTTGAGAGCTATGAACCTCTCCACATGTAGGCTTCTTTCAGCTTGCGAGAGGAATTTCATTTCAAATCTCCTTCTGAAATCCTCCCAAGTCTCAACTGGTCTCTCAGCACTACTAACCTCCCACCAGAATGAGGCTTCGTCCTTAAGTGACCAAACAGCCAGTTGTATCTTCTGCCTATCGTCTACTTCGAAGATGACAAACAAATCTTACGTCTCTTTGAGCTAGTTTCTAGCTTCCATGAATGATTCAGTCCCATTGAAGTTCTTTCCGCCCATGGCCCGGAAGTCTCTACATGTTTTGGAGAAAGGATTCCCTCATGGAGGGGGAGGAGGAGCGATGGGTGCCATAGGAGGAACGTTTCCTTGGCCTTCGGCGGGTGTCGTGGCTTCCAAATACCTACGGAACCATCCGGGTATGGTGCTTCCCTCCGGGAGATTAGGGATGTTTTGTTCCCCAGACATGTTGAAACGAAAAGGAAAAAGATTCAGAACAAAGGATAGAAGGATAGTGCGTATGGCTTTGGGGAATATGCCTTTAAAATGAAACTATATTTTTCTTGAAAATGCTTCTTTAAAACTTCTTTTTGAAAAATAATTTCAAAAACTCTTATCTGATCTGGTAACCTTCAGCTCTAATACCAAGTGAAACACCCCACATCCGTTAGTGTCACTCACAAAGGGAATGCACTAAGTTCTATGGAGCATTGTAGGTAAACAAACATGGAATAATTACAAGACATATATATTTACAGATAACAGCGGAAAATTCCATAAACATTATTTCATACTTAAATCATAATCCAGTGGTTCATAATATCATAAGTCAAAACACCGTTACATCAAGATACTCTGTCTCGCATAACAAAAATAAAGAAGCATTAAAATAACAGTGATATTCCCCAAATAAGCCTGAGCTAGCCATAATAGTGAAAATGAGAGAGTCCAAAAGCAATACGTTGACAATCTTCAAGCTTGGAAAGAGAACTGAGCTAAGCTGAGGTAATCCCTCCTTATCGACCTAGGGGGGAGGGGAACGGAAGAAAAGAAGACGAAAGAAAATGGTTCAGACAATAAGTCTGGTAAGTCCAGTGATTTTTCAGTGTGTGAACACGGAAAAGTATCATGACAGGAATAAACTGAAAATAGGACTGAACCAGAATAACAGGCTAACATAAACCAAGATAAGGCAGTTTAAACCAAATATACTATCGCACCCAATTCTATTTCTCTGCACCTATTTATACTCGTTCCAACTGGCACCCCATATTCATGGTGAAATGATCCCCTTTTTAAAGATCGGCTCCTGCTCGCATGCATTTATCACGTGTGTCATTCGGCCCCCACTTGATTGTAGATAGCTGCGCTGGTCCCACCATGGGGTGTATAAGTCACTCTGGTGGCAACCCGACACTAATCAGGATGCAGAGTGTATAGCTATTGATGCTCAGTGCCTGCTTTTTCCACTTCGGAGTACGTGCATGCCCGTACTCCTTCGGAACCTACAATGACGCACCACCCGCCACTATTTTGACCGCTTATAGTCAGCCCAGTAATCGTTCCCTACCCTGCCTAGTTCAGGGTACCATGATACATCTATGTGGGTTACTTCTAATATGGGTCCCCGTTACTAGGTTTTCTTAGACAACATGTTTAATGGTTAAGTGTCCCACAATTTAACCTTACCTCATTCATCTGTTAAACTAACATGTTGTATTGGTTAAGTATTGCCTTGATTAACTTAACCCTACCATTCCTGTCTTAGCTTTAATTCATTCATTAAAGGACCAACCACTCACATTAGACAGGTATTGTTGCGGTCACTGGATGTGCCGGTCTGTTTCGGGCAGCTTTACACCGCAACTCAGTCTAACCTCGGGATCTTTTGGGCTTAATGCGCTAACCTCTCACATTAGATTTATATTGTTACGATTGCTGGATTTGATCGGCGGTTCCGAGCAGTCTTATACCGTAACTCAATCTAACCTCGGGTTAGGAATATTCGTCTTTTACTAAACTTACATATTTATCCTTCATGTTTATATGTAAATTATCATTCAATTATTGTCATGGCCCACTTTCCCTCTAAATCAGGTTCATAATTTTACATATATAAATTATACCATTCCAATGTCATTAATCATTGTTATGTGCCAAACATGCCAATTACATGTAATTTCATGTTTTCCCCCAACGATCCCCCCGTTGTACGTTCGCAAAAATTACATAGAATGTTAGGCTCGATATTTTAGCCTAACTCATAAACACAAAGGGAAAAGCAAAGAACATGAAATATCCCAACAACATAAAAACATGTGGCATATAGATTTGGCATAGGATAATGAACTTGCATTTTTAGATCCAATTAACATGAATCATAAGCATATGAATTTACATAGAACTACACAAATTAAACTTGGCGTGTAAAGGTGAACTTGAATTGAATTGGATCTAATTAATATAGATCTAAACATATAAGGTTGTGGATCTAGACGTATAAGGTTGTAGATCTAAACATATAGGCATATGTGAACATTGTTTCGCCTAAAAACTTGCATGTGACATAACGTGATAGAATCACCAAATTTGCATATAACATGATAGTTTCTCATTCCCAAATTCCTATACAATATAATAGGTTCATTCACCAAATTCTACATAACATGATAGGTTCAATAAACCGCAATAGTATCAAAAGCATATATGATAGAATTATCACACAAAGAGACATGAATTAGCATTACTATTATCATACAACTTGGTACAATTCTAGTTTTCAACTTATTAAAAATCATGTCTTTAATTTGTTCACATCTAAAAGATAACTAGACTTACAAACAAGAGAACAGTCCTGTTTTCTTGGATCTGTATTCTGAAACTCAATTGCTCCCCTTTGGTGTAGAATAATTGTTCTTCTAATTTAGATTTTATTTGATTTGAAGCTTCTATCTTGCTTTCTAATTGAAGGAGAATGGTTGCTACTCTAGGTTGACCATTGACGGCATGACGGCTCTTAGTATGAATTTGTGTGATTTAGGGTTGAGGGTTGGGGCTTAATTTATAGAGTTTTAATTAAATAAGAGCCGTTAGATAAACCTAAAAGAAATCAAGACCACCCAGACAAGATAGACCAGCGACATAAGCCCTAATGACTCAGCAAAGAGTCAGAATCGTCACATTTTTAGATCTGCCCGAGGGGGTAGGTCAACCCCCTAGTTGACCTGTATGGGGGAGGTCAACCCCCTGGTCAACCTGGCCTTGGGCGGGAAAATTCCCGCCCAGCCAGCTTCTGCTTCTGATTTCGAATTTTGAATTTCTGAATTGAGCTGTTTGAATTTCATTTAAAATCCTAAAACTTCTGAAGGCCATAACTTCTTCATACGGAGTCCAGTTCACGCAAACTCGGACTCTATCTCAAGCAGAATTCCGAGACGAACGCAATGGAGTAACCCATTTCCCTTAATTCTCAAATTAAAAATTACGTATTCATTAATTCATTACTTTAATGTTTACAGAAAATACGGGGTGTTACATTCTCCCCTCCTTAAAGGATTTCATCCCCGAAATCCTCAAGTCAAGAAGAACGTATATCCTACCATCCAATCGTCCATCTACTCAACCATCAAACAACGACATCCATTGTCCTTAAAAAGACATCTAATGCTTCATGATCATATGCATAGTGTGTGTACATGTCCTTATCTAATGCAAAAATTAGGCGGTCTACTGATTCAGTTTACCTCCTTAATGCAAATTTATGTCAGTGCAATGAGTCCATTATGTATGCAATTTTTTCCTACTCATAATTCTACATGAGTGCAGAGCCATTCATACAAATGCGACATCCATATGACAACACATCAAGTATCAAACCATATACAAATACACATATGCAATATGAAAGTGACTGAGCCAATCTAGTACCTAATGTGAGTGTATACGCATCCATGAGCAACCACCAGCAACCACATGCAACCATTGGCAACCATCAATCATAACATGTTTCAAATACATGTTTGCATCCATTGGTTTCTATCTTAGGATAAAGAATAGGACTGAAGATATATACTAAAGAGATAGATACAAGCATGCATAGACTTATGGAAAAAGAGATCAAGGATATACCCTCAAAAAGATAAGGATAGGCTGCACGTATCTTGGCCTTAGTCTCCCAAGTCGCGTCTTCTTCGGCGTCGCTCTACTGAACTTTAACAAGCCTGACTTCGCGGTTGCGTAGCTTTTTGACTTCGGTTCCCAAGATATGAGTTGGAACTCTCCTCACAGTTGCTTCTCATTCTACTTCTACTTCCTCTAGAATGCTTGATACCGCCACTTTCGCAGACTCATGTAAGAACTTCCGTAGGTGAGAAACATGAAAGACATTGTGAACTCTAGCCAATCTTTCGGGCAGCTCTACTCTATAAGCCATCTTCCCAATCTTCTCGATGATAGGAAATGGACATACAAATCTTGGTGCCAACTTTTCTGCGGATCCAAAGAGAACGATGTTCCTTAAAGGAGATACTTTAAGGAAAACCTTGTCTCCAACCTCAAACTCAAGGTCGGTTCTTCTTTTGTCTGTGTAGGACTTCTGTCTATCTTGGGCAGTCTTCATTCTTCTTCGTATCAAGTCCACTTTCTCTGAAGTTTCTCTAATCATGTCTGGTCCAAGTATGAGCTTCTCTGTAGACTCCCACCAACAAGTTGGTGACCGGCATGGTCTTCCATATAAAGCTTCGAAGGGTGCCATGCCTACGGTGGTTTGGTAGCTATTGTTGTAAGCGAATTCCACCAAAGAAAGACGATCCTCCCATGTTCTTCCATAGTCAAGAATGCACAGTCTCAAGAGGTCTTCTAATACTCTGTTCACCCTTTCCGTTTGACCATCGGTTTGGGGGTGATAGGCCGTGCTTAAGCATAACTGTGTGCCCACAGCCCCTTGCAAACTCCTCCCAAACTCGCTCGTAAAGATAGAATCTCGGTCACTCACTATGCAGGAGGGTATCCCATGGAGTCGGACTATTTCTTTAAGATAAAGGGATGTTAACGACGAGGCGGTCCTCCTACTCTTGACATGTATAAAGTGTGTGCTTTTAGTGAGTCTGTCAATTATCACCCAAATACTAGTATTGCCCCTTCTTGACCTAGGCAACCCATCAATAAAGTCCATCGAAATGCTATCCCATTTCCACTGTGGGGCCTCTAGAGGATGAAGCAAACCACCAGGCTTCTTTTCCTCTGCCTTGACTTGCTGGCATATCATGCACTTAGAAACGAATTCGGCTACATCCTTCTTCATGCCATTCTAAAAGAAAACCCTTTTTATGTCCTTGTATATCTTGTCTCCACCTGGTTGTATGGTCAACCTAGAATGATGTGCCTCCTCGAGAACCGTCTTCACCAAATCTCTAGCTTGGGGGACGCATAGTCTCCTATCCCGTCTCAACCAACCCTTGGCATCTACTGAGTATCTATTGAGGTGCCTAGAAGTCTCACCTCCAACTAGCTTATCTATCAAATCAACAAGCTGAGGGTCTTCACGTTGCGTGGCTCCTATCGAGTCCAAATGCGTAGGCCGCACTTCCAGTATTGCTAGCAAACCCGGTACAAACGCAAAAGAGGGTCTAAAGTCAAAAGCTGCTTTGTACTCCAAGCTTTTCCTTTCCACAAAGAGAGGACTTAAGGTCAGCGTTTTCCTACTTAAGGAATCTGCTACAACATTTCCCTTGCCAGGGGTATAAGAAATCTCAAAATCATATGAGGCAAGAAACTCCTTCCTTCTTTGTTACCTCAAGTTAAGATTTTTCTACGAGAAATGGTACTTCAATGATTTATGGTCAGTATACAATTCAAACTTCTCACCTAGGAGATAATGGCGCTAAGACGTAAGCGCTAAGACGATGGCAGCCAACTCTAGATCATGGGTTGGGTAGTTTTTCTCATGTACTTTCAACTGTCTTCCACCATAAGCTACTACCATCCCTTCTTGCATCGAGACGATGCCTAGTCCCGTACCGCATGCATCCGTGTATACTGTAAACATTTTGCTTCCATCAGATAATGTTAGAACTGGGGCTTTTGTTAGAGCCCTTTTCAA
Source organism: Allium sativum (assembly GCA_030737875.1). Lineage (NCBI taxonomy): Eukaryota > Viridiplantae > Streptophyta > Magnoliopsida > Asparagales > Amaryllidaceae > Allium > Allium sativum. Next base: position 95,117,905 of record CM060925.1, on the reverse strand, counting down.
GCGTTGGAAAGCAACATCGCAATCCAAATCCCAAGCAAAAGTTAGGTTCTTCTTTGTCAACCTTGTAAGTGGAGCCGAGATTTTCGCAAAGTCTTTGATGAACTTTCGGTAAAAGCCCGCTAGCCGGAGAAAGCTTTGGAATTTGGTTGCGTTCCATGGAACCTTCCAATCTCGCACTTCAACTACTCTTGCGTGGTCCACAGCTAACACCTCTTTGGGCACCACATGTCCAAGAAACCTTACTTCTTCTCTCCAGAAATGGCAGTTGGATAATTTGGCTTTTAGCTGATGTGCACGAAGAGTATCCATGACTTCCTTTAAATGCTGAGCATGCTCTTCCTCACACTTTGAGAAGATCAAAATGTCGTCCACGAAGACCACCACAAACTTATTGAGGAACTCCCTGAACACCCTACTCATCAAGTCAAAGAAATAAGCGGTTGCGTTTGCCAAGATGAAAGGCATGACAAGCCATTCGAAGAAACCATCGGGGGTTCTAAACGCGGTCTTATCATTGCTGTCTTCAGCCGCTCTTAGCTAATGAAACCCGGTAGCCAGATCTAGTTGGGAGAAAACCGATGCACCTACAAGCTGATCGAACAAGTCATCTATTCTTGAAAGTGGGTGCCTATTCTTCTTGGTCAGCTTGTTTAGCTCCCTATAATCCATGCAAATGGCAAAGTGAACCGTCCGCTTTGGTTGCGAACACCACTAGAGCACCCCATTCCGAAATGCTCCGTCTTATGAACCCCTTTTCGAGAAGCACTTTAACTTGCTTACCGAGCTCCTTCGTCTCCCTTGGGGCCATGTGTCTAACGGGTAAAGCAACGGGTTTCGCATTATCAACAAGGTATATGCGGAAGTCTGTCTCCCACTTCGCAGGTAAGCCCATCACCTCCTCAAAGGCGTCCGAATACTCACGGACCATTCTAACAGACTGCAAGTTCTCAACAGACGCATCAAGAGATTCTAGGTAGCTAAGCATAACAGAGTTCACAGGATTATAAGAGATCTCGAGAGTGTTACCGAGGCGAGTCATGAGTCTAACCACTCTCTTTTCACAATCGTGGACGGCACCATTACTTGATAGCCAGTCCATGCCTAGAATCATCCTATAGCCCGTGAAGTCCAAAACAAAGGCATTACATCTAAACCCAACGCTTAGTATAAAAAAAATTCAAATCCAAACAAATCATTGACAAATAAGCTGAGCCCCTAATTGGATTTGAAACAACCAAGGATGTAATTTCGCTCGATCCGAATCGATCATTAAACCGACTAAGACCGTTCGAAAACCCCTAATCGTTTGAGAACAGGACACATCGGAACGCAGACGTAAGAACATTTCACTGCTTATTACAACAATTCCATCAGATATAAGAATATACAGAGCATAAATGAATAAATTACATAGCAGCGGAAAAATATATAAAACACAACTAGAAGTAATGCACGGATACAGAGCTTTCCAAGCATCGTTCCAGCTGTAAATCAGGATCCTGTGAATATAAATCTGCAAAACCAAAACTATTAGCTGCCCGTGTCGAAAATAGGGGCACCCAGAGTTTAGGTTAAAAACAATAAACTCCATGTCAGTCATGTGACTGGTGTGAGAACTAAAACAGTTATTTAAAACATTACTTTAAAGGATAGTAATTCCAGGGACCACGCCGTATAACACGGAACGGGTTTCCTCTAAAGAATACTAGTGCATATAACAAGACAGCGCAGTGCTCTTTGGAAAAATGAAGCTATTATAAGACCCAGGTCCCATCACACAATGCAACGCAAGCCGGAGGAGAGGGTTTTCTCTTATAATAGCCAAACATGCTTGGTACGTTTAAAACAAATCATTTGATACTACAATAAGTGTATAGTGTCAAAACAATTCAAATCATAAATATCAATCATAGATGGCATGGGTACCATATATCATGTCGCCATACTAGTTCTACAATTAAAACCGCAATATCACGTATTGGAAATTGGATTTCCGTCATGAGTCGAGGCAAGGGGCAAGCTCCTCTCCGCGTTCAAGACACTCTAGCAAATGTCCCAGGACCCCACTTTGATCCTTGGAATCGGCTGGGCCGGTCCTCTCTTAATTTTGAGGATTAGTTATTCCTGAACACACGTTTCCCGGTCCTTACAGACCTATATCCGAGGCGCCTCGCATTCCAACACCACACATGTGAAAAGTATATAAATGTCAGGACTGGTAGGTCACTGACACCACCCTAGCTAGAAAGAAACGTCGTGCTCTCCCAGCGGTCCATCTCCCGTTTTTGACTCATACCGAGATGTGAGGCTCGCGAATTCACGCTATACACAAAGCTACGCCACACAGGCCGTGCTTTAATCATCAAACACAAGACTTTGCTTTTAACCAGAAGCCCTGATCAATTGCCACTTACGTGTGCCACACTGGCAATTCACTCCATACGACTGATGTCCATCGATATACAACCTCTGAGCTCATACGTCTCAGAGAAGGGCGTTAAGCAAGAGAATAGATTCTCCGCCGCCAAACAGATGTATATTTAATAGAGATCAATCAACATATAATAAAATCCAATGTCAGACACACAATCCATTTACAAGTTCGTTCTGGGTCTGAACGAAACCGGAGGCACTTTCCTCGTATATCCATCGATCTCCAAGTACGCCTGGACGATCACCAACTGTTTCCCTCATCTTGGGTGTACAGCCCAATCGAGATCATCAGTAATCACCCAAACGATGTGAAGACTTCCGGTCTTCAACCACCGTCTTCATCTTCGACATCTCGTCGAATCGGTTATTCAGAATGGGTATAACCCGGCCTTTCTGAATAACCCATGTATATAATAAACAAATGTTACACGAACTCAACGAACGCCTCATTCCAATTCAGAATATTCTTTTATTCACAAAATCACATTCTTATGGAAAGGTTCCCATTAATTTTATCCAAGATAAATTCTTCTAAATTTATTCTTTAATCTTCCTTTGGATATCATTTCAAACCATATTATGGTTTTCCAAACTAGTCGGGATTAGCGAACCACACCGAAGTAATTATTTATTTTATTTCCCAATCCCAACCTATTTATCCCATGGAGCAAAACTGGTAATACTCCATATCTAACACCACGGTGTCATTGGCAAAATTAATTACCATTTCACGTTCAAATCTAATTAAAGATTTAACTATCGCTTTGGAGCAAAACTGGTGGTACTCCATTCTCGATCACCTTTCAGATTTGATAATTTAAATTATCAATTCACATTTTAATCTAATTAAAGATTCATTAAAACTCCACTTAGTTTTAATCTTTTCAAAAATCAACATCTTGCCTTCAACTGGGTTAAAGAACTAATGTCATATAAAACACGATTCATGATAAACCCAAATCACATTCGATATTAAATACAAGGCTCTGAATAGAAAATATACCGGCTTATATTCAATACCAAATTCTGAAACCAACAAATATCGTACTGGAAATAATGATATAAAATATATCTTTCAAATTCCCATAACAATATATGTATAGTCACGAAATCCAACATCAAAATATTCCGAAGATAATTTCGATTCAACTCCAGCCCAATTCACGTATTGCGAATATTGATTATTTTTTTAAAATCACTTTCAAATTCAATTTATTTATTTCAAAAATAAATAGATTTTAATTCTAGTTCAAAACTAGTTCATTTCGATAAAAATCTATTTTTATCTTTTCAAATACCGAATTTTTCAGCCCAATTTTTCCCAAATCATTTCTTATGATTTTACACGAATTATCAATATTTTTAATAATTTTATCAAGGCACGTACAGTCGATTTCCACCAACGGCCATCGAACTGCACTTACAACGACCTTTTCCAAATTTGATTTGGACAAAATTCCAAATCCAACTGTTAGATTTCAAATTTCTAATATTCATTAGAAAGCTCTTTTCGATACAAACCCAACGGTTCCGGTTTCAGGAGAATCCAACGGTCGGATCTCCCGCAACGTCAATTCGAAGTCAATGGTCGAAATTCACGAACTGCCGCGGCGCGGCGAGTTCTATTCAGGCCATTATATATATAATATATATATTATATATATTTCGTCGATTTCCTTTTAAAACGAATTTTATAAATATTAAATTTTGATTTCAAAAACAATTTCAACGTTCATTTCAATTCAATTCAAAGTCAACGTTCATTTCAAAAACAATTTCAACGTTCATTTCAATTCAATTCGAATTCATTTCAATTTTTATTTAATTCGAATTCAAATTCATTTCAATTCAATTCAAATTCAAATTCGTTTTAATTCAATTCAATTCGTTTTAAATTTCATTCAAAACGATTTCAATTCGTTTTTAATTCAATTTCAATTTAATTCAATTTGAATTCATTTTCTATTCAATTCATTTTCAAATTCATTTTCAAATTCACTTTCTATTCAATTCGAATCGAATTCATTTTCTATTCGATTCGAATTCATTTTAAATTGATTCAATAAAATTTCAATTTGAATTTTTATCTAATTTAATTTGAATTTCATTTCAAAATATTAAATTTTGAAATCACTTTTCAATATTCATTATAAAACGAATAAAATTGATATAAATATCGTTGATGTCAAAATAGTGCGCCTCTAATCAACACGACTTTATATTTTTCAAAAACTTCGTTATTCTATTCAACAAATGAATATATATTCTATTCAACACATGAATCTATATTTCTATCAACACACGACTATTTTTGTTATGTAAAATATTTTATAAAATCATGGTATCTATCGTTTGATTTTTAATTAGATTTCAACCGTAAAGTGATTCTAATTTTAAATATGATAAAGATGTAAATTTTATTGTTAAAATATTTTACTCAACACATAAATATTTTCAACTCGGGAACATCGTCAACCCATGACTATTTTTATATTCAGCACATGAATTTTCTTTTATAATATTCCTTATTTTCCCGATTGGAATGAGGCCCAATCAATCACCATATAATGTTAATTATATGGTTTCCATACAACACATGTATATAATAGCAACGATAAACAATCATCCATAGTGCACCACACAACTTTATAAGCATCAAATATAATTAATCAACGCTTACACAGTCTATCGACCAATCGATCGACATACAATTAAATAATTGGGATTAGTGTACCCAAATATCATCCCAACACCCGTGTGGGGTTTCAAATCAACAAACACAGATGTTTATTTATGCAGTTGGGTGATGTGTAAAATTTATCATCCCAATCAATATCAGTCAAATCAGTGTATATAAACAAATCGGCCGATTTGTTTGAAAATATTTATTTATTCACTTTCACGTTAAAAATTATATTTTTAACGATAATTAATTTATTTCAACACATGAATATTTTTCATTATCTATTTCACATCAACTTCACAAACAAATTTTCACAACATATCAATCAAACAAACAAGCCATCCATGGTCTGTGGATGACGGGTGTCGGGTGCTGCTAAGCACCGTCTGCATCCTAGTATATATATATATATATATATATATAACTAGAAAAAGAGATTTAGAGTGAGAAGTTCTCACCAATAGCTGTTCCAACTCCACGACACTTCTAATGTAGGAAATCTTCACTGTTCTCGTCTCTTATCACTTTCGTCGCCCGTGGCCACTACATAAATAAAAATCGAATTTTTACTTTGCTATTCAATATATAAAAATCAAATTTTTACTTCGCTATTCAATATATAAAAAGCGAATTTTTACTTAGCTATTCAATATATAAAAATCGAATTTTTACTTCTCTATTCAATATATAAAAATAGAATTTTTATAATCACGCTATATGGATAAAAATTCTATTTTTACATTGCTACTATATGGATAAAAAATATATTTTTACCTCGCTATTCTCTATATAAAGATTTCGCCTTTTCCTATTTTAAAAATACGATCCTTTCATATTTAAAAATATCGATCTTTCCTAGTTTAAAAATATCTTCTTCTAGTATAAAAATATCACTTCCTTTATAAGATAAAAATTACTTCTCCTTAATCGAAAAAGTCAAATCTTTTTATTAATAAAAATCGAAACATTATATCTTATACTTCATAATAAAAATCGAACCTTTATATTCTATATTAAAAATCTTAGTTTCACTACGTAAAATCAGATTTTTAAATCACCTAAACAAAAGAAAATAAAGTAAAAACTCACCGTCGAGCGAAGAAGAAGGGGAGGGGGGTTTGTGTGTGTGCTCCAGCCGGCGGGCAGGCTGATGAGGGCGGCGGCGGACCTTTTTCCGACTGTGGAGGGCTTGAGGTGCTTGAACGTTGAATGGAAGAAGGGAGAGAGAAGTGGACAGGGCATAGGAGGAGCGTCGGAGCTTGGAGGGCCCATTGGCGGAGTCGCGACGGAAGGAGGAGGGAGGAGCGGTCGATGGCGGTTGAGGGGGTTACGGGTCTTGTTAGAAGAGGGGAAGAGAGGAGCGAAGGGGGGGAAAGAGGAGGCGTCGGGGAGGAGGGAGGGTGCTTTACAGTGGGGCGTCGATGGGGAGGGAGGAGCAACGGGTGGCGGCGTCCTCCGATGCCCCCATTTCCTATTTCGATCGGGAGGTTTGGGAAGGAAGGGTGTCGGCTGAAGAATTAAAGTGGGGGAGGGGGTATATGAAAAAGGGGCGTTGACTTTTAAAATAATTATATATTTAATTTAATTTCATTTCAAAAAGTAGCTTACAATTTCGATCTCAAAATGAGACCCACCGCATGTTGTCCCTAGCGTATTTCCCCCATTCCGAACACAATGGGATATGTTTCGTAGGCCAATTCCATCGTTTCGACCCGTTTCCCTTAGATTTAAAATATAATTCTTTACATATTCAATTTGAACGCGTATTTAAATTTACCGGGGTCACATACGAACTCTATAAATTCCAGAAAAATATTTTCTAGCTTCGTATTGACGATACGGTCCTAGCAAAACTAGTTTCGTCGAATTCTGAGGCTGTTGGAAAAATGGCCATTTTCCAGTCGATTAAAATCAACTAAAGCTGGTCAAACGCGTTTTCCTCTGCCACGCTCACATATTGATTCGAAAAATTATGAAATTTGGAATCTAGCAATAATTTAACATCACGGACCCAACAAAAGTAGTTTCGTCGAAATCCGAGGTCGTTTGCAAAATTCCCATTTTAAGGGCCTAAATTCCATAGCGACTATTCAGAATTTTCAACTAGACATATATTTTGATTCCCGCTATGAAATTTCAATTTTTCGGATTCATTGGAAAGATATTCTCAAATAGATCCTCATATTTTTGGTTTCGCTAAAATCCGTTTTGTTTTGCACCCGGCACATTCAATTGAAGTTTGAAATCGAATTATCGAACTACCGCACCATTTTCAATTCTATTTATAATTATATATAAATATTTATATTCTAACGATGACGTATACAATATATATGTTCGAATTCTATTCAAAATAAATTTTCCGTCGATATTATTTAAAATAATCTATTTTAAATATTCAAAATTCGTTAAAATTGCCAAAATAAAAAATTTAAACTGGCCCAGATTTCCGGGTTGTTACAATCTCCCCCACTTAAAACTTTTCGTCCCCGAAAAGGAACAAAGTCGAAAGTGGTTTGATCAATTAACTCTACGTTCGATCTGGCTTCCATTCTCCAACTTTTGAGTTTTTGAGAATTTTCAAATTCTTCAAAAATTTGGCTAACACCCGGAATTTTCGAAAAATTTCGCCATAACCTCCCCTGCACCGGGAGCCACGGGAAAATCCCGAAATTGCCATATAGGCCTTCTGATCTCAAAAAGAAAAAGAAAAAAGCCAAGCGACTAGCCAATAGGCTCATAAAATCATCATCACCCAAACAAAACAGTAAATTATATTAAACATGTACCTATTTGTCGGGCAAACAATTTTTATTCTCTGCTCTAGCCTCCTTGCTATGACCTGTTCAATGTAAGTACATGTATATGCAAGCAAATGTGACCAATTTTCAATACAATTCAATATTTGGTTCAATTAGGCTAAATGGTTCAAAATTATCTAACAAATAAACAAACACACCAACATCAATCAATTAGTGGATTAGAGTTTCAAATTCATAATTTTGATACATATACTGAAAATCTTGTTTTTGATGCCAATTCACAACAATGTATTCTAGCTATATTAGTTTTGGTTCTCACACCAGTCTAATGGAAATATATAGAAATCACACCTTCGTAACACGAACACAAATATTGATAATGCGGCCGCATTACCAGAATTATCTCCGGGCGTCTAGAATGTGACTCTACATCTATCCAGTATATTAAAACTTCGAATATACGTTCATGACGCGTATATGCGAAATCTATATATACTCGATTGTCCAAATTCAAAATAAATAAATAATCAAATACGTATAAAATGGATCAAAATTTTAAAACAATATTGTTTTCATTTGAAAAATATACTCTTCACACTCGTTCTAGGATACTACTGATCCTATCTCTTACGAGTCATTCTAATTGGATATTACTAATCCAATATCTGATGAATTCTTTCGTATGGTTCTAATGTGTCTTGTTCTCGAGCCCTATAAACCAAAGCTCTGATACCAACTGTAACGGCAAGGAATTTCGCTCGATCCGAATCGATCGTTAAACCGACTAAGACCGTTCGAAAACCCCTGATCATTTGAGAACAGGACACATCGGAACGCAGACGTAAGAACATTTCATTGCTTATTACAACAATTCCATCAGATACAAAAATATACAGAGCATAAATGAATAAATTACATAGCAGCGGAAAAATATATAAAACACAACTAGAAGTAATGCACGGATACAGAGCTTTCCAAGCATCGTTCCAGCTGTAAATCAGGATCCTGTGAATATAAATCTGCAAAACCAAAACTACTAGCTGCCCGTGTCGAAAATAGGGGCACCCAGAGTATAGGTTAAAAACAATAAACTCCAGGTCAGTCATGTGACTGGTGTGAGAACTAAAACAGTTATTTAAAACATTACTTTAAAGGATAGTAATTCCAGGGACCACGCCGTATAACACGGAACGGGTTTCCTCCCAAGAATACTAGTGCATATAACAAGACAGCGCAATGCTCTTTGTAAAAATGAAGCTATTATAAGACCCAGGTCCCATCACACAATGCAACGCAAGCCGGAGGATAGGGTTTTCCCTTATAATAGCCAAACATGCTTGGTACGTTTAAAACAAATCATTTGATACTATAATAAGTGTATAGTGTCAAAACAATTCAAATCATAAATATCAATCATAGACGGCATGGGTACCATATATCATGTCGCCATACTAGTTCTACAATTAAAACGGCAATATCACGTATTGGAAATTGGATTTCCGTCATGTGTCGAGGCAAGGGGCAAGCTCCTCTCCGCGTTCGAGACACTCTAGCAAATGTCCCAGGACCCCACTTTGATCCTTGGAATCGGCTGGGCCGGTCCTCTCTTAATTTTGAGGATTAGTTATTCCTGAACACACGTTTCCCGGTCCTTACAGACCTATATCCGAGGCGCCTCGCATTCCAACACCACACATGTGAAAAGTATATAAATGTCAGGACTGGTAGGTCACTGACACCACCCTAGCTAGAAAGAAACATCGTGCTCTCCCAGCGGTCCATCTCCCGTTTTTGACTCATACCGAGATGTGAGGCTCGCGAATTCACGCTATACACAAAGCTACGCCACACAGGCCGTGCTTTAATCATCAAACACAAGACTTTGCTTTTCAACAGAAGCCCTGATCAATTGCCACTTACGTGTGCCACACTGGCAATTCACTCCATACGACTGATGTCCATCGATATACAACCTCTGAGCTCATACGTCTCAGAGAAGGGCGTTAAGCAAGAGAATAGATTCTCCGCCGCCAAACAGATGTATATTTAATAGAGATCAATCAACATAGAATAAAATCCAATGTCATACACACAATCCATTTACAAGTTCGTTCTGGGTCTGAACGAAACGGAGGCACTTTCCTCGTATATCCATCGATCTCCAAGTACGTCTGGACGATCACCAACTGTTTCCCTCATCTTGGGTGTACAGCCCAATCGAGATCATCAGTAATCAACCAAACGATGTGAAGACTTCCGGTCTTCAACCACCGTCTTCATCTTCAACATCTCGTCGAATCGGTTATTCAGAATGGGTATAACCTGGCCTTTCTGAATAACCCACGTATATAATAAACAAATGTTACACGAACACAACGAACGCCTCTTTCCAATTCAGAATATTCTTTTATTCACAAAATCACATTCCTAGGGAAAGGTTCCCATTAATTTTATCCAAGATAAATTCTTCTAAATTTATTCTTTAATCTTCCTTTGGATATCATTTCAAACCATATTATGGTTTTCCAAACTAGTCGGGATTAGCGAACTACACCGAAGTAATTATTTATTTTATTTCCCAATCCCAACCTATTTATCTCATGGAGCAAAATTGGTAATACTCCTTATCTAACACCACGGTGTCATTGGCAAAATTAATTACCATTTCACGTTCAAATCTAATTAAAGATTTAACTATCGCTTTGGAGCAAAACTGGTGGTACTCCATTCTCGATCACCTTTCAGATTTGATAATTTAAATTATCAATTCACATTTTAATCTAATTAAAGATTCATTAAAACTCCACTTAGTTTTAATCTTTTCAAAAATCAACATCTTGCCTTTAACTGGGTTAAAGAACCAATGTCATATAAAACACGATTCACGATAAACCCAAATCACATTCGATATTAAATACAAGGCTCTGAATAGAAAATATACCAGCTTATATTCAATACCAAATTCGGAAACCAACAAATATCGTACTGGAAATAACGATATAAAATATATCTTTCAAATTCCCATAACAATATCTGTATAGTCACGAAATCCAACATCAAAATATTTCGAAGATAATTTCGATTCAGCTCCATCCTAATTGACGTATTGCGAATATTGATTATTTTATTAAAATCACTTTCAAATTCAATTTATTTATTTCAAAAATAAATTGATTTTAATTCTAGTTCAAAACTAGTTCATTTTGATAAAAATCTATTTTTATCTTTTCAAATACCGAATTTTTCAGCCCAATTTTTCCCAAATCATTTCTTATGATTTTACACAAATTATCAATATTTTTAATAATTTTATCAAGGCCCGTACAGTCGATTTCCACCAACGTCCATCGAACTGCACTTCCAACGACCTTTTCCAAATTTGATTTGGGCATAATTCCAAATTCAACCGTTAGATTTCAAATTTCTAATATTCATTGGAAAGCTCTTTTCGATACGAACCCAACGGTTCCGGTTTCAGGAGAATCCGACGGTCGGATCTCCCGCAACGTCAATTCGAAGTCAATGGTCGAAATTCACGAACTGCCGCGGCGTGTTCTATTCAGGCCATTATATATATAATATATATATTATATATATTTCGTCGATTTCCTTTTAAAACGAATTTCATAAATAGTTCTAAATTCGTTTCAAAAACAATTTCAACTTCATCTTCAATCTCAAATCGATTTGATTTCAATTCAATTCGAATTCATTTCAATTTTTATTTAATTCGAATTCAAATTCGTTTCAATTCAATTCAAATTCAAATTCGTTTTAATTCAATTCAATTTGAATTTACCTTCTATTTACTTTAATTCGAATTCATTTCAAATTGATTTCAATTCAGTTTCAGTTCGTTTTAAATTTCATTCAAAACAATTTCAATTCGTTTTTAATTCAATTTCAATTTAATTCAATTTGAATTCATTTTCTATTCAATTCAATTTCAAATTCACTTTCTATTCAATTCGAATCGAATTCATTTTCTATTCGATTCGAATTCATTTCAAATTGATTCAATAAAATTTCAAGTTGAATTTTTGTCTAATTTAATTTGAAATTCATTTCAAAATATTAAATTTTGAAATCACTTTTCAATATTCATTATAAAACGAATAAAATCGATATAAATATCGTTCACGTTAAAATAGCGCGCCTCTAATCAACACGGCTTTATATTTTTCAAAAACTTCGTTATTCTATTCAACAAATGAATATATATTCTATTCAACACATGAATCTATATTTCTTTCAACACACGACTATTTTTGTTATGTAAAATATTTTATAAAATCATCGTATCTATCGTTTGATTTTTAATTAGATTTCAACCGTAAAGTGATTCTAATTTTAAATATGATAAAGATGTAAATTTTATTGTTAAAATATTTTACTCAACACATAAATATTTTCAACTCGGGAACATCGTCAACCCATGACTATTTTTATATTCAACACATGAATTTTCTTTTATAATATTCCTTATTTTCCCGATTGGAATGAGGCCCAATCAATCACCATATAATGTTAATTATATGGATTCCATACAACAAATGTATATAATAGCAACGATAAACAATCAACCATCATCCAAAGTGCACCACACAACTGTATAAGCATCAAATATAAATAATCAATGCTTACACAGTCTGTCGACCAATCGATTGACATACGATTAAATAATTGGGATTAGTGTACCCAAATATCATCCCAACACCCGTGTGGCGTTTCAAATCAACAAACACAGATTTTTATTTGTGTAGTTGGGTGATGTGTAAAATTTATCATCCCAGTCAATATCAGTCAAATCAGTGTATATAAACAAATCGGCCGATTTGTTTGTAAATGTTTATTTATTCACTTTCACGTTAAAAATTATATTTTTAACGATAATTAATTTATTTCAACACATGAATATTTTTCATTATCTATTTCACATCAACTTCACAAACAAATTTTCACAACATATCAATCAAACAAACAAGCCATCCATGGTCTGTGGATGACGGGTGTCGGGTGCTGCTAAGCACCGTTTGCATCCGTGTATATATATATATAACTAGAAAAAGAGATTTAGAGTGAGAAGTTCTCACCAATAGCTGTTCCAAATCCACGACACTTCTAATGTAGGAAATCTTCACTGTTCTCGTCTCTTATCACTTTCGTCGCCCGTAGCCACTACATATATAAAAATTGAATTTTTACTTCGCTATTCAATATATAAAAATCGAATTTTTACTTCGCTATTCAATATATAAAAATCGAATTTTTACTTCGCTATTCAATATATAAAAATCGAATTTTTATTATCACGCTATATGGATAAAAATTCTATTTTTACATTGCTACTATATGGATAAAAATTATATTTTTACCTCACTGTTCTCTATATAAAGATTTCGCCTTTTCCTATTTTAAAAATACGATCCTTTCATATTTAAAAATATCGATATTTCCTAGTTTAAAAATATCTTCTTCTAGTATTAAAATATCACTTCCTTTATAAGATAAAAATTACTTCTCCTTAATCGAAAAAGTCAAATCTTTTTATTAATAAAAATCGGAACTTTATATCTTATACTTCATAATAAAAATCGAACCTTTATATTCTATGTTAAAAATCTTAGTTTCACTACGTAAAATCAGATTTTTAAATCACCTAAACAAAAGAAAATAAAGTAAAAACTCACCGTCGAGTGAAGAAGAAGGGGAGGGGGGTTTGTGTGTGTGCTCCAGCCGGCGGGCATGCTGATGAGGGCGGCGGCGGTCCTTTTTCCGAATGTGGAGGGCTTGAGGTGCTTGAACGCTGAACGGAAGAAGGGAGAGAGAAGGGGACAGGGCATAGGAGGAGCGTCGGAGCTTGGAGGGCCCATTGGCGGCGTCGCGACGGAAGGGGGAGGGAGGAGCGGTCGATGGCGGCTGAGGGGGGGTACGGGTCTTGTTAGAAGAGGGGAAGAGAGGAGCGAAGGGGGGGGGGAGAGGAGGCGTCGGGGAGGAGGGAGGGTGCTTGACAGTGGGGCGTCGATGGGGAGGGAGGAGCAACAGGTGGCGGCGTCCTCCGATGCCCCTATTTCCTATTTGGATCGGGAGGTTTGGGAAGGGAGGGTGTCGGCTGAAGAATTAAAGTGGGGAGGGGGTATATGAAAAAGGGGCGTTGACTTTTAAAATAATTATATATTTAATTTAATTTCATTTCAAAAAGTAGCTTACAATTTCGATCTCAAAACGAGACCCACCGCCTGTCGTCCCTAGCGTATTATCCCCATTCCGAACACAATGGGATATGTTTCGTAGGCCAATTCCATCGTTTCGACCCGTTTCCCTCAGATTTAAAATATAATTCTTTACATATTCAATTTGAACGCGTATTTCAATTTACCGGGGTCACATACGAACTCTATAAATTCCAGAAAAATATTTTCTAGCTTCGTATTAACGATACGGTCCTAGCAAAACTAGTTTCAGCGAATTCTGAGGCCGTTGGAAAAATGGCCATTTTCCAGTCGATTGAAATCAACTGAAACTGGTCAAACGCGTTTTCCTCTGCCACGCTCACATATTGATTCGAAAAATTATGAAATTTGGAATCTAGCAATAATTTAACATCACGGACCCAACAAAAGTAGTTTCGTAGAAATCCGAGGTCGTTTGCAAAATTCCTGTTTTAAGGGTCTGAATTCCATAGCGACTATTCAGAATTTTCAACTGGACATATCTTTTGATTCCCGCTATGAAATTTCAATTTTTTGGATTCGTTGGAAAGATATTCTCAAATATATCCTAATATTTTTGGTTTCGCTAAAATCCATTTTGTTTTGCACCCGGTACATTCAATTGAAGTTTGAAATCGAATTATCGAACTACCGCGCCATTTTCAATTCTATTTATAATTATATATAAATATTTATATTCTATCGACGACGTATATAATATATACGTTCGAATTCTATTCAAAATAAATTTTCCATCGATATTATTTAAAATAATCTATTTTAAATATTCAAAATTCGTTAAAATTGCCAAAATAAAAATTTTAAACTGGCCAAGATTTCCGGGTTGTTACAGAACCTCTACTATACTGGTGTCTAGGTGCAGAGATTCAACTAAAGCAGTAGATATAAAAGAGTGCGATGCGCTTGAATCAAAGAGAGTACGAACAGAATGATCAAAGAGATAAACTAAACTCTCAACAAAAATATTTCTACCTCGTTCTTGTTGAGTTGCTATGAGAGCGTGAACCTGCCCTCCAGAAGTTGATCCAGTCCTCTGCCCTTGCCCTTCCTTCCTTGGGCAGTCCTTAGCCATGTGTCCTGTCTCACCACACTGAAAACAACCACCCATCTTCCTTTTCTTCTTCATGCAGTCCTTAATCAGATGTCCAGGTATGCCATAAAAGTTACACTTTCTCTTGTCACAGGGTTTTTTTATTCTTCCCGCCCTTCTTGGGATCCGTCTTCTTATTCTGTGATCCCTCCCCTTTCTTGTCTACAGATCCTTCCTTCTTTGCCCACTTCTTACCACCTTTGTATTCCTCTTGTAAGAGTGCCATATCCACCAAGCTTTCATACGTCGCACCCATAGGTATATGGTTCATAGCTAAGCTGTGCAGTGGCTCGTTCAGCCCTTTAACAAAATGGAGAGCCTTTTTATGCGCAGTGTTTACCAACTCCAGTCCAGATCTAGCCAGCTGGTTGAATTTATTGACGTACTCCTTGACCGATAGGCTTCCTTGTTTGAGAGCTAAGAAACTCTCCACCTGTAGGCTTCGTTCATCTTGCGAGAGGAATTTCATTTCAAATCTCCTTATGAAATCCTCCCAAGTCTCAATTGGTCTCTCAGCACTAGTAACCTCCCACCAGAATGAGGCTTCGTCCTTAAGTTACCATACAGCCAGTTGTATCTTCTTCCTATCGTCTACTTCGAAGATGACGAACAAATCTTCTGTCTCTTTGAGCCAGTTTCTAGCTTCCATGAACGATTCAGTCCCATTGAAGTTCTTTCTGCCCATGGCCCAGAAGTCTCTACATGTCTTCGAGAAAGGATTCCTTCGCGGAGGGGGAGGAGGAGGAGCAATGGGTGCCACAGAAGGAATGTTTCCTTGGCCTACGGCGGGTGTCGTGGCTTCGAAATACCTATGGAACCATCCGGGTATGGTGATTCCCTCCTGGATATTAGGGATGTTCTATTCCCCAGACATGCTGAAACGAAAAGGAAAAAGATTCAGAACAAAGGATAGAAGGTTAGTGCATATGGCTTTGGGGAATATGCCTTTAAAATGAAACTAAATTTTTCTTGAAAATGCTTCTTTAAAACTTCTTTTTGAAAAATAATTTCAAAAACTCTTATCTGATCTGGTAACCTTCAGCTCTAATACCAAGTGAAACACCCCACATCCATTAATGTCACTCACAAATGGAATGCACTAAGTTCTGTGGAGCATTGTAAGTAAACAGACATGGAATAATTACAAGACAGATATAGGCAGAGATAACAGCGGAAAATTCCATAAATTTTATTTAATACTTAAATCATAATCCAGTGGTTCATAATAGCAAAAGTCAAAACACCATTACATTAAGATACTCTGTCTTGCATAACAAAAATAAATAAGCATTAAAATAACAGTGATATTCCCCAAATAAGCCTAAGCTAGCCATAGCAGTGAAAATGAGAGAGTCCAAAAGCAATACATTGACAATCTTCAAGCTTGGAAAGAGAACTGAGCTTAGCTGAGGTATTCCCTCCGTGTGGACTTGGAGTGGAGTAGAGCGGAAGAAAAGAAGACGAAAGAAAACGGGTCAGACAATAAGTCTGGTAAGTCCAGTGATTTTTCAGTGTGTGAACCCGGAAAAGGATCATGACAGGAATAAACTGAAAATAGGATAGTACCAGAATAACAGGCTAACATAAACCAAGATAAGGCAGTTTAAACTGAATATACTATTGCACCCAATTCTATTTCTCTGCACCTATTTATACTCATTCCAACTGGCACCCCATATTCATGGTGAAATAATCCCCTTTTTAACGATCGGCTCCTACTCGCATGCATTTATCACGTGTGTCATTCGGCCCCTGCTTGATTGTAGATACTTGTGTTGGTCACACCATCGGGTGTATCAGTCCCTCTGGTGGCAACCCGACACTAATCAGGATGCACAATGTATGACTACTGATGCCCAGTGCCTGCTTTTTCCGCTACGGAGTACGTGCACGCCCGTACTCCGTCGGAACCTACACTGACGCACCACCCACAGCTATTTTGACCGCTTATAGTCAGCCCAGTAATCGTGCCCCACCCTTCCTAGTTCAGGGTAACATGATATATCTATGTGGGTTACTGCTGAAATGGGTCCCCATTACTAGGTTTTCCTAGACAACATGTTTAATGGTTAAGTGTCTCACAATTTAACCTAACCTCATTCATCTGTTTAACTAACATGTTGTATTGGTTAAGTGCTGCCGTGATTAACTTAACCCTACCATTCATGTCTTAGCTTTAATTTATTCATTAAAGCACCAACCACTCACATTAGATAGGAATTTTTGCGGTCACTAGATGTGCCAGTCGGTTCGGGGCAGCTTTACACCGCAACTCAGTCTAACCTCGGGTTCTTTTGGGCTCAATGCGCTAACCTCTCACATTAGATTTATATTGTTACGATTGTTGGATTTGCCGGGCGGTTCCGGGCAGTTTTATACCATAACTCAATCTAACCTCTGGTTAGGCATATTCGTCTTTTACTAAACTTACATATTTATTCTTCATGTTTATATGTAAATTAACAATCAATTATTGTCATGGCCAACTTTCCCTCTAAATCATGTTCATAATTTTAGGTATATAAATTATACCATTCCAACGTCACCAGTCATTGTTATGTGCCAAACACGCCAATTATATGTAATTTCATGTTGTCCCCAACGTTACCCCCGTTGTACGTTCGCAAAAATTACATAGAATGTTAGGCTCGATATTTTAGCCTAACTCATAAACACAAAGGGAAAAGCAAAGAAGATGAAATATTCCAACAGCATAAAAACATGTGGCATATAGATTAGTGTGTATATTATTATTAGTGTGTATATATATATATATATATTTAAAAGATGCTTGATACGTAAAAACGATATTATTATTAGTGTGTATATATATATTTAGAACATTTCAAATATAATATCAATCCTAGACAGCATAGATACCATCTACTATGTCGCCATACTAGTTATACAATCAAAACCGCAAGGGGCGTATTGGAAATCGGGTTTCCATCATGAGTCAAGGCTAGGGAGGAGCTCCTGACCGATTCGAGACACTCTAGCAATGCCTCAGGATTCGGACGCTGGCGAACCCTTGGATACAGCAGGGCCGGTCCACAAATACTTTAGTGGTTTAGTTATGCCTGAACACACGCTCCCCGATCCTATTGGACCTACAAATCGGCCGAGGGCGACCGATAAGAATAAATCGAGGCCTCGCAAAAATTCCATCAACCACATAAGCATATGTCGGGCCGTGTTAAAGCCCAACACCACTTCTAGCTAGAAAGAAAGGTGTGCACTCCCTGTGTTCCCTTCTCCCGTTTTAGACTCAACCGGTGTGTGAGGCTCGCGAAGTCACGATATACACAAAGCTATGCCTAAAGAGACTGCGATTTGAACATCAACCACAAGGCCTACTTTTCAACAAAGCCTTGATCATTTGCATCTTGGCATGTCACATTGTCAGACCCTACCATATCATTGATCATCTACCAATATATATATATATATATATATATATATATATATATATATATATATATATATATATATATATATATAACCTCTAAGCTCATACGTTTTAGAGAAGGGTGAAAAGTAAAGAATAAATTCTTCACCACCAAACAGAAATATATAATCAGTAGCGTTCAACAAATACAGTAGAAATGAATACAATGTCAGACATGCAATCCATTTACAAGTCCACTTTGGGTCTGAGTGAAACAACGTGTCCATCGATCTCCAAATGCGTTTGGACGATCATTAATAAATACCTTGCCTTGGAAGGCCAATCCCAATTCAAGATACCAGTCATCATCATCCCAACGATGTGAAAACCTTCGGTCTTCAACCACCGCCTTCATCTTCGACTCTTGATCGTCGTGATGATTATTCAGAATGGGTTAAACCCGGTCTTTCTGAATAACTCACGTATTTTGTGATTAAAAATCAAATATTGGAAGATCACACATTACGCCACATTCCAACTCCGAGTATTCTTTTAATAAGATATTCATATTAGAAGATTCTCATTAATTTTATCAAAGATAAACTCTAAAAATAAAAACTTAAATCTTCCTTAAAAGATTTATTAAAACTCCAATTTTGATTTGATGTCAAAAATCATTGTTACAAGACCATTTATTTTAAGGAATAAATATTGTCTTAATCAAGTTAAAGAAGTAGTGTCCCTTAAAACACAGTTCACAATAAACCCACAAATCAATTTCCAAAATATGGAATTCCATAGAAATCAAATCAATACATAATCGATATAAATTTCTGTATCAGACTAATAATATAAATGGAATAACGGCAAGGCCTCTTAAATTCCATTTATAATATCGGTCTTCTTTTACAGAAGCCCATTTCGATTATTACCAATCGAATTTCCACTTAATTCCAATTTAATATATTAAATTGGGAAAACTTGATTTTTAGAAGATGCCATTTTAAATCAATAAAATAGATTTATAAATTCCAATTAATAATTTCAATGTAAATTGGATTAAAGGACAAATGTCATTTAAAACACCGTCCACGATAAATCCACTTCACATCTCAATTTATTTCATATCACAAAATATAATTGCAAATCCTAATAATCTTTTGGAAAAAACGTATTTTAAGATAATCATAAAAATATTCTTTATATAAAAGAATCTAAATGAGAAGTATTCTTTGTATTGCAAATTCTTATCTTTTTCAAATATTCTTTGTTTTAACATATACTTGATTAAAAATATATTTTCCTATTTTATGAAAATATGTACTTTATATAAAAAGGATTTCTAATGTAAAAATATTCTTATTTAAAAGAAACCTGAATCGAAATGCAACTCAATCATTTTCCATATAATTTGGATTATATGGATTTCACACACATCATATATATAATAATAAAAGTATAATCATTAAATCGTCCATCTACATCCAAGGTGTAATTTCCACTGTGTAAGCGTTAAAATTAAATAATAACGCTCATCGCAGCCTGTCGATCTAACGATCAACATACAACTGAATATTAGGATTAGTGTATGTAAATTTTCATCCCAACACCCGTGTCGGGTTTCAACCAACAAACATATAATAAACTAATTTGTGCACTTTGGCGATGTGTGAAAATAATCGTCGCAATCACATAAACAAGTCGGGTAACTTGTGAACGGAAATGTAATACACAATACATATAATGATGACAAGAAAATTTCTCTATTGCAATGAATGAATAAGAATAATAACTTCGTCTCTATTGACAATTCCTATTCCGCTAGTTTAAACTCAAGCAAAAATGGTTTTATTGTTCTGACAATTCTAATGGGACAAAAATGATAATTTTTTTGTTTTAACTAACCTATCTTGACAAGTATATATCTTGCTAAACATAAGATATATATATCTATATATAAATTGCTTTAACTAATTCATTTTGACAAAAATGAATATTTTTGACAAAGTGTCTATTTGGTTTAATTAATAAAAATTGACTAAAATAAAAATTGTTTTCAACAAATGTAAATTGATAAAAGTGAATATTTTGTTATTAACTAGGATAAATTGACAAAAGTGTCTATTTCATTTTAACTGAATCAATTTGACAAAATGACTTTTTTTTCTTCATATAAAATTTCAATAAGAATGCAACTATAAAACCTATTCTTTCTAGTGTCCTCTAAATGACAATAAAAGGAAATATTCATTCTTACCATTTTGCTTCAACTAAAATGTAACTAAAATGTAGTTTTTAAATCCTATCTTTTATTTATGTCCGAAAATGTAAATAAAAGGGTAACTCTTTAATTTTGAAAGTAAAATGAAACTTTCAACCCATGTTTGTTTGCATTAAAGAATGCAAATAAAAATACAACCTTTAAACGTTGTTTTATTCATATCAAAAATGCAAATTTACAAATGTAACTTATATTTTGATGTTTGGTTTGCATGTAGGATTGCCAACAAAAATGAAACTTTTATTTTAATGTTTTATTTGTAACAAGGCAAGCAAATGAATAAATAAATAAGTGTAATCTTTGTTTCTAGCTTATTTGAAACAAGGAATGCAATTAAAGAAACAAATTCTATTTTTAATGTATATTTTCATTAGTGATTACAAATAAAAGAACAAATTTGCTTTCACTATATATATGTGCATTTGTGAATGCAAATAAGAGAACACTCCTTATTTTCAGAGTACATTTGCATTAGTGCATGCAAAGTAAATACAACTTCCATTTGTTAAGTTTATTTGCAATAATAAATGCAAATAAAAGAACAAATTTCATATTTTTCTTTCAAGTTTATTTCGCTTCAAAGCATATTATATTTCAAAAATATATTTCATTTCAAAGTATATTCTATTACAAAGTATATTTGCATTTGTGAATGCAAACAAAGGAATAGTTTAGTTTTCAAAGTATATTTTAACAAATTCTATTAAATGTATAAAAATGTGTATATTTGTATTGGCGAACGTAGATAAAAAGATAGACTTTAGTTTCATTGAATATTTGCATTGATAAATGCAAATAAAAGAATAAACCTTAATTTCAATGCATATTTGCATTGATAAATGCAAATAAAGAAATAAACTTTATTTTCAATATATGTATGTATTTGCATTGGTGAGTGCCAATGAAATAATAATTTGTTTCAATATATATTGTGTGACGGCCCGCCCCGCACCAGCCTGCATTTTCTCCAAAAATGCGCTGTACATATGCCCGACTAGCACGGGACGGTCGTCAGGAGAAAGAAAAGAAGAGAATGAACTAATCGAGGAACCTGTAGAATGTCTCACAGCGCATGGGATAAAATATAATAATGATAACATACTTGACATAAAACAGGTGAGACAGTGCATAAGCTGATAACTAAAATCAACATCAACATCAGAGCAGCGGAAATCCAAATACAGCTTATTACAATTTTCCAAATTTACTGTCTCAAACAAAAGAAAGCTAAAATATAAGATGCACCACCAATGCCCAAGCAGTGATCTTCAACAACACAGGAAGAATACTATATATATTACGTGGAAGCCTCCTGCTCGTCTCCGGATCATCTACCCGCGCATCACCAGCTAACCTGTCTCTAGTCTGCTCGTGTGAGCACCCAGAGTAATAAGAGGAGACATAAAACTCTGGGTCAGACATAAAGCCTGGTATGAGCGATAAGCATCTAAACAGAATAATAACAGGTATACTAACCCATACCTGAACCTGGACCTGCAACAAAGAGTTAGTACCATATACCGTACAATACTCTAAGGTGCCATAATCAATAGTGTAAAGAATACGGGGGTGGGGTGTGTATATCATAATGATAGCAAACAAACCATCCATAGCAACCATCCTCACCTCTCTCACTCAGTGCGTAAAGCTATACGACATCTACCACCTTGGAATACTAGACAGATTGAGGTAACGACGGATCCCGACTTGTAGAAACCCTGCTGTGACCAAGCTAAACATATGGAGTCATGACCAAACATTTCAATGACCCATTTCATTGATCGTAGCCCTTGGTTCTACCATTGCCATAATGGCCCTGAATCCGCCTCCGTACCTCCTACCATAGTGGTCCAAAGCTATAGACGTCGATAACCCCTTGGCAGGCGTCCCGCAGCAAAGCCTAATCATGAAGCGAACTCGTTGATTCCCATCTGAATCTTGAGCTCTAACTTCCCATTTGGACTTCCTTTGAATCTCGGGTTTGGTCGAATTGGAGCGGGTCTTCAAAAGAGTTGTCGCATAGAAGTGGTCCTGAATTCGATTCGGTTCGGATATATACGTATAACACGGTTCGGTTCGGTGCAATGCTCCATGGTGTATTCCTGCGTGCGGTTCGGTTCGGTGATCCTTCCCCTTAGACGTCGGTTCGGTTCGGATGTCACGCTCCAGTCGGTTCGGTTCGTCCCTCCTCCAGCTTGCCTACTCCGATCCGATCTCGTTCCCTGGCCTACTCCGATCCGGTCCTGCTCCATAGCCCGATCCGATCCCCCTCGTTTGCCTCCTCCGATCCGATCTCGCCCAATAGCCCACTCCGATCCGATCCTGCTCCATGGCTCCGATCCGATCCTCTGTCCAACTCCAACTCAAAGCAGTGGCCTTCCTTCTTGCCAACCTTCTTTGTGCCAGATTCCAGTACGGGTCGGATTCCTTGCCCAGCTCCTGTGAAAACCCGTAACTTCCCCGTAAAGGAAAGCGTCGGATAGTTCGAGAACAAACCACAACAGAACACATACAGAAGAACATTTCATTGTATATTACAACAATGCATCAGATTACAAGAATATACAGAGTATAAATGAATATTACACAGAAATATCAGAGATTTAAATTACATTTAAATACATAGCAGCGGAAAATAATACAATGCACAACTGAAGGAGATATACGGATACAAAGCTTTCCGGATATCGTTCCAGCTGTAAATCAGGATCCTGTGAATATAAATCTGCAAAACCAAAACTACTAGCTGCCCGTGTCGAAAATAGGGGCACCTAGAGTTTAGGTTAAAACAATAAACTCCAGGTCAGTCATGTGACTGGTGTGAGAACTAAAACAGTTATTATTCTATATTTTAAAAGTTAGGTAAATCAAGGGACCACGCCGTATAACACGGAACGGGTTTCCTCCCAAGAATACCAGTGCATAAAACAAACAGCGCAATGCTAAATAAAGAAAAATGAAGCTGTTATAAGACCCAGGTCCCATCACACAATGCAACGCAGTCGAGGATAGGTTTTTCCCTTATAACAGCCAAAGAATGCTTGATACGTTTAATACAAATCATTTGATACTATTATAAGTGCATAGTGTATAAAACAACTTCAAATCATAAGTATCAATCATAGGCGGCATGAATGCCCCATACCACTATGTCGCCATATATAGGTTTACAATCAAAACCGCAATGTCGTATTGGAAGTTGGGTTATCATTTATGGTATGAACCGAGGCAAAAGATAGTCCTCTACCGATTCGAGACTGTCTAGTCCGAGTCCCAGGATCAGAGCTCGAGTGACCCTTGGATCGTCAGGGCCGGTCCACACGGAGTGGATTAAAATGCCTGAACATGCGTTTCTCCGCCCTATGGGGCGTAAATGAGCCAACTAAATGACTCCATCGGTTCGAGAACGACCGATCAATCCGAGGCTCCTCGCAACAGCAACAACCACATAAGTCAAACTCGTCAAGGCGTGTAAAACCACTGACGCCACTTCTAACTAGAAAGAAACGCATGCCCTCCCTGAGGTCCGTCTCCCGTTTTTGGTTCATACCGGGTGTGAAACACGCGAAGTAAACGTTACACAAAGCTACGCCACAAAGGCCTTGCTTTGATCATCACCACAAGACTTTGCTTTTCAACAGAAGCCTCGATCAATTGCCACTTAGGCATGCCACACAGGCAATTCACTCCATGCGATTGATATCCATCAATATATAACCCCTGAGCTCGTACGTCTCAGAGAAGGGCGTTAAGCAAGAGAATAAATTCTCCGCCACCAAACAGATATATATTTAATAGAGATCAATCACACAGACTAAAATCCAATGTCAGACACACAGTCCATTTACAAGTCCGTTCTGGGTCTGAACGAAACCGGAGGCACCTAGTACCCCGCATATCCATCGATCTCCAAGTACGTCTGGACGATCACCAACTGTTTCCATCTTCTTGGGTGTACAGCCCAATCAAGATCATCAGTAATCACCCAAACGACGTGAAGACCTCCGGTCTTTGACCATCGTTTTCATCTTTGACTTATCGTCGTGTCAGTTATTCAGAATGGGATAAACCCGGTCTTTCCAAATAACTCGCGTATATTTTGTATATTTAAAATGAATCATTTTAAATAAAAACAAAGGAAAATTTATTTTGAATAGAAATAGAGCGTATATATTATATACGCCGTCGTTAGAATATAAATATTTATATATAATTATAAATAGAATTGAAAATGGCGCGGTAGTTCGATAATTCGATTTCAAACTTCAATTGAATGTATCGGGTGCAAAACAATCCGGATTTTAGTGAAACCAAAAACAATAGGATCTAATCGTGAATATCTTTCCAACGAATCCGACAAATCGAGATTTCATAGCGGGAGTCAAAAGATATGTCCAGTTGAAAATTCTGAATAGTCGCTATGGAATTCAGGCCCTTAAAAATGGACATTTTGCAAACGACCTCGGATTTCGACGAAACCAGTTTTGTTGGATCTGCAGTGTCAAATTATTGCTAGATTCCAAATTTCATAATTTTCTGAATCAATATGTGAGCGTGGCAAAGGAAAACGCGTTTGACCAGTTTCGGATGATTTTAATCGACTGGAAATTGGCCATTTTTCCAACGGTCTTAGAATTCAACGAAACTAGTTTTGTTAGGACCGTATCGTCAATACGAAGCTAGAAAATATTTTTCTGGAATTTTTCTAGTTAGTATGTGACCCCGGTAATCTGAAATGTACGTTTAAAATTCAATATAGTGATTTAAATGTAAATTTAACGAAAACTGATTGTAACAGCCGAATCAGCTTACGATACATATCCCATTGTGTTCGGAATGGGGATGAAACGCTATGGGCGACAGTCGGTGGGCCTCGTTTCGAAGTCGAATAAAAAGTCAACTCCTTGGGATAAAATAAATTAAAATTAAATTAAATATATAAAGTTTTCTTTTGCATATACCCCCCCCCCCCCCCCCGGTTTATTCTTCAACTTATTCAGAATCGAAAATAAAAAATAAAAAAAAGAAAGAAAAAGGGGATCGGGATCGATCCCCGTGCCACCGTTGCCCTCCCCAGGCGGCAACTTGCGCCGACGAGACCCCCCAGCCACCCTCCGTCCTCCGATCGAACAGCGCCCAAACCCCCACGCCCAAGAACGAGCCGCCAGTCACCACCTCAGCCTTACGGCCCCCTCCGCCTCGTTGAAGCCCCCCAGAACCGGCGAGCCACCTGCGCCTCCGCCTACACCATCGCTGTGCCACCATCAGCGCACCATCGAACCCCTCCGCCTCCTTCCTCTGTCTCCCACTCCTCTTCTTCCAATTGAAGACCGTGACCCCCCCCCCCCCCAGTCCCGAGCCTTCGACAGTAAAGCCCCCTCCTCTCCGATTCCAGTAAGTTTATTTTTATTTTTTATTTATTTTTCAATTTTAATTATTATTCTGTTCGATAAAAGCATTGATTTTTAAATTAGAAAAGCATTGATTTTTAAATTAGAAAAGCATTGATTTTTAAATTAGAAAAGATTTGATTTTTTAAAATATAAAAGGTTAGATTTTTATTATATTGAAAAGTTAAAAATATGATCTTTATATTTTTAAAGTATTAAAAATATAATCTTTACTATATAAAGGATGTAAAAATATGATTTTTGTTTATGTAAAGAGTTAAAAATATAATTTTTACATGAAAAGAATATTAAAAATATCACCTTTATTTGTGTAGAAAAATAAAAATGAGATTTTTATAAAGATGAAATCTTTAAATTTGAAAAGGCGAAAACTATATTTTAGAAAGGCGAAATTTTTATATGGAAAATAGCGTGATAAAAATATAGTTTTTATCTATATGACATAGTAGTAAAAATTCGATTTTTATATGTTGAATAACATAGTAAAATTTTGATTTTTATATAAAGTATAATGAAGTAAAAATTCGATTTTTAAATGTATGAAGCAAATATAAAAATATGATTTTAAATGGAAAGTGAATAAATAAAAATGTGATTTTTATTTCAAAGACAACAAAATATAAAAATGTGTGATTTTTATATATGTAGTGGCTACGGGCAAAGAAGATAGCGAAAATGCGATAGCAATGAAGATTTCTATCAGTGAAGAGCCGTGAAGTTAGGATAGCTTTCGGTGAGAATTTCTCACTCTTCAATTTCTTTTCTAATCATATATATATACTAGGATGCAGACGGTGCTTAGTAGCACCCGACACAATCGTCCAGAGACCATGGACTTGTTTGTTTGGTTGCATAAATTAGTTATATGATTTGATTTGGATTTGGTTGTTTGGTGAATTTGATTGATGTGTGAATGGCGCGGGCCTTCACTAGACCGGGGATAAGGCTAGGCCTTGTCCCGTTTCTAGTATCGTGCCGTTATGCCGCCGAAATTTTCTAAAATATGTTAGAAAAATAAAAATATCATTTTATTGAATAAATGAATTGAATAGAAATTCATATGTTGAAATAAAATGTTTTATCGTTAAAATATAATTTTTAACGTGAAGTGAATAAAATAAAATATTCATTTACAAACCGGACGGTTTGTTTATGTACACTGATTTGACTGACATTGATTGGGACGATAAATTCCACACATCGCCCAACTGCACGAATAGAAACTGTGTTTGATTGTTTGAAACCCCACACGGGTGTTGGGATGAAATATGAAGTTCACTCATCCTGATTGATTAAATATGTCGATCGATAGATTGACAGGCTGTTATAAGCGTTATATATCTATATTTGATGCTTATACAGTGTAGTGCACTTTGGTTGATGGTTGATCCTTTTTCAATGTTATTATATACATGTGTTGTATGAAAATCCATATAATAAATTTTATATGGTAATTGATTGGGCCTCATTCCAATTTGAAAATTAAGAACAATGTAAAGTAAAGGTTCATGTGTTGACAGTTTCATCCATTGAGATTGGTCATGTGTTGAACGAATTATTTTTATAATAAAATTTACATCTTTATTAATATAAAGTAAAGGTTCATGTGTTGACTGTACTCATCCGTTGAGATCAGTCATGTGTTGAACGAATTATTTTTATAATAAAATTTACATCTTTATTAATATAAAGTAAAGGTTCATGTGTTGACAGTTTCATCCGTTGAGATCAGTCATGTGTTGAACGAATTATTTTTATAATAAAATTTACATCTTTATTAATATAAAGTAAAGGTTCATGTGTTGACTGTACTCACCCGTTGAGATTAGTCATGTGTTGAACGAAGTATTTTAACAAAAATAGTCACACATGGACGGTACCCATTCGTTGAGATTAGTCATGTGTTGACAAAAAGAAATATTTGAAATAGAATATATACAAAGCCGTGTTGAATAGTGATGCGCCATTTTGACGCGAACGATATATAAAACGATTTCGAAATGAATTGAATATATAACGATTTCGAAATGAATTGAATATATAACGATTTCGATTTGAATTGAATATAAAACGATTTCGAAATGAATTGAATATAAAACGATTTCGAAATGAATTGAATATATAACGATTTCGAAATGAATTGAATATATAACGATTTCGATTTGAATTGAATATAAAACGATTTCGAATTGAATGGAATAGAAAACCAATTTGATTTCAAATTGAATATATAATGAACTTGATTCAAATAGAAAACGAAACGAATTTAATTTGAATAGAAAATGAATTTGAATCGAATAGAAAACCCATTTAAATTGAATTGAAATTTTAATTGAATAGAAATGAATTTTAAAACGAATTTATAAAGAAGAATTCAATTTTGACTTGAATTGAAAGGGAAGTTGAATTTGCTTTTGAAACGAATTTAAAACTATTTATATAATTCGTTTTAAATAGGAATCGATGAAATATATATTATATATATATTATATATATAATATAATGGCCTGAATAGAACGCGCCGCGCCGCGGTAGTTCGTGAATTTCGACCATTTATTTCAAACGGACATTACGGGAGATCCGACCGTCGGATTCTCCTAAAACCGGAACCGTTGGGTTCGTATCGAAAAGAGCTTTCTAAAGAATATTAGAAATTCAAAATCTAACGGTTGGATTTGGAGATACGTCCAAATCAAATTCGAAAAAGGTCGCTATAAGTGCAGTTCGATGGCCATTGTTGGAAATCGACTGTACGGGCCTTGATAAAATTATTAAAAATAGTAATAATTTGTATAAAATCATAAGAAATGATTTGGGAAAATTTGGGATGAAAAAACTCCACATTTGAAAAGATAAAAAATGGTTTTTATTGAAATGCACTAGTTTGAACTAAATTTAAAACCAAATTATTTTTAAATAAATAAATTAGATTTAAAAAGGGGTTTTAAATAATCAGAATTTCTAATATATTTAAATGGATTTGAAATGGGTTTATCGTGAATGGTGTTTTAAATAACACTAGTTCTTTAACCCGATAATAAATAGAATGTGATTTGGGTTTGTCGTGAACTGTGTTTTAAATAACACCTAGTTCTTTAACCCAGTAAAAGGAGTTTTAATGAATCTGCAATTAGATTGAAATGTGAATTCGTAATCTAAATTTCCAAATTTAGAAATGAGCGGGAATGGAGTATTACCAGTTTTGCTCCAAAGCGATAGTTAAATCTTTAATTAGATTTGAACGTGAAATGGTAATTAATTTTACCGATAACACCACGGTGTTAGATATGGAGTATTACCAGTTTTGCTTCATGGGATGAATAGGTTGGGATTGGGAAATAAAATAAATAATTACTTCGTTGTGGTTCGCTAATCTCGACTAGGTGGAAAAACCATAATTTGGTTTTAAATGACATCCAAAGGAAGATTACATGATAAATTTTAAAGAATTTATTTTGGATAAAATTAATGGGAACCTTTCCCTAAGAATGTGGAATTTAGAAACTAGCTGTAGGTTGGCTAAGAAGAATGGTTTCCTGGGTATTGATCTGATGTTGGTTTCGGCCTTCGGGGTTAATGTTTGGGAAATTGTTCTCTTGCTAATTTGCGGTTAGTGACTAATGAATTGGAATGAGGCGTATGTTGTGCTTGTGTAACATTTGTTTTAATATACGCGGGTTGTTCGGAAAGTCCGGGTTTATACCCATTCTGAATAACCGATTC
This sequence comes from Allium sativum, assembly GCA_030737875.1. Taxonomy (NCBI): domain Eukaryota; kingdom Viridiplantae; phylum Streptophyta; class Magnoliopsida; order Asparagales; family Amaryllidaceae; genus Allium; species Allium sativum. The sequence goes on along the minus strand of CM060925.1, from coordinate 95,087,901 downwards.
GACGATATGTCGAAGATGAAGACGGTGGTTGAAGACCGGAAGTCTTCACATCGTTTGGATAATTACTGACGATCCTGATTGGGCTGTACACCCAAGAGGATGGAAATAGTTGGTGGTCGTCCAGACGTACTTGGAGATGGATGGATATGCGAGGAAAGTGCCTCCGGTTTCGTTCAGACCCAGAACGGACTTGTAAATGGATTGTGTGTCTGACACTGGATTTTATTCTGTGCTGATTGATTTCTATTAAATATACATCTGTTTGGCGGCGGAGAATTTATTCTTTTTCTTAACGCCCTTCTCTGAGACGTACGAGCTCAGAGGTTGTATATCGATGGACATCAGTCGCATGGCATGAATTGCCTGTGTGGCACGCTAAGATGCAAGGATCAAGGCTTCTGTTGAAAAGCAAAGTCTTGTGGTTGATGATCAAAGCCCGCCTACGTGGCAGCTTTGTGTATAACGTGTATTCGCGAGCCTCACACCTCGGTATGAGTTAAAAAGGGGATACGGACCGCTGGGAGAGCACGACGTTTCTTTCTAGCTTTGGTGGTGTCAGTGACTTACCAGCCCTGACATTTATATACTTTTCACCTTTGTGGTTGTTGGAATGAGGCGCCTCGATTATAGGTTGTAAGGACCAGGAACGTGTGTTCAGGAATAAATAATCCTCTAACGTAAGTGAGGACCGGCCCAGCCGCATCCAGGGTTACCCAGTGTGCGTAATCCTGAGGCATTTGCTAGAGTGTCTCGAACGCGGAGAGGAGCTTGCCCCTTGCCTCGACTCATGACGGAATCCAATTTCCAATACGTGTAATTCGTCTTTAATTGTAGAACTAGTATGGCGACATAGTAGATGGTAGCTATGCCGCCTATGATTTATATTTATGATTGAAATGTTTTGACACTATACACATATTATAGTATCAAATGATTTGTTTTAAACGTATCAAGCATGTTTCGCTGTTATAAGGTAAAACCCTATCCTCCGGCTTGCGTTGCATTGTGTGATGGGACCTGGGTCTTATAACAGCTTCATTTTTCGAAAAAGCATTGCGCTGTTTATTCTATGCACTGATATTCTTGGGAGGAAACCCGTTCCGTGTTATACGGCGTGGTCCCTTGAATCACTCTCTTTTAAAGTAAAGTTTTAAATAACTGTTTTAGTTCTCACACCAGTCACATGACTGACCTGGAGTTTATTTTTTTAACCTAAACTCTGGGTGCCCCTATTTTCCGCACGGGCAGCTAGTAGTTTTGGTTTTGCAGATTTATATTCACAGGATCCTGGTTTACAGCTGGAATGATATCCGGAAAGCTCTGTATCCGTATATCACCTTCAGTTGTGCTTTGTATATTTTCCGCTGCTATGTAATTTATTGTAATCTCTGATATTTATCGAATGTAATTTATTCATTTATACTCTGTATATTCTTGTATCTGATGGAATTGTTGTAATATACAATGAAATGTTCTTCTGTTTGTGTTCTGATTTGTCATGTTCTCAAACGTTCAGGGGTTTCGAACGGTCTAGATCGGTTTAACGACTGATTCAGATCGAGCGAAATTCCAGGCCGTCACATTTGGTATCAGAGCTTTGGTTTACAGAGCTCGAGAACAAGACACATTAGAACCATACGAAAGAATTCATCAGATATTGGATTAGTAATATCCAATTAGAATGACTCGTTAGAGATAGGATCAGTAGTATCCTAGAACGAGTGTGAAGAGTATATTTTTCAATTGAAAACCATTTTGTTTTGAAATTTAAATCGTTTTAAACGTATTTGAATATTTATTTATTTTGAATATGGACAATCGAGTATATATAGATTTCGCGTATATGCGTCATGAACGTATATTCGAAGTTTTAATATACTGGATAGATATAGAATCATACTCTAGTGGCCCGAAGATGATTCTGATGATTGACTAGTTGTCATTAGTATTCATGTTCGAGTAACGAAGGTGTGATATCTATATATTTCCATTAGACTGGTGTGAGAACCAAACTTATTTAGCTAGAACACATTGTTGTGAATTGGCATCAAAAACATGATTTTTTGTATATGTATCAAAATTATGAATTTGGAAACTCTAATTCACTAATTGATTGATGTTTGTGTTGTTTGTCTATTTGTTTGACAATTTTGAACCATTATGCCTAATTGAATCAAATATTGAATTGTATCGAAAATTGGTCGCATTTGCTTGCATATACATATATATCATTGAACAGGTCATAGCAAGGAGGCTAGAGCAGAGAATAAAATTTGTTTGCCCGACAAAAAGGTACATGTTTACTACATAATTTACTGTTTTGTTTGGGTGATGATGATTTTATGAGCCTATTGGCTAGCCGCTTGGCTTTTTCTTTTTCTTTTTGAGATCTGAAGGACCGGGGAAGCTATTTGAAATTCCCCGATGCTCCCATTGCAGGGGAGGTTATGGCGAAATTTTTCGAAAATTTAGGGAGTTAGCCAAATTTTTGAGAATTTGAAAATTTTCAAAAACGGAAAAGTTGGAGAATGGAAGCCAGATCGAACGTAGAGCTGAATAATCAAACCACTTTCGACTTTGTTCCTTTTCGGGGACGAAAAGTTTTAAGTGGGGGAGATTGTAACAACCCGGAAAATCTGGGCCAGTTTAAAATTTTTATTTTCGCCATTTTAGCGAATTTTGTATATTTAAAATGAATCATTTTAAATAAAAACAAAGGAAAATTTATTTTGAATAGAAATCGAGCGTATATATTATATACGCCGTCGTTAGAATATAAATATTTATATATAATTATAAATAGAATTGAAAATGGCGCGGTAGTTCGATAATTCGATTTCAAACTTCAATTGAATGTATCGGGTGCAAAACAATCCGGATTTTAGTGAAACCAAAAACAATAGGATCTAATCGTGAATATCTTTCCAACGAATCCGACAAATCGAGATTTCATAGCGGGAGTCAAAAGATATGTCCAGTTGAAAATTCTGAATAGTCGCTATGGAATTCAGGCCCTTAAAAATGGACATTTTGCAAACGACCTCGGATTTCGACGAAACCAGTTTTGTTGGATCCGCAGTGTCAAATTATTGCTAGATTCCAAATTTCATAATTTTCTGAATCAATATGTGAGCGTGGCAAAGGAAAACGCGTTTGACCAGTTTCGGTTGATTTTAATCGACTGGAAATTGGCCATTTTTCCAACGGTCTTAGAATTCAACGAAACTAGTTTTGTTAGGACCGTATCGTCAATACGAAGCTAGAAAATATTTTTCTGGAATTTTTCTAGTTAGTATGTGACCCTGGTAATCTGAAATGTACGTTTAAAATTAAATATAGTGATTTAAATGTAAATTTAACGAAAACTGATTGTAACAGCCGAATCAGCTTACGATACATATCCCATTGTGTTCGGAATGGGGGTGAAACGCTATGGGCGACAGTCGGTGGGCCTCGTTTCGAAGTCGAATAAAAGTCAACTCCTTGGGATAAAATAAATTAAAATTAAATTAAATATATAAAGTTTTCTTTTGCATATACCCCCCCCTCCCCCCGTTTATTCTTCAACTTATTCAGAATCGAAAAAAAAAGGGGATCGGTATCGATCCCCGTGCCACCGTTGCCCTCCCCAGGCGGCGCCTTGCGCCGACGAGACCCCCCAGCCACCCTCCGTCCTCCGATCGAACAGCGCCCAAACCCCCACGCCCAAGAACGAGCCGCCAGTCACCACCTCAGCCTTACGGCCCCCTCCGCCTCGTTGAAGCCCCCCAGAACCGGCGAGCCACCTGAGCCTCCGCCTACACCATCGCTGTGCCACCATCAGCGCACCATCGAACCCCTCCGCCTCCTTCCTCTGTCTCCCACTCCTCTACTTCCAATTGAAGACCGTGACCCCCCCCCCCCCCAGTCCCGAGCCTTCGACAGTAAAGCCCCCTCCTCTCCGATTCCAGTAAGTTTATTTTTATTTTTAATTTATTTTTCAATTTTAGTTATTATTCTATTCGATAAAAGCATTGATTTTTAAATTAGAAAAGCATTGATTTTTAAATTAGAAAAGCATTGATTTTTAAATTAGAAAAGCATTGATTTTTAAATTAGAAAAGATTTGATTTTTTAAAATATAAAAGGTTAGATTTTTATTATATTGAAAAGTTAAAAATATGATCTTTATATTTTTAAAGTATTAAAAATATAATCTTTACTATATAAAGGATGTAAAAATATGATTTTTGTTTATGTAAAGAGTTAAAAATATAATTTTTACATGAAAAGAATATTAAAAATATCACCTTTATATGTGTAGAAAAATAAAAATGAGATTTTTATAAAGATGAAATCTTTAAATTTGAAAAGGCGAAAACTATATTTTAGAAAGGCGAAATTTTTATATGGAAAATAGCGTGATAAAAATATAATTTTTATCTATATGACATAGTAGTAAAAATTCGATTTTTATATATTGAATAACATAGTAAAATTTTGATTTTTATATAAAGTATAATGAAGTAAAAATTCGATTTTTAAATGTATGAAGCAAATATAAAAATATGATTTTAAATGGAAAGTGAATAAATAAAAATGTGATTTTTATTTCAAAGACAAAAAATATAAAAATGTGTGATTTTTATATATGTAGTGGCTACGGGCAAAGAAGATAGCGAAAATGCGATAGCAATGAAGATTTCTATCAGTGAAGAGCCGTGAAGTTAGGATAGCTTTCGGTGAGAATTTCTCACTCTTCAATTTCTTTTCTAATCATATATATATACTAGGATGCAGACGGTGCTTAGTAGCACCCGACACAATCGTCCACAGACCATGGACTTGTTTGTTTGGTTGCATAAATTAGTTATATGATTTGATTTGGATTTGGTTGTTTGGTGAATTTGATTGATGTGTGAATGGCGTGGGCCTTCACTAGACCGGGGATAAGGCTAGGCCTTGTCCCGTTTCTAGTATCGTGCCGTTATGCCGCCGAAATTTTCTAAAATATGTTAGAAAAATAAAAATATCATTTTATTGAATAAATGAATTGAATAGAAATTCATATGTTGAAATAAAATGTTTTATCGTTAAAATATAATTTTTAACGTGAAGTGAATAAAATAAAATATTCATTTACAAACCGGACGGTTTGTTTATGTACACTGATTTGACTGACATTGATTGGGACGATAAATTCCACACATCGCCAACTGCACGAATAGAATCTGTGTTTGATTGTTTGAAACCCCACACGGGTGTTGGGATGAAATATGAAGTTCACTCATCCTGATTGATTAAATATGTCGATCGATAGATTGACAGGCTGTTATAAGCGTTATATATCTATATTTGATGCTTATACAGTGTAGTGCACTTTGGTTGATGGTTGATCCTTTTTCAATGTTATTATATACATGTGTTGTATGAAAATCCATATAATGAATTTTATATGGTAATTGATTGGGCCTCATTCCAATTTGAAAATAAAGAACAATGTAAAGTAAAGGTTCATGTGTTGACAGTTTCATCCATTGAGATTGGTCATGTGTTGAACGAATTATTTTTATAATAAAATTTACATCTTTATTAATATAAAGTAAAGGTTCATGTGTTGACTGTACTCATCCGTTGAGATCAGTCATGTGTTGAACGAATTATTTTTAAAATAAAATTTACATCTTTATTAATATAAAGTAAAGGTTCATGTGTTGACAGTTTCATCCGTTGAGATCAGTCATGTGTTGAACGAATTATTTTTATAATAAAATTTACATCTTTATTAATATAAAGTAAAGGTTCATGTGTTGACTGTACTCACCCGTTGAGATTAGTCATGTGTTGAACGAAGTATTTTAACAAAAATAGTCACACATGGACGGTACCCATTCGTTGAGATTAGTCGTGTGTTGACAAAAAGAAATATTTGAAATAGAATATATATAAAGCCGTGTTGAATAGTGATGCGCCATTTTGACGCGAACGATATATAAAACGATTTCGAAATGAATTGAATATATAACGATTTCGAAATGAATTGAATATATAACGATTTCGATTTGAATTGAATATAAAACGATTTCGAAATGAATTGAATATAAAACGATTTCGAAATGAATTGAATATATAACGATTTCGAAATGAATTGAATATATAACGATTTCGATTTGAATTGAATATAAAACGATTTCGAATTGAATGGAATAGAAAACCAATTTGATTTCAAATTGAATATATAATGAACTTGATTCAAATAGAAAACGAAACGAATTTAATTTGAATAGAAAATGAATTTGAATCGAATAGAAAACCCATTTAAATTGAATTGAAATTTTAATTGAATAGAAATGAATTTTAAAACGAATTTATAAAGAAGAATTCAATTTTGACTTGAATTGAAAGGGAAGTTGAATTTGATTTTGAAACGAATTTAAAACTATTTATATAATTCGTTTTAAATAGGAATCGACGAAATATATATTATATATATTATATATATATATATAATATAATGGCCTGAATAGAACGCGCCGCGCCGCGGCAGTTCGTGAATTTCGACCATTTATTTCAAACGGACATTACGGGAGATCCGACCGTCGGATTCTCCTAAAACCGGAACCGTTGGGTTTGTATCGAAAAGAGCTTTCTAAAGAATATTAGTAATTCAAAATCTAACGGTTGGATTTGGAGATACGTCCAAATCAAATTCGAAAAAGGTCGCTATAAGTGCAGTTCGATGGCCATTGTTGGAAATCGACTGTACGGGCCTTGATAAAATTATTAAAAATAGTAATAATTTGTATAAAATCATAAGAAATGATTTGGGAAAATTTGGGATGAAAAAACTCCACATTTGAAAAGATAAAAAATGGTTTTTATTGAAATGCACTAGTTTGAACTAAATTTAAAACCAAATTATTTTTAAATAAATAAATTAGATTTAAAAAGGGGTTTTAAATAATCAGAATTTCTAATATATTTAAATGGATTTGAAATGGGTTTATCGTGAATGGTGTTTTAAATAACACTAGTTCTTTAACCCGATAATAAATAGAATGTGATTTGGGTTTGTCGTGAACTGTGTTTTAAATAACACCTAGTTCTTTAACCCAGTAAAAGGAGTTTTAACGAATCTGCAATTAGATTAAAATGTGAATTCGTAATCTAAATTTCCAAATTTAGAAATGAGCGGGAATGGAGTATTACCAGTTTTGCTCCAAAGCGATAGTTAAATCTTTAATTAGATTTGAACGTGAAATGGTAATTAATTTTACCGATAACACCACGGTGTTAGATATGGAGTATTACCAGTTTTGCTTCATGGGATGAATAGGTTGGGATTGGGAAATAAAATAAATAATTACTTCGTTGTGGTTCGCTAATCTCGACTAGGTGGAAAAACCATAATTTGGTTTTAAATGACATCCAAAGGAAGATTACATGATAAATTTTAAAGAATTTATTTTGGATAAAATTAATGGGAACCTTTCCCTAAGAATGTGGAATTTAGAAACTAGCTGTAGGTTGGCTAAGAAGAATGGTTTCCTGGGTATTGATCTGATGTTGGTTTCGGCCTTCGGGGTTAATGTTTGGGAAATTGTTCTCTTGCTAATTTGCGGTTAGTGACTAATGTTTTGGAATGAGGCGTATGTTGTGCTTGTGTAACATTTGTTTTAATATACGCGGGTTGTTCGGAAAGTCCGGGTTTATACCCATTCTGAATAACCGATTCGACGATATGTCGAAGATGAAGACGGTGGTTGAAGACCGGAAGTCTTCACATCGTTTGGATAATTACTGACGATCCTGATTGGGCTGTACACCCAAGAGGATGGAAATAGTTGGTGGTCGTCCAGACGTACTTGGAGATGGATGGATATGCGAGGAAAGTGCCTCCGGTTTCGTTCAGACCCAGAACGGACTTGTAAATGGATTGTGTGTCTGACACTGGATTTTATTCTGTGCTGATTGATTTCTATTAAATATACATCTGTTTGGCGGCGGAGAATTTATTCTTTTGCTTAACGCCCTTCTCTGAGACGTACGAGCTCAGAGGTTGTATATCGATGGACATCAGTCGCATGGCATGAATTGCCTGTGTGGCACGCTAAGATGCAAGGATCAAGGCTTCTGTTGAAAAGCAAAGTCTTGTGGTTGATGATCAAAGCCCGCCTACGTGGCAGCTTTGTGTATAACGTGTATTCGCGAGCCTCACACCTCGGTATGAGTTAAAAAGGGGATACGGACCGCTGGGAGAGCACGACGTTTCTTTCTAGCTTTGGTGGTGTCAGTGACTTACCAGCCCTGACATTTATATACTTTTCACCTTTGTGGTTGTTGGAATGAGGCGCCTCGATTATAGGTCTGTAAGGACCGGGAAACGTGTGTTCAGGAATAAATAATCCTCTAACGTAAGTGAGGACCGGCCCAGCCGCATCCAGGGTTACCCAGTGTGCGTAATCCTGAGGCATTTGCTAGAGTGTCTCGAATGCGGAGAAGAGCTTGCCCCTTGCCTCGACTCATGACGGAATCCAATTTCCAATACGTGTAATTCGTCTTTAATTGTAGAACTAGTATGGCGACATAGTAGATGGTAGCTATGCCGCCTATGATTTATATTTATGATTGAAATGTTTTGACACTATACACATATTATAGTGTCAAATGATTTGTTTTAAACGTATCAAGCATGTTTGGCTGTTATAAGGTAAAACCCTATCCTCCGGCTTGCGTTGCATTGTGTGATGGGACCTGGGTCTTATAACAGCTTCATTTTTTGAAAAAGCATTGCGCTGTTTATTCTATGCACTGATATTCTTGGGAGGAAACCCGTTCCGTGTTATACGGCGTGGTCCCTTGAATCACTCTCTTTTAAAGTAAAGTTTTAAATAACTGTTTTAGTTCTCACACCAGTCACATGACTGACCTGGAGTTTATTGTTTTAACCTAAACTCTGGGTGCCCCTATTTTCCGCACGGGCAGCTAGTAGTTTTGGTTTTGCAGATTTATATTCACAGGATCCTGGTTTACAGCTGGAATGATATCCGGAAAGCTCTGTATCCGTATATCACCTTCAGTTGTGCTTTGTATATTTTCCGCTGCTATGTAATTTATTGTAATCTCTGATATTTATCGAATGTAATTTATTCATTTATACTCTGTATATTCTTGTATCTGATGGAATTGTTGTAATATACAATGAAATGTTCTTCTATTTGTGTTCTGATTTGTCATGTTCTCAAACGTTCAGGGGTTTCGAACGGTCTAGATCGGTTTAACGACTGATTCAGATCGAGCGAAATTCCAGGCCGTCACACATTTCTTATGATTTTACACAAATTATTACTATTTTTAATAATTTTATCAAGGCCCGTACAGTCGATTTCCATCAATGGCCATCGAACTGCACTTACAGCGACCTTTTTCGAATTTTATTTGGACGTATCTCCAAATCCAACCATTAGATTTCAAATTTCTAATATTCGTTAGAAAGCTCTTTTCGATACGAACCCAACGGTTCCGGTTTTAGGAGAATCCGACGGTCGGATCTCCCGTAATGTCCGTTTGAAATAAATGGTCGAAATTCACGAACTGCTGCGGCGCGGCGCATTCTATTCAGGCCATTATATAATATATATAATATATATAATATATATTTCGTCGATTTCTATTTAAAACGAATTATATAAATAGTTTTAAAATTCGTTTCAAAAGCAATTTCAACTTCCATTTCAATTCAAATCAAAATTGAATTCTTCTTTATAAATTCGTTTTAAAATCCATTTCTATTCAATTTAAATTTCAATTCAATTTGAATTCATTTCAATTTGTTTCTAATACAACTCGAATTCGTTTTCAATTCAATTCGTTTCGAAATCGTTTTCAATTCAATTCCTTTCGAAATCGTTTTCAATTCAATTCATTTCGAAATCGTTTTCAATTCAATTCATTTCGAAATCGTTTTCAATTCAATTCATTTCGAAATCGTTTTCAATTCAATTCATTTCGAAATCGTTTTCAATTCAATTCATTTCGAAATCGTTTTCAATTCAATTCATTTCGAAATCGTTTTCAATTCAATTCATTTCGAAATCGTTTTCAATTCAATTCATTTCGAAATCGTTTTCAATTCAATTCATTTCGAAATCGTTTTCAATTCAATTCATTTCGAAATCGTTTAATATCGATATAAATATCGTTCACGTCAAAATGGCGTCAATCTAATCAACACGGCTTCATAAATTTCTTTTTTCAAATATTCTATTTCAAATATTTCTTTTTCAAAATAGTTGTTATTATCAAAATATTTCGTTCAACACATGACCAATCTCAATGGATGAGTACTGTCAACACATGAACCTTTATTTTATATTGATAAAGATGTAAATTTTATTACTAAAATATTTCGTTCAACACATGACCAATCTCAATGGATGAGTACTGTCAACACATGAACCTTTATTTTATATTATAAAGATGTAAATTTTATTACTAAAATATTTCGTTCAACACATGACCAATCTCAATGGATGAGTACTGTCAACACATGAACCTTTATTTTATATTATTCTTTATTTTTCAAATTGGAGTGAGGCCTAATCAATTACCATATAAAGTTGATTATATGGATTCCATACAACACATGTATATAATAGCATCGAAAAATAATCAACCATCAACCAAAGTGCACTACACTGTATAAGCATCAAATATAGATATCTAACGCTTATAACAGCCTGTCAATCGATCGATCGACATATTTGATCAATCAGGATGAGTGAACTTCATATTTCATTCCAACACCCGTGTGGGGTTTCAAACAATCAAACATAGATTTTATTCGTGCAGTTGGGCGATGTGTAAAATTTATCGACCCGATCAATGTCCTTCAAATAGGTGTACATAAACAAACCGTCCGGTTTGTAAATGAATATTTATTTATTCACATTCACTATATTCATATTCACGTTAAAAATTATATTTTTAACAATAAAACATTTTATTTTAACATATGAATTTCTATGCAGTTCATTTATTCAAGAAAATAATATTTTTATTTTTCTAACATATTTTAGAAAATTTCGGCGGCATAACGGCACGATACTAGAAACGGGACGAGGCCTAGCCTTATCCCCGGTCTAGTGAAGGCCCACGCCATTCACACATCAATCATATCAATTCATTTCACCAAACAATTCAATTTCAATCAAATAATCTAACTAATTCTTGCAATCAAACAAACAAGTCCATGGTCTGTGGACGATTGTGTCGAGTGCTACTAAGCACCGTCTGCATCCTAGTATATATATATATAACTAGAAATGAAATTGAAGATTGAGAAATTCTCACCGATAGCTATCCAATCATCTTGACACTTCTTCGATAGAAATCTTCATCGTCATCTCATCTTCGTTGTTGTAGCCACTACATATGTAAAAATCGAATTTTTACTTCGCTATTCAATATATAAAAATCGAATTTTTACTTCGAAGTTCAATATATAAAAATCACATTTTACTTCGAAGTTCAATATATAAAAATCATATTTTTTCTATGTTATTCATTATATAAAAATCACATTTTTACTATGCTATTCAATATATAAAAATCGAATTTTTACTATGCTATTCAATATAGAAAAGATTATATTTTTAAAACGCTATTCTTCATATCAAGATTTCGCCTTTTCAAAAACACAGTTTATATTTTCCTCGAAGTAAAAATCATATTTTTACTTCACTACTCATATCAAAATATCGTCTTTTCACTTTTAAAAATATTGACTTTTCACTTTTAAAAATCACATTTTTATGCCTTCTATATAGTAAAGATTATATTTTTAATCCTTTAAAAATATAGAAATCATATTTTTATTACTTTAAAAATATAAAGATCATATTTTTACCTCGTTACTATATGTAAAAGTTATGTTTTTACATTGTTAAAAACCATATTATATATATCGTTGTTATATAAGTAAAAATATATAAAATCCTATACTTTTTCTAATCAAAAATCTAACCTTTTCCCCTATACAAAATCATATTTTTATGCTATGTAAATTATAAAACTGATTTCATTAAACAAATGAAGATAAATAAATTATAATAAAACTTACAGGGTTTTTCCTTAAAGGCAGGGGTTGCTGCGTCGGGTGTTCGTCGTCTGGTGGGGTGCTGCGCTCGCGCGGTCTTTAAAGGAGCAGAGGGGCGCGTCTGGTGGTCAGCGCTGGAGCGAGGAAGGGTGTGGGCCTGCGTTCGGATGAGAGGAGGAGGCAAGGGTGCGGTGGAGCTCGGCGGTGGCTAGGACTTCAGGCGGAGTTCTAATTGGGGGAGGAAGCTTGGTCGCGGTTAAGGGTTTGTGTCGATTTGGCTGATGGGGGGCCTTCGAGCTGGAGATGGAGGGCGTGGGTGGTGGGCGAACGTCGGAGTCGGGGGAGGGAGGCTCGACCACTGGCGGCGCGATCGGGGGGGGGGGGGGGGGGTGGTCGACGTGGGTATCGGGTTTTCTTTTTTTTTCTTCTTTTTTTTTCCTTTTGAAAGTGTTTTGAATCGGGGGGGGCTGAGCAATGATAAAAGGGAAGGAGAGAGAGAGAAAATAATTTTTTTAAAAAAAAAATTCAAAAAGTTGACTTTTACATACGACATCTAATCGAGGCCCACCACCTGTCGTCCATAGCATTTCACCCCCATTCCGAACACAATGGGATATGTATCATAGGTTGATTTGATCGTTTGAATCAGTTTCCTTTGAATTTACATTCAAATCACTATATTGAATTTTAAACGTACATTTCAAATTACCGGGGTCACATACGAACTTTAAAAATTCCTGAAAAATATTTTCTAGCTTCGTATTGATGATACGGTCTTAACAAAACTAGTTTCGTCGAATTCTGAGACCGTTGGAAAAATAGCCATTTTTCAGTCGATTAAAATCAACTGAAACTGGTCAAACGCGTTTTCTTTTGCCACGCTCACACATTGATTCGAAAAATTATGAAATTTGAAACCTAGCAATAATTTGACGCTGCGGATCCAACAAAAGTGGTTTCGTCGAAATCCGAGGTCATTTGCAAAATTCCCATTTTTAAGGGCCTGAATTCCATAGCGACTATTCGGAATTTTCAACTGGGCATATCTCTTGATTCCCGCTATGAAATTTTGATTTTCCGGATTCGTTGGAAAGATACTATCAATTAGATCCTAATGTTTTTGGTTTCACTAAAATCCGGATTGTTTTGCACCCGGTACATTCAATTGAAGTTTGAAATCGAATTATCGAACTACCGCGCCATTTTCAATTCTATTTATAATTATATATAAATATTTATATTCTAACGACGATGCGTATAATATATACGTTCGAATTATATTCAAAATAAATTTCCGTCTATTTTATTTAAAATAATCTATTTTAAATATTCAAAATTCGCTGATATTGCCAAAATAAAAATTTTAAACTGGCCCAGATTTTCCGGGTTATTACAATCTCCCCCACTTAAAACTTTTCGTCCCCGAAAAGGAATAAAGTCGAAAGTGGTTTGATTAATCAGCTCTACGTTCGATTTGGCTTCCATTCTCCAACTTTTCAGTTTCTGAGAATTTTCAAATTTTCGAAAAATTTGGCTAACACCCTAAATTTTCGAAAAATTTCGCCATAACCTCCCCTGCACCTGGAGCATCGGGGAATTTCAAATAGCTTCCCCGGTCCTTCAGATCTCAAAAAGAAAAAGAAAAAGCCAAGCGGCTAGCCAATAGGCTCATAAAATCATCATCACCCAAACAAAACAGTAAATTATATAGCAAACATGTACCTATTTGTCGGGCAAACAAATTTTATTCTTCGGCTCTAGCCTCCTTGCTATGACCTATTCAATGTAAGTATATGTATATGCCAGTAAATGCGACCAATTTCAATATAATTCAATATTTGATGCTATTAGGCATAATGGTTCAAAATTATCAAACAATTAAACAAACAACACAAACATCAATCAATTAGTGAATTATCATTTGAAATTCATAACTTTGATATATAGTCAAAAATCAGATTTTTGATGCCAAATCACAACAATAAGCCCTATCTAATTTTTGGTTCTCACACCAGTCAATAGGAAATATATAGATATTACACGTTCGTCACTCGGATATAAACTTTGATGATGATATATCAATCATCAGAATCACCCCCGGGCGACTAGAGTATAATTCTATATCTATCCAGTATATTAAAACTTCAAATACACGTTTGCAAGGCGTATATGCAAAATCTTTATATACTGGACTGTCCTAATCAATATAGAATAAATAATCAAATACGAATAGTTGATTTAAATTTTCAAAAAAAAATTAGTTTTCATTTTAAAAATATACTCTTCACACCCGTTCTAGGATACTACTGATCCTATCTCTAACGAGTCATTCCCATTGGATATTACTAATCCAATATCTGATGAATTCTTTCGTATAGTACTAATGTGCCTTGTTCTCTGAGCTTTGTAAACCAAAGCTCTGATACCAACTGTGAAAACCCATAACTTCCCCGTAAAGGAAAGCGTCGGATAGTTCGAGAACAAACCACAACAGAACACATACAGAAGAACATTTCATTGTATATTACAACAATGCATCAGATTACAAGAATATACAGAGTATAAATGAATATTACATAGAAATATCATAGATTTAAATTACATTTAAATACATAGCAGCGGAAAATAATACAATGCACAACTGAAGGAGATATACGGATATAAAGCTTTCCGGATATCGTTCCAGCTGTAAACCAGGATCCTGTGAATATAAATCTGCAAAACCAAAACTACTAGCTGCCCGTGTCGAAAATAGGGGCACCCAGAGTTTAGGTTAAAACAATAAACTCCAGGTCAGTCATGTGACTGGTGTGAGAACTAAAACAGTTATTATTCTTTATTTTAAACGTTAGGTAAATCAAGGGACCACGCCGTATAACACGAAACGGGTTTCCTCCCAAGAATACCAGTGCATAAAACAAACAGCGCAATGCTAAATAAAGAAAAATGAAGCTGTTATAAGACCCAGGTCCCATCACACAATGCAACGCAGCCGAGGATAGGGTTTTCCCTTATAACAGCCAAAGAATGCTTGATACGTTTAAAACAAATCATTTGATACTATTATAAGTGCATAGTGTATAAAACAACTTCAAATCATAAGTATCAATCATAGGCGGCATGAATGCCCCATACCACTATGTCGCCATATATAGGTTTACAATCAAAACCGCAATGTCGTATTGGAAGTTGGGTTATCATTTATGGTATGAACCGAGGCAAAAGATAGTCCTCTACCGATTCGAGACTGTCTAGTCCGAGTCCCAGGATCAGAGCTCGAGTGACCCTTGGATCGTCAGGGCCGGTCCACACGGAGTGGATTAAAATGCCTGAACATGCGTTTCTCCGCCCTATGGGGCGTAAATGAGCCAACTAAATGACTCCATCGGTTCGAGAACGACCGATCAATCCGAGGCGCCTCGCAACAGCAACAACCACATAAGTCAAACTCGTCAGGGCGTGTAAAACCACTGACGCCACTTCTAACTAGAAA
The DNA here is from genome assembly GCA_030737875.1 of Allium sativum. Classification (NCBI taxonomy): domain Eukaryota; kingdom Viridiplantae; phylum Streptophyta; class Magnoliopsida; order Asparagales; family Amaryllidaceae; genus Allium; species Allium sativum. The sequence continues at coordinate 95,072,332 of CM060925.1, read as the reverse complement.
GAAACGCATGCCCTCCCTGAGGTCCGTCTCCCGTTTTTGGTTCATACCGGGTGTGAAACACGCGAAGTAAACGTTACACAAAGCTACGCCACAAAGGCCTTGCTTTGATCATCAACACAAGACTTTGCTTTTCAACAGAAGCCTCGATCAATTGCCACTTAGGCATGCCACAGGCAATTCACTCCATGCGATTGATATCCATCAATATATAACCCCTTAGCTCGTACGTCTCAGAGAAGGGCGTTAAGCAAGAGAATAAATTCTCCGCCGCCAAACAGATATATATTTAATAGAGATCAATCACACGGACTAAAATCCAATGTCAGACACACAGTCCATTTACAAGTCCGTTCTGGGTCTGAACGAAACCGGAGGCACCTAGTACCCCGCATATCCATCGATCTCCAAGTACGTCTGGACGATCACCAACTGTTTCCATCTTCTTGGGTGTACAGCCTAATCAAGATCATCAGTAATCACCCAAAAGACGTGAAGACCTCCGGTCTTCGACCATCGTCTTCATCTTCGACTTATCGTCGTGTCAGTTATTCAGAATGGGATAAACCCGGTCTTTCCGAATAACTCGCGTATATTTTAAATAAGTGTTACACAACATAACATACGCCTCATTCCAATTCATTAGTCACTAACCGTAAATTAATCAAGAGAATAATTCCCCAAATATTAACCCCAAAGGCCGAATCCAACATCAGATCAATATTCAGAAAACCATTCTGCTTGGCTAACCGACAGTTAGTTTCTAAATTTCACGTTCATAGGGAAAGGTTCCCATTCATTTTATCCAAGATAAATTCCTTGAATTTATTCTTTATTCTATTTTTGAATCTCAATTCAAACTAGTCGGGATTAACGAACCTTACCGAAGTAATCATTTGTTTTAATTTCCCAATCCCAACCTATTCATCCCATGAAGTAAAACTGGTAATACTTCATATCTAACACCACAGTGTTATCGGTAAATTCAATTACCATTTCACGTTCAAATCTAATTAAAGATTTAACTATCGCCTGGAGCAAAACTGGTGATACTCCATTTTCGATCATTTCAATCTAATTAAAGATTCATTAAAACTCCACTTAGTTTTAATCTTCGACTGGGTTAAAGAATCAGTGTCATTTAAAACACGGTTCATGATAAACCCAAAATCACATTCCATTAATTATCGGGTTAAAGAACAAGTGTTATTTAAAACACTGTTCACGATAAACCCAAAAATCAATATCAATTCAATTTCAATTAAATATTATTTAATTGGTACACTTCATTAAATCTAAATAAAAAGATTTAATGTTTTCTCAACTGGGTTCAAGAACAGTGTTAGTGAAGACACCATTCACGACAAACCCAAATCACATTTGATATTAAATACAAGGCTCTGAATAGAAAATATCCCGGCTTATATTCAATATCAAATTCTACGATTAACAAATGTCGTATTGGAAATAACGATATAAATATATATATCTTTCAAATTTCCATAACAACATCTGTATAATCCCGAATTCCAACATCGAAATATTCCGAAGACAATTTCGATTCAAATCCACTCCAATGCAATCATTGGAAATTTTGGTTATTTTTAAAACCCTTTTCGAATTCAATTTATTTATTTAAAAATAAATAGAATTATAATTCTAGTTCAAAGCTAGTTCATTTCGATAAAAATCTATTTTTATCTTTTCAAATATGGAGTTTTTCATCCCAATTCTTTCTAAATCATTTCTTATGATTTTACACAAATTATAACTATTTTTAATAATTTTATCAAGGCCCGTACAGTCGATTTCCATCAATGGCCATCGAACTGCACTTACAACGACCTTTTTTGAATTTTATTTGGACGTATCTCCAAATCCAACCGTTAGATTTCAAATTTCTAATATTCTTTAGAAAGCTCTTTTCGATACGAACCCAACGGTTCCGATTTTAGGAGAATCCGACGGTCGGATCTCCCGTAATGTCCGTTTGAAATAAATGGTCGAAATTCACGAACTGCCGCGGCGCGGCGCATTCTATTCAGGCCATTATATTATATATATAATATATACAATATATATTTCGTCGATTTCTATTTAAAACGAATTATATAAATAGTTTTAAAATTCGTTTCAAAAGCAATTTCAACTTCCATTTCAATTCAAATCAAAATTGAATTCTTCTTTATAAATTCGTTTTAAAATCCATTTCTATTCAATTTAAATTTCAATTCAATTTGAATTCATTTCAATTTGTTTCCAATACAACTCGAATTCGTTTTCAATTCAATTCGTTTCGAAATCGTTTTCAATTCAATTCATTTCGAAATCGTTTTCATTTCAATTCCTTTCGAAATCGTTTTCATTTCAATTCATTTCGAAATCGTTTTCAATTCAATTCATTTCGAAATCGTTTTCAATTCAATTCATTTCGAAATCGTTTTCAATTCAATTCATTTCGAAATCGTTTTCAATTGAATTCATTTCGAAATCCTTTTCAATTCAATTCATTTCGAAATCCTTTTCAATTCAATTCATTTCGAAATCGTTTTCAATTCAATTCATTTCGAAATCGTTTTCAATTCAATTCATTTCGAAATCGTTTTCAATTCAATTCATTTCGAAATCGTTTTCAATTCAATTCATTTCGAAATCGTTTTCAATTCAATTCGAAATCGTTTTCAATTCAATTCATTTCGAAATCGTTTTCAATTCAATTCTTCAATTCGTTTCGAAATGGTTTTCAATTCAATTCTTTTCGAAATCGTTTTCAATTCAATTCATTTCGAAATCGTTTTCAATTCAATTCATTTCGAAATCGTTTTCAATTCAATTCATTTCGAAATCGTTTTCAATTCAATTCATTTCGAAATCGTTTTCAATTCAATTCATTTCGAAATCATTTTCAATTCAATTCATTTCGAAATCGTTTTCAATTCAATTCATTTCGAAATCGTTTTCAATTCAATTCATTTCGAAATCGTTTAATATCGATATAAATATCGTTCACGTCAAAATGGCGTCAATCTAATCAACACGGCTTCATAAATTTCTATTTTCAAATATTCTATTTCAAATATTTCTTTTTCAAAATAGTTGTTATTATCAAAATATTTCGTTCAACACATGACCAATCTCAATGGATGAGTACTGTCAACACATGAACCTTTATTTTATATTGATAAAGATGTAAATTTTATTACTAAAATATTTCGTTCAACACATGACCAATCTCAATGGATGAGTACTGTCAACACATGAACCTTTATTTTATATTATAAAGATGTAAATTTTATTACTAAAATATTTCATTCAACACATGACCAATCTCAATGGATGAGTACTGTCAACACATGAACCTTTATTTTATATTATTCTTTATTTTTCAAATTGGAGTGAGGCCCAATCAATTACCATATAAATTTGATTATATGGACTCCATACAACACATGTATATAATAGCATCGAAAAATAATCAACCATCAACCAAAGTGCACTACACTGTATAAGCATCAAATATAGATATCTAACGCTTATAACAGCTTGTCAATCAATCGATCGACATATTTGATCAATCAGGATGAGTGAACTTCATATTTCATCCCAACACCCGTGTGGGGTTTCAAACAATCAAACATAGATTTTATTCGTGCAGTTAGGCGATGTGTAAAATTTATTGACCCGATCAATGTCCTTCAAATAGGTGTACATAAACAAACCGTCCGGTTTGTAAATGAATATTTATTTATTCACAATCACTATATTCATATTCACGTTAAAAATTATATTTTTAACGATAAAACATTTTATTTTAACATATGAATTTCTATGCAGTTCATTTATTCAAGAAAATTGGTATTTTTATTTTTCTAACATATTTTAGAAAATTTCGGCGGCATAACGGCACGATACTAGAAACGGGACGAGGCCTAGCCTTATCCCCGGTCTAGTGAAGGCCCACGCCATTCACACATCAATCATATCAATTCATTTCACCAAACAATTCAATTTCAATCAAATAATCTAACTAATTTTTGCAATCAAACAAACAAGTCCATGGTCTGTGGACGATTGTGTCGGGTGCTACTAAGCACCGTCTGCATCCTAATATATATATAACTAGAAATGAAATTGAAGAGTGAGAAATTCTCACCGATAGCTATCCAATCATCTTGACTCTTCTTCGATAGAAATCTTCATCGTCATCTCATCTTCGTTGTTGTAGCCACTACATATGTAAAAATCGAATTTTTACTTCGCTATTCAATATATAAAAATCGAATTTTTACTTCGAAGTTCAATATATAAAAATCATATTTTTTCCATGCTATTCATTATATAAAAATCACATTTTTACTATGCTATTCAATATATAAAAATCGAATTTTTACTATGCTATTCAATATAGAAAAGATTATATTTTTAAAACGCTATTCTTCATATAAAGATTTCGCCTTTTCAAAAACACAGTTTATATTTTCCTCGAAGTAAAAATCATATTTTTACTTCACTACTCATATCAAAATATCGTCTTTTCACTTTTAAAAATATTGTCTTTTCACTTTTAAAAATCACATTTTTATGCCTTCTATATAGTAAAGATTATATTTTTAATACTTTAAAAATATAGAAATCATATTTTTATTACTTTAAAAATATAAAGATCATATTTTTACCTCGTTACTATATGTAAAAGTTATGTTTTTACATTGTTAAAAACCATATTATATATATCGTTGTTTTATAAGTAAAAATATATAAAATCCTATACTTTTTCTAATCAAAAATCTAACCTTTTCCCCTATACAAAATCAGATTTTTATGCTATGTAATTTATAAAACTGATTTCATTAAACAAATGAAGATAAATAAATTATAATAAAACTTACAGGGTTTTTCCTTAAAGGTAGGGGGGGTTGCTGCGTCGGGTGTTCGTCGTCTGGTGGGGTGCTGCGCTCGCGCGGTCTGTAAAGGAGCAGAGGGGCGCGTCTGGTGGTCAGCGCTGGAGCGAGGAAGGGTGTGGGCCTGCGTTCGGATGAGAGGAGGAGGCAGGGGTGCAGTGGAGCTCGGCGGTGGCTAGGACTTCAGGCGGAGCTCGAATTGGGGGAGGAAGCTTGGTCGCGGTTAAGGGTTTGTGTCGATTTGGCTGATGGGGGGGCCTTCGAGCTGGAGATGGAGGGCGTGGGTGGTGGGCGAACGTCGGAGTCGGGGGAGGGAGGCTCGGCCACTGGCGGCGCGATCTGGGGGGGGGGGGGTGTCGACGTGGGTATCGGGTTTTCTTTTTTTTTTCTTCTTTTTTTTCCTTTTGGAAGTGTTTTGAATCGGGGGGGGGGGGGGGCCTGAGCAATGATAAAAGGGAAGGAGAGAGAGAAAATAAATTTTTTTTTTAATTCAAAATGTTGACTTTTACATACGACCTCTAATCGAGGCCCACCGCCTGTCGTCCATAGCATTTTACCCCCATTCCGAACACAATGGGATATGTATCGTAGGTTGATTTGATCGTTTGAATCAGTTTCCTTTGAATTTACATTCAAATCACTATATTGAATTTGAAACGTACATTTCAAATTACCGGGGTCACATACGAACTTTAAAAATTCCTGAAAAATATTTTCTAGCTTCGTATTGACGATACGGTCTTAACAAAACTAGTTTCGTCGAATTCTGAGACCGTTGGAAAAATGGCCATTTTTCAGTCGATTAAAATCAACTGAAACTGGTCAAATGCGTTTTCTTTTGCCACGCTCACACATTGATTCGAAAAATTATGAAATTTGAAACCTAGCAATAATTTGACGCTGCGGATCCAACAAAAGTTGTTTCGTCGAAATCCGAGGTCATTTGCAAAATTCCCATTTTTAAGGGCCTGAATTCCATAACGACTATTCGGAATTTTCAACTGGGCATATCTTTTGATTCCAATGGGGGTAAAACGCTATGGGCGACAGGCGGTGGGCCTCGTTTCGAGGTCGTATGTTTTTTTTTCTTTTTTTTTTATTGTTTTTTTATATATTTTTCCTTTTTTATTATTTTCTTTAAATTTTTATTTTCTTATTATTATTATTTTTTATTTTATTTTATAATTTTTTTTTATTTTTTTTATTTTATATAATAATTATATATATTTTTTTTAAATTTTTATTTTTCTGTTTTTTATATTCTATATTTTCATTTTTGTTTTATTTTATTTTTTTTAAATTATTTTATTTATATTTTTTTTAATTTTTTTCTATTTGTTTTTTTTAATATATATATATATTTTTCTTTTTATCATTATTTTATTTTATTTTTTTCTTCTATTATTTTTTTATTATTTTTTTTTATTTTTTTTTGTTTTTTTTGTTTATTATTATTTTTCTTTATTTATTTTTTTACTTTTTTATCATCATTTTTTTTATTTTTTTATGTTTTTTTTAAATTTTTTTTTTATATATATATTTTTTTGTTTATTTATTTTTCAAAAAAGTTGACTTTTACATACGACCTCGAAACGAGGCCCACCGCCTGTCGCCCATAGCGTTTTACCCCCATTCCGAACACAATGGGATATGTATCGTAAGCTGATTCGATTGTTTTGAATTGTTTCCGTTGAATTTACATTTAAATCCTTATGTTGAATTTTAAACGTACATTTCAAATTACCGGGGTCACATACTAACTAGAAAAATTCCAGAAAAATATTTTCTAGTTTCGTATTGACGACACGGTCCTAACAAAACTAGTTTCGTCGAATTCTGAGACCGTTTGAAAAATGGCCAATTTCCAGTCGATTAAATTCAATAGAAACTGGTCAAACGCGTTTTCTTTTGCCACGCTCACATATTGATTCGAAAAATTATGAAATTTGAAACCTAGCAATAACTTGACACTGCGGATCTAACAAAAGTGCTTTCATCGAAATCCGAGGTCGTTTGCAAAATGTCCATTTTTAAGGGCCTGAATTCCATAGCGACTATTCAGAATTTTCAACTGGACATATCTTTTGATTCCCGCTATCAAATTTCGATTGGTTAGATTCGTTGGAAAGATATCATCAATTAGATCCTAATGTTTTTGGTTTCACTAAAATCCGGATTGTTTTGCACCCGGTATATTCAATTGAAGTTTGAAATCGAATTATCGAACTACCGCGCTATTTTCAATTCTATATATAACTATAATTAATTATATTCGTTTTCAAATGTCGATTCAAACTCAGTTTTCATCGCCATTATTTAAAATATTTATTTTAAATATTTAAAATCCATTATTTTAGCCAATTAAAATTTTTTAAATTGGTTCAGATTTTCTAGGTCGTTACAATCTCCCCCACTTAAAACTTTTCGTCCCCAAAAAGGAATAAAGTCGAAAGTGGTTTGATAAATCTACAATCACACAACACAACAACCAATCCAATTGTTTTTAACCTTCAAAAATATACTAATCAAGCCCCTTAAAAATCATTCAGACTATATAATTAAAAGTGCACATCCATGAAAAGAAAATAACAACAGAGTAGAGAATTAAATGGTAATGCAAAGTATGACAAATGTACCTTGCACCGGAGTCAATCAGAGATATCTACTCGGCATCTGGGGTAAGCTTTCTGAATGCTCTCCTCAGTTTCCCAAGTACAATCTCGCGGATCTCCACTCCATTGCACTTTGACTAAGCGAACCTTCTTGTTCCTCAGCTCTTTGGTTTCTTTGCCGATAATCTTCAGCGGCTCTCTTCTCACAGCTAGTTCTGGAGTAATTTCAATGTCCTGTTGAGCTGCTTCTTCCACGATCAAGTCTGGATCATGAACGTGCTTTCGAAGTTGGGATATATGAAATACATCATGAACTCCAGGCAGCCAGTCAGGCAGTTTGACCCTTTAAGCGAGAGTTCCAATCCGTTCCAGAATAGGAAACGGACCAATGAATTTGGGTGCCAACTTTTCAGTTTTACCGAACCTGATAACTCCTCTCATCGGCGATACTTTCAAATATACATAGTCGCCAACTTCGAAGGATATATCTCTTCTTCTTCTATCGGCATAGCTCTTTTGTCGGCTTTGAGCGGCGAGTAATCGCTTCTTAATAAAATCGACTTTGTCGGCGACTTCTCGAATCATATCAGCACCCAACAGAAGTCTATTTCCGGGCTCGACCCAACAAGCAGGAGATCGGCACGGTCTACCATATAATGCTTCGAATGGCGACATTGTCAGACTCGCCTGGTAGCTGTTGTTATAAGAGAATTCAGCCAAATGCAGATGGTCTTCCCATGATCCACCGAAATCTATAACGCAAGCCCGCAATAGATCTTCTAAAATACGATTCACCCTCTCAGTCTGACCGTCTGTCTGAGGATGATAAGCGGTGCCCAAGTTTAAATTCGTTCCGAGCTCGACTTGAAATGCTTCCCAGAATTTGCTAGTGAATATTGTATCTCTATCACTGACTATGCTGAGCGGCACTCCATGCAGTCTAACTATTTCCCTGAAGTATATCTGCGCCAGACTCTGAGCGGTTCTATTTGATCTGACAGGTATGAAATGGGCGGTCTTCGTGAAACGATCACCCAAATACTGTCATTTCCTTTCCTGGTTCTGGGCAAACCATCAATGAAATCCATAGAAATATGTTCCCACTTCCAGCCAGGAACTTCTAGCGGTTGTAATAATCCAGCCAATTTCTGTTGGTCGCTCTTGACTAGCTGGCAAGTAGGGCATCGGCTAACGTATATCGAGATGTCTCTTTTTAACGACTTCCACCAGAATGTGCGTTTGATATCGTTAGACATTTAATTCACACCTGGATGGATACTGAGCTTAGATTTGTGACATTCATCCAGTTCATCCCTTCTGAGTTCAGGAATATCTGGAACGCAAATTCGCCCTTTTAACCTCAGAATCCCTTCGCTATCTAGCTGGAAATCCGAAGCATTGCCTTCCCGGATTCGCTGACTCATTCCTTTGATAAATTGGTCGTCTTCTTGGAGAGCCGATATCTTATCAATCAACGAAGTCGCAATGATGAAACTGGCGATCATCTCATTCTTTCGGCTTAGCGCATCGGCCACGACATTGGCTTTCCCTGGAGTGTATAGAATTTCAAAATCATATGCTGCAAGAAACTCCAGCCAACGCTGTTGCCTCAGATTCAGGTCTTTCTGAGTGAACAGATACTTTAACGACTGGTGATCTGTAAACAGTTCGAATCTCTCGCCCAGAAGATAGTGCCTCCAGATTTTCAAAGCGAACACAATAGCCAATAACTCAAGATCATGAGTTACGTAGTTCTTCTCGTGTGGCTTCAGTTGACGGCTAGCATAAGCAATCACTTGGCCTCTTTGCATTAACACTGCCCCAAGGCCTTCTCTAGAAGCATCAGTCCATACTTTTAAATCTTGGTTGCCATCGATGATGGTTAACACTGGAGCTGTTGTTAATCTCAACTTTAGCTCTACGAAAGCCTCCTCAGTCTCTTGAGTCCATTTGAACTTAGAATGCTTCTTTGTAAGCTTTGTTAAGTGGCCAGATATCTTAGAAAAGTCTTTAACGAACTTCCGGTAATAGCTAGCCAATCCGAGGAAACTGCGGACTTCAGTGGGAGTACTGGACTATTTCCAATTCTGAATGGCCGTGAATTTGCTTGGATCCACAGCAATTCCTTCTTTCGATACAACATGGCCCAGAAATTTCACTTCCTCTTGCCAGAATATACATTTGGAAAACTTGGCTTTTAATACATTCCGTCTGAGAATTTCTAGAACCTGTTCCAGATGCTTTTCATGTTCGGCCTTAGATTTAGAGAAGATTAGAATATCGTCAATGAAAACCAGAACAAACTTATTCAAAACTCCTCTGAACACTCTATTCATTAGATCGACGAAGTAAGCTGGAGCGTTACATAAGCCGAACGGCATTACTAACCACTCATAGAATAAGTCGGGGCCCCGGAATGCTGTCATTGGAACACACTCTTCGGTAATTCGAAGTTGATGGAAACCTGTAGTTAGGTCCATTCTTGAAAATACTTGTGCTCCATTTAATCGATCCAACAAATCATCTATTCGCGGCAATGGACACTTGTTCTTTATTGTCTGCTTGTTCAGATCACGATAATCCACACATAGACGTAGAGTACCGTCAGATTTTGGGACAAATACCACTGCTGCTCCCCAATCAGAGAAACTAGGTCTGATCAGACCCTTCCATACTAGTTGTCGTGTTTGATTGTCTAATTCCTCCTTCTCTTTCAAGGACATTCTTCGAATAGCGTGGACTACCGGCCTTGCATTGGGAATCGAAGCAATCTTGAAATCTATTTCTCTTTGCGGAGGTAAGCGAACAACTTCTTCGAACACATCCGCATAGTTTTTGACGACAGGAATATCTTTGATGAGGTCGGGAATATTCTCTGCGATCTCAGGGACATTCTCTATTTGAGCTGGAGAAACATTCAAAGCTGCCCAGAAGTCTTTTCTATTTGCATTTTGACCTTCACACGGTATGGTTATATAACTCCCTGATTTGATCTTGGCTCTAACAACTCTCTCGGCGCATCTAACCTCTGCTTCATATTTGGTTAACCAATCCAATCCCAGAATAAGATCGAATTCATCAAAATTCATGACGACAGAGATAACAGGGAATTTATAGCAAGAAAAAGAGACGGGTACTGCACAAACCCAACTGAGATCAATGGAACCTCCCACTGGATTTCGGACCGTCATTGGCTCTTTGAGCTTCTTCAAATTCAAATCCAACTTCTTGACTGCACTCTTTGCAATAAAGCTTCGTGACACGCCAGTATCAAACAGTACTTTAACTGGAATGTTCTTGACATTGAGCGTGCTTTCTAAAACATCCGCCCTTTCTTGACTAGCTGAGGGCTCGGAAGTTTCTGCTACTTCATTTACCTGTACCGTTTCAGATTTCCGAGACAGCGGGCAGTTTTTCTCAATATGACCAGCTTGATGGCACTTCCGGCATTTCCTACTTTCTCGAGCCTTCCCACCGGGTTTGAATCCACCCTTGTTTTGTTTCTTTAAGGGCCCACAATTTATCGACAAATGTCCTTTCTTATTGCAATTAGAGCAAGTAGCAGTTGTTACTGGTTCTTTCCCAGCTTCAGCCCTTTTTCTCTTGAATTTAGGCTCTTTACTGGCTTCAGGAATATCAGTTTCCGACTCTTCTTTGTCACTACAACAAACTTCTTCTTCGTCGCACAACATTCCTCTCTTATGGAGATCTTCATACTGATAGGCCATATATATCATTTCAGAAAAAGGAAGCTTCACATGCCCCAATACTTTATTCTGGTATTTCCTTTGAAGTCCGTGAATAAATCTCATATTTTTCCTCTTCGGATTTTGAGTTAGATGAGGGGCAAAGTGAGAAAGTTCGTTGAATTTCTTATGGTATTCGGGAATGGTCATGTCACCTTGTATTAGATAAGAAAATTCGTCACATAGTCTCTCGGTTGCTTCGGGAGGAGTAAATCTTTCTAAGAAAATCACTTTGAATCTGTCCCAGGTGATATCACCTTCTGGATTATCTTTGATAACAGAATCCCACCAAAACAAAGCTTCTTCTTTGAGTGCCCAAGAGGCCAGTAATCTTTTCTGATCGTCTCTCAGCTTTAAACCCTCAAAGATCCTTTCTGCAGAACGAATCCAAGCTTGTGTTTCCATAATGGACTCCTTGCCTAAGAATGGCGATCCACCAAGATTTCGAAATCTCTTGTATAGAACTTCTATATTGGATTCTGGCTGCGGGGAGCACAACTGGCTCATTAGCTGGTCGAGCCATACGATTATTTCTTCTGTTCCTACCACTCATTTTCTAGTACTTCTGCAAATGGCAGATCAAGTGTCAGGTCACAGAAAAGGTATCTTAAAAATATAGAAACACATACTTTAATGTAAATGTGTCTATCAAGGTGTAATTTCATTCTGCTTCTCATACTAGGATTTTACTGATCCTATCTGTATAGAGTTACCCGTCCTAGAACTCTACTGGTTCTATTTCTGACGAGTTCATTCAAATGTTATATTCCAGAACTAAGCTTAACCAAAGCTCTGATACCACGTTGAGACGACCCGAAATCCCGTTCTCACGGAAACAAGGGTTATCTTTGGAATATAACACAGAAATAGATAATAGCAGAACAGAATTAAATAAATACACCAGATAATGAACAATAGAATATACTGGATAAAAGTAATCATCAGAGTTACACAGTATACAGGATCTTACTTAGTACAAATATAGTTCAGCTATACATAAATGTCTACAGCGGAAATAAACAAAATATGTACAATAGGAGCTGAACAGCATAAAAAGAAATAAATGATAGAATCCATCTTCAGCTCCAGCTATCCAGAAAAAGAACCAGCTAAACCTGAATACAAGGCTGCCCGTGTAGAAAAAGGGGCACCCGAGTTTGAAAGTGAAACAAACTACGAGTCAGTCATGGGACTGGTATGAGAAATCCACTCAACACATCTATAATTGGCTAATCACACGACCACGCCACTTTCGTGGAACGGGTTTACTCCATTGGATTTCCAGTGCTTTAAAACAAATATTTCTTTTAAACATCGCTATGCTTTTTATAAAAATGAAGCCATTATAAGACTCAGTTCCCATCACACAATGCAACGCAAACCGGAGGATAGAGTTTTACCTTATAATGGCCAAAATATGCTTGATACGAATAAAACAAAGGCATTTGATATTATTCCTAGTGTTTATGTGTTTTGAAAACAATTTCAAATCATAACTATCAATCATAGACGACATGAGCGTCCCATGCCACTATGTCGCCAAATATATATACAATCGAAACCGCATCGTCACGTATTTGGAAATTGGATTTCCATCATGAACCAAGGCAAAAGATAGTCCTTACCGAATTCGAGACGCTCTAGCCCGTGTCCCAGGACCCAGACACAGGTGGGCCCTTGGATCGTCAGGGCCGGTCCACCGATGTGGATTAAAATTCCTGAACACTGCGTTTCTCCGCCCTTTGGGGCGTAAACGAGCCAACGAATGACTCCATCGGACCCGGATCGTCCGATCAAACCGAGGCGCCTCGCAACAGCAACAACCACATAGGTGAAAAGTATATAAATGTCAGGGCTGGTAGGTCACTGACACCACCCTAGCTAGAAAGAAACGCAGGCCCTCCCTGATGTCCTCTCCCGTTTTAGGTTCATACCGGGGTGTAAGGCTCGCGAATTCACGTTATACACAAAGCTACACCACATAGGTGGTGCTTTGATCATCACCACAAGACTTTGCTTTTCAACAGAAGCCCTGATCACTGCATCTTAGCATGCCACACAGGCAATTCATGCCATGCGACTGATGTCCATCGATATACAACCCCTGAGCTCGTGCGTCTCAGAGAAGGGCGTTAAGCAAAAGAATAAATTCTCCGCCGCCAAACAGATGTATATTAACAGAAATCAATCAACACAGAATAAACTCCAATGTCAGACACGCAGTCCATTTACAAGTCCGTTCTGGGTCTGAACGAAACCGGAGGCACTAAATACCTCGCAAACCCATCGATCACCACGTACGTCTGGACGATCACCACTCATTATCCATATTTCGGGATGCCTCCCAATCAGGACCTCGGTTACCATCCAAACGAGGTGAAGATCTCTGGTCTTCGACCATCGTCTTCATCTTCGAATTTCAATCGTCGGTCAATTATTCGAAATGAGAATTAACTCAGCCTTTTCAAATAATTCACGTATATTTAGAATTTCAAATCGATTTATTTCAATGGTTAAATTATTCGACAACACCAATTGTGTTCTTTAATGTAATTTTCACACCAAACACATTCGACCATCAAAAGCGACATAAATCAAGCAAATTTAGTTTATTTCCATTCCATATTGTTTCCAATATTTTATAACGATTTATCGCTATTTTTATTTATTTTAAAATAGCCTATTTATTCAAAACGACGATTCAGGCCATAAAGTGGCCGTGGCGCTATTTTTCTTCAGATTTGATTTACACATATCTGAAAATCTAACCGTTGGATCTTCACAAAATTTACATCATTAGAAAGGTCTTTTCAAAACGAATCCAACGGTTCCAGTTTCGGGAAAATCCGACGGTCGGATCTCCCGGTACAATCGTTTGAAGTTTCGATTTCAAAATACGAACTGCAGCGTCGTTATTCGATTAAATATATAATTATATTTATATATATATAAATATAATCGCTTCTGGCGCTGTTTTTCTTCAGATTTGAATTAAACATTCCAGACAATCCAACCGTTGGATTTTTACAAGGTTGGTGTCGTTGGGAAGATATTTCCAAGGCGAACCCGACGGTTGAGATTTCGGGAAAATCCAATGGTCGGATTTCCCGTACTAGTTGTTTGAAATCACGATTTCAAAATACGAACTGCACGGCCACGTTTCGTTTTAATTTTATTTATATTTATATATTTATATAAATATAGTTCATTCAATGATTTCCATATCGTTTTCACTTCAAATATTTTACTAACACCTTAAAATTTTGGAAAATTTCGCCATAACCTGCCCTGCACCGGGAGCATCGGGAAATTGCAAATAGCTTTCCCGGTCCTTCTAATCTCAAAAAGAAAAAGAAAAAGCCAAGCGGCTAGCCAACAGGCTCATAAAATCATCACCCAAACAAAGCAGTAAATGTGTACCTATTTGTCGGGCACAAAATTTTATTCCTCTTCTCTAGCCCCTTTGCTATAACCTGTTCAATGAATATGCATGTACATATATATACAGTTCTTATCATTTATCATTTTCTATTCAACTTCATATTTGATTTCTATTTGGTTTAAAAACACCATTCATTCTAATGTTACATAAATAGGTGCAAATCATTTCATTAGCTAATTAATGAATATTTCAACTCATATATGTTTATTTTGAACAAGTGGCTATTTTTAACACTTCACATTTCAACGATTTATGCATACAATAAAAATGTGATTTTTATTGTAAAACAATTCATTTCAAAACACTATTTTTCTATATAGTTCATATAGGTGACAAAAATAGGATTTTATATATAGATAAAAGGTGATTTTTATTATCTAACAATTTATTTCAAAATATGAATACCATTCAACACATGAATTTCAAATCAACGAATGAATATCAATTCAACACATGAATGTTTTCTATAGTTTCTATATATAGATAAAAATGTGATTTTTATTATCAAACGATTTATTTCAAAATATGAATACCATTCAACACATGAATTTCTAATCAACGAATGAATATCAATTCAACACATGAATGTTTCCTATAGTTTCTATATATAGATAAAAATGTGATTTTTATTATCAAACGATTTATTTCAAAATATGAATACCATTCAACACATGAATTTCTAATCAACGAATGAATATCAATTCAACACATGAATGTTTCCTATAGTTTCTATATATAGATAAAAATGTGATTTTTATTATCAAACGATTTATTTCAAAATATGAATACCATTCAACACATGAATTTCTAATCAACGAATGAATATCAATTCAACACATGAGTGTTTCCTATAGTTTCTATATATAGATAAAAATGTGATTTTTATTATCAAACGATTTATTTCAAAATATGAATACCATTCAACACATGAATTTCTAATCAACGAATGAATATCAATTCAACACATGAATGTTTTCTATAGTTTCTATATATAGATAAAAATGTGATTTTTATTATCAAACGATTTATTTCAAAATATGAATACCATTCAACACATGAATTTCTAATCAACGAATGAATATCAATTCAACACATGAAGGTTTTCTAATCAATGAATAAATATAGTTTAAGCATATGAAAATAATTCAAACACACGAATATTATTCAAAATTTCGGCAGCATAACGGCAGGGTAGTTAAAACCGGGACCGTCCCTAGTACGGCTCCTCGCTCTACCTTAAAACCTCGCGGTTTTTGACAATGGGGATCATGCATCTAGTTCGCACGCAGGCGGCATGTATATATTTATTTCATTTCCACAAACTAATCCTATGTGGTTTCAACCAAATATTTCTCAACCACAAACGGGTATTTTTCAACCACAATCAATCAATATCAACCACAAACAATCCCAAACAATCATTCGCTATCAATCAATTTTCACAACAATTTCAATCAATAAATATCGTCCATGGTTTGTGGACGAGGGGGCATATATATATATACATATATATATATATATATATTATATATAGCAATTCACTTTTATTTCAACACATATATATATAGAAAAAGAAATTGAAGAGTGAGAAATTCTCACAGATTAGCTAACCAAATGCCGCGACTCTTCCTTTATAGAAATCTTCATCAATCTCGCCCTTTGTCGCTTTCGTTGCCTATATTCTCTACATATGTAAAAATCGAATTTTTACTATGTTATTCAATATATAAAAATCGAATTTCAAAAATATAGATTCCGCCTTTTCAAAAATAAAGATTATATTTTTAATATTCCTATGATGTAAAAATTATATTTTTATTACTTTAAAAAATATAAAAATCATATCTTACTTCTTCTACTTAATAAAAATTCCGTCTTTTCTATTTTAAAAATATGATCTTTTCTATTCTAAAAAAATGTGATCTTTTTCTATTCTAAAAAAAATGTGATCTTTTTCTATTTAAAGTTTAAATCTTTTTCTTTTAAAGTTTAAATCTTTTTAAAATCAGTTTAAAAATCCTCTTGAAATTCTTTTGAAAATCAGTTTTTAAATTCTTTTAAAAAAATCAGTTTTAAAATCCTTTAAAAATCAGTTTTAAACCTTAAAAAAAATCAGTTTTTTAAAATCCCTAAAAAAATCAGTTTTTAAAATCCTTAAAAATCAGCATTGAATCTTTCTAAAAATCGGTTTTGAATCTTTCTCAAAATCAGAATTTACAGAATAAAAATAAAAATAAAAATAAATAAAATACTCACCGTAATCTGCGAGGGGGGGGGGGAAGAAAGAAGACGTCGGCGGCAGGGCGGAGCTGGCTTCCAGGGGGGCGGCGGCTTCAGCGTCTCGAACTGGGGGGGGGGCTCTCGAATCGCGTCGCGATGGCTTCGAAGGAGACGGGGTCTTCGGGGGTTGCGCCACTGGGAGGAGGAGGGAGGCTGGACGGAGGGGGCAGTGGCGTTCGCTTTAGGGGGGGCGGCTGTCGATAGGTTTAGGTTTTTTTTTCTTGTTTTCTGTTTAATGAATCGGGGGGGCCAGAAAGGGAGATAAAGGGAGGGAATTAAAATTTATTTTATTATTTTATTATTTAATTTTTCAAAAAGTTGACTTTTACATACGACCTCTAATCGAGGCCCACCGCCTGTCGTCCATAGCATTTTACCCCCATTCCGAACACAATGGGATATGTATCGTAGGTTGATTTGATCGTTTGAATCAGTTTCCTTTGAATTTACATTTAAATCACTATATTGAATTTTAAACATACATTTCAAATTACCGGGGTCACATACGAACTTTAAAAATTCCTGAAAAATATTTTCTAGATTTGTATTGACGATACGGTCTTAACAAAACTAGTTTCGTCGAATTCTGAGACCGTTGGAAAAATGGCCATTTTTCAGTCGATTAAAATCAGCTGAAACTGGTCAAACGCGTTTTCTTTTGCCACGCTCACACATTGATTCGAAAAATTATGAAATTTGAAACCTAGCAATAATTTGACGCTGCGGATCCAACAAAAGTGGTTTCGTCGAAATCCGAGGTCATTTGCAAAATTCCCATTTTTAAGGGCCTGAATTCCATAGCGACTATTCGGAATTTTCAACTGGGCATACCTTTTGATCCCCGCTATGAAATTTTGATTTTCCGGATTCGTTGGAAAGATACTATCAATTAGATCCTAATGTTTTTGGTTTCACTAAAATCCGGATTGTTTTGCACCCGGTACATTCAATTGAAGTTTGAAATCGAATTATCGAACTACCGCGCCATTTTCAATTCTATTTATAATTATATATAAATATTTATATTCTAACGACGACGTGTATAATATATACGTTCGAATTATATTCAAAATAAATTTCCGTCTATTTTATTTAAAATAATCTATTTTAAATATTCAAAATTCGCTAATATTGCCAAAATAAAAATTTTAAACTGGCCCAGATTTTCCGGGTTATTACAGCTCCCTACCCGATCTGAGCCCATACCTGATCCGATCTGAAACCCTGCACAACTTTCTGCAACTTTTTCCAGCAACTTGTTTACGCCATTCGACGATGTTTTTGACAAATCTAACTATTCTAATCAATCACAATTCATGTCAAATAGTCATATCAACATAGCAAACTAACCACAAACACCAAAACAATGAATTTATATGTCAAAATGGATCAAATGTGCCCAAAACCCCTTATTTTCCCTTAAGCATGTTTAAGCAAATCTAATCATAGGGTTAACAAAACTTAATCAAATCGAACCAAATTTCAACCAGAGGCATAAAACATTATTTAAGAATTTTTAAACATTTTTCCAGAATTTATCAGTGTATAAATTCGCTAATCTTCACTAATCACCCTTAATTAACTGTAATTAGTGTCAAAACGATGCTATCACTCATTTTGGCCACAAACAACATTCTCAGAACTGAAACTCCTCTGATTTGGGGCGAATACTGATGTCCAACAGCAGCTCTAACCTTTCTTTGGTGCTTTTTCTTCTTAATTTGATGTTGCTAAGCCTAATCTTCAATTAGAAAGTGATTTGGGGTGTTTTAGATGTAGGAGGCCATTGTTAGAGTGTCTAAGGATAAAAGTGGCGGCTGGAAAATGTCTAAAGAAATGTTTTCTAACCCTAATCAGCCCCTATATACCCCTAAACCCGAAATCCCCCACTGGGCCTAGCTGTTAATCACCCGGTTAAGCCCAATTATGCTGTTTTTCACCATCTGGAACTTGTTTCAGCCATATCTCCCAAACGGTGAGTCCGTTTGGCTAATATGACCACTCTACGGAAAGAGAAACCATCAACCGGAGCCAATGGAAGTGGTTTCAGGTCAAAATTCCTTTCCAGTCAAAAGTTATGGCCAAAACAGTGATAACTAGGGGTAAAATGGTCATTTAAAAATTGGGAAAAATCATGAACATGGGAAATGACCCTACTAGTCGTTTCCCAAAAGTACACGACCATATGACTTACTAAGAAAAAGAAATAAATATTCTACGATCTTCCGATGCGTAGAATGCAGGTCGTTACATTCTCCCCCCCTTAAGAAATTTCGCCCCCGAAATTCCTTAACAAAGAAACAAACAATGAATCCCGCATGCCTAACAATCATTCACAGCAACCAAACATGCAAAACAAGCAAAACAAACATAACCTAGCATGCGGAAAAATAAATCGCTAATAAAATCTTACCAGGCAAAGAGTTCTGGATACTTCTTCCTTATGTCCTCCTCTGTTTCCCAAGTACAGTCTTTCTCATCCTCACCCCACTGGACTTTGACTAGTTTCACCACCTTCCTTCGAAGTTGCTTCATATCGTTCCCAACGATACGCATAGGCCTACGGTTCCCAACCGCCTCGGGTTCAACCTCGATATCGTCCAACTGATCAGGTGAAATAGCCACATTAGGGTCGTGCACAAACTTCCTTAACTGGGAAACATGAAATACATTGTGAACTCCCGCCATCATGTCTGGTAAGTCAATTCTATATGCCAAATTCCTGGCTAGTTCGAGAACAGGGAATGGGCCAACGAATCTTGGTGCCAACTTTCCTCTCCTGCCAAATCGTATTACGCTCTTCAACGGAGAAATCTTGACAAACACCAAGTCGCCAACGGAGAATTTTAAGTCTCTTCTCCTCTTATCAGCATAACTCTTCTGCCTATCTTGGGCAGCCTTCATTCGTTGTTGAATGGTCTTGATTTTATCTGAAGTTTCCCTCACCACATCTGGTCCAAGCATAAACTTCTCGCCAGTCTCTATCCAACATGATGGTGAGTTGCACGGTCTTCCGTACAAAGCTTCAAACGGAGCCATACCGATACTTGATTGGTAGCTATTATTATATGCAAACTCTACTAGATGCAAATGGCCATCCCATGATCCACCAAATTCCAATATACATGCTCTCAAGAGATCTTCCAAAATACGATTCACCCTTTCCGTCTGACCGTCGGTCTAAGGATGATATGCGGTACTGAGATGTAACTCTGACCCTAGAGCCTCTTGTAAGCTCTTCCAAAACCCACTAGTGAACAACGGGTCTCGGTCACTCACAATGCTTTTAGGTACTCCATGAAATCTCACTACACATTTCATATACAATTCTGCTAATTTAGCTGCCGTTCTGGTCGATTTAACTGGTATAAATCTAGCACTTTTGGTCAATCGGTCCACAATCACCCAAATGCTATCATGTCCCAATCTAGTCCTTGGTAAACCATTGATGAAATCCATCGAGACTTGCTCCCATTTCCATTCGGGAACTTCTAATGGCTGTAACAACCCACTAGGCTTCTTTCGCTCGGCTTTAACTAGCTGGAAATTCATGCATTTGGATATAAACTCCCCAATGTCTCTTTTCATCCCTTCCCAGTAGTAAGTCTGTCTCATGTCTCGATACATCTTATTACCACCGGGATGTATAGTCAGTTTTGAGTGATGACATTCTCTAAGCACTTCATCTCTCAATCCATTGACATTGGGTACAACGAGCTTTCCATTCTTTCTAAGCCATCCATCTTGATCAAGCTCATACTTGCTCATCTCCTCATCGATACCCATCTCTAACTTGGAGATGATTTCCAATAGGTTAGGATCATCCCTCTGACTAGAGCCGATCCGCTCAATTAAAGTGGGTCTGATCGTCAAACTTGCTAACATTTCTGGGTCCAATTCGCACTTTGGTCTGAAATCAAACCCCGCGATATACTCCAGTTGCTTCCATTCTAAAAACATAGCCCCTAAACTGGCATGTCTTCTACTCAATGCATCAGCCACCGCATTGCCCTTGCCCGGTGTATATGCAATGTCAAAATCATAGGAAGCCAAGAATTCTAACCACCTTTGTTGCCGGAGATTTAGATCCTTCTGGGAGAAGAGATACTTCAAAGACTTATGATCTGTAAACAGCTCAAATCTTTCTCCCAAGAGATAGTGTCTCCACATCTTCAACGCGAACATGATTGCTGCCAATTCTAAATCATGGGTAGGGTATCTTCTCTCGTGCGGTTTCAATTGCCGACTTGCATAAGCTACAACCCTACCGCCTTGCATCAATACAGCACCCAGTCAGGTACCACAGGCATCCGTGTATACCGTTATCTCTTCATTCCCCTTAGGAATGACTAACACTGGTGCGCTCGTCAACTTGTCCTTTAGACTCTTGAATGCATTCTCGCACCTTCCGTCCCAGACAAAAGCTTGATTCTTCCTGGTCAACTGGGTCAATGGTGCTGCTATCTTGGAGAAACCTTGGATAAACTTACGATAGTATCCAGCTAACCCCAAGAAACTTCTTACATCTGTTGCATTCTTGGGCGTAGGCCAATCCTGTACCGTAGCCACCTATGCCGGGTGTAACACCCCGCCTCCGCTAGGGTCACTCGCAAAGGAATGCACTAGCTTTAGAGGGGCATTATTGGTAAACATGCACAGAAATATCACAAGACAGAACATATAAAAATAGCGGAAGTAAAATCAAACTTTCATAACATGAATAAATAAGGTCTAAAGCCTTTTACATCAGAGTACATCAAAACCTGTCTTGCAATAGTAAAGAAGCATAAAGACAATTTCATAAATTATTCCCCAAGTAAAAACAGTAAAGTAGCCATTAGCCAAGAAAAGTCCAAGCCATCCATGATGACCTTCAAGCAGAAGAAGTCCGAACTAAACAACAGTATTTCCCCCCTGTAACCTGGGGGGAAACGGAAGAAAAGAGGCGAAACAAAACGGGTCAGTCAAAAAGACTGAGTAAGCCCTATCTACTATTAGCATAAAAACTAGTAAAGTTAACTGACATGAGAAACTGAGATGAACATAAGCATGATGACAAGATAGATAAGCTAAATCAAAATAACAGGATGAACTACTGAACTCAGATAAACTAAGGTGTCATGATAAATTACGATGTCAAGATAAAACAAGGTATCACATCGTCAGGTTTCTATCAAGTATAATATCCCCAAGATATCTATCACGTATAACGTCCCATGATATCTATCCTGCATTTTAGCTCTGCACCTACCGTACTAGTATCCCCACCGTATCATGTGTTAACCAAGAATGACCCTCACTCAAAAGTCGTGTAATGGTCCATGTCAACCTAATATATCGCATATAGGTTACTCAACTTGTATGTTTTATTCCATGTAAATGTTCAGTCCCTTGCCGTAGACCATACGGGCTTTCCCATGAGATTCTACATTACTTTAACATAGTTCCATGATCCTTAAGATCGGCTTGGACTGTTACCCTAAACCTAGCTAGGGTCTTCCAACATGAATTATCGTTTGTACAACTAGGACTTATGCTACCTATGGCCACTAGGGATTACGCTTACCTATTGCATGTTTTCATATCTCGGTTTTGGTTCAACCACCCAGGGCCACTGGGATTTACGCTAACCGTCAACCGCGCCCTTTTTCCCATGCATTCATCGTGAATCGTTTTCCATGACTGTATGCACATGTATCACATCGTGCCATCCGAGTCCTGTCACAGGGCAGATCGAGAAATACAGGACTCGGTCGGGAGCTTTTGATTTATCTGCCGATGCAGATGCTAAGGTCTGTTTTTCTATACGTGGCTATGGTCCCACGCGACCCCTCCCTCAACTAGTGAAAGACAAGACAGGATAAATCCTGTATGAGAACACACTACTGGCCAACCCACAATCCTAGCCTTACCGCAACCATAATTAGATAGCAATTATGGTCTATTGGGTGTTCTCTGCCTTTCCGTACGTACACACTTGACCAAAGATGGTAGGTAGTCTGACGAAATGCTATCTAGGGTACGACCGTGTATCGTCGACTATCCCCTATCCATCCCCGTCTTTAGGTCACTCGCATAGCAACCAAGGCATACTCTTGGTTCTTCTAACGCAGACCTTAACCTCTCATGAGCCTAGTATAATCACCTGGCAGCTCATAGAGTGATACCAAGAATACCCTCACGTTCCCTGAAGCCGCTGCTTCGTTACCCAGTTCGCTGGAGCCTTTATCTAAATCAGATACTTGCTCCTACTCGTATACTTAAACGATGACCTACCATATCAGGTTACTCATCTATCTATGAACTGGTCTAAATTTCCTTGACTAAGAATCATTACTTAGTTATTCCTCAACTAAGGTTTACCACTTAGCCTTATTCCCGTTATCCTTGTTAACTACTGTTATCCCCTATCCTCAGAACTAGGGTTTACATAATGGATTAAGTGTCACTTAAGTTCATGACTTAACCCGTCTACCAATCATGTCAAAATTGGCTAAGTATCCAAGTCCAAGACTTAACCCGTCTTCAAATCATGTCAAAATTGGCTAAGTATCCAAGTCCAAGACTTAACCCTACAAACCATGCTCACGTTGGTTAAGTATGTATTAAGCAATTCACGACTTAACCTCGTCCAATTATCATTCTAGATTGGTTAAGTATATATTAACTTGACCCTATCAATTTACTCAGTCAAATCGGTCAAGTGTATTCGAGCGATTCGTGACTTAGCCTTATCATGTTTTCACGTTAGATCGGTTAAGTATAGGTTAACTTAACCTCAATAAATTCACGAGTTAGATTGGTTAAGTATAGGTCACTTAACCACATCAATTCATCATGTTTAGATTAGTTAAGTGTTTAACTTAACCCCATTAAACTACCAAGTGGGATTAATTAAGTCTAGGCTAACTTAACCCCATCCGATTTCCATGTTTAGACTAGTTGAGTCTAATCTTAACCCCATTCGTTAACCGTATTTTTCGGTTAAGCGTCATTAAGAAAACTTACTTAACCTTACCAAGTTATCGCGTTGGATTGATTAAGTGTTGGTTAACTTAACCCCATCCACTAGTCATATAAAAATGGTTAAGTGTCATTAGGCAAATCAAGTTACTTAACCTACCCAACCTTGTCATGTTTTGTTAAGTATCATTAGCCTAATCAAATTACTTAACCCATTTGTCCATGTCATATTTGGTTAAGAGTCATTAATCAAATTTACTTAACCCTATCATGTGGCATTAATTACTTAATGCACCTTCACCTCTCACATTAGACTTTGTTGTGGTTACTAGTTAAGCCGGTCGGTTCCGGGTAGCTTTACACCACAACTTGGTCTAACCTCGGGTTCAAGCACAACATGACCAACTTCTCACATTGGGTCCTATTGTTTGCAACTACTAGTTAGGCCGGTCGGTTCCAGGTAGTTTTACGTTGCAAACTCAACCCAACCTCGAGTTGGTCACACTTATATTATATAAGTGTCATGTCCATCATGTTTCCC
Organism: Allium sativum; assembly: GCA_030737875.1. Classification (NCBI taxonomy): domain Eukaryota; kingdom Viridiplantae; phylum Streptophyta; class Magnoliopsida; order Asparagales; family Amaryllidaceae; genus Allium; species Allium sativum. The sequence goes on along the minus strand of CM060925.1, from coordinate 95,047,850 downwards.
AAAACATGTTACAAGTTTTCAAGCATTTGGGTAGACCTAACTTAATAGGTAAATTCCCAAAGGGTAGACCTAACTTAATAGGTAAATTCCCAAGCTTATGTTTTTATGCATACTTACATGTCAAATTCCATGTTATATTTCAAGTCATGTTTTCAAGTTGTATTTTCATGTCATTAGAAATTACCCATAACATAACCCTACGCTTTTAAACTCGCATATACGTTCGCGACAACGTAATGGATTAAAAGAAGAGACTTGGCAAAGGCATGACAAAAATGGATATTAAGCCACAAGTTAATCATGGTGGCAAATGAGGCACAAATGTGTTCATTAACTTGCATGTTACATCCTTAAGCCTCAAAACATGCATAAACCCAAACTTGGCACATAAGCGAATCATGGTGACAAAAGATATGGAATGATGACTAGTAACTCGCATATATCATCATATAAGGGTTATGACTTCATATGCAAGTTGACATAAAGGTTATGAGGGTTCTCATGTTGCCTAATGCAACATTTCAACATAAAGGTTGTAGCTTTTAGCTCACAAGATCAAGATAATGACTTCATAAACTTGCATGACATGATAGCATGTATCATACTCAATGATCAAACCCAAACTTGCAACATGAACATTTAACTTCATAGTTAATATCTAAGAGTAGGGAAAGGGCTTACATTGCTTAAGAAGTCACAAAAATATGACAAAGCCCTTATGAAATCAATTAAACCCAAAATGCAAGCAAAACCCTTGAGCCAAAATGATCAAGACTCTTTCTTTATGATGCAAATATATAAACTTGACTTGAATGCAAGCTAATGATGCTCATACAAGTTTGAAAATACTTGTATGCATGGAAAATCACTTAGGAATTTATTTAGGAATTTTATGAAGAGAGTGGAGGCCATGAGAGGATTGATTTTGCCATAGTTTAGTTGTATGAATGAATAATGATGATTTAGGGTAGGTTAGGGTCTTATTTATAGATTAGGCAAGTGTTTTAGGCCATAGGATTAAACCTAGATTCAATCCAAGCCATCAAAGCATGTCTTGGGGAAGAAGTCAAGTGTAGGAACCATCTAGGGCCTTTAGATTAACGATGAACCATGAGAACCATCCAAATGCAAAATCTGCATTTGAGCGAATCGGCCCACGGGTTGACAGCCAAACACCGTGGATTAACCCCTAGTCAACCCAGCGGGCTTGGGTCGACCTCAAAAATCGGCCGGTTCGGTTATTCCCCTCTCCCAATTCGCTGTTTTGAACATTTCTGCATATTTATTTATTTAATTTTCAATTATATATATATATATATATATATCAATATATATATATATTTCTCTGCGCAACCCATTTCACTTAATTATGTATACTTTAATTTGGGAATTTTTCGTGAAACTTCGCGAGGCCATATCTTGGTCATACGGACTCCGATTCTCGAAAACTCAGACTCTATTTCGCGTATTTTTCTGAGACGAACGCAATGGCATAGCCCGTTTTACTTGATTCAGAATTTAAAATTAAATTCTGCCTTGATTCTCGTCTTAACACGTTATCGAAAAATACGGGTTGTTACATTCTCCTCACCTTTTAGGATTTCGTCCCCAAAATCTCCAAGTTAGGAAGAACATATCCTACCATCCATCATCCATCTACTCAAAACATCATCTACAAGCAACCATTGTCCTTCGATGATTTCTAATGCTGTATGAATATATGCAAAACGTGTGTGTACATGTTCCTTAGCTAATGCTAATGATCAGGCCTGAATAATCTTTCTAATGCAAAATATGTATAGTGCCATGAATCCAACATGTATGCAAATAGTCCTAGTCATATAGATACTATATGCGTGCACAATCATTCATTCATATGCAACAACTGCATGATAATACATTCGATTTCATCCATAAACAAGTATAAATACTCGTGCATATGCAATATGAAATGTGACCGAGTCGAGCTAGTGTCTAATGTGTATTTGCGCATCCACGAGCAACCACTTGCAACCACTTGCAACCATATCAATCATAACATGTTTCAAATACATGTTTACATCCATAGGGTACTACCTAGAATTCCCTGAAACAGGGCCGAGAAGATAAACAAGACAAACTCCTTACGGGGTTTGTAACAGAAAGTAGGACCGAGAGGATGTCCACAAAAGATAACCTACAAGTAAGCTCTACAGAAACAGGGATCAAGGATATACTCCCAAAAATAGATATCATGCGCGTATCTAGTCTATGACCATCAAAGTCGTATTTCCTCGGGCTTACTTCCATTGTGCCTTGACCGCCCTTTAACTTCGCGATTTCGTAGCTTCTTATTTCTTGCTTCCATAACATGAGCTGAAACTCATTTCTTCGTCGCCTCTCGTCCCACTTGCACTTATCCTTTTTCTATAATACTTGGCGCAAACATGACTGCGTACTCATGATCTCATGCAAGCTTTCCAAAATTCACTAGTGAATCTTGGATCTCGTTTATATACTATAAGGCATTCCATGTAGAAGAACTTTCTCTTGAAAGTAAACAGATGTCAATCAGGTTATCATGCGCACTTACCAGGGTGATCTCTATAACCCATGCATAAATGAAGTAAACCATCCGTCTTATTGGCGAACACCACTCGATCGGGCTTCAAATTTCCAATAAAGGCATCAAGGGATTCTAAGTAACTAGTCATGACAGAACCTCAAAAAGGTTACCCGATACTTCGAGGGCATTACCAAGGCTAGTCAAAAGGTCTAACTACCCTCCTATCAAAACCGAGAGTGGCACCCCCTACTGGATAACCATTCATCCCTAGAATCCATCCATAGCTTATAAACATCAGCATTATTTCCAAACTCAACACTTGGCATAGACATTCCCAAATCCAAACAAGTCATGTATAAATGGACTGATTCTCCAATAGGACTTTGAGACAAAAATGGGATTCTCTATTACGTTAGTACTTAAGGTGCAGAGACTCAACTAGCGAAGCGGACTTAAATGATGCGGGGATCAAAACAAAGTCTTGGCGGGATGATAGAAAAGAATAACTAGATCTTCAACAAGGATGTTATCCCCCTACTCAGGTACTCTAGTGAGGGTATACAACGATGATCTTGTCCTTGTCCCACAATACTTAACTATCCGTCCCGTTTCACCATACCAAAGATGCTTTCTCGTCATGGGTTTCATTGTTCATCTTTCTCCCTCCTTTGAGGACTAAGCCATACCAACAAGTTGCTCATCCTTAAGCTCGTATCCTTTATCCTCTTTCTCACTATCCTTTCTTATAACGCAGCCACTGGTCTCTTGAAAACCACCTCCATCGCATGGAAAGCACTTTCGTAGATAGAAAAGACTAGTCGCAGTTAAAACCACTGTGACTACAGATGGAGGAAAGAAAGGAGAAGAGATTCAATTAAGGAAACAAGGATAGTGCTAATGGCCTTTGGGGAATAGCCTTTTTCTTTTAAAAGAAAATTTTCTTGAAAAAATGCTTCTTTGTAAACGATTTTCAAATAGTTTTCAGAAGGTCTTTAAAAACTTTTGCCCAGTCTGGTAACCTTCTGCTCTGATACCATGTGTAACACCCCGCCTCCGCTAGGGTCACTCGCAAAGGAATGCACTAGCTTTAGAGGGGCATTATTGGAAAACATGCACAGAAATATCACAAGACAGAACATATAAAAATAGCGGAAGTAAAATCAAACTTTCATAACATGAATAAATAAGGTCTAAAGCCTTTTACATCAGAGTACATCAAAACCTGTCTTGCAATAGTAAAGAAGCATAAAGACAATTTCATAAATTATTCCCCAAGTAAAAACAGTAAAGTAGCCATTAGCCAAGAAAAGTCCAAGCCATCCATGATGACCTTCAAGCAGAAGAAGTCTGAACTAAACAACAGTATTTCCTCCCTGTAACCTGGGGGGAAACGGAAGAAAAGAGGCGAAACAAAACGGGTCAGTCAAAAAGACTGAGTAAGCCCTATCTACTATTAGCATAAAAACTAGTAAAGTTAACTGACATGAGAAACTGAGATGAACATAAGCATGATGACAAGATAGATAAGCTAAATCAAAATAACAGGATGAACTATTGAACTCAGATAAACTAAGGTGTCATAATAAATTACGATGTCAAGATAAAACAAGGTATCACATCGTCAGGTTTCTATCAAGTATAATATCCCCAAGATATCTATCACGTATAACGTCCCATGATATCTATCCTGCATTTTAGCTCTGCACCAACCGTACTAGTATCCCCACCGTATCATGTGTTAACCAAGAATAACCCTCACTCAAAAGTTGTGTAATGGTCCATGTCAACCTAATATATCGCATATATAGGTTACTCAACTTGTATGTTTTATTCCATGTAAATGTTCAGTCCCTTGCCGTAGACCATACGGGCTTTCCCATGAGATTCTACATTACTTTAACATAGTTCCATGATCCTTAAGATCGGTTTGGACTATTACCCTAAACCTAGCTAGGGTCTTCCAACATGAATTATCGTTTGTACAACTAGGACTTATGCTACCTAGGGCCACTAGGGATTACGCTTACCTATTGCACGTTTTCGTATCTCGGTTTTGGTTCAACCACCCAGGGCCACTGGGATTTACGCTAACCGTCAACCGCGCCCTTTTTCCCACGCATTCATCGTGAATCGTTTTCCATGACTGTATGCACATGTATCACATCGTGCCATCCGAGTCCTGTCACAGGGCAGATCGAGAAATACAGGACTCGGTCGGGAGCTTTTGATTTATCTGCCGATGCAGATGCTAAGGTCTGTTTTTCTATACGTGGCTATGGTCCCACGCGACCCCTCCCTCAACTAGTGAAAGACAAGACAGGATAAATCCTGTATGAGAACACACTACTGGCCAACCCACAATCCTAGCCTTACCGCAACCATAATTAGATAGCAATTATGGTCTATTGGGTGTTCTCTGCCTTTCCGTACGTACACGCTTGACCAAAGATGGTAGGTAGTCTGACGAAATGCTATCTAGGGTACGACCGTGTATCGTCGACTATCCCCTATCCATCCCCGTCTTTAGGTCGCTCGCATAGCAACCAAGGCATACTCTTGGTTCTTCTAACGCAGACCTTAACCTCTCATGAGCCTAGTATAATCACCTGGCAGCTCATAGAGGGATACCAAGAATACCCTCACGTTCCCCAAAGCCGCTGCTTCGTTACCTAGTTCGCTGGAGCCTTTATCTAAATCAGATACTTGCTCCTACACGTATACTTAAACTATGACCTACCGTATTAGGTTACTCATCTATCTATGAACTGGTCTAAATTTCCTTGACTAAGAATCATTACTTAGTTATTCCTCAACTAAGGTTTACCACTTAGCCTTATTCCCGTTATCCTTGTTAACTACTGTTATCCCCTATCCTCAGAACTAGGGTTTACATAATGGATTAAGTGTCACTTAAGTTCATGACTTAACCCGTCTACCAATCATGTCAAAATTGGCTAAGTATCCAAGTCCAAGACTTAACCCGTCTTCAAATCATGTCAAAATTGGCTAAGTATCCAAGTCCAAGACTTAACCCTACAAACCATGCTCACGTTGGTTAAGTATGTATTAAGCAATTCACGACTTAACCTCGTCCAATTATCATTCTAGATTGGTTAAGTATATATTAACTTGACCCTATCAATTTACTCAGTCAAATCGGTCAAGTGTATTCAAGCGATTCGTGACTTAGCCTTATCATGTTTTCACGTTAGATCGGTTAAGTATAGGTTAACTTAACCTCAATAAATTCACGAGTTAAATTGGTTAAGTATAGGTCACTTAACCACATCAATTCATCATGTTTAGATTAGTTAAGTGTTTAACTTAACCCCATTAAACTACCAAGTGGGATTAATTAAGTCTAGGCTAACTTAACCCCATCCGATTTCCATGTTTAGACTAGTTGAGTCTAATCTTAACCCCATTCATTAACCGTATTTTTCGGTTAAGCGTCATTAAGAAAACTTACTTAACCTTACCAAGTTATCGCGTTGGATTGATTAAGTGTTGGTTAACTTAACCCCATCCACTAGTCATATAAAAATTGTTAAGTGTCATTAGGCAAATCAAGTTACTTAACCTACCCAACCTTGTCATGTTTTGTTAAGTATCATTAGCCTAATCAAATTACTTAACCCATTTGTCCATGTCATATTTGGTTAAGAGTCATTAATCAAATTAACTTAACCCTATCATGTGGCATTAATTACTTAATGCACCTTCACCTCTCACATTAGACTTTGTTGTGGTTACTAGTTAAGCCGGTCGGTTCCGGGTAGCTTTACACCACAACTTGGTCTAACCTCGGGTTCAAGCACAACATGACCAACTTCTCACATTGGGTCCTATTGTTTGCAACTACTAGATAGGCCGGTCGGTTCCGGGTAGTTTTACGTTGCAAACTCAACCCAACCTCGAGTTGGCCACACTTATATTATCTAAGTGTCATGTCCATCATGTTTCCCAAAACATGTTACAAGTTTTCAAGCATTTGGGTAGACCTAACTCAATAGGTAAATTCCCAAAGGGTAGACCTAACTTAATAGGTAAATTCCCAAGCTTATGTTTTTATGCATACTTACATGTCAACTTCCATGTTATATTTCAAGTCATGTTTTCAAGTTGTATTTTCATGTCATTAGAAATTACCCATAACATAACCCAACGCTTTTAAACTCGCATATACGTTCGCGACAACGTAATGGATTAAAAGAAGAGACTTGGCAAAGGCATGACAAAAATAGATATTAAGCCACAAGTTAACCATGGTGGCAAATGAGGCACAAATGTGTTCATTAACTTGCATGTTACATTCTTAAGCCTCAAAACATGCATAAACCCAAACTTGGCACATAAGCGAATCATGGTGACAAAAGATATGGAATGATGACTAGTAACTCGCATATATCATCATATAAGGGTTATGACTTCATATGCAAGTTGACATAAAGGTTATGAGGGTTCTCATGTTGCCTAATGCAACATTTCAACATAAAGGTTGTAGCTTTTAGCTCACAAGATCAAGATAATGACTTCATAAACTTGCATGACATGATAGCATGTATCATACTCAATGATCAAACCCAAACTTGCAACATGAACATTTAACTTCATAGTTAATATCTAAGAGTAGGGAAAGGGCTTACATTGCTTAAGAAGTCACAAAAATATGACAAAGCCCTTATGAAATCAATTAAACCCAAAATGCAAGCAAAACCCTTGAGCCAAAATGATCAAGACTCTTTCTTTATGATGCAAATATATAAACTTGACTTGAATGCAAGCTAATGATGCTCATACAAATTTGAAAACACTTGTATGCATGGAAAATCACTTAGGAATTTATTTAGGAATTTTATGAAGAGAGTGGAGGCCATGAGAGGATTGATTTTGCCATAGTTTAGTTGTATGAATGAATAATGATGATTTAGGGTAGGTTAGGGTCTTATTTATAGATTAGGCAAGTGTTTTAGGCCATAGGATTAAACCTAGATTCAATCCAAGCCATCAAAGCATGTCTTGGGGAAGAAGTCAAGTGTAGGAACCATCTAGGGCCTTTAGATTAAAGATGAACCATGAGAACCATCCAAATGCAAAATCTGCATTTGAGCGAATCAGCCCACGGGTTGATAGCCAAACACCCTGGATTAACCCCTAGTCGACCCAGCGGGCTTGGGTCGACCTCAAAAATCGGTCGGTTCGGTTATTCCCCTCTCCCAATTCTCTGTTTTGAACATTTTTGCATATTTATTTATTTAATTTTCAATTATATATATATCAATATATATATATTTCTCTGCGCAACCCATTTCACTTAATTAAGTATACTTTAATTTGGGAATTTTTCGTGAAACTTCGCGAGGCCATATCTTGGTCATACGGACTCCGATTCTCGAAAACTCAGACTCTATTTCTCGTATTTTTCTGAGACGAACGCAATGGCATAGCCCGTTTTACTTGATTCAGAATTTAAAATTAAATTCTGCCTTGATTCTCGTCTTAACACGTTATCGAAAAATACGGGTTGTTACACCGGGTCCACGGCAATCCCATTTTCTGATACAACATGGCCCAAGAATCTCACTTCTCTCTTCCAGAAGTGGCACTTAGAAAACTTTGCTTTCAATTGGTGTTTTCTCAACAACTCCATCACTATTCTTAAATGTCCCTTGTGTTCTTCCTCTGTCCTCGAGTAGACCAAAATATCATCAACGAACACAAGGAAAAACTTATTCAACTGATCTCTGAATACCCTATTCATAAGATCCACAAAATATGCTAGGGCATTGGTCAGCCCGAATGGCATGACCAACCACTCATAAAACCCAGACGGCGTCCGAAATGCCGTTTTAGCTATACTCTCAGCTTCCACTCTAAGCTGATGAAAACCTGTCGCGAGATCTAACTGAGAAAATACTCTCGCGCCACTCAACTGATCAAACAAATCATCTATCCGCGGTAGAGGATACTTGTTCTTCCTCGTCACTTTATTCAACTCGCGGTAGTCTACACACAAACGAAGGGAACCATCCGCCTTGGTAGCAAACACAACTGGTGCTCCCCATTCAGAAACACTCCTTCTGATAAATCCCTTCTTCAAAAGATCGCTGACTTGCACCTCGAGCTCTCGCTGCTCCCTCGGTGCCATACGACGAAGTGGCATCACTATAGGCCTGGCATCTTTTACCAAATCAATACGGAACTCAATCTCTCGGTGTGGTGGAAGTCCGGTCACTTCTTCGAAAACATCCGGATACTGGCCAACCACGGGCAAACCTGACAACTCACTATGCGGAATGTCAAGGGAGTTTAGAAAACTAGCCAATACCCCCTCATTGGGTAGACCACCAAACACTATCCTCCGCCCATCATCCGCTCTAGCTGTCACCAAAAAGGCCTCACAGTCCACCACCACCCCGTATCTTCGGAGCCAATCTACTCCCAAAATAATGCCAAACCCAGTAAAGACCAAAACAAAGCAATCACAAACAAACATGCATCCATGACTCGATACGACCACATTACGACAAATCATGCTAAGGCTAGTTGAACCACCAATCGGGTTCGTCACTACTAAAGGTCTATCGACAATCTCGGGCTCCAATCCCAACCTATCTACCAGGTCACTAGATATGAAAGAACTGGAAGCTCCGGTATCAAACAAAACTCTAACAGGAACATCATAAACAGAAAGCATACCTTGAATGACGACATTCTTTCCCTTCTCCGCCGCAGTTGGGGCATTCGACGAAGAAGGAATAGCATTAAGGGCGTATGCTTTCACCATTTGCTTTTCTTTAGGGGGTTGCGGACACTTGTCCTTGTGATGTCCCATTTGGCCACAGTTGAAGCACTTCCTATCCGCTGGCTTGGCCCGACAATTACTAGCATAATGGCCCTTCTTACCACAGCTGAAGCACTCAACATCTTGCTTATTCTTTTTCTTCTGGCCATCCTTAGTCTGATTCTGCTTTCTCTTATTCTGGGAACCACCCTTGCCTCCACCACTTGCTTGTGGCTTTGGCTCATCTGCGGATGCAACCTCAGTCTTCGGCTTAGGGTAGAGACTCTCTGATCTTAATGCTTTCCCCATAATCGACTCAAACGTCTCATCGATGTGGTTAATAAGCCTTTCCCCTAAGTACTGATCTAACCCAGTTATGAATTTCTCATTCTTCTTCTCGGAAGTACCAATAAGAGATAACCCATACTTTGATAAAGTGTCGAATTCAGCAATGTACTCCGAGACAGCTCTGCCATTCTGCTTGAGCTCTAAGAATTTCTTAAACAGCACTGACTTCTGAGCAGCTGGAATGAACTTCTCGCTAAAGCGAGCTTTAAACTGCTCCCAAGTAATCTGATCTTCGGGAGTAGCTGCTTTTATAGCATTCCACCAATTCATTGCCCCCCCTTGCAGCTGACGGGACGCTAGCTTTCTCTTCATCGCATCCTCGATACCCAAATCCTCGAAGATACGTTCGTAACTATCCAACCAATCTTGAACATCCGTGGCCGACTCCGTTTCGTGAAACGGCTTCCCACCAAGGCTAGTATAATCCTTGTTTAGCTTGGCGAAGTCGACCCTCGGCGCCTGCACTATTGGACCACCACCATTTCCACCATTGGGAGCTTCCCTCTGTACATCTCTAAGCATCTCTCTCATGAGGTCAGTAAACATCATCCTCATGTCAGCAGCATTCCCATTATTGGCCCCTCTACCAGTACCTCTAACATATCGGCTCATCGTCAATCTGAAAAAGGAAATGATTAACGATTCCATAGTGGTGCTAGTGCAGCACGACTCCATTCTTATACTACTAATAGTATATATATAGTTTTTGAAAACCAAAATAATCACAAATACGCTCTCTCGTATACGTATACCATCTCTCCCTGACAACTTCCCTAGGTTAACTACGCAACCTAGAGCTCTGATACCAAGTGTGACGGCCCGCCCCGCACCAGCCTGCATTTTCTCCAAAAGTGCGCTGTACATATGCCCGACTAGCACGGGACGGTCGTCAGGAGAAAGAAAAGAAGCGAATGAACTAATCGAGGAACTTGTAGAATGTCTCACAGCGCATGGGATAAAATATAATAATGATAACATACTTGACATAAAACAGGTGAGACAGTGCATAAGCTGATAACTAAAATCAACATCAACATCAGAGCAGCGGAAATCCAAATACAGCTTATTACAATTTTCCAAATTTACTGTCTCTAACAAAAGAAAGCTAAAATAGAAGATGCACCACCAATGCCCAAGCAGTGATCTTCAACAACACAGGGAGAATACTATATATATTACGTGGAAGCCTCCTGCTCGTCTCCGGATCATCTACCCGCGCATCACCAGCTAACCTGTCTCTAGTCTGCTCGTATGAGCACCCAGAGTAATAAGAGGAGACATAAAACTCTGGGTCAGACATAAAGCCTGGTATGAGCGATAAGCATCTAAACAGAATAATAACAGGTATACTAACCCATACCTGAACCTGGACCAAAGAGTTAGTACCACATACCGTACAATACTCTAAGGTGCCATAATCAATAGTGTAAAGAATACGGGGGTGGGGTGTGTATGTCATAATGATAGCAAACAAACCATCCATAGCAACCATCCTCACCTCTCTCACTCAGTGCGTAAAGCTATACGACATCTACCACCTTGGAATACTAGACAGATTGAGGTAACGACGGATCCCGACTTGTAGAAACCCTGCTGTGACCAAGCTAAACATATGGAGTCATGACCAAACATTTCAATGACCCATTTCATTGATCGTAGCCCTTGGTTCTACCAATGCCATAATGGCCCTGAATCCGCCTCCGTACCTCCTACCATAGTGGTCCAAAGCTATAGACGTCGATAACCACTTGGCACGCGTCCCGCAGCAAAGCCCAATCATGAAGCGAACTCGTTGATTCCCATCTGAATCTTGAGCTCTAACTTCCCATTTGGACTTCCTTTGCATCTCGGGTTTGGTCGAATTGGAGTTGGTCTTCAAAAGAGTCGTCGCATAGAAGTGGTCCTGAATTCGATTCGGTTCGGATATATACGTATAACACGGTTCGGTTCGGTGCAATGCTCCATGGTGTATTCTTGCGTGCGGTTCGGTTCGGTGATCCTTCCCCTTAGACGTCGGTTCGGTTCGGATGTCACGCTCCAGTCGGTTCGTCCCTCCTCCAGCTTGCCTGCTCCGATCCGATCTCGTTCCCTGGCCTACTCCGATCCGGTCCTGCTCCATAGCCCGATCCGATCCCCCTCGCTTGCCTCCACCGATACGATCTCGCACCATAGCCCACTCCGATCCTATCCTGCTCCATGGCTCCGATCCGATCCTCTGTCCAACTCAAAGCAGTGGCCTTCCTTCTTGCCAACCTTCTTTGTGCCAGATTCCAGTTCGGGTCGGATTCCTTGCCCAGCTCCCTACCCGATCCGAGCCCATACCCGATCCGATCCGAAACCCTACACAACTTTCTGCAACTTTTTCCAGCAACTTGTTTACGCCATTCGACGACGTTTTTGACAAATCTAACTATTCTAATCAATCACAATTCATGTCAAATAGTCATATCAACATAGCAAACTAACCACAAACACCAAAACAATGAATTTATATGTCAAAATGGATCAAATGTGCCCAAAACCGCTTATTTTCCCTTAAGCATGTTTAAGAAAATCTAATCATAGGGTTAACAAAACTTAATCAAATCGAACCAAATTTCAACCAGAGGCATAAAACATTATTTAAGAATTTTTAAACATTTTTCCAGAATTTATCAGTGTATAAATTCGCTAATCTTCACTAATCACCCTTAATTAACTGTAATTAGTGTCAAAACGATGCTATCACTCACATTGGCCACAAATAAAATTCTCAGAACTGAAACTCCTCTGATTTGGGGGCGAATACTGATGTCCAACAGCATCTCTAACCTTGCTTTGGTGCTTTTTCTTCTTAATTTGATGTTGCTAAGCCTAATCTTCAATTAGAAAGTGATTTGGTGTGTTTTAGATGTAGGAGGCCATTGTTAGAGTGTCTAAGGATAAAAGTGGCGGCTGGAAAATGTCTAAAGAAATGTTTTCTAACCCTAATCAGCCCCTATATACCCCTAAACCCGAAATTCCCCCTGGGCCTAGCTGTTAATCACCCGGTTAAGCCCAATTATGCTGTTTTTCACCATCTGGAACTTGTTTCAGCCATATCTCCCAAACGGTGAGTCCATTTGGCTAATGTGACCACTCTACGGAAAGAGAAACCATCATCCGGAGCCAATGGATGTGGTTTTAGGTCAAAATTCCTTTCCAGTCAAAAGTTATGGCCAAAACAGTGATAACTAAGGGTAAAATGGTCATTTAAAAATTGGGAAAAATTATGAACATGGGAAATGACCCTACTAGTCGTTTTCCAAAAGTACACGACCATAAGACTTACTAAGAAAAAGAAATAAATATTCTACGATCTTCCGATGCGTAGAATGCAGGTCATTACATATTTGCATGGGTAAATGCAAATAAAGAACAATTTCTATTTTCTATATATGTTTGCATTGCTGAATGCAAATAAAAGAATAAATTTTATTTTTAAAGTTTATTAGCATTATTAAATTCAAATAAAAGAATCAATTATATATTTGCAGACAAAAATGTAACTTCTGAAAATAATTTCTTATTTACATATAAAATGTAAACAAAATTGTGATTTCCAAAATATGTATTTTTATTTACATAAAAATGTAAACAAAAAGGTGGTTTCCAAAGATAACCTTTAATTTATAAATACGATGTAAATAAAGTTTTATTTTATAAATATGTTTTTAATATCAACAATAAAATTTAGTATTTTATTGTTATTCTAAATCTATAACCTCTTATGTTTAAGGTAACAGTAAAAAGGAACTGTTTTTACTGTAATTCATAAACCGTGTTCTAAATGTAAACAAATAAAAATAGGATTTTACTTGTTAGCCAAATTATGTTGCAACAGAAACAAATAAATATATATTTTATTTGTTGTTCATATTCTATTGTAAAGAAACAAATAAAAATAATATTTTATTTGTTGTACAAATCCTGTTCTAAAATAAACAAACAACAATAAGGTTGATTTGTTGTTCAAATTCTATTGTAAGGTAAACAAATAAAAACAAGGTTTTATTTATTGCTTATATTCTGTTGTAGCGTAAACAAATGAAAGTATATTTTAGTTGCTGACCAATTCTGCCGCTATATAAACAAATAAAATTAATTTTAAATTTAAAATAAATTAGAGCAACTAGATTACGATTTAAAATCTGAATAAAGTAAGATTTAGATCAAATTTTAGATCTAATTTTCTAACCACAAATAAATTCAACAGTATAAGATTCAATGCAGAACTAGCCTATCATGAACAACAAAACATAACACAAGCAACAATCAACAATATATACAACACAGCACATTTCAGATTTGATTTAACATCACAATACAATTATGTTTAACGCGAGAAAATTAATTAAAAATAATTTAAATAATAAAAATTAGAGTTCTCACATTGGTATGGCTGAAAATTCGACTGTCTCGGTTTTAGCTCTGGTCTGCGCCATTGCGAAGATCTCTGAAAGACGAGTCCAACGCAAGTCGTTTCATTGAATTCTGATATTGCAGTAAAAAGATATTCAATTTTAAACATTGGATAAATTAAATGTTAAATAAATAAATAATATTAAAATAATTAGCCTTCTCTTCTTCGTTCCATCGTTACAGCCGAACCCGATCACCATCCTCCAACCCCCTGTCGCACGCACCCTCGGCCACCCTAGCGCCGATCGAACACCGCCACTCCGAAGCCCGAACCACGAGCCACGACCACCCAGAAACCCACCAAGCTCGGCCCCCTCCTCGCCTCGAACCCGAACCCGAACGCGGCCCCTTCCTCACCAGAATTCGTGAGATCCGTGAACGAAAACCTGATCTTAACCGTATGGATTGAAAGGTCTTGAAAATCTCTTCGATTTGGCACCAAGTTTGTTGATTTTCATAGAGCGGATTAAAAGTTAGTGATGTTTGAAACTGGGAGCTTTCAGGCCTTCGAATGGAATAGGCGACGGCTGGCATTAGGATTAGGGTTTAATTTCGGATTTTTTTATTATTAAATTCTCGTAAAACGTGTTTTAAAGGTGGATTTCTGGACTATCTCAGAATCAAGCGTGCTTACTATCGATCTTATCATTTTGAGGCCTTCTGAACGCAATGGGATAGGTCTCGGGGTCCAATTCGAAATCTGTAGAAATTTTTAATTAAAGACCCATTAAAAATTAATTAATTAAATATTGACGTACATTTAAATATGCCGGGGCCACATATCACCTCAGAAAATTCCGAAAAAATATTTTTTAGCTTTCTTATGACAATAGGGTTCTAACAAGACTAATTTCGTTGAATTCTGAGACTGTTCGAAAAATGGCTATTTTCAAGGCCAATATATTTAATATTAAAAATACATTTTTAAACAAATAAATTCCGAAACTCAAAATATATAAGTGTTTATACATTTTAAATGCAGAAACATCATTCCAGACTCAATGAAAGTGGTTTTGTGTGCAAATTCCTTCATATGTGAAAAGTAGCCCTTCGGGCCATATATATTATATATATAAATTCTACAGCGACCTTTCTAAATTTTGAATTGGCCATAACTTTTGATTTTCGCTATGAAATTTCAATTTTTCAGATTCGTTAGAAAGATATGGTTAAACAAATTTAAATATTTCTTGTTTCACTCAATTTTGATTTATTTTGAATCCTGTACATTCGGTTAAAGTTCAAAATTAAAATTTTAAAACTACCGCGCCATTTCTAACTCCATTTATATTTAAATTAAATTTATTCGTTCTACTTCGATTAAAATAAATTCTAGCCATTATTATTTATATAAATTATATTATATCCTCAAAATTCATTAAAATTTTCTAAAATAAATTTTTTAAATTGGTTCAGAATTTGCGGATTGTTACAATCTCCCCCACTTAAAATCTTTTCATCCTCGAAAAGGAAATGAAGCTAAAGTTGTTTATTTAACTAATTTAATTTTCATTCTTTAATTGTTTAATAATTTTATTAGTCGAACTCATATTCACACAACACAACCATCAATCAATTATTTGATTAAATTTTCAAAAATATATAACTTTTATATATTCAAAATCATATTTTCTAAAATCAAATTATAATAACAAGTACGTTAATTATAAATTTTCCACTCTGACTCATTCTAGGGCATTGCTAACCCCATCTCTAATGAGTATTCTCATTCTAGGATACTGCTGATCCTATCTCTAATGAGTATTCTTATTGGATATTACTAATCCAACTTCTGATGTGTCTTTACCCCAAAGATTTGAGCTAACCTGAGCTCTGATACCAGCTGTAATTAACATACTTGTCATTATAATTCGATTTTAGAAAATACGAACTACAAGTCAGTCGTGTAGCATTTTGCAGATATAGTTAAGCAGGATCCTGGATTAAAGCCTGAAAGCTGGGTCCAGAATATTGATGGCCTTCCGCTGAGATTAGTTCCGCTGCAATGTATTAATTTATTGTAATTTATCTTCTGCTGTATTATTTATCGATGTACTCTGATATATTCTGTACTCTGATGTAACATTAATTATTGATGTTATAAAAGTCTGCGTTCTTGTTCTGATGTGTTGTATGCCCAAAGTTAACGTACGCGGGTTTTGAACGGTCTTGAGCGATCTTGTGATCGATTGGGGTCGGGCGGAATTCAGGTCGTTACAGCTCGTGGGACTGGTGTTAGAATTCCATACTTAACTTATCTAATAAATAGGCTAATCACAGGACCACGCCGCTGACGCGGAACGGGTTTACTCCATTGGATTGCCAGTGCATAAATAAAGTAAATCGTCAAATAACGTAATGCTTTTTAGAAAAATGAAACTATTATAAGGCCCAGGTCCTATCACACAATGCAACGCACAACAGAGGATAGGGTTTTACCTTATAATGATCAAAAGATGCTTGATACATAAAAACGATATTATTATTAGTGTGTATATATAAATTTAAAACATTTCAAATATAATATCAATCCTAGACGGCATAGATACCATCTACTATGTCGCCATACTAGTTATACAATCAAAACCGCAAGGGGCGTATTGGAAATTGGGTTTCCATCATGAGTCAAGGATAGGGAGGAGCTGCTGACCGATTCGAGACACTCTAGTAATGCCTCAGGATTCGGACGCTGGCGAACCCTTGGATACAGCAGCGCCGGTCCACAAATACTTTAGTGGATTAGTTATGCCTGAACACACGCTCCCCGATCCTATTGGACCTACAAATCGGCCGAGGGCGACCGATAAGAATTAACCGAGGCCTCGCAAAAATTCCATCAACCACATACGCAAATGTCGATCCGTGTTAAAGCCCAACACCACTTCTAGCTAGAAAGAAACGTGTGCACTCCCTGCGTTCCCTTCTCCCGTTTTAGACTCAATCGGTGTGTGAGGCTCGCGAAGTTGCGATATACACAAAGCTATGCCTAAAGAGACTGTGCTTTGATCATCAACCACAAGGCCTGCTTTTCAACAAACCCTTGATCTTTTGCATCTTGGCATGTCACATTGTCAGACCCTACCATATCATTGATCATCTACCAATATATATAACCTCTAAGCTCATACGTTTTAGAGAAGGGTGATAAGTAAAGAATAAATTCTTCACCACCAAACAGAAATATATAATCAGTAGCGTTCAAAAAATACAGTAGAAATGAATACAATGTCAGACACGCAATCCATTTACAAGTCCGCTCTGGGTCTGAGCGAAACAACGTGTCCGTCGATCTCCAAATGCATTTGGACGATCATTACTAAATACCTTGCCTTGGAAGGCCAATCCCAATTCAAGATACCAGTCATCATCATCCCAACGATGTGAAAATCTTCGGTCTTCAACCACCGCCTTCATCTTCGACTCTTGATCGTCGTGATGATTATTCAGAATGGGTTAAACCCGGTCTTTCTGAATAACTCACGATTTGGTGATTAAAAATCAAATATTGGAAGATCACACATTACGCCGCATTCCAACTCCGAGTATTCTTTTCATAAGATAATCATATTAGAAGATTCTCATTAATTTTATCAAAGAAAAACTCTAAAAATAAAAACTTAAATTTTCCTTAAAAGATTTATTAAAACTCCAATTTTGATTTGATGTCAAAAATCATTATTTCAAGACCTTTTATTTTAAGGAATAAATATTGTCTTAAACATGTTAAAGAACTAGTGTCCCTTAAAACACAGTTCACAATAAACCCCCAAATCGATTTCCAAAATATGGAATTCCACAGAAATCAAATCAACACATAATCGATATAAATTTCTGTATCGGACTAATAATATAAATGGAATAACGGCAAGGCCTCTTAAATTCCATTTATAATATCGGTCTTCTTTTACAGAAGCCCATTTCGATTATTACCAATCGAATTTCCACTTAATTCCAATTTAATATATTAAATTGGGAAAACTTGATTTTTAGAAGATGCCCTTTTAAATCTATAAAATAGATTTATAAATTCCAATTAATAATTTCAATGTAAATTGGATTAAAGGACAAATGTCGTTTAAAACACCGTCCATGATAAATCCACTTCACATCTCAATTTATTTCATATCACAAAATATAATTGCAAATCCTAATAATCTTTTGGAGAAAACGTATTTTAAGATAATCATAAAAATATTCTTTATATAAAAGATTCGAAATGAGAAGTATTCTTTGTATTGCAAATTCTTATCTTTTACAAATATTCTTTGTTTTAACATATACTTAATTAAAAATATATTTTCCTATTTTACTTATATTGTTTTGACAATTCTAATGGGGCAAAAGGGATAATTTTGATTTAACTAACCTATCTTGACAAGTATATATCTTGCCAAACATAACATATATATACATAAATTGCTTTAACTAATTCATTTTGACAAAACTGAATATATTTTACAAAATGTATATTTTAGTTTAATTAATCTCCTTAATGAAATATGAACTTCATAAAAAAAATGTATAATTTTAACGCAAGGTAAAGTAGGAACAAAACGAAAAATGCAAGGTATTATAAATGTACCTCAACATAAAGCTATTCGGAGATATCCACTCTACACTTGGGATAGGCTTGCTTGAAGCTATCCTTGGTCTCCCAAGTGCAGTCTCTAGGATCCCTACTTCATTGGACCTTGACGAGGTTGATTTTCTTATTCCACAAAGCTCTGATTTCCTTGCCCACAATTTTTACTAGCTCTCTCTTTACGGCTAAGCTCGGAGTAATTTCCAAATCTCATTGTGCTTCTTCTTCCACAACTAAATCTGGATCATGAACATGCTTCCTGAGTTGGGACACGTGAAATACATCGTGCACCCCTGGCAGCCAGTTGGGCAACTGCACTCGATAAGCTAGAGTCCTAACTCAAGAAGCATGTTCATGATCCAGATTTGGTTATGGAGGAAGAAGCACAATGAGATTTGGAAATTACTCCGAGCTTAGCCGTAAAGAGAGAGTCAGTAAAAATTATGGGCAAGGAAATCAGAGATTTGAGGAATAAGAAAATCAATCTCGTCAAGGTCCAATGGGGTAGGGATCCTAGAGACTGCACTTGGGAGACCGAGGATAGCTTCAAGCAAGCCTATCCCAAGTGTAGAGTGGATATCTCCGAATAGATTTATGTTGAGGTACATTTATAATACCTTGCATTTTCCGTTTTGTTCCTACTTTACCTTTATTTCCCTTTTCGAGGACGAAATGTTTTTAAGTGGGGGAGGCGGTCTGTCAGACAACCTCAAATCCATCTTAAACAGGTCAGGACCTGGATAGAATGATCATCTACAGGATGGGTCTGCTAAGAGTACCAGTAGCCCGTTAATCACAACATGGAAATGAGGTCACATGTCATCAACCAGACTGAGTTGCCTTCTTTTGATACCACGTGGCCGAGGAATTTCACCTCTTCTTGGCAAAATATGCATTTGGAAAATTTAACTTTCAGCACATTCCTCTGCAAAATCTCTAAGACTTCTTTCAAATGTTTCTCATGTTCTTCTATACTCTGAGATCTGTTATTGTTCTAGTTATGTTATATTCCATACGATTTTCCTTACTTTCGTTAACACGGGAGTTTGGGGTCGTCACATTTGGTATCATCTCAGCCCTCGTTTTTCAAATTTAAAATTAATTCTTTTCATTAAAAATAAGATTTTTAATGTTTCATTTTTTTATATTAAACATGAACTTTTTTCATATTTTCATTCATGACATTAAAAATGGACCCGGATTTTGCCCGACCCCAATCGATCGCAAGATTGATCAAAACCGTTCAAAACTCGCGTACGTTAACTTTGGGCATACAACACATCAGAACAACAACACAGACTTTTATAACATCAATAATAAATGTTACATCAGAGTACAGAATATATCAGAGTACATCAATAAATAATACAGTGGAAGATAAATTACAGCGGAAGATAAATTAATACACTGCAGCGGAACTAATCTCGGCGGAAGGCCATCAATATTCTGGACCCAGCTTGGTGCTTAAATCCAGGATCCTGCTTAACTATATCTATAAAAAGCTACTCGACTACCCGTGTGGAAAGAGGGCACCCGAGTTTGCAAATTGAAACAAACTACAGGTCAGTCGTGGGACTGGTGTGAGAATTCTATACTTAACTTATCAAATAATTAGGCTAATCACAGGACTATGCCGCTGACGCGGAACGGGTTTACTCCATTGGATTGCCAGTGCATAAATAAAGTAAATCGTCAAATAACGTAATGCTTTTTAGAAAAATGAAACCATTATAAGACCCAGGTCCCATCACACAATGCAACGCACACCAGAGGATAGGGTTTTACCTTATAATGATCAAAAGATGCTTGATACGTAAAAAACGATATTATTATTAGTGTGTGTATATATATTTAAAACATTTCAAATATAATATCAATCATAGACTGCATAGATGCCATCTACTATGTCGCCATAATAGTTATACAATCAAAACTGCAAGGGGCGCATTGGAAATTGGGTTTCCATCATGAGTCAAGGCTAGGGAGGAGCTCCTGACCGATTCGAGAAACTCTAGCAATGCCTTAGGATTTGGACGCTGGCGGACCCTTGGATACAGCAGGGCCGGTCCACAAATACTTTAGTGGATTAGTTATGCCTGAACACATGCTCCCCGATCCTATTGGACCGACAAATCGGCCGAGGGCGACCGATAAGAATAAACCGAGGCCTCACAAAAATTCCATCAACCACATAAGAAAATGTCGGGCCGTGTTAAACCCCAACACCACTTCTATCTAGAAAGAAACGTGTGCACTCCCTGCGTTCCCTTCTCCCTTTTTAGACTCAACCGGTGTGTGAGGCTCGCGAAGTCACGATATACACAAAGCTATGCCTAAAGAGACTTTGCTTTGATCATCAACCACAAGGCCTGCTTTTCAACAAAGCCTTGATCATTTGCATCTTGGCATGTCACATTGTCAGACCCTACCATATCATTGATCATCTACCAATATATATAACCTCTAAGCTCATACGTCTTAGAGAAGGGTGACAAGTAAAGAATAAATTCTTCACCACCAAACATAAATATATAATCAGTAGCGTTCAACAAATACAGTAGAAATGAATACAATGTCAGATACGCAATCCATTTACAAGTCCGCTCTGGGTCTGAGCGAAACAACGTGTCCATCGATCTCCAAATTCGTTTGGATGATCATTACTAAATACCTTGCCTTGGAAGGCCAATCCCAATTCAAGATACCAGTCATCATTATCCCAACGATATGAAAACCTTCGGTCTTCAACCACCGCCTTCATCTTCGACCCTTAATCGTCGTGATGATTATTCAGAATGGGTTAAACCCGGTCTTTCTGAATAACTCGCGTATTTTGTGATTAAAAATCAAATATTGGAAGATCACACATTACGCCACATTCCAACTACGAGTATTCTTTTCATAAGATATTCATATTAGAAGATTGTCATTAATTTTATCAAAGATAAACTCTAAAAATAAAAACTTAAATCTTCCTTAAAAGATTTATTAAAACTCCAATTCTGATTTGATATCAAAAATCATTGTTACAAGACCATTTATTTTAAGTAATAAATCTTGTCTTAAACAGGTTAAAGAACTAGTGTCCTTTAAACACAGTTCATGATAAACCTATAAATTAATTTCCAAAATATGGAATTCCACAGAAATCAAATCAATACATAATCGATATAAATTTCTGTATCGGACTAATAATATAAATGGAATAACGGCAAGGCCTCTTAAATTCCATTTATAATATCGGTCTTCTTTTACAGAAGCCCATTTCGAATATTACCAATCGAATTTCCACTTAATTCCAATTTAATATATTAAGTTGGAAAAACTTGATTTTTAGAAAATGCCCTTTTAAATCTATAAAATAGATTTATAAATTCCAATTAATAATTTCAATGTAAATTGGATTAAAGGACAAATGTCGTTTAAAACACCGTCCACGATAAATCCACTTCACATCTCAATTTATTTCATAACACAAAATATAATTGCAAATCCTAATAATCTTTTAAAAAACATATTTTAAAATAATCATTAAAAATATTCTTTGTTTAAAAGACTCTAAATGAGAAGTATTCTTTATATTACAACTTCTTATCTTTTACAAATATTCTTTGTTTTAACATATCCTTGATTAAAAATATATTTTTCTATTTTATGAAAATATATACTTTATATAAAATGGATTTCTAATGTAAAAATATTCTTGTTTAAAAGAACACCTGAATCGAAATGCGACTCAATCACTTACCATATAATTTGGATTATATGGATTTCATACACATCATATATATGATAATAACAGTATAATCATCAAGTCATCCATCTACATCCAAAGTGTAATTTCCACTGTGTAAGCGTTAAAATTAAATAATAACGCTCATCGCAGCCTGTCGATCTAACGATCAACATACAACTGAATATTGGGATTAGTGTATGTAAATTTTCATCCAAACACCCGTGTGGGGTTTCAACCAACAAACAAATAATAAACTAATTTGTGCACTTGGGCGATGTGTGAAAATAATCGTCCCAATCACATAAACAAGTCGGGTAACTTGTAAATGGAAGTGTAATACACAATACATATAATGATGACAAGAAAATATCTCTATTGCAATGAATGAATAAGCATAATAACTTCGTCTCTATTGATAATTTCTATTTTTTCTAGTTTAAACTCAAGCAAATATGGTTATATTGTTTTAGCAATTCTAATGGGACAAAAATGATAATTTTGATTTAACTAACCTATCTTGACAAGTATATGCCTTGCCAAACATATGATATATATATGTAGCTATATATATATAATTGCTTCAACTAATTCATTTTGACAAAATGAATATTTCTGACAAACTGTCTATTTTGGTTTAACTAGAATAAATTGACTAAAATAAATAATTGTTTTCCACAAATGTAAGTTGATAAAAGTGGATAGTTGGTTTTAACTAATATAAATTTACGTTAGAGAGATTAATTTGTATTTCAATTCTAATAAAATATTCCAATGCTATATTCTGTTTCATTCTTTTAATTTAGACAAAATAAGAGTTTTTTTCTATTTTACCTTAATGATAAAAATATGAATGTTTAGTTATTCCTTCTTTACAAAAGCATAAATAAACATTTTCAATTCATTCTTTTTGAAGTGACAAAAGAAGACTCATTTTATTACATATAAGACCTTTGACAAATTTGCTCTTTTCATTTCATATAGAATTGCAATAAAAATGCATTTCTAAAAACTATTCTTTCTATCAATATTATATTCACATAAAAATTATAAATCCAAAATGTAACTTCCATTTTGATGTTTGGTTTGCATGTAGGATTGCAAACAAAAATGAAACTTTTATTTAATGTTTTATTTGCAACAAGGAAAGCGATTAACAAATGTAACTTTTTATTTATAAGTATATTTGAGTGAATTTAAAAAGGAACTCATTCCCAATGTGTATTTACATTAGTGAATGTAAATAAAAGAAACAAATTTTATTTAAAAGAGTATTTGCATTTATGAATGCAAACAAAGAATAGTTTTGTTTACAAATTATATTTACATTAGTGAATGTAAATAAAAGAACAAAATTTATTTCAAAGTATATTTTTAACAAATTCTATTCAGTGTATAAAAATGTGTATATTGGTAAATGTAGATAAAAAGATAGACTTTAGTTTCATTGAATATTTGCATTGATAAATGCAAATATAAGAATAAACCTTAATTTCAATGCATATTTGCATTGATAAATGCAAATAAAGGAATAAACTGTATTTTCAATATGTGTATTTGCATTGGTGAGTGCAAATGAAAGAATAATTTATTTCAGTATACATTTGCATTGGTAAATGCAAATAAAGAACAACTTTTATTTATTATATATATTTGCAATGGTGAATGCAAATAAAAGAATAAAATTTATTTTTAAAGTTTATTAGCATCAGTGAATTCAAATAAAAGAATGAATTATATTTTAAAATATATTTGCAAACAAAAATGTAACTTCTGAAAATAATTCCTTATTTACGAATAAAATGTAAACAAAATTGTGATTTCCAAATATGTATTTTTATTTACGTAAAAATGTGAACAAAAAGGTGGTTTCCAAATGTAACCTTTAATTTATAAATATAATGTAAACAAAGTTTGATTTTATAAAACTGTTTTAATATCAACAATAAAATTTAGTATTTTATTGTTATTCTAATCCTAGAACATCTTACGTTTAATGTGGCAGTAAAAAGAAGAATTTTTACTGTAATTCATAAATCGTGTTCTAAATGTAAACAAATAGAATAGGATTTTATTCGTTAGCCAAATTCTGTTGTAATGAAAATAAATAAAAATATATATATTTTAGTTGTCGATCAAATTCTATTGTAAATAAACAAATAAAAATAATATTTTATTTGTCATTCAAATCTTATTCCAAAGTAAACAAATAAAAAAATAAGGTTTTATTTGTTGTTCATTTTCTGTTGCAAAGTAAACAAATAAACAAAAATAAAGTTTTTATTTGTCTTTCAAGTTCTATTGTAACATCAACAAGTAAAAATAAATTTCTTTATTCGTCGTTCAAATTTTATTGTAACATCAACAAATAAAATTAAATTTCTTCATTTGTCGTTCAAATTTTATTGTTCATCAACAAATAAAAATGAGTTTTTATTCGTCGTTCCAATTCTATTGTAGTATCAACAAATAAAGATATGTTTATTTGTCATTCAAATTTCATTCTTCATTTTAAAATAAAAACGATATTTTAATACTTTTAAAATATCATTAGAGCAACTAGATTACGATTTAAATCCGAATAAAATATTAGTCAGATCTAATTCTTGATCTAATTCTCTAACCACAAATAAATTCAACCATATATAAAATTCAATGCAGATCTAGCACATCATGAACAACAAAACATAACACAAGCAACAATCAACAATATATACAACACAGAACATTTCAGATTTGATTTAACATCACAATACAATTATTTTTAATGCAAGAAAAATAATTAAAAATAATTTAAATAAAAAAAATTAGAGTTCTCACATTGGTATGGCTGAAAATTCCACTGTCTCGGTTTCAGCTCTGGTCTGCGCCATTGCGAAGATCTTTGAAAGACGAGTCCAACGCAAGTCGTTTCGTTGAATTCTGATATCGCGGTAAAAAGATTTTCAATTTTAAGCATTGGATAAATTAAATATTAAATAAATAATATTAAAATAATTAGCCTTCTCTTCTTCGTTCCATCGTTACAGCCGAACCCGATCACCATCCTCCAACCCCCTGTCGCACACACCCTCGGCCACCCTAGCGCCAATCGAACACCGCCACTCCGAAGCCCGAACCACGAGCCACCACCGCCCAGAAACCCACCAAGCTCGGCCCCCTCCTCGCCTCGCAACCCAAACCCGAACACGGCCCTTTCCTCACCTGAAATCGCGAAATCCGTGAACGAAAACCTGATCTTAATCGTATAGATTTATAACTCTCAGAAATCTCTTCGAATTGATATATAGTTTGTCAATTTTCATAGAGCGGATTAAGAGAAATTAGCATTTGAAATTCGGAGCTTTTTGGCCATCGAAAGCAATAGGCGGCGACTGGCCATTAGGTTTAGGGTTTCAATTTTTTTTTTAATTAAATTCATTGAAAAACGTGTTATAAAGGTGGATTTCTGGACTGTCTCAGAATTGGGCTTGCTTACTGTCGATCTTAACGTTTTGAGGCCTTCTGAATGCAATGGGACAGGTCTCGGGGTCCAATTCCGAAATCTGTAGAAATTTTATTTAAAAATCCATTAAAAATTAATTAATTAAATATTGACCGTACATTTAAATATGCTGGGGCCACATATGACCTCAGAAAATTCTGAAAAAAATATTTTTAGCTTTCATATGACGATACGGTTCTAACAAGACTAATTTCGTTGAATTCTGAGACTGTTCGTAAAATGGCTATTTTCAAGGCCAATATATTTAATATTAAAAATACATTTTTAAACAAATAAATTCCGAAACTCAAAATATATAAGTGTTTATACTTTTTAAATGCAGAAACATCATTCCAGACTCAATGGAAGTGGTTTCGAGTCCAAATTCCTTCATATGTGAAAAGTAGCCCTTCGGGCCATATATATTATATATATAAATTCTACGGCGACCTTTCTAAATATTGAATTGGCCATAACTTTTGATTTTCGCTATGAAATTTCAATTTTTCAGATTTGTTAGAAAGATATGATTAAACAGATTTAAATATTTCTAGTTTCACTCAATACAGATTTATTTTGAATCCCGTACATCCGGTTAAAGTTCAAAATTAAATTTTCAAACTACCGCGCTATTTCTAACTCCATTTATATTTAAATTAAATTAATTCATTTTAACTTCGATTAAAATAAATTCTAGCCATTATTATTTATATAAATTATATTATAACCTCAAAATTCATTAAATTTTCTAAAATAAAATTTTTAAATTGGTTCAGAATTTGCGGATTGTTACAATCTCCTCCACTTAAAATCTTTTCGTCCTCGAAAAGGAAATGAAGCTAAAGTTGTTTATTTAACTAATTTAATTTTCATTCCTTAATTGTTTAATAATTTTATTAGTCGAACTAATATTCACACAACACAATCATCAATCAATTAGTTGATTAAATTTCCAAAAATATATAACTTTTATATATTCAAAATCATATTTTCCTAATATCGAATTATATATATAATTACAAATACGTTAATTATAAATTTCCCACTCTGACTCATTCTAGGGCATTGCTAACCCCATCTCTGATGAGTATTCTCATTCTAGGATACTGCTGATCCTATCTCTAATGAGTATTCTTATTAGATATTACTAATCCAACCTCTGATGAGCCTTTGGTTCAGTTCTAACGAGTAGTACCCCAAAGATTTGAGCTAACCTGAGCTCTGATACCAGCTGTAACAACCCACATTTCGCCCAACCCCAATCGATCGCAAGATCGATCAAAATCGTTCAAAACCCATGTACGTTAACTTTGGGCATACAATACATCAGAACAACAACACAAACTTTTATAACATCAATAATAAATGTTACATCAGAGTACAGAATATATCAGAGTACATCGATAAATAATACAGCGGAAGATAAATTACAGCGGAAGATAAATTAATATATTGCAGCGGAACTAATCTCAGCGGAAGGCCATCAATATTCTGGACTCAGCTTCAGGCTTCAATCAAGGATCCTGCTTAACTATATCTGTAAAAAGCTACTCGACTGCCCGTGTGGAAAGAGGGCACCCAAGTTTGCAAAGTGAAACAAACTACAGGTCATTCGTGGGACTGGTGTGAGAATTCTATACTTATCTAATAAGTAGGCTAATCAAAGGCCACGTCGCTGACGCGGAACGGGTTTACTCCATTGGATTGCCAGTGCATAAACAAAGTAAATCGTCAAATAACGTAATGCTTTTTAGAAAAATGAAACCATTATAAGACCCAGGTCCCATCACACAATGCAACGCACACCAGAGGATAGGGTTTTACCTTATAATGATCAAAAGATGCTTGATACGTAAAAACGATATTATTATTAGTGCGTATATATATATTTAAAACATTTCAAATATAATATCAATCCTAGACGGCATAGATACCTTCTACTATGTCGCCATACTAGTTATACAATCAAAACCGCAAGGGGCGTATTGGAAATTGGGTTTCCATCATGAGTCAAGGCTAGGGAGGAGCTCCTGACCGATTCGAGACACTCTAGCAATGCCTCAGGATTCGGACGCTGGCGAACCCTTGGATACATCAGGGACGGTCCACAAATACTTTAGTGGATTAGTTATGCCTGAACACACGCTCCCCGATCCTATTGGACCTACAAATCGGTCGAGGGTGACCGATAAGAATAAACCGAGGCCTCGCAAAAATTCCATCAACCACATAAGAAAATGTCAGGCCGTGTTAAAGCCCAACACCACTTCTAGCTAGAAAGAAACTTGTGCACTCCATGCGTTCCCTTCTCCCGTTTTAGACTCAACCGGTGTGTGAGGCTCGCGAAGTCACGATATACACAAAGCTATGCCTAAAGAGACTATGCTTTGATCATCAACCACAGGGCCTGCTTTTCAACAAAGCCTTGATCATTTGCATCTTGGCATGTCACATTGGCAGACCGTACCATATCATTGATCATCTACCAATATATATATGACCTCTAAGCTCATATGTCTTAGAGAAGGGTGATAATTAAAGAATAAATTCTTTGGTATCAGAGCTCAGGTTAACTTTATAACACAGACTACAGGTCAGAGCTCAGGTTTCAATATTCTGGAAGATAAATTAATACATTGCAGCGGAACTAATCTCAGCGGAAAGCCATCAATATTCTGGACCCAACTTCAGGCTTCAATCCAGGATCCTACTTAACTATATATGTAAAAAGCTACTCGACTCCCCATGTTGAAAGAGGGCACCCGAGTTTGCAAGGTGAAACAAACTACAGGTCAGTCGAGGGAATGGTGTGAGAATTCTATACTTAACTTATCTAATAAGTAGGCTAATCACAGGACCACGCCGCTGACGCGGAACGGGTTTACTCCATTGGATTGCCAGTGCATAAATAAAGTAAATCGTCAAATAACGTAATGCTTTTTAGAAAAATAAAACCATTATAAGACCCAAGTCCCTTCACACAATGCAACGCACACCATAGGATAGGGTTTTACCTTATAATGATCAAAAGAAGCTTGATAAGTAAAAATGATATTATTATTAGTGTTTATATATATATTTAAAACATTTCAAATATAATATCAATCCTAAACGGCATAGATACCATCTACTATGTCGCCATACTAGTTATACAATCAAAACTGCAAGGGGCGTATTGGAAATTGGGTTTCCATCATGAGTCAAGGCTAGGGAGGAGCTCCTGACCGATTCGAGACACTCTAGCAATGCCTCAGGATTCGGACGTTGGCGAACCCTTGGATACAGCAGGGCCGGTCCACAAATACTTTAGTGGATTAGTTATGCCTGAACACACGCTCCCCGATCCTATTGGACCTACAAATCGGCCAAGGGCGACCGATAAGAATAAACCGAGGCCTCGCAAAAATTCCATCAACCACATAAGCAAATGTCGGGCCGTGTTAAAGCCCAACACCACTTCTAGCTAGAAAAAAACTTGTGCACTCCCTGCGTTCCCTTCTCCCGTTTTAGACTCAACAGGTGTGTGAGGCTCGCGAAGTCACGATATACACAAAGTTATGCCTAAAGAGACTGTGCTTTGATCATCAACCGCAAGGCCTGCTTTTCAACAAAGCCTTGATCATTTGCATCTTGGCATAACACATTGTCAGACCCTAACATATCATTGATAATCTACCAATATATATATATATATATATATATATAACCCTAAGCTCATACGTCTTAGAGAAGGGTGATAAGTAAAGAATGAATTCTTCACCACCAAACAGAAATATATAATCAGTAGCGTTCAACAAATACAGTAGAAATGAATACAATGTCAGACACGCAATCCATTTACAAGTCCACTGTGGGTCTGAGCGAAACAACGTGTCCGTCGATCTCCAAATGCGTTTGGACGATCACTACTAAATACCTTGCCTTGGAAGGCCAATCCTAATTCAAGATGCCAGTCATCATCATCCCAACGATGTGAAAACCTTCGGTCTTCAACCACCGCCTTCATCTTCAACTCTTAATCATCGTGATGATTATCCAGAATGGGTTAAACCCAGTCTTTCTGAATAACTCGCGTATTTTGTGATTAAAAATCAAATATTGGAAGATAACAGATTACGCCACATTCTAACTCCGAGTATTCTTTTCATAAGATATTCATATTAGAAGATTCTCATTAATTTTATCAAAGATAAACTTTAAAAATAAAAACTTAAATCTTTCTTAAAAGATTTATTAAAACTCCAATTTTGATTTGATATCAAAAATCATTATTACAAGACCATTTATTTTAAGGAATAATTCTTCTCTTAAATAGGTTAAAGAACTAGTGTCCTTTAAACATAGTTCACGATAAATCTATAAATCAATTTCAAAATTTGGAATTCCACAGAAATCAAATCAATACATAATCGATATAAATTTCTGTATCGGACTAATAATACAAATGGAATAACTGCAAGGCCTCTTAAATTCCATTTATAATATCGGTCTTCTTTTACAGAAGCCCATTTCGATTATTACCAATCGAATTTCCACTTAATTTCAATTTAATATATTAAGTTGGAAAAACTTGATTTTTAGAAAATGCCATTTTAAATCTATAAACTAGATTTATAAATTCCAATTAATAATTTCAATGTAAATTGGATTAAAGGACAAATTTCGTTTAAAACACCGTCCACGATAAATCCACTTCACATCTCAATTTATTTCATAACACAAAATATAATTGCAAATCCTAATAATCTTTTAAAAAAACATATTTTAAAATAATCATTAAAAATATTCTTTATATAAAAGACTATAAATGAAAAGTATTCTTTATATTACAACTTCTTATCTTTTACAAATATTCTTTGTTTTAACATATCCTTGATTAAAAATATATTTTTCTATTTTATGAAAATATATACTTTATATAAAATGGATTTCTAATGTAAAAATATTCTTGTTTAGAAGAACACCTGAATCGAAATGCGACTCAATCACTTACCATATAATTTGGATTATATGGATTTCATACACATCATATATATGATAATAACAGTATAATCATCAAGTCATCCATCTACATCCAAAGTGTAATTTCCACTGTGTAAGCGTTAAAATTAAATAATAACGCTCATCGCAGCCTGTCGATCTAACGATCAACATACAACTGAATATTGGGATTAGTGTATGTAAATTTTCATCCGAACACCCGTGTGGGGTTTCAACCAACAAACAAATAATAAACTAATTTGTGCACTTGGACGATGTGTGAAAATAATCGTCCCAATCACATAAACAAGTCGGCTAACTTGTAAATGGAAGTGTAATACACAATACATATAATGATGGCAAGAAAATATCTCTATTGCAATGAATGAATAAGCATAATAACTTCGTCTCTATTGATAATTTCTATTTTTTCTAGTTTAAACTCAAGCAAATATGGTTATATTGTTTTGGCAATTTTAATGGGACAAAAATGATAATTTTGATTTAACTAACCTATCTTGACAAGTATATGTCTTGCCAATCATATGATATATATATATGTAACTATATATATAATTGCTTCAACTAATTCATTTTGACAAAATGAATATTTCTGACAAACTGTCTATTTTGGTTTAACTAGAATAAATTGACTAAAATAAATAATTGTTTTCCACAAATGTAAGTTGATAAAAGTGGATAGTTGGTTTTAACTAATATAAATTTACGTTAGAGATTAATTTGTATTTCAATTCTAATAAAATATTCCAATGCTATATTCTGTTTCATTCTTTTAATTTAGACAAAATAAGAGTTTTTTCTATTTTACCTTAATGATAAAAATATGAATGTTTAGTTATTCCTTCTTTACAAAAGCATAAATAAAAATTTTCAATTCATTCTTTTTGAAGTGACAAAAGAAGACTCATTTTATTACATATAAGACCTTTGACAAATTTGCTCTTTTCGTTTCATATAGAATTGCAATAAAAATGCATTTCTAAAAACTATTCTTTCTATCAATATTATATTCACATAAAAATTATAAATCCAAAATGTAACTTCCATTTTGATGTTTGGTTTGCATGTAGGATTGCAAACAAAAATGAAACTTTTATTTAATGTTTTATTTGCAACAAGGAAAGCGATTAACAAATGTAACTTTTTATTTATAAGTATATTTGAGTGAATGTAAAAAGGAACTCATTCCCAATGTGTATTTACATTAGTGAATGTAAATAAAAGAAACAAATTTTATTTAAAAGAGTATTTGCTTTTATGAATGCAAACAAAGAATAGTTTTGTTTACAAATTATATTTACATTAGTGAATGTAAATAAAAGAACAAAATTTATTTCAAAGTATATTTTTAACAAATTCTATTCAATGTATAAAAATGTGTACATTTGTATTGGTAAATGTAGATAAAAAGATAGACTTTAGTTTCATTGAATATTTGCATTGATAAATGCAAATAAAAGAATAAACCTTAATTTCAATGCATATTTGCATTGATAAATGCAAATAAAGGAATAAACTGTATTTTCAATATATGTATTTGCATTGGTGAGTGCAAATGAAAGAATAATTTGTTTCCATATATATTTGCATTAGTAAATGCAAATAAAGAACGACTTCTATTTATTATATATATTTGCAATGGTGAATGCAAATAAAAGAATAAAATTTATTAGCATCAGTGAATTCAAATAAAAGAATGAATTATATTTTAAATTATATTTGCAAACAAAAATGTAACTTCTGAAAGTAATTTCTTATTTACATATAAAATGTAAAAAAAATTGTGATTTCCAAAATATGTATTTTTAATTACATAAAAATGTGAACAAAAAGGTGGTTTCCAAATATAACCTTTAATTTATAAATATAATGTAAACAAAGTTTGATTTTATAAAAATGTTTTAATATCAACAATAAAATTTAGTATTTTATTGTTATTCTAATCCTAGAACATCTTATGTTTAATGTGATAGTAAAAAGAAGAATTTTTACTATAATTCATAAATCGTGTTCTAAATGTAAACAAATAGAATAGGATTTTATTCGTTAGCCAAATTCTGTTGTAATGAAAACAAATAAAAATATATATTTTAATTGTCGATCAAATTCTATTGTAAATAAACAAATAAATATAATATTTTATTTGTCGTTCAAATCTTAATGCAAAGTAAACAAATAAAAAAATAAGGTTTTATTTGTTGTTCATTCTCTGTTGCAAAGTAAACAAATAAACAAAAATAAAGTTTTTATTTGTCTTTCAACTTCTATTGTAACATCAACAAGTAAAAATAAATTTCTTTATTTGTCGTTCAAATTTTATTGTAACATCAACAAATAAAAATAAATTTCTTTATTTGTCGTTCAAATTTTATTGTTCATCAACAAATAAAAATGAGTTTTTATTCGTCGTTCCAATTCTATTGTAGTATCAACAAATAAAGATATGTTTATTTGTCGTACAAATTTCATTGTTCATTTTAAAATAAAAATGATATTTTAATACTTTTAAAATATCGTTAGAGCAAATAGATTACGATTTAAATCCGAATAAAATATGATTTAGATCTAATTCTAGATCTAATTCTCTAACCACAAATAAATTCAACCATATATAAAATTTAATGCAGATCTAGCACATCATGAACAACAAAGCATAACACAAGCAACAATCAACAATATATACAACACAGAACATTTCAGATTTGATTTAACATCACAATACAATTATTTTTAACACGAGAAAAATAATTAAAAATAATTTAAATAATAAAAATTAGAGTTCTCACATTGGTATGGCTGAAAATTCGACTGTCTCGGTTTCAGCTCTGGTCTGCGCCATTGCGAAGATCTCTGAAAGACGAGTCCAAAGCAAGTCGTTTCGTTGAATTCTGATATCGTAGTAAAAAGAAATTCAATTTTAAACATTGGATAAATTAAATATTAAATAAATAAATAATATTAAAATAATTAGCCTTCTCTTCTTCGTTCCATCGTTACACCCGAACCGGATCACCATCCTCCAACCCCCTGTCGCACGCACCCTCGGCCACCCTAGCGCCGATCGAACACCGCCACTTCGAAGCCCGAACCACGAGCCACCACCTCCTAGAAACCCACAAAGCTCGGCCCCCTCCTCGCCTCGAAACCCGAACTCGAACGCGGCCCCTTCCTCACCAGAATTCGCGAAATCCGTGAACGAAAACCTGATCTTAACCGTATAGATTTATAGCTCTCGGAAATCTCTTCGAATTGATATATAGTTTGTTAATTTTCATAGAGCGGATTAAGAGAAATTAGCGTTTGAAATTCAGAGCTTTTTGGCCATCGAAAGCAATAGGCGGCAGGTGGCCATGAGGTTTAGGGTTTCATTTTTATTTTATTTTATTATTAAATTCATTGAAAAACGTGTTATAAAGGTGGATTTCTGGACTGTCTCGGAATTGGGCTTGCTTACTTTCGATCTTAACGTTTTGAGGTCTTCTGAATGCAATGGGATAGGTCTCGGTGTCCAATTCCAAAATATGTAGAAATTTTATTTAAAAACCCATTAAAAATTAATTAATTAAATATTAACCGTACATTCGAATATGCCGGGGCCCCATATGACCTCAGAAAATTCCCAAAAAAATATTTTTAGCTTTCTTATGATGATATGGTTTTAACAAGACTAATTTTGTTGAATTCTGAGACTGTTCGAGAAATGGCTATTTTCAAGGCCAATATATTTAAAATTAAAAATACATTTTTGAACAAATAAATTCCGAAACTCAAAATATATAAGTGTTTATACTTTATAAATGCAGAAACATCATTCCAGACTCAATGGAAGTGGTTTCGAGTCCAAATTCCTTCATATGTGAAAAATAGCCCTTCGGGCCATATATATTATATATATAAATTCTACAACGACCTTTCTAAATATTGAATTGGCCATAACTTTTGATTTTCGCTACGAAATTTCAATTTTTCAGATTCGTTAGAAAGATATGATTAAACAGATTTAAATACATCTAGTTTCACTCAATTCTGATTTATTTTGAATCTTGTACATCCGGTTAAAGTTCAAATTTAAAATTTCAAACTACCGCGCTATTTCTAACTCCATTTATATTTAAATTAAATTTATTCGTTTTAACTTCGAATAAAATAAATTCTAGCCATTATTATTTATATAAATTATATTATAACCTCAAAATTCATCAAAATTTTGTAAAATAAATTTTTTAAATTGGTTCGGAATTTGCAGATTGTTACAATCTCCCCCACTTAAAATCTTTTCGTCCTCGAAAAGGAAATGAAGCTAAAGTTGTTTATTTAACTAATTTAATTTTCATTCTTTAATTGTTTAATAATTTTATTAGTCGAACTAATATTCACACAACACAATCATCAATCAATTAGTTGATTAAATTTCCAAAAATATATAACTTTTATATATTCAAAATCATATTTTCCTAATATCGAATTATATATATAATTACAAATACGTTAATTATAAATTTTCCAATCTGACTCATTCTAGGGCATTGCTAACCCCATCTCTAATGAGTATTCTCATTCTAGGATACTGCTAATCCTATCTCTAATGAGTATTCTTATTGGATATTACTAATCCAACCTCTGATGAGCCTTTGGTTCAGTTCTAACGAGTTGTACCCTAAAGATTTGAGCTAACCTGAGTTGTATTTTACCAAATTTCCAGTACGCCCCTTGCGGTTTTGATTGTATAACTAGTATGGCGACATAGTAGATGGTATCTTGTAACAACCCGGAAAATGCGAGCCAGTTTGAAAATTTTAAATTGGCAAATTTAGCGAATTTTGAATATTTAAAATAGATTATTTTAAATAGAATCGACGAGAAATTTATTTTGAATATAATTAGAACGTATATATTATATACGTCGTCGTTAGAATATAAATATTTATATATAATTATAAATAGAATTGAAAATGGCGCGGTAGTTCGATAATTCGATTTCAAACTTCAATTGAATGTATCGGGTGCAAAACAATCCGGATTTTAGTGAAACCAAAAACATTAGGATCTAATTGATAATATCTTTCCAACGAATCCGAATAATCGAAATTTCATAGCGGGAATCAAAAGATATGTCCAGTTGAAAATTCTGAATAGTCGCTATGGAATTCAGGCCCTTAAAAATGGACATTCTGCAAATGACCTCGGATTTCGACGAAACCAGTTTTGTTAGGTCCGTGATGTCATGTTATTGCTAGGTTTCAAATTTCATAATTTTTCGAATCAATATGTGAGCGTGGCGAAGGAAAACACGTTTGACCGGTTTCAGTTGATTTTAATCGATTGGAAATTGGCCATTTTTCAAACGGTCTCAGAATTCGACGAAACTAGTTTTGTTAGGACCGTATCGTCAATACGAAGCTAGAAAATATTTTTCTGGAATTTTTCTAGTTAGTATGTGACCCCGGTAATTTGAAATGTACGTTTAAAATTCAATATAATGATTTAAATGTAAATTCAACGGAAACTGATTGCAACTATCGAATCAACCTACGATACATATCCCATTGTGTTCGGAATGGGGGTAAAACGCTATGGGCGACAGGCGGTGGGCCTCGTTACGAGGTCATATGTAAAAGTCAACTATTAGCAAAAAAAAAAAATAATAATATCTCTTCCTCACCCCTTAAAACCTTTTGGCCCCCCCCCCGATCATTCATCTGCGAATCGAAATAAAAAAAAAAGAAAAAAAAACGAACGGAGATCGATCTCCTTCCCCGTCGATCGCGCCACCGCCCTCCACCCTGCCTCGCACCCTCTCTCCCCGCCTCCTTCTTCTTCCTGCTCTCCTCCTTCCCCCAAGGCGCCGCGAAGGCGAAACCCCCCCCCCCCCCCCCCCAGCGCCATTGAGCACCGCGAAGCCCCCCCTCGCCTGACCTCCACCGTGCCGCCACCAACCCGCGACCCCTCACCGCCCAGACCCCCTCCGAGCCACCGACGAGCCCCCCTATAAGTTCCTAAACTGTTTTTTTTATTTATTTACTTTAAACTATTTTTTTATTTTTTTATTTTATTTTATTTTACTATGAAAACTGATTTGTTAAAGATTTATAAACTAATTATTTTCAGATTTAAAAACTGATTTTTAATTTGAACTTTTCAAAGAAAAGATTAGGACTTTAAAAAGAAAAAGATTAGACTTTTAAATAAGGAAAGTTAGGATCTTTAATTATATAACGTTGGGTTTTTATATGACAAAAGTTGTGACTTTTAAACTAGAAAAGATTCGATTCTTCGAATTAAAAATATGATTTTTATATGTTGAACTTCGAATTAAAAATATGATTTTTATATGTTGAACTTCGAATTAAAAATATGATTTTTATATGTTGAACTTCGAATTAAAAATATGATTTTTATATGTTGAACTTCGAATTAAAAATATGATTTTTATATGTTGAACTTCGAATTAAAAATATGATTTTTATATGTTGAACTTCGAATTAAAAATATGATTTTTATATGTTGAACTTCGAATTAAAAATATGATTTTTATATGTTGAACTTCGAATTAAAAATATGGTTTTTATATGTTGAACTTCGAAATAAAAATATGATTTTTATATATTGAATAGCGAAGTAAAAATTCGATTTTTATATATTGAATAGCGAAGTAAAAATTCGATTTTTATATATTGAATAGCGAAGTAAAAATTCGATTTTTATATATGTAGTGACTACGGGCAACGAAGATGAAAAAGGATGCGATGACGACGAAGACTTCTCTAAAAGAAGTGCCGTGGAGCTAGGATAGCTATATGTGAGAACTTCTCACCTTTCAATTTAATTTTCTAGTTATATATATATATACTAGGATGCAAACGGTGCTTAGTAGCACCCGACACAATCGTCCATAGACCATGGACTTGTTTGTTTGGTTGCATAGATTAGTTATATGATTTGATTTGAATTTGAATTGTTTGGTGAAATTGTATGGTTTGATTGATGTGTGAATGGCGTGGGCCTTCACTAGACTGGGGATAAGGCTAGGCCTCGTCCCGTTTCTAGTATCGTGCCGTTATGCCGCCGAAATTTTCTAAAATATGTTAGAAAAATAAAAATATCATTTTATTAAATAAATGAATTGAATAGAAATTCATAGGTTGAAATAAAATGTTTTATCGTTAAAAATATAATTTTTAACGTGAATATGAAAATAGTGAAGTGAACAAAATAAAATATTCATTTACAAACCGGACGGTTTGTTTATGTACACCGATTTGACTGACATTGATTGGGACGATAAATTTTACACATCGCCCAACTGCAAAACTAAAATCTGTGTTTGATTGTTTGAAAACCCCACACGGGTGTTGGGATGAAATTTGAAGTTCACTCATCCTAATTGATTAAATATGTCGATCGATCGATTGACAGGCTGTTATAAGCTTTAGATATCTATATTTGATGCTTATACAGTGTAGTGCACTTTGGTTGATGGTTGATCATTTTTCAATGCTATTATATACATGTGTTGTGTGAAAATCCATATAATTAATTTTATATGGTAATTGATTGGGCCTCATTCCAGTTTAGAAATGGAAATATTTGAAATAGAAATATTTGAAATAGAATATTTGAAAATAGAAATTTATGAAGTCGTGTTGATTAGTTTGACGCCATTTTGACGTGAACGATATTTATATCGATTTTAAACGATTTCGAAATGAATTGAATTGAAAACGAATTCAAAGTGAATTGAAAACGATTTCGAAATGAATTGAATTGAAAACGAATTCAAAGTGAATTGAAAACGATTTCGAATTGAATTGAATTGAAAACGATTTCGAAATAAAGTGAATTGAAAACGATTTCGAAATGAAGTGAATTGGAAATGAATTCAAAGTGAATTGGAAACGAATTCAAAGTGAATTGAAAACGATTTCGAAATGAAGTGAATTGAAAACGATTTCGAAATGAATTGAATTGAAAACGATTTCGAAATGAATTGAATTGAAAACGATTTCGAAATGAATTGAATTGGAAACGATTTCGAAATGAATTGAATTGAAAACGAATTCAAAGTGAATTGAAAACGATTTCGAAATGAATTGAATTGAAAACGAATTCAAATTGAATTGAAATTTGAATTGAATAGAAATGAATTTTAAAACGAATCTATAAAGAAGAATTCAATTGTGATTTGAATTGAAAAGGAAGTTGAAAATGTTTTTGAAACGAATTCAAAACTATTTATATAATTCGTTTTAAATAGAAATCGACGAAGTATATATTATATATATTATATATATAATATAATGGCCTGAATAGAACGCGCCGCGTCGCGGCAGTTCGTGAATTTCGACCATTTATTTCAAACGGACATTACGGGAGATCCGACCGTCGGATTCTCCTAAAACCGGAACCGTTGGGTTCGTATCGAAAAGAGCTTTCTAACGAATGTTAGAAATTTGAAATCTAACGGTTGGATTTGGAGATACGTCCAAATCAAATTTGAAAAACGTCGCTGTAAGTGCAGTTCGATGGCCGTTGTTGGAAATCGACTGTATGGGCCTTGATAAAATTATTAAAAATAGTAATAATTTGTGTAAAATCATAAGAAATGATTTGAGAAGAATTGGGATGAAAAACTCCATATTTGAAAAGATAAAAATAGATTTTTATCGAAATGAACTAGTTTTGAAATAGAATTATAATTCTATTTATTTTTAAATAAATAAATTGAATTTGAAAAGGGTTTTGAAAATAACCAAAATTTCCAATGATTGCATTGGAGTGGATTTTAATCGAAATTGTCTTCGGAATATTTCGATGTTGGAATTCGTGATCATACAGATGTTGTTATGGAAATTTGAAAGATATATATTTATATCGTTATTTCCAATACGACATTTGTTGGTCGTAGAATTTGATATTGAATATAAGCCGATATATTTTCTATTCAGAGCCTTGTATTGAATATCAAATGTGATTTGGGTTTGTCGTGAATGGTGTCTTCACTAACACTGTTCTTGAACCCAGTTGAGAAAAGATTAAATCTTTTTATTTAGATTTAATGAAGTGTACCAATTAAATAATATTTAATTGGAATTGAATTGATATTGATTTTTGGGTTTATCGTGGACCGTGTTTTAAATAACACTCGTTCTTTAACCCGATAATTAATGAATGTGATTTTGGGTTTATCGTGAACCGTGTTTTTAAATGACACTGATTCTTTGACCCAGTTGAAGATTAAAACTAAGTGAAGTTTTAATGAATCTTTAATTAGATTGAAAAGATCGAGAATGGAGTATCACCAGTTTTACTCCAGGCGATAGTTAAATCTTTAATTAGATTTGAACGTGAAATGGTAATTGAATTTACCGATAACACTGTGGTGTTAGATATGAAGTATTACCAGTTTTACTTCATGGGATGAATAGGTTGGGATTGGGTAATAAAATAAATGATTACTTCGGTGTGGTTCGCTAATCCCGACTAGTTTGAATTGATATTCAAAGGAGATTAAAGAATAAATTTAAAGAATTTATCTTGGATAAAATTAATGGGAACTTTTCCCAAAGTATAGGAATATTTGAATAAAAGAATATTCTGAATTGGAATGAGGCGTATGTTGTGTTTGTGTAACACTTTTATAATATATACGCGAGTTATTCAGAAAGACCGGGTTTATCCCATTCTGAATAACTGATTCGACGTGGTGTCGAAGACGAAGACGGTGGTCGAAGACCGGAAGTCTTCACGTCGTTTGGGTGATTACTGATGATCTTGATTGGGCTGTACACCCAAGAAGATGGAAACAGTTAGTGATCGTCCAGACGTACTTGGAGATCGATGGATATGCGGGTACTAGGTGCCTCCGGTTTCGTTCAGACCCAGAACGGACTTGTAAATGGACTGTGTGTCTGACATTGGATTTTAGTCCGTGTGATTGATCTCTATTAAATATATATCTGTTTGGCGGCGGAGAATTTATTCTCTTGCTTAACGCCCTTCTCTGAGACGTACGAGCTCAGGGGTTATATATTGATGGATATCAAACGCATGGAGTGAATTGCCTGTGTGGCATGCCTAAGTGGCAATTGATCGAGGCTTCTGTTGAAAAGCAAAGTCTTGTGGTGATGATCAAAGCACGGCCTTTGTGGCGTAACTTTGTGTAACGTTTACCTCGCGTGTTTCACACCCGGTATGAACCAAAAACGGGAGACGGACCTCAGGGAGGACTTGCGTTTCTTTCTAGTTAGAAGTGGCGTCAGTGGTTTTACACGCCCTGACGAGTTTGACTTATGTGGTTGTTGCTGTTGCGAGGCGCCTCGGTTATATCGGTTTCGGGCGATGCATTCTGGTCGGCAGACGGACCAGACTTACACCCCATAGGGTGGGGAGACGTAGTGTTCAGGGTTTAAGTTTAATCCACATCGGTGGACCGGCCCTGACGATCCAAGGGTCGATGCGCTCTGACCCTGTGGCTCGGGCTAGAGAGTCACGAAAACGGTTGAGGACTATCTTTTGCCACGGTTCATAGATGGAAATCCAATTTCCAAATACGTGACATGTGCGGTTTTATTTGTAGAGCCTAGTATGGCGACATAGTGGGATGGGGCGCTCATGCCGCCTATGATTGATACTTATGATTTGAAGTTGTTTTATACACTATGCACTTATTATAGTATCAAATGATTTGTTTCAAACGTATCAAGCATTCTTTGGCTGTTATAAGGGAAAACCCTATCCCCCGGCTTGCGTTGCATTGTGTGATAGGACATGGGTCTTATAACAGCTTCATTTTTCTTTATTTAGCATTGCGCTGTTTGTTTCATGCACTGGTATTCTTGGGAGGAAACCCGTTCCGTGTTATACGGCGTGGTCCCTTGATTTACCTAACTTTAAAAATAAAGATTAACTGTTTTAGTTCTCACACCAGTCACATGGCTGACCTGGAGTTTATTGTTTTAACCTAAACTCTGGGTGCCCCTATTTTGACACGGGCAGCTAGTAGTTTTGGTTTTGCAGATTTATATTCACAGGATCCTGGTTTACAGCTGGAACGATATCCGGAAAGCTTTGTATCCGTATATCCCTTCTAGTTGTGTATTGTATTATTTTCCGCTGCTATGTATTTAAATGTAATTTAAATCTCTGATATTTCTGTGTAATATTCATTTATACTCTGTATATTCTTGTAATCTGATGCATTGTTGTAATATACAGTGAAATGTTCTTCTGTATGCGTTCTGTTGTGGTTTGTTCTCGAACTATCCGACACTTTCCTTTACGGGGAAGTTACGGGTCGTTTCATTTGGTATCAGGGCTTTGGTTTACAAAGCAGAGAATAAGACACATTAGAACCATACGAAAGAATTCATCAGATATTGGATTAGTAATATCCAATGAGAATGACTCGTTAGAGATGGGATCAGTAGTATCCTAGAACGAGTGTGAAGAGTATATTTTTCAAATGAAAACAATTTTTGTTTTGAAAATTTAAATCAATTATTCGTATCTGATTATCTATTTATATTGAGTTGGACAGTCCAGTATATAAAGATTTTGCGTATACGTCTGATCCACGTGTATTTGGAATTTTAATATACTGGATAGATATAGAATCACACTCTAGACGCCCGGAGATGATTCTGATGATAGTTCGAACATCATCAGAATTGGTATTCGTGTTTCGAAGGTGTGATATCTATATATTTCCTATTGACTGGTGTGAGAACCAAAACTAATATAGCTAGAATACATTGTTGTGATTTGGCATCAAAACATGATTCTTTGTATATGTATCAAAATTATGAATTTGAAACTCTAATTCACTAATTGATTGATGTTTGTGTTGCTTGTTTAATTGTTTGATAATTTTGAACCATTATGCCTAATTTGATCAAATATTGAATTGTATTGAAAATTGGTCGCATTCGCTTGCATATACATATACTTATATTGAACAGGTCATAGCAAGGAGGCTAGAGCAGAGAATAAAATTTGTTTGCCCGACAAATAGGTACATGTTTATTACATAATTTACTGTATTGTTTGGGTGATGATGATTTTATGAGCCTATTGGCTAGCCGCTTGGCTTTTTCTTTTTCTTTTTGAGATCTGAAGGACCGGGGAAGCTATTTGAAATTCCCCGATGCTCCCGGTGCAGGGGAGGTTATGGCGAAATTTTTCGAAAATTTAGGGTGTTAGCCAAATTTTTGAAATTTTAGAAAATTCTCAGAAACTGAAAAGTTGGAGAATGGAAGCCAGATCGAACGTAGAGCTTAATTAATCAAACCA
The DNA here is from genome assembly GCA_030737875.1 of Allium sativum. Taxonomy (NCBI): domain Eukaryota; kingdom Viridiplantae; phylum Streptophyta; class Magnoliopsida; order Asparagales; family Amaryllidaceae; genus Allium; species Allium sativum. Next base: position 95,004,645 of record CM060925.1, on the reverse strand, counting down.
CTTTCGACTTTGTTCCTTTTCGGGGACGAAAAGTATTAAGTGGGGGAGATTGTAACAACCCGGAAAATGCGAGCCAGTTTGAAAATTTTAAATTGGCAAATTTAGCGAATTTTGAATATTTAAAATAGATTATTTTAAATAGAATCGACGAGAAATTTATTTTGAATATAATTGGAACGTATATATTATATACGTCATCGTTAGAATATAAATATTTATATATAATTATAAATAGAATTGAAAATGGCGCGGTAGTTCGATAATTCGATTTCAAACTTCAATTGAATGTATCGGGTGCAAAACAATCCGGATTTTAGTGAAACCAAAAACATTAGGATCTAATTGATAATATCTTTCCAACGAATCCGAATAATCGAAATTTCATAGCGGGAATCAAAAGATATGTCCAGTTGAAAATTCTGAATAGTCGCTATGGAATTCAGGCCCTTAAAAATGGACATTCTGCAAATGACCTCGGATTTCGACGAAACCAGTTTTGTTAGGTCCGTGATGTCAAGTTATTGCTAGGTTTCAAATTTCATAATTTTTCGAATCAATATGTGAGCGTGGCGAAGGAAAACGCGTTTGACCGGTTTCAGTTGATTTTAATCGACTGGAAATTGGCCATTTTTCAAACGGTCTCAGAATTCGACGAAACTAGTTTTGTTAGGACCGTATCGTCAATACGAAGCTAGAAAATATTTTTCTGGAATTTTTCTAGTTAGTATATGACCCCGGTAATTTGAAATGTACGTTTAAAATTCAATATAATGATTTAAATGTAAATTCAACGGAAACTGATTGCAACTATCGAATAAACCTACGATACATATCCCATTGTGTTCGGAATGGGGGTAAAACGCTATGGGCGACAGGCGGTGGGCCTCGTTACGAGGTCATATGTAAAAGTCAACTATTAGCAAATAAAAAAAAATAAAAAAAAAATAATATCTCTTCCTCACCCCTTAAAACCTTTTGCCCCACCCCCCCCCCCCCCCCCCCCGATCATTCATCTGCGAATCGAAATAAAAAAAAAAAGAAAAAAAAACGAACGAAGATCGATCTCCTTCCCCGTCGATCGCGCCACCGCCCTCCACCCTGCCTCGCACCCTCTCTCCCCGCCTCCTTCTTCTTCCTGCTCTCCTCCTTCCCCCAAGGCGCCGCGACGGCGAACCCCCCCCCCCCCCCCAGCGCCATTGAGCACCGCGAAGCCCCCCCTCGCCTGACCTCCACCGTGCCGCCACCAACCCGCGACCCCTCACCGCCCAGACCCCCTCCGAGCCGCCGACGAGCCCCCCCCCCCTGTAAGTTCCTAAACTGTTTTTTTTATTTATTTACTTTAAACTGTTTTTTTATTATTTTATTTTATTTTATTTTACTATGAAAACTGATTTGTTAAAGATTTATAAACTAATTATTTTCAGATTTAAAAACTGATTTTTAATTTGAACTTTTCAAAGAAAAGATTAGGACTTTAAAAAGAAAAAGATTAGACTTTTAAATAAGGAAAGTTAGGATCTTTAATTGTATAACGTTGGGTTTTTATATGATAAAAGTTGTGACTTTTAAACTAGAAAAGATTCGATTCTTCGAATTAAAAATATGATTTTTATATGTTGAACTTCGAATTAAAAATATGATTTTTATATGTTGAACTTCGAATTAAAAATATGATTTTTATATGTTGAACTTCGAATTAAAAATATGATTTTTATATGTTGAACTTCGAATTAAAAATATGATTTTTATATGTTGAACTTCGAATTAAAAATATGGTTTTTATATGTTGAACTTCGAAATAAAAATATGATTTTTATATATTGAATAGCGAAGTAAAAATTCGATTTTTATATATTGAATAGCGAAGTAAAAATTCGATTTTTATATATTGAATAGCGAAGTAAAAATTCGATTTTTATATATGTAGTGACTACGGGCAACGAAGATGAAAAAGGATGCGATGACGACGAAGACTTCTCTAAAAGAAGTGCCGTGGAGCTAGGATAGCTATATGTGAGAACTTCTCACCTTTCAATTTAATTTTCTAGTTATATATATATATATACTAGGATGCAGACGGTGCTTAGTAGCACCCGACACAATCGTCCACAGACCATGGACTTGTTTGTTTGGTTGCATAGATTAGTTATATGATTTGATTTGAATTTGAATTGTTTGGTGAAATTGAATGGTTTGATTGGTGTGTGAATGGCGTGGGCCTTCACTAGACCGGGGATAAGGCTAGGCCTCGTCCCGTTTCTAGTATCGTGCCGTTATGCCGCCGAAATTTTCTAAAATGTGTTAGAAAAATAAAAATATCATTTTATTAAATAAATGAATTGAATAGAAATTCATAGGTTGAAATAAAATGTTTTATCGTTAAAAATATAATTTTTAACGTGAATATGAAAATAGTGAAGTGAACAAAATAAAATATTCATTTACAAACCGGACGGTTTGTTTATGTACACCGATTTGACTGACATTGATTGGGACGATAAATTTTACACATCGCCCAACTGCACAACTAAAATCTGTGTTTGATTGTTTGAAAACCCCACACGGGTGTTGGGATGAAATTTGAAGTTCACTCATCCTAATTGATTAAATATGTCGATCGATCGATTGACAGGCTGTTATAAGCGTTAGATATCTATATTTGATGCTTATACAGTGTAGTGCACTTTGGTTGATGGTTGATCATTTTTCAATGCTATTATATACATGTGTTGTGTGAAAATCCATATAATTAATTTTATATGGTAATTGATTGGGCCTCATTCCAGTTTAGAAATGGAAATATTTGAAATAGAAATATTTGAAATAGAATATTTGAAAATAGAAATTTATGAAGTCGTGTTGATTAGTTTGACGCCATTTTGACGTGAACGATATTTATATCGATTTTAAACGATTTCGAAATGAATTGAATTGAAAACGAATTCAAAGTGAATTGAAAACGATTTCGAAATGAATTGAATTGAAAACGAATTCAAAGTGAATTGAAAACGATTTCGAATTGAATTGAATTGAAAACGATTTCGAAATAAAGTGAATTGAAAACGATTTCGAAATGAAGTGAATTGGAAACGAATTCAAAGTGAATTGGAAACGAATTCAAAGTGAATTGAAAACGATTTCGAAATGAATTGAATTGAAAACGATTTCGAAATGAATTGAATTGAAAACGATTTCGAAATGAATTGAATTGAAAACGATTTCGAAATGAATTGAATTGAAAACGATTTCGAAATGAATTGAATTGAAAACGAATTCAAAGTGAATTGAAAACGATTTCGAGATGAATTGAATTGAAAACGAATTCAAATTGAATTGAAATTTGAATTGAATAGAAATGAATTTTAAAACGAATCTATAAAGAAGAATTCAATTGTGATTTGAATTGAAAAGGAAGTTGAAAATGTTTTTGAAACGAATTCAAAACTATTTATATAATTCGTTTTAAATAGAAATCGACGAAGTATATATTATATATATTATATATATAATATAATGGCCTGAATAGAACGCGCCGCGCCGCGGTAGTTCGTGAATTTCGACCATTTATTTCAAACGGACATTACGAGAGATCCGACCGTCGGATTCTCCTAAAACCGGAACCGTTGGGTTCGTATCGAAAAGAGCTTTCTAACGAATGTTAGAAATTTGAAATCTAACGGTTGGATTTGGAGATACGTCCAAATCAAATTTGAAAAAGGTCGCTGTAAGTGCAGTTCGATGGCCGTTGTTGGAAATCGACTGTACGGGCCTTGATAAAATTATTAAAAATAGTAATAATTTGTGTAAAATCATAAGAAATGATTTGAGAAGAATTGGGATGAAAAACTCCATATTTGAAAAGATAAAAATAGATTTTTATCGAAATGAACTAGTTTTGAAATAGAATTATAATTCTATTTATTTTTAAATAAATAAATTGAATTTGAAAAGGGTTTTGAAAATAACCAAAATTTCCAATGATTGCATTGGAGTGGATTTGAATCGAAATTGTCTTCGGAATATTTCGATGTTGGAATTCGTGATCATACAGATGTTGTTATGGAAATTTGAAAGATATATATTTATATCGTTATTTCCAATACGACATTTGTTGGTCGTAGAATTTGATATTGAATATAAGCCGATATATTTTCTATTTAGAGCCTTGTATTGAATATCAAATGTGATTTGGGTTTGTCGTGAATGGTGTCTTCACTAACACTGTTCTTGAACCCAGTTGAGAAAAGATTAAATCTTTTTATTTAGATTTAATGAAGTGTACCAATTAAATAATATTAAATTGGAATTGAATTGATATTGATTTTTGGGTTTATCATGGACAGTGTTTTAAATAACACTCGTTCTTTAACCCGATAATTAATAAATGTGATTTTGGGTTTATCGTGAACCGTGTTTTTAAATGACACTGATTCTTTGACCCAGTTGAAGATTAAAACTAAGTGAAGTTTTAATGAATCTTTAATTAGATTGAAAAGATCGAGAATGGAGTATCACCAGTTTTACTCCAGGCGATAGTTAAATCTTTAATTAGATTTGAACGTGAAATGGTAATTGAATTTACCGATAACACTGTGGTGTTAGATATGAAGTATTACCAGTTTTACTTTATGGGATGAATAGGTTGGGATTGGGTAATAAAATAAATGATTACTTCGGTGTGGTTCGCTAATCCCGACTAGTTTGAATTGATATTCAAAGGAGATTAAAGAATAAATTTAAAGAATTTATCTTGGATAAAATTAATGGGAACTTTTCCCACAGTATAGGAATATTTGAATAAAAGAATATTCTGAATTGGAATGAGGCGTATGTTGTGTTTGTGTAACACTTTTATAATATATACGCGAGTTATTCAGAAAGACCGGGTTTATCCCATTCTGAATAACTGATTCGACGTGGTGTCGAAGATGAAGACGGTGGTCGAAGACCGGAAGTCTTCACGTCGTTTGGGTGATTACTGATGATCTTGATTGGGCTGTACACCCAAGAAGATGGAAACAGTTAGTGATCGTCCAGACGTACTTGGAGATCGATGGATATGCGGGGTACTAGGTGCCTCCGGTTTCGTTCAGACCCAGAACGGACTTGTAAATGGACTGTGTGTCTGACATTGGATTTTAGTCCGTGTGATTGATCTCTATTAAATATATATCTGTTTGGCAGCGGAGAATTTATTCTCTTGCTTAACGCCCTTCTCTGAGACGTACGAGCTCAGGGGTTATATATTGATGGATATCAAACGCATGGAGTGAATTGCCTGTGTGGCATGCCTAAGTGGCAATTGATCGAGGCTTCTGTTGAAAAGCAAAGTCTTGTGGTGATGATCAAAGCACGGCCTTTGTGGCGTAACTTTGTGTAACGTTTACCTCGCGTGTTTCAAACTCGGTATGAACCAAAAACGGGAGACGGACCTCAGGGAGGACTTGCGTTTCTTTCTAGTTAGAAGTGGCATCAGTGGTTTTACATGCCCTGACGAGTTTGACTTATGTGGTTGTTGCTGTTGCGAGGCGCCTCGGTTATATCGGTTTCGGCCGATGCATTCTGGTCGGCAGACGGACCAGACTTACACCCCATAGGGTGGGGAGACGTAGTGTTCAGGGTTTAAGTTTAATCCACATCGGTGGACCGGCCCTGACGATCCAAGGGTCGATGTGCTCTGACCCTATGGCTCGGGCTAGAGAGTCACGAAAACGGTTGAGGACTATCTTTTGCCTCGGTTCATAGACGGAAATCCAATTTCCAAATACGTGACATGTGCGGTTTTATTTGTAGAGCCTAGTATGGCGACATAGTGGGATGGGGCGCTCATGCCGCCTATGATTGATACTTATGATTTGAAGTTGTTTTATACACTGTGCACTTATTATAGTATCAAATGATTTGTTTCAAACGTATCAAGCATTCTTTGGCTGTTATAAGGGAAAACCCTATCCCCCGGCTTGCGTTGCATTGTGTGATAGGACCTGGGTCTTATAACAGCTTCATTTTTCTTTATTTAGCATTGCGCTGTTTGTTTCATGCACTGGTATTCTTGGGAGGAAACCCGTTCCGTGTTATACGGCGTGGTCCCTTGATTTACCTAACTTTAAAAATAAAGATTAACTGTTTTAGTTCTCACACCAGTCACATGACTGACCTGGAGTTTATTGTTTTAACCTAAACTCTGGGTGCCCCTATTTTGACACGGGCAGCTAGTAGTTTTGGTTTTGCAGATTTATATTCACAGGATCCTGGTTTACAGCTGGAACGATATCCGGAAAGCTTTGTATCCGTATATCCCTTCTAGTTGTGTATTGTATTATTTTCCGCTGCTATGTATTTAAATGTAATTTAAATCTCTGATATTTCTGTGTAATATTCATTTATACTCTGTATATTCTTGTAATCTGATGCATTGTTGTAATATACAGTGAAATGTTCTTCTGTATGCGTTCTGTTGTGGTTTGTTCTCGAACTATCCGACACTTTCCTTTACGGGCAAGTTACGGGTCGTTTCATATCTATGCCGTCTAGGATTGATATTATATTTGAAATGTTTTAAATATTTATATACACACACTAATAATAATATTGTTTTTACGTATCAAGCATCTTTTGATCATTATAGGGTAAAACCCTATCCTCTGGTGTGCGTTGCATTGTGTGATGGGACCTGGGTCTTATAATGGTATCATTTTTCTAAAAAGCATTACGTTATTTGACGATTTACTTTATTTATGCACTGGCAATCTAATGGAGTAAACTTGTTCTGCGTCAGCGGCGTTGTCCTGTGATTAGCCTACTTATTAGATAAGTTAAGTATAGAATTCACACACCCGTCCCATGACTGACCTGTAGTTTGTTTCACTTTGCAAACTCGGGTGCCCTCTTTCCACACGGGCAGTCGAGTAGCTTTTTACAGATATAGTTAAGCAGGATCCTGGATTGAAGCCTGAAGCTGGGTCCAGAATATTGATGGCCTTCCGCTGAGATTAGTTCCGCTGCAATGTATTAATTTATTGTAATTTATCTTCCGCTTAATTTATCTTCCGCTGTATTATTTATCGATGTACTCTGATATATTCTGTACTCTGATGTAACATTTATTATTGATGTTATAAAAGTCTATGTTGTTGTTCTGATGTGTTGTATGCCCAAAGTTAACGTACTCGGGTTTTTAACGGTTTTGATCGATCTTGCGATTGATTGGGGTCGGGCGAAATCCGGGTCGTTACAGCCGAACCCGATCACCATCCTCCAACCCCCTATCGCACGGACCCTTGGCCACCCTAGCACCGACCGAACACCGCCACTCCGAAGCCCGAACCACGAGCCACCACCGCCCAGAAACCCACCAAGCTCGGCCCCCTCCTCGCCTCGAAACCCGAATGCTGCCCCTTCCTCACCAGAATTCGCGAAATCCGTGAACGAAAACCTGATCTAAACCGTATGTATTGAAAGGTCTTGAAAATCTCTTCGATTTGGCACCAAGTTTGTTGATTTTCATAGAGCGGATTAAAAGTTATTGATGTTTGAAATTGGGAGCTTTCTGGCCTTCGAATGGAATAGGCGGCGGCTGGCATTAGGGTTAGGGTTTAATTTCGGATTTTTTTATTAAATTCTCGTAAAACGTGTTTTAAAGGTGGATTTCTGGACTGTCTCAGAATTGGGCTTACTTACTGTCGATCTTAACGTTTTGAGGCCTTCTGAATGCAATGGGACTGGTCTCGGGGTCCAATTCCGAAATCTGTAGAAATTTTTATTCAAAGTCCCATTAAAAATTAATTAATTAAATATTGACCATACATTTAAATATGCCGGGGCCACATATGACCTCAGAAAATTCCGAAAAAATATTTTTTAGCTTTCTTATGACGATACGGTTCTAACAAGACTAATTTCGTTGAATTCTAAGACTGTTCGAAAAATGGCTATTTTCAAGGCCAATATATTCAATATTAAAAATACATTTTTAAACAAATAATTTTCGAAACTCAAAATATATAAGTGTTTATACTTTTGGAATGCAGAAACATCATTCCAGACTCAATGAAAGTGGTTTCGAGTCCAAATTCCTTCATATGTGAAAAGTAGCCCTTCGGGCCATATATATTATATATATAAATTCTACAACGACCTTTCTAAATTTTGAATTGGCCATAACTTTTGATTTTCACTATGAAATTTCAAATTTTCAGATTCGTTATAAAGATATGGTTAAACAGATTTAAATATTTCTAGTTTCACTCAATTCTGATTTATTTTGAATCCTGTACATTTAGTTAAAGTTCAAAATTAAAATTTTAAAACTACCACGCCATTTCTAACTCCATTTATATTTAAATTAAATTTATTCGTTCTACTACGATTAAAATAAATTCTAGCCATTATTATTTATATAAATTATATTATATCCTCAAAATTCATTCTAAAATAAAAAATTTAAATTGGTTCAGAATTTGCGGGTTGTTACAGCATATATTATAGAATTATCACACAAAGGGACATGAATTAGCATTACTATTATCATACAACTTGGTACAATTCTAATTTTCAATTTATTACAAATCATGTCTTTAATTTGTTCACATCTAAAAGATAACAAGACTTACAAACAAGAGAACAGTCTTGTTTTCTGGGATCTGTATTCTGAAACTGAATTGCTCTCCTTTGATGTAGAATAATTGTTCTTCTAATTTAGGTTTGATTTGATTTGAAGCTTCTATCTTGCTTTCTAATTGAAGGAGAATGGCGGCTACTCTAGGTTGACCATTGACGGCATGACGGCTCTTGGTATGAATTTGTGTGATTTAGGGTTGAGGATTGGGGCTTCTTTTATAGAGTTTTAATTAAACAAGAGTCGTTAGATCAACCTAAAAGAAATCAAGACCACCCAGACAAGATAGATTAGCCACATAAACCCTAATGACTCAGCAAAAGAGTCAGAATCGTCACATTTTCATATCTGTCCGAGGGGGTAGGTCGACCCCCTGGTCAACCTGTATGGGGAGGTCGACCCCCTGGTCGGCCTGAACTTAGGCAGGAAAATTCCCGCCCATCCCGCTTCTGCTTCTGATTTCGAATTTTGAATTTCTGAACTGAGCTGTTTGAATTTTACTTAAAATCCCGAAACTTCTAAAGGCCATAACTTCTTCATACAGAGTTCAATTCATGCAAACTCGGACTCTATCTCAAGCAGAATTCTGAGATGAACGCAATGGCGTAAGCCATTTCCCTTAATTCTCACATTTAAAATTAAGTATTCTTTAATTTGTTACTTTAATGTTTACAGAAAATACAGGGTGTTACAATTGGTGTCGGTAATTGTCTTTCTATTTAACATGTAATTTTATGCCTTTTTATTATACTTTGAACTTTTTAGATTTCATAGTGTTTATTGTGTTAAAAATGAATTAAAACTTATACTACAATTCCTATCTAGAAATTCCATTAAGTTTGCCAATGAAATTTTAATATTTACTTTTATCGGCTTCGCATAAGGGGTATATTGTCTAACAATGTACTTGACTTTATGTATAAGCGTGGAGTATATTTTCAATCAAAACATTGTAAATAATTGGTTATCAATTATTAATACTATTATACCCTAACATAATCATTAGCATGGTATTATATGTAAGCAACAAAAAAACCTTCTTTCCAACATAAAGAAATAATAAAATAAAAACATCAAAACCATAAAGATAGCCCACTATGTTTAGGTAGGCAAAAATAATATAACAATAAATTAAAAACCTTAATAACCAAGGAACAAAATGTAAGAAAAAGACATAAGTTCATAATTATATTGATTTTATAACAACCTGAATTCTGACAGACCGAATATTTTTCAAGTTTCTAATCAATCGAAACTAGTGTTGGTTTGCTCTAGCATCCTGCAGAAAAGACAGAGATATAAAATATATCAGAGCTCAGAAAAAAATCTCACAGCGGAATGGATTAAATATAATGTAATCAAAATATAGCCTTAACATAGTAATAATACTACCAAACTAGTATCCAAAGCTATCATATCTCTGCAACAAATCTAACATGCGAGTATGTTATGAGGAGGGGGTCAGAACACAAATTCTGGTGACTAGATTTAAACTGCACATTTTGGATAATCCTACATATACCGTTCAGTTACATTTTCTTGTTTATTTGGTTACTTGGGTTAACAGCACTTAAGGCTTACACACACACGCGTCATATCCATCTGCTTCCCAGTGGATTAACCTAATACAGTATATATGTAGCTACCCCCAATATCACGGTACACCCCATGGTACCCCACTCGTACGGTCTCCGCCGTAAAACTTCCGAAATATACGCAGTCCCTCATCCTACGCCGAAGTGACGTACGGATCTCTGTATACAATATTACGTTTCGCATATATCTGCCATTGCCATGCTACATAAGCGTACGGACTTCCACCTTCGATCGAATCAGATTCCATCATAGAGTAATGCCCTCGAGTCTATGATACACCACCCAAAGCAGACGTTCATGTGTCTAGAATTTACCATGTTTGTATCGTCAATCGTACTCGATGCCTTAACAGCACATATTCTCTACTGTGCACTGAGTTTCGTGGCAGGGCTCTACAAGAAACACGGAACTCGATCGGGAGCTTTTCCATATCTGTACAGGCCTTTCTTTACGGGCCTCAAAATACAAATATCCTTCGGGTCTATTTTTCATGGTGGCTATGGCCCACCTCAGCCCCTCCCTCAACTAGTAAAGACTACAAGAGCTAAGAGACTTGCGCCTAACAAACAATTTAAACATTCAGTTGGCGTCTCCCCTCAAGCACCGTGCCTCGATAGTGAAAGGTGGATGGCATCTTGGGTTTAGCGCTAATCTTTTCTCATCCCACTAGCTACCGATGACGGGCACCTGATGATCTACTATCCCTGTTGGTCGTGACCCCTGCCTCCCTGTTGAGGCGACCGCAGAATCACCCTATTATAACCTCGTCATAGCTTTCTGACTGCAAATATACTTTTGCAGTCAAGGCTACTCATTAGGTAGTTACGCAGACCTAACCACTATGAGCACAGCCCGAACACTGCACCACCACAGAGGACTACTAGGGGCACCATCCATGTCCCAGAAAGCCGCATGCTTCCCCTTCCAGTCCTTCGGAGCCGACAGAATAATCAGTTGAACGTGCACTTGTAATATCCCGTATTTTTGACCATTTATTCGAGATATTTTAATTATTTATAATATTTATTTGAATTTAAATAATGGGGTTTTGAAACACCCCACCTCCGTTAGGGTCACTCTCAAAGGGAATGCCCTAATTTTGGTGGAGGTTTATAAGTACAAGTCACAGATATACAAGACAGATATAAGAACACATATTTGTAAACAGCGGAAGAACAACAAACTTTATTTCACAAAGTCAAATACGTGTTACAACAACATCCTTTCCAAAAACATAACATAACACTTTCATAATCTGTCTTGAGTACATTATTTAAAGAAGCATAAATAAAACATAGGTAAACTGCAAAAGCCCCATAGTGGATTGTCCAAAGCCATAGTTCAAAACAGGAAAGTCCAAGCAATACATTTCTCTTCTTCAAGCTGGATGTTAAGGCTGATCAAGCTGCTGTGTACCCCCCCTGAGGACCTGGGGGGGGGGGGGGGGGAAACGAAAGAAAGAAGACGAAAGAAAAGTAGAGTCAGACATAAAGCCTGAGTAAGTCTAGTACTATTTTGTCTATGAATAAAGAACTGGGTATGATAAGTATAAACAAGAAGTGGGCAAGCACAATAAACTTGGTTAAGTTATCTAGGGTCGAATATACTATCGTACCCCATGTTAATCTCTGAACCCATATACTAGTTTCCAATTTGCACCCCATAATCAGGGTGATGTGATCCATTCTATGATCGGCTCCTACTCGCAAAGTTACATGTGTCTTACGGCCCCCGATGTCTGTAGTTACCTATGCTGGTCCCACCATGGGGTGTATCAAGTCCCATAGTGGCAACCCGACACAACCTTAGAGTGCACAGGTATGCTACTGGTGTCCAGTGCCTTATTTTTCTGCGCCGGAGTGTGTGCACGCCCGCACTCCGTTAGAACCTACACTGCTACACCGCCGCCGTCGCTTTGACCTCTTACAATCAGCCCAGTAATCGTGCCCCACCCTGCCTAGTTTCAGGGTATCATGATACACCTTTTAGGGTTACTGCTGAAAAGGGTCCCCCGTTACTAGGTTTTCTATCTTTAGCCAACATGCTAAGTTGGTTAAGTGTTTCTAACCTAACCCCCCACCAGTCCGTTTAGTTTAGCATGTTCCATTTTGATTAAGTCTTTAGTCCACTTAATCCTAACAATCCTGACTCAGCCTTAATTGTCTTATTAAGGCCCTGACCTCTCACATTAGACAGGTATTGTTGTGGCTGCCTGTTGCCGGTTGGTTCCGGGCAGTCTTACGCCACAACTCAGTCTAACCTCGGGTCCTTATTGGGCTCCATGTTTAACCTCTCACATTGGATAGGTATTGTTGTGACTACTGGACAGCCGGGCGGTTCCGGGCAGGTTTACATCACAACTCAATCCAACCTCGGGTTAAACACATCGTATGTTCTACATGTACATATCTTGTCATTCTTCTTTATTTCTTATATGTAAATATTTGCGGCCCATTATTAAGTTAATGGTGTAAAGGTTACACCAATCACGGGCCCAACCCATACTTGAATTTGGGCCCTTCTATTTTATATTTTCATTCATTAATTAATTTTTAACCCAACGTTATTTTTCCCCGTTTTACACGTCCGTTTATATATATATTGGGCTTAGCCTTTTAAAGCCCAATTTAGCCATGCGAAAAGGGGAGGCTTATGGCGTATACACAAAGAGGGGAAGGTGAGCGCATGAACTTGCAATACGACGTTGGAAATACAAAATAGAAATTGGTGTACTTGCATAGTGGTAACATAGGTGACATGAATCAAAGCATGTGAACTTGCATAGGTTTAACTACAACATGAACCTATATTCTTATTTAGGCATAATGTCAAACATAAGCATGTCATAAATATTCCTAGCATAAGCATAGCATAATGTCAAACATAAGCATGGCATAAATACTTTTAGCATAAACACGGCATAATGTCAAACATAAGCATGGCATAAGTAAAGTTAAATTTGTTCATGGCATAAACATAAACAAGTCATGTTCATAAGGTTTCTACATGTTTACAAAGGGGATACTTTGTTACTAACACAGAAGCATAGATCAACTAAATTTTGGTTTAAGTCTAATCACATAACGATAGTATAAATATACTTATGCATAAATATTTCTAAACATGGTGTTTGCTTTAAACTTGCAAAAAGGGATTTTTGAGTCTAACCTAGCCATGTCTCACATATGTCATCATATAATTCTTGTAAACAAGATAGACTTAATCATGGATTTCAATTATGCCAAATATCATTCATAGCCTAGCCATATTCATAAGTTTGCAATGACTTAATACATGGATTATGGTGTCAAAATTCCAACATAGTTTTATATGAACTATAACAACCAAACATGTTTCAATTACTTGCAAAATGATTTATGCACAAAATATACATCATGACGACATAATAACAAAGCCCCAAACTTGCATGAATTTCACTCAACTACATACATGTAGCTTCAACATAGATTACATAATTTGCGCAATATTCCAAAAGTATATTTGCATAGAACTACCGCATGTAGTTCTTTATAATGAATAACATAATTTTGCACAAATATGAACTACTTTATTATCCCAATTCAAGCATACAAATCAATACAATTGTTTATTCATACCAAAGTAATACTCTACTTACAATGGTTGCGGCGAATTCTCTAATTAAGAGATATGATTCCTTTGTTGAATCGATTGGCTTTAGGTTGCTTGAATTGCTTTAGGCTTTAGAACTTTCTTTCTAATTCCCTCTCTAGTTGGCGGCTATTCTTAGTCGTTCCTCAGCAACATGGCGGCTATGTTCTTAATTTGAATGAATAGATTAGGGTTTAGTCTAGGGTTGTTTATATAGAGGTTAGGAATTGATTAGGACCCTTGATGTTGCTTGGATTGATCATAGCCATTCATTAGATAGAGAGACCAATTAGAACTTGCCACCTAGCCCTAGTGACAAAGCAGACCACAGAAATTCGACCAAACACAGACCTGGCCAGCCAGGTTGACTGGGCTCGACCAGGTCGACACCCCTGTCGATAGGGCTGTCGACAGCCCTGTCGACATGGGTAGCCCAGGTCGACAGCCCAGTCGACCTGGGTGGCCTTGGCCGGTGTTTATCCGCCCTGGCCCATTGGGCCCCATTTTCGAATTATTTTATTCTGTTTGAATTTTAAATTTAATTCAAAACTTCCGAAGGCCATATCTTCTTCATACGGACTCCGTTTTTCGAAAACTCGGACTCTATTTCGCGTATTTTTCCGAGACGAACGCAATGGCGTATCCCGTTTCCCTTAGTTCTTTGATTTCAGATTAATTATACTTTAATTTGTTAGTTTCACACTTATAGAATTTTCGGGGTGTTACAGGTTTAACCGTTTTAAATTGAATATTTAATTTTTTATTAATAATGTAATAATATTTTTATTCTCCGGATATTGGGAAAATGGTAAATTTGAATATACTCGATTTTATCAGGTTATTTTAACTAAACTGTTTGAATTTTTTTTAATATTTTATAAGTTTAAAATAGTCGGGATAAACAAGCTAAGTATATATATATATACGTATAAATATACTATTAAGATTTATGCAATGGCTATTAAGATTTACTGAATACTGTATAAAAGTAAAGTTGCGAATTCTCTGTACAAATCTTTTATCCTTATACAAACAGTAAAACAACCAGATGAAGAAACGATGAATCCATTTACTCATCACAAGAGTTTAGCACCATTTTCTCTTTATCCATGCCTATATTTTCTTGTTTTTTAAATTGGCGCTCATATACAAGTCCTAGGTAGTATGTATCATTACATGCCAACATAACTTCGAGTTGCACTATACAAAATTCTTATGTGCGACTCTTTAATTGCAGTCGAATTGTCATACCAGTTGGACAATGGCGTTAGAAACAATAAAAAACAGGGACTATACAAATATAAGAGTAAGAACCATAGTTAAATTTACAGTAAAATTCAAATCTACATTTAATACACAAACCCATAATAGTACAATATGCAAATCTTATTTTACAGTACATCCAAACATGAAAAGAAAGAAGAAAAAAGAAGAAGAAATGAAAAGAAAAATCTCAATATTCATTCACTGTTTCATAACATAAAATAAAGGAAAAATCGAAGGCAAGATCTCTTTACTGCATCATGTCTTCATCACCAGTAGATCTAACCTGAAAGGAGACAAAATATACAGCTATTAATAGCTAATAATAAATGTAGATAGAGCTGAAGATTTCGAATCAGAAAAACACCACATGAAACAGTAAGATAACTGCTATAGAAGCTAAAAGCTAAGTAGGATGACAATACATGATAACAGTAACTATAGCTAGAGATCTGAAATCGAATATACATAACAGTGATGAAACAACTCAAGAAAAATAGAGTACACATCTATGAACAGCTAAGGATATATATATAGCTGAATTTTCCAATGCAATATAAAATAAGAAGGGACAGGAAATCAAATCTTTTCACTAGATCCGTACAACATTGAGAGTGCAACTCAAAACAGCTAGCCTAGCCGGCAGGACAACTAGTATATATCAAATCCATACAATATATATACAAGAAATGTTGCCATGTACTTCAAGATGGGGCAGAAAATCTATGGCACACAAATTCAAATCTCTCTGTTTTGAATAAACAAAAGTATATGACAACACCTACATTTTTTATTCAAGTATGTTGCACATGCTAGTCTACAATGATCGCAGACCTAATGCATAAAATATATCTACCCAAAGCAGAACCTATAAATCTAAATGCAGTTCAAAATTTCTGAATCGAATAAACAACTCATAACCCGACCTAAATCTCCACAAGACAATTTGATAACTGACAATACATAAAATCAAATGCAAATCTGTACAATATCCAGGTTCCCAGTATCAATCAGTTCGGTCATAGCAAGGTTGAAATGAAATTACAAACACCTAAAAATCGAGGCACTGCTAATTCTAAGTATGATGTAACATATCACAAATCATTGTAACCATTCGCAAGTATAATTACACGGTGATCAAACCACAAGCCCAAACCAATTCAGTTCGAAATGAACAAACCAATTCGAAACCAAAGAAGGAAATCAAAACAGAAAATAATTGGAAAAAATATACTTAGCTTTTTGACAGGGTTCGGTCAGCCTCTGTCTCGTCGTTAGCAGAGGGTAACGATGGATCGACGGCTAGGGAGTGGAGTGACCGAAGTAGAAGGGACGAAGGAGGTTTGCTTCATCAGGGAGGCGATCTGGTTTCGATCGATGTCAAGAAGGTTGTGATGAGATGGGTGCACAAGGGTTCGTCGCTGGTTGGATGGAGCAACATTGGAGGTTGGAGGTTGGAGGTTGGATGAGGGTTTCGGGGTTAAGGGTTTCCATTTTTCTTTGGAAGGACTTGTGGCGGCTACGGGTTGAAAATGAAAAGAGGGAGCCGAGGGTTAGGGTATAGGGGGGTGGATCGGGTCTGGTTTGTTCGACAAAATCAATTCAAAGGTGAGTTAACCTCACTCAGTACCCCTTTTATATTTTATATAAATTGGGTTTGATTTATTTTGTGCTTCGATTGTTAATAATCGACAGTTGCTAGTTTATATGCTTGGTTTGTTGATTGGATCGATAAAATTTAACCATCGTCAAAACTGCAGTAAAACATCAAATCGTTGTTTAACAATTTGACCCAGTGGAGGTAACTTACCTCGCTGATCTCGTTTATGAAATAAACGCATGGCATTGTTTGAATTGTTTGAACTGATTTTTACTGCTGTGTTAATTGGTTAATCAGGGGTTGTCATTTACTGATGCTAGGGTCATCAATTAAATAGAATTAAATGGTTGAACAAATGAGATTTCATTGAATTTATTTAATTATTATTCATTTAATATGGGTCGAAGGTGATTATTTGGAAATAATTAATTGATTAATTTTATTATATGGAAAGTGCTAAGTGGAATCAATTAACGAATACACAATCAAAATTAGATTATATTTTTGATTATTATGGGTTATTTAAATTAGTAATTAATCTAAATAGGAAGAGGGATCGAGATTTGATTAACGGGTTAATCATGGTTAGAAGCCATGGATTTATTAAATCAGTTATAAATAACCAACGGTTAAATAGGTATTTTTATAAAAGTTTATATTCAATTATAATATAAATCAAAGTGGGTGGATTTATTTAAGTGTAAATGGAAAGGCAAATTGGAGTGATTAGGTATGAATTGAACAAACCAACTGTGCTAACTTGATTCAATTATTTAATTGGTTTGTTAAATTTTAATGGAGGTAGTTGATGGGATTTACAAACGTGATTATAATCGAAGTGTTATTATTGGAATTTGAAATGCATCTATGATGGTTTAAAAGGGTTTTAAAGTACTGTTAAAATAAAATGAGTATTCAAGCGAATTGAATGTTAAGGTGAATTCTTATTAATGGATTTTTAAAATCCAAGATGTTGGTGAGGGCATAAACCCAAGAGTAATCAAAAAAAGATTATCAAAGCCAGTTATTAGAAATGAACTTAAAGTGAAAATGGAAACCTTGATATAAGATTTAGGAATTTGGATATAACTGGAGTTTGGTTAAGTGAATTTCAAAATATTGAGTTGGTGTTGATTTCGACCTTTGGGTTGATATGTAGGAAATTATTTTACTAAATTATGAGTTGGAACAAATGAAGTTTTGAAATAAAATCAAACTGAAATTCGAGTTTGAATGAAATGGTTAAATGGGTTGTCATATAAAGGGTCGATATGAATTTAAATGAGAGATGATGTTACATCAAAGAAAACAAGGTTACTGTAAAGGGGATTTGTTTTGATACTAGAAATGAATATCGAGTTGTATTACACCTGATACTTATCCTCAGATAATAAAGTTGGTCAAGGTATGAGAGGTAATCAAATACCCCAACTTGAATGACTTCAGAATTATCGAAGGATGTCATTAGTTGTAATAGAAGGGATGTTAAGATAATAAATTTCGTAAAGTAAAGATGTAACGTTGTTCGAAGAAATCGAAATATATGATGGGATTCCATGTAAAGGGGAATTAAAGAGGGGCTTGAGAATATGAAGTGATATTCCCAAAATAAAGAAAATAAAAAGGGAATTCGCGAAAACATGACTATATTTTCAAAGTACGAACATGAGATTTGAAATGGGATATATTTTGAAAAGGGAAGTGACGCTTATGGAAATCGAATAACGAAAACAAAGGGAGGTTTTGTAGTTTAGATTGCTCGAAAATAGATAATAAGTGATGATTAAAACAAATATTTTGAAATAGAAGCTAATGGTATATTGAATATAATTCAAGGTATTTTTCTATAGGAAAAGAAATGATTTGAGATTTCTAGTATCATAAAATCGATATATTATTTTGGTATTTCAAATTGATTTATATAAAGGCCAAGTGGCACTGTATGTTATGATAGTGGATTCCTTTTGTTGTTTTATTTTGATAGTTAAATAACCAACTATCAAAATATGGCCCAACGTTGTTGGTACGGAAAGACCGGGATCGAATAATATTCGAAAACCATTCCGACCATCGAATATGTGAAAGAAGATTATCAAAGATGGAGCAATGGAAGACCGTTGATCTTCATAAATGGAAGGACTACTGATTGGATTTCTCTGGTTTAGCGGCCGAAGAGATTTCAACAGTGATTCTGTCGTGATTTGAAATCTACGAATTGCAAGGACTTCTCGCTACTGATCTATAGGGTGATTCCTGGGATGTAGTATGAGGGTGCCTTCGGTTCATCCTGTTCCTGGATGACTTGTATGGACGAGTGTCTGACAGAGTATTTCCAAAGGAGATTACGTACGATGATTTCTTCAAACGTACCATAGTTGATGGGGGAGAAATGATTTTCTCTAGCCAAATAACTAGAGTATTTTTGTGGATGTCAATTAGTGATATCCAGAGGATCTGACGATGTGGCATTTAAAGTGTATGATGATCAGATGTGTTCTGACCTCAAGCCTCATCAACCGGGAGATGACAAAAATCGGGCAGGCAGCATGGCTATGTGGGTCGCTCCCATTAGGGTGTATAATCACCTATCTAGATAAATTCCTTTTGTTTCTTACTCTATCGATTCTGCTCATTCAGGAATGGTTGTTTGAGT
This sequence comes from Allium sativum, assembly GCA_030737875.1. Lineage (NCBI taxonomy): Eukaryota > Viridiplantae > Streptophyta > Magnoliopsida > Asparagales > Amaryllidaceae > Allium > Allium sativum. Next base: position 94,985,286 of record CM060925.1, on the reverse strand, counting down.
CCAACCGTTGGTGATATACATTCGATACACTCAAGAGGAATGAGTGGTCTGTCATGTGAGGGCCGGATTGCAAGACGTTCTTATTGAACCCAGGTGTATTTGCCTCTAGAGATGCATCATCGGAAGATGGTCCCATACCTTGTCATAGTTGGGAATCAAATCTCCAATAAGCGCGCTGCGGTTTTTTATTTTATACTATATATGTGGAGCGTGAGATGCAAGCGTTCCACTAGATTGCTATTTACTTGTATTTAGACATTATTATAATATCAGAAAAGATATTGATTTCAAAACCGTTTTGGGTTATCGTAAGGTAAAACCCGTCCGTGTTTATGTGTGGATTCGGTCTTACGATTATCCTTTTCTTTTGAAAAGATTTCGGACTTTAAAAGATTCATGATTGGTTTAGTTACCCTTGATACTGTGCGAGTTTATCTCACTCTGGTTCACCAGACTGACCCGGTGTTTTGTAAATGCTCAAGTTAGCCCGGGTTTGCAGGTTCAGGTTATTGAAAACTACGAAAGGCATGCTGGAAGAAGTCCAGACATATTTAATGTTATTCCGCTGTGTTGTATAAAGGCAGATTATTAGAACTGTCCAGTGATGATGATGTACTATGATGATGTAAGTTTTATTTAAAGCTCTCAATAAAGATTTGTTTCCATATTATATTTTGTTCCGCTGCGATGTGAGACTCTGTGTTGTGTTCTTCTTCTTCTTCTTCTTCTTCTATTCTTATATTTCTTTCTTTCTTATCTCACCTTCTAAATTCTTTCATTGACAATCCGGTGTTCTCGGTGTTTGAAAGGTCGGCATGAGATACAGTACAGGTATTTATGTCGATTTTCGAAGCTGAAATCCGCTGGGTCGTTACAGTGGTATCAGAGCTATTGGTTTAGTAATAACCTTGGCTCTGTGGCATAACTCGATAGAGATGGGGTTAGTAATACCCAAGATTGAGTTTGAGTGTATATATGTATGAGAGCGTATTTGTAAATTTTATATACAAATGTTTTATATTGTGTTGTTGATCGGTTCAAGTGTTGAAAAGCGTTGAACTGGTAATCGGTACAATATTGTTTTGAAAAGAGGGTAAATGGAATAATTTTACCCGAAATATATTTTTGTATAGAAAAGAAATAATTTTTGAAATTATTGGAATATTGTGTGTTTACTGATTTGAATCAAATTCAAAATTCGGTTAAAATTTTGAATTTGAAACTTAACTAGGTTAAGTGAAATCGAATAAATTATATTGGAATTAATTTAAGAAATGGTGTTAAGATTAAATAGATTTGAATTGAATTTGGAAATTTAATGAAGGATAATTGAATAAAAATCAATCGAATATAAATCGGGTGGTATTCAAATATACTGAATAGTAAAATTGAATGTTAATTTAGTGATTTGATTGAGTTTGGTGTGCCTTGATTGTTGATTGGTTTTTGTATGCCTATTAGATTGGTTGAATATGAAATTCATCCATGGTTTAATAAAGAATTAAATAAACCGAAACCCAGGAAAAATTTGAAGTGTTATTTAAATATATTTTAGAAGTTACTGGGATTTACAACATTTTTTTACCTTAGCAATTTCGAGGAAGAAATTATTTTAAGGGGGGAAGAATGTAATATCCTGTATTTTTGACCATTTATTCGAGATATTTTAATTATTTAAAATATTTATTTGAATTTAAATAATGGGGTTTAACCATTTTAAATTGAATATTTAAATTTTCATTAATAATATAATAATATTTTTATTCTCCGGATATTGGGAAAATGGTAAATTTGAATATACTCGATTTTAGCAGGTTATTTTAATTCAACTATTTGAATTTTTTGATATTTTATAAGTTTAAAATAGTCGAGATAAACAAGCTAAGTATATATATACGTATACATATACTATTAAGATTTACGCAATGGCTATTAAGATTTACTGAATATTGTATAAAAGTAAAGTTGCGAATTCTCTGTACAAATCTTTTATCCTTATACAAACAGTAAAACAACCAGATGAAGAAACAATGAATCCATTTACTCATCACAAGAGTTTAACACCATTTTCTCTTTATCCATGCCTATATTTTCTTGTTTTTAAAATGTCGCTCATATACAAGTCCTAGGTAGTATGTATCATTACATGCCAACATAACTTCGAGTTGCACTATGCAAAATTCTTATGTGCGACTCTTTAATTGCAGTCGAATTGTCATACCAGTTGGACAATGGCGTTAGAAACAATACAAAACAGGGACTATACAAATATGACAGTAAGAACCATAGTTAAATTTACAGTAAAATTCAAATCAACATTTAACATACAAACCCATTACAGTACAATATGCAAATCTTATTTTACAGTACATCCAAACATGAAAAGAAAGAAGAAAGAAGAAAAAGAAATGAAAAGAAAAATCTCAATATTCATTCACTGTTTCATAATATAAAATAAAGGAAAAATCGAAGGCAATATCTCTTTACTACATCATGTCTTCATCACCAGTAGATCTAACCTGAAAGGAGACAAAATATACAGCTATTAATAGCTAATAATAAATGTAGATAGAGCTGAAGATTTCGAATCAGAAAAACGCCACATGAAACAGTAAGATAACTGCTATAGAAGCTAAAAGCTAAGTAGGATGACAATACATGATAACAGTAACTATAGCTAGAGATCTGAAATCGAATATACATAACAGTGATGAAACAACTCAAGAAAAATAGAGTACACATCTATGAACAGCTAAGGATATATATATAGCTGAATTTTCCAATGCAATATAAAATAAGAAGGGACAGGAAATCAAATCTTTTCACTAGATCCGTACAACATTGAGAGTGCAACTCAAAACAGCTAGCCTAGCCGGCAGGACAACTAGTATATATCAAATCCATACAATATATATACAAGAAATGTTGCCATGTACTTCAAGATGGGGCAGAAAATCTATGGCACACAAATTCAAATCTCTCTGTTTTGAATAAACAAAAGTATATGACAACACCTACATTTTTTTTTCAAGTATGTTGCACATGCTAGTCTACAATGATCGCAGACCTAATGCATAAAATATATCTACCCAAAGCAGAACCTATAAATCTAAATGCAGTTCAAAATTTCTGAATCGAATAAACAACTCATAACCCGACCTAAATCTCCACAAGACAATTTGATAACTGACAATACATAAAATCAAATGCAAATCCGTACAATATCCAGGTTCCCAGTATCAATCAGTTCGGTCATAGCAAGGTTGAAATGAAATTACAAACACCTAAAAATCTAGGCACAGCTAATTCTAAGTAGGATGTAACAAATCACAAATCACTGTAACCATTTGCAAGTATAAATACACGGTGATCAAACCACAAGCCCAAACCAATTCAGTTCAAAATGAACAAACCCATTCGAAACCAAAGAAGGAAATCAAAATAGAAAATAATTGGAAAAAATATACTTAGCTTTTTGACAGGGTTCGGTCAGCCTCTGTCTCGTCGTTAGCAGAGGGTAACGGTGGATCGACGGCTAGGGAGTGGAGCGACCGAAGTAGAAGGGACGGAGGAGGTTTGCTTCATCAGGGAGGCGATCTGGTTTCGATCGATGTCAGGAGGGTTGTGACGAGATGGGTGCACAAGGGTTCGTCGCTGGTTGGATGGAGCAACGTTGGAGGTTTGAGGTTGGATGAGGGTTTCGGGGTTAAGGGTTTCCATTTTTCTTTGGAAGGAGTTGTGGCGGCTACGTGTTGAAAATGAAAAGAGGGAGCCGAGGGTTAGGGTATAGCGGGGTGGATCGGATCTGGTTTGTTTGGTAATGGGCTGGACGAAGCCCAAGTCTAGCTTTCTATGGTAATCTTAAGTATTAATTAAAGTTTTAAATTTTAAATATCTTATAACTTCAAATATTAAAAATGCATATTTTGTCAGAATTCGACGAAACAAAAAACGTCGGGACCGTGAAGACGGGTACTACGTGATGGAAGTGAACTTAGTAGGGCAGGCAGTAGATGGATTTTTCAGGAAAAAAAAATGAAACGTCATTTAATTCAACTAGAAACAAGCTGATTTATCGACAAAATCAATTCAAAGGTGAGTTAACCTCACTCGGTACCCCTTTTATATTTTATATAAATTGGGTTTGATTTATTTTGTGCTTCGATTGTTAATAATCGACAGTTGCTAGTTTATATGCTTGCGTTTGTTGATTGGATCGATAAAATTTAACCATCGTCAAAACTGCAGTAAAACATCAAATCGTTGTTTAACGATTTGACCCAGTGGAGGTAACTTACCTCGCTGATCTCGTTTATGAAATAAACGCATGGCATTGTTTGAATTGTTTGAACTGATTTTTACTGTTGTGTTAATTGGTTAATCAGGGGTTGTCATTTAATGATGCCAGGAAAATCAGTTAAATAGAATTAAATGGTTGAACAAATGAGATTTCATTGAATTTATTTAATTATTATTCATTTAATATGGGTCGAAGGTGATTATTTGGAAATAATTAATTGATTAATATTATTATATGGAAAGTGCTAAGTGGAATCGATTAATGAATACACAATCAAAATTAGATTATATTTTTGATTATTAGGGGTTATTTAAATTAGTAATTAATCTAAATAGGAAGAGGGATCGAGATTTGATTAACGGGTTAATAATGGTTAGAAGCCATGGATTTATTAAATCAGTTATAAATAACCAACGGTTAAATAGGTATTTTTATAAAAGTTTATATTCAATTATAATATAAATCAAAGTGGGTGGATTTATTTAAGTGTAAATGGAAAGGCAAATTGGAGTGATTAGGTATGAATTGAACAAACCAACTGTGCTAACTTGATTCAATTATTTAATTTGTTTGTTAAATTTCAATGGAGATAGTTGATGGGATTTACAAATGTGATTATAATCGAAGTGTTATTATTGGAATTTGAAATGCGTCTATGAAGGTTTAAAAGGGTTTTAAAGTACTGTTAAAATAAAATGAGTACTCAAGCGAACTGAATGTTAAGGTGAATTCTTATTAATGGATTTTTAAAATCCAAGATGTTGGTGAGGGCATAAACCCAAGAGTAATCAAAAAAAGATTATCAAAGCCAGTTATTAGAAATGAACTTAAAGTGAAAATGGAAACCTAAATATAAGATTTAGGAATTTGTATATAACCGGAGTTTGGTTAAGTGAATTTCAAAATATTGAGTTGGTGTTGATTTCGACCTTTGGGTTGATATGTAGGAAATTATTTTACTAAATTATGAGTTGGAACAAATGAAGTTTTGAAATAAAATCAAACAGAAATTCGAGTTTGAATGAAATGGTTAAATGGGTTGTCATATAAAGGGTCGATATGAATTTAAATGAGAGATGATGTTACATCAAAGAAAATAAGGTTACTGTAAAGGGGATTTGTTTTGATACTAGAAATGAATATCGAGTTGTATTACACCTGGTACTTATCCTTAGATAATAATGTTGTTGGTCAAGGTATGAGAGGTAATCAAATACCCCAACTTAAATGAGTTCAGAATTATCGAAGGATGTGATTAGTTGTAATAGTAGGGATGTTAAGATAATAAATTTCGTAAAGTAAATATGTAACGTTGTTCGAAGAAATTGAAATATATGATGGGATTCCATGTAAAGGGGAAATAAAGAGGGGCTTGAGAATATGAAGTGATATTCCCAAAATAAAGGAAATAAAAAGGGAATTCGCGCAAACATGACTATATTTTTAAAGTACGAACATGAGATTTGAAATGGGATATATTTTGAAAAGGGAAGTGATGCTTATAGCAATCGAATAACGAAAACAAAGGGAGGTTTTGTAGGTTAGATTGCTCGAAAATAGATAATAAGTGATGATTAAAACAAATATTTTGAAATAGAAGCTAATGGTATATTGAATATAATTCAAGGTATTTTTCTATAGGAAAAGAAATGATTTGAGATTTCTAGTATAGTAAAATCGATATATTATTATGGTATTTCAAATTGATTTATATAAAGGCCAAGTGGCACTATATGTTATGACAATGGATTCCTTTTGTTGTTTTATTTTGATAGCTAAATAACCGACTATCAACATATGGCCCAACGTTGTTGGTACGGAAAGTCCAGGATTGAATTATAGTCGAAAACCATTCCGACCATCGAATACGTGAAAGAAGATTATCAAAGATTGAGCAATGGAAGACCGTTGATCTTCATAAATGGAAGGACTACTGATTGGATTTCTCTGGTTTAGCGGCCGGAGAGATTTCAACAGTGATTCTGTCATGATTTGAAATATACGGATTGCAAGGACTTCTCGCTACTGATCTGTATGGTGATTCCTGGGATGCAGTATGAGGTGCCTACGGTTCATCCTGTTCCTGGATGACTTGTATGGACGAGTGTCTGACAGAGTATTTCCAAAGGAGATTACGTAAGTTGATTTCTTCAAACGTACCATAGTTGATGGCGGAGAAATGGTTTTCTCTAGCCATATAACTAGAGTATTTTTGTGGACGTCAATTAGTGATATCCAGAGGATCTGACGATGTGGCATTTAAAGTGTATGATGATCAGATGTGTTCTGACCTCAAGCCTTATCAACCGGGAGATGACAAAAATCGGGCAGGCAGCATGGCTATGTGGGTCGCTCCCATTAGGGTGTATAATCACCTATCTAGAGAAATTCCTTTTGTTTCTTACTCTAATGATTCTGCCCATTCGGGAACGGTGGTTTGAGTCCAACCGTTGGTGATATACATTCGATACACTCAAGAGGAATGAGTGGTTGGTCATGTGACGTCCGGATTGCAAGAAGTTCTTGTTGAACCCAGGTGTATTCGCCTCTAGAGATGCATCATCGGAAGGTGGTCCCATACCTTGTCATAGCTGGGAATCAAATCTCAAATAAGCGCCCTGCGGTTTTTGATTTTATACTATATATGTGGAGCGTGAGATGCAAGCGTTCCACTAGATTGCTATTTACTTGTATTTAGACATTATTATAATATCAGAAAAGATATTGATTTCAAAACCGTTTTGTGTTATCGTAAGGTAAAACCCGTCCGTGTTTATGTGTTGATTCGGTCTTACGATTATCCTTTTCTTTTGAAAAGATTTCGAACTTTAAAAAAGTCATGATTGGATGAGTTACCCTTGATACTGTGCGAGTTTATCTCACTATGGTTCACCAGACTGACCCGGTGTTTTGTAAATGCTCGGGTTAGCCCAATTTTGCAGGTTCAGGTTATTGAACACTACGAAAGGCGTGCTGGAAGAAGTCCAGACATATTTAATGTTATTCCGCTGTGTTGTATAAGGGCAGGTTATTAGAACTGTTCAGTGATGATGACGTACTCTGATGATGTAAGTTTTATTTAAAGCTCTCAATAAAGATTTATTTCTATATTATATTTTGTTCCACTGCGATGTGAGATTCTGTGTTCTGTTCTTCTTCTTCTTCTTCTATTCTTATATTTCTTTCTTTCTTATCTCACCCTCTAAATTCTTTCATTGACAATCCGGTGTTCTCGGTGTTTGAAAGGTCGGCATGAGATACAATACAGGTATTTATGTCGATTTTCGAAGCTGAAATCCGCTGGGTCGTTACAGCACTCCTCTCGTGCCTCATGACACCACGATGATCTACCCTGTTGGGTTTTTCACCCTCTATCGTATGGATTGGTCCAAGTGCCTCATTTTAATATGTTATTAGACCCTATGTCTAAAAATTCCATTATGCGCTTGCTCTACCTCATCGAGTTTCCATCTAACTTGGTTATTCCCATTCACATTGACTTCTTATTCAAGTTACCAAGTTCCTCTTGCTTATTAATTTCTGTCATATAATTAACCCATTTACGTTTATTAATAAGCCCACAACATGTTATTCTCTAGATTGTGATCCAAGGTCTGTAATCCACAATCCTTTTATAATATTGTTTGATTTCATAGTTACAATAACATGTTCTACTTAATATATAATTAAGTATATCTCAATTCACATGTTTTCTGTTTAACATGTCGCTCATTATTTATGATTAATTATAACTTATTTCATTTCATACGTTTGCCTCACACTTTCTTATTTAATCATAATTCTATTTTATACTGCTACTACCACTTATCGTTGTTTTCTTATTAACTTAGTTCTCTTAACTAAGGTTTACTAATAAGTTTCCTTTCCATGAATATAACTTATGTTGCCCTTATCCGTAGATTTCAGATTCTCGTTCTTACAAATAACTTAATTTACAATTAAGTACCACTTATCTCATTACATAAGTTATTCCATTTCCTTTATCTTTTACTATAACCAAAGTTGTAATTTCCACTTGTCCCTGGAACAAGCCTACCTATTCTATAACATTGTCTATAAGGTAATTTATTTATAATAGGTTATTATCATTCCCCGTTAAATCCACTTATTTAACATTTGTAACTTTCCTTTATTTCCTTATTTATTTTACATTAATCACAATTAGTGCCATTTATCTCTATCCTTTTATATACATATGTTTTATATATGTTTATGCACTAGACCTCTCACATTAAGCTGACGACTGGTGGATGCTGGATTTGCCGGGCGGTTCCGGACAGACTTCTACCACAAGTTGGACTTAACCTTGTGTCCTAGAACCGTTACATGTACATTTACGTACTAGACCTATCTCATATTAAATTAACAACTTATGGACACTGGATTTGCAGGGCGGTTCGGTGCAGACATTGTAATAGCCCGCACCTCAGTTCGCACAAGATATTGTCCCCGACTTAGCCACCGTATAGGTGTGGGGTTTTGTTTCTCAATAGGCCTCGGCGTTAGTAAGAGATGGGCTCTACTATATAAGTACCCACTTCACACAGGCTTCCACGATGTGGGACTTAGGGGTGTTACAGACTTCTACCATAAGTAGAATTTAACCTCGTGTTTAGGTCTGTTACAGTTTTTTTTTTTATTCTAAATTTAAGCATATTATCCTTTCCAAATTTTTACTGTAATTTATTTTACACGTCTTCATATTAAGCCCATTATATGTCGCATGTTCATCCTAAAATGTATTTAATTTCATCTCAAAATAACATGTGATCGTCAAATCATGTAATTATTCTAATTTAACATGTAATTACTCCAATTTCTACAAATAAGGGTTTAAGAACATAAATATCGCAAGTTAACATGTAATTAGAACAACAGTAATCGCTACACGTATTTTAACATTTTTACACTTCAACACGTTTACATTTCAACATGTGAACATTTCGGCATATTAAACGTTTCAACATATGAGTTTTCCAACATATTAATATTTAACATATTAATATTTTGTAACACCCCACGTCCATTAATGTCACTCACAAAGGGAATGCATTAACTTTCATGGAGCGTTTTAAGTGTGTATAGAACAGAAACTTAACAACAAGATAGATATAAAGCAGTACTTGAAAATTTAAAACAACTTTTATTGTAGCGGAGAAATAGTTTTTTTACAACAACTTCAAAAAACTGGTGACTAGAGTCAAGTACATAATATCCATCTTGATAAAATCAAAGTACATAAAACAAAAAGTATAACCCCATAAATAGCCATAAAAGAGATAGGCTGAACTTTACTTCAGCAATCCAAATCCAAGTGCTTCCAAAAGGGATCCAAGTCAAGCTCCACTAGTACTAGTCCCACCCTGAGAACCTGAGGGGGAAAAAGAAAGAAAAGGGGTGAAAACAAAGTGGGTCAGACACAAAGTCCGTTGAGTCCGATAACTCTAACAACATAATTTTTAAAGTAATAAGATAAGATATAAGCTGGACAACAAGGAATGACTGTGTGAACCACATGGGTGTGGCAAAGAAAAAAGACGATTAAGATAATGTAAATTGCACTTCCCTATCACTTTAGGATAATTACTACACTGAAATTACTACATTGATAATTACTACACTGCACCACCACCACCAGTCACCCTAAAAGTTGATCCCGCCTACTGAATATAAGTGAATATAATGGTGGTAGTTTCATTTACCCCTAGCTGTTGTCATAGGTGCCGCTTGATCCTATCTCCACCAGTGGTACCCACTACCCTTCCCATTCTAATTACAATATTCATAATATGCTAGTTGTACTCCTAGCTGCTGTCATAGGTGCCGCCTTGTAATGACCCGCATTGGCAGAGGTATTATAATTAATTTATTTAATTATATAAATAGTGATATAGTGAATTAAATCGTGGTTTAATTAAATAATGGTGAATATTTAATTAAAATAATAAATTAAATAATATATTTTATTCTGAAATAATCAGAATTGGCTGAAATGGCGATATGGTGTGAACTGGATCATCTGTGATATTAAATTCAGCTTGGAATTGAATTTGAATAACGAATATATTATATAAACGACAGTTTGAACGTATAGTTTATAATATAATTATAAACGAGCGCGTAACGGCGCGGTAGTTCGCTATTTGGCGATTTGAACTTCAACTGGATATACAGAATCCGTTTTAAATCGGATTTATGTGAAACAAGAAACGTTAGGAGCTGGTAAAGTATATTTTTCTAATGGAAGAGAAAAATTGGGATTTCACCGTATAGATTTTGATTTATGTCCAAATCAAATTTTAAAATAGTCGTTATAGAATCGTTTATCGACCGTAACGGTTTATTCGATATAACTAGTTATCGGATTCGAATTTGAACAAGGTTCTTTTGAGAAGTAGTGATAATTTAATTTTTAGAATTTTATAGAAATTTTTAATAAATTAAATAAGCAACTTTTCATTTGGAGTATTGGGCACCCTGTATCGACATTTCGGGGTTTCACAGTATGAGTCAACCTACCGATATTATTATATTTTTGGGACGGTGGTACATTGCTGGTCACAATGGTGTTTTTATTTCAGTCCGTAGGGGAACAGAATCTTTCGTAATAGGGTATGCTATATTTTAAAATTAAAACCGAACAATAAAATATATACATATATATATATGTGTGTGTGTGTGTGTGTGTGTGTGTGTGTGTGTTTACATGACTCCACGTGAAGAACCAAAATATGTGTTTACAAAGACTCCACGTGAAGAACCTAAGATGTGTTTACAAAGACTCTACGTTCAAGAAACAAAATATATGTTTATAAATACTCCACGTTGAAGACACCAGCTATTATTTTGAAAACCAAACCCACCTACAATACATCTTATCAGCCACATATATTACCTAACAACTAAGGGATTATAGTCCTATAAATACGTACCCATACACTTGCTCTCGTCCTCTTCCATTCTGGCAAACAAAGGCCACGACATTTACATCCATTTTCCACGCAACCTGAAAAGAAAAACGCTCCAAACAAATGAATGAAATCCAACCATAAAACACTTTCTATTAGCTCATTAAACTCGTTAAAAAATTGGGAGAGGCGAAGTAAGCGAGAGGGTGTTTGTAGCTTGCGTGATGGAGTTACTCGGGGTGGCTAGTTTGTGGAAGGCTTCAGCGTGTTCTCATATAAAAGGAAGAAAGGGGTAGTTGCGGTTATTTGGAAGAAGGGTGTTTGCTGTATGGCGTGGTAAGGGTGGAGCAGTATCATGAAGAAGGAGACGGGTATTGTAGAGTGGGCTTGGAATTTCGGAAAGTGTGGATGCGGTTTAAAACTGGAGCGGAAGGACCAGTTGAGGAAGAAGGTCACGGTGCTAAATTGGAGACGGGGTTTCTTCTTTCACGATGGAAGAAGAAGTACAGTTGGTTGCGGTAGGATGTAATGGACGTGGGCCGCCGATAATATGGGGTGAGCCCAGTTTAAATATTAATATAAAAAAATGTGTGTGAGGCCCAAATGGAAAACGAGAGTTCATTGCAAATTTATGAGTATGTTTGTGAGCCCGATCGAATCAAAGACAGTTCGTTGCAAAAGGGAAAACGGGTGGAGTTGGGTGGATTCAAAGTATGCAGTGGAACTTGCCATAGGGTTTTCAAAGAGGACGGGTCTTGGGCCAAGTTCAAATATGTGTTCGATTTACGAACGTTCTGTCACATTGAAATCATAGGGACGGACACTACACCATGAAACTGACTGGGAGTGGATTCGAGCTCATTACAATTTATGGTGAAATAAATTGTCTGATCAGAATCAACTAACGCAAATCGTTATTTAATGGTTAACACGTAATGTGAGTAAATCTCACTAACTCTGAACAGTTTATAATTTCATGTTGTATTTTTAGAACTGTTAAATATTGGCTGATTGACTATGTGTTGACTGTTTGATTGAATTGCTAGTCAGTTAGTTGAATTTCTATATTGATTATGTTTAACAGAATATATCATATGGAACTAAAAGTGATGTTATCTATATTGTTTAACATCTGTGATGCAGGGAAACAGGTTGGAGGAATCCAACTGGACTCCTCACCATTTATTTTACTGTGATTCATATATTGTGATATATGTTGTGATATATAATCTATTGTTGATTGTGTGTGTTTGGACGATATTTATCGTTGTTATATGTTATGTTAAATACCATAAGAAATACTGGATGTGGGAAAGGGGATTTTCAAAGTGTATTTTGAAAATGAATTATTTATATAAAATCGATGGATTTTATATAGGAGAGGAAAAGAATTTTTATAAAAGAAAATAATTATAAAATCGAAGAATAAGTTATAATAAAGGAAATATTTATTTGTTAGAATAAATAGAATAGAATAAAAGGAAATATTTATTTGTTAGAATAAATAGAATCGAAAAGGAAATATTTGTAAGTCATGCACAAATAGAATTGGAAGGAAAATATTTATGGGGAATAAATATGTTAAAAATAGAATTGAAAAGGAAAATATTTATGGGGAATAAATATGTTAAAAATAGAATTGAAAAGGAAAATATTTATGGGGAATAAATATGTTAAAATTGAGATGAAAGGGATATATGTGTAAACCATTTACAAATAGAAAAGATAAAGGAAATATTTATTTAAATAAATAGGGAAGATAAAAGAAATATTTATTTGTTAAATAAATAGAATTGAAAAGGGAATAGTTATTTGTTAAGTAAACAAATAGAAAAGGAATAAATTAAAGGAGTTAATTCAAAAGAGTTAATCGAAATGAGTTAATCGTATATTAGTTGTTCAATTAGAGTTAACCAGTTAGAGTTAACCAATTAGGGTTGATCAGTTAGAGTTATCAGTTAGAGTTAACCAGTTAAAGTAGAGTTAACCAATAGAGTAATTAAATAGAGTTAATCGAATTAGAATAAATCGATTAGAGTAGTCGAAAGGGAGTTATCGATTAGTTTAATCGAAAGGAGTTATCGATTATTAGTTAATCGAAAGGAGTTATCGAATAGTAGTTATTCGAATCGAGTTAAGAGGAGTTATCGTATATTGGTTATTCGAAAGGAGTTAAATCGAATATAGTTTATTTGAATAGAATTGAAGGAGTTAAATCAAATAGGGTTAATCAATTAGAGTTAATCCAAAAGAGTTAATCCAATAGAGTTAAAAGAATAAAAGTTATAAATTGATGTTAGATATTTCGAAAGTAGGGGTTATAACGATATCGTTATAACCAATGTTTCAATAAAGAAGTTGGTTCGTAAATAGAATCCGAAAGTTACGTAAGGAAGTATTAAAGAGTTAAAAGATGAACTTACCCTATTTTGAGATTTGAAATGTTGTTCAGTTAAGGTCTGAGAGGTAGTTAAACCCCAACTTGATTGACTTCGTTTTTTATTTAGAAATGGTTAAGGTTCGAGAGTGAAAGTGGTTAAGTGAATTTAGTAAATCAGTGTAGTGATTTGAGTTGTCATTGCAATGTTGATTTAAACATCTGTTCAAATCCAAGTAAAGAAGGTTTGGAAATGTTTCCCAATGTTAACGTATATTTTCTAAATATAGCAAATAAGGATATATATATATATATATATATGATTGATGATTGATTGATAGAATTTCCATTTGGAAATAATATCGTTGTTTGCACATCTGTTTTTCTTTGATAGTTAACTCACCGACTATCGAAGTTTTTGACCATTTTAACGTTGTTAATATGGAGAGACCGGTTGGATTATTATCCAAAGAACCACTCTGTATTGGCATAAGCGTTGCGAATCATATATGCCAAAGAAAATTATAGACAGAGTAAAGTACAAGGGCTATTGTATAAGTCTTAGATAACAGTGCCTAAGTTGGATGTACTGAATAGTGTCTTCGGTTCATCCTGTTCCTGGATGACTTGTATGGATGAATGTCTGATAGAGTATTTCCAGAAAGGTCACGTACATTGATTTCTTCAACCGTACCAAGAGTGGAAGCGGAGAAGGAAACTTCTTTTAGATGACACGTAATGTATGGTTGTAGACGTCAAATTGGTGATTCGATGGATCTGACAAATTAGCATTCGAAGTGAATCTTATGTGATGATGAAGCGTAACCTCAAGCCTCATCAACCGGTAAATGACATAAATCGGGCAGGCAGCATGGCTAAGTCGGTCGCTCCGAAGTAGGGTGTATAATCACCTGATCTAGAGTATCATTTACTTCTAAAAATCTATTGTTGATGCTGTCCCATTTGGGAAACGGTTGCTGATCCCAACCGTTGGTGATATACATTCGATACACTCAAGCGAAATGAGTGGTCGGTCATGTGTGGCCGGGTTGCAAGATATTCTTGTTGAACCCAGTGTATTACTTTCTAGAGATACACTAGAGAAAGGTGGTTCCATACCTTGTCATAGTTGGAAATCCATTACCAAATACGTGCTTGCGGTTTTGATTGTATACTATATATGTAGAACGTGAGATGAAAGCGTTTCTGCTAGATGATTATTATATTGTGGTTGATAGATATTATTATAATATCAAAAGGTTTTTTTGATATAAAGATAATTTGGATTCTCATAAGGGAAAAACCCGTTCCGTTATACGGCGTGGTCTTATGAGATATTGTTTACTTGTTCAAACTGTTTTAAACCATTTTACTCATACTAGTCCCATGACTTACCCGAAGTTTATTTTGTTTGTTTACCTAAACTCTTGGGTGCCTAAATTTGTACGGGCAGTCAAGTAGTCAGGTTTTACAGATGTACTAGAAGAGCTTGAAGCAGGAGGCTTCAGGATTATATAGCTATAGTTATTTCCGCTGTGTTGTAAGTGTTGTACTTTGATAATGATATGTATATTCAAGTACATATTTGTATTTCAAAGTTATGTTATGAAATATATGTTATTCGTCCCGTTGTGAGGTTCGTGTTACTCTGATGTTGTGTTCTTCTTCTTCTTCTTCTTCTTCTATTCTAAGTTTCTATCTTATATATCCTCACCCTCGGTTTTCTTTCTATTAATTTCCTGATTTTTAGTTTAATTTGGGTTTGGACTTGTGTTTTTGGTCAGCTCAAATTGGACCGGGTTTTCGGGTCATTACAGTTGGTATCAGAGCTTAGGTTAAGAAATTACCTTGGCTCTGTTGCGTGACTCAGTAGAGATGGGGTTAGTAATACCCTAGATTGAGTTTGAGTGTATATATACGAGTGAACGTATTTGTATTTGATATAAAAATCGTTTTATATCGTGGAGATTTATTGGTTGAGTTGTTTATGGGTTCCGCTCGATCAGTTTGATCCACTGTATCGGTAGGAGTTTATAAACACTCGAATACGATGGGTCGACACAGTATGTTTTGAAAAGAGGGTAAATTAAAGTAAGTTTACCCAAGGTATATCTTGATATAGAGAAGACATATATATCAAAATTATAATATAGTGGATATATTGGTTGTTATTATAATCAAGTGAGATTATAAATTAAATGGTTATGTAAATAACCAATCAGAATTCATATAAGTGAAATATATGAAATCGAAATGAATTAAATCTGAAATATTAAAACATAAATTGAGTTAAAACTCTAGAGAATTGGATAAGTGTTTGTAAATGGATTTGGATTAAAAATAAGGAAAATTTAAGATCTTGGAAGATTTTAAATTGTTTTACAAGCAGTGTGCATTATATTTTGAATTGAATTTCAAAGCGGAAATGTTTAGAAATGGTTTTATAGTATTGAACTCACTTCGATCGCTGGAAAATAGATTCCGATGATGACAGCTGCATCATCAGTATTCATTTTCGAGTTGTAAGTGACGAATTACCACCAGAGATACTGTTTTGAATTTTTTTTGGTAAAGACAAGTTGTGTTAAATTTCAAAATGGGATTTATAATATAGAATTTGATATATAGAATTTGAATAATAGAATTTGATATATAGAATTTGAATATAGAAATTCAAATGGGATTTATAATATAGAATTTGAATAGAATTTAATATATAGAATTTCGAATAATAGAATTTGATATATAGATTTAAATAATAGAAGTGATATAAAATTTGAATAGAAATTGAATAGAATTAACTAAGTCGAAGAGGAATTAGTTAATCGAGTTTTGAATTTGAAGTTGAACTTTGAAAGGTGAATTGGATTTGTAAATGGATATTCGAAATCGAATATAGAACTTAAATTTGAAATTTGGATTCAAATTAGTTAATAAGCAAGTTAAAATATATTTGAACATGTCATGTTCTAATATAAAAGTGAAATAGACTAAAGTGTTAATGAACAAATTAATTAACGAATTGAGTTAAAACAATCAGGTATAGTTAAAATAGATTGGGCAGGTATAAATATACATGAGATAGGTATGGATAAGGTATGAAGGTATATGAATAGAATGCTCGACGAAGAGGTATGTATTTAATTCATATATGAGATTTTATGCGCTGTATCGGCTAGCCGCTTGGCTTTTTCTTTTTCTTTTGGATTAGTGAGGGCCATGGGAGGCTATTTGAAATATCCCGATGCTCCTAGTACAAAGGAGGTTATGGCGAATTTTTCCGGGAATTTAAGGAGTTAGAATATTTTTCAGATAATTTGATAGTTAGAAATCAACATATCGATATATATATAGAAGTCGATAAGGAAACGAACTTATAAATAGAATAGTAAAATCAAAAATGAAGACCAAGAATAAAATCTAGTAAGAATAGAAAGAGGAAGCGTATACGTGTTTAAAAGTGAATAAGTAGTTGTATGGTATTGATTATTCGAGTAAGTAGTCATATCTGTTTTGACGTTATAAATGTTATTCAGTCAAGGTCTGAGAGGTAGTTATACCCCAACTTGATTGATTTCATTATTAACAAATAAATGGTAAGATTTCAGGCTCGAAGATCAATGTTGAATAAGAGTTAGTTGAATATAGTATTTGGGTTGTCATAACGATATTTTACACAACATCCGTTTTAACCCAAATAAGTGTAAGTTGGAAATAAGATGTTAAATATTTCCTAATTATAGAAATAAACGAGATCGAAAAAGAGATAAGTAATTGGAATATTTTCCAATTATAAATAGCATATATTTTCTAAAGTTTAGAAAATAAAGGAAGGCGATATTCGGAAATGTTTTCCAATTAACATAAAATGCCAATATGGTTATTGAAAATATTTGGTTAACAGATATTGATAAAAAAATAGAGAAGTGATTTAACTAGTGGAATATTAATTAAGGGCTCAGTGACATGTTCAAAAAGGATTGTTTTTTGAAAAGAGTAAACTGTTTGAAAACACCCAGGGAAAGACTGTTTGAATTAAAAACAAATTTAACAGAAATTTGTGAAAGCAAATTTGAATTAAAGTAAATCCAGTAAAGTGGTAACTGAGATTGAATTAGAATGATATCAAGACAAATTGGATTTTGAGATTCAAATTTGAAGTGTAATGGGATAACCAAGTTAAGAGTTGGGAATCGAGTAGAAACTCGAGTTAAAATGATATTTGGCTCGGATATAAGCGAATGGTTGTGTTGTAGATAAAAGCAGACTGGAATTTGATTGGGATGACCCGTGTATCCGCTGAATTGGCAGTATGTGAAAGTGATAGAGTTGATATTCCTGACAAAAAGGTACAAATTTATATTCGATATAAGCATGAGATTTATGAGCCGAATTGGCAAGCCGCTTGGCTGTTTGATTTTCTTTTGGGTTGGAGATGGCCCAGAGAGCCGAGCTGGAGTTTGACGTATTGACCAGTACGAAGGAGGTGCTGGCGAAATTTTCCGAAAAGTTAAGGTGTTAGAAGATTTTAAGGATTTTTGAAAATTTTCGTTGATAAGAATTAATTAATAATTTAATTGAAATTAAATTGGTTCAGTTGAAACTGAAGTTAAGAAGTGAACAAATATGTTCTGACCAGTCGATAGGGTCGTTCTCAACCTTAGCAATTTCGAGGACGAAATTATTTTAAGTGGGAAAGATTGTAATGACCCGCATTAACAGAGGTATTATAATTAATTTATTTAATTATATAAATAGTGATATAGTGAATTAAATGGTGGTTTAATTAAATAATGGTGTATATTTAATTAAAATAATAAATTAAATAATATATTTAATTCTGAAATAATCAGAATTGGCTGAAATGGCGATATGGTGTGAACTGGATCATCTGTGATATTTAATTCAGCTTGGAATTGAATTTGAATAACGAATATATTATATAAACGACAGTTTGAACGTATAGCTTATAATATAATTATAAACGAGCACGTAACGGCGCGGTAGTTCGCTATTTGGTGATTTGAACTTCAACTGGATATACAAAATCCGTTTTAATTCGGATTTCTGTGAAACAAGAAACGTTAGGAGCTGGTGAAGTAAATTTTTCTAATGGAAGAGAAAAATCGGGATTTCATCGTATAGATTTTGATTTATGTCCAAATCAAATTTTAAAATAGTCGTTATAGAATCGTTTATCGACCGTAACGGTTTATTCGATATAACTAGTTATCAGAATCGAATTTGAACAAGGTTCTTTGAGAAGTAGTGATAATGTAATTTTTAGAATTTTATAGAAATTTTTAATAAATTAAATAAGCAACTTTTTATTTGGAGTATTGGGCACTCAGTATCGACATTTCGGGGTTTAACAATATGAGTCAACCTACCGATATTATTATATTTTTGGGACGGTGGTACATTGCTTGTCACAATGGTGTTTTTATTTCAGTCCGTAGGGGAACAGAATCTTTCGTAACAGAGTATGCTATATTTTAAAACTAAAACTGAACAATAAAATATATATATATATGTGTATGTATGTATATGTGCGTGTGTTTACAAGACTCCACGTGTAGAACCAAAATATGTGTTTACAAAGACTCCACGTGAAGAACCTAAGATGTGTTTACAAAGACTCTACGTTCAAGAAACAAAGTATATGTTTATAAATACTCCACGTTGAAGACACCAGCTATTATTTTGAAAACCAAACCCACCTACAATACATCTTATCAGCCACATATATTACCTAACAACTAAGGGATTATAGTCCTATAAATACGTACCCATACACTTGCTCTCATCCTCTTCCATTCTGGCAAACAAAGGTCATGACATTTACATCCATTTTCCACGCAACCTGAAAAGAAAAACGCTCCAAACAAATGAATGAAATCCAACCATAAAACACTTTCTATTAGCTCATTAAACTCGTTAAAAAACCGTGAGAGGCGAAGTAAGTGAGAGGGTGTTTGTAGCTTGCGTGATGGAGTGACTCGGGGTGGCTAGTTTGTGGAAGGCTTCAGCGTGTTCTCATATAAAAGGAAGAAAGGGGTAGTTGCGGTTATTTGGAAGAAGGGTGTTTGCTGTAGGGCGTGGTAAGGGTGGAACAGTATCATGAAGAAGGAGACGGGTATTGTAGAGTGGGCTTGGAATTTCGGAAAGGGTGGATGCGGTTTAAAACTGGAGCGGAAGGACCAGTTGAGGAAGAAGGTCACGGTGCTAAATTGGGGACGGGGTTTCTGCTTTCACGATGGAAGAAGAAGTACTGTAGGTTGCGGTAGGATGTAGTGGACGTGGGCCGCCGATAATATGGGGTGAGCCCAGTTTAAAATATAATATAAAAAAAATGTGTGTGAGGCCCAAATGGAAAACGAGAGTTCATTGCAAATTTACGAGTATGTTTGTGAGCCCGATCGAATCAAAGACAGTTCGTTGCAAAAGGGAAAACAGGTGGAGTTGGGTGGATTCAGAGTATGAAGTAGAACTTGCCATAGGGTTTTCAAAGAGGACGAGTCTTGGGCCAAGTTCAAATATGTGTTCGATTTACGAAAGGTCTATCACATTGAAATCATAGGGACGGACACTACACCATGAAACTGACAGGGAGTGGACTCGAGCTCATTACAATTTATGGCGAAATAAATTGTCTGATCAGAATCTACTAACGCAAATCGTTATTTAACGGTTTACGCGTAATGTGAGTAAATCTCACTAACTCTGAACAGTTTATAATTTCATGTTGTATTTCTAGAACTGTTAAATATTGGCTGATTGACTGTGTGTTGACTGTTTGATTGAACTGCTAGTCATTTAGTTGAATTTCTATATTGATTATGTTTACCAGAATATATCATATGGAACTAAAAGTGATGTTATCCATATTGTTTAACATCTGTGATGCAGGGAAACAGGTTGGAGGAATCCAACTGGATTCCTCAACATTTATTTTACTGTGATTCATATATTGTGATATATGATGTGATATATAATCTGTTGTTCATTGTGTGTGTTTGGACGATATTTATCGTTGTTATATGGTATGTTAAATACCATAAGAAATACTGGATGTGGGAAAGGGGATTTTCAAAGTGTATTTTGTAAATGAATTATTTATATAAGATCGATGGATTTTATATAGGAAAGGAAAAGGATTTTTATAAAAGAAAATAATTATAAAATCGAAGGATAAGTTATAATAAAGGAAATATTTATTTGTTAGAATAAATAGAATAAAATAAAAGGAAATATTTATTTGTTAGAATAAATAGAATCGAAAAGGAAATATTTGTAAGTCATGTACAAATAGAATTGGAAGGAAAATATTTATGGGGAATAAATATGTTAAAAATAGAATTGAAAAGGAAAATATTTATGGGGAATAAGTATGTTAAAAATAGAATTGAAAAGGAAAATATTTATGGGGAATAAATTTGTTAAAATAGAGATGAAATGGATATATATGTAAACCATTTACAAATAGAAAAGATAAAGGAAATATTTATTTAAATAAATAGGGAAGATAAAAGAAATATTTATTTGTTAAATAAATAGAATTGAAAAGGGAATAGTTATTTGTTAAGTAAACAAATAGAAAAGGAATAAATTAAAGGAGTTAATTCAAAAGAGTTAATTGAAATGAGTTAATCGTATATTAGTTGTTCGACTAGAGTTAATCGAATAGAGTATGAGTTAGAGTTAACCAGTTAGGGTTGATCAGTTAGGGTTATCAGTTAGAGTTAACCGGTTAAAGTAGAGTTAACTAATAGAGTAATTAAATAGAGTTAATCGAATTAGAATAAATCGATTAGAGTAGTCGAAAGGGAGTTATCGATTAGTTTAATCGAAAGGAGTTATCGATTATTAGTTAATCGAAAGGAGTTATCTATTATTATTTATTCGAATCGAGTTAAGAGGAGTTATCGAATATTGTTTATTCGAAAGGAGTTAAATCGAATATAGTTTATTCGAATAGAATTAAAGGAGTTAAATCAAATAGGGTTAATCAATTAGAGTTAATCCAAAAGAGTTAATCCAATAGAGTTAAAAGAATAAAAGTTATAAATTGAAGTAAGATATTTCGAAAGTAGGGGTTATAACGATATCGTTATAACCAATGTTTCAATAAAGAAGTGGGTTCGTAAATAGAATCCGAAAGTTACGTAAGGAAGTACTAAAGAGTTAAAAGATGAACTTACCCTATTTTGAGATTTGAAATGTTGTTCAGTTAAGGTCTGAGAGGTAGTTATACCCCAACTTGATTGACTTCGTTTTAATTTAGAAATGGTTAAGGTTCAAGAGTGAAAGTGGTTAAGTGAATTTAGTAAATTAGTATAGTGGTTTGAGTTGTCGTCGCGATGTTGATTTAAACATCTGTTCAAATCCGAGTAAAGAAGATTTGGAAATGTTTCCCAATGTTAACGAATATTTTCTAAACATAGAAAATAAGGAAATATATATATATGATTGATGATTGATTGATAGAATTTCCATTTGGAAATAATATCATTGTTTGCACATCTGTTTTTCTTTGATAGTTAACTCACCGACTATCGAAGTTTTTGACCATCTTAACGTTGTTAATATGGAGAGACCGGTTGGATTATTATCCAAAGAACCACTCTGTGTTGGCATAAGCGTTGCGAATCATATATGCCAAAGAAAATTGAAGACGGAGTAAAGTACAAGGGCTATTGTATAAGTCTTAGATAACAGTGCCTAAGATGGATGTACTGAATAGTGCCTTCGGTTCATCCTGTTCCTGGATGACTTGTATGGATGAATGTCTGACAGAGTATTTCCAAAAAGGTCACATACATTGATTTCTTCAACCGTACCAAGAGTGGAAGCAGAGAAGGAAACTTCTTTTAGCTGACACGTAATGTATGGTTGTAGACGTCAAATCGGTGATTCGATGGATCTGAAAATGTAGCATTCGAAGTGAATCTGATGTGATGATGAAGTGTAACCTCAAGCCACATCAACCGGTAAATGACAGAAATCGGGAAAGCAGCATGGCTAAGTCGTTCGCTCCGAAGTAGGGTGTATAATCACCTGATCTAGAGTTTCATTTACTTCTAAAAATCTATTGTTGATGCTGTCCCATTCGGGAAACAGTTGTTGATCCCAACCGTTGGTGATATACATTCGATACACTCAAGCGAAATGAGTGGTCGGTCATGTGTGGCCGGGTTGCAAGATGTTCTTGTTGAACCCAGTGTATTACATTCTAGAGATACACTAGCGAAAGGTGGTTCCATACCTTGCCATAGTTGGAAATCCATTACCCAATACGTGCTTGCGGTTTTGATTGTATACTATATATGTAGAACGTGAGATGAAAGCGTTTCTGCTAGATGGTTATTATATTGTGGTTGACAGACATTATTGTAATATCAAAAGGTTTTTTTGATATAAAGATAATTTGGATTCTCATAAGGGAAAAACCCGTTCCGTTATACGGCGTGGTCTTATGAGATATTGTTTACTTATTCAAACTGTTTTAAACCGTTTTACTCATACCAGTCCCATGACTTACCCGGAGTTTATTTTGTTTGTTTCCCTAAATTCTTGGGTGCCTAAATTTGTACGGGCAGTCAAGTAGTCGGGTTTTACAGATATACTGGAAGAGCTTGGAGCAGGAGGCTTCAGGATTATATAGCTATAGTTATTTCCACTGTGTTGTAAGTGCTGTACTTTGATAATGATATGTATATTCAAGTACAGATTTGTATTTCAAAGTTATGTTATGAAATATATGTTATTCGTCCCGCTGTGAGGTTCGTGTTACTCTGATGTTGTGTTCTTCTTCTTCTATTCTAAGTTTCTATCTTATATATCCTCACCATCTGTTTTCTTTCTATTAATTTCCTGATTTTCAGTTTAATTTGTGGTTGGACTTGTGTTTTTGGTCAGCTCAAATTGGACCGGATTTTCGGGTCATTACAGTTGGTATTAGAGCTTAAGTTAAGAAATTAACTTGGCTCTGTGGCGTGACTCAATAGAGATGGGGTTAGTAATACCCTAGATTGAGTTTGAGTGTATATATACGAGTGAACGTTTTTGTGTTTGATATAAAAATTGTTTTATATTGTGGAGATTTATTGGTTGAGTTGTTTATGGGTTCGGGTCGATCAGTTTGATCCACTGTATCGATAGGAGTTTATAAACACTCGAATACGATGGGTCGACACAGAATGTTTTGAAAAGAAGGTAAATTAAAGTAAGTTTACCCAAGGTATATCTTGATATAGAGAAGATATATATATCAAAATTATAATATAGTGGATATATTGGTTGTTATTATAATCGAGTAAGATTATAAATTAAATGGTTATGTAAATAACCAATCAGAATTCATATAAGTGAAATATATGAAATCGAAATGAATTAAATCTGAAATTTTAAACCAGAAATTGAGTTAAAACTCTGGAGAATTGGATAAGTGTTTGTAAATGGATTTAGATAAAAAATAAGGAAAATTTAAGATCCTGGGAGGTTTTAAATTGTTTTACAAGCAGTGTGCATTATATTTTGAATTGAATTTCAAAGAAGAAATGTTTAGAAATGGTTTTATAGTATTGAACTCACTTCGATCGCTGGAAAATAGATTCTGATGATGACACCTGCATCATCAGTATTCATTTTCGAGTTGTATGTGACGAATTACTACCAGAGATACTGTTTTGAATTTGTTTTGGGAAAGACAAGTTGTGTTAAATTTCAAAATGGGATTTATAATATAGAATTTGATATATAGAATTTGAATAATAGAATTTGATATATAGAATTTGAATATAGAAATTCAAATGGGATTTATAATATAGAATTTGAATTGAATTTGATATATAGAATTTGAATAATAGAATTGGATATATAGATTTGAATAATAGAAGTGATATAAAATTTTAATAGAAATTGAATAGAATTAACTAAGTCGAAGAGGAATTAGTTAATCGAGTTTTGAATTTGAAGTTGAACTTTGAAAGGTGAATTGGATTTGTAAATGGATATTCGAAATCGAATATAGAACTTAAATTTTGAATTTTAGATTCAAATTAGTTAGTAAGCAAGTTAAAATATATTTGAACATGTCATGTTCAAATACAAAAGTGAAATAGACTAAAGAGTTAATGAACAAATTAATTAACGAATTGAGTTAAAACAATCAGGTATAGTTAAAATAGACTGGGCAGGTATAAATATACATGAGATAGGTATGGATAATGTATGAAGGTATATAAATAGAATGCTCGACGAAGTGGTATGTATTTAATTCATATATGAGATTTTATGCGCCGTATCGGCTAGCCGCTTGGCTTTTTCTTTTTCTTTTGGATTGGTGAGGGCCATGGGAGGCTATTTGAAATATACCGATGCTTCTAGTACAAAGGAGGTTATGGCGAATTTTTCCGAGAATTTAAGGAGTTAGAATATTTTTGAGATAATTTGATAGTTAGAAATCAACGTATCGATATATGTATATAGAAGTCGATAAGGAAACGAACTTAGAAATAGAATAGTAAAATCAAAAATGAAGACTAAGAATAAAATCTAGTAAGAATAGAAAGAGGAAGCGTATACGTGTTTAAAAGTGAATAAGTAGTTGTATGGTATTGATTATTCGAGTAAGTAGTCATATCTGTTTTGACATTATAAATGTTATTCAGTCAAGGTCTCAGAGGTAGTTATACCCCAACTTGGTTGATTTCATTATTAACAAATAAATAGTAAGATTTCAGGCTCGAAGATCAATGTTGAATAAGAGTTAGTCGAATATAGTATTTGGGTTGTCATAACGATATTTTACACAACATCCGTTTTAACCCAAATAAGTGTAAGTTGGAAATTAGATGTTAAATATTTCCTAAGTATAGAAATAAACTAGAACGGAAAAGAGATAAGTAATTGGAATATTTTCCAATTATAAATAGCATATATTTTCTAAATTTTAGAAAATAAAGGAAGGCGATATTCGGAAATGTTTTCCAATTAACATAAAAGGCCAATATGGTTATTGAAAATATTTGGTTAACGGATATTGATTAAGAAATAGAGAAGTGATTTAACTAATGGAATATTAATTAAGGGCTCAGTGACATGTTCAAAAAGGAGAATTTGATTTTTGAATAGAGTAAACTGTTTGAAAACACCCAGGGAAAGACTGTTTGAATTAAAAACAAATTTAACAGAAATTTGTGAAAGCAAATTTGAATTAAAGTAAATCCAGTAAAGTGGTAACTGAGATTGAATTAGAATGATATCAAGACAAATTGGATTTTGAGATTCAAATTTGAAGTGTAATGGGATAACCAAGTTAAGAGTTGGGAATCGAGTAGAAACTCGAGTTAAAATGATATTTGGCTCGGATATAAGCGAATGGTTGTGTTGTAGATAAAAGCAGACTGGAATTTGATTGGGATGACCCGTGTATCCGCTGAATTGGCAGCAGGTGAAAGTGATAAGTTAATATGCCTGACAAAAAGGTACAAATTTATATTCGATATAAGCATGAGATTTATGAGCCGAATTGGCAAGCCGCTTGGCTGTTTGATTTTCTTTTGGGTTGGAGATGGCCCAGAGAGCGTAGTTGGAGTTTGACGTATCGACCAGTACGAAGGAGGTGCTGGCGAAATTTTCCGAAAAGTTAAGGTGTTAGAAAATTTTCAGGATTTTTGAAAATTTTCGTTGATAAGAATTAATTAATAATTTAACTAAAATTAAATTGGTTCAGTTGAAACTGAAGTTAAGAAGTGAACAAATATGTTCTGACCTGTAATAACCCAGAAAATCTGGGCCAGTTTAAAATTTTTATTCCGGCAATTTTAGCGAATTTTGAATATTTAAAATAGATTATTTTAAATAGTATCGATGAGAAATTTATTTTGAATATATTTAGAACGTATATATTATATACGTCGTCGTTAGAATATAAATAATTATATATAATTATAAATAGAATAGAAAATGGCGCGGTAGTTCGATAATTCGATTTCAAACTTCAATTGAATGTACCGGGTGCAAAACAATCCGGATTTTAGTGAAACCAAAAATAATAGGATCTAATTGATGATATATTTCCAACGAATCCGAAAAATCGAAATTTCATAGCGGGAATCAAAAGATATGCCCAGTTGAAAATTCTGAATAGTCGCTATGGAATTCAGGCCCTTAAAAATGGAAGTTTTGCAAACGACCTCGGATTTCGACGAAACCACTTTTGTTGGATCCGCAGTGTCAAATTATTGCTAGATTCCAAATTTCGTAATTTTTCGAATCAATATGTGAGCGTGGCGAAGGAAAACGCGTTTGACCAGTTTCAGTTGATTTTAATCGACTGGAAAATGGCCATTTTTCAAACAGTCTCAGAATTCGGTGAAATTAGTTTTGTTAGGACTGTATCGTCAAAACGAGGCTAGAAAATATTTTTCTGCAATTTTTAGAATTCGTATGTGACCCCGGTAAATTGAAATGCGTGTTCAAATTCAATATATATAGTTATAAGTTGATTTTGACGGAAACTGATCGAAACGATCAAATCAGCTTACAAAACATATCCCATTGTGTTCGGCATGGGGGTAAAACGCTATGGACGACAGGCGGTGGGCCTCGTTTTGAGGTCGAAAATAAAAGTTGCTTTTTAGTGATAAATTAAATAATTAAATAAATTAAAAATTAAAACACCCTTTCTCTCCTACATCCTCTCTGCCCCCCTGGTTATAATTCATTTTCAACAGAAGAAAAAAAAAAGAAAAAAATGGTCGAAGCGGAGAGGAGCGCCGCCCCCTCCGATCGATGTCGCACCGCAGCTACCCCCCCTCCCTCCATCTTCTCCGTCGAAACCCCCTTGCCTGCGCGCAACCGCCGTAAACCCCCTCCCCCCTTTTTCTGATCGACGCGCCACCCTAAACCCCCCCTATCGGAAATCGAGCACCGCACCCCCCCCCCCAAAGAAACCCGAACCCTAGCCCTCCCAACCGCCGACGAGGCCTTCAGCCTCTAACCAACCGCCTCGACGCCCTCCGACGCCCACCAGAGCCCAAACCCTCTCCGAATCGATAAAGCTGTAAGTTTTATTGATTTATTTATTTTTGTTTTGTTTTTTATTATTTTTATTAGGTATGATTAGCATTATTTTGAAACTGAAATTAGGGATGTTTTGAAAATATAAATGGCGATGTTTTGAAAGAAATAGAAAAGATTTGATTTTTAAAATAGAAAAGATTTGATTTTTAAAATATAAAAGATTTGATTTTTAAAATAGAAAAGATTTGATTTTTAAAATAGAAAAGATTTGATTTTTAAAATAGAAAAGATTAGAATTTTAAAATAGAAAAGATAAGATTTTTAAAGGAAGAAAGACGATATTTTTAAAAGGAGAAAGGCGTGACTTTTACTTATGTAGTGGATTATAAATATGGTTTTTAGAAGGAACAAAAATATAATTTTTATAATATTGGAAGGTTAAAAATATAATTTTTATATGTGTAGCAAAATAAAAATATCATCTTTATATAGTAGGAGGGATAAAAATATTATTTCTATCATGGTAGCAAGTTAAAGATATTATTTTTATTAGAGTAGCAAGTTTAAAATATTATTTTTATTCGTGTAGCTAAGTAAAGATATAATCTTTTATGTGTAAAAGACGTTGTAAAAATATAATCTTTGATGTATATATAGCGATATAAAAATATAATTTTCATAACGAAGTAAAAATATCATCTTTATATATGTAGCAAAATAAAATTGTGATTTTTATAGTGATGAAATCTTTATATTTGAAAAGGCGAAATCATTCTATATAGTAGCGTAGTAAAAATTCGATTTTTATATATTGAATAGCGAAGAAAAAATTCGATTTTTATATATTGAATAGCGAAGTGAAAATGTGATTTTTACATATGTAGAGAATACGGGCAACGAAGATGACGAAAAGGCGAGAACGATGAAGATTTCTATTAATGAAGAGTCGTAGTATTGGATAGCTATTGGTGAGAATTTCTCACCTTTCAATTTCATTTTCTAGTTATATATATATATACTAGGATGCAGATGGTGTTTAGTAGCACCCGACACAATCGTCCACAGACCATGGACTTGTTTGTTTGATTGCAAAAATTAGTTAGATTATTTGATTGAAATTTTAGTTGTTTGGTGAAATGGAATGGATTGATTGATGTGTGAATGGCGTGGGCCTTCACTAGACCGGGGATAAGGCTAGGCCTCGTCCCGTTTCTAGTATCGTGTCGTTATGCCGCCGAAATTTTCTAAAATAAGTTAGAAAAATAAAAATATCATTTTATTGTGTAAATGAACTGAATAGAAATTCATGTGTTGAAATAAAATATTTTATCGTTAAAAATATAATTTTTAACGTGGAAGTGAATAAAATAAAATATTCATTTACAAACCGGACGGTTTGTTTATGTACACCTATTTGAAGGATATTGATTGGGTCGATAAATTTTACACATCGCCCAACAGCACAAATAAAATCTGTGTTTGATTGTTTGAAACCCCACACGGGTGTTGGGATGAAATTTGAAGTTCACTCATCCTGATTGATTAAATATGTCGATCGATTGATTGACAGGCTGTTATAAGTGATAGGTATCTATATTTGATGCTTATACAGTGTAGTGCACTTTGGTTGATGGTTGATTATTTTTCAATGTTATTATATACATGTGTTATATGGAATCCATATAATTAATGTTATATGGTAATTGATTGGGCCTCATTCCAATTTAGAAAATAAAGAATATTATAATATAAAAGTTCATGTGTTGACTGTACTAATCCGTTGAGATTTGTCTTGTGTTGAACGAAATATTTTAACAATAAAATTTACATCTTTATCATATATGAAGTCAGAAATTAACTGGAAGATAGATAAGATGAGTGGTCTCCTGGATATTGATCTGATGTTGGTTTCGGCATTCGGGGTTAATATTTAGGGAATCGTTCTCTTACTAATTTACGGTTGGAGTCTGATTTGATATCAAACGATAGATACCCTAATTTTTATAAAATATATTAAATAACAAAAATAGTCACACGTGGACGGTACTCATTCGTTGAGATTAGTCGTGTGTTGAGAAAAATAAATATTCATTTGTTGAATAGAATATTTGAAAATAGAAATATATGAAGCCGTGTTGATTAGATTGATGCCATTTTGACGTGAACGATATTTATATCGATTTTATTCATTTTTAAATGAATATTGAAAAGTGATTTCGAAATCAAATATTTTGAAATGAAATTCGAAATGAATTGAATATAAAACGATTTCGAAATGAATTGAATATAAAACGATTTCGAAATGAATTGAATATAAAACGATTCGAAATGAATTGAATATAAAACGATTTCGAAATGAATTGAATACAAAACGATTTCGAAACGAATTGAATTGAATACAAAACGATTTCGAAATGAATTGAATATAAAACGATTTCGAAATGAATTGAATATAAAACGATTTCGAAATGAATTGAATATAAAACGATTTCGAATTGAATTGAATATAAAACGATTTCGAATTGAATTGAATATAAAACGATTTCGAATTGAATTGAATACAAAACAATTTCGAAATGAAGTGAATATAAAACGATTTCGAAATGAATTGAATATAAAACGATTTCGAAATGAATTGAATATAAAAAGATTTCGAAATGAATTGAATATAAAACGATTTCGAATTGAATTGAATATAAAACGATTTCGAATTGAATTGAATATAAAACGATTTCGAATTAAATTGAATAGAAAACAAATTTGATTTCAATTGAATATAAAACGAATTGAATTCAAATTGAATAAAAACCGTTTTAAATTCGAATTGAATAGGAAACGAATTGAATTCAAATTGAATAGAAAACGAATTGAATTTAAATTGAATGGAAAACGAAATGAATTCGAATCGAATTAAAATCGATTTGAATTGATATCAAATAGAAATGAAAGTAAAAAGGATTTATAATAGGAAATTCAATTTTGATTTGAATTTGAAATAAAGGTTGAAATTGTTTTTGAAACGAATTCAAAACTATTTATAAAATTCGTTTTAAATAAGTAATCGACGATATATATATTATATATAATATAATGGCCTGAATAGAACGCGTCGCGGCAGTTCGTGAATTTCGACCATTTATTTCAAACGGACATTACGGGAGATTCGACCGTCGGATTCTCCTAAAACCGGAAACGTTGGGTTCGTATCAAAAAGATCTTTCTAACGAATATTTGAAATTTGAAATCTAATGGTTGGATTTAGAGATACGTCCAAATCAAATTCGAAAAAGGTCGTTGTAAGTGCAGTTCGATGGCCATTGATGGAAATCGACTGTACGGGCCTTGATAAAATTATTAAAAATGGTAATAATTTGTGTAAAATCATAAGAAATGATTTGGGAAAAATTGGGATGAGAAACTCCATATTTGAAAAGATAAAAATAGTTTTTTTATCGAAATGAACTAGTTTTGAACTGAAATTAAAACCCATTTATTTTTAAACAAATAAATTGGATTTGAAATGGGTTTAAATAGAATTGATTCATGGGTTTACCGGGAACTGTGTTTTAGATAACACTAGTTCTTTAACCCGATAATAAATAGAATGTGATTTGGGTTTATCGTGAACTGTGTTTTAAATGACACTAGTTCTCTAACCCTGTAAAAGGAGTTTTAATGAATTTGCAATTAAATTGAAATGTGAATTGATAATCTAAATTATCAAAATTAGAAATTGAGCGAGAATGGAGTATCACCAGTTTTGCTCCAAAGCGGTAGTTAAATCTTTAATTAGATTTGAACGTGAAATGGTAATTAATTTTACCGATAACACCGTGGTGTTGGATATGGAGTATTACCAGTTTTGCTTCATGGAATGAATAGGTTGGGATTGGGAAATAAAATAAATAATTACTTCGTTGTGGTTCGCTAATCTCGACTAGTTTGGAAAACCATAATTTGGTTTGAAATGACATCCAAAGGATGATTAAAGGATAAATTTTAAAGAATTTATCTTGGATAAAATTAATGGGAACCTTTCCCTAAGAATGTGATTTTGGGAATAAAAGAATATTATGAATTGGAATGAGGCGTATGTTGTGTTTGTGTAACATTTGTTTTTAATATACGCGGGTTGTTCGGAAAGGCCGGGTTTATACCCATTCTGAATAACCGATTCGACGATATGTCGAAGATGAAGGCGGTGGTTGAAGACCGGAAGTCTTCACATCGTTTGGATAATTACTGACGATCCTGATTGGGCTGTACACCCAAGAGGATGGAAATAGTTGGAGGTCGTCCAGATGTACTTAGAGATCGATGGATATGCGAGGAAAGTGCCTCCGTTTTCGTTCAGACCCAGAACGAACTTGTAAATGGA
Organism: Allium sativum; assembly: GCA_030737875.1. Taxonomy (NCBI): domain Eukaryota; kingdom Viridiplantae; phylum Streptophyta; class Magnoliopsida; order Asparagales; family Amaryllidaceae; genus Allium; species Allium sativum. The sequence goes on along the minus strand of CM060925.1, from coordinate 94,953,274 downwards.
TTGTGTGTCTGACATTGGATTTTATTCTGTGTTGATTGATTTCTATTAAATATATATCTGTTTGGCGGCGGAGAATTTATTCTTTTGCTTAACGCCCTTCTCTGAGACGTACGAGCTTAGAGGTTATATATCGATAGATATCAATCGCATGGCATGAATTGCCTTTGTGGCATGCTGAGTTGCATGGATCAAGGCTTCTGTTGAAAAGCAATGTCTTGTGGTTGATGATCAAAGCACAGCCTTTGTGGCGTAGCTTTGTGTATAACGTGAATTCGCGAGCCTCACCCCTCGGTATGAGTCAAAAACGGGATACGGACTGCAGGGAGAGCATGACGTTTCTTTCTAGCTATGGTGGTGTCAGTGACTTACCAGCCCTGACATTTATATACTTTTCACCTATGTGGTTGTTGGATGAGGGGCCTCGATTTTAGATCTGTAAGGACCGGGAAGTGTGTGTTCAGGAATTGCCAATCCTCTAACGTAAGTGAGGACCGGCCCTGAAGATCCAGGATTGCCCAGAGTGTGTAGTCCTGAGGCATTTGCTAGAGTGTCTCGAACGCGGAGAGGAGCTTGCCCCTTGCCTCGACTCATGACGGAAATCCAATTTCCAATACGTGTATTGCGGTTTTAATTGTAGGACTAGTATGGCGACATGATATATGGAACCCATGCCGTCTATGATTTATATTTATGATTGAAATGTTTTGACACTATACACTTATTATAGTATCAAATGATTTGTTTTAAATGTACCAAGCACATTTGGCTATTATAAGGGAAAACCCTATCCTCCGGCTTGCGTTGCATTGTGTGATGGGACCTGGGTCTTATAATAGCTTCATTTTTCGAAAAAGCATTACGTTGTTTATTGATATGCACTGGTATTCTTGGGAGGAAACCCGTTCCGTGTTATACGGCGTGGTCCCTTGAATTACTCTCTTTTAAAGTAAAGCTTTAAATAACTGTTTTAGTTCTCACACCAGTCACATGACTGACCTGGAGTTTATTGTTTTTAACCTAAACTCTGGGTGCCCCTATTTTCCGCATGGGCAGCTAGTAGTTTTGGTTTTGCAGATTTATATTCACAGGATCCTGGTTTACAGCTGGAATGATATCCGGAAAGCTCTGTATCCGTATATCACCTTCAGTTGTGCTTTGTATTATTTTCCGCTGCTTTGTAATTTATTGTAATCTCTGATATTTATCGAATGTAATTTATTCATTTATACTCTCTGTATTCTTGTATTCTGATGGAATTGTTGTAATAACAATGAAATGTTCTTCCGTCTGCGTTCTGTTTTGTCTTGTCCTTACAGTAATTCGTTCTTTCTCATCTCTTCGGAGACCGGGGAAGTTCGGGTCGCTTCATGACCGGTCGATAGGGTCGTTCTCTACCTTAGCAATTTCGAGGACGAAATTATTTTAAGTGGGAAAGATTGTAATGACCCGGATTAGCAGAGGTATTATAATTAATTTATTTAATTATATAAATAGTGATATAGTGAATTAAATGGTGGTTTAATTAAATAATGGTGAATATTTAATTAAAATAATAAATAAAATAATATACGTAATTCTGATATAATCAGAATTGGCTGAAATGGCGATATGGTGTGAACTGGATCATCTGTGATATTTAATTCAGCTTGGAATTGAATTTGAATAACGAATATATTATATAAAAGACAGTTTGAACGTATAGTTTATAATATAATTATAAACGAGCGCGTAACGGCGCGGTAGTTCGCTATTTGGCGATTTGAACTTCAACTGGATATACAGAATCCGTTTTAAATCGGATTTCTGTGAAACAAGAAATGTTAGGAGCTGGTGAAGTATATTTTTCTAATGGAAGAGAAAAATCTGGATTTCATCGTATAGATTTTGATTTATGTCCAAATCAAATTTTAAAATAGTCGTTATAGAATCGTTTATCGACTGAAACGGTTTATTCGATATAACTAGTTATCGGATTTGAATTTGAACAAGGTTCTTTTGAGAAGTAGTGATAATTTAATTTTTAGAATTTTATAGAAATTTTTAATAAATTAAATAAGCAACTTTTTATTTGGAGTATTGGGCACCCTGTATCGACATTTCGGGGTTTCACAATATGAGTCAACCTACCGATATTATTATATTTTTGGGATGGTGGTTGTTAGACCCAAAAGTGGTTCTAACACCCAAATTGATTTAAAACAAGATAAAATGAGATAAAAATAAAAATGAACACGCAGGATTTATAGTGGTTCGGCGAACAAATGCCTACGTCCACTTATCTTTCACTATATTCAATAATTCAGTTGCAAATACAATGTAAGATTCACTCACAACTCACTTTTGTTCACTCAATTGACTAAAACAAGAAATGAAAGATGATTTGGATTCTCCGGGAGTAATGGAGTTCGGATGATGGAGGTGATTGAATTTTCTAAGTGCTGAAAAAAGATCCCTCTCTTTGTCTCCAGACGGGGTATTTATAGGTGTGAATTTGCTTGAGATTTGATCCGGGTCGGGCCACGTGTCGCCCATCGCATTCTCTTCGGGTTCGGATGAACCATCATGTTGACAACGCATCAAAGGGAAGGACGTTATGGGTATGAACTGGTCATAGCCGGTCCGGATATCCAGGCGCTTTTGCAGGAGAATAACAGGGAACATGGGTTCGGATCGGAGGCGCACAGACAAGGGGGTCGGATCGGGATATCCGATCCGAACCGGATTGGCTTGGATGCAACGTTCTCTTCTTCTCTAATCTGCTCCGCTCCGATCCATTCTCGTGGCAAACAGGTGGCTTTCTGATCCACTTGAGATTTAGTTGCCCTCCGATCCGGTTAGATATGCCTTACCAATTTACTCAATAGGAGTTCACCGATCCGAACAGGGGACTCTTTCCGACCCGAACCGATGGTTTGCTCTGACCCGATCCAAACAGCTGCTGCTATCTAATCTAGATTGTAGAGTCTTCTCCAACCCGAACCGAAGTCTTCTAATTAAAAATGCCCTTCAATGTTTGGTCTCTTGACTTTGTGTTGCCTAATTCACAAAGTAGGCTAACATTTTGCCCCCTCAAAGGATTCTTCTGTTGCACGAAGCATGCTTTGATGTCATTTGAATGCTAGTCCTTGAATCAGAATGGTCAGGAGGAATGCACAGATTTGAACTCGGCTCGGTGGTGTGACTCGGTTCGGTGGCGCGGCTCGGTTCGGTTTCCGACTCGATCATCTTTTCTTCCTGTTTCGCTTTGCACAGGGTTGATGGGCCAGAAGATGTGGGCTGGCTTGGATGCGGTCCAAACGGAGTGAGATACGGGGAATACAAAGAGTCATCTCAAGTATTATATAAACTCACTCACCCACACTCTTCTTCCTTCTTTACTCCCACAATTCTGGTTCTCCTATTTTTACACCGAAACCCCCCCATTTCCTAAAAATCTAAAAACTCCAAACTCCTTGTTTCAATCTTCGCATAACATATCTAGGTATTCTAAATCTTCAATTGTTTATGTGATAACTGATTCCAACTAGAATTTGCGGTTAATTCGAACGATTGGAGTGTGGCATTTGTTGAACTCCGATGCTTGGATCTCCTCCACCGTTCATCATCGTCGTTGATGGCGTCTTCGCCGTCTCGAGGTAGCAACGGGGGTCGTTGGGATCCAGCGTCAAACGTTCGAGCACATACACATAAACACTTAACCTCGTTTGGGTCTGGTGACATTTGAAGACGAGAAAGGGGATAATAGGAACTGGGTTCGGTTCGGGGAAGGAAGTGCTGGAGCAGCGTAGGAGAGGGCAAGTTCATATGTTAGGATCGGGTCGGAATGAAACGCGATGTGGAGAAAGCCATGCTTGTCCGACCAGGTCGGGTCGGGGTAAGAGATAGAGGGATGAAAAGAACGTATGGATCCTTTCGTTTGCAGAACCGCTCCGAATGCTTATTCCGATTCGGTTTTAAACTGTCAAATACGAACGTTTTCTCCGAACCAAACCGTATGCAGACCCGATTCGATCCCAGTTTTATGCACGTCCGATCCGAACCGAACCATAAGCACACCCTACCCGAACTGAATGATATGCATATTCCAACTTAAAGCACTAGACTTTATCCAACCAGGGTTAATCAATGCTTGACATAATCTTCAATTCAATGAACAGTTAGGGTAGTGCCTTGCGGACATAAACGAGCATTAAGAACAACTCTGACAATCATTCTCTCTTCAAAGCTTCGTCTTACATTGTTGTACTTTTATTTTGCATTTCCCACATTTGCTGCACATATTTTAGTTCACACACATACACAAAGGGGGGGCACGGGATAATTTACTCTAATCCGTGCTCTTGCTTCTTCAATAGTTCCATGACAATGAGGCCCAGACGCTCTTCCCGTCTAGCTGAGAGGAAAGAAGCCCCGGAAACTTCTAACAAAATCACTCTTGAGGATATATCTTCTTCGTCTGATCCGAAATGGGACAGTGAGGGTCCAGATTACGGGGTTGATCATTGGGAAAGCGACGAGGTGTCTTCAGGGAATGAAGTTTCTTTGGGTTTCGAGGAGGAAGGAGGGATTGGTGACAATCGAGCACCCGATGAATTTGAATCTGCCATCATATTGGAATCACCCTCGGACTCCGTTGAATCAACAATTGACAATGATCGACTTGTTCGAATTTGTCTGAAATACGGAATAATGAAAAGGGACACCCTAGTGCCCTCACGCTCTGACCGTCCCCACAACCCTCCAGAAGGATATATGACGGTCACTCGATTGATGTGCATGGTCGGCGCCATTCCTCCATTCTCTCCTTTCATCGTTGATTTCTTAAGACAAATGCGGATTGCCCCCATGCAGTTGCATCCCAATTCATATGCCTATTTGCATAACTTGTACATAGCATATCGTGAAATCCTAGGCGTAGAGCTCACGTTCGATGATGTTCATTTCTTCTATAATTTCAAGCATCGGACTAGAGAAACTCCATCTTTCTGTTACTTTGAATCAGTCCCTAAAAGGAAGATAATCTCTACACCATTTAGCAGTAAAGCTGGAGATTCCAGACTAGAATGGTTCTATATAAAGCAACAGTCTGGATGCGCCAGGAGATGGACAAAATCAAGTAAAGCGTTGATTTTCTGAACCCGGACTCTATACACTTGAATCATCACCCTGACCTGTTTTCCTTTTTGTTTGCAGTCGACAATCCCAAACAGATATCAGATCAGGTGTTCTTTGATTGGATGCACCGTCTTCTTAATGGCGATCAAAAATTCCTGACTATCGACGAGGTCCTTAAAGATGAATACCTTCATTTTCACGGGCTGCTATCCGTTTTCCGTAGCATCGGTCATGGGACGGTCCCTTATGCATACATTCCTCCAGTGGAGACAGTTCCAGAGATAGGAGAAGGCTCGGGAATTCCTACAGCTCCTCTTCAAACTTCACCTTCTCCCTCTTCCACACAAGATGATGAATTGGCTAATCTGGCCGAAAAGCATCGTGAAGGGTATATTGCCCCCGAGGAAACTACTTCTCTAGACAAGTCAAAATCCTCCCAAGAGTCGCCACTTCATGCTTCCGAAGGGGATGCTCCTAGCACCGATGAGCACATATTTCAGGGTTTGGGGCATCTCCCCTTACCTGAGACTATATATACTTCAGAGGATTTCAGGAAGGACCCTTTAGTCTTCACCTCTTCTGAAGAAACTACTCCCACTAAGGCCAAAGAGCCTGCCCGCACAAGTCTAGCTTCAGACTCGGGTTGGTTGGGGGGACACACACCACTTAGGATGCACTTTACACCACAGCATCAGCACTCATTGCACTTCTTTCTCCATGAATCCATTAATTCTAAACTTCGTTTATTTTATCGTGCAGGTACAATGTCTCGATCCTATTACGACATAAGAAAACTTCGTCGTAGCATGTCTAATCCTCCTCAGAATGTCGAGTATGATCGCCGGGACGATCGTGGTAGGGAGGAGAGAAGACCTTATGATCCCTATCGTTCTCGACCCTCACGTTCCCGCTCACCAGTTCGACCGGAACAAGAAAAATATAAGAGCTATCAAAGCCGCAGGGAGGAGGATAAACCACCATCTAAGGACTCCTCCTCTTCCTATGAGAAACGCAGTAGAGAGAAAAGTCCTCCAAAGGAAACCGGGTCTCGAAGTAAGCAAAAAGTCCCTGCTACTAAACGACCTAGGACAGACAAAGGTACTACATAATCCTCTTCAGGAAGGGACACCGAATTAACAATCCTCGCTCCTCCTCCACCAGATGCGGGAACTGCAATAAAACGGGCATATTTGAAAGAGCAATTTCCCGAACACTACTTCGAAACTCTGACCTTTTTGCCTGCCCTTGAACCTATTTCGTCTAATTGGGCAGATGAGGCCAAAGCAAAGATTGATTTGGTGGAAAAACAATATACCGAGATGTTCAAGTATTCCCGCAATCTTTCTAGAATCATCCGCACTCTAATGACAAATACTGATTCAATGCAAAAGACCGCGGAGGAGGATGCCAAGGCTCTAAAAGCCCTAGGAAAAGATTTGGAAGACACTCAAGCTCAACTAGATGTCGCTCAAAATAACGCTTCTAATTTCAAACAACAGTTTGAGGACACGCAAAAACGCTATCATGACTTGCTTGAATCCCACACTCAGGAGCGTTCTGAGTTGAAGAAGCAAGCTGACGAGGCCAAATCAGAGGCTGCTAAGACACGCCTTGCTTATGCTGAGCTTGAGCAGAAAAACGCCGAGTTAGCGAAGAGGAGTGATGAATTAGAAAAGAAGAACGCTGACTTGGCTTCAAAATTGTTGGAGGCAGAGAACAGGGCTGCTCTGGCCGAGGGCAATGTGGAATGTGCTATTAAATCTGCGGAGGAAGCCCGCAAGCAACTATCAGAGGCGGAGGCTGATATTCAGGGCTTCGGCGAGCTAATGATTGAATTCTTCGCACACATTATTCGTCGCCGAAACATTTCTTGGATCGAGGACTATCCATCCACTCTGGTTCAAGTATGGAATCAAATCGTTGAGTGGGAAAAAGAGGAACTTAAGGTCGATTCCCTCGATGAAGATAAACTGATGGAGAAATACTTGAGAGACGATGAACCGGAACGCCTAGCTGAAGGGCGCCGCCTAATTGCTGAGGCCATGGAAGAAGAGAGGCGGAAGTCTAAACAAAAAACCATTCCCGAAGCTGGTTCCTCTTCTTCTGCTCCTGCAACTCCCGAAGTAGAAGGGTATGATCCCAAAAATCCGGGAATTCCTCGAACCACTTTGCTATCTCCCATTCCTGAAATAACCCCAGAGGTAGTAGCCACCCCCGCTGGAAAGTCTTCGGAAGGTATCCCTATCTTTTCTCCTCAATTTGCCAAAGCTATTACTACCTTTCGCTACGTGATTGAACATTCGATGAGAGACCCTTTGTTTTCGCCTGAGTTGATAACCGATGTTTCTCATTCTGTAGGTGTTGAATCATCCGCAAAGACAGATGTAGCTCAAGGAGCTGTCGCTGGGACGAAGCCCGCTGATAGGGTCAAAGAAGGGGAAGACAAAGCTGCTTCCATAGACTTGGGGGAAGGAAGTGAGCCAACTAAGGTCACCACTCCCCATGATGAAGAAATGATTGCAGCTTTAAAAGACGACGGAGGAGACGAGGGGCACGATGAGGAACCGGAGGTTGCAATAACTGGGGAGTCGAAAAGCGCCGATGACGTTACCTTGGCTGCCATGAAGGCTGATCAAGACAAGCGCTTGCAATTAAAGGCCGAAGAACTAGACCCTGAGGTCCTCAAGCCCCTCGCAGTTGTGGATGCAGGTTCAAGGTTAGTTGTTAAGCTCTCAACTAGATCTATTACCGAAGAACTTGCTAAAAAATCTTCTCTTGATTCCAGTGTCCCGCCCTCCGGGAAGAAGTCTACTGGCTCCAGTACCGCATCTTCAGGAAAAAAGAAATAGAAACGAATCTTGACTAAAGCCGAGAAGGAAGCAAAGGATGTGGAAAAAGCTACCAAGAAATCGAAGGCTCCTTCCAAACACAAATAGTGGGTTCCCCTGTATCTTTTTAGCATTTTTGTGAACCAATAACTGCTGCTACAAAAGCAGCTCCTGCACTTTCTTCTTTAGTTATTTCCCTGTACAAATTCATTCATTTGTAAATAAAAATAATTCACTTTTTGCAATGTTTATTTGTTAGTAGTTCTGCACTTATGTAAAAATGCATGTCTATAGTTATGAAACGAAGTTGTGGAGGGGGGAAATATGTGTATGCATATGTGTCCCAAGTTAATTTCCATAAGTTATTCAATGCTTAACCATGCAATCTGAATGCACCCAATTCTCTGACGGGATAGCACTTCCTGTGTCGTCAGTACCTGTCGTTTTTTCTGGCATTTTTTATACTCTCCTTCTTTCTCTTGAGAGTTAGAGTTCGAGTTCAGTCATTTGTTTATTCCCCGGTCGTTCAACGGGGAAAGACTTCTTTCTCGGCGCTCAGTCGGAGACGCCTTTATACTCTCTTTCTCTCTGGAAAGTTAGAGTTAGGAGGAGAATTTCTTTTTCAGCGCTCAGTCGGAGACGCTTTTATACTCTCTCTCTTTCTCTGGAGAGTTAGAGTTAAGAAGAGAATTTCTTTTTCAGCGCTCAGTCAGAGACGCTTTTATACTCTCTCTCTTTCTCTGGAGAGTTAGAGTTAAGAATGTCGTTTTCTCATTCTTTTATGTCTTATTGCACAAATAATCGTTGTGCTCCATTTTATGTCTAAACTGTTTTCAACCTTTTTAGGCTCTGAGTTATCCTGTATTTTATAATCACAACAGAATAACTAATGAATGTAAATGCATAAAAGTAAATAACACACAATATTTTTATAGTGGTTCAGCTAAGTCGTAGCCTACATCCACTTTATAGTCCTTTATTCATATCATCAGATTTTCCCAAGGCAAGGCGTGCCTTATTACAGAGTTCACAGGAAAAATAACAAAAAGTATAGCATTTCTAATCCAAATATCGCATTAAGTGTTGGGCATTCCATGCTCGAGGGACTTCTTCACCATCTACGGTCGTTAACTTGAAGGTTCCTTTTTCAAGTTTCTGTTGGATGACAAAGGGCCCTTCCCATTTTGGGCCAAGGTGAGGAAGGGATGGAAAAACTCTCTTTAGCACCAAATCTCCTGGTTCAAAAGTTCTGAGGCGAACTTTTTTGTCATAATAGCGTGCCATCTGACGCCGATGTCTTGCTGCACGCAAGTCTGCTTCGTCCCTTTTCTCTTCGATTTCATCAAGAGACTCAAGTAAAAGTGCCCGATTTGTCATCGGGTCATAATATGTCACCCTGTGGGAAGGAACTTCTAGTTCAACTGGAATCACAGCTTCTGAGCCAAAGGAGAGAGAGAAAGGGGTATGACCGGTAGCCGTTTTAAATGTTGTTCGATATGCCCACAAAGCTAGGGGCAATTCGTCAACCCATCTTGCCTTTGCACGCTCCAACCGTTTCTTGAGGATGGATTTTATAACTTTGTTTATTGCCTCTACTTGTCCATTCGATTGAGGATAGGCAACTGCAGTATATCGCTTGTTTATCTTATACTTCTGACAGAAATTTCTGAATTCAGTACAATCAAACTGGGTTTCGTTGTCAGTTATGATCGTCCTTGGAATCCCGAATCGGCATATAATATTTCTGACCACAAAACTTATCACCTTTCTTGTTGTGATCTTGGTCAAAGGCTCAGCTTCCACCCATTTCGTAAAATAGTCCACAGCCACTATTGCATACTTAGCTCCTCCTTTAGCAATCGGTAAAACTCCAATGATATCAATTCCCCATGTGGCAAATGGCCAAGGACTCACCATCGATTTAAGCTGGGTTGACGGTGCCCTGGGGATTTTGGCGAATCTCTGGCACTTATCGCAGCGTCGTGAATAATCAGCTGCATCTCTGTTGATCGTAGGCCAGAAGTATCCGTACCGCAATATTTTCTTTGCTAAAGTTTGACCTCCTGTATGATCTCCACACTCACCCTCGTGTACTTCTCTTAGTACACGCTTGATGTCGTCGTGTGCGATACATCGTAACAGGGGCATAGAAAATCCTTGTCTATAGAGAGTATCGTCTTGTATAACATATCTGGTAGCTTTGCGAACTACAGCTCTTTTCTCACTGTTCTTCGATGGGAGTGTCCCATTCTTAAGAAAATCCTTAATTGGAGTCATCCATGACTCCTTCTCTGGTTCTGCTTCAAAAGCGAATTCAATTTCCATTGACTCAAAGCTTGGCAACTCCAACGTTTCAATTGGAATTACCTCAGTCTCTTCTGGATTGTCAGAACTAGCCAGCTTTGCTAGTCTATCCGCTTTCTGGTTTTCAGCTCTGGGAATATGTGTTATGTTGTACCACTCTAAGCTATTCAATAGCTCTTTCACTTTCTTGAGGTAGGCGATAAGTCGAGGTCCTCGAGCCACGAATTCCTCTTGTACTTGACAAACAACAATCTTAGAGTCACAAAATATGTCCATCATTTTTACTCCGAGGTCTTGAGCAAGTTTCAGCCCGGCAATCAGGGCTTCATACTCAGAGTCATTGTTAGTTGCCGAAAATTCTAATCGTAGGGCGTAATATAACGACCGTCCCTCGGGAGTGACTAAGACAATTCCAGCTCCGGACCTTCGGTCATTTTTAGCCCCATCTGTATATAATTTCCACGGATTCATCTCTAGCTCATCCTCGGATTTAACCACTCGGTCATTGATTATTTCCTCCTCTGGAATGGTGAACTCCACAATAAAGTCTGCTAGAGCTTGCCCCCTGATTGACTTTCGTGGTTGAAAATTCAAATCAAACTGGCTTAGTTCTATGTTCCATTTGATCAACCTTCCCGATGCCTCGGGTCTCTGCAATACCTGCCTTAAGGGCTGGTCGGTGTATATGGTTATTGGATGGGCTTGGAAATAGTGGCGAAGTTTTCGGGATGCGATCAGGAGGCTGTAAGCAAGCTTCTCAATCTTTGGGTAGTTGCGCTCTACCGCTGCTAATTTCTTACTTACATAATACACCGGCCTTTGTACTTTGTCTTCTTCTCGAACCAGGGCTGTGCTGACAGCGTGAGCCGAGACTGCCAAATAAACAAATAATTCCTCGTGATCTACGGGCTTTGATAAAATCGGCGGTTTCTCTAGCAGTTCTAACAGATTTTGAAAGGCCTCAACACAATCCGGAGTCCACTGGAAGTTCTTCTTTCCCCTTTTTATCAAATCAAAAAACGGGACACATTTATCTGTGGCTTTGGAGATGAATCTACTCAGCGCCGCTACTTTCCCTGCCAGACTTTGGACGTCTTTAATTCTCCTCGGTTCTTCGATATTTCTAATCGCTGCTATCTGGCTAGGGTTGATTTCAATTCCTCGGGAACTCACAATAAAGCCAAGGAACTTTCCCGATGCCACTCCAAATGAGCATTTCAGAGGATTCAATTTCATCCGATACTTTCGCAAGATACCAAACATTTTCGCTAAGTCTTGCGTATGACTGGAAGACTGCTTTGATTTGACAAGCATATCATCCACATAAACTTCCATAGTTTTTCCTATTTGATCATAAAACATTCTATTTACCAAGCGCTGATAAGTAGCTCCAGCGTTTTTTAACCCGAATGGCATTACAACATAACAATATAGCCCCAAATTCGTAATGAAACTCGTATGTTCTTGGTCTGGTACGTGCATAGGAATTTGGTTGTATCCAGAATATGCGTCCATGAAAGAAAGAAGTTCATGACCTGCTGTCGAGTCTACAAGCTGGTCAATCCTGGGAAGCGGGAAACTATCTTTCGGGCAAGCTTTATTTAGATCTGAAAAGTCAATGCAAGTCCGCCACTTTCCGTTTGGCTTCTTTACTAAGACGGGATTCGATATCCAGTCGGGATAAGTCGAATCTCGAATAAATCCATTTTGCTTCAATTTCTCTACTTCCTCTTTGAGAGCAGCCGACCTCTCTGGGCCCAGCATGCGTCTCTTTTGCTTCACAGGCGGATGCTTCGGATTTACATTCAATTTGTGACTGATAATGGAAGGTGATATCCCACACATGTCAGCATGGGTCCAGGCGAACACATCTAAGTTTGCCTTCAAGAAGATCGTCAGTTCTTCAGCACGACGTGGATCCAATTGAGAACCAATCTTCAAAACTTTCGTCGGATCAGCTTTATCAATGGGAATTTCCACTGTCGCTTCGTTAGGAGTTGCATTCCTAGCCTCTGGTTCCTCGTCTTTTCTGGGATCCAGGTCTTCAGGCGTTCCTTTGGGCAACTCCCTCGGGTTCAATCTCTCTAATTGCTATGCCGAGTCCCCTTTTGAGGGAGACGAGGCATCCTTACTCTCAGCATTAACTCCTTTCATCAACATCTTCAGTTCGGCCACATAGCAGGCCCGTCCAGAAACCTGATCCCCTCTCATTACTCCAGTCCCGGCTTCGGTTGGGAACTTTAGTAACAAGCACCAAGGGGCGATACAAACTCTAAATTCAGCGAGGGCAGGTCTCCCTAAAAATGCGTTATATGGCGAATCTACGTCCAATACTACGAACTGAAGCATTCACACTCTTCTACGTTCTCCTTTCCCTAGGGTCACGGGCAACTCTATATATCCCATGGGAGCTGTCGTCGCTCCGTTGAAGCCTCTAATCCATCCTTCACAAGGTTTCAGATCTTCGGGCTCAAGCTTCATCTGATCAAATGACTTCTTGAACAAAATATTAACGGAACTTCCGTTGTCTACTAATACCTTATGGACCAAGGCCGGCCCAATGGTGGTAGTAATAACCAACGGATCATTGGTGGGAGATTGTATCCCAGTGTTGTCTTGGCTGCGAAATACCACGTCGTCGAACATGGTTTTCTGTTGTTTTATGGGGGCGACATCTTCCAAATCGTCACCTTCATTCACATCTAGATGCTTGGCAGCATTCACATATTGGTCCATTGACCTAAAACTTCGGATTGCCGGGTGAGGTCCGCCTACAATGGAGTTGATGACAATTCCTTTACCTTTCTGCTGCGCTGTAGGCTTGGGAGCAGGTAGGATTTGTTTTGGAGCCTGCTCCCCTTGCCCCCTGTCCCTCGGGGCAACCTTGTACTCATCCAACTTTCCTTCACGCAGCAGCTTCTCAATTACATCCCTCAAATGCCGACATTCATTGGTCGAATGCCCATGAGTTCCGTGAAACAAGCAAAATTTCCCTATCGCCATTTCTTTCTCGGTCGAATCACGAGGTGGCGGTCTTTTGTACTGAAACATATTGTACGTATCCAGGTAAATATTTTCCAGGGTGTCATTCAATGGTGTATAATTCTCGTAGTTCTGGAATCGGGGTCTTTTGTTAGGGTCGCTTCCCCTATTTCCGTTTCTTCTATTACCGCTCGAATTACGGTTATTGTTGTTGTTTCCCCCACTTCCAGTATTGCTGTTTCCACCCTTGTTTCCTACATTTACTTCAACCTTGCCAGAATTCTCCCCCGACTGCTTCACGGCGATATTACTCTGCACATTCTCCTTTGAAGCCGTCTCAGATTTTCTCTTTCGATTTGCCCTGGCCTCCTCTCGCCTTAAATAAATATCGGCTTTTTCGTAGAATATCTCCCTTGTGGGGGGTGTCTTCCCAGAAAGGTAGTCTCCAAACTCAAATTCAGGATCAACTCCTTCCTTCAATGCCATGAGAATAGTGGGCTCATGCGGGTCACTGACCTCAGTTACAGCTTGGTTAAATCGATCAAGATATGCCCTTAGAGATTCTCCTGGTGCCTGTTTGATTCTCGATAATTCAATAACACTCTTGGACTTTCGGGCATGTAGTCGGAACTGGTTCATGAAACGCTCGCTTAGTTCCTTGTAATTAGAAATCGAACGAGGAGGAAGTCGGGTAAACCAGAACAATGCCACATCTTCTAGGTAGATTGGGAATGCTTTGCACTTCACTTCATCAGGGGCAGCAGCGGCATTCATGAGCCACGAATACCGCATCAAATGCTGTCCTGGATCAGTCCTTCCGTTATACTTGTCCATCTGTGGCAAGTTAAAGCGTCGGGGGAACTGGAAGTCGAGGATATCGTCGGTGAACGGAGTATGGCTTCGCTCAATGCCATAGTCTTCATTTGTATAATTCCGGCTCTCGGACATAATTCGGCAAACCATTGCCTGTACATCAGCACTAGTTAGGGGCTGCTCAGGTTCCCCGGCCCTAGTATCCGAGTTCCTTCTGGGCTCTTGCTCAGGAGATGCCCTTCTTCTTCGAGCTGCCTCTGCTCGATTCCGTTCCCTGCGTTCCCGGTCGATCTCGGGAAGAGGGGACTGGAGTCTTTGCCCCCGAGTGGGGTCATCGTTTCCTAATGCTCGTGCGATATCCTCGCGAGATCCCAAAGATCCAAATGTCAGCTGCTCCACATTCTGAGGTCGTTCGAGTGGCCTCCGTTCACGGGGCCTCTCTTACTCGGAAGATGAAGATTGATCTACTGGTGTGTGATGATCCGGTGATGGAGTTCTCTGTCGACGGAGCTCACTGATCTCCCGACTCATGAGCCTCATATTTTCCTGCATCATGAGATTAGTGCGCTCGTGAACTTTCATGGCCTCTCTCGTGCTCTCAAGCATATCAAGCAAGCGCGAGAAATCTCCTTGGGTGATGGGCGCAGATGGATTGACCTGATCACCTACCCTGGTAGCTGGAATTGGAGCATTCGTAGGGACTCGAGTAGAGGTTCCAGCTTCACCAAGCATCGGGTCGGATCGGAGGTAGGAAGTCGGATCGGTTCGGAGCTGGGGAGCCTGGTCGGATCGGTGTGCAGCGAGCAGTTCGGGTCGGTTCAGATTGGGGGAATGCACTGCTTCAGAATCTCCTACCCGGATCGGATCGGAGCTCTCCCCCTGCTGGCGGCTCGGATTTCCTGCATTGATTCTTCCTGCTGCTGAACTCTGCCCCCGAGACCTTGTTACAACAGTATTTTGCTGATCTTCGCCAGCTCCATTTCCTCGAAAAGGTTGAACTTCCTTGCCTTTTCCTTTGGCCATGAATCTTTGACAATCACTTCAACGAATGTAAAAAAGCGGAGAAACTTAAGGATTCACTTCTTTGAACTCAACGGTCCAAAAAGTAGAAAGAGATCCCGGAAAATAAAGAATTTATATGAAGGTTCTCAGTGAAAGCACCAAAATGTTAGACCCAAAAGTGGTTCTAACACCCAAATTGATTTAAAATAAGATAAAATGAGATAAAAATAAAAATGAACACGCAGGATTTATAGTGGTTCGGCGAACAAATGCCTACGTCCACTTATCTTTCACTATATTCAATAATTCAGTTGCAAATACAATGTAAGATTCACTCACAACTCACTTTTGTTCACTCAATTGACTAAAACAAGAAATGAAAGATGATTTGGATTCTCCGGGAGTAATGGAGTTCGGATGATGGAGGTGATTGAATTTTCTAAGTGCTGAAAAAAGATCCCTCTCTTTTTCTCCAGACGGGGTATTTATAGGTGTGAATTTGCTTGAGATTTGATCCGGGTCGGGCCACGTGTCGCCCATCGCATTCTCTTCGGGTTCGGATGAACCATCATGTTGACAACGCATCAAAGGGAAGGACGTTATGGGTATGAACTGGTCATAGCCGGTCCGGATATCCAGGCGCTTTTGCAGGAGAATAACAGGGAACATGGGTTCGGATCGGAGGCGCACAGACAAGGGGGTCGGATCGGGATATCCGATCCGAACCGGATTGGCTTGGATGCAACGTTCTCTTCTTCTCTAATCTGCTCCGCTCCGATCCATTCTCGTGGCAAACAAGTGGCTTTCTGATCCACTTGAGATTTAGTTGCCCTCCGATCCGGTTAGATATGCCTTACCAATTTACTCAATAGGAGTTCACCGATCCGAACAGGGGACTCTTTCCGACCCGAACCGATGGTTTGCTCTGACCCGATCCAAACAGCTGCTGCTATCTAATCTAGATTGTAGAGTCTTCTCTAACCCGAACCGAAGTCTTCTAATTAAAAATGCCCTTCAATGTTTGGTCTCTTGACTTTGTGTTGCCTAATTCACAAAGTAGGCTAACAGTGGTACATTGCTGGTCACAATGGTGTTTTTATTTCAGTCCGTAGGGGAACAAAATCTTTCGTAACAGGGTAGCTATATTTTAAAACTAAAACCGAACAATAAAATATATATATATGTGTGTGTGTTTACAAGACTCCACATGAAGAACAAAAATATGTGTTTACAAAGACTCCACGTGAAGAACCTAAGATATGTTTACAAAGACTCTACGTTCAAGAAACAAAGTATATGTTTATAAATACTCCACGTTGAAGACACCAGCTATTATTTTGAAAACCAAACCCACCTACAATACATCTTATCAGCCACATATATTACCTAACAACTAAGTGATTATAGTCCTATAAATACGTACCCATACACTTGCTCTCGTCCTCTTCCATTCTGGCAAACAAAGGCCACGACATTTACATCCATTTTCCACGCAACCTGAAAAGAAAAACGCTCCAAACAAATGAATGAAATCCAACTATAAAACACTTTCTATTAGCTCATTAAACTCGTTAAAAAACTGGGAGAGGCGAAGTAAGCGAGAGGGTGTTTGTAGCTTGCGTGATGAAGTTACTAGGGTTGGCTAGTTCGTGGAAGGCTTCAGCGGGTTCTCATATAAATGGAAGAAAGGGGTAGTTGCGGTTATTTGGAAGAAGGGTGTTTTTTGTAGGATGTGGTAAGGGTGGAGCAGTATCATGAAGAAGGAGACGGGTATTGAAGAGTGGGCTTGGAATTTTGGAAACGGTGGATGCGGTTTAAAACTAGAGCGGAAGGACCAGTTGAGGAAGAAGGTCACGGTGCTAAATTGGAGACGGGGTTTCTGCTTTCACGATGGAAGAAGAAGTATTGTTGGTTACGGTAGGATGTAGTGGACGTGGGCCGCCGATAATATGGGGTGAGCCCAGTTTAAATAATAATATAAAAAAAATGTATGTGAGGCCCAAATGGAAAACGAGAGTTCATTGCAAATTTACGAGTATGTTTGTGAGGCCGATCGAATCAAAGACAGTTCGTTGCAAAAGGGAAAACGGGTGGAGTTGGGTGGATTCAAAGTATGCAGTGGAACTTGCCATAGGGTTTTCAAAGAGGACGGGTCTTGGGCCAAGTTCAAAGATGTGTTCGATTTACGAACGGTCTGTCACATTGAAATCGTAGGGACGAACACTACACCATGAAACTGACTGGGAGTGGATTCGAGCTCATTACAATTTATGGCGAAATAAATTGTCTGATCAGAATCAACTAAGGCAAATCGTTATTTAACGGTTAACGCGTAACGTGAGTAAATCTCACTAACTCTGAACAGTTTATAATTTCATGTTGTATTTTTAGAACTGTTAATTATTGGCTGATTGACTGTGTGTTGATTGTTTGATTGAACTGCTAGTCAGTTAGTTGAATTTCTATATTGATTATGTTTAACAGAATATATCATATGGAACTGAAAGTGATGTTATCTATATTGTTTAACGTCTATGATGCAGGGAAACAGGTTGGAGGAATCCAACTGGATTCCTCAACATTTATTTTACTGTGATTCATATATTGTGATATATGATGTGATATATAATCTGTTGTTGATTGTGTGTGTTTGGACGATATTTATCATTGTTATATGGTATGTTAAATACCATAAGAAATACTGGATGTGGGAAAGGGGATTTTCAAAGTGTATTTTTTAAATGAACTATTTATATAAGATCGATGGATTTTATATAGGAAAGGAAAAGGATTTTTATAAAAGAAAATAATTATAAAATTGAAGGATAAGTTATAATAAAGGAAATATGTAAGAACCCGTTACTTCCCCGTTAAGGAAAGAGCGGATACTTTGAGAACAACACACAAATGAACGCAGACGGAAGAACATTTCACTGTTATTACAACAATGCATCAGAATACAAGAATATACAGAGTATAATTGAATAAATTACATTCGATAAATATCAGAGATTACAATAAATTACATAGCAGCGGAAAAATAATACAAAGCACAACTGAAGCTGATACACGGATACAGAGCTTTCCGGATATCATTCCAGCTGTAAACCAGGATCCTGTGAATATAAATCTGCAAAACCAAAACTACTAGCTGCCCGTGCGGAAAATAGGGGCACCCAGAGTTTAGGTTAAAACAATAAACTCCAGGTCAGTCATGTGACTGGTGTGAGAACTAAAACAGTTATTTAAAACTTTACTTTAAAAGAGAGTAATTCAAGGGACCACGCCGTATAACACGGAACGGGTTTCCTACCAAGAATACCAGTACATAGAATAAACAACGCAATGCTTTTTCAAAAAATGAAGTTGTTATAAGACCCAGGTCCCATCATACAATGCAACGCAAGCCGGAGGATAGGGTTTTACCTTATAACAGCCAACCATGCTTGGTACGTTTAAAACAAATCATTTGATACTATAATAAGTGTATAGTGTCAAAACAGTTTCAATCATAAATATAAATCATAGACGGCATAGCATCCCATGCTACTATGTCGCCATACTAGTTCTACAATTAAAACCGCAATACACGTATTGGAAATTGGGTTTCCGTCATGAGTCGAGGCAAGGGGCAAGATCCTCTCCGCGCTCGAGACACTCTAGCAAATGCCTCAGGGCTACGCACTCTAGGCAACCCTGGATTCGGCTGGGCCGGTTGTAACAATCCGGAATTTTGGGGCCAATTTAAAATTTTATTTTAAGTGATTTTAATAAGTTTGATATTTAAATAATATATTTTAAATAATAATGATCACAAATTTGATTTAAATCGAAGTTAGAATGAATGATTTAATTTTAATTAACAAAAGAGTTAGAAATAGCGCGGTAGTTTGAAAAGTCAAACTTGAACTTTGACTGACCGTACAGGATGCAAAATTTAACGGATTTTAGTGAAACCAAAAATATTAGAATCTATTTAAAAATATCTTTCCAACGAATCCGAAAAATTGAAATTTCATAGCGGAAATCAAGAGTTATGGCCAATTCAATATTTAGAAAGGTCGCTATGAAATTTATAAAGGTCAAAATGCTACTTTTGGCATACGAAGGAATTTGAACTCGAAACCACTTCCATTGAGTTCAGAATGATGTTTCTACATTGAAAAACAGTAAACACTTATATATTTTGAGTTTAGGGATTTATTTGTTTAAAAATATATTTTTAATATTAAATATATTGGCCTTAAAAATAGTCATTTTTCAAACGACCTCGGTTTTCGACGAAATCACTTTTGTTGGAACCAGAATGTCAAATTATTGCTAGGTTTCAATTTTCAGAATTTTTCGAATTAATATGTGAGCGTGGGAAAAGAAAATGTGTTTTGACTATTTAAGTTAAATTTAAACGCCTTAAAAATAGACATTTTTTCAAACAGTATCAGAATTCGATGAAATTAGTCTCGTTAGAACCGTATCGTCATAAGAAAGCCAAAAATAATTTTTCTGGATTTTTCGGAGTCGGAATGTGGCCCCGGCATATTTAAATGTACGGTGAATATTTAATTAATTAATTTTTAATGGAATTTTAAGTAAAATATGTACAAATTTCGGAATTGGGCCCCGAGACCCATTCCATTGCGTTCAGAAGGTGTCAAAACCTTAAGAACGACAGTCCTTGGGCTGAAATTGGACAAAGTTGCAAAACGGGCCTTTAATGGATAATAAATTAATAAAATATCATAAAAGTATACGCAAACCGAGGCATCTCTTCTTCCCGATCAG
Organism: Allium sativum; assembly: GCA_030737875.1. Lineage (NCBI taxonomy): Eukaryota > Viridiplantae > Streptophyta > Magnoliopsida > Asparagales > Amaryllidaceae > Allium > Allium sativum. The sequence continues at coordinate 94,933,448 of CM060925.1, read as the reverse complement.
AAACTCACGCACCTGAACCCGTAGCCGCCATGTCTTCTTCTCCTTCTCTCCTCCTTATCTCCTAATCCACTCACTTTTAGATCCCCATCCTTTGGAAGTTTTTCAAGCTCTTCTCCTCCTCTTTCTTCTCCGACCAATTTCACATCAAACCATTGCCCGTAGCTCTCGAATCACCTCTCCAAGTCCGCTGACTTTATGGATCCGCTGCTCCTCCTCCTTGCAACCGCATCCCACCCCCTTCCAGCCGAATATCCACCTCTCCAAGCACTCCATCCTCCAACAAACAGCACCCAAAACCGTCAACCGTAGCTCAAGTTATCGTGATTCAAAGATTTGAACAATTCAAAGGTTATATAAATTTTATTTTATCAACTTGCAATGCTTGATTTCATTTCTAATCTTAATTTTAATTATTAAAAATGTGTTTTTGATTCAATCCGATTTAGAACGCAACAACGTTTGTGATATTGGGACAACAACACGCAACATAACATTCAAGATCTGTTGTGTACAATCTCTGATCCTTTTGATTTAATATCCAAGGTGAGCATTTCTAAATTTAAAAATTTAATTTAATTTAATTATTTTTCTTAATTAATGTATCTGCGTTAGCTAGATCTATGTTCGCATTGAAATTTCATTGTTTATTTGTAATCACATTTGCGATGCTTTGAGTTTTGGATGTTGAATTATTCATGTATACTTAGATCTATTCTAAATAGATCTATATTTTGTTCATGTTTGGTATCATCGCTACGTGTAGACACCAAATGATGTGTTGTTATACATTAAATTTTAGCACTCATTGTAAGCACATAATTTTAATCAAATTTTAGCGTTATTGTTAAACATGAATTATAATAATATTTTAGCGTTTTGTGCAAACATGAAATTAAGAAGAGAAAAAAATGAAAAAAATAAACATAACTTTAGAGTCCTTATGAAATAATCCGATGTAACGATTGAATCTTTATGTTTCGTTTGAATGACATATAAAGATTGAATCTTTATGTTGCATTTGTAATCAAATAAGAGATTTAAGTTGACGATGCAATTTTCATTGTAATTAAAAGATGGAACTCGATGATGAAATCTACATGCGTTTTTCAATGGAATAAAATATTAGATTTTTGTCAATACCATTTCCATGTGAATTAGATTGAAAGTGAAAGATTTACATTTATCACTTAAATTGTCATTCCTTGTTGGGATTATAATTAACGAATTAAAATTATCACCTTTATTATGAATGTTATATTAGTAAAATGTCAAATTGGTTGTGTTAGCGATGAAAAATAGGAAAGTATCTTTTACATTGAATTGTCATATTTAAATTGATACACTGAAACATAATAAATGACCATTCAAATGTCATTATGGTATGAAATGTCATATCATTGTAAATGCCATTATAGTTAGAAATGTATGTAAGTACAAAGTTTGCCCTTTTATTTGTATTTACAAATACAAATAAAACATTGAAATATAATTTGTTCTTTTTATTTGTATTCACATATACAACTAAAACATTGAAATATAATTTGTTCTTTTTATTTGTATTCACATATACAAATAAAATATTGAAATATAATTTGTTCTTTTTATTTGTATTCACATATACAAATAAAACATTGAAATATAATTTGTTCTTTTTATTTGTATTTACATATACAAATAAAACATTGAAATATAATTTGTTCTTTTTATTTGTATTCACATAACAAATAAAACATTGAAATATAATTTGTTCTTTTTATTTGTATTCACATATACAAGTAAAACATTGAAATATAATTTGTTCTTTTTATTTGTATTTACATATACAAATAAAACATTGAAATATAATTTGTTCTTTTTATTTGTATTCACATATACAAATAAAACATTGAAATATAATTTGTTCTTTTTATTTGTATTTACATATACAAATAAAACATTGAAATATAAATTCACATATACAAATAAAACATTGAAATATAATTTGTTCTTTTTGTTTGTATTCACAAATACAAATAAAACATTGAAATATAATTTGTTCTTTTTATTTGTATTTACATATACAAATAAAACATTGAAATATAATTTGTTCTTTTTATTTGTATTCACATATACAAATAAAACATTGAAATATAATTTGTTCTTTTTGTTTGTATTCACAAATACAAATAAAACATTGAAATATAATTTGTTCTTTTTATTGTATTTACATATACAAATGAAACATTGGAATAAAATTTGTTCTTTTTATTTGTATTCACAAATACAAGAAAACATAGAAAAAAGAAAAAAAGATTTACATTTTTGCGGGTCTTTACAGTTGTTATCAGAGCTCTGGTTAGCTCAAATCTTTGGGGTACAACTTGTTAGAACTGAACAAAAGACTCATCAGAGATTGGATTAGTAATGTCCAATAAGAATACACATTAGAGATAGGATCAGCAGTATCCTAGAATGAGTAAGCTTGTTAGAGATGGGGTTAGTAATGCCTTAGAACGAGTTCAGAGTTACGAATTTATTATTGACGTATTTTGGATATTTATAATCTATTCTTTGAAATATGATTTTTATAAATATAAAGTTATATATATTGTGAAAAGATAATCAACCATTAAAATTTAAAATTAAGATAGTTAATTTTACAATTTTTAGCTACGTTCCTTTTCGAGGACGAAAAGTTTTTAAGTGGGGGCGATTGCAACAACCCGGAATTTTGGGGCTAATTTAAAATTTTATTTTAAGTAATTTTAATAAGTTTGATATTTAAATAATATATTTTAAATAATAATGATCACAAATTTGATTTAAATCGAAGTTAGAATGAATGATTTAATTTTAATTAACAAAAGAGTTAGAAATAGCACGGTAGTTTGAAAAGTCAAACTTGAACTTTGACTGACCGTACAGGATGCAAAATTTAACGGATTTTAGTGAAACCAAAAATATTAGAATCTATTTAAAAATATCTTTCCAACGAATCCGAAAAATTGAAATTTCATAGCGGAAATCAAGAGTTATGGCCAATTCAATATTTAGAAAGGTCGCTATGAAATTTATAAAGGTCAAAATGCTACTTTTGGCATACGAAGGAATTTGAACTCGAAACCACTTCCATTGAGTTCAGAATGATGTTTCTACATTGAAAAACAGTAAACACTTATATATTTTGAGTTTAGGGATTTATTTGTTTAAAAATATATTTTTAATATTAAATATATTGGCCTTAAAAATAGTCATTTTTCAAACGACCTCGGTTTTCGACGAAATCACTTTTGTTGGAACCAGAATGTCAAATTATTGCTAGGTTTCAATTTTCAGAATTTTTCGAATTAATATGTGAGCGTGGGAAAAGAAAATGTGTTTTGACTATTTCAGTTAAATTTAAACGCCTTAAAAATAGACATTTTTCAAATAGTCACAAAATTCGATGAAATTAGTCTTGTTAGAACCGTATCGTCATAAAAAAGCCTAAAATAATTTTTCTGGATTTTTCGGAGTCGGAATGTGGCCCTGGCATATTTAAATGTACGGTAAATATTTAATTAATTAATTTTTAATGGAATTTTAAATAAAATATGTACAAATTTCGGAATTGGGCCCCGAGACCCATTCCATTGCGTTCAGAAGGTGTCAAAACCTTAAGAACGACAGTCGTTGGGCTGAAATTGGACAAAGTTGCAAAACGGGCCTTTAATGGATAATAAATTAATAAAATATTATAAAAGTATACGCAAACCGAGGCATCTCTTCTTCCCGATCAGAAACTCACGCACCTGAACCCGTAGCCTCCATGTCTTCTTCTCCTTCTCTCCTCCTTATCTCCTAATCCACTCACTTTTAGATCCCCATCCTTTGGAAGTTTTTCAAGCTCTTCTCCTCCTCTTTCTTCTCCGACCAATTTCACATCAAACCGTTGCCCGTAACTCTCGAATCACCTCTCCAAGTCCGCTGACTTTATGGATCCGCTGCTCCTCCTCCTTGCAACCGCATCCCACCCCCTTCCAGCCGAATATCCACCTCTCCAAGCACTCCATCCTCCAACAAACGGCACCCAAAACCGTCAACCGTAGCTCAAGTTATCGTTATTCAAAGATTTGAACAATTCAAAGGTTATATAAATTTTATTTTATCAATTTGCAATGCTTGATTTCATTTCTAATCTTAATTCTAATTATTAAAAATGTGTTTTTGATTCAATCCGATTCAGAACGCAACAACGTTTGTGATATTGGGACAACGACATGCAACATAACATTCAAGATCTGTTGTGTACAATATCTGATCCTTTTGATTCAGTTTTGATTTAATATCCAAGGTGAGCAATTCTAAATTTAAAATTTTAATTTAATTTAATTTAATTTAATTTAATTATTTTTCTTAATTAATGTATCTGCGTTAGCTAGATCTATGTTCGCATTGAAATTTCATTGTTTATTTGTAATCACATTTGCTATGCTTTGAGTTTTGGATGTTGAATTATTCATGTATACTTAGATCTATTCTAAATAGATCTATATTTTGTTCATGTTTGGTATCATCGCTACGTGTAGACACCAAATGATGTGTTGTTATACATTAAATTTTAGCACTCATTGTAAGCACATAATTTTAATCAAATTTTAGCGTTATTGTTAAACATGAATTATAATAATATTTTAGCGTTTTGTACAAATATGAAATTAAGAAGAGAAAAAAATGAAAAAAATAAACATAACTTTAGAGTCCTTATGAAATAATCCGATGTAAAGATTGAATCTTTATGTTGCGTTTGAATGACATATAAAGATTGAATCTTTATGTTGCATTCGTAATCAAATAAGAGATTTAAGTTGACGATGCAATTTTCATTGTAATTAAAAGATGAAACTCGATGATGAAATCTACATGCGTTTTTCAATGGAATAAAATATTAGATTTTTGTCAATACCATTTCCATGTGAATTAGATTGAAAGTGAAAGATTTACATTTATCACTTAAATTGTCATTCCTTGTTGGGATTAGAATTAACGAATTAAAATTGTCTCCTTTATTATGAATGTTATATTAATAAAATGTCAAATTGGTTGTGTTAGCGATGAAAAATAGGAAAGTATCTTTTACATTGAATTGTCATATTTAATTTGATACATTGAAACATAATAAATGACCATTCAAATGTCATTATGGTATGAAATGTCATATCATTGTAAATGCCATTATAGTAAGAAATGTATGTAAGTATAAAGTTTGCCGTTTTATTTGTATTTACAAATACAAATAAAACATTGAAATATAATTTGTTCTTTTTATTTGTATTCACATATACAAATAAAACATTGAAATATAATTTGTTCTTTTTATTTGTATTCACATATACAAATAAAACATTGAAATATAATTTGTTCTTTTTATTTGTATTTACATATACAAATAAAACATTGAAATATAATTTGTTCTTTTTATTTGTATTCACATATACAAATAAAACATTGAAATATAATTTTTTCTTTTTATTTGTATTCACATATACAAATAAAACATTGAAATATAATTTGTTATTTTTATTTGTATTTACATATACAAATAAAACATTGAAACATAATTTGTTCTTTTTATTTGTATTCACATATACAAATAAAACATTGAAATATAATTTGTTCTTTTTGTTTGTATTCACATATACAAATAAAACATTGAAATATAATTTGTTCTTTTTGTTTGTATTCACAAATACAAATAAAACATTTAAATATAATTTGTTCTTTTTATTTGTATTTACATATACAAATAAAACATTGAAATATAATTTTTTCTTTTTATTTGTATTCACATATACAAATAAAACATTGAAATATAATTTGTTCTTTTTGTTTGTATTCACAAATACAAATAAAACATTGAAATATAATTTGTTCTTTTTATTGTATTTACATATACAAATGAAACATTGGAATAAAATTTGTTCTTTTTATTTGTATTCACAAATACAAGAAAACATAGAAAAAAGAAAATAAGATTTACATTTTTGCGGGTCTTTACAGTTGTTATCAGAGCTCTGGTTAGCCCAAATCTTTGGGGTACAACTTGTTAGAACTGAACAAAAGACTCATCAGAGATTGGATTAGTAATGTCCAATAAGAATACACATTAGAGATAGGATCAGCAGTATCCTAGAATGAGTAAGCTTGTTAGAGATGGGGTTAGTAATGCCTTAGAACGAGTTCAGAGTTACGAATTTATTATTGACGTATTTTGGGTATTCATAATCTATTCTTTGAAATATGATTTTTATAAATATAAAGTTATATATATTGTGAAAAGATAATCAACCATTAAAATTTAAAATTAAGATAGTTAATTTTACAATTTTTAGCTACGTTCCTTTTCGAGGACGAAAAGTTTTTAAGTGGGGGCGATTGTAACAACCCGGAATTTTGGGACCAATTTAAAATTTTATTTTAAGTGATTTTAATAAGTTTGATATTTAAATAATATATTTTAAATAATAATGATCACAAATTTGATTTAAATCGAAGTTAGAATGAATGATTTAATTTTAATTAACAAAAGAGTTAGAAATAGCGCGGTGGTTTGAAAAGTCAAACTTGAACTTTGACTGACCGTACAGGATGCAAAATTTAACGGATTTTAGTGAAACCAAAAATATTAGAATCTATTTAAAAATATCTTTCCAACGAATCCGAAAAATTGAAATTTCATAGCGGAAATCAAAAGTTATGGCCAATTCAATATTTAGAAAGGTCGCTATGAAATTTATAAAGGTCAAAATGCTACTTTTTGCATACGAAGGAATTTGAACTCGAAACCACTTCCATTGAGTTCAGAATGATGTTTCTACATTGAAAAACAGTAAACACTTATATATTTTGAGTTTAGGGATTTATTTGTTTAAAAATATATTTTTAATATTAAATATATTGGCCTTAAAAATAGTCATTTTTCAAACGACCTCGGTTTTCGACGAAATCACTTTTGTTGGAACCGGAATGTCAAATTATTGCTAGGTTTCAATTTTCAGAATTTTTCGAATTAATATGTGAGCATGGGAAAAGAAAATGTGTTTTGACTATTTCAGTTAAATTTAAACGCCTTAAAAATAGACATTTTTTCAAACAGTCTCAGAATTCGATGAAATTAGTCTTGTTAGAACCGTATCGTCATAAGAAAGCCTAAAATAATTTTTCTGGATTTTTCGGAGTCGGAATGTGGCCCCGGCATATTTAAATGTACGGTAAATATTTAATTAATTAATTTTTAATGGAATTTTAAATAAAATATGTACAAATTTCGGATTTGGGCCCCGAGACCCATTCCATTGCGTTCAGAAGGTGTCAAAACCTTAAGAACGACAGTCGTTGGGCTGAAATTGGACAAAGTTGCAAAACGGGCCTTTAATGGATAATAAATTAATAAAATATCATAAAAGTATACGCAAACCGAGGCATCTCTTCTTCCCGATCAGAAACTCACGCACCTGAACCCGTAGCCTCCATGTCTTCTTCTCCTTATCTCCTAATCCACTCACTTTTAGATCCCCATCCTTTGGAAGTTTTTCAAGCTCTTCTCCTCCTCTTTCTTCTCCGACCAATTTCACATCAAACCGTTGCCCGTAACTCTCGAATCACCTCTCCAAGTCCGCTGACTTTATGGATCCGCTCCTCCTCCTCCTTGCAACCGCATCCCACCCCCTTCCAGCCGAATATCCACCTCTCCAAGCACTCCATCCTCCAACAAACGACACCCAAAACCGTCAACCGTAGCTCAAGTTATCGTGATTCAAAGATTTGAACAATTCAAAGGTTATATAAATTTTATTTTATCAATTTGCAATGCTTGATTTCATTTCTAATCTTAATTTTAATTATTAAAAATGTGTTTTTGATTCAATCCGATTCAGAACGCAACAACGTTTGTGATATTGGGACAACGACACGCAACATAACATTCAAGATCTGTTGTGTACAATCTCTGATCCTTTTGATTCAGTTTTGATTTAATATCCAAGGTGAGCAATTCTAAATTTAATTTAATTTAATTTAATTTAATTATTTTTCTTAATTAATGTATCTGCGTTAGCTAGATCTATGTTCGCATTGAAATTTCATTGTTTATTTGTAATCACATTTGCTATGCTTTGAGTTTTGGATGTTGAATTATTCATGTATACTTAGATCTATTCTAAATAGATCTATATTTTGTTCATGTTTGGTATCATCGCTACGTGTAGACACCAAATGATGTGTTGTTATACATTAAATTTTAGCACTCATTGTAAGCACATAATTTTAATCAAATTTTAGCGTTATTGTTAAACATGAATTATAATAATATTTTAGCGTTTTGTGCAAACATGAAATTAAGAAGAGAAAAAAATGAAAAAAATAAACATAACTTTAGAGTCCTTATGAAATAATCCGATGTAAAGATTGAATCTTTATGTTGCGTTTGAATGACATATAAAGATTGAATCTTTATGTTGCATTTGTAATCAAATAAGAGATTTAAGTTGACGATGCAATTTTCATTGTAATTAAAAGATGGAACTCGATGATGAAATCTACATGCGTTTTTCAATGGAATAAAATATTAGATTTTTGTCAATACCATTTCCATGTGAATTAGATTGAAAGTGAAAGATTTACATTTATCACTTAAATTGTCATTCCTTGTTGGGATTAGAATTAACGAATTAAAATTGTCACCTTTATTATGAATGTTATATTAGTAAAATGTCAAATTGGTTGTGTTAAAGATGAAAAATAGGAAAGTATCTTTTACATTGAATTGTCATATTTAATTTGATACATTGAAACATAATAAATGACCATTCAAATGTCATTATGGTATGAAATTTCATATCATTGTAAATGCCATTATAGTTAGAAATGTATGTAAGTATAAAGTTTTCCCTTTTATTTGTATTTACAAATACAAATAAAACATTGAAATATAATTTGTTCTTTTTATTTGTATTCACATATACAAATAAAACATTGAAATATAATTTGTTCTTTTTATTTGTATTCACATATACAAATAAAACATTGAAATATAATTTGTTCTTTTTATTTGTATTCACATATACAAATAAAACATTGAAATATAATTTGTTCTTTTTATTTGTATTTACATATACAAATAAAACATTGAAATACAATTTGTTCTTTTTATTTGTATTCACATATACAAATAAAACATTGAAATATAATTTGTTCTTTTTATTTGTATTCACATATACAAATAAAACATTGAAATATAATTTGTTCTTTTTATTTGTATTTACATATACAAATAAAACATTGAAATATAATTTGTTCTTTTTATTTGTATTCACATATACAAATAAAACATTGAAATATAATTTGATCTTTTTGTTTGTATTCACATATACAAATAAAACATTGAAATATAATTTGTTCTTTTTGTTTGTATTCACAAATACAAATAAAACATTGAAATATAATTTGTTCTTTTTATTTGTATTTACATATACAAATAAAACATTGAAATATAATTTGTTCTTTTTATTTGTATTCACATATACAAATAAAACATTGAAATATAATTTGTTCTTTTTGTTTGTATTCACAAATACAAATAAAACATTGAAATATAATTTGTTCTTTTTATTGTATTTACATATACAAATGAAACATTGGAATAAAATTTGTTCTTTTTATTTGTATTCACAAATACAAGAAAACATAGAAAAAAGAAAATAAGATTTACATTTTTGTTCGCATTCATAATGCGAACAAAACTTTTAGAAAATAAGATTTATATTTTTGCTCGCATTCACAATGCGAACAAAACATAAGAAAATAAGATTTATATTTTTGCTCGCATCCACAATGCGAACAAAACTTTTTTAAAATGAGATTTATATTTTTGCTCGCATTCACAATGCGAACAAAACATTAAAAATAAGATTTACATTTTGGTTCGCATTCACAATGTGAACAAACCATTAAAAAAAATACATTTTGTTGCATTCCACAATGTAAACAATAAATAAAATAAAAATTATATTTTTTGTTTGTATTCTACAATGCAAATGAAATATAGAAAATAGATATACATTTTTATTTGCGTTCTATCATGCAAATAAAACCAGAAGATAAGAAAAATTACATTGTTGTTTGCAACCTTAGTCGTAAACAAACAAGAAGATAAAAATTACATTTTGTTTGCAAATTTAGATGCAAACAAATTTAGTAAAAACAAACGTTACATTTTTTTTTTGGCATGTTTTTTTTTTTAAATGCGAACAAAGCATTAAAATAAGGTTACATTTTTATTTATTTACTTCACTTGATGTAAATAGACATAAAATAAAAAGTTATTCTTTTATTTACATTTCTTGATGTAAATAAAAGTAGAAATTAAGTATTACATTTTTATTTGCATTACTCAACGCAAATACAACATGAGAATAAAACATCCATTTTCATTTTCAATCCTTATTGCAAATAAATTAGGAAATGAAAAGTTAAAATTTTTATTTACATTCCTCGTTGTAAATAAACCTCAAATCAAAAAGCTGAATCTTTATTTGCATTCTCTAGTGCGAATAAAGCATGAAATGAAAAGTTATATTTTTGTTATTAATTGTATTCCCTATTACAATGGAATTAAAAGATTACATTTTTCTTTTCATTTATTTACAATGAAAGGAATTGAAATAAAGATTTTATTTTTATCGTCTTTTTAGATGCGATAAAAGAATAGAAATAAAGAATTCATCTTTATTGACATTTTACATGCAATAAAAAGAATAGAAATAAAAAGAGACAGTTTTATCGTCGTGTTATATATTGTGTATTACACTGCCATAAACAAGTTACCTGACTTGTTTATGTGATTAGGTCGATAATTTTCACACATCGCCCAAGTGCACAAATGAATTAATTATTTGTTTGTTGGATGAAACCCCACACGGGTGTTGGGATGAAAATTAACATACACTAATCCCAATATTTAGTTGTATGTTGATCGTTAGATCGACAGGCTGTGATGAGTGTTATTATTTAATTTTAACGCTTACACAGTTGGAATTTACACTTTGGATGTAAACGGATGACTTGATAATTACATTTTTATTGTTATATATGATGTGTGTTAAATCCATATAATCCAAATTATATGTGTTAGATCGAAATTTGGACCTAACACCCAAATTGTTATGAATTATAGAGAATTCTAAATGAGGAACAAGGGAAAAGAAAATAACACTCAGAATTTATAGTGGTTCGGCGTTAACGAGCCTACGCCCACTTTATATCTTATTGATTATGCTTTATAAGCTAGTACAACAGCGATTTCCCTAATGAGGAACAAGGGAAAAGAAAATAACACTCAGAATTTATAGTGGTTCGGCGTTAACGAGCCTACGCCCACTTTATATCTTATTGATTATGCTTTATAAGCTAGTACAACAGCGATTTCCCTCAATATTTCAAAGATTTGAGAACAATGGCGGACTCAATATCCACTATTGCCAAAAAGCTCCCGAAAAATGCCAAGTTCTGGGCTATTTATAGCTGATTTCGTCGGACGGATCGTGGACACGTGGCACGAATCCCGAGATTTTCGGATCGCATCGCAGCCATCGAAGAAAAAGTCAAACCAGCCGTTGTGAACAGGTGTCGTCAGGTCCATGCGATTCGGATCGCTGAAGACCAGCTTGTGGCTGAACGAGTCAGTGGGCTCGGTTCGCTGCAGGGGATCGGATCGCCTGGAGGTGGCGTTAGTCAACGAGACGAGAGCGATCCGTTCCTTGGGCGAGTCGATAGAGTGCGATCCAAGAGGGGCGAGACGATGGCGTGCGATCCAAGAGGGGCGAGACGATGGCGTGCGATCCAAGAGGGGCGAGACGATGGCGTGCGATCCACTTTCCTGGAGGACTTGGTTTCCTGATTTCCTTTCACGAATGGTCCTGGATGGCTTGGTCAAAAAGCAAGCCAACATTTTGCCCCCTCGAAGTATGTTTTATTGATGATGAAACATGCTTCGAAGATGCTTATTGATGCTCTCCTGAAAGGATGCAAGCTTACAGTCGCATTGGTTCAAATTGACACATGGACGAATCGGATCGCGCGTCGCGTGCGGAGTTCTTAGGGTCTTGCGCGATGCAGGGCGCGCCTTCCTTCGAGTCGTATCGGGCTCTGAGTTTCGTGGGCCATCATTCCGAAGCGGTCCGTGGGCTTCGTTGCGATTCCGTCTTCAGATCGGGACGCTTCGTGGATCGAATAAGACAAAGGAGGGGAGGCCAACGGTCACCTTCATTGCCTATATAAGTCGACGTTCCCCCCTTCACTTTCCTTCTTTCTCCTCTATGCCGAATCGTCTCGCGCGAGCTGTTGAACAACGAATCCAACCCCTTAAAACTTTCGAAAATCCAAGAACTCTCTCAGTTTTTAGAAAGGTAACTTTATAGGAAGCACCCTCGTACTACTTTCCTGAATTTCTACGGTTGATTCCAGAGAGAAACAATATAACTCCGCTACTTTTCGAAAAAATCACCCAATCGCCATGGCCACTGAACGCAGAGCTCAGAACTTGAGGATGAGAAGGAGATGAGGAAGAAGAAGGATGGAGAAGGAGGAAGGAGGCTGACTCGGATCGTGGTCAACGATTGAGGACGGAAGCAAGTGGCGAGACGAAAGACTGAGAGGGCAACCAAGGGTCGTACCGCGGTAGTCGCAACGGTTCGCGAGGGAGCCTTCCCTTCGCCCGGCGATTCGGTGAGGGGCAAACTTTCTGCCCTGCGATCGAAAAAGGGGTGCGATCCCTCTGCCATGCGAGTCGAAGGGGGGCGATCCCCCTATCGTGCGAGTCGGAGGGGGGCGATCCCTCTGCTACGCGATCCGCCTCACGTCTGGTGATACGAAGAAATTTCAATCTTTAATCAGCGCCTTGTCGCTACAAAACTCTGGACAGTTAGGATAGAGCCCTGACGTTGATCTCTCTGGACTAAATGACTTCATGATTCGACTGCATACGACGACCAATGACTTTTAATAACCTCGACTGCTCTCATGTCTTATTATCGCTTTTAATAATGCGCACACACAAGCACACACAGCAGCACTAGCACACACGGGGGGACGGGTAGTGTTAATCTTATCATTCATATTTTCTCGTCCTAGCAGCAATGTCGAACGACCACTCTTCCTCAAGATCTGTAGCCGAGACGGAATCTGAGACTCCCGAACAGCATAATCCTCAAGTTTCTCCAATCAATCCTGAAGGTGAAAATTCTGGGTCCGAATATGAAGCCACAGAATCGGATCCGACAGAAAGCACGTCATCCAGCAACAACTCCGATTCCGATGAGCGAGCTCCGGACGAAATTCCAGGCGCAGTGGGAATAGATAAATTCTCTGACTCTTTAGCGTCCAAGCTCGACGAGATAAAACTCAAGAGAATCTGCCTAAGACATGGCATACCTTGGGACGATGTCTTAACACCTGGAAGCGAAGACAGACCTCATTTAGCACCGGAAGGGTATATGTCGATCAGTCGGACAATGTGCCTAGTAGGAGCTATCCCTCCATTCCCTCCAATTGTCATTGACACTCTGAGACGATTAGGCATTGCCCCGATGCAGCTTCATCCAAACGCCTATGCTTCTCTATATTCTCTATATGTCGCTTATGCGGAAATCTTGCATGCCGAACTCAAATTCAGAGACCTGGTGTTCTTCTTTCTCTTCAAGCACCGCTCTTCTGCAACTCCCAACTTTTCCTTTTTTGAATCAGTGGCGAACAGGAAAGTTCTGTACGACGGATACAGTAACATCGGGGATCCTAAGTCTGACTGGTTTTACATAAGGAGACAGACTGGATGCTCGCGGAGGTGGCTCAAATCAAGTAAATTTTGATCGCCTAGTTGAATATCTTGCTTGGGGGAGTCTAAGTAATAACATTCTTCCGCTTTTTCCTTTGTCTTAAACAGATCATGTCTTTCCGAAAACAGAGGGTGCATTATACAACAACCGGTTATCCATTCTTTTGCAAAGTAGATCCGACTTTTTAAGGATTAAAAAGTGCATTACGGATGACAACCTTCACCAGCATGGCCTCTTGGATAGGAAATTTGGACTCGGAACCGGCGGCAAACCTTATAAATATGTGCCCCCGGCGGACGGAGAGGGAACTTCACAAGCGGTGGAGACCACCAAATTTCACAAAAGCCCTTCTCCGATAGTCATCCAGGACGACGAAGACTTGAATGTATACAGGGGGGATGAGTCCCGTGGCGATGTGTCGAAAGAAATCCCTACTTCTGCTCCAATGGAAACTGTCGGTGATGACGAATTGACAGAAGAACAATTATTCGATGAGCTGAATAAAATCCCTTTGCCCGACATTGATTACACGGAAAAAGACTTCGGCGAGGAGCCTTTCTTTTCTGCTTCCGAAGAGGCGGCTGACTTAGCAAGGGGACGCGAAACGGGCCAGACGAGCCTGTCTCCAGGCCCGGGTCTGTTAGGGGGAATTATATGGGATGCACACCTCACACATACTGCCTGATCGTGCACTACTATGCCGTGGATATTCAATGTGATAATATGTTCTTCTTTTCTTTTTTGCAGGAGTGATGTCACGCAGGAGATCTTACTCGTTCCGTTCTCTTCGCGAAGGGACCCCCAGCCTTCGTTCGGGTACTGAGCGCCCTCGCGGTCCTTCTCACAAGTCGAGCTCTTCGCAACCTCGTTCTCCATCTAAATCAACTTCTACCAGGCCTTCGGGTCATCCGACAATTCCGACCGGGGGGAAGACACTTCCAAAAGAGTTGACTCCTCCAAAGAGTGCGCCTTCCCACAGTCGGTCGTCCAAAAGGCGTCACGAATCCAAAGATGGGGACAGGGATTCATCCAAAGATACCGAGCAAACGAGAAGCAACATAGTCCCCACCAGCCAACCAGAATTAGCTGCCCCCGGCACACGGGACTACGTTCACGGTCCTGAGATCCAAGGTAGGCTGGAAAAGCTACGGGAACAATTTCCAGGAATGTTCTTCGATAGGATGGTCTTTGTTCCTGCCTTGGAACCAGTTCCTAAGAACTGGGATAAAGAAGTTATTGGGCATGTCCGTCACGTGGCCAAGCAGTACGAGGCGATGAAAAAGCACGCACTTAATCTTTCGGAGGTCGTCCGGACACTCGAAATAGAAGCTCACAGGTCCAAAGCAAAACTCGATAATAATGAAAGGGCTAGGACAAAATTAGGGAAGGACCTGGAAGACGCTCAAGCCCAGCTCGCTTTGGCACAGAGAGACGCCGCAAACTATAAAACGGAATTAGAAAATGCCAAGCAGCGCTTTCATTCAGAACTGGATTCCAATAGCCAGGAAAAAATGGCTTTAAAAAAGGAAGTTGAAGACCTTAGAATGGCCAACATCGAATTGGTAACGGCACAAGGCCATTTTTTGACGGAGAAGGCTGCTTGGGAGGCGGAAAATGCGAGTCTAAAAGAAAGGTTGGCTCTGGCAGAGGCGGAAAAAGTGATTTTGAATGATCAGGTGGCCGACGCGGAGGGACGGGCAGCTCTTGCCGAAAAGAACGTTGATAGCGCCATTGAAATGGCCACTGCCTCCAACAACAAACTCCTTGAAAGAGAGAAAGAAATCGCGGGGTTTGAGGAGATGATCTTTGATTTCCTCGGTCAGGTTCTCAAAACTCGCAATATCTCATGGATCCCGGATTATCATGTTACATTGGCCAACCTATGGGATGCCATCGTGGAAGGCGAAAAACATAGACTAGGGGTCGAAGAGATCGATGAAGATGGATTGATGAAAAGCATTCTAAGGGACAACGAGCCTGAGGATCTGGCAGAGGGTCGTCGCTTAATCCTAGCGGAAATGGAGAAGGAGAGAACCATGGCTAAAGGCAAGAGGAAAATTGACGAAGGTTCCAACTCCGCTGCGAAGTCTAAAACCTCCGGAGTTGAGGAGTATCACCCTGACGACCCGCTAATTCCCTTAGGCTTAACTCCCGTGGTCGTTGGAGCACCCGGGTCTGCTCAAGAGGGAGTATCCGCTGAAGGTGCCTTTCTCTTTTCCCAACAATTTGCGAAAGCGATTGCGAATTGCCGCCGTCTAACAGGACAACCCATTGAATTAATAACGTGTGTATCTTATAATGCAGGTGGCGAGCCCGCCGACAAGGGTGTTGGAAAAGAGAGAGAAGTGGAGGAGGGGACCGCCCTGCCGGGTGCTGAAATCGATGTTTCAGAACGAGTCGAGGCCGCAACAGCTGAAGGAGGCATCTCGGTGCCTGGTGCCGACGTACCCAAAGATGCTGAGACTATCGAGGCTTTAAAAGACTTGGATGGTCGGCATGTGGATGATGAAGAGGATATCACCGGCACCAAGAAGGCCGACGATGATGATGATGATGAACCCCTGGCCAGCCGAAAAGCCAGACAAGAGAAAGAATTGGCTTTGAAGAAGATGGGGGAGGAGGCCTTGAATGTGGTCCCCCTTGCAGAGTTTGATCCCAAAACTGGGATGATTATGAAAATCCAGTCCAGGTCCATCAGCCGGCAACTTCACTTCGCGAACCCTGATGACTTCCCGGCTTCCCTCTCTGGCAGAAGCAAGGGAAAAGATGGGGGAGAGGAAACCTCAGAGGAGTCAGACGCTCCCCTTGTGGACAAGCGGAAAAGGAAGAAGGGGGATCCATCTGAAGCCGATAAGGAGAGGCTGGAGAGGCAGAAGCGAGAGAAGATATCAAAGCATAAATAGGATGTTTACTGATATTTTGCCTTTTAAGCTTCCCACTGGCCAGGAGGTGTAATTGTGAGACTGGCCCTCACTTTTGTTTCTAACTTGTTTTCACTTTGCTGATTTGCAGTATATAAACAAGAATTTGTTTCTTCTTACGTCATCGTGTACCTGTATTCATAGAAACTCTCCACATTTAGTCGTTAGCCAGCTATTAATAATTATAAGTCAGTCAGTCAACCAGAAGAAGAATGTTCATGCTATGTTACACTTGTTATATCAAAGTTTAGCGTTCGCATAGGAGTGCGTGATGCCCCCTAATCAATTGTTAGAGTTTTATGCTCGGCGATTCGTTCGCTCCCCGATCCTTCAGCGGGAAAGGAGCTCTTTCTCAGCGCTCAATCGGAGACGCCTTTATACTCTCTCTCTCTCTCTGGAGAGTTAGAGTTCGAGCTCAGCGATTCATTCGCTCCCCGATCCTTCAGCGGGAAAGGAGCTCTTTCTCAGCGCTCAATCGGAGACGCCTTTATACTCTCTCTCTCTCTGGAGAGTTAGAGTTCGAGCACAGCGATTCATTCGCTCCCCGATCCTTCAGCGGGAAAGGAGCTCTTTCTCAGCGCTCAATCGGAGACGCCTTTATACTCTCTCTCTCTCTGGAGAGTTAGAGTTCGAGCACAGCGATTCATTCGCTCCCCGATCCTTCAGCGGGAAAGGAGCTCTTTCTCAGCGCTCAATCGGAGACGCCTTTATACTCTCTCTCTCTCTGGAGAGTTAGAGTTCGAGCTCAGCCGTCTGCGATAATGCATGCCCCTCAAACTCGTCTCAGGTTTACATTTTAATCCAAGCTCTGAGGATTAAAACCAGTTGGACAAGCAGCTAGAGCATTTACCAAGACTTTGGGTTCCTCTGATTAGTTTACTATAGGAAATGTCGGCACTGGACTTCGGGTACCTGCAATATTCACACTGATTTTCATAGGCAAATAAACAGAGATGCAGTAAAGGTAAATGACACACAGTATTTTTATAGTGGTTCGGTCGAATCATGACCTACGTCCACTTTATAATCTCTTGCTTTAAGGAATCAGACTGTTCTAGGCGAGTCATGCCTTGTACATAGTTTTTTTTTAAAAGGCAAAAGAGTAAGTTTGAAGCCTCTCATGTCAAATATGGCCGTAGATGTTGGGCATTCCACACTCTGGGGATTTCCTTTCCATCTACGGTTGTCAGCTTGAAGGTTCCATTATCAAGCTTGCTGAGAATAGAGTACGGTCCTTCCCACTTTGCTCCCATGTGAGTTGGGGGTGGAAAGACGCGTTTCAGAACCAAGTCTCCGGGTTCCAAGGTTCGGGCTCGGACCTTTTTGTTGTAATATCGGGCGACCTGTTGCTTGCATTTCAGAGCACGCAGGTCGGCTTCATCCCTCTTTTCCTCGATCATATCCAGGGACTCAAGGAGCAATTCATTATTAGACATTGGATCATAATAGGTCACCCGATGAGAAGGTACCTTTATCTCAATCGGGATGACTGCTTCCGTTCCAAAAGCAAGGGAGAACGGGGTATGTCCTGTCGCTGATTTATATGTCGTCCGGTAGGCCCATAGTGCCAAGGGCAATTCGTCAGCCCACATGGCTCTAGCCCGCTTCATTCTTCTTTTCAAAATGGACTTAATTACTTTGTTTGCAGCCTCGACTTGCCCGTTCGATTGCGGGTATGCCACGGAGGTGTATCGATTCTCGATGTGGTATTTCTGGCAGAAGTTTCTGAATTCAGCACTGTCAAATTGAGTTCCGTTGTCCGTTATCACGATCTTTGGAATTCCGAATCGACAGATGATGTTTCTCACGATGAAGTTGATCACCCGTTTAGTTGTGATTGTAGTTAGTGGTTCTGCCTCGACCCACTTAGTGAAATAATCTACGGCCACAATGGCGAACTTTGCTCCGCCCCTTGCTATGGGGAGACTTCCTATGATATCGATTCCCCACATAGCAAAGGGCCATGGACTCATCATTGTTTTTAACTGGCTCGGAGGCGCCCTAGGTATCTTTGAAAATCTCTGGCACGCGTCACATCGTCGTGCATATCCTACTGCATCCTTGTTTATGGTGGGCCAGAAGTAACCATGCTGCAATATCTTTTTCGCCAAAGTTTGCCCCCCAGCGTGGTCGCCACATTCGCCTTTGTGGACTTCTTGCAGCACGCGTTTGATGTCATCGTGGGCTATACACCGAAGAAGGGGCATTGAATACCCTTGTCTATAAAGGATTCCGCCTTGCAACACGTATCGGGCGGCTTTGCGAATCACTTTACGCCTCTCGCTTTTCCTGGTCGGAAGCGCTCCATCTATTAGGAAATTCCTTATAGGAGTCATCCACGACTCCTTTTCTGGTTCCGTCTCCATTACAAGGTCGATTTCCATCTGATCGATGCTGGGAGACCGAAGTACTTCAACGGGGGCTAGCCCTATCACCTTAGAATCATTAGAGCTAGCCATCTTTGCCAACTTGTCTGCCTGCTGATTTTCTGACCGCGGAATATGAGATATGCTGTAGTGATCAAACTCATTCAGAAGCTCTTTCACTTTCTTTAAGTATAGAATCAATCTTGCATTTTTAGCTTGGTATCTCCCAGTAACTTGGTTCACAACTAACTTGGAATCGCAGAAGATGTTCAGTTTTGTGACTTCTAACACCTTTGCAATCTTTAATCCGGCTATTAGAGCTTCATATTCAGAATCATTGTTAGTGGCCTGAAACTCCATTCGGATGGCGTAAGTTACCAATCGTTTCTCGGGGGTTTCAAGCACTATTCCAGCGCCGGATCTTTCGTTATTTCTAGCACCATCAGTATATAATCTCCAGACATTAGGGTCGAAAAGTAACTTTGAGGGTTCCACTTCTTCGTTTGCTATGTCTTCTTCAGGGACAGTGAACTCTGCTATGAAGTCAGCTATCGCTTGCCCCCGAATTGATCGTCTGGGCTGAAAGTTCAAGTCAAATTGACTTAACTCAATATTCCATTTGAGTAATCTTCCAGACGCCTCTGGTCTCTGTAGAACTTGCTTGAGTGGGTGATCAGTATATATGATAATAGGATGCGCTTGAAAGTAGTGCCGGAGTTTTCTGGAGGCAATCAACAAACTATACGCCAGTTTTTCTATCCGTGAATAATTACGCTCTGCCGCTGTTAATTTTTTGCTCACATAATACACAGGTCTTTGGACCTTCTCCTCTTCCCTTACCAATGCTGAGCTGACTGCATGAGATGATACTGCCAAATACACGAATAAATCCTCGTGGTCTATTGGTTTAGATAGAATTGGAGGTTTCTCCAAGTGTCTGAGCAAGTTCTGAAACGCTTCCACGCAGTCAGGAGTCCATTTGAAGTGGCGTTTTCCCCGCATGCACTTATCTGTAGCCCTGGAGATAAATCTGCTTAGTGCGGCCACTTTTCCAGCAAGGCTTTGCACGTCCTTAATTTGCCTAGGTTCCTGAATGTTCCTGATTGCCGTGATCTGGTCCGGATTAATCTCAATGCCGCGTGAACTGACAATGAACCCCAAGAATTTTCCAGAAGCAACACCAAATGAACATTTGGTGGGATTGAGTTTCATCCCATACATCCGAAGAACGCCGAACATCTCTGCCAAGTCAGTAGTGTGTTGAAAAGATTGTTTGGATTTAACCAACATATCGTCGACGTATACTTCCATTGTTTTCCCGATTTGGTTATAAAACATTCTGTTAACCAGACGTTGGTACGTAGCGCCTGCATTCTTCAAACCAAAGGGCATTACTACGTAACAATATAATCCTAGATCAGTGATAAAGCTAGTATGCTCTTGGTCCGGAACGTGCATCGGAATTTGGTTGTATCCTGAATAAGCATCCATGAATGAGAGAAGCTCATGACCTGCCGTCGAGTCTACCAACTGGTCAATCCGAGGTAATGGGAAACTATCCTTTGGACAAGCTTTGTTTAGATCCGAGAAGTCGATACACGTTCGCCACCTTCCGTTGGCCTTCTTCACCAGGACTGGATTCGAAATCCAGTCTGGGTAAGTGGAATCTCTGATAAACCCATTACTCTTTAGCTTTCCGACCTCTTCTTTCAAGGCAGCGGACCTCTCTGGGCCCAGCATTCGCCTTTTTTGCTTTACTGGAGGATGTTTGGGGTTAATGCTCAAAGAATGGCTCATGATTGATGGGGATATCCCGCACATGTCTGCATGGGTCCAAGCAAATACATCCAAATTGTCCTTTAAGAAATTCGTCAATTCTTCAGCAAGATTTGGACTTAACTGGGATCCAATCTTAAGGACCTTCTCCGGGTCACTGTCATCGATTGGTACATCCACAGTTGCCTCGTTGGGAGTCGCCGTTCTGCCCCCGGGTTCTTGATCCTCTCTGGGATCCATATCCTCGGGCAACACTTTAGGCAACTCTCCAACAATTGTCCTCTTTGGTTGCTATAAGGTCCCCACTCCCGAAGGGTGAGAAGTGGCTTTAGTTTCGATATCCCCTCCATTGCGAAGTAACTTTAGTTCGGCGACATAACATGCTCGCGCAGCAACTTGATCCCCTCTGACGATACCAATGCCAGCTTCTGTGGGGAATTTCAATAACAAGCACCAAGGGGCTAGACAGGCTCTGAACTTTGTGAGGGCCGGTCGGCCCAAGAAGGCATTGTATGGTGATTCAACATCCAAAACCACAAAGGGAAGGATTCTCACTCTCTGGCGTTCTCCTTCCCCAAGTGTAACTGGCAACTCTACATAACCCATTGGAGCAGTGGATGCTCCGTTGAATCCACGGATCCACCCCTGGCAGGGCTTCAAGTCTTTTATTTCAAGATTCATTTGGTCAAAGGCCTTTTTGAAGAGGATATTATCGGAACTCCCGCTGTCCACCAGGACCTTATGAACAGTGGCTGGCCCAATGGGTATTGTGATTACAAGCGGATCTTCAGTTGGAGCATGGGCTCCAACGCTATCCCGTTCTCGAAAAACAACATCATCAGTCATCATCTTCTGCTGCTTCACCGGGATACTGTCTTCGGGATTGCTACATTCCCCCACTTCGAGGTGTTGTTTGGCCGCATTGACGTATTGATCTAACGCTTTGGAACTATGCCCAGAAAGATAGAGTCCTCCGATCACGGTATTAATAACAATATTCTTTCCTTTTTGCTGAGCAGTCGGCCTAGCAGCGAGTCGATTTTGATTCTGATTCGGGGCCTGCACTGCTTGCCCCCTGTCCCTAGGCGCTACTCTGTATTCATCTAGCTTCCCTTCTCGAAGTAGCCTTTCGATCACGTCTCTAAGGTGACGGCATTCATTCGTCGAATGACCGTGAATTTGATGAAAGAGGCAAAACTTTCCTGTCTCACGCTCTTTTTCTGTCGATTCTCTAGGAGGTGGCCTCTTATTTTGGAGGACTTCATACGCATCCACGAAGATATTCTCCAGAGTGTCATTTATGGGTGTATAACTTTCAAAGGCCCTGGGACGAGTCCTTCTCTGGGAGTCGTTCCCTCGGCCCCTCTTCCGGCTGTTGCCATTAGCATTGTTATTGTTGTTACCCGGTCGGTGACCACCCTGGTTCTGATTTCCGACGTTAGCCTCAACTTTCCCGGTGTTGTCTCCAGTCTGTTTGATAGCGACATTGCTCTGAACCTCTTCCTTATCAGTTGTTTTAAGCTTTCGGTTCGCGTACACCTCTTCCCGGCGTAGATGTACATTAGCTTTCTCATAGAATAATTCTCTGGTGTGGGGTGGTTTGCCTGCCAAGTACCTCCCGAATTCAGTGTCCTTATCCACTCCATCAATTAGTGCTGCGACAATGGTCGGCTCATGAGGATCTTTGACTTCTGTGGCGGCCAAATTGAAACGATCCAGGTACGTCTTTAGACTTTCGCCTGGTCGCTGTTTGACAAGAAATAGATCGATCACGCTTTTCGTCTTCTGTGCGTAGATACGGAATTGCTCTACGAACCTCTCGCTTAGTTCCCTGAAGCTGGAGATCGATCTTGCCGGCAGACGAGTAAACCATAGTAAAGCCACGTCTTCCAGAAATATGGGAAACGCTTTACACTTAACCGCGTCAGAAGCGGCGGCAGCAGTCATCGACCAGGAGTATCTCATTAGGTGCTGAACAGGATCAGACCTTCCTGCGTATCGGTTCATTTGTGGCATGTTGAAACGCCTTGGAAAAGTTGCATCCAAAATATCGTCGGTAAAAGGAGTATGACTGCGACCAATCCCCCAATCTTCGTTCCGCTGCCCACGGCTGTCGGCCAAAATCTGGTGAACCATGGCTGCGACGTTTGCACTAGTCAGAGGAGGTTCAGGGTCAGTGCCTCTGGTCCGACGAGGTTCTCTGATCTCTCTTCGGGAAGTAGCCACAAAATCTGGGACTTGGATGGGGCTTCGCTGCCCCCTGTTATCATGAGTATGCGTGCGGCGACGGGGCTGAGGTGGTCTGTCGTACACAGGACTATTCACATCTCGAGTCCTGTGAGTCGTTGCTTGACCACTCGTATTACGGTTCGTGGGTCCTGCTCCTAGTTCTTCGTCTTCCTGTGAGGGCAAGGTCCCGAACCGAAGCTGCTCTATGTTTTCGGCTCTCTCATACGGTCGCCGCAGAGGTCTCGGCGATTCTTCAGATGAAGAGGAATATGCTGGGGTGAGTGGACGGACTGGCGATGCTCTTTGCCTTGTTAGCTCATCAAGTCTTCTATCCATAGCCGTCAGGTTTTGCCGTAGGATGGAACTTTCCTGCCTCTGGGCGGTCAACTCCTCAAATAACCTATCCCACATTTTGACAAGGCGAGAAAGATCCCCCTCAGTGACAGGAGCAGCAGGATCATAGTGGTCATCATCATCCTCTCTCATGGGCAAAGTGCTCGGACCGGGTCGAGCAGAGGTTCCAGGACGATAGGAGTGGGTCATAGGTTCTTTTCCAGGTCGAGTTGCGTTCTGACCATCAGTCTGGGTAGCTGCGGTTCGTGGAGGGCGGTTCGCTGCGCCCCCCTGGGATCGACTCGTGGTCATGGTGCGTGGAGGCTGCGAGGCGTTGCCTCGGGATCGAGTAACAACCCCCTCCGTAGCGCGGATCGTCTCATCTTCATCGGCTCGGAACGAGGTGTTTTCATCGGGTCGGATCGCCCCCTGCGCTCCGCGATCCAGAACCTCTTCGTTGCCCAATTCGTGCACATTCTCCTCGATCGTCTCGTTGGTCTGCGAAACTTTAGATCTTTTTCCAGCCATGATATCCGAACCGTCGGAATCTTCGAGAAAATGAATTAAGGCTGAGAGTTTCTCAGTGAAAGCACCAAAAATGTTAGATCGAAATTTGGACCTAACACCCAAATTGTTATGAATTATAGAGAATTCTAAATGAGGAACAAGGGAAAAGAAAATAACACTCAGAATTTATAGTGGTTCGGCGTTAACGAGCCTACGTCCACTTTATATCTTATTGATTATGCTTTATAAGCTAGTACAACAGCGATTTCCCTCAATATTTCAAAGATTTGAGAACAATGGCGGACTCAATATCCACTATTGCCAAAAAGCTCCCGAAAAATGCCAAGTTCTGGGCTATTTATAGCTGATTTCGTCGGACGGATCGTGGACACGTGGCACGAATCCCGAGATTTTCGGATCGCATCGCAGCCATCGAAGAAAAAGTCAAACCAGCCGTTGTGAACAGGTGTCGTCAGGTCCATGCGATTCGGATCGCTGAAGACCAGCTTGTGGCTGAACGAGTCAGTGGGCTCGGTTCGCTGCAGGGGATCGGATCGCCTGGAGGTGGCGTTAGTCAACGAGACGAGAGCGATCCGTTCCTTGGGCGAGTCGATAGAGTGCGATCCAAGAGGGGCGAGACGATGGCGTGCGATCCAAGAGGGGCGAGACGATGGCGTGCGATCCAAGAGGGGCGAGACGATGGCGTGCGATCCACTTTCCTGGAGGACTTGGTTTCCTGATTTCCTTTCACGAATGGTCCTGGATGGCTTGGTCAAAAAGCAAGCCAACAATATGGTAAATGGTTGAGTCACATTTCGATTCAGATGTTCTTTTAAATAAGAATATTTTTACATTAGAAATTCTTTTTATTTATATATATATTTATATATATATATATATTTTAATTAAGTATATGTTAAACAAAGAATATTTGTAAAAGGTAAAAATCTTTTATATGAAGAATATTTTTAATGATTATCTCTAAAATACGTTTTTCTTATAATAATAAATATTTAAAGGGAAATCTTTTATTTAAGATTATTAGAATTTGCAAATCTTATTTTATGATATGAAATAAATTGAGATGTGAAGTGGATTTATCGTGGACGGTGTTTTTAAATGACATTTCTCCTTTAATCCAATTTACATGGAAATTATTATTTGGAATTTATAAATCTATTTTACAGATTTAAAAGGAGCATTTCCTAAAAATCTAGTTTTCCAATTTAATAAAATTAAATTGGAATTAAGTGGAAAATTCGATTGGTAATAATCGAGATGGGCTTCTGTAATAGAAGACCGATATTATATATGGAATTTAAGAGGCTTTGCCGTTATTCCATGTATATTGTTAGTCCGATACAGAAATTCACATCGATTATGTATTGATTGATTTCTGTGGAATTCCATATTTTGGAAATTGATTTATGGGTTTATCGTGAACTGTGTTTTAAATGACACGAGTTCTTTAATCCGTTTAAAAGAAGATTTATTCTTTAAAATAAATAATCTTGTGGAAATGATTTTTGATATTAAATCAAATTTAGAATTTTTAATAAATCTTTTAAGGTAGATTTATGATTAAATTTATTAATTTGTCTTTGATAAAATTAATGTGAATCTTTTAATATGAATATCTTATTAAAAGAATATTCTGAGTGGGAAATGTGGCGTAATGTGTGATTTTCCAATATTTGATTTTTAATCACAAAATACGCGAGTTATTCAGAAAGACCGGGTTTAAACCATTCTGAATAATCATCACGACGATCAAGAGACGAAGATGAAGATGGCAATTGAAGACCGAAGTTTTCACATCGTTGGGATGATGATGACTGGTATCTTGAATTGCGACTGGACACCCCAAGGCAAGGTATTTGGTAATGATCGTCCGAATGTATTTGGAGATTGACGGACACGTTGTTTCGCTCAGACCCAGAGCTGACTTGTAAATGGATTGTGTGTCTGACATTGTATTCTTTTCTACTGTATTTGTTGAACGCTACTGGTTATATATTTCTGTTTGGTGGTGGAGAATTTATTCTTCATTTAACCCCTTTCTCTAAGACGTATGAGCTTAGAGGTTATATATATATATATATATTGGTAGATGATCAATGATATGGTAGAGCCTTACAATGTGGGATGCTAAGATGCAATTGATCAAGGCTTTGTTGAAAAGCAGGCCTTGTGGTTGATGATCAAAGCATAGTCTATTTAGGCATAGCTTTGTGTAACGTGACTTCGCGAGCCTCACAGCCCGGTAGAGTCTAAAACGGGAGAAGGGAACGCAGGGAGTGCACACGTTTCTTTCTAGCTAGAGTGATGCCAGGGACCTACCAGCGCTGGCATTTATTCATTGTTGTTGTTGGATTTTTCGAGGCCTCGGTTTATGCGGTCGCCACTGGCCATATTATAGGTCCAAAAGGACTGGGGAATGTGTGTTCAGGCATTTCTAATCCACAAAAGTAAGTGTGGACCAGCCCTGCAGCTATCCAAGGGTTGGACAGAGTACCAATCCTGGGGCATTTGCTGGAGTGTCTCGAATCGGTAAGGATCTCCTCCCTAGCCTTGACTCAGATGGAAACCCAAATTTTCAATACGACATCACGCGGTTTTGATTGTATACCTATATATGGCGACATAGTGGGATGGGGCACTCATGCCGTCTAGGATTAATACATTTACTTTGATGTATTTCAAATTGGTTGCACACTATTATTATATAATACCGTGTTTATCGTATCAAGCATCTTTTGATCATTATAAGGTAAAACCCTATCCTCCGATTTGCGTTGCATTGTGTGATGGGACTTGGGTCTTATAATGGTTTCATTTTTCTAAAAAGCATTACGTTATTTTGACGATTTACTTTAGTCATGCATTGGCAATCTATAGGAGAAAACCCGTTCCGCGAAAGTGGCGTGGTCCTGTGATTAGCCTTATTATATTATATAGGTTAAGTAGAATTCTGACACCAGTCCCATGACTGACCTGTAGTTTGTCCACTGGCAAACTCAGGTGCCCATACTTTCCACACGGGCAGTCGAGTAGCTATTTTTGCAGATATATTAAACAGGATTCTGGGTTGAAGCTTAAAGCTGTGTCCAGAGATAGAGAGTCTTCCGCTGTGTTCTTCCGCTGCAATATATTTTAATTATTGTAACCTTCCGCTGTAATTATATTCCAATGTACTCCGATATGTATATTCTGTACTCTGATGTAACATTTATTATAGTGTTATAAAAGTCTTCTGCTATCTGTTGTAATGTGTTGTATGCCCAAAGTTAAAGTATTCGTAGATTTTCACTTTTTGGGTCAGACCTGTGTGGTTTATGGTCGATTCAAAGGGTGGGAATTTGCGAGTCTTTACACCGGTCCTCACTTACGTTAGAGGATTAATTATGCCTGAACACACGTTTCCCGGTCCTTACAGACCTATAATCGAGGCGCCTCATTCCAACAACCACAAAGGTGAAAAGTATATAAATGTCAGGGCTGGTAAGTCACTGACACCACCAAAGCTAAAAAGAAACGCCGTGCTCTTCCAGCGGTCCGTATCCCGTTTTTAACTCATACCTAGGTGTGAGGCTCGCGAATTCACGTTATACACAAAGCTGCCACGTAGGCCGTGCTTTGATCATCAACCACAAGACTTTGCTTTTCAACAGAAGCCTTGATCTATGCAACTCAGCATGCCACACTGGCAGTTCATGCCATGCGATTGATGTCTATCGATATATAACCTTTAAGCTCGTACGTCTCAGAGAAGGGCGTTAAGCAAAAGAATAAATTCTCCGCCGCCAAACAGATGTATATTTAATAGAAATCAATCAACACAGAATAAAATCCAATGTCAGACACACAATCCATTTTCAAGTCCGTTCTGGGTCTAAACGAAACCGGAGGCACTTTCCTCGCATATCCATCCATCTCCAGGTACGTCTGGACGACCACCAACTATTTCCATCCTCTTGGGTGTACAGCCCAATCAGGATCGTCAGTAATAATCCAAACGATGTGAAGACTTTCGGTCTTCGACCACCGTCTTCATCTTTGACTCATCGTCGAATCGGTTATTCAGAATGGGTATAAACCCGGCCTTTCCGAACAACCCGCGTATATTAAAAACAAATGTTAAACAAACACAACATACGCCTCATTCCAATTCATATTCTCAGGGAAAGGTTCCCATTAATTTTATCAAAGATAAATTCTTTAAATTTATTCTTTAATCTTCCCTTTGGATGTCATTTCAAACCAGATTATGGTTTTCTAAACTAGTCGAGATTAGCGAACCACACTGAAGTAATTATTTATTTTATTTCCCAATCCCAACCTATTCATCCCATGGAGCAAAACTGGTGATACTCCATATCTAACACCACGGTGTTATCGGTAAAATTAATTACCATTTCACGTTCAAATCTAATTAAAGATTTAACTATCGCTTTGAAGCAAAACTGGTGATACTCCATTCTCGCTCATTTCTAAATTTGATAATTTAGATTCTAGATTCACATTTCAACCTAATTGTAGATTCGTTAAAACTCCTCTTACTGGGTTAAAGAACTAGGTGTTATTTAAAACACAGTTCACGACAAACCCAAATCACATTCTATTTATTATCGGGTTAAAGAACTAGTGTTATTTAAAACACCGTTCACGATAAACCCATTTCAAATCCAATCAAATATATTAGAAATTCCGATTATTTAAAACCCCTTTTTAAATCTAATTTATTTATTTAAAAATAAATCGGGTTTTAAATTTAGTTCAAAACTAGTTCATTTCGATAAAAATCCATTTTTATCTTTTCAAATATGGGGTTTTCACCCCAATTTTTCCCAAATCATTTCTTATGATTTTACACAAATTATTACTATTTTTAATAATTTTATTAAGGTCCGTACAATCGATTTCCAACAATGACCATCGAACTGCACTTACAACGACCTTTTTCGAATTTGATTTGGACGTATCTCCAAATCCAACCGTTAGATTTTGAATTTCTAATATTCTTTAGAAAGCTCTTTTCGATATGAACCCAACGGTTCCAGTTTTAGGAGAATCCGACGGTCGGATCTCCCGTAATGTCCGTTTGAAATAAATGGTCGAAATTCACGAACTGTCGCGGCGCGGCGCGTTCTATTCTGGCCATTATATATATAATATATATATATTATATATACTTCGTCGATTTCTAATTAAAACGAATTTTATAAATAGTTTTGAATTGGTTTAAAAAAAAACAATTTCAACCTTTATTTCAAATTCAAATCAAAATTGAATCTTTCCTTATAAATTCGTTTTAAAATTCATTTCTATTCAATTCAAATTTCAATTCAATTTGAATTCATTTCTATTCGGTTTCAATTCAATTCGAATCCATTTTCAATTCAATTCAAATTCATCTCTAAATCGTTTTATATTCAATTCATTTCGAAATCGCTTTATATTCAATTCATTTCGAAATCGTTTTATATTCAATTCATTTCGAAATCGCTTTATATTCAATTCATTTCGAATTCGATTTGTTTTCTGTTCTATTCAAATTCAAATTGGTTTCCTATTTGAATCAAATTCATTATATATTCAATTGAAATCAAATTCGTTTTATATTCAATTCATTTCGAAATCGCTTTACTCAATTCATTTCGAAATCGCTTTATACTCAATTCATTTCGAAATCGCTTTATATTCAATTCATTTCGAAATCGTTTTATATTCAATTCATTTCGAAATCGTTTTATATTCAATTCATTTTGAAATCGTTTTATATTCAATTCATTTCGAAATCGTTTTTCAATATTCATTTCAAAATGAAATCGTTTTATATTCAATTCATTTCAAAATCGTTTAATATTCAATTCATTTCGAAATCGTTTTATATTTAATTCATTTCGAAATCGTTTTATATTCAATTCATTTCGAAATCGTTTTATATTCAATTCATTTCGAAATCGCTTTATACTCAATTCATTTCGAAATCGCTTTATATTTAATTCATTTCGAAATCGTTTTATATTCAATTCATTTCGAAATCGTTTTATATTCAATTTATTTCGAAATCGTTTTTCAATATTCATTTCAAAATGAAATCGTTTTTCAATATTCATTTCAAAATGAATAAATCGATATAAATATCGTTCGTGTCAAAATGGCGTCAATCTAATCAACACGGCTTCATATATTTCTATTTTCAAATATTCTATTTCAAATATTTCTATTTTCAAATATTCTATTTCAAATATTTCTATTTCAAATATTCTATTTCAAATATTTCTATTTCAACAAATGACTATTAATTTCTGTCAACACACGACTAATCTCAATGAATGAGTACTGTCCACGTGTGACTATTTTTGTTAAATTATTTCGTTCAACGCATGACTAGTCTCAACGGATGAGTACAGTCAACACATGAACCTTTATTTTATAGTGATAAAGATATAAATTTTATTGTTAAAATATTTCGTTCAACACATGACTAATCTCACGAATGAGTACAATCAACACATGAACCTTTATTTTATATTATTCTTTATTTTCTAAATGGGAATAAGGCCCAATCAATCACCATATAATATTAATTATATGGATTTTCATACATCACACACATATAATAGCATTGAAAAATAATCAACCATCAACCAAAGTGCACTACACTGTATAAGCATCAAGTATAGATATCTAACGTTTATAACAGCCTGTCAATCAACCGATCGACATATTTAATCAATCAGGATGAGTGAACTTCAAATTTCATCCCAACACCCGTGTGGGGTTTCAAACAATCAAACACAGATTTTATTTGTGCAGTTGGGCGATGTGTAAAATTTATCGTCCCAATCAATGTCCTTCAAATAAGTGTACATAAACAAACCTTCCGATTTTAAATGAATATTTATTTATTCACATTCACTATATTCCTATTCACATTAAAAATTATATTTTTAACGATAAGATATTTTATTTTAACACATGAATTTCTATTCAGTCCATTCTTTAAATAAAATGATATTTTATTTTCTAACTTATTTTAGAAAATTTCGGCGGCATAACGGCACGATACTAGAAACGGGACGAGGTCTAGCCTTATCCCCGGTCTAGTGAAGGCCCACGCCATTCACACATCAATCAAATTCATTCATTTCACCAAACAATCCAATTCAAACCAAATAATCTAACTAATTTTTGCAATCAAACAAACAAGTCCATGGTCTGTGGACGATTGTGTCGGGTGCTACTAAGCACCGTCTGCATCCTAGTATATATATAATTAGAAAATGAAATTGAAAGGTGAGAAATTCTCACCGAAAGCTATCCAACTTCACGACACTTCTATTGCAGGAAATCTTGTCGTTCTCGCCTTTTGTCACTTTCGCCCGTAGCCACTACATATATAAAAATTGAATTTTTACTTCGCTATTATATATATAAAAATCCCATTTTTATTTCGCTATTCAATATATAAAAATCCTATTTTTATTTCGCTATCCAATATATAAAAATCCCATTTTTATTTCGCTATCCAATATATAAAAATCCCATTTTTATTTCGCTATCCAATATATAAAAATCCCATTTTTATTTCGCTATCCAATATATAAAAATCCCGCCTTTTCTATTTTTAAAATCTAATCCTTTCTATTTTAAAAATATCGTCTTTTCACTTTTAAAAATATCATTTTTAAAAATCAAAGTTTTACCGTGTTAAAAATTCTACCTTTACAGTTTTAAAAATCCTACCTTTACAGTTATTTCAATAAAGAAAAATCCAATTTCTTCATATAAAAATATAATCTTTTCTTGCCATAAAAGTATATTCTTTCTACTTAAGAATCACATCTTTATTTAAACAAAAATCACTTCATTATCTAAATAAAAATCTCCTTTTTATAGTGATGAATATAATTTAAAGATTGCACCTTTATATCGTCCTTCACATATTAAAAAATCGAATCTTGATGATATCAAAAATCATTTCTTCCTATTGTGAAAAATCAAACCTTTACATTTACTTTTAAAAATCCTAATAGGCTGATTTTATTTAAGGATCATTGCAGAAAAGGATTTAAATAAACTAACTAAAAAAAATCAAAATAAAATAAAATAAAAAATAAAAGGTCAAGAACTTACAGCGGGGGGGGGGGGGGGGTCTTCCTGCGTCGTCGGAGGATGGTGGGGGGAGGCGCAGGGGGTGGAGGTAGTAAGGGGAAGGGGCGGCGATCCTTCAGGGGGGCGGCGGACGGTGGAGCAGCGGCCCTGCTGCCAAGCGGAGGCGGAAGTCGACGAGGAAGGGGAGGCTGCGAGGTGGAGAAAGAAGGAGGAGGAGAAGAAGAAGGTGGCGGCGTCGATCGCGATGGAGGGAGGGCGGCGCTACGTCGATCGCGGTTTCCATTTTTTTTCTTTCTGACTTAGGTTTTTAACGGGGGGGGGGGGCAGAGTGATATAAGGGGAGGAGATTTTTTTTTATTTAATTCGAAAAAAGTTGACTTTTACATACGACCTCTGAACGAGGCCCACCGCCTGTAGTCCATAGCGTTTCACCCCATTCCGAACACAATGGGATATGTACCGCAAGCTAATTCGACTGTTTCGATCAGTTTCCGTTGAATTTACATTTAAATCTATATATTCTATTTTAAACGTACATTTCAAATTACCGGGGTCACATATTAACTCTATAAATCCCATAAAAATATTTTCTAGCTTCGTATAGACTATACGGTCCTAACAAAACTAGTTTCGTCGAATTCTGAGACCATTTGAAAAATGGCCAATTTCCAGTTGATTAAAATCAACTGAAACTGGTCAAACGCGGTTTCCTTTGCCACGCTCACATATTGATTCGAAAAATTATGAAATTTGGAATCTAGCAATAATTTGACACTGCGGATCCAACAAAAGTGGTTTCGTCGAAATCCGAGGTTGCTTGCGAAATTTCCATTTTTAAGTGCCTGAATTCCATAGCGACTATTCAGAATTTTCAACTGGACATACCTTTTGATTCCCGCTATGAAATTTTGATTTTTCGGATTCGTTGGATAGAGATCATCAATTAGATCCTATTATTTTTGGTTTCACTAAAATCCAGATTGTTTTGCACCCGGTACATTCAATTGAAGTTTGAAATCGAATTATCGAACTACCACGCCATTTTCAATTCCTTTTATAATTATACATAATTATTTATATTCCAATGACGGCGTATATAATATATACGTCGAATTCTATTCAAAATAAATTTCTCGTTGATTTTATTTAAAATATTTCATTTTAAATATTCAAAATTCGCTAAAATTGCCAAAATAAAAATTTTTAACTGGTTCAGAATTTCCGGGTTATTACAAAATATTTATTTGTTAGAATAAATAAAATAGAATAAAAGGAAATATTTATTTGTTAGAATAAATAGAATTGAAAAGGAAATATTTGTAAGTTATGTACAAATAGAATTGAAAGTAAAATATTTATGGGGAATAAATATGTTAAAAAAAGAAATGAAAATGAAAATATTTATGGGGAATAAATATGTTAAAAATAGAATTGAAAAGGAAAATATTTATGGGGAATAAATATGTTAAAATAGAGATGAAAGGGATATATGTGTAAACCATTTACAAATAGAAAAGATAAAGGAAATATTTATTTAAATAAATTGGGAAGATAAAAGAAATATTTATTTGTTAAATAAATAGAATTGAAAAGGGAATAGTTATTTGTTAAGTAAACAAATAGAAAAGGAATAAATTAAAGGAGTTAATTCAAAAGAGTTAATCGAAATGAGTTAATCGAATATTAGTTGTTCGATTAGAGTTAATCGAATAGAGTATGAGTTAGAGTTAACCAGTTATAGTTAGCCAGTTAGGGTTGATCAGTTAGAGTTAACCAGTTAAAGTAGAGTTAACCAATAGAGTAATTAAATAGAGTTAATCGAATTAGAATAAATCGATTAGAGTAGTCGAAAAGGAGTTATCGATTAGTTTAATCGAAAGGAGTTATCGATTATTAGTTAATCGAAAGGAGTTATCGAATATTAGTTATTCGAATCGAGTTAAGAGGAGTTATCGAATATTGGTTATTCGAAAGGAGTTAAATCAAATATAGTTTATTCGAATAGAATTGAAGGAGTTAAATCAAATAGGGTTAATCAATTAGAGTTAATCCAAAAGAGTTAATCCAATAGAGTTAAAAGAATAAAAGTTATAAATTAAAGTTAGATATTTCGAAAGTAGGGGTTATAACGTTATCGTTATAACCAATGTTTCAATAAAGAAGTGGGTTCGTAAATAGAATCCGAAAGTTACGTAAGGAAGTATAAAGAGTTAAAAGATGAACTTACCCTATTTTGAGATTTGAAATGTTGTTCAGTTAAGGTCTGAGAGGTAGTTATACCTCAACTTGATTGACTTCGTTTTTAATTTAGAAATGGTTAAGGTTCGAGAGTGAAAGTGGTTAAGTGAATTTAGTAAATCAGTATAGTGGTTTGAGTTGTAGTCGCGATGTTGATTTAAACATCTGTTCAAATCCAAGTAAAGAAGATTTGGAAATGTTTCCCAATGTTAACGTATATTTTCTAAACATAGCAAATAGGGAAATATATATATATATATATATATATATATATATGATTGATGATTTATTGATAGAATTTCCATTTGGAAATAATATCATTGTTTGCACATCTGTTTTTCTTTGATAATTAACTCACCGACTATCGAAGTTTTTGACCATTTTAACGTTGTTAATATGGAGAGACCGGTTGGATTATTATCCAAAGAACCACTCTGTATTGGCATAAGCGTTGTGAATCGTATACGCCAAAGAAAATTAAAGACGGAGTAAAGTACAAGGGCTATTGTATAAGTCTTAGATAACAGTGCCTAAGATGGATGTACTGAATAGTGCCTTCGGTTCATCCTTTTACTGGATGACTTGTATGGATGAATGTCTGACAGAGTATTTCCAGAAAGGTCACGTACATTGATTTCTTCAACCGTACCAAGAGTGGAAGCAGAGAAGGAAACTTCTTTTAGCTGACACGTAATGTATGGTTGTAGACGTCAAATCGGTGATTCAATGGATCTGCCAATGTAGCATTCGAAGTGAATCTGATGTGATGATGAAGCGTAACCTCAAGCCTCATCAACCGGTAAATGACATAAATCGGGCAGGCAGCATGGCTAAGTCGGTCGCTCCGAAGTAGGGTGTATAATCACCTGATCTAGAGTTTCATTTACTTCTACAAATCTATTGTTGATGCTGTCCCATTCGGGAAACGGTTGCTGATCCCAACCGTTGGTGATATACATTCGATACACTCAAGCGAAATGAGTGGTCGGTCATGTGTGGCCGGGTTGCAAGATGTTCTTGTTGAACCCAGTGTATTACTTTCTAGAGATACACTAGCGAAAGGTGGTTCCATACCTTGTCATAGTTGGAAATCCATTACCCAATATGTGCTTGCGGTTATGATTGTATACTATATATGTAGAACGTGAGATAAAAGCGTTTCTACTAGATGATTATTATATTGTGGTTGATAGACATTATTATAATATCAAAAGGTTTTTTTGATATAAAGATAATTTGGATTCTCATAAGGGAAAAACCCGTTCCGTTATACGGCGTGGTCTTATGAGATATCGTTTACTTGTTCAAACTATTTTAAACCGTTTTACTCATACCAGTCCCATGACTGACCCGGAGTTTATTTTGTTTGTTTCCCTAAACTCTTGGGTGCCTAAATTTGTACGGGCAGTCAAGTAGTCGGGTTTTATAGATATACTGGAAGAGCTTGGAGAAGGAGGCTTCAGGATTATATAGCTATAGTTATTTCCGCTGTGTTGTAAGTGTTGTACTTTGATAATGATATGTATATTCAAGTACAGATTTGTATTTCAAAGTTATGTTATGAAATATATGTTATTCGTCCCGCTGTGAGGTACGTGTTACTCTGATGTTTTGTTCTTCTTCTTCTTCTATTCTAAGTTTCTATCTTATCTATCCTCACCCTTTGTTTTCTTTCTATTAATTTCCTGATTTTCAGTTTAATTTGGGGTTGGACTTGTGTTTTTGGTCAGCTCAAATTGGACCGGATTTTCGGGTCATTACACGCCTGCTCCTATCTCCGCTAGTTGTACCCAATACCTTTCCCATTTGATCGGCTCCCTAACTCGTAGATACCCGTGCTGGTCTCACAGTGGGGTGTATAACTCCCCAAAGTGGCAACCCGACACAATTCAGAGATGCACGACTTATACCTACACGATGCAAAAACGTCTTACCTACAAGCCCGGGCCCACACACGCACATGAAACCCGTTGGACTTGTGTTGCCACCGCTAACCCGTTTTGGCCCCTTACAGTCAAGCCCAGTAAGCGTGTCCCATCCTCGACTTGGGTCGAGCTCACAAAGATACTTATGGGTTACCGGTTGAAACGGGCCCCCATTACTTGACACAAGCTATCCAGCTAAGCCTGGTCCCCAGTAAAGTTTCCCACTTAACCACTTCTTAATCATGTCTTCTTACATGTTTCCATTTAGTTAAGTGTTTCTAATCATATTTCACAAGCCACCCAAGGCAACCACTTAATCCCCATGTCCCACTTACATGTTTATCTTTGTTAAGTGTTACTTAATTCATTAAGGCCGTAAACCTTGCAAGACCTCTCATATTAGACTGGCATCTTTGTACTTGCTGGATTTGCCGGGTGGATCCGGGCAGTCTTATACCACAAATGAGTCTAACCTCGTGTCTTTGCAACTTGTTACGCATTTAATTGATGCCTAAGACCTCCCACATTAGACTGGCATTTATGGTTGCTGGATTTGCCGAGCGGGTTCGGGCAGTCTTATATCACAAATGAGTCTAACCTCGTGTCTTAGACGATTAATTACACAAAATTAATTATCCCCAATTTGAATTATTATCACTATTCAAATTGTCAATCAATTCCAAATTTAACCATGTCCATAATTGACACGTTAATTGTGTCCATCTATTTATGGTATATAACTTATACCAATTAACATCACAAATTAATTATATGCCATTTAAGGCATTTATGCCAATTCTCAATATTAAATATTTTAATATTATCCCATTGCCCCACGTTGTACGTTCATTCGTTTAACATGAAATATATGTTAGACTCGAATAGTCTAACTTATGGAATAGAAAGAAACATCACCACATGCATAGAATATAAATTAGATCTAACTTGCGAATAAAAGACATAATCATAAATTGACATATAGATCTAAACAGAGAGGGGTGCAATTGCATGTGTGAACCTGGTTTTTCATCCAAAACTTGCATGACTACAGGTGTATAACACATGTACTTTCATCATTTATGTATTATCATGGATCCAACTGTAGATTTAACATAAAGGTGCGGTCTTGCATAGGAATCTCAAACTTATGATTCATACCCGAACATATATACTTGCATATGTGATTTATGCAACATAATTATGATGTGAACTTGCATCTAAACATGTAAATTAAGATCTACATGTAACTAGCACATAAAATTGTGTATAGTCCGCATTCATACGTACATATAACTTACACATGTCCCATCCTAAATTTTAGATCCAAACTTACATATAAATAGATGTCATGAAACATGTAAGGTTGTAAATGATCCTCATTATCTTGCATACGATTCATACATAAGTTAACATTCAAACTAGCATATAGAACTATGAATCAAGTTGAACTTACATATGATTTAACATATGAATTAGATCTACAAGACAACCAAACTAGCATATTATCATATGAATTAGATCTTCAAAGCATAACCAAACTCGCGTTTTTAACATATGAATTAGATCTACAAAACATAACCAAACTAGCATTTTCATCATATGAATTAGATCTACAAGACATAACCAAACTAGCATTTTTATCATATGAATTAGATCTACAAAACATAACCAAACTAGCATTTTTATCATATAATTTAGATCTACAAAACATAACCAAACTAGCATTTTTATCATATGAATTAGATCTATAAAACATAACCAAACTAGAATATTTATCATATGAATTAGATCTACAAAACATAACCAGACTAGCATATTATCATATGAATTAGATCTACAAAACATAACCAAACTAGCATATTTGTTATATGAATTAGATCTACAAAACATAACCAAACTAGCATATTATCATATGAATTAGATCTACAAAACATAACCAAACTAGCATATTATCATATGAATTGATTGTACATAAGCCAACAATTTTTATAGATTTACAACATAGTTAGTAAATGATCCATGACCACAATCTCCTTATCCAAATCATTATGAATCGATTTTACATAAGCCAATTTCAAATATAGGTTTATAA
Organism: Allium sativum; assembly: GCA_030737875.1. Lineage (NCBI taxonomy): Eukaryota > Viridiplantae > Streptophyta > Magnoliopsida > Asparagales > Amaryllidaceae > Allium > Allium sativum. The sequence continues at coordinate 94,895,093 of CM060925.1, read as the reverse complement.
TCAAAGATACTAACATAACAGTCAATGATTTACAACCACAATCTCATTTTCCAAGCTACATACTTATCATTATTAATTTAACAATTATTTGTTAAAGAAATCGCACTCACAATTAAAAGAACGGTCTTGCTTTCTGGATTCTGATTTCTGAATCTGATTTAGCTCGCCTTTCTAGTAGATTCGTTATTGTTTATATTAGAGTTGAATTGATTCATTGTTTTGCTTCTTGTTTGATGGCGGCTATTCCAGGTCGCAGACTGACAGCATGACAGCCATGGATTAGATTTTGATAAGGTTTAGAGCTAGAGCCTAGGTGTGTTTTTATAGAGAAATTAGATTAGTATAGGCCGTCGGATCTCACAGGAGTCGTCACCACCGTCAAGACTAGATAGGGATATCCTGTTGACTCGACAACAGGTCAGGATTGACTCAGCACTGACTCACCTTCGGATCAGACACTCAGAAATATGTGCAGATTTCCAACCCGACATGGGCGCACTTGGCAGGTGTGCCAGTGCAATTTTGTACTGGCGCACTTCACAAGTGCGCCAGTGTATTTCTGGCCTTTTTCCGATTTTCTGCCCAACTTCGTTAGTCCATATCTTCTTCATACGGTATCCGTTTTACGCAAACTCGGGCTCTATCTCAACCAGAATTCCGAGACGAACGCATTGACGTAACCCATTTCCTTTAATTCTAAAATTTACAATTAAGTATTTTTTAATTCGTTAATTCAAGGTTTACAGAAAATACGGAGTGTTACATTCTCCTTTCCTTAAAGGATTTCGTCCCCGAAATCTTCAAGTTAGGAAGAATGCGTCCTACCATCCAATCATCCATCTACTCAACCATCAGGCATAGGCATCCATTGTCCTTAAGAGACTTCTAATGCTTTCATGTTTACATGCATAGTGTGTGTACATGTCCTTATCCAATGCAAAATTAGGTGGTCTACTAATTCAGTTGACCTCCTTAATGCGAACCATGATAGTGCCATGCGTCCGTTATGTATGCAAAAGATTCCTAATGAAACATATTATTCCTACATGCGTGCACAATCCATCCATCCGAATGCAGCATCCACATGATAATACAACCATGATACATCCATTAATGCACATATATTAATAAGCAATATGAGAGCGATTGAGCCAATCTAGTGCCTAATGTGTGTGTAAATGCATCCACTAGCAACCACTAGCAAACACTTGCATCACTTGCATCCGCCAAACATAACATGTCTCAAACACATGTTTACACCCATTAGTTTCTACCTAAAGGTTGAAGACTCGATCGATAGGATACAACCGAGTGATAGAGCGAGTAAAACAAAAGCTCTGTTCCCATTAAACATCGGTTAAGAGAATAATTCCGTAAGTATCAACCACGAAGACCGAAATAAACATCAGATTGACACTCAGAGAATCACCCCCATTAACAAATGTCAAAACTGGAAATCTATTTCACGCTTCGAGTAAAAACCCCTATCCTTCTCAGAAATATCCAGATACTTACAGACTACTGGTACAAATCAGATTATCAAATGATTCTTAAGAAACTAAGCATGATAAAACCCCACCATATCCCACAAAACCCAGAATGTATGTGTCATCTTGGAGCGATGTGAGTCTTCAATAACCTCCTTCTTCAAGCTCTCATCTTGCGGTATGCAAAGATTCCCATCTCTACGCAACCGACCTCTCTCATCTATAGCATATCTACATAGATGGCTCAAAGACTCCCCTCCTATAAGCTTGCCTACTATCTTAACTGTTAGACCCAAATGTGGTTCTAACACCCAAATTGATTAGAAACAAGATAAAATAAAGCAGAAATAAAAAAGAACACACAAGGTTTATAGTGGTTCGGCGAAGAAATGCCTACGTCCACTTAGTTTTCACTATATTCAGTAATTCAATTACAAATACAATGTAAGATTCGCTCGCAACTCACTTTTGTTCACTCAGAAAGATAAAAACAGGAAATGACAGATGGTTTGGATTTTCCGGGAGTGAAGGAATTCGAATGATGGAAGTACTTGGATTCTCAAAAGTGCTGAAAAAGATCCTTCTCTTTGTCTCTAGTTGGGGTATTTATAGGTGTGAATTTGCCTGAGATGCAATCCGGGTCGGAACACGTGTCATCCATCGCACTCTCTTCGGGTTCGGATGGGCTATCAGGCGTACAACGCATCAATGAGATGGATGTTAGGGGTAGGAATTGGTCACACCCGGTCCGGTTCTCCAGGCGACTTTGTAGGAGAGTAACAGGGAACATGGGCTCGGATCGGAGACGCATAGACAAGGGGGTCGGATCGGGATATCCGATCCGAACCGGATTGGCTTGGGTGCGACGTTCTCTTCTTCTCCAATCTGCTCCGCTCCGATCCATTTTCGTGGCAAACAGGTGGCGTTGCGATCCAATTGATATTCAGTTGCCCTCCGATCTGATCAGACATGCCTCACCAATTTACCCAATAGGAGCTCCCCGATCCGAACAGGGGACTCTTCCCGACCCGAACCGAAGATTTGCTCTGATCCGATCCGAACAGCTGCTGCTATCTAATCTAGATTGTAGAGTCTCCTTCCGATCCGAACCGGAGTCTTATAACTTGAAATACTTTTCAACGGTTGGCTCCTTGACTTTGTGTTGCCTAGTTCACAAAATAGGCTAACATTTTGCCCCCTCAAAGGATGCTTTCGTTGTACAAAGCGTCCTTTGATGTCGTTCAATCCAGAATTGTCAAGAGTAAGGCATTGATTCTATTCGGTTCGGCGTCTGATCCGAGTGGCTTTTCTTCATTTTTGAGCAAACTTGGGAACTCATCTCGCCATGTGATGCTTCTTGCAGGCATGCTCCCCTTTTACTCTCATTCTTTCCAATTCGAGTTGGATGCTAAATCAACGTGTGAAGTTTCCATTCGGTTCGGATTCCGATCCGAAGCGCATCTGTGGATTTACTTCGTAGTCATTGGGCCTTCGGAGAGAGTCGTGCCACTGGGCTTCCACTCCGGTCCGAGCGGGTGGGACAAAATAGGGAGACGAGGAGTCAACACTATTCTCTATATAAACCCATCACTGCCTTTATTCCTTCCTTCTTCATTTCTATCGCCGCTCGGACCTAAGCCTTGAAAATATCAGAAACTCGAACATTCTCAAACTATTTCCTGTAGATTTCCCGAATTAACATATAGGTAGCTTTTCTAATCTCAAATAATCTTGTTGTAACCGCTCTCGATTTCAATTAACGTTGAGTTAGGATGGTTTGGCCATAAGCATCACTCGAATCCTCCGCCGCTGCCTGTGGATGCGCCATTGCTTCGAGGCGTCGCGAGGCTGAAGAGGGTGAACATTTGTTCTTAACGGCGGCGTTGATGATAAAGTGGACTCGTCTGTGAATAGATAGGAAAAGAGGAAAGAGATGAAGAGGGGGATGACAAGCTGGAGGCGGTTCGGGTGGAAGACGAAGGAGCAAAAAGGAAAAGGACGTAAAGGGGATCGGCTCGGCTTTCGTTCTTTGGAAAGATGGAAAGGAAAGAAAAGGTCGGTTCGGGTCGGAAAAATGAACGGGATAGGAGGTTGAAGTGATCGGACCGGATAGGTGGTGCTGGTTCGGTTCGGATCGGGCTACCTGATCCGAACAGATCAGTCCTGCTCCCGAACCTGTTGCTCCCCTTGTCTTGAACTGATCATGCCTTAGTGAGGCACCCGAACCGACTGTTATCTGTGCTTGTGTCGAGCTAGTCATCATATGCATATCCGAACCGATCCGAACATATTGAACTTGACACATAAAGACCACCCAACTAATTCAACTAACACTTATTCTAGACGAATATGCCTTGCGGACAGTTAGGATAGTGCCTTGTGAACACAGACGAGAATTAAGAACAATTCTGACTATCACCTTCTTTTTAAAGCTTCGTCTTACATTGCTGTACTCTTATTTTGCACTTCCCGCATTTGTTGCACACACTTTAGTTCACACACATACACAAAAAGGGGACACGGGATAATTCACTCTAATCCGTGCTATTGCTTCTTCAATAGTTCCATGACAATGAGGCCCAGACGCTCTTCTCGTCTAGCTGAGAGGAAAGAAGCTCCAGAAACTTCCCACAAAACCACTCTTGAGGATATATCTTCTTCATCTGACCCAGAATGGGACAGCGAGGGTCCGGATTACGGAGTTGGTCATCGGGAAAGTGATGAAATGTCTTCAGAAAATGAAGTTTCCCTAGGCTTTGAGGAGGAAGGAGGGATTGGTGACAACCGAGCACCCGATGAATTCAACTCAACCATTATATTGGAGTCACCTCCAGATTCCGTAGAATCAACAATTGACAACGACCGACTCGTGAGAATTTGCTTGAAGTATGGAATAATGAAGAGAGACACTCTAGTGCCCTCACGTTCTGACCGTCCCCATAACCCTCCAGAAGGATATATGACGGTCACTCGTCTGATGTGCATGGTTGGCGCCATTCCTCCATTCTCGCCTTTCATCGTCGACTTCTTAAGACAAATGCGGATTGCCCCCATGCAGCTGCATCCCAATTCATACGCCTATCTGCATACCTTATTCATAGCATATCGTGAAATTCTAGGCTTGGAGCTTACATTTGACGATGTTCATTTCTTCTATAATTTCAAACACCGGACTAGAGAAACCCCTTCTTTCTGTTACTTTGAGTCGGTCCCAAAGAGGAAGATAATCTCTACGCCGTTTAGCAGCAAGGCTGGAGATTCCAGACTGGAGTGGTTCTATATAAAGCAACAGCCTGGATGTGCCAGAAGATGGACAAAATCAAGTAAAGCACTGATTTTCTGACCCTAGACTCTATACACTTGAATCATCACCCTGACCTGTTTTTCCTTTTTACTTGCAGTCGATAATCCCAAACAGGTATCAGACCAAGTGTTCTTTGATCGAATGCACCGTCTCCTCAACGGCGACCAAAAATTCCTTACTATTGACGAGGTTCTTAAAGATGAGTACCTTCATTCTCACAGACTGCTTTCCGTCTATCGTAGCATCGGTCATGGGGCAGTCCCTTATGCATATATTCCTCCAGTGGAAACAATTCCAGAAATAGGTGAAGGCTCAGGAATTCCTGCAGCTTCTCTTCAAACTTCACCCTCTCCCTCTTCCACTCAAGATGATGAACTGGCTAACCTGGCCAAAAAACATCGTGAAGGATATATTGCCCCCGAGGAAACTACCTCGGTAGACAAATCAAAATCTCCCCAAGGGTCGCCACTTCACGCTTCCGAAGGGGATGTTCCTAGCGCCGACGAGCACATATTTCAGGGTTTGGGGGATCTCCCTTTACCCGAGACTATATACACTTCGGAAGATTTCAGAAAGGACCCTCTAGTCTTCACTTCTTCTGAAGAGACTACTCCTGCTAAGGCCAAAGAGCCTACCCGCACCACTTTAGCTTCAGACTCGGGTTGGTTGGGGGGACACGTACACCACATAGGATGCACTTTGCACCGTAGCACTAGCATTCATTGCACTTCTTTTTCCATGGATCCGCTGATTCTAAACTTTGTTTAACTTACCGTGCAGGTACAATGTCTCGATCCTCTTATGACATAAGAAAGCTTCGCCGCAGCATGTCTAATCCTCCCCAGGATGCCGAATATGACCGCCGGGATGACCGCGGCAGGGAGGAAAGGAGACCCTATGATCCTTACCAATCTCGATCCTCACGCTCCCGCTCACCAGCTCGACCGGAACAGGAAAAATATAAAAGCTATCAAGGTCGTAGAGAGGAGGATAGACCACAATCTAGGGATTCCACTTCCTCCCATGAAAAGCGAAGCAGAGAGAAAACACCTCCAAAGGAGACTGGGTCTAGAAGTAAGCAAAAAGTCCCTGCTACTAAGCGACCTCGGACAGACAAGGGTTCTACAGAATCTTCTTCGGGAAGGGACGCCGAACTAACAATCCTAGCCCCTCCTCCCCCAGATGCGGGAACCGCCGTAAGGCTGGCATACTTAAAGGAGCAATTTCCCGAGCACTATTTCGAGACTCTGACCTTTCTACCTTCCCTCGAACCTATTTCTTCTAATTGGGCAGAGGAGGCCAGAGCAAAGATTGATTTGGTGGAAAAACAATATACCGAAATGTTCAAGTATTCCCGCACTCTCTCTAGAATCATTCGCACGCTAATGACAAATGCTGACTCAATGCACAAAACTGCAGAGGAAGATGCTAAGGCCCTAAAAACCTTAGGGAAAAATTTAGAAGATACTCAAGCTCAACTAGCTATTGCTCAGAAGAACGCTTCTAACTTCAAACAACAGTTTGAAGACATGCAAAAGCGCTATCATGACTTGCTAGAATCCCACACTCAGGAACGTTCCGAGTTGAAGAAGCAAGCTGACGAAGCCAAATCAGAGGCTGCTAAGACACGTCTCGCTTACGCTGAGCTTGAGCATAAGAACGCCGAGTTAGCGAAAAGGAGTGCTGAGTTAGAAAAGAAAAATGCCGACTTGGCTTCAAAATTGTTAGAGGCGGAAAACAGAGCTGCTCTGGCTGAGGGCAACGTTGAATGTGCTATTAAATCTGCGGAGGAAACCCGCAAGCAATTGTCTGATGCGGAGGCTGAAGTTCAAGGTTTCGGGGAGCTAATGATCGAATTCTTCGCGCACATTATTCGTCGCCGAAACATTTCCTGGATCGAGGACTATCCATCCACTTTGGTTCATGTGTGGAATCAAATCGTTGAGTGGGAAAAAGAAGAGCTTAAGGTGGATTCCCTCGACGAAGACAAGTTGATGGAGAAGTACCTGAGAGACGACGAACCGGAGCGCCTAGCTGAAGGTCGCCGTCTAATTGCTGAGGCCATGGAAGAAGAGAGGCGGAAGTCCAAACAGAAAACCATTCCTGAAGCTGGCTCCTCTTCTTCTGCTCCTATAACTCCTGAAGTGGAAGGGTATGATCCCGAAAACCCGGGAATTCCCCGATCAGCTTTACTATCTCCCATTCCTGAAATAACTCCAGAGGTAGTAGTCACCCCTGCTGAGAAGTCTTCAGAAGGTATCCCTGTCTTTTCTCCTCAACTTGTCAAGGCTACTACTACCTTTGGCTACATGATTGAACGTTCAATGAGAAATCCTTTGCTCTCGCCTGAGTTGATAACCGATGTTTCTCATTTTGTAGGCGTTGAATCCTCCGCGAAGACAGATGTAGCTCAAGGAGCTACCACTGGGACAAAGCCCGCTGATAGGGTCAATGAAGGAGAAGACAAGGCTGCTTCCATAGATTTGGGGGAAAGAAGTGAATCAACTAAGGTGACTACTCCCCATGACGAAGAAATGATTGCAGCTTTAAAAGACGACGGAGGAGACGAGGGGCATGATGAGGAACCAGAAGTTACAATAACCGGGGAGTCGAAAAGTGCTGAGGACATTACCCTGGCTGCCATGAAGGCTGATCAAGACAAGCGCTTGCAACTAAAGGCTGAAGAATTAGACCCTGAGGTCCTCAAGCCCCTTGCAGTTGTGGATGCAGGTTCAAGGTTAGTGGTTAAGCTCTCAACTAGATCTATCACCGAAGAACTTGCTAAAAAATCTTCTTTTGATTCCAGTGCCCAGCCCTCCGGGAAGAAGTCTGCCGGCTCCAGTGCTACACCTTCAGGGAAAAAGAAATCAAAGCGAATTTTAACTGAAGCAGAGAGGGAAGCAAAGGATGCGGAAAGAGCTGCCAAGAAATCGAAGGCTCATCCCAAACCCAAATAGTGGGTTCTCCTGTGTCCTTTTAGCATCTTTGTAAATCAATAAGTGCTGCCACAGCAGCAGCTCCCGCACTTTCTTTTTTAGTCATTTCCCTGTACAAATTTATTCATTTGTAAATAAAAATAATTCACTTTCTGCAATGTTTATTGGTTAGCAGTTCTGCACTTATGTAAAAATGCATATCTATAGTTATGAAACAAAGTTGTGGAGAGGGGAGATATGTGTATATATATGTGTCCCCAGTCAATCTCCATAAGTTATTCAGTGCTTAACCATGCAATTTGAATATTCCCGATTCTCTAACGGGATAGCATTTCCTGTACCACCAACTCCTGTTGTTTTTCCTGGCATTCCTTTTATACTCTCTCTCATTCTCTCGAGAGTTAGAGTTCGAGTTCAGCTATTTGTTTATTCCCCGGTCGTTCAACGGGAAAAGATTTCTTTCTCGGCGCTCGGTCAGGGACGCCTTTATACTCTCTTTCTCTTTGGAAAGTTAGAGTTCGGAGTTGAACCTTTTTCTCAGCGCTCAGTCGGAGACGCTTTTATACTCTCTCTCTTTCTCTGGAGAGTTAGAGTTCGAAATAGAATTTCTTTCTCAGCGCTCAGTCGGAGACGCTTTTATACTCTCTCTCTTTCTCTGGAGAGTTAGAGTTAGAAATAGAATTTCTTTCTCAGCGCTCAGTCGGAGACGCTTTTATACTCTCTCTCTTTCTCTGGAGAGTTAGAGTTAGAATGTCGTTTTCTCATTCTTTCACGTCCTATCGCACAAATAATTATTGTGCTTCTCTTTATGTCCAGACTGTTTTCAACCTTCTTTAGGCTCTCAGTTGTCCTGTATTTTATAATCACAACAGAGCAACTAATGAATGTAAATGCATAAAAGTAAATAACACACAATATTTTTATAGTGGTTCGGCTAAGTCATAGCCTACATCCACTTTATAGTTCTTTATTCATATCGCCGGATTTTCCCAAGGCAAGTCGTGCCTCATTACAGAGTTTTACAGGAAGAACAGCAAAAAGTATAGCATTTCTAATCCAAATATCGCATTAAGTGTTGAGCATTCCATGCTCGAGGGACTTCTTCGCCATCTACGGTCGTTAACTTGAATGTTCCCTTATCAAGTTTCCGTTGGATGACAAAGGGTCCTTCCCATTTTGGGCCGAGGTGAGGAAGAGATGGAAAAACTCTCTTTAGCACCAAATCTCCTGGTTCAAAAGTTCTGAGGCGAACTTTTTTGTCATAATAGTGTGCCATCTGATGCCGATGTCTTGCTGCACGCAAGTCTGCTTCGTCTCTTTTCTCTTCGACTTCATCAAGAGACTCAAGTAAAAGTGCCCGATTCGTCATCGGGTCATAATATGTCACCCTGTGGGAAGGAACTTCCAGCTCAACTGGAATTACTGCTTCTGAACCAAAGGAGAGGGAGAAAGGGGTATGACCAGTAGCCGTTTTAAACGTTGTTCGATATGCCCACAAAGCTAGGGGCAATTCATCAACCCATTTTGCCTTTGCACGCTCTAATCGCTTTTTGAGGATGGATTTTATTACCTTGTTTATTGCCTCTACTTGCCCATTAGATTGTGGATAGGCAACTGCAGTATATCGTTTATCTATCTTATATTTCTGGCAAAAATTTCTGAATTTAGTGCTATCAAATTGGGTCCCGTTGTCGGTAATAATTGTCCTTGGGATTCCGAATCGGCATATAATATTTCGGACCACAAAACTTATCACCTTTCTTGTGGTGATCTTAGTCAAGGGTTCAGCTTCCACCCACTTCGTGAAATAATCCACGGCTACTATGGCATACTTAGCTCCCCCTTTAGCAATTGGTAAAACTCCAATGATATCGATTCCCCATGTGGCAAATGGCCAAGGACTCACCATCGATTTAAGCTGAGTTGATGGTGCCCTGGGGATTTTGGCGAATCTCTGGCACTTATCGCAGCGTCGTGAATAATCAGCTGCATCCTTGTTGATCGTAGGCCAGAAGTATCCGTACCGCAATATTTTCTTTGCTAAAGTTTGACCTCCTGTATGATCTCCACACTCACCTTCGTGTACTTCTTTCAGTACACGCTTGATGTCGTCGTGTGCGATACATCGTAACAGGGGCATAGAAAATCCTTGTCTATAGAGGGTATCGTCTTGCATAACATATCTGGCAGCTTTGCGAACTACAGCTCTCTTCTCACTCTTCTTCGATGGGAGAGTCCCATTCTTAAGAAAACTCTTGATTGGAGTCATCCATGACTCCTTCTCTGGTTCTGCTTCAAGAACGAATTCAATTTCCATTGACTCAAAGCTTGGCGATTCCAATGTTTCAATTGGAATTATTTCAGTCCCTTCTGGACTGTCGGAACTAGCCAACTTTGCTAGTCTATCCGCTTTCTGGTTTTCTACTCTGGGAATATGTGTTATGTGGTATCGCTCTAAACCATTTAATAGCTCTTTCACTTTCTTGAGGTAAGCGACAAGTCGAGGTCCTCGAGCTGCGAATTCCTCTCGCACTTGACAAACAACAATCTTAGAGTCACAAAATATGTCCATCATTTTTACTCCGAGGTCTTTAGCGAGTTTCAGCCCGGCAATCAGGGCTTCATACTCAGAGTCGTTGTTTGTTGCCGAAAATTCTAATCGCAGGGCGTAATATAGCGATCGTCCCTCCGGAGTGACTAAGACAATTCCAGCCCCGGATCTTCGGTCATTTTTAGCTCCGTCTGTATATAGTCTCCACGGATTCATCTCTAGCTTATCCTCAGATTTGACCACTTGGTCATTGATTATTTCTTCTTCTGGAATGGTGAACTCCGCAATAAAGTCTGCTAGAGCTTGCCCCCTGATTGACTTTCGTGGTTGAAAATTCAAATCAAACTGGCTTAGTTCTATGTTCCATTTAATCAACCTTCCCGACGCTTCGGTTCTCTGCAGCACTTGTCTTAACGGCTGATCGGTGTATATGGTTATTGGATGGGCTTGGAAGTAGTGACGGAGCTTTCGGGATGCAATCAGGAGGCTATAAGCAAGCTTCTCGATCTTTGGGTAGTTGCGCTCTGCCGCTGCTAATTTCTTACTCACATAGTATACTGGCCTTTGTACTTTATCTTCTTCTCGAACCAGAACTGTGCTGACAGCGTGAGCTGAGACTGCTAGATAAACAAATAGTTCTTCATGGTCTACGGGCTTTGATAAGATTGGCGGTTTTTCTAACAGTTCTAACAGATTTTGAAAAGCCTCGACACAATCGGGAGTCCACTGGAAGTTCTTCTTTCCCCTTTTTATCAAATCAAAAAATGGAACACATTTATCGGTGGCTTTGGAGATGAATCTACTTAGCGCCGCTACCTTCCCTGCCAGACTTTGGACGTCTTTAATTTTCCTTGGTTCTTTGATACTTCTAATTGCCGCTATCTGGCTAGGGTTGATCTCAATTCCTCGGGAGCTCACAATGAAGCCAAGGAACTTTCCCGACGCCACTCCAAATGAACATTTTAAAGGATTCAATTTCATACGGTATTTTCGCAAGATACCAAACATTTCTGCTAAGTCTTGCGTATGACTGGAGGATTGCTTTGATTTAACAAGCATATCATCCACATAAACTTCCATAGTTTTTCCTATTTGATCATAAAACATTCTATTTACCAACCGCTGATAAGTAGCTCCAGCATTTTTTAATCCGAACGGCATTACAACATAACAATATAATCCCAAATTCGTAATGAAACTTGTATGCTCTTGATCTGGCACATGCATAGGAATTTGATTGTATCCAGAGTATGCATCCATGAAAGAGAGAAGCTCATGACCTGCTGTCGAATCTACAAGCTGATCAATCCTGGGAAGTGGGAAACTATCTTTTGGACAAGCCTTATTTAAATCTGAAAAGTCAATACAAGTTCGCCACTTTCCGTTTGGCTTCTTTACCAAGACAGGATTCGATATCCAGTCGGGATAAGTCGAATCTCGAATAAATCCATTTTGCTTCAATTTCTCCACTTCTTCTCTGAGGGCAGCCGACCTCTCTGGGCCCAGCGTGCGTCTCTTTTGCTTCACAGGCGAATGCTTCAGATTTACATTTAATTTGTGACTGATAATGGAAGGTGATATCCCACACATGTCAGCATGGGTCCAGGCGAACACATCTAAGTTTGCCTTCAAGAAGTCCGTCAGTTCTTCAGCACGGCGTGGATCCAATTGGGAACCGATCTTCAAAACTTTCGTTGGATCAGCTTTATCAACAGGAATTTCTACTGTCGTTTCATTAGGAGTTGCATTCCTAGCCTCTGGTTCCTCGTCTTTTCTAGGATCCAGGTCTTCAGGCGTTCCTTTTCGCAACTCCCTTGGGTTCAACCTCTCTAATTGCTATGCCGAGTCCCCCTTTGAGGGAGATGAGGCATCCTTATTCTCAGCATTAACTCCTTTCATCAACATCTTCAGTTCGGCCACATAGCAGGCCCGTCCAGAAACCTGATCCCCTCTTATTACTCCAGTCCCGGCTTCGGTTGGGAACTTTAGTAACAAGCACCAAGGGGCGATACAAATTCTAAACTCAGCGAGGGCAGGCCTCCCTAAAAATGCGTTATATGGCGAATCTACGTCCAGTACTACAAACTGAAGCATTCGCACTCTTCTACGTTCTCCTTGCCCTAGGGTCACAGGCAACTCTATATATCCCATAGGAGCTGTCGTCGCTCCGTTGAAACCTCTAATCCATCCTTCACAAGGTTTCAGATCTTCAGGCTCAAGCTTCATCTGATCAAATGACTTCTTGAACAAAATATTAACGGAACTTCCGTTGTCTACTAATACCTTATGAACCAACGCCGGCCCAATAGCGGTAGTAATAACCAACGGATCATTGGTGGGAGATTGTATTCCCGTGTTGTCTCGGCTGCGAAACACCACGTCATCGAACATGGTTTTTTGTTGTTTGATGGGGGTGACATCTTCCAACTCGTCCCCTTCATTCACATCTAGATGTTTGGCGGCATTCACATATTGGTCCATTGACCTAAAGCTTCGGATTGCCGGGTGGGGTCCGCCTACTATGGAGTTGATGACGATTCCTTTTCCTTTCTGCTGCGCGGTAGGCTTAGGAGCAGGTAGGATTTGCTTTGGAGCCTGCTCTCCTTGCCCCCTGTCCCTCGGGGCAACCTTGTACTCATCCAACTTCCCTTCACGCAGCAGCTTTTCAATTACATCCCTCAAATGTCGACACTCATTGGTCGAATGTCCATGCGTTCCGTGAAACAAGCAAAATTTCCCTGTCGCCATTTCTTTCTCGGTCGAATCACGAGGTGGCGGTCTTTTGTATTGCAACACATTATACGTGTCCAGGTAAATATTTTCCAACGTGTCATTCAATGGTGTGTAGTTCTCGTAGTTCTGGAATCGGGGCCTTTTGTTTGGGTCGCTTCCCCTATTTCTGTTTCTCCTATTACCGCTCGAATTACGGTTGTTGTTGTTTCCCCCGCTTCCAGTATTGCTGTTTCCACCCTTATTTCCTACATTCACTTCAACCTTGCCAGAACTTTCCCCAGACTGCTTCACTGCAATATTACTCTGCACATTCTCCTTTGAAGCTGTCTCAGGCTTTCTCTTCCGGTTTGCCCGGGCCTCCTCTCGTCTTAGATAAATATCGGCTTTTTCGTAGAATATGGCCCTTGTGGGGGGTGTCTTCCCAGAAAGGTAGTCTCCAAACTCAGATTCGGGATCGACTCCTTCCTTCAATGCCATCAGAATAGTGGGCTCATGCGGGTCACTGACCTCAGTTACAGCTTGGTTAAAACGATCTAAATATGCCCTTAAAGATTCTCCTGGTGCCTGTTTGATCCTCGACAATTCAATAACGCTCTTGGACTTTCGAGCATGTAGTCGGAACTGGTTCATGAAACGCTCACTTAGTTCTTTGTAATTAGAAATTGAACGAGGAGGAAGTCGGGTAAACCAAAATAAAGCCACATCTTCTAGGTAGATTGGGAACGCTTTGCATTTTACTTCATCGGGGGCAGCAGCTGCATTCATAAGCCACGAATACCGCATCAAGTGCTGCCCTGGATCAGTCCTTCCGTTATATTTATCCATCTGTGGCAAATTAAAGCGTCGGGGGAACTGGAAGTCTAGGATGTCGTCAGTGAACGGAGTATGGCTTCGCTCTATGCCGTAGTCTTCATTTGTATAATTCCGGCTTTCGGACATAATTTGACGAACCATCGCCTGCACATCGGCACTAGTTAGGGGCTGCTCAGGTTCCCTAGCCCTAGTGTCCGAGTTCCTCCGGGGCTCTTGCTCGGGAGACACCCTTCTTCTTCGAGCTGCCTCTGCTCGATTCCTTTCCCCTTGCCGTCGGTTCGGATTTCCTGCATTGATTCTCCCTGCTGCTGAACTCTGCCCCCTAGACCTTGTTACAACAGCATGCTGCTGATCTTCACTAGCTCCATTTCCTTGAACAGACTGGACTTCCTTGCCTTTTCCTCTGGCCATGAGTCTTTGACAATTACTTCAACGAATGTAAGAAAGTGGAGAAACTTATGGATTCACTTCTTTGAACTCAACGGTCCAAAAAGTAGAAAGAGATCCCGGAAAATAAAGAATTTAGATGAGGATTCTCAGTGAAAGCACCAAAATGTTAGACCCAAATGTGGTTCTAACACCCAAATTGATTAGAAACAAGATAAAATAAAGCAGAAATAAAAAAGAACACACAAGGTTTATAGTGGTTCGGCGAAGAAATGCCTACGTCCACTTAGTTTTCACTATATTCAGTAATTCAATTACAAATACAATGTAAGATTCGCTCGCAACTCACTTTTGTTCACTCAGAAAGATAAAAACAGGAAATGACAGATGGTTTGGATTTTCCGGGAGTGAAGGAATTCGAATGATGGAAGTACTTGGATTCTCAAAAGTGCTGAAAAAGATCCTTCTCTTTGTCTCTAGTTGGGGTATTTATAGGTGTGAATTTGCCTGAGATGCAATCCGGGTCGGAACACGTGTCATCCATCGCACTCTCTTCGGGTTCGGATGGGCTATCAGGCGTACAACGCATCAATGAGATGGATGTTAGGGGTAGGAATTGGTCACACCCGGTCCGGTTCTCCAGGCGACTTTGTAGGAGAGTAACAGGGAACATGGGCTCGGATCGGAGACGCATAGACAAGGGGGTCGGATCGGGATATCCGATCCGAACCGGATTGGCTTGGGTGCGACGTTCTCTTCTTCTCCAATCTGCTCCGCTCCGATCCATTTTCGTGGCAAACAGGTGGCGTTGCGATCCAATTGATATTCAGTTGCCCTCCGATCTGATCAGACATGCCTCACCAATTTACCCAATAGGAGCTCCCCGATCCGAACAGGGGACTCTTCCCGACCCGAACCGAAGATTTGCTCTGATCCGATCCGAACAGCTGCTGCTATCTAATCTAGATTGTAGAGTCTCCTTCCGATCCGAACCGGAGTCTTATAACTTGAAATACTTTTCAACGGTTGGCTCCTTGACTTTGTGTTGCCTAGTTCACAAAATAGGCTAACATTAACCAACTATGGGTCATCTCTCTGTGCCCCTCCAATCTGACCCAAAAGTGTAGGTTGCACCTCTAGCGATGCCAACAAACCCGGGTACATAATCGACAGAGGGTCTGAAGTCAAAGGTAGATATATACTCCAAACTCTACCGCTCTACCAACAAAGGACTCAAAGCCAGCCGCTTCTACTTAGTGCATCAGCTACAACGCTACCCTCGCCAGGGGTATATGTGATCTCGAGATCGTAGATGCTAAGAACTCCATCCACCACTGCTGCCTCAAGTTTAGATCTTTCTGAGAGAACTAATACTTTAGCGACTTATGGTCTGTAAACAACCCAAATTTTTCGCTAAGCGAATAATGACGCCAAGACTTAAGCACAAAAACTATGGCAGTCTACTCTAAGTCGTGGGCAGGGTAATTCTTCTCATGGACCTTTAACTGTCTAGGATACATAACCTCAAAAGATCTTCAATGATTTTATTCACCCCTTTTTGTCCGTTCATCCGTCTGTGGATGATAAGCGATGCTCGTACTTACCGTGTAACGACCCGCATTCTACGCATCACAGGATCGTAGAATATTTATTTCTTTCACATACGAAGTCTTATGGTCATGTAACTTTGGGGGACGACTATTGGGGTCATTTCCCATGCTCATGATTTTTCCCGATTTTTAAATGACCATTTTACCCCTAGTTGACACTGTTTTGGCCATAACTTTTGACTGGAAAGGAATTTTGACCTGAGACCACTTCCATTAGCTCCGGATGATGGTTTCTCTTTCCGTAGAGTGGTCGCATTAGTCAAACGGACTCACCGTTTGGGAGATATGGCTGAAACAAGTTTCAGATGGTGAAAAACAGCTTAATTGGGCTTAACCGGGTGATTAGCAGCTAGGCCCAGAGGGGAATTTCGGGTTTAGAGGTATAGGAGGACTGATTAGGGTTAGGTTATCACTTTCATTTCAGTTTTGAGCCGCCATAAACCTCCTTGAGACCTTAGTAATGGCTTCCGTCCTCTAAAACCACTCCAAAACACATTTTTAGTGAAGATTAAGCCTAAACTACATCAAAACAAGGCCAAATAGCAACAAAGAAAGGTTGGAGCTGCTGCTATACATAGGAATTCGACCCAAACAGAGAGTATTTCAGATTTGGTGTTTCATTTGTGGCCAAGGCGAGTGATTTGCGTAGTTTTTGCACTAATTACGGTGATTAAGGGTAATTAGTGAAGATTAGCGAATTTATACGTAAATAAATTCTGGAAAAATTCTTAAAATTCTATAATAATGTTTTAAGGATCTGTTAGAAATTTGGGTTAATTTCGATGTGTTTTGCTAATTGTATGCTTGAACATGATTAAGAGTGATTAGGGGAAAATGAGGGGTTCTAGCTATGTTTGATCCATTTTAAATCTATCAAATTGTTGTTATGGTATTTGCAATTGATGTTACATGTTGCTATGAATCTATGGTATGTTTCATGATTGATTAGAATAGTTAAATTGGTCGAAAACGTCGTCGAATGGCGTAGAAAGCTCGCTGGAAAGTTGCAGAAGTGTGCAGGTTCCGAACCGGTTCGGATCGGAGAAAGGGGTCGGATCGGATTTGTGAACTGACCAAGGGAATTCGAACTGGATTGGAACTTGTCACTGGAGGAGGCTTGGCGAGAAGGAAGGCCGGTTACTTAGGGTTGGAGTTGGACAGAGGATCGGATCGGAGCTATGGAGCAGGATCGGATCGGAGTAAGCTAAAGAGTGGGATCGGATCGGATAAGGGGATCGGGTCGGGTAGCCGAACTGAACCAAGGTGGTGGCATCTCCAGCAGCGTGGAACTTCAGGGACAACAAGGGAGACCCGGACCGCGACTCTGAAGGACTCGGAAGTAGTTGAAGAAACGACGGCAGGAGCAAGACACCCGAACCGAACCGAGTGGAGAATCCGAACCGAAGGAGCACCGAACCGGATGGAGTACTGTGACCCGAACCGAACCGAGTGGAGGACCCAAACCGAAGGAGCACCGAACCGGATTGGAGCTGCGATTACGCGATGACTCTTTTGAAGACCAACTCCAATTCGACCAAACCCGAGATGCAAAGGAAGTCCAAATGAGAAGTTAGAGCTCAAGATTCAGATGGGAATCAACGAGTTCGCTTCATGGTTGGGCTTTGCTGCGGGACGCGTGTTAAGGGGTTATCGATGTCTATAGCTTAGGACCACTATGGTAGGAGGTACGAAGGCGGATTCAGGGCCATTATGGCATCGGTAGAACCAAGGGCTACGACCAATGAAGTGGGTCATTGAAATGTTTGGTCATGACTCCAAGTGTTTGGCTTCGTCACAGCAGGGTTTTTACAAGTCGGGATTCGTCGTTGCCTCAGTTTGTCTAGTGTTCCAAAGTGGTAGATATAGTACGCTTTACGCACTGAGTGAGAGATGTGAGGATGGTTGCTATGGATGATTTGTTTGCTATCATTGTGACATGCACACCCCACCCCCGTATCCTTACACTATTTATTACGGCACCTTAGAGTATTGTAAGGTATGTGGTACTAACTCTTTGGTTGCAGGTCCAGGTTCAGGTATGGTTTAGTATACCTGTTATCATTCTGTTTAGATGCTTATCGCTCACACCAGGCTTTATGTCTGACCCAGAGTTTTATGTCTCTTCTTATTACTCTGGGTGCTCACACGAGCAGACTAGAGACAGGTTAGCTGGTGATGCACGGGTAGATGATCCGGAGACGAGCATGAGGCTTCCACGTAACATATATAGTATTCTCCCTGTGTTGTTGAAGATCACTGCTTGGGCATTGGTGGTGTATCTTCCATTTTAGCTTTCTTTTGCTTTGAGACAGTTTGAAAGTTGTAATAAGCTGTATTCTGAATTTTCCGCTGCTATGATGTTTAGTTTTGATTTTCAGCTTATGCACTGTCTCTCCTGTTTTATGTCAAGTATGTTATTATCATATTTTATTCCATGCGCTGTGAGACATTCTACAGGTTCCTCGTTTAGTTCATTCCCTTCTTCCTTTTCCTTCTAACGACCCGTTCCGTGCTAACTGGACATGTGTACAGCGCACTTTTGGAGTAAATGTTGGTTGGTGCGGGGCGGGCCGTCACACTTGGTATCAGAGCTCTAGGTTGTGTAGTTAACCTAGGGAAGTTATCAGGGAGAGATAATATACGTATACGAGAGAGCGTATTTGTGATTACTTTGGTTTTTAAAAGCTATATATATATATATATTATTACTAGTATAAGGATGAAGTCGTACTGCACTAGCACCACTATGGAGTCCTTAATCGTTTCCTTTTTCAGATTGACGATGAGCCGATATACTAGAGGTGCTGGTAGGGGAGCCAATAATGGGAATGCTGCTGACATGAGGACGATGTTTACTGACCTCATGAGAGAGATGCTTAGAGATGTACAGGGGGCAGCTCCCAATGGTAGAAATGATGGTGGTCCAATAGTGCAGGCGCCAAGAGTCGACTTCGCCAAGCTGAATAAGGACTATACTAGCCTTGGTGGGAAGCCGTTCCACGGAACGGAGTCGGCTACGGATGTTCAAGATTGGTTGGATAGTTGCGAACGCATCTTCGAGGATTTAGGTATCGAGGATGCGATGAAGAGAAAGCTAGCGTCCCGTCAGCTGCAAGGGCGAGCGATGAATTGGTGGAATGCTATAAAGGCAGCTACTTCCGAAGATCAGATTACTTGGGAGCAGTTTAAGGCTCGCTTTAGCGAGAAGTTCATTCCAGCTGCTCAGAAGTCAGTGCTGTTTAAGAAATTCTTGGAGCTCAAGCAGAATGGTAGAGCCGTCTCGGAGTATATTGCTGAATTTGACACTTTGTCAAAATATGGGTTATCTCTTATTGATACTGCCGAGAAAAAGAATGAGAAATTCATAACTGGTTTGGATCAGTACTTGGGGGAAAAACTTATTAACCACATCGATGAGACGTTTGAATCGATTGTGGGGAAAGCGTTAAGATCAGAAAGTCTCTACCCTAAGTCGAAGACTGAGGTTGCATCTGCAGAAGAGCCAAAACCACAAGCAAGTGGTGGAGGCAAAGGTGGTTCCCAGAATAAGAGAAAGCAGAATCAGGCTAAGGATGGCCAGAAGAAAAAGAATAAGCAAGATGTTGAGTGCTTCAGCTGTGGTAAGAAGGGCCATTATGCTAGTAATTGTCGGGCCAAGCCAGCGGATAGGAAGTGCTTCAACTGTGGCCAAACGGGACATCACAAGGACAAGTGTCCACAGCCCCCTAAGGAAAAGAAAATGGTGAAAGCCTACGCTCTTAATGCTATTCCTTCTTCGTCGAATGCACCAACAGCGGCGGAGAAGGGAAAGAATGTCGTCATTCAAGGTATGCTTTCTGTTTATGATGTTCCTGTTAGAGTTTTATTTGATACCGGAGCATCCAGTTCTTTCATATCTAGTGACCTGGTAGATAAGTTGGGATTGGAACCCGAGATCGTCGATAGACCTTTAGTAGTGACGAACCCGATCGGTGGTTCGACTAGCCTTAGCATGATTTGTCGTAATGTGGTCTTATCGAGTCATGGATGCATGTTTGTTTGTGATTGCTTTGTTTTGGGCTTTACTGGGTTTGGCATTATTTTGGGAGTAGATTGGCTCCAAAGATACGGGGTGGTGGTAGACTGTGAGGGCTTGTTGGTGACAGCTAGAGCGGATGATGGGCGGAGGATAGTGTTTGGTGGTCTACCCAGTAAGGGGGTATTGGCTAGTTTCCTAAACTCCCTCGACATTCCGCATAGTGAGTTGTCAGGTTTGCCCGTGGTTGGCCAGTATCCGGATGTTTTCGAAGAAGTGATCGGACTTCCACCACACCGAGAGATTGAGTTTCGTATTGATTTGATAAAGAATGCCAGGCCTATAGTGATGCCACTTCGTCGTATGGCACCAAGAGAGCAGCGAGAGCTCGAGGTGCAAGTTAGCGATCTTTTGAAAAAGGGATTTATCAGAAGGAGTGTTTCTGAATGGGGAGCACCAGTTGTGTTTGCTACCAAGGCGGATGGTTCCCTTCGTTTGTGTGTAGACTACCGCGAGTTGAATAAAGTGACGAGGAAGAACAAGTATCCTCTACCGCGGATAGATGATTTGTTTGATCAGTTGAGTGGCACGAGAGTATTTTCTTAGTTGGATCTCGCGATAGGTTTTCATCAGCTTAGAGTGGAAGCTGAGAGTATAGCTAAAACGGCATTTCGCACGCCGTCTGGGTTTTATGAGTGGTTGGTCATGCCATTCGGGCTGACCAATGCCCCAGCATATTTTGTGGATCTTATGAATAGGGTATTCAGAGATCAGTTGAATAAGTTTGTCCTTGTGTTCGTTGATGATATTTTGGTCTATTCGAGGACAGAGGAAGAATACAAGGAACATTTAAGAATAGTGATGGAGGTGTTGAGGAAACACCAATCGAAAGCAAAGTTTTCTAAGTGTCACTTTTGGAAGAGGGAAGTGAGGTTCTTGGGCCATGTTGTATCAGAAAATGGGATTGCCGTGGACCCGGCAAAGGTGGCTACGGTACATGATTGGCCTACGCCCAAGAATGCAACAGATGTAAGAAGTTTCTTGGGATTAGCTGGATATTATCGTAAGTTTATCCAAGGTTTCTCCAAGACAGCAGCACCATTGACCCAGTTGACCAAGAAGAATCAAGCTTTTGTCTGGGATGAAAGGTGCGAGAATGCATTCAAAAGTCTAAAGGACAAGTTGACAAGCGCACCAGTGTTAGTCATTCCTAAGGGGGATGAAGAGATGACGGTATACACGGATGCCTGTGGTACCAGACTGGGTGCTGTATTGATGCAAGGCGGTAGGGTTGTAGCTTACGCAAGTCGGCAATTGAAACCGCACGAGAGAAGATACCCTACCCATGATTTAGAATTGGCAGCGATCGTGTTCGCGTTAAAAATGTGGAGACAATATCTCTTGGGAGAAAGATTTGAGCTGTTTACAGATCATAAGTCGCTGAAGTATCTATTCTCCCAGAAGGATTTAAATCTCCGTCAGCAGAGATGGTTAGAGTTCTTAGCTTCCTATGATTTCGACATCGCATACACACCAGGAAAGGGCAATGCGGTGGCTAATGCATTGAGTAGAAGACATGCCAGCTTAGGGGCTATGTTCCTTGAATGGAAGCAACTGGAGTTTATCGCGGGGTTTGATTTCAGACCAAAGTGTGAATTGGATCCAGAAATGTTAGCAAGTTTGACGATCAGACCCACTTTGATTGAGCGGATCGGCTCTAGTCAGAGGGACGATCCCAACCTATTGGAAATCATCTCCAAGTTAGAGATGGGTATCGATGAGGAGATGAACAAGTATGGGCTTGATCGAGATAGATGGCTTAGAAAGAATGGAAAGCTTGTTGTACCAAATGTCGATGGATTGAGGGATGAAGTGCTTAGAGAATGTCATCACTCAAAGCTGACTATACACCCCGGTGGTAACAAGATGTATCGAGATATGAAGCAGACTT
Source organism: Allium sativum (assembly GCA_030737875.1). Lineage (NCBI taxonomy): Eukaryota > Viridiplantae > Streptophyta > Magnoliopsida > Asparagales > Amaryllidaceae > Allium > Allium sativum. Next base: position 94,873,306 of record CM060925.1, on the reverse strand, counting down.
ACTACTGGGAAGGGATGAAAAGAGACGTTGGGAAGTTTATATCCAAGTGCATGAATTGCCAGCTAGTTAAAGCCGAGCAAAAGAAACCTAGTGGGTTGTTACAACCCTTAGAAATTCCCGAATGGAAATGGGAGCAAGTCTCGATGGATTTCATCGATGGTTTACCAAGGACTAGATCAGGACATGATAGCATTTGGGTGATTGTGGACCGATTGACCAAAAGTGCAAGATTTATACCAGTCAGATTGACCAGAACGGCAGCTAAGTTAGCAGAATTGTATATGAAGTGGGTAGTGAGATTTCATGGAGTACCCAAAAGCATTGTGAGCGACCGAGACCCGTTGTTCACTAGTGGGTTTTGGAAGAGCTTACAAGAGGCTCTAGGGTCAGAGTTACATCTCAGTACCGCATATCATCCTCAGACCGACGGTCAGACGGAGAGGGTGAACCGTATTTTGGAAGATCTCTTGAGAGCATGTATATTGGATTTTGGTGGATCATGGGATGACCATTTGCATCTAGTAGAGTTTGCATATAATAATAGCTACCAATCCAGTATCGGTATGGCTCCATTTGAAGCTTTGTACGGAAGACCGTGCAACTCGCCATCATGTTGGATAGAGACTGGCGAGAAGTTTATGCTTGGACCAGATGTGGTGAGGGAAACTTCAGATAAGATTAAGATCATTCAGCAACGAATGAAGGCTGCCCAAGATAGGCAGAAGAGTTATGCTGATAAGAGGAGAAGAGACTTAAAATTCTCCGTTGGCGACTTGGTGTTTGTCAAGATCTCTCCGTTGAAGAGCGTAATACGATTTGGCAGGAGAGGCAAGTTGGCACCAAGATTTGTTGGTCCATTCCTTGTTCTTGAACCAGTCGAGAATTTGGCATATAGAATTGACTTACCGGAGAAGATGGCGGGAGTTCACAACGTATTTCATGTTTCCCAACTAAGGAAGTTCGTTCACGACTCAGATATGACTATTTCACCTGATCAGTTAGAGGACTTCGAAGTAGAACCTGAGGCGGTTGAGAACCGCAAGCCGGCCCGTATTGTCGCGCACGACATGAAGCAACTTCGAAGGAAGACGGTGAAGCTAGTCAAGGTACAGTGGAGCGAGGACGAGAATGATTGTACTTGGAGACAGAGGAGAACATTAGGAAGTCACACCCAGAACTCTTTGCCTAGTAAGATTTTGACTTCGATCTAGTTTTCCGCATGCTAGGATAGGTTTGTTTTGCTTGTTTTGCATGATTGATTGTTGTATGTGGTTGTTAGGCATGCGGGATCCTTTGTATGTTTTGGGTTAAGGAATTTCGGGGGCGAAATTTCTTAAAGGGGGGAGAGTGTAACGACCCGCATTCTACGCATCGTAGGATCGTAGAATATTTATTTCTTTCACATACGAAGTCTTATGGTCATGTAACTTTGGGGGACGACTATTAGGGTCATTTCCCATGCTCATGATTTTTCACGATTTTTAAATGACCATTTTACCCCTAGTTGACACTGTTTTGGCCATAACTTTTGACTGGAAAGGAATTTTGATCTGAAACCACTTCCATTAGCTCCGGATGATGGTTTCTCTTTCCGTAGAGTGGTCACATTAGTCAAACGGACTCACCGTTTGGGAGATATGGCTGAAACAAGTTTCAGATGGTGAAAAACAGCTTAATTGGGCTTAACCGGGTGATTAGCAGCTAGGCCCAGAGGGGAATTTCGGGTTTAGAGGTATAGGAGGACTGATTAGGGTTAGGTTATCACTTTCATTTCAGTTTTGAGCCGCCACAAACCTCCTTGAGACCTTAGTAATGGCTTCCATCCTCTAAAACCACTCCAAAACACATTTTTAGTGAAGATTAAGCCTAAACTACATCAAAACAAGGCCAAATAGCAACAAAGCAAGGTTGGAGCTGCTGCTATACATAGGAATTCGACCCAAACAGAGAGTATTTCAGATTTGGTGTTTCATTTGTGGCCAAGGTGAGTGATTTGCATAGTTTTTGCACTAATTACGGTGATTAAGGGTAATTAGTGAAGATTAGCGAATTTATACGTAAATAAATTCTGGAAAAATTCTTAAAATTCTAAAATAATGTTTTAAGGCTCTGTTAGAAATTTGGGTTAATTTCGATGTGTTTTGCTAATTGTATGCTTGAACACGATTAAGAGTGATTAGGGGAAAATGAGGGGTTCTAGCTATGTTTGATCCATTTTAAATCTATCAAATTGTTGTTATGGTGTTTGCAATTGATGTTACATGTTGCTATGACTCTATGGTATGTTTCATGATTGATTAGAATAGTTAAATTGGTCGAAAACGTCGTCGAATGGCGTAGAAAGCTCGCTGGAAAGTTGCAGAAGTGTGCAGGTTCCGAACCGGTTCGGATCGGAGAAAGAGGTCGGATCGGATTTATGAACTGACCAAGGGAATTCGAACTGGATTGGAACTTGTCACTGGAGGAGGCTTGGCGAGAAGGAAGGCCGGTTACTTAGGGTTGGAGTTGGACAGAGGATCGGATCGGAGCTATGGAGCAGGATCAGATCGGATCGGAGTAAGCTAAAGAGTGGGATCGGATCGGATAAGGGGATCGGGTCGGGTAGCCGAACTGAACCAAGGTGGTGGCATCTCCAGCAGCGTGGAACTTCCGGGACAACAAGGGAGACCCAGACCGCGACTCTGAAGGACTTGGAAGTAGTTGAAGAAACGGCGGCAGGAGCAAGACAACCGAACCGAACCGAGTGGAGAATCCGAACCGAAGGAGCACCGAACCGGATGGAGTACTGTGACCCGAACCGAACCGAGTGGAGGACTCGAACCGAAGGAGCACCGAACCGGATTGGAGCTATGATTACGCGACGACTCTTTTGAAGACCAACTCCAATTCGACCAAACCCGAGATGCAAAGGAAGTCCAAATGAGAAGTTAGAGCTCAAGATTCAGATGGGAATCAACGAGTTCGCTTCATGGTTGGGCTTTGCTGCGGGACGCGTGTTAAGGGGTTATCGATGTCTATAGCTTAGGACCACTATGGTAGGAGGTACGAAGGCGGATTCAGGGCCATTATGGCATCGGTAGAACCAAGGGCTACGACCAATGAAGTGGGTCATTGAAATGTTTGGTCATGACTCCAAGTGTTTGGCTTGGTCACAGCAGGGTTTCTACAAGTCGGGATTCGTCGTTGCCTCAGTTTGTCTAGTGTTCCAAAGTGGTAGATATCGTACGCTTTACGCACTGAGTGAGAGATGTGAGGATGGTTGCTATGGATGATTTGTTTGCTATCATTGTGACATGCATACCCCACCCCCGTATCCTTACACTATTTATTATGGCACCTTAGAGTATTGTACGGTATGTGGTACTAACTCTTTGGTTGCAGGTCCAGGTTCAGGTATGGTTTAGTATACTTGTTATCATTCTGTTTAGATGCTTATCGCTCACACCAGGCTTTATGTCTGACCCAGAGTTTTATGTCTCTTCTTATTACTCTGGGTGCTCACACGAGCGGACTAGAGACAGGTTAGCTGGTGATGCACGGGTAGATGATCCGGAGACGAGCAGGAGGCTTCCACGTAACATATATAGTATTCTCCCTGTGTTGTTAAAGATCACTGCTTCGGCATTGGTGGTATATCTTCCATTTTAGCTTTCTTTTGCTTTGAGACAGTTTGAAAGTTGTAATAAGTTGTATTCTGAATTTTCCGCTGCTATGATGTTTAGTTTTGATTTTCAGCTTATGCACTGTCTCTCCTGTTTTATGTCAAGCATGTTATTATCATATTTTATTCCATGCGCTGTGAGACATTCTACAGGTTCCTCGTTTAGTTCATTCCCTTCTTCCTTTTCCTTCTAACGACCCGTTCCGTGCTAACTGGACATGTGTACAGCGCACTTTTGGAGTAAATGTCGGTTGGTGCGGGGCGGGCCGTCACATACCGCCTTTTGCATATCACCTTTTTCCTCTTGCCTCGAAAACTGCTCCAAGCCCTGTTCAGCAAGCATCGGTATACACTGTGAATGGTTTACTTCGATCAGGAAAAGCTAGAGTTGTCGTCAAAGCCCTCTTCAGACGTTGGAAAGCATCGTCTTAGTCAACATCCCAAGAAAAAGTCAAGTTCTTCTTCGTTAACCGAGTAAGTGGGGCAGATATCTTTTCGAAGTCCTTAATGAACTTCTTATAATAACCATCCAGCCCAAAAAAAAAAAGCTTCTTACTTCTGTTGCATTCTTAGGAACCTTTCAATCTTGGATTGCCACCACCTTCGCGGGATCCACAGCTATCCCTTCCTTAGAGACCACGTGTCCTAAGAATCTTACCTTCTTCCTCAAAAGAAATGGCATCAACATAGGGTTCTAAACAATCCATTACTTCACATCTTTCTCGAATCCACTCGAGTCATCTCATAACTCTATTGAGTCTAACTTGGGGCAGTCCATACCATCGAATAGTCTTATCATGTCACGGCTGCCCATCACTCTTCGAGTAAACCAAGATATCATGTAATGAAAAATCACCACAGCTATTAATATCTCACACAAACCGTCCTAGTCGAATTTGGCATCCCCCAAGCACAAACCCCAAAGGCCTAAACCAATATTAGACAAGCACCCAAGGAATACCTCCTTCGAATTCGTACAATCTACGTGAGATGATACTAGCAAAACAAACAAACAATTGAGCGCCGCATTCCGAAATGCTTCTTCTTATGAACCCCTTCTCAGGCAACTATTTCACATGCTTACTGAGTTCTCCCCTCTCTCTCGGAGCCATGTGTCTAACAGGTAAAGCAACGGGCTTTTCGTTATCAACTAGGTATATGCGGAAGTCTATTTCTCGCTTCGGAAGCAATCCCTTCACCTCCTCAAACACATCCGTGTATTCACAGACCACTTTAATAGACTACTAACTCTCAATAGACGCATCAAGAGATTCTAGATAACTTAGCATAACAAAATTCATGGGATTACAAGAAATTTCAAGAGTGTTGCCAAGGCAAATTCTGACCCTAACCACTCTCCTTTCATGTTCTAGGACGGCGCCATTACTGGATAACCAGTCCATTCCTAGAATCAACCCATAGCTCGTGAAGCCCAAAACATAAGCATCACATCTAAATCCAACGCTAAGTATAAAAAAGATTCAAATCCAAACAAATCATTGACAAATAGGCTGAGCCCCCAATTGGATTTGAAACAACTAAGGGATCCTCTACTATACTGGTGTCTAGGTGCAGTGACTCAACTAAAGCAGTAGATATAAAAGAGTGCGATGCGCCAGAATCAAAGAGTGTGCGAATAGGATGATCAAAAAGATAAACTAAACTTTCAACGGAAATTGTTCTACCTTGTTCTTGCAGTAACTGGGCCTTGAGAGCCTGAACCTGCCCTCTTGCCTGCCATGAGAGCCTGAACCTGCCCTCCAAAAGTAGACCATGCCCTCTGCCCCTTCCTTGGGTGGTCCTTAAATCAGGTTTTCTACCTTTCCACCGTGAAAACGGCCAGTCTACTTCTTCTTTCCACAGTCCTTGCTCAGATGGCCTGGTGTTCCGCGATAAAGGCACTTCCTCTTGTCATAGGGTCTATTATTCTTTGCACCCTTCTTAGGTTCTACTTTCTTAACCTGTGCCCTATCCATGCCTCCATTATACATTCTCCATTCGTGGCCTCCGACCTACCAGAAACTTCGTCCTTCATCAACCAGGCAGTTAGTCGAACCTTCCTCCCCTCGTATATCTCAAAGATACCGATAAGTCCTCCACTTTCTCGAGCCAACTTCTAGCGCCGACAAACGACTAAGTCCCATGAAGCAGTTTTCCGCCCATCGTACAGAAGTCCTCATATACCTTAGGAAAAAGCATCTGTATGCGGAGGAAGAGATTCAAAAGGGAAAGAGGAAGAGATTCAAAACTAAGAAACAAAGGAAAGATATATGACTCTTGGGGATTATGTTTATAAAATAAACCTTTCTCTGGAAAATACTCTCCTTAAAAAATATCTTTGAAAGTATTCCTTTATAAAATGCTTTTGAAAAATAGTTTTTCAAAACGCCATATCTGTTCTGGTAACCTTCAGCTCTGATACCATATGTAACACACCACGTCCATTAATGTCACTCACAAAGGGAATGCATTAACTTTCATGGAGCGTTTTAAGTTTGTATAGAACTGAAACTTAACAACAAGACAGATATAAAGCAGTACTTGAAAATTTAAAAAAACTTTTATTGCAGCGGAGAAATAGTTTGATTACAAAAACATCAAAAAACTGGTGACTAGAGTCTAGTACATAATATCCATCTTGATAAAATCAGAGTACATAAAACAAAAAGCACAACCCCATAAATAGCCATAAAAGAGATAGGATGAACTTTACTTCAGCAATCCAAATCCAAGTGCTTCCAAAAGGGTTCCAAGTCAAGCTCCATTAGTACTAGTCCCACCCTGAGAACCTGAGGGGGGAAAAAGGAAGAAAATGGGCAAAAACAAAGTGGGTCAGACACAAAGTCTGGTGAGTCCGATAACTCTAACAACATAATTTTTAAAGTAACAAGATAAGATATAAGCTGGACAACAAGGAATGACTGTGTGAACCACATGGGTGTAGCAAATAAAAAAAGAAGACTAAGATAACGTTAATTGCAATTCCCTATCATTTTAGGATAATTACTACACTGATAATTACAACACTAATAATTACTACACTGCTAATTACTACACTGCACCACCACCACCAGTCACCCTAAAAGTTGATCTCGCCTACTGAATATAAATGAATATAATAATGGTAGTTTCGTGTACCCCTAGCTACTGTCATAGGTGCCGCCTGCTCCTATCTCCACTAGTGGTACCCACTACCCTTCCCATTCTAATTACAATATTCATAATATGGTAGTTGTACTCCTAGCTGCTGTCATAGGTGCCGCCTGCTCCTATCTCCGCTAGTCGTACCCACTACCTTCCCCATTCGATCGGCTCCCTAACTCGTAGATACCCGTGCAGGTCCCACAGTGGGGTGTATCACTCACCAAAGTGGCAACACGATATAATTCAGAGATGCACGGCTTATACCTATACGATGCAACAACGTCTTACCTTCCATCTTGGACCCACGCACGCACATGAAACCCGTTGGACTTGCGTTGCCACCGCTTACCCGTTTTGGCCTCTTACAGTCAAGCCCAGTAAGCGTGTTCCATCCTCGACTTGGGTCGAGCTCACAAAGATACTTATGGGTTACTGGTTGAAACGGGCCCCTATTACTTGACACAAGCTATCCACCTAAGCTTGGTCCACAGTAAAGTTTCCCACTTAACCACTTCTTAATCATGTCTTCTTACATGTTTCCATTTGGTTAAGTGTTTCTAATCATGTTTCACAAGCCACCCAAGGCACCCACTTAATCCTCATGTCCCACTTACATGTTTATCTTGGTTAAGTGTTACTTATTTCATTAAGGCCGTAACCCTTGCAAAACCTCTCACATTAGACCGACATCTTTGTGGTAGCTGGATTTGATGAGCGGATCCGTGCAGTCTTATGCCGCAAATGAGTCTAACCTCATGTCTTTGCAACTTGTTACGCATTTAATTTATGCCTAAGACCTCCCACATTAGACTGGCATTTATGGTTGTTGGATTTGCCGGGCGGGTCCGGGCAGTCTTATACCACAAATGAGTCTAACCTCATGTCTTAGACGATTAATTACACAAAATTAATTATCCCCAATTTGAATTATTATCCCTATTCAAATTGTCAATCAATTCCAAATTTAACCATGTCCATAATTGACACCTTAATTGTGTCCATCTATTTATGGTATATAAATTATATCAATTAACATCACAAATTAATTATATGCCATTTAAGGCATTTATGCCAATTCTCAATTTTAAATATTTTAATATTATCCCATTGCCCCACGTTGTATGTTCATTCGTATAACGTGAAATATATGTTAGACACGAATAGTCTAACTTATGGAATAGAAAGAAACATCACCACATGCATAGAATATAAATTAGATCTAACATGCGAATAAAAGTCATAATCATAAATTGACATATAGATCTAAACAGAGAGGGGTGCAATTGCATGTGTGAACTAGGTTTTTCATCCAAAACTTGCATAGACAACGGGTGTATAACACATGTACTTTCATCATTTATGTATTATCATGGATCCAACTGTAGATTTAACATAAAGTTGCGGTCTTGCATAGGAATCTCAAACTTATGATTCATACCCGAACATATATACTTCCATATGTGATTTATGCAACATAATTATGATGTAAACTTGCATATAAACATGTAAATTAAGATCTACATGTAAACTAGCACATAAAATTGTGTATAGTCCGCATTCATACTTACATATTACTTACACATGTCCCATCCTAAATTTTAGATCCAAACTTACATATATATAGATGTCATGAAACATGTAAGGTTGTATATGATCCTCATTATCTTGCATACGATTCATACATAAGTTAGCATTCAAACTAGCATATAGAACTATGAATCAAGTTGAACTGACATATGATTTAACATATGAATTAGATCTACAAGACAACCAAACTAGCATATTATCATATGAATTAGATCTTCAAAGCATAACCAAACTAGCATTTTTAACATATGAATTAGATCTACAAGACGTAACCAAACTAGCATTTTTATCATATGAATTAGATCTACGAAACATAACCAAACTAGCATTTTTATCATATGAATTAGATCTACAAAACATAACCAAAATTGCATTTTTATCATATGAATTAGATCTACAAAACATAACCAAACAAGCATATTTATCATATGAATTAGATCTACAAAACATAACCAAACTAGAATATTATGATATGAATTAGATCTACAAAACATAACCAAACTAGCATATTTATCATATGAATTAGATCTACAAAACCTAACCAAACTAGCATATTATCATATGAATTAGATCTACAAAACATAACCAAACTAGCATATTATCATATGAATTGATTGTACATAAGCCAACAATTTTTATAGATTTACAACATATATAGTAAATGTTCCATGACCACAATCTCCTTATCCAAATCATTATGAATTGATTTTACATAAGCCAATTTCAAATATAGGTTTATAATCAAAGATACTAACATAACAGTCAATGATTTACAACCACAATCTCATTTTCCAAGTTACATACTTATCATTATTAACTTAACAATTATTTGTTAAAGAAATCGCACTCACAATTAAAAGAACGGTCTTACTTTCTGGATTCAGATTTCTGAATCTGATTTAGCTCGCCTTTCTAGTATATTCGTTATTGTTTAGATTAGAGTTGAATTGATTCGCTGATTTGCTTCTAGTTTGACGGCGGCTATACTAGGCCACAAACTGACAGCATGACGGCCATGGATTTGATTTTGATAAGGTTTAGAGCTAGAGCTTAGGTGTGATTTTATAGAGAAATTAGATTAGTATAGGCCGTTGGATCTCACAGGAGCCATCACCACCATCGATACTAGATAGGGTTATCCTGTTGATTCAGCAATAGGTCAGGATTGACTCAGCACTGACTCACCATTGGATCAGACACTCAGAAATCTGTGTAGATTTCCAGCTCGACATGGGTGCACTTGGCAGGTGTGCCAGTGCATTTTTGTACTGGCGCACTTCACAAGTGCACCAGTGTATTTCAGGCTTTTTCCGATTTTTTGCCCAACTTCGTTCGTCCATATCTTCTTCATACGTTATCTGTTTTACGCAAACTCGGACTCTATCTCAACCAGAATTCTGAGACGAACGGAATGGCATAACTCATTTCCTTTAATTCTCACATTTACAATTAAGTAATCTTTAATTCGTTAATTCAAGGTTTATAGAAAATACGGGGTGTTACATATTTCAAATTGTCATATTAGCATTTCAAAACTTTAAATCAATCTAGCAAATTAAAATTGCATATTAATAGGGAATGTCAAACGATAATATATTATAATCAAAAAAAGATATAACTTAAATCCAATCAACTAATTTTCTTTCCAAATCCTGAATACGGTTCAGATCTACCATTCCATGGTTTCCCCTTATTGGATTTAGAACCAAACAACCGTGGATCCACAATTCTTACTAAAAGAAAAAAGGGAAGAAAGAGAAAGAAAATAAAATAGACCACCAGATCCCAAAATTTACCTTACTTTGAATATGATTCTGAATGCCTTCTTTATTAATATTTATTCTTTTCCTCCAGATCTTTAGTCAGAATTTTCCTAAACTAATTATTTTATTTTTCTAAAGAGATTTGAAGAGGAAGAAGAATGGCAGAGTTTATACGTCGTCTCAGAAATATAAGATTTAGGCTAGATTCTGTTAGCCTATTTATAGGTGGTAAGGATCTTATCGTACATGCAGCGCTGAGTCAGCAATGAACGTAGTTAAGAATACAGTCCAGATTCATTAACGAATTTGGCTAGATCTGGGGTGGGTCGACGCCCCTACGGGTGGGTCGACCCATGGGTCGACCCCCCATGACTGGGTCGAACCCGGCTATAATTGTTGGGTACAACAATGTGTTGTTTAATATGATTTTTGTTTGATGATAACAAACATATGTTGTTATTTAAATGTGTTTGCAATTGTACTTATTTATATTACAACGTTTCACAGAAATAAATATTTGTTGAATATTATACTATTATACACAATTGAATATTTTCACAGTATATTTATTCAATCAAATATTTTATTTCAACATCTGAAATAGTACAACATTCATACTCTACTATTGCATATTCACAGATATTTTCCACATGATATTGTACTTGTAAATAAATTGAATATGATAGACAAATTTGTTTAAATACAATAAAACGATATTTTATTTCAATCATATTTGTTTATTACAAATATCAGTACAATCTTCTCGTTCAGTGCATTTGTCGCTCACTACATCACTCAGTCACTCTATACAATTTCATTTATACATTCACTGACACTTATATACACTGCTGCTTCAATCTTCTATCTTCACAGCTTTCAGCCAATCCAGTCATCTATACCTATCACATACGAAAACACACATAGAGTATCTGGAACCCAAATATTTTAAATTCTCGGAAATATATTTTTAATTTTAAAAATTTATTTGTCTCAGAATTTTGGTATGCTTCTCATCATCTTTTATGACTAGATCTGATTTGTATATATTTCTAGCACCCACTGATCAGCCTCAACATACTACATTGGTATGTTGATCAGAACCAGTAGCTGATTCTTAACAGCCACAACACAGTGCTGTAGTCTGCTGATAAATAAATTACAAGTGCAGGATATATGTATACACACACTGTTGTATATATATATACACATATACAGATGTACAGGGGAATATGGTCGAGCCATAAGAAAATATGTGAACCAAGCTATCATACACAAGCTTATACGTGGTACTGGACGGTTCAATACATGCCAACATGTTAGAATGGTCGAGGCATGAAAATACAACAGTGAAAGCAGGTAAATGGACAAGCCGTTCACAAGTTAACAAAGTCAAACTAGAATGGTCAAACAATAAAAATTTCAGCAGCAAGGTCAATGGAACTCAATCAATCATGGCAGCATATACAATGATCAGTAAACATATAACATGTTTCAAGTGTACAAGTGATCAACCCAGTCAAGTACATAGCCAAAGAAAACATGCAAGGATCAGATTTGGGAAGATGAAGCTCAAGGCATTTTAAAACAACTAAGGCATGGTGCATAAACAATTGCAAGTGGACATTGCGACATATTTGTGTGGACACTTATCAAAACAACATGGTTCAGGTAGATACAAGCATGGGTCAAGCAAAGCTTGCAAATGGTTCAGCATGTATGACAAGTGCAACACAACAGGTCAATCAAAGCATAAGTGGGAGCATCAGTTTTTCATATGGACAGAGCAGTGGTGGAGCAGCAGCAAGATACAACTAAAATGATATAGTAATGCATCAGGTTTACACACAGCATGAAACAATGGGCTCAGTGGAATATAACATGTTTTCTCAAGAAATCCAGAGCAACAATGCAGAGACACACATACATGATCAAGCAACATGCATAATGGTTCATGATCATAGCAGTAATCAAAGGAACTTCAACAATCACTAAGCAACTGGAAATCAGGTATGACTTAATGCATGTGAAAATTAGAGGATGAAACAACATGAAGGTTAACACCACATTGTCAAGCATTCAACATGAAGCTGTGAAGCATGAATATATGGCACGTGAAAGTGGAAAGCTCAAATGTGCACAGTTTTTATTTTCATGTGTCAAGAGAGATGTGCATCATATTATCAAAATCAGAAACTAAAGGGCATGATTTCAGTTATCAATTCATATACGGATCAACCAAGATAGGAGGCCAAACATTCCATATTTTAACAAGTGAGTGTTCAAATATTTTGGCAAGGTTTCAATGCAATTAATTACTCCAGAAATGAATCAATGTTTGGCAAGTACTTTCAATGAAGCAATTACTTATTTCCTGATTTATCCAATACATTCAAGCCAAGGTATTCATTTCTAATCAAGGTAGATAAAAGAGAAATTTAATCAATCAATCTCGAGAAAATATTTGGCAAGGATACTAAAGATTTCCAGAAAATCTTCTAAGTCAACTGTTAATTTTTGGAAAGAAATCAAGTCAGTGTTTTATGAGATAAATCAAGCAAATCAGCGAGCAAATACTTGGAAAGTTTTTCAATTATTTCGAGAAGTTATCAATCAAATTTAGGGAAGATATTAAATTCGGCAATTTCCAGAATTGATCCGCAAATAAAGTCGACCAGAATCAAGTCTATTTTCATCTCAAAAATCACAGCAATTTACAGTGCAATCAAAAGAGGAAACACTAGAAAATCAGGCAAGTCATTTTATACAAAATCAGAGAGCAATTATAGTATTTCTATATCCTATATGTATCACCAATTCAACATCGGCAATAGGAATCGAAACCACAAACAACTCAATTGAAAACCAGAGCATAATCGAAAAATAAAATTCAGAGAAACTCACTAATTTATCCATCGTTTTCGATCACCGCTATCCCAAATCGAAGCAACAGAGAACATCCAGTTTCGAAGGTCAACAGAGAAGCAAATCAAAGAGGAATCGATTCGATTTGAGGGTTTTAGAAACCCTAGTTATTTTGAGAGATCGACCGCATTCTTTTTCAGGAAGAAGAGATCAATTGGGCAAATGAAATAACAAATAGGCCAGCATTTCTTTTGGGCATAAAGGAGTTTATTTTTTAACTAGGGTTTTCTAATTGTTTTTTATTTTGTGTTTATTTTGTGTTGGAATTCATTGATCAGTTTCTAGAGTCTATAAAATCTAGGTAATCCAGTTAGGGTTTTAACTGGCAGTTTACGAGAGTCTGTAAAAACTAGGGTTTACTGGCTACGGGGTTGTAGCTAGTGGAAATCTGATCTAGTGGATATAGATCACTCAAGGGTTTGGAGCGTAGGATTAGAATAAGAGCGAGGGGTTCGCGAGTTTACATGGTCTTGTAAGCGGGATCTGTTCTATTACCTAGTAGAAACCTTAGTAATGCAACAGTTGGCAGGATTTTGTCGAAGCTGGGTATATCTTGTGTCATTACTTTTCTGCATTTATTTTCTGCTACATTGTGTAATTTGATATTTTTTAAATATCTTGCGAAAATTCAATAAACCCTATTCACCCCCTCTAGGGTTTAATCTAGTTCCAACAATAATATATATATATATATTTCTTTTGCGTATGGTGTTTAGTTTGAATTGATTTGTATATGTTCATATATAAGGCCCTTATATATATACAAAATTTGTAATGACCATTTTATGTGTGTGTATATATATTTATACGCACAACCTATATTTCAATTTCAAATTTTAAACGGTGTTATGCCGTTTATTAATTCCTACCATATTTCTTTGATTGCAGCCTTATCTTGAACTTTTCTCTTGTATGCAAGCGAAATGCTCTAACGAACTGGACTACTAAGGCTATTGTTAATAAGGCTTAGAACAATGGTGGTCATTGTTCTTTTCTCATTCCTCTTTTTCATATTTGTTGTAATCTTTTATTTATAACATTGCATGTAACTTTATTATTTTGCATGCATCGTTTTCTTTTATTTCTCTCTTATTATTAATGCATAATATTTGTAAATCAGTGCATGCAACACATTTACACTGCATGCAACCAATCCTTTCTTTCTTTTAATGCATGCATTACATTTTTATTTATATTAATCTTTTTCTTCTTTTTCAGTGCATGTATTTATTACATGCAATCACATATTATCTTTATTTTATTCTTCATATATATATATATTTATGACTATGCATATATATACACATATGCATTATTTAATTATTTAATTGTCATAAAAATGCAGGGTGTTACATTCTCCAATTCTTAGGAAATTTCGTCCCCGAAATTTGACAAGGGTGAAAATCAATTAACCCCTTGCATAATATACATCCATCATGTGTGCATCGAATTTTTGCAAACATTGTGCACTTGTGCAAAGTGAAATACAACATAATAATACATGTCTGCCTAAGCGGTACCTCCTATGTATATGCAAGTTTTTCAAAAATCCTTTTAAAATATGATGCGCACATCCTAAATATACTGGTAGTTCTACATGAATGCAATAATTTGAAAATCAAATATGCATTTTCATCCAAATTTTCCCACATTCTTACTGAGCAAGAGTGTAGTTCATCCAATTTTTGCATCAAAAACTCTACCAAGCAACTTTATTTTTCGAATTTCAGAAAATTCTAATTTTCTAAATTCAATTTCTTATGTTACAAAAAGGTGGAAAACTTCACATCTTCCATTTTTCTTTTTCAGTATTTCTCTTACCGTACTTGAATTTTATGAAACTATTTATAAAGATTCCCTTTCTTCCTATCCAAGCACAGCCCACATAAGAAAATTTTCATTGTTACTGGTTTTCTTTTTTCAACTTATCTTGAATTTTTTTTCTTAAACATCTTTTTTCATAATTTCTGCCTTTCTTTAACTGTCATGTTTGTTGCTTTACTGAATTTGTCATTTCCTTTTTATTATACCATTTCCCTTTTTTAGTATATTTAATCATCATATCTAAGTTTAGTTTTCAAATAAGGCTTCTAGTCCTTCAACTAAAACAGGAAAACACACAATCTACACAGCTATTACTAAGGGCCAAGAATCTCAGGACTATATCCCCCTTAGACAGCAAGCTTGAACCACGGGATCAATGACAGGTTTAGGTGTTACCCTAACTACCCTACAGGAACAAAATAACAGAACGATCCCAAAAGAAATGCAATAACGGGTTGTACCCCTAACATGAAAATTAGCAATATGATCTAAATACTTACTTGCCCTTTACTATCTAGCAGTCTGTAACAACCCTGAAAATCAGAACTAATTTAAAATTTTAATTTTGAATAATTTTGATGAAAATTTGGTCAGAATATAAAATTGGATTTTTAAATATAAATAAAGCCCTTAAAAATAGCGATTTTGCAAAGGACCTCTATTTTCGACGAAACCACTTTGGTTGGAACCGGAATGTCAATTTATTGCTGAATTTATTTTTCCATAATTTTTAGAATCAATATATGAGCATGGCAAAGGAAAACGTGTTTTGCAAATTCAGTTTGAATTGGATTGACCAAAGAATGGCCATTTTTCAAACTATCTCAGAATTCGATGAAATCAGTTTTGTTGGGACCATATCATCAATACGAAGATAGAAATAATTTTTCTGGAATTTTTAGAATCAGTATGTGGCCCCGGCAAATTAAAATGTATGTTCAAATCAGAAATTGAATGTTTTATATTTTAATTTGAAGAATAACCGATTGAAACAGCCGAATGGGCTTACGAAACATATTCCATTATGTTCGGAATAGGGGTATTTAGCTAGAGGCGATAGTCGTTGGGTTTGATTTGGTGTCCGTATTAGAATTTAATATAAGTATGGCCCAATCAGAATCCATTCATTAAATTAAAAAAATTAGAAAAATTAAAAAACGTGGAAAACCCCTTTATCCTTCTGGACCGACGACGGAAAGTGCTGCTCCCCTTCTCTCCTTTTTTTCTTCCAATCCGTTCAGCAAAACCACCAGCTCCTGTGAAGAATTTCGTAGAGCACTTCGAGATCTTCAAATCCATGTAGGCCGCTTCGTCCATCATTCGATATTTTGTGAGATCCATCCTTCCAAACTCGAATACTTCAGGGCGCCGCCACCACAACCAGAGTCCGTCGAACTGGGCCCACCCCCCTCCCCCGGCGAACCTGCGCGTCCCCTAGCCCTTCGACGCTGTGCAGCCCAATCTTCATCCCGCTACACCATTTGATCAAAAATCGGAGACCTAGGTTTGATCCCATCGTGGAAAGTAATGGTTTGTTTATTTTGAACTGAATATAACATTTGAAAGAGCTACGAATTATGATTTCACTATAAAACTCATATCTTTTTCGTTTTGGTCGAAATTCAGTGAAACAAGAGACACCGGGACCTTGAGGACGTCGTCTACATTCTAGAAGAGACCGGAGATTTTTTAGAGCTTGCTACAATTTTTTGCATCGCGAAAATCAAAGTGAGATTTCTAAATTCAAATGTGAATGGAAATGTGTTGTATAAGTTATATAAGCGTAGTATAGGTTGTATACGCGTTGTACACATCATGTACATGTGTTATATAAGTTATATGAGCTATGTATAAATTATACATGCATTGTATAAATCATATATGCGTTGGAATTGAAATAATATATATATATATACTCCCCTCATCCACAAACGATGGACGAAATTTATTGATTGTGATTGGCATGAAAAATTTGGTGAATAATGTGAATGGTTTATAGGATTATTTGTGGTTGAGATTGTTTGATTGTGGTTGAAAAATACCTGATTGTGGTTGAAAAATACCTGTTTGTGGTTGAGAATTATTTTGGTTGAAACCACATCGGATTAGTTTGTGGAAAAGAAAAAAAATAACATACTCGCCTGCGTGCGAACTAGATGTATGAAATCCCTATTGCCAAAAACCGCAAGGTTTTAAGGTAGAGCGAGGAGCCGTCTTCGGGATGGTGCCTGTAACACCCCGTGTATTTTATAACTGTGAAATTCATAAATTAAACTATAACTAATTTTAAATCAAAGAATTAAGGGAAACGGGATACGCCATTGCGTTCGTCTCGGAATTCTGCTTAAGATAGAGTCTGAGTTTGCGTAAAACGGATATCGTATGAAGAAGATATGGACGAACGAAGTTGGGCGAAAAACCGGAAAACGGGTCAGAATGCACTGGCGCACTTGGGAAGTGCGCCAGAAAAAAAATGCACTGGCGCACTTGGGAAGTGCGCCAGTACATTTTTGACCTGGCGCACCTGCCAAGTGCGCCTAGGTCAAAAATGACCTGCTGGTCAGGTCTGGTCAAGTCCTGGCTGGCCAGGTCTGTGTTTGGTCGATTTTCTGAGCCTTGCCTTGTCACTAGGGCTAATTGTCAGCTGTTGGTTGGTCTCTCCTTCAAACAAACGGCTATTATTGAACCAAGCTTCATCGACGGTCTAAATCAACTCACAAACTCTATAAAAAGGACCTAAGACTAACCCTAATTCACATAAACTAAAATGGAGATGAGACCGTCTTGCTGCTGAGGAGAGACTGAGGATAGCCGTCAGAAATAGAGAGACAACTAGGAGATAATTCAAAGCTTAAAGCAACGTTAATCAATCAAAACAACGCCTACAACAAAGGATAGCATCTCCAAATTCAGAATTCAGATTCCTGAATTGAAGATTCGTCATACGCTGTAAGTAGAGTGCTATTCCGATATGAATTAAATAATTGTGTTGATTTGTGTAATGTAAGAAATGGAATTGTGGCGATAATAATCTATATTTGTATGTTGCTTTGATGCAAAACGATTTGGGAATATTATGGTATACGATTGGATATTTGCAAGTACGCGATTTGCGTTGGAAACGAAATGGAATTGTGGCGATAATGACTTATATTTGTATGTTATTTTGATTCTAAACGATTTGGCAATGCTATGGTTTGATTCGTACAAGTATATGGTTTATGTTGACAACCACATGTAGTGGAATTTTTAATTGGGATTCATGCAAGCATATGATTCATATTGAAAACTACATGTTTGTGGTAGTTATTTACAACACCCATTTGATAATTGCAAGTATATGATTCATGTTGAAAGTAACAACTATATGTTGTAATAATTTAATTAAGATTCATGCAAGTATATGATTCATGTTAACAGCTATATGTTATGATATTTTAATTGGAATTCATGCAAGTATATGATTCGTTATTTTGCTAATATGATGTACATACTTTTATGACCACTTTTAGTGTGTAATTGAATCGACTAAGTACTATGATTTATATGAATCTATGTTGAAATTGGCAAATCATACTTTGGTGTTAGAAACAAAAGTAAGCACCTTTATGAACATGACTAAACTATGTTCATTATTATGCCCAATTGAAAAACATGTTTTTAGGCTCATGTTGTTATCATAAGTTACATTAGAATTACATTAGAATTACATTCCTCTTGCAAGTTTACATAGATAAAAATGAAAACCATGATGTAAGTTTAGATATGTTTATGCTATAATTCTATGAATAGAATGAAAACCATGATTCATATAAGAATTAGGTTGGGATAATTCTAGTTGAACCATACTTTTGTATTAGTGACAAAAGTAAGTACCCTTTTGTTAACATGTAGTGATTTTATGAACACGATTAGTTTATGCCTAAATAAAAATATAGGCTTATATTTCTAGTCAAGACCCTGTGCCAATAATAATGATATCTAATTTAGTTAGATTCTTAATTTCAAGTTTACATGGTTAGTTGAACCTATGATTCATGTTTAAGTTTATGCCATTATCATATGACTAGAATAATTCATGTTTAAGTACTGCTTATGCCATAATCATATGAATAAAATAATTCATGTTTAAATATTGTCTATGCATTAACCATATGAATAGAATGATTTATGTATAAGTATTGTTTATGCTATGATTATGTGGATAAAATGATTCATGTTATGCCATGATTATATGATGTTACAATTGCAGGTTCACATGTGCCTATTTTATGTTAATTGAATTGTTCGTTGCAAGTTCATGCGTTCACACTCCCTTTTTTCATGTTACTTTATAAACACCATGTTATAAGCCTCCCCTTTTCATTTGGCTAAATTGGGTTTAAGTATTAAACCCAACACACCTTACGTTGGAGCGAACGTATAATACGGGGGTAATGACGTTTGGGCTAAAATATAGAACATATGTGTTGGCATGTTTGACGCACGCCAATAACTTTGAAGAACAATTAAGTGGCATAAATGAAATTTAACCAATAAAGATGAATTTGAATAATGGGCCGCAAATATTTACATATAAAAAGAAAAGAGACAAAATATGTAAATGTAGAAAAATACAGGGTGTTTAACCCGAGGTTGGATTGAGTTGTGATGTAAACCTGCCCGGAACCGCCCGGCTGTCCAGTAGTCACAACAATACCTATCCAATGTGGGTGGTTAAACACGGAGCCCAATAAGGACCCGAGGTTAGACTGAGTTGTGGCGTAAGACTGCCCGGACCCAACCGGCAACAGGCAGCCACAACAATACCTGTCTAATGTGAGAGGTCAAGGCTTTAATAAGACAATTAAGGCTGAGTCAGGATTGATAGGATTAAGTAAATTATACTTAATCAAAATGGAACATGCTAAACTAAACAGACTGATTGGGGGTTAGGTTTATAAAACACTTAACCAACTTAGCATGTTGGCTAGAAATAGAAAACCTAGTAGCGGGGGACCCTTTTCGCAGTAACCCTACAAGGTATCATGATACCCTGAAACTAGGCAGGGTGGGGCACGATTACTGGGCTGATTGAAAGAGGTCAAATCGACGGCGGTGGTGCAGTAGTGTAGGTTCTAACGGGGTGCGGGCATGCACAAACTCCGGCGCAGAAAAATAAGGCACTGGGCACCAGTAGCATACCTGTGCATTCTAGGATTGTGTCGGGCCGCCACCATGGGACTTGATACACCCCATGGTGGGACCAGCATAGGTAACTACAACATCGGGGGCCGTAAGACACATGTAACTATGCGAGTAGGAGCCGATCATCGTAAAAATGGATCACTTCACCCTGATTGTGGGGTGCTTGTTGGGAACCTGTTTATATGGGTACAGAGATTAATATGGGGTACGATAGTATATTCGACCCTAGACAACTTAACTAAGTTTATGGTGCTTTCCCATTTCTAGTTTATACTTATCATACCCAGTTCTTTATTCATAGACTGAATAGTCCTAGACTTACTCAGGCTTTATGTCTGACTCTACTTTTCTTTCGTCTTCTTTTCTTATGTTCCCCCCCCAGGTCCATAGGGAGGGGATACCGCAGCTTGAGCAGCCTTCATATCCAGCTTGAAGAGAAAGAATGTATTGCTTGGATCTTTTTGTTTTGGACTATGGCTTTGGACAACAACCATGGGACTTTTGCAGTTTATTTATGTTTTCTTTATGCTTCTTTAAATAATATAATCAAGACAGTTATAAAGATGTTATGTTTTTGGAAGTATTGTAAGACAATAATGGTATGGTTGGTGTAACACGTATTTTGATGAAATAAAAGTTGTTGTTTTCCGCTGTTCAAAAATATGTGTTCTTATATCTGTCTTGTATATCTGTGACTTATACTTATAAACCTCCACCAAAATTAGGGCATTCCCTTTGAGAGTGACCCTAACGGAGGTGGGGTGTTTCACTTGGTATCAGAGCATAGGTTTACCAGATAAGATAAAAAGTTTTGAAAATTTATTTTCAAAGAAAATTTTTAAAGAAGCATTTTTAAAAGATAAAATATTATTTTAAAAAGGCAAAGTCCCCCCAAAGCCATAGGTGCTATCTCTTATCCTTCGTTTTGAATCTATCCTTTTTGTTTCAGCTTGTCTGGAGACCTTACTCCCCAGCTGCTGACGCTTTCACTCCTCCTCCTCCACGTGAACCAGCAAGCGGAAGAGTCTCAGAGTAGGAAGACGAATAATAGTCAAACAAGAAAGGATCGTAACAGTAATAATAAGAAACAAGAAAAAAGTGTTAGATCGAAATTTGGACCTAACACCCAAATTGTTGTGAACAGTAAAGAATTTCAAATGAAGAGCAAGGAAAAAGAAAATAACACTCAGAATTTATAGTGGTTCGGCGTTAACGAGCCTATGTCCACTTTATATATTATTGATTATGCTTTAAAAGCTAATACAACAATGATTTCTCTCAATATTTCAGTAGTTTGACAACAAAGGCGGATTCAGTACTCAATATTGCCAAAAAGATCCCGAAAAATGCCAAGCTCTGGGCTATTTATAGCTGATTTTGTCAGGCGGATCGTGGACACGTGGCACGAATCCCGAGAGCATCGGATCGCATCGCCACCGTTGAAGAAACAGTCAAATTAGCCAGGTGTCGTGATCTGCTTGAAAATCGGATCGTGCAGATGGGGAGAATTGGTCCAGATGACGGTTGGAGACACGTGTCGCCAGATCCGTGCGATTCGGATCGCTGAAGACTAGCTCGCGCTTGAACAGGTCTGAGGGTTCGCCATGCACCAGGGGATCGGATCGGTTCGCTCGGGGGTAGCAATGTATGTTTCGATCGGATCGCCCGGCTGTCTCGTTCGCTGATGAGATGAGGGAGAGACGATGGTGCACGATCCAATACTGGACGAGACGATGGTGCACGATCCGATACTGGACGAGACGATGGTGCGCGATCCGATACTGGACGAGACGATGGTGCGCGATCCGATCCTTCATATTCTTGGGGAACGTGGTTTCCTGCTTTCCCCTTACAAATGATCCTGGCTGGCTTGATCAAAAAAGCGAGCCAACATTTTGCCCCCTCGAAGTATGTTTTATCGAAGATGGAACATGCTTCGAAAAATTGTATCTTCCCATCGAATCGCGGGTCACAAAACTCTTCTTTTTCTGTGATTTTCTCAGAACCCTTATTTCCGAATTCACCGATTCGTATCGCGGTTTCGAATCGCGTAACGTCAGCGAGACGTTTGTTTCGTTCATGGGTGTGGACCTGGTCCTCGGAACGAAGTGGGCTTCCCCTCGAGTTGTGGTGGGCCTTTGGTTCGCGGCCCATGGGTCTTTTGTGGATCGAGCAGGACAAAGAAGGGGAGACAAACGGTCGCCCCCGTTGCCTATATATGCCGACCTTCTCCTCTTCACTCTCCTTCTTCTTTCCCTCTGCCGTATCGTTTCGCCTTAGCCATTGAGAAACGAACCCAACTTTTGCAATCTTTCGAAAATTCAAGTATCGTCTCAGTGTTTAGAAAGGTAACTTCATAGAAAACATTCTCATTTGTAAACGTAGCACTTTCCTGAATTTTTACGACTGATTCGAGGGAGAACCGGTGGAAATCGGCAATTTTCTGAAGAAATCACCAAGTTGCCATGGCCATCGGGCGTAGAGCTCGGAATTCGAGGATGGGAAGGAGAGGAGGAGAACGAAGGAGGCCGAAGGAGAAGAAAAGCCGACTCGGATCGTGGTCAAAGATAGAAGACGAACGCGAGTGGCGAGACAAAAGATCGAGGTGGCAGCGAAGGGACGGATCGTGGGGGTCGCAACGGTTCATGAAGGGGCGATCCCTTCGCCCGGCAATTCGATGGGGGGCGATTCCTCTGCTCCGCGAGTCGAAAGGGGGCGATCCCTCTGCTTTGCGATCCGTCTCATAGCTAACGATACGAAGAAATTTCAGACTTTAATCAACGTCTTGTCACCATAAAACTCTGAACAGTTAGGCTAGAGCCGCGACGTTGGACTTTCTGGACTAAATGACCTCATGATTTGATTGCATATGACGACTAATGCTTCTGATAACCTTGACTGCTTTTATGCTTTATTGTTATTTTTTTTTTGATAATGCGCACACACAAGCACACACACCGGCACTTGCACACACGGGGGACGGGTAGTGTTAATCTTATTGTTCATATTTTCTCGTCCTAGCAGCAATGTCGAACGATCACTCTTCCTCAAGATCTGTAGCAGAAGCGGAATCCGAGACTCCTGAACAGTATAATCCTGAAATTCCCCCAATCAATCCGGGAGGTGAAGATTCTGGATCTGAGTACGAAGCCACAGAATCAGATCCGACAGAAAGTACTTCATCCAGCAACAATTCTGAGACTGATGAGCGAGCTCCGGACGAAATCCCAGGCGCACTCGGGATAGATAAATTCTCTGATTCTTTAGTGTCCAAGCTTGACGAGATAAAACTTAAGAGAATCTGCTTAAGACACGGCATTCCTTGGGACGATGTCTTGATGCCCGGAAGCGAAGATAGACCCCACCTAGCACCGGAAGGGTATATGGCGATTAGTCGAACAATGTGTCTAGTAGGAGCTATCCCTCCGTTCCCTCCGATTGCCATCGAAACTTTAAGACGACTGGGCATCGCTCCGATGCAGCTCCATCCAAACGCCTACGCATCGTTATATACCCTGTACATTGCATATGCGGAGATCTTACATGCCGAACTTAAATTTAGAGATTTGACGTTCTTCTTTCTTTTCAAGCACCGTTCTTCGGCAACTCCAAACTTCTCCTTCTTTGAGTCGGTGGCGAATAGGAAGGTTTTATACGATGGGTACAGCAATATAGGGGACCCTAAATCGGACTGGTTTTATATAAAGAGACAGGCTGGATGCTCACGAAGATGGCTTAAATCAAGTAAGCTTTGATCACATAATCGAATATCTTGCTCGAGGAGTCTAAGTACTAACATTCTTCCGCTTTTTCCTTTGTTTCGAACATATCATGTCTTCCCAAAAACGGAGGGTCCTCTATACAGCAATCGGTTATCCATTCTTTCACAAAGCAGATCCGACTTTCTAAGGATCAGAAAATGCATTACTGACGACAATCTCCATAAGCATCGCCTCCTGGACAGAAGATTTGGACTTGGCACCGGCGGCAAACCCTATAAGTACTTGCCCCCAACAGAGGGAGAGGGAACTTCACAAGCGGTAGAAACAACTAAATTTCGCAAGAGTCCTTCTCCGATAGTCATCCAAGACGATGAAGACTTGAACATATACAGAGGGGATGAGTCCCGTGGTGATGTGTCGAAGGAAATCCCTATCTCTGCTCCAATGGAAACTGTTGCTGACGACGACTTGACAGAAGAACAGTTATTTGACGAGCTGAATAAAATCCCTCTACTCGATATTGTATATACAGAAAAAGACTTCGGCGAGGAGCCTTTCTTTTCTGCTCCTGAAGAGGCGATTGCTTCAACAAGGGGACGAGAAACGGGTCAGATGAGCCTGTCTCCAGGCTCGGGTCTGTTAGGGGGAATTATATGGGATGCACACCTCACACACACTGTCTGACCTTGCACTCTAACTTCGCGGGTATTCAAAGTTTTAATATACTCTTTTCTTTTTTGCAGGAACGATGTCCCGCAGGAAATCTTATTCGTATCGTTCTCTCCGCGAGGGCACACCCAACCTTCGTCCGGATAATGAGCGCCCTCGCGGTCCTCCTCATAGGCCGAGTTCCTCGCAACCTCGATCTCCACCCAAATCAACCTCTACCAGGCCTTCGAGTCAACCGACAATTCCGACCGGGGGAAAGAAACTTCCAAAAGAGTTGACTCCTCCAAAGAGTGCGCCTTCCCACAGTCGGTCGTCCAAAAGGCGTCATGAATCCAAAGATAGGGACAGAGATTCATCCAAAGAAACTGAGAAGGAGAAAAGTGACATTGTCCCCACCAGCCAACCAGAGTTAGCTGCCCCCGGATCATGGGATTACGTCCATGGTCCCGAGATCCAAGGTACGCTGGAAAAGCTGCGGGAACAATTTCCAGGCATGTTCTTTGACAGGATGGTCTTCGTTCCTGCCTTGGAACTGGTCCCTAAAAATTGGGATGATGAAGTTATCGGGCACATCCAGCACGCAGCCAGACAATACGAGATGATGAAAAAACACGCAGTTAATCTTTCGGAAGTCATCCGAACACTTGAAATAGAAGCTCACAGATCTAAAGCAAAACTTGAAAACAACGAGAGGGCTAGGACAAAATTGGAGAAGAACCTGGAAGATGCTCAGGCCCAGCTTGCTTTAGCACGGAGGGACGCTGAAAGTTATAAGACTGAATTAGAGAATGCCAAACAGCGCATTCATTCAGAACTGGACTCCAATAGCCAAGAAAAAATGGCTTTAAAGAAGGAGGTTGAAGATCTAAAAATGGCCAACGTCGAGTTGAAAACAGCACAAGGCCATTTTGAAGCTGAGAGGGCTGCTTGGGAGGCGGAAAAAGCGAGTCTAAAAGAAAGTTTTGCTCTGGCAGAAGCAGAAAAGGTGATTTTGAATGACCAGGTTGCGGACGCGGAGAGACGGGCAGCTCTCGCCGAAAAGAATGTTGACAGCGCCATTGAAATGGACACTGCTTCTAACAACAAACTCCTTGCAAGAGAGAAAGAGATTGAGGGGTTTGAAGAGATGATTTTCGATTTCCTTGGCCAAGTTCTCAAAACTCGCAACATCTCATGGATCCCGGATTACCATGTTACTTTGGCCAACTTATGGGATGCCATTGTGGAGGGCGAAAAATATAGACTGGGGGTCGAAGAGATCAATGAGGATGAATTGATGAGGAGCATCCTAAGAGACAACGAGCCCGAGGACCTGGCAGAGGGTCGTCGCCTAATCCTGGCGGAAATGGAAAAGGAGAGAACCTTGGCTAAAGGTAAAAGCAAAATTGATGAAGGTTCCAGTTCCGCCGCGAAGCCTAAAACCTCCGAAGTTGAGGAGTACCATCCTGATGATCCGCTAATCCCTTTGGGCCTAACTCCCGTGGTTGTTGGAGCATCTGGAACTACTCAAGAGGGAGCATCTGCTGAAGGTATCTCTCTCTTTTCCCCGCAATTTGCTAAAGCAATTGCGAATTGTCATCGTCTGGCAGAACAACCAATTGAATTAGTAATGTGTGTCTCTCGTAATGCAGGTGGCGAGCCCGTCGACAAGGATGCTGAAAAAGAGAGAGAAGTGGAGAAGTAGACTGCCCTGCCGGGTGTTGGTATTGATGTTTCAGAGCGGGTCGAGGTCACAACAGTAGAAGGAAGAATCCCGGCGCCTAGCACCGATGTACCCAAAGATGCTGAGACTATCAAAGCTTTAAAAGACTTGGATGGTCGTCATGTGGATGACGAAGAGGACATTACCGGCACCAAAAAGGCCGACGATGATGATGATGACGAGGAACCCCTGGCCGGTCGAAAAGCCAGACAAGAGAAAGAGTTGGTTTCAAAGAAGGTGGGAGATGAGGCTTTGGACGTAGTCCCTCTTGCAGAATTCGATCCTAAAACTAGGATGATTGTGAAAATCCAGCCCAAGTCCATCAGCCGGCAGCTTCACTTCGCAAACCCCGATGACTTCCCGGCTTCCCTCTCCAATAGAAGCAAGAGAAAAGAGGTGGAAGAGGAGACTTCAGAGGAGTCGGATGTTCCCCTCGTAGACAAGCGGAAGAGGAAGAAGGGGGATCCATCTGAAGCCGACAAGGAGAGGCTGGAGAGGCAGAAGCAAGAGAAGAAATCAAAGCGTAAATAGGATGTTTGTAGTTTGTTGATATTTTGTCTTTAGGTTTTCCACTGGCCAGGAAGTGTAATTGTGAGACTGGTCCTCACTTTTGTTTCTAGGTTGTTTTTCACTTTGTTGATTCACAGTATATAAACAAGGATTTATCTCTCCTTACATCATTGTGTACCTGTATTCATAGAAACTTTCCATGTTTAGTCGTTAGCCAACTATTGATAATTATAAATCACTCAATCAACAGGAAGAAGAATGTTCATGCTATGTTACACTGTTGTATCAAAGTTTAGTGTTTGCATATGAGTGCCTGGTGCCCCCCAATCAGTTGTTACCGTAGCATCTGACTGGGGTTTACTAGGGATTGATTAGTACTGTCGGCAAGTTGCCCCCTATTTCTGAATACGGGGGTATAAGAGATTTCGTGGGATAACAGTAGTTCAGTCAGCCCTTGTTCCTTTAGCAGGGAATAAGTTCTTTCTCAGCGCTCAATCGGAGACGCTTTTATACTCTCTCTCTCTCTCTCTGGAGAGTTAGAGTTCGAGCTCAGCGATTCACTTGCTCCCCGATCCTTCAGCGGGAAAGAAGCTCTTTCTCAGCGCTCAATCGGAGATGCCTTTATACTCTCTCTCTCTCTCTGGAGAGTTAGAGTTCGAGCTCAGCGATTCACTCGCTCCCCGATCCTTCAGCGGGAAAGGAGCTCTTTCTCAGCGCTCAATCGGAGACGCCTTTATACTCTCTCTCTCTCTCTGGAGAGTTAGAGTTCGAGCTCAGCGATTCACTCGCTCCCCGATCCTTCAGCGGGAAAGGAGCTCTTTCTCAGCGCTCAATCGGAGACGCCTTTATACTCTCTCTCTCTCTCTGGAGAGTTAGAGTTTATGCTTAGGCAGCTCCGATCATGGTACACCGCCGTTATTCGTGGATGTCGATTTTCGTGTCCTTTATACTCTCTCTCTACTCTTGAGAGTTAGAGTCACGGATCACGCAGTCTGCAATCATGCATTCTCATCAAACTCATCCTTGATGTGTACTTTAACCCGTGCTCCGTGGATTAAAGCTAGTCGGACAAGCAGTTGGAGCCTTTGCCCAAGCTTTGGTTCCTCTGATTAGTTTACGAGAGGAACCGTTGGCACCGGACTTCGGGTACCTGCATTATTCACATTGATTTTCATAGGCAAATAAATAAAGATGCAATAAAGGTAAATGACACACAGTATTTTTATAGTGGTTCGGTCGAATCATGACCTACGTCCACTTTGTAATCTCTTGCTATAAGGAATTAGACTGTTCTAGGCAAGTCATGCCCTGTACATAGTTTTTTAACAAAGCAAAAGAATAAATTTGAAACTTCTCATGTCAAATATGGCCGTAAATGTTGGGCATTCCACACTCTGGGGATTTCCTTTCCATCTACGGTTGTCAGCCTGAAGGTTCCGTTATCAAGCTTGCTCAGAATAGAGAACGGTCCTTCCCACTTCGCTCCCATATGAGTTGGGGGTGGAAAGACACGTTTCAGAACCAAGTCTCCGGGTTCCCAGGTTCGTGCTCAGACCTTTTTGTTGTAATATCGGGCGACCTGTTGTTTGCATCTCAGAGCACACAGGTCTGCTTCATCCCTCTTTTCTTCGATCATATCCAGGGACTCAAGGAGCAATTCATTATTGGTCATGGGATCATAATAGGTCACCCGATGAGAAGGTACTTTTATCTCAATTGGGATGACTGCTTCCGTTCCAAAAGCAAGGGAGAACGGGGTATGTCCTGTTGCCGATTTATATGTTGTCCTGTAGGCCCATAGTGCCAAGGGCAATTCATCATCCCACATGGCTCTAGCCCGCTTCATTCTTCTTTTAAGAATGGACTTAATTACTTTATTTGCCGCTTCGACTTGCCCGTTCGACTGCGGGTGCGCCACAGAGGTGTACCGATTCTCGATGTAGTATTTTTGGCAGAAGTTTCAGAATTCAGCACTATCGAACTGAGTCCCGTTGTCTGTTATCACAATCTTTGGAATCCCAAATCGATAGATGATGTTTCTCACGATGAAGTTGATCACTCGTTTAGTTGTGATTGTAGTTAGTGGTTCTGCCTCGACCCACTTAGTGAAATAATCTACGGCCACAATAGCGAACTTTGCTCCGCCCCTTGCTATGGGGAGACTTCCTATGATATCAATTCCCCACATAGCAAAAGGCCATGGACTCATCATTGTTTTTAACTGACTTGGAGGCGCTCTAGGTATCTTTGAAAATCTCTGGCACGCATCACATCGTCGTGCATATCTTACTGCATCCTTGTTTATGGTAGGCCAGAAATAACCATGCCGCAATACCTTTTTCGCTAAAGTTTGCCCTCCAGTGTGGTCGCCACATTCGCCTTCGTGGACTTCTTGCAGCACACGTTTGATGTCATCGTGGGCTATACACTGAAGGAGGGGCATTGAAAACCCTTGTCTATAAAGAACTCCGCCTTGCAGAACGTATCGGGCGGCTTTACGAATCACGTTATGCCTCTCACTTTTCTTGGTCGGAAGCGCTCCATCCATTAGGAAATTCTTTATAGGGGTCATCCAGGACTCCCTTTCTGGTTCCGTCTCTAGTACTAGGTCGATTTCTATCTGATCTATGCTGGGGGACCGAAGTACTTCAACGGGGGCTAGCCCAATCACTTCAGGATCGTTAGAACTAGCCATCTTTGCCAACTTGTCTGCCTGTTGATTTTCTGACCACGGAATATGAGATATGCTGTAGTGATCAAACTTATTCAGCAGTTCTTTCACTTTCTTTAAGTATAGAACCAATCTTTCACTTTTAGCTTGGAATCTTCCAGTGACTTGATTCACAACTAACTTGGAGTCGCAGAAGATGTTCAGCTTTGTGACTTCTAGTTCCTTTGCAATCTTTAATCCGGTTATCAGAGCTTCATATTCGGAATCGTTTTTAGTGGCCTGAAACTCCATTCGGATGGAATAGGTTATCAATCGTTTCTCGGGGGTTTCAAGTACTATTCCAGTGCCGGATCTTTCGTCGTTCCTCGCGCCATCAGTATACAATCTCCAGGCATTAGGATCAAAAAGTAACTTTGAAGGTTCCATTTCTTCTTTTGCTATATCTTCTTCAGGAACAGTGAACTCTGCTATGAAGTCGGCTATCACTTGCCCCCGAATTGACCGTCTGGGCTGAAAGTTCAAGTCAAATTGACTTAACTCAATATTCCATTTGAGTAACCTTCCAAATGCCTCAGGTCTCTGTAAAACTTGCTTGAGTGGATGATCAGTGTATATGGTGATAGGATGTGCCTGAAAGTAGTGCCGAAGTTTTCTGGAGGCAATCAGTAAACTATACGCCAGCTTCTCTATCCGTGGATAATTACGCTCTGCTGCTGTCAATTTTTTGCTCACATAATACACAGGTCTTTGGACCTTATCCTCTTCCCTTACCAACGCTGAGCTGATCGCATGAGATGACACTGCCAAATACACGAATAAATCCTCGTGATCTATTGGTTTAGATAGAATCGGAGGTTTCTCCAAGTGCCTGAGCAAATTCCGAAATGCTTCTACGCAGTCAGGTGTCCATTTAAAGTGGCGTTTTCCTTGCTTTATTAATTCGAAGAATGGGATGCACTTATCCGTAGCCCTGGAGATAAATCTGCTTAGTGCGGCCACTTTTCCGGCAGGGCTTTGTACATCCCTAATTTGCCTAGGTTCCTGAATGTTCCTGATTGCCGCGATCTGGTCTGGATTAATCTCGATACCGCGGGAACTGACAATGAATCCCAAGAATTTTCCAAAAGCAACACCGAATGAACATTTGGTTGGATTGAGTTTCATTCCATACTTTCGAAGAATGCCGAACATCTCCGCCAAGTCAGTAGTGTGTTGAGAAGATTGCTTGGATTTAACCAACATATCGTCGACGTATACTTCCATTGTTTTACCGATTTGGTTATAAAACATTCTGTTGACCAAACGTTGGTACGTAGCGCCTGCGTTCTTCAAACCAAAGGGCATTACCACATAACAATATAATCCCAGATCAGTGATAAAACTAGTATGCTCTTGATCTGGAACATGTATTGGAATTTGGTTGTATCCTGAATAAGCATCCATAAATGAGAGAAGCTCGTGACCTGCCGTTGAGTCTACCAACTGGTCAATTCGAGGTAATGCGAAACTATCTTTTGGACAAGCTTTGTCCAAATCCGATAAGTCGATACACGTTCGCCACTTCCCGCTGGCCTTCTTTACCAGGACTGGGTTCGAAATCCAGTCTGGGTAGGTTGAATCTCTGATAAACCCATTACTATTTAGCTTTCCAACCTCTTCTTTCAAGGCAGCGGACCTCTCTGGGCCCAACATTCGCCTTTTTTGCTTTACTGGAGGATGTTTGGGGTTAATGCTCAAAGAATGGCTCATGATTGATGGGGATATCCCGCACATGTCCGCGTGGGTCCAAGCAAATACATCCAAGTTGTTCTTTAAGAAATTCGTCAATTCTTCAGCAAGATCCAGACTTAACTGGGATCCAATCTTAAGGACTTTCTCCGGGTCACTGTCATCGATTGGTACATCCACAGTTGCCTCGTTGGGAGTCGCCATTCTGCCCCCGGGTTCTTGATCCTCTCTGGGATCTATATCTTCGGGCATCTCTCTGGGCAACTCTCCAACGATTATCCTCTTTGGTTGCTATAAGGTCTCCGCCCCCGAAGGGGGAGAAGTGCCTTTAGTTTTGATATCCCCTCCGTTGCGAAGTAACTTTAGTTTGGCAATATAACACGCTCGCGCAGCAACTTGATCCCCTCTGACGATACCAATGCCAGCTTCTGTGGGGAATTTCAATAGCAAGCACCAGGGGGCTATACAAGCTCTGAACTTTGCGAGGGCCGGTCGGCCCAAGAAGGCATTGTATGGCGATTCAACATCCAAAAACACAAAGGGAAGGATTCTCACTCTCTGGCGTTCTCCTTCCCCAAGTGTAACTGGCAACTCTACATAACCCATTGGAGCGGTGGATGCTCCGTTGAATCCACGGATCCATCCTTGGCAGGGTTTCAAGTCTTTTATTTCAAGATTCATCTGGTCAAAGGCCTTTTTGAAAAGAATATTAACGGAACTCCCGTTGTCCACCAGAACCTTATGAACAGTGGCTGGCCCAATGGGTATCGTAATTACAAGTGGATCTTCAGTTGGAGCATGGACTCCGATGCTTTCTCGCTCTCGGAATACAACATCATCGGTCATCATCTCTTGCTGCTTCACCAGGATATTGTCCTCGGGGTTGCTACATTCCCCCACCTCGAGGTGTTGTTTGGCCGCATTGACGTATTGATCCAATGCTTTGGAACTGTGTCCAGCAAGATAAAGTCCTCCGATCACGGTATTGATAACAATATTCTTTCCTTTTTGCTGAGCAGTCGGCCTAGCAGTAAGTTGATTTTGATTCTAATTCGGGGCCTGCACTGCTTGCCCCCTGTCCCTGGGCGTTACTCTGTATTCGTCTAGCTTTCCTTCTCGAAGCCGCCTTTCGACTACATCCCTCAGGTGACGACATTCATTCGTCGAATGGCCGTGGATTTGATGAAAGAGACAAAACTTCCCTGTCTCACGCTCTTTCTCTGTCGACTCTCTAGGAGGTGGCCACTTATTTTGGAGGACTTCGTACGCGTCCATGAAGATATTTTCCAGAGTATCACTTATGGGTGTATAACTTTCAAAGGCCCTGGGACGAGTCCTTCTCTGGGAGTCGTTCCCTCGGCCCCTCTTCCGGTTGTTGCCGTTACCATTGTTATTGTTGTTACCTGGCTGGCGACCACCCTGATTCTGATTTCCGACGTTAACTTCAACTTTTCCTGAGCTGTCTCCAGTCTGTTTGATGGCGACAGTGCTCTGAATTTCCTCCTTATCAGTTGTTTTAACCTTTCGGTTTGCGTATACCTCTTCCCGGCGTAGATGTACATTGGCTTTCTCATAGAATAACTCTCTAGTGTGGGGCGATTTGCCTGCCAAGTACCTCCCGAATTCAGTGTCCTTATCCAGTCCGTCAATCAATGCTGCGACAATGGTCGGTTCATGAGGATCTTTAACCTCAGTGGCGGCCAAATTGAAACGATCCAGGTACATATTTAGACTCTCGCCTGGTCGCTGTTTGACAAGGAATAAATCGATCACGCTTTTTGTCTTCTGTGCGTAGATACGGAATTGTTCTACGACCTTCTCGCTCAGCTCCCTGAAGCTAGAAATCGATCTCGCCGGCAGGCGAATAAACCATAGCAAAGCCACGTCCTCCAGGAATATGGGAAACGCTTTACACTTAACCGCGTCAAAAGCGGCGGCAGCGGTCATCGACCAAGAGTATCTCATTAGGTGCTGAACAGGATCAGATCTTCCCGCATATCGGTTCATTTGTGGCATGTTGAAACGCCTTGGAAAAGTTGCATCCAAAATATCGTCAGTAAAAAGGGGTATGACTACGGTCGATCCCCCAATCTTCGTTCCGCTGTCCACGGCTGTCGGCCAGAATCTGGTGGACCATGGCTGCGACATTTGCACTGGTCAAAGGAGGTTCAGGGTCAGCGCCTCTGGCCCGACGAGGTTCTCTGATCTCTCTTCGGGGAGCAGCCACAAAATCTGGGGCTCGGACAGGGCTTCGCTGCCCTCTGTTATCATGAGTATGCATGCGGCGATGGGGCTGAGGTGGTCTGTTATGCACAGGACTGTTCACATCTCGAGTCCTGAGCGCTGTTGCTTGACCATTCACATTACGGTTTGTGGGCCCCGCCCCTAGTTCTTCTTCTTCCTGTGAGGGCAGGGTCCCGAACCGAAGCTGTTCTATGTTTTCGGCTCTCTCATACGGTCGCCGCGGAGGTCTCGGCGATTCTTCAGATGAAGAAGAATATACTGGGGTGAGTGGACGAACCGGCGATGCTCTTTGCCTTGCTAGCTCATCAAGTCTTCTATCCATAGCCGTCAAATTTTGCCGTAGGATGGAACTTTCCTGCCTTTGGGCAGCCAACTCATCAAACAACCTATCCCACATTTCGACGAAGCGAGAGAGATCCCCCTCAGTGACAGGAGCGGCAGGATCATAGTGGTCATCATCACTCTCTCTTATGCGCAAAGAGCTCGAACCGGGTCGAGCAGAGGTTCCAGGACGATAGGAGTGGGTCATAGGTTCTTTTCCAGGTCGAGTTGTATTCTGACCATCAGTTCGGATAGCTGTGGTTCGTGGAGGGCGATTCGCTGCGCCCCCCTGAGATCGACTCGTGGTCGTGGTACGCGGAGGCTGCGAGGTGTTACCTCGGGATCGAGTAACAACCCCTTCAGTGGCACGGATCGTCTCGTTCTCATCGACTCGGAACGAGGTGTCTTTGTCGGATCGGATCGCCCCCTGCGCTGCGCGATCCAGAGTTTCTTCGTTGCCCAGTTCGTGCACACTCTCCTCAATCGTTTCGTTAGTCTGCGAAACTTTAGATCTTTTTCCAGCCATGAAATCCGAATCGCTGGAATCCTCAAAGAAGCGAATAGTGAAACATTAGGTATGAGTTTAATTCTCAGTGAAAGCACCAAAAATGTTAGATCGAAATTTGGACCTAACACCCAAATTGTTGTGAACAGTAAAGAATTTCAAATGAAGAGCAAGGAAAAAGAAAATAACACTCAAAATTTATAGTGGTTCGGCGTTAACGAGCCTACATCCTTTTTATATATTATTGATTATGCTTTAAAAGCTAATACAACAATGATTTCTCTCAATATTTCAGTAGTTTGACAACAATGGCGGATTCAGTACTCAATATTGCCAAAAAGATCCTGAAAAATGCCAAGCTCTGGGCTATTTATAGCTGATTTTGTCAGGCGGATCGTGGACACGTGGCACGAATCCCGAGAGCATCGGATCGCATCGCCACCGTTGAAGAAATAGTCAAATTAGCCGTTGTGGACAAGTGTCGTGATCTGCTTGAAAATCGGGTCGTGCAGATGGGGAGAATTGGTCCAGATGACGGTTGGAGACACGTGTCGCCAGATCCGTGCGATTCGGATCGCTGAAGACTAGCTCGCGCTTGAACAGGTCTGAGGGTTCGCCATGCACCAGGGGATCGGATCGGTTCGCTCGGGGGTAGCATTGTATGTTTCGATCGGATCGCCCGGCTGTCTCGTTCGCTGATGAGATGGGGGCGAGACGATGGTGCACGATCCGATACTGGACGAGACGATGGTGCGCGATCCGATACTGGACGAGATGATGGTGCGCGATCCGATATTGGACGAGACGATGGTGCGCGATCCGATCCTTCATATTCTTGGGGAACGTGGTTTCCTGCTTTCCTCTTACAAATGATCCTGGCTGGCTTGATCAAAAAAGCGAGCCAACAAAAAGGAAATGCAATTTTTGTGGTACGGAAGGGCACATAGCCAAGGATTGTAGAAAGAGGAAAAGAAAGCAAGGAGAATGTTTCCATTGTGGGGAAACTGGACACATCAGCAAAGACTGCCCTGAGAAGACAGACTCTAAGAAGGGCGGGAAAGACAGCAAGTCCCAAGAGAAGAGGAAGTGTAAATTCTGTGGCAAAGTGGGGCACTTAGTGAAAGATTGCCTGAAGAAAAAGGCCAAGATGAATGGCGGGTGCTTTTCTTGCGGTGAGACAGGCCACATGGCTAAGGACTGCCCAAAGAGACGAGGACAGGGGCAGAGGGTTGGATCCACCTTAGGGGCACAGGTTCATGTGCTAGAGGCGCCACCTCAGCAACAGCGAGGTATAAATACTTCTGTAGAAAGTGTAGTTTATCTTTATGATCACCCCGTTCGCACTTTATTTGATTCTGGCGCATCACACTCCTTTATCTCGTTTGCTTTAGTAGAATCTCTGCACCTAAAAACTAGTATGGTAGAGGACCCCTTAATTGTTTCAACCCCAATTGGGGGCCCGGCTCATTTGTCTATGATCTGTGTGGGATTGAAAATTTCTATTCTAAGCGTAGAGTTTAAATGTAGTGCCTTTGTTTTGGGCCATTGGTTGATTCTAGCGATGGAGTGGTTATCCAGTAAGGGTGACCGTCTCGGTTTCGAAAAGAGGGTAGTTAGACTCTTGACTTGCCTCGGTAATACCCTCGAAGTCGCAGGTAACCTTTAGGGTTCTATCATGATTTGTTTCCTAGAATCTCTTGACACATTTATTGGTAATTTGTAATCCGATCGAGTAGTGTTCGCCACTAAGGCAGAAGGTTCATTTCGCTTATGCATGAGTTGTAGAGAATCACCTTAGTAAGTACATTTGGCAACATGGTTGGCATTTATTTCCAAGAGATAGTTCTTCTACGTGGAATACCTTATAGTAAGTGAACGAGATCTAAGATTCACTAGTGAATTTTGGAGAGCTTGCATTGAACCATGAGTACGCCGTTATGTGTGAGCCGAGTATACTAGAAGTAGGGAAAGTGAAAGAGGAACGAGAGGCAACAGTGACATAGGTTCCAACTCATATTTCGGAAACAAGAATTAAGAAGCTACGAAATTGTGAAGTTAAAAACGGACAAAGCATAATGGAGTTAAGCTCAAGGAAATGCGACTTAAAAGATTGAAGACTAGATTCGTGCATCATATCTCTTCTTAAGAGTGTGTCCTTGATCCCTCTCTTCCTGTAGAGCTTACTTGCATGCTATCTTTTGTGTATATCCTCTCGTTCCCATTCTCAATCCAATTTCTGTTGCAAACCCCATAGGGAGTATGACTCATCTATTAGTAACACATGTTGGGGCTTGAGGGTGTTCGTTGGTTTGACTAAACTTTTTGGGTTTTATAGGATACGGGTTGGTCTTAGGAAGGGACTCCCTTGTGACCTAAAAGGAGTCCATCATGCTTAGTTTCCTGGAATCATATATAGTGGTTGGGTTGAGTAATTCTTTGGGTGTCAGTCTGATGTTGATTCGGTCTTCGGGGCTGATGCTTAGAGAGTTCTTCTCCTAATCAATATAGATGTGGCATAGATTTCCAGTTTTGACACTGCCTAATGGGCACAAAGTTTTTACTTGCTTCTATCATTCGACTATACCTTTAGATAGGAACAATTGGGTGTAAACATGTGTTTGAAACATGTTATGGATGATGGTTGCAAGTGGTTGCTAGTGGTTGCTCGTGGTTGCATATACACACACAATCTAGGTTTTAGATCGGCTCAGTCACTTCATATTGCATATGCATATATGTTTGCATTCATATATGGTTGAACTTTAATGTGTTGTCATATGGATGCTGCATGTGTATGAATGATTGTGCACTCATGTAGAGTCATGAATAGGAGGATTTGCATACATAATGGATTCATAGCACTTACATAATTCACATTAAGGAGGTCAACTGAATCAGTAGACCGCCTGATTTTGCATTAGATAAGTACATGTACACACACACTTCGCATATGATCATGAAGCATTAGAAGTCTTTTAAGGACAATGGATGCTCGTGTTTGATGAATGAGTAGATGGATGTTTGGACGTTAGGATGTACATTCTTCCTGAACTTGAAGATTTCGGGGACGAAATCCTTTTAAGTGGGGGAGAATGTAACACCCCGTGTATTTTATAACTGTGAAATTAATAAATTAAACTATAACTAATTTTAAATCAAAGAATTAAGGGAAACGGGATATGCCATTGCGTTCGTCTCGGAATTCTGCTTAAGATAGAGTCTGAGTTTGCGTAAAACGGATATCGTATGAAGAAGATATGGACGAACGAAGTTGGGCGAAAAACCGGAAAACGGGTCAGAATGCACTGGCGCACTTGGGAAGTGCGCCAGTACATTTTTGACCTGGCGCACCTGCCAAGTGCGCCCAGTTCAAAAATGACCTGCTGGTCAGGTCTGGTCAAGTCCTGGCTGGCCAAGTCTGTGTTTGGTCGATTTTCTGAGCCTTGCCTTGTCACTAGGGCTAGGTGTCAGCTCCTGGTTGGTCTCTCCTTCAAACGAACGGCTATCATTGAACTAAGCTTCATCGACGGTCTAAATCAACTCACAAACTCCATAAAAAGAACCTAAGACTAACCCTAATTCACATAAACTAAAATGGAGATGAGACCGTCATGCTGCTGAGGAGAGGCTGAGGATAGCCATCAGAAATATGTGTTCTTATATCTGTCTTGTATATCTGTGACTTATACTTATAAACCTCCACCAAAATTAGGGCATTCCCTTTGAGAGTGACCCTAACGGAGGTGGGGTGTTTCAGTGCCGGTTTAACTACCCTACCGTTATGCTAACGAAATTTTGTGAAATATTCATGTGTTTGATTTTTATTCATGTATTGAAATATATTCATATGTTGATAATATATTCATGATTTCCATAAATTGTTTAGATAATAAAAATCACATTTTTATTATGCATATGAAGTACATAAAATATTTATGTTGAAAATAAGATGTCTACCCAATAAAATCGCATTTTTATTGTATGATTGAGTCACTAAAAATGCTCAAGTGTTGATAAAATATTGAAACGATAAAAATCACATTTTTATCGTATGTATGAAGTTAGAAAAATATTCATAAGTTGAATAAATTGTTTAAACGATAAAATCACATTTTTATAAATTATATGAAGTTATAAAAATGCACATATGTTAAGTAAAATATTAGAACGATAAAAATCACATTTTTATCGTGTAAATGAAGTTAGAAAATGTTCATATATAGAATAAAGGACTAGAAAGATAAAGATCACATTTTTATCAAATTTATGAAGTGTCAAAAATATTCATGTGTGAAAATAAACATTTGTTGGTTAAAAATATTATTTTAACATGTATATGAACTGAAAATGGTATAGAAATCAACGAACAAATTATATTTATATATAAATATAAATATAAATATAAATATAAATAAAACGAATCGAGCCCCAGCAGTTCGCGTTTTGAAATCGTAACTTTAAATGATTATACCGAGAGATCCGACCGAAGGATTTTCTCGAAACTAGAACCGTTGGATCCGCTTTGAAAAGATCTTTCCAACCATATAAAATTTGTAAAGATCCAACGGTTAGAATTTCAGATATGTGTAAATAAAAATCTGAAGAAAAACAGCGCCATGGCCGCCATATTGCCTTAAGCATAGTTTACATAAAATAGGCTATTTTTAAATAAATAAACATAGCGAAAAATCTTTATAAAATATTATTAACAATATGGGATGGAAATAAACTTAATTTTCTCGGTTTGATTGGATATTCTAATGGTTGAATGTGTTTGACATGAAATTTACATTCATTAACTGAACATGAATGTTAAATAACTTAACCATGAAATAAATTGATTAAAATTCTAAATATACATGAATTGTTTGAAAAGGCCGAGTTAAATCTCATTTCAAATAATTGATCGATGATAAGAAGTCGATGATGAAGACGGTGGTCGAAGACCGGAGAGCTTCACATCGTTTGGATGATTACTGATATCTTGATTGGGAGGCATCCCAAGACGATGGAAAAAGCAGTGATTGTCCAGACGTACTTGGAGATCGGCCGGATATGCGAGGAATAAGGAACCTTCGGTTTCGTTCAGACCCAGAATGAACATGTAAATGGAAGCGTGTCTGGCGTTGTAGATTGACAACGTGGCATGAAGAGATGCAGTGATCAAGGCTTTTGTTGAAAAGCAGAGCCTTGTGGTGATGATCGAAGCATAGCTTTAATAGCTAGCTTTGTGTATAGCATTAATTCACGAGCCTCACACCCCGGTATGAACCAGAAATGGGAGAGGACCTCAGGGAGAACATGCGTCTCTTTCTAGCTAGGAGTGGTGTCAGTGACTTACCAGCCCTGACATTTTACTTATGTGGATGATGGATTGCGAGGTGCCTCGTATATGGAGTCATTTGGCTCATCTACGCCCCATAGGGAGGAGAGATGTATTATTCAGGCATAATAATTCACTTCGTGTGGACCGGCCCTGACGATCCAAGGTGCAGTTACGGTTATTCCTGAGTGTTGGGCTAGAGTGTCTCGAAGCGGTAAGGACTATCTTTTGCCTTGGTTCATGATGGAAATCCAAACTTCCAATGCGACATGTGCAGTTTTGATTGTAAGCCTATATTTGGCGACATAGTGGCATGAGACGCTCATGTCGTCTATGATTGATATTATGATTAAAAATTGTTTTTGAAGCATATATACATTAGTAATAATATCAAATGATTTCGTTTTATTTGTATTAAGCATTTCTTAGCCACTATAAGGTAAAACTCTATCCTCCGGCTCGCGTTGCATTGTGTGATGGGACCTGAGTCTTATAATGGCTTCATTTTTCTAAAAAGCATTGCGTTGATTTAATACTTTACTTTATTTCATGCACTGGCAATCACTGGAGTAAACCCGTTCCGCGTTAGCAGCGTGGTCCTTTGATTCGCCTCATTAGTATTATTTAACCAGTTAAGTATATTTCTCATACCAGTCCCACGACTGACTCGATGTTTGTTTCACTTTGCAAACTCGGGTGCCCTTATTTCTACATGGGAAACCTTGTATTCAGGTTTTAGCAGGCTCATTCTGGATAGCTATGGAGCTGGACGCGACTTTATCATTTCTATTTTACTGTTTCAAACTTCATTATGTATTATGTTTGATTCCGCTGCAGACAATTTATATTGAACCGAAACTATATTTTGTGCTAAGTATGATCCTATTATATTGTGTAACTCTGATGATTATTATTTCCAGTGTAATTTGATGTACACTATCTGGTGTAATTCTATATTTTTGTTCGACTGTTATTTGTTTATGTGTTATATTCCAAAGATTGTCCTTGCCACCGTCACACGGGGGTTTGGGTCATCGCACAGTCACCACTAGTCCTAGTTGTGTACCAACAATTATTTCAAGCAACATCCTAGGCTTTTCAATGCTTACGCATTCTACAGGAACTTACCATTATTCTAAGACAAGATTATTCTCGCTATCCACTTCATAGCCTCAAAAAAAATTCCCATCTTTCCTAGGCACTAATCCTCACTTACTCCACACTTTTAAAACACGGTTTGGCCTTTACATTTCTTCTTTCAAAAGTTAAAAGTAGCAAAACTTTATTTTCCTCCCTAAAACTTACTTTTGATAAACCATAAAAAAAATGTCACTTTAAAAAAAATGTAAATCATTTTTTTTTTCAAACAACAAAAAAAGGAGTAGATAAGGACAACTATTTCTAAATCAGATTTACATATTGTTCTTGCTTATAAGGTCAGTTCAGTTTCTTACTATAAGGTGCAAACATCTACTCTATTCTTAATTTCTACACTTATTTTGTCCACCCAACAAAATTCTCTTGTTAATTTTTTTTATCAAAAATGATTGTCAAAAGAATAGTGATTTCAAAACTTTCTTTACTGGAAATTCCAATTTTCAACAAATTGCAACTTTTTCTAATGTTTGCTTTTTTATCCTTTCACGCAATATAACAAGAAAGCTAGCGAGCTATACATGCTCTATAATATGCGCCTTTTACTGAGAGAATTTTATTTTAGAAATTTTTTTGGCAAGAAATCACTATTTACAAAATATACCCCATTTTACTTCAAAACCCAATATGTACTTCTTTACATATTCTAAAACTATAACTTTTATGATTAAAACTCGAAAACACCAAAAACAATCTTCAAAAGCTTTCATAATTTGAAGTTCTTAAAAGTTAACAATGGGGTTAGACTCAAAGTGGGTTTCTAATCTTAACTAGGGTTTCGTAGACACTCCCACCACGGTCAATTCTCTCAACTATATATATTCCTAATCCAATTTTTTTAACCTTTTCCAATTTATAAGGTTTTACCGCGAAACCCACTAACCCAAAATACTAATCATACGGGATTCACCTTCCTTCCATAAAAGTACATTGTACACTTTCCAACCAAATTACCTGAGGGTCTCAGATTTCCATATTTATTCTTTTAGTGTATAGCCAGACATCCCAATTCTTACCACATTATATTTTTCTATTTAGTGGGTTCCTCTACGGATCTAGGTGTGTACATATATAATATCTTTTTATTTTTATTTTTATTTAAAAATACAAATACGTTCACTCACTATCTATACAGGAATCCTAAACCTAAGCTCTGATACCAGATCTTAGAAAAACATCTCACAGCGGAATGGATAAAATATAATGTAATCAAAACATAGCCTTACCGTAGTAATAATATTGCTTAACTAGTATCCAAAGCTATCATATCCCTGCCACAAATCTGACCTGCGAGTATGTAATGAGGAGGGGGTCACAACACAAGGTCTGGTGACTGGATTTAAACTACACATTTTAGATAATCCTACATATACTGTTCAGTTACATTTTCTTGTTTATTAGGTTACTTTGGTTAACTGCACTTAAGGCTTACACACACACGTCATACCCATCTACTTCCCAATGGATTAACCTAATACAGCACATATGTAGCAATCAGCAATATCAAGGTATACCCCATGGTAACCTACTCGCACGGACTCCGCCGTAACACCACCGAAATATACGCAGTCCCTCGTCCTACACCGGCGTGACGTACAGATCCCTATATAACAATATTCAATTTCGCATATATCTGTCATTGCCATGCTACGAAAGCGTATGGACTGCCGCCTTCGATTGAATCAGATTCCATCATAGAGTATTGCCCTCGAGACTACGATACACCACCAAGTGTAGACATGCATGTACCTAGACTTTCCCACGTACGTATCGTCAATCCTACTCGATGCCTTAACCGGACATATTCTGTACTGTGCTCCTAGTTCTGTGGAATGACTGTACAAGGAACACGAAACTTGGTCGGTAGCTTTTCCACATCTATACAGGCCCACCTTTAAGTGCCTCAAAATGCAGATATCCATTGGGTCTGTTTTTGATGGTGGCTATGGCCTACCTCGGCCCCTCCCTCAACTAGTAAAGACTACAAGAGCTAAGCGACTTGCCCTTAACAAACAATCTAAACATCCAGTTGGCGTCTCCCCTCAACCACCGTGCCTCAATAGTGAAAGGTGGATGGCGTCTTGGGGTTTAGCTATAGTCTTTTCGCATCCCACTGGCTGCCGATGATGGGTACCTGACGATTTACTATCCTTGTTGGTCGTGACTCCTGCCTACCTGTTGAGGTGACCTCCGAATCACCCTAGTGTCACCTCGTCACAGCTTTCTGACTGCAAAGATACTTTTGCAGTCAAGGCTAATCACTAGGTAGTTACGCGTAGACCCAACCTCTATGAGCACAGCCCGAACACTGCACCACCACAGAGGACTACCAGG
The DNA here is from genome assembly GCA_030737875.1 of Allium sativum. Lineage (NCBI taxonomy): Eukaryota > Viridiplantae > Streptophyta > Magnoliopsida > Asparagales > Amaryllidaceae > Allium > Allium sativum. The sequence goes on along the minus strand of CM060925.1, from coordinate 94,830,334 downwards.
GGTACCTTCCACGTCCTCGGAAGTCGCGTACTTCCCCTTCCAGTCCTTCGGAGCCGACATAATAATCAGATGAATGTGCGTCCCCTCGTACCTCATGACACCACGATGATCTACCCCATTGGGTTTTTCACCCTCTAACATGCGGACTGGTCCAAGCGCATCAGTTTAATATGTTATTAGACCCTATTTGTAAACATTCCATTAAACACTTTCTCTACCTCGTCGGGTTTCCATCTAACTTGGTTATTCTCATTAACATTGACTTCTTATTCAAGTTACCAAGTTCCTCTTGCTTATTAATTTCAGTCATATAACTTAACCCATTTAAGTTTATCAATAAGCCCACAACATGTTATTCTCTAGATTGTGATCCAAGGTCTGTAATCCACAATCCCTTTATATTATTGTTTTATTTCATAGTTATAATAACATGTTCTTCTTAATATATAATTAAGTACAATTCACATGTTTTCTGTTTAACATGTCGCTCATTATTTATGATTAAATATAACTAATTTCTTTTCATAAGTATGCCTCATTATTTCTTAATTAATCAAAATTCTATCTTATACTGTCACTACCACTTATCATTGTTTACTTATTAACTTAGTGCTCTTAACTAAGGTTTACTAATAAGTTTTCTTTCCATAAATATAACTCATGTTGTCCACATCCGTAGATTTCAGATTCGCATTCTTACAAATAACTTAATTTACAATTAAGTACCACTTATCTCGTTACATAATTTATTCCATTTCCTTTATCTTTTATTATAACCTTAGTTATAATTTCCACTTGTCCCTAGGACAAGGCTACCTATTCTATAACATTCTCACTAATGTAATTTATTAATAATAGGTTATTATCATTCCCTATTCATTCCACTTCTTTTACAGTTGTAACTTTCCTTCGTTTCCTTATTCATTTCCATTAGTCACAATTATTGTCATTTATCTCTACCCTTTTATATACACATATTTTTATATGTGTTTGTGCACTAGACCTCTCACATTAAGCCGACCACTTGTGGATGCTGGATTTGCTGGGCAGTTCCGGGCAGACTTCTACCACAAGTTGGACTTAGCCTCGTGTCTTAGCACTGTTACATGTATATTTATGCACTAGACCTATCTCATATTAAATTAACAACTTATGGACGCTGGATTTGTAGGGCTGTCTCGGGCAGACTTCTAGCACAAGTTGAATTTAACCTCGTGTCTAGGTGCATTACAGTTTTCTTTTTACTGTAAAATTAGGAATATTATTCTTTCCAAATTTTTACTGTAATCTATTTTACATGTCGTCATATTAAGCCCATTATATGTAGCAAGTTCTTCCTAACATGTAATTAATTTCATCTCAAAATAACATGCGATCGTCAAATCATGTAATTATTCTAATTTAACATGTAATTATTTCAATTTCTATAAATAAGGGTTCAAGTACATAAATATCACAAGTTAACATGTAATTAGAACAACAGTAATCGCTACACATATTTTAACAAGTTTACATTTCAACATGTGAACATTTCAGCACATTAAACGTTTCAACATATGGATTTTACAATATATTAATATATTAATATTTCAACATGTCATATTAGCATTTCAACATTTTTAATCATTCTAGCAGATTTACATTGCATATTAGCGGGGAATGTCAAACGATAATATACCATTATCAAAAAAGATATAACTTAAATCCACTCACCCAATTAGCTTTCCAAATCCTGAATCTGGTCCAGATCTACCATTCCATGGTTTCCCCTAACTGGATTTAGAACCTAACAATCATGGATCCATAATTATTACTAAAAGAAAAAGGGAAGAAAGAGGAAAAAAATTGTATAGACCAGATCCAAGAATTTAACTTGCTTCGAATATGATTCTGAACACCTTCTTTATTAATATTCATTCTTTTCCTCTAGATCTTGAATCGGAATTTTCCTAAACTAATTATTCTATTTTTCTAAAGATATTTGAGGAGGAAGAAGAATGGCATAGTATAGACCTCGTCTAAGAAATATGAGATTTAGGCTAGACTCTACTAGCCTATTTATAGGTGTTCAGAATCTTATCGTACACGGAGCACTGAGTCAGAAACAAACGTAGTTAAGAAAACAGTCCAGATTTATTAATGAATCTGGCTCGATCTGCGGTGGATCGACCCCCCTACGTGCAGGTCGACCCATGGGTCGACCCCGAATATAATATTTTTCTCTCTTCTGCATTCGGTGTTCAATTTGAATTGATTTGAATATGTTCATATGTAAGGCCCTTATATGTATATAAAACTTGTAATGACCATTTTATGTGTATATATATACACGCAACCTATATTTCAATTTAAAAATTTAAATGGTGTTATGCCGTTTATTAATTCTTACCATATTTCTTTGATTGTAGCCTTATCTTGAAATTTTCCCTTGTATTCAAGCGACATGCTTTAACCAACTGGACTACTAAGGCTATTGTTAACAAGGCTTATAACAATGGTGGTCATTTTTCTTTTCTCATTCCTCTTTTTCATACTTGTTGTAATCTTTTATTTATACCATTGCATCTAACTGTATTATTTTGCATGCATCCTTTTCTTTTATTTCTCTTTTATTTTTAATGCACAATATTTGTAAATCAGTGGATGCAACACATTTACACTACATGCAAGCAATCCTTTTTTCTTTTAATGCATGCATTACATTTTTATTTACATTAATCTTTTTTTCTTTTTCAGTGCATGTATTTATTACATGCAATCACATATTATCTTTATTTAGTTCTTCATATATATATATATATATGTCTATGCATATATATACACTTATGCATTATAATTATTTAATTGTCATAAAAATGCGGGGTGTTACAGATTTCATCCACTTCAACTTCCAACATACATAATACTAGAGCAAAATAATGTACTGGGATTCTCTTATAAATTATCAGCGATTGTTAAAGATATTATTTGCTTAAATTTACAATGCATATAATAGTTATTATACATGTTATTATATTATTTTTATAAAATCCCAACGGTATCTAACTAAATATGTATATTATTATTTTTTGTATTTATGCATGTTACCATTTTTGTACGTAATATAGTTTTCTTATATAAATTATTACTGGAAGACAAAAAATAAATGGTCGATTAATGTAGAATTAGTATTTTAAAATTTAAAAGATTTTATTTACCTTTAGACTATAATGTGAAATACTTGGAGATTTGAGCATGAATGCCATTAGAGATAATAAGTTTTGGTTTCAAATGACAAACTGTTTTGAGGTATTAAATTTCCATGTAATTTGATTTTCAATTATGTTTTGTGAAGGAAAAATGGTTTTTGTAAAGAATGTTTTGTATAACCAAATGGGGAGAGAAAAAGTGGGTTCGGGTGGGTGTAATAAGTTTTTGACTGTGTGAGATATGCGAGGGATGGTTTTTTGATGTGCTTAAACCATGTCTTGCATCAACTTAGTCATATTTTCCTTTTATTAAAAGTCTCCAACTTTGCACATTTTTTTTTGAATTTATGTATGTAATTGTAAATACATGGCAAGATAGATGCCTTTGCTTCAGCTCATGTTTTAATAGCACCACATGAAATCATATGATACAATTTGTGATTCTTTCTATTTATCATTAAAATAATACAAGTTGCTACATTCCCTAGAAAATAAATATAATTTTTTGGATCTTATTGTTGACTTTCTCTTACCCGGAAAATTATCCTAATCTTAAAATCATTATAGGTTTTTCTTAAAATTGAGAGGGAGATCAACCCCTTTAATTATATCTTAATTCTGATGGAAAATATATGTTGATTTCAGCTACCACCGAATTAAAGTAAGTCGCTATTTTGTTCACTATATAAAGAAAATAACATTGTTCCTCTTCCATAAGCTTTTGTCCACTTACCATATTATAAATATGCAAATTACACTTATGTTTGACTTGTTATGTCCATACCCATGCAAACTTTTTTCAAGAACATAGCCCCATTACTCAAAAAAAAAAATCTAATTTATCCTATATATAAAAGAAAATATATGTCATGTCGCATATTGTCAAAATGGATGTATTTGTTTTGTCTTACGATAAATTTTAAGTTTAATTATGTTCCCATGAGACTTTAGTACAAAATGAGATGGTATATTTGCATGTTAAGTTTGATTTAAATATACTTTTTCAATAGCAAGTTATTGACAGTGAACTGCAAGGCACATGTTATATTGGCAGGTTATATTAATAGTTGATGTTACCTTCTGTTAAATGTGATAAATAATAATAGTATGACATTAAGGTAAAATGAATATTACAAAGTATCTAAATCCCGTTCATATAACAATAGGACAAAACTTGTAAGTCCACAACGAAGGAATGAATTGCATAATAAAAATGCTAAGAGATTACGAAGAATGAAATTTGCGTAATTTAGCATGTTTTGTTTGTGCTATTTGAAGTTGGTCAAGGATTGTCATAATTTTTAAATAATGGAATGTTCTCTTTTTCTCTATGTTATTAGTTATGCACAAACTTGTTCGTAACAAAACACCAATCGATAGTTAGAAAAATTAAACTATGTATTATCAATTGGGCTTTGAAGTATTAGGATGAACTCTCTTGCAATTAGAATCACTTTTAGAACACATTTCTTACCACTAAAAACAACACTTAATTTATTATTGAAATTCTTGTATCAATCATTATTAATCCTTCGAAAATTACAACAATAAATTAAAATGAAATGACTATAAAGTAAACTTTTATAACTATCCAAACATTTCTATTGAAATTTCACTACTATGCCCTTGGTGATTTTCTGGATAATTTTAATGTGTGACTTGTTACAATTCAAATCATTATAGAGAGGTTATGAGTGAAAGAAGATGCAAATTCAGAATAGAGAACCTTAAAAGAAATGATGCGTGTGACGCCCCACCTTCATACTCGCATTAGCCAAGGGCATTTCAAGTAATGTTGTTGATAAACCGAAAGAATATGGGTGTTGAGGAGCTGCTATATATGTAATAGCTTTTAATGAGAGTTAAACCTACCAGATAATGTAGTCTTACTTTTAAAATTTCAAGAGGAAATCCACCAAATCTAATTCAAGTTAAAACCGACTACTTATATGTAATTCGAAAACAATACAAAGTAATATAACAATATAATCATAGGTAGACACAAATATTCCCAACACAAAGGCGGAAATAAATATGAATATATCACATAAGAGTGTACACAAAGATATTGGTCATACTCGATCCATTATACCATAAAAGAATAGGTACAAGGGATACAAAAAATAATATGTATACATAAGGAGTCCCTATCTAATATACATAAAACCCAAAAACTATAACTCTAATGTAGTTAGCACAAAAGCGAAGGTTGGTCATGCTAGAGGCAAGAAGATTCACCTGAAATGCTTCGGTGTGCCCCGAGTATTATTTATAAGAAAATAAACAATAAACGGATTAGTTTAGTTGTTCTTACCACAATAAACCGAGATAAAATAAAAAGATATAAGTCAACAATGACATATGCATAAATAACTGTAACGACCCAAATTTTTGGTCAATTTAAAATATGGATTTAAAGAAGATTAGTGGACTTTTAAAAGTGATTTAAAAGTAAATATATTTAAATTTGATATTTAAATATTGTTTGAATAATTTAAAAAGAGACATTTTTCAACGGTCTCGAAATTCAATGAAACCAGTTTTATTGGATCCAGAACAGCAAAATATGGTAAATTTTCAAATTTCATAATTTCTAGAGTTAGTATCTGAGCATATGAATAATAAACTCATATCGAGTAAACTGGTCAAAATTAAGTAATAACATAATAAAATAATAAGGCCAATGGTCAAATGAAGTCCAAATTCGACGAGAATTGTTTCATTCGATTTGTAATTACGATATATAGTAGGGTTCAAAATTTTATGCCAATCGGACTTACCATTTGATCATACGAGCGATAAATGCATGAGAAAAACATGATTGAACTTCTTTTTCAAAAAAGTGCAAAAGCACAAGTGTTTTTGTTTGAGGCTTCATGCTTCTAAGCTCCCAAGGTGTGTTTTCTCCCATCTCCACATCTTTCAACACCTCAGTGATCCATCCCTCTTCCATTCTTATAAAATCAAGTCCTTTTGACCATCTTTCCACTTTATTTTATCCTTTTCCTTAAGATTTTTTCCTCTTTCTCCCTTGCTCCCCCTCCACCTCCACGGTCTAGCACCTCCAGCCACTTTCCGTACCTCCTCCCCCCAACTTTGACCCCACCCCATCCCTCTCCTTAAGTTGTGGCCCCACCTCCTTGCGAAACTCCAAAAGTACCCCTTAAATCAATAAATCACCACACTTAGCTCCAATTTCGCCCAAATTCAGACCTCCCCAGCCCCACACAGCTCACACCTAGCTAGCCCCAATTCTGACCGCACCAGCCCAAAATGTGGACCCTACCTCAAGGCCAATGTGACACCCCACCTTATAAGGGAATGCATTAAATTTTGTGAAGCGCAATAGGTAAATAGTATAGAAATTCACAAGACAGATATAAAATAAGCAGCGGAAAATTTCGACATCATTATTAAAAATAAAATGTAGTCTCAAACAGGTTACATCAAAACCAGTTACGTCAAAACCAAATATCTCAAATCTGTCTCACAAAACATCTCATAAAAGAAAATATCAGGTTTTAGTAACATAAAATCATATCCCGCATGGCAAGTCATAATAGAGTAGAGAGAAAGTCAAAATGGCACATCTTAGAAATTCCAGATCCAAGCTGAAAGAGAAAGTCCTAATCACTGAGGAGTGCTACCACTCTGAGGACCTGGGCGGAAAGGAAGAAAGAAGCGAAAACAAAAGGTCAGACATAAAGTTTGGCAAGTTCCAGTGATTTTCAAATATGCATAAAATAGGCATACCAAGACATGTAAACAAGACTAGAAGAGAAAGGAGAGTATCATATAAGATAACAGATAAACTAAGTAGAACAGTAGGATAGACATGAATAATAGGAATAAACTATCGTCGAGTAATGCTTCACATTTATATCTCTAAAACAGGTTATGTCTACACCAATACTAGTATAACAGGTTTAGGCGTTAGAATATTTACTTAACAAAAACAGAATGATTAAACAACAGGTTTAAACAGCTAAATTAAACAACAGGATTAGGCATACCCTAATTACATAATAGGATTAGGTGTTACCCTAATCACATAACAGCAGGATTAGGTGTACCCTAATTACAACTAATGTGATTAGCTCCCTAATACGTTAATACCTTGTGTCATCCCCGACAGCAGGGTGCATCTCACCCTAACCCAACAACTTATATAACACAGACCTAATTACTGGTGTTACAGCGGCTAAGTTTCCCTAATCGGATTCATGCACGCTCATGACTCCACCGGAACGCTCCCGTACCACCTTCCGCATGTGAACCTCTTACTATCCACTTAAGTAAAGTGTGCCCTGGCCCCTACCTAGTGTGAGGCCCTCTAACAAAATGCCAATAGGGATACTGACTTATATGGGTTCCAAACAGCAGATTGACATGAGCCAAACCCCCTAAGCTTCTACTGTCAAATAACAAGGATTTAAGATTCCCCAAAACTAGATATAACAGAAGAACGAGGGATCTCTTAGCATATTAATAATCATATTTAATCTAGCATGTTTAGGTTTACTAATAAGCGTGGTTGTAAAATTACATGTTTATATGTGTACAAATCTTCCCTAAAACAGCTGCCCGGATGTATACAATTTCTATAGTGGTTCAATTTATTAACCTACATCTGGTACTTACAATATTCTATCATGTCCTTTACTTAATGTCTGTATTAAGTCAAATCTAGCATGTTAACAAATATGCATACTATTCATTCAATTATGTCCCCAAATTGCAACATGAACAGGATTATGCATATTATCCAGTTTTATCAATTTATATGAAGTATATGCACATTATCCGTTTTTATCAAATTTACAGCAAGTATAAACATGTGCATATTATCCCTTTCCCAAATTATAGTTAAACAATCCCCAATTTAACAATATGCTTAAATTCGCCTTTTTATACCATTTCTTATTATCCAAATTGTAACACCCTACGTCCATTAATGTCACTTACTAAGGGAATGCACTAACTTTCATGGAGTGTTATAAGAGTATAGAACAGAACATCACAAGACAGATATATAAAATGGTACTTAAAAATTCAAAATTTATTCATTGCAGTGGAAAAGCGAAACATGTCTGGATACAACATCAAAACCATATACTAAAGTCAAGTACACAAATATTGTAACGGCCCCGGATTTCGCCCGACCCAATCGATCGCAAAATCGACCAAGACCGTTCAAAACCCGAATACGTTAACTTTGGGAATACAACAACATCAGAACAATAACAGCAGACTTTTATAAACATTACAATAATGTTACATCAGAATACAGAATATCAGAGTACATCAAATAAAATTATAGCAGAAGATAAATTAAAATATTTTAATACATTGCAGCAGAAACAATAAAAAAGATACAGCGGAAGACAACTATGCTCTGGACACAGCTTTAAGCATTAATCCAGAATCCTGCTCGAGGTAAGGACCTGTAGACAAACTACTCGACTGCCCGTGTGCAAAAGAGGGCACCCGAGTTTGCAAAGGTAGAAACAAACAACGGGTCAGTCATGGGACTGGTGTGAGAATTCTTAACTAATTTAACTAATAGTAATAAGGCAAATCACAGGACCACGCCGCTAATGCGGAATAGGTTTACTCCATTGGATTGCCGGTGCATAAAATAAAGTGAATCGTCAAAACAACGCAATGCTTTTGGAAAAATTGAATCACCATAAGATCCAAGTCCCATCACACAATGCAACGCAAACCAGAGGATAGAGTTTTAAGTTATAATGATTAAACATGCTTGGTACAATAAAACAAATTTGATATTATTATTAGTGTATATATAAAAAAACATTTCGAAATAAATTTATCGGTCCTAGGAAGCATAGCTACCATATACTATGCCTCCATACTAGTAATACAATCAAAGCCGCATGAGGTCGTATTGGAAATTGGGTTTCCATCATGAGTCAAGGCTAGGGAGGAGCTCCTTACCGATTCGAGACACTCTAGCTAATGTCTCAGGATTCCACGCAGAGAACCATTGGATTCTGCAGGGCAGGTCCACACATACAGCTTCGGGGATTGGCAATTCTTGAACACACGTTTCCCGGTCCTATAGGATCTATAATCCGAGGCGCCTCATTCCATCATCCACATAAGTAAAATATCATCCAGTTTAAGCACCAACACTACTTCTAGCTAGAAAGAAACGTGCTGCTCTCCCGACGTTCTCTTCTCCCGTTTTGGACTCAACTGGGTTGTGAGGCTCGCAAAGTAACGTTATACAAGGCATGTTTTTCAACAAAGCCTTGGTCATATTCATCTTAGCGTGCCACGTTGAGAATTCACGCCATGCGATTGATAACTATTAATACACAACCTCTAAGGGCGTTGAGCAAGAGAATAAATTCTCCGCCACCAACGGTCGTATATTAATAGAAATCAATTTACATAGAACAAAATTCAACGTCAGACACATATTCCATTTATTAGCTTATGCTCTGGGTCTGAGCGAAAGCCAAATCCGTACAAATCAACACTACGTCCGGATAACTACCATCTTAGCCCCGTCTTGGGAGCAAATCAATCAAGAGCCTCAACACTAGTTACCCATTCGATGTGAAGATCGTCGGTCTTCAATCGTCGTCTTCAATTCCTCGAACGTCGTATCATTATTTGGAATCAGAGTAAACTCGGACTTTCCAAATAATTCTTGCATATATAAATTTGAAAACAATTTCATATCGTTATTTATATTTTATAACGATTTATTCCTATTTTTATTTCATTAAAAATAGCTCGTTTAATGGTACGATTCCAAAACGCGAACTACCGCGCTCGATTCGTTTAATTTTAATTATATTTATATATAAATATATAAAACATTCAACCATAAAAACGTCATTCGGTTTAACAACGAGCTAAACAACTACCGATCTCCATTCAATTTTTAATTCATTTAAAAATAAAGATAAGATTCTAACATTTAAAATACATTCTTTTATTCCATTATTTACATTAAAAATGTAAATTATAATTCAAAGTCCAATTTCTCCCCTTATTCTTTAATTCTCATATTTACATAGGAATGTAAATTATATTACAATGTTGAATTCCATTCTTTATTCTTTTATTTACATTAAAAATGTAAATTCCATTCTTTATTCTTTTATTTACATTGAAAATGTAAATTCCATTCTTCATTCTTTTATTTACATTAAAAATGTAAATTCCATTCTTTTAATTACACTGTAAAATCCCCTTTGTAATTACATTAAAATGTAATTAACATTCCATGTTAAATTTTCTATCTTTTAATTTACCATGCAAAAATGTAATTTACATTCCGATGCAAAATTATTCTTTTTAATCACATGTAAATTCTTATCCTTTTTAAATTACATAAAAATGTAATTTTGATTCCAATGCCCAACTCTTCTTTTTAATTACATAAGAATGTAATTAACATAACGGTGGAAAATTTTATCTTTATAAATTACATTAAAAATGTAATTTTATTTACAACGTCAAATTCTACTTTTTAATTACATTAAAAATGTAATTAACATAATAATGTAAAATTCCTATCTTTTAATTTGTCTCTTAATTTACAATATAAAATCATACTTTTTAATTACACGTCAAATCTTGTTTTTTAATTTGCAATGTAAATTTCTATATCTTAATTACATACAAAAATGAAATTTTATATGCTATGCAAATCCTTACTCTTTCAAAAATGAAATTTTATTTTACTTGTAAATTCTTCATCTTTAATTACATATAAAGATGTCCCTTCCAATTTACAATGTAAATTCTATTCTTCAATTATATAATAAAATATACTTTTAATTTACAATGTAAATTCTCATCTTTATTTACTTAACAAAAAATGTGTTTCTAATTTGCAATATAAATTCTCATCTTTATTTACATAACAAAAATGTGTTTATAATGTATATTGAAATGTATTTTATTTCATTACATTTTGCTAACGACAAATATTCCTATTTGTATATACAATATTAATGTACAATGTACACACCATAATGTTTGTTTTTATTTTCATTCACGTACACATCTTGTAACAACCCGGAAACCCGTACCTTTTGAATCGACAATAATCCACACACGTCTAACTCAAAACTGTACATATTTACAGATTGTTAAATGACGATCCACATCTTCAACCATTATAGTCAAAAATATAGATAATCAAGGGGATTAATTTAGAATTAGAAAGAAAGAAGAAAACAAGCACAGAATCTCGCAACGGAATGAACAAAATATAATAATCAAATAACAGTTCATGAAGCTGTTTAAAATAAACATTTGATCATTTTACAACATTTATCAGAGTTATACATTTTATATACACAACTGATAATACAGAGTAATGCAACAGAATAGTAGTGGAATACAATAGTAATAATAGTATATCGTCTTCTTCTTCATCCTTCAGAAGATAACCTTTGAAACTGGAATGCTCAAGTCTGACCCGAGCGTAATAGCGTGAAAATAAAACAAGCTCGGATCAGGCAAAAATATTCTCATCTAAGTCAAATCGATATCATATGAACATGCACACACATAACTCAAGAGATGTTACAGGAAATTCCATCTCCTAAGGATCCGTCAAACTAGATACTATATAATATAATTTCGCTATTATACTAGTGTCTATTCACAAATACTTGTCAGAAAAATAGCGTAAGCGGGGTTACATTGATTACCCTTACACAGTTTATAAGCACATGGTCTATGCAGGTCCTGTAACACAACCAGTAACGTCGGTAGCCAGTGAGTCCCCTATAGACCTATGTCAAAATTCAAAATCGTAGTTGTCTCGCATAAGGATAAACATATGACAAGGCACATGAGGTTATACCCAAAGTAGTATGCTACTAGTTTGCCTGATCCAGACTGGTGGTTACCCCTAACGGCCCACCGTAGACATCTGCCCCATATCGAATCAAAGGAAAATACATTCCATCAAGGGTGCGCACCAACAAAACAACAACAACTGAATAATAATAGTATGGACCCGAAGCCCAGGAAAATCGAAGAGCAGATGTCCACTAAGAGGTAGTCAAGCCTCATGTGGTCTGGCACGACTCCTGTATTAGTCATTTCAAATCGACACAAGTGTCGGGGTCATCCATTATCATTCACTTTCTTCAAATCCAATAATCGCCTCCAAATTCATCCTACTTCATTTCTGGAACTCCAACGCGTATACTGTTGTTAAAGTGGTTCCAACATTGACAGAGAGTATGTCAATAGGGAGGTCCCGGTCTCTTTAACAACAAAACGTCATGTTACACACCGATTGGTATTTTACATTTCAAAGTGAATCGTTATGATATCCAAATATCATATTCATATAGACAAATTTCACTTTAAAATATCATATTATTTTAATCACTATAATATTTACTTTCAAATTTCATATTCACTTTGAGATACATTTCAATTTCAACAACTGGTTATAACTTCAATTAACCACACTTCATTTGAATCATTCAATTTACTTCAAGAATAGTTTTGAATTCATTTCTGATTTTTACATCAAAATAATCATAATTACTTTTAAATCACAGATTTAAATGTAAACACTTTTCACTTCTAAAAGAGTTTATAAGTTTGAAATAGTTTTGGGGTTTAAATAAATTTTTAAATAGTTAAGAGATTTGGAATAGTTTGGGAATCAAAACAGCTTGAGTATTGGAAATGGTTTTATATATATTAAAATATTTTATAAAATAAACTACTTTTATATATATATATAGAAAAATAGGTTTTGGAAACAATTTACATAGAATATTCCATATATCGAAGGAAGAAATTTCATAAAATAGTTTATATATAAATTTGTTTATATAGAAATATTTCAAATCAACTGTTCTCTTTCCATTTCAATAAATCTGAACCTAAGTTCAGATCTCAAAACAAACCAAATCGATTTCCAATTTCCAATCCAAATCAATTCCCAAAATCAAATTTATTTGAGAACAAACCATTTTAAATGATAACTTCCAATTTCGAAATATTATTTGAATCTATTCGATTCAAATCAAATCCAAGTTCAAGTTCAAAATATTTATTTGAGCCATATAATTCGAATTTAATTTCAAAGTTTAAATAAAGATTTAAACCTTTGAAATAATTTAAATTATAATCAATTTAGTTCAAATTTGAAATAACAATTTTTTTTAGATCAATTCAATTTAAATTTTATTTCAAAGTTTAAATAAAAATTTAAACCTTTGAAATAATTCGATTTCAGTTCAAATTTCAAATAACAAATTTTAGATCAATTCAATTTGAATTTTATTTCAAAGTTTAAATAAAGATTTAAACCTTTTAAATAATTCAATTTCAGTTCAAATTTCAAATAACAAATTTTTAGATCAATTCAATTTGAATTTTATTTCAAAGTTTAAATAAAGATTTAAACCTTTGAAATAATTCAATTCAAATTTCAAATAACAAAATTTTAGATCAATTCAATTTGAATTTTATTTCAAAGTTTAAATAAAAATTTAAACCTTTGAAATAATTCAATTTCAGTTCAAATTTCAAATAACAAATTTTTAGATCAATTCAATTTGAATTTTATTTCAAAGTTTAAATAAAGATTTAAACCTTTAAAATAATTCAATTTCAGTTCAAATTTCAAATAACAAAATTTATATCAATTCAATTTGAATTTTTATTTCAAAGTTTAAATAAAGATTTAAACCTTTGAAATATTTCAATTTCAGTTCAAATTTCAAATAACAAATTTTAGATCAATTCAATTTGAATTTTATTTCAAAGTTTAAATAAAAATTTAAACCTTTGAAATAATTCAATTTCAGTTCAAATTTCAAATAACAAATTTTTAGATCAATTCAATTTGAATTTTATTTCAAAGTTTAAATAAAGATTTAAACCTTTGAAATAATTCAATTTCAGTTCAAATTTCAAATAACAAAATTTAGATCAATTCAATTTGAATTTTTATTTCAAAGTTTAAATAAAGATTTAAACCTTTGAAATATTTCAATTTCAAATAACAAATTTTAGATCAATTCAATTTAAATTTTATTTCAAAGTTTAAATAAAGATTTAAACCTTTGAAATAATTCAAATTATAACTTTTCGAATATAATTCAGGTTGGAATGATTTCAAATTTATTCAATTTCAACATTTCGAATATATTCAATTTCAACATTTCGATATAATTCGATTTCAATATTTCGATATAATTTGATTTCAACATTTCGATATAATTTGATTTCAACATTTCGATATAATTTGATTTCAACATTTCGATATAATTTGATTTCAACATTTCAATAAAATTCAATTTTGACATTTCAATATATTTCACTTTCGACATTTCAATATATATCACTTTCGACATTTCAATATATATCACTTTCGACATTTCAATATATATCACTTCCGACATTTCAATATATATCACTTCCGACATTTCAATGCATATCACTTTCGACATTTCAATATATATCACTTCCGACATTTCAATATATTTTACTTTCGACATTTCAATATAATTATTTCAGGGAATGGATATATATCATTTCAATTCAGGGTGATAAAAGTGATATAAAAATATGGACAATATCCGTACAGTTCAAAACATCCACAAATAAACACACATCACAACCATCGTCCAAACAGTTCAGTTTGCAATAATTTACTAATTATACATGTCAGGGTTTAACTAGCAATTCAATTCAAAATAAACTAACTGGCAATTTAATTTCTAACAGTTTAAGTTAGATGTCCATTTAAAATATAAATCAACAAACAACAATCAGATAAATCACAGAAATTCAATTTCACAAAAATGTGAATATTTTTGCAGTGTGAGAAAACTCACATTGGGTTCCACTCCGTCTGTTTATATTTCTGAAATTTTGTTTTATTACGGTTCACATTCGAATTTGCTTGAAATTCTGATCTGCTCGGTTTCAGCTCTAGTCAGTTCCACTGTGTAGATATCATCGCCACGATCGCAACGCAACTGACGGTTTGTCATTCCGATCTCGTACGAGCAAGATATTCGAGTTACAAATTATTAAAGGATTTAAAATAACTAACTTCACAATTTAAATAAAAAAAAACACACTTCACACCCAGCTCACGTGACCGCATGTAACGACCCAGAAAATCTGAACCAATTTAAAATTTTTAAATTGGCTAAAATAATGGATTTTAATTACTTAAAATAAATATTTTAAATAATGGCGATGAAAAATGAGTTTGAATCGACATTTGAAAACGAATATAATTAATTATAATTATATATAGAATTGAAAATGGCGCGATAGTTCAATAATTCGATTTCAAACTTCAATTGAATATACCGGGTGCAGAACAATACGGATTTTAGTGAAACCAAAAATAATGGAATCTAATTGGTGATATCTTTCTAACGAATCCGACCAATCGAAATTTGATAGCGGGAATCAAAAGATATGTCCAGTTGAAAATTCTGAATAGTCGCTATGGAATTCAGGCCCTTAAAAATGGACATTTTGCAAATTAACTCGGATTTGGACGAAACCACTTTTGTTAGATCCGCAGTGTCAAGTTATTGTTAGATTCCAAATTTCATAATTTTTCGAATCAATATGTGAGCGTGGCAAAGGAAAACGCGTTTGACCGATTTCAGTTGATTTTAATCGACTGGAAATTGGCCATTTTTCAAACGGTCTCAGAATTTGACGAAACTAGTTTTGTTAGGACCGTATCGTCAATACGAAGCTAGAAAATATTTTTCTGGAATTTTTCTAGTTAGTATGTGACCCCGGTAATTTGAAATGTGCGTTTAAAATTCAATATAGTGATTTAAATGAAAATTCAAAAGGAAACTGATTGTAACGAGCAAATCAGCTTACGATACATATCCCATTGCGTTCGGAATGGGGGTAAAACGCTATGGGCGACAGGCGGTGGGCCTCGTTTCGAGGTCGTATGTAAAAGTCAACCTTTTTACAAAAATTAAATAATTAATTAATAAAAAATTATATATTATTTTAATTTTCTTTCCCCCCTTTTTTCTTCTGCTTGCCCCCCCCCCCCCCCCCCCCGATTCATTTACCAGAAACTAAAAAAAAAAAAAAAAAAGAAGAAAAACCTAAATCGAATCATCGCCGCCGCCAGAACCCTCGGAGCCGCCGCCTCGTCTCGAAGTTGCCGACGAACCCCTCGACGCCGCCCTCACCTCGAAGTCGCCCTCACTATCGAAGACCACGCCTCGTCTCGAAGTCACCGACAACCCAGCGAACATCACCTCGAACCCTGCCGCCGACGAACACCATCGAGCCCCCCCTCTTCGCAGGCTACGGTAAGGAATTAGGTTATTTTATTTTTATTTTTATTTTAATTTTGTTTTGCTAATAACTGATTTTGTTTAAAAAGGAAAAACTGATTTTTAAAAGTATTTTAAACTGATTTTTAAAAGTATTTAAACTGATTTTTAAAAGTATTTTAAACTGATTTTTAAAAGTATTTTAAACTGATTTTTAAAAGTATTTTAACCGATTTTTTTTAAAAAGATTATAAATCTGATTTTTAAAGGAGAACTCTGATTTTAATTAGAAAAAAAAACTGATTTTATTTTAAAAAGAAAAAGGTTTAATCTTTAAAGAGAAAAAGGATTTGAACTTTAAGAAGTAAAAATCAGATTTGTATATATTGAAAGTCGAGGTAAAAATCATATTTTTATATATTGAAAGTCGAAGTAAAAATCATATTTTTATATTGAATAGCATAGTAAAAATTCGATTTTTACATATGTAGAGAATACGGGTGAAAGCGACAAAAAGGCGAAGATTTCTCTAAAGGAAGTGTCGTGCAGTTGGATAGCTATTAGTGGGATTTCTGTTTTAAAAATATTATATATGTGTGAAATGAAAGTGAATTGCTATCTATAAATATATATCTATATATATATATATATATATATATATATATATATATATATGCCCCCTCGTCCACAAACCATGGACGATATTTATTGGTTGAAATTGTTGTGAAAATTGAATGACTGTTTGGGATTGTTTGTGATTGATATTGGTTGATTGTGGTTGAAAAATACCCGTTTGTGGTTGTGAAATATTTGGTTGAAACCACTTAGGATTAGTTTGTGGAAATGAAATAAATATATACATGCCGCCTGCGTGCGAACTAGATGCATGATCCCCATTGTCAAAAACCGCGAGGTTTTAAGGTAGAGCGAGGAGCCGTACTAGGGACGGTGCCGGTGTAACTACCCTGCCGTTATGCTGCCGAAATTTTGAATAATATTTGTGTGTTTGAATTATTTTCATATGCTTAAACTATATTTATTCATTGTATAGAAAACATTCATGTGTTGAATTGATATTCATTCGTTGATTAGAAATTCATGTGTTGAATGGTATTCATATTTTGAAATAAATTGTTCGATAATAAAAATCACATTTTTATCTATATATAAAAACTATTGAAAACATTCATGTGTTGAATTGATATTCATTCGTTGTTTAGAAATTCATGTGTTGAGTGGTATTCATATTTTGAAATAAATTGTTCGATAATAAAAATCACATTTTTATCTATATATAAAAACTATTGAAAACATTCATGTGTTGAATTGATATTCATTCGTTGTTTAGAAATTCATGTGTTGAGTGGTATTCATATTTTGAAATAAATTGTTCGATAATAAAAATCACATTTTTATCTATATATAAAAACTATTGAAAACATTCATGTGTTGAATTGATATTCATTCGTTGTTTAGAAATTCATGTGTTGAATGGTATTCATATTTTGAAATAAATTGTTCGATAATAAAAATCACATTTTTATCTATATATAAAAACTAATGAAAACATTCATGTGTTGAATTGATATTCATTCGTTGTTTAGAAATTCATGTGTTGAGTGGTATTCATATTTTGAAATAAATTGTTTTATGATAAAAATCCCATTTTTATCACCAACTTGAACTATATAGAAAAATAGTGTTTTGAAATGAATTGTTTTACAATAAAAATCACATTTTTATTGTATGCATAAATCGTTGAAATGTGAAGTGTTAAAAATAGCCACTTGTTCAAAATAAACATATATGAGATGAAATATTCATTAATTAGCTAATGAAATGATTTGCACCTATTTATGTAACATTAGAATGAATGGAGTTTTTAAACCAAATAGAAATCAAATATGAAGTCGAATAGAAATTGATAAATGATAAGAACTGTATATATATGTGCATGCAATATTCATTGAACAGGTTATAGCAAAGGGGCTAGAGAAGAGGAATAAAATTTTGTGCCTGACAAATAGGTACACATTTACTGATTTGTTTGGGTGATGATTTTGAGCCTGTTGGCTAGCCGCTTGGCTTTTTCTTTTTCTTTTTGAGATTAGAAGGACCGGGAACGCTATTTGCGATTTCCCGATGCTCCCGGTGCAGGGGAGGTTATGGCGAAATTTTTCCAAATTTTAAGGCGTTAGAAAAATATTTGAAGTGAAAGCGATATGGAAATCATTGAATGAACTATATTTATATAAATATATAAATATAAATAAAATTAAAACGAAACGAGGCCGTGCAGTTCGTATTTTGAAACCGTGATTTCAAACGACTAGTACGGGAAATCCGACCATTGGATTTTCCCGAAACCTCAACCGTCGGGTTCGCCTTGGAATAATCTTTCCAACGGCACCAACCTTGTAAAAATCCAATGGTTGGATTGTCTGGAATGTTTAATTCAAATTTGAAGAAAAACAGCGCCAGAATCGATTTTATTTATATATAAATATAAATAGAATTATATTTAATCGAATAACGACGCTGCAGTTCGTATTTTGAAATCGAAATTTCAAACGATTGTACCGGGAGATCCGACCGTCGGATTTTCCCGAAACTGGAACCGTTGGATTCGTTTTGAAAAGACCTTTCTAATGATGTAAATTTTGTGAAGATCCAACGGTTAGATTTTCAGATATGTGTAAATCAAATCTGAAGAAAAACAGCGCCACGGCCGCCTTATGGCCCGAAGCGTCGTTTTGAATAAATGGGCTATTTTAAAATAAATAAAAATAGCGATAAATCGTTATAAAATATTGAAAACGATATGGAATGGAAATAAATTGAATTTGCTTGATTTATGTGGCTTTTGATGGTTGAATGTGTTTGGTGTGAAAATTACATTAAAGAACGAAATTGGTGTTGTCGAATAATTTAACCATTGAAATAAATTGAATTGAAATTCTAAATATACGTGAATTATTTGAAAAGGCCGAGTTAATTCTCATTTCGAATAATCGACCGACGATTGAAATTCGAAGATGAAGACGATAGTCGAAGACCGGAGATCTTCACCTCGTTTGGATGGTAACCGAGGTCCTGATTGGGAGGCATCCCGAAATATGGATAATGAGTGGTGATCGTCCAGACGTAAGTGGTGATCGATGGGTTTGCGAGGTATTTAGTGCCTCCGGTTTCGTTCAGACCCAGAACGGACTTGTAAATGGACTGTGTGTCTGACATTGGAGTTTATTCTGTGTTGATTGATTTCTGTTAAATATACATCTGTTTGGCAGCGGAGAATTTATTCTTTTGCTTAACGCCCTTCTCTGAGACGTACGAGCTCAGAGGTTGTATATCGATGGACATCAATCGCATGGCGTGAATTGCCTGTGTGGCATGCTAAGATGCAGTGATCAGGGCTTCTGTTGAAAAGCAAAGTCTTGTGGTGATGATCAAAGCACCGCCTGTGTGGCGTAGCTTTGTGTATAACGTGAATTCGCGAGCCTCACACCCCGGTATGAACCTAAAACGGGAGAAGGACCTCAGGGAGGACATGCGTTTCTTTCTAGCTAGGGTGGTGTCAGTGACCTACCAGCCCTGACATTTATATACTTTTCACCTATGTGGTTGTTGCTGTTGCGAGGCGCCTCGGTTTGATCGGACGATCCGGGTCCGATGGAGTCATTCGTTGGCTCGTTTACGCCCCAAAGGGCGGGGAAACGTATTGTTCAGGCATAATAATCCACATCGGTGGACCAGCCCTGACGATCCAAGGGGCAGTTGCGGCTGTTCCTGAGGGGCGAGCTAGAGCGTCTCGAATTCGGTAAGGACTATCTTTTGCCTTGGTTCATGACGGAAATCCAATTTCCAAATACGACATCATGCGGTTTTGATTGTATACCTATATATGGCGACATAGTGGTATGGGGCATTAATGCCGTCTATGATTGATAGTTATGATTTGAAATTGTTTTCAAAACATATAAACACTAGCAATAATATCAAATGCCTTTGTTTTATTCGTATTAAGCATATCTTGGCCGTTATAAGGTAAAAACTCTATCCTCCAGTTTGCGTTGCATTGTGTGATGGGAACTGAGTCTTATAACGGTTTCATTTTTATAAAAAGCATAACGATGTTTAAAAGAAAGATTTGTTTTAAAGCACTGGCAATCCAATGGAGTAAACCCGTTCCACGAAAGTGGCGTGGTCCTGTGATTAGCCAATTATATATGTGTTGAGTGGATTTCTCATACCAGTCCCATGACTGACTCGTAGTTTGTTTCACTCTCAAACTCGGGTGCCCCTTTTTCTACACGGGCAGCCTTGTATTCAGGTTTAGCTGGTTCTTTCTGGATAGCTGGAGCTGAAGATGGATTCTATCATTTATTTCTTTTTATGCTGTTCAGCTCCTATTGTACATACTTTGTTTATTTCCGCTGTAGACATTTATGTATAGCTGAACTGTATTTGTACTAAGTAAGATCCTGTATACTGTGTAACTCTGATGATTACTTTTATCCAGTATATTTTGTTGTTCATTCTGGTGTATTTATTTAATTCTGTTCTGCTATTATCTGTTTCTGTGTTATATTCCAAAGATAACCTTGTTCCCGTGAGAACGGGAAATCGGGTCGTCTCACCGCACCCTCCCTTCCATCTTCCTCCTACCACGTACAGTTCCGACCCGCTCTTCCCAGTAAAACACACCATCGTGTTCAACCCTCGTTCCAATCCTTCACGCGCACACAGTAACCGAGGCCGCCTTCGCCCGATCGAAGACCACCATCCCGAAGCCTCATCTACCGCCTTCCGCCGCCACCCTTGGCGTTGAACTCGGTGGTCGAGAGCCACCTGAAACGGCGCTCGAACAGCGACGATTTGCACCTAAAAATCTCGCTAACCACATAACGATTTACGATCTCTACCGTTGATTAAGTAGATCTCAGGATTCTCTTTCATTTGGTTCTGGAATTTTCGAAAATGGTTAAGTGGATTTGAAGAACAAGGGGAAAGAAGATTGAAGAATCGCAGCCCTTGAAAAGGCGGCTGACGGCGGAAACGATGTAGTGGGCTAGGGTTTCAAGAATATGGCCCTTTATGGAAAATTTATATTATATTTTTTTATTTTAATTTACGAAAATACCCTTATATTGTTAACAACTCCATATCAAACCCAACGACTGTCGCCCCTAGCTAAATACCCCCATTCCGAACACAATGGAATATGTCCCGTTAGCCCATTCGACTGTTACGATCAGTTTTTATTTAAATTAAAATATAAATCAGTATATATTAAATTAATATGCACATTTTAAATTACCGGGCCACATACTAACTTTAAAAATTCCCGAAAAATTAATCTAGCTATGTTTTGACGATACGGTCCCAACAAAACTAATTTCATCGAATTCTGAGACCGTTTGAAAAATGGCCAATTTCTGGTCGACCCAATTTCAAAGTAAATCTACCAAACACATTTATATTCACTGCGCTCACATATTAACTTCAAAAATTACAGAAAAATAAATCTAGCTATGTTTTGACGATACGGTCCCAACAAAAGTGGTTTCGTCGAAAACAGAGGTCGTTTGCAAAATGGCTATTTTTAAGGGCTATATATTAAATTAAAATATATATAAATTCTACAGCGACTTTTGAGAATTTTAAACTGGACATAACTTTCAGTTTATAAAGTGAAATCTCAGTTTCTTACATTCGTTAGAAAGATATGATTAAACAGATTCAATTATTTCTTGTTTCGCTGAAATCCGATTTATTTTGAATTCTGTATATTCATTTGAAAATTAAAATCGAATTTTCAAACTACCGCGCCATTTCAGGCTCGTTATATAATTTAAATAAATTTATGCGTTCTAACTTCGATTAAACTAAATTTTAGTCGTTATTATATAAAATAAACATTTTAAATATTCGAAATTCATTAAAAATAACTGAAATAAAAATTTTAAACCGGCTCTGAAAATCAGGGTCGTCACAATCTCCCCCACTTAAAACTTTTCGTCCTCGAAAAGGAACGAAGCCGAAAGTCATCTAACCAACCAATCAACTTCATTCTGGTTTTCATTCTTCAACTTTCCAGTTTCTAAGGAATTTTCAAATTTCTCAAAAATTTGGCTAACACCCTAAATTTTCGAAAAATTTCGCCATAACCTCCTTTGTACGGGTTTACCGGGAAAATCCCCAAACCGCCACACAAGCCCTCTCATCTCAAAAAGAAAAAGAAAAAGCCAAGCGGCTAGCCAATCGGCTCATAAAATCATCAAATCCCAATCAATATAATAAACATGTACCTATTGGTCGGGCACACAATTTTATTCCTCTTCTTAGCTTCCATGCTATGACCTGTTCAATGTATATACATGTACATATATGCAATTCTAATCAATTTCCAATTTAGTTCAATATTAAATTCTATTTGCCTAAATTTACACTTTTTTTTTGAAATGGATTCAAGAACAGTGTTATTTAAGATACCATTCACGACAACCCAAAATCCAATTTGTTTTTTTTTTAAACTGTTGGATTTTTTTATTTATTTCTTATTTCAACTATATTAAAATTTTCTATATGCTAGCATTTCGTTTTATCTATATTTATTTTCAACATATTTGAAATTTACTTACTCATTTAAATTTCTATATATATTAATACTTTAATTCATCTACATCTTATGCTCTCTACGTTTTTAATTAACTTGCTTAAATATTATTGTAAATTTTCTTAAGCATATCTTTGACTTTTCATTCAACCACAATCTAAGTCCATTTTCCTTTACTCATAACTAACCACTTAATTAACCTTTATAAACACTTCTTTGGTTCCAATTCATTTTCATTTTTTTCTTTACTTTTCATTAGCTTCATAACTTTTCTATGATTCAACATTTCATTTGTGAAACATGTTATTCATTTAAATTTCATTGGTAAAATATTTCATTACATATTTATACACTTTTAACTTTTCATTTAGGTAGGTCTGTATATATTTCAAATGAAATTTAGTATTTCACGACTTTACTCTTTATTATCAAAGTAACATGAGTATTTGTTTCTATTTCACTTTTAAAATTTTCCTTACTTTACGTTTTTTTTATATATTATATTATATTTTCATTTATATTTCTCTTATTCATTTATAGTATTTCTTTATTCAATTATTCAAATTTCATTTGATATTTATATTGAGAATTATTTATTTCGTTGATTATCAACAAGGAGAGTAATTTATATAAATGAAGACTTGAGAATCTTAAATACCAAATTCTTTTCAAAACATTTTGAAATAATATATACTATACATAAAAAAAAATTATATCAAAATATACCCAAGATTTCAAATTTTAAAATTTCAAAAACGAATAGGTAGCAATGCTACCAAGTAGTCTCCCCCACTTTGAGACTCGAAAATGAAAGTCGATGACTATGATCATCTCATCACCGAAATTTATTTCCCAGTAGCAAAATAGAGTACTTAACCAAATTTTTCTATTTGAATATCCTTCAAATATTACTACTATAATTTTTTCAAAGTCTTGAAAATCATTTAAAACCAATTGGATTTAAATGTCTCAAATTCTCCATTTTAATTTATTTTATTTTTACTTCCTCATTAATTATAAATCAAATATAAATTTCGATTTTTTTTATATATATGGTAATCAATAGGTTAAAAATATTGATTTCTGAACCATTTAACTCTTTGAATTTCAAAGTATATCCTTTTGTATACAAAATATATAATCGAAAACTATATTGTGTCAAAATACCTTATTCAAGTGTTTTAGAACTCCTGTCGATAACGTTGTCCAGACGCATCGACCAGAACTCCAACTCAAACTCAACAAGCCAAACAACACAATACAGAACCATTTTATATCAAAATACAAGTACGCTTTCTCGTATATATGTACACTCAAACTCATTCTGGATGAGTAAACCCCAATAGAGCCAAGGTTTACTGCTAAACCGTAAGCTCTGATACCAACTGTAACGACCCGGAAACTCGTACCTTTTGAATCGACAATAATCCACACATGTCTAACTCAAAACTGTACGTATTTACAGATTGTTAAATGACGATCCGCATCTTCAACCATTATAGTCAAAAATATAGATAATCAAGGGGATTAATTTAGAATTAGAAAGAAAGAAGAAAACAAGCACAGAATCTCGCAACGGAATGAACAAAATATAATAATCAAATAACAGTTCATGAAGCTGTTTAAAATAAACATTTGATAATTTTACAACATTTATCAGAGTTATACATTTTATATACACAACTGATAATACAGAGTAATGCAACAGAATAGTAGTGGAATACAATAGTAATAATAGTATACCGTCTTCTTCTTCATCCTTCAGAAGATAACCTTTGAAACTAGAATGCTCAAGTCTGACCCGAGCGTAATAGCGTGAAAATAAAACAAGCTCGGATCAGGCAAAAATATTCTCATCTAAGTCAAATCGATATCATATGAACATGCACACACATAACTCAAGAGATGTTACGGGAAATTCCATCTCCTAAGGATCCGTCAAACTAGATACTATATAATATAATTTCGCTATTATACTAGTGTCTATTCACAAATACTTGTCAGAAAAATAGCGTAAGCGGGGTTACATTGATTACCCTTACACAGTTTATAAGCACATGGCCTATGCAGGTCCTGTAACACAACCAGTAACGTCGGTAGCCAGTGAGTCCCCTATAGACCTATGCCAAAAATCAAAATCGTAGTTGTCTCGCATAAGGATAAACGTATGACAAGGCACATGAGGCTATACCCAAAGTAGTATGCTACTAGTTTGCCTGATCCAGACTGGTGGTTACCCCTAACGGCCCACCATAGACATCTGCCCCATATCGAATCAAAGGAAAATACATTCCATCAAGGGTGCGCACCAACAAAACAACAACAACAGAATAATAATAGTATGGACCCGAGGCCCAGGAAAATCGAAGAGGAGATGTCCACTAAGAGGTAGTCAAGCCTCATGTGGTCTGGCACGGCTCCTGTTTTAGTCATTTCAAATCGACACAAGTGTCAGGGTCATCCGTTATCGTTCACTTTCTTCAAATCCAATAATCGCCTCCAAATTCATCCTACTTCATTTCTGGAACTCCAATGCGTATACTGTTGTTAAAGTGGTTCCAACATTGACAGAGAGTATGTCAATAATAGGTCCTGGTCTCATTAACAACAAAACGTCATGTTACACACCGATTGGTATTTTACATTTCAAAGTGAATCGTTATGATATCCAAATATCATATTCATATAAACAAATTTCACTTTAAAATATCATATTATTTTAATCACTATAATATTTACTTTCAAATTTCATATTCACTTTGAGATAAATTTCAATTTCAACAACTGGTTATAACATCAATTAACCACACTTCATTTGAATCATTCAATTTACTTCAAGAATAGTTTTGAATTCATTTCTGATTTTTACATCAAAATAATCATAATTACTTTTAAATCACTGATTTAAATGTAAACACTTTTCACTTCTAAAACAGTTTGTAAGTTTGAAATAGTTTTGGGGTTTAAATAAATTTTTAAATAGTTAAGAGATTTGGAATAGTTTGGGAATCAAAACAGCTTGAGTATTGGAAATGGTTTTATATATATTAAAATATTTTATAAAATAAACTACTTTTATATATATAGAAAAATAGGTTTTGGAAACAATTTACATAGAATATTCCATATATCGAAGGAAGAAATTTCATAAAATAGTTTATATATAAATTTGTTTATATAGAAATATTTCAAATCAACTGTTCTCTTTCCATTTCAATAAATCTGAACCTAAGTTCAGATCTCAAAACAAACCAAATCGATTTCCAATTTCCAATCCAAATCAATTCCCAAAATCAAATTTATTTGAGAACAAACCATTTTAAAGGATAACTTCCAATTTCGAAATATTATTTGAATCTATTCAATTCAAATCAAATCCAAGTTCAAGTTCAAAATATTTATTTGAGCCATATAATTCGAATTTAATTTCAAAGTTTAAATAAAGATTTAAACCTTTGAAATAATTTAAATTATAATCAATTTAGTTCAAATTTCAAATAACAATTTTTTTTAGATCAATTCAATTTAAATTTTATTTCAAAGTTTAAATAAAAATTTAAACCTTTGAAATAATTCAATTTCAGTTCAAATTTCAAATAACAAATTTTAGATCAATTCAATTTGAATTTTATTTCAAAGTTTAAATAAAGATTTAAACCTTTGAAATAATTCAATTTCAGTTCAAATTTCAAATAACAAATTTTTAGATCAGTTCAATTTGAATTTTATTTCAAAGTTTAAATAAAGATTTAAACCTTTGAAATAATTCAATTCAAATTTCAAATAACAAAATTTTAGATCAATTCAATTTGAATTTTATTTCAAAGTTTAAATAAAAATTTAAACCTTTGAAATAATTCAATTTCAGTTCAAATTTCAAATAACAAATTTTTAGATCAATTCAATTTGAATTTTATTTCAAAGTTTAAATAAAGATTTAAACCTTTGAAATAATTCAATTTCAGTTCAAATTTCAAATAACAAAATTTAGATCAATTCAATTTGAATTTTTATTTCAAAGTTTAAATAAAGATTTAAACCTTTGAAATATTTCAATTTCAGTTCAAATTTCAAATAACAAATTTTAGATCAATTCAATTTGAATTTTATTTCAAAGTTTAAATAAAAATTTAAACCTTTGAAATAATTCAATTTCAGTTCAAATTTCAAATAACAAATTTTTAGATCAATTCAATTTGAATTTTATTTCAAAGTTTAAATAAAGATTTAAACCTTTGAAATAATTCGATTTCAGTTCAAATTTCAAATAAAAAAATTTAGATCAATTCAATTTTAATTTTAATTTCAAAGTTTAAATAAAGATTTAAACCTTTGAAATATTTCAATTTCAAATAACAAATTTTAGATCAATTCAATTTAAATTTTATTTCAAAGTTTAAATAAAGATTTAAACCTTTGAAATAATTCAAATTATAACTTTTCGAATATAATTCAGGTTGGAATGATTTCAAATTTATTCAATTTCAACATTTCGAATATATTCAATTTCAACATTTCGATATAATTCGATTTCAATATTTCGATATAATTTGATTTCAACATTTCGATATAATTTGATTTCAAGATTTCGATATAATTTGATTTCAACATTTCGATATAATTTGATTTCAACATTTCAATAAAATTCAATTTTGACATTTCAATATATTTCACTTTCGACATTTCAATATATATCACTTTCGACATTTCAATATATATCACTTTCGACATTTCAATATATATCACTTCCGACATTTCAATATATATCACTTCCGACATTTCAATATATATCACTTCCGACATTTCAATATATATCACTTCCGACATTTCAATATATTTTACTTTCGACATTTCAATATAATTATTTCAGGGAATGGATATATATCATTTCAATTCAAGGTGATAATAGTGATACAAAAATATGGACAATATCCGTACAGTTCAAAACATCCACAAATAAAAACACATCACAACCATCGTCCAAACAGTTCAGTTTGCAATAATTTACTGATTATATATGTCAGGGTTTAACTAGCAATTCAATTCAAAATAAACTAACTGGCAATTTAATTTCTAACAGTTTAAATTAGATGTCCATTTAAAATAGAAATCAACAAACAACAATCAGATAAATCACAGAAATTCAATTTCACAAAAATGTGAATATTTTTGCAGTGTGAGAAAACTCACATTGGGTTCCACTCCGTCTGTTTATATTTCTGAAATTTTGTTTTATTACGGTTCACATTCGAATTTGCTTGAAATTCTGATCTGCTCGGTTTCAGCTCTAGTCAGTTCCACTGTGTAGATATCATCGCCACGATCGCAACGCAACTGACGGTTTGTCATTCCGATCTCGTACGAGCAAGATATTCGAGTTACAAGTTATTAAAGGATTTAAAATAACTAACTTCACAATTTAAATAAAAAAAACACACTTCACACCCAGCTCACGTGACCGCACCCTCCCTTCCATCTTCCTCCTACCACGTACAGTTCTGACCCGCTCCTCCCAGTAAAACACACCATCGTGTTCAACCCTCGTTCCAATCCTTCACGCGCATACAGCAACCGAGGCCGCCTTCACCCGATCGAAGACCACCATCCCGAAGCCTCGTCTGCCGCCTTCCGCCGCCACCCTTGGCGTTGAACTCGGTGGTCGAGAGCCACCTGAAACGGCGCTCGAACAGCGATGATTTGCACCCAAAAACCTCGCTAACCACATAATGATTTACGATCTCTACCGTTGATTAAGTAGATCTCAGGATTCTCTTTCATTTGGTTCTGGAATTTTCGAAAACGGTTAAGTGGATTTGAAGAACAAGGGGAAAGAAGATTGAAGAATCGCAGCCCTTGTAAAGGAGGCTGACGGCGGGAACGATGTAGTGGGCTAGGGTTTCAAGAATATGGCCCTTTATAGAAAATTTATATTATATTTTATTATTTTAATTTACGAAAATACCCTTATATTGTTAACAACTCCAAATCAAACCCAACGACTGTCGCCCCTAGCTAAATACCCCCATTCCGAACACAATGGAATATGTTCCGTTAGCCCATTCGACTGTTACGATCAGTTTTTATTTAAATTAAAATATAAATCAGTATATATTAAATTTAAACGCACATTTTAAATTACCGGGCCACATACTAACTTTAAAAATTCCCGAAAAATTAATCTAGCTATGTTTTGACGATACGGTCCCAACAAAACTAATTTCATCGAATTCTGAGACCGTTTGAAAAATGGCCAATTTCTGGTCGACCCAATTTCAAAGTAAATCTACCAAACACATTTATATTCATTGCGCTCATATATTAACTTCAAAAATTACAGAAAAATAAATCTAGCTGTGTTTTGACGATACGGTCCCAACAAAAGTGGTTTTGTCGAAAACAGAGGTCGTTTGCAAAATGGCTATTTTTAAGGGCTATATATTAAATTAAAATATATATAAATTCTACAGCGACTTTTCAGAATTTTAAACTGGACATAACTTTCAGTTTATAAAGTGAAATCTCAGTTTCTTACATTCGTTAGAAAGATATGATTAAACAGATTCAATTATTTCTTGTTTCGCTGAAATCCGATTTATTTTGAATTCTATATATTCATTTGAAAATTAAAATCGAATTTTCAAACTACTGCGCCATTTCAGGCTCGTTATATAATTTAAATAAATTTATGCGTTCTAACTTCGATTAAACTAAATTTTAGTCGTTATTATTTAAAATAAACATTTTAAATATTCGAAATTCATTAAAAATAACTAAAATAAATTTTTTAAACCGGCTCTGAAAATCAGGGTCGTCACACATCTTATACACAACAATGTATATTTTCTTGTTTCATCCTTCAAATTACACAAAATATATATTTTGTTTATCATACCAATTCCAAAAAAAGGCATTTTTGTGTTTCATTGCAATTTCAACAAACGAATATTTTTGTTCATTTACTTTTACTTCTACAAAAATGAGTAATTTTGTTTGTTTATTTCAACGTAAAAAAATTGATAACTTTGTTATCCTTTCAATTCAAAACAAAAATAATAATTTTCATTACAAACAAAACGATAATTTTGTGTGTTAATCTATTTACATGAAAATGTAATTTTCATATCTTTATTATTTTTAATGAAAATCTAATTCATTTAAATATAAATTTCATATCCTTATTCTTTTTAATTAAAATCCAATTCATTAAAATGCAAGCTTCATACATTCAATCTAATTGCATGGAAATGAAAATTTTCCTTTTTAATATAATTTACATTAAAAATGTAAACTTTTCTTTTTAATCAAATACATGAAAATGTAATTTTTCCCTTTAATCTTAAATACATGAAAAGGTAAACTTCTACTTTAAATCTTTTTACATGAAAATGTAAACTTTTACTTTAAATCTTTTTACGTGAAAATGTAAACCTTTACTTTAAATCTTTTTACATGAAAATGTACATTTTCACCTCAAATCTTTTACATGAAAATGTAATTTTCACTTTAAACTAATTTACAATGAAGTCAATGTCCTATTTTTCACTTCTAACAAATTGACAAAGTAAATAATGTCTATTTTTCATTTCTAACAAAATGGCAAAGTAAATGATTAACATAGAAATGTGTTTATTTTATGCTCGTATATTTTATCTTTTGTAAATAAATAATTGATACTTTGGTTACTTTTGTATGTTTTTACAGGATGTCAAGAAATGCCTCCTTCGTTTCAAATTAAAGGCCAACTACAGATAAAAAGCTACTTCCCCGTATTAAAGCCACCTCAATTACAAAAGTCGTTGTAGCTTACTGGTAATTGCATGGAAATTTGTACTGAGAGACCTGAGTTCGATCCCCGTCGAGCTCACTTTTTGCCAAAGAATAGAACGCGTTCACACTGGCCCTTTGCTATGAAGAATATATTAATTAGTGTTATATTATATATATATATATACATATTCATGTGTATGTATGATATTCACTAATAGACATTTCAGGAGTAGTCATGGAAATCAATTCAGAACATTCATTTTTCAATTTCCAATTTCCAATTTCCAATTAAAAAAATTTCTGATAGAAATATTGCCAAGAAAAGATCAATTTTGAAGATTTTATCCCTTGTTGCCTTTGGAGTCTAATGAGTATCCTTGTTTGGAAGAATTAATCACATACAATCTTCTCATCAATCAATCAATCAATTTGCCACATGGAAGATAGGGAAGATTTGGAAGATATTCACCGTGATTTGCTTTCCAATCAAGCTTGGTCAAGGAAGGCAAGAGATATGATATTACTTCTTGGAAAAGAGGGCCATTTAGTCATTGATTTGATTAGGATTTGGTCTACATCTCTATAAATATACATGTTGTCCCATTGTAAATCCCATTCATTTTTCTATTCTGTATTCTCTTTTGTTCTAATAAAAGTCTTTTCTTTTTTCTAGTTTTATTGTTATTTTAATTTCATAACAATTTGTGTTATCTACCTAATTAGGTTTGGGTAGAATGCATATTGTTATTGTCTTTTATTACTTCTTATTAGCGATTCACTGTTGATTAGTTTCAACAGGAATCCTACTTTTAATTTCTGTTATTGTTCTAGTTGTTATTCTCTTTTTCTAGTAATTGTTCCTTTTCTTTTCAATTGTTGAATTTGATAGTGATTAGATTCAGAGTAATTTCAACAACATAAAAAAAAACAACTCCAAACTTCGTCTAACTCGCCCAAGAATAAATAGATAATAATTTTTAATAACACCTCCCTGTGTTCGACCTGTATGCTACACACCTGTATGCTTGCAGAATTTAATTTAAATGTCGCGCTTGTCTAATTCATAGATTAGCGACGATCAAGTTTTTGGCGCCGTTGCCGGGAAGGTAACGATTAAATTTTATTGTTTATTTAATATCTGATTCGTGTTAGTTTTTATTTTTATTTTTATTTTTGTTTTTGTTTTTCTAAAAAAAAATCTCTTTATTAGTTGATTTTGTATCAAACATTGGTGCTAGAATCATCTGAACAAGAGAAGAGAAAAAAAATTCTTGCCACTTTTGTCTCTTTGTTTCTTTTCTTTAATCTCATCTATTCCTTCCTTCCCAATTTTTACATTTGTTTGTTCCCTCTTGCGAATTTATTTCTACTTTAGGCAAATAAAAAAAAAAGAACTTGCCAAATTTTCTTGACCTTATTTCCTTTTTTTTCTTTCATTTATTTATTTCCTTTTTATTTCTCAATCTCCTTCTTTTCTTTTATAAATTCTTCCTTCTTTTCAATTCTAAAGGAAAAAAAAACCTTTCAATTTTTGCTTTATTTCTTTCCATCTTTCCATTTCTTTTCCCAATCTTCTACGTTCTCTTTCTTCTTTTACAAATCAGAAAAAAAGAAAATTTTTGTCATTAAATTCTTCCCATTGTACAAATTCTTGCCATTTTCTTATAATTTCTTCTCACAAATCTCCTTCTGTTGCAAATCTCTTACCCTTTTAAATAAACAAAAAAACAAATTTCTTTCTAAATTTTCTCGTTGTTGCTGAATAATTCCATTACCCAAATTTCTTTCCATTTTGCAATCACCTTTTTAGTTTTCACATCTTTAATTTGCTTGCTATTTTCTCTCATTGCTTTCCTTTTATAAAAAAAAAAATTGCCACTTTTTCTTTTAATTTCTTACCAATTTTTCAGTTTCTTTCCTTCATTTCCTTTCCTATTTTTTATACACCCCTTTTCTTCATTTTACAAATTTTAAAAGGAAAAAAAGTTACCAATTTTCACCTATTTCTTTCCTTTTTATTTCTCAATCCCATTCTCTTCTTTTACAAATTCTTTCTTCTTTTCAACATATTAAAAAAAAAACTCTTTCCTTTTGCTTTTTCGTTCCCTGTTTTCAATAGAATCTCCTTCCCTCTTTCTCTTTTCATTTATTTTGTTTCCTTTTACTTTAGATTTATTTTCTTCTAATACTATTCCTTTCCATTTTTTCTGAAAAAACTCTTGATTGGCAGATTTGATGTTATTTATTGACATTGCAATCTCCAAAAACAAGAAAAAAATATCTTGCTAGTTTTGTCTTCTATTCCTTTTTTTCCTTAATCTCTTTCCTTGTTTTAACAATTTCTTTAAAAAAAAAAAGAAAGAAATCATAATCAAGATCAAGCGAAGGAAGGAAAACAAGCAAGACCGAAGTGGAGAAATTCAAAAGTCAAACAATTGCAAATAGTTGAAGTTGAATTGTTGGAGCGGTTGCACACCAAGTGTTGTGTGAACGCACTAGCGCTACCCAATTTCACTGGAGGACTGCCGATCAAGGTGAGAAATTTTTAAAACTCTACAGGTACTCTGCTGCAAAAGAAAAAAAAATATATATAGACAATTGTTGTAAAAAAATTCTGCAGGGGCAGCGGCTTGAATGTAAATTTTTAATTTGTGCAATTAAATTGTGTGATTATTTTTATTTCTGCACTTTTTATTCATTCTGTTAAGGGCAATACCCCAATTCACATAAGGTGAGGGATTTCATCACCCTTTCCTTAGCCCACAAATTGCATTTCATCGTAGAATCTAACAAATAATAACGGTTAGACGTTGGACTTAAGGGAGTCACGGGCTCATCTAGGGCTTAATTGTATTGTGATAGTTGATTCATTTGGAACGAATTATTTCTCGGTGTCTAGACTATGGTAGAGAAATAACCGTTTATAAATATTACGGTGATTCGTAAATATTATATCGGTTGTTACTCTGAAGGTACTTAAACCTTCGGCTGCATTGCTAGGGTGATTCCTGGTGCACCGATAACTCCTGTCCGTTAACTGGCTGAGAAATCTTTTGATCTAAGTAATCAAACGCGTCACTTTATAATTTTGGGTTAGGAGCCAATAAGGACAGAAAATTTCATTGTAGCTAATTTCTGTGTTTGCATTTAACAACAATGAGTGAAAAAAGTGTTAGCCAACAAAATTCTCCTAGGGGTTCTCGAATCAACCAAAATTTTCCAACCGAATTGGATCAGAATCGAGAGAATCAAAACTTTCAAAACTTTGGAGATCAAAATCAAATAAATCAAAATTTTCAAAATCTCAATATCCAAATGGATAGACCCTTGTCTCTTCGTGATCGATGTTATCCTACTCGGACCGTCCAACCCTCTGTCATCGTGTTCCCACTAGCTGAAGGAAACAATTTTGAGCTAAAACATTCTTTTAGCCAAGGGGTACCAAAATTTACTAGGTCTGAAAATTTGTATGAATTTCTAAGTGAATTTGAATTGTATGCATCCACAACAAAAATGCAACAATTATCTAACGAATCAATCAAGCTAAGGCTAATTCCATTTGCACTACTTGAAAGCGCTAAAAGATGGCTAAATACTCTTCCAAGACATTCCATAAGAAGTTGGGATGAATTTGTCACTGCATTCTTGAGAAAGTTTTTCCCTTTCCATAAAACTCTAAAAATCCGAACCGAGATAAATCAATTTTGTCAAAATGAGGGGGAAACTTTTTCAAAATACTTTGAGAGATTCAACCAGCTATTGTTTAGTTGCCCTCATCATGGAATTCTAAAAGATCACTTATGTCAAATTGCATATGAAGGGCTAAACTATCAGACTAGAACTCAACTAGAATCAATGTGTGGAAGAGATTTTATGTCTAAGACAGCCGATGAAGCTTGGCAATTCTTAGAAGATTATTCTGAAAAGGACATGCAATGGGAATCAATTTGTGTTCCCATTCGTACATCTACTAGAGGAGTGCATGTCGTGGACCCAAGTCAAATTCCCTTAGAAAATCAAACTCCTCAAGCCGGAGAAGGGTTACCCCACTATTACTCACAGGACCAAGCTAATTCTATAGCTAAAAATAATCCTTACTCATCCACGAACAACCCTGGTTGGAGGAACCACCCAAATTTTTCTTGGTCAAATCCCAATAATTCGGCTAACCCATCTCACGTGCAACCCTTTATTCCCAATCCGAATTACCAAGCTCCTTCTCCCAATTCTCAAACATCTCAAGCTTCACCTCAATCCAAACAACCTTATAGGCATCCCAATTTTCAATCATCAAACCAATCATCTCAACCTTCTCAACCGTCACAAGAAATTGTGCGTCTAGAAAAACAGTTGAGCTCTTATGAAGCCAAAATAAACTCGCAAGACACTAAAATGGACCAAATGATGAATATGATAAAGGAAATGGCGAAAAATAATGAGAGAGGAAAATTGCCTAGTCAACCCGTGGTGAATCCAAAGTATAACTCTCGTGCTGTAAATTCTTGTGAGGACGAAAACCATAATCCAGTCAACGCTATTACAACCCTTCGATCTGGAAAGAGGATTGATAATAACGTGGGTGACCCTGACGAACCTTCTAACTCGACCCCAATCCCTGATATTGATGATCATCCATTGGCTTCGAATGCCAATTCTTCTAAACCTCCATTTTCCTCAAATGTTGGCAATCCCAACAATTCTTCTTCCAGTGTCGGCAAACCCGACCCACCTTTGGAAATTAATGTTGGCAATACCAACATTCCATCTTCTACGACCTTACCATCTTCTATTTCCTTGGATAAATCTTCTTCCCCGAATGATGAAACTCGTCACAGAGTCGAAAAACCAACAGCCCCATTTTCCCATAGGCTCAACAATAAGAAGAAGGCGGCAAATTTCGATAAAATCTTGGAAATTTTCAAACAAGTCCGTGTGAACATTCCCCTTTTGGACACAATTGAACAAATTCCTCAATATGCCAAATGTCTTAAGGAATTGTGCACACAAAAACGTGCGACCAATGTCCCAAAAATCACCTTTCTAACTGCGAATACAAGCTTTGCTCTTTCGAATCATACCCCAGTCAAGTACAAAGACCCTGGCTGCCCTACGATTGATTGCAAAATAGGAAACACCCATATTTCTCGTGCCCTACTCGACCTTGGTGCCAGTGTCAATCTTCTTCCTTACACAGTTTATTGTCAACTTGGGCTAGGGGAAATTAAACCAACAAACATCACTCTTCAGTTAGCCGATCGATCTGTCAAAAAGCCACTGGGAATTATCGAAGACGTCTTGATACAGATCGAACAGTTTTACTTCCCTATCGATTTCATAGTTTTAGACACAGAGCCTGTCTCAAATCCCAAAGTTCAAATACCGTTGATTTTAGGACGACCCTTCTTAGCAACCTCTAATGCTGTCATAAATTGTAGGAACAGTCAACTTCGACTTTCCTTCGGGCACCTGACCATTGAGCTAAACATCTTTAATCTCAACAAACAACCTAGGGATTTTGAGACCGATGAAATCGACATGATTCAAACCATAGTTGACGAAACCTCTAATGACACTTCTAAAGCCTTGAAAATGTGTCTGGAACATTTTGACTCAGATTTCGACGAACTTGAATACATTTCTGAACTGAATGAACTTCTTGACTTACATCCTTCGTCTTTTGAATCTAACCAAGGAATGTTAACCAACGTTAACACTCAAGAACATCCTAAGTTAGATCTCAAACCCTTGCCACAAGACCTTAAGTACACATACTTAGACTCCTCAGAAACTCTTCCCGTAATCTTGGCCTCTGATCTTACCGAAGACCAAGAAGAAAAACTCTTAGAAGTTTTGCGGGAAAATAAAGACGCCTTGGGATGGGAGCTGAGCGATATAAAAGGAATTAGCCCATCAATTGTGGAGCATCGCATACACTTAGTTGATGAGGCTAAACCCATCCGTGAGGCTCAAAGGCGATTAAACCCAAACATGAGAGAAGTGGTCAAGGAGGAGATAATCAAATGTCTAGACAATAACATCATCTATCCCATCTCTGATAGTAACTGGGTGAGTCCGGTACAAGTCGTACCAAAGAAATCGGGAGTCACAGTGATCAAAAATGAAAGTAATGAGCTTGTCCCAACAAAAATCAAAACAAAATGGCGTGTGTGTATCGACTATCGAAAGCTCAACGCAGCCACACGAAAAGACCATTTTCCCTTACCTTTTATTGACCAAATGCTCGAACACTTAGCAGGTCATGAGTACTATTGTTTTCTCGATGGATACTCTGGCTACAACCAAATCCCTATTGCTTTAGAGGATCAACACACGACCACCTTTACTTGTCCCTTTGGAACCTTTGCTTATCGTCGCATGCCTTTTGGTCTTTGTAATGCCCCCGCGACTTTCCAAAGGTGTATGATGAGTATTTTCTCTGATATGGTGGACGAATTCTTAGAAATATTCATGGATGATTTTTCAATCTATGGATCTTCTTTTTCCCAATGCCTCACTCATTTAGAACTCGTCCTAAAACATTGTAAGGAAAAATCTCTCGTGCTTAATTGGGAAAAGTGTCATTTCATGGTTAAAAAGGGGATAGTTCTAGGCCACGTCGTCTCCAAAGATGGCCTTGAAGTCGACAAATCTAAAATCGATTTGATTGCTAATCTACCTCCTCTTAAGTCTGTTAAAGATGTTCGTTAATTTCTTGGCCATACGGGATTTTATAGAAGATTCATTAAGGACTTCTAGAAAATTTCAAAACCTCTCTCAAATTTACTTGCCAAAGACGTTAAGTTCGATTCTCCAATGACTGCAAAACGTCTTTTGAAACTCTTAAGTCAATCTTGACCACAGCTCCCATCATTCAACCTCCTGATTGGACTCAGCCCTTCGAACTCATGTGCGACGCTTCTGACTTTGCAGTTGGAGCCATCTTAGGTCAGCGTATCGGTAAACTCCCTCGAATCATTTATTACGCTAGCAAAACCTTAAAAGAGGCCCGATTGAATTACTCAACTATTGAAAAGGAATTTTTGGCAGTTGTCTTCGCTCTTGAGAAATTCAGACCATATCTCATAGGATCCAAAGTCATAGTTTACACTGATCATGCTGCCCTACGATATTTGCTTTCTAAGAAGGATGCTAAGGCCCGCTTGATTCGTTGGATCCTTCTTCTTCAAGAATTTGATATAGAAATACGAGATAAAAAGGGTTCTGAAAATGTCATAGCTGATCATCTCTCTCGAATTGTGAACGAAAATGTTAACGACACCCAAATTGATGACTATTTTCCTGACGAACAAATTCTTTCCATCTCTAACACCCCTTGGTACGCTGAACTTGTGAATTATCTTGTCACACAACAAATGCCCGCTGAATGGTCGAAACAAGATAAACAAAAATTTCTCTCGAAAGTTCGAAACTTCTATTGGGACGACCCATATCTTTTCAAATACTGTCCAAACCAAATCATTCGAAGGTGTGTGCCTGATCATGAACACCAAAGTATTCTCTCCTTCTCACATGACCATGCTTGTGGCGGTCATTTTGGAGCGAGAAAAACTGCTGCAAAGCGTTTTTTATTGGCCCACACTCTTCCGTGACGCTTTCGAATTTTGCTCTAAATGTGATCGATGTCAAAGAACGGGTCGAATCTCTAAGCGAAACATGATGCCTCTCAACCCCATTTTAGTGATTGAGTTATTCGATGTTTGGGGCATCGATTTCATGGGACCATTCCCTAATTCATTTGGGAATCTTTACATCTTGCTTGCGGTAGATTATGTCTCCAAATGGGTTGAAGCCATTCCGACCAAAACCAACGACAACAAGGTTGTTGTCGAATTCCTCAAAGAAAACATCTTTTCACACTTTGGCACACCTCGAGCTATCATTAGCGACAATGGCACTCACTTCTGTAATCGTGCTTTTGAGTCCTTGCTCAAGAAATACTCAATCACACACAAGCTGTCAACACCTTACCATCCACAAACTAGTGAACAAGTAGAAGTTTCCAATAGACAAATCAAACAAATTCTTGAGAAAACCGTGAATTCCAATAGAAAAGATTGGTCTGTAAAACTGATTGATGCACTTTGGGCTTTTCGCACTGCTTATAAAACCAATCTAGGGATGTCACCATATCGATTAGTCTTCGGAAAGGCCTGTCACTTGCCTCTTGAACTAGAGCATCGTGCCCTTTGGGCCATAAAATTTTTGAATTTTGACTTAGAAAAAGCCGGCTCACATAGGAAGTTACAAATTTCGGAATTAGAGGAATTAAGAAATGAGGCTATGAAAATGCAAAAATCTACAAAGAAAGAACCAAAGCCCAACACGACAAAAACATACTTCTTAAGGAATTCAACGTAGGTCAAAAAGTTCTTTTATACGACTCTAGACTTCACTTGTTTCCAGGAAAACTCAGATCTCGATGGACTGGACCTTATGTTGTGAAAACAGTATATCCTCATGGAGCGGTTGAAATTGAAAATCCTAGGGATG
The DNA here is from genome assembly GCA_030737875.1 of Allium sativum. Taxonomy (NCBI): domain Eukaryota; kingdom Viridiplantae; phylum Streptophyta; class Magnoliopsida; order Asparagales; family Amaryllidaceae; genus Allium; species Allium sativum. The sequence continues at coordinate 94,790,957 of CM060925.1, read as the reverse complement.
GAAAAGTCTTCAAAGTAAACGGTCAACGACTGAAACCATTTTTGGAATTCGAGCATATGACGAAGATGACCCTATCGATCTGCATGAGCCTGATCATCCACCATGAAATCAGGTGGTACACTTTCTTTTTCTTTTATTTTTCTTTTTCATTTTTTTTTCTGCCTTAGACAGTTGGGACACTGTCTCAATCAAGTGTGAGGGGAGTCTGCATTGCATTTTTTTGATTTTTCTTTAATTTGTCTTTATTTCCATGTAAGACCATCATACATTTTATATTGTAGTAACATACCATAATTTTTTTTTAAATACGACTCATTTTCAATTGATACAACAAAATAAGTTTACAATCTTTAGCCAGTTGATAGTATTTTTTTCTCTCAACTTAGATCGAACTAGAAATATAATGAAAAGTTTAATTTTGAGGGATAATAGTGTAACCGGTACATAGGGAGATTCTTAGGTGATGGCCATGAAATCTATTCTATATTGTAGACTTTGTTTAAATAAGTGGAGGACTTAAAATACTTATAATGGCTTGTCAAATCTTTAAAACTAAGTTGTGTTAGTAAATTATGTCTATTTTTTATTTCTAACAAAATGGCAAAGTAAATTATGTCTATTTTTATTTAACACATGACGGTGCAATTAATGTTCATTACAAATTTAACACATAACGGTGTAAATAATGTCACTTCTAATTCAACTAAATGAAGTCTCTTTTTATTTACTAACCAAAATGATGTCTTGTAATTATTTCAACTAAAATCCATGTTAATGCCATTCTATTCTTTTAAACAAAAATCAATGTTAATGTTTTCTTATTTATATAAAAAAATGAAACTTTCTTTTATTTACAATCAAAAGTGAAACTTTTTTATTTAACGAAAAAAAGGTAGAATCTTTTATTTAACAACAAAAAGGTGACATCTTTATTTATTAACAAAAGATGAAATCTTTCATTTATTCAAAAACAAATGTAATTTCTTTTTATTAGCAAACAAATATTAATCCTATTTATTTACAAACAAAGTTACAACTATTTAATTAACAAACAAAGTTACAACCTTTTTTTTATATATATAAACAAAGTTGAATCGTTTTATTTAACAAACAAAGTTGGATCTCTTTAATTGTCAAACAAAGATACAATCTTTTTATGTCAATTTCATAATAACACCACATCAACATATCATCACCAAATTAACAGATCTACACAAAATCAAAGATAAAATCATGAATCACAACAAATAATAATTAACTACGCATTTATGATAATACAATTAATATTATTTCTAATTATTTAAGAATAAGAAATAAAATAGAACTCTCACCGAGCTTTTAATTCAGATCTGAAATTTGCTAAATTTCTAAGATGCTTTGTTTACGCTCTAATCTGTTCCATAGTCTAGGTCTTGTCACAAGGATTTCAACGCAACGAAAATCGTTCAATTCAGTCGCTGTTTGAAAGAGTTACAGTATTATTAAATGTTAATTACTAAATTCACTAATTAATTAGTTAGTTAATTAGGATTTATCCTTCTTCCCTATTCAAAACTAAGGTCGTTCCATTTCATTACTTTTAACCCATTCATTCAATTCCTTGGTTGCATTTAACTCGAGATTTATGAGGCTTGAAGTCGATCGGAAGGTGGCATATCGGAGAGGGAGGAGAGGGCTTGGTGCGCCGGGGAAGGGGGTGGCCGCGGTGGGCCCTAGGAGGAGCGGCGGCGGTCCTTAAGGCGCGGGTTTGGTGGAGGATTTCGGGCAAAAAACTTCACTAAACCTTATCATATCTGTATAGAATTAAAGCTTGAGAGATGCTCTTCGATTTGGTGTTTGGGTTGGGTTCTAATTCAAAGAGGAATGAGAGAGATTGAGGAAGGAAATTAGGACATTTCTGGCCATGAAATGACAGGGTGGCGGCTGCGTTTGTTTGGGGCTTAGGGTTAGGGTTAAACCACTTATTTATAATATTTAATTAGTTAATTAGCCCATTAAGGCATGTTTTTTCCCGAACTCAGAATTAGGCATGCTTATTGTCTATCAATAGGTTTTGACGTCTTCAAAACGCAATGGCGCTAGTGACGAAGCCCAATTTCAAAGTTTACAGCATGTTTACTTTATTTTTAATATAAATCATTTAATTTTTAATTCAACTGTAGGTAAAAATTCACCGGGGTCACAAATTAATTCCAAAAATTCCCAAAAAATATATTTAGCTATATTTTGAGGCTGCGGGCCTAGGAAAATTTATTTCGTTCAATTCTGAGCCTATTTGGAAAAATGGCCTTTTTCAAGGTGTATATATTAAATATTAAAAATACATTTTTAAACAAATAATTTTCGAAACGTGAAATATATAAGTGTTTATCCTTTTTAAATGCAGAAACATCATCCTGAACTCAATGGCAGTGGTTTTGAGTTCAAATTCCTTTGTATGCAAAAAGTAGTGTTTTTGACCTTATTTTATGTATAAATTTCATAGCGACCTTTCTAAATTTTAATTTTGACATAACTTTCAACTTACAAACTGAAATCTAAATTTCTTAAATTCATTATATAGATATCATCGATATGGTTCTAGCGTTTCTTGTTTCATCTATTTTTGACTTATATTGAATTTTATATATTTTTCCAAAGTTGAAAAACAAATTTTGAAATTACCACGCCGTTTTAGGCTCGGAATATAATTAATATAAATTTTAAAGTCTTACTTCAAATAAAATAAAATTTTAATCGTGATTATTTAAAATAAATTATTTTAAATATCAAAAACTCATTAAAATTACTTAAAATAAATTTTTAAATTTACCCAAAAATTCAGGGTTGTTACAGTCTCCCCCACTTAAAAACTTTTCGTCCTCGAAAAGGAACGAAGCTCAAAGTGTTTAATTATCTTACTCAATTTTTTATTCTTTATTAATCATTCATTGGTTTAAATAATTTTATAGTTGAACTAAAAATTACACTACACAATCATCAATCAATTGGTTGTTTAACTTTTTAAATATTTATAACTTTTATATATCCAAAAATCATATTTTCTAAAATAGATTATAATTACAAATACGTATATTATAAGCTTGTCACTCTCGACTCATTCTAAGGCATTACTAACTCCATCTCTAATGAGTTTTCTCATTCTAGGATACTGTTGATCCTATCTCTAATGAGTATTCTTATTGGATATTACTAATCAAATCTTTGATGAGTCTTTTGTTCAGTTCTAACGAGTTGTATCCCAAACCAAAGCTTTGATACCAACTGTAACAGCCTCGGATTTCGCCCGACCCGATCAATCGCAAAATCGACCAAGACCATTCAAAACCCGAATACGTTAACTTTGGGAATACAACAACATCAGAACAATAACAGCAGACTTCTATAAACAATACAATAATGTTACATCAGAGTACAGAATATCAGAGTACATCGAATAAAATTACAACGGAAGATAAATTACAATATTTTAATACATTGCAGCAGAAACAATAAAATAGATACAGAGGAAGACAACTATGCTCTGGACACAGCTTTAAGCTTCAATCTAGAATCCTGCTCGACGTAAGGACTTGTAGACAAACTAATCGACTGCCCATGTGGAAAAGAGGGCACCCGAGTTTGCAAAGGTGGAAACAAACAACGGTTCAGTCATGGGACTGGTGTGAGAATTCTTAACTAATTTAACTAATAGTAATACGGAAAATCACAGGACCACACCGCTAATGCGGAACGGGTTTACTCCATTGGATTGCAGGTGCATAAAATAAAGTGAATCGTCAAAACAACGCAATGCTTTTGGAAAATTGGAATCACCATAAGACTCAAGTCCCATCACAAAATGCAATGCAAACCAGAGGATAGAGTTTTACCTTATGATGATTAAACATGCTTGGTATGATAAAATGAATTTTATATTATTATCAGTGTATATATAAAAAAACATTTCAAATTAAATGTATCAATCCTAGGAAGCATAGCTACCATATGTTATGCCTCCATACTTGTAATACAATCAAAGCTGCATGAGGTCGTATTGGAAATTGGGTTTCCATCATGAGTCAAGACTAGGGAGGAGCTCCTTACCAATTTGAGACACTCTAACTAATGTCTTAGGATTCCCCGCAGAGAACCCTTGGATCCTGCAGGGCCGGTCCATACATACAGCTTCGTGGATTGGCAATTCCTGAACATATGTTTCCCGGTCCTATAGGACCTATCATCCGAGGCGCTTCATTCCATCATCCACATAAGTAAAATATCAGCCAGTTTAAGCACCGCCACTACTTCTAGCTAGAAAGAAATGTGCTGCTCTCCCTGCGTTCCCTTCTCCCGTTTTAGACTCAACCGGGTTGTGAGGCTTGCGAAGTAACGTTATAACCACAAGGTTTGCTTTTCAACAAAGCTTTGATCATCTTCATCTTAGCGTGCCATGTTGACAATTCACGCCATGCGATTGATAACTATTAATACACAACCTCTAAGGGTGTTGAGCAAGAGAATAAATTCTCCGCCACCAACGGTCGTACATTAATAGAAATCAATTTACATAGAACAAAACTCAACGACAGACACACATTCCATCTATAAGCTTATGCTCCGGGTCTGAGCGAAAGCTAAATCCATACAAATCAACACTACGTCCGGATAACTACCATCTTAGCCCTGTCTTGGGAGAAAATCAATCAAGGGCCTCAACACTAGTTACCCATTCGATGTGAAGATCATCGGTCTTCAATCGCCGTCTTCAATTTCTCGAGCATCGTATCATTATTTGGAATGAGAGTAAACTCGGACTTTCCAAATAATTCTTGCATATATAAATTTGAAAACAATTTCATATCGTTATTTATATTTTATAACGATTTATTCCTATTTTTATTTCATTAAAAATAGCTCGTTTAAAGGTACGATTCCAAAATGCGAACTACTACCCTCGATTCGTTTAATTTTAATTATATTCATATATAAATATATAAAACGTTCAACCATAATAACGTCATTCTATTTAAGAACGTGCTAAACAACTACCGATCTCCATTCAATTTTTAATTCATTTAAAAATGAAGATAAGATTCCAACATTTAAAAATACATTCTTTTATTCCATTATTTACATTAAAAATGTAAATTATAATTCAAAGTCCAATTTCTCCCCTTATTCTTTAATTCTCATATTTACATAGGAATGCAAATTATATTACAATGTTGAATTCCATTCTTTATTCTTTTATTTACATTGAAAATGTAAATTCCATTCTTTATTCTTTTATTTACATTGAAATGCAAATTCCATTCTTTATTCTTTTATTTACATTAAAAATGTAAATTCCATTCTTTCAATTACACTGTAATATCCTCTTTGTAACTACATTAAAATGTAATTAACATTCCATGTTAAATTTTCTATCTTTTAATTTACCATGCAAAAATGTAATTTACATTCCGATGCAAAATTATTCTTTTTAATCACATGTAGATTCTTATCCTTTTTAAATTACATAAAAATGTAATTTTGATTCCAATGCCCAATTCTTCTTTTTAATTACATAAGAATGTAATTAACATAACAGTGGAAAATTTTATCTTTATAAATTACATTAAAAATGTAATTTTATTTACAACGTCAAATTCTACTTTCTAATTACATTAAAAATGTAATTAACATAATAATGTAAAATTCCTATCTTTTAATTTATCTCTTAATTTACAATATATAATCATACTTTTTAATTACACGTCAAATCTTGTCTTTTAATTTGCATTGTAAATTTCTATATCTTAAATACATATAAAAATGAAATTTTATATGCTATGCAAATCCTTACTCTTTCAAAAAATGAAATTTTATTTTACATGTAAATTCTTCATCTTTAATTACATATAAAGATGTCCCTTCCAATTTACAATATAAATTTTATTCTTTAATTATACAATAAAATATACTTTTAATTTACAATGTAAATTCTCATCACTATTTAGTTAAAAAAAAATGTGTTTTTAATTTGCAATATAAATTCTCATCTTTATTTACAAAACAAAAATATGTTTATAATGTATATTGAAATGTATTTTATTTCATTACATTTTGCTAACGACAAATATTTCTATTTGTATATACAATATTAATGTACAATGTACAAACCATAATGTTTATTTTTATTTTCATTCACATACACATCTTATACACAACAATGTATATTTTCTTATTTCATCCTTTAAATTACACAAAATGTTTATTTTTTTTATCATACCAATTTCAATAAAAATAGGCATTTTTGTGTTTCATTTCAATTTCAACAAACGAATATTTTTTGTTTATTTACTTTTACTTCTATAAAAATGAGTATTTTTGTTTGTTTATTTCAATGTAACAAAATTGATAACTTTGTTATCCTGTCAATGCAAAACAAAAATAATAATTTTCATTACAAACAAAACGATAATTTTGTGTGTTAATCTATTTACATGAAAATGTAATTTTCATATCTTTAATCTTTTTAATGAAAATCTAATTCATTAAAATATAAATTTCATATCCTTATTCTTTTTAATTAAAATCCAATTCATTAAAATGCAAACTTCATACATTCAATCTAATTGCATGGAAATGAAATTTTTCCTTTTTAATCTAATTTACATTAAAAATGTAAAATTTTCTTTTTAATCTAATACATGAAAATGTAAATTTTCCCTTTAATCTTCATTACATGAAAAGGTAAACTTTTACTTTAAATCTTTTTACATGAAAATGTAAACTTTTACTTTAAATCTTTTTACATGAAAATGTAAACCTTTACTTTAAATCTTTTTACATGAAAATGTACATTTTCACCTCAAATCTTTTACATGAAAATGTAATTTTCACATTAAACTAATTTACAATGAAGTCAATGTCCTATTTTTCATTTATAACAAATTGACAAAGTAAATAATGTCTATTTTTCATTTTTAACAAAATGGCAAAGTAAATTATGTCTATTTTTTTTTAACACATGACGGTGCAAATGATGTTGATTACAAATTTAACACATAACGGTGTAAATAATGTCACTTCAAATTCAACTAAATGAAGTCTCTTTTTATTCACTAACCAAAATGATGTCTTGTAATTATTTCAACTAAAATCCATGTTAATGTCATTCTTTTCTTTTAAACAAAAATCAATGTTAATGTTATCTTATTTATATAAAAAAAAATGAAACTTTCTTTTATTTACAATCAAAAGTGAAACTTTCTTATTTAACAAACAAAAAAGGTGGAATCTTTTATTTAACAACAAAAAGGTGACATCTTTATTTATTAACAAAAGCTGAAATCTTTCATTTATTAACAAAACAAATGTAATTTCTTTTTATTAGCAAACAAAGACGAATCCTATTTATTTACAAACAAAGTTACAACTTTTTAATTAACAAACCAGGTTGCAACCTTTTTTTTATATATATAAACAAAGCTGAATCGTTTTATTTAACAAACTAAGTTGTATCTTCTTAATTGTCAAACAAAGATACAATCTTTTTATGTCAATTTCATAATAACACCACATCAACATATCATCACCATATTAACAGATCTACACAAAATCACAGATAAAATCATGAATCACAACAAATAATAATTAACTACACATTTATGATAATACAATTAATATTATTTCTAATTATTTAAGAATAAGAAATAAAATAAAATTCTCATCGAGCTTTTAATTCAGATCTGAAATTTGCTAAATTTCTAAGATGCCCCGTTTACGCTCTAATCTGTTCCATAGTCTAGATCTTGTCACAAGGATTCCAACGCAACGAAAATCATTCAATTCCGTCGCTGTTTGAAAGACTTACAGTATTTTTAAATGTTAATTACTAAATTCACTAATTAATTAGTTAGGTAATTAGGATTTATACCTTCTTCCCCGTTCAGAACTAAGGCAGTTCCATTTCATTACTTTGTACCCATTCATTCAATTCCTGGGTTGCATTTAACTCGAGATTTATGAGGCTTGAAGTCGATCAGAAGGTGGCATATCGGAGAGGGAGGAGAGGGCTTGGTGCGTCGGGGAAGGGGGTGGCCGCGGTGGGCACTAGGAGGAGCGGCGGAGGTCCTTAACGCGCAGGTTTGGTGGAGGATTTCGGGCTAAAAACTTCACTAAACCTTATCATATCTGTATAGAATTAAAGCGTGAGAGATGCTCTTCGATTTGGTGTTGGGGTTGGGTTCTAATTCGAAGAGGAATGGGAGAGAATGAGGAAGGAAATTCGGACATTTCTGGCCATGAAATGATAGGGTGGCGGCTGCGTTTGTTTGGGGCTTAGGGTTAGGGATAAACCACTTATTTATAATATTTAATTAGTTAATTAGCCCGTTAAGGCCTGTTTTGCCCTGAACTCAGAATTAGGCATGCTTACTGTCTATAAATAGGTTTTGACGTCTTCTGAACGCAAAGGCGCTAGTGGCGAAGCCCAGTTTCGAAGTTTACAGCATGTTTGCTTTATTTTTAATATAAATCATTTAATTTTAATTCAACTGTACGTAAAAATGCACCGAGGTCACAAATTAAATCCAAAAATTCCCGAGAAATATATTTAGCTGTGTTTTGACGTTGCGGACCTAGGAAAATTTATTTCATTCAATTCTGAGCCTATTTGAAAAATGGCCTTTTTCAAGGCGTATATATTAAATATTAAAAATACATTTTTAGACAAATAATTTCCGAAACTCGAAATATATAAGTGTTTATACTTTTTAAATGCTGAAACGTCATTCTGAACTCAATGGTAGTGGTTTCGAGTTCAAATTCCTTCGTATGCTAAAACAGTGTTTTTGACCTTTATACATTATATATATAAATTTCATAGCGACCTTTCTAAATTTTAATTTTTATATAACTTACAACTTACAAACTGAAATCTAAATTTCTTAAATTCATTATAAAGATATCATCGATACGGTTCTAGCGTTTCTTGTTTCGTTTAATTTTGACTTATAATGAATTTTATATATTTTTCCAAATTTGAAAAACAAATTTTGAAATTACCGCGCCATTTCAGGCTCGGAATATAATTAATATAAATTTTAAAGTCTTACTTCAAATAAAATAAAATTTTAATTATGATTATTTAAAATAAATTATTTTAAAAATCCAAAACTCGTTAAAATTACTTAAAATAAAATTTTAAATTTACCCAAATATTCAGGGTTGTTACAAATATCCATCTTGAACAAAATTATTATCAGAGTACATAAAAGCAAAACAATAATCCCACTCCAAATAGACATAATGGAAAAGAGATAAAGCTGAGCATTACTTTAAACACTTCCAAGCACTTCAAGAAGAAAGAAATCTGAGTCCAGCTTCACTAATCCCACCCGGAGGACCTAGGGGAAAAGAAAGAAAAGAGGCGAAACAAAAAAGGGTCAGACAAAAAGTCTGGCGAGTCTAGTGACTTTAGCAATATAATCAGTAAAGTAATAGGATAAAAACATAAATTGGATATAAGAGATGACTATAACATAAACAGATATGACAAGGTAAACAAGATATGCAAGATAGAACATCGACTGCGCTCCTAACCACTATAAGACATGCTCTGCACCATACCAACATACTAGTAACAAACTAAAAGATGATTCCTCCCTACAAATCATAATAATGGTAGCTTCATGTGCTCCTAGCAGTTCTCGTAGGTGCCCACTTGCTCCCACCACCACTAGTTGTACCCCCTACCCTCCCCATTCGATCGGCTCCCTAACTCGTAGATACCTGTGCTGGTCCCACAATAGGGTTTATCACTCCCTAATACCAACCTGGACCCACGCTCGGACATGACTTCGTTGGACTTGCACTGCCATCGCTAACTCTTTATTGACCTCTTACAATCAACCCCAGCAAGCGTGGCCCTGTCCTCGACCTAGTTCGAGCTCATATAGATACCAAAATGGGTTACTGGTTGAAAAGGGTCCACACACTTGACACAAGCTTCCCTCCTAAGCTTGGTCCCCACTAGGAATTCCCACTTAACCCCTTTTAATCCCCATGTCTTATCACATGTCTCATCTTGGTTAAGTGCTTTTATTATGTTTCACATGCTACCCATGTTACCCACTTAACCCTTTATTATTCCCATGTCTTATCACATGTCTTATCTTGGTTAAGTGTTCATTAATTCATTATAACCGTAATATTGCAAGACCTCCCACATTATATTACCGTTTGCGATTGTTGGATATGCCGGGCGGTTCCAGGCAGGCTTAAACCGCAATCTGAATCTAACCTCGTGTCTTTGCATTATTACGCATCTAATTTTTGCATTTGACCTCTCACATTAAATTACCGTTTGCCGTTGCTGGATATGCCGGGCGGTTCCGAGCAGACTTATACCGCAATCCGAATCTAACCTTGTGTCCTAGGCGCTCATTATCACTTTCTTGATTCAAGTTCCAATTTCAAATCTTGGAATATAATATATTCCAATCACCCATAATTTCCAATCTAAATTATGATTATAATTTTAATCCAAATTATGCTTATAATCTCATGTGTACAATTAATGCCAAATTATGCCCAAACCAATTTCCATAGCTATCAACAATTTATGCCAAATCTCATTTTATTACATATTTCCCAAGTTTTTCCCAATCATACCAAAGTTATTCATACGTAAATCTCAATGCAATATGCTTAGGCTCGAAGTTAGCCTAATCTCAAAAGGAAAAAGGAAAAGGAGAAGGGAAGAGAATCAAAACATCGAAATTGGCATAAACATGTAAATGGGCATGTGAAATAAATAATGATAAAATAGATCAGATAGGCATATGATAATAGCAATTGTGTATTAATCTAAAGGATAACAAATTACAAAACTTGATATGATTCATCTTATTTACAGGCATATACATTAGATCCAATTTACAATCCTATCACAATTACTTTTTAATTTAATTATATGTGAAAGTGACATAAACTCACAGCGGTAGGATTCTTAGAAAAGAGAATCAGGCGTTGTTTTAGCAAATCTGATCTTGAATAACCTCCTCTTTGATTATTGAAGAAGAAAAGCTAAATTAATTTGAGTTGGAGCAGTAGCATGGAGGCGCCATGGATTAGGGTTGAATGAGATTAGGGTTAGTTTTAGGTGTTTATTTATAGATGTATTAGGTGAATTAGGAACTTTAGATTAGATTAGAGACCATCATAACCACTCAGATTAAAAAGACACGTCATCAAGGTACTGTCCAGAATTCTCCAGATATGGGCTCGGCGTGGGCGCACTTCCAAGGTGTGGCAGTGCATTTTTGTTCTGGCGAATTTCACAAGTGCGCCAGTTATTCTGGCCCATTTCCTGATTGTTCTGCCAAACTTCTATCGTCCATAACTTCTTCATACGGTATCCACTTTATGCAAACTCGGACTCTATCTCATGCAGAATTCCGAGACGAACGCAATAGCCTAACCCTGTTTACTTAATTCTTCTTCTAAAAATTAAGTATTCTTTAATTATCCCTTATGTCATGTTTTAAAATTACGTGGTGTTACATTTCCCCCTACTTAAAGGATTTTGCCCCCAAAATCTTGAAGCTGAAAGAAATGTTTGTCCTACCATCCATCATCCATCTACTCATCCATCATTCACGGGCGTCCATTGTCCTTAAAATATTTCTAATGCTTTCATGAACATATGCAAAAGTGTATGCATATGTCCTTATCCTAATGCAAAATCAGGCGGTCTACTGATTCAGTTGACCTCCTTAATGAAAAACATGATAGTGTCATGCGTCCATTATGTATGCAGAAGAATCCTAATGATACATATCATTTCTATATGAGTGCACAACTATTCATCCAAATGCAACATCCATATGATAACACATTCAATATACATCCATTAATTTAAATATGCACACTCACCCATATGCAATATGAAAGTGATTGAGCCGATCTAGTGCCTAATGTGTGTGTAAATGCATCCACGAGCATCCGCTAGCAAACACCTACATCCACTTGCATCCACCAAACATAACATGTCTCAAACACATGCTTACAACCATTTTATTTTCTACCTAAAGATCGAAGACATAATCGAGGGGATACACTAAACGATAGAACAAGTATAAATAAAGCGGTAGAAAAAGGAGAAGTTAAGAACATACCCTCAAAAAGGAAAGGGTACGACGCACGTATCTTGTCTTACGTTTCCCAAGTCGTGTCTCCTTAATCATATCCCCATTGGAATTTAACCAAATTGAACTCTCAGTTGCATAATTTCTTGACCTTTGATCCAAGGATGCATGTAGGAACTCATCTAATCGTGGCATCTCGCTCTACTTCCACTTCTCTAAGCAGGCTCGGCTCTACTACTTTCGCGGTACCGTGTAAACACTTCCTCAAATGCGACATGCGAAATACGTCATGAACACCACTAAGCTTCTCAGGCAACTTCACTCTATAGGCTATATGTCCAATTCTTTCTATAATAGGGAATGGCCTTACGAATCTTGGTGCCAATTTCCCTACTGATCCAAAACGAACTACATTCCTCAATGGTGATACTTTAATAAAAACTGTGTCTCCAACATCAAACTCAAGATCGGTTCGTCTCTTATCAGCGTATGACCTTTTCCGGTCTTGTGTCATCTTCATGTGTCTTCGAATCAAGTCTATCTTCTCCGAAGTTTCTCTAACCATCTCGGGCCCAAGCAAAATCTTATCCATAGATTCCCACGAACAAGTCGGTGATCAGCAAGGTCATCCATATAGAGCTTCAAAAGGTGCCATGCCAATACTAGTCTGATAGCTGTTGTTGTAGGCGAACTCTACTAATGGAAGGTGTTCTTCCCATGTCCCTCCAAAATCCAAGATGTATAACCTCAAATATCTTCTAGAATCCTATTCACTCTTTCTGTTTGGTCATCCTTCTGAGGGTGATGAGCAGTGCTCAAACACAATTTCATTCCTACCGCCTCTTGCAAGCTCTTCCAAAACTCACTAGTGAAAATGGGATCTCGACCGCTTACGATACTACAAGGTACGCCGTGTAGACGAACTATCTCTCGGGGATAAACAGATGCTAACCATGTCGACGTTCATATACTCTTAACGGGAATGAAATGGGTGCTCTTGGTAAGTCTATCTATTACTTCCCAAATCCCCGTATCACCCTTCCTTGACCTCGGCAACCCATTGACGAAATCCATGGAAACACTTTCCCATTTCCATTGTGGAACCTCTAAAGGGAGAAGCAAACCACCAGGCTTCTTTTGCTCAACCTTGACTTGCTGGCACACTAATCATATAGAAACAAACTCAGCCACATCCTTCTTCATTCCAGCCAAAAGAAAACTCTCTTCATGTCCCTATATATCTTGTCACCACCGGGATGTATGGTCATCTTAGAACGATGTGCTTCTTCAAGGACCATCTTTCTCAAACTCTCGTCTCGTGATATGCAAAGTCTCCCATCTCTATGCAACCAACCTTTTTCATCTATAGTATACATACTATGATGGCTCGAAGACTCCCCTCTTATGAGCTTTTCTACTATCTCCATCAGTTGTGGGTCATTTGGCTATGTCGCTCCTATCTGTCCCAAAAGCATAGGTCGCACCTCTAACGATGCCAACAAACTGGGTACATAATCGATAGAGGGCCCAAAGTCAAAGGTAGATATATATTCTAAACTCTGCCGCTCGACAAACAAAGGACTCAAAGTCAACCTCTTTCTTTCTACTCAAGGCGTCAGCTACAATGTTACCCTTGCCAGGCGTATATGCAATCTCAAAATCATAGGATGCTAAGAAGTCCATCCACCTTTGTTGCCTTAAGTTTAGATCTTTTTGAGAGAACAGGCATTTTAATGACTTATGATCTGTATACAACTCAAACCTCTCACCAAGCAAGTAATGGCACCAAGACTTAAGCACAAAAACTATGGCAACTAATTCTAAGTCGTGGGTAGGGTAATTCTTCTCATGGACCTTCAACTGCCTTCCACAATAACATATCACCCTTCCCACTTGCATCAAAACTACGCCCAGCCCTGTCCTGCAAGCACCGATATATACTATGAATGGCTTACTCCCATCTAGCAAAACTAAATCTGGAGTTGTCGTCAAAGCCCTCTTCAAATGTTGAAAAGCATGGTCACAGTCAACATCCTAGGAAAAGGTCAAATTCTTTTTCGTTAACCGAGTATGTGGGGAAAATATCTTAGCAAAGTCCTTGATGAACTTTCTATAATAGCCTGCCAAACCAAGAAAACTTCTTACTTCCATTGCATTCTTAGGAATATTCCAATCTTGGATTGCCACTACCTTCGCTGGTTCAACTACTATCCCTTCTTTAGAGACCACATGTCCTAGGAATCTTACTTCCTTCCTCCAAAAGTGACATTTGGAGAACTTAGCCTTAAGCTGATGTACTCGAAGGGTCTCTAAAACTTTCTTAAGATGTAAGGCATGCTCTTCCTCGTTTCTTGAGAAGATCAGGATATCATCTACAAAAACTACTACAAATTTTTTTAGAAACTCCCTAAACACCCTACTCATCTAGTCCACGAAATATGCAGGTGCATTCGTCAAACCAGAAGGCATGATGAGCCATTCAAAGAAACCATCTGGAGTTCTAAATGCAGTCTTATCTATGATGTCCTCAGCCACCCTTAGCTGATGAAATCCTATAGCTAAATCCAACTGCGTGAAAACCGAAGCACCAACCAACTGATCGAACAAGTCATCTACCCTCGGTATTGGGTGTCTGTTCTTCTTCGTGAGCTTATTCAGCTCCTTGTAGTCCACGTACAATCTAAGCGAACCATCAACCTTCGTGGCAAAAACAACTGGAGTACCCCACTCCGTGATATTTCTTCTTATGAACCCTTTCTCAAGCAACTCTTTCACTTGTTTACTAAGCTCCCTCCTTTCTCTTGGATAAATGTGGCGCACAGGCAATGCAACTGGCTTTGCATTGTCCGCCAAGTATATACAGAAATCTATCTCGTGTTTTGGAGGTAAGCCCCTAACCTCCTCAAAGACATCTGCATACTCATGGACTACTCAAACAGATTGCAAATCATTAATAGATGCATCAAGAGATTCCAGGTAGCTAAGCATAACAAAACTCTTAGGGTCGCATGAGATATCGAGAGTATTACCCAAACTAGTCAATAGTCTAACTACCCTCTTTTCACAGTCGAGAATGGCACCATACCTGGCTAGCCAATCCATTCCTAGAATCAACCCATAGCCCATGAAACCAAGCACATAGGCGTTGCATTTGAACTCAACGCAATACACAGATATTCTCAAATCCCAACATAACATAGATAGATGAGCCATACCCCCAATAGGATTTGAGACAACAATGGGATCCACTACTATACTAGTATCTAGGTGTAGAGACTCAACAACAGGAGCAGATATAAACAAATGTGAAGTGCTATAATAAAACAAAGTACATATAGGAT